>OY728128.1:1107881908-1110818253 GCA_963277665.1 Viscum album | reverse complement strand
CCCTTAACATTTGAATCCCTCATCTAAATTCCTATTCCAACTCACTTAAGGGGGGCGGGCTGTCCAGCAGGGGGGCGGGGCTGTCCAGCAGGGGGGGAGGGCTGTCCAGTAGGGGGAGGGCTGTCCAGCAGGGGGAGGGGTGTCCAGCAGGGGGGAGGGGTGTCCAGCATGGACTTAACTGGTTTTTTGGCACCCAAAAATACTTAATGATATTGTCTCATACATAGTAACCACTCTTAAAATTGATCAAAGGACCTTACATGCTGACTTGGATCTATTCGACAGAGTAATGGTTGAAATAAACCTTGACTCAAAACTTCCCAGCTCAATTAACTTCAATGCCAATGAATACAAAAATGAAGATATAGTGAAATATGTGCGAAAACCCCCATTTTGGGATCACTATAAAATCATAGGGCATACTATCTTCAACTGTAGGGTGATTAGGAAGAAGGTAATACAACCATCTGAGAATGAATGGAAGGAAATGAGGAGACCTAAAAAAGACAAATCCCCCATGATAGAAATGCCTGAAATATCCAAAAAGAAATATGAAGTTTGGGTCAAAAAAACTCACACTTTGACTCACATAAGAGATAGTTCAGGAACCAAATGGGTGGATGAAGTGGAGGAAGAAGAAAACTCTATTAATGATCAAAACCTCGCAATTGAAATTACAAACCTTTTACTAGACACTATTAGAGTATCAACCGAGCAGGAAAAGATTTCTAGCTATCAACATGACCTAGAAAAGCATAATCTCTAGCACCCAATCTTGGATGGAGGGAATTTTTCTACTAATGAACTGAAGAAACTAACCTGTACTCCTAGTACTTCAATCCACAATAATGATGTTTGCACTAAAGAAAATGATGTTGCTGACACTCCATACTTAAGTGCCAAGTAGACCTATATTAATTCCACACCTAAATTAGGTATGCAAAAGGAAAATCATGAAACCCCCTAGTCTTCTAGCTCCATGGTGAAACCTGCCTCCATAGACCTAGAAGCTCGAGCAGGCATGAAAAAGATTCCAGCACCTGTTTTATATGACAATTCAGTTTCGGTTCTCGTACCCTAACATATGTAGGTTTTTAATGTTCCCCTAGAGCAGAAGTAGAATCTATCTCAGAACTCTATCGAACAACAATCTGCTCTAGATCCTGTTATTCCAGGTACTTATGCTCCTCTTTCTTATGCTACTAATAACTATTCCATTCTGGCTAAAAAACTGCGTTATGATCAAAATGAATCTTCCTCTGATTTTTTCTCTGAGAATTATGCTTCTCTACACTGATGCAACCTGACCACTACTATCCCATCCCATATTTATAAAAAAAACAATGCCTCATTTATGAACAGTAGCCTGGTTTTAACTACAGGTGACTCCAGAATGGGAAAGTAGCATGAGAACAAATCACATGTCCATAATCCTGGGTCTAGGGGGGGGGGCTGTCCTGGGGTGTCCAGAGTCTGGGGGGGGCAGGACTAGAAGGGGTGTCCAGGGTCTGGGGGGGGTCTGTCCTGGGGGGGGGTCTGTCCTGGGGTGTCCAGGGTCAGGGGGCAGGGGCAGGGGTGTCCAGCAGGGGGAGGGGTGTCCAGCAGGGGGAGGGGATGTCCAGGAAGGGGGAGGGGTGTCCAACATGGGGGAGGGGAGTCCAGAGGGGTGGTCCAGGGGTGTCAAAGGTCTGGGGGGGGGGGGTCTGTCCTGGGGTGTCCAGGGGCAGGGGGCAGGGGTGTCCAGCAGGGGGAGGGGTGTCCAGCAGGGGGGAGGGGATGTCCAGGTAGGGGGAGGGGTGTCCAGCATGGGGGAGGGGTGTCCAGGGGTGTCCAGGGTCTGGGGGGGGGGGTCTGTCCTGGGGTGTCCAGGGTCAGGGGGCAGGGGGGCAGGGGGCAGGGGTGTCCAGCAGGGGGAGGGGTGTCCAGCAGGGGGAGGGGTGTCCAACATGGGGGAGGGGTGTCCAGGGGGGTGGTCCAGGGGTTTCTAGGGTCTGGGGGGGAGGGGGGTCTGTTCTGGGGTGGGGTCTGTCCTGGGGTGTCCAGGGTCAGGGGGCAGGGGAAAAGGGGGCAGGGGTGTTCAGTAGGGGGAGGGGTGTCCAGCAGGGGGATCTAATATAACTCTTGAAATATCATTCATGTGTTTCCAATGAGTTCTTCGACTGATGTAGCAGTAGAAAGCATAAACCATTTAACAAAAAGAGATCTGACCCTCATTAAGGAAGGTGCAAGTGATAAGCTTGCAAGTCAAGTTTCATGTCCCCAAAGCACACAAAATTTAGAAAAGTTCTTGAACCGTCCCTACTGTTTTGTTTACATCCACATTTCCCAAAAACTAATTCCCAGCTCACCATAAGCCTGACAAGGATAAACTCTCTCTTTTATCCAGTTCTGATACCGCCATCACTAGATGGTCCATTATGGACACTTAATGAGTAGGTTTTCACTGAAGGTAACCTTACACCCTATGCTACAACTCTATTCTTCTATGACAATAATGAGGAAATTTCAATTTGCCAACAGGGGGGCTGTACAGCAGGGGGGGCTGTCCAGCAGGGGGGGGGGGCTATCCAACAGGGGGGTGTCCAGCAGGGGGAGGGGGTCCAGGGGTGGTGTCCCGGGGGTGTCCCGGGGTTTAGGGGGTCCAGGTGGTGTCCAGGTGTGGTGTCTAAGGGTTTCCAGTGGGGGTCCAGGTGGTGGTGTCCAGGGGTGTCCAGTGGGTGGTGTCCAGGGGTGTCTAGTTGTGGCATGGGGGCTGTCCAGTGGGGTGCAGGGGGCAGGGGGCAGGGGGAAAGGGCGTCCAGCAGGGGGAGGGGTGTCCAGCAGGGGGAGGGGCTATCCAAGCAGGGGGGAGGGGTGTCTGGCAGGGTGGGGAGGGCTTTCCAGGGGGTGCAAGGGGTGTCCAGTGGGGCTGTCCAGTTGGGGCATGGGGGCTGTCTAGTGGGGTGCAGGAGGGGGCATGGGGGACTAAGGGGGCATGGGGGGTGCGAGGGGGGGGGGGTGTTTTTTTCATGTGGATTTTTGGCCTCACCAGATTGGTTGTTCCATTTTGAGGTACTGTAGTGTAAGGGTAGTGATAACCCCTATGACCCAAGTATCTTCAAAATCTTGATCATTTGTATTTCTCATCCTCTAAGATATTTCGATAGGTTTCCTCTCGTGAAAACCTTGATCACCATTGCTGCTTTGCTTCATCAGAGCTCTTTCCATACCTATCTCTCCTTGAAATCATATCATTTCTTGTTTTATAGTAGAGATGACGTCCTTCCTTCAAGGAAGAAGTGAAGACCCTTCTTGGTGATAGTTCCACAAGTGCAGATGGGCTGTGAGGGGGGGGGGGTGGTGCAGGTGGGCTGGGGGGTTGCAGGGGGCATGGGGGACTGGAAGGGGGTGGTAGGGGGGACTAGCAGGGGCTGGGGGGGGGGGGGGGGCAGGGGGGGACTGGCAGGGGGAGGGGGTGGGCTGGCAGGGGGACAAGCAGGGGGGGCTAGTAGGGGGGGTGGCAGGGGGCAGGGGGCAGGGGGGACAAGAAGGGGAGTGGCAGGGGGGACTAGCAGGGGCAGGGGGGCTGGCAGGGGGGGACAGCAAGGGGCAGGGGGGGACTAGCAAGGGGCAGGGGGGCTGGCAGGGGGACAAGCAGGGGGACAAGAAGGTGGGTGGCAGGGTGCAGGGGGGACTGGCAGGGGGGTGGCAGAGGGGGACTAGCAGGGGGTGTGGCAGGGGGCAGGGGGGACTGGCAGGGGGCTGGGGGACAAGCAGGGGGGCTGGAAGGGGGTAGGGGGGACAAGCATGGGAGTGGCAGGGGGGGACTAGCAGGGGGCAGGGGGGCTGGAAGGGGGGTGGCAGGGGGGACTAGCAAGGGGTAGGGGGACTAGTAGGGGCAGGGGGGGCTTGCATGGGGACAAGCAGGGGGACAAGCAGGTGGGTGGCAGGGGGCAGGGGGGGACTGGCAAGGGGGTGGTAGAGGGGGACTAGCAGGGGGTGTGGCAGGGGGTAGGGGGGACTGGCAGGGGGCAGGGGGACAAGCAGGGGGGCTGGTAGGGGGGTGGCAGGGGGCAGGGGGGACTGGCAGGGGGTGTCTGCAAGGCAGTGGGGAGGAGGGTGGGGGGGGGGGGGGTCTGCAAGGCATAGGGGAGGGGTGAAGGAGGTGTTCAGGGGGGTGTCCAGGGGGTGTCCAGGGGGTGTCCAGGGGGTGTCCAGGGGGTGTTAGGGGGGTGTCTAGGGGGGTTTCCAGGGGGTGTTCAGGGGGTTGGGGGGGTATTTTTTTATGTATGTGCACACCCTATAGCCACGGTTTTAAACCGTAGATATTGGTTTATTGCCATGGTTTTTAACCATGGCTATAGACCTAACTCCACGGTTTCCAACCATGGCTATAAATCCTGTCCAGCATCTAATATAGCCACGGTTGATACCGTGGCATTAAGTATACAGCCACGGTTTCAACCGTGGCTCTAGGTTTATAGCCACAGTTTGGAACCGTGGCTATAGGTCTGGGCCTATACCCACGCCAAACTTAGCCATGGTTCCTCAAACCGTGGCTATTACCTATAGCCACGGTTTGAGGGCCTATAGCCACGGTTTAGAACCGCGGGTATAGCCCGAATTTCCAGTAGTGATAGTTACATTATACATTTTCTGGTCTTATTCCATGAAAAAATCTAGTACTCTAAGGGGAGACTTAGAGGAAGAACATCGAAGAAGAGTTAATCTACCCTACCAATTCTTTCAAACTTCTTTCTTATTCTATTTCCTCTTCATGAGTTGTTTCATTATAAAGTAATAAATCCAGTATCACATATATACTGTGAGGCTATTATAACTATGAAACAACCATATTCCACCTTCTATCCGTCCTATGAAGAATGAAATCACCATGCTTGCATACATACGTCTTACTATCTCCACATCGTGGTGTAATATGTCTTTCACCATTACCCTAATTTGATAGGTATAATTATGAAAATAATAACTATATATGATTATTATAACATGATATCAATTCTGAAATATTACACATATAACAACCCTAGTCTTTATTACACATTTAAACATGATTTATTACATAAACTTTCACTTAATACAACCTACAAGATCTAGAGGTCTAGTTTCTTTGGGGATTACGAACATTACTTGAAAAATTAAGAAATACAATAATACATCTTTATTGAAAAATTCTTTTAAATCACCACAACATTCCTTCGTACTTAGCATTGCATGGGATAACCTAAGGACGTACATAAGAAAAGGGTGAGATATAAATCCCAATAAGGGAATAAACAAGGCATAAAATGAAGAATAAAATACATGTTAGGAAATATTAATATCAATGGACCATAAGAGAAACATGAACATAAACACATGATATAACAAGATTATCAAAACATGGAAATGTGGAAACAACTTAAAACAAAGCATCATAAACATAAAAGAATTAGGTAAACCCATTTCCAAACATGGTGGAAACATTTACTAAAAGGAATTTGGTAAACCCCTATCCCAACATTATTTATCATGATACTAAACATTACCCAATGTATTGGAGCGCTATCAGGGTGTAACCTTCATGATCATTTTAATCTCATGATTAAGTGTTCAATATAGATCATATAACATGGATTCATTCAACATCATCATTTATTACACAATAAAGGAATGTGGAATACATATATGGAATTATATAATCGACAAGTATATGTGCATAATGGTGAATACATTTGATAGAGAAATGGTCATGGTATTCACTACATGATGATTTTGGCATAAAAAATCACAGTGCATTTTCAATAGCATAACGACATCACATGGGGATTAATAAAATGGGTTGTTGATAGAGAAAGGGATCTCTCATCATTAAAACATAATAAGGTAATTATGGGGGAGGTGTGAAAACATACCATATCATTTTAATTGAATAACAAAAGGGTATACCAATGTAATGAAACATGGACAAAAATGAAGAAGGAATGTGAGGATCCCTTACTAGGATGTGTGATACTAAAGGATTGGGAAAGGCTTATTTAGAGCTTTGTGGAACCTTAATAGAACTCTAGGGAGTGGAGAACAGAGTGAGGATGAGATTAAATGAGTTTGAGTGAAGTGGAATTGGTGATTGGGTGGGATTATATAAGAAAGGAGGGGGGATTCTTTATAATTTAGGTTTTGGACACAACACACTAAAATATTCAAAACCACAAACAAACCCATGGTTTTTCCCATGTTTTATTTCCAAGGGTAGTGGAAAAGATTATTTTATATGTCTAAGGGATGAATACATTAAATATTGGCCTTGATTATGTGGAGGTGAGTTACACCCTCAAGGAAATTAATTTCAAATCATAAAATATATTATACATTTTGGAGGGTTCACTAATGAATTATAAAACAAGTCAAATAATTCTAAAATCACATTATTTTAAATTTAAAACATAGAATCAGTTTAAGATCAATTTTATGGTATTTATTAAATCACTATTAGGTCATTATGATGTCATAAAACACACTATATATTTATATATTATTTAATTTTTTCCCAAAAATTTGACTGACTTAGAAAATTATGAAAAAATCCCCATTGGATAATTTCAACATCCTGATTCCAAAAATAATATTTCTTTTAACTAAATAATTTTCTAAATATGTGAATTTTTAATTTTAGAATGAGAACCAACATTTATTGAAAAATGACAGGTTTTGAGAAAAACAGTTTTCAAACCTTGATAAAACTTAATCTTTACTTCATAAAAATTATATAGTAATTTATTATTAATAAAATTATTTTGATAATAATATTTTATTAAAATAATAATTTTTTTAAAAATTCATTAATTCCTTAAAATAAATTCTTTAATTAAAAAAATACACTTTCTATTTTATCGTATAAAAATATAACTCTTATCGAACAAATTTACTAATCATTTATAAATAAGGAATTTATATAATAATAATTTATAATAATTTTTTTCTAATATTATTAATAAAAAACTTAATGTATATATTTCTCAAAAGTACCATTTTTACGTGAAAAATAAATTTTTCCAATTCGTCATTTTTTAAGAAATATTATTCTCATAAAGGAATTGGTGGAATAAGACTTTTATTTATAAAAAGGTATTAAATGATAATTAAATAATACCTTGTAATATAACCCCTTATAACATCCGCATAGGACCTAAGGGTAGGGTGTGCGATGGTAACAGACTCTTGGGGAAGCTTGAATAACATCATTTGGGTGGTAATACCTATTAACTTGAACTTCTCCAATAGGCGATTCCATTTGATCTTAACATGTTGAATCTTGGATTGGGTATGGTCAGGAGATAATCCTAGTGATTCTACCTCCTTTTTGAGCTCTAACAAATGAGCTTTGTGTGACTCGAGTCTACTGGATGAGGCCATTATCTCCTTTGTCTATGTCGAAAGGATTTGTTAAAAACTTATATTTATATTAGTTGTGTGATCACTATTCAATGGCTATAAAATAAGTGGTAATGATACTTACCTATCATTTAAAATCAATTAGATATAATAAAACAAAATGATTTCATGTTTTTTCTATATCTATAAGAAATTAAGAAAAATGAATTTTATTCATAAATGCATGGGTCATTAATACCTTCCCCCCTTAATAAATTTTTTCATCATAATTTTCTTTTCCCACACTAAAATAGATGAGGGTAACTCTACCTCATCACTTCGTTTCACCACAACACATTGGCGAGGGGTATTGTCTTATTTCATAAAACCTTTTCCCAACTATCTAAGATCTTCAATGGATTCTCTTTATAGGATAGGTAATTATCCAATGGTACCACTTATAGATTGAGTACATGTGATGGGTCTAGTATATACTTCCTTAAGAGTGATACATGGAACACATCATGTACTTGAGACAGGTTCGATGGGAGTACTTATCGATAGTCTAGCACTCCGATGAGATCAAGGATCTCAAAAGGGCCTATGTACCTTGGAGTAAAATTTCCCTTCTTCCCAAATCTAAAAACCCTCTTCCATGGTTATATTTAGAGGAATTCCATGTCTCCAACATCAAACACTGGGTCTTGTCAATGGTTTTCAGCATATCTCTTTTTTCGACTCTGAGTATCTTTAATGTGTTGTTGGATGGTCTTAACCTTCTCCACCATTTCTTCGACCATTTCTGGACCTAGAAGTTTTTTCTCCCCAACTTCATCCCAACATTCCATTGTTCTGCACCTCTTCCGATAAAGGATCCATAAGGATCCATTTTGATTCTTGAGTGGAAACTATTATTGTAAGATAACTAAATAAAAGGAAGATGTTGGTCCCATCTTCCTTTGAAGTCCATTGAGCATGTTCTCAACATGTTCTAAAGTGTTTGGATAGTTCACTCATTTTGGCCATCAGTTTGAAGATGATAAGCCATATTGAAGTATATCTCAGTATTAAAATCATGTTAGATACTCTTCCAAAACATATAGGTGAATCTTGGATCTCGATCAGATACAATCGATAGTGGTACACCATGCTACCTTACCACTTCTATGATATAAATCTATGTTAGTTGATCTAATGAGAAATCCTATTGAATTACAATGAAGTGTTTAGTCTTTTTAAGATGATCCACAACAACCCATATAGAATTTTTTACTTTAGATGTCTTTGTATGTTCGGTGAAAAAGTCCATGGGGTTGTTCTCCCATTATCATGTTTTAATGGGTAATGGTTGAATCATCCCCTTAAACATCTGCCTCTCAGCCTTTACTTGCTCACATACTAGTCACTTTGATGTATATTCAGCGATATCCTTCTTCCTGTTATCCCACCATTAATGTTCTCGAAGATCTTGATACATCTTAGTGTTTCCTAGGTGAAGGGATAAATTTGAACTATGTGGATCATCCAAAAGTTCATTCTTTAACTCTGAAATTGATGGAACAAATAGTCTTGACCCAAATTTCATAATTCCTTCTTCAATAACATTTAACTATGATGATTTTCCGTTTCTGATAGTTTCCACTTTATTCTAAATTCCCACATAATTGGTTTCGTCAAACATTAACCTTTTCAAAAGTGGTTGTTGAGCTATCATTTGTGAAAGTATTTTTGATGATACCTTATTTATGATTTTTAGGTCTATCTTCATAAAATATAAGAAGATTGGATCCTTCTAAATTCTAATCAATGATATAATCATTGGGTCCTTTATACTTATATAATATGTCACCATGTTCTCATTCCCAAGGTGGTAATGGATTGAGTAGTCATAATCCTTGATGAGCTCTAACCATCTTCACTGGCATATGTTCATCTCTTTCTGTGTGAATATATATTTGATACTTTTGTGATCCGTTTATATTTCACACTTTTCCCAAAAGATATAATTCCACCATATTTTCAACACAAAGATTAAAACTTCTAACCCCATATCATGCATGGGATATTTTTTCTCATGAATTTTCAATTTCCTTGAGGCATAAGAGACAACTTTTTCATTATTCATC
Organism: Viscum album; assembly: GCA_963277665.1. Lineage (NCBI taxonomy): Eukaryota > Viridiplantae > Streptophyta > Magnoliopsida > Santalales > Viscaceae > Viscum > Viscum album. The sequence continues at coordinate 1,110,808,774 of OY728128.1, read as the reverse complement.
AACACACATCTCATTCCCTTCTTCAAATTAATGCTAAAGTTTATGAGAATCTCCCCTCTTGTGGGTAGTGTGAGCACATGGGTAGTGATAATCCTATTCTTCAACTTCATGAATATTTATTCACATTCATAATTCAAAAAAAAACATGACTCCCTCCCTAGTTATCTTGGTAATAAGGGTTGAAAATCACAAGAAATTTCTCACAAATCAGCAATAATATCAAGATAACCCTAGGAAGCTATGGATATCTATCACAGATGTCAGCCTCTATCATCCCACAATTGCTTTTTTTGGTAAGGATCCACATATATCCCATTGTATGTGATGATATTCCCTAAGAATGAGACTTCCTTCAACCAAAACTCACACTTTCTATACTTTTCATAGAGATTTTCCTTTCACACGATCTCTAGTAAAATTCTTAGATGCTTCTCATGCTTCTCCTTAGGTTTGGAGTATATTAGAATATTATCTATGAAGACTACCACAAATTTTTCAAGGTAATATCTAAAGAATCTATTCATCACATCCATTAATATTTATAGAAATTATTGAGTTTGAGAGGACTTACTATGAATTCATAGAGCCCATAGCTTGTAAGGAAAGCAGTCTTGGGAATATCCTCCTTCTTCACACTTACTTGGTAATATACCGACCACAGATCCACCTTGGAAAAGTATTGGGCTCCATGTAGCTAATCGAATAAATCCTAAATTCATGGAAAATGATAATTGTTATTTATTTTTATTTTTTGAGATCACGATAATCAATGAAAAGGAGCATTGACCCATGCTTTTTCATGATGAAGAGAATAGGTTCACCCCATGGTGAAGCACTTGGGCATATAAACCCTTTATCCAGATTCTACTTTAGTTGTTTCTTTAGATTCTAAAGCTCCAAAATAGCAATTATATATAGAGTCTTGGATATTGGAAATTCCCTTGGTATAAGATCTATCTAGAATTCAACATCTCTTCTAGGGTAATACCAAGAAATTCCTTGGGAAACACATCAGAAAATCCCCTTATAATTGGCGGGCCTTCGATGATGGTTCCTTTCTTTGAATCAATCTTCTGAGAAAGATATGTGTTCTCATAGGGAAATAATATCCATGGTTTAGATTATGTTTCTAAATAATATTCATCATCCTCCTTACACTTGTACAAAACTGGGGGTTGATAGAGAGTGATTTCCCTCTTGCGACAATTTATGTTGGATCTATATAGGGAAAACCAATCCATGCCAAGAATTGCATCAAATTTCACCTAGGGAAGTATGATGAGGATCATCAGGAAGTTCAATCTATAAATTTTGATAGGGGAGGAGTTATATTCACGGGATGAAATAATTGCCCCATTTTCCGTTTTCAATGACATCTCTACTTCCATTCTTTGTAGTGATGTTTGGAATGTTATACTAAACATTCATTATAAAAAAGAATGTGTTGAACTAGAATCAAGGAGTAAATTCACTATTCTTGAATGAATAACTAGAATACCTATAACCACATCATTTTTAGGATTTTATTTGGTAGCACTGATTGAAAAAGCTCACATTTGTTTCATTGGAGGTTGTTGGTTTCCTCTAAAAACCCTTGTGTTGGGGAACTGGTTCAAAAAGTGCTATGGTTATTTGAAGTTGTAGTAATGAACAATGAGTTGAGGAATGAATGGAGAATTACTTTACTCTGTCATAGTATTGGGTTTTTATTGTCATAAATTACTGGCTTAGTGCCCTTCCACCCCGCACATAAAGCATTTCCTCTTCCCCTTCAGGCAATTTCTATGGTGTTACTTTCCACAGCTTTGGAAATTTGGATGTGGGAATTTATTAGAAATTCTGGATTTATCCATTGGACCACTGGGATTAAATTCCACTTTCTACTTCATATCCCAACGATACCCCTAAGATTCTCTGATCTCCATCTCGACTTTGAGGGAACATCGGAAAATCTCCTCATAGCTATCAAAGTTGTAGATCACTAAGGATTTTTGAAGTCCTACTTTTAGCCCACCAAAGAAGCGATCATCCTTGAATTTGGGGGTAAAAACAAAACCATAGGTTTATCATGCAATTATGGTGAATTTTCCACATACACCCCAACATATTCTTTGTCATTTTTCTTGAGTGAAAGGAAATCTATTTCCATCTTAAGACATAGGGTGCATGGAAGATATATATCGATAAACATTTTCCGGAAATCCTTCCATCTAATTGACTTGATCTCTTCCTAGGTCTTCATATTTTTTTTATCAAAGTCCACCATTTATTATATTCACCCTCCCTATGATAATTATCCATAAGAACCTTATCTTGTTCATAACATTGAAGGATATAGAAGATATTCTCAATGGAGTGGATGCATTGTTTGGCGATTGAGGGATTGGGTGATCTATTGAAAGTAAGAGGCCTTTGTCTCATGAATATCACTATTGCGACTTGTTCTTTCATGGGGGGGGGGTTGTAAATTCTAGTTGAACAATGTTTCTATTCAAAACATGAGTTAACTGAGATAGTATCAGGATAGAGTTTGCGATTCCCGATCCCATTGGATTGGGTGTCTCATTATAACATTCATTACATTGATCTTCACATTTTTTGTAAGCCCAAGTCCTCCTATTACTGCATATTTGATAGAATAAAAGTAAAATTAGGTGCAATTATTTTAAACTAATAAAAACATAAAATGGAATCCAATGAAAAAAATGCATAACTTATAAATTACATTTATTTCCTTAACTTATGAAAATATAGGCTTCAATCAAAGTTATCCATGATCTATTTCCGAAAGTATATTATTATGGGATTTTTTATATTCTATTAATAATGGTTCATATTAATATTACGAATTTAATGATGCATATCCCTCGGGGGTGTCAAACCAAGAGTGTAGGAAGACCCATTGTCATGAACCAGTTCCCAACTGAGTCTAGCTAAAAGCAGTGTTATCAGGTTTTACCCCTAGATACATTTCTTCTAGAGCCACCTCTACTTGTTCGTATCTAGATAGGGGTGTATTTTCATGATAAAGCACTTAATATATACTCACCAAAATTTAGGGATTTATTTATTATACTTAGTCTTATCCCCAAGTCTTTCACTATGGTTTTCTATTGTTAATCCCAAAAATAACTAAACATATCCACTGATACCAACTATAATAACTCTGGTATTTATTAAACATTTAAACATGATTTATTACAAAAACATTGCACTTAATTAAAACATAATATGTATAGGTATAGTGTCTTTGGGATTTAATAACATTACATGACAACTTACAACATAAAATAAAACATATTTATTGAAAACGTCTTTTACATGACCGCAACATTCCTTCATACTTAGCATTGCATGGGATAACACGAGGACATAAATAAGAAAAGGGTCATCTATAAATCCCATTAAGGGGGTAAAAAAATAATAACACGAATAATAAAATACATGTTAGGAAATAGGAAAATCAATGGAGTGTACGAGAAACATGAACATAAAAGCATGATATATCATGATTATCATAACATGGAAATGTGGTAACATCTTAAAACACTGCATCATAAACATAAAGGAATCAGGTACACCCCTATCCAAACAAGGTGGAAAAATTTCATAAAAGGAGTCATGTAAATACATATCTCAACATGATGTATCATGATACTAAAAAGTACCAAATTAATTGGAGTGCTATCAGGATGCACTGTTCATGAACATTTTAATCTCATGCTTAAGTGTGCCACATAGATTATATAACATGGATTCATTCAACATAACTTTTTATTCCATGATAAAGGAATGTGGAATAAATATATGAAATTATACAATCAATAATTATATGTACAAAAATTTGAATACCCATGATAGTGAAATGGGCATGGTATTAACAAAACGATGGTTTTGGTATAGAAAATCGCAGTGCAATTTCGGCAGCATAACAACATCCCATCAAGATTCATAAAATTGGTTGATGATAGAGAAAGTGATATATCATAATTCGAACATAATAAGGGTATTATTGGGGTGGAGATAAAACATATCCCATTATTATTAATTTAAAAATAAAAGGGTATAACAATATAAGGAAACTTGGACAAAAATGAGAAAGGAAGGAAAGTGAGGATCCTTTACTTGGATATGTGATCCCAAAGGCTTGAAAAGGGATTCTTGGGAGCTTTTTTATGGATTGGGAGGGCTATAGGGAGAATAGATAAGAGTGGGGAAGAGATTAAAGAAGTTTTAGTTAATATTAATGGGTTATTGGGTGGGTTTATATAGGAAGGGGGGACTCTTTATTATTTGGGTTTTGGACACTACACACTAAAATATTCAAAATCAAAAACCAACACATAGTTTATACCCATGGTTTCTGGAAAATGGGATTGGAAAATAATATTTTATAATTCCAAGGGCCTAATACAAAAAAATATATTATCATTTATTATGTGGAGGTGAGTCACTCCCTCGAGGAAATGAATATAAAATCATAAAATATATTATACATTTTGAAGGATTTACTAAGGCATTATAAAATAATTAAAATAAATATAAAATAAAATTATTTTAAATATAAAATATATATTTGATCTAGGTACCATTTTATGGTATTTATTACATCACTATTGGGTCATTATCATGTCATAAAACACAATATATATTTATATATTATGTAATTTTTACCAAAAAATTCAACTATCTCAGAAAAATATGAAAAATTCACCATTGGATAATTTCAATAACCTGATTCAAAAAAGAAAATTATTTTTTTATAAATAATTTTATAATTATGTGAATTTTTACTTTAAAAATGGAACCTATACTTATTGAAAATTGACAGGTTTTGACAAAAACAATTTTTAAACCTTAATAAAAATTACACTTGACTTCATAAAAATTATATACTAATTTACTATTAATATAAGTATTTTGATAATAATATTTCATTAAAATATTAATTATTTATAAAATTAATTAATTCCATAAAATAAATTCTTTAATTAAAAAAATTCACTTTCTATTTTATCATATAAAAATATAACTCTTATCAAACTGATTTCCTAATCATTTAAAAATAGGGAATTGATATAATCATTATTTATAAGTTTTCTTAAAATTATTATTAATAAAAACATTAATGTATATATTTCTCAAAAAATACCATTTTTACCTAAAAATAAATTTACCAAATTCATCATTTTTTTAGAAAGACTATTCTTATAATGGAATTGGTGGAATAAGAATTTTATTTATAAAAAGGGATTACACAATAACTAACTATTAGTTTATTACATAAACCCTTATTACACCCACATAAGACCTAATCATAAGGTGTGTGATGATGACATGATCTTGGGGTGACCCAGACAACTTTGCTTGGGTGGTAATCTCTATTAACTTGAAATTCTCCTATGGGCAATTCTGTTCAAGCTTAATGTGTTGAAGCTCAGCTTGGGCTTGGTCAATAGCGAAGCCCAGTGAAAATACCTCCTTTCCAAGCTCCAAAAAAGGATCTTCGTATGGCCCAAGTCTACTAGAAGAGGCCATTATCTCTTTTTTTAATGTCTAAAGGATTTTTTAAACCTTTATATTTATATTAGTTTTGCGATCACTATTCAATGACTTTATCATCAACAATAATGATACTTAACAGTCATTTAAAATCAATTAGATATAATAAAACAAAAGTATTTCATTTATTTTCAATATCCATAATAAATTAAAAGAAATGAAATTTTATTCATAAATGTTTGGGTCATTACAATACACCAACCAAATCAATACCATTCAACCATTATGAGAATGATATCATATTTCGTGCATACGTATGACCTACCATCTCCAAAATGTGATGTGATACATTATACATGATCTTCATTAAATAATAATTATATAAATTTATAGAATGAATAAATATGTTATATATTATGTTAATATCAATTTTAATGATATAATTATGACATAATAAGGATAATCGAAACTTATTCTACAAAACATGCATAATAACATAAAGTAGTTAATATCCGAATAAAGAGTAAAAATGAAATGTTACTAACAAAAAAATGAAATTATGCTCATATAAAATATCATAAAAATGAATATCATTCTATATTAAGTCAATGAAATTATTTAAATCATTATATAGGAGGTTCAGATACAAATGAAGGATATTGGATCTAATGTATGGGATAATTTCTCAATCTCGTTATTATTCGATATTGTTTATACGTAAGTATATTTACTAGGGTATATTTATCATCGACACCCATGTTTCCTAAATATGTAATATTATTTTTATTCTTTTACAATTTTTTGAATTCAATATTGTCCATTGGTGAAATTTTATTGAATGGTATTAAAGGAATATTTTGTCGTTATTCGATACGAGGTACTTTTTGGATTTTCCGAAAAAAGTACGAGGAGAATGTTTTTTAAATTATACGACATGAACATATTTTAAAATATTCATAGAACCTTATATCAAGTAATATTCCGCTACTTGATTTAAAATTTATTTTCAATTAAATTAATTTGTTTCAAAATTGCACGACATTTTGAGAAAAAAATGTTTTTGAAGAAGAAAGAATATATTCCTCAAGAATTAATTTCAAGTATTCAATAAAAACTTATTTTACATATAAGATTGAATTATTTAATAGGGTAATGTTTCAAGTATAATATCCTTATTATTCATATTATTTTATTTTCTATATGATGTTATGTTATTTATGAAACCCATTTGTTTTATACAGATTATGTTAAGGTGGAATAATGTTTAAAGAAACCCTTTTTATTCCATGGGATATGATGAATGATTTTGGTTATTGTGGAACACGTAAGAATGATTCCACTATGAGATGGGTGGGACCTATATCTCCCTAAAATGCATTGTGTAATGATTTATATCTCATGAGATATACATGGATGGAGTAGGAAATGGTCTCGGTTTAGTAATATAAGGCTAGAATGAGGAGTGAACTCGGATTAGTAATGGACTTTGTTTGCTACAATGATATTGTAAATTAGACATTACTAATATGAAATGTTTTTTTATTCTTATTTGTATTCCAAAAAGCTTAATTTATTATGTTATGACTTTTGGTATTATGTTCATTGATCTTTATGAACATTCATGATTTATCCCATGGAATGATATCACGATCTCTCATATACATGATAAGATTTTCTAATGTTATGTTCTTATGTCTTAGGATTATGATATGATTGATATCTCCATTGTTTACCCTTAATAATCATCTGATCTCACCCTTTCATATGTTTCTTTTCCCCAGGTTATGGAGATTACTATTAAGTAATATATGTAAAAAATGGGTCTCGTTATGATAAAATAAGTGGGATATAATGATGATGTTTTATGAACTAGTTGTTTATGTTTTCTAGTTCTAAATGCACTAAACCTAGGAGAAAACCTAATGTGTCCTAAATTGAGATTTCATTCTTGATTATGTAGTTTTCCTATTAGAATTAGTGTTTCTCACACTATGCTTATTGGTTTTAGTTAGTGGATGGAACCCAAAGGAACTGTGTTAACACTGAATGCAACAACCAATGAAATGATTGTCCTCCTAAGAAACCAAATGTTATGGGAGTTGGAATGATAAATATTGTAGCCATTATCACATAACATTACCAATCTATGAATCATGCAGGACTTCCAAATGACTAAACTAGGGAACAACATTATTTTGATTCCTTCCTAAGGTAGTGTCCACCTTCTTTTAGTGGGTATTCTGATCCATTAGTGGATGAAAAATGGATCAATACCACTGAAAATACAGTTTCAGTTCTCCAATGTTAAGAACATGGTATAAAGTCAAGCTGGCCAATAGTGGAAACTTATCAAGAATATGAGGCAAAGAGATGAAATTGAGTCCATGGAATGGGATGATTTCAAGAACTTATTTTTCATTAAGTACTTTCTTAATATTCTTTGAAAAAATATGGATAATGGGTTCCTTGAACTTAAGAAAAAATACAATGAATCTGTTGGTACCTACAATTTTTTTACAAGACTTAAAAGGTATGCTTCTGGAATTATTATCTAACCCAAGAGAAAAATTGATTGATTATTTAGTTTCTTAAAACCACGTCTCTGAAGGTAATTAGCCATATTGGACTTTAATAGCACCAAAGAAATCATTTGATGTGCTCTCAAGGTTGAGATGAGGATTTGAGAAACCCATCAGTCCTATGGGTTTGAAAATTAGAGAAAAATGGAATTCAAAGGAAAATCTAAAGATCCCATTGAAAAGAAGATGAGTTTCCCTTATGAGCAAAGTGTGGAATGAAACATGGAGTACATTTTCTTAAAAGGACTAGTAAATGTTTTATGTGTGTAAAAGAAGGTAATTGGGTAGTTGAATTCTGAAGTGATGGGAAAATGATTTCTAACGATGCGAATAGAGAAAAGGCTACACCGAATGAACCTCCTACACTTAAATGTTACAAGTGAAATGAAATGGGGAATTATTCCAATTAATTCCCTATTCCAAGGGTTATTGATGATGATCTAAGTCAACAAACTCTCAAGGAAAAATAAAAGTCAAGTCACATGCGATCACTATCAGGGATGTGGATTACGATAATGAAGTGTTGAAAGATACACATACCATCTACTATAAAGTAAAAACTGTTTTACTTGATACTAGATCCACCCAATGTTTTATTTCTAAAAATATTTCTACGGGTATCTTCATATTAACTCAACAATTAGATGTTGAGTTAGCTGGGATAAATCCTAATGGCACAATAGTTACATAATAAGTTTATAACTCTTCCTCGGTAGACGTTTGTGGGAATGTTCTTCCTAAAAATATTGTGATCCTTCCTATAGTGTAATTTAATGTGATTCTTGGCATGGATTGGATTTCCCTATATACATCTCATATCAATTTCCCTAGAAGGGAAGCTTCATTTCATATTCCAGATCAACCTATGATAATCTATCGATGCAAGGATGAGTATGACCTTCCAGTTAAAATTTATTCCTTCACATGGGTCTTTATTCTTATAAATGAATGTTATATATCTAAAATGTTTGGGGATAAAGTCATAATTATGAATACAACCATTATATGGGAGTTTTATGATGTCTTTCTGGAATAATTCGCTGGTCTTCCACTGAATCATGAGGTTGATTTTTCAATAGAACTCATACTAGGTTCTATTCCTATTTCCAATACACCTTATAGAATATCCCCAATTGAGTTGCATGAATTGAAGAAGCAACTCCAATAGAATCTTGACAATGGATTCATACGCCCAAGTGCATCACCTTTGGGTTCACATGTTCTTTTTTTTAAGAAGAAATATGGATAAATGAGACACTACATTGATTATCAAGAATGTAACAAGATCAAAATCAAAAACAAATATCCTCTTCCACACATTGATGAATTTTTTGACCAACTACATGGAGAAAAATACTCTTACAAGAATTATCTTCATTTAGGATATCATCCATTAAGGGTCAAGAAGTAGGATATACAAATGAAGACATTCCGTACAAGGTATAGACACTATGAATTTATAGGGATTCCTTTTGGTTTTACTAATGGACCCACTATATTCATGTGTATAATTAATAGAGACTTTATAGAATATATTTATTAGTTTTTGGTAGTATTTATAGACGATGTTTTTTTCTATTCAAAAATCAACGAATAACATGAAGATCACAAGAGAATTTTATTGGAAACCCTAGGAAGAGATATATTTTTTAAAAAATTTACCAATTTTCAATTTTGTCTTCATAAAGTTTCATTTTTGGGTCACATAATCTACATATAGGGGATATCTATGGATCTAGAAAAAACAGAAGTTATTGACTGTTGTCAGAGACCAACAACGGTAACTGAGATTCGATGTTTTCTTGGTTTGTCTGGATATTATCGACATTTTTGTGAATTATTTTTCATTATTATCTAATAAAATCACAAAGTTGACTTGTAAATGATTTATGTTCATGTGGATAGAAGAATGTGAAGATAATTTCAAAGAGATAAAAAGAAGGTTAGCCAATGCCCCTATTCTCACAGTGTCTTTTAGTGGATAAAGGATTGTGAACTGTAGTGATGCATCCAAGATGGGGCTCAGTTTTTTTCTCATGAAAAATGATATTTTGATAGCTAATGCCTCCTTAAAATTGAAAGTATTTGATAAAAACTACCCAACTCGTGATTTGGAGTTAGCTATGGTAATCTTTTCACTAAAGATATGGAGGAATTATCTTTATTGATAAAGGTGTGATATTTATAATGATCATTAAAGTTTAAAGTATATCTTCACACAAAAGGATACGAATATTCATCAATGAAGATTGTTGGATTTGATTAAATATTACGAGAGCTCTATGCTTTACAACCTAGGGAAAGTGAACAAGGTGGAAGATGCTTTGAGTCAAAAGAACCATTCTAGACTATTCATGATGAGGATAAAAAAAGATCCAATATTTATGGGGTTTCAAAGGACGGATCTTGAAATTTTAAAGGAAGGGGAGAAATATTTTCTTTCTCAAATGAATTTTCAACCATCTATACAAGTGAAGATTAAGGAGGTGCAGAAGTAAGATGTAGAGCTAAAAACAAACTTATGAAATGTTCTTGAATTCAACCTTGATTGTGATGGAATAATAAGGTTCAGTAATCAGGTTTTTATTACTCCTATACTAGAATTAAAGAAGGAACTATTGGATGAGGCTCATATTTCTTCATTATTTATTCACCCTAGAAGCACAAACATGTACAGGGACCTGAAAGGGTATTTCTAGTGGGTTGTCATGAAAAGAGATGTTGTCAAATATGTATCTTGGTGCTCAGTTTTTCAGCAAGTTAAGGCTAATATATAGAAGTATAAGGGGATGTTACAACCATTACCAATGCCATAATGGAAATGGAAAAACATCACTATGGAATTTTTAATTAGACATTTAAAAACATCTAAAGTACATAACGACATATGGGTTATATTTGATCACCTTACGAAGTCGGAAAACTTCATTTCTATTAGAGAGTATTTATCTCTTGATCATTTTGTGAGGATATATGTAATGGAAGTGGTATGATTTCATGGATGACCACTTTCCATTGTATCTGATCAGGATCTGAGGTTTACCCTGAAGATATGGCGAATTCTTTAGTAGTTTCTAGATACAGAGTTAGGTTTCAGCACTGCTTATCATCCTCATACAAATTGTCATTCTGAGAGGACAATTAAAACTCTATAAGACATGTTGAGATCTTTCTCTATGGATTTCAAAGGTGGTTGGCATCAACACCTACCTTTGGTTGAATTTTCTTACAACAATAGATTTCACTCCAGTATTTAGATGGATCCCATTGAATCCCACTATAGAAATAATTGCATAACAACATATTTCTAGGATGAAGATGGGGAGAAGAAATCTATTAGGACCTCGTCTAGTTGATTAAATGATTGAAAATGTGAGACATATTCAATAACACATAAGAGAATCTCAAAGTCGGGAAAAAATTTATACCAACAAATGAAGAAAATTCATAGAGTTTGAAGTGGGTGACAAGGTGTTTCTATGAATATCTCTCTGGAAGAGTGTAATGAGATTTGAAAAAAGGGGCAATTTGAGCCTTAGGTATATCAGTTCTTTTGAAATCATGGATCATGTTGGGAAGGTAGCTTCCTAATTGGAACTCCCACCGAATCTATCTCAATTTCATGATGTGTTCCATGTATCTCCCCTAAGAAAGTAAATACCTGATTTTTCACATGTACTAAACTCATAATTTGTACTGTTGGAGAAAGGTCATTCTTATGAAGAACAACTGATAGATATTCTGAATCGTAGTGAAAAAGTTCTAAAAAAATGATCAATCACTTGGTTAATGTTTTGTGGAGAAACCATAAATTTGAGGAAGCTATGTGGGAAGTTGAGGATATGATAAGGGAGATATATCCTCACATTTTTGTATCTAAGTGATGAATTTTGAGGTAGAAATTCAGTTTAAGTGGGGTAGAATGTAACACCTTGACGTTTTTATGAAATATTATCTCTAAATAATTTCAATTCTTCAATATATTGCACTGCATAAAATCGTGATTTCAAATGAACCATGATATTCCATTAATATAAAATTACCATTTTAACTTATCTATTAGGTTAGCAGGAACAAATATAACTAAATTATGAAAATGTTCGGTGAAGTCTTTTGCTGCCAATTATTTATGAAAAACATTAACCAACTATATTTTTGTATTTTATGTCAATAAATTGAGTGAATTACTTTTAGTAAATTGAATTAATTAAATTTATAAGTTATATACTTAATAAAATATTTTTTATATTTATCCAATAGATATTTTTGTCCTAGGGTTTGAATAAACCCTATTTGATGTATAAAAACCTATATTTTTCAAATGGGTAATTTCCCACCTTTTAATGGAAACCCCATTTTAAATAAATATTTGGATACATTAACAATTTTTGTATGAAAATATAAACTTGTTATTTGGAATTGGGATACAAATATTTACATTGGATTAATTTTTAATATTTTTCTAATAACTTTCAAACTTTGATGAATAGTAAAAGCATACAAAATTTTAACTGTAAAAAATATTTTTAATGAAATATTTTATATGGTTAAATTATAAAATTGAATGGTTTTAAATTAAAAATATAATATATTTTTACCATTCAATATATTTAATGTCTTTACAATTAATTTTACATTGAATTTAGATTTAAACACATTTCAATATTTTGCAATGTTTTGACTTTTAGAACTCATTCTCTCTTTCCAAAAAATGAATAAATTTTAAATTAATTACTTTAAATTAATTTTTGTTTTTTTAAAAATGGATTCCATATTTTCAATAAGTAGGTCCAAATTATGTAAATAGATTTATTTTATTTTTGGGCATTATGAATAGTAACATCGGTAGTTTTTATTAATACGGTAAGAGGGTAAAACGGGTAATTAAGGGTAACAATACAATTATAAAATTAACCTGAAACTTGTATTAAAATAATTATATTAGTATCTTTCAACAAAAATTATCCTTGGATCAAAATTATGTCCTTTAGAAGCCACTTGGATGAGATTATGACATTTAATTTATTGTATTTAAGGAAAAGTTAAATATGCCTCACTCAAAGTTTAATAACAAAATAATTTTTAATATAAGGTTATACATAATATAAATTCGATTATAAATACTAATTTTAAATAAATTTTTTTTTCTTTATCATGGTAATTTTTTTTAATTATTAGGAAATAAATAATTACCTTAAAGAATTATAATTTGATGTTGTAAAAATTAATTAAATGATGAGAAATCAAAAAACAACTTTTATTAAAATACTAATAACAATAAAAAGACCCAAACACTTGAAAAAAATATTATTTTACAAGTATATATAGACCATAACCATCAAACGGTCTATTTAGTAACCATTTTTATCCATAGAGAAGTGATTGTGACACTTATATTATTTTATTTAAAGTGATATTAAAGGTGTCACATTTATGTTTTCAAAATTATAACATTTTTTATTTAGGATTTTAATGAAGATAAATTAAACTAAAAGTATTATTATTAAATATAGTATATTTATATTCATAAGATTATTTTATTTATAGTTTTTATTCAAAAAAATAAATATATTTAATATTTACACAAAATTGATGTAGTAATTATTTTATTAATGGAGATAACAGATATATGTTATTAATAATATTTAAATAAATATAATTTGGTAAAATTAATATTTAAAATGAAATTTATAAATCTAATTCTTATTAATATAATATAATAGTGTTTTTTAAATTAACTTGTTATCTTAATATTTTTAAAAATCAATGAATTTAATAGTGTCAAAATTGACACTATAGTTTGTTTAAGAAAATAATGTTTCATTAAATTATTTTAAAATAATAAAACATTTTTAAAACCATTTAATAATAATTATATGGTAAAAAATGTTCTAAGTTATTTATTTATGGTCTCATTGACATCAAATAAGTAAATATCAAACCATTTTAAAATTTAAATATTTGTTACCCTGATAAAAACTTAAATAGAATAATTATATGTTAATTAACATATTAAGTTATAAATTGAAATAAAACGTGTAAAAATTTTATCGGTTGATTACATTAAAAACCTATATCTTATCATCTTCAAAATTTATAAATTTTCAGTTTTTTGGGTAGTGTTTTATTAAATTATAAATAATTATTTATAGAGTTTCCAAAAGTGGCCCTCACCTCAATTATAAAAGGGAACCACCTTCTAACCTCTTCACTTTTGAGTCTTCAATATCAGACTTCCCCTACCATTTTCCCTTATAAAAATCCCTAGTAACATTATAGTGGTTCTATTATTCTACCAAGACCAAATCAAGTGTTATAAGGGGAGGTTTAGAGGAAGCACATCGAAGATGCGGTAGTCTCCTCTACCGATTCTTTCAAACATATTTCTTCTTTTACTTACACTTCATGAGTTATTTCATTATAAAGTAATAAATCTAGTACCAATTATATATTATGATTTTATTATAAATATGAATCCGTCATATTCCACATTCAATCCATCCTATGAAAAATGAAATCACTACGTGGGCGTATGTACGACTTGGCGTCTCCACACCATTGTGTAATCTTTTTTTCACCACCACCTTACTTGTATAGGTATAATAATGGAAATAATAACTATATATGATTATTATAACATGATATTAATTATGAAATATTATACCCCATAAAATTCAATACCATTAAACAATTATGGGAATGATATCGTCGCTCATTCGTACGTATGACCTACCATCTCCACGATGCGATGTGATACATTCTACATGATCTTAATTAAAGAATGATTATAAAAATGTATAAAATGAATAAATATGGTATATATTATGTTAATATCATATTTTAATGATATAACCTTGACATAATAAGGATAAACAAAACTTATTTGACAAAACATGCAGAAGAATATAAAGTAGTTAATATCCGACTAACAAGTAACAATGAAATGTTACTAACAAATGGAAAATAATATGATCATATATGATATCATAAAAATGACTATGATTATGGAATAAGTCAATGAAATTATTTAAATCACTATACATGAGGTACAGATATATATAAAGGATATCGAATATAAGGTAAGAGATAATTTCACAATCTCATTATTATCCGAGATTGTTTATACATAAGTATTTACTGGGGTATATTTATCATCAACATCCATGTTTCCTAAATATTTAATATTATTTTTATTCTCATATATTTTTTTTAAATTCTATTTTTACTTTTGAATTTTTATTTAACGGTATGAAAGGAATCTTTTGTCGTTATTTCATACGAGTTACTTTTTGATTTTCTCGGAAAAAGTATGAGGAGAAGACTTTTTTATTTATATGGAATGAAAATATTTTTATGTCTTCATAAAAAATTATTTCCATATATCTTCCTCTAAAATTTTCATGTTTATTTTTAAATAATTTTTTTTCTTTTAAAATTTTGTGGCATTTTGAGAAAGGAAATTTTTTTGAAGAAGAAAGGATATTTTCCTTAAGAATTAATTTCAAGTGTTTAATCAAAATTATTTGCCATCTCAGATGGAATTATTTAATAGTTTTGTATTTCAAGTATAATATCATTATTTTTCTAATGATTTTATTGTGTTTATGATGGAATTATATTTATGAAATCCATTTATTTTACATTGATTATGTTAAGGTGGAGTGTTGTTTAAAGAAACCCATTTTATTATTTGTGTTATGATGAATGATTTTGGATATTTTCGAACATGTAAGAATGATTTAATTATGAGATGGATGGGACCCATATCTCTCTCCAATTCATTGGGTAAATATTTATATCTCATGATTTAGACATGTATCGAGTGGGAAATGACCTCATTTTAGTAATACCGGGCTAGAACTAGGAGTGAAATCAGTTCAGTAATAGACTTTATCTACTATGATGGTCTTGGAAATGTGCCTTGAATAATATTTAATGATTTTATATTCTTATGTGTATTCCAAAAAAATATGTGTCTTGTGTTATAACATTTTGGATTTTTTTCATTTATTTTTATGAACTTTCATGATTTATCCCATGGCATGATATCAAGATCTTTCATATGTAGGACAAGATTTTCAAATGTTATGTTCTTATGTATTATGATTATGATATGATTGATATCTCCCTTGTTTAACCTTACTGAACATCTAATATCAACATTTCATATTTTTCTTTTCCCCAGGCCATTAAGAGAGGTTTTAAAAAAGATATGTCAAAAAGGGGTCTAGTTATGTCGAAATAAGTGGGAGACAATGAAGATGTTTTACAAACCAGTAGTTTATGTTTTCTAATTTCTAAAGAAACTATATCTATACAGTATTATCATGGATTTGTTATATTTTTTAATGAATATTATTCAACATTGAAGTAATATCAATGTAGTAAAGTATGGGTCGTTATAAACAAAGTCTTGATAATAATAAATTCTTGACAATAAATCCATTATAATAATGTCATGATAAATTCATGATAATAACATTAATAACAATAAAGTATTGACCCAAAAGTTCAAGGATCCAAAAATAAAATATAACAATGTCAGAATAATTATTTAAAGATAATAAATTAATTAGAAATAAGTCATAATAAAAAAATTTTCCTGTAAAAAGAATAATTTTTTTAATTTACACAAACAACATGTTTTCTACAAAAATAATATGTAAATATAAATGTTATGTTTTAAAAAAATTATCTTGTGCAATTGAAATTATTTTTCATCCAATTTTTTACAAAATTATATTTATTTTGAATTATTTTTTATATTTTTAGTCAATGTTTCCAATTTTATTTATATTTTTTTATAGCTTATAATTTATATGATTTCAAAGTCACCTAATTCAATCATTATTATGTTTTAATTAGGTGACTTTTTATGCATATATAATACAAAATATAAGAACAATTTATGTGAAACTTAATACATGGATTAGAAATATAATAAATAGTTTAAAATGAAAAACATTATAAATATAAAAACCCAAAACAAATTTACAAGACACAAACTTTATTTATTAAAAAAATAACATTTTCACTTCAAAAAAATTATGCACATAAAATATAAAATAAATAAATTTTAATGAAATTTATAACTTTTAATTTAAAAATAATAATTAATTGAAAATAAAAGGATTGTCAAAACATTAAAAAATAAATAAATTGAAAAATGTATTTGGTGTAGTAATTATTTACTGGTACAAATTCTATGTTCTGAAACAACAATAATTTGTTCTATTAAAATTAATTTTCATCAATTATGTTTAAGAAATTATTTTCATTTTCAGTTATTATTTATATATTTAGTCATTGTTTAAAATTTTATTTTTATTTTATTTATACATTTTATTTTATAGGGTTTCAATGAAACCTACTTGAAACATTATTATGTTCCATGTTAGTAAGTTTTGAGGCCTGCAGAAT
Source organism: Viscum album (assembly GCA_963277665.1). NCBI lineage: Eukaryota > Viridiplantae > Streptophyta > Magnoliopsida > Santalales > Viscaceae > Viscum > Viscum album. The sequence continues at coordinate 1,110,791,273 of OY728128.1, read as the reverse complement.
ATAAACTATTAGTAAAATAAAAATTACTCTTAAAATATTGATTATATAACATTTGATTAAAATGTAAAAGGAATTTTATAAATATAATTTACCAAAATTAATTAAATGAAAGAAACTTTATTGATTGAAAACATAACATTACCTCAAAAAATTTATGTGAATAAAATACTTTATAAATAAAATTTAATGAAATTTAAAACATTGGGTATATAAATAATAATAAATAGAAAATAAAAGAAATTTTAAAAAACAATAAAAAATGTCAAATTTCAAAAGAAATTTTTTCTGCAAAAAAAATTTTAAATTTTAAATTTTATTTTTTAAAACAATAATATTGTGTGCAATTTAAAATATTATTCTTCAATATTTTTTTATTAAAATATTTTTATTTTCAATTATTTTTTATATTTTACTCAATGTTTCAAATTTTATTTATATTGTATTTATACATTATAATTTATAGAATCTCTAAGTATCCAAATTCAAACATTATTATATTTCATATAGGTGCCTTTAGAGGCTTTTAAAATATAAACTCTATGTACACTGTAGGCTAGATTTTCAGGTGAGAAATTATTTTTTATATGTTTATTCAGTGTGTCAAATCTCATTCATATTGTATTTATACTTTATAATTTATCAGCTTTCAAAGAAAACTACATGAAACATTATTATATTTAAATTAGATGATTTTGAAGGTGTATAAATTAAAAAGTATAAATAAAATTAGAATTATATTTGGAACACTCTGAAAACATCTAAACAAAAAATTAAATAAATATAATTACATAAATATATTACACAAGAACTAATTTACCTAAAAATAAAACATTATTTATTAAAAAATAACATTTACAATTCAAAAAAATTATGTACATAAAATATAAAAAAATAACATAGAAATTAAATTTAAAACATTTATTGTATAAATATAAACTAACTGAAAATAAAATGTATGCCAAAAAAATTAAAATTAATAATAACTTATACAAAAAATGTTAAAATTATTATAATTATTATCAGGAATTTAATAATATATAATTTTGATTACTTTATTATCATGTCTTTATTAATAATATCATGACTTTTTTTAATGGTGTCATTGTCAATTTTTTTTATTATCATGAATTTGTTGTCTAGGATTTATTATGTGTGTTCAAGTTCCCAAATTAATGTACTTTATTCATATTTTCATGTTCATGAAACCATATTTAATTATTAATAATATTTATTATTATTATTCATAAATATAATAAAAAAATTATTCGCATGAAACAACCATTATTGATTAAAAGTGTAAATTTTGTGTTTTTAATTAGTAATGTTTGTGTCAAGTAAATTAATTTTGGTAAATTGTTTTTATAAAAAAATTTTAGTATCTACTTTTTTATATATATTTTAAACATATTTTTAGTTTACTTTGAACATATATTTTATAGGCTTCCAAAGTTACATATATCAGATATATTAGGTTTTTTGGTGTTCCAAGTAGGAAACTTTGAAGGATTATAAAAAATAAATTGTAAATATAATCAAAATAAAATAGAAAACATAGACTAAACAAAAAAAATAACGAAAAATAAAAATATTTTCTTTTAAATAATAAACAGACATTAACATAGACGATACAAAACAATGTTGTTCAAAAACATAACATTTACACTTTAAAATAAGTGGATAACTCTAAAAGATTATAAAATGTAAATTATGGATTGAATGTAAATGAAATTTAAGACATGTACCTGAAAAGTATAAAATAATTAAAAATGTAAATAATTTCACAAAATAATAAATAGAAAATATTAAGTATTAATAATAATATTTGACATAATAATTATAATATATTTAATTAATTAAAAATAATTTATATTTTTTACTTATTGTAATTGTAAATATAATTAATATATTATTTTTATGAACTCATAGTAATTAATATATCACTTAATAGTAATTATATTTATAAATAATACCATTATTTACATGATCATCATTATTATTATTAAAATTATTATTAATCATAGAAATAATAAACTATAAATAGTTTATTGGACTCAAAATATTATTATTTTGTAATAATTAAGAGTATTATTATTATTACCTATACTAATAATAATGTAATTAATAATTATTACACAATTGATTATTACTAATTTTTTAAATATCAAATTATATATTTTATTATTTATATTTGGTATTAGAAACTATTAATAATCCTATTTTTATTATTAATTACATTATCCCAAACATTGTTAAAAAAAGAGTTAAATTTTATTTAACTGTTTAGTTATATATATATATATAACAAAAAAAATTAAAAAATAGAAGGATATGACACTTTTTAGAAAATTGATTCTTTAATTTTTTCTTAAGAAGATGCTTGTTCATAAAAAGAATCTCTAAACCAATTGTAAAGATGGTTCTTAATAAGAAAGGGTATTCTTGAAAATTGATTCAGAGAAGCGGATTTAATATTCTGTTCCTTCTTTAAAAAATAATTAAAGAAATCCATGTTTTAAAATTGGCATTCTTCTTCACATAACCAGTCGTCGCATATTGGCCGTCTGGGAAATTTTGTTCATAGTGTTGATCAAGAATTCAATTTTAATTTTTTTGTATATCCAAAAAAATCACCCATGCTAGCCTATCTGTAGGTGGATTTAGAAGTGGACAATGAAAATGCATTCAGAAACATATATAGATCACTTGAGGTGATATCCTAAACAAAAATGGAAATAGCAGGAAACTGAATTGTTTCATTTCTTCTCTTGTATTATCATACGACAACAAAATAATACCCTATTTATAGTGATATAAACTTACTAAAAAATAAACAATCGAAACCAAAAACAAATAAAGGTGCATATATTTGTGCATTAGGTGGTTCCCAAGCCTCCAAATACACACATGTTAAGTAACCAAGCATGAATTTTTTCAGTCTTCATTAGTGAAGTAGAAGATTGGGACCCTCCAAGGAAATGCGAGTTTATTATCTAACATCCCCCTATAGCCCATGAATTTTCATCATATTTGAGTGGTTAAACAATAGGTGGAATGAATTCACCATAGTCAAATCCTTCCTTTTTCTTGTATCATTCGGTGGGATTTATGGAATAGATTTTCTCATCTATAATATTCTTTCACATTTCACTAGTTTTAACTTCCATGAAGTTAACTAGATCAGAAGCCACTAAGAGACAATGCAAATTAACATACTCCTCCATTGGTTCTGTTCTATCATATATATCTGTAAGTATTCAAATGTTTTGGGTATTTATATAAGAAATTTCTTTTTTGATGTCTTTATATTTAAGAGTTTGTGGTGACGACATCATTAATTATTCAATTCCTCATTCCTCCAATGGTAATTCTTGAACGGTTTATTCATCGTTTCGTGTGAGTTGTACCTCTCTTGAATCATCATCTTGATTCCATTTTTATGTATCTTTTTCATCAAATACAACATTTCTGCTGAATATAATCTTCTTGGTAATGGTATTATACAAGTTATATCCCATTGCGCGGTCTCTATATCCAATAAGGACACACTTCGCTCCTTTTTCCTCAATCTTTGTTTTTTTTCCTCTAGGATCCCGTCATAGGAAATGGAACCAAAAACATTAATATGACTTACACTTGGCTTGTTAGTACTCCAAGATTCATGCTTCTTCTTTGATATAATATTTTTCATTGGGAATCTATTGGGTAAATACAACATACACAAATACACTCAGCCTAGAATGTTATAGGCCCTCCTTTTTCTTTTAACATGATTATCGACATATTGATAAGGGTATGTTTTTTTTTATTTTGACTAATCCATTAATTTAATGTGTGTAATGTGTAGTCATATATTCTTAGTTCTATGTTACTTGATGCACTCTTGAAAAACCATCAAAGGTTTACTCCCCACCTTCATCACATCGCAATGTTTGTAAGTGATGCTTTCTTTAACATTCCACAAATGCCTAAAATTATTTGAAGATGCCAAAAAATTATGACTTCATCTTGAGAAATTATATCCATGTTTTTCCATTATAAACAACAATAAATGTAAAAATATATATCCTTTTTTTATTTTATTTTGGATTTAGTGGACCGCATGCATCAGTGTGACCTTTCTATAGTGGTGTAGTAGAATTATAGTTGGCCATCATTGAATGTTTTTTTCTATGTTGTTTTCTTGGAACATAACTTTCACATATTTTATTCTAGTGTTGAGTGATAGGAATCCCATTCACTATCTTCTTAATTCCTAATAATTTGGAACTTTCAATGTTTAAATGCATGAACCTGAAATTCATTTTCCGGTCTTTATCATCATGTACCATCATCAAACATTGTGGTATTTTGGGTTGAATCATAAGAGAAAACATGTATTTCATCCCCATTGGTTATTTTTTGATCAACCTTCCTTTTTCATCAAAAATTTCCATTTGTTTACTCCATAGTCTTATGTGAAATCCTTTGTCCACCAACTTCCTGATACTCAAGATATTTTCCTACATGGCATGTACAAAGCAGACCTCAAAGTTGAAATCATGGTTTCCATCTTTTTCTTTGATCAGAATATATCCTCTTCCATAGAAAAATATTATTGAGAGGTCACTAAATGTAATCTATCCTTGAACCCTCTCATACAGGTTTGTAAACAATTGTTTTTAACCTATCATGTGGTTTCTATCTATAGATTCAAGATACCACATACCTTGACTTTTTTTGTTAATGTTTGTTCCATAAACACTTGGGACTTGATGAAAGTATCTTCTGTTTTAGAGATATTTTCCTCCTCAGTGTCATTATCCATTGGTTTATTGTTCCAAAATTCATTTATATAATATCTATATTTTTTAGAATTAGATAATTGAATATATATTTTTTCAGGTTTCTGATTTTTGAATCCCTCCATCTTATTTATCCCCATTCTCAAGGAGTATAATTTTGATATCCATGACCTCCTTGATTTGGGATTCATCCACAATTTCCTCCTATTTATGGATCAAATTATTGCCCATGTAATCCCCTACCTTTACTTCTTATAATTGTTCCCCCATGATTCTTTATAGAGTTTTTTGGTTACACAATTGATTATATGTCATGCTACAATTCATTCATATCAATCAAAAAGTTCACCTTCAGATTTTTGTCTTATATAGACCCCCTGAGTTCTTTGATAAAGTTCATCTTTAAGTATTTAGTTTCTTCCAAGGAAATGACTATGTAATCAAATTTTATATGAATGAATCACAAATTTTTCTCACTTGCCCATATTTTAGAAATATTATCTTTATTTATTCTAAGTGGGTTACCCACAACCATTAAAAGAGTATGATACTCAGTAAAAGATTTAGAATATTTCATAAACCGGGATTCAAACTCACCTCATTGAGATTAAAGCCAAATATACTTCACGTTTTTAGCTCCTTTAATTTATTTTTGAAGATTATCCCATACCTCATTTTATGATTTATATGAAGATATTATCTTAAATGTGGATTCATCAAGACCTTGATAAATTATTGATTTTTCCTTGTAGTACTTCTTCCATTCCACCTGATGAGTTTTTTTAACATTTGGAAGAGAATCCTTCATGGCTTTGGATACTAGCTCTATGACATCATGGGTTCCAAAGAGTACTCGAATTTGGATGCACCAATTAAAATAATTTTTTATTGTATGTTTTAGGATCAAAGCTTATTTAATTCCATTCTTCATGGTGAAATAAAATTTTTTATTGAAAAAAAACAGATATAGGTATTTAGAGGGGAAGATTTTTTTTTGAGTTACAAACTACTATATATATATATTTTTAGGGTAGATTTCCAATTTTTTGGATAGGAATACCACAATTTTTTTAATTGAGGAATTATATATATTTTTTCTTTCATAATTTATTTTGACACATTTTTTTCAATTCCATACGGTAACTATTTTTCTATCAACAAATGAATGGAGAATTTTTTTGTGGCAGAGAGAAAGAGGGGAAGAAATATAAATCAATTTGAGTGGTTTTTTTATAAATGTAAGGAAAAGTGGGAGTGGGACGTGGAGTATTGATGGTGGGAGTAAAAAGGAGGAGACAAACCCCTTAAAAAAGGAAGATGTGGGGGATTAAATACCAAATTATGAATCTAACTTTTGAAAATTTGAATCATATTTTTTTAAAGAAAAAAATGATGCCAAAGACAAGGTGGGGTAGAAAATCTCATTAGAATTAGAATAGTTTTTCCATATTCATCATCTTCTTGACAAATCCTAAGCTGATTCAATTAGTCTGGTTGTAGATCCCGCAAATCTCTCTTAACACAACTCACCTTCATCCTCTATTTGATACCATAGAAGGTGGATTTAGAAGTGAAAAATAAAAATGCACATAGAAGAAGATGCATACCAATAGAGGTGATCACAGGAAAAAATGGAATAATTAGGAAACACACTACTTTTATTTCTTCTAAAGGATTATCATAAAATGTATAAAAAATTCAATATTTATAGAGATACAAACTTGTATTAAAACAAACAACCAAACACAAATAAATGTCCACAGTTTGGTGCAGTAGGTTCCAACCAAGCCATGAAATCCACACATGTTATATAACTAATATTGAAGCTTTCATTCCTCCATTGATGTAGTAGACAGTTGTAATCATCTAGGGAAATACAAGTTTATTATCTGCCACTATATTAAACACTTTCCACCTTCAGAACCTAGAAGTTCTAGTTTTCCTCTATCGAATGTCCCTCCCCTACCCTCTAGCTCATTAGTTGCCTCTCCCTATCCACCTCTTCCACAATCTTATTTTCTCACACCACCATCCCATCTGCATATATAAATTTAAATAGAGAGGAATACATAAAAATATGTAGGTCGAAAAAGAGACCGAGATGGGATTACAGTAGTCATTGTCTGGGAATTCACAGTCATGGATCTGTACTATTTATAGGAGATAATTGTCGATAATTACTCAACTCTTTTTCATTTATAGGACATGAATCTGAAATTTATATGATTAAATAATAACACTATGGAAGAAGTTTATAAGGCTCATTCCACTCCACATGTTTTGAGATATTGACTAATATATGTGATGTTAGTAGGGGAAACACCCTTTGATGTCTTGCTAAACTCAATCACTATTAAATCAAAGGAAAAATGATTAATTATAAAAGGGAATTCATAAATTTAAAATTATTTAATACACACATGTAATGACTTTCTAGATGTAAAAGTTTCCATGAAAACACACAATCCTAAAGAATAATATGTCCAAGAACATCATATATATTTTTCATGTTGATATTAGTGGACCAATATCCCCAAAATATTATATAAGATAAATATATATTATTTATTGATTTCTTACTATAATTAGATGGAATGGGTGTCTTTTATATGATACAATACACAATAGATATATTTAAAAAAATAGGTATCAAAGAATAGTTAATTATTTTTTTGGTAAAATTATTTTCATATTTCACTAAATATCTTTTAAAATAACTTATAAGTGGCCACAATTTTGATTGTGGGAAACCATATATAGAAGCAAACATAAACAAGAAATCCCTCCAATAAACCCAATAAGATTCTATGATGTTTCTAAATATCGAAAGAAATATGTAATAATGGATCCCAATAATGAGTCTCTACCACAAATATCAACTTTCATAAATTTATAACTATTCGGGAAAAATATAAAGATATTCTCAGTACTATAGATAGTTCTTGTAAAAGTTCTATAAATATGCTTTTTCAGCATTGAAAAACTTTTTTCATCTAAGCATCATTAAAATCCAAAATCTATCAGTGGTAAAAAAATCACTGATAAAGGGTTCTTTTAACAATGCTAAAACAAAAGTGATAACAAAGGGACCCATTTTTAGTGATGATAAAGGCATGATTTTTTAGCACTAAAGAAATAATGATAAAGGTCTTATTTATCATCACTGAAAAACAATAATAAAGGGTGGTTTTATCAATACTTTTTTTAGCACTAATAAAATTTAAAAATTCAATTAATTTGAAGCATTTTCATTATCACGCACCACACTCCATCATTTCCTTTTTACCACTGATAAAGCCCCATTTATGAGTGATAAAAAAGAACTAATATAGGGAGTGGTATATGGGTCCCAGGAGATAATTTTTTCTAGAGGGGGGTTTTATGAAGCCTCACCTCTTCTCCGGTGGACCTTGGTGGCTTGTTTTGGTCAGAAGCAACCCCCTCTCCATTTTTTCTAGAACCTGGTATCCTCTTGGGATATAGCTTCTCTAGAACGAGTATCATTTCGGAACATTAATGATCTATGTGTCATTCTATCTTTCGAGGATGACTTTTTAGAAATCCAGGTCACAAATCTCCAATACTCATGGAATATTTTTCTTCAACTTCTCTAGGTGGTATCTAGGGGCTCAATCTAGACACACCTCTTCGCAGTCTACAGTGTGGATCAACCATCATAGGATATGCCTTCCCTTCCACAATATTACTTTTCTTCATTTCATATGAAACATTGTGGGATATTTATTTATGCATGAACACACCTTCAGGATTATCAACACTTCTATGGATCACATTTGTCACAAAGTGGATCTATATTCCCTTATCCCTAATTGTATCATCACTAATATAAAAATGAATTTATACATGGTTTTTTATAGGATGCTGTCATTTGGTGGTCGTTATTGACAATAATAGAGACCACCAAATGTAATTCATTGAGATTTTCCCTTCTTCCCCCCATCCACACTACATCACCCATCACTATATTCCATTGCCAATCCAGACCCCATAACTCCCCCTCCCCGCTGTAGAGAACATATCCCACACCCTCCTCTCCCCCAACTATGTGCTATGCTTTTCACTATATTGATAATGTCAAGCCCCCATCCCTCCCATCACTTTTCTTCACCATCAAGCCCCTATCATCCCTCCAAATTGTTGATACCCCCTCCAACCACCATTTCATCATGCCTCCATACCCCCCCTCCGAGGAGCCCCCTTGTAGGCCGCCAGCTGTTGATCCCCCTTGTATCCGACCCCCCATGATTTGTAGATGGTCCCCAAAACTATTATCACTCCATTAATGAATCTAAACATAGACCCCCTAACCATCGATTCCTTATCTATGCAGTGACTCCTAAATAACACAGGTACAATTTTACCTTTGTATTTCTTTATAATGTGCATTTGAGAGATCCAAATATATATGGTTCCTCCCTCAAAATTCCATTATTTTCCCTATCTATAAACCCCATAGTTATCTATCTTATATCTACATTCCACTCCTCATGATGTTTTCAATCATTCCATTTATATATTACATATTCATTGATTACATTTCACAACAGAATCTATATAATGTGAATGGCATACTAAGGTATGTTTTCATTCAATGATTATCCATATGGATACTTTAACATAGAAATTGTGAAAATTATCTACCATATATACGTTGGATTTTGTAGATTATATTTATTTATTTATCTATAATTTCATATCATTAGTTTTCAAATAGGACCTCACTTTGGGTATTGTATTCAATACACCACATTTTTTTATTTTACAGTTAAAAATTGTTAATTTCACTAATATGAGATATTCAGTTAGGATAGATGTTATTGGATATATTTACAAACATTAATATAATATAATTTGTTTTTATTACTTTATAAATAAGTGATTAATAATTATTTGGTTCTCTTTTTAGTGTGTATTCAATAACTGTTCTATAGTTCATTTTAATAAGTTTGGAGGTTTAGATTTTAGAATTATTCACACAAAACTAATTTTTAAAAAGAGAGTTAAAACTTCTTCTCAAAAATTTTAAATTCCACTCTTCTAACATAATACTACTATATTTGGAATATATATATTTCTCTTAATAATTTCTGTTATAATATATTAATAACTGTCATGTTATACATTTGTTTTTTAAATTAAATCATTGGGACTCTTATTTCAGGTATTTATATTCAATATAATGTAGATATGCCTATTATTTATTTTCCACATAAAAAATATAAAGTTTCTACTATGAAATACACTGTTTTGACTTATGTTACTACACATTATAGATTAATTATACTTTTAAGTTTAGGTATTTTACTACATTGATAATAGAAGAAGAATCATAGATTGGAAAACATTAGTAAAAAAATCATGTCACTCAAAACATTCCATGGTGTGAGATTGAAAAGGTGTATATCATTATCATATTCCTTTAGAAGGAATCAAAAATAATAGTTAGAAATAATTTTTATTTTCCTTCTTTTATATTTTAATTCATATTCACCATTTTCATTTTTTGTATTTCATTAATCAGTATTCTAAATCCTTTCTTCATGTACTATGGGTTTTTTTTGAAACAAACATAGCTATATTTAAAAATAAATTCAACTATTAAGATTTAGGTTATAGTTACTTTCTTAGTTTCTAATTTCATGATATATTACCAATTTACAAAATTAGATTTCAAAACTATGTATCACACCATAATGAATTATTCAAAATATTTCATAAAGGAATTATTACTCAAAATAAACTTATAAGGATGTGAGATAAATTCAATATATGTTAGAGATAATATGATTTTTCCCTCTATCCCATCATGGCATATTTATTTCCTCCTTAAAACATTTGTTTTGAACTGAAATTAATTCTTTATAATGAGGTTTAATTATTATTAATGATGTGATATCTTAATGTTTTTTCAAGATATTCTTTGTAACAGAGTTGACCATCGTACTTCTAACCATATTTTTATTTCATTAAATACTCTCTAAAGTCAACTATAATATATGAATGAATCTATATATAATTATTAGATGAAGTTTCAACCAAAATATTAATATTGAAAAAACCATTCAATTAATATTTTATAATTCAAATCAGTTGGAATGATTCATCTGAAATATCATTCTTGTTTTATTATATTAATTTCTTCATTAAAACTCAATTCATCAATTTCAAAGTTATTATTGCTCATATAAAAAAACCTATTTCTCATAAAATCATCATATAAAATTCCTATAGCATCTGTCACCCTTTTACCATTCACAGTTTTCTCTACATCATCAAATAAAGAGACTACTGCAAATCCCATAAAAGTATAGGGTGAGACAAGTCTCAATATGGGAAAACTCATTCAATTATATATGACTTATATGATTCATGGTTCTGAGTAGGAAATAAAATAATCAAAAAAATTCTGAATAAATCCCAAAACACCTCTCAAAATCTTGAAAACCATATGCAACAAGGCTTGTGATTATATCAAACAACCCTGATTGTGATAATATTCCTATGATTATTTATCAAAAACTCAAAACACCATTGATCATAAAAGAAAATTCACTGGGTATTAGATTCATACAAGACATTGATAAAAATTATTTCATTGTAAGGAACATTAGTTGATACCAAACGAAATATTATAGGATTTATCAATAGTTTCTAGTAGCACATTTTAAGAACATCTTGTGTTACATTACTTTTTGTCTTCATGTGTCCCCCCTTTTAAATGAAAAAAAATATTTTTGAAAAAAAATTTATATTACAAACATTGATTCATGACTTTATATTGTTTTGTATAAAATTAGTGGTAACTTAAATATACTTACAACAAGTTTTGGAATTTGGGATATTATATTTTCCAACCACTACCACCACTATAACTTGCAACTGTTTGCTGTGGAATTTTAATATGCTTGTTCATTGGAGTCTTTTTAATGTTTAGTGTATTTAATGTTCTTATTATTACATCAACCAAGGTGCTTTCACTTCAGGTATTCAAATTCATCATCTTAGTGTTTAATCTCTTATATCTGCTTAATCATTATATAATATATTCCATAAAAGTTCCTTCTCCTCAAATAATAATTCATAGATTTTTATACTCCTTTTCATGGAATTTTTTATCATTCCTTTAATAAAAAATTAAAAATAAATTGGTTTTCAAGTTCTATAGAATCATAATGTAATTTTTTATTATGTTTATTTGTTTTTTTCTCATATTAAATTTTATTTTGTTTTATTCTTCAATTTTTTTGATTTTTTCCATAGATCTACATGGTTCTAATAATAAAGAATCTTCAACCCATATATAGATGGATTTTCATATATTAAATGGAATCAATCATCCAATGTCATAAGAAACTAAGATTATATCTTTTATGGTCCCATATATTTTTATACATAGTTTTAAATTTCCTATATTATTTTGAGATCTACACTTTTTAAATTTTTTATTCCCTTACAACAATCACTTTTTTATATTTTATTTATGATAATATATTTGATTAATTTGATGAAAACGTTATTGCTGATTTCATTTTTGAATCTATGTTTACACGGTCTCTTCTATTTAAATTATGGAATGATAATTTCTTTTAACATTTTTTCAATGATATAATAATTTATATTTACCAACATATTATTGTTATTTTGTTTCATCAGATTATTGAAAAATTTCTCCTCATAATTTTTTATGTGAGTTTTGATTGATTTCAATTTTTTTATTTTAGGGGCTATCAAGTGTTGTGATCTGAAAACTACGAGTTATGGTTTCTAGATATTTCATTTTGGTTACATAACTAAAGGGAATGAATATGTGGAAATAGTAAAGGAACACATGGAAAGCCATTAAACTCAGTTACTCTAACATAAATCAAGGCATATCTGGATATATTCCATAAAGAGTTATTAAATTGAAATAAAAGCATTCTATCTTTATATTGGAATAATTTTTTCCATTTTTATTTTATTTTACCATCGATAGTTTGGATTCAATTTTTACTCTTAATTTTATTTATCCTATTAAGGTCCCAATGGTAGATGGTGTATTTCATGTGGTCGCATGATGCATATCAGAGCCTTATCTTGAAGATTCATGTAATTATATTTCTATACTATTTATGATAATACTATTTATAAATATATTCTTTTTTATGTGAATGTTTATATACTTGGTATAATTAAGTAGTTTTTTATATATTGGGTTATTAAAACATGAGCTACATAAAATCAAGTGTTATGTTTCTCTAATTTAAAGTTTATCTGATTACAGGTAATTACACTAGATAATATAAGAGGTTTTTAATTGATTGTTTATACTAGGTATAAATAAATTATTATTCTATAATTAAGAACTAAGTTATCTATAGTTTATTCCACCATTGCCTTAGTTTTAACCGATCATATTCATGGACCATCATTATAAATTGACTCTCATGGACTAATCACATTTCCTCTCACATCTCACCTCATCATTACTCTACCATTAGCATTATAAATTGACTAAAAATGTAATTTCATACACTTATAATTTATGTTTCTTATTCATTTCACTATTTGGGCACTATTTTGCAACTTGGGACATGGATTAATTGTAAAAAATGTTTCCTTCACTTTGGGTTAAGATGTAATTTTTAATCATTTTTATATTAATTTTGGCATCATGAAATTCATATTTGGATAAATTTTTGAGAATAAAAAAAAATATGTTCATGGATTGTATGAAATTCAGGTGGAGTTATACTCTTACTATAATGGTCAACTGCATGAAAACAATGTTTGGTCTAGGTATGTGTTGCCTATAATTTATAAATATGTATTTACCCTTTTTTATTTTTATTAATTTCTTATAAACTATAATTTCACCCTATTTTATTAAGTTTCCTTTTGGGTGTTCCCTATAGAGTTTCACGGTGGATTGAGTTTATATGTTTTTATACAATGTACTATTCCCCGTTTTTCACTTGGGAGAGGATGTATAGTTTCTCGGATTATTATAAAAGGTTTTGATTATGTCCCTATATTTATTGGATAAAGTTATATATTGATTGAAGAGAATAGTTACACATTAGACTAGGTGAAGTCCAAAATAAGAATAATATACTGCTACATCAAAATCATGTTATCAACATTCAAGCAATGGATGTATTTTAATCATTATTTGACATGAAAAAAATATAATAACATTGTTTTTTTTTCAAAACAAATCATGGTATAAACATCTGGATTTTAAATATTTTAGTAAATGTATTCATTTTTATGAAATAATTGCAAGCCTGTGTTAGATACCCCACTTACTTGAAAAATGATTTTTATAATTAAAAAAATTGGAATCATTTTTTTAGGGTTAATATATCACTGATTATGCACTTAAATGTTTAATAAAAATTATTTTTTACAATTATTGGATACATATTAATCAAAACATAATTACAACTTTATTCCCTTAAATATTGATATTATTCTCAATTTTCTAAATAATATGTTATTTTGTTTACATATCCCATGGTGTCTATTTTATTTTTTTTAAATGTGAAATCCATTAATATCAGTACTTACTGAATATGAATGGAGTTACATCATTGTAATTTGAAGATGATGTAAGTTTCTTCATAGATGTTTGGGGTAATACACGAAATGCAAGATGAATAATCATCACTTAGCATATTAATTTTTTTCCTTCAATCCCTGTTTTATTTTTTGTTACATTATAACATAATATATTTATATTTTATGTAAAATTTAACTAAAACATAGTTTATAATTTCTTATCTCATACATTAATAACATTATTCATTGAAATATATAGTTAATTATTTTGTTTTTAAGATAAAATGTCTCATGGGTCAAAGCCAACCAAATGAACTCTGAATTTCATAAAATTAGATGAAAAAAACATTCGATTTATTTTTTAAATAATCGAGTAGATGATATTTCAATTAGAGGTTATGTTTGCCATGGATGACAAAAAACACACTTTTAGTGCCATAAAACACCAAAATGTGGGTTTAATGGTAATATATATTAAAAAACCTCTAAATAACATTAAATAATAAGAAAACAATTATGATATTATTTTGGACATGTATTAGAAAATAACATACCAATCGGATGCATGGTCTACCCAAAACGACCAAATATATGGTTTTTAAAGGTTTGTCACCTTTTAAAAAGGTTCGTATGGGGGAAAACCCAATTGAACGACATATGAATGAAATGAAATCTGATGAAAAGAATTATAGGGTATATTTTAAAATGGTTGAGTATATGGAACACCAATATGTGCTAGTGTTTTCTCAGGAGGATTGAAAATGCACTTTTAGTGTCATAAAAGAACAGAACATGCGTTTAATGATCATATATATAGAAAATGACCTCAAAATGACTTTAAATCTTAAGAAATCCATATTATTATTATTTTTGATGTGTATGAGTAGAAGAAATGACAATCAGACATGTGGTCTATTCAAAATGACTGAATATGATGTTTTTAAAGGTTTGTTGCCCTTTAAAAAGGTGTTTGGGTGTCAAAACAAACCTAAAAACCTCTGAATGCTTTGTTGTCAAATAAAAAAACCTTATAGTGAATTTTTAAATTATTGATAACCAATTATGTCAATCAGAGATGTCGTTTTCCTGGAATGATGGAAAACACACTTTGAGAATCATAAAACACCAAAACGTGTGTTTAATGTTAGATCAAATAGAAATAACCTCAGAATGACTTGAAATTATAGGAAAATGGGGTTATTATTTTCTGTGATTTGTGAGAGTATACTTCATGTCAATCGACATTTTTTTTGGTCGAAATGATTGATTATAATATTTTTATAGGTTTTCCACACTTTAAAAATGTGTGTTCGAGGGTTAAAACCCACTGAACAGCCTTTAAATGTCATGAAATTAAACAAATATACAATGACTTTTTAAATTATCGAGAAAAATATACATCAATTGAAGGTTTCACTTTACCAGGATGATGTAAAACACAATTTTAGTGTCATAAACCACCAAAACATGCATTTAATAGTTAGTTCTATTTAAAATGGCCTAAAATAGACATAAATTCATTGGAAAATCCTATTATTATTATTATTATTAATGTGTGCAAGAAGATGGAATGTCAATTAAACGTGTGGTCTTCCTCGAAGGACTGAAAATGATGTTTTAAAAGGTTTCACACCATTTAAAAAGGTGCATAATGGGGTTCAAAACCAACCGAACAACATCTGAATGCCATGAAATAAGATTAAGAAATTCATAGAGTGAATTGTGAGATGATTAAGTAGAATTAATTTCAATTCGATGTGGGGTTTTCCTAGGATGACCGAAAATGAACTTTTAGTGCCATAAAAAACAAAAACCCTTGTTTAACTATCATATCCATAGAAAACAACCCTATAATGACTTGAAATCATTTTAAAACCATATAATTATTATTTTAAATGTGTACAAGTAGACGATATGTCAATAAAATGTGTGGTCTTACCTGAATGACCGAATATATAGTTTTTAATGGTTTAACCTGATTTAAATAGGTGAATCTAGTGGTCAAAATCAACCAAAATACCATTGAATTCAAGGAAATTCAAAAAACCAACCATACAGTGAACTGTGAAGTGTGAAGTGTTTGGTAGATGGTACGTCAATCAAAGGTGTTATTTTCTAGGATGATGGAAAATTCTCGTTTAGTGTCATAAAACACCAAAACATATGTTTCATGGTCAAATATATTAAAAAAACCTTCATAATGACTACAAATCAAAATAAAACTATTTTTTACTATTCATTATGTGTATGAGCATAAAATACTTCAATCAGATGAGTGGTCTACCTGAAATGATTGAATATGTAGTTTATAAAGGTTTAACTCTCTTTAAAAAGATGTGTATGAGGGTCCAAACCAACTAAAATACATCTAAATAGGGTAAAATCAAATGAAAATGACTAAAATTTGTATTTTGAAATGGTCAAGAAAAAAAATGTCAATCTGTGTGAGTGTTTTCCCAGGAGGACAAAAACCGCACTTTTAGTGTCCTAAAACACCGAAATGCATGTTTAATGGCCATATCTATATAAGAAACCCCAAAATGACTTGAAATCATAGTAAAATCATCTTATTATTATTTACGAAATATTATAGGTGATGGTGCATCATTCAACCATGTGGTAAACCTAAAATGACTAAATATGTCGTTTTTAATGGTTGACATCCTTTAAAGCATATGAGGGGTCAAAACCAGTGAAGAACGTCCAAATTCCATGAAAACAGGAAAAACTATGAATTGAAATTTTAAATGGTAGAGTTTTGGGTACATTAATTGGAGGTTTAATTTGTTCAGGATGTCGGTAAAATGAACTTCTAGTGTCCCAAGACATAAAAACATTTGTTTAATTGTCTTATATATATAAAATTACTTTTTAATGAATTGAAATCATATATAAACTATATTATTATTATTCTTGACATTTAAGAGTAGGTGCCACATCCATCAGATGATTATTGAACCCAGAATGACCTAATACACAATTTTTAAAGGTTTGATGCCCTTTAAAAAGGTGTGTATTGGAGTCAAAACTAACTAAACAACATCATAATACCGTGAAATCATAAATAATAAACCTTAGATTGAATTTGGAAGCTTTTGAGTAGACAGAATGTCAATCTGAGCTATCATTTTCTAGGGAGGACCAAAAACAAATTTTAGTGTCGTAAGACACAAAAATCTGCATTTAATGGATAGATGCATTGAGAAAAACCATACAATGACTATAAATCATAAGAAAACTATGTAATTATTCTTTGTGACATGTATAAGGATACGACACATAAATCAAATGTGTAGTCCTCCTGGAATGACTGAATTCACAATTTTTAAATGTTTGATTCCCTTTAAAAACACATGAGGTGGGGGGGTCGAAACCAACCAGACCTCTAAATAACAAGAAATCAGTTGAAAAAAATTATAGTGAATATTGAAATGTTTGAGTTGATGGTGCGCCAATTAGTGGTATTGTTTTCCAACGATTTCTGAAAACAAAATTTTAGTGTCATAAAACACCAAAACATGCATTTAACAGTTCGATATATAGAAAATGAACTCATAATGACTTTAAATTATTTGAAAACGTCTTATTATTATTCATGATATGCAAGAGTGAATGAAACATCAATTAGATGAGCATTCTTCTTGGAATGACCAAATATATGGTATTTAATGGTCATGCACCATTTAGAAAGGTGGTTTAGAGGGCGAAAACCAATCTAAAAACATCAAAATGATGTGAAACAAGACAGATACAACTGTAGATTAATTTTTAAATGTTAGAGTAGGAATAACATAAATCTGATTTTGAATTTTCAAAAGTGGACCAAAAATGAACTTTTGGTTTCATAAAACACCAAAACATGTGTTTAAGGGTTAGATTCATAGAAAACCACCATATAATGACTTAAAATTAGATTAAAACCATATTATTATTATTATTATTTTTATTTATTTGTATAAGGAGATGGAATATCAATAAGATGTGAGGTATTCTTAGAATGGCTAAATATGTGGCTTTTAAAGGATTGTCCCCCCTTAAAAACAAGGGGGGGGGGGGGGTTAAATCTTGTCGAATGACCTTCGAATATTGTGAAATCAGACAAAACTATCCATAGAGTGAATTTTGAACTATTTGAGTAGATGGAATATCAATATGAGATATTGTTTCTCTAGGATGATGGAAAATTCAATTTTAGTATCATAAAACTCAAAAACATGCATTTAACAGTTATATATATATATAAAAAGACCTCAGAATGACTTAAAATTATATAGAACCTATCTTATTATTATTACTTCTGTTTATAAGTTGGATTCACATCAATTCAATAAGAGTTCATCCCGAAATGACTAAATTTTTTGTTTTTAAAGGTTTTACACCCTTTAAAAATGTGCGTCCAAGGGTTCAAAATCCACCAATAATCATCTGAATTCCATGAAATCATACTAAAACAACTATAGATAGAAATTTGAAATTATTGAGTATAAAAAAGTTCAAAATGATATGTCTATTTCTGGAAGGATAAAAAAATTCATCTTTAGGGTCATAAAACACCAAAACCCATGTTTAATTATCAAATACATAAAAAACCTTTGAATGACATGAAATCATAAGAAAATTATCTTAATATTATTTGGGATGTTTATGAGGATAAATAATTTCAATTAGATTTGTGTTCTCATCATAATGACCTAATATGAAATTTTTAATGGTTTGATGCCCATTAAAAATGTGGGGTGGGGGGGGGGTCAAAACCAACCAAATGGCCTCAAAATGTTGTAAAATCAGATGAAAAAAACTATAGAATGAATTTTGAAATGTTTTAAAAGAAAGAACATCAATTGGGGGTTCCATTTTTGTGGGAAGATGTAAAAAACACTTTTAGTGTCCTAAAACATAAAAGCATGTTTTTAACAGTCATATATATATATATATATATAACGACTTCGGAATGGCATGGAATCATAAGAGTAACATCTTATTATCATTAGTGATGTATATGAGTAGAAGACATGTCAATCGAATGATTTGTCTACTCGGAACGACTGAATATACAGTTTTTAATGTTTTGACTCCCGTTAAAAAGGTACGTCTGAAAGAAAAAAATGAAATTAACAACACCTTAATGGCATGAAAAAAGAAAAAATTAATTATAGAGTGAATTCTAAAATGGTTGAGTAGAAGTAACATCATTCAATGCCTGTGTTTTCCCAGGAGGATCAAAAATGCACTTTCAGTTTCATAAGACACCAAAACATGTGTTTAATAGTCATATCCATAAAAACCCACCAATAAAGGACTTGAAATCAGTGTAAAATTATCTTATTATTATTTGTGATGTTTTAGAGGATACATCACATCATTTAGAAGTGTGGTCTGCCCAGATTGACTGAATATATAGTTTTTAAAGGGTTGACACCCTTTAAAAATAGGTGAGGGTCAAAAATAATTTAATGAAATTAGAATTCCATAAAATCCAACAACATAAAATTTATATTTAATTGTGAAATGGTTGAGTATCCAGTAAATAAATTGGTGGTGCCATTTGTCTGGGATGATGGAAAACTTACTGTTAGTTCCATAAAACACCAAAACATGAGTTTAATGGTCATATATATAGAAAAAAACCTATAATGACTTGAAATAAAAAAAAATGTCTTATTATTATTATTAATGTGTATGATCAGACAACACATCAATCAGATGCATTGTCTATTTGGAAAGATAGGATATGTAGTTTCATATTTTAAAAAATGAATAGATATAATTAATTTATTTTCAAAATCAAATAACTTCATTCCATTTTACTATGTTTTAATTCAATTATTTTATTTTATTTCAATTATTAGTTTTGATATATTTTACTGAACTAATTATTTTATTGAATTTTTTCATGCTGTAGAAAATATTTATTGTATTTTTGATATATGGTGGTTTTGGTAATATTGTCATGAATTTTTTTAATATGAAAATATAAAGGGTTCCATTTGACATTTATTATAGGTTAGACCATTTTAACCTATATAAACTTCTATATGATGTCAACTATAGGGTTGGTCAGGTGGGGCTATAGTGACTTCCATTTGGAAATCAATATATCCAATCTGAGGGAGGCTATATGGACCATCATTTGGAGATCGTTATAGGTGATCCTGAGGTGTCCTATAATGAACACTAAATGGAGGTCTATATAGGTGACCCCAAAGTGGTATATAAAATCTTCTAGATAGAAGAAACTATCGGAAACTATAATGGGCCTAAATCATCTTCTGTTTGGCTAATGTTGGGCATCTACTATTGGCCTTTATTGATGAATTTTGGAGGTCACTAAAGGCATTTTCTCTAATAGTTACTCTTTAAAGAGGGTGATTCACTCTTGTGGGGGTATAAAATATTTCTTTACTTGTTTTTTCTCCTGATGTCATTTCCAAGGCCTTTACACCTTAGTATGTAGGAAGCTACAATGTGTCCCCCAGCATCATCTCCATGCCCCCCTTCGGGTCTCTCCTCCTCTTCCCATCCATTAAGGCTTAAAACATAGTCAACCTCCCCTATTTCTCCCATACCCTATCCTATTTCCTAAAGGATTGATGTGATGCCCCTTGGGACCCCCTTTGTCTTCCCCCTTGTTTGAGTCACTTTGATTCTATCTATTCCCATTATACCTCTTCCTTTTCCCAAGACAGGGCCTCATTGAGCATGCAATTGGTGATCTATCGACCACTGTGCACTTCATTTTTCATCCCTTCCCCTAAACCATTGCTTCATTAATGTAGTTTCAAGAATGTGGTTCACTTACTTACTTCCCTGCCTCCCCTTTGTAGGATAGTTTGGGCCCTTCTATTTGTTCCCCTCTCCCCCTCTATAATGCCTTCTCCACTTTACCCAACCCCTCTTAGTCTATCTAAGAACATGAAGTCTTAGCCCCAATTACCTGTATACCTTTTTCCCCACCCAGTGATGTTCGAACCAGGTCCCAAACAAAATGCTAGTCATCATTATTAGCTGCATTGGCCTTAAACTCAATTGCATCCTCAACAGTGGGTGCCAAAGAAAATATACCCCTCCATTTATGATCTCCATTATCCTTTGGAAATCCATGGTTTGGGTTCCTAGGTTTAAACAGATTTTATCTCGAATGAGCTTATAAATTCAAACTCCTTCCAAATGGCTGTTTTTTTGCAAAAAACTGCAGTTCTCCAAAATTGTGACATTTGCGCATAAAATAAGGTTGACAGCTTTTATGAATGCTAACATCATAAAAAACACAAACTACCACAAAATAGACTTTTATCAGCACTAAAAAGGCCTTTATCAGTGCTAAAAAGCACTTATAATAGAGATGATATTAAAGGGGGTTCCCCTTTATCAGCACTAAAAAAATGCTGATAAAGGTTCCCCTTTATTAGTGCTATTTGTAGCGCTGATAAACTACCCATTTATCTATACTTCAAATTGTGCTAATAAAGTCCCCATTTATCAGCACTTCAAATATCACTGATAAAGTCCCCATTTATCAGTGCTTTAAAAAGCGTTGATATAGTCCTCGTTTATTTGCGCTTCAATTAGTGCGGATAAAGTGTTGCTTTATCAGTGCTATTTAAAGCACAGATACATGATTCCCTACCTGGGTGTTCTGTTTATATAATAGCACACCCAGCCAACCTTCGAAAAATAAATAGTACCAAACCAGAAAAAATAACCTTCAAAAATGAGCAAAAACCTACTAAAAAATAACCACCCATAGTATATAAAAAAGAACCAGATGCACGATGCAAATGATAAAAGAAAGCAGTTCACACAAATGATTGGAAAAAAATTCTAGATAAATTTAATTGACATCATAAATACCAAAATATTCACTCATTATATATACCAAAAAACACTTTTATATACATTTTGAACAATGTTTTATAAAATTACATTTACAATTATCCAACAAACAGTTAAAAACATTAATGTTTTCTCTTTTCACATCTGCGGTCCCCTCTAAAAAATGTCCTTTTATGGAAATAGATTCCAAAAAATCTTCCCAACTTGATTAAAAGGTTCCACCTATATAATAAAACAAATTTTACATTAGTAATACTATAAAGAAATAAATTAAACATTAATACGAAGAATACATTAAAAAATGTCATTTTTTAATAAAAATGACACATTTGGAGTTATACCAGTCACACCATGCATCGTATTGAGGTGAGGTTGGTTCTAACACATCCCAAATGACTAAGGGATCATTCTCCTAAATTATCAAAACAATTGGAATGAATTTCCTTGGTTTTCAAAATGTCATTTGTCTTTTTTACTAAAATGACATTTCAAACTGAAAACATGTAATTTGAGTCATATTGGTCCCATCGTGCATCGGTTTGATGTTAAACTACTTCATACATGTCACAATGGAATTAAAATTTTTTTCTTTAATTTAAAAGACAATTGGAGTGTATTTTTATGGTTTTCAGTGAGTGGAACATTTTGAATTAAAATGTTAAATTTAAACTAATAACGGACACTTTTAGTCATATTAGTCACATTTTTTGTCAGATTGAGGTCAGGTTAATTCCTACATGTCAAAACTGACTCATGGATCAATTTCCTAAAATATCAAAACAATTTGACTGCATTTTCTCAGTTTTCAGTATGTCTATTGTGTTTTTTTACATGAATTAATGTCAATTTTAAATAACAAGACACATTTGGAGTCATACCGGTGACACCGTGAATTGGATTGAGGTTCGATTGATTCCTACACATCACCAATGACTGATAGATCATTTTACTAAGGTATCTGAACAATCAGAATGAATTTCCATAGTTTTCAGTATGTCAGTTGTGTTTTTTTACTAAAATGTCACTTCAAACTCAAAACATGCAATTTGAGTCATGTCGGTCGCATCGTGCATCAGTTTGACATTATACTTCTTCATACATGTCATAAAATTCAAATTAATATCTTTCTTTAATTTGGAAGTCAATAATAGTGTGTTTTCTTGGTTTTTAGCGAGTGACACTTTTTGATATGAAATGTTAATTTTAAATTGATAGCAGACACTTTTAGTCATACCGATCACACCATTAATTAGATTGAGGTGGGGTTGATTTCTACACATCAAAACTGACTTGTGGATTGTTTTCCTAAAATATCAAAACAATACGAATGCATTTCCTTAGTTTTTAGTATGTCAGTTGTGTTTTTTTACATTAATTAATGTCAATTTTAAATAACAAGGAACATTTGGAGTTATAACGGTGACACCGTGCATTGTATTGAGGTGTGGTTGATTCCAACATGTCAAAAAATGACTAATAGAAATTTTTTATAAAGTATCAAAACAATCAGAATGCATTTCCTTGGTTTTCAGTATGTCAGTTGTGTTTTTTTACTAAAGTGCCATTTCAAACTGAAAACAAGCAATTTGAGTCATAATGGTCGCATCGTGCATCGGTTTGATGTGAGACTGCTTCATACACATCAAAAAAGAATTAAAAATATATTTCCTTAATTTGGAAGAAAATTGGTGTGTGTTTTATTTTTGTTTTTAGTGAGTGATATATTTTGAACTAAAATGTCAATTTTAAACTTATAATAGACTCTTTTAGTCATAGAGATCATAAAGTGTGTCGGATTGAGGTGGGGTTGATTCCTACCCATCACAACTGACTCATGAAATTTTTTCCTAGCATATCAAAATATTATGAAGTGTTTTCATGTTTTTTAGTATGTCAGTTGTGTTTTTTTACTTCAATTAATGTCAATTTTAAATGACAAGACACATTTGGAGTGATACCAATCACATCATGCATCATATTGAGGTGCGGTTGATTCCTACACATTACAAATGACTGATATTTAATTTTCCTAATGTATCAAAAAAATCAGAATGCATTTCCTTAGTTTTCAGTATGTCAGTTTTTTTTACTAAAATGACATTTCAAACTGAAAACATGCAATTTCAGTCATACTAGTCGTATCGTGCATCAGTTTGATGTGAGACTGCTTCATACACATCAGAAAGGACATAAAAATTTATTTCTTTAATTTAGAAGAAAATTGGAGCATGTTTTCTTTGTTTTTAGTGAGTGAAACGTTTTGAACTAAAATGTCAGTTTTAAATTGATAACAGACACTTTTAGTCATACTGATCACATCATTCATCATATTGAGCTGGGGTTGATTCCTACACATCACAACTGACTCATGGATCCTTTCCGTAAAGTATAAAATATTTAAAATGCATTTTCTTAGTTTTCAATATGTCAGTTGTGATTTTTCACTTTAATTAATGTAAATTATAAATAACAAGACACATTTGGAGTCATACCAGTGACACAGTGCATGAGATTGAGGTGCGGTTGATTCCTACACATGAAAAATGAATGATAGATCATTTTCTTAAAGTATCAAAACAACCAGAATGAATTTCCTCAGTTTTCAGTATATAAGTTGTGTTTTTTCTTGAATTAATGTCAATTTCAAATAAATACACATTTAGTGTCATAATGATGACATTGTGTATTGGATTGTGGTGTGGTTGATTCCTACACCTCACAAATGACTCATGGATCATTTTTATAAAGTATCAGAATAAATTTTTAAGTACATTTTTCTGCCTAAAAATCAATGTACCCATGCCTCTAAAACCTAGAAAAGAGACTTGACCTACTCAATATAATCAATCTACCTAGTTTAGAAGGATTGTGGAAAATCATTTACTCCATGTACGGTTGACATAGAATGACATCCTCCTTCTGCAGAATATCTTTATTCAGCCAAGTGAAGATCCAACTGCCATATATTTTGGACCTCTGAATGAATATATGATAGTTGGTTTTTTACTGGGTCGACTAAAGAGGGGTGTTGTCAATGTTACAGAGTGAATCGATGGTTTTTTGGAGAAAAACACTTCTCATTGTTGAAAATGAGAAGAGTGGTGTAAGCTATTGTGCCTGTTATGTCTCAAGACATCACAAAAAACTCAAGGGTTTGGGAAACCCCTTCTGGATACTTATTATATTTTGTGGTCTATCAACAACACACATACCCTATAAATGAAGACCATCAATTTCTTTTAAAAAATCAATCAACATTAAATTAATTTAGTGTGAAAACATGAAACCCCAATATCCATGATTTTCATTGGGGCACTAGGTCCGTACAAATCACAAAATTAACATAAAAAATAGAAATATAAGGTAGAAAATATTATTAAAGTCAAAATTATTTGAGAAATTTACCATTTTCATTCTATATTTGTACATTCTTCTATCGGGTATGCTGCCCATTTATTTCAAAACATATCTATATCATCTTGTGAATATGACTATTTTTTGTAGTCCTGGTAGTACTGAAAAAATATAAATACACAAAGGATTAATAAGTATTTTAAATGAAATAAAAATTACCTTTGAATATTCCTCTTAAGGTATTCTAGTTTGTTCATGGAATATAATATCTTTCATAAATTTACAAACATAATAACCAGAGTCTTTATCATTTGTTTGTTTTAGGCACTGCAGAAACATTGAAAAAATAATTTTTTTAATATGTGTTTGGATAGTGAAATATTATTATATATACCCTGATACTCATCCAGTCATAGTACTTTCCAGGTTTCTTATCCTTTTCCCCTGGCCTCATCCCATAATTTAGATGATATTCATGCACCACCCTATCGTAAAATTATCCTAATTAAAAGATAATATAAATTATATAATTGGATATTAAGTTCTAAAGCATTGGATGTAGTGTATTAAAAATTGAAAAACTCCATCATGTGTGTTCGGTTTTTTGGATATCCGTGCATTGAATCCAGAAAATATATCATTGGATTATCCAAATTGACCACAATGAGCATGAAATGCTACCTAAGAACCCAAAAAAGAATAAGTAATGAATGAAATTAAAATATATTTGATATGATTAAATTGTAGAGTTTTACCCCTACATCATGGGTATTAATAATATTCTATCATTCATAATTTTTTTGTTAAATGATTTGAGCAGTACTTCCACTATTTCACAGACTTTCTTGGATGTTA
The DNA here is from genome assembly GCA_963277665.1 of Viscum album. NCBI lineage: Eukaryota > Viridiplantae > Streptophyta > Magnoliopsida > Santalales > Viscaceae > Viscum > Viscum album. The sequence goes on along the minus strand of OY728128.1, from coordinate 1,110,764,889 downwards.
TGTCTTCTTGTTCTGTTGAGTTGATGTGAGGACTAATGAGTCCAATTTTTTGTTCATGGGGAAATCCATTTAATTGTTTTTCATATACATGCCTGTGAAAAATATGAAATTTAATTAGTTATAATCATCATATTTTATCCTCTTTTGGAAAATAAAATCATGAAAACATACATCATGTAAACATTTACAACTAACCCGCATAAACAATCATAGTTTAGGATTTCAATTGCTCTGTAAATACTAATGAAGTCAAGATCTTCCCCTTCGTACATATTTTCTTCAAAATCGATTATGTGACTACCACCATCTTTCAACTTCATATCCACATGATCCTTCAATGATAATAAATCTGGATGTAGAACGAGGGGTTAAGGTTATTTAGGTAGATCATTTGGATCGGTTGGTTGATACTTGAGATGGTTTTGAACCGGTCTTTCATTTCACCCCCTTCCCTTTGTCCATCTGTAATAACATGAATCGGTTCAGAACATTTATCATTAAATGTTTTTCAGTTTAGCTTGAAAATTAAATTGTAAATGAATACCTCATTGTCGACATGTTTTTTACAAGATATGATGGCCATGCGATGAATGTTTCAAGAGCTTGTTCGGCCGTATGAATATTTGCATCATCAATTGGAATAAGTAGCTCGGAGCTTAGCTCTAGGTCTATAGTAATTAACACTCTTCCATGATCTGTCAGAAGTGGTCTATTGTGTAGCATGTCATTATAGATATTGAACATTGTATCACATGCTAAAAGGTGATGAATGGGTGTTGATAGATATAAATCACAGTCATTTTCACCCTGTAGAATATCAATACAAGAAAATTATCCGTGTCTAGTTTCTATCTGATTCAAATTTCTTATAAACAGTTATTAGAAAATTGACTACCTCACTAAATAATTTTTTTTGAGTGGAACGTCTTGCCTTAATATTATTGGGGGGGGGGGATCTTCACATGCTGGTTATTCCTGAGTTTTTTCTTATATTCCCCCCCATAGAACATTCTATAATCTCTCTCTGGTATTTTAATTATTCTTGAAATATAGATAATGTTTATATCATCTTTTTTATTTCTATAGTTTGATCATTATCTTTTTTTTCCAAAATATGTTTAAGGTTTCACCCAAAAACTCACACCTCTGACGTGGCCATACTTTTTTTGTTGCTTCAAGGCCACTAAAAGTATGTCTACATCTGATGTGGGTGTTGTTTATTCTTGTGACTATGTGAGATAGAAAATAAGTAATCATTTTTATGTAATAGAGATTTAATGATTTTTTTATTATTTCATACTTACACATGTTTCCCACACTTTTTGTGTGTTTTCATCTATTAGTTTTCCATATTTAGTTAGACATGCCTCCTTCTATAGGACATGGTGTGGGATGGAAGTGGATATGGATTTGGAATCTTTAAGATGCATATAAAAAAAAGAACAAAGGTATTGTGTTGTTTTAGGTCACATAAAATTATTATGGTATATTTAAAATACATACCAAATTTTTTTCAAGTGATGTGTACCGCATCCTTTATTTACAGTAGGGACACACTAGTTTTGATGCCCATTGTTTATTTTCAGCACTCGGTTGTTTTTTCATAAATAAAACACTTTCAATAATAATTAAGAATACATGTACCGTCAAACAACATATTATGAGACACAATGTACCTGAAAGGACGGCTTCACACGATGGTCGGTAAATGCATCCCACGATGCTTGGGTTATCAGGTGTGCATAAATAAGATGTGGGTGAGGATTTCTTTTTTCCTTCAGCATATTTAAGATGATATTTCATTAAAAGTGTGCGAAAACACCTGAGAATTCTTCCAGCAACCCTTAATATATAGTCTTTGTGCGAGTCATCTACTATAAATACACTCTACAGGAGATGATGTAGAGTAAGTAAATGTTTTATTATTTAATTTTAGTAAATTAATAAAATGATATCATAATAATACTGTAATATCTCCCCAAATCAGTGTCTTAATCTCAGCCACAATATGGTTCCATGAAGTTACATCAATCTCCATGAATTTTCTAGTGAAAATTCTAATGTAACTACTGAACATTTCCTTGTTGGGGTTAATATGTTGGACCTTATTATTCCATCCAATCTCGTATTTGACACCTTTATCTATTTCCTTAATTATTTTTTCTAATACCTTCAAATTATAGTGCTCCTATTTTTTCTGCATTGATGGTGTTTCTTCACCTTTTATTTCCTCAGATCCACCATCATCTATATGTTCCTCCGGATCAATAGGTCTAGCATCGGCATGTAAAGATGGTGGTTGTACCTTTGCCCTGGGAGCAACAATAGGTTGAGAAACCTGTTGTTCATCTGCACTGTGAGTAGCAGCAGGTTGAGAAACATGTTGTGCTGGGGGATTTGGAGCATCATCATGTGCAGAATTCATTATCTGAAAAAGTGGTTAAAATTTTAATTTAGATAACTTAAAAGTAGCAAAGAACATATATTAACATAAGGAAACAGGTTGAGAAAATTGTTGTTCGTCTGCACTACATGCAACAGCAGGTTGAGAAACTTGTTGTGCCTAGGGATTGGGAGCATCGTCATGTACATAAGACATTATCTATAAATGTGGTTTAAATTTTAATTTAAATAACGTAAAATCATCTGTGAACATATATTAACATAAAGTAACATAATGTATAATATAAAAAATATATAACCTGATTATTGAACTCTATTTTTTTAATGTTTTAAAGGATTTTTCACCTCAATCGAATATCCCAATCTTTTCATTATGGTATCTTATAACATAAAAAACGCCATCTACACTGGGACCTCTATGAAATGATTGCACTATCCTAATGAGATGTTCATCCTACGTTGAATTTTCATCTGAATATTTAGTGTTTTTGGTCGATAACAGAAAAATTGACCTATTTTGGTTTGCGGGATCTCGAACATAAAATTCGTGTACTGTCTGTGATTACATTAGAAACATTTTATCTTTGTACCCTTCCATACTGAAATAAACTTCTAAAAATTTCTACTCATCAATTTTAACAAAACTTCTATTATCAACCCACTTGCATTGATAAATTAGAACTTGGAATGTCTTATATTCCAACTCCCATATTTTTTTGATGATGCCAAAATATGACATATTCACGTAAATTGGATTTCTTTCCATAGCTCCAGAAACATACATTTCTTCAGACACAAGTGTAACTCTATTATACTGTCTAGTACTGTCTTCATCAGGTTCATTAGTATAGAACGTATAACCATTAATTACATAAGCATTATAAGATAATATGTACACACTTGGTCCTCCGGTATTCCATCGAAGTCATTTTGAAATTGGTGTCACTCCATCCATTGCATACTTTCAAATTATACAACTTCAGTATGGATGAAAATATTATATATTTAGTGAAACCATCATACAATGGCTTCTTTACACAACTCTTTAACTGCTGAAACAATTTTTGGAAATCATGAAGTTTATCTTCAACTATCCTTTTCATTTCTTTAATACGATCTTCATTATCATGCACATCTGTAATCATGTCCTCAATATGGTCGTCTTCATTTTACACACTCTTAATCATATAAATGATCTATAAAACATAGTTTTATCCCAGTCACTAGCTACATTAGCTTTTTCCCCATGTTTATTCAAAAATTTATAACTTCGATCTTTTCTGTGACAGATCAAGTGTTCTTCCAACTCCTCTTGACTAACTTGTCTTGAATAAGAACAATGTAAACATGAACAAAGGATTTGAGAAGGATCATATGCATGATTTTTGAAAACATGATGAACTCTTTCACTCTATATTCATACTCTTTTATCACATGATTGGAATCTATCCATTTATTATTCATATCCACCCTATTTGATTTGGTTATATTAATAATTAAAAAAATAAATACACAAAATTTTGATATAGAAATTAACCATGGCTAAAAAGTTATAGACTCTAAATATCCTTTGAAAACTATTTATAAAATCACTGTTGAAATCCCATTAAAAAAACAACCATTTATTCAAATTCCCCTTTAAAATAACAAACCTGGTTTAAAATAAAACAATCAGTTCCGACCATCATTTCTCATTACCCCAATTCTTTTTTAAACTATTTTAAATCAATTTAAAACCCAAAAAGGGTATTTTGAACACGTATAATTTTTTAAGAAACATTTCAAAACACATGAATAATTTTAAAAGAGATACCCTAACAAAATCACTAGATGTCATTATCACTTACCTCTTTCTAGAAAATGCATATCATTGATTTCTACATTCCTTTTATGTCTCATGACACCCCTATCTATGTAGGATCACTAGTTTTTAGTGTACCTCCCATCAATTTTATGGAATGGACAACCCATCACTAGTGGGTGAACTCCTTTTTCTGATGTTCCAACCCCCCCCCCCCCCCCCCATTGTCATCTAAAACCCATATTCACATTTAAATTTAGGATTAGATATTAAAATTATTACCCTCACCCATGAACATTGAAACTTTCTAACTTATTCACATGTATTATTTTGAGTATAGCTTAATGAAATCACACTCACCCTTTTTGAACCTATAGAATTACTGACTTATTAACATAACATTTATATATCATGATATATAATCTTTTACCTAATGAATTGGTGGGAAATATAGGTACTAACTGACTCATAATACATAAATTTGTTTTCCACTTGAAAATAAAACATTCATTATCTCATAAAGAACCCATATCATCAGAAGAAAATAAATTCACAATGAATAAGGGAACCATGTGATCAAGAAACAATATAATAGTAAAGAAAACCAGTATTAATAGTTACAAAAATAAAATAAGAATAAGGGGGATGTGATCAATATAATAATTTAATCCTCTATATAGAACCACCAATCAAGGAAAAAATGTCATTGGATATACCCTAGGTATTAGTGTGTGATGATCCAAAATGGCACTATAACTACATGGACCAACATATGATAAATGTTTCATCCAAAAATAACATTATTCAACCAATTAAACCATCATTAACTCATCATAATAAAACCTTCCCACTAGCCTTGTCTCAAACACTACTAGGTGACCATATAAGTGTGAGTACCAACTAGGGTTTCATGAATCAAGAGCTCCCACTTAGACACCCAAGTTACCATAAAGAAAAAACCATGGAGGTGATAACGAAATCAAGATAATTACCAAAAAAAGTACCTCACACCTCACCTCCAACACCATCACATATAGTATCCCCTTTTCACATTATACATACATCATATAAATAATCAATAACACATAACTGGTGAAACAATTATTGGGGAAATCATTGAGGGTCACATGAGAAATAAATCATTTACTTTTTAAATTGAAAAATGGGCCTTGACATGAAAACCAACTTAGTATGTAGAGTCTCAATTCCCTTCTTTATAGTCGCATCATTTCAATTATTTTGGAATCGCTTGAAAAAAATATCTTTTTCATTCCAAAATATTCTCCAAGAACATGGAAATTTCCTTTGAAAACCCAAAAAGGGAATAATCCCTAAATTTACCATAAAAACATTTAAATGAACATATAAACCTTTTCAAATATTCATTTTGTGAGAATTAATATAATTTAAAAATAATACATGAAATTTTTATGAACAACCCTTAATGTCAAGCCTAGAATTTAAGAAATGAACTTATAATTTCACCCAAGAATACATACATTACTATAATTTAATTGAAAATAAATTTACAATTTATACACATTCCATGAAAAATAAAATAAAGGAATATAACATAAAAATCTACATTAAACTGAATGGTAACCAATAAACAACATTTCACTTTCCATGAAAAACACTCAAAAAACCAAAATCCCAAAATCCTTAAGAAAAATGAATTTCAGTTCATGGGAGAATGATAAACCTATGGAAAATAGAGAAGAGAATAGGGATGAGGGAGATAAAGGAGAAAGAATGGGAAGAATGCTTAAAATGGAAAAATAGTTTTTTTCTAAAATAAATCAAAAAAAATCACATAACATAAACTTAAGAAATCGTAGAATATTATAATTCTAATTTTCCAAAATAAATCATATCATAATAATATATAAATTTTGAATAAAATATCACTACATGGAAAATAATACTAAGATGATAAATATAAGTGAAAATAAAAACCTTTCCACAATAAATTTTTAAAAAATTGAATTGAAAATTAAATTAAATTTGTTTTTTGAAGGGAAATATATAACTATTGAAAACAATATTATAAATAGTTCCTAAAAATGATATTAAATAGTCACAAAGGTTTTAAAAAAGAGAAGTAAAAATAATTTAAAAATATTTACTTTTAACAGAATCCTTAATAATTAAAACTTGGAAAATACATAATGTATTCATAGAGAAAGGCCTCTGTAATGTGGTAAATAAGAGGCCCCTAAGCGATCCAAGAGACCTCTATTAATAATAAATGCTTTTGTGTGTGTGTGTTCCCTAAGAGACCTCTCTTAATAAGATATTCTTTTGTGTGTGTGTTTGAACCATGATACCTCTCTTAATTTTACATATTTATTCAGGTGTATAGATCAATAAATTTTTTTTATGGCTTATATTTGTATATATGTATACAGATGTAGAATTATATCATCTGGTATTATGGTGACATTTAGACCCTTCATGGATTGGTTAATCCCTCAGAGGGGCAGAATGTGAAACATGATGCATGATGATTTTGGTGGGGGTATTGAATGGAAAATATCAAGACATGGTAGCATTGTGGCTTAACCTGATATTAAAAGCAAGGCACGATGGACTCATGGCTTGACCTGAGATAGTTGATGGGGCATTATAGCTTTATGGATTGACTTGCGATAATTGGCGAGGCATGATGGAACTATGGATAAACCTAATAGATAATGTAATTATGACCTATTATGAGACTTAAATTATCCATATGTCCTATTATGAGATTCATGGCAACCAAATATAGATTTCCTTATGATATGGAGTTGATGCTAGTAGGGTAGGGGTTCGTAGCAGCCCGATTAGCACATGATGGCCCAACATGAGATTTTTTTCTTGTGAGTTTACTTTATTATCATCATATACACTTTTATATAACAATTTATCTTATGTTAAGAACATATAAATGGTTTACTACTAAGTTTTATACTCGCACCCTACACAGGCATCTTAGTGCATGTGCAGACTTTTTTAACCTAGATTTTAGAAATGGGTAGTGGCCCTTCTTAGGGAAATAATATCGGAGGAGTAGGGAAATTGAGTTGATATTAAGATATAATCTAGTATCCTTGTAGAGATACCTCTTTATTTATTTATTTATTCATCCTTGTTTATTTTTTATGGTTCTACCACATATTGGGACCTTTTGACTTGTTGTGCTGGATATTGCATGTCATATTTTTATAGCATGTTTTGATGTTTTTGTTATATGGTATTCTTTATCATTTTAGGTTCAAATTTTTTACTTTAATTATTATTATTTACCAAGTGGATAATATCCCCATGATGCCACTTATGCCTTCTCCACTAGTTGGAAACATATTTTGTAGAGGAATAATATATGAGGTCATGTGACACTTCGACTCAGTCTTGGTGATTTATTTTGGGGTGTTATAGTTGGGACATATCAAGTAGATATTTTCAGATGAGAAACAAGACCTAGTTAGTGGTTTTGGTTCTCAAAGAATCATTGGAGTAGGATCATGGAGGTCAATTGCTATAAACATTCATTGATAATGGAATCATGAGAAATGTATAACGGTTTTAGTAAATGAAGTTGATATACTTTGAATACTTTTACTTTTGAAAATAATTTTTATAATAGAAACCTAATAAATACATAATGTTTTCAATAAAATAAGTGGAAACACTTTGAAGAAATTTAATTTTCAAATAAATATTTAATAATATAATCATGAAAAATACATAAGAGTAATAAAAAAGAATGAGTAGATGATAAAAACTTTATTTTTGAATATATGGAAAAACATTTTGAATTTTTTGAAATAGCCATAATGAAAACCCACATTTCATTGAAGATTTTTAAAAAACCCAATTCAAAATATGGTATAGGAAAATAAAATTTTACCAAATATAACTAGTGCACAAACAAGGACAACCAACGACCACAATTTTTAGTAGGGCGTTTATCCCATACAATTCACAACATCACTACCAGTATCAAATAATTAGTGATCCAAATGATAAATATGATTAAACTAACCATGGAAGTGTGGTTCAGCATGCGTAGGAGGTGTGTTTTTTGTGTAAGAGAGGCGCAGTGGAGGAGAGGCAATGTCGGAGGAGATACACTGGTGGAGGAGAGGTGTAGCGGAGGAGAGACACGTAGAAAATCGCAGTTCGTTGCAGTGGAGGAGTCGGTGGATGAGGAGAAGGAGGAGGGAGGAGAGGAGGGAGGAGAGGATGGAGGAGAGGAGGCGACGACAGCAGTGGCAGTGGTGGTGGTAGGGATCGGCTTTCGCGAGAGTTTGAGGGGTGCAAGGATGGAGGAGAATGTTAGGGTTCATTTATAAAACCCGACAACACTTTTAACTGTGCTAAAATTGAAAGCACTGATAAAAGTATGTTTTTTCCACACTATATTTGAAAGCACTGATAAAACATGACTTTATCTGTTCTTTTTTAACACTGATAAAAGCCCATCTTTATCAACGCTATAAAAGATCTGAAAAATGTATGTTTTATCAGTGCTTCTTAATTAGTGATGATAAAACATACTATTTATTCATAATTATTAAATTATAACCAATATATTTATTACATTTATAATTTTATAAATTTATATAATTATTATATTTAGTATAATTTAATAATTTAAACTATAATTAAATATATATATATATATGTTTATGTTTGATTATAAATTATAATTAAATGTATATATAATTTTATAATTTAAATTATAATTAAATATATATAAATAAAAATTAATATATAATTTTCAATTTTAATTTCATAAGTATTTAAATAAATAAATAAATAAATATGTCTGTCTCTGTGTATATATTCATTAAGGACATATATATTTATAAATAAATATATTCAAAAGGTGTTGATAAATATATATTTATCATTAAAAAAAGATATTTTGTAAATTTATAATTAGTTATATATAATTATAATTATATATAATATATTAAAAAAATAATATAATTATATATAACTAAATTTATATATTTGTAAATATAATAAATACATCTATTGTTTATTAAAATATGTTTTTCTGGATTTTAAGTATTTATGAGAAGATAAAGCATCATACATATAGGAAATGAATGAATACAACAAGTATATATAGCACTATAGTATATATGGCCAACATTTGGGTAAACAATGAACATATATTCATGAGAATATGAACGTACACATCAATTGACACATTCATATGGAAACATAAATTTATTTATATATATATATATATATTTAATAAGTATTTATATATATATATATATTAAAAATTATTTATATATAATATTATAAACATATGGTATAAAAAATATATAATAAAGATATAACTAAAACTAATAATCATAATGAACATAAATAAAACATTAACATAATAAACATGCATTTTTTATTTAATGTATGCATATAAACAATATTTTTTAATATAAATAAATATTTTTATATAAATTAATAACAATTTCTATTAAAAACATTTATCAGTGCTATTATTAGCGCTGATAAAGTCTCCTTTTTTATCAGTGCTTTTTGTTAATGCTGATAGAGGGGAGACTTTATCAGCGCTGATAAAGCATAGATTTGTCCGTGATTTTTTATCATACTATTAAAAGTTTCCCTTTTATCAGTGCTTTCTAATTAGCGCTGATAAAACTCGAGATCTTCCCTTTCCCACATTTGTGTTAGTGATATATGGATCTTATGTAAATCAAACATTACTATAGAGCTGGTGGAATCTTCTGATTAATTCATCACTACACATATATTCATAAGAGTGCACTATTAATTCATCTCCTTCATCTATGCCAAATGTGATATGTTGGAAAGAGAGTTCCCGGGGCATGATTTTTTTTCTTCAACCTAAGTGACTTTCCATGGCTAGTGGGAAAGTATATTAATGTCATCGTGTATTCCATGGAAAAAAGGGTGGTGGTTCTCACTCAAGAAATGAAATATTATATTTCATAGTGTTTATGTCCTAAAATAGTCACTTGGATATGGGTTATATAGGTGATCCTTTCAAATTTGGTAATAATAAAAAGGATAACATTTGTACTTGGTGTCATCTTGATTAGTGACTCAGGAATATACATGCCATCTCCACTTATCTGGATTCTAATGTTACTCAACATGTTTGGGACCTTTCTAACCATTCACTCATTAATGTAGTTCAATCACCCATAATATATTGAGGTTTCTACTTCCATTTTTCCCATCAATAGACCTATTATCTAAGCTATCATGAGGTTGTGAGTTTATTGTGTGCCAAACTAATGTAATGAATTTTTTTATTAGGCTTCACAAGAATCTTAGAAATCTTAATGTCAACCTCTATTCCTTGATTAAAAATCATCCCCCTAACTTCCTGGACTTGGACTCGATCATATTATAGATCTTAGGGATAGAGGCTAGACTAGAGAATTTTTTGGATGAGGTAACCTTCAATGTAAATTATCAGAAGAAGAACTATCTGGATGAAATTCTCCTGAAACAAGAGAAATCATTTCTGGAGAAATCATGAATTAAATGCATTAGATAAGGTGACAATAAAATATCATATTTCTAATATTATGTTAAGTAAAAAAGGTATATTATCAGGAAAAATATTCTTTTGGAGAATAAAACCTTCACTAACAACCATGAATAGGTGGTTGGTATGGATAAATTACACTTAAAATCTATTCATGTAGGTCTAAATCATTGCCTTCATTGAGGTTATCCTAGGGTATATGCAAAGTTATTCATGACATAACTTACATGGTTTCTTCCAACAACAAATTTTTATTTGAGTTAGTGTCGGAAGAGAAGGAAATCTATGAGGTGGTTCATGCTCTCAACCCATACATTTTTCAAGATCCATACTACTTCCATGGTTCATTTTATGAGTCCTATTGGGACCTATTCAAGAGTGACTTAGTGGATGCATAGAAGGATTTCTTAGGTGGTGGAAATATTACCTGTGTGGTGAGTGCCACCACATTGTCTCTTATTCCTAAGATTAAAGACTCATCTTCTATCAAACACTACATGCCTATTTGTATATGTAATTTTATTTACAAGGTGTTTTCCATCATTATCAACCAAAGAATATCCTTACACCTACCACATAGGGTATTAAATGAAAAACATGGGTTCATCAATAGTAGAATGATCCATGGTGTTTTAGGCTTGGATTAGGAGATGATAAGTGACATCAAACAAAAAAATTCCAGCTCCAATGATTTTATCGTGTTGTATATGGAAAAATAATATGATAGGATTCAATGGAACACTATTTAAAGGTTCTCTTATGTATGGGTTTTTACTCATGGACCAATGATATTCTATACAGGTGATTCATATCTTTATAGATATCCATCTACTTCATGGGGAATATTTTTGGATTCTACAAATATGTGTAGCAGATAAGGTAAGGGGATCTATTTCCCCCATCCTATTTATTACTAAACATAATAATCTTAGCCATTTCATAAACAAAAGACTCCTGGATGGTAACATTCTTCCCCATCAGTATAGACAAATTTTTTTTGGTATTTTCCATCCCATGTATGTATATGATACTACCATTTTTATTAATGAAAGAAATATATATTCATGGTATCCAAAAAAATTCTTGAGGATTAATGTAGATGGAAGATCCAACTTGTGAACTGAGAGAAGAGAAGTATCTATATTTAGAATCGGTGCAAGAATAGGTGGACTAGTTCCCTAGAATGTTTTTTGTTTACTCTTAGACTGAGCATCCCTATAGATTATTTAGGCACCTTGTTCTCTTTAACCAGGAACTGAATCCAACACTTCAATAAGTTGGTCGACCAGATCACTGGGCATATCATTAATTGGAATAATTTGTTCATATTTGTGTGGTCGTATAATTACTCATGTTAATAGTGTTCTTACATATGTTCTAATGAATATATTATCTTCCCTAAAGGTTAAATAACATAACATCACTAGTATTGAGAATATTCTGGTTTCTTTCATTTGGGATGCTCATTCTAACTACAAAAACCACTAGAATTTTTGGGAAAGGAATGAAGAATGGGGTGGAATCCACTTTAGGAGTTTTTTCCCTAATATTCATGGTTTTCATACAAAGATGTCACTAGATTTTTTTGAGTGAGATACACTTTTGGGTAGTTTTATTGAATGAATTGAATCTATGAAAATGAATTATCCTTCATTATGGATCTTGATCCAACCGAACATCCTGGATCATTAGTAGAATACTTGTTGGATCATTGATATGAGTCATATAAAATTCAAGCACAACAACTAGTTTGGATCCAATATGGGTTTTCTAGGATTCGAAAATCTAGACATGGATTTTAGAAAAGCGAGAAGGTATCTGGGTTTCATTAACACCATACAAGATGAGAATCAGTGTGCGACTTTTTATTTCATTGAGCCAACCTAAAAACATGATAAATAAATTTTTATACTCTCATCATTGGGAGAATTTTATGGGAATGATTATCATTTTAATTTGTCGACTCCTATCAATCTTGATAGCTAGGGTTAGTTACTATGGTGTAAGGAGATCCCTGCTAATATTACCATACTTATTTGGAACATATAGAAAAATTATTTATCCATAGATGAGCATTTTAAGAGTATATGAATCTACCTCATGTCCACGTGCATATGTTGAGGAGATCCATAGGAAGAAACCTCTCCCCACTTGTTCATTGAAGGAAATTGGGTAGGTGAGTTGTGGAATTATTTCGATGAGCTCACTGGCTTGTCTAACAATATGTATTCTAGGATCTCTTTTTTTAACCTCTATTTTCAAGGTAATTATAATTATAGAGTTTAGTATAATGATTGAGTGTTTGTTCTCTTGGTGGGATGCTGGTGTATTTGGTAGGTAAGGAACAAATCTCATCATGAGAGAATCATATATTTGAGGTTGGATCATGTCACCATAACCAGGAGTGCATTAATCGACCTGTCTTGTCTATTCAAAAACCAGGACACCACCCCATCCCTCAGATCACTCATGAAAACCATAAAATCCATCCCCACCTACATCAACATCCCCTAGGTGCAGTGAATTTACTATGATCTTCAAGTTTCTTGTTTTAAACTAAATAATAATGGCTCATTTAACATGGGAACTATGCAGGGCTGGACATCATTTGTGATACCAAGGGATCTATCATTTTATCTTTCACTTCATTATTTGGGAATGAATAATCTCTCCATGCAGAGGAAAGGATGATTCTTGTAGGTTTTGATCATTGTAGGAAGAATAATATTGACCTTTCTAGGGTTGAAACGGAAACCAAAACCATCCACAACACTTTTCATGGCTTTGTCCCATCACATGGTCTATCTCTAATCATATCCATAAGTGTTGGATCCCTATCAACAACTTCATGTAATTACTTCACACAAGGAACAAGGGATACAATATTTTAGATTTCCTAGCCTCTAAGGCCACTCAAGGTATATTGGCTACTTATTTTTCTATTTTGGGTTCTTTTGCCCCTGAAGGTGTGGATTTAGTTCGAGTGGATTCCCTTGAGATTCACTATTTTAAACCCCTATGATATCTCTCTCTTTCTTTTTTTCATGGAACATTCTTTGTTTTCATTACAATAATTTTAAAAGTTATTGTTGTTGTGTAATATATTTATAAAAATTAATTTATATATGATGTATTTATATAGTAGCGATACACACAAACATACACGCATATTTACACACACACACACATTTATATTTTTCATATAAATGCACAAATAATTACTTATTTATATATATGTGTGTGTATTTAAATGTATTAGAATATACTCATAAATATATTTCTTTTATTGAGACAAAAATATTTATATATAAACATTACTTATAAAGGTATATATATATATTAATGAATTTCTATAGGGTAAATAAAATGGATGGTTTTTAATATTAAATAAATCAATAATAAATATTTATTTTCATTTCATTTATATATTTTAAAATATATTTCTTTATATATGTGTATAAATATTTATTTATAAAATTGATTTATTATTTGAAAATATAATAAAACATGCATATATTAAATGATAAATAAAACTACAATATGAAATTTATTTAAATTTCAAAACCATAATATCTATATGTATGTAATCCCTATGAATAAATTCACTCACCACTAAAAAATTACAAGAATACCCTCTAAAACAAAGTTGAAACCTCGTAAAATATTAAAAATGTTGGGTATCCCAACTAAATACTTAGTTTTTGAATATTTCCAAGAATTTTTGACATAAAAAAATTGCGATCATGGGACCCTTGGTAAAGATGGTGTAGATCACTTCAAAGTATTCAATTTGATATGTGGTAGAGCCCAAACCGAAACCCGGATCAAATTTTATGGTCGTTTAATGTTCAAGTCATTTTTTCAACATATCTTAGACCATTCATTAATTTATTGAATATTTATGTCATCTAATTGTTATTGAATTAATATTACATGATAATAATTAGAAAATATTTAATTAATATTATTGTATAATTATTGTATCATCCATTTTAAAAAAATATCTTATATATGAATTTTAAATTCCCATTTAGTCATTTATAAATCATATTAAACATAATATAATATATTTATATCAATATAAATATAAATATATTTAAATTTATTATTTTAAATGATATATTATTTTATGAAATATAACTTTTATCAGAGCTATAAAAATTACTGATAAAGACTGTGTTTCATCAACACTGATAAATGAACCCCTTTATCAGTTCTTTTTTAGCACTGATAAAAGGTACCCTTTATCAAAGATTTATTCTAGCATTGATAAAAGTACCCTTTATTAGAGAGGATAAGGGAAATTCTTGTATTAAACCAAATATATAATACTGGACCCCATAAATAGTCAATAATCTCCAAATAATGGATTCAATTTCACATAATAAGAAATACTACTCGTCATGAAAAATTATGTGCTATCCTTTATCAGTAAAAGCTAAAGGCACTGATAAAGGCCCCCTTTATCAGGGGTAAACTAAAATTCACAGATAACCTTTAATGATCATTCTCGCACTATAATTGAGTAATCCATACATTATATAATTGTTTTGCAAAGATTCATATTTCACTACGCAATAACCCCACATTGTCATGAAACTCATTGCATTAGTTATTAGGTAGGGATTGATCCCAATAACAATAGTTTTCATCCTGAGATATTTGAGATGATAAAAACTTATCCAAATCCATAGTATATATTCACTCTACTATATTCCACTAGTATCAAAACCATTTTGGATTCATAGATTGTGTAACCAAAAGTGAAAGCTATGAAAAGAATAACCAAGGATAAACCAGGGGCACCCATCTATAGTAAAAAATTACATAAAAAGACATTCTGGAGTCACTTATTATTTTCTTTCATTGTATAAGATAACACTAGGGATCCATCCCATGGAATGAATCTACCTAGTTCAATGATCAAGGTCTTGATGTTTCTTTGGAAGGACTCTCACATATAGTATTTTAGGGGTTTTACTTTTAAAGTCTCACCCATTTAATATAAATAATTTTCATATCAAGTTAATAACTATTACAGCCTATGTAATAATTATCTTATCATGTTTTATTCCTTTATTAGGTATTCATGCTTTATATGATTTAGTTTTTTAATCCATATTCCAACCACCAAATTAGTTTTTCATACCACATTAATGTGAAACTCTTTTCACAACCCACAAGTATATGTTAATAACCTTCAAATAGAAATCAAGTATGTCCATACTTACCCAAATTCATAATATGAACTAGGTACATGAACACTTCATGAATATACATAGAGTTATATGAGATTAACAAACTACACATAAGTAAGCATAGAGAAAAATTTATCCAACCTCATTCACCCTCCTAGCTATGGAAATTTTTGAAGAAAGTAGTTGGTCTAACCCAAATCCCCTATATTTGGGGAGACATTACTCGAGATAGAATTAAATTCAAATTAACTCTAATAACTAATATGCACAAAATATTCCCAAAAACTATTCTTAATCTTTTAACTAAATATAAAAACTGAGTTCAAGGTAGATAAAAACTCAATTTTATGATATCAAACCTAACATGATATGTATGGCTCAATAAAAGAATAAATAGATCATATAAATTTTTATACAAAATATTTATATTTCATAAATAAATTAATAAACATGAATCTCAGAGAAATTTAACAAATAAATAAATAATTTATTTATTTTCCAAAACATGAGAACTTTATGAACTATACATAAATGAATACTGATTATAAACATTTTATTAATTATTAAGAATATAAACATTTTATATACATTTAAATGTTAACTCCTTTTTATTTAATATTAAATAGAATTTATATAATATTTAAGGAATTATAAACATTTTATATTCCAAATTCTATTATATAATGTTTTATGTAATCCAAATTTCATATATTAAATAATTTATAATGCTTTAAAAACTAAGACTTATAATTTTTTAATAAATATTTTATTTCTAGATCATATTGAATTATATTTAATATTTCAAAATGTACTATAAAATATTAAACTTTAATATTTGGGATAAATGTTTCATAAAAATTTAATTAATTAAATTAAAAATAATTAATAATTTATTCATTTATTTTTAAAATCTTTATAAATTAAAAATTCACAATACATCTTTTAACATGATTTATAAACATTTTATAAGGCATAAAATTAATTTAATATGTCATAAATGTTTTTAACAATGTTATGTTTACCCATATATAGAACCTATACTCTGGGTAGGGGTATCCACCCTCTACCCTTATGGTGGTCATCTGAAATCCTCTACATAAAGAAAATTCATTCCTTGCCTTTACATGGATTATTTATAATGTGCTACATAAAGGCACATAGGATATTTTCCTTACATGAATGCTTCAGGTAATGGTAGGTCTTGATTTCAAGAAATTTTACATAAATTTAATACATAGATTTCCTTCACACATCCCTCTCACATAAAGTAATTACCTTTACTCAACTGCTTTTCATAAGTGTACTCTGAAATTTAATATGGTGTGCAAAGATAAATATCGAGGGCCTTTACATGTCTTTAATACTTTTACATGTAAGGGAAAATTACCAATGTCCCTTATGTAAATCCCTTTCACAAGTATATATGTTTTTGGAACACATTTGTGTAAAGGAAACAAAGAGGTTACCCTTATGCAGACCTTCTGGGAAATGGTATAGTGTAAGAAAAAATGAATATCTACATATATGTAATAGCTCGTATAAGGGTACTACATTTAAAGAAATCATTTTCATAAAGGAAATATAGTGGTTACCCTTATTAATACCATTTTTTAAGGGTATAACCTTTAAATACCCGATATTCATAAGGTTAAATATATTTCACCATTACACGGATTATGTAAAATTTTGTAATATTCCTTAAATTTTTTGAAACTATTATTTTTCATTTTTATTTAAAATTTAGTGATCAAAAGATGTTTAATTCTTGATTTACCAGACTCTAATACCAAATATAGGTTTCGTATGACCTTTTAATGAATATTTATAACATAAAATAATGAAAAAACATTGTAGATTTAGCTTTAAGAAATTAACATGAAAATATTATTGCACAACAAAGTACCTAGAAAATGTGAATTGAAACAAATTCAATCTTCCATCTGTTGAGAGCATTTGAGGAAGATCACAAGGAGTAGTGAACAAAAGAACATTTCCCATGGGGGAGTAAAATAGCCAATGGATCTATGATTATATCAAGATGATAACCGAAAACCAAAGGGGTGATAGAAGCTTCTGAAATGAGATAATTTTTTTGGGGGAAGTGGTCTATGAAGAGGATCATGCACATTGCACACATCACACATCAAATAGGAGAGGATCTTGTCCTCTTATATAGTTGAGGCCTGAGGTTCCCACTACATAAAGCATCATATAAATTTATGTCTGTTAGATATAATTCATTAAACATTTTCAATGAATTAATATGATTCTTTTAATCCATTAATAACATATTGTAACTTATGAATAAACCATCCGGGAGAAATAATATATATATATATATATATAATTCATGCTTCACATGCATGGAAAATATATGCATCAAATGTTTATATTAAATTCACACACATTTTTATATTATTATATTATATATATATATATATCATTCATCATATGCATGTTTACATGAATCACATGAATTTACATTTTAGTTCACATCAATCAAAAACCCATTTTTAACTGGGCTGAGAAGAAATCATTACATTACCAATAGGGATAAACAATACATGGTTTGATAACCCTGAGGAACAAAGGCCTTTAAACATGTATGGACCATATACCCTACCCTGAGGCCTTATGTGATGTCCTGAAATCTTAGTTCCCTAAGGACATTATTTGAGGTCAGCCTATGGGAACAGGGACACAAGTCATGTGTTCCCCCCGATGCACACTTCACATCATGCCAACACTCATTCCCCACCATTGACCCTATGTACATCATTGAAGGATAAATTGAGTTCCCCAAAAAAGAAGGGCTAAAATTAGAATTAGTTAGGATTTGAACCCCAACCGGCAGCATGAACTGTCGTAATTGAGTACCCCTCAGTCGCGGTACATGCCACATATTTATATATATTTAATTTTATATACAATTATATATAATAATATAAACATATATATTTATATTTATTTATATATATGGATGTAAATTTATTGAAATTTATATATATTTATACTTATTTATATATATTTATAAGCATTTATGTAAAATTATATATGTGTGTGTGTCTGTGTGTTATCAGTATGTGTGTGTGTGTGTGTGTGTCTATAAGTGTATATTAATATTTACATATAGATATAGTTATATATAATTCTATTTAATTATATATATATATATATCTGGATATGTATATATGTATATATATTAATGTTATTTATTTATATTTATATTTATTTAATGGATAATTTTATATATTTATTTTCATATATATATATATTAATTTTTATAATTATGTTTATAAATATATTTTAATATGTATGTATTTATAAATTATGAATATATTAATATACACACATGCATATATGTGTATTTGTAAGTATTTATCTATATATATATATATATATATTATTAAACTCTTCTTAATTACAACATGAAGGACCTGGTGGAGCAGTAAAGGTTTTTCAAAACAACCAAGAGGTAAGGGGTTTGAATCCCATCCAACACATATTTATTCTTAATTATATAATAATATAATAAATAGTAAATATTAAATAGAAAATAAAACTCACCAATATAGGTTAGTCTTGGTGTACTATGTCAATATATAATAATATAAATCCTCAGGGATAGTGGTATGGGGGCTCACTGGATAAGGTTCCATACATCACCCCTTTTAAGATTAATGCATGATTTAAGTGACGAAATCACCTATAATTGATGAATGTGTGTCTGTATTTATATATATTTATATATATACCCACACACACACATGCACAAATATATAAATATAATTACACACACAACAATATTTTATAAATGTATTTTCACATGATTATATAAATATTTATAATTATATGAACAAATATAAGGATAAAAATGTATTTAAATATATATATATATATAAATAGATATAACAAAATACCACTACATATCATGAGAAATTATGTGTGGTTGTATCTTACATGAACATAGTGATGTGAGGGGGAGATTTAGTGTGAATAAAACGGGGTTTAGTGTTGTTTGGTTTTAGCCACTTCTATGGTCTGACTTCCTCAATTGGGGAAGAAGCAAGAGCCATACATAGCATACTTCATATTTTTGACATTTACAATCTAAAGGTTTCTATGGTTGAATCTAGTTCTGTAGTGTTGGTTGGGTTCCTTTCTAATGAAAATTCTATTCCATGAGACCTTAATTATTTGATCAGAGAATGCATATTAATCTTGAACCAATGAATCAAGGTTTGGAACACATTATATGAAGGCAATATTGTTGTGAAGTCCTTGGCCATTCAAGAGACTTCGAGTGAGTGTATTATTATTTACCATTGTACTGGTCCTACACCCCCCAGATTTTAAGAGAATCATTTGTGGTAAAACCTTTGGTATCCACTACTTTCCCCACCAAAAAATCCTCTTTTTTCTTTTTAAGCTAATAAGTTAATAAAAAGTAATTTTTGAGAGAGGTGGACTTTATTAGTGCTAAAAAACTACTGATGAAAGCCATCAATATCAGTGCTTGTGTTTTAGCACTGATAAAAGGTATTTTTCATAAAAAATCTATATCTAAATAAAAATCATATATTAATATATAAATGTATTTATATTGATCAAAATATAATATATTTTATTAAATATGATTTATATCGGACTAAATATTTATTTACAGCTAATATATAAGATATTTAATAAAAAAGGGATTACAAAATAATTAATAAAATAATATTCATTGATAAATTTCCAATTATTATTGAGTAATAGCCATTTAATATAAATTTATGACATAAAAATTATAAAATTTTAATTAATGATCTAAGATAAGTTAAAAACATGACTTGAACTTCAAATAACAATAACTTTGTCTTAGATGTCCATTTGGACTCTACCAAAAATCATTTAAGATACTATAAAGCGATATATTACCTATAAGCATGGGGGACCAAAATCATTATTTTTTTGAGGCCAAAACATGTACAAAAGGCAGATAAGATAGATTTTATAGTTTGGATACACTAATTTTTTAATATTCAATCAGATTATAGCTTCATATAAGAGGGTTTTATTTTTCATTTTTCCATGGAGAGTGAATTTATTCCTAGTGAATAAATTAATATTGATATTATGGTTTATAAATTTTATCATTTTCATATTTTAGTTTTATTTATCATTAAAAATAAGAAAATTATCATGAAAATGAGGAGGCTCAGAGGCCTGTTTATTGAAAAATGAGAAAAGAAAAAATGTATAAAAAGGGGAGATGTGGAGAAAAGAGTAAAATAATGAAACTAGATGTAAACCAAATAGGCCATTGAAGCCACCCACAAGATAGAAAAAAGCATACCGATATCCCAATAGAAAACCAAAAACACCAGGAAAATTATCCTGGAAAGATTCTAATTAGTGTAGATTATTTAACAAATGAGAGAGTTACCAAATTATGAAGAGAACCTCAACCTCTAGGACTATAAGGGAATCATCCTCATCTCTATATTTTTTTGGGTTTCTATAGGTTCTTCTAGTCATCCATGAATCTATCTTGAAATGAATCAACATTATTATAAGACACAGCCACTATGTTAAAAGGATTCAAATTGTCATTAATATGATTTATATAGTTAAATGGATTAGAATGATATATAGAATCCACCATTAGATCAACAAGATCAAAGTAATTTCAATTGGATTCCAGACTCATCATATTATAGTGTTGAGAAAGGTATAAATTTTCTTTTTAATATATATATAAGAATTTGTACATGGGGTTTTAATGTTTTTCCCATATAGTTATCTGATTTGAAAAAAAATTGGATGTACTATAACCATATTTGTATGAACCAATTATATTTTAAACTTCACTATCAACTATAGTAGTGAACATAATATGATAACTAGACTTACAAGTAGGCTTGAAAACATCACCCTCTTTAGAAGTTATTCCTTGCTTCCTCTTGAGGAGATCAATATACCTTTTATCCAAGGATTCATATAGATTTTTTTGTATTTTTAGACTGTTTATATTTTTCTATGGCATTAAGAGTGACCACTTTTGTAACATACCCTAATCTGGAACTATCTCACATGGACATAATGGGTTGGATACTTGACCTCAAGCGCATCTCCCCATATGCCAGAGGCTGCTGACTAGCAGTGGGGCATGCTATGGATAGTGGAGAGACAATACCCCCTAGTTAGAGAGTTATAACAAAAAGGACTAATAAAATAACAATAATAAATAAATATTAGAGTGTATAAAATATTGGAAATGATACAATATAGTGGGAAACCATAAAAAAATCCAAATGAATTATCCGATAAAATAATAAGAGAATAATGTAATTCTATGCTGGAATATAACTAAATTTTATTCTAGGTGTAGTACATATAAAAGACTAGTAGGCTCAAAAGACCTCGATCTTGAAGCCCATGTTGTTCACATCTATAAAATCCAGCCCATCTTACAAGTAACTATTAACAACTATGACCTTTTCCCTTATCCAATCCTTCATCCATGTAATATGCTTAGGTACCAAATGGCGGCCTGAGTAGGGTGTGAATATAACTCATTAGTCTGACTCCACCATGTATAAAAATTACCAGTATGATAATAATTTCATGAAATAAATAAATAAATATATTTATTAATTAGTTAAATGATTAAATTAATACCGCATCAACCTACTTCATCACCATTCTGGAATGTCTCTGAGTATGTCTCACAACCCTGCTAACCAAAACCATATAACTATTGTAAAAGATATCTTGTCATGATGCCATGTTATAATATCTCTGAGCATGTTTCAAAATCTTTCCAACCATAACCATATATCAATGGTATGAATAACACATATCTGGGTTAAACCCTCAATATAATAATTTCATCATGTAAATCAGGGTTGATCCCAATGTATAAGAATTTCAACATGCCTCAGGGCTAACCCTATATATAATAATTTTAGTATGTGTTAAGGATAAGACCAGTATATAATAATTTCAACATGTTACCCTAGGTATATCCATCTATATAATCATTTCATCATGTATCAAGGAACAACCTAGTACATAATCATTTTATATAACAAACTAGGCTAATTCCCTATATAAACATTTCAAAAATCAATCTGGGATAACACCCCCATATAAGAATTACAAAAGGGAGAACACAACACATGTCAAAGAAACAAGGATATCACAATATCACATCATAAGGCTCAATTTTCAATTATAAAAATTAAAATTTATCTTTCAATTTCACTTTTCAATTATCATTTGGTCTTAATCCAATAAAATGTCAGTCACTTCAAAAACCTGTCCATTCCAAGGTAAATCTATATCAAGAAACCACAAAAATCCCAAATCATTCCAAACAAACTTTAAAATATTAGTATATTAATTTATAATCAAGGGTTTTCTCACCTTAACAGTATGCATAAGTCAATTAAATAACAAATTAGATCCAAAGCTGTTCCATGTAATAATTCAATTCATTATTTAATTTATTATAGTGCACATTATATTGTTTGAATTTCAATATTTCACATGATTTTTAATTAAATAGACCATAGGTATAATGTTTAGACCCTCTACCTTTAACTGAAGATCAACCAACACTTCTATAAGGAAACTCCAACAAGAATGATGGTACTGATGATTACAAGGTGCATCATAGATCATAACCAATCAGGATCAAAATAGAAAATGATCACAGTCAAGGGATTACACTACAATGTCTAAATATCAATGGTAGATATGGTAAAATCTAACAAATGACTTAATAGGGATTGATCTCACAAGAATGAATTTCGGAAGGGAGTTTGGTTATCCAAAATCAGCAAGAAGATTCCATAGGGTTAAGAAGAAAAAAGCTGTAGTGGGATGAAAAGATAAAACAACCACACTGATCAGTTAAAACCACTACTTGTGATAAATACAAGGTGTGTAATACATTTACACATAATATATTTATATTTAAAGTGATACACTTAAAACCCATCCATCATGGATTAATATTTAACCATGCCAGACCTTTTCATGGTGCTTACAGTTTACACAATGTGTAACCAATTCATGCCTTGAACTATTTCATGACATGTCATGTGGAAGTTACACATCAAGTAACATGTACATGTCATGTAATCACCCAGTAGATAGTTTTGATCCTGAATTCTATGTAAGGACACAAACCACCTCTAAATCCTTACAAAGCATGGAAAAATATGACATTAAACACATTTATACCCATATTCCATTAATTAAAAAAACATATATCCATGAACATTAGGTTTTTCCCAAAAAAGTATCTCTATCTCAGAACAAGACTTGGTCATCAAGGTTCAATTGAAAAAATCAAAGAGTAACGTTCCTAGAAAAAGATAGGTTCTTACAGCCTCCCCAACATATAACAACTCATCTTTGAGCTACTACAAGCATCATTTTAGGATTTTTTGAACAATTCTATCCACTGTTCTCACATATTAGAATCACTCTCCAAGTTATACTCACAAACTCACCCATTATTCAACTATACTTGAACCAAAAGAATCCCCAAACCCTATATATACTTCTCATTATAGTACACAATCAATCTCAGATTCTCCTCAAAGGAAGCATCAACACTAAGATAGATCTTTTTTACATATATCAGAGAAGAAGGTTCTGAATAATCTATCCAAAGTTGTAACATGCAAAGCACATAATTTATGGAACAGTGTAACTATAGAAGGGATAAATGTTATGATACTAGACTGACCCTATCCACTATCTCAAACAACTCAAATAACATGGGCACTAGCTTCCCATATTTCATGATACAACATTTCACAACCTTGGTGACACTAGAAGGAAATCATGATGACCAACCTCAAACTCAAGAGGTTGTCTCCAATGGTCATCATGGGATTTTTTCCTGTTATGTGTGGTCACTAACTGGATCTTGATCAACTAAACCTACTATGATGTATCCTACATTAAAGTAGGCCCAACAAGCACTGACTCGCCTACCTCCAACCAAAAATAGTCAAATGGAACAGACTACCATACAATTCCGTGGAAGGTTCAATTTTGATTGATTTATAGAAGATATTATTATATGAAAATTCCATGAGTTTCATATGCTACTCCCATGAACCACATAAATACAAAACATAGGCTTAATACATATCCTCCAAAACCAAAATATTCCTCTCATATAGAGAATCAGTTTGAGGATGATAGGCCATACTCAAAATTACCTATGATCCTAGATCCTTCAGAAGACCATGCTATAGTCGTTATGTGAAATGAGGATCTCTATGTAAAATGATACTCCTTGAAACACTGGGAATCTATACTAATTCAAACATCTAAAGACTTCCCAAATAATTAAATATGAAGGTATCCTTGATAAGTAAGAAGTGAGATACCTTAATTAATCATTACATAATTACCCATATTGCATCATTCAAACAAGTTTCCTTATGTAATATTGTTAGAAAATCTATAGTAAAATATTCCAATCTCCACCCAGGAATAAGAAAATACTGAAAAATCCAATATGGAATCTGATGATTTCCTTTAACCTATTGATAAGTGAAACATCTTAGGAAAAATATCAGTACCTCCTTCTTCATTCCTAATAACCAGTATTATCTATGAAAATCATGATACATATTTTTCAAACCAATCTTTACCTTCTATCTTAAAGATTGAAACTCTCTCACCAACTTTTCCAGAAATCTTGTAGGAACCCATACTCATCTAGGGAAAATAAGATAATTTCAATTACCTATAGACCATATTGATGGTGTATCCCCACCATATAATATATCTCTCAAAACTAATCCCTCTAGATTAGATAACTACCCATCTTGATCGGGTCCAAAAGAATGAGTATAACAGAAGTTGAAGTTAGAGATACATTTCCCTAAGACACCTGAACATCTAAATTCATGTATACAAAGAGTTCCATCACCCATCACTAATCATAAGAATATTGTACTGACTCTTTATACATACTTAGGCACAATTAATTGGTAATTACATTTCCTTTCCCCATTGTATAAGACAACTCAAATTATAAATACTGTAGATACTCAACCCACCTCCTCTGTTTAAGGTTCAATTTCCACTGAGAAAAGATGTATCTAAAGCATTTTTGGTATGTTTATGCCACAAAACTCTAACCAATGAAGAAATGTATGCATAATCTAAGGTCTTGTACCACTATTTAAAATAAAAATTTCTGAGTAGGATATTTCCTCTCATGCAGTCTTGGTTGTCTGGATCCATAAGAAACCACTTGATCCTCCTACTTCATAATTTCTCTAAGTCTAACTCTGGATGCATCCCCATACACATTATATTCTTTACCAAAAATTGAAAAAATGAGGATAGGTTCTCAGGTTATCCTTCCTTTCATACCTATAAAATATGTCTCATAAGAATCTGACCAAAAAAACTTCACCCCTTTCTTGGTTTTCCCAGACATTGGTGCTTCCAAACAAGAGAAGTCCGGGGTAAAGTGCTGATAATATTATGCCAAACCATTAAATCTCAAATCCTCAAAGATATTTTTGGCCTGAACCCATAATGTGATGGTTATAACTTTCTATGGGTCTACTGAAACTCTTTCCATATATATGACATGTACAAAGAAGTGAAATTTATAAAACTAGAAACTACATTAGGTTATCTTGGTGTAAAGATGATGCTCTCTCAATATAATTAGAACATTTTCAACATTTTGGTAATAATATTCTACTAAATGGTAGTACACTTATATTTCATCAATAAAAATCATAAAAAATGATCTATAAAAAAATTAATGATCCTATTCATTAAGGCCATGAATACCGTTGGTGCATTGGTAAAACCAAATGGCATCACTACGAACTCAGACAAGCTATACCTACTATTAAATGCAGACTGAGGTATGTCTGATGTTATCACACTCAACTATTGATATCCAAATCTCAAATTGATCTTAGAGAAGATCTTATCACCCCTTAAACTGATCAAATAGATCATCAATGTGTAGAAGGGGATACTAGTTCTTGACAATCATATGGTTCAATCCCTGATAATCCACACACAAGTGCACAATACCCTCAGCCTTCTTGATAATGATTACTGGATAACCCCTTGGATATGTAATGGGACTTATCAAAACTTTATTTTACATATCTTCCAACTAAAATTTAAACTCCCAAAACTCTATTGGTGCCATTCTATAAGGTAGGATAGAAAATGGATCTTATTCTCGCACCAACTTGATATTAAACTCAATATATTTCTCAAGCTATAAGCCATTAAACTCATCAGGAAAAAAATATTTAAAATTTTCTACCACTTGAGAAAAATAATCATGTACCATTCCACCATCATCTACAAAAAAATTTAACTATATGAGCTATGACACAATCCAATCTGCACTAGATTAGTCCTGCACGACCAACCTAAAGATCCCACTCACCTTGGTGAGAATAGCTTACTCCTTTTGGATATAAAAGGTAACTCTCCATTGGTAAAATTTAATGTTATCCTAGTATATAACTAACCAATCCATACCATTTATCAAATAAAATCCTCTTATTTCCAACACAAACAGTTCCAAAAAGAAATAGCAAGCTCCTATCTCTTCATAACAAACCTTTAAACATTTTATATTCTCTCACCACACTCCCATTGGTGTGTTTATGGTTAAAACACTATGAAATCATTTTACATACAATCCCAAACCATTAACAGGAAGAGTGGATAAAAACTAATGTGAATTCCATGTATAAATCAAACCACAAGGAATGTTAAATGATAAAATAATCGTACCTCTAATAATTGATGGTTCTATATCCACACAAGACATTGTAGTCTACATAAAATATATATAAACAACCTCTCTTACCTAGGATCTATCCTAACTCCCCTGAGTTATACCCTCTACCTAGTAATTCCATTCCAAAATTGGGTTATCATTTCCTTTATCTCAACTATAATGTCTTGTGGAACTCCAACTAACTACATACGGATGAGAAGCTGAATCCGTCACAGAATTTGGTTCCTTTCATGACCTCGTACCACTACTATACTTCTTAAATTCTCCTAAAAAACCTTTTCATGGGCCCCAATCTATTTCTATAATGACACTCCAAATCAGGGTTTAGACATTGAGGTTATTTATGGCCCATCTTGTTGCACCAATATCACTATAATAGAAAATGGTCCTGAGATGGGTACCCATTTCCCTGACTGCTCTGACAATTTATAACTTGGAAAATCTATCATAGCGACACATTTTTTTCACTAGAATAATTTTTTATAGTTTTCCCTGTTAAAAATCATGGCTACTACTCAAGGCCTCTATCAGATTCCCATCCGTGATGATTGCCTGATTCATCACATCTACAAAACTACTCAGGCAGAATGCATTCACCTACAATGTGATCTTATAGAGAAAACCATAATGAAAACATCTCACCCTTGATATCTCACCAGGTTCCAAATATGGAAAAAAGAACTATAGGTCAGTGAAATGTTCATTTTATTTCAAAACTAACATTATCTCCTTTTTCAGGTGCATAAACTCACAAGCCTTCTCATCCTGTAATTCCTTAGGATAGTAATGCCTCTGGAATATCATATTTAATTCTTTCTAAGATAACTCCTCCTTCTTTCCTTCATAATCTAAAATATCCCACCAAGATTGGTAGGTCCATGAAGTATACATGCAGCAAGCTTCACCCTCTTATCTGCAGGTGTCTCGATATACTTAAAGATCATATGGACTTACTCAACTCAGAACTCGGTTTCATGGGGACCTCCTTTCCCAGTGAACATTAGTGTATGATCCAATTGAAATTATCTCATTAACTCAAACATTGATGGTATGGAGTGACTAGTCTTCCTCTCCAGAATTACATGACTCTCAATAATATGTCCAGAAGCTGAACATACAACTAATCCTCAAGATCTATAGGACTATCTGGATCATAAACATTAGGATCCTTCTGATTTCCACTCTACATATTCTCAACTCAAATATGATGAGGAGGTATTTTCTCTACAAGACAAACACTCTCCTTAGAACACAATATATAAAACATTCAACCTCGCTAGTTAAGAACCACAAATATCCATTTACTCTTTATCTCTCTAATAAGGTCCAGAAAGTGTTTTAGCAATATATAATAGTTCATTTATTTTATTTCTCAGATATAAAAAGTATCCAATATCACAGTTCAAATAAGAAAGTATATATCATGTGCAATAGATATGTCTCTATCATGAATAATGAATTCTAATATATATATCCATATGTGTCTATCGTGATGCATGAATAACCATCTCATGCATTATCAGGCCATGAGTATAAATCTCATGAACCAATAACATTATGAAATAATATTCTCACATTACATGTAAATCACTCATGGTGAAATAACATAAATTGGAACAAGAAAATAGTATAAAAAGTAATCTTCCCCTGGGCACCTGGATTTTCCCCCATACATGGGTTAGCTACCCCCATGAAAAAGATAATTACCAACTCCCAAAACATCAAAGTATCATTTATACCTTTCCCAAATAGTAATGAAATAAAAAACCTATTTTTCTCTGATATAACTTTGTAACTTCCCCCCACCCAATCCAGCACTCTCTCACATGGCTGAAACAGATAGGTTACTAGATATCAAGTGTGACTCCCCATATGTCATAGGCTATCGACTAGAAATTGTGGGGTGATATGGATAGTGGGGAGACAATAACCCCTATATTCAGAGTTATAACACATCAAAATAATCATATAACAATAATAAATAAATTTCAAAGTGTGGAAACTAATGGAAACAATACAGTATAAGAGAAAACCAAACAATAACTGCCAAATAAATAATAAAATAATAAAATAATGGAAAAATTTAATGTAATGGTGAAATGTAACTAAATGTCATGCTATAAGTAAAAAAATAAAGTACCCCTAGAATCAAAAGATCTCATCCCGAAACCCCATGTTTGTCCCATCTTCAAACTCCAACCTATCCATGAGTAAACAATCAACATCAAGGCCCTTTTCCCATGTCCAATCATGTGTTCATGTAATCTTCTTTGGTACCAAATGTGACCCAAGTAGGGTGTGAGTATAACTCAGTAGGTCTAAACCTCCATGTTAAAACATATGTAGTATGATAATAAGTTCATGAAATAATGAAATAAACAAGAGTATTAGTTAATTAAAAAATTAAACTAATACCAAATCAACCTGCTTCAGCACTATGCCATAATTTCTTTGAGCATGTCTCACAACCGTGACAACGAAAACCACATAACCATGGTAAAACATAACTTACCTCAGTGCCATGCTGAAATTTCTATGAGAACGACTCACAACCATACCAACCATAACCATATATACATGTTATAAATCAAATAATATGGATCAAAACCACTATATAAGCATTTTATCATGTAAACTAGGGTTGATCCAAGTGTATAAGAATTTTAGCATGTCTCAAGGCCAATCCCAGTATGTAATAATTTCAACATGTGTTAGGTCCAAGAAGAGTATAAAATCATTTAAGCATGTGTCACTAGGCATATCCTGTTATATAATAATTTCAACATTTTTAGGGAATAACATGATATATTACAATTTTAGCATATTAATTGGGCCAATTACCGACATTAACATTTCAAAAGTAAAAATGGCCAAATGCCTCATATAACCATTAAATCATGGAAAACATAACATATGTTATAGTAACAAAGATATCAGAATATAAAATAATAAAGCTCAATGGTTGATTATGAAAATTTACATATATCATTCAATTTCAATTTTTTTCTTATCATTTCATCTTAAACTTATAACTTCTCAGTCACTTCAAAAATTAGGTGAAACTAAGGTGAATATATCTCAAGAAATCACCTAAATCCCATATCATTCTAAAAAATTTAATCTATTAGTCAATTAATTTATAATCAAGGGTTATCTCACCCAAAATGTAACCAAAATCCAGGTCAATTACCAATTGGATCCAAAGAAATTCCAAGTAATAATTCAACATGTCATTTAATTTATTCAAGTTCACATTATGTTGGATAAATTCCAATATTTCACATAATTTTTAATTATATAGGCCATAGGGTTAAGGTTTATGCCACCTACCTTTAACTAATGATTAGAAAACTATTACAGTAGGAATATCCAACAAGAATAAAGGTGTAGATGATCACAACAAGGATAATTGATCATAAGCGATCAATATCAAAACCAACAATGATCATGGTAAAGGGATTACACCGTAACGACTGGAGATCAAAGGGAGGGAAGGGAAAACCTAAACAAGAAGACGAACCATGGATTGATCGATCAAACAGGATATCCAGGAGGGATTTTGGAGCTCCAAAATTGCTAGGAAGATACCCTAGGTTTGATAAGAGGAAAGTTACCATGGGATAAAATGAAAAATCAGATGCACAGGTCACATAAAACTACTGATCTAGATAAATATAAAATGGGTAATACATTTAAACATTATGTATTTCTCTTTAAAGAGATACACCAAAAAAATAGTCATTATCGAGTAATATTTAACCATTCCCATCTTTTACATGGAATGTATGGTTTACATGAAGTGTAACTGATTCAAATTCATCATTATTTAACAACATTTCCAATGGTATTTACACATCATGTAACATGTACAAGGCCTATAATTTCCCAACAGATAGTTTTGAACCCGAATTCTACACAAGGACCCAAACCACTTCCAAAACCATCCAATGCATGGAAAACCCTTGTATACCCATTTAACACATTTATACCTAGACTCAATTAATTCAAAAAAATGAATATCCCTGAAATTTAGGTCATTTTCACCTACAAAGTCTCTCCGTCTTTGAACAAGTCATGTCCACCAAGGATAAAATAACTCAAATATAGACGTACCTAAAAAAATAAAGGATCTTATAACTATCATGATATCAGTTGAGATTTGAGTGTTGGAAATGTTTCCCCTTCCCAGTGTCAGTTCCTCTTGAACATCCGAGACAACATCCTTCTTAGAATGAGATAAAAAATACCCATTGATTTTAGAGGAATCGTTTTATATAGAATCATCATCACCAGGGGGTTACTATTACCTAATTCGAGGGAGAAATTTATCTAATCATAACAGGAGGTTATCTATTCATTGAATTTTATTTTTTAGAGGAAGTAATGAAAATTTAAAGTTTCCCCTTATGAACTTTTGAGGTCTATTTATATACCTCCCATAATTGTTGGTTATCCTATTTTTGTGCTTTTAGTTCATAATTATACATATATTCATATATATCTTCAATATTCTTCCCTTGAGATCCCCTAATAAGGGAATACTTAAAGAGTGGAACCTTTCAAAGTTGAATGGTCCTCATCAACGTGGTTATCCCAAGATCTAATGATTTTTCTCATAATAGGACCATATTTGAGTCAATCCTACACTATTTATTCTCGTATAAAAGATCCATTTTTAGTGGTTGCCACCTGACTATGCAATTTATCAACCTAGGGCTGAAAATATTTAACATAACTTGAATTTCTCTCTGAACTGGTCCGTCGTATTTTGATAGAATACTAAGCTACTCCTTCACCTATAACTGTATTATTATTCTCTGTTATGATATAGGGTTGTACCTCCCTTTCCCTATTATCATGGGAACACTTTCTAAAATTATAATTCACCAAGGAAGTCTTCCCTCATCGATAATAATACCCATCCAATCACTATATTTTACATTAGTAGTATCATGATCCTCAGATTTTTTAATTCAATTATTCTTCCAACATTCCATTTAATAATTCCCTTTAAGAAAATAACATGATCATATTAGATCCCATTTGTAATCATCCTTTACATTCCCAATATATTGACATAAATTAAATTAGAATTATTCTTCATATATTTAATTTAATGATCAATACATCCTCAGCAGTGGAAAAATAAACCTTATCAACCAGAGTGATACTAAAATCAACTTCAATAATTATTCATGCACAGTAAGAAAACTGATCTACCTTAGTATCTTTTTTCCATTTAAAAGGTGATTCAAATAGCTGATGCAATATAAAATAAAATGAAGTGGTGGCACAAAATCCATTTGAGTCCCATTATTCTTATCCAAATTTTAAATTAAAATTTATTAATGTTAAAAGGATTAAAATGAAAATCCCTATCATGGATGGAAAATATACAAAGATTTAGGTAAATGAGACCATAGCCTCATGAACTTAATTTTAATTCACATGAAGGAAACTATAGATGATATTAACCCTTATCGATTGGGATACACATTCAATATGAGAATCCCCAAGTACTCAAAAGAAGCCCAAAAACCATTTGTGTGAAGGTTCATGGTGAAGACAAAGCACATTTAGTGGGCGTTAAATAATAATTTCTTTTAATTTAGAGTTTCATGAAACCCTGAGAGAGTATCTCTCACATTATATTAAAATTTATTTATTTTAGTATAGATGAATTGGTTACCTCGTCTTAGGATCATTTCTTCACTGATAATGATGATCTTCAAAAAAAAAACTATTCGGATTACCTTCATTGTACTTGGTGAATCAAAATATAGAATCCCTCTAGAAGTGACCCACATGTGGTCATCTAATCTTCGAATGACACTGATTAATTTTAAGGTGGTAGTATGGAAAATCATTCGTCTTTCATTTTTCATATTGATCACTCAAGTTATTTCATTCTTGAAGAAGTTCTTCTCATTCTCGAGAGTAAGATAGGGGGAACTCAGTTTTGGGATAGAAGTTTGTTGTGTGCAACAGATCTCTATTCCCAATTTTCTACAAACCCTAAAAAATAGACATAAACATCTATTTATAGAGCTAGGATTTAGGTTAAATTATTATTTAATTTTATACTAATCATTAAATAATATAATAATATTTAATAAATTCCATTCCAAAAATAATAATATTTTTATTTTTATTTAAATGGTGTTCTTTCTAACATACATAATAATAAATTTTATTTTATCATCTCATCAATTAATATTTATCATCGGATGTGGTCATCATCCATTAAAACACTATAATATTTAGTGAATACCTCAAAAAAATTAATAAATTATTTCATTCATCAATAAATATTTGTTATTGATAAAACATGAATGAAATATTTATGGATCATGAGAATAATATTTATTCAATTAAAGTTAAATATAATTTAATCGATACTAATGGAAAAACATATTGTGTGACTAAAAATCCTTTTTGATTTTTTAATATGTTTTTTATTTTTTTTAAACTAATCTATTTTCAAAATAATGTTTTTTATATCAATAAGGTATACCTGATAAATGTCCAAACCTAAACACATAGGGGGATAAAGTTATTTTTCAGATTTAGTGTATTATAATAAGAAGCACTGGATGTAGAAGTTGTCATATATATGAATTTTTTGATCAAATGAATCATTATTCTTAGATCCATCAATATAAATTTTATGATTTATTTGACTCGGTGTTTCTTAGAAGGTTATAAGTTTATGAGTGAGAAATTTAGAATGATGCAAAAGAGAATGAAATAAAATAGTGAAGTTAGTAGTTAGAAATTTATTCCCATTATAACAATAATCAAAATGGTGATTTTATGATATTAGAGTTATTATAAATAATGATAGAATATTTTAAGGAATGTAGGATGTTTAATGTCATTTTAAAGACTTTATTAGTTCCAGAGTTCCAAACATAAAAACCATGACACTAATCATCGAATCCAAAAGTACCAGAGAAAAAAGTTGTTATAAGTATGAATGAGTTATAACTGATGAGATTCAAAGAATTTAAAATTTGATGAGTGGAGTCATCATAGGATATATAACATTATAATGAGTATTCCATCATAATTATAAATAATTCGTAATGAAATATCAATCAGATAAGGATGAGGAAGACAGTCAGTCAGACTTAGCTAAGGAAGATCCATCAGACCAGGAGAAGATATTGATCCATCATATTAGGAACATTCACTGATCCAAAATAATTACTCATCACATCAATAAAAAACATTTGATGTTGAACATTGGCTGTACTAAAGCTGATAACCTAGATAAATCACTGGATTAATAAAATTGTATGAATAATTCTATCTGGATGAGAAGACTATCATATTGAGGAAGCATTTGATAAAGATAGAAGTGTTGAGTTTCCATAGGTATCTTAAGTCTTAATAAGTCTCAAGAATGTTTATGGAATATTAAATCTAGTTAGTTATTTTATTATATGATAACCACACAATAATTATCCATCATATCTATAAATTTCATCAGATGTAGTTTCCTTAAGGAATTCTATCAGACTAATTTATAGGCAGAAATAACAACCAGAGTAACAAAATTAAATGTAATTAGACTCACCTAATTAGACTGGAGAAAAGTTAGTATGTTCAAGAAGGCAGGTTTTTTAGAAGATTCAAGAATATTTAATAATGTTTGAGAATATTTTAGAAGATCTGAAATGGTCAAACATAAAGATCAAAGTTTAGAAAAACTTGGGTTTCGTGATTTTGAATGAGAAAGAAATGTTTTTCAGTTTCCAAACTTTTATATTTTGGTATTCATATAAATATATGCACAATACATTCATACATTGCAAATTTTCATGTGAAAAAAAGGTGGAGCGCTGTAGATACCGTGTCATATATTATTTCCATATAGAGATACTATAATAAGAGAACAAACATGAATGTTTTGTATTATGGATTGAGAATATTGAAGTGAGAAAGATTGTTATGAGAATTTGAGAAGTGTTGGATATGTGCAGTTTGAGAAAAAGTTCATTGTACTAAGTCAATCAGAATGAGTTCATCAAATTGAGGAAATCATAACAAGGGACATCAGATTAATGTTTTAGATAGGTTTTTGTGGAGAAATTTTCTTATAATCATTTTATTTTGTGGTTCAATTTTTTTGTAAGAAAACAATGTAAACCAGTGGAAGTTATTATTATATTTCCTATTTGGAGATAGACTGTGTCTAATGGTATTTGACCAAGTTGTAATCACTTATCCATAATAGTGAAATTTCATAAACCCTCATAAGTGGCTACGGAAAGGATGTAAGTTCTCACATAGAGGCCTAACGTTGTAAATCTTGTGTACTTTACTTCTTTTCCGACATAAACACCCATGAGTATTTTCTAAAATATGATAATGTAATGAACATTAATAGGTTTTAGGGGTTTGGTTTCTAAAAATATTGAAACATATGCAAAGTTAACATTAGATTCAACCTCCACCCTAACCCCCATTCTTAGTTGTTATTATATACTTTTTGAACTTCAATTGAATCATAGTGAAGTTTATCTTATTTAATTCTTATCATGGATAACCTCAATCCTATTAATTGTAAAATAATTCCTACATTTTATGGGAAAAAATATTATGGTTTGAAAAATAGGATGATTTCTTATCCCATATCTCTTGGCCTAGAGGTGTTTGATGCTACCAAAATTGGGATTCCACTTATTTAGAAATATGCCTGGATGAATTTTGCTAAAATGAGAAATATAAAATTTGAAGGAAAAGATAGAAATTTTTTTCTTATGTTCCTATCAGAAAATATTTATATGAAGGTAATGGGTATCAAGACTTCAAAGAGTATATAGAACACTTTAGAATGTATTCTTGAAGGGATAATAAAGTAAAGGAAGAAAAATGTAAAATTTAGTGTATTAAGTTTGAATACATAAGAATGTGAGATAATAAATCTATTGATGAATACTTCACCAAAGTAAATAATGTTTTTTTTTCAAAATCAGAGATTTTGGAGATGTTATGGAAGATTAAACAATAGTGAATAAGATTATGAGAAACAATCTATATTGGGGTGATTCTATAATTTAATCTTTACAAGATAAATATGATTTATCTCTTGATGAATTTCATAACTTTATTATTTATTATTAAATGAGTAAAGATCCAATGTTCTAAAAGAAGATGAAAGATGAAATGGATTCTGAATCTATGAGAATGATAAAAATTCAAGATTTTCAAGATTATGATCCTTGTGATTCTAAATATAAGTAGGATCATGATTTAAATGAAAAAAAACATTTCTCTTATCTCCAATAACTATTAGACTTAAATAGGAAAGTATGGAGAAAAATTTCCTCAAAAATGTTTCGAGTGTGGTGGAATTGGACACTTTGCATTGATTTTTTAAAATAATAATGTTGGATAATATCTAGATTATTCTAATTAAAACCCTCAATAGAATAATTGGAAAAAAAATTCTAAATAAGAAAATTCATCCAACAAATTTAAGAAGAAGTTTATTGGGAACAAGATAAGTATGTTAAGTATGAAAGCTGAATTAGACTCAACTAAAAATAATTCTTCCAAAATTAAAGTTTATAAAAGGTTAGAACATTAATTTTAAAAGTTGATAAAATATAAGACCATAAAAAAAGTGAAGATGAAGAAGCTTTATATTCTTACCGAGAGTATCTGTTCAGAACAAAACTTGTTTCATATCCTGAGAAAATCATATC
Organism: Viscum album; assembly: GCA_963277665.1. NCBI lineage: Eukaryota > Viridiplantae > Streptophyta > Magnoliopsida > Santalales > Viscaceae > Viscum > Viscum album. The sequence continues at coordinate 1,110,727,439 of OY728128.1, read as the reverse complement.
TCTGTGGAAAAAATAAAAAATATAAAGAAAGATAGTAGAAAAGTTTCTAAAGGTGAAAAATATGTCTTAAATAAATAATAATTAGAAATAAATGAGATATAAAATTACAAACAATGAATTTAAGAACATGTAAAGATGGTTTAATATCTCAGTAAGAAGTCGTCAACTAAGGAAGAGGAAGTTAAAAAGTTTCAATCAAAACTTATAGAGTATGAAATTTCCTTGAGTATGATGAATGAAAACTTCAAAAAATACTTGAAAGTAAAATATGAGACTTCTAAGGTTTCTTTTAATTCTCAAATCAGGAATCATGTGAAATCCCCACACCAAAAATAATATTTTTCCTGATCTTTCTAATATTACTGGTGGTAAGAAATGTGATGGGAACAGTTGGATTGATAATTGGTGTTAGAAATCAATCACATATATAAAAGTTAAAAATTACCTCCGTAGGAAGGTTAGTACATTCCCAAAGCATGTTTATTTAGGAAAATTCATCATCCTCAAGAAAGTTTCTACAAATAAAGATCTTACCTTGATAGAAAATCAAGAATTTATGGATTTTTTTGGTGCTGCGAAATCTTTGAAAACATGACTTATAATTTTAAGTATAGCATTTCAATCCCCATAAGATGTTTTTAACAAAGTTAAAGTAATTGTGAAATAACAATGAGTATCATTTCTAACATTCATAAGTAAAAAAATAAAAATATCACGATATTTGAAGCCTTCCATGAAAATCAATTTGAATGTATAGAAGATGTTTTTCGAAGATGTGATACGGCTCCTCATCAAGAAAAATGATGTATGACACTCATTCTGGGACAAGTTACTTTTTTTATAAAAGAAAAGGAATATAGATAAAATTATGCTAAGTATATATATATTTTTTGATACAGATTTGAAATCAAGTAAAAGAAACAAACCATGGATACTTGATAGTGGCCATTCTTCACACATGATAGGTGATATAAAATTCTTGAAACATGTTAAAAAACATGATGGTGGAGTAGTTACTTTTTAGAATGATAGTTTCTTAAAAAATATAAGAATAAGAACTAATGAGATTGAACCTCGAAAACCAAAAACAAATTAATTTTTATTTATTTATGGACTCTAACATAACTTACTAAGTGTGATTCAAATATGTGATATTCGAAAACAATTTTTTTCAGAAAATTTTCTTTTATCATAAGAAGTATTGATGATGGAAAATTTTGTAACTAGGGGAGAATGAACCAATGGAAGTATTTTTTAGATTAGAGAACATAATAACTCATGTTATCTAAGTGCTGAAGATGATAATAATTTGTGGCATTGGAGACATTTCAACATTGTTCATAAAAGTATGAAAAAAATCTCTAAATTTGATGTTGTATAAAATTTTCTAGAATTAAATATAAGAGAAGAAGATGGTTGGGTAACTTCTTAGAAAGGTAATATGACTCATAAAAGTCATATAAAAGTTGAGGTTCAGTCTACTAGACATCTTGAATTTATTCACTCTTACTTATGTGGGCCGATGAAACAAAAATAAAAAAAATTCGTTTGAAATTTATCACATAATTAATGATTTCACTTGAATGAACAACATCATGCTTATGGAGCACAAGTCAGAAGATATGGAAAAGTTTATATTTTTCAGAAAATATGTTGAGAAAAAAACGGAAGTTTACAAAAAGAAGTTGAGAACATATAATGGAAAAAAATTGAAATGCAATAATTTTGAACCTTTTCTAATAAATCATGGAATAAAACATTAGTATAGTTCTCCATAAACCCCAGAACAATTGAGTAGTAGAGTGAAAGAATAAAAGTTTGGTGTAAATTAGAAGAACCATGTTAGTAGAATACAAACTTTTAGGTTTCTATTGGATATAATCTGTTATTACTATTTGCCATCATCAGAAGAGATTTTTGTTGAGGAAAAAATCCAACATGAATTATTATGAAATGTGTTATAAAATCCCTTCATTAATGTACTTAAATGTTTTAGAATTCCATGTTAGATAAAAATGAAAAATCCAGATATTTGAAAGATTGATGAGAAAGCTGAATAAGGAATATTTATGGGATATTCACTTAATAGAAGTAGTTTCAAATTTTGGAACAAACATTTAAAAAAATTGGTGGATTTATATGATGTGAATGTTATTGAAAATCAAACAAAAGTTGTTGCTAATGTTGAGTAAGATAAGTAGAAGACTTCCAATGAAAGTGATGATGATACAAAATAGACTCATCAAGATTCATAAGAATCTTGTGATGAGGAAAGTGAAGTTGGAACATAAATATTGAAATTTACTACTTTACAAAAACATGATGGATCTGAAAACATTATTGGGAATCAAAATGATCATATTTAGACCAAATGAAACTTGATATTATAAAATCAAACTTCACTTATCTCAAAAGTTGAACCAAAATCAATTTTATAAGCTATTCAACTCAACGAATTGGTGGATTATAGGAATGAATAGTTGGATTAGATTGAAAAAAATAAAACATGGGAACTTGTTCCACGTAAGAAAAATAAAAAATTTATCAGAAAAAAGTGGGTTTATAGAAAAAAATTTAATTAACATGGATAAGTTTCATGAAACAATGAAATACTTGTTTTTCAAGGATATGAATTGGTTGAAGGTGTGTATTTTGGAGAAATTATTTCCCCAACTACACAATTAAAAACTATCACAATATTCCTAACAGTGGATACACTTTGAAATTTAAATGATTGTTTGATGGATGTAAAGTCATATCTTATAATAGAGAGATTAAAGAATAATTTTACATTTAACAACCATATGAATTTCTACTTGATGAATATGAAAGCAAAGATTCTTGATTTTAGAAATATATTTTTTGGATGAAACAATCCCCATATTCCTGGTATTTGAAACACTTTAGTTTTTTTGGGAATTTTGAATTCATCTAAATGAAATGTTGATAGTAACATTTATATTAAATAAGTTAAATCTATCACACTAATTATAATTTTTTTGAATGATATAATTTTTTATGATGATTTAGAAATTTTTTGTAAATAAATTTCTGACGAAATGGAGAAGAATTTTGAAATGTCAATGTTGGGATAAATAACTTTCTTCCTTGTAATATAAGTTCAAAAAATGTAAAAGTACATTTTTTATCTCAATAAAATTATTCCACGGAATTTTAAAAGATGTTTGGAATGAAATAATCCAAAGAACCTTCAACTCCTATTTTAGTGAGAATAAAGTTAGGTAAAGATGAATCCGGAAAAGTGAGAATCCAAAAGAGTTTCAAAAGAAAATAGAAAGTTTTCTTTATCTCACAGCCTCAAGACGTAATATGGTTTATGTTGTGAATTTGTATGCCAGATATTAGAGTGAACCAAAATAATCTCATATATTAGTAGTAAATAGAATCTTGATATATGTTAAAGTAAAAAAAATTATGGGATGATTTACAAAATAAGTTTTGATATTATCCTTCATGGTTTTAAAGATGCTAATTTGGACGGAGATTTTAATGATTGAAAATCAACTTATGGAGAAAATTTTACTTGGGAGAATGTTTTTTGAGTTTTAATGGCAAGAAATAGTGTTTAGTTTCATTAATATCATTGGAATTAGAATATGTTTCTTCTATACAGGTGTGTACTCAAATTTTATGGATAAAAGTGGAGTTTAAAGACATTAATGTTAAGGTTGGAAAACCATTGAAAATATTTCTAATAATCAGAGTGGAATTGATATTTCTAAAAAACATGTACAAAATTCAAAATAAAATCACAAGGATATCAAGTTTCAATTTATAAAAGAGAAAGTTGTTACTGGAGATTTTGTGTTGGAATATGTTTCAAAGAAATATCATATTGATGATGATTTTAAAAAATCAGTGACAAAAGAAATGTTTGTAGATTTGGGGATACAACTACATCTTCATCATCTTACTATGACTTCCTAAATTTCATAAGGAATTCTAACACCATGATTTGGATGGTGTTGAAAAAGGAAGATATAAATTAATTTTTTTTTACTTTGTAAAGAAGTTTTTACTTATAATTATTTTATGAAATTGAAGCTGTGATTATTAGATAAAGGAGGATGTTCATTTCTGGGAAAAATCTAAACCTTATCACTTCCTGGACTTGAATACCCTAAAATATAATATTGTAAAGTATGAGTAGGGGATTTAATCTTAATGTTGTGATGTTTTTTTCAACAACCTTGTGTTCTTGATGAATCATCTTGTGGACCAACTCATCGAGCAATAATGAATTTATAAGGAGAGATCAAGGATGACTTGGTCTAAAGAGGGTGATAGAAATACCACTTCTTTCAGGCATGCATCAATGAGAGGATGATATCCTAGTCTCCAAACCACATCTTTAAAGACATATTTTTCACTAGTGTACCGTAGGTGGGGGGGTATTTTTGGGAACCATTTTCAGTATTTACTTGCAGATATTAATCCCACATGTAGGCTGGATACCGCAAAGGGAGTTGTAAAATGTTTACTCTATCCCACATGAGGTGTCCCATGAAATCAATGGGGATATTGAAAGGTATATGGATGAGAAAGAGTTTTAGGTATTAGTATTACCAATCAACTCTGAAATTTCCCTAGTCCTAATGGGTTTCCACGATCCTTTTATATAACTTATTTGGAATTCATCAAGCACGGGCTAGCGGACTACATTCAGGATAATTTTTTCAAGGCAAGTTTACCGTAGGTGGAATTTTACACCTCTTTAATTCTCAGTACCAAAGTCAAAGATCCATACTCATTAAAAAAATCATACTGATTAGGCTGTGTAATTTTCCTAATAAATTTATTTCAAACATTATCAATTGAAGACTTGAGATACACATAAATAAATGGATTTCAGATGTATAGTAGGGTTTCCTTCAATGAAGTTCCACTCAATATATCGTTTTCATGGCTCAGGAAATACTGGGTGATATCAACAAGAAGGTCTTAGGCTCAAACATTTCTCTCAATGATGGCATGAACAATGTTTATGATAGGTTTGAGTGGAGTATCATCATAATAGTCATGAGGTCTATGGGATTATCTGAATGAGTGGTGTATCTATTCTTCAGATTAATTGGGTATATATGGTTATTAGTCAATTTAATGGATAAAAAATATGTATTTTTTAAATTTTTTTGAGGAATAATACAAGGCTACCCCCTCTCACCCAGTGTATTTATTATAGTTCAGAATACATTTAGTAGATACCTAATAAAATACTGTTATGACAGACGTGTCTGGCCATTCCGGTGCAGGACTAACATCCTAAGCATTACCCACATCTTCTTTTTAGATGGACACATTATCTTTATCAATGGATGCATCAGGAATATTCCTGTTCTTAATAATATTCTTGATGTTTTTTGTAATTGGAGCAGGTAGGTCATTAATCGTGGGATGAGTGGTGTTTATAACTCAATGTTTTGTTCTGATTCTTGGGGTAAAAGGATTGAAAACAGCTTGGATTTCGCTTAGTGGAACTTTACCATGGATTATTTTGGGGATCCAATTTCATTGGGTAAGATTTGAATTCACTATTTTGATGGTATTATTTGAAAAAATTACTACATGTATCCTTAACTAGAAAACACACTTCCTTTTCTTTGAGGGGATATTTACCCTGGTTAATGGTGTGTTACCTCTATCCCCATGCATGTATTATTAGCAACTATTACTCCCAATATGGTTCTACATAATATTGAGAGAGTCTACTTTAGCTTTATCTGGGATTCCCAAGTATATGGGAGATATCACTAGGCATCGTGGAAAAGGATGTCTCATGGTGCTGAAGAGGGTGGCATCAACCTCAAGAGTGTCTCAGACTCCAAGTCCTACATGCATGAAAATTTGGATTGGGATTTTTTGGAGGGTCGGTATTTATGGGAAGGTTTCTCCATTGAAAATTATAGATCTCATTTTGACATCGCAGGTGGGAGATGCTCCAAGATTTGGGATACAACTCACTGGCACATCCTTACTCTTCAATAACATTCGAGCTGGATCGTTGGAGAGGGGTTGATCAACTTTTGGAGTGAAAATTAGTATTCAAGTACCATTGGTTTTATAGGTTTATCAATAACTAACTTTTCTTTCTTACATTCCACCCTCGTCACTACTTTCAATAAAGCTATTCTAACCCCTTCTCATCAATACATGTTCTATAGTATTACTATCATTGATGAACTAAACTAGTAAGTGTTCATGGGATCCCAGTCTATCTCTTTCTCATAGAAGAATTATCATGGGGGTTTTCATGATAATGATTGTATTGATTCATGAGTAGGTGTTCTTTAGTGAAATAAAATCTCAGACAAGATTAACTTCCTCATATAGAGGATTTATAATCATGTTATCTCCATGGATGAAGAGGTTGTAAAAAGTTATTTCTATCATCTCCAAATTTTACTCCTACCACAGACCTAAATAGGAGTCATAATCAAACATTTTATTTGAGGGTGATTGGGATACATGTATCTGGAAGGTTATTAGGGACTTCACGAGGTGGGATGTGCATGGTCTCTCCATGGATGATTTTCTCCAGGTATGGCTCTTTGGGTCAGCAGACGTAGTGAATAAACATAAGGTAAGTTTCATGTTGTTTACAACAGGATGCTGGGTTTTATGGACCATGATTAATAGGGACAAACACGATGGTCTCTCTATATCTAGAATGGCCTTGGGGGCTATGGGAAAATCCATGGTGATGGAGCTCATGGCACAACTCAAGCGGGGTAACCTAGCCCCTTCCCCGCATCATTTAATGGCTATAAGAATACTATCGTTTTCACCTCAAAGGGTGCTTTCACAATGTAATTGGGATCACTGGAAACCCATCAGATCAAGAATGAAATTAAAATTTTATGTTTCTTATATGAATGGTTATATGAGGGGAATGGCCACTATCTACGACAAGAAAGGATCAGTTTTTTTCACCTTCAGTTTGTGGTTCAGTCTGGGAAACTCCCTCAGAGATGAGGCTACTACTTTGTTCAAGGGGCTGGAATTGTGCCGCTCCCATGACCTTCTTATCCACCACATGGAAACTGATTTCATGATTGTCTTCATATCAATTCAAGGTACATACAACATTCCCTAGGCTATATTTTCTTAAATTTTAACTTTAAGAGGCTTATTTTCAATAACACCAGTCTTACACACACATGTACAGAAGGAAACAATGTCGTGGACTTCCTGGTGTTATGGGATTCCCCTTACAACCCTTGTTTTGTTTTTAGTAGTATTGGCTCCCTCTACCACGAGTTCATTATCCTGGTTCACACAGATGATTTAAGATTTCATTATTTTATACCACCTTGACATGTTTCAGTTATTGGAAAACATTTTTTCTTAATAAAAAATTCTCAACGATGGATGGATGGGATGATAAAAATCTTGGGGGAGAGGAAAAGAAATGTGAGAGAAAAAGAAAAGTGTGGAATGATAAAAGTAAGGGAGAGTTTAACTTTACATGGATGTATATTTATGATTCACTGTGGGATGGAATTACTTAAAAAACATTACTCTATCATGTAGTGTGGTTTCAGAAAATATAATTTTTAGAAATTCTATTTTTTGATAAATGTTAAAAACATTAGGTAGTTTCAAAAAATTTGTTGTGAAAATGTATAAGTGTTTGAAACATGGTGAGTTGAAAAATATGTTAATGAAAATTTTAAAAATAATCTTAAATGGAGAAATTTAAAATAATTTTTGATATTTTAACATGTTTTGTATTTATTGAAAACTAATATATTTTCAAAATAATTGTTTTATTATTAATCGAGAGTAAGTGATGAATGTTCATACCCAAACACAAAGGGATAGAAAGTTGTTTTCTAGACATACTGTATCAATATGAGAAGCACCAAACACAAAATTTGTAAGATACATGATGTTTTTGATCATATGAATCATCGGTCTCAGATCCATCAGCATGTCGTTGAAGATTCATCAGACCCGGTGTTGGTTAGAAAGTAAAAAAGTTTTTGAGTGAGGAAGTTATATTTATAATGAATAGAATGAAGGAAAACAGTGAAGTCATGAGTTATAATGTTCATTACTTTTTAACCTCAAGTCATAAAATGAATCACCTGTATTGAAGTTCTCATAAATCATTATAAATTCCTAGGATAAAATCATTTGAAGAATGAAAATTTTGAATGTATTTTCAAATATTGTATCAGTTTCAAAGTTCTGATCGCGTAAACCTTAACACAGATCATAGGATCCAAAATTATTTAACAAATATTTTTTAAGAATTATGAATGTGTTATAGATGACATGGTTTTAAGAATTTAAAAGATATTGAGTTGATTCATTATCATATGCAGAAAATCATAAAAAGTATTCCATCGTAATAATAAATACATCGTAACGAAAAATAAATCAGACTGATCTAAGGAAGAAATTCAATTAGATTGAGATGAGAAAGACCCATTGAACTATGACTAGAAATTGATCTATCTTATCAATAATAGGCATCAATCAATCAGAAGGATGCTTCACACCGATAAAAAACATCAGATGTAGAACATCAAATGGACTATAGCTAATTACACCGATAAATCAATAGTCTGAGAAAATTATACGAAGAAAGTCCTTAGGATGAGAAGACTATTGTAATGAGGAAGTATTCGAGAATGTGATAAGTGTTGATTTTACATAGGAATCTAAAGACTTTTAATGTTGCGACCATGTTTATGGAAGATTCACTTTAGTTATTTATTTATTTAGATGATAGCATCACATTGATATTCCATAAGAGATAGAAATTTCATCATATGTAGTTTTTTTAAGAATGTCTATTAGATTGATTTGAGGCAGAAAGAACAATCAGTGTCACAAAATAAAATTTAACCAAAATCATCTAATAATATTGAAGGAAAGTATATAAGTTTGAGAAGGTCTATTTCTAATAAGAATATGGAAGATTCAAGATAGTTTGAGAAGACATTAGAAGAGTTGAAATGGTCAAACATGAAGTTAAAATGTGAGTAGTATTAATGTTTTTTTGAGTGAGTAAGAATTTTTTTTAAGTTTATTGACTTTTTAATTTTGGGATGCATATAAATAGATGAACAATACATTCATATTTTTCAACTATTTATGTTCACAAAAGTCAGCACACTATATATATTTGGTTATATTTTCTTACCAGATAGAGATTTTGTAATGAGATTGGAAAAAACATTTTTTTTTACCAAACTGAGAAGATGAAAGTGAGGAAGAACAATCTTAGTAGTTAATTAGAGTTTGAGGAGCGTAGTTGGATAAATGGTTCAGAGAACTAATTCAATCAGAATAAGTTCATCATACTAAGACAATCAGACCTATGGACATCATAGTAAAATTACAAATAGTGTTTTTTGGATCAAAAGTTTATTTGATCATTTTATTTTTTGGATTAAATAGTTTTTAGGAAGTCTTTATAAACTGAAATGTTTTATTATAATATTTCTTATTAGGATATAGAGGATTATAATGGCAGTTGAAATATATTTTATTCACTTATTCATAATAGTTAATTTCCATAGACATGTACACGTGGCTATAGTAAGGACATATGTTCTCAAACTAAGGCTAAACTTTATAAATCTAATGTACTTTACTTTCCTTCCTAGTTGTGAATACATGAGTATTTACTAAAATATGATAAGGTATGGAAAATTAATTGGTTATAAGGGTTAAGTTTCTAAAAAATATTAAAACTTATAAAAAATTAACAACTAATACAACCCCCTTTTTATATTCAATCCTTTGGAACTTTAGTAACACTATTCGGTTCCTTCTCATTGGAATTAGGTGGGATCACCTAAGTCAAATATTACTATCTTTCAATGGTTCAAAAAAATAAATAGAAAAAAACTTAATGTAATAATTAAAATAACCACAAACCAACACTCATTGTGTGATATAATCAATATTTATAAATATCTCACTAAACTGGATTCACATCCATGTCATTAACCTATGTCAATATAGAATAATAAGGGTCTATGAGTAGTTATATTTATATTTAGAAGTAGTTCCAAATGCTTACAATTAATTATATGATGGTTCTTTGAAACCATCGCTAAAGTTGGTGTTGGAATAAAACTAGATTCGGTTTCATACATTTAGTTGTTATTTCAGGGAGGTGTTGTGAAAAGTTTTTTTATCGGTGGTTATTTTTTTTATCAATGGTGTTTCCTCTCAGAACAACTGAGTATTTAAAGATGATTTAAACTTATACTATATTTAATAATATATAATTTTGGATTAATCTACTTATATATATAATTTTGTTAAAAAATAAAAAATAGAATAACTTTTAGACCCATAAAAACACAGAATCATACATATTGAACAAAACTATGAATAAACCATAAGAATCCAACTTTAAACGAAGTTTCAATTAAATAATAATTAAAATGAAAATAAAACCACTAAGAAACCCAATACTATACACACATAAAAATATCTCACATGTATATATACACAACATGTATCTTAATTCACCCACATACCCACTAGTGAACCACATTAAAGTATCGAACAAGAATTTGAAAATCCAAGGAATCACCCATAAAAGGTAAAACATACAAAAACTAGCTTAATCACGCCTCTTGGGATTTCCTTTAGAAACCAAGTGAAATCCATTTTACAATTAATTTTAAAAAGGCACCATGTTTCATCATACTCATGTTAATCCCTTTGTGAAATCTTATCCAACATTTCTTAAAAACCCCTTTTCTATTTTGATGTACCATTTCAAAACCCATTTCATAGATAACCATTTTCCCTTTAAATCCCACTTAAAACAAATTAACCATTCAAAAATAACATTTTATAAAGGAAAACCATTTTACTTTTATGATCCAATAAATGCCTCTAAACAATCCATAAAAATAGACGATGAAACTAATTCGAACATGGAACCATAATCAAAATATTTAGCAAGCTAGGTGGTCCGTGTTCACTATTAGGCCAACATGAGCACATACCAATCTTATGGGGAGAATCACAGAAGACGGGAAATATATAAATAATAATAAAAAGGAATTTACATGAATTTAAAATCACTATAAAATAAATAGAATGCAATATAATGGAAACCTACCTATAAATGGACCATAACGGACCAACTATAAATAGATTTTTAATTAAAACATAATAACCAAACCAATATTATAAAATTGATAAATACATAATCCAATATTCTAATTAAAATAAAAATAAAGACCATAATTTTAAAATTTCATCCAAACTAGATTTTAAAATTCTTTTTTAATGATCGGTATACCCATGATTAAGATTTTACAAATCACTTTTCGCAATAGAAAACTGCAGAATTAACAAAAAATTTAAAAATATTGAAAATATTGAAACATTAGATAATCATGATTAAATAATAATAGAAAATAAAATGAACAATTATCCATTATAAGAAATTTAAAGGGAGGAGAACATTGAAATAATTTGACCACAAATTTTTGAATCCCTCGTACTCATGAAATTCAACATTTATTTTTCATTGCATATATATATATATACATATATATAAGTCAAGAAAACCACAAATTGAGAACCCATATATAATATAAGAGAACTCATTTTCTTATATAAACTAGTGAATTACTTCTAACCTCATCACTAGATAGTCCAACCTAACTCCCCCTCTTAAAATGAGATTACTTAAATCCCTAATTTCATTACAGTAATCATAAGATAGAAATCCTAACAATAATATAACATTAAAGAAAAGGAAAAAATTCATCAAAAAATAATGGAATACATTACATGGAATTATTTAAAAAATAACCCAAAAGATCCTAAGAATGATGAGTATAAGAGAACATCATAATAAAACATTGAAAATAAATAAAACATATATATTTCATGAAATATAAGAGAAATACATATACCCCTACCTCAAATAAAAACATTGTTTTTCAATCACAATATAATTGTGTTAGTTAGTCATGAGTTTATTTACACATCACAATCACCAAACCCAAATTCAACTTTCATCACTACTAGACGAACTGAGATCAACACCATCTCTGTATCCATATCTACTCCCTATTACCAGAACCTATATCATGATTTTTCTAAAAATTAAATCGTGCGGTATATTTAAATTTGTAGTTCAAACCAATAAAAGTTTTTTAATAAATGATTATGAAGTTTTTTGATTTACCTTCTCACCCAAACGATCCATCGATGTAATATCATCGGGGAAACATCCAGTCATTATCAGATATTAATCTACTAATTATTTCTGCAGGGTAGTGAACCTCACATCATTCATCTATATAAGATCAACCTGTTACTCAATTGTGCTCCCCTGTTCCTGAATCGTGATTTTCATTACAATAAACTACCTCTGAACATCTTAGGGTAGGGAGTAACTATAACCATGGTTAGATGTGGATATAATCCTCAGTGACCTACTAAAGGCATTAGATGGTATTGGTCTCGAACCAATCCCACACACATTAAAATGATTCTCCTTCCCAAGGATTTGACCAACTAGATCATCCTGGGAGACTGAGAAGGATTGATTAGGATTAGCATCCCATAGTTCATTTATTTTACCTATAAATCTGATGTTAGTCATATTTAATGCAATACCAATTAAAAAAATTGAAAACTAAAAAAAATATTACAATGAAAAGGAATTAATTCCACAACTTCTTTAGTATGATCATTTATGTAACTCCCATCAGATTTCATATAAACATCAAACCAAAGTTTTGTTCTAGAAAATTAGTGTTCTAAATTATTTGACTGCATTAAAGAAAGAAAAATAAAAAATTTAATATATATAATAGATAATTTTATCTTATAAATATTTAAACTCATAAAAATATTACCATAGTTGATCTGTATCCTGAAAAAATCATTGAACCGACAATGTGAGGCATGATTTCTTAGATCAAATTGATATATTTTTTCTTAAAACATACTGAAAGAGATGAAATGTAATTTAACAGTAATTTATACAATGTCATGTCCTTTCAATAATAATTTTTATTATTAAAATGATATTGATATAGTTTTATATTTTTCAATACCATGTTTTTCTCATGGATATGGCTATAAAGAAGAATCTTCCACTACTCTCTAAGTACCCCTTATGGTACCTTTTCATATTTTTGTTGTGTGTTCAATGATTTATTGTTGAATACATTCTATAATCACCTTTCATAATATTTTCATTTATTACCCAAATTATTCAACTTCCACTTTCATGTGATAATATTAGCAATGGTAAAGTGGAATAACATCTATTAAAATTATTATTTTTAATATATTATAATTTAATTAACATATGGTGTTAAATTGAAACATAATGTATTAGAATTTATTCTATATGGGAATAAAATAATTCATTCTTAAAATATTAAGTCATATGCCTCCAATCAAAGTATGTAATTTAAAGGGTAACCAGCTCAGCCACCAACTGGCCAAGAATCTAGCCAAATAATCTCAGAGAATCATATGTGGGGACCCCATAATAATTAAATGGGACACCGATATTTAATATGATCAGATTCAAGACTAATAAAATGATAATTTCTATCTCATTAGTAAAATTGTTTCAATATTTTATGAAAAAAATAATAGTATAAAATAAGTGCAATTAAATTATTCTTATTAAAATTTGTATCTATAACAATCACCCTCCAATGTACTCGTGATGAAATAGAAGTAACCACATGTTCTATCACTTTGGATTCATTGTGCGGTGAACTTGCTGAATTTGGAGGGAATGTACCATATGATGATGGGACAATTGAGGATTTTCCAGATGATGATGAGGGGGAGATAGCGGGTTTAGAAAATGATAACATGGGAAAGAAGAAGGGTTTCCTAAATTCTATAGGGAGGGAGCCTGATTGATCATTAGGTGTTTCTCTTGTCGAGGGAACATCAAATGGGATCCAAATGGGATCATTGAAATATGTATTCCTTGGAATTCCTATCATTTAATAAAATAAAAATAACTTTCAAACATATGTATACCAAAATTCATGAATGAAATTAAATTTAGAAATTAAAACAATTAAATAGTATTTATAAGCATAATATACAAAGGTGTGATAATGAATGACTATGCATACAAATAAATATAACATTTACATTTTCAAAATTAAAAACCTCATGTAACAAAATCAATTTAAATATGATAAATAATCCATAATACTATAAATTAATAACATATATCATAGGTGGTTGATAAATTAATGGAAGGTTACACATATAATCATTTTTCCTCAATCATGTCGTTATCCTTATCCATCATTACATCATATAATTCATCCACCCTTTCAATAATGAAATTTTCAATATCATGATGGAAAAATAATTCATTTTCTTATCGTTAATGGAATTTAATGTCAGGGGTCAAGTCTTCCACTTCATGACCCATATCATACAAGTCTATTTTTTCTGAAAACTTTCACCACACTATTCATCCATGACATCTTCTATATAGTATATCATTTTTTCTTATGATGAGAAGATATAAAGATCATGTAATTCATGGTCACAAACTTTCATCATGTGAGTGAATTTCATAGAAATAACTTTCATAGAACCTCTTTTAATTCCAATAGTAATATTGACACATTGGAATCTGAATAGAACAAATGATAAATGATTGTGGTAGTTTAATTCTATAATTTTAGTCAAAATTCCATAGTATCCCAATTCAAAAATATAAATATACTACTATTTAATGTTTTTAAACCCTATTCCCAATCAACTATATGAAATTTTAATCCATTCACATTGTAAGTGTCGAACATTGTATCTTATTTTAGAGTTCCTTGAACTAGAAACTTCTAATCTTATAAAAACACAACCAAAGTATTATTATTCATGAACTAAAAAATAAATACACATTATTAGATTTGAAAAACATATGTTTCAACAGATATTTGTATTGACATCAATATTTATGAACATAAACATTGTGAAAACCATTCTTCAAGCCCTTTATTAACATATTTTGTTATAACTCTCTCATTTTGTGTTTTCCTTATCAGTTGTCTTTTTTTTTGAGAATATCACAAATAAATGGATATTAAAATTAACTATTTGGTAGAATATATCTATATTACTCTTATAATTTCTTTTCTTTCAATGAAATTTCATGATATCAGCTTTTTCTTAGTACACCCCTCTTTGATTTTTTTTGTTTGATCCTTGGTGGCCAAGTCTTACGTGGAGACAGAGAGACTTTGTTTGAGGAAAATGACCTAAAGTATAGGGATGTATGTTTATTTTAATTAATGCAGTATAGTAATATATGCTTTAAATGGTTTTATGAGGGTTTTTTCAAGTTGGGAAGGCTTTGGAGGTGTTTGGATCCTTATGTATAAAAAGGGTCTCAAAGTTTTATGTGGGAGAATTTCACACCGTTTAAATGTATTATCTGCCATGTTAACTCTACCAGACACATGTCCTGAAAAAAAATATAGGGTTTGAACTGGTTATATGTCATATATGAATTAAAAATCATTTAATGTTTATTTTAATTAAATAATAAGACAAGGGGATGCATTTTTCGGCATATCCCTCTAAAAATAAATTCATGACGTGTAACTAAATGACACCCCGTGTAATTTCTAGAGAAGAAATTTTAAAGGTGACAAGTAGATGATTTTTTTTTTCATTCCTTAATTAAGCCTCTCCCTATGGACCCTATGTCACCTTCCATGTGATTTTGGGGAACCTCTCTTTCTTCTGGACATTGCAATCAAGCATCTAACCCTTGGTAAGTGGTTTTGGTCAGGTTTTCCCTTATCTATTTTTTTCTCTAGTTGTTTTTGTATAATATCTTGACTACATGTGTGTATGGTTTTGATATATATTGGTTATGATTTAATAACCTTCTTATAATTGTCTTCATATTCATTCTTATTGGATAATCTTTCTAGAAGCATCAGTTGGTCATTAGTTAAAGTTAGGGGGTATAAACCTTAACCCTATGGTTTGATAGTTTCCAAGTATGTACAATATTATAATTTCGCCAACATATCATGCAAAAAATGAATTAAATGATTAATTATATTATTCCTTGGAATCCATTTTGATCCAATTGGTTATTTTCTTGGCTTTTGGCTTCCATTTGGGTGAGATAAATCATTATTATAAAGGAATTTTTTAATGGATTAAAGTTTGTTTAGCATGAAATGGTTTTTGGGTGATTGCTTGATATAGATTCTCCTGGGATTGTATTTTTTATTGACAAAACTAGAATTTTATTATTTAGGATGATATTGATATATGAAATGTGTAATTGAATGATAAATCATAATTTTATTAATTAACCATTTAGCATTATGATATGATATTATGATATCCTTTTTTCTATAAAATTTCTTTTGATTTTTATGATGTAATTATTATATGGTGAACTGGCCTAGTTTTATTTTTTTAATTATTATATGGGGTATTGGACCATCTTAAATGATGAAATTATTATATAATGGGCTATGCCTTAAGACATGATGAAATGATTAAAAATAGAGCTATTCCTAGTGACACATGATGAAATTCTTATATACAGGTCTTGATCCTAATGCATTGTGAAATTATTATATACTAGGCTTGGACCTAACACATGAAGAAATTATTATATATCATGCTCATCCCTGAATGATTACTAAAATCGTTATACAGTGGGTTTTGACAAAGATTTGTATATGTATACCTTGGTTATAAGTTTATGGTTGGTATAGCTGTGAGACATGGTTGGAGATATTTAAGAATGGTGTTGAGGTAGGTTGTGTTTTATCATGGTTACATGGATTTGGTTAGAATGGTTGTTAGACAAGATCAGAGATATGCCATCTTGGTGATGAAGCAGAATGATATGGTTTTAATTTAATTGTTTAATTAATTAATACAATTGTTTATTTCTTTATTTCATGAACTTATTATCAGACTAGTTATGTTTACACATAGTGGTATCGGACTACTAAGTTATAATGACACCTTGTGTGGGCCTCTATTTGGTACCTGGTAAGATTACATGGATGTATGATTCGACAAGGTAAAGGGACCTTGTTGTTGACTATCTTCTTGCTAGATGGGATAGAGTTTAGAGACTGACCGACTTTGAGTTTCGGACCAAGGAATTATTGGGGTTTTTGAGTCTTCTTTTCTTTTATTTGTATTACTTTTAGAATGACAATCAATTTCATTCCATAATGACCTTATACTATTCCTTTAAAATTTATTGGATTATTCAGCTGGTTTTCATTTAATTTTTTTCTAATGTATTATATTTTTTACATTATTTCTACACTCTGATATTTATTTATTATTGTTAGATGATTTTCCACTATTTTTTAACTCTATAAACAAGTTGTATAGTATCCCTATAAAACATATAAAACACCCACTTCTAGTTGGAAACCCTTGGCATATAGGGAGGTGTGCTTCAGGTTTCATAACCAACCAATTTCATCTGAATGAGAGTGTTATAGATCAAGGGACGTTATAGAGAGGTATTAGAGAACAAGTTTCTTTTTTGTTTCCTTATTAATTGGTAATGGTATAATGGAGACTTGGATGTGTTGTCACCTAGTAATTAGCTTGTGCAAGGGTGTAGCTAACCCATGTATTCGGGAAAATCTAAGTGACTAGGGGTGGATTGTTGTTTAATCTTTTTCTGGTTATAGTTGTTGTTATTTCACCCAAAGTGATTCATATGTCATGTGAGGTCATTATTTCATGATATTACTAGTTCTTGAGATTTATAATCTTGGCATAGTATGGAATAATATGAGTATTCATGTATCATTATAAAAACATAAAATGAAATAAATGAACTCATATTTCATTCTAAAACACTTATAATCCATGATTAGAGATACTAGGAGTAAGTTAATCTCTATTATTTTTACATTTCTAGGTTTGCTATGTTATAGATAGTGTTCTAAGGAGTGCCTTTTTCTAGTAGAGAAAATGTCACCTCATTGTCTTCGAGTTGAGAATAAAGAGATTGGAAACCAGATTGCTTCTAATGCAACTGAACCCAAATATCCTATAGATGTTGAGGATCATAGGTTTGTTTATCTTATAGAAATCTTCGAGAGGGTCATGAGATCCCTGGAATGATAGATTTTTTGTATCGTTCCTTTGATGTCTGAGCTGACAAGAGAGTTCCAGTTGTAGCATCTTTTTATGTTCACTAGGTGTAGAGGCCCCCAAGAATCCAAGTTATGGATTAAGTTAGTCCAAATTATTTTTAAGAATCCTGAGACACCCATCGATATACTGATTATTCTTACATCATATAAGCTCCATGGACTAACCAAGCATTGGTTGCACATTTTGGAGAATGTAGGGAGCCAGGAGGATCTATCTTGTAAGGAATTCAAGATTAAGTCCTTGATCCATTTATATCATAAGATATTGAGGTATGATAGTGCTCATGAGTTCATGCACTAGACATAAGAGAGCATGTTAGTTTTAAACTGTGTTGAACGTTTTTATGACCAACAGTGCTTTGTGCCGTATTTGGAAGCTGATGAGATATACAAGGAAAGAAGTTTTCAGGATGGTTTTCACTATGAGATCAGGTTTTAGGGGAACATGTTCTATCTATTTAGTTTTATAGACATTATTAATTAGGAACTCATCATGGAAGGTAATCTAAGAGAGGCCCAGAGCAGCGAACTTGCAGCTTTATCAAGGAAAATAATGAATTATTAGTCTAGTGGAAAGAATAATCTCTATGATAGTTTTATCCAGGGAAAAAATATTCAATGAAGCTAGGCCAGTTGTTTGAAATCTTAGGACTAGGTTCTATTTCATTTCTATCAGTGTGGTAAAATAGTCCACAAAAAAACTCAGTGTTGATACCCTACATTTGAGTGTCATTATTTTCGTTGATTGGGCCACCTATAGAGGTTTCATATGGGAATGAAGCATCAGATCTGTGGTAGAAAAATAGGTCATGCACTAGAGTCTGGGAAGGAATCACCTACTATTCATTAGTCAGGTAGATGGAGTTCGACATAATTTTCTAGTTAGGGTAGGGGATGTGGTACCCTTGTGTAGGAATGAAAATTTCAAGCAGAGGATGTAGCTTAGGGGTTTTGGGTCGGAGCCATGGGTATACGGGCTAGTCAGTTACACATTATAAAGACTACTATAGCTAGTGTGGATGCAAGATGATCTACTATGAGAGATACAATTCTTATGTCATCTTCCCTTGATTGTGTTTTTTATACTAGAGCATCATATTCTTTTCTATCTACTCTTTTTGTAAATTTTTTAGGATTGGATGTTGAATTAATGGATGGTGTTTTGACCATTGACACACCATAGGGAGTGTGGTCGTAAAATATCAACTGTTTCCAGGCATATTCTTTATAGATTGGTGGTTAACATTTATTTTGAGAACCATACGTACTGTAAATGATAGGATTTGATTTTATTCTTGATATGTATTGGTAAGTTCTATACTAATAATATATTTACTTTTACCAGAGGATAGTTACATTTTTATCTCTAGAAAGGGGTATTTATTTTCACTAGTGTGATTGGGATCATCAGGATGGTTTTATTGGACCACTTTAGTGCAGATTGGATTGAATTATGACTCAAATAGATGGTATTTCTTTAGATGATGGTGGAATTTATGAGGATGATTTTCCTCCAGTGGTAGACCATTTTTAGGATGTCTTTATTGATGAGTTCTACATATTACCACATGAGAGAGAGATCGTGATTACAATTGAGTTGGTGCCAGATGTAAATCCAGTTTCTATTCTACCTAATAGGATGGAACCAGTAGAGCTTCAGGTGTTGAAAGCTTAGTTGGAAGATACTGAAACTAAAGGTTTCATACAACCTAGTATATATCATTGGGGTTCTCTAGTTCCCTTCTCTAATAAGGCTGACGGGACTTTGTGCTTGTGTGTGGATTATCATATATTGAACTATATGAAGGTCAAGAACTAATATCCTCTTCTATTTATTGACAATATTTTTAATCAGTTAAGAGGTGTTAAGATCTTATCTAAGATCAACATGAGTTAAGCATACAATCAGTTGAGGGTGAGACCATCGAACATACCTCATATTACTTTTTGGAGTAGGTATGGATTGTATGAGTTCATAGCGATGTCGTTTGGTTTTACTAATGCTCTAACGGTATTCATAGCCTTGATGAATATGATCTTTCATCCCATTTTGACTAGTTTTAGGTGGTTTTTGTTGATGTAATCGTAGTGTACTCCCAATCAGCATACAATCATTCCAAATATCTTGACATCGTCTTGAGTATATTGAGTTAGAAATAGATTTACCCAAATCTAACTAAATATATTTTCTGGATTGATAAAGTCCACTTATTGGGTCATTTAATCACATAGGTTGGAGTGTTAGTGGACCCAAAGAAATTTTTAGCCGTGATATATTATGATCATATATAGAATGTCTCCAAGATTCATAGAATTCTGGGTTTAGTAGGTTATTTTTAATTCTTTATCAAGGACTTATCCCAATTTCCAACAGTGATGTCTAGTTTGACCACAAAAGGGGTGAAGATTGTTTGTTCAAATGATTACAAGATATATTTTCAATATCTGAAAGGGAGGATAACCTTAGTACCTATACTCACTTTACCTGTTCCTGGTAAATCATATTCCATGTACTGTGATGCATCCATCGTTATACTCAGAGTAATTATGATGCTGGAGGATATAGTGGTTTCTTATGGCTCTAGATAGCAGACACAACATGATAGGAATTACCTTACACATTATTTAGAGTTAGTGTTAGTGGTAAAATCATTAGGATTATAGAGGAACTATTTCATGGGTGATAGGTTAGGGGTATACATGGACCACATGAGCCTCAGGTATATCTTTTCTTAGTAGGACCTGAACCTTCGGTAAAGGAGGTGGTTCGAGTTTATGTAGACTTTAGGCTTCTATTTGTCTTATACAATAAGCAATTTCAATGTCGTTGATGATGATTTATGCCAAAATACATAGGAATAGGTAGTACAGGAGTTCTGCAATGACTAGAAGGTGATGGGAATTTTTTCATACATGCATCATGTTTTTCAAGAGTCACAGGGATGAGTAGCTCTGACATTGACATATTTTATACCTATTCATCTATATGGGATCAAGACCGAGTAGTTATCTGATCTCGAGGGCTTAGATCTGATAGAGAGATTATATGGTGAGGAAACACTATCTGGGTTGTCTCATGGTAGTTTAAATTATTTTCTTTTCCATGGTTAAGTATGGGTTCTTATAGGATTTCATGAGGAGATGATGAGATAGTTTCATTCTTCAAGATGGGTGGTACATCTTGGTTTGAAAAAGATGTATCATGATCTATGTAGAAAATAATGGTGTCTTGGAATGAAGAATGAGGTTGCAGGAATTTTGGAAATATCATTCACTTTTTTGTAGGTGAAAGATGAGCATCATAGGCCAATGGGGATTTTGTATCATTTTCCCATTCCGGTGTGGAAGTGGGATGATGTCATTATTGATTTATTGACTGGTTTTCACAGGAAAACCCATAAGGATCATGTTTTTTGGGAAATTACGGATCTAATGATGAAGGTAGTCAAATTTTTTCTTATTAAGGAGACCTTCACAGTTAGTGATCTTGGAATCCTTTATGTGCATGAGGTAGTTTAGTTGAATAGTGCTTCGAGGAGTGCCATTTTAGACAGAGATACTTGTCTCACATCATGGTATTGATAGGGTATTCAAAAGGCTCTAAGGTCACATTTTGTTTTGAGTATGTTCTATCATCCTCTGAATTATGGTCAATATGATAGGATTATTTAGGTTATGTAGGATATTTTGTGAGACTATGTTCTAGATTTCGGTGGTTTATGGGAGAAGTATATTCCACTTGTAGAGATTTCATATAATAATAGCTTCCAAGAATCAATTCATATAGAACCTTTCAAGACCTTTTATGGAAGGTCAATCTATTTGAATTTTTTTTGGAGGTAGCTGATTCAGTGATTATTGGTCCTAGTCCCATGCAATAGATGTCTAAGAAGGTTTAGTTTATTAGACAGTTGTTAGTGACCATACAGATCAAATAGAAACCATACGTTAACCATTAAAGAACAACAATAGAGTCTGAGATTAGTAATCATGTTTTCTTTAGGGTGTCCTCTTGGATGGGGAAACACTATATCAGGAAATAAGGAAATATATCACCTAGTTTTATTAGGCCTTTTGAGAAAGTGGATAGGGTCGGTCCAGTGGTGTACTATTTATCCCTTACACAAGGCTATAGTTCCATGCACAACATGTTTCATGTGTCTCAACTTTGGATATATTATCCAGACCCTTCTCATGTGATAAACATTGTAGATATTGAGATTAGTGTTGATGAGTCCATTAAAAATCACCTAATATGTATTGTGGACCGTAGTGAGAACTCTCCAGGGTAAGGTGATTCATTTGATTTGAGTTCTGTGAAAGTATGGGTAGTTTAGGAGGAGACATGATGGATAGACTTGTTCACTGAGACCCCATAGTGATTCTTAGAGTATCTTGAGAATGATTTTTTATGTGGTGGGAAGGTTGTAAGGTCTCAACATTTTCTAGGTACATTTCACTTTGAGTTTTTCATTTGAGCCTTGGTGGCCGAGTATTCTTCAGAGATGAAGAGACTTTTGGGGGGGAAATGACCTAAAGTCAAGTGATGTATGAATGTTTGAATTCATAGATTCCATTTATAAATGTTTTAAATGGTTTAATAAGGGTTTTTTCATACTGGGAAGTCTTTAGAGGTGTTCAGATCCTTATACAGGAAAAGGGGGCTTAAATTTATCTACTGGAGATTTACAAGTCATGTAAATGTATTACACATCATGTAAAATCTTTGAGACACATGTCATGAAAAAAATAATATGAATGAGTTGGTTACATGTCGTGTAAGAATTACACATCTTGTAATGTTTAAGAGAATTAAATTATAAGTCAATGTGATGGGTTTTTCAATGTATCCATATAAAAATAAATTCACAATTTATAAATGAATCACACACTGTGTAATTTCCTGAACAACAATTTTAAAGGTGTCGTGTGCATGATTGGTTTCTCATTACATTGTGAAGTCTATTCCTTTCAACCCTAGGGAACCTGCTATGTGTTTTTGGAGTTCCTATGTTGATTTTGAACATTCTAATCATGCATAAAACCATTGGTAAGTGGTTCTAGTTAGGTTTTCTCTTCTATTTTATTTTTCTCTAGCTATTATGGTGTAATGGCTTGATTGTGAGCATTGTTGGTTTTTGTCTTGATTGATTATGTTCTAGGAACCTTATTACGATTATCTATACCTTTTCTATTATTGTCGAATCATGATGGAATCATTGTTTGATCATCATTTAAAGGTAGGTGGTGTAAACTGTAACCCTTTTTTTATAATTTTCAAGTATATCTAATATTGTAATTTCCCTAATATATCATTTTCTGAATGAATTAAATGATGAATAGTATTATTCCTTTTAATCCATTTGGATCCAATTGGTTATTTACCTGGATTGTGGATACCATTAGGGTGATCAAAACCTTGATTATAAATTATTTTTTAATTCCTTAAAATGTGGTTAGTATGACATGGTTTGTGGGATATTGCTTGATATATTTTCACCTTGGCATGTATTTTTTTTCGAGATTAGTGGAATGTTATTGGTTATGACCAAATTGATATATGAAATGTGTAATTGAAATATAAATGTTAATTTTAATAATTAACCATTGACCCATATGAAGTGATGTTATAATATCCATATATCTATGACATGTGTTTTGATTTCTATGTTGTAATGCTTATATGGGGCATTGTCCCAGTTGTATTATTGTAATGATTATATGGGATGTTGGCCCAGTTTACATGAAAAAATGATTATATACTAGGATATTCCAAGAAACATGCTAAAATGATTATATAGCAGGCTATGCCCAGTGACACGCGCTAAAATGCTTATATATAAGGATTTTTGCTGAGAGATGCTGAAATAATTATATTCTAGGCTTATCCCTAACATAGATTGAAATTATTAAATGTTGAGCATGAACCTAATTTATTACATAAAATATTATATAGTCAGTTTTGACCTAGATTTTTTTGATGTATACCCTGGTTATAAGTTTATGGTTGGCATGATTATAATACAAGATCAGAGACATTTTGGAATGGTACCAAGGTAGGATATGTTTTACCATGGTTTTATGGTTTTGGATGGAATGGTTGTGAACATGTTAGGGATATCCCGACATGGTGCCAAAGAAGGTTGATGTGGTATTAATTTAATCATTTAATTTGATGATACACTTTTTATTTGCTTATTTCATGCACTTAATATCATATTGGTTATGTTTAGACATGGTGGTGTTGACCTAATGAGTTATACTCACACCCCATTCAAGCCTCCATTTGGTACCCAAGGATACTACATGAATATATGATTGGAAAAGGGAAAGGGACCTTTTTGTTGATTTTTTTCTTAATGGATGGGTTAGAGTTTGGAGACGAACCGATATTGGGTTTGGGACTGGGGAATTTTGAGTTTTTGTTGATTTTTATATTCTTTTATTTTTTATTACTTCTAACATGACATTTAATTTCATTCCATAAAGACATTACATTTTTACTTTATTATTTATTGGATTATTAAGTTGGATTTTATTGTTTTTATTTCTACTGTATCGTATCATTTCCATTATTTCCACACTCTGATATTTATTTATTATTGTTGGATAATTTTTCATTGGTGTTTTGACTCTATAATAAATGTTATAGTCCCACTATTATACAAATCACACCCCCACTACTAGTGGGCAGCCTCTAGAATATGGGAGGCAAGCTTCAGGTCTTGTAACTGTACCATTTCATTCACATGAGAGAGTGCCGGATTGGGGTATATTATAGTAATATATTATATCCTCACAAATGATCATCCAATATTATGAATGATTTTTTATCTCCTGTGTAGTTGATATTGAGTCAATATGTCATCATCACATCCAACTTGACTAAAACTTATCTCAACATCATCCAAGTATCTAGAAAAAAATTTAAGACACTCCTCTACTAAATAGAATTTGTAAATAGGTATTTTAGGTTCATATTTATTTCTCATGTATGATTTCAAATGACCAAGTTATCTATGAAATAAAATAAATAAAAAATAAGTACATATTAAATGAAGTGAAAATAATTATTTACTTAAGATGAAAAAAATATAAATAAAGTACCTCTCAATTTTATATATCCATCAAAAATCTATGGTACCTCTTAATTTATTTTCCTCATCCAAATATATATTTTAATTCATCATGAGAGTAAAAAATGGAGGAAATATCATCTCTATTACACAGTGTCCATAAAAATAAATATTGAAGGTTGTAATGTTCAACTATTTGTAGAGTTTTCTTGCATAGTTGTCTGAAGAATGTGAAAAAATGTTGTAAAGCTATAATAAAATTTTCAGGTAACAATGTATAAAATTTAAATTGTGTTAACTACTTTAAGAAAATATGTGAATCTTGAATTTTCAATCCATGTAGCCTATGATTTTTTTAAGTTGAAACACCTTGAGATGTTACTTAAATACTAATTAAATACATTCACATGTTATAAAATTTTAAGGAATGTATATTTATCCCTATTATTTATTGAAAAAATTGTCAGAGAATAATTTCCATTCTCATTTTTCCATATATCACACTTTGTATTTTTTGATTGTAATTCCTTCTGAGCATTGAGATGGTGATTCAATTTTTCATGCTCATTAAGTAATGTGAAGATAAAATTTTAACAAACATTATTCTTAGTATGTATAACATCAAGATTATGATTCAATAAAATTAATCCCCAATATACATGTTTATAGAATATAATTTTCTTCTTCCATTGTTTCATTCTGATTTCAATTGATCATGAACTTTGAGATTGTTTCCCAGTATCATTTAGATGATTCACATTATAAAATTTTGTTTTAACATTTACTAGTTTTTATAGTATTTTAGAACCTATCAATAACTTTTTAGGTGGTCTATGATTAATAGAACAATTGAGTTTTGACTTGTTCAACTGAAATCCAAGAGATGTATTGAAAAATCTATGATAACATAAGAAGAATCATTTTTCATTATAATGTAGTCCTTCATGATCAAAACAAATGTTACAAATAGGAAAATCCAAACCCATGTAAATGTTCCACATAGATATGTTCTTAATTACATGGAAGTTTCTAATGGTCCAAATTATAGTGGCTATCATTTTGAACATTGTTTTAGAAGATGAATCATATGTATCAACACTGTTTCCCCATAACTCCTATAATTCTTCAATTGCAGGCTTGAAGTATACATTAATATCAATTCCATGAATTTTTTCTGGAACAATAATCGAAATGATAAAAGTGGTTTTTTTATACACATCCACAAAATTAGAATGTAAGGGATCAAAATATCATCAAAATTCTTTAATTGGTACTCAGAGTACCATATGGGCTGAATCCATTAAGAATCCAATCCTGATTGCATATTCCTAGGATCGAATTATAAATATATATGTAATGAATAAAATGTCTTCCATGATTTTTAATCTCATGGATTTCTCATTAACCCATCAGTTTTATTATCTAGATAATGACACTTCATGTGCTCATTAGTTTTTCATGACATGAATAATCTTTAAAACTGATTTTTTAAATGGATGTAATGAAAAACATTGTGGGTGTGTTCTTTTTCGTATTTCACCATATTATTATATTTAATTAGACATCCAATATCACTCATTCAATATCATCTATAATAAAAACATGTTGTCTATCTTGTCTACTTGAATCCTCTCCCCAATAAAGAATACATTCATTTGGACAAGAATGTATTTTGTATAATGAAAATCAAGCTTGTTAACAACTTTTTTCATATCACAAAATGTTTCAGGGATAATTCCTTCATGAAATGAATCATGCAAAAATTCCTATATCATGGGTATCGTCTTATTTGGAATTCTGCATAACAATTTCATATTTTACAACTTCATAAAAAATATTGTTTTGAATATTATAGACATCCATCATACAAATCTTGTTTTTTATTGTCATATAAATCATGAAACACATTTTTATGCTTAGTGAATTTCTCTCTAACATTTGACTCCATGGAATTAAGATAAGGATCCAATGATATGTTATGATCTCAATCTAGTTGTCATATAGTCCCAAAAACATCATTTTTCATGTTACTATTTGTATCACCCTTAACTAGTTATTTTGATATGTTTTTTTCTCATGTCAGTTTCTTGAAATTTTTAAAGAATAATTTTTAAAGATTTTCATTTCATTTTCCATTATCAATGAAGTTGGGTGATCATTATGTTGACTAAAATCAGTGATTAATTTTTTTTTTGCAACATTCAATTCTCTATGTAGAATCTAACATAAATATTGAGTGGGGAATTAATTCAATATGAAGTTTTCAAAACCATCATTTCTATTCATCCATCTTATGAACATAATTTTAGGTCACAAATATTTTGTTGTCCCATCAAAAAATTTATTTGTAATTGAAAAATATTTAAAATGATCCAAACCCTTAGCATATTGAGGTTGGTTCCTCGATATCGTGGTCCAACATTTATCTATATATATAACAATATTACTACACTTTGTTGAATAAAATTAAAACACGTAATTATTACTAAGTAGGAAAAGAGATAAATGGAAGTGAAAAAAACACAACCCATGTAGATATAAGAAGATTCATATATGTACTAAAATGGTTTAAGTAAAAAAGGGAAATAAAATATGGATAGTATAACATAAAATATAACTAATATAAAAACCATACAATCAGCAATTTAAAACAAGAATCATGCGAGAAAACCCTTGGGTAACTATGTCTGGGTTCACATGGTAATTCTATGTCACCCTAGTTGTGTATTTAGTGTTTTAAAACATATCTAGTTAAAGGGGGGGTCATGTAATACTTTTCTAGAATTTCTGGGGGTGGAGGACCTATTCATGTCTAGGTTAGCCAAACCAAGAACCCTATGTTTCTCATAAGGTTTAACAAACAAGAAATACTAATAATATATTATATTTCACTAAACAGTATATAAACAAGTCTCTTTCCAAAACACATTTCAATCCATTTATACTATCCAACATAAAAAATTTCATAAGAAATGATTTCATTTAAAAACATCTATAATTAATAAATTACACATTTCATAAAACTATATTGAAAATATTTTAAAAATAAACTCATTTGTAAGTTCCTTTTTAAAATTCCAACTGGGACTTTATAATTCATTTTAAAATTCCCTTTGAAATTGATTTGGAAGACCAATTTCAAACATCAAATTTAAACTTTAGATTCCCTTAATCATTACACACACACACATATATATATATATATATCACAATGCACATATTCACATATACTTAAGTGAATATGTACATAGATACATATAAATATATACACAATTTTACATATGTGTATAACACCAAAAACAAACTGAAACACTCACACATCAATAATAATTGAAAAATAAATGGATAAAATATCTAAAATAAATAAAATAGCTCAAAAAAAGGAAAAAACAACCAAATAAACCTCTTAAAATTGTATTTCAATACATATAATCACAAAAATAATTTAAAAATAATAATAAAAATCACTAAATTCACACAAAATCCACCATAAATATTTTATAGGAAAAAAATATAGTTATTATTAACATTTAGACACAAAATATGGTAAAATATATAAAAACCCACTTAGTAATAAACTATAATTTCTTATGATACCTATTAAATAAATATATTTAAGTTAATTAAACTCATTAAAATGATTAATTTGAATAGAAACCAATTTATAAAACCAAGGCATGAGAATTATTTTAAATAATAGTGATATCATGGAAAAAACTACCTGGAACCAAGAAGATGATGTGAAATCCTTAAATACACATAGAGGAGAGTCCTAGTAGGAGACCACACACCCAAAAAATAGATACCATTAAGATTCAGGGGGTCTACTAGGATGTGCGCTGAGTGTAAGAGGGTGAGCGGAGAGGGCTGTCTCTATTTAGGGGTTAAGGGGTAGCGGTGAGGGGGGAAATAGTAGGGTGGTGAGGGGGAAGGGTGGACACAATGGTTTTGGGGACATGGGGATGATAGTGAGGGATTAGGCTTAGGGAGATCAGGTGATAAGGTTGTTTTTGGAGAGGGTTCAGACTCAGGGTAGAAGGAGGAGAAGAGGTGTTGATAGTGAGGGCTTGGGCTCTAGGGAGAAGGGGTTGAAGGGGGACCAGTGGTAATGGAATGAGGTAGATGGGGGCTCAGGCATGGGCTTAAGGCGCTCGAGCTGAGGGTTCTTGGAAGATAAGTGGTGGAGGACATGGGGGGAAATTGTTTTTTTTAATAAATTAAAAGGCTTTATTGGATGTTTTTTCATAAACCACTAATATATTTTTTCAATTTTTTTCTCTACGGTTTAAGAAACCACTACTAAAAACCACTTTTAAATGCTAAATTTGGTTTACTATGTTCTTAATACATCTTTATTTCTTTACCTAAAATAAATACATCATTTTACCATTGATAGGGAATTTAATGAAATGTTTCTCTTCCAATCAAAGTGCTTAGATATAAGATTCCATAAATAAGGGAGAGAAAAATACTTCCTCGATTTATCCATTAATAACATGCCATTCATGATGCACCCAACATACCATAATTCATGCTAACATATGGAATGACATTTTTGGTTAGTAAATCTAAGTGAATGAATCATTCAATTCATAAATAATAATCTTAAAGTCTAAGGACCATTACATATGCTCACAAATAGGAATAACTGATGACACCAAAACAGACAAAATTCATGCTAAGAAGATTGTTATTATAATAACCCATATTATATATTACCAATTATGAACTTCATGAGAAGAATAATCATCCACTTACGATTACTCACACCATAAAATCTTGATAATATGTATGCTATCATAGTATAATATCCAAAAGTATAAATATATTTAATAATATATTCAAAACACATCAAGGTTCTCATCATAGAGGGGAACTACTATGACCTTATCATTGTCAAAAATACCCTAGGAAATTATTTCATTAAAAACATTAAAAACAATGAGCAATATGTAATAACTTGTTTATTGGTATTTAAAAGATAAAATATAGATGAAATCAATGTATAAATAGATTGTTCTAAGATACCAACTCCATAAAACTCGGACTTGGACTAGATCCAACAACCTATGAATTTTAGTTCTCTAGAACTCACATGATAATCATGTTTTTTCAGAGTAGAGGTTTTTTTCATGGGGTCTGACATACTATAATCAATATAAATACTACTCAGAGTATCCTTACCTTTCTAAGAAAATACCTCAAGAGATGATACTTAAGAAGTATATGTTTCATCCACTGAAATGACCTTGGATCCTTTGCAAGAGTCACCACTATAGTATTATCATATTAGAGTGTGATAAGATATTTTATTCTTGGTACCACATCATGATCTTGAATAAAATTTCATATCCAAACTACCTCTTTATTCGCCTTCGAAGACATAATATACTAGTACTATGATGTAGAATTTGCAGCCATAGCCTACATCGAGCTCTTCCAGCTCGCATCACCTCCATTCAAAATAAATATGTATCCCACTTGTGATTTCATATCATCTTAATAAATTTGGAAACTAGAATATACATATCCTTTGATGACTAGTTCATCATCTCCTCCATATACTAGGAACATATCCTTATTATGCCACATACATTTATATATAGTCTTAACTTCCATCCATTGGTGATCAACTAGGTCAACTTGATATATTCTTACTATACTTAATGCATTAGAGAAATCCATCCTAGTACATAGTAAAACATACATGATTGACCGAATCATTGACATATATGGAATCCTTGCCATTTAGTTTATTTCCTCATGTGTATGACGACACATTTTCCTAAAAGGATGAATTCCATGTGACACTTGTAATAATCCCCAATTGGATTTTTCCATGTGGAATCTTTTCAGCATGTTTTCAATATATACACCTTAACAAAGTCAAAGAAGTCTCTTTGATCTATCTTAATTGATTTGGAACCCAAGAATTCCACCTCACCTAAGTCATTCAAGGAGAATAATTTATTCAATCAGACCTTAACTAACGATAGGACCAGTATTTCATTTCCAATATGTAATAATTCTTCGACATATACTATTAAGAAAATGGTTTCACTCCCACTATACCATTTATAGAAACACGTCCTACATTAATTATTTATGAAACAAATTTTTTTATAGGTTCATAAAACTAATTTTTTCATGACCATGATGATTGTTTTAATCCATAAATAGTTTTTTAAAATTTATATATCTTTTTTTCATCCTTTGGAGTCAAAAAAATTTGGTTTTTTCATATAGACATCTTCCTAAAGGTTCCTTTTAAGTAAGGCTATTTTTACTTCCATTTTTCAAATCTCATAGTCATGGAATGTCGTAATGGAAAGTAGAATTCTAATGTATTTCTACATTGTAACATGTGAGAAGGTTTCATCATAGTTAATTTAATGAAACAGTTTAAACCCTTCTACAACTATTCATGCCTTATAGGTACTGACTTGTCATTCCATGTCCATTTTCTTCTTGAATACCCATTTACAACCAAAGGTATTTAAAACTACTAGAGGATCTATAGAAATCCACACCATATTTTGGTACCTAGAATCTATTTCCTAATTCATGGCTTCCTTACACTTAGAAAAATCTATGCCACTTAATGCTTACCTATAGGTTATAGAACCATTATTATCATCTAATTATGAGTCCCTATCCTCTATGACTAGAGAACCATAATGTTATCATTCTCTAACCTCTATTTCACTCTTAAGTGGTACTTTTGTCTCTGGAATAAATTATTCTTCCACAGGTCTTTGTGGAATTTGTTCCTCTCCCAACTCATGTATATATTGTTCTTGGAATTCATCAAAGTCTTTCTCTCTCCCAGTATCTCTTTTAGAGGTAATATCCTTCTCAAGAAATATGGAGCATCTGTCAACCTGAATATTTTATGTGAAGCATTATATAGGTAGTATCCCTTTATTTCTTTTTTATATCCTATAAAGATACACTTTTTCCCTCGAGTTTAAATCTTGTTACTTGAATAGACTTTATCAAATTCTTTAAAACCCCACACATATAAATATGACAGCATGAGATTCTTCTGAAGGAACTCGGGGTGCAATAGAAGCGTTGAAGATTTCACAATTTAAAATTTTGGGTTTTGATTCATGTTAAATACATTGAATCCACTAAATGATTTGATTTTATTTCTAAAAGGATCATGGGAAATTCAATTTAAGAATGGAAATAAAACCACATGAATGCTTAAAAATTACTACGTTCCTTTGATGTCGCAAGTTTGATTCAATCATGTTCGATGTCTTGTGGTGGTAAGACACCAAATTAGACACCCTCTATATCATCCACACATGCTACCCAATTCTAGGATCTTCGATCTATGTTTCCCGGGTGCTATCATAGGAAATCAAAGAGCTTTATGACATCCCTACAATAGCTTGAAGAATGTGGACTTGATCGAGAAAGTGATATCTATCCAACCATGATCTTCTTCCAGAATCTCTCTATAAGAACTTGAGAGGAGAGGAGAGGAGAGCTTATCTATCTAAATTTCTTCAAATTGTAGAGCTTATAATTCAATAGGATAAAATGATATTTTATACTTAGGTTGTACTTTCTAAAATTCCACTTTGGTCCCTGGAAAGTAATAACCTTCATTTTAGAACTTTCAAACATGTATGACTTAATAAAATTTTAATAAATGTCACAAATATTTTATCACTCACTTGTAACACTATAAAATGTTACGTGATTAAATACAAACCATTAACTCATCCTATAATCTCTCCAAATAATTTAACAAACCTTGAACATCCAATGTTCATTCAAAAATTTATATTTTTATCATTTTCACTTCTATGACAAAACAATTTGTGAATACCATGAGAAATAAATTAAATCGTCATTATTCTAAATGTGAAAAATATAATTGAATTAGTTTTAATTGTGATCAATTAAACTCAGAAATTCACTAGCCCCTACCTATGGGGCCCAATTGTCCTAAACTTCTATTCATTAGAATTGGTGGAACTTGTGGATACACTAAGTTTGTGAACCTCTAGGTCCTTATATCAATATAAGTGATTCGAACCCATAGACCAAGAGTAGAGTCTAACCACACATCATGGCCCCTAAAGAGATAAGGAATTTCATAGGTACGACTTCCTCCTATGAACACTTACTGTGTAATATAATCTCGTTGTATGGTGATATCTCATAAAGCAGGATGCACACTTGTGTCATCATCCTTTTATTGATTTATATATTTTTTGACCTTATTAGAATAATTTACCATCTTGTACCATATCCATGGATTTATGACGGTACTACCATTCTGATCTACCTAATCCCACAAGATATCTCTTCCTCAACCTCAATGTGAAAAAATCAATTTTGATCATTAAACTAATTTCATACCACCAATGATGCACCCAACACAAAATACCTCACCACGATGTCATTATCATGGTTTTCGCCTTACATCAAAGTATGTGATCAAGTGTAACACACTGATAGTGATCTCAAGTATAGATAATAATACACATGTTTGTAGATGGGAACAACTAATGATGCCTGAAACATGTGGTGTTCCTGTTGGATGGTTTTTTCTCATGATCTCACTACTAAAGATCACCAAGTGGGAACTTCACGAGAATAAGTTTCAATGATTATGATCCCCCAACACATGATAGTAATACATCATATGTGCCCTATCAATGTGATGTATCTTGACCATAGGACATATATATTTATGATTATGTTCATAGAATCTCGAGGTTCTCATTATAGCTATACACTGCTATAACCTTTTGATACGAAACATAATCTATGGACATTAACAGGTAAATAGAGGATTTAAAACTATCAACACTATTATGGTATGAATAAATACACATGTATATATCAATCCTTATACAAGTAATGGTAATCAAATTTACTCTTAATGTTGGGTCTAGGGGACCCAATTTTACAACACTCCCACCTATACTAGAGCCAACTTACTAACCATTCTTGTTATCTCTCACATGATCAAGATCATGTTTCTGCTTAGATATGGCTTTAGTTAGTGGTATTCCACATTTTCACTTCCTAGCTATTCTGCTATGTGTGACCTTATCTCCTTGATTAAAACTCATTTGGAGATGTAATCCCGAAGTTTATATCTTTTTTTTCAACTATATGAACTTGAAATCTTGGATGGTACTAGTAATAGAATTATCATAATGATAAAACATTACTTACTAGGTGTGATTCCACGAAATGGAAAAAATTGTCACATTTTTTACACTATTTCTTAGCTGCCTTAAAAGCTTCAAAAAACTCAATATTTATAGATATGGATACCACTTTCTTGAATGAGATCATATTTTTCATTACCTTAGCCTAACTATGATAGTAAACACATTGATCAAAGGAAGACTAGTTTGTGTCCCCTTAAAACTAGTATGCTTTCCTATCCAATTACCAGGTACATATCCTTTGTACTTTCTCAATTACTATTAGATAGTTATGAATGGTTTTCTTGTATTTCTCCTGGTTACAACTGATATTTTCCTACTATAAAGTATATCTTGGAAATAACAATTCTTTTACATATCAAGGAATATGTGATTAGTTAATCACTAAAGAATATGTAATTCTAATCATTATGTTAATCTCCTCCTATGTCCTTAACATATATACCTGGAGAGAGATATGGCATGTGAAACTAGTACCAATTCTCTCTTGAATTGTTCCAACATGTATTTTTAATACTATGTCTGTATATGTATGATTTACTAGGTTTAAGAAATTGTAAGATCTACCTTAATAAATCTAATTCCGTATAATTTTGGTTGATACTTCAATTCATTCTCTAGAGAGTTATTTTTATCTTCATCTTAACCAACTATAGGACCAAAATTCGGTTTCCATATGTAAACAAACATATTTTAACTTGGAAAATGATGGTTCTCCCATAAACCTCTTGTAGACACATGGAGAAGATCTATTCCAAATGAGTATTCTATGATCTTATTTCTTACTTTAATCGTGAACTATATTTTAGTAACTTGAAATCTTATTGGAACTCTATGATGTCACCATCCATTTGTGGTAGCTTTGTATAGATAGATACCACTGTTGATGGTCTGGACATCTAATGCACAATAAAATGATCATATAAATTAGACATGACAATTAAAATATTAATGGATTTAGGAATAATGACTTGGTATAACCAGTCAAGCCTTATTGGAACCACACTCATATCATCCCTGTATAGTCTCATTTGAATACCCATTGATGTATTCAAATTAGTAATCCTCTTATACTGTGATACATGGGATCCATTCTTAAATTTCAATTGGTCTTGTCAATCTTAGTTAATTTCCATATATTGTTTACTTGTAGGAATCATTATTATCAATGAATAATGTATCACCAACTGAGGCGAATATAAAATCATCACAATGGTTTTATCCTTACTACACGGTATGTGTCTCTGAAACATTCTTCTTCCACATGCTCTTCTAGAACTTGTTCTTATTCCAACTACTTGTGAATCTCTATAATTGACTAAAACCCAGTCAATATTTCTCCCACTATCTGAAATAGATATGTGAATCCTTTCATAGAAATATCTTATATAACATGACAATATCTTTTCTATCATGGAGATTTTTGTAATATCCTTAGAAAACATTAGGATGATTACTATAGATTCACATAGGTTTTTTACCTAATGAAAGTTTGTTTATATATGAACAAACTCATTTCATCTAA
The DNA here is from genome assembly GCA_963277665.1 of Viscum album. Lineage (NCBI taxonomy): Eukaryota > Viridiplantae > Streptophyta > Magnoliopsida > Santalales > Viscaceae > Viscum > Viscum album. The sequence goes on along the minus strand of OY728128.1, from coordinate 1,110,691,474 downwards.
AACAAGTTCTTATGAAATATTGAATTTCCATCATAATTTAACTCATATGATATCCATTTTCCAGGATATTTGAAATATTTTTATGGGATAACATTATTATTTGCAAATTATATCTTTAAACCTGGAATTATTTTCAATGCATGTGTTTTAACATTGATGATTCTTTTAGTTACATCATGACTCTGATATGTATAATTAAATGCGCCTTTAGGACTTTCTTCACACTATATTTCATTGATCAATGTTAATATGTACGACTCATCATCAGTCCTCTTTATTATCATTAAATATTTGATGTGTATAAGGTAATTTACATTTAGGAATACTCAATACTACATTTTATTGATTGATGAATGCTTGGTAAGGATATTCTTTGACAGACTATCCAAAACCTCTCATATCTTATGACCAGGAATATAGTCTAATTAAATTTCACATTACTTAAATTCTTAATGGAATCTGATAAATTTTATTTAACACAAGATTAAACTTGGAATAGTTTATGTTGTCTAGTTGAACTAGTTCTGAAAGATTATTGCATTTCCTTTATTTCTAAAGTTTTATTTTTCCAAAACTAAGTTCAGTAGTATGTCGATAGTACCTATGTTCTTTAACTATGATGATTCTAAAACCATACCAGGTATATCCTTGAAAACTATTTATCTTTTCGTGACAAAGTATTTTCTTTCCGCAAATGGGTATATTAGTCTTATATTTTTATATTCATCATGTATTTATAATGATTCATGCATCACTGAACTATGACTTGAGTATTCAACACCACAAAGAACCTTCATTCCAAAACTGGAACAATGAATCCATGTGTCCAATGGAAACATGGGATTAATGTTTTTGGTGATACTCCAAATGTTTAACTATAATAAATAAACATGGAAATATAGAAGTTTTGTAATTCTCACTTCAAATTGAGGAAAGACCTTTTCATACCTACTTGGAGAAAACACCTTACATATAGTAATGTTGATTTACTTACATAGTTACTATATATCGATACACATATGCGAAAAACATATTGTATTTAATACCTATGAAGTAAATCTGAAACATTACTTATATTTGATGAATATTCTTGAATAAGTGACTACTTGTTTCTCCAATTTAGTTCATTGCATTTAAACTTCCATAGATAAATGTCATGATTAAAAATGAAACTAACCACATGTTCAATACCACTTTCTCTAATTTTTTTTTGCAAATGTTCCTTTGACTTTATGCCTATCATTGGCCCCTTCTCATTGTATTTCAACTTGTTCACCATAAGAAATAATGATTAAACTCTCTTTATTTCTCGGAGAACCTTACCCATAAGGTAATAAATCTTTTTCTCCATACTTTTCATTTTTTAATCATAAAATAAACTGGAGAAAATGGATGAAAATGATATTAAAATAGGTTTTATTGAAAGATCATAATCTGCCTTTCAATTTACACATATCTAGCATAATAATTACCTATTCATATCTATGATTCTCTTTCCACTTGCAAACTTCTCAAAGATGAGACAACGTGTAATATCATCCATTTATGGATTTTGTATCCACAAGTCACATTGGAAATTGATGATAGCATAATGAAATAACAATCATATGCATCATACATGAGTCATATATATGCATTTTTATACCCTTGATTTCTAAGGTAACTTAACAGGTATTGGGGACACCAACACCTTAAATTTCTGATACAATTGTACTTTTCCAAGCACTTCTACTACTCTTGGAAATTTATTTTGGTTAGGAAATTTACTTTTTCCATTATTTATCACAATGTACTTGTGGTATTGCTTTCCATTTTTTCTAAAAAAATAAAATCTAGAACATTGTAATTTAGTCTTGATTTCTATTAGACATTTTTAAATTATTAATTTTAAATATCTCCCCCTATTTTATCAAATTATAGGAACCCTCTATACTAGAATTAGAATAACTCATCTCTTGAGTAATCTAGTTGCAAAGATCCTTGAAGCTCTCCTCAAAGTCTACAAAATTTAGCTATGCCACTACTTAGAGAGTCCATGGTAGGCACTACTCTGGCCAACCACAGTAACTCATAGCTCCTTGTTCTGTTGAGTGGGGTCCCATCTCCTGAAAAAAATTTCTTTTTCATTGCTCAAATTTTTTCCCCTAAAGTTGAAACAAGCTAGCTTTGGCTATCCCGTTATTTAAAACTTTAGTTAAGTCAACCCACCACTCTTATAAAAACTTTCCAATAGTATGAATCACCCACAACTTTGGCTGACCGAGCACCCCATACACCTGGTTTTGTTCAAATTTTAGTGATGGAAGGCATTTAAGGACATAATATTGTGTTTGAGGGATTTAGTAATTTAAAATTGGCGAATGAAATCCTTTTCTATTTAACAATCATGTTCTATGTAATACCACTCACAACTTAACCATATTATTAAATAGAAACATTCACCACATATGTTCATTTTATCTTTGAATTATTTTATATTATTATACTATGTAATCATGGTTAATAAATACACATTCAAAAAATAATAAACCATGAAGCTGGAAAATAAATAAATAATGGAATGATCATGATCCATTAACTGTTGGTTAATACATTGAGAGAATAATGGATTAATTGAGACCCAAGGGGAGTTCCTTAAGTCAATACCTAACTTGAATTATAGCACCCACAACTCCCATGCATTCCACCTGTTTGGACTATGCCAGATCTTGACTCGAACTGTGTCCCCACAAACTCCTCTGTTTTTTACAATGAATACTCACACACATGTGAGGGTAACTTGAGATGAAAAATTACATTTTTAGCACTTAAATGTGGACATACGGGACCTTATACAAATTAAATATGGACGGATGATGCGCAGATCGTCAAAATAAAATAATTATTACATTTTATAAAACATAAAAGCATTAATTAAATTAAATAAATAATAAACCAAACATGGATGGGTCAATCTTGACTCATGATTAGTCAACATGAAATTATATTGCATAAGGAAAAATTAAAATTTTCTAAAATTCAACTTGAGTGTATTTTTAATGCTCTAACTTTCATAAAAATTATTTAATTAATTATCAATATGTCCCACAACACCCGAAATAATTTTATCAAATCCTAGATAATTAAATTTATCTTCTGAAATTCTATTTATAAATTTATGGGTATATTTGGACCTAAATAAGATCCCCAAAAATTAATTTAGGACTGGTGCCGGGTTAAAAGGGTCAGGCCGGATGGACCCTGACTAGAATGGTCTGGCCCAAGATGGGGTATCCATTCAACGGATATATATATATATATAATAAGATTCCAGTGAATGATTTGTCCCTTTTATATATTTATTTTAATCAAGCTTCCATTGGAAGCATTGAATAAGCTTCCAATGGATGCTTTGTCCATTTAATTAAAGAAGCTTACATGAGAAGCTTTAAACTAGCTTCTATGGGAAGATTTGTACATTTAATTAAAAATATTCCAGGGGAAGCTTTATACTTTTAATTAAATAATATTTCATGGGAAGCTTTATAATATCTTCTATGGGAAGCTATAACTGTTTAATTAAATATGCTTTTATGATAAGATTTAAACTATCTCCTAAGGGGAGCTTTATCTATTTAATTAAAAAAGATTCTATGGATAGATTTTATTGGAAATAAACTACCCCAACTAGATTCTGGTATACTAAGTTACCACACAACTAGCTTATATCATGCTCCAATAAAATATCATTCACAACGATAGTAGTTAAAAGAAAAAAAAATAAAACATTAATTTCCGTAGCAACCATCACTCAAAACCCATCGATCTTCGATCAAACATCATATCTTTACAATAATAACTTAGACCAACATTCCATATGTTGCATTGGGATGATATCAAAACCCTCTTTTCAAATAATTTTAAATTTAATTGAAATTTCTACTTTTTCAAAATAAATAATTACAGCCTCCCTTTGATACCAATTGAAGGAACCCGTGGTGCAGCGGAAGCATTGAAGAACGCGCAATTTAAAATTTTGGGTTTGGATTCAAGTTAAAACATAAAATACACTAAACCCATTTCCATGACTTCTAACAGGATCGAATTCAATTCCATTTATGCACGAAAATAAATCCACACGAATTATTAAACTCTACCTCGTTCCGTTGATGTAACTGGTATGATTCACTCACTTTTGATGTGTCGTGGTTGTAAGATGCCAAATTATACATCCTCTATTTCATCCAAACATGATCCACAATTTTAGGATTATCTATCCACATTTATCGAGTGCTATAGAAGTAAATCTAAGAGCATTATGACATCCCTATGATCGCTTGAAGAATACGGACTTGATCGATAAAGCATGATTGATCTGATCTTGTTCTTCTTCTAAAATCTCTCTATAAGAACATGAGAGTTGAGGAGAAGATATATTATCTCTATAAATTCTTTAAAATGAGGGATCTTATAATTCAAGAGGCTAAAATGAGCTTTTATACTAAGGTTATACTTTCTAAAATTTCACTTTGGTCCCTAGAAAGTAATAAATTTAATTTTAGATCATTACAAACATTATGACTTGATAAAATTATCATAAATGTGACAAATATTTTATCACTCACCTGTAACATTATAAAATTTTATGTAACAAAATATGAACCACTAACTTAGCCCATAATCTATCAAAATAATTTAGCTAACCTTGAATATACAATGTTCATTCAAAAAGTTATAATTTTCTCATATTAAATTTTATGATAAAACAATATTTGAATAACATGAGAGATAAATTCAATATTCTTTATTCAAAATTGGAATAATATAATTGAATTAGTTTTAATTGTGATCAGTTAAACTTGGACGTCCACTGACCCCCGCACATGGGGCCCACTTTGTCCTAAACACCAATTCATTAGAATAGGTCAAAGTTGTGGATACACTAAGTGTGTGGACCTATGGGTCCTTATCTCAAAAGAATTTATTCCAATCCATAGATCAAGACTAGAGTCAAGCAACCTATCACGACCTCTAAGGAGATAAGTAATTTCATAACTACGACTTCCTCCTACGAACACTTACTGTGTAATATAATCTCTTTGTCTCGTGATAAATCATGAAGTAGAATGCACACTTTTGTAATCATGATTTTATTGCTTTATATATTTCATGACCTTACTGTATTAATTTACCTTCTTATACCATGTTCATGGATTTATGAAGGTACCACCATCCTAATCAACCTAGGGACATGAGATATATCTCCCTCAACCTAGAAGAGACAAAATATATTTTGATCATTCAATCAATATCACATCACCAATGACGCACCCAACACAAACTACCTCTCCATGATATCATTATCATGGTTTTCCCCTTGCATCAATGTATGCGATCAAATGGAACACACTGATAATGATTTCAAGTTTGGAGACCAATACACATGTTCATAGCTAGGAACAACCAATGACACCTGAATCATGTGGTGTTCCTATTGGCAGGTTTGTCCTCATGATCACACTACTAGAGATCTCCAAGTTTGAACTTCATGAGAATAATTTTTAATTCTTGTGATCCCCCAACAATTAATAGTCATATATCATATGTGTCCTGTCAGTATGGTGTATCTTGACCACAACACATATATATTTAATATTACAATCATTGTATCTCTAGTTTCTCATTATAGCTGGGAACTTCTACAACCTTTTGATATGACACATAATATAAGGACATTACCAAGTAAATAGTGGATACATAACTATTGACACTATTATGGTAAGAATAAATACACATGTATATATCAATATTTATACTTGCAATGGTAATCAAAAGTACTGTTCATGTTGGGTCTAGGGAACCCACTTTTACTACATCTTCTAATCCATAATAGGTATAGTATACCCATTTTTGATTAAGTTAGAACTCATTTTAGTATGTATGAAACATCTTGTTATGGGTATCCCCCAATGTATAATGTAATATTTTTATGAATTATCACTGATCTCACCATGTATAAAAAGTTTTCTCTCCTACTTTCTCCTACACCACTCTATTGAGGTGTATAAGGAGGAGTGAGATGATATAGAATCCTAAAATCATATAAATAATCAATTAATTCTTGACTATGATATCCCCCAACATTGTAGAATTAGAGTTTCTTAATATTCTTACCAATATGGTTCTCACCATCATTCCTGTATTCCTTAAATTCATCATTGGAATCTGAATTGTACCTCATCATATATACATACCCATATCTACTGAAATAATTAGTAAATGTTATGAAGTATGATTACCCAACCCATTCTTCAATAAGAAATGGTCAACACACATCTGTGTGTACAAATTCTAGAAACTACATGTACCTTTCACCATTTCCACTAAATGTGGCCTTGGTCATTTTTTATAAACATGAATGAATTAGACCAAGTGGTTTTAGTTTAAAAGAATCTAAATATCCATATTTGTGTTCTTTATTCAAAAAAATTTAATTTACATGACCTAGTTGGTGATTTCAAAGGTGGGTGTGTTATGATTCACATGAGGTATTTTTTAATCGATTTCTATTACTTGGTTCATGTAATCCAACACATAAATACTAGTATTTAAATGTTCCTTACTGTGACAAATTTTATCTTTATAAAAAAGAAAATTTTCTTCTTTAACATAAAAATAAATTCATCTGCATCATGTTTGGATAAATAAATAATGGTTTTAATAATGGATGGAACTTAACAATGACCTTTCAAAACTAAGTTCATTCGAGTTGGCAATGTGGGGTGGTAGTCCCTAATAGCTATAATAGAATGTTTAGCTCTGTTGGATACTTATAGACCTACATACCCTTGGTTAATCATTCTGAATCTACTTGGTTACTATATTTTAATACATATGTGTGAACCAAGAGTTGTATATAATATGAAATTTTTAGAAAAAGATAAGTTTCACTAGATAAAAAACCCACCAGAAGCTTCCCCTTGCATCTTTGGTTGGGTCTAGTTTTTCTTATAGTGGCCCTTATTTTCATAATAGAAACAAGAAAAATTATATTCCCATGTGTTCTACTTGATCTTCCTCTTCTCTGATGGGTGTGAAGAATATTTGTTCTTAGATATCTTAACTTTCCCCTTCCTTTTATTCACTATAAGAATAGAAGGATTTTCACACTTCATTTCCTTATCCACTTGGTGAAGAAGTGTGAAATTATCTTGTAGATATTTTTCAATGTTATTCATGTTAAAATTAATAAAAAAAATATAAGAACGAAATTATTGAAGCGACAATGGCATTAGTCTGTATTTCATATAATATTTTAAACTATAGAGCCTCTAGGAGCTCAATGTAGCCAATGGGCTTGTCTATATGATTCACAACTAGCGTACCCTTCAAATTATTACAATGAAAAAGTTCCTTGAAAATATCAAATTGTTCTTGTTTCTCTCTATCCCAGTAAAGACCACAGAGGTTCTCAATCATTTTATATACATCCACATTTTTGTGTGATATTGATTCCACAAGACATAGATGAATGTATAAGCATTAAACTTTGACTGAATCATTATCATGTTTTTCATAGAAAAAAACACTTCATCACTCACCACATTAGTAGGTGGATGTTCAAGTGAGTATTCAAGAATGTAATATTTCCATTGAAGTTGTAACAAAAACTGAAGGTGTCTAAACCACTCAGGTATATTACTTCCAGTGGGGAGATTTTCTTTTTCTACTATCGATCGCATGGATAGTGGGGATGTGAAACATGCCATTTTATTCTACAACATAAAGATACAATTATTAGAACTTTGATTGTGTAAAAATTATTTAATAAATAATTACTTAATTTATTTTATTAAATCTCCCACTATTTTATTAAGTCCCAATATCCCTCACCATTGAACATAGAATGTCTAGTTTCAAAGACATTCTATTAAAATGGGCCCATATGACCTTTCCAAATGTTCCATAGATTGGAAATGAAAACCATGATAAGGTGTTTATCTAGGTAGTCTTTCCAATTTTGGTCTTGTGAATCCTTGATCCGTTGAGTGGACTTTCCAATTCTTGAATCCTATCTTGGATTTCATAAACATTTTCCCCCAAATTTTTATTTTATATACATTGGGTGTTATATTCAATAAAAGTTCAGTTTATTCATCCTGATACCCTCATGATAACTCCTCAATAAATGTATGCGTCACGAATTTGGACATGTAAAAACATAGATTTGTGGTTACATTCCCAATCATGTAATGGAATTCTTAGTCTGACCTAATATAAAGTTGAAGGATTTTAATTTATTATGAATAAATATTATTTTTCTTTATCCTTTACATGTCTTGTTAATATTATGTGGATTTTACTTAATTAATTAATCATATTGGATAATACATTTACACATAACCCATTTTTTTAATTCTATATTTTTATATTAATTCATTTATTTATTTGATAGTGGTCTTTCATCCATAAAATAAATACTTAATAAGAAGTGAAAAATATATATAATAAATTTCCTGATCACAATCTTCTCTAATGGTTCATTTATTGAGTGTACAAAAAAAACAACCTATATTCTATGGGAATAACACTTTGTTGTAGTATTGTAACACATTTCAGCATTCCACTTGTCCACCTATGTATCACCTGGGTTGACATCATTATGGTTCCATCTTAAAAATCCTTCATTCACTATGGGATACTCTGTTAATTATAATTACTTATAACTCACACACAGGTGTGGGGTTAAAAATGATTTGTTAATGGGGATTAAATAAATAATGATGGATATGAAGGTCCAACATAATAATGGAGGGTAAGATAAATCACATGCCATCAAATTTAATTTTATATTAAATAATTGAAAACTCATGAAATAAATTAATTTAAAACATCCAACATATACAGAGGTCATGGTCATGATCATGAATGATAATACATGCAACGTATACACAAATGTAAACTGGTTAACATTCATTTCTATTTTAACTTTATTAATAAGATAAATGTGCTTGTATTAATAAAATAATTAATTAATTACAATTCATATTAATGACTATCCAAATTTATTTGGAGATACCCATCTTAATAGAAATTATGGAAAATAAATGGTAGAACCAATTATTGCAGATTATTAAAATAAATTAATTGAACATTTAATATTATTTAAAATCATTATTAAATTGTGAAACACTTAAAGTGATAGTAAAATAAATATGGTTTTCATGATGAAAATTTCAATTTAATGTAATTTAATTCTGTCTTTTTATTGGGAGACTACACGACATGTACTATTGAGCTACACATCATGTATCTCATTAGACATGTACGTGGGTGACATGTCTGGGGATTGGATGTGTATCCTAGCTGAAATACATAGCATGTACATACCATCTACACATCGTTTATCATGGTAGTGGTGTGTCCTTATAACCAACCGAAGGAATCAGTGTGTTTTTCTAACATGGGACTACACAATGTGTACAAGCTAGCAACACCCTATGTATATCGAATTTTGGTTGTTCGTATAACTCATTGAGGAACTCGATGTGTATTTTAAATGAGATAAATAATGAAACACATGGAATTTAAAATCTAGTTACACACCATGCATGTCATTATTTTTCTAGGTTGTTAGTCTCACATGGTTTTACCTTGTTAATGACCACACAACAAGAACAAATTTCACCATTAAACCATGTAGACTACACGGTGTGTATGACAACTACAAAATGGGTAATCCAACATTTAATGTGTTTGGTTGGTCCAATATACACACGGTGTGTAATAAATAAAATGTGTATAATTACTTCTTCAGTGTTTCAGGTATCCCTAAACACATCTAGCTTCAATTCACTTGGGTACATGACGTGTACTCCGTCTACATGTCATTTAGTCCAATGTTATTTGGCCAAAATCATTAACACTTTCAAATGAAATCTCTATTTGTTCTTCATATATTATTAGTATTTTAATAAAATGAAACAATGAATTGTGATGATTAAATGTAAACAACATTTCAATCCAAATCAGATTAAATAATGAATAATGTGAAATGAAAAATTCAACTGTGATTGCATATATGCATCAATAAAATAAATAATTATAAATCTAAAACATGACCACTCTGATACCACTTGAAGGTTCCGAGCACATGAAAGAACCTTTGGTGGGTGTTAAATTAAAATTTATTTTCATTTAGAGTTAGCTTAATCATCAAGAGAGGATCATTCAAATTAAATTTATTTTTAATTTATTTAGATATGGATGAATTAATTACCTCGTCAGAGGATCCTTTATTCATTCATGAGGTTGATCTTCGCAAAACCCTATTAAGATTTCCTTAATTTTTGTTTGAGGATTCAAGTGTAGAATCCCTCTAGTGGTGATCCATACGTGCTTCTTTGATCTCTGAATGACACCGATTGATTTTTAGGTGCTAGCATGGAGAATCCATCATCATACGTTGTCCATCTTGATTAATCAAGTTCCTTCAAGCATGAAAATGTTATTTTGATTCTAGAGAGGAAGAGAGAGGGAATTAGAGAGAGAGAGGGAATTTCATTGTATGAAATAATTCACTATTATTAATTTTCTATTAACCCTACACAATATACATAACCATCTATTTATAGAGAAATGTTTTATGTTAAAATATTATTTAACTGAGTACCAACCCTTAAATAACATAATAATATGTAATAAATCCACGGTAAAATAATAACAACATTATTATTATTTTGTGGTGTGAATGCTAACTTTTCCAATAATAAATATTATCATAATAGATTGTAAATTAATATTTATCACCAAACGTGGTCTTGGTTCGTTCAAACTCCTTAGAATTTATTGAATACCCAACTAAATATTTAACTAAATATTTCATTCATCAATAAATATTTATGATCGATAAAACATTAATAAAATTATTCATTGGTCATGATAATAATACTTACTTCATTAATTAAATTCAAATATAATTTAATTGATATTAATAGAAACACTTAATGTGTGACCCTCTAGTATTCATTCTCATTGGAATTAAGAAAAATACCCTAAAGTCCAAGATTACTTTCCAACAACTGGTCAATGAATGCAAGAGAAAAACCTTAATATCGCAATTATGAAAACCACATTAAAATTATCATTGTGTCATATATTCCATTTTTTAGAATATCTCATCAATATGGTTTCACATCCATCACATCAACCTATGTCATCGATACGTCATTCTTTGATTATCTGACAAAAAACACATTATTTCACCATGTCCATGGAATTTAATGTGATGGTTCTATTCCACTCAAATGGTGGAGACATAAGCTTCCCTAATTATGGAGATGAAAAAATCCTTGTTTGACTAATCCATTAATAACATGTCATTAGTGATGCACCAAACTTACCCAACTTCCCAAAAATATATGGAGTGATGGTTTTGGTCAGAAAATATATGTATGTGAGTTATGACATGCATCACTAATAATATTAAAATACATGGACCTTAATACACAATCGCTAATAAGAATGTCTGATGACACTAAAACATGAGGAGTTCCTATTGGGAGGTCTATTCTCGTAATCTCTCATCTTAGAGATTGCCAAGGGTGAACTTCATGAGAATAAGATTCATCCTCTTATGAGTACTCACACTCAGCATTTTATATACTATGTTTCCTATTATAGTACATTATCAAACCATAGAACTATATTTAAGATTATCATCTTGTCACTTTAAGGATCACATTATTGCACAAAACTATTATGACCTTATCAATGTGACAAATACCTTTGTCCATTATTACATTAAAGTAATGTAAAACAATGAAAAATATATAATAAGATGTTTTATTTATATTCATATGATTTATTGTGAATTTATTAAAAGTAAAAATAGTTTTTTCTAGGACAACAACTCCAACATTGTATTCCAAAATTTTCCACCAACATGAAGTACTACACACACTATGATTAAATACTGACAGATTTGAAGTCAAACATTGATTGCATCTTGATTCACCACAACATGATCTATAAAACCTCTACAAACCACCGTCTCTAAAACATAATCCTTATGCAACGTAGTAAATCGAAACCAATTTCATATGGAAATACCATCGAGCATAAGGAAACCTAGTCGCCATGGGAATCGCCAAGCTGTAATCTCTAGTTCTCGACTATCACCCCCCCATAAATCACATTTCGATTACAAATAAGCATATTTTTTTATATTTACATACAATAAATCAATAGTATAAAATAAATATTTAAATTTATTTTCATAAAAATGTATTTCCAAATATATAAACAATATAGAATTAAATATTTATTATTCATTTTTATTAAAACAAAAAATTATCAATTTTATTACCTTATAAGAATGAATTAATATATATATATATGCCTATATAAGTAATTTTTATATATAATTATGTGTGTTCCACTAGGAAAATAAATATTTATTTATTTATTATCATATTTGTAAATAAATACATATGTGTAGATTTTTTTGCATGTATGGGAGAAATATAAAAGTGTACATGTGCGTGTAAATATGTGTGTATCTGTGTTTGTAACAATATTGGGTAAATAAATCCCTTGTAAATTTTTTTTTATAAATATATAATTATCATCAAATATAGTACATAAAAATATTTACTGTAAATATTTAAAAACACAATATAAAAAATTATATATAAATAGACAATTATATGCAAATATGTATAAATATTTTTGTAAATATATAGAGATATAAATATATATGTAATGTGAAAAATTTTTATCTAAATACAAAATATATAGAAATATTTTAAACATGTTTTTAAAAATCATTATATAAATCATATGTAATTAATTATCATCCATTTTATTTAAAACAATATCCATCTGTTTCAAACAATATAAAAAGCCAGTGTCATGGATGCATCTGCTCTGTCAGAAAGAATGGAAATCATTGAGATGGAAGTAGTTGTGCAATATATGATTGATGAGAGTCATAAAGGGAAGTATACAGTTGATAATGAAGGGTTTCAAATGATTTTACAGAAAACTGTGTTTCAGCATGAATCTCTTAAATTTTCTAAATAGAAATGGTCAATTTTCACTGATGTTAACTATTTTAAGGTACTTGATTCTCTGAATGATGATGTAAGTCATGTGTTTAAAGATATTTCAGAAGCTAAAATGGGTGAACGTGATCTAACTCTGCATCAAAAAACTTGGATATGGGGTAGGATTCCAAACGTTTGAGGTTAGGGATGTGACCGAGAGGATATAACGCGAGGGTGCAGATGACATATTTCTTCGCATGTGCTTGTTATATTTTCTTAACTTTTAATAAATGTTCAAGAGCTTCAGCTTCTGGCTAGACCTACTTTGTGTGTGTTTTTGTGTGTGTGTGTATATATATATTCTAATATATATAAATTAATATTATTGTATAATATATTTAAATAAATCTAAGAATATATATATCATACACACAAAATCATATATTTAATAAATATAATTAAAAATTATTATATAAATATATATAAATTGGGAATAAAAATATTTATGTGTATATGTATATAAATAAATAGAAATATAAAAATAATATAGAATAAAACAAGCTTGGATCAATGGTAAATGGGTTAAAACTGCATAAGGGGGTTACAGATTGAATCCCCGTGCGCGCATGGTGAACATTAGCTGGGAAATGAAAAAACACTGACAAAGGGGGTTTGTGATTTCTATGAAAAGAGGGTTTGTGAGAGTGTGAGAGTGGAGTTCAAGCACTAAAAAAGGGGGCAAGTGGTTCAATTTTTTTTCAAATTTTATCAGTACTAAAAAGTGCAGATAAAGGGCATCTTTATCAGGACTATTAAAATTTGTATTTTGTTTCTGAACCACTCACCCTTCTTCATCAAAAAGGGATTATTTATGAGTGATTTTGTTTTCACTCTGATAAAAAGAGTCTTTATCAGTGTTTTTTAGTGTTGATAAACGCATCATTTATGAGTGTTTTTGTTTGAGCACTGATAAAAGTTGCGGATTTTAACGACGTGTAAACTGTCAGTGATTTTTAACACTGACAAAGCCCATTTCTAGTGCTTTTAAAGCTTGATATGTATTACTGTAAAATATAGAATAAAACAGGATGGAAAATTGGTAAGAGTGCTCGTTTTGCACAATGAGATGGGGGTAGGAGTGACTAAGGTTCTTGGTGATTGAGTTATTTGGCCTTATAACCAATAAATTATTTTAAACAAAATATTTGTTTTACTTTTATTTGTGATTTAAATCATTGTTGATAAAGACATCATTTATCATTATAAAAAATGTTCTGATAATTACCCTCTTTATCAATGTATTTTTTGATGATGATAAACACAATTGGCTTTTAAAGACTCTTAAAACATCATTGTTTTTTAGCATCGATAAAAGTGACTTCTAACAATAATAAGAGCATTAGGTGTAGTAGTGTATTATAATTAGAAACTTCCAAATGGTGGTCTCATACTTCCCCGAATGTGAATTCTAATATTCGTGTACTGTAAGCACTAGACATCCCATTGACCATGTTTTGGGTAATATCATTATATTGAAATAGAGGAGGTAAAATGTAATGATTTGTTGTCCTGAAAGAATAAATCTTTCAAACTTGGCAAGTTTTATTCACTGCAATACCCCTAGATTAATTCACAAGAGGTCAAACGTAATACCCTTAGATTGACATATTGGAATGTGCCACATTAACTTCTGCCTTTTATTCTTTAATCATATAACATTCAGGTTCGTTCTATAAATTCAAGAGAGTTGAGTGTAATTTTGGAGAAGAAGGCCCTATAAAATTTAGAGATCCTTGTCTAGGAAGGGATAAGGCAGTGGGAGTGGGAGGAAGAGATGGGGACGTGGTGGAAGTTGGAGGTGGAGATGGAGATCAAGGCTAGAACCACCATATTTCCTGATTTTTTCAGCACTTTCCCCACCATTTCTCAAGCATGAGCCACAGAATCCACGGATGTGACCTCCACTATGGCCATAATAGCAAGACCCACTCCCTCGTCTACTAGACCTACCCCCTTGGAGGAAGAGAGTGGGACGGGGTCCTATTGAGCATTGGGGAGAAAAATACGGAAAAGGAAATATGAGATACTCTAATGAAGCTATACGAGGCCATGTCACTACACAACAAAATTTTCCTAAAGATAAAATTGTACAATCTTCAAATGGTGGGGTCATCATCAGTGACTGACCACATAAACAACCTCAGTACATTGTTTCCTGAGTTCATGGCATTGGGCTGTAAAATTGTGGATACTGAACGTGCAGAGATTCTACTCCAGAGTTTGCCAGATTCATATGACCAACTCATCATCATCCTCACCAACAATATCCTTACGGATATGTTGTCCTTCAATGATGTTTCAGTCATGGTTCTTGAAGATGAAATTTGGCGCAAGAACAAGGAGGAAAGACAGACAACTTCGCACCGAGCAGAGGTTCTATCAATAGAGAGAGGAAAGATGATTGATCGTAGTTCCAGTGGGAGCCAAAATCATGGCAGGTCCAAATCAGGTAGTAAGGATAATAATGTCACATGTTTCAATTGTGGAAAGAAGGGGCATAGCAAGAAGGATTGTTGGAATAAATAGACTGGTGAAAATATCTCTCAGGGGAATGTGGTGAGTATGTCTATTAAAGAAGATATGCTAGTTAGTGAAGCGACATCGACTATTGGAAGCAGGCAGCGTCTTGATGATGCATGGATTATCAACTCAGGAGCAACATGGCACATGGAGTCTCGACGAGAATGGTTTGACCAATATGAAACCATCCCGGAAGGAATTCTGTGCATGGGGAATGATCACACTCTGAAGATCGTTGGATTCAGTACCATCAAACTGAAGATGCATGATGGTATTGTTTAGACCATCCAAGGAGTACGTCATGTGAATGTCCTGAAGAAGAACATATTTTCTTTGGGACAATTTGACGACATCATATTCAACACTCACACAGAGAATGGAGTGATAAAAATTGTGAAGGGTGTGCTTGTGGTAATGAAGTCAGAGAAGATATCAAAGAACCTGTATGTTCTTATGGGTGAAACGTACAAGTGGGTGGAGATAGTTGTTGCATCAACTACCTCGATGGAAGCATTGATGAATTTATGGAATTGGATGCTTGGACACACATCAGAATGAGGCCTGAATATTCTTGCGGATCATAAGATGCTTCTTAGGCTGACAAAGGTATCCTTACCATTTTGTGAGCATTGTGTTTTGAGAAATCAACACTGGTTAAAGTTCGGGACGTCAATAGCAAGAAGTCAAGAGATCTTGGAGCTGATCCATTCTAATGTTTTCCAAGCACTGGTTATATCCCTGGGAGGATCAAGGTACTTTGTATCATTCATTGATGATTATTCCAGGAGATGTTGGGTGTACCCAATCAGGGGGACGATAGATGTTTTTGAAGTGTTCATAACATTTAAAGCGCGGAAGGAGCTTGACTCTGGAAAGAAGATCATGTGTCTGAGGACAGACAATGGTGGAGAATATATAAGCGAGGAGTTTGATACTTTTTGTCAACAGGAAGGGATCAAGAGATAGTTCACGATGGCATACACTCCTCATAAGAATGGAGTGGCAGAGCGGATGAACATAACCCTATTGGATAGAACAAGGGTTATGCTGAAGACTGTACGTATTTCCAAAACTTTTTGGACATAAGTAGTGAATACCACATGTTATGTGATCAACCGATCTCCTTCAATGGAAATTAAGCTGAAGACACCGATGGAGATGTGGACTGGTAAACCCAGTGACTATTCTCGGTTACAAACTTTTGGAATTTTTGTATATGCAATGTTTAATAAGTAGGAAAGATCGAAGTTGGACTCGAGATCCAGAAAATGTATCTTCTTGGGGTACACTGATGGTGTGAAGGGTTATCGTTTGTGGGATCCCACTACCCACAAATTTATTATGAGTAGAGATGTCATTTTTTCATAAGACAAGGTGTAAATGACAACTAATCAAGTCATAGAGAAGGAGAATACAGAAACTACTATAGTAAAAGTAGAGGAAAAATCCAAGGAAGAACCAGTTTCCTCTGAGTCATTACCAGAGCATGATGATCAAGTACCAGTTGAGTATGGACCACGACGGTCAACTCGGGAGAAAAGAGCACAGGTATGGCACTCAGACTATGTCACTAAGAGCAATATAGCATATTTTTTATTGACATATGATGAAGATCCATCTCCTTTTGTGGAGGAAAACCAGAGTCCAGATGTATCCTCATGGATGGCGGCGATGCAGGAGGAACATGAAGCCCTGCACAGGAAAAAGACTTGGGATCTTATTCCATTATCTCATGGAAGGAATGATATCGAAAACAAATGGGTATTTAAGATCAAACAGGGTGGAAAAGTCTAGGTGGAAAGACATTTTTCATGATTGGTGGTCAAATAATTTTCTCAGATGGAAGGTATTGATTTCAATGATATATTTTCTCTTGTTGTTAGATTGACGGTTGTTCGGTTAGTTTTGGAGATGTGTGAAATATACAGTTTTCATCTAGAGATACAAGATGTAAAGGCAACTTTTCTCAATGGTGATTTCGATGAAGAGATCTATATGCTCCAACCGGAAGTTTTTTTTATAAGAAGGAAAAGAGAACTTGGTTTGAAGGTTGAAAAATCTCCGTACGGTCTCAAACAGGTGCCAAGGTGTTGGTAAAAGAGATTTTATTCCTATATCATGATCCTTGGATACAACAGACATCATTTAGATCCTTGTGCAAATTTCAAGGGTTAATATGGTAATGATTTCCTCATTTTTCTATTGTATGTGGATGACATGTTGGTTGCAGGCCCCAACAAAGATCAGATCCAGGAGACGAAGGCACAATTGGCAAGGGAGCTTGATATGAAGGTCTTGGGACCACAAACAAGATTCTTGGGATGGAGATTTACCGAGACAGAAATAATGGGAATATTTGGCTATCACAGAAGAGTTACTTATAGAGGGTCTTGAAACGCTTCAACATGCAAGACTATAAGCCAATCTCTACCCCTCTTCCCTTTAATTTCAAGTTATCCTCCACAATGAGTCGTAGCATTGAAGCAGAGAGGATGGAAATGTCTCAAGTATTGTATGCATCAGCAGTGGGTAGTCTAATGTTCGCTATGGTTTGTACTAGACCATGAATTGTACATGTAGTGGGAGTAGTTAGTCGGTACATGGAGAATCCTGGATGGGATCATTGGAGAATAGTTAAGAGGATCCTGAGATATATCAAGGAGACCTCAAATGCTACATTATGTTAGGGAGGATCAGATTTTATTGTCATAGGATATGTTGATTCATATTTTGCAGGTAATTTTGACCGAATGAAATCCACTACTGGTTATGTGTTTACTCTTGTAGGAGGAGCTGTGAGTTAGATTTCAAAGTTACAGTTAGTTGTGGCTTTATCCACGACCAAGGCATAGTACATGGCTGCTACATAGGCTTTCAAAGAGGCTATTTGGATGAGAAGGTTGTTGGAGGAGCTCAGGAACAGACAGATGTAGATTCCATTAATTTGTGATAGTCAGAGCACCTTTCACATTGCAAGGAATCCATATTTTCATTCCAGAATGAATCACATTGGGGTGAAGTATCACTTTGTCTGAGATGTGGTGGAGGAAGGAAGTGTGGATATGTAGAAAATACATACTAAAGAAAATATGGCAGATTTCCTGATGAAGGAAATTAACATTGATAAGTTCAGATGGTACAGATCCTCGAGCGGCCTTATAGATACTTGAGCAACATGTTTGGCAGATAGAAAGGATGTGTGGAGATGTGATTGGTTCTCAATAAAATCTCCAAGTGGGAGATGTGTCGGTGGAATATTTTCCAGGGACGGTGGCCGCCCCCTATTTGTCAAAGGGGGCAGGTGTGGCTTGTGGATGGTGGGTGGCCGACCCCACCAATAGATCCAGTGGGGAGAGGATGGTAGGGGGATATGCAGCCTATATAAAGGGCTCTCTTCCATTGGTTTTATCATCTCTCATCGATCCTCATCAACACCAAACGATCTCATCATCATATTCATCTGGTTTATCTCATCAGGTTCTATTCAAACGGTATTTAGTGAGGTAGTTTTACCCTTTATTCAAGAGATAATATTACGAGGGTTTTCTCCTTGTAATAAGTGATGCAGTGTGTACCTAATTTACCTATAGTGATCCTTCTATTTTTCTGTGGGTTTTTACCCTTTTCATTTTGGAGGGTTTCCACGTTACATCTAGTGTCCCATTTATTTCTGCATTTTGCACTTTATTTTTATCTCATAATTATCACTACATCGGTGGGTCAATAATTTACGGTCCCAACATATGGGAATTGGTGTGGGCGTAGGAGGTGGTGGAGGAGGTGGACGGGAAGAGGCATCGGATGAGGTGGAGGGTGGTGGAGGGGCATCCGATGGAGGACTACCAGATCTTCCGGTTTCGGAAGGAGGCGTGTGGTGGGAAAAGGGTGGTGTGGATCGTGGAGAACAAAAAGTGCCACCCAGAGCTGCCCAGAGCCGCTCCACTACCTCGAGACACTCATCCACATCACTCGTGATGTGGATTTCCACTTCATCTCAACCACAATATCCCATCATCTCCACCACCATCCTCACACACCCATCATTTCAAAATGAATAAAGGGATGCTATTTATATGTTTTAAATTATGGGATGGTATTTTTATGTTGTAATTTGAAATTTAATATAAAAATAAATAAATAAACTAAATTTATCTATCTTTTATCTTTCGGGCTCATTGTTCCATTTTTTCCCGATCTCACTGCTACTCTTTTCTGGGGCATCTTTCAGTCCCCTTATGTCTTGATGGGATGGATCCTCACATATTGGAGGTGTTGGATATATTTTCCCTCAGGGGGGTGGATGTTATACCAACCCAAACCTTAAAAACACTTTATTATTTAATTATTTATAATACACTTTCCCAACAATACATGCTAATAATCTCGATGTATAGTGTATTCAAAAGATTAGATACATAAAATGCATCATAAACGTAAAAAACAAATTTTTTATTTTATAACTCTACATAGTGCTCCTAAAATCTCATAGATTTTCTAAAACTCCATAGGAAAATCCGTAATAAAATGGTGAGCTAGAAAACCCATTGAAAAATAAACTTTAAAAAAAGTATAACATGATAATCAAGAGGCATAACACGATATCATAAAGAGAGTAATCATAATCATGGAAACATGATATAAGAAAATGAAAGTATAATATCATGGAATCCTAAGCATATATAAACATCGTACAACATGACAACATATAAATATTTCAATGCTAATGACAAAGACAACATATATAATAATGTCTAACCGCCATTATAATCATGGTATGCTCCGGGTGACATCCATTATAACATAGTATGGTTATGTCAACCGCTCATGCTCTATACATTGCATCACATGAGACATTAACATTACTCAATGCATTGAAGGGATATAACAGACCCACCTGTCACAACTTATGGTAACCACCATCATATTATACAGAACTATATGTGTGCCCACTACCATAGAAATAGCTTTACGCAACACCTCTCTTTAATAACACTAAAAAATAGTGCTAATAAAAAAAGTATCTTTATCAATGCTAACAAAAAGAACTGATAAAAGATGCTTTTAACAATGCTTTTTTAGCACTGATAAAGGTACACCATTTAGGAGTGATTTTTTTAGCATTGCTAAAGAGAGCACTTTTATAAACGCTTTTTTTAGTAGCACTGGTAAAACGAGATTTTATTAGCATTATTTTACTAGCATTGATAACGGTTATATTTCAAAAAAAATATTTTATCCAAAGTAATATATAAATATATAAATATATTTATATTGATATAAATATAATATATATATTTTAAATATGTTTAGTAATTTACACTTGATATATAAGATATTTAGTGAAATGACAATTAAAATAATTTAAAAAATATTTTTAATTAAAAATTAACTAATTTTTATATACTAATAGTAATTTAATAACAATTTAAAGATAAAAAAATCAATAAATTAACAAAAGATCAAAAATAAGTTAAAAACATAGCTCAAACATCAAACAACCATAAATTTTGATCCGAGTGTCCGTTAAGGCTATACCACATATCAAATCAAAGCTTGCGATGAGACCTACCCCGTAGATGGTGAGCAATGAGGTTGTAGAGCTTAGGTCACATTTCTTCACCCCAGAAAGGCCTATAAGGCCTTTAAAACATAGTTTTTAGTTGGGATACCCAATTTTTTTGACATTCAATGGAATTTCAGGCTCTTTAAAAGAGGTTTTTTTTCCGTTTTAGTGGGGACTATATTTATTTTCTGGTATTACATTCATATTGATATTAGGGCTTTAAAATTTTATCATTTTTCACAATGTACTGTTATTTATAATCAAATATATAACAATATATACACATTTTTTATATATTCACACATAAAAATTTAATTTTATAAATAAATAATTAAACATATTTACATATAAAATATATTTCTCAATATATAATCCTTATATAAATAAAAAATAATATCTATTTTATTTAAAATAAAAATTTATGAATATTTATATACCTATAAAATTAATATATATATATATATATCTGTGTGTATGTGTGTCAACACACGCATATATATATATTCAAATATTTTTATTTAAATATCAATATATAATATATGTAAATAAATATAGGCATGCATAATTATATTTATAGATGCAGATGTATATAAATATATATATATATATGTATTTATAAACACACTGACACACAAAACATATTTTATATATGTATTCAAATATATATATACATATGGATAAAACTGTAATGAAATATATATAAATATATAGATATGTCATAAAATAAAGACAGAAATAGTATAGGTGAGTGGAAAAGGTGTTGGTGTTTAAGAGGGAGGTCTCGGGTTCAAAACCAATCAAAGGCAGCGATGTGTGAGTGGGTAAAATGAGTCTAGAACTGTAAAAGGAAGCAGGGGATTCCTTACACTGTTAAAGGGGTGGGAGGGGGGGGTCCTAGCGCTATAGAAAGGGGTAAAGTGCTTTTCAATAGGGGGTGGGTCTACCCTCCAATTTTCAATTTTTTTTAATGTTTTTAATTTTTGAATTTTATCAGTGCTTTTGTAACACTGATAAAAGGGGCCCACATTTAATAGCGCTTCAATTATCAGCAATTTTATAGAACTAAAAATTCTCATTTTTGTATGATTTTAGAGGCACTATATGCAGTAGTGGCCTCAAAAGTAAAAATTTACCATAAATAAATCATAAGCATGATAAAACCCATGAGAAGAAAGTGGATTTCATAATCATGTCTTAATGATTAACTAAAGGCTATATCATAATAATTCTCAAGATAAGAAGAAATTAAATCATTTTGAACATTCATAATTTCCAAATAAACTAATTCCTTGAACATGGAGTTCCAATTTAGAAAATTCATGGGAATGATCTGGTGAAGAAAGAAAGAAAGTGCACCACTTGGGTGAAACATTATGAAATAAATAAAGGATATTTTTAAAGAATGAAAAAGAACTTAAATTTTCATAAAACAAGAATTGACCACATATGGTTATCTATAAAACAATGACTGTTTTGAAAAGTTATCTATTGTTTAAAAACATTTTATGGGGCTGATGCTTGACATGAGACCAGGAATGGGAAAAATCCCTTAAATCGTGTTCACTTAAATATGTTAATTTTGAAAGGAACTAAAAACTTGTATAACCCTGAAAATGAAAATGATAGTCAACATGGTATATATATTAGGGATATATATTAAAAATATAGGAGTCACATGAAAAGAATATGGCATAAAAAAGGGATAAAAATAAAGGGAACATGTAACTAGAAAGTCATGAAGGAGATATGTAATGTCCCATTTTATGATTTAAAACACCTTTAATGAAATCCCACTTTGTAAAAAATAAAATATTATATATCTTTTTTTGAAAAGAGGAGATGGTAAAAAAAATTTAATATGAGTAAAAAATTAATGAGGTGTCCAATTAAAAAGGAGAACATTGGCGGGAAGGGAAATCATAGACAAGGAGGGGAAATCATTTTTTAAATGAATGAGAAATATTTTTAGCATAGTTTTATTTTCAAAAAGATTTATAACTCTCTAGTAAATAATAAATGAATCAAAAAGTGATATCCACATATATAAATAGGCTATACCATATTAAATGAAACTTGAAATTAATGGAAAAATGTATAGCTCATTAAATTAAATTGTGTTATGGATGGCCCTTAAATTTTTGGGAAGAACTAAATTGTAGCCCACATCAAGGAAATCATAATTTAAAGTGAATTTTACCTATTAAAAAGTTATTAATGATATTATAAGTCATGGGGTAGTAGATACTACATAAAAATAGTAAATTGGTGTATAAAATTACAACAAACCTCAATAAAGAGAAATTGTGATGAAAACCTATACATGTGTCTGAAAATGCACTGCACATGGACTTAACATCCTTTCTCATATATGCTAACTTGTGGGAATCACCTTATGACTCCTTATATTTTTATTTTTGTGAGAAAAAGTCCTGAAAGGCATGGGTAGTTTTATGAGGAGAGACTAGGGATGAGTTTTGGGTAACTTCTTAAGACTCCTTCACTTGATCTTTTGGAAAGTTTGGAGCTTCCCCTATAATAATTTCATCTCCTATATTTGAACCACATGACATGTTATGACATCGATGGGTCAACCAAGAAGTGGAATATTATCAATTTCCCTCAGAGTCATTGGGTTTTTATATTTTTCATCAGGTGATCTTGTTTTCATTTTTGCTACTGATATTTCTCAAAGTGACTTGTTGTTGCCACTACGGTGTTCATCAGATTATTTCATGATTTGGATTATGGTTCTTCCCAAATATATGGTGTGGTCAGGGTACCGAACCTACCTTAAAAAAATCATATTCTAGTGAATTTATATTAGAATTTAATTTCTTTATTTCCCAAATATCTTTTAGTTTTATATTTTTAGAGAATTAGGATAAACACTTACATTGTAAATCCATACATTACAAGTGGACACTTATAGTCAGTATCCATTTTCCCACATAATAATTCCATTTTAAAACAAAGAATTATTTGCATTCATTAAATATATTAAATAATTTAATAATAACAACTTATTTGTCCTTTCCAATCTTTAATACACGTGAAAAACATTTTAAAGCATGGGATGAGCCCAAAAAACTTAGTAAGGGAATAAGCATGGGAATACAATATAACACATGGGTTAGAAGGAATAACTGGATAACATAAAAGGCATGAATCATGAGTAAAAATATAGAATAATAACATAAGAAACATGGAATCATAAGATAGTAGAAATATTTTAACGTGGTAGCAACATAAAACATGATATAATCATGAGCCAAGGTTAACTTCCAAGACTATATCACATGGTGTAAAACATCCCATAATGGATTTGGTTTACTCCCTAATCCCATGTATTACATCTCATGTGACTAAACATTACCCAATGCGTTAGATAAATATCTAGGTGCACTCATAATAACATTTTCATGCATATGTGTGCCACATAAACAATCAAACATAAATAATAAACATAAGGGTTACCCATAGAAATAAAAGGGTATCAAAATCATGTCACAATGCTCAACCAATGGGAGTATCATAATGGTGTCCATGAAAGAATGGATTTAAATTATAATAGGAAATCCATAAGATACAGTAAGAATAAATCATGATAAATTATAAACAACTAAAGTGGAAACATGTAAAAATAGTGTTTAAGAAACTTTTAAAATGAGACACTTTAGTGCAGTTTAAGGGAAAATATTAAAGAGTATTTAAAGAGGATAATGGAATAAATAATTTCGTAAAACCAAAAATAAACTAAGATAATTATTTATGATAAAGTGAATAATTTTAGTAAAATATTTTTGGCCTTTTAATATTTTATTGATTATACTTGAAAATTGGTACGAAATGGAAAATTTCCTTTTAATCAGGCTTCCTTATCGGGAGGAATTGAGAAGGGGACATTTTGAAACAAGTATTTCCCCATGAATAGAGGATGAATTGAACTAGATATATATGTGTGTAAAAAATAAAAAAAAATATAGATTAATTATATTATAATAATTAAGAAATAAATTGGTGTAAATATAGAGAAATAATGACCTAAAAGAAAAAAATGGTGTTTCAGAGATATCCCTTATATAAAATCTAAAAAGAGGTCCTTTTTGAAAATATTTGAGAGCAATTTGTAAATTAGATTTTTAAAACATTCATGTACATATAAATAACTTAATAAAAATTATTTTAAAATCATGGACATGAATGATAAATATTTTTTAAAATATATATTTAAAACATATAAAATGATGTTTCAGTTAAAGAGTCCCTTACAAAGATCATATCATTAAAGTGAGTCTTAAAAAAATTAATAGAAAATGTGTATTTTATGTAAATACACATAAAAGAAGTGTAAATAAAATTATATTATAATAAAAGGTATTTTCACATATAATCATAGTATGACATAATAAATAAAGTAGAAGTTAATCCCAATAAATGGAAATTGGGTTAAGAAATCTCCTACTACATTATAATCAGTCGAATAGTATGCCACATGAAGGATTAAAATTTAAAAAAATTAAATATTATGATAATAAATAAATTGATGATATAAAATGTTAATGGAGAGTTATATAAACATTGGAAAAGAATATAGGTTCATAACATCTAAAATATTCCCCGATGAAAGAAAATTGAGACTAAGTCCCTTACCTTGATTCTAACTTGTCACTTACATTATTTATCATCATGAATAATAAAATTAGCTTAATATATAATTTATTGAGAAATTTTTTTATGTTTATTATTAATTTTATATCACTTATTACCATGTTATTATTACATAATTATTTAAGTTCACGTCAGATGTTTTGACGATATATGGTCCTTGTGTCCAAAAATAAATTTGGTATGATGTCAACAGTCAAAGTGGTCAATATTTAATAATTTATATAATAATATTTATGACATAATAATCATTATTATACCTATATTATACTTCTTAATCCATCCATTAAACATGGTTATGAAAATGAACTATATTATAATCATGGAGAGGGTAGGTCGTACGTACGCTTGAGAAATGTTTCCATTTTATTAATGATCATTATGGAAATAAGTTAAGTAATATTTTAACTTTATATAATTATAATAACATCATAAATATAATATTAATCATTTAAATTTACTTATATATATCATCAATGTGATTTGGTGCAGAAAAATGAATCACATTGCATTGTGGAGGTGAGAATTCATACGTACACACGAACAACATTATTATTTTCATGTCCATGGAAAGGTAAGAATTTAAATGATATATTATCTTTAAATAATGATAAATATATTATTAATATCATATATAAACTTATAATATCATCATTTTATGTATTCTTGAGAGATGATGATGGAAAACAAATTTCATCAGTTCGCGAGGAGGTAGTCATCCGTACACACGAACGATGAATTGTTTTCCCATTTAATGGGAGAGGAGATGGATATGGGTCATGTAACTAAAATAATATCTACTAAATATATTTATCATATTTTTGTTATTATTTTATAATGGTTGAATAATATTTTAGGTATGTGGAAAAAGAAATAAAACACAATGCTTGATTAAAATCAACACCTCTTCCTCAGACAATCTTCTTTACTTAACACCTTAAGACCGCTAAGGTTGGTGTTATGACTAAAATAAGTCCTTTATAATGTGGGGAGTGATTATAAGAAATAATATGGGTTTTTATTGGTAGAATAAAATAGGTTTTTTAGTGTGATTGAAAGAGAGGAAAAGGTGCCCTATTATAAGAGACGGGAAGGACACTCTTGGAATTTCTCGAAATATTAAATTAGTTTAAATTGGTTTCCAATAACAAAAGGATACAAAGTGATTTATTTAAAATATATGATATTTATGGGTCCAAATAATATCATCAAATATTTTTGAACGTGTTAAGATCACATTATTACCCATATCATTTAATTTTTACCCTTATTTAACCCCTTTAACTCTTACCATGGCAACATGGATTTTAACTCTTTAACGGTTAAAATATTTATTATAAAATGACAAAAGACCCATAAATTAATAATTGATGAAATTTTAGACATTATCCCAAATAGTTAGACTAATTTAATATTTCTATGAAATTTATATCTTTTAATAAAATATAATTTGTTTTAAAATATCTTTAATGTCAATTTAAACACTATTCATTACATTGACTTTAAGAAAAAATCAAAAAAATAAAAATAACCTATAATTTTTTTTAATAAATACCTAACACATAATATAAATCTATAAAATTTTTGTATGAAATTAATTATCTCAAATTATAATTATTTTAATATTTTTAAAAACACTTATTTGATTTTTTAATTAATTAAATAATAACTGTATCAGCATTGTGTGAACATTTAGGGTAATTATTTCATAAATAAAAATTATAAATAGATCATTATAATGTAGATAAAAATTTTAAATTTTAGATGAATATTTATTATTTAAGTTATATTTTTCATTACCCTATATTATAAATGATATAGTTATTAAGAAATTGAGTTTTACATCTTTTACTTTTCTATAAAAAAATATTAAAAATGACATACTCTCATCAAAGTGGATTCAAAAGGTTATAAATTTCAATCCGTGAATGATTATGGTTTAACATAACTCATAAAATAAAATTTGGGTAAGTGTTATGGTCATTTTTCATTCCTTATCAATTTATTTTTATTCTTAATTACCCGATTTACCCTTTATTGTGGTAATAAAAATTACCAGTGTTACTATTCAAGTTGGCAAAAAAATAAAAGGAACCTATTTAATTAATTTTACCATCTTGAAAAAAATATTTCACCCATTTTTTTAAATTCAAAACACATTAGTTGTAGAATTTAATTTCAAATTAAATCGAAATACTTCAATGAAAAATAGTTTTTATGAAAAAATGCTTTTTTAAAACATGAAATGTTTTTATACTAAATTAAAGAATTAAAATCCATTTAAAAAACATAATTGTATTATTTTATATCAAAATTAATTAATAAAAATTTAAAATTAATCCAAAACATAAATTTTACCTTGTAAATACTTTGAAAAATATAATTTTGAAAAAATGGTATTTTTCCATATTCAATGAAAAATAAAACCATTCAAAAAATTGTCAAAAATTTCATGACAGAAAAAATTTTATATGATTTTTTTATAAAAAAAATTTTATTTTATCTTATAAATTTTCTAAAGTA
The DNA here is from genome assembly GCA_963277665.1 of Viscum album. Taxonomy (NCBI): domain Eukaryota; kingdom Viridiplantae; phylum Streptophyta; class Magnoliopsida; order Santalales; family Viscaceae; genus Viscum; species Viscum album. The sequence goes on along the minus strand of OY728128.1, from coordinate 1,110,663,118 downwards.
TCAAGGAATTTTTTATATTATTTTTAAATAAAAATAAATAAAAAACATTTTTGATGAAAATGTATTTTTTCAAGAATAAAATGAAGTTTTTAATAATTTAGTTCTTATTTAACAAGAAATAATTAATACATTATAAATAAAAAATACCATTAAATATTTCCTAATGATGTTAATTCTATCCATTCCCACAAATTTAATGGTTAGGTTACAACCGTCACATTTAAATAATAAGATAACATTGTTTGTTTAAGCTTGGTGATACATATATTGTATGCTATCAAACATAGTATTTCATTTTAAAATATCAATATTTCACATTCTCCCCCAGCATTGGAAATTGAATCCTCAAAACATTGAATTGAGGCTCGATAAATAAGGTTTGACTTTTAAAAATACCTTTGTTGAAATGACACATTAGAAAAAGAATTAATAAAACTTCCACTTTAAAATAAAGAAAGGGAAGTATGAAGGTCACCTCGGATAAACCATACTAGGATTTCTGGTATGAAAACCTGTAAATGGAAGATAAAAACTAACTATCATGTTTTATTTAGAATAATAGAGAACATGGTCACTATGAAGTTAATCGACAAAAAACCATAAATTTCTGATGGGTTAAAATCAAATTGATTTCACAGAAAGAAAATTAAATAGATAGTGTTTTTATTTAAAAATCCATTTAACTAAATTTTAGGAATTTATTTTCTTTCTAAAATAATAACATAAGGAAAAAATACTTACTTTAAAATTATAGATTAACCATTTAATCAATTTCCATCACAAACTCATAATTATCTCTAAATGATGAGTATTAAAGATCAATTTTTAACACCTAAAGCACTAGAATCAACTTCTAGAAAATCAAATAATCCCAAAAATATTAACTATATATTTCTCATTTATTGAAACATTAACCAAAACCAATAGAGTTAGGAAATGATATGATAATTCAAAAAAATAATAAACCTTTAAATGAATAAATATTACATTCAATCTCTAAAATTTAATAGTAATACATAAAGTTCAACATTGATCATTAAAATATCATTAAAATTCCTAAAATATTATCTCAACTAAGATTGAAACCCAATAATAAGAGGGATATTATCACATGGTCTTCTATGATATATTTTAATAACATCAATTACTCTTGAAGTATCATACAAAAAAATTAATTTCCCTAATAATCTTTAAGATACGCTAACCATTTCCACAAATAAAATGAATCACCGTAAATCCACAATAAAATCATTTATAATTTTAAAATATAATTCAACCTTTATTCCTCAAATAAATCCCATAGTATTCTATTTACCTTGATCATATAGGGTTTCTAAAATAATGAAGATCTTCTAAAAAAACATATGCCACTTAATCACCAAATCATTTTCCAATCCAAGAGAAATCTATTCAATAAAACATATGCCACAAAAATAATTTTATTATTAATACATCAAATCATTTAATTAAAAATAAAAATTAATACTAATTGGGGATTCATATAGTCTAGTGATAGGAGATTCACCCTTTCTACCCTTCGGTTATGGGTTCAATTCTCATAGCCCTATCAGATGTGAGAGGTTGTCACACAGTCTGCGGGATGTATTTTATTCTAAAATTATTTTAATATAATTCTTATAAAATTAAAAAAACCATGAGAAACATCCTCAAAATAATACTAATATGTTTTAACATCAAGGGTTTCTCATACCATTCCTTTTTCATTCAAAAATGTTATAACCCTATAATTTTCTAAAAAATGATTATTTCTAATAATATCATTAGTCAAATTAAAATTTCATAACATAAATCCTAAAATGGGTTCCTAAGACATTGGAATTATGATCAAAATTATAATTATAAACCTGGGATGGTATCCCTAACTCTTAAGATTACCTCACATGAAAACATCCTAATCTCCAAAGTTGTCGAAACCCTGATTTAATACATACTATAAAGACCCTACTATAAGAAAATATTATTCTAATGACATTAGATTATAATCTAATTTATTTGTTTAAAAAATATCTTTTAGACTTAGAGTTTTAGAGAATTAGGATAAACACTTACATAGTAAACCCATACATTACAAGTGGGTACTTATATTGAGTATCCATTTTTTCACCAAAGGAAACCCTTTTAAAACAAAAAATTATATCTTCTCATGAAACATATTCAATACCTTCATCATGGTATATTTTTTTCCTTACCAATATTTAATACATATGAAACACATTTTAAAACATGGGATGAGTACAAAAATATTAGTAATGGAATTAACACGGGAATACAATATAACACATGAGTTATGTAACTCCCTGAGATTTTATGAAAAATATTCTTTTTAATTTCATTGATATATTCTGTTGTATGCTACACCAATATTATCTTGCACTATATGCAACACCGTATTAGCTTGCAGTATACGCAACCCGGACTTGTCTTACATTACACCCAATCACGACCTTCCTCGATAGTGTGTGTTGTACGCAATACCGGGTTTCACTAAACAACAATATATGGTTATAATATTATTATGAACTAGCCATTATGAATAGTATTAATTAAATTTTGAATTTTATAACATTATTATTCATCTTACACATTTTCTAGATCATGTTATAAAAACAAAATAATTTTTTCGTGTAAAATAAGTATTTTTTAAAAAATGCAGTTTTGCCGCCTTTTGATGGTACACCCATTTTAAATTTAATTTTTGACATTTTTATAAGTTAAATTTTACAAAATAAAATTATTCTTTGTAATCAGGGTATAGAATTTTACCTTGGATAAAATTTTCATATTATTCTGATAACTTTCATATTTTAATGAATAGTAAAAACACGGTATATTTTAATTAAAAATTACTTTTTTCATCCTAATAATTTATGTAGTTAAATTATAATATTGAATGGTTTTAAAGTATAAATAGAATATATTTTTACCATTTAATGTAATATATATTATTAGCATTGATTTTACCTTGAATTCTTAAGTTAAATCAATTCAATCTTTTGCAATGTTTTAAACAAAAACCCGTTTTCTTTCGACAATGAGATTAATTTTAATTTAATTTTTGCAACTTATGTGTATTGAATTTGAAAAAATGGATCCCATATTTCTAATCAGTGGATCCAAATTATATTAATCGACTACTTTTTATTTTTGGGCATTATGAATAGTAACTACGGTAAATTTTATTTACCATAGTAAAAGGTAAGTCGGGTAATTAAGGGTAAATATAATATTATAAAATTACCCTAACACTTGTCTTAATACAACTGGATGATTATATTTCGTCCTAATTCAGATTTGGGTCTAAATGGAATCCATTATAACCCACTTAGAGGTGATTAGGACCTTTAGTTTATTTTATTTAAAGGAAGGTGAAATATGTCTCACTCAACTTTAATAATTAAAGTATTTTTAATACAAGTTTATACAGAATATAAATTCGGTTATAATTACTAATTTGAAATATAAAATGTTTTTCTTTATCATGGTAATTTATTTTTAATTTTTAAGAGTAATTTAATTACCTTATTATCTTATACATTAATGGTGCAGAAATTATTTTTTTAGTGAAAAATTAATAATATAGTTTTTATTGAAATAGTAATACATAACAAAAGGCCAAAAATCTGTACAAAACGTATTAGTAGTGTATATATAAACCCTAATCATCCACTGTCCGAATTTTTGACCATTTGGATCCTTATAAAGGCGATTATGACACATATAATATTTTATTTTAAATGATTCCAAAGTTGTCACCTTCATAATTTAATAATGATAACAATTTACATGTTGTTATTTTAAGATGATAAATTCTATTAAAATTATCATTATAAAATATTTGATATTTATCTTCATTAAAAGATTTTATTTTTAATTTTTATGCAACAAATGAGTATATTAAATATTTATACAAAAATGTTGTACTATTTATTTTATTAAGATATATACCAAATAAATGGTTCTAAAAATATTAAAATAAATATTATATGAACTATTTCATGTACTCCACTAATTTTCTAGATTACTATGAAATTTTAGGAACCTATTAAATATTTTAGTTTGAATATATCATTTGTGTGGATTTAATTTAAATTCAAATAAATGGATAGTGTCAAAATTGACACTATCGTTATTTTATAAAAATAACATATTATTAAATTGTTTAAAAATCACAAAAATATTTAAAAATTATAAATTGAAATTTATATAGTCTAAAATGTAATAAATTATCTAATTATGGATAATTCACAGCACATATGTAATTATTTATAACAATTTAAAATTTAGAATCTTATTACCACAAATAAAATTTAATAGATTAAATAAAGATAAATCAAGTTGATAATGTTTAAAATAAATTCCCTACATGTCTAAATTTTATTGGTTGATGATATTATAACCCTGTAACATCTAATCCTCGAATTGAGTCATTTTTTGAGGTCATTATGAGGGCATTGAATTTATATTAAACTAATATTTTTGAGGATTCCAATGATGCCCCTCTCCTCCCTTATAAAAGTGCACCTCCTCCCTCTCCTCCTTACACCACTTTGAACCTTCATGCTCGGCCAAACCCTGACCATTTCACTTCCCCACTTCCTTAGAAACCTACTAGAGGTACTGGTTTTCTCAAAAGACCAACTCTAGTGCCCTAAAGAGAAAGATTAAAGGAGGCACTTTGAGAAAGAGGTAATACCTTATACCGTTTTCTTCAAGTTCAATTCTTCTTCTACTCCCTATTATTTAGTTGTTTCGTTATGAAGTAATAACATCAGTATTCCTCATATACTGATATGTTATTATAAATATTAAACAGCCCTATTTCACCTTCTATCCATATTACGGAAAACAAAATCACCGCGTGTGCGTACATACGGAATACCGTCCCCACGTCGTGGTGTAATCTGTTTTTCCACCAAAACCATACATGGATGGGTATAATGGTGTAAATAATAACTATATATGGTTATTATAACATCATACAGATTCTGATATATTATACCATCCACTCAAATTCTATAATTATGGGAATGATATCATCGCTCGTGCGTACATACGGACTACTGTCTCCATGATGCGATGAGATTCATTCTCCATGTTAACCATACATGAATGATCATAAAGTTTATAAAATGAATAATAATGAAATATATGAAATAACAATTATACTGGATTTATGTATATATATATGTATGTCATCTATTTAGTTTCATCCAATTCAATAATGAAACGAAAACAACGTTCTTGCATACGTACAGCCTACTGTCTCCATGAACGGTGTATTTCATTCCTTTTATCGATCTATAACATATACATATATTATGAATATAAATCATGTTTTACATTCTGGAATTATTTAAATCAGGATATAAATAATAATATCATGAATGACAAGTCGAAACACATACGATAAATGAAATGATTTTACCCAAAATGCTACTTTAACATGGAATTTACAAAAAAACGGGTAATATAAAGTCATAAGTGAAACATATATGATATCATAACAATGAATATGATTATGTAATAAGTCAATGACATTATTTAAATCATTATAAAGGAGGTTCAGATCCATACGAAGCATATCGGACCTAAGGTAAGGGATAATTTTGCAAATCTCGTCTTTATCCGATATTGCTTATTCGTAAGTATTTACTGGGGTTATTTCTATCATCCATTTCCATGTTTTATAAAAGTGTTTTCATGTATGTTTTAAGTCCTTTTTAACAATTTTTTACTTTTACTACATGGTATGTAAGGAATCTTTCTTTTGTTTACGTTACAAGGTACGTTTTTTACTTTTCTGGCAAAAGTATGAGAAGAATGTTTTTTTAACTTATACGGCACGAATGGATTTTTATGGTTTTATACAGCCTTATTATCATGAAGCTTCCTCCAAAAGATTTCATGAATATTTTCAACAAAAAAAATTTCTTTTAAAATTGCATGATGTTTTGTGAAAATAAATTGATTTTGAAGAAGAAAGGATATTTTCCTCAAAAATTCATTTCAAGTGTTTTATCAAAACCATTTTCCATCTAAGATGACATTATTTCATTTATGTATGTTTCACGTATAAAGTCTCTATGATTTACATGGATTCACTTTTATTATTATGAAATGATATCCATTTTTTTATATGGATTATGTGATGATGGGATGATGTTTATTAAACCCATTTTATTTGTTGGGTTATTATGAATGATGTATGTTTATTTTGTGGCACAAGTAAGAATAATTTCATTATGAGATGGGTGGGACCTATATCTCCCTCCAATGCATTGGGTAAATATATTTTTTTCATGAGATAGACAAGTCTGGAATGGTAAGTTAATCTGGTTCAGTGTTACAGGACTGAAATGAGGAGTGAACTCGATTCAGAAAGGGACCTTGTTCACTAAGATGGTCTTCGCAGGAATGCCTTGGCTACTATGGAAATCATAACATGTGCTGAATGGTTTCCATAATTAAATGTTTTATTCCCATTATATTTTATCATGGTTGATGTTACATTATGATATATTCCTTACGTACTTCCACAATTTATGTCTTTTCTCAAAATTTTGATGTTTAAATTTCATGTTCAAGTTTTTGCTTTCAAATATTTATGGATTGTTTTATGTTCTCTATGTTTTCCCTTACTAATCATTTGATCTCACCCTTTATATGTTTTCTCTTCCCCATGATTTAAAGAAAGGTTTTATGTAATAAAACCAAGGGGAAGATCATTAATGGAGATTTTGAAGATCTTTCTCCACGATTAGAAGATAATATTACGAGTTTCCAAAGACACTAAACTATTACGGTCCTTGTGTGTCTATTTTTGTTATGTATTAAGTATTCCAAAAAAGTAATGTAATGTCCATGTACATCAGGATTTGGGCCTCTAAAGTTGGTATCAGAGGAAAGGTTTAGTCAACCTTTGGAAACTAGGATGAGAAAAACTTTAGTGAAATCTCTAGAGATATTTCTAAGGTATGTCCAGGGATGCCCCTATGGTTAAGTATACGTATAGGTTAGAGTCCTAGAAATTATGTTTCCAATCATGAATATCCTAGGGTGAACCTAAGGTGTCATGCATTAAATAATTTTTTGATAATTTAGACATCCCATAAGTGACTTTTTATGATTATGTGGTTCCTCGTTATTTTAACTTTTCTTAAACTATGGTTTCTGGTCTTAGTCAATAGAGGGAACGAGAAGGAATTCGATTAACATTGATTACAATGGAAAAATTGGTGACTATGATCAAAAAAATTATGTAACTCCTGGAGAGAAAGATATGGTGATTATGCTGAATCAGTCATCTCGATATATGATTAACAAGGTGAACTTTAGTTGTTTTCCTAAGTCATCAAATAAGAGGAAGATGGAATTTTATGCATGTTCGCATGGTGAGGATCATAGACAAAGGAATATTGAGATTTCTAAAAAAAGGGATGAAGAACCTTGAGGAATACCTCAAATAGAGGGGAAGATGTTATCTATGTGGATAAAAGGGTCATAGAGTGACAGACTGTTATGGATTCCAATGTCTTATCTGCGGAGAACATGGGCATTATCCAAATAAATTCCCTGACCTAAGAAGTTACTTCTAAATCAAGGAAGGACTTATTCCTTGACAATCATTTAATAGGATGGATTAAAGTGTTTTGTATTGGTATTCATGAATAATTTTGTTGAGGTATTTTTATGGTATATTGGAATATCTATGTATTGGTCCATTTTGGTTTTCCATAAGAATATGTCATCAGTAACTAAGAAAAGTGATTGAAATATTTTTGGAAGGTAGATGATATGCGCATAATGAAGGGATAAGAAGATAATTAGATGTTTGATTGTATTCATGAGCTCATGACTAATATAAGGACAAAGTGATATCATGATTTGAGTATATATAAATTTTTGGATTTTGTTATGTGGAATGATTTACCTTCTGACAGCATTCATGTTTTCACTAAGGTTCTATGGTAATTTTGTTTCAAGATAACACATGATTAAGGAATTTACATGTTTGGAATGTGACCAACAAGATATGTCATATGATAAAATGATGTTATTCACGTTCTTGTTATGTGACCTTTCCAGTAATCATTTTCTGTACACTATGAGATTGGACAAATGTATTTTTGATAAGTCTAAATATTGGAAAGGGTTATGTCAAACATCAGATAGTATTGTTTTAGGTTAGGACTTTTTTTCGTTGTAGGAATGTTATTATAATGTAGTTTTAGAAAAAGGGACAACCTGCAAGATGGGTGACAACCTGCCGCATCAGACAAGGCTGTGGAAGTCGAACCCACAACCGAAGTGAGACAGGCCTTTATCACCTACCATTGGCCTATAGGAAGTCCATGGTTACTGTAAAGTAGTTTTATTTTATTCAGAGGTATGATAAATAAAGTCTAAGTCCTTTTTTGGAACCATATACGACTAATCTCACCATAAGATGGACTTTTAACTTTTTATAACCTTTTGAAACAGATGGAATGACCCATCATTCTATCACATGATCTGCTAACACTTAACGAATAACAAATTCAACTTCATTTATTTAAGAGATGAAGTGGAAATTGTTCCATTCACGAACAACTGCGAGATTGTACCAAAATCATGTAAGTATTTCTTTTAATTCATCAACTTTAGGGAAATGATCTTGAAAACCAAAAATGTTGTCCTAGTGCCCTTATATCCAATAAATTAGATGGTACCTTAGATCATCACAAATCTATGGCTCTGTGATTGTTGGATTTTTCATAGCCATGTCATCTACCACTCTCCATCAGAACTTGATGGTTATATTTTTCTTCCATATCCATATTTTCACCTATGTTCTCCTACATGGAAACCCAGTGATGAGTTAATTTGGGTAACCAATATGTTTCATACTTCACTTTTTAAAATGATGTTTTTGAATTTATTTTTACGATATGGGTTTCTATTAAAACTTTCGAGTAGTAAACCATTTATAACTCCGATGAATTTCGAGGGCGAAATTCATTTTATGGGGGGTAAAATGTAACACCCCGAGATTTAATAAAAAATATCATTTTTAATTTCATTGATGTCTTCTATTGTACGCTACACCAAGATTATCTTTCACTATACACAACACCATATTATCTTGCATTATACGCAACCCTGACTTGTCTTATATTACACGCAATCGCGACCTTCCTCGATAGCATGTGTTGTACGCAATACCGGGTCTCACTAAACAACGATATATGGTTATAATATTATTACGAACTAGCCATTATGAATAGTATTAATTAAAATTTTAATTTTATAACATTATTATTCATCTTACACATTTTCTAGAACATGGTATAAGAACAAAATAAATTTTTCGGGTAAAATAAGTATTTTTCAAAAAATGCAGTTTTTCCGCCTTTTGATGGCGCACCCATTTTAAATTTAATTTTTTACATTTTTATAAGTTAAATTTTACAAAATAAAATTACTCTTTGGAATCAGGATATAAAATTTTACCTTAGATAAATGTTTCATATTTTATTGATAACTTTCATATTTTAATGAATAGTAAAAACATGCTATATTTTAATTAAAAACAACTTTTTCATCATAATAATTTATGTGGTTAAATTATAATATTGAATGTTTTTAAAGTATAAATAGAATATATTTTTACCATTTAATTTAATGTATGTAATTATCATTTATTTTACCTTGAATTCGTAGGTTAAATCAATTCAATCTTTTGCAATGTTTTAAACAAAAATAAGTTTTCTTTCGACAATGGGATTAATTTTAATTTAATTTCGGCAACTTCTGTGTATTGAATTTGGAAAAATGGATTCCATATTTGGAATCAGTGGGTATAAATTATATTAATATACTACGTTTTCTTTTTGGCATTATGAATAGTAACTACGGTAAATTTTATTTACCATAGTAAAAGGTAAATCGGGTAATTAAGGGTAAATATAATATTATAAAATTACCCTAACACTTGTCTTAACACAATTGGATGATTATATTTCATCCTAAGTCATATTTGGGTCGAAATGGAATCCATTAGAACCCACTTGGAGTTGATTAAGACCTTTAGTTTATTTTATTTAAAGGAATGTGAAATATGTCTCACTCAACTTTAATAATAAAAGTATTTTTAATACAAGTTTATACTGAATATAAATTCGGTTATAAATACTTATTTGAAATATAAAATGTTTTTCCTTATCATGGTAATTTATTTTTAATTTTTAATAGTTATTTAATTACCTTATTATCTTATACATTAATGATACCGCATTTATTTATTCAGTGAAAAATCAATAATATAGTTTTTAATGAAATAGTAATATATATCAAAAGGCCCCTAAATCTACACAAAACTTATTAGTAGTGTAAAAATAAACCCTAGTCATCCACTGGGCGAATGTTTTACCATTTGGATCCTTATTAAAGCGATTATGACACTTATAATATTTTATTTTAAATGATTCCAACGCTGTCACCTTCATAATTTAATAAAGATAACAATTTACATGATGTTTTTTTAAGATGATAAATTGGATTAAAATTATTATTATAAAATCTTTTATATTTATCTTTATCGAAGGATTTTATTTTTAATTTTTATGCAAAAAATAAGTATATTAAATAATTATACAAAAATGATGTACTAATTATTTTATTAAGATATATACTAAATAAATGGTTTTAAAAATATTAAAATAAATATTATATAAACTATTTAATGTACTCCACTAATTTTATATATTAATATGACATTTTATAAACCTATTGAATATTTTATTTTGAATATATCATTTGTGTGGATTTAATTTAAATTCAAATAAATGAATAGTGTCAAAATTGACACTATTGTTATTTTATAAAAATAACATATTATTAAATTGTTTAAAAATCAAAAAATATTTAAAAATTATAAATAGAAATTTATATAGTCTACAATGTCATAAATTATCTAATTATAGATAATTCACAGCACATAAGTAATTATTTATAACAATTTAAAATTTAGAATCTTATTACCACAAATAAAATTTAATAGATTGAATATGGATAAATCAAGTTGATAATGTTTAAAATAAATTCCCTACATGTATAAATTTTATTTTTTGATGATATTACAACCCTATCTCATCTAATATTCGAATTGAGTCATTTTTGGAGGTTTTTTTGAGGGGTTTGAATTTATATTAAACTAATATTTGTGAGGATTCCAAAGGGGCCCCTATCCTCCCTTATAAAAGGGAACCTCCTCCCTCTCCTCCTTACACCACTTTGAGCCTTCACGTTTGGCCAAACCCTACCAATTTCCCTTCCCACTTCCTTAGAAACCTACTATAGGTACTGGTTTTCTCAAAAGACCAACTATAGTGCCCTAAAGATAATGTTTAAAGGAGGCACTTTGAGAAAGAGGTAATACCTTCTACCGTTTTCTTCAAGTTCCATTCTTCTTCTACTCCATATTTTTTAGTTGTTTAATTATGAAGTAATAACATCAGTATCCCTCATATACTGATATGTTATTATAAATATGAAACAACTCTATTTCACCTTCTATGCATCCTACGGAAAACAAAATCACCGCGCGTGCGTACATACGGAATACCATCTCCACGCCGTGGTGTAATCGGTTTTCCACCAACACCTTACATGGATGGGTATAATGGTGTAAATAATTACTATATATGGTTATTATAACATCATAATGATTCTGATATATTATACCATCCACTCCAATTCTATAATTATGGGAACGATATCATCGCTCGTGCGTACGTACAGACTACCATCTCCACGACGCGATGAGATTCATTATCCATGTTAACCATACATGAATGATCATAAAGTTTATATAATGAATAATAATGAAATAAAGGAAATAATAATTCTACTAGATTTATGTATATATATATATATATATGAATGTCATCTATTTAGTTTCATTAAATTCAACAAGGAAACGAAAACAGCGTTCATGCGTACGTACGACCTACCCTCTCCATGAACGGTGTATTTCATTCCTTTTATTGATCTATAATATATATGTATATGATGAATATAAATCATTTTTTACATTCTGGAATTATTTAAATTAGGATATAAGTAATAATATCAAGAACGACAAGTTGAAACACATACGATAAATGAAATGATTTTACCCAAAATGCTACTTTAACATAGAATTTACAAAAAAAAGGTAATACAAAGTCATAAGTGAAACATATATAATATCATAACAATGAATATGATTATTTAATAAGTCAATGACATTATTTAAATAATTATACAGGAGTTTTGGATCCATACGAAGCATATCAGACCTATGATAAGGGATAATTTTGCAAATCCCATTTTTATCTGAGATTTCTTATTCGTAAGTATTTACTGGGGTTATTTCTGTCATCCATGTCCATGTTTTATAAAAGTGTTTTCATGTATGTTTAAAGTCCTTTTTACCCATTTTTTACTTTTACTACGTGGTATGTAAGTAATCTTTCTTTTGTTTACGTTACGAGGTACTTTTTTTACTTTTCTGGAAAAAGTACGAGAAGAATGTTTTTTTAACTTATACGGAACGAATGGATTTTTATGGTTTTATAAAGCCTTATTTTCATGAAGCTTACTCCAAAATATTTCATGACTATTTTCAACAATTTTTTTTAAAATTGCATGATATTTTGTGAAAAGAAATTGATTTTAAAGAAGAAAGGATATTTTCCTCAAGAATTCATTTCAAGTGTTTTATCAAAACCATTTTCCATCTAAGATGACATTATTTCATTTGTGTATGTTTCAAGTATAAAGTATTTATGATTTAAATGGATTCAATTTTCTTATTATGAAATGATATCCATTTCTTTTATATGGATTATGTGATGATGGGATGATGTTTATGAAACCCATTTTATTCGTTGGGTTATTATGAATGATGTATGTTTATTTTGTGGCACAAGTAAGAATAATTTAATTATGAGATGGGTGGGACCTATATCTCCCTCCAATTCGTTGGGTAAGGATTTATATATCATGAGATAGACAAGGCTGGAATGGTATGTTAATCCGGTTCAGTGTTACAGGACTGAAACAAGGAGTGAACTCGATTCAGAAAGGGACTTTGTCCACTAAGATGGTCTTGGTAGCAATGCCTTGGATACTATGGAAATCATAACATGTGTTGAATGTTTGCCACAATTACATGTTTTATTCCCGTTATATTTTATCATGGTTGATGTTCAATTATGATATATGCCTTAAATACTTCCATGATTTATGTCTTTGCTCAAGATTTTGATGTTTAAATTTCATTTTCAAGTTTTCACTTTCAAATGTTTATGGATTGTTTTATGATCTCTATGTTTTCCCTTATTGATCATTTGAGCTCACCCTTTATATGTTTTCTCTTCTCTAGGATTTAATGAAAGGTTTTAGGTAATAAAACAAAGGGGAAGATCATTAATGGAGATGTTGAAGATCTTTCACCACGATTAGAAGATAATATTCTGAGTTTCCAAAGACACTAAACTATTACGGTCCTTGTGTGTCTGTTTTTGTTATGTAATAAGTATTCCCCAAAAGTAATGTAATGTCCATGTATGTCAAGATTTGGGCCTCTACAGTTGTTAAAAGAGGAAAGGTTTAGTCAAAATTTGGAAACTAGGATGAGAAAAACTTTAGTGAAACCCCTAGATATATTTCTAAGGTATGTCTAGGGATGTCCCTATGGTTAAGTATATGTATAGGTTAGAGTCCTAGAAATTCTGTTTCCAATCATGAATAACCTAGGGTGAACCTAAGGTGTCATGGATTAATTTTTTTTTGATAATTTAGACATACCATAAGTGACTTTTTATGATTATGTGGTTCCTCGTTATTTTAACTTTTCCTACATTATAGTTTCTGGTCTTAGTCAATGGAGGGAACGAGAAGGAATTCGATTAACATTGATTATAATGGACAAATTGGTGACTATGATCAAAAAATTATGTAATACCTGGAAATAACGATATCGTGATTATGTTGAATCAGTCATCTCGATATATGATTAACAAGGTGAAATTTAGTTTTATTCCTAAGTCATCAAATAAGAGGAAGATGGAATTTTATGCATATTCTCATGGTGAGGAGCATAGACAAAGGAATATTGAGATTTCTAAAAAAGGGATGAATAACCATGAGGAATACCTCAAATGGAGGGGAAGATGTTATCTATGTGAAGAAAAGGGTCATAGAGTGACAGACTATTATGGATTCCAATGTCTTATCTGCGGAGAACATGGGCATTACACAACTCAATGCCCTGACCTAAGAAGTTACTTCTAAATCAAGGAAGGACTTATTCTATGACTATAATTTAAGAGGATGGATTGAAGTGTTTTTTATTGGTATTCAAGAATAATTTGGTTGAGGTACTTTTGTGGTATATTGGAATATCTATGTATTGGTCCATTTTGGTTTTCTATAAGAATATGTCATCAGTAACCATGAAAAGTGATTGAAATATATTTGGAAAGTAGATGATATGTGCATAATGAAGGGAAAAGAAGATAATGATATGTTTGATTGTATTCATGAGCTCATGACTAATATAAGGACAAAGTGATATCATTATTTGAGTATATATAAATTTTGGGATTTTGGTATGTGGAAAGATTTACCTTTTGATAGCATTCATGTTTTCACTAAGGTTCTATGGTAATTTTTGTTTGCAGAGACCACATGATTAAGGAATTTACATGTTTGGAATGTGACCAACAAGATATATTGTATGATAAAATGATGTTATTCACATTCTTGTTATGTGACCTTTTCGGTAATCATTTTCTGTACACTATGAGATTGTACAGATGTATTTTGGATAAGTGTAAAGATTGGAAAGGGTTATGTAAGACATCAGATAGTATTGTTTAAGTCTAGGAATTTTTTTTGGATATTATTGGAGGATTGTTATTATAATGTAGTTTTAGAAAAAGGTACAACCTGCAAGATGAGCGACAACCCGTCGCGTCGGACAAGGCTGTTGAAATCGAACCCACAACCAAAGTGCGACAGGCCTTTTTCGCCTTCCACTGGCCTACAAGAAGTCCCTCGTTAGTGTAAAGTAGTTTTATTTTATTAATCGGTATGATAAATAAAGTCTAAGTCCATTTTTGGAACCGTATACGAATAATCTCACCATAAGATGGACTTATAACTTTTGCTAACCTTTTGAAATAGATGGAATGAACCATCATTCTATCACATGATCTGCTAACGCTTCACAAATAACAAATTCAACTTCATTTCTTTAAGATATGAAGTGGTAATTGTTCAATTCACGAACAACAGTGATATTGTACCAAAATCATCTATGTATTTCTTTTAATTCGTCAACTTTAGGGAAATGATCTTGAAAACGAAAAATGTTGTCCTAGTGCCCTTATATCCGATGAATTAGATGGTACCTTAGATCATCACAAATCTATGGCTTTGTGATTGTTGGCTTTTTCATAGCCATGTCCTCTACCACTCTCCATCAGAACTTGATGGTAATATTTTTCTTCCATATCAATATTTTCACCTATGTTCTTCTACGTGGAAACCCAGTGATGAGTTAATTTGGGTAAGAAATATGCTTCATACTTCACTTTTTAAAATGAATTTTTTGAATTTCTTTTTACAATATTGTTGACGCTCCTTTCGTCACGGAATCTAAAGTTCGGAAAAGGGAATATCTGAGCTTAAAGTGATTAATCCTTTGAAGAAACATCAAAAATCGACAAAGGGATGGAAAAGGAGAACATTGCCCATGTATCGCGCAAGTTCCATCTTGGTCGCGCAAGTCTACTTGCGCGCCGACTCAACACTTGCGCGACCCCTCATGGTCGTGCAAGGGACTTGCGCGACAGATCTGGTAACCGCCCAGTAACCGCCCGGGGTCTTCTTTTTTCCTATAAATAGACCCTGTGGGCCCCCCATTGAGAAGGATCTCTTCCCAGAAACTCGGATCAAAGCTCCCGACGCCCAAGTCTCTTCTCAAAGCTTCCAGAACACTTCTAAGGTAATTTCTTACCTAGAATGGAAGATCTAAAGGGAAGAAGGAAGGCCTAAGTGTTGAAACTTATCAAACACTTGCGCGCCGACTTAATTCCTTCAATATAACTTGCGCGTCCCTCTTCTGGAAGAACCTCAAGAGGATGGGAAAGGGTTTAATAAAGAGTCGCTCAAGTAATTCAACCCTGGTTGAAAATCGCGCAAGTATCCCTTATGTCGCGCAAGTATACTTGCGCGACCAATACTTGCGCGCCGCCGCAGGACTTGCGCGACCTTCAATACTTGCGCGCCCCTATCTTTTTGGGTGCCCATCTTGCCCTTTTTCACCCCTCTTAAGCCATTTTCACCCTTCCTATTCAAGATTCAGTCTTCAAGATACTTTTCAAAGCCATTTATGGCATGATTTCTTGATTTGACATCCTTATCTGAAAGGAATTATGTGAAATATCTCTCAAAACCTAATGATTTAAACATCTTTATATCACCAAAGATTGAGAGTTCATTCATTTCAACCTCATCCTTTAAGATGAGAGAATCCTAACCTGGGTTTCCTTTTCAGGAATAATCCCCAGTTATAAAACCTTTAAACTTGGGCATCTTCCTTAAGAATAAGCCCCAATCAAAGTCCTTTAATCTTGGGCATCCTCCTCAGGAGTAAGCCCCAAACCTTAATCCCTAACCTGGGTCTCCTTTTCAGGAATAAAGACTCAGTCATAACCTTGGGCTTCCTTTTCAGGAGTAAGCCCCAAGTCCCCTAACCTAGGCTTCCTTCTCAGGAATAAGTCCTAGTCATAAATCTTGGGCATCTTTCTTAAGAGTAAGCCCCAAGTCTCTTAAAATTTCTCTTAACCAGTCATAAATTTCCTTTGATTTGGGTTTCCTTTTCAGGAATAAAACCCAATCATAAGTCCCCTCCTAACTTGGGCATCCTCCTTAGGAGTAAGCCCCAAGATTAGAGTATTCAAATCTCCATGAAGCACATATAACTTTGTGGACCCTGTTCATGGATTTTCTTCCTAAAAGTAAATCCTAAACCTTCATCTATCTGGGCAGTCATCCTTACATAAGCCCCAAACAAAATTCTTATGATTGCATCCTTCATGGCACAATTGTCTAAAATTTTACCAATACCTCTTGTTTCTCATACCGAGCATGACTCACGTGAGCTTAGAGTGTAAAAGTAATTATGACATTCATCTTTGAGCCATCAATCATAAAATATCATATCCCATTCCTCGAACTACGTGGATTCTGATTCCTTTTTTTAAAACAAAGGATACGTAGGTAGCCCATTCATGGGTTCGATCCCAACATTGAAATAATCTCTGTCCTTCTGAATGACGATAAACTTCAAGTACCCCACTGAGTGGCTTTAAAACCAGCCTGGTCATCAAAATGACCAAGAGACTTTTTTATAAATGTTTTGAAGGATACCATTGACCAAGAATCTCTAAACAAATATAGATGATTCTATATTGATGAAGAACCTCGAATACATATAAAAGATTCTCTAAATTTCTTGCATATTTAATCATTGATTGTTAAAACTAAAGGAAAGCTCATTTTATACTTGGTAATGTAATAAGGATTCACGAACTTAACTTAAATCTATAAAGAGAGTCCCGGAGTAGACAATAATTCCCCTCAAAAAGGTGTGATGAGTCCGACCTCCCATCCTCTCGACCAATGCAAATTCCTAAGCCTCATTAGCCCACAAGCTAATGAGCGCCTGCCTTTGGAAAGTAGGTCCAAACGGATGTGGAATCATTGGATGTTTCCGGTTCTACGAACAAACCCGGTAGAAACCGATCGGAACGTTTGAATCTCCCGTCCAGGAGGTCATCCCCGGATTCCGCGCGAAACAAAAAATGGTGAACCCGACGTGAATCCTTAACCAAGTTAAAAGTGATGTTCTTCTTATCTGTTAGGCCCTTTTGGGCCAACAAGGCAATCATTGACATATGATCATCCAAAAGATGCAGTAGCCGGATTCATCTTGATTATGTCTGTTATATGGAATAGGCACTCTTTTTTCAATATCTTCTACAAAAAAAATGGCTTTCCTTAAATTCACCCCTGTGAATACTGCTGCTGAGAACACCTCTACTGTGAGGTCTGCTGCCATGAAAACCAATGCTGCTACTCCTGCTGGAACGTCATCCGCTCTGAAGATGACATCACCAACTCAGCGTATTCAACGCTGTGTTTCAAATGCACTGGTTAAGGAGTACCGTCGCAACGGTACTATCCCAACTCTGGAGGCCGCTCGTCAAGCCCTCCAAGTTAACAATTCTACCTGGTCGTCCGGACAACGGCGACCAGCAATCAAGAAGCAGGCGGTGCTGACTACCGTCTCCAACCGTTTCGGGTCGTTATCCCCGGAACGTAATTTCCATTCACTCCCTTATTCTGAGGAAGTGAATGAGCAGGTCCCGCGGGACCTTAATTCAAAGAGACAGGAGTCCTTCTCAAGGGCTCCCATCAACAATCGCCGCCAGACTCGTGCGGTAGTGCACCCTCAACATGATGAGGGTACCGGCTCCAGGCATTCAGCTCAGGTTCCTCGAACCCGAGCAGGCAAGATGAATCACCAGAGACGGAATCCGGTTAATAATAGGCAGGTTGTCATCCCTGCCATCTCCGGAGAAGTCCACCAACCTAACTTGGTGGCAAATAACGAGCAGGCATACACACCTGTTCGTTTTAATCCCGCTGTCCAGCAGACTCGTCTGGCAGCATCAAGCCGATCCCGCCAGGCAATTCCGGCGGAGTACCATAGGCAGGAACATACACCTGCTTATACATCAGCAGTTAGTCAGCAGGCTCGTCTGACTACATATGATGGATCTCGTCAACAGCGTTTGGCGAAGTGTAATCAGCAGGCACATACACCTGCTAATACTAATCAAGCCTACCAACAGTCTCGTTTGGTAGCGCACGGAGAAGTCAGTCGGAAAGCCCCGACGACAAACAGGAGGCAGACTAAACTCTCTGCCTCCACACTTGAGTACTGTCAGGATTCACTGACAGGAAAAGGAGGACAGGAGCAGGCACATACACCTACTCCAAGCCCGGAATGGACGTATATCCCTGTTCCGGCGGCTGAAGTCACCAAACATATTTTGTCAATGGTGAAAGAGCAGAAGCAAATTCCTGCTCATATTCTGGATGCTTGCCAGGATATCATAACAGCTTCAGCATCATCTCAGGGACAGACACATAAATCTATCCCTAGCAGTGGAGTGAAACATCAACAATTCACTCCAGAACAGACACACACATCTGTTCCAGTCCAAGAGGGTTGTGGGGCCTACTCCCCCATATCATATGGACAACCAAGTCAGGCACATACACCTGATTTGAGCGATGATCGTCAGCCTAACCTGACCATCTTTCCTGATCAGGCACATACACCTGCTCAGAGCAATCACTTTCGTCATCAAGTGATTTCTAAAGCGAGTAAGAAGGCATCTAAGAAAAAGATCCGCCCAGCACAGTCAGGAGATCAAAGGCCAATCTGTAACAAGGCCTTGCTCGATGCTGGAGTTCTTGAAGCCCTCAGACATTTATCTGTCGGAATTCAAGATTCTACTCCCTCAGTTCCCAATAACAGGAACATTAATCCCGAAGGTCTTCAATAGACACTTCCTCATGAAGACTTGCTTCATGAAAATTCGGTCAATCTTGAAGTTTCTTCTTCAGATGAGAACCACAGAAACCCTCTGTGTGGTCAGAAGACCAAGGAGCAAGAGATATCATCTTTTGCTGTAACCCATCATGAAGGTCCTCCTCATGGTGATGAACTTCGCTGCGAAAGTCCTCTCCGCAGTAGTGATTCACATTGTCTCGAAAATTCTTCAGAAGGCAATGTAGTGACGAGAAAGCCCTCCTATCTCGAGGCACTTGCAAACGTAAAACCAGTCATGTCTGAAGTTTTACTATCGGCAGGTGAAACTCTTTCTCCATCAGAAGATAGCTTGGGGTTCAGGTTATTCTCCGAACCTTCCCTAGGTCATTCATCTTCCAGCATGAATAGTGATTCCTCTACCAATCTTGTTGAATCCGATGAAGCAACAAGGAAACACCAACTCTGGTCCAAACAGGTAGAAGAATCTTCATTTAATGATAAAGAGGAAATACTGAACATGAGGAAAAAACTGGCAAAAGGTGAAGTACCAGTCATGTTTTGGCCTTTGGCTGATTCACAGTATGACATTCCAAAGATGTTGACGGATGATGGAATCCATGATATTCGTCTTAACATATGGAAAACTCTTTGTCAATTAAAGAAGAAGGTATTATCTTACGATGAATATGAAAATCATCTTAAGATAATAGAAGGGTTACAACGCCAGATTGATTTGGCATCTCTATCAGTCTCTCGGTATCCGAAGGCCGAAAAGCAACAGAGAACCCTTCAACGTTCATGCCTTGGCGCGCTGAGAAAATTGTGTCAGTTAATTTCCAATGCTCCATCTAATGTTCATATCAGAGGATGGGGTATTCACGGAGCACTACATTTCACAGTGCTTTCCGGTCAGCAAAGTCCGCCGAAAATGGTCTCATGCAATGTTATTGCCCATGGCCGGCCACAGTCAATGGGCTTTGTTCATAATCAAAATCTTGCTCGAGATCAAGCTTCAACTAGTTCCTCTCAAAATCAAGTTTATAGAGAACAGGTTGTTGAATTGCTCCTACATCAAGCAGGCGAGAATATTGCGCAAGCCTCTCGTCTGGAGCAAACACGTCATCAAATGACAGAAGTTTCGGAAATCATCCAACGGTCTGTTGAACCAGGTGATAAAAGTGGATACAGGTTAATGCATCCAGCTAATTTCCGAACTAAGATCCGCAAGATCAAGAGAGATTTCAAGAAGATCTCAGACATAGCATGTCAAGAGACACCCCAGCTTGCCAGACTGGGGACTTCTCTAACCCAACCCTCAGAATCAACGAATGGGATTCGAGGAGTTGAGCAGAAGCAACAGGAACACCCCCAGTCCACCGGACTGGGGACTTTTTCAAATCTTCAATCCCTCCCTCAGAGAAAGTCAGTATTCTCTCGATTAGGGAATAAGCCTCAAGAGGAACGAAGAGCCAAGATGTCAGGAGATTCTCTCCAAGTGACGGTTCACAAAGAAATTCCTGAGGGGTCAAGTCAACGGAATGCCATGTCTTATCATGGACATAAAAGGAGACAATATCATAGAAATGCTGATAGAAAGGATTTCATGAAATATGCATCCATTAATGTCATCACCGCCGTTGCTGCTGATTCACCAGATGAGGCTCAATCAGAGGGATCAGATGAAGAGGTTCCTGCTCAAGAAGTTGCGCACACAGACCTAAATGAAGAAGGTGTGCGCACACGTAATCAAAGGCTTACCCAAAATTTGGGTATTCCTTCAAGTAACCCACTTCCCCCTCTCCGAAAAGGATCCAATAAGGGGAAAGGAAAGAATCAGGTTACTTCTCACCCTTCCTCTGAAGGAGGTCAATCGCTCTCATTAGAGCAAAGGCTTGCACAACAGGAGGAAGAAATGAAAGAGTTAAGAAGGTTGAATGCAGAACTACTTCAGAGTAGTCTTCTTCTTAAGAATGCTGAAGTCCGACAGCCGAAGGAATTTGTTGTAACTACTGAGATGGATCAGGAATATCCTCCTTTATCAGTACACCCACAGAGGTCTAATCCTACGGGTCAAACGCAACAACGGTTGGCAGCACTACCATTAGTTGCAGCACCAACCTCCACGGCTGTCCAAGCTCCATTCATTGCACCTACCCAAAACCAAGTTCAACCTGACGTTTCTCAAAAGTTAATAACTACTATTGAGTCATTAACAGCTCGGTTAGAAACTATGGAAGGGAAACGGGCGCAAGTTCAACCTGAAAAGAAAGTTTACCCTGAATGGGTAGATTCAATTTCTCCTCCATCCAGTTTTGGAAACCCTATTTTCCCTACTTTCAATGGATCAGGCGACCCTGAACAACATTTGACGCATTACGTGTCTTGTTGTGATCCTATGATGGGAACTCCAGAACAACAAGAAGCAGTGAAACTCAGATGCTTCGTGCGAACCTTGCAAGGACCAGCTTTTGTCTGGTATACAAGCTTGAAATCTCGGTCAGTCATCGGATGGGAGGATCTTCGTCAAAAATTCCTTCTTCAGTTCAGCTCAACTTTGCCAAAAACGACAGTTTTCGATCTTACAAACTGCAAGCAAAGGGAGAATGAAAGAGTCTCTGATTTCATTGCTCGTTGGAAGGGATTAACGTATTCCTTGAGTTTATCACTCCCTCAGGAGGAATTATTGCCAATCTATGTGGCAAATTTGCGTGACGAATTACGCACGCCATTGATCCCTGTGAAATACACAGGAGGGTTTCGAGACCTTACTTCAATCGCTCAACAGATTGAAGATTCCCTTATGCAGGCTAAGGTTAAATCTCGTGTAATTCCATCAGCTCCAGGAAGAAGAATGGGTAAAGCAGAAACTGCTACAGTTATGCTTAAACAGGCACCTGTACCTATTTCTACTTCAAAACCTTCATCTTCTCGAAGGGCTCCACCTCCTGAACGCCAACAACAAAGGCTGTTTCGTCCAAATGATCAAAAAGATCAACGACGAAAACAATTTGAGGATATGAAGAGTAAAACATACTCTTTCCGAAGTGAGCAAGTTCCTGGTTACTTCATTTCAGTTCTGGAAAATAATTTGGTTCAATTACCAGTGCCGAAGAGACCAAACAAGGAAGGAGATGAAGACCGTCCCAATTATTGTCCCTTTCATCAAATGTTGGGACATCCCATCCAGGAGTGTTTTGTCTTTAAAGACCTCCTACAAAAGATGGTTGACTTGGGACAAGTCAAATTGAAGGGTTCTTCAGCTCATGTAGCGTGTATTACCGCTACAGATCCAGAGGAAGGAGGCGAGTGGCAGGAAGTCAAAAGCAAAACTGCGAAAAAATATGATGATTGGATGGTCAGAAAGACAATCAATCGGACCCATTCCATTTTGCGAACACAATTGAAGAAGCCAATTGTGTCTCCTACAAAAGCTGCAGTAAAGCCTCCATCAAAGGACAAATCCTCAAAAGGGCAGTGTAATTCAAAGAAGAAAGAGGAATCAGGAGAAGATGAGTATGTATCAAAGCCTAAATTGTCTTTGACTCTGGAAGATTTCATGCCATCTACTTCAAAGTCACGGGCACCGTCCCACCAAACGGCACAGCCTAAACAGGCCAACCAGGCAGAGTCTTTATCAGACGAAGAATTGATCTTTGGTTCTGTTAATATGATTCAATTAACAGATTCATATTCCAGTCTTGATGAGCCTGAATTCCCTGTATCAAATAAAGGAACCCGAGGAAGTTCTAGAGGTTCAGGATATAGGGGAAGACGTGGATCTTTCCGAAACCACTACTCTAATTCTACCCCTGCTAGCACTGTATATGCAGCAGAAACTCGTGGTAGAGCCCTTCAGCGAGCTCAAAATGAACAAGCAAGTTCTTCTGCTAATGGCCAACTCAGCTTCGGCACAATTATTTTGGAAGACCGATTAAAGGTTCCATCTTCTTTATCTCAGCAAGCAAATGGATCTAATCAGTCTAATTTTCCAAAACCAAAGATGTTGCCAACTTCAATACAAGATGCATCAGCTTCCAAAGCATCTGCTTCCAAGATACCTGCTAAACCACATATTCCTATTGGGAAACGCAGGCCTCTAGATCAAAAGTATGATATATTGAAACACTTGGCCCAAGTACCAGCCAAATTATCAATTTTGGATGCTTTGAATCTATCAAGAGATCTTCGGGAAGCACTCATCGAAGCTTTGTCAAGTCCTCAAGAGTTTGAAGCTGAGATTGCTGCAGCTGAAATTTATCACATAGAGAATAATCCTGCAGAATGTCATGCAGTGATATCTTTTACTGATAAAGATGAGGATGATGTTGTGCATGGGCACATAAAACCTTTGTACTTATCTGGCAAAGTCAATGGTATAGATGTTCGAAGAGCTTTCATTGACAATGGTTCAGGAGTCAACCTCATGCCCATTCGCACACTTCGTCGATTGGGCCTCACAGAATCTGATTTATCTCCTTCTACCATGATGTTGCAAGGATATGATAAAAATGAACAAGAACCACTGGGAGAAGTTACGCTCAGAACTCAGTTTGGAGATCTTGTTTCCAATTCAGATTTCATGATTGTTGATCAAGACTCAGCTTTCAATATCTTGCTTGGAAGACCCTGGTTACATCAGCATGCAGCTATTCCGTCATCATACCATCAATGTCTCAAATACTGTTTCGATGGTCAAGTTGGAACATTGTATGGTGATAAGGCCCCGTTCAAAACATGTGAGTCTCAATACATTGAGGCGGAATTTTATCACATGAAGGGAAGAGAAAAATCTACAATGAAGGAAAATACCAAAGTTAATGCTCCATATGGTTTGGAAAAAATTCCAATAAATCCATTTTTACATGTGAGTACAGATTATGTGTTACCTATCAGTCAAATTGACAAAATAGGCCCAAATCAAAATACTCTTATGGAAAGATCCATAATGTCAATTACGGCAATCGAGCCAGACAACATGGGAGAAATTGGTAACTTACCAAGCAATGATGAAAGCATAAGTGGTGACGTTTTCATTTCGTCTGCTGAAATCCAACAAGTCTATACTTCACTAATCAGGCCAGAAGAAGTTATAGCAACACCAGAGGTGAATGTTGATGTTGATTCTCAATCCATCATCTCCTCTTTATTTCCCAAAGAAGACCCTTTTTCATCAATAGGGACGGAAATGGAAGCTTCTTCTTCAAAATGTGAAAATTTTGACATCTCTTATGATCATGAGAATTTCGTCTTTTCATCTACTTTGCAAGTAGAAACGGAAGATATAACACATGATGAAGAGGAAGAGGAAGATCTTAGAGATGCTCCTCCAGCATTTGAAGAGGGTATCTCTACCACTGTGGATGAACTCAGAGAAGTAAATCTGGGTACAGAGAAAGATCCACGCCCCACTTTAATTAGTGCGGCCATGACCTTTGAAGAACAAGAGATGTATATTTCTTTTCTAAAGCAAAATAAAGATATCTTTGCTTGGAATTATACAGAGATGCCTGGCCTTGATCCTGATGTTGCCACCCATCATTTGGGTTTGCCAAAAGAACATCAAGGATTCAAACAAGCCGCGAGAAGAACACACCCAACCTATGCTTCCAAAATCGAGGCTGAAGTGGATAAGCTTATCAAAGCTAACTTCGTCAGAGAAGTTCAATATCCCAAGTGGTTGGCTAATATTGTCCCAGTAAAGAAAAAGAACGGACAAATTAGGGTTTGCATCGATTTCAGAGATCTTAATCGGTATTGTCCCAAAGATGATTTTCCAGTTCCGATTACAGAACTCTTAATTGATGCGACGGCTGGCTATGAAGTACTTTCTTTCATGGATGGATATTCTGGATATAATCAGATCCGAATGGCCCCAGAAGATGAGGAATATACAGCCTTCAGAGCTCCTCAAGGTGTGTTTTGTTACCGGGTGATGCCCTTTGGTTTAAAGAATGCAGGTGCAACATATCAACGCGCCATGCATCATATCTTCAAACCTTTTCTAGGGAAATTTGTTGAATGCTATGTAGATGATTTGGTGGTTAAATCCAAACAACGTTTTTATCACTTGGCTGATTTGGAAATCATATTCCACAAGCTTCGACAACATAATTTGAAGATGAACCCCTTAAAATGTGCTTTTGGGGTAACCTCAGGAAAATTCCTCGGCTTTGTTGTACGCCATCGTGGTATTGAAGTCGATCCTGAGAAGACCAAATCAATCCTTGGTATGTCACCTCCTCAGAATTTGAAAGAATTAAGAGGACTTCAAGGACACTTAGCCTATATTCGGCGTTTCATCGCCAATTTGGCAGGCAAAAGTTTACCTTTTACCAAATTACTGAAGAAAGGAGTCACTTACCAGTGGACTAAAGAATGTCAAGAAGCATTTGATGTTCTCAAGAAATACCTCTTAAGTCCACCAGTACTCATGCCACCTGTTGAGGGTAGGCCTCTTATCCTCTATGTGACAGCTTTAGAGCGATCATTGGGTGCCTTTCTCGCTCAAAAGAATGATGCTGGGAATGAAAATAGTCTCTACTATCTCAGTAGAACTATGCTTGAAGAAGAAACCCGGTATTCGAGTATTGAAAAATGCTGCCTAGCATTAATCTTTGCAGTTCAGAAACTGAGACACTACCTGCAACATCACGAGGTCCAATTGGTATCTCGTAATAATCCACTCAAATTCATCCTTAGTCGTCCAATGCTTACAGGACGTCTGGCAAGGTGGGCGGTTATTCTACAGCAGTTCGACATTCAATATGTGTCTCAAAAGGCAATTAAGGGCCAAGCTCTGGCTGATTTCCTGGCTGAACACCCTTCAGTGGAAGACACATATTCAGATATCAAACTCCCTGATGAGGAAGTTTTTTCTATTCAAGAGAATCCTCAAACATGGGAAATGTATTTTGATGGTGCTTCTAGAAGTCCAACAGGGAAGAAAATGGAAAATCCTAAATTCAACAAAGTTGGTTTAGGAATTGTGCTCATTTCTCCAGATAAGGCAGTGTTACCTTATTCCTTTTTGTTGTGGGAAGGTGGTACCAATAATGAAGCTGAATACCAAGCTCTCATTGCAGGCTTGGAGTTAGCGCTTCAAGCACAAGTGAATCACTTAAAGGTAAAAGGTGATTCAGACCTGGTAATCAAACAAATCAATGGGGATTATGCCATCAGAAAAGAAGAATTAATCCCTTTGTATGATTACGTCAGAGAGTTAATGTCGGAATTCCCTTCAGAACCGACATTTTCTTATGTCCCAAGATCACAAAATGCTCAAGTTGATGCACTGGCTAATATAGCCACAGCTTTAGCAGATCCAAATCGGGACGAGACAACCATCGGTATTGCCCACCGTCGTGCAATTTCACCTTATGTTCAAGTCAGAACAGAGGAAATTAATGAAATTAGTCCCATTCCTGAACCATATGGTCATACTACAGGATGGATGTCACCTATCAGGGAATACCTTCAAAATGGAACACTTCCACCTGATAGAGCCAAGAGAGAACAAATTCGGCGACGTGTGGTCAATTTTACTCTTTATGATGGTCCAAACCACCTCGAGAAAATTCTCTACAAACGTGGTTTTGATGGAGTTCTCTTCAGATGTATTGATGGTGAAGAGACAATGGCTGTCATAAAAGAAGTGCATGCAGGAGTCTGTGGTGCCCACCAGTCTGGACATAGATTGTCTGATCAAATTCGAAGACTTGGATACTTCTGGCCTTCAATGATACAAGATTGTGTTAATTTCACAAAGAAGTGTCATTCATGCCAAGTATATGCCAATTTCATTCATCAACCTCCAGAGTTGCTTCATACAGCTAAATACTCATGGCCATTTTCCACATGGGGAATGGATGTGGTGGGACCTTACCCTTCAGCTACGGCCAAGCAGTTTAAGTACATTCTTACTGCTACTGATTTCTTTTCCAAATGGGCAGAGGCAGTACCTCTCAAAGAAGTCAGTTCTAAATGCATTGTTAGCTTCATCAAGTCTAACATCATTACTAGATTTGGTGTCCCTCATACCATATTGACAGACAATGGCACCAACTTCTGCTCTTCTGAGGTAAAGAGATTGTATCAAGAATACAACATTAAGTCCAACCATTCATCTCGATATCATGCAGCGGCTAATGGCCAGATAGAGGCCTTCAACAAGACTCTTTCAAATATACTGCAAAAGATGGTGGATAAAGATAAGAGGTCATGGCCTGATAAACTCTATCATGCTTTATGGGCTTATCGGACTACCACTCGCAATGCGACGCGGTCTACTCCATATTCATTGGTATATGGAACAGAAGCAGTCTTGCCAATTGAAGTCCAATTGCCCTCACTCAGAATAGCCATTTGTGATCAGTTATCAACAGATGAGCAATCCCAAAAGCGGATGAATGAATTGGAACGATTAGATGAGAAAAGATTGTGCACTTTGCACCACTTGGAAATCTATCAGAATCGAATAGCACGAGATTTTAACAAAAAGGTTCGTCTTCGTTCATTCATTCAGGGAGAATTGGTATTGGTTCTCAGAACACCAATGATACCAGGAAAGAAGCCTCCCAAGCTTGAACCAAAATGGGAAGGACCTTATTCAGTACATAAGGTCTACTCCAATGGAGCGTATTCTCTGATTTCAATGGATGGAGAACACATCACGACTCCAACTAATGCCAGATTTCTGAAGAAGTATTTTGTATAAACACAAAATATTGTTCACAGAACTAAGACTCTTACATTTGGTTCATACAGCAATGGTCCAGTATGACCTTAAACTACAACTACATCCAGCATGACGATAAACTGTATGGTCTGTGCATATGACCTTAAACTATTCGCACTTATATCCCTGCAACATGACACTAAACTGTGCAGCACCAATAGTCCTAACTGCAAGACTTTAAACTGCATAGTCCCTGATTTTGTCCTACATGACACTAAACTGTATTCTGTCCGAGATGACATTAAACTATATTTTGTCCTAACGACATGACATTAAACTGTGTGGCACTTCCAACGTCCAGCATGACGATAAACTGTAAAAAGATCAGAACTGATATCCTCATATTGATTCACCTTAGTCTTAGCTACATGACTTTAAACTGTACAGCATCAGTTCGTCCTTGCTATATGACGCTAAAACTATACAGCAATGGTCCAGTATGACTTTAAACTGCAACTTCGTCCCACACGACATTAAACTGTGAAAAAAGTTCCATAAACAGTCCAGCATGACCTTAAAACTGCATCATCCCTGGTCCATGTATATGACCATAAACTATTTGCAAATATGTCCAGCAAGACGTTAAACTGTGACGTCCTAACTACATGACGCTAAACTGTATAAAAGTCCCTCACGTCCGGAACGACGTTAAACTATATAATCATCAAAAGTCCAGCATGACATTAAAACTGCACAATCCCCCCTTCGTCCAATATGACGTTAAAATGTATTGTCCCCATCGTCCTAACTACATGACGCTAAACTGTACAGAAAGTCCTTGATATGTCCTACATGACATTAAACTGTGCATCGTTAAGGTTGTTATTACCTCTTGTTTCTCACACCGAGTATGACTCACGTGAGCTTAGAGCGAACATCAACCATAACACTCCCTTTGGGCCACTAACCATGTGTAAGTCCCAACAACATTATTAGATCATTGTCCCCAAAAAACAATTTGATCGTTAATTCATTCTTTAATTGAACTACACAGACTTTGATCCTTGCCCTCCAGGCTGGGTATGTAGGCAACCTCCCAAGGTTCAAGCCCAAAAACAATCTCTTCACATCGGTTCACCACCATCTAATATGATGTTGATTTGTGAAACCGCCCCTGAAATCAATATCTTTACATTGATTCATTTTCGTCCTTGTTATACGACGTTAAACTATACAACACTTTTGTCCGGTACGACAATAAACTACAATATTCTTTGATTTCCTCATTTGAGAGAGAACTATTATTGACATTGATTTTTCAATCATAGTTTTTTCGTTTTCAAAAGACTACATGCATACATGGTAATGCCTGAACTTTTTATCTTAGGTTAAACCATCATTTCACTAAAGTCCCCTTTCACCCTTCACATGTACGAACCAAATTTGTACAAAGGGTAATTCTAGAACTACGTGGACTTGATTCCCATCCTTATGGGATACGTAGGAACATTCGAGTGTCCCTCGAATCCAGTCCCAAGTCTTTTGGGCCTAACCCCAAATTTCACTTTCAGTCCCTTGGCTGAAAAGTCCTCATGAAAACACACACTGTGTATTCATTATTATGGTCCGAATTCTATGACCCAAAAAACTAAGATCACTCATCCTTTCGTCCTGCACGACGTTAAACTGTATTTCAAGAACTACGTATGGCTTGATTCTCATTCTTATGAGATACGTAGTGAAGTCCAAGTTTCAATTCAGGACCCAGCCACAACATGATTATGGTTTTCATTGACCTATGTATCTCTATATACATTGGAAAATACCCATCTTTATGTATTATAATCCTAACCTTAAATATTTTCAGATCTTCATAACCCTTTTTCATGACTTATGGTCACAAAAATGTCAAACTTCTGAGAATTCTTTTGCCTGACTATGCAGCACGTGCCCATAGGTGGCCTTGCATAAACAGTCCACATAACAGACTTGTCAGCCAAGAGATGCTATTTATTTGACCATGCAGCCAATGCCCATAGGTGGCCCTGCATGTTTTCAACCCCCTAACGGGTTTGTTAAATAATAGTAACTTCATTCTTGGGAAGAATGCCTCTTTTGTCCTTATTTGTCTTAAACGACAGTATGTAGGGATCCGCAAAAATAGCCATCCTTAACATATTTGTCCCATATCCTTTTTCATGATCTGAAAGTATTCAAGTCTATGGTTTATTCTTCTTCCCTACGTTTGGGTCAGACCTTCGTAGGAGTGATATTCATCCAGTTCTTCGATATTCTTGTTCGGAAATATCCTTTCCATATTCAAGTACTTCTTTCCATACAACAAACTCTATGCTTTAGAAAATTTGAATCTCCATAAACTTTCACTGGCTTTTAGCACTAGGAAAGTAAATTTCTGAGAGTTCTTTTGCCTAACTATGCAGCACGTGCCCATAGGTGGCATTGCATAAACAGTCCACATAACAGACTTGTCAGCCAAAAGATGCTATTTTATTTGACTATGCAGCCAATGCCCATAGGTGGCCCTGCATATTTCCACCCCCTAACGGGTTTTGTTAAATAATAATAACTTCATTCTTGGAAACTACTTCTTCTAATGCTATTTAGCTCTTTTTCATATCATTCCTCAGATTCAAATATTCTTAAGTCATAGTTTACATATTTTCTCTCATACTTGAGTATGGTAATTTGTTTTCAGATAAATTATCAAGGAATTGAATCCATTTTAATCCATTTTTTTCGGTCAAAGCTATTTCGACCTTAAACATTAGCCTCTTTATGTCCGGCTTGCATGACTTTAAACTGCCCACACAAAAGACAGAGGAACTATGAATAAAAGTCAAGTTCCAGCTCACTAAATATACATTTTCTGTATGATTTAGGTAATATTGAGCAGTTAAAAGATTCAAAGTTTGTAGGGTTATTTGTAAATAATCCTAGTAAAAATCAAACTATGATTACTAGGCCCATTGGCTTAAGTAAATTTGAAGCAGGTAATGAAAGAATGCAGGTACAAATGATTGGAGACGAAAGTGTTTTTCATTGATACACAAGAGTTAGAAGGACATCCACAGATTGGAGTCTCTTCTCTTTTTCAAGAATTACAAGAGGCTTTCAACATAACACTTCATTTGATTTACGGCATCCCGAGCTTCATCAGCAACCACCTGGAATTTATTCATTCAACTGGAAACAAAAAGGAAATGCAGTGATACCAGCTCTTCTTGGAACAATTGTAAAAGGATGTTCTTGAGTGCGGTTTGAGAAAATTTTCTGCTGATCAAACAGTGACTCTGTTTCTGTCCAAGAGACTTGGAAGATGGATACATGGATTTGAGAATGGAGCATTGGAAGTAAAGAGCCATTTGAAGAGAGTACTCTTTTCAGATATTGCTCTAATACCATGTTTGTCTTCTCTCCACCAACCGGTAGTGGAAAACATTTCAGCCCATGGGTTTGCCATTTTTATATCTGCAAGGAAATGGAATGCAAGGAGAATTTGAAAGTTCACACCATTGTTGTTGCTTTTAATGCACAGCATAACCGAAATGAAGGAGTAGCAGCGCAGCTGCATTTCAGGTGTATAGTTGTTTGCATTTGGAACATTGACTCCTTGCAAGTGACCATGACCACATAGAGACAGGTAGATGCTCTGTGGGAAATTAAGATGATATTTCTTCAAGTACTTAGCCAAATCTGGAAGAGTGCTGTCGCAGATATCATAGTAATCAGGGCCAATGATGTTCATCATGTCATCAATCCGCTTGCTAGCCAGTTCATAAGTCGTTCCAATTCCCTTGGGAACCACTGAATCTGCACAAAAGATGAATAAACTAACTCTTAAATGGGTTTATTTTTCATAAATTTTGTGAAGAAATTTGAAAAAATGGCTAAGGCATTAAGGCGCGCAAGTCTACAAAATGGCGCGCAAGTGATCACGTGTCGCGCTAGTTTTCGTCGCGCAAGTATAAACCGCGCAAGTACGAATACCTTTACAGGAGCGCGACATCAAGGAAAAACAGAGCAGACTTGCGCGGCTTAGGTGACCTGCGCGGCGAGAGCTCGAGAAGGTATGAAGTCCGGAAATCCGGATACTTGTACGGAGGTGAGGCCGTATATTTATAGGCCAGGAGGCCTACCTGCGCGCCATACCAGAGGGTTTAAAGGCCTGCGCGACGCAGACTTGCGCGCCTCCCTCTGCGCACTGAAGACTTGCGCGCCTCCCTTTTCCTTTAGAGGGATTCGATTTCCTCAGAGTCAAATCCTCATTTTTCTCTCCGGATCCAACTCTGAGGGGGGACTTTTGTTGACGCTCCTTTCGTCACGGAATCTAAAGTTCGGAAAAGGGAATATCTGAGCTTAAAGTGATTAATCCTTTGAAGAAACATCAAAAATCGACAAAGGGATGGAAAAGGAGAACATTGCCCATGTATCGCGCAAGTTCCATCTTGGTCGCGCAAGTCTACTTGCGCGCCGACTCAACACTTGCGCGACCCCTCATGGTCGTGCAAGGGACTTGCGCGACAGATCTGGTAACCGCCCAGTAACCGCCCGGGGTCTTCTTTTTTCCTATAAATAGACCCTGTGGGCCCCCCATTGAGAAGGATCTCTTCCCAGAAACTCGGATCAAAGCTCCCGACGCCCAAGTCTCTTCTCAAAGCTTCCAGAACACTTCTAAGGTAATTTCTTACCTAGAATGGAAGATCTAAAGGGAAGAAGGAAGGCCTAAGTGTTGAAACTTATCAAACACTTGCGCGCCGACTTAATTCCTTCAATATAACTTGCGCGTCCCTCTTCTGGAAGAACCTCAAGAGGATGGGAAAGGGTTTAATAAAGAGTCGCTCAAGTAATTCAACCCTGGTTGAAAATCGCGCAAGTATCCCTTATGTCGCGCAAGTATACTTGCGCGACCAATACTTGCGCGCCGCCGCAGGACTTGCGCGACCTTCAATACTTGCGCGCCCCTATCTTTTTGGGTGCCCATCTTGCCCTTTTTCACCCCTCTTAAGCCATTTTCACCCTTCCTATTCAAGATTCAGTCTTCAAGATACTTTTCAAAGCCATTTATGGCATGATTTCTTGATTTGACATCCTTATCTGAAAGGAATTATGTGAAATATCTCTCAAAACCTAATGATTTAAACATCTTTATATCACCAAAGATTGAGAGTTCATTCATTTCAACCTCATCCTTTAAGATGAGAGAATCCTAACCTGGGTTTCCTTTTCAGGAATAATCCCCAGTTATAAAACCTTTAAACTTGGGCATCTTCCTTAAGAATAAGCCCCAATCAAAGTCCTTTAATCTTGGGCATCCTCCTCAGGAGTAAGCCCCAAACCTTAATCCCTAACCTGGGTCTCCTTTTCAGGAATAAAGACTCAGTCATAACCTTGGGCTTCCTTTTCAGGAGTAAGCCCCAAGTCCCCTAACCTAAGCTTCCTTCTCAGGAATAAGTCCTAGTCATAAATCTTGGGCATCTTTCTTAAGAGTAAGCCCCAAGTCTCTTAAAATTTCTCTTAACCAGTCATAAATTTCCTTTGATTTGGGTTTCCTTTTCAGGAATAAAACCCAATCATAAGTCCCCTCCTAACTTGGGCATCCTCCTTAGGAGTAAGCCCCAAGATTAGAGTATTCAAATCTCCATGAAGCACATATAACTTTGTGGACCCTGTTCATGGATTTTCTTCCTAAAAGTAAATCCTAAACCTTCATCTATCTGGGCAGTCATCCTTACATAAGCCCCAAACAAAATTCTTATGATTGCATCCTTCATGGCACAATTGTCTAAAATTTTACCAATACCTCTTGTTTCTCATACCGAGCATGACTCACGTGAGCTTAGAGTGTAAAAGTAATTATGACATTCATCTTTGAGCCATCAATCATAAAATATCATATCCCATTCCTCAAACTACGTGGATTCTGATTCCTTTTTTTAAAACAAAGGATACGTAGGTAGCCCATTCATGGGTTCGATCCCAACATTGAAATAATCTCTGTCCTTCTGAATGATGATAAACTTCAAGTACCCCACTGAGTGGCTTTAAAACCAGCCTGGTCATCAAAATGACCAAGAGACTTTTTTATAAATGTTTTGAAGGATACCATTGACCAAGAATCTCTAAACAAATATAGATGATTCTATATTGATGAAGAACCTCGAATACATATAAAAGATTCTCTAAATTTCTTGCATATTTAATCATTGATTGTTAAAACTAAAGGAAAGCTCATTTTATACTTGGTAATGTAATAAGGATTCACGAACTTAACTTAAATCTATAAAGAGAGTCCCGGAGTAGACAATAATTCCCCTCAAAAAGGTGTGATGAGTCCGACCTCCCATCCTCTCGACCAATGCAAATTCCTAAGCCTCATTAGCCCACAAGCTAATGAGCGCCTGCCTTTGGAAAGTAGGTCCAAACGGATGTGGAATCATTGGATGTTTCCGGTTCTACGAACAAACCCGGTAGAAACCGATCGGAACGTTTGAATCTCCCGTCCAGGAGGTCATCCCCGGATTCCGCGCGAAACAAATATGGGTTTCGATTAAAACTTACGAGTAGTAATCCATTTATAACTCTGACGAATTTTGAGGGCGGAATTCATTTTAAGGGGGGTAGAATGTAACACCCCGAGATTTTATGAAAAATATTCTTTTTAATTTCATTGATGTCTTCTGTTGTACGCTACACCAATATTATCTTGCACTATACGCAACACTATATTAGCTTGTAGTATACGCAACCCTAACTTGTCTTATATTACACGCAATCACGACCTTACTCGATAGCGTGTGTTGTACGCAATACCAGGTTTCACTAAACAACGATATATGGTTATAATGTTATTATGAACTAGACATTATGAATAGTATTAATTAAATTTTGAATTTTATAACATTATTATTCATCTTACACATTTTCTAGAACATGGTATAAGAACAAAATTAATTTTTCAGGTAAAATAAGTATTTTTCAAAAAATGCAGTTTTGCCGCCATTTGATGGCGCACCCATTTTAAATTTAATTATTGAAATTTTTATAAGTTCAATTTTACAAAATAAAATTATTCATTGGAATCAGGATATAAAATTTTACCTTGGATAAATGTTTCCTATTATTCTGATAACTTTCATATTTTAATGAATAGTAAAAACACGCTATATTTTAATTAAAAAGAACTTTTTTCATCGTAATACTTTGTGTGGCTAAATTATAATATTGAATGGTTTTAAAGTATAAATAGAATATAATTTTACCATTTAATTTAATGTATGTCATTAGCATTGATTTTACCTTGAATTCATAGGTTAAATCTATTCAATCTTTTGCAATGTTTTAAACAAAAACCTGTTTTCTTCCGACAAAGGGATTAATTTTAATTTAATTTCTGAAACTTTTGTGTATTGAATTTGGAAAAATGGATTCCATATTTGGAATCAATTGGTCCAAATTATATTAATAGACTACTTTTTATTTTTGGGCATTATGAATAGTTACTACGGTAAATTTTATTTACCATAGTAAAAGTAAATCGGGTAATTAAGGGTAAATATAATATTATCAAATTATCCTAACACTTGTCTTAATACAATTGGATTATTATATTTCGTCCTAAGTCATATTTGGGTCGAAATAGAATCTATTAGAACCCACTTGGAGGTGATTAAGACCATTAGTTTATTTTATTTAAAGGAAAGTGAAATATGTCTCACTCAACTTTAATAATTAAAGTATTTTTAATAGAAGTTTATACAGAATATAAATTCGGTTATAAATTCTAATTTTAAAGATAAATTTTTTTCCTTTATCATGGTAATTTATTTGTAATTTTTAAGAGTTATTTAATTACCTTATTATCTTATACATTAATGATGCAGAAATTATTTATTTAGTCAAAAATCAATAATATAGTTTTTATTTAAATAGTAATACATATGAAAAAACCCCAAAATCTGAAAAAAACTTATTGGTAGTGTATATATAAATCCTAATCATCCACTGGGCGAATTTTTGACCATTTGGATACCTATTAAGGCGATTATGACACTTATAATATTTTATTTTAAATGATTCCAAAGTTGTCACCTTCATAATTTAATAAAGATAACAATTTACATGTTGTTATTTTAAGATGCTAAATTCGATTAAAATTATTATTATACAATCTTTGATATTTATCTTTATCAAAGGATTTTATTTTTAATTTTTATGCAAAAAATAAGTATATTAAATAATTATAAAAAAATGATGTACTAATTATTTTATTAAGATATATACCAAATAAATGGTTTTAAAAATATTTAAATAAATATTATATGAACTATTTAATGTACTAAAATAATTTTCTAGATTACTATGACATGTTAGGAACCTATTAACTATTTTAGTTTGAATATATCATTTGTGTGGATTTAATTTAAATTCAAATAAATAGATAGTGTGAAAATTGACACTATTGTTATTTTATAAACATAACATATTATTAAATTGTTTAAAAATCACAAAAATATTTAAAAATTATAAATTGAAATTTATATAGTCTAAAATGTCATAAATTATGTAATTATTGATAATTCATAGCACATAAATAATTATTTATAATAATTTAAAATTTAGAATCTTATTACCACAAATAAAATTTAATAGATTAAATAAGGATAAATCATGTTGATAATGTTTAAAATAAATTCCCTACATGTATAAATTTTATTGGTTGATGAGATTACAACCCTATCTCATATAATCTTTTAATTGAGTCATTTTTGGAGGTTTTTATGAGGGGTTTCAATTTATATTAAACTAATATTTTTTAGGATTCCAAAGGTGCCCCTCTCCTCCCTTATAAAAGGGCTCCTCCTCCCTCTGCTCCTTACACCATGTTGAGCATTCAAGATCAGCCAACCCCTGACCATTTCACTTCCCCACTTCCTCAGATACCTACTAGATGTACTGGCCTTCTCAAAAGTCCAACTCTAGTTCCCTAAAAAGAATTTTTAAAGGAGGCACTTCAAGAAAAAGGTAATACCTTATACCGTTTTATTCAAGTTACATTCTTCTTCTAATCTCTATTCTTTAGTTGTTTAATTATGAATTAATAACATCAGTATCCCTCATATACTGATATGTTATTATAAATATGAAACAACCCTATTTCACTTTCTATCCATCCTACGGAAAACAAAATCACCACGCGTGCATACGTACGGAATACCGTCTCCATGTCGTGGTGTAAACTGTTTTTCCACCAACACCTTACATGGATGGGTATAATGGTGTAAATAATAACTATATATGGTTATTATAAAATCATACTGATTATGATATATTATACCATCCACTCCAATTCTATAATTATGGGAATGATATCATCACTCGTAAGTACGTACGGACTACCATCTCCACGGCGCGATGAGATTCATTCTCCATGTTAACCATACATGAATGATCGTAAAGTTTATATAATGAATATTAATGAAATATATGAAATAATAATGCTACTTGATTTATGTGTATATATATATGTATGTCATCTATTTAGTTTCATTCAATTCAATAAAGAAACGAAAACATCATTCATGCGTACGTACGACCTATCGTCTCCATGAACGGTGTATTTCATTCCTTTTATCGATCTATAATATATATGTATATGATGAATATAAATCATGTTTTACATTATGAAATTATGTAAATTAGGATATACGTAATAATATCAAGAATGGCAAGTCGAAACACATACGATAAATGAAATGATTTTACCCAAAACGCTAATTTAACATGGAATTTACAAACAAAACGGGTAATATAACATCATAAGTGAAACATATATGATATCATAACAATGAATATGATTATTTAATAAGTCAATTACATTATTTAAATCATTATACAAGAGGTTCATATCCATACGAAGCATATTGGACCTAAGGTAAAGGATAATTTTACAAATCTTATTTTTATCTGAGATTACTTATTCGTAAGTATTTACTGGGGTTATTTCTATCATCCATGTCCATGTTTTATAAAAGTGTTTTCATGTATGTTTAAATTCCTTTTTACCCATTTTTGACTTTTACTACATGGTATGTAAGGAAGCTTTCTTTTGATTACATTACGAGGTACTTTTTTGACTTTTCCGGCAAAAGTATGAGAAAAATGTTTTTTTTAACTTATACGACACGACCGGGTTTTTACGGTTTTATAAAGCCTTATTTTCATGAAGCTTCGTCCAAAATATTTCATGAATATTTTCAAAAAGGTATTCTTCTTTTAAAATTGCATGATGTTTTGTGAAAAGAAATTTATTTTCAAGAATAAAGGATATTTTCCTCAAGAATTCATTTCAAGTGTTTTATCAAAACCATTTTCCATCTAAGATGAAATTATTTCATATGTGTATGTTTCAAGTATAAAGTATCTATGATTTACATGGATTCACTTTTCTTATTATGAAATGATATCCATTTCTTTTATATGGATTATGTGATGATGGGATGATGTTTATGAAACCCATTTTCATCGATGGGTTATTATGAATGATGTATGTTTATTTTGTGGCACAAGTAAGAATGATTTCATTATGAGATGGGTGGGACCTATATATCCCTCAAATGCATTGGATAATGATTTATATCTCATGAGATAGACATGGATGAAATGGTAAGTTAATCCATTTCAGTGTTACAGGACTAAAACGAGGAGTGAACTCGATTCAGAAAGGGACTTTATCCACTAAGATGGTCTTGGCAGCAATGCCTTGGCTACTATGGAAATAATAACATATTCTGAATGGTTTCCACAATTACATGTTTTATTACCATTATATTTTATCATGGTTGATGTTTAATTATGATATATGCCTTACGTACTTCCATGATTTATGACTTTGCTCAAGATTTTGATGTTTAAATTTCATGTTCAAGTTTTTGCTTTCAAATGTTTATGGATTGTTTTATATTCTCTATGTTTGACCTTACTGAGAATTTGAGCTCACCCTTTATATGTTTTCTCTTCCCCAAGATTTAAAGAAAGGTTTTAGGTAAGAAAACAAAGGCGAAGATCATTAATGGAGATGTTGAAGATCTTTCACCACTATTAGAAGATAATATTCCGAGTTTCCAAAGACACTAAACTATTATGGTCCTTGTGTGTCTGTTTTTGGTTATGTATTAATTATTCCGCAAAAGTAATGTAATGTCCATGTACGTCAAGATTTGGGACTCTATAAGTTATAAGGCAGATCATTATAACATAAAAGGTATGAACCATGATTAAACATATGGAAGCGTAAAATATAGAATGTGGGATCATAAGATCATGGAAATATTGGAATGGTGCATCAATATACAACATGAAATAAACATGGGGTCAAGGTTTACTACAAGACTATATCACATAGTTGACAATGTCCTGTAATGGATTATGTTTACTCCCTAATCCCATACATGACATATCATGAGACTAAACACTTCTTATTAATTGGAGAGATATCTAGTTACACCCATAATAACATGTTCATTCATATGTGTTCCACATAAATAATAAATATAATGAAATATACATAATGGTTACCCATGTAAAGAAATTGGCATCGTTATCATGTCATAAGGAATAACCAAAGGGCATATCATAATTGTATCCATGAAAAAATGGATTTAAATAATAAAAGAAATTTAATAAGATAAAATAGTAATATATACAGATAAATTATGTACATATAAGTTAAAAAATTGTAAAAAGTGGGTTTAAGAAACATTAAAAATGAGATACTTAAGTACGGTTTAAGGGAAAATATTAAAGAGCCTTAATATATGATATAGGAATAAATTATTTCATAAAACTAGAAATAGTATATGTTATTTTTTCCTGATAAAATGAGTAAATTTATAAAAATATTGGTTTATCAAAATATTTTATTGAGCATACTATAAAATGGTAAAAAATGGGAAAGTTCATTTTAATCGGGCTTGCTTACTAGGAAAAATTGAGAAGGGATCATTTTAAAACATGTATTTAGACATCAATGATGGATTAATTGAATGAGATACATATGTGTGGAATATATAAACATAATTTATAGTAATTATATTATAATAATGATGAAATAAATTAGGTTAAAAATAGAAAAATCATAACCTCAAGGGAAAAAATGGAGTTTTGGAGAGATCCCTTACAAAAAACCTAAAAAAGATCCCATTTTGAAAATATTTGATAGAAATTTTAAAATTAACTTTTTAAAACATTCATTTAGATATAAATACTTTGATAAAAATAATTTTAAAAACATTTACATGAAATATAAATATTTATAAAATAAATCATTAAAACAAATAAAATGATGTTTTAGTTAAAGAGTCCCTTACAAAGATCATATCATTAAAGTGAGTGTTAATAAAATTAATAAAAAATATATATTAAATTTAAATCCACATAAAACAAGTGGAAATAAAATTATCTGATAATAAAAGGTATTTTCAAATATAATATTATCATTATATAATCAATTAAGTATAATTTTAACCCAAAAAATAGAAATCAAGTTAATAAATCCCTTACTACTTTTTAAACAGTGAAGACATATTCCACATTAAAGAGTAACATTTTAAAAAAATTAAATATCATGAGAATAAATAAATTAATTATATAACATGTCAATTGTAAGTTATAT
Source organism: Viscum album (assembly GCA_963277665.1). NCBI lineage: Eukaryota > Viridiplantae > Streptophyta > Magnoliopsida > Santalales > Viscaceae > Viscum > Viscum album. Next base: position 1,110,622,078 of record OY728128.1, on the reverse strand, counting down.
ACACCTCATAAAAAAATATAAGGGAACAACATCAAAAATATGTCTCAATGAAAGAAAATTTAGACGAAGTCCCTTACATTGAGTTTGAATCGTCGTTTACATTATTTATCTACCGGAATAATGAAACAAGGTTAATTTATAATTACATGACAACCTTTTTTATTTTTTTATTCTTTTAATATCACTTATGAAAATGTTATAATTATATAATTATTAAAGTTCATGTGAGATGTTTTAATGATATTTGGTCCTTAAATCCAAAAATGACTTTGGTATTATGTTTATAGTCATAGTGGTCAATAGACCATAATATCCTAAATAATTTTCATTAAATAATAATCATTATTATAAATAAATTATAGTTTTTAAATACCTACATTAAACATTGATATGAAAAATAAACTCCATTACAATCTTGGAGATAGTAGGTTACACGTACGCATGAGTAACGTTTTAATTTTGTTTAATGATTATTATGAAAAGAAAGTTAGTTTTAAATTACCTATATATAATTATCATAATATAATTATTATCATATTAATAATTTTAATATAATTATATATATCATTCAGGTTATGTGGTGTTGAAAAATGAATCAAATCGCTTCGTGGAGGTGACAATCCACACGTATGCACGAACACCATTATCATTTTTTATATGAAAAGGTAAGAATGTAAATGATATATTATATTTAAATAATGATAAATATTTTATTAATATCATATATAAAATTTTAATTCCATCATTGTAATTATTATTTAGATACGGTGATGGAAATTAAATTTCATCATTTTGTGAGGTGGTAGTACGTAGTATACACGGACGATGAATTATTTTCTCATTTAATGGAAGAGGAGATGGATCTGGGTCATTTTACTAACAAAATAAAACATAACTATATTGAGGATAGTGTATTTTTATTTTATCTTTTGTGAATAATATTTTAAGGAGGTTGAAGAAGATATAAAATAGAAATGCTTGATTAAAAAAAATACCTCTTCTTCGAACAATCTTCTTTTCTTAATTGATTAAGACTTATAAGCTTACTGTTTCTCGAAAATTAAGTCCTCTCGAATGTGGGTAGGTATTATAGGAAGGTATTTGGTATAATCTTGGATGATAAAAATAGGTTTTTATGTGTGATAAAAAGAGAATAATATATTTCCTTTTATAAGAGAGGGGAAGGGAACTCTTGTAATTTCTCAAAATATTAAATTAAAATAAATTACACTCAATTAAAAATGAAAAAAGTGAGTTATTTATAATATAGGATTATTAGATGTCTAAATAATGTCATCCAATAATTCTTGTATACTATTTGGTCACAATATTACCAATATCATTTAATTTTAACCATTATTTAACCCTTTTAACTTATATTGTGACAACATAGCTTTTTACTCTTTAAGCGTTCATATAGCAACTATAAAATGAAAAAGGATCTATAAATGAATCATGAATGAAATTTTAAATATTATCAGAATATTTTGGTTTAATTTAATTTTTTTATGAATTTTATATCTTTTAATAATATATTATTTATTATAAAATATCATTGGTGTCAATTCGAAAACTATTAATTACTTTGACTTTTAACAAATATAAAATAAACCAGATAACTTCAAACCAAAAATTTTAATACATAACTAAAATTTAAAATTCTTCAATAATTTTTTATGACATTAATTATCTCAATGCATATTTAGTTTACTATTTTTAATAAAATTTAGTTGATTTTTCCATTAATTGAATCATTACTCCATCAATATTTTTTCAACATTTATGGTTATTATTTCATCAATAAAAAGTATAAATAAATTTTCATGATGTTGATAAATCATTTATATTTCAATTTAATATTTATTTTTTAAGTTATATTTTGGATAAACCGATATTAAAAATGATATAGTTATTAAAAATATGAGTTTGACACTTTGTTTTTCATTAAATTACATATTATAAATGTCATACTCTCATCCAAGTGGAATTAAAAGGTTATAATTTAACTAATTGTATTATTATGGTATAATATTACTCATAAAATAAAATTGAGGAAATTTTTTAGGTCATTTTCATCCTTATCATTTATTTTTACCCTTAATTACCCGAATTACACTTTATCAGGGTAATAAAAATTACAAAGGTTACTATATATATTGGAAGAAAATAAAAGGGTCATATTTACATAATTTAAAAATAATGAATCGAAATATGGGATAAATTTTTTAAAATTCAAAATCCATAATTTTCTGAATTTAATTTAAAATTAAATTGGCAAAATGCAATGAAAATATTTTTTCTTAAAAATATCTACTTCAAAAATAAATTGTTTTTATACAAAATTCAAGTATAAAATCCATTTTAAAAACCATAATTGGATGATTTTATATAAAAATTAATTAATGATAATTTAAAATTAATCATGAACATAAAATTTACATTTTAAATAATTTAAAAAAAATATAATTTTTGAATAAAAATCAGTATTTTTCACTATTCATTAAAAAATCAAACTTTTCAGAAAAATATCAAAATTTTACCATAGTAAATTTTTGATATGATGATTTTATAAATGAATTTAATTCTATAAAATATATTTTATAAAATATAAATAAGTTTATTATATTATTTGTACATTAAAATAATTTTAAATTATATTTGATAAAATGTACTTTTTTGAAGAATAAAATGGATTTTCTAAAAAATTACTTAATTAAAAAATCATTTATTAATCAGTTAAAATGAGTAATACCATTAAATATTTCATAATGTCAATAATACTTTTCATTACCAAAAATTTAATGGTTACATTATAACGATCACATTTAAATAATAAGATTTCGTTGCTCTTTTAAGCATAGTGTTACATATCATGTACACTATTAAACATAGTGTTTCATCTTAAAATATTGGGATGTTACATTCATGTGGGGTATTGTCTACATCGATGAGCTCTAGCTCCCTTTTAGAATAAAATCCCCAACATCACGACCTTCTACCTAAAATATAACCTAATTTTATTTATAGGGTTTTTTGGTTATGTTGTTATATCCATTCATTAATTTTTTGTCTTATCATTGTTGATGTTTAATATATCCAAGATGTATTTCTTCAATATTTATTCTTTGAACCATCCCTATTTTTTTCAATATATGTCACATATGTTCTTTTTTTGGTCTTTCATTTGGCATGTGAGCCTACTACTTCATTCACTAGATTGTTGAAATATCTATTGTGTTACTTTATGTTTCATGGTTTCATTAGATTTTAGAGTCACTATTATGGAAATAATTTGTTTAACATTATTTTTTTATAATTTTTATAAGAAACTGTGTTTGTTTATTTCTTTCATTTGTTCATTTTTCTGTATGCATGAAAATTTATATTTTAATTTTATATTTATAATTGGGATAAAATTTAGATTCTTAATCTTATTATGTTACCCTTATGCATGCTATTTTGTTATAATTATTCTTGAAATTTTTTACTCTTATATAACACCCTGATATTTTAAAAGAATTAAATTATGTTTGACAGTGTATATGAAATGTAACATCTAATTACCTAATTTTACTTAATTTCTTTCTATTTGTTTTTTCCTTAATTTGGAGTGTCTTTAGACTCCTAACGATTAAGAACATTTTTTGATAAAAATGAACTAATCTTTAGGGATGCATGTTTGTTTGAATTAATGGAGTTTGAGTACAAATGTGTAATGGATTTGCAGGGTTATCCCTGAGTTTGTAGAACCCCCAAGGTGGCATCAGTTTTCATGTAAGAGTCCATATCTTTCACTATCTAAAGGAAATTGTTACACCGTTTAACAGGTGTACATGACGTGTAATGTTGTACATGCTGAAGTTATGAGATGAGTAAATAGTGTGATGGATTACATGTTGTTTAAAGGTTACACACCGCATTTTTCTTAAAAGATTGGGTTTTAATAAAAATCTGATGAGTTATTCAATGTATATAGACCCCAAGTATTACACTTCATGTAAAGGGATTACACTACAATAAAATGTAACAGAAATAGATTTTAGGGTTCCATATGAGTAATATTTTTATTCGTTATTTTTTATCAATCTCCCCTCTTGACCTAGAGCTCTTCTCCGATGATTTTGGTGACCTTTAACTCTTCCAAATTGATTCGTTTGGTGTTTGATCATTAGGGTTGTGTTCGATATCACTTTGTGTGATTAATAATTTTATATTATTTGTTTCCATTGGTCATGGTTGTGAATTTTCATTGTATTATTGGATCTATCAATCTATGGCGAGTTTCTATTTATTCCTTTTTAGACCTGTGGAGCGATCTTATTCCAGGGGACAATTCTGTGTTGGTTATGGTGCAGTGGGTGTGTTTTCTTGAGGTATGTTGTGATATTTTATCTTCACTAACCCTTTTATTAAATTGAATCAATTATGAGATATTTATATTGATTCTAGGGTCACTATTTTCATTGTTGGGTTCTTTCTTATGGTGGATCCTATTGCGGGTGTGTGCGACCCAATTTTTGAGGTTGGTGGTTCCATCTCTAGCCTGTGTTGGAGAAATTCCTTGCTCTAGTTTTTTATAAATTATTTTATTAAATTAAATAGAATTATTTAATGGTTTTATTTGTGCATCTGGAAATCGGTTTTTGTTTAAATATGGGTTTCCACTAGTTTTAGTAAATTCAAATCATTGTGAAATGGTTTTAGGAAATATTTTTGATAGAATGATATGATAAAATGGTATGACCAAATTATTTGGAAAATAAATCACATGTGAAGCCTTGGTTACTTAGGTGGAAGGTGTAGTTATAAGTCTCATCCACTATTGGGTGGTTTTCTCATGGGGATTACCTTTGTTCCCTAGGCATGTTATTCTTGGGACTTATTAGACCTATTGGTAGTTTCAATTTATGAAGAGTTCATATGCTATCTAGTCATCAAGCGTATGTCTAATGGATTTATTCTCATGTGATTGTCTATGTTAGGTATTAATTTCCAAGATATCCTAACCTAGTGTGATCCTTAACATAATGTTACCTTTTCTTTTGTCAGTTTTGGGATATTTTGGTTTGTACTATTTTGATTGTACTATCATGGATTTGATATGATATATGATGCATGCTTTGGTTTGACATGATATATCTGTTTAAATATATATATATATATATGAAATTATTTGAAAATAATTTACCAATTTATTTAGAAATGTTGAAAAAGGGTAAATTAAATGTCTCTCCTTGCTTCTGATATAAAATAATAAAATTTTATATCATGCCTTGTTTTCTTTAAAGTTGAGAATGATGGGATTATTATTCAGAGACGTGACATGGAACACCTAGGTGGGAACCTACTAAGCCTGTTATCTCATGACCTGTGTACCCCTTCGGTGGTTCATAGACCTGGTTTTGTATTTCTATGTAGGGAAAAGAAAGTTGTTTGTGGTGAGGTAGTGAGGTTTTCTATCAGCTAAGTTTGGGTATCTAGATAGTGATATGGTGGTAGTTTTCTAACGCGGTCACATGGAGATTTTTTAAGTAGTTTTTTAGATTTTTCATCCTTTACTGTTAGACTTGTCTCATAAAGATTTTTTTTGTAACTACTTCTGTTATATCCCTTCTATTTTAATCTTTCTATTATAATATATATATATTATAATATTCATGTTTTCTTCAATTACTTATTTTTGTACATGTGTATATATTTCATATTGTTTGCTTCAGGTTTGGTGAAATCATTCCCTCCATTGTTGTAGATGCTCGCATGTTAGAAGTCAGTCCTTGGGAATTAATAATTCCCTTCAGGTAGGTGAAAATTTGGCCTGGGTACTAGTTTGAGAGGGAATTTGGGCCAGGTTCATCAAATATCAGTATCAATGGTGGTTCTTCCGAATAATTATCTATTATGGGAAATTTAGTAGACTAGATATAGGATTTTTGTAACTTGAGTGGTATATTTCTTTGAGTTTCAGGATAGCTCTTACCATGATGAGATTCTAGTTTCCATGGGATGTTGGGATGTGTGTCTTATATCTCAAATTATTCATTTTAATCTTAGTTTCTTGTTATTTTTTTTCTAGTTTGAATTGAGATTATTTTTTTGTCTCATCATTCTTGTATTTTGATGTGCAACCGTATGCCTCATAGATGTGTTATAAAAGTTCATCATGAGGGTTCATATGATACTCCTTAAGTCAATACTCCTATGGATCTTAATTTTATCAAGTCTATCATATGAGAAGTTTTTTCTATAGATGAGAACATACCATATGTTCATAACACAGTTGTTGAGGTACATCTAGGAACTGTTGGAGATAAGGATTGATCACGGGAGTACCTGCATGAAGAGACACCATCATTTAAAGGTATTAATGAACCTCAATGGTTAGAGGACTGTCTTGAAAAGATTGATTGAATTTTAAAATTCCTAGATACACTTGAGAGTATCAAGGAAAAGTGTACAGTGTATTCAGAATTGAGGGTCCTAGCAAGTGATGGTGTGATTCTATAGTACTGATAGAAAGGAATGTTGTCTTGGGATTGAAGGGTTTCAAGTATCTATTATTCAATTAGATTTTTCCATAGTCACTGATGATAGAGAATCCTTTTGAGTTTCATCTCTTTTAAATAGGGAAAGCCTTTGGTGTAGTCACATACCTATCAATTTGCGGATATGGTTCATTTTTTAACATAGGTTTCAAACAATGAACAACTGAAATCTTATAAGTACATAGGGGTTTTGTGATCAGAAGTCAGATCACTGGTATTTATACTGAATATTTTTACATATGCAGAGACAGTGAAAAAAATATATGATATAATAAATGATTATGGTAGGAACGACTGGATATTCTTTCTAAATCACACCTATTTTGGCTCTAGTGGAGCACCAAGTAAAAAGAGAAAGTGTTAGGATCGTCACTGGAGTGGTGGAGGTGGTTATCAGAATAAGGCATCTTCAACAACTCTAGTTTCAGCCAGTATTGTGCCTATTAATTTCTATCTATGTGGAAATTTTGGACACACACATTGTTCTTGGCCTTCACCAACAAAGATGTACAATATTTGTGGGTGTTATGGTCGTCTGCAGTGTTTCTATCTGGATATATCTAGAGCCTAATATGGAGAGGTATCGTCGTCTCCAAATCCTATTGTGGAATAGTCAGATTCTTCTAAGACTATAGGGATCTAGACATAGGCCATGGGAGTTAAGAACCTTCAAATAGTAGATGATTTTTCAGTGTAGGTTGATGTGGGTCTAGCAACAGTAAGAGGTACCATCTTTATTACATCTTCTATAGCGATTCCATTATTTGATACTGATGCTTCCCACTCCTATATATCAGTTAATTTTTTTGAGATAGTTAAACATCCAAGGGAAATCATGTCCTTTTATGGATTTAAGGACACCTATTTGGAGGTGGAATGATCAGGGGGTTTTGTGTTCTTCTTGTGCACTATAGATAGCTGATGCAGAGTTAGTCATAGATTTTATCATTTTTGATCTGGGTCTATTTGACATCATCATCAGGATGGATTGTCTTGTTTCTCATCATGATAAGGTTGATTTTTATCAATGGCATGTCTCATTTCCTATGACTGATGGGTGATCATGAGTGTTTTTGTGTGAGTGCAATCCGATGTTTAGTCGTGCAGGACCTTATTTCCCATATACCATTAGTTTTTTTGTCTACTATAGTAGTTGAGACCGATTAACTTTCTACTTTTTTTGATATTCCTGAAGTTTTTTGGGATTTTCCTAATTTTTTCCTAGAAAATTTCTCTAAGATTTCTCTATATAGGGAGGTAGAGTTTACGATTTACCAGGTGACAGGTACACAACCTATTTCTATATCTTCTTATCGTATGGAACTTGTGGAGATGTAAGAGGTCAATATTCATTTGTAAAATCTAATAAGAATAGGTTTTTTCACCCTATTTTTTCATCTTGAGAAGCCCTGTGCTCTTTTACAAGAATGTAGATAGTTCACTCCTATTATGTGTCTATTATCAGATGATGAACCAAGTATTGGTTAAGAACAAATATTCATTGCCTCATGTGGTTGATTTTTTTGATCAGTTAAAGGGGGAAAATTGGTCTTCAAATATCATTGTTTAGTTAGATTATCATCTGATCAGAGTTTAGGAGTGTGATATACTAATGGAATCTTTTAGGATAAGGTATGTCCATTTCAAATATCTTGTAATGATGTTCAGTTTAACTAATTCTCTTGATGTTTTTATGTATATGGTGAATCAGATATTCCATTAGTATCTCGAAAATTTGGTGGTATTTTTCATGGATGCTATTTTGGTTTACTCAAGATCTGAGTGTGATCACATGCACCATTTTGGGTTAGTTATATAATTCTAGAGAAGACATAGTTTGTATGAAAAGGTTTTGTTATTCAATTTCTAGATCTATGAAGTGATTTTCTTAGGGAACGTGATTTTTTATCATTGTTTCTTAGTTTATCATGAGAAGGTAATGTATATCTTTTATTGGGAAGAACCACATAATGTTATTATGATTCATAGATTCCTTAGTATTTATGGATAATAATGATGGGTCGTGAAATATTCATCAATGTTGGTATCGCCTTTGATTTATATTACAAGGAACAAGGTGAAATTCATATATAATGAAAAGAGTGAGTCTTCTTTTGATGAGATAAAAGTACTTCTAACACCATGTCCTATTATAATTTTACTTGAGCCCGGTAAGGGGTATATGGTTTTATGTGATTCTTATAGTGCTGGTTTGAGTTGTTTTCTCATATAGGATGATAATGTGGTAGATTATGGATCTCTTCAGCATTGACGTCATGATAATAATTAACCCACTCATGATTTAGAGCTTACCTCATTTATGAATATTCTTATGTGTTGGAGAAACTATTTTTTTGGGGAAAGGTGCACGATCCTTTCTAATCATTAGAGTTGTAACTATATATTTTTTTATAAATACCTGAATCTTAATTATAGGAAGTGGGTAAAATACATTTAGATGTTTGACTATGATATTACCTATACCTCAGGGATGGGTAATGTCATTGTAGTTGCTTATAGCAAGAATGTTCTATCACAGTCTGTTTAGGAATTGAGGTAAGAGAAAAACCTTATGAGGCCTTTTATCAATTTTATCTTGATGTTTAGAAGCACTCTTTAGGTTTTAATATAGTGAGTGTTCAATTTTAATCATATCTCCTTGAGTCTACTCTATAGATCTAGCAGTAGGATGATGATTTCAGAGGAATTCGAGAAACCCTATATGGTGGGGAGACTATTTCAGGTTGGTTTCTCTCTTCAGATTGTATTCTTAGTTTTGGGGATCAGTTTTTATTCTCACCATTAGTGAAGAGCTTGAGTTTTTTTTATCATAGTTCACTGTTGGAAATTATTCAGCGTACTAATAATATGTATTATGAAATGATAAGGTGATTTTTTTGGATGGGTATGAATTGTGACGTTGCTAATTTTGTATCTCACTTTTACACCTTCCAACAGATCACATGAGAGAATATGTAGACTTATGGTTTTATCCATACTATCTTGGTTCCATGTATGAAATGGGATGAGGTATCCATAGAAATTTGTTTTAGATTACCATGGACTCCCTGATGTAGGAATTCTATCACGGTGGGGATTGATCGGTAGACAAAGTCTACTCATTTCATTCTAATTATGGATGAAAATATAGTTGAAGATCTAGGTATGTTGTATGTTTAGTAGACTGTGAGGTTACTTGGGGTTCCTTTATCTATTATTTTATATAAGAATCCTACTTTCACTTCATGGTTCTATAGAAGCATACAAGATGCGGTGGGGAATCAGGTCAGATTAAGTACATCATACCTTCCACAGAAAAACATCCAGATAGAGCGTGTTATCCTATCTAGAAGGATTTGCTTCATGCTTGTTTCTTGGATATTTTTGAATCACTGGATATCCATCTATTATATGTTGAGTTCTATTGTAACAAAATTTATTATTATTAATTCATATTGCTTCCTTTCGAGGCTCTATATGGTTTCTTATGTAGGTCACCTATTATTTGGGAAGAGATGGGAAAAGATTTATTTTTTGGATAGAGTTGGTTCCGGAGATGTATATGATAATTAAAGATATATGTTAGTATCTTTCTATAATATAGAGTCCAAAAAAACTCATGTTGATCAGAAGCATAATCCTTTGATTTTTTCTGTTAGTGACCAGGTATTCTTGAACGTTTCTCCTCAGTTGGGTCACTGTCGGCTTGGAAAATAGGGAAAGTTGGCTTTGAGATATGTTGGACCATTTAATGTCATTTAGTGGATGGGGTAGGTTTCTTATCAGTGGGAATTTCTGGTTCCATTGATAATAATTCCTAATGTATTCCACATATCCCAGCTTAAGAAATACCATCCTAATCCCTCTCACTTTCTGATAGTGGAAGAGATTGAGTATACAGAAATTTTTATGTTTTTGGGAATCTAGGATAGATCGTTGAATCTTAGGTAAAATTCTTGTGTGGGAATTAAATTCAATTGGTCAAAATGTTATGGAGAAACTAATTAGATTCTCATGAGAATTTGGAGCATGAGTTGTTGATGAGGGAGCAATGGACTCAACTCTTTACCAGACTTCATTTTTCTACATGACTTATCAGGGACAAAAAACCTTATGGCAGGTAGTCATAAATATCCTATTACCCACTTTCAGGTAATTTCCCTATCCTTTCTTGTTTTTCTCTTTAATTGGTTGTATATTTGGACTCCAGAGGATGGGGAGTAATTACTGGGAAAAATGAACTAATATTCAGGTATGAATGTTTGTTTGAATTAATGGAGTTTGGGTATAAAAATGTAATGGATTTATGGGATTCTCCTAGAGTTCAGGGGAGGTACGAGGTGGTTTGGGTTTTCATATAAGAATATATAGTTCTCTCTATCCAAAGAAAATTTACATTCTATGTAATGGGTGTACACCACATGTAATGTTTTCCAATCTCAGTTTGTGAGTTGAGCACACAACTTAAATTATTACAGACTTTTTAAAGGTTATACGTCGTGTAATGTTAAAAAAGAGGGTCTTAATAAAAAGACTATTGGGTTTTCAGTTTATATGGACCCCATAGATTAAATGATGTTTAAAGGGATGAAATTACTTGTAAATTTTGTGGATAGGTCTTTTAGGGTGTCGTACGTGTGATATGTTTATTCATTCTTCCCCAACCTTCTTTAATCTCAACATCGATCTCTCCTAGGATGATTTTGGAGACCCTCAAAACCTGAAGATTGAATCCTTGTGAATTTTATCATTAGGGTTTTGTGTATTATCTCTCAAGTTAGTAATCCTTTATACTTATTCATTTCCTTTGAATGTGAATGTTTTTTTGCATTGCATTATCAAACACATTTATCTATATAGTTGTTTCTCTTGATTCATTTATAGATCTGTTGTGAGACCTTGTTATGGGGGGATATTATCTATTTTTTTGTGGTGTAGAGGGTGTGAATTGTTGATTTATGGTGTTATCATTACAATTTACTAACCCCTTTTGTTAAAATTAATCAGTTATATGATGTGTATATTGATTCTAGGGCCTCTATTATCATTATTTGGTTCTTTCAAGTAGTGGATCCCGTTGCGAGCCTGTGTCGCCTAAGTTTCGAGGTAGGTGGTTCTGTCTCTAGCCTATGTTGGTGAGATGTATTTCTCTAATTTTTGATAATTTTTTTATTACATGAAATGGAATGATTTAATTTGTGTGTGTGTGTAAATGTTTTTCTGGTAAAAGATGGCTTCCCCGGTTTTTTGTAAATGGAAAATGGGTTTTCAAGGAATTGTGAAAAGGTTTTATGAAATGGTTTGAAAATTAGAGAACCTAGGAAGAATTTGGTACATAATTTGTAGGTATAGTAGTAGTCCCATTCCACTATCGGAGGGTTTTCTCAACGGTAATTCCTCTGTTCTATGAACCTTTTGTTCTAGGGACTTGTTAGACCTATTAGTGGATTTCACTTTCTGGAGTATTCCTTTACCCTCTAGACCCGATGCATATGTCTATAGGATTGGTGAATGTGATATTTTCTATGTTAGTTATTAGTTTCCTAGCTATAATGACCTACTGTGATCCATGGAATAATGTTACCTCGGCTTTTGGCTAATTTGGGCTGTTTTGGTTTGTACTATTTTGATTGTACTCCAATGGATTTGATATGATATGTGATGTATTCTTTGGTTTGAAATGATATATCTATTTGATATTTTTATAAGAAATACTTTGAAATATATTTACCTTATTTATTTTGAAATGTAAAAAAAATGGGAAATTAAATGTCTTTCCATGATTTTGATATAAAATGGTAAAACTGTATATCATGCCTTATTTTATTTAAAGTTGAGAATGCTGGGATTATTGTTTGGTGACTTTATATGGAACACTTGGGTAGGAACCTTCTGAGCTAGTTATCTCACACCTTATGTACCCCTTTGGTGGTATGTATACCTAGTTATGTCTTTAGATGTATATAGAATAACAACACAACAGTGAGGTAGTGAGGTTTTTTATTAGCTAAGTTTGGGTAGATAGATGGTGATATGGGGGGATTATTCCCGTGATATCACATAGAGAATTTTTAAGTATATATTTATATTTTTATCCATTATTATTGGACTTGTCTCTTGGATATTGTTTTTATACCACTCTACTTGTATCACTTCTTTTGTTCTATTTTTGTTATGACACATATATATATTCTTTTTTTCTTCCACTGTTTATTTCTGTGCATGTGTATATATTTCATGTTGTCTTCTTAATGTTAGGAAAAATCTTTACCTCTATTTTTTTATGCTCGAATTCTAGAATCCATCCCATGGGGATTGGGAACACTCTTTGGGTATGTGGAAATTCGGGTCGTGTACCAGTTTGAGAGGGTATTTTGGTCGGTCTCATGAAATGACATGTGACATTGAGTGTAAATGAACCATGGAATATTATTATTTAAACATTAACATTAAAAAATATACATTGAATTGGTGGGTATGAATTGTATTAACCATAATACGATACATATATAAAATACTTAATTTTTTTATTAAAATTTAACAAATAATCACTCAATTTTTAGTAAAGAAATTAAATTCTCCAACTAAGTTTTCTTCAAAAATGATTTTTATTTCAATTTTGAGTGAAACTTATAAATTTTTTTCTAAATTTTTAAAATTTTATTTGATTAAAGGATATAATTTTTTAATCAACATGTAAAAAATAACATAGAATTAATTTATGGAATTTCTTTGAAAATATTTATTTTCTAGCGAATAGTGAAAAATACTATTTTTTATTCACAATTGTATTTTTATTTCATGAATTTAAAAAGTTTCATTTAAAAAAAAAATCAAATAAATATTTGTTATATTAAATTAATAATACATTAATTATGTTAATTATAATCAATTTGATGGTTGAATTTGGTATAAAAATATTTTATACTTAAAAAGGCATTTATGTGAAAGATTGTTTTTCGTTGCATTCTGCGTTTTTATCTTAAATTTATTTCTACTAATTGTAGACATTTAATATTGAGAAATTAATTAAATATTTGGAATCATTAGATCCTTGTTTTAAAAATAGGAACCACTTATTTTTTGTCATTATGTATTGTAAATCCGGTAAATTTTGGTCAATAGGGTAACGACAAAATAGGTAAAATAGTGTTAAAACTTTGGGATATGCATTTAAAATTTCTATAAAACCTTCTTTTATCCTATTTTATGGGTGTATTTCGTACATTTCCATGTATATATCCCATATATGGAAACCTAAACAAGAAATTTATATTAATTTAAGAAATTAATAAATTAAAAATGTCCCACTCTTGACTTTAATATTTACAATATTTTATCATAATGGATAAAAATGTTATATTTGTTTTTAAATTGTTATATTAAAATTAAATGAATTTGATTTAATATATAATTTTTTTTAATTTTTAGTGATTTAATGATTACCCTAAATGCTTACGCAACGCTGACATAATATTTATTCAAATAATTGAAAAATAAAATAAATTAATTTAGAATTCTTAAAATTACTACAATCATGGTGAATTATTGAGTTCCATGTTTTTAGATAAATATGAAATATTAGGGAAGTGTAAAATGATTATATTTAAATTCTATATTTGTCTTGGTGTCTTCAATGTCAAATTAAATGAATAATTTCAAAAGTGATATTAATGATATTTTATGTTAAATAATATTTTATGAAATTATTTAAAAATCATAAAAATATTGAAATAGGACAAGTAGGATGAGAAATGGTCTAAATTTTTATAAATTTTCAATTTATGTCAAAATTATTACCTTATAAGTAAAATTATAACCCTTTAAGAGTGAAAAAAATCATTACTACAGTTAAGGTTAAAATAGGTTAGCTAGGGGTTAAACCAAAAGATAAGGTTTAAAGCATCACGTAAACCTATCCAAATTTTGTATGTTGATGGGATTTTTATCCCATAATACCTTATCATTTAATATATGGACATTTATAATCATTTTCTATAGAATTAATTTATTAAATTTTGATCTTTTCAAAAATTCAAAGAGTGTTCGTCTCATCCCTTATAAGAGGAAACCCATTTATCTAAATTATTTACACCACTTTGAGCCGTTTATCTTGGCTAAACCATGACCATTTCTCTTCTTAAATTCTCATAATACTATGTATAAGTTATTTTCTTCTTAAAATACCATTCCATTAGTCCTTAATAATGAATATAATGGAATTATACTAAAGAATAGATGCTTATATTTACCGGCTCTTTAAAATTTAATTCCTATTATACTTCTACTAAATTTTTTGGAACCATCCTAAAATAAAAACAACCACATAATAAATATAATAATATGTTATTTTCATTTTGTTACAACCATTTACCTTCTAATTTCTATCCTATGGAATGTGAAAACATCGCTAATACATATTTATGACTTATCATCTCCACATAGCGATGTAATTCATAATTCATGACAACTTTACTTAGATATTTATAAAGACATAACTAATGAATATATATGATATTTATTACATAATTTTTTTATTTAATTATAATATCATATCTTATTTCTTTCATTATAATAATTTGGAAAATCATAAAGTCACTTATAAGTACATGTGGACTTCTATCTCCATGAAGCTATGTGATTTATTTTTTTGATTTTTGATTTACATGGATGGTAATAAGGATAGATTTAATGAAAATATATTATATATATATATATATATTAATTAATAATGATTCTAGGTTGTTTAATTATTATATTAATTTCTTTTTCTTTAATCTATCAAAAAGTAAAAAACGTCATTCATGTGAACGTATATCCTACCGTCTACATGAACGGTGTAATTCATTTTTTTATCTCTACATTTTATAGATAATTATAACTGTGTATATAATGAATATATACTAAATTTATATCATTATGAAAATTCTAAAGATTATTTAATCTTGATCAAATTAAAAGGACCAAAACTAATGAATCAAAACATACGTGAAAAATGAAGTAACTATCACTCAAAACATTGATTTTAAGAAATATTTTTTAATAAAAAGGTGGAAATTGTTAAAGGTAAATCATAAATGTAATGATATATATGATTATGGTTATATAATGGATCTATAATTCTATATATATTAAATATTATCTTCTTACACATACAATAGAAGTCAGGCATGAGGTAAGGGTTCTTCATCTCAATTTTGTTTCATTGAGACATATTTGATGGTATGCACCTATTTATATTTATGAGGTGTATATATTGATACATTAAATATATATATATATATATATATATATATTTATTTATTTATTTATTTAATCTCATTATTTTCCTGATATTTATTTTTCTCATTTGATTTCATTTTATGATGTGGCATAAGATTCAAATGTTACCAACATGGTAAGAGTTTATTTCACAATCACATAATTATTCAGGATTGTTTTTTTTAAGTCTTTATTGGGGGAATTATTTGATCTTTCTATGTTAAAAAAATTATTTTATTCTCCTCTAGTTAATTTATAAAATTACATTTTTTTCTTTTCATTTTACTCTCTTTAAGTACTCATGATACTAACATAATGTGTTTAAGCGAAGTTTCCTTTTTATCCACTCATTTAGAAATATTTTTATTCCATATCCATATATTCAATAAAATGTTTTAAATAATGTTTTTACTATTCTATAATTATTTATTAATGTAAATTTTACCCATGTTATACTTTTTATAAACTGATTTAAAATGAATATTCTTATCTTTTTCTTAATGAGGTACTTTTGACTTTTTACTGAAACTGTGAAAGGAATATTATTTTTAACATATATGAAATAAGTTTAATTTCATGTCTTTATGACCAACCAATTCATTGATGATTAAATTATATGTTTACATGGTTTATTTCAAATAAAATATTCTTCCTATTATTCTAGAAATTTTTATTTTTCAAAATCAATTTTCTATATAAAAAGGGTATTTTCCTGAAGAATGTTTTTAACATTATTATTATGGAATCGATATTCATAAATGATAAAAACAATATTTTACTTATGCTGCACTGGGGATATGTTGTAATTATTCCATCCTTATTTTTTATCTAGATGGTTTATTATATGTTTTATTGGGGGAAATATTAACATTTTATATTATAGTTTTTCAATATGAATTCTTACATTGATTATGTATTGAATGGTTATTAGCCCCATTCATATGATGAATGTATTTGACTTATTATGTGATGGTTGGGTACCATTATAACCATAGATGCATTGGGAGGTCTCAAGATACAATCTAGTTTATTTATTCGGTTGAGGCCTCACACATCTATGTCAGATTTCATGGCGTGAGGCCTTGATGATAATTTTAAGATGTATGAAATTATGAATTCCATCACTATAAAATTAGTTATTAATGTACATGTTATTATTTTAATAGTTATGTTTTCCATTATTATGGTTAAATATCATTTAATTATCTATATGGAATTATTTAGTCATAATTTCTTCCTTCCATATTATTCTTCATGCTAACGATATTCATTAAATGGAATGTATTTTTAGTAATTTACCTCTCCATATTAATAATTACATAATTACTCATGATATATTCCACTGAATGATACCCTTACTGAACATTTGAGATCATTATTATTTTATTTCTTTTACACATGATTCTAAATGTGTACTATGATTTATCTGAAAGGATATGTTAGAGATAATAAATATTTTTTCAATGAAAATAATTTTTTTTATTATATGTTTTCAAATTTATGTGATGTTAAGTATGTATCTAGTTTACCAAGACTAGTTAACTATTAAATCATATGGAATTTGATCACTTGTATCTAGTGCCAATGTAATAAAGTAACTATATGATCTGGGCTACTATGAATGAAGTTTCTATAGTTTGTATTAGAGGAAGTTTAGTAGAAAACTTGGGATCTAGATATAGAAAAACATATATTAGGAAACATAACATAAGGAAATAATTTAAGGATAAGTCCATGTACAAGATAACACCCTAAAATTTTGGTAATGGGGACATTATTTGGTTTTCCATGTAATACATCACTCTATAGATTCTATAAGTGGATTTTGTTTAGGCACATATGCATCTCAGGATAATAACCCCCAAAAAGAGTTGGTTGAGTATATCTCAACCATAATTCTCATGCACAGTGAGTGTTTCCTTACTATGAACCATGTATGACACTCGCAAGGGTTATTCTTGGGTTAATTCCCAGTTTCTATATGAACCATTATGAAATATTTGAGTAGATGATGACAATGGATGGAAAAGGTTTAACCTAATGTGTATCAGATTGAAAACAAGGTGTTATGATTTATACATCCAATAATTTTTTTCATGATTATGTGGTTTAAAAATATTATAATTGTTGGTCATACTATTATTTTTTGTTTTATTCAATGGATGTGACCATGAAGAATCATGTTGATAGTAAATGTTATGGAAAATGCAGTGATTATAAGCATCCAAATTGGAGAATGACTGGAGTGGAAGATATTAAGATTAAAACTAATAATTTATCATGATATATGATTAAGAAGATACATATTAACCAAATATAACACACAATAAATAATAAAAGAATAGTGTTTGCTAATATCTTAGGTGGTGGATTCTATAGAGGAATGAACGGTCAAATTAATTCATGTTAGAAATGTATAAAGACACACCTCAAAGAATGTATTTAAGGAACATAATTTTTTTACCTTATGGAAATTAAGGTCATAGATCAATGAATTATCAAGTAAAAAATAAATAGTATTCTGGAGGGATATTAATTTCATCTCAAGGAACCATTTATTGTTCAATTTATCGTAGTTGGGTAATATTGGAATTTTCCAAACCAATGAAAAAGTCCAAGGGTTAACTCCTACACCAAATAAGGACCTAAGTTATGTCAATCTTTGAAGTGTAAGGATGGAAGTGTTTATGTATTGGGATTAAAGAATTATGTTTTAGAAGTGTTATATCAATAATATTATGGATATATGAATTATGAAACATATAAATATTATTCTATATTAGTTTTTATTTATGGATTTGAAAAATATGTTAAATGGTACCAATGGTCAAAAGAATTTATTTAGTGGTAAGGTGATAATTCTTAGTTTGGATAAAGGGATGATTGAAATTTATGAAGTAAATGAGATAGTAATGGTGGACTTGAAAATTGGATAGTGATTTAATGGAAAAGTGATTTAGGTCATCCTTGATGATGTTTATTTCATTTTTTATTTATGGAAATAGTCATTTTTTTTATTTGAGGAATAAGTGTAGTGTTAATTTTTGGAATTATATATGTTTTATTATAATTTACTTAAGATTTATGGATACCATAATGATTTTATAAGTTTAATGTTTTCATATGTTCAAAGGCATAGATTCCAGTTTTTAGGTTTTAAGTGATGTGATTTTAAGGTCATTTGACACTTCTAACAGGTCTTAAGAAGAATACACTATTCAGATTTAAAGAATCATTTTAGTTGGTATTTCATTTGATGTTAAGTTAATTATGGTCTATTGGATAGTGGGATATTGTTAATATTGATGGATAAAATTTCATTCTTTTACAATGTGATATATCAAATATATTTACAGTCAATATCAGGATTACCTTTTAGGTAACTATCTAAATTTTATTATATATATTTTTAGATTATATAGTAATTTATCGGGGTAGTTAATAATATTTTTGGTATTATTAATTGGGTTGATGTATATGTAACCTTCAGATTTAACATGTAGTTTCACATGAATGATTATTTGGGAAGAATGAAATAAAATTATGAAAATAAAATTTAAAAGGTGTGAGAGAATTTTTGAGGTTAAAACATTCTATAATGTTGAGGTTATTGAGGTTAAGTGAGATGTATGGTTATTTATTTGTGGAATATTCTAAGTTTAACCATTTGTGTTATTGTGGAAATTTTAAAGTAAAATGTATTATTTCTTTATATAAAGGATTAAACATTTTTTATATTATCCTACCTTATTTTAAACATTATAATTTTGGTTAAAATTTAATTATAGTAGAAATATAAAATTATGCAGTTTTGGATTATGTGATCCATTATAAGTTGATTTTACTACTTCAAGAATGAAAATTTCATATTGAATACACATCCATTGGAGAAATGATATAATTGTGGTGAAAAGTGATTGAAGGATGAAATTTAACATGTTAAGTATTAATATTTTCTTATTTTCATAATCTAGTTGGAAAATGAATTCATCAAATCTAAGAAATGATCTTAAAATATAAATTTTATCCTATTATGATCATTTTTTTGAAATCAATGGTATTTTCACCCTTCATATATGTATGATTATGTGGATGTAAAATTTCTCTTGATCTTGTCCTATATCACTCTCTATTAGTCCTTGGGTGTTATTTTTCTCCTCCATGTCCATATTTTTACTTCCCACAAATGTTATACAGTTTGGAAACCTAGTTTTGGGTTATTAAATATGACGTTTGTATTTCTCTTTCCCAATTTTTAAGAGGACTATCTATTAACCTTTTTTAAAATGTGGGGTTTCGGTAAAAGAATTTTCAAATGTCAAAACCTTGATTACTGTGCATAAGATCAAATTAAAAGGATAAAATTTATTGAATGGTGATAATATAATACTATGATATTTTAAAATAATAACATTATGTTTGATAATATATATGACATGAAACACCTAACTTAAACGAACCATGAAATATTATTATATAAATATGATCATTACAACATAGTCATTGAATTAGCGAGTATTAATTAGATTAACAACATGAAGAAATAAATAAAATGGACTTACAAAATACAAATACATTTATTAATAATTAGGAAATAATAACACAATTTTTATTAAAGAAATTTTATTCTTCAAAATATGTTTTCATCAAAAATTGTTTTTATTTATTTTTTTAGTGAATATTATAATTAAATTCTATAAATTAATGAAATTTTAGTTGATAAATGATATAAATTTTTCAATAAACATTTAAAAATTATCTAAGAGTTATTTTTCGATATTTTTCTGAAAAGACTAATTTCTTTAGTAAATAGTGAAAATTATAGGTTTATATTAAAATTTGTATAATTTATTCAAGAAGTTACAAATATCAACTTTATTTTAAAATTATTTTAAAGTAAAATTTGATCTATATTATTATTAATATTATAATAATGTTTATTGGAATCAATTTTATGGTTGAATTTGATATAAATATATTTTTATACTTAAATAAACATTTTTTTTGAAAAACTACATTCATTGTATTCTACGTTTTTAGCTGAAATTAATTTCTACTAATTCTATAAATTTAATATTGAAAAAATGATTCCATATTTGAAATATAGAGTTTTTTATATGGTAAGTAGGTCTCTTTTATTCTTTTTTATTATGAATAGTAACATTAGAAAATTTCTTTCAGGGGTAAAATAGTAAAATAGGTACAAAACATTTGGATATGGATATGAAATTTCTCTAACATGATTATTTATCGTATTGGATGGGTTTAGTTCATATATATTCATATAATCTTCAAATATATAGAAACTTGATTCCATATATTTTTTATTATGACATTTCTATTAATTTAAGAAAAGAATAAATACTAAAAGTCGCACTCTTGACATTAATATCTATAATATTATATCATAGAGGTAAAAAGATTTTATGTTCGGTTATAAATAGTCATTTGAAAAATAAATTAATTTTATTTATCATTGTAATTAGTTTTTAATATTTAGTGATTAAATAATTACACTAAATTATTATGTAACACCAACATATAATTTATTTATTTATTGTTTTTTAGACATGTATGGGATAAGTAACTAAGGCCATATCCCATTTATTTTAAAAACAAATTTCAATTGAGATATTTTTTTTTCAGAAATGGTAGATTAACTATAAAAAACAAGAAAAATATGTGTTAGAATAAACAATAATCTAAAACCCTATGATGCACTAAAAGTCAAAATCAACAGCGTGGATATAATTTCGACCCTGTAAAACCTTACCCCGAGGGGCGATTACACATGGATTTCATCAAGGATTAGATGTATTTTGTATCTTCTAAGGAACATGGATTTCATCTGAAGAAAATTTGACAGTGTCTATTACACCCATATCACTGGATTCCTCGCTATGGAGCTTCCCTTGAAAATGGTAATCAGAAATTAGTTGTATAGCTCCCTCCATTTTCACTTCCTCTAAAGAAACATCCATGGAGACTGCTTCACATGTACCATCATTAGCTTTAGTAGAATAAAAGGAAGCGTCATTCCTTTCTCAGGAGGAGTGTCTTCAGTTGTTTCCTTATTACCTTTAATATGGGAGTATTCAAAAGTGGTTTCCCCAATGGAAGTCCCTTTCACTATCAGCAAGGGGAATTCCATTAATCATCTGAGAAATACAAAGGAATTATAAGTAGAAACCTGAGCCTTGCTCAGATTCCATTTTTTGGAATCATGTACATTTTCAACCTCAACTCCATGAATCTCAACCCCGTAATTATTATCAAGAAAATACAATTTTTCAAAGGAGTCTAAATCATATGAGATTAATTCTGAGCACCATTATAAATTGTGTCCCTACCCTTCTGAGAATGGATTGAATCCATTAATGTGTATGAATCAGGACCATCAATCATGTGCAGTTATTTTACACCACTTTCTTGAATTCTATAGGAATCTAGACTACATTTAGAATAATTTAATCTAGTAGAATTATCATCAAATACCTCATTGGCATTAGAATCAGTAATAGTGAAACTTACTTTGGTGTGATCCATGGGGAATTTTCCCACAAAAATAGCTAGTATATCTATTATTTCCCTTGAAGTGATCATCTATTCTTGAAGAAACTACTGAAAAAAAAATTCTTACACCACTACTTCATTAGATTGGCATGACTCACCATCCATCCCATTTTCCACAATTTCTTCCCATGGATTGGTAACTATATGTCTATAAGAATCAATTGAATTCTCTCCATAATAGATAATTCAGCTTTAATGTTTTGATAGAGCCTGAGAATCGATGTATTAAATCTATTGAGAAGGATTTTCCATAAAAATAGTTCCATCCACTATATGGATATCTGTAGTAGACGGTTTAATAGGTCCATCTTCCTCCAACCCAGCTGAGTGCAGAACCAGATTATGACCATGCTCATAGTCAGTCCCCTTCCCCTTAGATATCACCTGATTAGGTGTTCCTCAATACTGAAAATGATCATTTCCATCATTTATAAAACCACATTGACCACTGGATTTCATGTGTATGATATTATTAAAGTATAAATTTCATTATTCCCTCTTCTAGAAATGAAACAAAAATAGTGTATCTCTTCCTATTCAAAATATCATACCCTATTACTTTATAGTCCGTATAAAAACCAAGGTAATTTTTCACACTAAATCCTCATTTCAATCTATTCATCATCAGTTGGTATAAAAACTCTATCAATTAGAGTATAATATAAGTCTACTTCTACTAAAAAATTGGTGTAGTGTCCAAATATTGAAACTTCATTTTCCCTATCCATTTTAATAGGCACTTCGATAGACATTGAAATATCTTAAAGGATATTAGGATTCCAAATAATCTAATTCAAACCATAAACCTTGACCCATATATGAGTTGAAGAATTACCTACCTTAAGTGTATTGAATTTTTAATCCCATTCATAGATGTGCAGAAATACAAGCCTAAGAGAGATTGATTCACGCTCAAATTTACCCAAGATATGAAGGTAGAACAGTCCATGTAGTTTAGCCTGGGTTATCGATTCCTCAGAGACCTAAGAAGCAATCTATAGACACGCACATTCTATGGACTATTTTTTATATGAAGTGGCCAACTTTGGTTGATTTTTGATGGGTTTAAAGGATAAATAATATATTTAAGTGAATTCAATTTAAAATAATGAGTTGATCCTAGATTATCTCTCGGGTGGATTGGATGAAATTATTTTTTCAATTATTTTTATTTATTATATTTTAGATGAGTTCATTTAAAGAGATCAAAAAACTTCATCACTTACTAATTTTATACCAACACAACATAATACTAATCACCTATACACTTGGAGGATCAAATTTATGATCACTCTAAGGTAAAGGTTTGTATTAGCACTTGAAGTATGTGGTCTTAAAATTCAACAAGGACGAAGATGTTTTAAAATCATAAAAAAAAATATCAACTAAAATAAGTGATTATACATTAATGGGGTGATAAATAACATCCAATCCAACCCCTTGCTACTCCCCTGGATCAACTCATAATCGGGTTAGCCCTCCTTTGATTCTATGGTTTCAATGGAAGCGGAAAGTAGACACATGAGGGAGAAATTGAAGATGTAAAGAAAACAATAAAAAGAAAATGATCACTCCGCCATTGTGTAAATAATTTCACAAGGTTTGGTGTGAATAAATTCACAGCTTGAGGCAACGGTATAAAAGTGAGATGGAGAAGAATATAATAATAAGATAAGAAGAACTTTTATTAAGAAATAAGGATGAATTAAAACAACATACATGTGGAAGACAAACTTGAGACAACAAAATCGCAGCATAACATTACAATGAAAGAAAGATAAAAAGATGATAAACTCCTCTATCACCACTAACTTAAATAATCATTTTGGGAGACTTGGGTCAAGACTCCAATAGTACAAATAATCCCAATTTATTATGGTAGGCCTAGGGTGGTGGAAATATTGTGGAACTTGGACTTTTCCACTCTTGACCCGAGGTGGAAGCCAGCTTTCAACCACCAAACATACGCGCTTATAAAGCCTTCAAGATGGCCGAATGAGAGTGGGCCATATAAGAACAAAATCGATATCCAGATTTAGCCTAACAACCTATAAAATATTGGCCCATTTAGAGTAATGTATTAGGAGATATTATTAGATTGTTAGAATGTTTTCTGGGCCGCAGAATCTGGCCCATAATTTTATCTCTAAATTGGGACGCCTAAATAACCATCATGGAATCTGAATTAGTACTAGCTCCTTAAAAATTACTTGTTCCTCTACATGTATTCTATAATCCTAAGAAATTTTTGCTTCATTGGGCTTGTATGTTGGGAGCCACATTCTCATAAGTTGGCTGGTCTCTAATCTAACTTCTCTATAATTTATTGTATAAAATCCCATTTTGGTGGTCTTCCAATGTGTATCATCCAACACTCCCCAAATATGAATTTTCCCAATATAATTATAAACCTGAAAATTAAATATGAAAATAAAATCATGATCATTGGGTACTTTAAACGATGTTAAAAAAATTACCACATAATAATGCATTTTAAGAAGGAATTACAATCATAATGTGAAATGATTCTCAAAGTGTAAATTGCATTAAAATGGTGTTTATGAATAATAAAGCACATGAATATTATATATATTAAAAATTAATATAAGACTTATTTAGTGGCTAATCACCCCCCCCCCCCCAACTTGAGTTTTGCTAGCCCTGGAAAAATATATCTCAACAATATGAAATTCGAATTCCCTTTTCCAAAAACATTTTAATAGACAATGATCACCAAAATCTCTTATAACAAAAAATCATGAAACCCATGAAAATATGTTAATATATTATAGTTTTATAAGAAGATCTCAATCCCAAGATCATTCCTTTGTACAAATTCATTGCCATATTTATCCAATATCAATTAAGTATGAGGATGTGTTGTGTATCACAATAGACATGGGGGTTCATCTTTATTCAAGGGGGACATGACGGAAGTTCAAGGTGGAATCACATTTCAATATTAAGATGAGTATTAAAAAAAATTATTTTTTTATATTTTTATTTTTTTTCAATTTTTCCATGGTAATTGAAATTGCACTCAAAAGAGTCAACCCCTATAGTGAGACTTTGCCGATGACTCCCTGGCTCAAAGACCTTAGGGCACCAAGTGAATCCCACATACTCAAGAATCATCTTGAGTTAACTCCATCAAAAAGAAATTCAAATTACCAAAAAATAGAGATAAAATTATTAACTCTGGGCCAGAAAACTATGGAGTCACGATCCCCAAGTGTCAAAAGCCACACATTAGGTCATTTCATTCCTCTACTCGCAAATTTATTGTTTTTTTTAAATTTTTTCTGAATACTCATATTAAAACTAATATTATCACCAGACCTATAATATTTATTTTTGGGGAACCCATAAACTCAAACTAATACCCCACTATCCAAAGGATGTGCGTTGTGATTTTTTTTATTTGGATGAAAATATATACCATGAAATATCACATTAGATAGCCACACTTTCTAAAATATATTCTCATGAAATTATACATGGATTAATATCAAAATCAGGGCATGCTAAATTATTTGATATTCAGTTTCAAAGTGTGCAATTTGTATTACCGTGTTCAAAGTTAAAGTAATTTTTCCTTTCATTTACACACATTTTTTTCAAATCATTTTTGTCACACAAAAGCAAAAAATTTATTTCATCTTCCCCCAACATAAAATAACATTATCCATAGTGTTTAAACAAAATACAATTTAGAAGTGGGTAGAGATAGAGGATATGTGATCTAAAAGGAATTTGAAATAATAAACATGGAACAAAGTCACCTGGTGGTTGGAGTTGAAGTTATTGCTGCTCCAATTTACTCCTTTGATCTCCATGTCACTTGGAGAGTTCCCTAGTGGAAGAAGGAAAACAAACAAACAAACAAAACAAAAATATATATATTTATATATTCATATAATAAATAAAAGTAAAATATAAGTATATATATATATATTATAGAATAAGGAAGCACAAAAAGATGTAGGTCAGTGGTAAGTGTGTGCCCCTATCTCCCTTCGGTCCCGGGTTCGAGTCCTAGTGGCTTCGCCGGTTATGACGGGGTTTTCCCCATGACCTATGATGTGGCCTTTTTTATTATTATATTTTTGTTTATTTTTTTGTATTTTTATTTTAACTACCAAACACTTAAAAATAAAATAAAATAAACTGATGATACATTATCTTCTTTTTAAATTTATGGGTAAGGTATTACTCAAGGATCACACCACGTGACATGGATGAATATGGTGCTCCCCTTTTATACCCATCTATACTCATAATAAAAGAACAGATCAACAGTCTATTTTTTTAAATATAAAAATGATTAATAAAAACATGATTCCAAAAAATATTGAAAACATGAAAACCATGGGTTGCCTCCCATGTAGCGCTTTGTTTAACTCAACCTCTATTTCTTATTTATTGAATGATTCAATGAATGGTTTTAACCTTTTACCACTGACCTTGAAAATTTAACCACTATTGGGATCTTGAATCTCTACTTCCCCATGGGGGTACACATGATGCACTATAAAAGGACCAGACCATCTAGACCCTAACTTTCCCAGGTGTAAATGAAGTTTTGAACTATACAAGTGCACAAATGTTTCTGGTTCAAAATGTTTGACTTTGATATTCCTAGATTGGTAGGCTTGAACTCTAGCTTTATTGATCCTTGAATTTTCATAATCCTCCATCCTTAGTTCCTCTAGTTCATTGAGATCTAATTTCTTTTATTGTTCCGGACAATGAGAGGTCATAATCCATTTTCTTAATTCTTCAAAAGGCCTTATGCTCAATTTCAACAGGTAAATGGCATGCTTTTCCATAAACCAACCTATATGGTGACATTCCTAGGATGGTTTTTTATGTTGTACGATATTCCCAAAGAGCATCCATGATTTTCTCAAACCAATCTTTCCTAGAAGGATTGACAATTTTTTCAATAATATTATTAATCTCCCTATTTTCTAAATCATATTGATCATTGGTTTGTGGATGGTATGTAGTGAAAGATTTATGAGAAATCCCATACTTAGACATGAGTGAAGAGAATGGATGGTTGTAGAAATGGGTTCCTCGATCACTAATTATAGCCCTAGGAATTCCAAATCGAGAAAATATGTGCTCTTTCAGAAATAGGATCACAACATTATGGTCATTAAACATGGTGGGAATGTCTTCAACCCATTTTTATATATAATCAACATTATAGAGGATGTAGAGGTATCCCCTAGAGTTTGGGAAATGACCCATAAAATCGATTCCCCGGCAGTCTAAGATTTCAATCACTAAGATGGGAGTGAGTGGCATTTGATTCCTTTTTGTGATTGACCATACTTTTTGACACTTAGTAAAACTTTGAAAAAATGTGTATGAGTCCCCTAAGAGGGTGGTCTAGAAGAGACCACACTGAAGAACCTTAGAAGAAGTTTTCATTGAGGAAAAGTGACCTCTGCATGCATTACTATGACAGAATTTAAGGACGAACTATTGTTCAGATTCTGGGACACACCTCCTAATGACTTGGTCAGGGCATAACGTATAGAGGTATGGATAATCAAACACATAGTGTCTAACATCATAAAGTAATTTCCTTCAATCTTGAGTCCCTATGAATTTTGGAATTACTCCTTTAACTAATAAGTTTGTTATGTCATCATACCAAGGGCAGTCACTCACAACATATAGGTGTTCATTAGGAAATGAATCAGACACAGAAAGGTGATTTGAGTTGTCTTTTAATTCCATCCTAGAGAGGTGATTAGCTACAACATTTTGAACACCCTTTTTATCATTGATTGTAAGGTCAAATTCTTGTAAGAGAAGGACCCACCTAATCATTCTAGCCTTATCATCTTGTTTTGGAAGAGGTATTTTAGTGTAGAATGGTCAGTGAACATAGTGATGGGTGATACTAAGAGGTAGGACCTAAACTTCTCTAAAAAAATTCAATAAAAAGTAACTCATTTTCAGTGGTGCTGTAGTTTATTTGGGCATCATTTAAGGATTTTATTTCAAAATAAATGACATAAGGAGTTTTATCACAACGTTTTCCTAACACAGATCCTACAAAAAAGTCATTGGCATCACACATAATTTCTATAGGAAGGTTCCAATTTGGATATTTTATAATGGGAGGAGAGGTGAGAGAGGATTTTAGGGTTGAGAATGAACCCTCACAGCTTTCTGTCCAAAATAATGGAGCATCCTTTATTAAGAGAGCACAAAGGGTACAAGAGATTGAACTAAATTCCTTGATGAATCTTCTATAGAAACCAGCATGTCCTAAGAAAGACCTCACTTCCTTGAAAGTTTTGGGTGATGGAAGGTGATGAATGATGTTAACCTAGGCTTTATCAACTTCAATCCCCCTACCTGACACCAGATGGCCTAGAACTAGTCCCCCTTTACCATGAAATGGAATTTTTTCCAGTTTAGGACCATATTCTTTTCTTCACATATTGACAAGACTCTCTCCACATTCCTCAAACAGACCTCAAATGCATCCCCAAACACAAAGAAGTCATCCATGAAGAACTCAAGAAAATACCCTACCATGTCTGAGAATATTTCCATCATGCACCGCTGGAAGGTTCCAGGGGAATTACATAACCCAAAAAGCATGAGTTTGAATGAAAAGGTTCTGAAAGGACATGTGAATGTAGTCTTCCCTTGATCCTCTAGGGAGACCTCAATTTGATTATACCCTGATTACCCATCTAAGAAACAGTATAAGGCTTGATCTTCCACTCTCTCATGGACTTGGTTAATGAATGGTATGGATAAATGGTCCTTCTTGGTGAGTGAGTTTAGCTTCCTATAGTCAATGCAGACCCTCCATCCACTACTCACCCTAGTTGGAAGAATATATCTGTTCTTATTGGTAATCACTGTGATTCCAGCCTTCTTGGGAACCACTTGGATTGGGCTTAACCACTCACTCTCAGATATTAGATATACGATACCAGCTTTTAACAATTTCATAAGTTCCTTCCTTACTACCTCCAAGAGATATAGATTGAGTCTACGTTGAGGTTGACGACATGGCTTTGAATTAGATTCCAGAACAATCATATGATTCCCGATAAGTGGGATAATCCCAGGAATATCAGACATGGTCCAACCAATGGTTTTCTTATGTTTCATAAGGACATATAGAAGTATCCTCTCATGATTGGATTCAAGAGAAGAAGAAATTACAATAGGATGTGTTTGATTGTCCCCTAGGAAGTCATACTTGAGTGCAACGAGAAGTTACTTCAATTCAAGATCAGGTTGGTTCAGAATTTCAGCAGAATATTGGGACATTGGATCAATATCAATTTCTTTTTTTAGAGTTTTAGATAGGATTTATTCCCCACATATAGATTTTTTATCTATAAGATTGGTTTGATCAGATTTAGGGAAGGAAGTTTGATTGGTCTCCATGAATGTGGTTTCCTGAAATGTTTCACTGATTTTTGGACCTAGGACTTCATCATAAGAGTAATTTAAAAATGATTCAATCCCAGAAGATAGACTTCCTTTATGTGAAAAAAGTATATCAATCTCATCCTGACTTAAACATCCATCAAATATTCCTTGATGTTCTATGGATTCAATATCAATTCTTCTAATCATGTTTACTTCATGAATGTCCCCATCATCCCCTATTTGCGAGCTTGCATTATATATGTTCAAGTCTATACTCATGCTCCCAAAGGTTATGGTCATGCTCCCATTTCAGACTCGCATAACATAGTTGATTGTTGCAAGTAAAGGATAACCAAGGATTATTGGGGTTTGTTACTTATTTCTTAAGATTGGATTGCTTTCGAGGATAATGAAGTTAGCAGGGTAGATAAAGTTTTCAACCTTTACCAGAACTTCCTTTAAAATCCCCTTTGGAACCCTAATGCTATGATAATAAAGTTGAAGTGTGACAGATGTGGGTTGGAGCTCTTCTAGGCCTAAGTAGCAGTTCACAACATATGGGATGAGATTGACACTAGCACCTAGGTCACACAGGGCCTTGATAACTTTGCTCTCTCCTAGTTCAACATTTACTTAAGGGAAAACCGGGTCTTTCAACTTAGGAGGAATGGTCCCTTGAATGGTGGTACTCACATTTTCATCCAAAAAGGACTTAGTTTTTATGTGAAAATTTTATTTTCAAAGTGAAAAATTCCTTAAGGTAATTTGTGTAGGAATGTATGGTTTTGATGTCCTAGAGAAGGTGAATGTTCAACTTGACTTGTGAGAATATTTCCCTCAATGTTTCACTCAATCCAGGCTTGGTTTTCCCCCTCATGCATTGAGGAAATAGTGTAGGATGTGGGGTTGTTTGTTGAAGAGTTGTTTCTTTGACAATGTTATCATGTTTTTTAGTTTGATCATTTGGTTGATTTGAATTTTCATCCATGTTTAAATCTTCACATGGTTACTGGTTTATTTTTTCAGGTTTCTCAATTGATTTTCTACTTCTAAAAACAGTCACAGCCTTTAGTTGTTCATGAGTTTTTTGAGTACAACTTGACTCTCCCCTTGAATTTTAGGATTTTAATGCCTAAGTAGCCATGGGTGACTTTCCTATTTTGATGGTTTAATGTTCTTGTTTAAGGGAAGAGACTTCCGAGTTCATCCTTTCTTTTTTTTTCAAAGTTTTTCTAGTCGGATTTTTGGAACAGTTTGGGTTGTTTCATGAGAGGATTGGTTTATCCCAGGGGGATATTTTGGAGGTGGGATGGTTTGTTAAAAATGTACTAGTGGCTGATGGTATTGGAAAGGTTGGGTTTGGAACTGGTTGTGGATTTGGTAGTTCTGATGGGGGTAAGGATTTTTTCCATGTGGTTGGCTAGGTTGTTGGTTATCTTTCCGGTGGAAGCTTGGGTGGTCATTATACCTTGGGTTGAAGTTGTTTTGGTATTGAAGCTTTTGAAAGTTCAAAGAATTTACTTCCTCTAAGGGTCCTCCTAAAAGAGAATCCCTGATGGATGGAATGGCTGGGCAGTTGTCTGACTTATGGCCATGTTTGTCACAAATTATGCAAACATGGTCTACAATTTGGATTTCATGGACTTTCCTAAGGTCTATCTCTTCAACGTTCCTAAGAGTGCTGTGAGTTTAGCCCTAAGTCTTTCCTCTTCTCTAAGTGTACGAATTCTAGTAGTTCATTGTTTATTTTTAGAATAAGGTGATGTTCCCCATGTTTTTTTGTTCAGAAAGGCTTTCCATATACTCATAAGCATCATTTGGGGATTTGTATTTAAAGGTTCCATTACACATCATGTCAATGAATTGTTTGTTCCCCGGACCCAACCCTTCATAGAAAATTATCACGTGTTCAAGAATAGAAAAACCATGGTGTGGAACCATGTTTATAGTGTCTTTGAACCTCTCCCATGTTTCATATAATGAATCTCCCTCTTTTTAAAAAATGATTTGGATGCTCTTTTTAAGTGAAACTGTTTTGTGGTGGGGAAAGTATTTTTTGTATAATTCTATTTGTAGTTGGTACCATGAGTTTATGGATGATGGTCTGAAATTTTTTAGCCGATTTTTTTATTGATCCTCTAAATAAAAATGAAATAGCCTCATCTTATTAGATTCTAGTTGATGTGGGGGACACATGGTTTCTACAATGTCATTGAACTCCTTAATATGAAGGTAGGGTATCTCAGACTCCATTCATTGGAATGTGGGAAGGTGGTTTAGGACAAGGGTTTTAAAGATACAGTTGCAATTTCCTAGGTAGTTTTGTCTAATGCATGAGCGGGCATTGGTCCAGGTAGGTGTGAGGTAGTCATTCATGGTTTGATCGACCGCATTCTCCATGTTTGGGGTTGCCTCATTTAGGTTTCCATTTTGGTTCCCACCCCAGATTATGAGTTGGTTTCATTGAAGATATTCCATTAGAATATGCTCATTTTTTTTACTCTGGAGTATTAGGAAGATTATGATCTAATGGAAAGAGTACCCATGGGTCACTTGACTCCCCAACCCCTGGACTATCCACCCTAACTAGACAGATTGATAGATCGCGGGTGTAGGCGGACATGCGCAAATAGAAAAAGAACGAGAAAGGGACAAGATAAGAGAATTTGGATAAGAAAAGAAGAAATGGGGGAGAATAGAATGGGTGTTTATATGACTTACTTGGGTCCCCATAAATGGCGCAAAAAAATTTCATGCTCAAATTTACCCAAGAGAATAAGGTAGAACGGTCCTTGTAGTTTAGCTTGGGTTATCGATTCCTCATAGACCTAAGAAGCAATCTACAGACACACACATTATATGGACTATTTTTGGTGATCAAGTGGCCAAATTGGATTGATTTTATATGGGTTTAAAGGATAACTAATAGATTTAAGTGAATTAAATTTAAAATAATTAGTTGATCCTAGGTTATCGCTCGGGGTGGATTGGATGACAATCTTTTTTCAACTATATTAATTTCTTATATTTTAGATGAGTTCATTTAATGAGATCAAACAACTTCATCACATACTGATTTTATACCAAAACACCAAATTACTAATCACATGTACACTTAGACGATCAAATTTATGAGCACTCCAAGGTAAATGTTTGTATTAGCACTTGAAGTATGTGGTCTTAAAATTCAACAAGGACGAAGAAGTTTTAAAATCATCAAATAAAAATCTCAATTAAAAAAGTGATTATATATTAATGGGGTGATAAATAACATCCAATAAATACCCTTTATACTCCCTTGGATAAACCCATAAGTGGGGTATCCCTCTATTGATTCTATGGTTTCAATGGAAGTGGAAAGTAGACTCATGAGGGAGAAATTGAAGAAGTAATGAAAACAATAAAAAGAAAATGATCACTCCACCGTTGAGTAAATAATTTCACAAGGTTTGGTGTGAATAAATTCACACCTTGAGGAAATGGTATCAAATTGAGATGGATAAGAATATAATAATATGATAATAAGAACTTTTATTAAGAAATAAGGATGAATTAAAACAACTTACATTTGGAACACAAACTTGAGACAACAAAATCGCAGCATAACATTACATTGAAAGAAAGATCAAAAGATGATAAACTCCCCCATCACCACTTCCTTAAATAGGCATTTTGGGAGCCTTGGGTCAAGAATAAAACATTAAAAATCATTCCACTTGATTATGGTAGGCCTAGGGTGGTGGAAAGCTTGTGGAACTTGGACTTTTCCACTCTTGACTCGAGGTGGCATCCAGCTTGAAACCACCGAATAGACATGTTTGTAAGACAATAATTATGGACGAATTAGAGTGGTAAATAGAATAAAAAATGGATCCCCGGATGTCTCCTAACCACCTACATAATTTGGGCCCATTTTGAGTTGTGTATTCCGAGATATGATTATATTGGTAGGATGATTTATGGGATGCAAAATCTGGCCCATAATTTTATCTCCAAATTCGGCCACCTTAATAACTACCATTGAGGCCGAATTAGCCCTGGATCCTTAAGATTGATTTGTTACTCTACATGTATTCTATCATCCCACGAAATTTTGGATTCATTGGGCCAGTATGTTGGGCCCCACATGCTCATCAGTGGGCTGGTGTCTAATGTGACTTCTCCAAAATTGTTTGCATGAAATCCCATTTTGGTGGTCTTCTAATGTAGATCTTCCAACACTCCACAAATATGAATTGTTCCCAATATAATTATAAACTTGAAAATTAAGTATGAAAAAAATCAAGATCATTGTGTACTTTAAATGATGTTAAAAATGTACCTTATAATAGTGAATTTTAAGAAGGAATTACAATCATAATGTGAAATGATGTTCAAAGTGTAAAATGCACTAAAATGGTGTTTATTAATAATAAATCACTTGGATATTATATATATTAACAATAAATATTAGCCTTATTTAGTGTATAATCAGTGATTGAGCCAAATCTAGAAGATTTCAACTTCAGATCCTTAGAAGGAAAGAGCATGTGAAAAAATCCATGGCCCAATGAGACACATTTTATAGTTTTTAATCCACATATTCCAAAAATATGCTCGATGAGATCCCCAATTTTCCATGACATAGAGACCCTTGGAAAAATAAAATGAAAAATGATTGAGTGCTTCCCAATTTCCAATAGTTCTGAGACTATCGTCAGGTCAGGAATTACATGGTCAATATTTCCCTTCCTATGAATACCACCTACAACCAAACCATTGAATAGATATATTAAACTATAATGCACACTCACATCAATTAAACCAACCACATTATACTTTACGCACATGACTTTTTAACTTTTCATTACATCATCCACATGCATGTTCCAATTGAATCAAACTTCAATAAGAAATATATAATCCAGATATTATATATATGAAGAATCCATAAGGATGGATCCCCAATATTCATCGCAGGTTAGAGTATAGGTACTCGACCTTAAAACATTACATAATATTGAATTAAATGAATAATTCACATTGAGGATCTTTTCAGGTTTAGAGTTTTAGATAATTAGTCCATAACTATTACATAACAACTTGAATATTACATGTAGACACTACTACTGAGTATCCATTTAAAAATAAATAAAAACTCTTAAAAAGAAACATGTCTAGTTCCATGTTTTAGTGAGTATTAATTTTCCTTGATCCGATCCTTGACCCTATTCCTCTTTATGCCTTGTGGAAAACATTTAAAAAACATGGTATTAGCATAAAAATATCAGCAAGGGTTATAAAATAGGGAAGGAAAACATTATCCCATCAATAAATACAAATCAATGAAAACATACTTTTCAATCATAACATACCATACGAAATCATAATATTTATGAATAACACACACAAATCATAAATCATAAAGGTTACTTATGGAATCCATATCAAACATACATTGTAGCTATCAAAACTACATAGGCAGTTACACTTGGAATACCCATCACAGTATATTCCCTAAATCTCTGAGGAGAAACATCATATTTACCTCTGTCACGTTACCCAACTCATTGTAGAGCTATCTTGGGCTCACCCGCCCTAGGTTTATCACGGAACCACCCATATACATAAACAATT
Organism: Viscum album; assembly: GCA_963277665.1. Classification (NCBI taxonomy): domain Eukaryota; kingdom Viridiplantae; phylum Streptophyta; class Magnoliopsida; order Santalales; family Viscaceae; genus Viscum; species Viscum album. The sequence goes on along the minus strand of OY728128.1, from coordinate 1,110,586,670 downwards.
CCCAATAACCATAACATAATAATAACATATAACACATGTATAAAGGAAATATAACATTTCCACATTCCAATATATCAAATCAATATATTTTAATAAACAACATTTTATCAAATCATTTTCAAAACCATTTAAAAAGAGATTTTGGAATCAAAGTGTCTCATACTACTTTGAAACTTTTAAATGAATTATCATATGAAAAAATTAATGTCCATATAAATAAATCCTAAAACCCATTTAGAAAACATGGACATTAATGAGAAATATTTAGAATAATAAATCATTAAAACATTTAAAATGATATTTTAGTTAAAGAGTTTTTAACGAAAAGGGAGACGCTTGAATACAAATAATGGATGAATAACTTTTAATCATAACATTATAATATCATGAGAATAAAGGGATTCGTGATATAATATGTCAAAGGATAGTATATACACCATATAAGAGTTAATTTGTGCATAAAAACAATGAAGTCTTAGTGGAAATGTTAATTGGGATGAAATCACTTATAAAGATGGTATCCTTAAATTAAGGATAAAGAAATCACATAATTATGAGTGAGAAATATAAATACATCCAATATAAGTGGATATTATTTGTAAAACAATCATAGGTCATTCACACATATTCATATGATGACATATTCAAGAAGTACAAGTTGAACCCAAAGAATTGAAATTGGGTTAAGAAGTTCCCCTATAAAAATTCGACAGCCTAACTGCGTCACATTAAAATTCAGAAAATGAGTTGATGAGATTAAAATGGTATCTCATCACTTGGAAATAAAGTTTACATAAATTAGGATATAGAAGAACATATCCCAACATAATAGGATGTAAATTAAAATACAAAACAAAAAGAAGTCTTTTAAATAGAGGAGGGTCAAAGGTTCCCTTACCGATTTGGTAACTCACAAAACATAATCCACATGAAATAAGGATCATACAATGAATATGTAACTACTAATAAATGAAAGTATATTAAAAAAATAGTACAATCATGCGTAGTACAAACACCACACAAAAAGAAATAGTGGAAAATATAGCATGAATCTCACAGGAATAAAATGTGAGATGAAACCCTCTACCACGTTGTAATCAACTGAGTCGTATGACCATAAGTTAACAACCACCAAATGAATCATAGAATACCATGAATATAATGAGAATAATGATTATATATATCAAATGGAAAAACAAAATACACCACATGCAATGAATAAGTGACTAACAATGGAAATCTCACAGAATTAAAAGCGAGATAAGAAAATCCCTTACCTCGTGTCCGACTTGACTCGATCATTCTTTAATGTCTTGAATAATAAACTGAAGTTAATTTATACTTTCTTAAGAAAATTTTTCAAGTTTATTATTCCTTTTATATAACTTATTACCATGTTATAAACATTATGTAATCATTTATGTTAATAACATTCATTTTGTCGATATTTGGTACTTGAGTAAAAAATGAACACCTTATATTTACAAGTTTTCCATGTGGTAAATAGTCCATTATATCCAGAATGAAATTAATTATTTAGATATCATATATATCCAGTATATATATATATATATATATTTATAATAGCACAAATCAGTTGGAGGTAATAAATGAAATACACCGTTCATGGAGATGGTAAGTTGTACGTACGCATGAACGCAAATTTCATTTCTATTTCTTGTTTTAATTGAATTAAAACATAATGATACATATATATATTATAATTAAAGTATAATATCATATATAATACCATTAAATACATCCTTTATATGTCTCACATATCGTATTAATGAGTCATATCACTTTGAGGGGGCGGTAGTCCGCACTTCCTCAAATGAAATTATCGCGTTTACCCATAATGGAAACCAAAAAGGTAGGATATAAAAGAAAAATAAAGAATCATGAATAAAACATAAACATAATATATATAATATATAAATATATAGTCATATTAATGGTCACCATGATAGGCGGTAGGAGATAATCGAACAATCATCATTTCGTGAGGCGTTAGTTTTCCATCCACAGAAACAGTATGTTCTTCACCCATTAGATGGAGTTGTGTGTAAGTGTAGTTAGAATCCTTGTCATAAAAACATATTATTATATATAGGATACTGGTTTTGTTATAAAATAATGTAATAAAAAGAGTTTAGGGGTTGGATATGTAAAATAATAGAAAAGAAGTTAAGAGAAACGGTTACCTTTAATTTGGGTAACTTCCTTTGGTTTGAACCAAAAAGACTTCTTGAAGTGCCTTATGCCTATAGTAAGGCTTCTAAGATGAGGATAGGGATGTAGGGAGCTTAATTGGGCAGATTTTGGATGATAAAAAAGGCTTCATAGGTGTGAGGAATTGGTTACAAATGGTGTCCTTTATAAGGGGGAAGAGGGGCTCTTTAGGAAAGTGTAAAAATATTTTTTTATTATATAATGATATTCGGTTTCTAAAGGTAAAAATCTAATTACAGTTGAAGACAAGATGACTCATGGAAGAAATAAAATCATTCAATAAGAATTGGATAGGTTTTGGATGTTATTATAATATTTATAATCTTATTTATTTAAAACATTTATTAATGAGATATATAGTGCATCATTTTTGTGTCATAAATAATTTAATTTATTTGTTGTCTAAAAATTATTAAAAAAATACCATGATGTATGAAATATTTTTAGATTTAAAATTAATATTGATAGTAGAAAATACAATTTAAATAACCCCTTTTAAAAATTAATTTACTAAAATATATTTGTTTTTGTCATTTTTTCCTTTACTTTAAGTTAATTAATCTAAAGTGTCATTATCACTCCCAATTTCCTCAATGGGGTCCCAAAATCAACCAAAAGATTCCCATGGTAGTAAATGACTCAACCAAAAAGGTTTAGACAAGTGTTAAGGTAATTTTGAATTTTTATAATATTATTTTTACCTTGAATTACCTTATTTACCTTTAACCACGGTAAATAAAAGTCAAAAATTACTATTCACCAAAAATATTTTCATCTTATTGAACCAAATTTTACTAAATAATAACAAACATGTATGTCGTATTTTCAAAATTCAGTTCACAGAAGTGGTAGAATTTTATTTAAATGAAAAAATTATTATTTTTAACTACTACTAAGTGGTTTCAATATTCACCAAAAATTGATGTTTTTCAGAAAAATACAAAAAATTCAGCCTAATATATATTTTATATTCCAAATTCAGAAATTATGCCTATTTTAACAAATTATAAAAATATAAGTTTCATTAATTAATTTAAAATTAATTCCCATTGTTAAAACAAATAGCGTGTTTTTAAGAAACACTAACTATCAAAAGATTGACACCTTTTTATGTCCAATTTCAAAGTGAAATTAATTCCAATGACCAACATTGGATTAAATGGTAAAAATATATTATAGTTACACATTAAAACAAATTAAAAAGATAATCTAAACATATAAATAAATTAGATTAAAACGTAGTTTTGAATTAAAATACAATATTTTCACTATTCATTAAAAATGAACTTTATCGGAAAAATTCCAAAAATTTACACAATGTAAATTTTGATGTCCCCATTCTAAAGAAGGATTGTATTTGGTCAAATAGAATGTATAAAGGTGACCAATACTATATTTAAAGAGGGTTCTCCCTTAAAAGGAGGTAAATCAGACTTTTAATGTAAATTATGCTTAAAATTAGAGTCATACAAATTTTAGGCTTCTAACTTTTATTGGAAAAATGTAAATACATTTAACAAACATGTATAATTATTTTTTAGTTAGATCAGTTCATTTCTGCCATTACAATGGCTAGGCGTTAACTACCTTTTAAAATAATAATATTATATTGTTAGTGTGCAATGTAAGATTTCAAAGAAACCCGTTGTTGCATATCAAGTATGCTATCGAATATAGAAACCCATTTAAAGTAAAATTAATATTTAATTCACAAATATTAATAAATATGAAAGTTTTATATTCTTCATTTGTCCAAGATGTTACATCCTTCCCCCCTTTTGGGAATTGCATCCTCGAAATTTTAAAATTGGGCTCGAACACTTCATTGAAAGCCTCACATCGAAAAAAGAGTCCATAAAAATATCACATTAAAATAAAGGAAGATAAGTACAAAGGTTACCTGAGACAACTGATACTAGGATTCCATGAAAACATGGATATGGAGGAGAAAAAAACCATCATGTTCTGATGGAGAGTGATAGAAAACATGTTTAGGTGAAAGTTAACCACCAGAAAATCACAAACTTCTGATGGGTTAAACAGTCTTTGGTTCCCCAGTAGGAAAAGTTAACAGACAAGGTTCTTGTTTTAAGTTACTATTAATTATAGAATTTATTTATGAGATTAACTAAAAACATAATGAAATATACTAACTTGTCATGTAGACATTCGTCTTTTATAATATTTCTAACACAAACTCATATTTTCTCTAAACGATGAGTATTCGGGATGACTTTTTTTCACATTAAGGGCGCTATAATCAACTTCGAGAGAATGAAATAATCCACAGAAGATGAACTTTATATTTCCCATGTCATTAGACCTTAACCAAAACCAAAATGGTTAGCACCAGATCATATAATCCCCAAAAAGGATAATCTTTTACAAAAAGAAAAACTACTCTTAATCTCCAAAAGTTTTCAAACATAACTCAAAGTTCAATAAAGACCATTCAATAAACAGTTGTCCATAAAATTATTCAAAGTAATCCAAACTAATATTGAAACCCAAATCTCAAAAGGATCTAATCACATAGTCTTCCAAGATAAATCTTAACATTTATCTTCAAATAACATCAGTTACTCTTAAAGTCTCATATTGAAAAGTAATTAACCTAATCACATATCCTCCATGATAGGTTAATAATTTCCATAGATAACTAAAAATAGACTTATTCTTGATTCATAAAATCATGTAATTAAAAATAATTAGTCATACAAACCAGGGACTTTAGGTAGTCCAGTGGTAGGCGATAAATACCAGTCACAATTTGGTTGGGGTTCGATTCCCGCAGCTTTGTCCGACGCGACGGGTTGTCACAGGGTCCGTGTGTTGTCCTTTTTACAAAAACTATATAATTTTCTTACATTCCCAAAAATAGATAAACTTATCAAAAATAACCATAACATATTTTAACCACTAAGGTTATCTAATAACATTCATTTTGCATCCCAAAAATGTATTAACCTATAATTTCCTCAAATTCAAGGATCATATAAACACAACTCATTCTTTATAACAATATCCACAAAAGAAAAGATTATTATTCCTTGAATAAAATTTTCATATATAAAACTTCATGGTTACACATACTATAAAAAGTCTTCTAATGTAATTCCCATCATCAAAAGATCCTTAACACTTTTAAGCATTTCACCATCCCAAAATCTACCATAACTCTTGAATCCCTTATATGTTGACTTATTACTCATTCAACATTCTTCATGATCCATTAACCATTCCTTTTCAACTTATTCCAAAATACTTCTTTCCTACAAAAAAATCATGAATCATATCCTAAGATTCAATAATATCAAATCATATGTTAAGAAATAATCCATACCATTCATTGGTGATTGTCAGTTTCTTTATCCTCAATCGGAATGCCATTAGCGATTGGTAAAAAAATATTTGTACGATCCTAGTGATTCAATTCCCGAAACTTCTTCGTAGGACATGTGTTTGTATAATGACCATGCAAACCACATTTAAAACATTCAATTGATCCCTCAGAAATAACTTCTTTTCCTTTCCTAGAGTCAACTAGATGATTCCTTTTTTCCATGGCAGGTTCTTGCTTTATGACCTTCATTTCCACATCTGTAGCATCTTCATGTCCTTCTGAAACATTTTTCTAGGTGTTTCTTTACACATCCTTGACACATAGGTTTTTGAACATTCATACCTTTAGGATTATTAGTTGAACTTCCGTAGGGATTGGTTTCTCTCATATATGTTTCCTTATAAGAATCACAAAGGTTCAAGTGGTCAATCATGACTCCAGATAGCTGGTTGAGAATAACCACAAGAGTTCTCATTGTAGCTCCAATATCATTCAGTTGCTCTTTTAGAAAAAACGTCATAGTTTTCATCACATCCCCTATTACTTTGGTGTCTTCCAGATCTAGACATTTACTAAAACCAAAATGGTCAGTGTGATTATATCATTAAAATCATCGTATAATATTTTATAAGGTGGGTAAGTACTAAGATATAATTATTGATGTTATCTTAAACTCATTCACTTTATCTAAAAAAACTATGACTCTTTTTTAAATCCTAACCATTATAGTAATGACACTTATCATTAAATAATAAACTATCCTCTACAGTTATCTAAACCGACCTCTCATACCAACTATAAGGACCCGTCCTTAAAACATTACATAATATTGAATTAAATGAATTACTCACATTGAGGATCTTTTCATGTTTAGAGTTTTAGAGAATTAGGCCATAACTATTACATAAAAAATTTAATATTACATGTAGACACTACTACTCTGTATCCATTTTTTTATAAAATAAAAACTCTTAAAAAGAAACATTTTTAGTTCCATGTTTTAGACAACATGACTTTTCCTTGATCCAATCCTTGACCCTATTCATCTTTAAGCCCTGTGGAAAACATTTCAAAAACTTTGGATAAGCATAAAGATCTTAGTAAGGGTTATAAAATAGGGTAGGAAAACATTATCCCATCCATAAATACAAATCAATGAAAACATACTTTTAAATCATAACATCCCATATGAAATCATAATATTTATGAATAACACAGACAAATCATAAATCATAATGTTTACTTATGACATCCATATCAAACTTACATTGTAGATATCACATCAACATCGGGAGTTACACTTGTAATACCCATCACAGTATATTCCCTAAATCTCTTAGGAGAAACACCACATTTACCTCCGTCACATTACCCAATGCATTGGAGAGCTATCTCGGGCTCACCCGTCTTAGCTTTATCACGGAACCACCTGTATACGTAAACAATGCCCAATAACCATAACATAATAATAACATATAAAACATGCATAATGGAAATATAACATTTACACATTCCAATATATCAAATCAAAATATTTAAATAAACAATTTTTTAACAAATCATTTTCAAAACCATTTAAAAAGAGATTTTTGAATCAAAGTTTCCCATACTACTTTGAAGATTTTAAATGAATTTTCATTTGAAAACATTAATGTCCATATAAAAAAACACTAAAACCCATTTAAAAAACATAGACATTAATGAGAAATATTTAGAAGAATAAATATTTAAATCATTTAAAATGATATTTAAGTTAAAGAGTTTTTAACAAAAAGAGAGACACTTGAATACAAATAAGGTAAGAATAACTTTTAATCAGAACATTATAATAAAATTAGAATAAATGTATTCCTGATATAATATGTCAAAGGATATTATATACACCATATAAGAGTAAATTGGTGCATAACACCAATGAAGTCTTAGTGAAAATGTAAATTGGGATAAAAACCCTTATAAAAATGGTACCCTTGAATTAAGGATAAAGCAATCACATAATTATGAGTGAGAAATATAAATAAACCCAATATAAGTGGATATTAAGTGTAAAAAAAACCGAGGTCATTCACACATATTAATAGGATGACATATTCAAGAAATACAAGTTGAACCCAAAGAATTGAAATTGGGTTAAGAAGTTCCCTTGTAAAACTTTGATAGCCTAACTACGTCACATTAAAATTAAGAAAATGAGTTGATGAGATAAAAAGGGTATATCATCACTTGGACATAAACTTTACAAAAAATGAGGATATAGAATAACATATCTCAACATAATAAGATGTAAATTAAAAGACATAACAAAAAAGAATTCTTTTAAATAGAGGAGGGACAAAGGTTCCCTTACCGATTTGGTAACTTACAAAACATACGTCACATGAAAGAAGGATCATACAATGAAGATATAAATACTCATAAATGAAATTATATTACACAAAGAGTATGATCATGGGTAGTATATACACCACCGAAAAGTAAATAGTGGCAAATATCGCATGAATCTCACGGGTATAAAATGTGAGATGAAACGCTTTACCACGTTGTAATCAACTGAGTCGTATGACCATAAGTTAATAACCACCAAATAAATAACAAAATACCATGAATATAAGGAGAATAATGAGAATATATATCAAATTTAAGAACACAATACACCACATGCAATGAATAAGTGGCGAACAATGGAAATCTCACGAAATTAAAAGTGAGATAAGAAAATCCCTTACCTTGTGTCTGACTTGACACGATCGTTCTTTAGTCTCCTGAATAATAAACTAAAGTTAATTTCTACTTTCTTAAGAAAATTTTTCATATGTATTATTCCTTTTATATCACTTATTACCATGTTATAAACATTATGTAATCATTTATGTTAATAACATTCATTTTGTTGATATTTGGTACTTGAGTCAAAAATGAACACCTTATATTTACAAGTTGTCCATGTGGTCAATAGTCCATTATATCCAGAATGAAATTAATTATTTATATATCATATATATTTAGTAAAAATATATATATATATATATAACAGTACATATCATTTGGAGGTAAGAAATGAAATGCACCGTTCATGGAGACGGTAAGTCGTACGTACGCACGAACGCTACTTTCATTTCTATTTCTTATTTTAATGGAATTAAAACATAATGATACATAGATATATTATAATTCCAGTATAATATCCTATATAATATCATTAAATCCATCCCTTATACATCCCACATATGGTATTAAGGAGTCATATCACTTTGAGGGGACGGTAGTCAACACTTCCTCAAATGAAATTATTGCGTTTAACCATAATGGAAACCATAAAGGTATGATATAAAATAAAAATACAGAATCATGAAGAAAACATGAACATAATATATATCATAAATTAATATACTATCATCTTAATGGTCACCATGAGAGGTGGTAGAAGATAATCGAACAATCATCATTTCGTGAGGCGTTAGTTTTCCATCCATATAAACAGTATGTTCTTCACCCATTAGATGGAGGTGTGTGTAAGTGTAGTTATAATACTCATCATAACAAAATCCTAGTATATTTAGGATGTTGTTGTTGTTATAAAATAAAGGAATAAAAAGAGTTTAGGGGTTGGATATTTAAAATAAAAAAAATAAGTTAAGAGAAACTGTTACTTTTAATTTGCCTAACTTCCTTTGGTCTGAACCAAAAGGACTTCTTGAAGGGCATTATTCCTATAGTAAGGCCTCTAGGAGGAGTAGAGGGATTTAAGGAGATTAATTTCACAGATTTTGGATGAGAAAAAAAGGCTTCAGATGTGTGAGTAATTGGTTATAATTGGTGTCCTTTTATAAGGCGGAGGGGCTCTTTAGAAAAGTGTCAAAATATTATTCTATTATATAATGATATTCTATTTTAAAAAATCCAAAACAAATTAAAGTCGAATACAAGATGACTCATGGTAGAAATAAAATCATAAAATAATAATTGTACAGGTTTTAGATGTTATTTTAATATTTATAATCTTATTTATTTAAATCATTTTTTAATAAGGTATATATTGCATCATTATTGTGTCATAAATAATTTAATTTATTTGTTGTATAACAATAATTAAACAATTACTATGATATATGAAATCATTTTATCTTTCCAATTAATATTGATAGTATAAATGATAATTTATATAACCCATTTTAAAAATTAATTTACTAAAATATATTTGTTTTTGTCATTTTTTCCTTTACTTTAAGTTAATTAATCTAAAATGTCATTGTCACTCCCAAGTGAATCAATGAGGTCCCAAAATCGACCCAAAGATGCCCATGGTCGTAAATGACTCAACCAATAAGGTTTAGACAAGTGTTAAGGTAATTTTGAATTATTATAATATTCTTTTTACCTTGAATTACCTTATTTACCTTTAACCGCAGTAAATAAAAGTCAAAGGTTACTATTCACCAAACATTATTTTCATCTTATTGAACCACATTTTACTAACTAATAAAAACCATGTATGTTGGATTTTAAAAATTCAATTCACAAAAGTGACAAAATTTAAATTAAATGAAAAAATCAGTTTTTTAACTACTACTAAGTGGTTTCACTATTCATCAAAAATTGAAGTTTTTCAGAAAAATACCAAAAATTCAGCCTAAGATATATTTGATATTCCAAATTAAAAAATGATGTCTATTTTACTAAATTACAAACATTGAAGTTTCATTAATTAATTTAAAATTAATTCCCGTTGTTAAAACAAATAGCGTGTTTTCAAGAAACAATAACTATCCAAAGATTGACACTTGTTTATGTCCAATTTCAAAGTGAAATTAATTATAATGACCAAAATTGTATTAAATGGTATTAATATATTATAATTACACTTTAAAACCAATTAAAAAGACATTCTAACCATATAAATAAATTATATTAAAAGGTAGTTTTGAATTAAAATACTATATTTTCACTATTCATTAAAAAATGAACTTTATCAGAAAAAATTCCAAAAATTTACACAAAGTAAATTTTGATTCCCCCATTCTAAAGAAGGATTTTATTTTTTCAAATTTAATGTATTAAAGTGAACAAAACTATATTTAAAGAGGGTTCCCCCTTAAAAGGCGGTAAATCAGCCTTTTAATGAAAAATTTTATTAAAATTAGATTCATACACATTTTAAGCTTCTAACTTTTATTAGATAAATGTAAATAAATTTAACAAACATGTATAATTATTTTGTAGTTAGTTCTGTTCATTTCTTGAATTACAACGGCTAGGCGTTAACTACCTTTTAAAATAATAATATTATATTGTTAGTTTGCAATGTAAGACTTCAAAGAAACCCATTGTTGTGTATCAGGTATGATATCGAAAATAGAAATCCATTTAAAGTAAAATTAATATTTAATTCACAAATATTAATAAATATGAAATTTTCATATTCTTCATTTATACAGGATGTTACATCCTTCCCCCCATTTGGGAATTGCATCCTCACAATTTTAAAATTGGGCTTGGAAACTTCATTGAAAGCCCCACATCGAAAAAAGAGTCAATAAAACTATCACTTTAAAATAAATGAAGATAAGTAAAAAGGTTACCTAAGACAACAGATACAAGGATTCCATGAAAACATGGATATGGAGGAGAAAACAAACCATCAAGTTCAGATGGAGAGTGATAGAAAACATGTTTAGGAGAAAGTTAACCACCAGAAAATCACAAACTTGTGATACATTAAACAGTCTTTGATTCCCCAGTAGGAAAAGTTAACATACAAGGTTTTTGTTTTAAGTTACTTTTCATTGAGGAATTTATTTATAATATTAAATAAAAACATAATGAAATATACTTACTTGTCATGTAGACATTTATCTTTTATTAGATTTCTAACACAAACTCATATTTTCCCCAAACGATGAGTATTCACGATGAATTTTTTTCACATTAAGAGCACTATAATCAACTTCGAGAGAATCACCTAATCCATAGAAGATGAACTATATATTTCCCAAGTCTTTAGAACTTAACCAAAACCAAAATGGTTAGCACCAGATCAGATAATCCCTAAAAAGCATAATATTTTACAAAAAGAAAAACTACTCTTAATCTCCAAAATTTGTCAAAAAAAATCAAAGTTCAATAAAGACCATTCAATAAATAGTTGTCCATAAAATTCTTCAAAGTAATCCAAAATAATATTAAAACCCAAATCTCAAAATGATCTAATCACATAGTCTTCCAAGATAAATCTTAACATTTATCTCCAATTAACATCAGTTACTCTTAAAGTCACATATTGAAAAGTTATTAACCTAATCACATATCCTCCATGATTGGTTCATCATTTCCATAGATCACCAAAAATCGACTTATTCTTGATTCATAAAATCATCTAACTAAAAAGAATTAGTCATACAAACCAGATACTTCACATAGTCCAGTAGTAGGCGATAAATACCGGTCGTACTTTGGTTGTGGGTTCGATTCTCGCAGCTTTGTCCAACGTGATGGGTTGTCACACGGTCCGCGTGTTGTCCTTTTTTCAAAAACTATATAATTTTATAACATTACCAAAAAGAGAAAAATTTATCAAAAATAACCATACCATATTTTAAACATGAAGGTTATCTAATAACATTCATTTTGTATCCCAAAAATGTATTAACCTGTAATTTCCTCGAATTCAAGGATCTTTTAAGCCCAATGAATTATTTATAACTATATCCACAAAAGAAAACATAATTATTCCTTGAATAATATTTTCATATATCAAACTTTAGGGATACACATACTATAAAAAGTCTTCTAATGTAAATCCCATCATCAAAATAGCCTTAATACTTTTAAGCATTTCACCATCCTAAAATCTTCCATAACTCTTGAATCCCTTATATGTTGACTTCTTACTCATTCAACATTATTCATGATATATTAACCATTCCTTTTCACCTTATTCCGAAATACTTCTTTCCTTGAAATAGAATCATGAATCATATCCTAAGATTCAATAATATCAAAACATATGGTAAGAAATAATCTATACCTTCCATTGTTCATTGTCAGTTTCTTAATCCTCAGTCGGAATGGCATTAGCTATTGGTAAAAAAATATTTGTACGGTCCTGGTGATCCCATTCCCAAAACTTCTCCATAAGACATGTGTTTGTATAGTGACCATGAACACCACATTTAAAACATTCAAATGATCCCTCAGAAAGAACTTCTTTCCCTTTCTTAGAGTCAACTCGATGCTTCCTTTTTCCATGGCAGGATCTTGCTTTATGACCTTCATTTACACATCTATATAATCTTCCTATCCTTTTGAAACATTTTCCTAGATGTTTCTTTACACATCCTTAACACATAGGTTTTTTAACAAACATACCTTTGTGATTATTAGTTGAACATCTGTAGGGATTGGTTTCTCGCATATATGTTTCCTTATAATAATCACTAAGGTTCATGTGGTCAAACATGACTCCAGATAGCTGGTTGAGAATAACCACAGGAGTTCTCATTACAATTCCCATATCATTCAGTTGCTCATTTAGAAAAAACTTCATAGTTTTCTTCACATCCACTATTACTTTGGTGTCTTATAGATCCATCCATATACTAAAACCAAAAAGGTCAGTGTGAGTATATCAGTAAAATCATTATATAATTCTTTATAAGGAGGGTAAATACTAAGATATAATTATTCATGTTATCTTAAACTCATTCACTTTATCTAAAAAACTATGACTCTTTCTAAAATCCTAACCATTATGGTAATGACACTTAAGCTTAAATAATACGCTAAACTCTAAAGTTATCTAAACCAACCTCTCATACCAACTATAAGGACCCGACCTTAAAACATTACATCATATTGAATTAGATGAATAATTTAAATTGTGGATCTGTTCATGTTTAGAGTTTTAGAGAATTAGGCCATAACTATTACATAAAAACTTGAATATTACATGTAGACACTACTACTCAGTATCCATTTTTTATAAAATAAAAACTCTTAAAAAGAAACATGTCTTGTTCCATGTTTTAGACAGCATGACTTTTCCTTGATCCAATCCTTGACCCTATTCATCTGTAAGTCCTATGGAAAACATTTCAAAAACTTGTGATGAGCATAAAAAGCTCAGTAAGGGTTATAAAATAGGGAAGGAAAAAATTATCCCAATAATAAATAAAAATCAATGAAAACATACATTTCAATCATAACATATCATACGAAATTATAAGATTTATGGATACCACACACAAATCATAAATAATAAAGGTTACTTATGGCATCCATATCAAACTTACATTGTAGCTATCACAGCTACGTAGGGAGTTACACTTGGAATACCCATCACAATATATTCCCTAAATCACTTAGGAGAAACATCACATTTACCTCTGTCACGTTACCCAATGCATTGGAGAGCTATCTCGGGCTCACCCGCACTAGGTTTATTATGGAACCATCCGTATATGTAAACAATTCCCAATAACCATAACATAATCATAACATATAACACATGTATAAAGGAAAGATAACATTTCCACATACCATTATATCAAATCAAGATATTGAAATAAACAATGTTTTATCAAATCATTCTCAAAACCATTTAAAAAGATATTTTTGAATCAAAGTGTCCAATACTAATTTGAAGCATTTAAATGAATTATAATTTGAAAACATTAATGGCCATATAAATAAATCGTAAAACACATTTTGAAAACATGGACATTAATGAGAAATATTTAGAATAATAAATCTATAAAACATGTAAAATGATATTTTAGTTAAAGAGTTTTTTTTTTAAAAAAGAGACACATTAATACAAATAATGGAAGAATAAATTTTAATCATAACACACTACGGGAAAAATGGGTATTTGCGACGAGTTATTTGCGACGGGAATAAATCCCATCGCAAATAGCCCCGTGAAAAACTTATTTGCGACGGTGGTATTTACCCGTCGCAAATAAGTAGGCTTTTGCGACGGGATTGCTTTCCCCGTCGCAAAAGAACTGGCGCGCGTTGCGCGCCAAATCGCGGGAAAACTATTTGCGAGGGGGAATATTCCCGTCGCAAATAACCGGCGGTGGTAAAAGGTATTTGCGACGGGAATATTCCTCAGTCGCAAATAGTATGTCGGCAGGTGGTTATTTGCGACGGGTCCCGTCGCAAATAACTATTTAACCGTTGACCGTAATAAATGTTGGCTAAGGTATTTGCGACGGGTACCGTCGCAAATAACACTATTTGCGACGGGAATCCCGTCGCAAATAATCTAACCTATAAATACCCCCATCCGTTTTTTTCAAATCATTATCAAACTCCATCTTCTTCTTCTCTCAAAGTTGTATTTCTAAAGTTCATTTTTTCTCCAGTTTAATTTTTTTCTCCGGAGTTGATATTAAGGATTTGAAGAACGATCGGAGCAGATCAATTTTCAAGGTATTTATGTTTATTTTAATTTAATAATTATTTTTAATTTTTTATTAGTTTCAATTATTCTTAATTAGTTGTAATTTAATTATGTTTACATTGTTTTGTTACTTAATAAATTTAAATTATTATTATTGTTCATAGTTAATGGTAATTAGGAATAATTAGTAATAATTTTTAATAATTAAGAATAAATATTAATAATTAATAATAAATACCAATAATTAAGAATAATAACATTATTACATTATTAGTATATTTTATTATTAATATTAAAATAATATAATTTTTTATATATATACAATTCTCTTTTCATCTGTGTGTTTGCTGTCTTCACATGTATTATTTGTATGTGGAGATAGAAAACGCACAGATGAAAGGAGAATTGTATATAAATTAGAAAATTATATTATTTTAATATTAATAATAAAATACACTAATAATGTTATTATTTGTAATTATTGGTAATTCTTCCTAATTATTAGTAATTATTCATTTAATTACTAATAATTAGGAACAATTACCAATAATTATCAATAATTAGGAATAATTAGTAATAATTACCAATAATTAGTAATAATTACCAAAAATTAGTAATAATTACCAATAATTAGTAATAATTACCAATAATTAGTAATAATTACCAATAATTAGTAATAATTACCAATAAGTAGTAATAATTATCAATAATTACCAATAATTAGTAATAATTAATATTAATTACCAATAATTAGTAATAATTACCAATAATTAGTAATAATTACCAATAATTAGTAATAATTACCAATAATTAGTAATAATTACCAATAATTAGTAATAATTACCAATAAGTAGTAATAATTATCAATAATTACCAATAATTAGTATTAATTAGTATTAATTACCAATAATTAGTATTAATTACCAATAATTAGTATTAATTACCAATAATTAGTATTAATTACCAATAATTAGTAATAATTACCAATAATTAGTAATAATTACCAATAATTAGTAATAATTACCAATAATTAGTAATAATTACCAATAATTAGTAATAATTACCAAAAATTAGTAATAATTACCAATAATTAGTAATAATTAGTAATAATTAGTAATAATTACCAATAATTAGTAATAATTACCAATAATTGCAAATAATTACCAATATTTACCAATAATTACCAATATTTACCAATATTTACCAATATTTACCAATATTTACCAATAATTACCAATAATTACCAATAATTAGTAATAATTAGTAATAATTACCAATAATTAGTAATAATTAGTAATAATTAGTAATAATTAGTAAAAATTAGGAATAATTACCAATAATTAGTAATAATTAGTAATAATTAGTAATAATTACCAATAATTCGTAATAATTACCAATAATTAGTAATAATTAGTAATAATTAGTAATAATTACCAATAATTAGTAATAATTACCAATAATTACCAATAATTACCAATATTTACCAATAATTACCAATATTTACCAATATTTACCAATAATTACCAATAATTACCAACAATTAGTAATAATTATTAATAATTAGTAATAATTAATAATAATTACCAATAATTAGTAATAATTACCAATAATTCGTAATAATTACCAATAATTAGTAATAATTAACAATAATTACCAATAATTAGTAATAATTAGTAATAATTAGTAATAATTAGTAATAATTAGTATTAATTACCAATAATTAGTATTAATTACCAATAATTAGTAATAATTACCAATAATTAGTAATAATTACCAATAATTAGTAATAATTAGTAATAATTAGCAATAATTACCAATAATTAGCAATAATTACCAATAATTAGTAATAATTACCAATAATTAACAATAATTACCAATAATTACCAATAATTAGTATTAATTACCAATAATTAGTATTTATTACCAATAATTAGTATTTATTACCAACAATTAGTATTAATTACCAATAATTAGTAATAATTACCAATAATTAGGAACAATTACCAATAATTATCAATAATTAGGAATAATTAGTAATAATTACCAATAATTAGTAATAATTACCAATAATTAGTAATAATTACCAATAATTAGTAATAATTACCAATAATTAGTAATAATTACCAATAATTAGTAATAATTACCAATAATTAGTAATAATTACCAACAATTAGTAATAATTACCAATAACTAGTAATAATTACCAATAATTAGTAATAATTACCAATAAGTAGTAATAATTATCAATAATTACCAATAAGTAGTAATAATTATCAATAATTACCAATAATTAGTAATAATTAGTATTAATTACCAATAATTAGTATTAATTACCAATAATTAGTATTAATTACCAATAATTAGTATTAATTACCAATAATTGGTAATAATTACCTATAATTAGTAATAATTAGTAATAATTACCAACAATTAGTAATAATTACCAATAGTTAGGAATAATTACCAATAATTAGTAATAATTACCAATAATTAGTAATAATTACCAATAATTAGTAATAATTAGTAATAATTAGTAATAATTACCCATAATTCGTAATAATTACCAATAATTAGTAATAATTACCAATAATTAGTAATAATTAACAATAATTACCAATAATTAGTAATAATTAGTAATAATTAACAAAATTAGTAATAATTAGTATTAATTACCAATAATTAGTATTAATTACCAATAATTAGTAATAATTACCAATAATTAGTAATAATTACCAATAATTAGTAATAATTAGTAATAATTAGCAATAATTACCAATAATTAGTAATAATTACCAATAATTAACAATAATTACCAATAATTACCAATTATTAATATTAATTACCAATAATTAGTATTTATTACCAATAATTAGTATTTATTACCAATAATTAGTATTAATTACCAATAATTAGTAATAATTACAAATAATTAGTAATAATTACCAATAATTAGTAATAATTACCAATAATTAGTAATAATTACCAATAATTAGTAATAATTACCAATAATTAGTAATAATTACCAATAATTAGTAATAATTACCAATAATTAGTAATAATTACCAATAATTAGTATTAATTACCAATAATTAGTAATAATTACCAATAATTAGTAATAATTACCAATAATTAGTAATAATTACCAATAATTAGTAATAATTAGTAATAATTACCAATAATTAGTAATAATTAGTAATAATTACCAACAATTAGTAATAATTAGTAATAATTACCAATAATTAGTAATAATTAACAATACTTACCAATAATTACCAATAATTACCAATAATTAGTAATAATTACCAATAATTAGTAATAATTACCAATAATTTGTAATAATTACCAATAATTAGTAATAATTACCAATAATTAGTAATAATTACCAATAATTAGTAATAATTACCAATAATTAGTAATAATTAGCAATAATTAGTAATAATTACCAATAATTACCAATATTTACCAATAATTACCAATATTTACCAATATTTACCAATATTTACCAATATTTACCAATATTTACCAATATTTACCAATAATTAGAAATAATTACCAATAATTAGAAATAATTACCAATAATTTGGAATAATTACCAATATTTACGAATAATAACATTAGTACATTATTTGTATATTTTATTATTAATATTAAAATAATATAATTTTCTATATTATATACAATTCTCTTTTCATCTGTGTGTTTTCTGTCTCCACATGTAATATTCGCATTCTTTTTCAAAATTATCAACCTACTCGCCAATGGAGAGGTGAAAGTGAATGCAAATATTACATGTGGAGACAGAATGTTAAACACACAGATGAAAGGAGAATTGTATATAATATAAAAAATTATGTTATTTTAATATTAATAATAAAATATACTAATAATGTAATAATGTTATTATTATATAATTAATGTTTATGAAAACATTATATTAGTATTATTAAAATAATAAAAAATCAATATAATATTAAAATTATAAATATTTGTAACATGTTTTGCTTTATTCTCAATATATTCAATCTTTACTTGAGTGTTTTTTCTAAAAAATTATTGAAAACCAGTAATGCTTTTATATTTTATAGAGAAATATGGAACAACGAGGTCGTCAACAATCATTATTAGGTGACCGCATTGGATAAATCAACGTAGAAATCCAAACGGTTCTGGTTTAAATCCAGTATATGTTGAGGGTGTGGAGACTTTTTTATCATTTACGGCATCAAATTCAGAATTTGTTTCAGAAGGCAAAATAAAATGCCCTTGTAGAAAATGTGCATTGAGAACGTTTGACACGTTTGACAAAGTGGGAGAACATCTCTTGCATTTTGGTTTTCAACCAGATTATGTTTTTTGGTATCAACACGGTGAACGCTGTTCCAGAGCAGGTGATACCAACTTGATTTCGGATCCATCCCGGTTTCAAGATTTAGTACATGATGTTGCAGGTTCATCTGTTCAACATACAGAAACTCCAGCTGATATAGCTTCAAATCCAGAGTTGGAACCGTCGGAATTTTATGAGTTGTTGAAATCTGATGGGAATGCATTATATCCTGGCTGCAAGATGAGCAAATTAGAAGCAGTTGCAAAATTTATGGCTATCAAATCAGATAACAGAATGTCAAACACCTGTTTTGACCAGATATTTTCTTTGCTGAAAACATTGTTACCCGAAGGAAATGTTTTACCTGCAAATTACTATGAGAGTAAGAGGCTGGTTTGAAATTTGGGACTTACTTGTCAGAAGATTCATGCATGTTCAAATGACTGCATTTTATATTCTAGGGAAAATGAGTCGTTGGATAGTTGTCCTACATGTGGGCAACTGAGATATAAAGAAGGACAACACGGGAAGTCTGGTTTGATTCCTGTAAAACAGTTAAGATATTTTCCGCTTACATCCAGAATTCAGCGTTTATTCATGTCTAAGAATACAGCGACAATTATGGCATGGCATAAAGAGAATATTTCAACCGATAAAAGCTTGAATCATCCAGCCGATGGTGATTCATGGAAAAATTTTGATAGAGTGCATCCATCCTTTTCTTTAGAAGCTAGAAATGTTCGACTGGGCCTTTCCACTGATGGTTTTTGTCTGTTTGGATCTTATGGTAGTCAATATTCATGTTGGCCTGTTTTTTTAACTCCGCACAATTTACCTCCATGGATGTTGATAAAGGAGCCATATATCTTTTTGACTTTACTAATTCCAAGACATCCGAAGAAAAATATTGTTGTTTATTTGAAGCCATTGATTGATGAATTAAATTTATTGTGGAGTACTGGTGTCAGTACAAATGATGTTGTAACGAAACAGAATTTCATACTGAGAGCAGCATTGATGTGGACAATAAGTGACTTCCCGGCTTATGGGATGTTATCTGGCTGGAGTACACATGGTCAGAAATCATGTCCTTACTGTATGGGAGAGAACAAAGCATTTATGCTCATTCATGGAAAGAAACCTTGTTATTTTGACTTTCATCACAGATTTCTTCCAGTTGATCATCCTTTTCACAGAAACAGATCTCATTTCAGAAAAGGAACAGTTGAAAGGGATGGACCTCCAAAAATTCTATCAGGTTCGGAGTTAAAATCAGTTGTATTTTCATTACCTCCCATCACTTTTGGTCCCACAATAAACTAACATAAAATTTCTAGTTTTGGGAAAGAACACAATTGGATTAAACGTAGCATATTTTGGGATTTTCCATATTGGTCTGATCTGTTGGTCCGACACATGTTAGATGTCATGCATATTGAGAAGAACTGTTTTGATAATTTGTTTCATACAGTTTTGGATACGCTAAGAAAGAGCAAAGACAATGTAAATTCACGTTTAGATCTTGCCCAAATTTGCAGGCGTCCAGAATTGGAACTATTTGAGAATGTCAGAACAGAAAGGTTACTGAAACCAAAAGCAGCTTATACACTGTCTAAAGAAAACTGTTTATTATTTTGTCAGTGGATTGCAGATTTGAGACTTCCAGATGGTTGTGCTTCTAATTTGGGTAGATGTGTAAAGAATGGTCATATTACTGGATTAAAAAGTCATGATTGTCATGTTATAATGGAGAGACTTCTACCCATTGGATTAAGAGGTCTGTTGAATTCTGTGATTTGGGATTCCATAACAGACATGTCTCATTTTTTTCAGGAAATTTGTGTGGCTACGGCAGATTATGATGCTCTAGGAAAACTTGAAAAATATGTTGTTGTAATTATATGTAAACTGGAAAAAATATTTCCGCCGTCTTTCTTCGACTCAATGGAACATTTGATGTTACATTTTCTATATGAAGGCAAATGTGGAGGTCCGGTATAGTTTCGATGGATGTACCCATTTGAAAGATGCATGAAAAAAATTGAAAAGAAAAGTACGTAACAAAGCATCTGTTGAAGGATCTATTGCAGAAGCTTATTTGCAAGAGGAAATATCTTTTTTCTGCTCCCATTATTTTGAATCTGAGTATCCTTCAAAACACAACCGAATGGGACGGAACGAGAAGAATATTGATGAAATCGACAATCAATTATCTATTTTCAACCAGTCAGAGCTTGGTTTTGGTGGAGTTTATGAACGCTGGCTTTCAGATGATGAACATCAGAGAGCTCATACGTATGTTCTGCTCAACTGTGAAGAGATGACATCAGTTGTACTGTAAGTGTTTATATCACTTATTCTATCATTTATGTTACAGTAAATAACTTTGGTTTTTATAGGTTGTATGATAATCATATCAAGAAACAAATTTCACAAATTACAGCAGCTGCTCTCGAAGAACGTCGACTGAAAAATTTCACTCAGTGGTTTCAAAAACTGGTAACATAAATTCTTTATCTTTTAGTAACTCATTCAATGTATAGTTTACTATATTGATAATTATTTCACAAATTTTCAGGTGTCTCGACATGCTGATAAAATTGACAAACGGCTGTGTGTATTGAGTAACCCACCTTCCAAACTTGTTAAAACTTATAATTCATATGTGGTGAATGGATTTCGATTCCACACACATGCATATGGGGAATCGAAAAAAACAATGAACAGTGGAGTTAGCTTGAGAGGATCTCATAATCGAGAAAATGAAGTTGACTTTTATGGCATACTTGATGAAATCATTGAACTCTGTTATCTTGGACAACATTACATAACCATGTTCAAATGTCGGTGGTTGGATACAGAGAGAGGCATGCGTGTTCATCCGACTCATGGAATCATCGATATTTAATGTAAAAGTGTTCTCACAGTAAATGAACCATTCTTATTGGCTCAACAGGCATATCAAGTTTATTATGCAAAGTACTGTGAATCATCAAGAGACTTGACTGATTGGTGGAGTATAATAAAAATCAAAATTTGAGATAATCAGTTTAGTCAAAGTGAATGTGCTTTCACTGATGTGCAAAGAATTGAAGTTTTTCAAGAGAGTACTCAAAATAAATCTTTTTTACAAAGAGACATGAGTATCGATGACGACACCCCACATTTAAGAGTCGGTGATGACGATGATGTTAATGATGTCACATATGAATTTGAAATGGTAAGAGATGAACCAACTGTAACTCGAATGGATATCGATGATGTTGAGGAGGAATATGAAGATGACATTGACATATATGAAGATGATGATGAAGATGAACACTGATAGAATTCCATGGTATTTATATACAATCATAATATGTATATATGTATATATAATAGTAATTATCAATTATTTGCTAACATTAACATTTTCTGTTTCAGATGGACGATGCCACATTTCGTGAGTTGGCGGATGCTGACCTGACTTTTGATGCGGATGCATTGCTGACAGATGACCCTCAGCCTGCAGGCGCTCCAGGGAGTACGCGGAGGGGGCGCGGTCTTGCACGATTGATGATTCCTGACCCCGTCCCCGAGCGACGTCCACGTCTTGGGTTTGATCCACGCACATGGAGGTGTGATAACCTGTGGATTTGACTAAGATTTCATTAATCTATTCACATAATAAATGTTTATTATTTTTTCAGTTTTCCGCATATAGCAGTCGGACAGGGCAGCGCTATTTTGCGCAACTATTTCTCTCAGCCGTGGACCACATGGGAGCAGATTCCCATTGATGTGCAGCAGGCCTTGTTCGGCCATTGGTTGGTACGTACGTAAATAAATAATTTTTATTTTGAAAATTATTTCATTTCTAACTTGATATTTTGATTTATTTGTCGGGTTTATGGTATCCGATCGAGGATACCATGAGTGACGCCATCCACGAGGCATGGGAGGTGGCCATGCGTGATGGCCTTCGTCAGTTTTTGCACAATTTAAGAAAAGCTGTGATGAAGAAAGCAGGAGTGTCAGATTTTGAGGAGTCATGTAGAGCACACCGACCCGAGTATATTTCATCCCATGTATGGGATGGATTATGTGCACACTGGTTGAGTGGTGCCTTTTAGAGGAGATCATCGGTGGGGAGGCAGAATCGGGGGAGACATGAGGTGACTCATCAAGATGGGAGTCGTTCTTTCAGTACTCATAGACAGTATCTGGTACTTACATTATTTATAAATATTTTATATAACTATAAATATTAACAGTTTATTTTTTATTCTTATAGGCTGTCGAGCACCCCGATATTACAGAGTACGAAATATATCGGAGGATGTATATTGATCCTGCTACTAGGGAGCTCAGAGGTGATCGTCAGCATCACATCGTGGTCAGTATTATTTTTTTTCAAGTTTAAAAATTAACTGCATATAATATATTCACAATTTTAATTTTAAATTGAAACTATAGGAGTCATATGAGGCCGCAGCGTCACAGGCCCGGCCTGAGAGTCAGGCCGAGTCATCAGATCAGACCACTGCCCGTCAGTTTGATTAGGCGGCATGGATGCAGGCCACCCAGTATTCCTTCGAGAAGGGCCGGGTAGTTGGTATCGGCTCTCGATTGGCTCTCGGAGATTATTATGGCAGTGCTGCGATGTCGGCGTCCAGCTCGAGAGGAGCTCGTGCATCTTCTTCTACTACACAGTATGAGGATCAGTTGCGATCTCAGACTGCACAGATAGAGAGTCTCTGACAGGAGCAGGAGCAGATGCGTCAGCAGCATGAGGAGGAGCGTCGACACCAGCAACAGTTGTACGAGGAGCAGACGAGTCGGTGGCAGCAGCAGCATCAGGAGCAGATGGAGTACATGCGCCGACTCACTCATGCTTTAGGGATGGAGTTTCCTCCACCACCATCTGCAGATCCCCCACCTCCCCCCCTCCTTCAGATTAGAGTTTGTATTTATGTTATAAAATTTTGGAAATCAAAATATTTTTTTTTTCTATTCTTAGTTTTTGTCTCATTATAAAATATTAATAATATTATATTTTTAAATAACAATATTAATATGAATAATAATATTATTTATATTTTATAATATTAAAAAATATATATATATTAAAATTTTATAATATTATAATTTAATTATATTTTTTGTAATACTTGAGTTATTTTAATATTTGAATGTAAAATAATTCTATTATTTTTATATTAATTAAAATAACTTATTAAAATTTTTTTATTTATGAATTATAATTCTAATATTATTATATTAATTAAATCATTTATTAATATTCTATTATTTTTTATTTTTGAATTATAATTCTATTATTATTATATTAATTAAAATAATTTATTATTTTTATTTGTGAATTATAATTCTATTATTATATTAATTAAAATAATTTATTAATAAATTATTTTTTTTATTTTTTTTATAGTATTTGCGACGGGATACTATGCCCGTCGCAAATACATGTATTATTATATGTATTAAAATAATTTATTAATAGTTTTTTATTTTTTTTTAAAAAAAGTTTTTGTGACGGGTCCCGTCGCAAATACTATTTTAAAAGTTTTTTACAAATATACAGAGTACTATTTGCGACGGGGAAAATAGCCGTCGCAAAAAAAGGCTTTAGCGACGGGCCCATCGCAAATAAGTGTTGTTGCGACGCTGTTTTCAGCAACGGGCCATTTGCGACGGGCCCCCGTCGCAAAAAGCCATTTGCGACGGGATCCCGTCGCAAATGACCCGTCGCAAATACCTGTTTTTCTAGTAGTGACATTATAATATCATGATAATAATAGGATTAATAATATAATTTGTCAAAGGACAGTATATACACCATATAATAGTTAATTGGTGTATAACAACAATGAAGTCTTAGTGGAAATGTTAATTGGGATGAAATCCCTTATAAAGATGGTGTCCTTAAATTAAGGTTAAAGCAATCACATAATTATGTGTGAGAAATATAAATACAACCAAAATTAGTGTATATTAAGTGTAAAACAATCAGAGGTCATTCACACAAATTAATAAGATTACATATTCAAGAAGTACAAGTTGAAACCAAATAATTGAAATTGTGTTAAGAAGTTCCCTAGTAAAAATTAGACAGCCTAACTGCGTCACATTAAAATTCAGAAAAATGAGTTGATGAGATAAAAAGGGTATCTCATCACTTGGACATAAATTTTACTTCAATGAGAAAATATAAGAAAATATCCCAACATAATAATATGTAAATTAAAATACATAACAAAAAATAAGTCTTTTAAATAGAGGAGGGTCAATGGTTCCCTTACCGATTTGGTAACTTACAAAACATAAGCCACATGAAAGAAGGATCATAAAATGAAGATGTAAATACTCATAAATGAAATTATATTACACAAAGATAACAATCATTGGAAGTACATACACCACACAAAAGGAAATAGTGGCAAATATAGCATGAATCTCACGGGAATAAAATATGATATGAAACCCTTTACCATGTTGTAATCAACTGAGTCGTATGAAAAAAAGTTAATAAACACCAAATGAATAACATAATACCATGAATATAATGATAATAATGATAATATATTTCAAATTATAGAACACAATACACCACATTCAATTAATAAGTGGTGAACAATGGAAATCTCATGGAATTAAAAGTGATATAAGAAAATCCCTTACCTCGTGTTCGACTTGACTCGGTCGTTCTTTAATCTCATGAATAATAAACTAAAGTTAATTTATACTTTCTTAATAAGATTTTTCAAGTTTATTATTCCTTTTATATCACTTATTACCATGTTATAAACATTATGTAATCATTTATGTTAATAATGTTCATTTTGTCGATATTTGGTACTTGAGTCAAAAATGAACACCTAATATTTACAAGCTGTCCATGTGGTCAATAGTCCGTTATATCCAGAATTAAATTAATTATTTAGATATCATATATATAATATATATCTAGTATATATATATATATAACAGTACATATCATTTGGAGGTAAGATATGAAATGCACCGTTCATGGAGACGGTAAGTCGTACATACGCATGAATGCTACTTTCATTTATATTTATTATTTTAATGGAATTAAAACATAATGATACATAGATATATTATAATTACAGTATAATATCATATATAATATCATTAAATATATCCTTTATACATCCCACATATGGTATTAACGAGTCATATCACTTTGAGTGGGCGGTAGTCTGCAATTCCTCAAATGAAATTATCATGTTTACCCATAATGGAAACCATAAATCTATGCTATAAAAGAAATATACATAAGAATAAAGAAAACATAAACATAATATATATCTTATATAAATATATTTTCACCTTAATGGTCACCATGAAAGGCGGTAGGATATAATCGAACAATCATCGTTTCGTGAGGCGGTAGTTTGCCATCCACAGAAATAGTATGTTTTTCACCCATTAAGCTTGAGGTGTGTGTAAGTGTAGTTCATATAATTATCATAAAAACATCCTATTATATTGAGGTTACTGGTGTTGCTATAAAATAAAGTAATAATAAGAGTTTAGGGGTTGGATATGTAAAATAAAAGAAAATAAGTTAATAGAAACTGTTACCTTTAATTTGGGTAACTTCCTTTGATTTGAACCAAAAGGAATTCTTGAAGTGCCTTATGCCTATAGTAAGGCTTATAGGAGTAGGAGAGGGATTTGGGGAGCTTAATTGGGATTATTTTGGATGAGTCAAAAGGTTTGAGAGGTTTGAGGAATTGGTTAAAAGTGATTTCCTTTTATAAGGGGGGAGGGGCTCTTTAGAAAAGTGTGAAAATATTATTTTATTATATAATGATATTCGGTTTTTAAAGGCCCAAAACTAATTAAACTCAAAGATAATATGACTCATGGTCGAAATAAAATAATCCAATAATAATTGGAAAGGTTTTGGATGTTATTTTAATATTTATAATCTTATTTATTTAAATCATTTATTAATGTGGTATATACTGCATCATTATTGTGTCATAAATAATTTAATTTATTTTTTGTCTAAAAATTATTTAAAAAATACCATGATGTAGGAAATTTATTTATATTTCCAATTAATATTGATAGTAGAAAGGATAATTTATATAACACCTTTTAGAAATTAATTTACTAAAAGATATTTGTTTTTCTCATTTTTGCCTTTACTTTAAGTTAATTAATCTAAAGTGTCATTATCACACCCAAGTGGATCAATGGGGTTCCAAAATTGGTACAAAGATGACCATGGTCGTAAATGACTCAACCAATAAGTTTTTCACAAGTTTTGAGGTAATTTTTGATTATTATAATAATCTTTTTACCTTTAATTGCCTTATTTACCTTTAACCGCGGTAAATAAAAGTCAACAGTTACTATTCTCGAAAAATTATTATCATCTTATTGAACCACATTTTACTAACTAATAACAACCATGTATGTTGTATTTTTGAAATTCAATTCACCTAATTGGTAAAATTTCATTTAAATGAAAAAATCAGTTTTTTAACTACTACTAAGTGGTTTCACTATTCATCAAAAATTGAAGTTTTTCAGAAAAATACCAAAACTTCAGCCTATTCTATATTTGATATTCCAAATTAAAAAATGATGTCTATTTTTTCAAATTATAACCATATAAGTTTCATTAATTAATTTAAAATTAATTCCCATTATTAAAACAAATAGCGTGTTTTTAAGAAACAATAACTATTAAAAGATTGACACTTATTTATGTCCAATTTCAAAGTTAAATTAATTACAATGACCAAAATTGGATTAAATGGTAAAAATATATGCTAATTACACTTTAAAACCAATTAAAAAGATAATCTAACCATATAAATAAATTATATTAAAACGTAGTTTTGAATTAAAATACAATATTTTCATTATTCATTAGAAAATGAACTTTATCAGAAAAATTCCAAAAATTTACACAAAGTAAATTTTGAGGTCCCCATTCTAAAGAAGGATTTTATTTGGTCAAATAGAATGTATTAAAGTGACCAAAAATATATTTAAAGAGGGTTCTCCCTTAAAAGGCGTTAAATCAACCTTTAATGTAAATTATGCTTAAAATTAGATTCATACACATTTTAAGCTTCTAAATTTTATTTGATAAATGTAAATACATTTAACAAACATGTATAAATATTTTTTAGTTAGTTCAGTTCATTTCTGCCATTACAACGACTAGGCGTTAAATACCTTTTAAAATAAAAATATTATATTGTTAGTGTGCAACATATGATTTCAAAGAAACTCATTGTTGTGTATCAGGTACGCTATCGAACATAGAAACCCCTTTAAAGTAAAATTAATATTTAATTCACAAATATTAATAAATATGAAAATTTCATATTCTTCATTTATCCAGGATGTTACATAGAGAGAGATTATCCTGCAGACCAAAATGCATCCTCTCTTTCATCGTATTTATTTATTTAATAAAAAATTAAAATAAATGATTTTAAAAATGATAAAAGTAAAGAAAAATTGTGTTGAAAATTTGTGTTCCAGGAATTATGTAGATAAATATGACATATTTGGGATGTGTGAAAGGATTATGTTTTAATTAAATATTTTTATTTGTGCATTTAATCTAAAATTAAATGAATAGTATAAAAATTTATATTAATGGTATTTTATGTTAAATAATATTTTATTAAATTATTTAAATATCATTAAAATATTGAACGATGATGAGAAGGATGATAAATGGTCTAAAATGTCATACCTTGGCCATTTATGAGATGTTTTTTTCCTTATAAGTAATATTTTATCCCTTTAAGAGTGAAAATGTCATTACCACCATTAAGGTTGAAATTGGTTAAACAAGGGGTTAAACCAAAATATGATCTTTTAAAACCCACAGAAACCTATCAAAATTTTATTGGTAGATGTTATTTTAACCTCACTATACCTTATCATTGAATCTCATGCCATTTGAAATCATTTTAATATAGAATGATTTTATTATATTTTAAAAATTTTTGAAATTCGAAGACATCCCCTTTCCTCCCTTATAAAAGGACACCCATTTCTCTCAATTATCCACGCCACTTTGAGTTATCATACTGGAAGAATCCCTAAAACTTTCTATTCTCAACTTCCCTGAACACTATGTAGATATTATTGTCTTCTTAAAATAAAATTACAAGGATATTTAATAATGAACCTGAATGAAATCTATCAAATAATAGGTAATCTTATTTATTGACAATTTAAAATTTATCTCTTCTTATAATTATTCTAAATTTGTTGTAACCATCCTAAAATAATACCTAAAATATCATAAATATACTTAAATATTAATATGATTATGGTAAAACCATATTACATTTTTTTCTATCATATGAAATGTAAAAACATCACTTGTGTGTATGTTCCACAACTAGAAATCATACCTATACAAATACCCATGTACCAATGGTTTTTAAAAGACATTGGGATTGGACCCCATATCCCAATGGTTCTTTAAAACCATTGGGATAGGCCATGAAATATAGGGCTATCCAAGTGGGTTTTTAAAACCATTTCGATAGATCCAAAAAATTGTCTTTATACTAAAGGTTATGTAAAACCCACTGGGATAGGGTAAGGATATTCCAATGGGTTTCTAAAAACCTTTGGGATATACCATTTTTTATAACACCTAACCCAACAGTTTTGTAAAACCCTTGGGATATGGTAAGGCTATCTCAACATCTTTCCAAAATTGTTGGGATATACCATTTTGACAACACCTATACCAACGGTTCTGGAAAGCCACAGGGACAGGGTAAGGCTCTCCTAATGGTTTTCCATAACTGTTGGGATAGACCATTTTTACAAGGGTACCTATCCCAACGGTTGTCAAACCCATTTGAATATGTACCCTTATTTTTTATGAATTATTTTTTCTAATATCGTCAAATAAATAAATATATAAATTAATTATATATAAATATCCAAATATATTCACAAATATAATTATTGGATAGTGGTATGGTCTTTTATATATAACGTGGAGGTCATGGGTTGAAACCACCATTGGGAATTTTATTTTAGATTAACTATCCCAATGGTTTTCACCAAACTATAGGGACAGGTCTATCCCAAATTCAAGTTAACCAAAGGACCTCCAAACCATTATTATAGTCTACTCAAATGGTGTTTAGATCTATACCAACCATTCCAAACCATTGGTATAAGAAATTTTTCCATTAGTGTGCTGATTAGTGTCTCCATGTAGCGGTGTAATTCATCTTTCATAACCACTTTTATTATATGGATATAAATATGAAACTATTAAATATAAATAATATTTATGAAATAATAATTATTTTTAATTATAATATCATATTGACCTTATTACATTTCTATATGTTGGAAAATCATAGCATTGCTATGTGAACATGTGAACTACCACCTCCATGAAGTGAGGTGATTTGTTTTTTTCATTTCCTCCTTAAATGGATGGTAATAAGGATATAGTTAATGAATATATATGGTATATATTATTTAATAATTATTTTTTAATGTTTAATTATTATTTACCATTCTTTAATTCCATCCATTGAAAAGTAAAATCAATGTTCATTCATATGCACGACCTACAGTCTCCATGAACTGTGCAATTAACATTTCTATATGTAACTTTTATAAATGATTATAAATATGTAAATAATATATGAATATAATATTTATCTAATAATTAAAATTCTGAATATTATGTAATAAGGATCAATGTACAAGGACCAAATCTACTGAACCAAAACATAGATGTACAATGAAGCAGTTATGACTAGGAACGATTATTTTAATAAATAATTGTAAAAAAATCGGTGATAAAAGGTTATATGTAAATAATATGTGGTGTATTATATAATATTATGGATATATAATTGATTTATAATAAATCTATATTTATTATACATGAGGTTCTGACACATATGAAGGAAGTCGGACCTCGGGTAAGGGTTCTTCATCTCAATTTTGTTTCATTGGGATACATTTGATTTTATGAACCTATTTATGTTTTTGTGGTGTATATATAGATAAATTGACAAGATATATCATGAATCTTATTATGTTTATAATATTTAATATTTCATTGGATGTTATTATTTCATGGGTCTTACGTTCAAAATTCACCAAAGTGGTAAGAGTTTATTTAACAATTTCATTATTATTCACGGTTGTTTAGGTTTAAGTCTATGTTAGGAGAATTATCTAATAATTATATCTTAAATCAAATATATTTTATTAACCTTTATTTATTACATAAAATTAATGTTTTATTTTTATTTTCCTCTATTTAAGCACTCAGGATATGGGAATAATATTTTAATGGAAAACTGACATTGTTTTTCTACTCGGTTGGTAATCATTTTCTTCCGTATCCATATTTTACATGAAATATTTTAAACAATGTTTTTTATATTATCCAATGAGTAATTAAATTAATTTTACCCATGTTTTAATTTTTTAAAATTGGTTTTAAATGAATCTTCATTTCATTTTCTGAATGAGGTACTTTTGAATATTTTCTTAAAATGTAAAAACAATATTTTTTAACATATATTGAATCAATTAAATTTCACACAGTCATGACCACTCAATGATTTTCATATTCCTTTAAAATTTTCCATGGTTATTTTCAAATATTATACATTTCCTAATATTTATAAAATATTTATTTTCCAAAATATTTTTAAATTAAAAATGTATTTTCCTCAAGAATGTTTTAATGGTATTTTATGGTATTTCTATTCACCATCAACAAAAAAAATATTTTAGTTATAATCAAAATGTGATATTTTGTAATGATATAATTCTTATTATTTCTCTGTATAGCATATAATAAATTTTATTGGGGGTAAATATTAACATTTCATATGCTAGTTTTTCAATACGGATGTTTACTTTGAGTATGCATTGAATCGTTATTCACACCATTTATATCATGAATGCATTGGACTTAGTAAGTGATGAGGGAGGCCCATTATATCCCCAAGATGCATTGATAGGTCTCACGAGACAAACTAGTCAGGGTATATTGGTAATTCCATAACTATTTATATATTATTTCATGGAATAACTCCACTATGAGAAGTATAATATGCTAGGAATTATGCATTACATCGTTATAAAATTACATATTGATGTCTATGTAATTATTTGAATGTTTACAATGTCCATGGATAATATTCAAGCTTGTGTGATTACTTATATGGATTTTTTGACAATGATTTATTCCTTTCATATTATTATTCATGATTAATTTATTTATTAAATGGAATTTTTTTTCATTTATTTACCTTACCATATTTATTATAACTTATTTACTCATGATAGATTCTGTTGTACCTAACCCATAATGAGCATTTGAGCTCACCCTTATTTTATTTCCTTTTATATGGGTTCCAAGAAGAGTATTATGATTAACATTAAAGGATATTATAGTTATGGTAAATATGTTTTCAAATAAAATACTTTTTTTATTTTATGATCTTAAATTTATGTGATATTCAAATATGTATCTAGTTTACCAAGGCTACAACACTATTTGGTCCTTTGGGATATGATCACATGTAGATAGTGCTAATGTAATAAAGTAACCATTGGATCTGATATATTATATCTGAGGTCTTTACAACTTATATGAGTGTTTCCCTTCCACAAGGGTTCTATAGATCTACCCATACATCAGGGTCCATTTACCTTTATAAGGCTTATGTTTTACCCGTACACCGGTGTTACCCTTACGTGGGTGGTTCCCATTCATGTGTGGTACCCTTATGCATGTACCCATACGTGGGTGGTACCCTTATAGGTTTACCCTTACACATTTCACAACAGGTTTGTCTTACAATTATGAAAAGTATCCATTTTATAATGTTTTTTGAACAATTTATTTTCTATTTGGAAGGGATCCATGGCATGTATATATTTTATGGAAATTTTTCATCAAGATAATGTGCAGTTGAACCACCATAGATGATTCTTGTGGGTGACTCAAGCCAGGT
Source organism: Viscum album (assembly GCA_963277665.1). Classification (NCBI taxonomy): domain Eukaryota; kingdom Viridiplantae; phylum Streptophyta; class Magnoliopsida; order Santalales; family Viscaceae; genus Viscum; species Viscum album. The sequence continues at coordinate 1,110,553,344 of OY728128.1, read as the reverse complement.
GCACCTATTTTTCATGTTTTCGGATTTATAAAAATAAGATCGTCATCCACCTACAATCGATAAAGATTTCTCAGAGAATGGTAAGAATCTATGGGATTTATAATATCTTTTCTGATTCTTTATATTTGGTTCTTGGTTGTTTTTAGATGTTTTTATTTCAAATTTAGGATTTTCAATTTTCTTCCTATAATGTTTGATTTTGATTTTTGAGAATAATAAAATGAATTTATGTAGGGTGGTGTTTTTTCTAGAAACATAGGATCTTAAAAGATCTGAAGAAAGTTAAATACTATGTCCTTTTCTTGATTTCTATTTTCTTCTATATGCTTTGGTGTTTGGATCTCATATTGACTCTCTAAATAGCTCTATGTTTTTTTGTTCTTATTTTTTTCATTTTGAAACCACTCTATAAACCATATTTATGAAATCCAATATGATATTCATTGTTCCTCGTCTATTCTTGGGGGTTTATCCATAATATTTTCCAAAAACATTTATATTAGAGTCACTGAATAATATGATAGCATCTGGTAAATATGAAAAATAAAGGTTTGTTGGTGAAAATAAATTCAACTATATAGAGAATCATGATAAGATTCCTATATGTATATTAGGGACATATCTATACATTTCATGGACCTAGAAACCCTATTGGTTCACATTCCGATGATGGACAGCCTATAACTACTTATCAAGATGACTATATTGATACCTTTAAAAAGGCCAATAGCCTGATTCCTAAATCCCTTAGGGATAAGGTTCATAGGTAATTTTTCTATAAAAAAAATTATTCTAGTATATAATTAAAGTTAGAAAAACTATATATGACTATTTAACATTTTTGTCACATGTATAAGAAACATATACTGTTAACCTTTAGAATGCACCTGGTCACACCAATCCAATCCAACCATGATGAATTTAACAAGATTCTATTAAATATGTATATTATTAATATTGAAAATAAGACTGAATATCAAGCCATTGTGTTATTAATTTTAGTTTATAGCGCCTATAATACCCTGGTAGAGACCATGACTCATCGATAATAATATTTATTACTAGAAGAAGTTAAATCACGCCTTCTTGGTAGAAGAGAAGATGGCAGCTCAAGGGGTCTTAGGGGAGAACCCTAAACCCGATGAAGCTGATGATTCCTCAGATCAAATTATTGGGTAATGCGCACTTGATGCTGATTGTTCAAAATCCCCTGATGATAATATTGGTCACAAGGATATGATATCAACTTCCAGTAAGGATATGAAGGGAAATACCCACTCTGGACATGATGGATCACGAAATAATTTTTTAGATGTGGTGAAGAACTTAGTTGGGCCATCCTTCTCTGAATTCGATTCTCTACCGTATGTACATGTGATAAGGAAGGGGAGGGTTTCCCACAATTCATCCAACCAAAAGGTAGTAGAAAAGTGATTTAATATTTTTTGTTATTCGATCATTGCTCGGTTCCTCATTCCTAAGGGAGATCGGCTATAGAAATTCAAATGAGCTAATGAATGGGATGGTAGAGGTATGGGGTTTTGAGGAATGGAGGATGACTACGATGGGAAGGTGATACTATCATGTTGTCTTTCCCTCAGAAGAAAGTAAGAGAAGGGTGTGGGGAAAATGTATTATTCCCTTGAACCCTAGTTTTCTAAATATTTAGGAATGGGATCAGAACTTTGAACCCATGAATTTTCAAAACACTCATGCTCAACATTGGATTAGAATTTGTAAACTAGATTGGTGATACTAGAACCCACACATTCTATGGGACGTTGGCTTGGCTGTATATAATCTCATATGAGTGGATCATGAAACAAAAAATCCAAGGTTCGGGCATTGTGCTCGAATTTTGGAAGAATTTGACATTTCTAACATATTATCTGAGGAGGTAATACTCACAACTAGGTATGATACTATGAAATTATAAATTCTCTATGAATGGAAGCCATGATTTTTCATGAACTGTTAGTTCATTGGCCACTTAACAGCTAAATGTAAAAGGGATATGGTATGTAATCTATGCAAGGCCAAGGTTCATGATGAAAGCACATGAAAAAGGAGTAAGGGAAAGGATAAGGTTTCCTTGGTGTCTCATGATGCTGGTGTATCTAGTCCAGAGGCTTTTCCAGGGAAAAAAGAGCTTCTTGATTGAATAGATTCATTTGGAAGGACTCTAAGGCTAATGAAAAGGCACCTGAACAAGTCATTATGACCCATACTGAACAAGCAGCTGAGCAGGTCTCTCCCACTCAGACTATATCTGATCTAGTGGATATTGGGGACATGGATGTTCTAAGTCAAGTGGTGGAGCCTGTTTCTAGTAGTGACACTACCCTGATGGTCTTACAGGCTACTAGGTAGGTGGATCTGTCACGACCCGACCTCGGGGCCCGTGCCGTGACTACCCCAAGCCCGCCTTCCATAGGCCAGGGGCTGGCGACTAGCACCAAGGCGTAAATCCTGACAAATAGGGAAGGCATTGCCTTTGTAAAGAAAACAACCACCACAGGGTAAGAAAGTGGAAAGAGTAAACACTAAGTGAAAACTGTAACAAGATGTGGTGAAAGTAAAAAGGGGCCGGAAATACAAGCCCAACTATAAAGTACAACTGAAAGGGGAAAACAGAAACTGAAAAGAAAAGCCGCAGCGTCGGGCCGTCCTCTGGAAATCCCACCTGAAGGGTGTGTACAGATAGCTCCACTGCTCCTCGGGTCCCGCCGTCCGCTCCGAGTACATACTGCCCAGTGGTCCACCTCCAGGTACCGTCCTGCTCTGCAAGCCTCAACCACGATCAACGATGTCCGTCGTCTGCAACCAACACAACGTAGTGCGGGCATAGCCCGTGCAGGGGTGAGTATAAGCTACTCAGTAGGGACCCTGAGACCCCCGAAGGTCTCCCGAAATCCATAAAGGATAAACCACAATAGAAAGATACAATCACGAAGTAACAACCAACACTGCTTAGGTATATGCCCATACATATACCAAAGTCATCAATCCCTGTTCGGCTCCGACATCCGAGCCCAAGCACAACCCAGTCCACACAGGAAAGCAAACGTAAATCCACACAGGATAGCACACCACAATCCAGAAAGGAGAGAAAAATGTAAATCCACACAGGATAGCATGACACAATCCACAAAGGAAAGAAAAACAGAATCCACATAGGTATACATCGTCGAAAAGGTAAAATGGATGATCAGATATAGATACTGAATCATCTAAGTTGGGACCCACATAGGATACAAGACCAGCTGTCTTCATTGATTCATTTATGCTGGGACCCACATAGGATACAAGACCAGCACTGAATCATCAAAGCTGGGACCCACATAGGATACAAGACTTGCATAGCTAGGTCCCACATAGGATACAAGACCAGCTGTCTTCATTGATTCATCTACACTGGGACCCACATAGGATACAAGACCAGTATTGAATCATCTAAACTGGGACCCACATAGGATACAAGACAAGCATGGCTGAGACTCACATGGGATACAAGACTAGCTTTCTTCATTGATTCATATATACTGGGACCCACATAGGATACAAGACCAGTATTGAATCATCTAGGCTGGGACCCACATAGGATACAAGACCAGCACAGCTAGGACCCACATAGGATACAAGACCAGCTGTCTTCATTGATTCATCTATATTGCGACCCACATAGGATACAAGACCAGCACAGCTAGGACCCACATAGGATCTGTAGCATTGATCCCCGTAGGATCACTGAGTGCTGTAGTCATTGCCGTCGAATCCACTGAGGATCTCTGTACAGTCATCGTCGTCACAGTAGCAGTCGCAGCCAGCACTAGGGTTCCCGCACACAACAAGCTCGTTCGGGAGGGTCCGCTCCACGAGCTGAGAGGCTGATACATCAACTGACACAAGGTCCAGATTTGATGTATCCAAAAGTTCTGTATCGTCAACAGGAACTCAACGTCGCAGACGGCGCGTCAATCGGACGCCCGATCTGAGAGTTATTGGCTTTTTCGTCCCAGGGACCCGGTTGGTTTTTAAGGCAAAACCAACCCGACCGTACTCCACCTGCATCCAATCCTCGGGCGGAGTATGCCAAAAGATCTGTCTCACATAGAGGAATCCACCAAAGCTGACGGCACATCAATCGGACGTCCGTAGCTCAAGATATGAGCGTTTCCGCTCCGAGGGCCCGGTTGGTTTCGTGTACAAACCAACCCGGCCGAACCCAAAGTATTCCGAAACCTTGAGTGCGATATACCAAAACGACCGTCTCGATCCAAGAATCATGTTGCCTTTGACGACGCTTCGTTCGGAGGCCTATATCTCATGTTACGGGCAAAAGACCGAAAATGGTCCGAAGACGGGGGGGTCCGGGTCCGGGCCGACCCCCCCCCCCCCCCCCCCCCCCCGGGTCGACCCGACCCGGTACAACCTGGCCGACTCGGTCTGGCAGCTCGGCCCGGCCCGGAGGCGCGGGCCTGCGCGGTCCGGCGCGGCGGTGCGTCCTGTGTGCCGCATGTGTGCCGTGCGCGGGGGCAAAGCCCCCCCTTTGTTTCAAAAGGGCGGCGCGGCATTATGCCGCGCCATTGAATAAAACGCCCCCCTCCATGTGGGGGGGGGGGGCCCGCCACTACAAAAACCGGGGAATTCAATCCCCGGTATTTAAGGATCACGGCCGGCCTTAGGCCGGCCGTTTTTATCACACGCGGGACCCGCGGGTCCCACCTCCTTTGCAAACCGGCGGCCGGCGAGGCCGGCCGCCTCCGGCTGCTCCGCCGCGGCCGTAGGGCCGCGACTCTTCCTTATCCACCGGCGGCCGGTTTTTCGGCCGCCCCTTCTAGCTCTTCCGCGGCTCAAGCCGCGGCCCATGTTCGATTGGCACATCGCGACGGCGCCGCACCCCTACGCCATAGATTGCTCTGACCGCTGCCTCCCTCGGGTTCTCCGGCGCGGTGTGTCGGCGCCGCACCCCACCACCGCTGCCCGCTCCGGCCGTGGTCCTCGTGATTTCCACGCGGTGCAAGGGCACCGCGCCGCCTTCACCTTAACAACAACGAAGATCAACGAAAGGTGGGAAGGAGGATCGACCGTGTTTGTGCGGCCCAATCTCCTTCCATTATTACGATATCAAGCGGTCCAAGCGAATGAAATAAAACTTAATGATAGACGATCACAATTTTATATCAATAAAACCGAACTGACCCCTACCTCGTCAAGTGTCGCACGCGCGTTCTTTGCAGAATTGATCACCAGGGAAGGAGGCGATCGTCGTGTCGCGGAAGGCGTCACGTCGTCGCGGAAGAGCGTCATGTCGTCGCGAAAAATGGTGTGCGTCGACGAACTCCGAGGTTTAAGAAAAACAGATTTAATTTTGATAATTAAATCCATCTTGAGTTAAAAACCACAAAGGAATTTAAAGAATCGAAAACTCTAACCTCAACGGATGATCGAAGAATTTTGTCGCGGAGGAAGGAACATCGCCGAAGAACGTTGCAGGAGAGGAAACGTTGGCGTTGCGGCACACGGCGTCGCGTCGTCGATTTCCGCGGGTTCGGCGTTCTTCGTCGGAGGCCGGAATTCTTCGCATTCTTCGCGTTCTTCGTGTAGGAGGATGACGAATTATTAGAGGTTCTTCAAAGGTTTAACACATCATTTCAAAGGAGGGTGTGTTGGCCTTATTTTATTAACATGACAACAAAACGAAAACGTGTTAAGAAATGAATGAAATTAATTCATAGAATTAATTTCAACGAATAAACTTCCCATTGAATTCAACGAATAAAAACCGCCCAATTAAATGGTGCTTTAAGAATTTAAGAAAACACGTCAGTTGACTTTCATAATGACGGGTTTTAGCGGGTGCGTTACTTAGCGGAAAAGAAACGGCGGGGCTCATGCGGGCCCCACCCCACAAATATCCTACCAAGAGGGTAGGATATTTCTGGATAACACCCTATCTGTATCGACTTAGCTTAAGCTGCTTTATGTGGTTTTATGTGGTTTCCAAGCGGCTTAAGTGAAATAAAATAAAGTTTGTCGTACAATTTATTTTATTTCTTAACTTTAAGCCCAAAAATTAAAAACCACACCCGAGAAAACGCAACTCCGGAAGAGGAGTTTCTAAGAAATTACCTGCGCTGCGATTCCATCGGTGCACTCAGAATTCGATTCCGGGAACCGGTTCGAAAGTTAGAAAAACCCGCTCGTCCGTTCACTGAACGTACCCGAGCCAAACTTTGGAAAATGATTCCGGGCACACCGGGCCTCGGAATCAGGTGCCGTCAGAAACTGCGTTCTTGTAAAATTCCAAAGAAAATTAAGAGAAAAAAAAATTCCTTGAAATTTACGGGTCTTTACAGGATCTCCCCGAATTTGATGACAAGGACGTGGAAAACACTCCTAGGATTATAGGGACTGAGGCCCCTAACGCTGGTCAGGTTGGGTGAGTTAAAACTCCTACACAAGACAATTTTTTTAGAAAGGGTACTGCTCAAGTGGCTGCATCTGACCCAGGTAAGAACTTCACACAGGTACTCCCTCTTAAAGCATCTAGAAGGAAACAAGATGCCAACAGTGACCCATCACACTTGAAGTCTAGGAATACTTTCACTCCTCTGAGTGGAAGCCTATGGTCTTATGAGGTTGAGGAGTCACAAAAGCTTGATGTAGTGACACCAAAACCAAAGGTTGATGATGATATACCAGCAGTATCTATAATGTAGCAGGATGTTGCAAATTATGATGGAATGACTGAGGAGAGTAATGGGGTTGATTATTCCTGCAAGGACCGTAGGCCTCACTCTAGTCTAAAAAGGTTAGGGAGAAAGGGTAGGGGAGAAAGGAAAATTATAGGGTACAATGAAGAAAAAAGTTTGCCCTTGGATGAGGGGAAAGGCCCAACAAAAATGAGGATTATATATTGGAACTGTCAAGGGCTGGGAAGCTCCCGCATGGCCAGGGCCCTTCAATATTATATTATGTCCTACAAATCAATGTTCTACAATATTACTGAACCAAAACACCTCTTTGAAAATGGGAAGGGACTCAAGTGGGGTTCTCTTGGATACAATTTTGTCTATATAAATCAAAATGTATCTCATATAGAACACCTAGGGGTTTTAAGACATGATAACATTCAGATTAATTCTTGTGATAGTGGGCCTCAAATCATCCTGATTAATTATAGCATTTCTAGACAGAATATATCAATATAATTTGTTTATGATTATACCTCTTATATTAGGAGGAGGGAATTATGGGAGGAGTTAAAATACACCTCTAGGGGGATGGAAAAAAATGGATGCTTATTAGTGATTTCAACACTGTGTTGATGCCTAAGGAAAAAACTGGAAACAACTTTAGTATGATTACTACTATTGACTTTTCTGAGTGCATTGACTTCTACAATCTGGCTCATGTTTCCCTTGTTGGTGATGATTTTACATGGTGTAGATACACATGGTCGGGGAAACAAGCAATAAAGATTTATTGATGATTTTTCCAAATTGATGACCATGATTCTTCCCATGGGGTCTCTGGATTCACACTTCCCAAACACCACTCTGACCACAACCCAATTTTTTTTGATGTTAACATACAACTAACAAGGCCAACCCCTATTTCTTTTCAATTAAACAATGGATGGCTTGTGACTCAAGGATGTAGGGAAATTGACTTGGAGGCATGGATGTTTGAAGCCATGGGGAGTCAGCTCCAAAAACTAGCTATGAAAGTTAAACATCTTAAGAGGTTACTAAGGTAATGGAGTAGAAAATCATTTTCCAAAATTGATTAGGATATCAAGAACTCTGAGGAGGAGCTAGAAAATATTCAAATCCATTATGATCAAAAACCAACCCTATATCGAGAGGAAATTATATCCCATAATAGTCTTCATGACCTCTTAATGCTAAAGGAAATATTATTCAAGAATAGACTGAATGAAAAATGGTTAAAATATGGGGACAGAAACTCCATGTTCTTCAACAGATTGCATAAGGAGAAAAGGGTACATGTAGGGAACAAGGTGATCAACATTAGTGGAAATCTATATACTTATGAAAATGATATTTTGTTGGCTGTTGTTGAGCACTTTAAAGTAATATACTATGATAATGGGCAGTCCAGTACTCATGGAATAGTGGAAAACATAAGTCCCTGAATTGATGAGCACTCAAATAAACTTCTAATTACTCCCCCATGCAATGAAGAGATCAGGTACGCTCTCCTTTATCTCAATCTTGAGAGTGCCCTCAGTCCTGATGGATTCACTAACAATTTTTTTATATTTTACTGGGACATTTTGCAGGATGAAATTGAGATGGCCATTAAGAACTTCTTCTCTCACTCATACATTCCCCGTGGAATGAACTCCCACTTCATTTCTCTTATTCCCAAGAAATAGAATTATCTTGACATTAATTATTTCAGGAAAATTTCACTTGGGAACACAATACCCTAACTAATTAGTAATATTCTCATGATAAGGATGGGTGGAACAGTTGATTGTATGATCACTACAAACTAGTTTGGCTTTGTCCCTGGGAGAAACATTCAAAAGTGTCTTTTCATGGCCTCTGAGAGCATCAATCTAATGATAAGGAAGAAAAAGTAAGGTAACTTTTCCTGTAAAATTTACATTTCCAAGGCTTTTGATACTCTTAAATAGAGCTGTATCCTTTATTTTCTTCTAAGATATGATTTCTCTAGTTGTTTTTTGAATTTTATTAGCACTATACATGGATATTCAAGGATGTCAGTTCTTATTAATGGTTCCAAGAGTGGATTATTTCCTTTCACCAGGGCAGTAAGACATGGTGATCCTCTATCTGGAATTTTATTTTCCATTATAGAGGACTACCTAAGTATATGTATCAATGATATTTCTCATATGGGACATTATAAATAGATTAGGGATGGTGTGAATGAGAATACCACATCTCACCTTTTTTATGTTGATGACATTTTATTGCATGGTCAATCTTCAATGATAGCCATATCATCCATTAAAGACCTATTCAATCATTATGAGGAGGTGGCTGGCCAGACCATTAGTTGAGACAAGTCTTTCATTGTTTTTTGGAATGGAAGGTCAGTTGGGAAAAGGAACAAAATCATCAGGTATCTTATGGTTAGGAGGGGATCCTTACCTTTTCAATATCTTGGGGTCCCACAGTTATAGAAAAAGGTGAATAGATAGTATCTAGAGGGTATATATTTTGGAATCATTCATCAACTGTCCAACTGGAAAGGTACAGATATGTCCCTGGATGGGAGGGTTTTCCTCATGAACTCAGTGAACACGTCTAAGTTTGTCTATTTATTCCCCCTCTATAGATGGACGAGAGGACTACTCAAGGAGCTTAAAATAATTGTGAATAACTTCATATGGATAGGGTCAACACATGAAATTTTGTTGATTAAAGTTTCATGGAAATAATTCATCAAGCCTTTGGAGATGGGGGGCTAATAATCAAGGATCTTTGTTCCCTTAATGATGGTTTGATTGGGAAATTCACATAGTGTCTGATTTCAAATAAAGCCAATGATAAATTCCTTTTGAATAGATTTACAAAATGGCTACTCAATGGTTACAAATACATCCTTGCCTCATCAGTTTGGGCATCTCACAAACATGCCTATGTGAGGATCATGCATGATACAAAATGGTTGGTATGTAGGGACTCCGCTATTAATTTTTGGATCACAAAATGGCTCAAACAACCCCTGTATAATCTTAATGTTCCACCTTTAGAAACTCCTCTTTACATTTTGGGATTTCTATCATAGATTTACTCACTTTACTGTATCATTCTGGATCATGTGGTGATTGAAATTAATAGTCATACTTTTATGGACCGTGACACTTTGGTTGGGCTCCATTGTAGAACTAGAATGTTTAATTGCGGGGACTTTTATAGGATTCTTTGTGGGAGCCTTGTTCACCCTCATTCATGGCTCATGAATTTCAGAGACAGCTATATCCAGCCTCCCAGATTCTTTTTGATCTGGAGAATCTAGAAAAATACAATTCCCACATCTAATCAACTCAAACGAGTAGCCATTCATATTGCTTAAATATTCCCTATGCAAGTCTGCTGGGGATTCCATACAGCAAGTATTATTCAAATGTGGCCAGGCCGAGAGGCTCTGATCTTATCTGGGATCTCTGTTTAGGATAGTTTTTTACACATGAACCTTGCTTATTAACCAACTATACCGGCTGTTTCATGCTCAATACAGTGAGAATATTCAATTTTTTTTACTTTTTTCTAACATTGTAGTCATTGCAGCCCTTTGGGAAGTAATAAATACTGCTCTCTTTGGCGGTGTACACAATGTTGTCCATCAAGGAATGGTGGCCATTCATAGATATGTGTGTGTTACTTCACTTGTCCAAGATAGTTCTATGTCTAATAATATTTATTATTTACAAAATATTAGAATATTTGAATTTTCAAGTAATCCACGCAAACCTCGGATTCATAAGAATATTCAATGTATACCACCTATTGTGCCTTGCCTCAAGGTGAATGTTAATGGAGATGTGTTGGGTGCACCAGGTCTGTTGGGCTATGGGGGAGTGTTCCTCACCTATTGTGGGTTTGTAAAGGGATGTTTCTATCACTTCATTGGAGTTGGAAATTCCTTCGAAGCTAAAATATGGGAAATGATCCATGCAGTAAGGTATGTTGTCCAGTATAATTGGAAATAGATATGGATTGAATCTGATTCTCAAAGTGTAGTTTATGATTTGATAAAGAGGACACATAATGTTCCTTGGCGTGTTCTATATTATTTGTTTTACTATCTCAAAAATCTCACTCAATTTAATTTTGTTGTTTTACATGTCTATCGGGAGGCCAATCAGGTGGTAGATACCTTGGTAAAAAGGGCACTCATTGAACTTGATACGATGTGGTCTTTCACAGCCCCTGACTACTATTCCCCAATGGTATAGGCTAATAGGTGTGGTGTGATGCACACTCATTTTTGTAACAACCCCCTATATTTTTGAATCTCTATCTCTTTTTATTTAATAATTTTTTAGGGTCGGCTTCCACTTTTCCTGGTCTTTTTTCTAATTCACACCTTCTTTCTATGTAATTTCATGCTAAATATAAGGTGAAGTATGACGTAGATATAATTTTTACTAGGGGTATACCTGATATAATGAATAATAAGATGGAACCAAATAAGTTAAGTAAAATTAACAATAATACAAATAAACATAAATCAATGTATAAGGGAATATAAGTTACCATCTATGACTTTGTCAAGCGTGTTCACATTACTCCAAAGTTCAGCATGTCTAAGAAAAAAAATAGACTTGATGAGTCTACTTATCAATATTTGATAATTGACGTTATTTATGATATTTATAAGGTGATAAATTATACTAATAATAATAATATATTTAATTATTGGGTGTTACATTCAGGATGTTCCATTCATATGTGCCCTATTAAGGATGATTCCCTTGATCTTTTTGAGAGAGTTGATTGAGAAGTTCTGTAAGGGAACAACAAGAGGTGTAAAATTAAGGGCAGAGGCTCAAATATTTTATATATTCATGATGACTCTTTAGTGACCCTATAAAATTTAAAGTGGGTCCCCAAACTATAGATAATCTTCATTTACATAGGTTTGTTTGACAAAGAAGGGTACACTTTCAGGTATGATGCTAGCTGTTGAAGGATATCTAAGGGTCCATTAAAATAATCAAAGAAAAAATTGGGAATGGTTTATATGTTTTATATGGAAGGGCACACCATATAAATCCAGGTAGTACATATTCCACCAATTTATATAGTACTATTCTTTGTCAAAGAATATTGGTGTATGTAAGCTCCAAATGTCTATAGGATTTGAATAAACAGGGGTTGTTGGATAGTGTAATGAAAAGAAAAATCTCATTATAAGAATATTGTATTCTTATAATGAATAAGAGATCCATCATTAATAATAATAATTTTAAATCTGGTCAACATTTAGAATATGTTCACTATGACCGATGGGGAACATCTAGTACTAACTTTCATTTGGTGGATCTGATATTGTAACCTCCATCAAATATTACTCTAGAAGAGTTTTAATTTATTTCAATAAAAATAAGTCTAATTTCTTTGAATAATTTAAATTTTGGAATGTCCTTATTGAGAACCAAACTAGTAGAAAGATTAGATATTTGAGATCATAAAATGGATTATAGTATCTCTCATCTGAAATCATCCAATTTTTTTAGTTAAAAGGTATTATAAGACATTAGATTGTTTGGGAATCACAAAAACATAATTTTTTGGAAGTGCGCATGAACCTAACTATTCCTGAAAGATTTGGAAGTATGTTAGAATACTAAAGGATTCCAAATTTATTATAAAAAAATATAATCTAAAGAAGTTTACCTCAAAAACTAATGTTCTTATTCAACAAATGGATTTAAAATTCCTTAAAATATGTAGTTTAATTTACCCCCATCTTATAACTATGTCACGACCCGTCCCCCGGGGCCCGTATCGTGACTACCCCAAACCTGCCTTTCATAGGCCAGTGGCTGACGACTAGCACCAAAGGCGTAACTCCATAAAAAACCGGTAAGGAATTCTCTTTATAAAACATAAACACACAAAACTAGAGAACAAGAGGAAGAAAACACTAAGTAAAGCAGTATAACAAGTGTGCTGAAAGTACAAGGGGGCCAGAAATATAAGCCAAATAGAAAAGTACAGCTACAACTAAAAGAAAGTACAACTGAAAAAACAAAGAGCTAGAAGATGGAAGCAGCTCCTGGATCGTCCTCTGGTTTCCTACCTGAAGGGTAGGTACATATGTCCTCCTCAGCACTCCGCGTCTTTCAGTCCGCTCCGGGTGCCGTCACGCCGAGTGTCCACCTCTAGGTACCATCCAGTCCTCGTACACTCTTCCTTGGTCAGTATTGTCCATCATATACATCCAACACAACGAGGTTCGGGCATAGCCCGTGCAGGGTTGAGTATAACGATACTCAGTAGGGACCCCGAGACCCTCAATGTATCACAAAATACAACAAGGATAAACCACAAAGAAAGATCTCAACAGATAACCTTTACTTAGGTATATGACTATACATATACCTAAGTTATCAAGTAACCCATCTCAATCATGAGGAAAATACAATGGTCATTGACTCAGCTCAAACCAGGATTTTCATTATCAAGACCACAACTGCTGGAAGACTCCTCCTCTGTCGAGTACAGTGGCCATGTCGCGACTCTGAGGTGCTACTCACTAACCTTAGACTGCTGAGGTACTCCTCCTATCGAGTACAACAGGTCTGCTGCCAAACCGGGCGCTCCTCCACCGTGGGTCTGCCGCCAAACCGGGCGCTCCCCTAATAGCCATCAGTGGTACTCCTCCTGTCGAGTACTACTGGTCTGCTGCCAAACCAGATGCTCCGTCCGCCATGGGTCTGCGGCCAACCGGGCGCTCCATCCACTAGGCTAGTTGAATCACTCCGAGTCGAATCGGTCAAGCAGTCGTTAGGTCTACAGCTACTTGGCCCATGCAATCTGTATGCTCGTCTCTGGGAGGATCTACTCCACAAGCTACTGTTCGATAGTCAAAGTACCATGAAGTCTCTGGTGGAAGTATCTCAAAGGACCACCATATCATAGGGGTCTCAACGCAACAGACGGCGCGTCAATCGGACGACCGGTCTGAGAGTTATTGGCATTTTCGTTCAGGGCCCCGGTTGGTTATTAAGCTAAAACCAACCCAACCATACTCCAACTACATCCAAACCTCTAGTGTAGTATGCTAAACGAACCATCTCATCAAAATTAATCCAACGTAGTTGAGGGCACATCAATCGGACGTTCGGTCCTTATGTTATAAGCGTTTCTGCTCCGAGGGCCCTGTTGGTTTCAGGTTCGAACCAACCTGACCATACCCAAACTTCGTTGAAACATTTAGTGTAATATAACCAAAATACTGTCTCGATCCACAGATTCCTATGTAACTGACGGTGCGTCGATCGAAGGTCCTTAGCTCATGTTATGGGTGAATGACCGAAAACGGTCCAAAAAGGGGGGTCTGGGCCCGGTCCGACCCGACCCAACCCAACTTGGGTCGGCCCGAACCAGTTTGACCCAACCCGAGTCCGGTTCCGGACCGATAGGACGCGGCCCGGCCCAGATGGCATAGCCTGGCCGGGAGGGGGGGTGCTGGCTCAGCCCTCTGGCGCGGCATTAAGCCGCGCCTCTTTAATTCTGGAATGGCTGAGCCGTTCCGATTCCACCCACCTTCGCGGCTCAGCCACGGTGGCCTTCTCCAGTGGCGCACCACCACCGCCTTCCGCGGACCACCGGACGCACTTCGGTGGTTCGTTTCTCCCACCGTCTGCGCCTAAGATCATCACGGGACCTGAACCCCACTGCGAAAGCACAAAATCGCCGTTGTGGTCCCGTTTCATCATCTCCAAACATTCCGCGCATCAATAACGATACGGTGATGGTTCTGGACTTGTTCATTACTCCTTACCCACCGCGTCAGTGGTTCAAATAATCACCCAAAAAATAAACACCAATGCTCGAGGGTATAAATCACTTAAATGAAAATTATTCAAAAATTCCCCTACCTCGAAAAGACGTCGCACGTCGTTGAATCACGGAAGATGAACGTCGCGGTGGTTGAGCATCGCAGGGGAAGATGAGGTTGTCGTCATTCGTCGTACGATTCCTCTTCTGAGATCATGCGTCAATCCATTGAAGACGAAGAGGAAGATATAAGAGTCTTTGAAGAAGCCCCGCGTTGGAAGGGGGATCCGAGGAAGAAGCGTCGTCATCGGCATCTTCGTGTTCTTCGAGATGTGGAGTGTTCTTCATTGAGAGAAGAACACTATTCTCTATTTCTCCAGATATTTCTCCAAACTCTCCCAACACAAAAAAATACAAAATAAAATAATATCCTAAGTTATTACTTTATTCTCCCATAATATAACATTTCCATGCACTTTCAAAATGATTCAAATCCTCCCAAAGTAATTAATTCATGTTGTTGTCATATTAATGACCAATTGGAAGGTGGAGGGTTTAACAATTAAAGAGGCGAGTTGTCAGGAATTAAACAAGGGGTTTAAGGAGAGTTATGGGAAGATGAAGAGTTAAGGATCGTGTGGGCCCCACCTCACAAATGTCCTTACATAGGAAGTTATGTGGGTGTGGGCCCCACCATTAACTTCCCCATGTAAGATTTAACTTCCCAAGATATATAAAATTGTTCACAACAATTTTATTTAACCTTTTTATTAAACTCCAAAAAATTAACTTTCAACCCGCATAATACGCAATTGCGGTAAAGGTCCCCTTAAGCAAATACAAGTGCTACGAGTTCATTGGTGTCCATGGTTTTCGATTCCGAGCACCTGTTCAAAAGATAGAAAATCCTGCATGTACGTTTACTGAACGTACCCAAATAAAACTTTAGAACTTGATTCCAGGCACACCGGGCCTCGGAATCAGGTGCCGTTAAAAACTATGGACTTGTAAAATTACAAAGAATTAAGAAAAAAATTTCTATGAAATTTTTGGGTCTTTACATTACTCCCACCTCAGGGATTTATGTCCTCATAAAGCTAAAACAATAACTAGGGAAACAAAAGAGGGTACTGAGTGTGTATCTGAGCCTCCAGCTCCCATGTGCTCTCCTGGAGGTTCCCGTGGTGCCATCAAATGCACATAGGAGGAATCGACAATCCACGTAGGACCCATTCCTGTCGATCCTCGATCTCCACTGGGACCTCCAAGAATGTTGCCCTGTCATCGATTTCCAGGTCCTTGTGGTCGATGATGTAGGATGGGTCGTGCACGCATCTCCTCAGCTAAGATACGTGGAAGACATCGTGCGCCTGGTGCAACTGAGGTGGAAGGACTAGGCGGTAAGCCACCTCACCTACTCTGCTGAAGAAAAAGGAGGAGTGACTGTAAGAGACTATAGATAGGCTACACCATCCCTATCCACAAAGGATTTATGTAAGGCAGCCAGTTGCTCAGTCACCTCTCATAGAAGCTGAATACCAGTTCTCCTGCTGAGCACATCTGCAACAACATTCCCTTTCCTAGGAATATAGACTATCTGGAAGTCATAGGACAAGAGGAACTCAAGCCATCGCCGCTGTCTCAGGTTCATATTCTTCAAAAAGAAGACACACCTGAGACTATTGAGATTGGAGTGAACCATAAACCGTTCGCTCAATGAACAATGGTTGAAACTATCCAATTGTAAGAACTCGACTTCACCTTTCTTCGCTTACGTTCTATAAGGGATGCTAAGATTTCTCCTTTTCTAAAATGGTAAATCTGGTCTCATCCCCTGGATGAACCATGTTCTTTGCCTAATACAGTCAATCCTGACATCAATGATACTAATTAATTCCATGGACGACGTCGTATGACCTCGACGCTATTACCATAAGATCCAAACGTTACTCTCACCTCCAAGGGTTGAGTCACACTGTCGGCATCTGTGTGTGGTTACTAGGTCTCCTCTAGTAGAAATCTCAAAATTGAGGGTCAAGTCAACAGTTTAAATCAAAACCTATTAGTATAAACCCAAAAAAAGAAGGGAAGAAAACATCACAAGGACAATTTTCTTTTATTACTGCATCTCAAAGTACAAAAAAAAAAGAAACCACAATAATGACATTAATGAAGCTAGAAGAATCATGAACAATGGCCTCCCTGCTTCGAACTAGTCCCGATCATGTCCACCTGCTTCCGGAGCTTCATAGTCATATGCTTCAGCTGCCTGAAGCTGTGCTCTCCCATTTCCACATGTTCCCTATGGTCAGGGTGGACCTCCTAGTGGTGGTGTTGGCAACACCTCGAAGCATCGTCCACCACTAGCTGCACAGCCATCTCCTCTGCCTCGGTCTCCTGCTTCTTGCAGTCCACCTCAATCGCACCTCTCCCTCTGCTTGTGAGGTCCCTCATCTATATGCTGATCGTCTGTATGGCGGGTTAGACAGTCACGTGCCATGTGACCAAGCCCGCCGTAGGGGAAACCCTATTCGTTCCTGGTATGCCTGGCTCTGTCTCCACTCTAGGTGCCCCAAAAAACCAATCCTGAGTCGTGTGGTCGACCGCCTGTGGGTCTGGTCTTCTTGGACCTCTGCGTCATCTATCAACTGCGAGCTGCAGAAGACTCCGCTGCATGTCGACTAGGGGTGGGTTCCGCTGCCGGAGATTGCTCAACAAGGAAACTCTCCACTAGGATGGCTCCCTCCAACACCCCTTCATGCGTCGGGATGCTGTGAGAAACAATTGAAGCTCTAATCTCTCACCTGAGCCCCTGCTCGAAGGTCCGGGCCCTGAAGAACGGATCCCCTACCATATCTGTAGAGTAGCGCTAGAGGTCTATGAACCTCGCTGAGTACTATGATACTGTCATGCTGCCCTGCTGCAGATGTAGTAGCTCCTTTATATGCACCGCCCAAAGGGTGGATGGTACAAAATCCACACGGAACAGGCTCTCGAATTCTGCCCATAGAAGTGATGCCTCGTCATGCATCTGGAGCATCAGGATCCACCATATGATTGCTGCTGCCTAAAAGAGGCCGGTAGCAAGGATCATCATAAAGTCTACTAGCATCCCTACTAGCTTGAAGACTCTCACCAAATCATGCATCCAATCCTCAGCCGCCTGCGGGTCCATCTCTCCCCTGAACCTGGGTGGCCTCTAGCACTGAAACTCGTGCAGCACGCTCAAGCGGCATGCACTCTCTGCTGCTAGGGCTGGTGGCATCGGTGGCCCAACAGGTGGTAGTACCACTGGTGCCTTCGCTGGTGCCTTAACTAAAAGAGGGCCCTGTACTGAGGCATCTTCGCTCGGCGGGCTGTTAGTACGTACAACTCTCGGGGCTCTAAAAGGTCGTCTGCGGGGAGGCATCCTGAAAGAACAGATGTGACACGGTAAAAAGACTATACCTAGTGAGATAACCAAGTTTGAGCTGACTTAAAGGAAAATTTTTTAAAACACACATGCAATCAGTGTTTCGTGCACCATGTCAGAAATCAGTAGTCAAGGTCCTGGTGTATGGATACGTTGGCCACTGCACCAACACTGGACTCCCTGAACTGAAAACCACACTCGGTACTCTTAACACTATTGCTTCATAGAAAGAATGATTAGAGTCTTGAGTTCTATGGTAGAACCAACTCCTCTGATACAAATTTGTCACTACTGTCCCCTGGGGCCCGTATCGTGACTAACCCAAGCCCTCCTTCCATAGGCCAGGGGCTGACAACTAGCACCAAAGGCATAACTCTATAAAAACCTGGGAAGGCATTGCCTATATTAAACGTAAACACACACAACCAAATAACAAGCGGAAGAAAAAACTAAGTAAAGTAGTATAACAAGTGTGCTGAAAGTACAAAGGGGCCGGAAATACAATCCCAACAGAAAGGTACAGCTACAACTGAAAGAAAGTACAACTGAAAAGACAAACAGCTGGAAGATGGAAGCAGCTCCTAGATCGTCCTCCGGGTTCCTACATGAAGGGTAGGTACATATGTCCTCCTCATCACTCTGTGTCTTTCGTTACACTCCGTGTGCTATCACGCCGAGTGTCCACCTCCGTGTACTGTCCAGTCCTCATACACTCTGCCTCGGTCAGCGCTGTCCGTCATCTACATCCAACACAACGAGGTGCGGGCATAGCCCGTGCAGGGGTGAGTATAACGATACTCAGTAGGGACCCTGAGACCCTCATGGTCTCACAAAATCCAACAAGGATAAACCACAAAAAATGATGTCAACAGAAAACCTTTACTTAGTTATATTTCCATACATATATCTAAGTTATCAAGTAATCCATCTCAATCATGAGGAAAACACAATGGTCATTGACTCAGCTCAAACTAGGATTTTCATTATCAAAACCACAACTGCTTGAGAAATCATCATTTGTCGAGTACAGTGGCCCTGTTGTGACTCCGAGGCACTACTCACTAACCTTAAACTATTGAGGTACTCCTCCTGTCGAATACCGCGGGTCTGCTGCCAAACTGGGTGCTCCTCCGCTATGGGTCTGCCGCCAAACCGGGTGCTCCCCCTAATAGTCGTCATAGGTACTCCTCCTGTCGAGTACTACAGGTCTGCTGCCAAACCAGGTGCTCTATTCACCATGGGTCTTCCGCAAAACCGGTCACTCCTTCCACTAGGAATGTTGAATCACTCCCAGCCGAATCGGTCAAGTAGTCGTCAGGTCTACAGCTACTAGGTCTCCGCACTCCGTTTGCTCATCTTAGGGAGGATCCACTCCATGAGCTATTGGTAGATACTACAAGTTCCTTGAATTCCCTAGTGTATGTATTTCAAAGGACTTTCATATCATAGGGGTCTCAACGCAACAGACGGTGCGTCAATCGGACGCCCGTTCTGAGAGTTATTGGCATTTTCGTTCCAGGGGCCCTATTGTTTTTTAAGTTAAAACCAACTCATCTGTACTCCAAATTCATAAAAACCTTAGGTGGAGTATTCAAAAAGAACCGTCTCATCAAAAGGAATCCAACTTAGTTGATGAAACGTTAATCGGATGTCCGGTCCTTAAGTTATAAGATTTTCTGCTCGGAGGGCCCGGTTGGATTCGGGTTCGAACCAACCCGACTGTGCCCAAACATCGCCGAAATCTTGAGTGTAATATACCGAAACGACCGTCTCTATCCAAATATTACTATAAAACTAATGGTTCATTGATCGGAGTTTTTTATCTCATGTTATGGGCGAATGACCAAAAACGGTCCAAAAGGGGGGATCTAGGCCCGGCCCCACCCACCCTAGGTCGACCCGAACCGGGTCGACCTGACCCGGGTCTAGGTCCGGCTGGGCGCAGCCCAGCCCGCGTGGCCTACCCCGGCCTGGCCGAGGGGGGAGGGGGTGCTGGCTCCGCTAGCTACCGCGACATTAAGTTGTGCCTCTTTAATTCCAGAATGGCTGAGTCATTCCAATTCCTCCCACCGCCGCGCCTCAACTACGGTAGCCTACACCGGTGGCGCGTCACCACCGCCACCTTCCGCGGACCACCGGAAACGCTCCGATGGTCCGTTTCACCCACCGTCTATTCCTAAGATCATATCGGGACCCGAACTCCACAGCGAAAGCTCCAAATCGTCGTTGCGGTCCCGTTTCTTCATCGCTAAACATTCTGCGCATTAAGAACAATACGGCGATGGGTCCGGACTTGTTCATTAGTCTGTACCCACCGCATTAGTGGTTTAAATAATCACCCAACAAATAAACGCACATTCTAAATGGTATAAATTACATAAATAAAAATTATGCAAAAATTACTCTACCTCAAAAAGACGTCCCTCATCGTTGAATAGCGGAAGATGAACGTCATAGTGGTCGGCCATCATGGGGGAAGATGAGGTTGTCATCATTTTCCGTACGCTTCCTCTTCCGAGCTCGTGCGTCGGTCCGTTGATGATGAAGATGAAGATAGAAGATTCATCGGAGAAGTCCCTCATCGGAAGGGGGTTCTAAGGAAGAAGCCTCGTCGCCGGCGTCTTCGTGTTCTTCAAGAAGTGGAGTGTTCTTCGTTGAGAGAAGAACACTATTCTCTATTTCTACAGATCTTTCTCCAAACTCTCCCAACACAATGAAAGCCAAACTAAAATAATATCCTAAGCTATAATTTTATTCTCCCATAATATAACATTGAAATGCACTTTCAAAATGATTCAAATCCTCCCAAAGTAATTAATTTATGGTGTGGTCATATTAATGACCAAATGGAAGGTGGAGGGTTTAACAATTAAAGAGGGGAGTTGTCAAGAATTAAACAAGGGGTTTAAGGGGAGTTATGGGAAGATGAAGAGTTAAGGATCATGTGGGCCCCACTTCACAACTGTCCTTACATGGGAAGTTATGTGGGTGTGGGCCCCACCATTAACTTCCCCATGTAAGATTTAACTTCCCAAGATATATAAAATTGTTCACAACAATTATATTTAACCTTTTTGTTAAACCCCTAAAAATTAACTTTCATCCCGCATAATATGAAACTGTGGTAAAGGTCCCCTTAAGTGAATACCGACACTACAAGTTCTTCGGTGTCCTCAGTTTTCGATTCTGAGCACCGGTTCAAAAGACAGAAAAACCCGCACGTACATTTACTGAACGTACCTGAACAAAACTTCAGAAATTGATTCCGGGCACACTGGGCCTCGAAATCAGGTGACATCGAAAACTGCGGACTCGTAAAATTCCAAAGAATTAATAAAAAAATTTCCTTGAAGTTTCCGAGTCTTTAAAAACTATTTTAGATTTTTTGGATATAAATCCTATTATCATATTAAAGGTGATAAGATTCAACCAAGAGCCTTTAAATGTATATTCATAGGATTTCCTCATGAGGTAAAGGGGTATAAGATTTAGGTTGAAAAATCCAGGTAATAAAAAATGCATTATATGATGTGATGTTGTTTTCAATGAGTATTCAATTCCAAAATCTACATTTTTCATTAATGAAATATATGAAATGATTCAAAATGGGGATTTTGAAACTAATTATCAAACCCTGTTTGAGGCTCTAGATGATCCTACTCCACTATAACCTCACCCTAATGATTGTAATGAACCTGATTCTCATGATGAATTAGATAATTATCCAATGGAGGTTGAAGATTATTACTATCTTACTTGGGATAGATCCTAGAGGGTCATCAGATGACCATATCATTTTAACCAATATGATATGTATTCATTTTCCTTCCATGTTTCCTTGTCTCTTGAATATGAGGATCCATAGAATTATTGGAATGTTATACCTTAATGAGACTCCAATCCTTGGTTATCTACCATGGATGATGGAATGAAATACATAAAATAAAACAAAACATTAAATATTGTTCTTAAACCACCAAATTAAAAATTAATTGGCTACAAGTGGATCATTAAAAGGAATAAGGATAACACCAATGAGAATAAAATCAAATTTAAGTCAAGGAATAAAGACAATGGTTTCCTATAAAGTGAGGGAATTGAATATTGTATGGGTTTTTCTCCTGCAGTCAAACATTTAATAATCTTTTTGTTACTTTAATTTGATGCTTATTATGGTTGTAACATTGAGGAACATGATATAAAAACATATTTCTTGTTTGGTGATATAAATGATACAATTTATATGAAAACAAATGATGGTTATCATAATAATTTCAATTCTAATCACGTACTTCATTTTAATAAATCCTTGTATGGTCTAAATAAAGCTTCTAAGAATTGGTATTTGAAGGTTTATACAGTCATTCATAATAGTTATTTTAATAGAAGTAAACATGATTCATGTGTATATTACAAAACATTCAAATCTATTATGATCAATTTTCTACTCTATGTTGGTGACATGCTTATTTTTTGCAAGGATATGAAACCTATAATTTCTATTAAGTCTCAATTGATGTAAATTTTTGAAATGAAAGACCTAGTAAATGGTAGTAAATGTTTGGGGACCAAAATAATATGGAATAGGGATAAGAATTTGATATACCTATCACAATATGGTTATATTCAAAAAATTCATAAGAAATATTTGTTTGAAATATTGAAACCTACTAATATCTTGGTAAGAGAAAATTTTAATTTCTCACAATCTCAATATCCTCTTATAGAATCTTATGTATAATTTATGTCTAAAATACCATATGTTAGTGTAGTAGGTATCATCATGTATGCCATGATTTTCACATGTCCAGATATTTCATATTCAATTTTTACTCATAGTATATTAATGAGTAAAACCAAAAATCTATATTGTAATGCTTTAAGATGGTTACTTAGATATATTTCTTGTGATCCGAAATTTTGTTTATGCTATTGAAAAAATGATGACCTTACTAGCCCTATTTGTGGTTATGTTGATTCACATCATTAAGAAAATATAGATACTCATGATTCCCTCATAGGGTATGTATTTACCTCTTGTGGGGGATTGGTTTCTTGGAATATGAAATCTATGGTGTCCCTCACAACCACTAAAGTAAAATATATAGCCCTTACTGAGGCGGTCAAATAGGCCATTTGGCTTAATGGTTCTCTTTCCGAAATTATTCTTCATAATTCTATAATTAATGTATATTTTGATAGTCAATATGCATCTCACCTATCTAAAAATTTATCATTCCATGTTAGGAATAATCATACTGACATTAGGTTTCATTTTATTAGAGGCTCCATTGAATTGGGAACTTTTTATGTTAATAGGATACACACTAATGACAATTTAGCCAATAGTTTGACTATAGCCATGATGTTATCTAAGTTCAATTATTGTTTAGACTTAGTGGTCTAGGTTTCAATTCAATGAAAATTTTTGCAAGAACATCACCAATGTCATGTGAAAATGGTAGATATTTTCTTTGAATTTTCAAATGAAATTTTGTTCATTTATTGCTTCCATTTATACATTATTATTGACACATTAAAAAAATTATTTTATTTATCCTATTATAATTATGCTCAAATTCTGATTCTAAATCTTATGTCGTTAACCTTATGAAATCTATTTGTCTATCCTTACACATGTTTTTATGTTACCTCTACATGAGCATTACTCTTAAATAACAGTTCATTGGAATTACCCATAAGTGTGGGTCCCGGTATATTTATGAGGTTTATGGCTTACCCACACAGGTAGTACCCTTATATAGGTGGTACCCTTACATGTGTAACCATACATGAGTTTCACCCTTATGTGTGTACCATTACACAGGTGGTACCATTATGGGGTTTCCCATAATCATTGCATAATATGTTTTACTTAGTAATACATAGAGTAACCCTTTTCAAAATTTTCTTACGTGGTTTCAATACAGTTAAGAAGGAACCCATGCATTACTAAAAAATTGAGTTTATCCATCGCTATACTTTATTAGTGCTAGTAAAAAGCACCGATAAAGATCATTATTATTATCATTAAAAGCGATTCTAAAGGGTTACATTTATCGGTGCTAAAAATGTGCTAATAAAAGAAATCCATTTTCAGTGATAAAAAAAGGTGCTAAAAATTCCACATTTATCAGTGATTTTTTATAGAACTTATTAAGGTTACCTTTTTTGTGCTAATAAAAGCACTGATAAAAGCTACCTTTTAATAGTGCTTTTATTTTAGAAATGATAAATGGTACCCTTTATCAGTTCTCTTTTTAGCACTGATAAAATTATATTTCATTTAAAAAATATCAGTAAAAATGATATATTTATATGTAAATATATTTAAATTTATATAAAATTTTTTTTTTATTAAAAATGATTTATAGAAGACAAAATATACATTTTCACCCAATATATAAGATATTTCGTGATTAATGGCATAAAAAATAATTAAAAATTAATATTAATTAAGAATTCATTAATTATTATTGACTAATAGTCATTTAATAAGAATTGAATAACATAAAAAAAAGTTCTACCCAAAAGCCAAAACTCCTGGAAATTTATGAAAGGTGAAGGAAAAAGATAACAGGAAATTAAGAAAACAAATTGGGTCATGCAAAGAGACATTCCCTCATCTTGAAAGAAAAATAAAGATCAAGAAAATCAGAATCATTTCCATTGTCATCATTATAATAATAATCATCATTAGTAGTTTCCCATTCCGTCTATGAATTTACTTGATTGAGGATCTTAAGGATCCTATCCATGGACCATTCCTACTCTAGAGTGATATGGATATTTTATTCCTTACAAGATGAACTAGTAGGCACATTCCTAGGAAAATTGGAATAATTCATCCATATCCTTATTTTTTATTAATTGGTTATCCACTGTTGACCATACTTCCATTTCCATCTAAAACAGAATCCTTAAAATAAACAGGTTCACTGCTACCCATAGATTGGAGATGTGTGGTGTCCAAGAAAAGCATTAGATTATCCTTGTCACTTCCATCATCTGAAACATTACCCCATTTACCAAAAACTCTTGAAGGTTTGAAAACATTCTAAATATCTTGGATAGAATACATGCTCTACTGAAAATCATATTTCCTAGACCCATCATCCTGTAGAACATTCCCAAAAATTCTTGTAGCAAGATGATGCACAATACAACATTTCTCATCAATTGGTAAAGGAGAACACCCAAACACAACACCAATAACCTCATATACAGACTATCCCACCTCACCAGTGTGCCTCCCACCATTGAATACTAGATCTAAACTACCAACCCTATGAACAACTTTAGATAGAACTCCATTCTGAAATAGTTTAACACCCATTGAAACACCATCACTGCTTTTGTCATCCAGTTTCTCATTTCTAACAGAAAGGTCACTAACAACATTTTCAACTTGAGTATTCTCCATCCCAACCCCCACACTATGTCTTGAAAATTCAGACACCATAGTAATTGTATGATTGATCACATAATCAAAGGGGATGTCACCCCCAGTACCTGCAATGGCCATTTGAGAACTATTCCTATTCCCATCCTTCTATTCAGGAATGAATAATGATCAATTAGCATCCAACGAAGTGTGTGTCTTCCCCCGATCCACAAATAGAGATTTAGTCTTATACATTGAAACCCCTTGGATTTAAGACTTCTTGCCTATAAATTCCATTAATTTATTCCTAGGATACCTGGGTAATGACTTCCCATACAGACTAAATGAATTTTTTTTACCATTAAAATCACATTCCATTAAATAATTACCCTTCAAAACACAAACAACTAAACATTTTCTCCTACATTACTCATCCAGGTGACCAATTGGATTTCCATTTTGATATAAATTAGGTAAATACTCATACTTAACATTGATCGATATATCATTAGTGGGAGTAATAAGAGTCACATTGCTAATAAGGGTGGAAATCATATCAATTTCAACAAGAATTTTTAAAATGTATCCAAACCTGACATGTTATAACATTTTATTTAGGAGAATTAGATCTCTAATAGTTGAAGCAATACGATGAATGTGGTTTGGGTGCCATAAAAGCAAAATGATGTCTGGAAAAAATATCCATACATATGCAAAAGCATTTCTGACCCATAAAAGATTAAAATCTAATTTCCATTCATATAGATAGAGTGTTCCCATCTTCAAAGGTAACAAACACGAGGACCACACACGATTTATAGATTCATCCAATTGAAACAATAAGTGAAATAAACATATACCTAATGATATAAACTTAAAATTTGAAAACCCCCATATAAAGGAAATCCTTCAAAAAAGATCATCAATCATCCATGGATTCTGATATTTGGGGAGAATCACCATAGAAATTAGTGATTTCTTACCCAAAAGATAGATGTTTTGAGAAGGATTACTGATTAGTATCAATGCGGGCCAATAATCCATTCTTGAGGATCCTACCAGTGGAGGAACCCATAAATTCTTCCAGAAGATGCCAATTAGGGACATCCCTTCGGTTATGTATTTCACCTGATTTTCCACCTAAAACCAACACCCCTACCCCAAATTCATTAATTACCACAGATCGGTAACCTTTGTTTGAATTCTCCACCACATTTTCTATCTAACATGAATCACTATCCTCAATCTCCAACATTTCAGTCTGGAGGAAATCTCTCATCTTTGTCACCACTATCAAAGATCAATGGACACCATTCACCTCAGTCGCCATCATTGTGTTCTGATGAGATTCACTCATCTTAAATGATCTAACAGTTATAGATCAGAGAGATCATGTCATCTCAACATCCCTAGCCACCCTCAGACTAGTGAAATGAGTTTAGAAGGTACCCACTATAACAAATTGAGAAGCATCCTCAAAATAATTTCCCCCATTCAGAACGATGAAGCCAAGAAAATGAGGGATCACCTTAGCTGAGCATCGCTAACCCACTAGGATACGGGAATCACCAAAGAATTTCTCCTCACAAAACCTCATCATCTTCCAACCATCAATGTTAATTGTATGATATAAAAAACTCAATAAACTAATGAATGATCTAAGATAAGTTTAAAACACGACTTAAACTTCAAATAATAATTTCTTTTGATTCAGGTGCCCGTTTGGGCTCTACGATGTTTCTGATTGTATCATTTGAAGATATCAACACCACATTGTCCAAGGGGGTCCATTTTCATTGTTTTTTTAGGTAAAAATTTAATGGAATGCCCCCAAAACTGAGTTTTTGTGGGGATATGTTAATTTTATAATATTTTATGAGATTCCATATTTTTTAGAAAGGGTATTCTTTTACTTTTTCAATGGAGGCTAAATTTATTCTCAGTTTTTATATTCATATAGATATTTGGTTTTGAAATTCTATCATTTTTCATATTTTTATTTTTATTTAAAATTAAATATATGCATGCTTTTATATTAATACATATAATAAATTAATATTAAAAATAAATATTTAAACATATTTAAATAATTTTGTTAAAATATATAAACCATATGGAAATAAAAATCAATCATTAATTTTATTTAAAATAAAAAAATCCATTTTATTTAACATAGAAATATGCATTAACATATATATATTTACCTATACAATAAATGTTTATGTATAAATATATGTGTGTTAATAAAGAATATATATTTTTGTGTATATTATAATATATGTGAATAAATACATATATGTAAATATTTTCATGTGTATGTGTGAAATATAAATGTGAATGTTTGTGTGTAAATACCTGTGCGTGTGTGTATCATTGTTGTGTAAATACATCATATATAAATGTATTTTTATAAATATATCATTATCTGACATTAAATATTTATAAATACATTATAAAAAATTATATCAAAATATAAAATTATATTTAAATATGTATAAATATATATGTAAGTATATAGACCTATAAATATATATGTAATGTATAAATTTTATTTCTAAATATATAATATATAGACATATTTTAAAAATGTATTTAAAAATAATTATATAAATCATATAGAATTAATTATTATCCATTTTATTTAAAATAATATGCATCCTTTTTTACATTATGAAAATATATGAATATATACATATATACAAATAAACATTTTTATATATACATATATATTTGTATTAATAAAAAGATATATCTGTATTTATTTATTCTAATATATAAAAATGAATATTATTATATAATATATTTAAATAAATATATTTATACATATATATCACACACATCCAAACATTTATTTTAGAAATGTATTTAAAAATAATTATATGAAAATATGAATAAAAAAGATGCATGTGAATATATATATATATATTATAAAATATAGAATAAAACAATATTGGTGCAGTGTTAAAGGCATTCAAATTGTAAAAGGTTGGACGAAGAATCTAATCTATATGTGTGTGTGGGTGAATATGGGGATGAGTAGTGGTAAAGCACTAAAAAAGTAGAATTCAATAGATCATAGGGGGTAGAGGAAGAATGGATCTTGGTAGGGTGGGGCTGGGGATTGTAAAGTGGTGAAAATGTAGGGAAAATCACTGAAAAAATATGGGGAGCGATCTAAAAAATAAAATTTTATCATTACTAAAAACACTCATAAAGGTACCCTTTATCAATGCTTTTTAGCACTAATAAAGGTGGCCTTTATCAACACTTTTTTATAGCGTTGATAAAGGGGTCCTTTATCAATGTTTTCTTAGTGCTGATAAATGGAGCCTTCATTAGAAATAAAAAAGAAACTAATAAATTTCACCATTATCTGCACTAACAAATAGCACTGATAAAGGAAACCATTATCAATGCATTTTTTAGCTTTCATAAACACTAAATTTTAATGGTTATTAGATTAATATAACATATTTAAGGATGATAAAGCCAATTTCTAGTGCTTTTAAAAGCACGATCTATAGTAGTGGTGTCATGTTCTAAATGGATGGATAGTTAGGATAGTGGGTGCAGTTGTTATGGGAATTAATGACCCCATGCGGCCTCATCCAACTATAGAAGGTCATCCATCCCATTCTTCTCCAAAGAGATATCGCTCTCATTTGATGGAGGTAAAACATAGTTCCCTGTGTCATTTTAGTTGAGGAAGCTCTATGATTTGGCATATCATAATTTGTTGTAAGATCCATCATTGAGATAACGTGGGTATGAACTAGCATAGATTATTCTAGGTGAAGAATAAATAAATGCACACCTCTCACTACCGAAATTTTTTAAATTCATGACGGTTTTCAAAACTATCAGCAATTATTTCATCATAATTTTTTAGCGTTGGGTTTTTTAGAGACCATTGCTTAATATGTTTTGATATTTTTAATTATATAATTTATTTTAAGGAGTTTTTTTAAAAAAATAGTTACAAATTAGTGATGGTTTTTAAAAAAACTACCGCTAAAAATTAATAAATTTAATTAAATATTAAAAAAACATATTTCCGCATAAAATGACTATAAATTTTGATCCAGGTTTCTATTTTAGCTCCAAAACTAGTAAAATAAAATCATGTTAAATGAGCTATAATGGGATTTGATCATAATTTTGTAATGATTAGGA
Source organism: Viscum album (assembly GCA_963277665.1). Classification (NCBI taxonomy): domain Eukaryota; kingdom Viridiplantae; phylum Streptophyta; class Magnoliopsida; order Santalales; family Viscaceae; genus Viscum; species Viscum album. Next base: position 1,110,523,862 of record OY728128.1, on the reverse strand, counting down.
GGATAAAATTTATTATTATTTTAAAACAATTTGAAACGAAAACTCTAACTTCAAATGACCATAAATTTTGATCCGAGTGTCCATTTGATTTCTTCCATATATCAAATTAATGTATGTGATGATATTGACATCATGTTGACCAAGGGGACCATATCACTAATTTTTAGAGGGTAAAAGTCCAGTAAGGACTCCAAAACATTTTTTTTCGGATACCAAGATTTTAGAACATTTAATTTGATTTCATCTTTGTTTAAAAGTGCATTCATATGCTTGTTGCATCTTTTATGAATTTATTCCATGGATTTAAATTACAATTGATTTTATATTGTTGTAACTTTTATGGTTTTTCATCTTTTTGTTTTTTATTATCAGTTATATATATAATTTTTTTTGTATTTCTATACATTTATGTATATTACTGCCTAATTTATATATATTAATCATTATTTATTTAATATATATATATATATATATAATTACATCTATTCATATATATGTATATGTATTTATGCATATTAGTCTATATTTATATATATTTATATATATGATGTTGGTATATATATTTTCATGCATTTTGTTGGTTGGTGTGTGTGTGTGTGTTTCTTATTTCTTGTATTTATATGAATTTATGTAAATTTAATTTTTATATTTTTCCATGATATAGATAACTATATTTAAATAAATTTATTTTAGGTTCTTGGGGTAAAAATTACATTCAAACACATACACACTGAACACACACATGCCGGAAAGGCAGGTCATAGTCCCCCAAGGGATAACCCACTCATTCATCCCTATTTATTCATATATTAAAGACCCATAGGCCCATAATTGAATGGAACAAAGGTCCCTTTATTTTTTAATAGCATAAAGGCCCCACTTGCATCAGAATGTCCCTGGGTTTGCACACTTTACCGACTCATGACCGTGTCACTGCCTTCCTACGTCATGCCTCCATCACCACCCCCTATCTCAAGACTTGCATCATAAATTTCTTAAGGGGCTTACTGAGATTCCAATCTAGGTCTTTTAAATGCATGATTATGGGGTTCACTACTCATACACCACCCTAACTATTTTAAATATATATATTTGTAATTTAATATATATATTTATTATTTATTCGTTTATGTGTTATTATAAATTTATTATTAATTTATCATTAATTTATAACTATTTATTATATATTTATTATTAAATATATATTAACTTTTTAAATTATTTATTATATATTATATATTTTTACATATTTTTACATATTTTTATTATTTAATATTCATTATTTAAAATTTATTCTTCATTTATTATTTTTTATTTCTTAGAATTTATTATGTATTATTTATTTATGTACTACTTTTCAATTATTTGTGTTTTTATTATTTACTATTTAATATTTATTTATTTATTCATTTTTTATTTATAATTATAATTTATTTTTTATTTTTTATTTTTTATTTTTTACAGTTTTTTAATTTTTAATTATTATTTATTAATGATTCGTTTGTTATTTATTAATTAATTATTATTTATTTCACATTTATTTGTTTTGTATTATTTGATTTTTATTATCTATTAATTATTATTTATTATTTACTATTTATTATTATTCATTAATATTATTATTTATATATAAGTATTTATATGTAATTATTTGTATATATATTAGTATATTAAATTATTTTTACTCGGCCCATGAAGAGCTTGTTGGAGTGTTAAATTATTTATAGAATAACCAAAAGGAAAGGAGTTCAAATCTTAACCAACATATATATATGCTTAATTGAAGCTTGGAATATGTATCACCCTAGGTTTCATGTACATCACCCTTTATTTATGTATTTTATCTATATATATGTTGAATGGGTTAAGTTTCAACGGGTTTAGAAGAATTTGGACATTCTTTGGAGGATTTTTTTGAGGTGCATGGTTTGATCATGGTTATTACAAATCATACACCCCATCTGAGAAACCATGTGGCCTTTTGAAGGATAGACAACAACTCCACACAATTGCTTCATAGTTTAACCAAATTGTGTGGATGTGTAAGGGAAAATGTACATGTCTGTACGATGATGAAAAGAACGGTTGATGCATGGTTTGTCTAACTGTGTGATGAAACTATGAAAGGGTTTAGATTAAGGTAGTAACACCACACTATTGGTGAATGGTCAGCCAAATCATGTGGCCTAATTGTTCATCGTGAAATTGTAGATATGAAATTTCTTGGTCATACGTGGATTAAGTTCCAATAACCCTTTTTATTTCCTAATAATTCATAATCCTAAACTCCTTTTGCTACCAAGGCTTCAGAGACATTTCCCATCGATCTAGGAGAATGTTTTTGGAGATTCAAAGCCTGTTGGCGATCCAGATTTACAGGTAAGTCTCTGTTCTTGGAAGTTATTTTCAGATATTTTATCCTTTTCTCTCTCAAATCCTTATATCGAATTTGTTTAGCGTAGATCCTTGTTCTTCGATGGATTCTTGATGATATATTAATGAATCCTTGCTATATCTATATAAGTAAAGGTGGTTCATGATATGATCTAGAGAATCATTAGGTTATTATTTTTCTTATCAATTGTTGTGAGGTAGATGGTTCTCTATTAACTTAACATTATAATATGTCAAATTCTTTGCTTTAAGTGAATGTTTTGATTAGAATGATTATGAAACCCTCATGTGATTGTTCATTGAAACCTATTTAGTTACGGTTAATTGTAATTTATAGAAATTGGATGGTGTTGTGGATGTTTATCTTTCATTATAATATTAGGAATTTCTATTTTAATGTTATGGTTTTGATTTGGTACATGGAAAATAATTTTTCAAATTTTTTAAAGAAATAAAGAATTTATGATAAGTGTCATGGCATGAATTTTAGAATACATGGTTGTTGTGAGTTCATTTGTAATATGTGTAACCATATAGAAGGATTGTGATCCATTTGGGAACCTAGTATTGGTCACCTTCTGGCACCTTGGTAGATCGATGAGAAATTACTCATGATTATGGAATTTTCACCAGGGGATGCATGTATGGATGTGTAGATGTGTGGAATCCTAGAATGGGTTTCCCAAATGAGATGAGAAATGTTTTAAAGTAATTTTTATTACTTTCTATGGAAAATGTTTTTTTATTTTATATAAATTATTTTTAGTAATTTTAACCAATTTTATATAAATGATGTTTTTCCTAGTGGCATGAGTGGGGATGTCTTTGTGGAAATACAATTGATTTTAGACTCACCCCCTACTTGGGCATTGTTGTACATTTGCAGATTTCATCTATTGAGAAACAGGTAAAGGAAAGGTATCTCAGTTCTTTAGTGATGCTTCTTGATACTCTAGGTTCAGTTTATCGATTTAGAACATCGAGAATATGGGGAGTTTCTTGTTGGATGTCTTTGTTGTCTTTTGATTCCTTTGATTATGTCACTTGGTTTCTGCTTTTAGTCTAACACAGCTGTTGTCTTGGATATGATTTTAGTTGTATTCTTTTGTACTCATGCATTGTATAGAGGTTTATTAAATATATTATTGTGGTTTGGATTTTTAACCTTTAAAGGTAAATTCATCCCCTAAATGTTCTTGAGGACCTAGGACCTTATTGTTAGTATTTAGTGTCTTGGGGATGTCACCTAAGGCCAATAACACCATTGAATCTCCCCATGTCAATGGGTGAGGATGGGATGTTAAAAATGGTGTCAGTTTATTCGATCATTGGGTATTAGTTGTATTCAATCCTAGAGTTTTAAATAGTATCATTCTTGATAAGTTCATATTTCTCTTAGGATCGTAAAAAGTAGTAGGATTGTCAGAACTTGAAATGTAGAGCTTAAAGAGGGTATAGCTAACCTATTTCTAATGAACTTTAATTTACTAGGGATTTTGGGTACATGAGTGTATTTAGACACTTCTAGGTGAATTATCACCTCATCATCATGGGTATAGATAATTAGAGTTACATGAGATGGATTGATGGTATGAATTTTAACTAGTATTTCATTGTTCATTATTGGGTTAATGATTTATGGAAATGGAAAGAAGTAATTTTTTTTGAAAAGTTTTTCAAATGTTTTCAAATGGTGAAATTTTGGAATGGGTTTATAGTGGTTTTTTTAATTATTAAAATAGTTTATTGTGTATAAACATCAATATAGATCTTGTTCGAACGGTAATGCAAAATAACTAAGCCTTCAGTAGCAAGGAATGAGACTAAATGGAGTTTGTTTTAGTTATAGAGAATGGCATTAGGTAGGCCCTATAAGAACCAAATAGAAGAGGATATTAAAACTGTTATTTCACCTGAGCTATAGGTGAACCAAAAACTAGTCCAAAGTAATTTTTAGGATTTTTAGGTCATGTATAAAGGGATAAAAAAGGATAAAAACAAGATAGGTGGATCATTCAGTTCAGTTCCAGATGAAAAACCTACCCACCTTTTGGGGGATTCTGAACTAAGAAAATCAAAATTCTAGTTGAATAAGATGAATCAAATAATCAATTTCATTAGGAAAATAGAATATTTGAAAGTAAAATATTTATAATATATGATGAATGATCTTGAATTCCATTTTTTGGATTTAGTAGTTTAGGATAAATTAAACCAATGCATGAAATTAGAATATTTTCAGGAATTTTTTAACAAAATCATTCTATCCTCACACATACATAATTGCTATATTGACATAATTATTTAGTTTTAGGTAGGATAATCTCTTGGTAACAAAGTATGTAGCTATGTTTAGGAATTATTATACTTTTCACCATATGTTTCTACAAGTTATTCCTTTAAGGCACACATTTTTTATTAGAGATTGAAACAAAAATTTTGACCAAAGACAAGCATTGTCTATATTACAAATTATAAAGAAGTTTTCAATAGAGTGGTGGTGGAAGCAAGAGGAATTTTGGGAATCATGGTCAGAGGAAGAATGTTTATTACTATGGTAATAGGTGAGAACTCCAATGATGGAAACAAGATTAATAGGGACACCTATTTTCAAGGGAGTGGTATATCTCAGAATCAAACCATGAGATGTGTCAAATTTCCTCAACTGAAGAGTAATCCTAGATTTTTTTATTTTGGTTCTTTTAATAATATGAAGAAATGTTGTATGACACCAATGATTTTATCATCGTGATACATGGTCAGGATCTAGGGATACATCTCATGTTTCACATCCATCCAATGCTTTAATGAGAAGCGTGAAACAAAATAGCTCTCATTAGAAAAACTAAGAAAGTCACGGTGATTCTAGAAACACCATGACACCTAAACCTATAAAATCCCATCAAGTCAGTAAATAGAAAAGTTAAATGAGTAATAAATTTTATGGAGATGAGTAAGTTATTATGCATGATCAATCAAGACCATGTAAGGTGAGATGTATGCTTCTTTGGAATTCAACCCATGTGAATGATTTTTTATGCAGGTGAATCCCATTCATTTATTTCTTTGTGTTTCATTAATCTAATGGGTTTACATGTTGAGAGGATGCCTTATGTTTTGAAAAATACATGCACCTTTGGGGAAAATAGAGTTTCAATCCTTGATTTATGTTTCATGTTTGATAAAAGTCGATTGAGCTGAGTTGGTATGGTTTATCTTTTTAATAGAGATGGATTTATATGAATTGATTCTATGAATGGATCACATGATGAAATTTTAGACCCATATCAATTTTTATGAAAGACATGTGAGTTTCAAATATTTTGATGATATTAAATATATATTTAAAGGTGATTGGGAAGTGGATACAAGTAGAGAAAGACCCTTGGTTCTTCTTGTTAGAGCTATCTCTTACTAATTAAAAATGGTTATTTTGGAATTAATAGATGATATTGGAAATACAAATTTTCCAGATATGGTGGTGCAGTTCCTTGATTTTTTTTCTAACAATTTCATTGGGTTGCCGAACAAAGTAGAAGTGGAGTTCAGAAATTGATCTCCTATTAGAGACTATTCTTATTTCCTATTCTTCTTATCATATGGAACCAATAGAATTGAGGTAATTGAAGGTCCAGTTAGAAGATTTTGAATTTGAAGGGTTCATCTAACTGAGTCCATATCTGTAAGAATCACCGGTTCTTTTTGTGAAGGAGGATGTAACTCTTATGATTTTTTTAGATTCTCATAATTTTAACCAAGTTATGATAAATAATTTGTATCATATTCCACATATTTTTGACTTATTTGATCAATTAATTGGAGCCTAGTGGTTCATTAAATTTTAATTGATTTTAGGATATCACCAACTATGAGTTTGGAAGGGGGATATTCTGAAGATATCTTTCAAAAGAAGATATGGACATTCTGGGTTTGTTGTTATGAATTTTGTTCTTATAAATTCACCATTAATCATTATAGAATTAATGAATCAGATATTTTAATGGTATCTATATTCCATTACAGTGGTGTTTCTGGATGATATATTGGTGTACTCTAGGACAAAGGAGGATCATGAGAAAGCCTATGATATAGTGTAGGGTATCTTGAAAGAGCATCTAATGTATTCCAAGTTATAAATGTGTGAATTATATATAAAAGAGTTAAATTGTCTTGGCCAGATCATTTTTGAAAAATAAATTTATCTAGGTTAAAAAAACAAAATCTATTATCTCATGGAAACCCAAAATAATGTCTTCGAGAATCATAGGTTCCTTAGCTTAGAAGGATACTACAACCATTTTGTATGAAACTTTTAGTGTTTTTCATCAACGATGATAGATTTGATGAATAAATTTTTTATTTTCCAATCAAATGATGAATTTCACAAATATTTTGAAGAGATTAAGGTTAGAATTAAATCAGAACCCATTCTCACACTACCTGAGTATGGATATGGCTATGTATCCTATTATGATTCATCAGAATCTGGGTTGTGATGTGTTCTAAAATAGGGAGATCACATTATTTCTTATGGATCATGATAGTTATAGTTTCATGATAATAACTACCCAATTTATTATTTGTAATTAGATATGATAGTCCATGATTTGAAGACATGGGATCATTTTCTTTTTGATGATACATTTAGAGTTCTTATAGACCATAAGATCTTGAAACTCATTTCATCACAGAGATATTTGAATCTAAGGTAGAGAATATGGATGAAATACCATTAAATGTTCAACTTTTACTTGACATATACACTAGGTAAAGGTTATTTTGTGTCATATTCATTATGTTGGAATTCATAAAATGAGTTGGCTAAATAAGCTTTGAATCATTGGTAACTGATGTAATTCATAGAAGAAAAGTACCTGGATTATACCATATAGGGCGATGTTTCAGTTTTCATATGAGTTTCGTTTATTCCTGATTTGGTTCATCATGTGAAAGAGCATTAGATACTTTATGTTCAATGTGTTACCATGTGGTAAAAACTCAATGGTGGGGAGAACATTTAGGGATGTAATCTAGTTTTGAGGTTGTTTTTTGATGTTTAGAGATCATATCATTGAACCTTTGGTTTTTTATGAAAAAAATCATACTGATTACCACCATTAAAAATAGGTTATTAATAAAGGAATTAAATAGATGTATAGAGTGATAAAAGCACAATTTTTGTGGGTTGGCATGAAAAGGGAAGTGATAGATTATGTTCCATGATTCTTGACCCTTTAGCATGTTAAGGATGAACACTAATGACTAGAAGTCATGTTGTGGTCTTTACCAAGTAACATGTGGAAGTAGGAGAAGATATCCATGGATTTTTTGACAAGTCTACCAAGGATGGTTATTAAACAAGATTCCATATGGGATCTAGTGTATTGGCACATAATGTTAGCTCACTTTATCTAAATTAATAAAACTAATTCAGTGGAAGACTTATCTAAAATCTATATTTGTGAAATTGTAATGATACATGATGTTCCAATCTTGATTATATCAGATAGATACCCCGTGTTTTCATCTCACATTTTTAAATATTTATATCAAGCCCTTTGGAATCAATTGACTATGACCAGATCATATCATCCTCAAATGGATGGAAAATATGAAAGGGTCATCCAAAAATTGAAGGAAAATTCAGGTATTGTGTAATGGATTTTGGTGGATCATTAGAGGATCACATACTATTTGTAGATTTCTCATATAGAAACAGTTATGAATCCTTGATATATATGGATCCTTTTGAAGCATTTTATATAAACCCTTGTCATTATCCACTTTGGATGGAAACATTTGAGGCTTCACTGGTTTGATGAATCCTTGTGTAAGATTTAATGGATAATATTCTCTTGATCAAAATGAAAATGGAGTCATCACATATTCACCAAAAATAATAATAGGATCATCATCAATAACAATTTTCATTTGAGGTGATAGATCATGTTTTCTTCAAAATCTCTCAAATTCTTAGTCATTGTCATTTTGGTATGTAATGAAATTTTTCTCCTTGATACATTGGCCCTTTTAAGATACTTGAATGAGTTGGTCAGGTAGAATATTGGTTGTATTTTTTTCCAAGATTTAGTTCAGTGAAAACATTGTTTCATGTATCTTAGTTAAAGAAGTATCAACCTGATCTAGGCCATGTGATTCGATGGGATCACGTTGACCTAGAGCTTGATTCTATGTTGATTCATGAGCTGGTATGGATTTCTTATTAGAAATAGAATGTCTTTTTTGGGATAAGTATTGATCTAGTGTGGTTATTTTGGAAAATTTTCAGATTTTGGAAGAAATACGGGAGCTTGAAAATGAAATGACGGAGAAATTTTCTGAACTCTTCCAGGACAACTATAGTTATCAACATTTGATGATGGAAATACCAATTGTGGGGAGAATATAACACCCTTGGTTTCTATTAATTTCCCCATTTTTTATGTATTTTATGTTTATATAATTATTAGGTTAAGTTTCGGGGGTTATAAGATATTTTTCATTCTTTGGAGTCTTTTATGGAGGGGCATGATTTGAGCACGGTTAGTATAAACTGTTCACCCCATCCAAGAAACCATGTGGCTTGAGGAAGAAGGGACAGTAGATCCTCACAGTTAGAACATGGTTTCACCAAACCATTATGATCTAAATTGGCAACCATTATTTTTTGTATAGAGTTAAAAACCATGGTCAACACATAGTTTGTCTAATAATGCAAGCCATCCATGTGAGGGGTTATCTTAAAGAAGTATCACTAAACGATTGGTGAATAGTCTGTCAAACTATGTGGCCTAACCCTGAGATGTATAGTTATAGATCCTAAATTTGTGGATCTAATTTGGTTTAAGTCTTGGGACCCCTTTTTATTGCTTAATAATTCCAAATCCTGAATTCATTTTTCTCTTGAGGCCTGATAGACATTCCCTTTCAATCAAGGATAAATTTTTAGCTAATTCAAAGCATGTTGGAGATCAAGATTCACTGAAAAGTCTTTGTTCTTGGTAATTATTCTTAGATCTCTTACCCTCCACCCAATAAGAACACTATATTTAATCCATTATGGGTAATTCCTTGTTCATCTATGGATTCCTGAGGATATCTTGTTGATTTCTTACTATATCTAGTGAAGGAAATATGGTTCGTGATTGGATCTTGAGAATTGTTTTTTCATTCTCTATTTTTTCAACTGTTTTGAGGTAGGCATATTCTCTATCAACTCAGATTAAATAAAACATGAAGGTTTATCTTGAAATGAATTTTTTTAATGAAATGATTAGAAAACCCACAAGTGATTTTTGATGGAAACCTATTTAGTGATGGTTTGGAGGAATTTTTAAAATTTGATGGTTTTGTTGAAATTCTACTTTGATGATAATTTTAAAAATGGAGATTCTAAAGTTATGGTTTTTGTTTGATATAAGGAAAATAGTTATTGAATAGTTTTAAATAAATAAATATTTTATTTGAAAGTTCTTTGATTTTGGAATACATTGTTGGTGTGAGTTCATTTTCATTAGACGTGACCCTGTGGAAGGGGCATGTGCTATTGGGACACCTAGTATTGGTTACCTTGTGATGACATGGAAGGTCAATGAGAAAATTCTCATGAGTATGGAACTATTACCATGACACACATTTTTGGATGTGTAAAATCAGGGAATGCATATACCAAATGGGATGAGAAATGTTTTTAAGGCTTGGTTTATTTATTTTCATGGATCACAGTTTTGGAATTTATATTAACTATGTTGAACTATTTTAAATGTTTTTATATAAATATGATAAAAAGTTTTGTCATAGTGGAATGATTAGGTAAGTCATTGAGGAAATAATACAGAGTTTAGACTCACCCCCTCCTTGGGAACTATTGGCAATTTGTATATTTCATCTATCGAGATATAGGTAAAGGAAAGGTATCTTAGTTTTTTAGTGTTTCTTCTTGATATTATTGGAATGGCATGTCAATATAAGCTTGGAGCATATTAATAGTTACAGATTGGATATTTTTTGGGTCTTTGGGCTTTGTTGTCTTTTTTATCCTTTGGTTAGGTCACTTGGTTTCTCCTAGTAATCTTATACAGTTGTTGGATTGATTATATTTTCAGTTGTATTATTTTTCACTCATGCATCATATAGAGGTTTATTAATTACATTATTCTACTTTAGTTGTTTATAATTAAATGTTAAAATATTCCCCCAAATTTTCTTTAGGCCCTTGTAGTTTATTGTCACCTTTTGGTGCCTTAGGGATGTTATCTAAGGCTAATAACGGCACCACCTCTTCGCAATCCAATTGGAGAGGGGATGGATGTTGAGGAATATGTATGGAATTTTCATTCATGGTAGGATAACTAATAACTAATAACTAATAAATAATAAATAATAAATAATAATAAATAATAAATAATAAATAATAAATAAATATAATAATAAATAAATATGAAAATTTAAATTCTTTTAAAAAATTATCAAGCACTGGTAAAACTTATACAGCGGTTTTGAAAATCACTACTGAATTTTTTATAAGGCATCTTTCCATGAAGGCTTTGAAAAGCTACCACGAAATGATTTAGTGGAAGTTTAAACCACCACTATACCAAAAAATGATGATGAATACTATTATTTCTATACTGTCTAGTGCACATTTCTCTGATTCAACTAAATGTCTTAAAAAAACTCATATATTTGAATAATATTTCTTAGAAAGTGGTAAGATTTTCTAGGATTTGTAAGATTGTATATGATTCTTTAGCTTCATTTCATTTTTTTATAAATACTATTGTTTCAAATATATTCTTTCTTCTTTTCTTCCAATATCTTTTGATTCATTATTTTGAGAATAATAAAATACATGTGTGTGGAGTGGTGTTCTTTCATGCATTTAAGATCCCAAAGGATTAAATGAATATTTAATCTTATTCCCCTTTCATTCCTTTTGTTTTTTTTTCTTCCACCTTTTGATCTCTTTCTAACCCTCCAAATCCCCCTGTGTTTATTTTTTTCTTGTTTTTTTTTATTTTTCATCTCACTCTATCAAACATATTAAGAAAAATGAAATATGATAGTTAGTGATCCTCGACTATTCTTGGGGGTGTATCCTTAATTTTTTCCCTAATATTTTTCAATATATAAAAGGTGAGACTGATGGTGTAAACGCATGGTCAAGATCCCTAATTTCATTTTGTTTTCATTGTCTGGGAACGTCTTAGAATTTGAGTGGGTTATTGGGACCAAACACTTATTTATGTTTCTTCTATATCATGTTTCCCACAATCAAAATTATATCCTTATATACATATTTTTATTTTTTAAGTGATATATTATAATCAATTTCCCATTTATTTTCTTTGATACCACTTGATTAAATCAATCAATTATGTTATGTATCATATCAAAGACACACATTCCATCCGATTATAGTAATATATCGAAAAAATAAAGTTCATGTTTCCTATATAATCTTTTGGGGGTATTGGTCCACCAATATCCACATAATATATATATATATATAATGTTCTTCTACATTTTGTTCTTAATATTTAGTGTTTTTATAATAAAATTTGCTTCAAGGAAAACATTGTTTTTGTGTTATCAATACATATTACTTGTATGAATTTCCTTTATAGAATTAATATTTTTTTGTTCCTCAATTTATTAGTGATTTATTTCATCAATAAATTGTAGGGATCTGTCCCCATTAATATGAAATATTTTAATAAATATCTCAAAACATGTGGAGTGGAATGTGCCATGTTAACTCTTTGTCTGATGTCCTGCGTACCGAACCATACTCTATTTTATCTCAACTTATTACTAGTATGTGTCCCAAACTATAAATACATATATCAATATATCCCTCTATCTATCTCTATATTTTCTTGAATTGTGGGAGATGGGATAGTGGTGGGGAAATGGATGTTTTGGAGGAGGTTGATCGGTAGGGGCACTCGATGGGATGGAGGGAAGTGGAGGGAAAATATATGGAGGAAACCGATGTTTTTAACACCAACATAATTAATATTACTAATCATATATTTTTATTTACATGTAAGGGTATGAAACCATGAGTACATACCCATTGATTTTTACTAAGGCTTATGGTTCTCTGAGAATTCTTGGAAGTGGTATAGTGGTGTTTGACTATGAAATGCTAGAAGTAGGGTGAATACATGATGTGTATAGCTTACACATCATGTATGTACAGTTCACCACTAGTGCTAGGATGATTCAAAACATGTATAATTTTAGGGTTTAATAATAAAGAGGAGAGGCATTTTTCGGTGGAAATAGAATCCCTAGGATTATATGTCATGAAATGGGATTACGCATCTTCTAAATGCCTAATGTTTTATTTTTTTAAATGTTCCATCTACATCGGTTTTTCAGAAACCCTATGGCTTCAATTATTCCCCCCATATTCTAGAATCCATAAACTCCCTTTTGGAAGTTTTACATATTCCTTCTATGGGGATAAATCTTTGGGAATCCGTCATTAATCTTTGCCGATCTAAGTTGATCCAAGGTGAATTCCCTCTTCATTTTCTAGAATTTTCTCCCATTTTTATCGTGTTTTCTCCTATCACTTCTTTATATGTGATGGAAAACCATAACTTATGTTTCTAATGGGGTTTTATTGGTTTTTATTGCTGAATTTTGGCGGTGACATGCTCACATGGATGCAATTATTGAAGGATTTTTTATAAAAGATCTCTAACATTGTTTGTTCTTGTGCGAAGAACATTGAATAATTTTTAGGTAGGGGATTCCTTGCATCACTTTTTTATTTCAGTACAATTTTAAATTGATCCTGTTTTGTCCCATTGAATTTAAATTAAATTGACCTAATAAATATTGATCGAGATTATGAAATTGGATAGTGATCGCATAATGAAGATGTTGTTTCTTTATATCATGATAGTGATTAGACTCACGTTTTACAAGATAGTGTGATATATATACCTTGATTCATAAGAATTTTTTTCTTGATGGGAATTAGTAAAGAATGTAAATCCTAAATTAATTGATCATTAATTATCTATAGAATAATTATATGAGAGGCATGTCTGTAATATGGTGTTTAAGGTAATTTGATTATAATTAAATTAATAAAATGTGAATTTTTAATTGAATTGATATTCCTTGTGTTTAATGGAATTTGTAAATAAAATAAAGGATGTTTTTATTATTGATAAAAATTGAAAATTCATGTTAATTGAGAATGGTACTTCTCTAGGTTTTTGAAACCAAAATAAATTTTAATAACTTGTTTTTCCTTTCCTAGATTACAATATCTTGATGCCTTAGGATTACCATAGTAGAAACCTATTAATAAATGAATTAGATAATTAAAGTAAGAATAAGAACTTGTTGGGTGATAAAGATAATGTACTTTGATATTAATTGAATTTATAGTTTTCATGAAAAGGATAAATGCCTTGTTTTGAGGGTCCAATTTCCCTCTTTCTTGATTGTTTGATCTTTTTGTTTTTGTGATGTGCTCTCGATATGAGCCTTGCTATGTGATCCTGATATGACTAATCCTAAGATGGATGATATTGAGATTGAAGTCTCAAATGTGGTTTGAACCTAGGATGGATAAGCCTAGATGGTTGTCATGATGTGTAGAAGGGTGACCCAAATGATGTGGCAACAAATGATGCCTATAATGGAGAGATACCTCAGTATATGCATTGGGGTGCTCAGGATTGAGCTAGAAGTGATGGAACATGTCAAATATAGGCATTCCTATTAATGAGATTATGAGAGACGGTATGCTCACTTATGAATTGGTTTAATGTTTGATGGACTAGTTTTTTATTGCATCTACATTCTATTCCCCATTGCATGAGGTAGCTGTATGTGCTTGGTTGCACGTTTCCACTTGGTGGTAGCATAGGTTGGTTTTCTGAGAGTACCTATATATTTAATGATGATAATTGATGAATAATTTTTAACCCATGGTTCTATATGATTATGGAATGAAATTTCTTAAAAGATAATAATCTTGATAAACCATAAACTTGGTTTGGACTATGCCTGGATGAAATGAAATTTGTTCTGATGCTTAATTAATAAAATTAAATGTGGAATAATATTAAGGGTTAATTAATTACTAATGAATTAAATAATGGAATGAACTAATAAAAGGAAATAATTAATGTATCTCTTTTATATGCATGCATGCTTATATTATATGTGGTCTTAGCATTGGTAGCCGAGAGTCCGAGTGACATAAGAAGTAGTTGAGTCTAAGACTAGGTTGTACCCATAGTGTGGTTGTGAGAAATATTATATCATGTATATTCTGTGATTTAATATTCTACCCCTCCTATTTTGGTTTGGGAAACTTACACCTAGTGAAATTTTGGAGGGTGTTTTCCCCAACATCTCAGTGGGAGGATGGATGGATGACTACCTCTCTCTATCCTCGATGTCTTCTTTTGTTAAATACTTATTCTAGTATGTATGGAAGTTAGTTTTCCCATATATATGTGTGGAATTCTCTGATGTATTTGTATATTTTTCACACATTTATTACCATATATAGTATCCAAATTATTATTATAGTCATAACATGTATAAGTAGTGATGGCTTGAGGTACCTGATTTGTGTATGAGCTGTAATGGATTGAGGTATATTACCCAATGTTGATATATGTTATATAGGCTATGGTGGGATCTAGAAGATACATGGTTACTATATGTGGATATCAGATGACATTGTTATGTGATTCATGAGGTGAAATTTTTTATGCCTTTCTCTGGTGTCTTAGGGATGGCTTACTTTTGGAGAATGATAGCTCAGGACGTGCACCTTTAGGGAAGAGTGAAAAGCCATTAGTGAATCAGGAGAGGGGAACCACTGATGTTTTATTATTATATTATATTCTATATTATATGATATACTTTGTGAGAGTTAATAATGGTGAGGTTGGTAATTTAGTATACTTTTTTAGGTGACTAGTTGGTTTCACCATTGTTCACTATTCTTTAGCATGATTTTTCTATCTTTTTTATGAGAGGCGTTTAGGAGGAATCTACTAAGTATACTGTTATGCTCACCTTATGTTCATATAAAGTTTTTTTCATGTTATCCGGAACATGTTGCTGATCGAGCTGCATATTACAAGCTCTGGGATTAGCGAGAACTGTTTGGGATTTGTGGTCACTGTTGTCTTTACCTTTATGGTACTTGTAGTTTTTATTTCAGTTTTTTAGTACAATATGACCTTTCATGTTGCATGTGGGTTTTATTATATATATATATATATATATATATATTTGTGTGTGTGTGTGTCTGGGTAGGTATTGGTTGTTATATCCTTCTTATCTCACTCTTCTGCATGTTTTTATTAGATGATAATGCCTCCCATATGCATTTTAACTATACCATTAGTGCTAGTCTCCAACTGAGGGCCTACTGGAGGAGGCACTTAAGAAGTAACCATCTCTCTCCCATTATTTTTGTATCCCTATGGGTGAGGGGTCACAATAGATTGGTATCAAAGGTTTATGTTGAGGGATAGGATGGATTTGGAGTTAGGAACATGTGAGGTTGCATGAGTTGGTAGGGAAACAGTGTCAGCTATTTTAATAAGTGGTGTAAACATGGGAGACTAGATCATATATGGGTATTTAACGCCTCCTTTTGATCTTATACACTAACGTTTAAGTTTACTAATCCTACTAAATGATGTTATATTGGTTGTAGTGTATATACCTTGGAAAGGATCATGCATCATTCTTCTTTTCACATGTGTTTAAAATGGGTAAACATTGGGATTGGTTAAAACATTAAACAAGATAATAAATAAATAAATGTTAAATATTCAATATTATAGGTTTAGGATCTCTAACTATTTTTTATTTTGAAATCATGGTTCTGGGTCTATGTCTTGGTTAGGTTTGCGCCAAAGATATTCATTATGATGTTCTAGAATATCATCAAAGTGTGGAGGTTGATGATGATAACAATTAGAGGATGAGACTCTAAGAGTTTAAAAACAAGATTCTATATAATTATAAGAGATCCATTTCAAATGTAGTCATGGAATAATGGTTGGAGGAATTTGAGATAGCTTTTTGTTTGATCTGTTCTTAGTAGGAGAAGTGGGTTTTGTTGGCTGTAATGATGTTTTGTGGAGGAGAGAGGTAGTGGTGGTTCATGAACCTCAAAGATCATGAGGATTTTATGGTCCTGTGGGAGAATTTCCAAGATCTGTTAAGTGTAGAGTTCCTTTCTTCGACCATAAAGGCATCCAGTCACCATGAGCTTCTTAACCTTTGACAGGGGAGATCCAATGTGCGAGAGCTTGGGTTCCATTTCAAGACCCTTCTATGATATGCTTCATACCTATTTCTAGATGAGGACACTAGGGTGAGAAATTTTGTGGAGGTTTTTCATTTAGAGATCCACCTCTCAATCTACCTATTTATGTTGAATACATATCTTCAGGTTTTGGTGAGATCAATTTTTATAGATAGGACGATGTCCAGAACTAGGTCATCACGAGAGGGGATTCATCATGATTCCTCATAAAGAAGCATTATGGTATGTGGTTCTTAGTTTTTAGGAAAGATTTATTTTCGATCAACTAGGGGTAGGTCCCAACCCTCATTATCTCATTTCTCTCGGGGCATAGGTTCTCATTTTTATTCTAAAGGATCAAACACATGTTTTTTTATATGGAGTTTGAGGTCATCATTGGTGGGACTTCTTGACATTTTTTTCATTAAATATGTAACAATTGTTCTACTTCAGGTTCCTCCATTGAGGTAGTTTTAGATGAGGAAAAAATGGTAGGGTGGTCCATTCTGGGAACAAAAGATATGAGATGGGTTAGATAGAGGACTACCCATAGATTCTCCCCATAATCAATGAGTAGAGTGCATCCATGGAGGTGACCACCAATAGGGACAGAGTGGTCATGGAGAAGGTTGTGGTCAGCTTTAAGCTTTAGCATTTCTAGCTCTGGGGAATCCAAACATCGTTCAAGGTAACCTTTACATTTTTTATACTTGGGTACATTCATTATTGGATTCAATGGAGACACACACCATTATATCACCTACACTTTTATATGCTTTGGGACTTGAGGGAGAGATTATTCCAATTCTGTTGGCATTTACTACACCAATTGGAGGTCGAACTGACTTATATGAAGTATGTAGATATTGTGATCTAGTGATGGGGAAGAACCTCTCATGGGGATATTTTATATGTTTGCAGATATATCCATATGAAATCATCTTCATCATGGATTGTTTGTATTCTTTGAAGGCTAACCTGGATTTCTTTAGGATGTAGGTTGTGTTCTATGATGATGATAGAAAGACATTATCGTTTTTTGGAGAGCTAGATCCTAGAATGGGAAAGAGTAATGTTCTATCCTTGTCATATTTTATGACTAAGATAATGATGATCTCATCATAGGTTCAGTATTTGGTGTTTCCTAAGGTTGTGGAGGAGTACCCTAATTTATTTCTAGAGGATGTTGTAGCATTACCCTCTCAACAGGAGATCGAGTTTCGGATCGAGCTATAATGAGGTGTGACTCTTTTCTCGATATCTCCATATAGTATGGAACCTTCCAATTTGTGAGATATGCAATTAAAACTCAATATAATTTTGTAGTGTGGTTTTGTTAAGTTGAGTGTGACACCTTGGGGTGAAATAGTTTTGTTCATGAAGAATGATAAATTCAGTTTTCAACATTATATCGATTATCATCACTTTAACCAAGTGACAGTGAATAACCACTATCCTCTTCCATAGATTGATTATTTTGAATAGAATATTAAGGGGGAATGTTTGTTATAAAAGATTGATATGTGGAAGGGATATCATTAGATGCAGGTGAAGGATGAGGATATTCAGAAGACTGATTTCCATTGTCTCTATGGGAATAATGAGTTCATTTTAATGCCTTTTGGTATGATGAATATTTCATCTTTCTTCATGGGGAGGATGAAAACAGTGGTAAAAGAGTTCCTCGATAAGTTTCTGGTGGTTTTAAATGATAGAATCCATGTGTACTCTACATATTAGGAGGAGAATTCAAAGAATCTTCATGTATTTTTGGGAGTCCTTCATCATGAGAAGTTGTTTGGGAAGTTGTATAAGTGTGATCTATGGGATTATGATGTTCATTTTGTGGGACATGTGGTATACAAGTATGGATTATCTATGGATCCTTTGAAGATAGTGGTGGTTTGTTTGGGAATCCCTAAGACAGTGGAAGAGGTGCAGAGTTTCCTTGTTTATGAAAGTTATTATAGGAGGTTCTTAACTGATTTATTTGGGGATGCGACTCCTCAAACAGCTTTGACCTGAAAGGATCATCCATTCTTTTGTACTAACTAGTTTCATGATTATTTTGAGTACCTAAAATAGAATTTGGTCAGTAATCCAGTTCTTTGTTTTCCAATAGAAGGAGTTGCGTTTGAGGTTTTATATTATGCTTCTATTCTTGGATTTCGTTGCATTATAATGTAGTAGATATTAGTTGTTTCATTTGGGTCTGGACAATTATGTACCTATAAGAGTAACTACGCCACCCATGATCTTGAATTAGTAGTAGTAGTGTTTTCTTTGAGTTGTGGTGACATTACCAATTTGGCGAGAGTTTTTATTGTTTTTATTGACCATAAGATCATGAGGTATGTCTTATCCCAGTTTGACATGAACTAGCACTAGGGTAAATGGGTGGATTTCTGGAAGGATTATGATTTTTAAATTTCATATATACCCGGAAAGGTGAATTTTATAGCTGATTCATTGAGAAGGAAGTCATGTAATGATTTCATGCGTGAATCCAATGATTCATGGAGAGTGATGGAATAACTCTCAGTGATGAATCTTGATATGGGTGAGGTTGGAGGAAGAGGTTGTCTTTCCCATATGAAAGTGAATTCACCATTGGTGTTGTGTGTGGACGAGTCCCAGCTGGGGAATCCTGAGGTGGAGGTCAGGAGAGATTGTGTTGTTCTTGGTGATTCCCATGATGGTTAGTCTAAGGGTGGAAAACTCCAAGTATTGTTTTTGGGAAGAATTTTTTGTCTATTAATAATTCATGGGATGGTTCTTCGAGATTTCCATTATACAACTTTTGTGGTACATCCCGGCGTGACCAACTTTTACCAAGATTCGAGTGTACAGTTTTTTAGGGCTAGATTGAAGCATGAATTTAGAGAGTTTTTTTCTCAATGTTCAGTATGCTTGAAGATAAAGGATAAGAACTATGTTCTTGGTGGTTTTCATGAACTATTATATGTTCTTCATTGATATTGGGTGTAAATCTCGATGGACTTCATCACTGGTTTACCTTGATCTTCGGAAGTCTATGATTCTATTTGGGTGATAGTGGATATTTTGAAAAAATCACCCCACTTTATAGTAATCAGGGAGTCAATATCAATAGAGATTTTGTCAAGGAAGTATATAGAATAGTTGGTGGGACTCCAAGGAGTTTCAAGGATGATCATCTCTGATCGAGATCTTCATTTTACCTCCAGGTTGTGGAGAGGTATGTTACATTATTTTAGTTCTCAGTTATTCTTTATCACTACTTTTCATCCAGAGATGAATGATCAAACAGATCAGACCATCTAGACTCTTGAAGACATGTTTCAATCTTGTGTACTATATTTTAAAGGTTCATGGGTGAGGAAATAGACATTGGTCTAGTTTTCTTAAGATAATATTTTCCACTCAACCATTTGTATAATTCCTTTTGAACTTTATACAGCTGGACTTATCATTCTCTGTTGTGTTGGAATAGGGTTGGAGAGGCAGAAATTCTCAGGCTGGAACTGCTATGTTAGGTCCACAAGGCTGAGTACCCTGAGAGGGAGGGTGAATCAGGGTATGACTAATTTAAAATTAAAACCCATTATGATCTTGTTTCTCTATTAAGAAAAACAATCTTCTCTCTCTTTCCCATTGCACAGTGTAAACAGAAAGTAAAGCATGCACATGACACATCAATTTTTACTTGGTTCACTGCTAAGGGCTACATCGAAGGAGCATACGCCGATAGGTTGTCAGTCGTACCAAATTCCACTAAACTTCACTAGCTATGGATTACCTGGTTCGGGCACAGTCACTCTGTCCCAGGCTCACTGCCTTTACAATGTTCAGGGTCAGCTCACTACTTTCCCAAGGGTCACTCCCTATTTCTCTCTCTCTCTGGCTCACTATCGGTGGATAGGATCACCTTCTTCCTCTTCTTTTGCTCACTGCTCTGGAAGGATTCCACTCACAGTTTATAGACCTGTAGGTCTCTTCATTTGCATGAAGGAATGCATCTTCCCTGTATGTAGATGCTCTGTTGAAGTCCATCTTTCACCTATATATGAATTTCTCTTTGCACCGAAGGTATCAGGAAATCTTCTAGCTTTCATGCAGCCCTGAATAACCTCCGTGAATCAGCCTGACTTGGCGCGCAAGTCTAACGCGACGTGCAAGTATCGATGCGCAGGTCACAACTGGCACACAGGTCAACCTCAACCACCTACATGGCACAATCTTTTGCAACTCCAAACCTGTGTGAATCAACCCCTTTTACACCCAAACTAATATCAGCACACAACTACCAACCAACACGCAACTTCAAACACTGGCGCGCAAGTCCACCTGTGCGACCACACACCCCCTATACGACCACCACACCAGCGCGACGAGAGCTCTGATTTTTCTAAGTGTTGAACTCTGTTGAAAATGAGGAGGGGTGGTCCTGTATTTATAGGAATTTGGTCATCCTACGTGACTGGTGTGCAAGTCTACCCTCGGCACACAAGTCTCTTCACGACGTGCAAGTCACTTGTGCGACCACATCAATACATGGGCGACTCTCTTTCCTTTTCCATATTTTGACCTTCTGATCTTGAAAAACATTAGGCGTGCAAGTTTCCTCTCCTTCAAGTACACGGTGCGCAAGTCTCTTTGCCAAAACCACTTTTCTCCATTTGTCGATTTTCAGGCCCAAAAATTTGGCTAACACTGGAAAACGGTACCACCTTATATCTGTTCTTTTTGTACCGCTTCCAGATCATCCATTCCTTTTTCGACGTTATTAAATAAAACATGGATTGTTGATAACATCTCTTGAACTCGACATCCCGCCATGAAATACTCTTTTTCAACAAATTTGTATGTCATTGTTTGATTTGTCAACAATCACAACACTAATGTCCACTTTGTCAACAAACACAATCACCTCAAAAATGTTTCAATGCTACCTTGAGGTATTTTTTCCAAACATGATATAAAATACGACAGAGGTGGTTTAGGTAATTCATGAGAGGATGAAGGAAACATAGGATCATCCAAAATTCTATGATGATCATAGAAGGAGACATATGGAGTTCGAAATTAGAGATCATGTGTTCATAAAGGAAAATCGTCATCATGGGAAGCAAAGGTTTGGTTGTGTGAGTAATAATTCTCCTCGGATTATTGGGATTTTTGAGGTGTTGGTTCATATTGGAGTCGTGGAATATTGTATATAAATTCCCCATCATATGATCAAGATAAATTATTTTTTTCACACGTCAAAACTCCTTTCTTATCATCATGATGACTCTCATGTCATCAATTGGGGTGAGATCAATTTTTACGATGACGAATCCTTCGAGAAGTGGCCCATGGAGACCGAGGACTACCATGAGAAGGTGTTGTGTTGGGATTATATTCCATTGATTTATGTCTTGTGGTATAATAGTGGCATGGATTACAGTACCCAAAAATTAGATTCGTAGATTCTCTATTAGTTCTATGAGCTATTTGATGTTTATATATTCTCATGTACTATTGTTCTTTTTTGGATGTTGATCCTTTTGGGTTATGATATGGGTTTCTCTTGTTTATTATTATGGACTCACAATTTTTTGAGAGGTATCTACCCCAAGAGAGTGGTTTGAATCCGGTTTCAGTTTTTTTGTTTTTTCTCATGTTCCTATGATGACGTGGTTGAGTTCCTATGGTGGAAAGATCTTTGATATATATCTGATGGAGTGGTGGTTTAGATGACCCCTTTTCATTTCTATAGGGGTTTTTGGATTCTCAGTGATTAGAATTTTCTGAGAGGTATCTAATGTAAGGGTGTGTAACTATTTGGAATGACCCTTTTCATGTTATTGAGGATCGTGGAGCTTTGAGAAGGCTTGGAAGTGGATAGAGGGGTTTGGAAGTGAAATTATGGAAGCATGATGAATACACAACATGTAATGCTTACACATCGGGTTTGTATAGTTCACATATTGTGCAGGGATGGTTCAAAACTTGTATAATTTCAGGTTTAAATAACAAAAAGGAAACACATTTTTTGGTGAAAACTAATCCATGAGGATTACTGTAAGAACCCTTGTTTTGAGCCTGTAAGACTTCGAAATTTTATTGATGTTATTCCAGAGCAGGGCGTTCAGACGACGTGAGATTCTGAGCCCCGGTGTGGCCAAAATTAAATTTTAAGTGTGTTCACACTAGACACGCCAAATAAATAGAATAAATCTAAAACGGTTGCTCGGATGGGAAAACTGAGGGCACCTTTGAGTTCGGAAAGTGCCATTTACCCTAGGAGGGGTGTAACTTTCGCAGGTGTGACCCTTCTGTGGAAAACACCAACAGGGGAGTTTTCATAATTTAGAGGCATCGGGCATAAACTTTACAACATCCAAATAGAGGCATGGATTAAAATTCTGTGACTTCCATTGCGCTCAGAACGAGGTTTTGACCCTAGAGGTGGCTTAACCCCGACCCCACTGAAAGTTCGGGTACGGAGCCTACCGGTGGATGTTTAAGTGTTTTTCTATTTAAAAACTTCTCCTATCCTCCTCCTTCCCCCCTTCTTTCTCCCTATAGGATCCCTCTCAAGAAGAATCAAGAGCCTCTCCCCACCTCTCCAAGGCGCGACGGCTCCGGAGGATAGTCGGCGAAGCTACGGGCTACGCCCAGCGAGGTAGGAGTTGCGTTTTCGTTTTTTTAAATTATACATATACCTTTGAACTCAATTTCTTGCGTCAAATTTCTTTCCAATACTAGAGCTAGGGATATATTTGTGTAGGGCTCGATTTGAGCTTCCCATCGATTCTTTCAGACTGAATTTTTGAGTCTCGGGGTGTCCGGGGTGACCCCAGAAAGTTTTCCGGCCAAATTCATTTTTTTCCGGTGGTTCCATGGGTTTCCGGCGGCCAACGCAGCAGAATTTTAAGAATTCCAAAATGGAGGCATAGCGGCAGGATCCTTAGCAGCGGCGACATGCTCCTCATCATGGCGGCAGGCTCTTCAATGGTGGCGGCGGGCTCCCAGGTCGTCGGTGTGGCGTGCGACAGGGGTCGCGGCGCGCGACCCGGCACGGGAAACAGGGACTCGTCGAAGGCGGGTCTCCGCACAAAACAGTGACCGAAAACAAGGGAAGGTCAGCGTGAGGGACTTTGGCTGAGCAGCTGGGCCGCGTGGGAAGACCGCGGGCTGGCGCTGCGGGCCGGGCCGTCCAGCGCGGGCATGTCCATCCCTAAGGGGGTTAGCCCCCTGTCTTCGGACACCCGTATCTTTTACTACGGGTGTCAGTTTTGCATGCCGTCTGTGGCGGAGTGATCCTCGGATCAAGCCGGAGATTTTGAGATGGTGTTGAGGATTTGTAATTCCCGATACGGGGGCTTGGTGTCCTGACACTATCATTTAGTACCTCGTTGGGATTCTTCTTTTGGATGGTGTGAACGCATCCGGAGTCCGTTTAAGGCGCCATCAGCAGTGTTGTGACCCTGGAATCAAGAAGAAGTTTTCTTGGGTGGTTTCAGGCATTGAAGATGGAGTTGATACATGGGCCCCATTGGACGTATTTTAAGTTTTGAATAGTGTTTTGCGGCTTTTTCATCAGACGTCCGTTCGGGGCGAATGAGTAGTAGTTTTGGCATGTTTTTCTGAGGGCATCATGATGGCACAGTTCTCCTGACCTCTTTCAAGACTGGTGTGGGACCCATGAGAAGTTGTATGGGTGTAAAGTGGTGTTGAATAAATTTTTCATCAGGAGACTGTTTCCAGGGATTAAATAGTCTATCTCGTGTGTTTTTCCGCATTGATTGCAACAGTGTAATCTGTTTGGGCGTGCGAAGCCTCTTTCGAGATCTCCTTAAATGTGGAAACATGAAAGGGTGTTGGTTTGAGGTTTTTTTGATGCACTCCAAACCAACGCACGGTATCCATGATTGGTGACACCCAATGATGGTATGGGCAGTAAGGAGTTATCTGACCCGTTCCAGGTTTACCCTCCAGTGGGGCTGGGCGGTGGGTTACCCACCAGAGTATCAGGGTTAACCCTCCAGTGGGGTTGGGCAGTGGGTTACCCATTGACCTTAGGGTTTACCCTCCAGCATGGTTTGGAATTGGGTAACCCGTTGACCTTAGGGTTTACCCTCCAGCGGGGCTGGGAAGTGGGTTACCCGATGACCTTTTAAGGTTTACCTTTCAGCAGGGCTGGGCAGTGGGTCACCGGACGACCTCTTAGGGTTCACACTCCAGTTGGGTTGGGT
This sequence comes from Viscum album, assembly GCA_963277665.1. NCBI lineage: Eukaryota > Viridiplantae > Streptophyta > Magnoliopsida > Santalales > Viscaceae > Viscum > Viscum album. The sequence continues at coordinate 1,110,498,938 of OY728128.1, read as the reverse complement.
AGTGGGTTACCCGATGACTTCTTTCGGACTCAGCCCTTCCTATGTGGCCAGTCAGTGAATTTTCTCTGTGATTATCGGAGCGGGACTTTTGGTGGTACGGTTTAGCATTGAAACAACTTTGACGTGCGGGACTATTGGGAATTAGTGAAGGATATCCTTAGAACTATTGGCGACATTTCTTGGGTTCATCATAGAGATGGAGATCCCCTTACGCACTCGTTCGGGTTTCTTGTTGAGCATATATATATACACACACCCTAATTTTGTTCCCACTCCTTGGTTTCAGTTACTCTCATTCTAGGAGGGGCGAAGACACGTAGGGTATGCCACGTGCTTTTCTTGTCTAGCTCCACTTGGTTGGGATGAGTCTACTTCCTTTCTTTTGTTAGGTAGAACTGCACTCTCTCTATTGTACTCTTACACTGTACTTTGTTCAGTCTATCACTCACCAATTAGTACCTCCTTTGTTCCTCCCTCGTGCTTTCAGGGAATCCTACTGAGTATCTTTATACTCACCCCTGCTTGGGCTTTTCCCGCACTTGTTGTGCCCTTGCAGACGACGAACAAGTTGATCGAGACTACGGAGGAGAGAAGAGGACACATGAGCTTGGGCTATGTTCGTTCGTCATAGTAGGACTTTCAGGTGTGTGAGATTCACCAGCTATACTTTTGTTTACCTTTTGTCGGGTTGTGGCACTTTTCTAGTTTGGGCGCGTGTTTTTCCCTTTTTACTGTTAAGTCTAATTTTCATCACTTTACTTGTTCTGCTTTAGAGGTTTATTCAGGACTGTGGTTGGGTTATGGTTATTGTCCTTTTATTTTCTTTTTTACTATGCACTTCTGCATCGATTGGGTTGTGTGTGTGTGTACAGGTACTTAGGCGAAGGCCTCCCTGAGATAATTACGCCTTCGGAACTTTTTTCCAGCCCTTTCCCTTTGGAGGTGGGTTTGGGGTAGTTGGGGCTCAAGACCGGTAGGGTCGGGTCGTGACAAAGTGGTATCAGAGGTGCTTCGTTCCTTGGGGCGTTGTTCATAAGTCCCTAAAAAGGAATTATTTGGGATTTAGGGAAATAGTGTCTATGTGTCTCAAGAGAGGCTCTCAGAATAGGGAGTCCAGTGATGGTGCGGGCAGCCGACATATCCATTCACCAGGACCCTGAAAACCCGCTTGTCGACTCGGCACGATGAGACACTTGTTGCAGGGAACATTGGAACATGCATCCAGTAGGATTGAGTCTTTGATTGTCCTTGTTGAGATAGCTCCCCTTTGTTATTACTGTTATATATATATATATGCTCATCTAATCGCGGTAATCCTTGATAATTTTTAGGATTCTCTCATGACAGCAGCCAGCCCGGTTACCCTCTCAAGTTCGTGAAGATGATCTGGAGAGCGAAGAGGCGTCAGTTCAGGGCCCCTCAAGTGATCCCCTTCCACCCAGTGCTTCAGCAGTATCCCCTCCACCTGGAGAGAGGTTGTTGGTACCAGCAGCATAGGCCGAGGTTGAGCGCAGGCTGAGTGCGCTCCGAGACTTCCAGCGTCAGCAGCCGCAGAAGTTCTGTGGGGACCCGGATCCCCAGGTATCGGAGAATTGGCTAGAGTCTGTGGACTGACTTTTCATGATAGTAGAGACACCAGCGGACTAGATAGTAGCCCTAGCTTCCAGCCTTTTACCCGGGATGGCTGGGCATTGGTGGGGGTTGGTTAGGCAGACCCATGACGAGTCGTCCCTCATGTGGGATAGCTTCTAGCATCTATTTTGGGAGGATTACTCCCCCTCTTTTTTAAATTCCATTCGGATACAAGAGATTCTGGAGCTGAAGCAGGGGGATGACCGTGGTTCAGTACTCATCCCAGTTAGCCGATCTGACATGCTACTCACAGGATATGATCAGCGACAGGTACTTCTGGGCGCGGAAGTTTGAGTAGGGTCTTCACAGGGAGATCTGTGTTAGTGTAGTACCCCTCGTGCATCCCAAATTATGCCGATGTTCTAGAGCGGGTTCTCGTGATATAGAGCTTCTTGGATGAGGGAATCTAGCTGGCAGGGCCTAAAAGTGGACGCTTCAGAGTAGAGTCTTTGGTAGCTGGCTGGCGGCAGAGAGCAGAGCCTCAGTCAAGGAGACCCTCCCGTGAGAAGACTCAAGGGTAGGTTCATACACCGCAGTGGCGCCGTAGAGCACTGAGCAATCAAGAGATAATCGGTTCTATGCCTGTGACAGGCGGAGTCACCTAGAACGGGACTGCCAGACCAGGCGTACTGAGCAGCCGTCGTAGGCTGTGGGCGCACTACAGCGGCAGTGGCAGTACCGTGACCAGGGATCCCCCATGAAAGGACAGGGTGGTCCTCAGGGAGGCGGCATAGGCAGAGCGGCAGGACCTGGAGGTCCATGACGGCGTTTTGAGGTCCTTCAACTGCCACCACCGGGCAGCCCACGCCAGGCTCAAGGAGCTGGCAGAAGGGACTGCGGGTAGCTTCAAGCTATGGGTGTTCGTGAACCCACATCACATGAGATGGTCCGAGGTACACATTGTGTTTACTCTACGCTTGCTTCGGTACTAGTAGACACAGGCACCAACCACTCCTTTATATTTCTACTTTTGGTACGGGAGTTGTAGCTTCCATTAGAGGTGCTGACACCTGCACTTATCCTAGAGGTTCCTACGGGAAGTGCCTCATTGGTGACCTTTATCTACAGATAGTGTGAACTGTCGTTCGGAGGAGGGAGTTTCACATGGGACCTACTCATCATCATGATGGAACCTTACGTCGTCATCCTGAGCATGGATTGTCTTTCTATGGTTCATGCCTAGATTGATTGTTCCCACAGATGAGTCAGAGGCGTGTTTTCTGATGTTAGAAGGTTCACCATCCTTGGTGAACGAGACCTCATGGTAGAGCAGATGGGTACTCTGAGTAGGAGACCATGACCTTTTTCATACCGATTGGTGATCATGGCTCTCAGAGAAGCAGACTCTATAGGCACGTGGATCCCTACCGTTGTAGAGGACTACATGGAAATCTTTCTTGAGGATGTTCTGGGACTACCTCTAAGGCGAGAGATGGAGTTCTGCATTAACCTACAGCCAAGGACTGCCCCAATATCATGTGCGGCTTATCGGATGGCACCCATAGAGCTTTGGGAGCTATGAATTCAGTTGGACGACCATCATGAGAAGGGATTCATCAGGCACAGTGTGTCCCCCTGGGCAACTCCAATTTTGTTTGTGAAAAAGGAAGACTGAAGTATGTGGCTTTGTTTGGATTATCATCACCTAAATGAGGCCACGATAAAGAACAAGTACCCTTTACTGAGGATCGAAGACCCCTTCGACCAGTTGAGAGGTGCGAATTGGTTCTCCAAGATTGATCTTAGATCTGTCTACCACCAGTTGTGGGTTCGTGAGGCTGACATCCTGAAGTTGTCTTTTCATTGTCGATATGGGTATTACGAGTTTTTGGTGATGCCCTTTGGCGTGACGAATTCCCTTGCCATTTTCATGGATTAGATGAACCAGATCTTCCATCCATACATGGACCGGTTTGTGTTTGTCTTTATTGAATACATACTCATCTAATCTACGATGGAGGAGGAGCACACGGAGCATTTGAGGATGGTTATAGACTTATCCCAGGAGCACCAGCTATATGGGAAACTCTCGAAGTGTCAGTTTCGGATTCATGAGGTTTAATTTCTAGGGAATGTCATTTAGGAGCAGGGGTTGGCCATAGATCCCACAAATATAGAGGCAGTACTTTCTTGGAAGTCACCTAAGAATGCGTCAGAGGTGCGGAGCTTCCTTGGTTTGGTAGGGTACTACAGGAGGTTTGTGGAATATTTCTCCAGGATTGCTGCCCCTTTGACCGCATTGACACAGAAGGGATGACCGTTCACCTGGACTGAATAGTTCCAGAAGGCCTTTGAGGAGTTGAGATAAAGGCTGACTAGTGCTCTAGTGTTGAGGCTTCCAGAGGAGGGCATTGAGTTTGTGGTATACTGCAACGCTTTAGGAGCTGGGCTCGATTGCGTGCTGATGCAGTAGCGGGAGAGTGATTACATATGGGTCGAGGTAGTTGAGGCCCCATGAGCAGAATTATGTGACTCATGATTTGGAGATGGCATCGGTGGTCTTCTCTTTGAGGTTATGGAGATACTACCTTTTGGGTGAGCATTTTCTTGTCTACTCAAACCACCAGAGCCTCAAGTACATCTTCACTCAGAGGGATTCGAATATGAGGTAAAGGCTCTGGCTAGAGTTTCTATAGGACTGTGATTTTGAGATATTATACACTCTAGGGAAGGGAAATTTAGTATCATATGCTCTTAGTAGGAAGTCCCATGCTCGGTTAGTTCGGGAAGATTCAGAGTAGTTGGATTCCCTATTTCTAACTTTGGTGGAGCATGAGGGTATGGATTTCTTGCAGTCGATGGTGTTGACTCCTTCACTCCTTGAGCATGTGAGAGAGTTGAAGCTAAGGGATGTCGATAGTGAGGTACTACGTGATCAGATATCCATGGGTGACACACCTGATAGGTATTATGAAGGAGGGAATCATGAGATCTTATTCCAGGGATGAGTTGTAGTACCAGTGGAGATGTGGGAGGAGGTGATGCAGGATTTCTACACTTCTCCCTTGGCTATACATCCCAGTGTGGAGAATATGTATAGAGACCTTCAGCGGCAGTTTGGGTGGTCTGTCATGAAGCGGAGCATAGTTGTGTTCGTTTCTCGGTGTCTTACCTATCAGCAGGTGAAGGCAAAGCACCGGGTTCCGGTAGGGTTATTGTAGCCCCTTGATATATTGGAGTGGAAGTGGGATGGCATATATATGGACTTCATCACAGGGCTTCAATGCACAGCGAAGGGCCATGATTCCATTTGGGTGATATTGGACCGACTCATGAAGTTGGCGCACTTCTTTTCCATCAAGGAGGAGATTTCGGTGGAGAGTCTAGGGCAGCTGTATGTTTGGGATATTGTCTACATTCATGGAGTACCCTTGACTATCATCTCTGACCGTGAGGTGATATTTACGTTGCATTTGTGGCAAGGCCTGCAGGAGGCATTCGAGACTTGGTTGCGGATGATTACACCTTTTCACCCCTAGTAGGACGGGCAGAACGAGCTCACTATCTAGGTGTTAGAGGATATGCTCAGGGCATGCGTGTTAGACTTTTTCCGAAGTTGGGAGGATCACCTGCCCTTTGTGGAGTTTACGTACAACAACAATTACCACTCTACTATCGGCATGGGTCCTTTAGAGGCCCTCTATAGGAGACCCTTCATGTCACTTTTTTGCTGGATAGAGGTTGAGGAGACCTACCTCATGGTCCCAGAGTTGGTGCAGGCGATGACGGAGAAGGTGCAGGTCATTTGTGAGTGGATGAGGACGGCTCATAGCAGATAGAAGTCCTATGCAGATCATCGATGCGGGCCTTTGGAGTTCTAGTTGGGGGACCATGTCTTTTTTATAGTCTCTCTGTGGCATGGGACACGGAGGTTCGACCAGGGAGGCAAGATGTCCTTGAGGTTCATCGGGCCCTTTGAGATCGTGCGCAGGGTTGCTGAAGTGGCCTACCATCTTTCTCTACCCCATTAGCTGGAGAGGGTGCATGAAGTCTTCCATGTGTTGAAGTTGAAGAAATATGTGCATGAACCCACACACGTTATCAACTGGGGAGAGACGGACATCAAGGAAGGATCCACCTTTGTGGAGCACCTGGTGGCTATTGAGGACCAGTAGGAGCGGACACTACGTGGACGGACCATTCCTTTGGATCTTGTGTTGTGGCAGCACGGGAGGGTGTAGGAGAGCACCAGGGAATGGGAGAGCTAGACGAGGGCTCAATATCCTAAGTTTTTTTTCTATTTTTGTTTTTCAGGGATGAAAAACTTGATGGAGGGAATGATGAAAGAACCCAATTTTTTAGCCTGTAAGACTTTGAAATTTTATTGATGTTATTCCAGAGTAGGGAATTCAGACGGCGTGTGATTCTGAGCCCCGGTGTGGCCAGAATTAAATTTTATGTTTGTTTAAACTAGACACACCAAATAAACATAATAACTCTTAAATGGTTGCTCGGATGGGAAAACTGAGGACATCGTTGAGTCCAGAATGTGTCGTTTACCCTAGGAGGGGTGTAACTTTCGAGGGCGTGGCCTTTCTGTGGAAAATGACACCAGGGGCATTTTCTTAATTTATCAGCCTTAGGCGTGGACTTTAAAACTTCCGAATGAAGGCTTAGATTAAAATTATGTGACCGCTTTTGTGCTCAAAATGAGTTTTTTACCCTAGAGGTGGCTTAACTCCGACCCCGCCGAATGTTCGGGTACATAGCCTACTAGTGGATGTTTAAGTGTTTTTCTATTTAAACACTTCTCCTATCCTCCTCCCCCCCCCCACCCTTGTTTCTCCCTAGAGGATCTCTCTCAAGTAGAATCAAGAGACTCTCCCCACCTCTCCATGGAGCGGCAGCTCCAGTGGATCGTCGGTGAAGCTAGGGGCTACGCCCAGTGAGGTAAGAGTTGCGTTTTCATTTTTTTAATTCCGCATATACCTTTGAAATCAATTTCTTGAGTTTAATTGCTGTCCAATTCTAGAGCGAGGGACAAATTTGAGTAGGGAACCATTTTAGATTTCCAACGATCCTTTTGGACCGAATTTATGAGTCTTGGGGTTTCTGGGGTGACCTTGGGATGTTTCCGGAAAAATTCTTTTTCTTCCGGCAGTTCGAGGGGTATCCGGCAGCTGGCGTGGCGGGCATCAAGAGGTCCGGGATGGCGGTGCGACAGCGGGATCCTCAGCGGCGGTGATGGGCTCCTCAGCACGGTGGCAGGCTCCTCAGCGGTGGCAGTGGGCGTCCCTGGCGGCGGTGTGCTCCCAGGTCACCGGTGCGGCGCGGGACGGGGGTCGCGGCGCGCGACCCCACGCGGGAGACTGAGACCCGCTGAAGGTGGGTATCCGCACGGACCAGCGACCAGCCATGAGGGCCGGTCAGTGCGGTAGACCACGGCTCAGTGGGCGAGTTTCATGGGAGGGCCGCATGCCGACGCTGGGGGCCGGGCCAGGCCGGGTGGACTGGCCGGATCGGGTCGGTCCAGCCCTAAGGTGGTTAGCCCCTGTCTTTGGATACCCGTATCTTTTACTACGGGTGTCGTTTTTTTATGTCATCTACTAAAGAGAGATCCTAAGATCGAGCCGAAGATCTTGAGATGGTCTCAGGGATTTTTAATTCCCGAGAAGGGGGATCAGTGGCACGACACGCTCGTTAAGTACCTTGTCGAGATTTTTTTTTGGATGGCGCAAACACATTTGGGGTCCGTTTAAGGCATCATCAGTGTCATTGTGACCCCGGCATCGAGACGAAGTTGTCCAAGGTGGTTCCAGGCGTTGAAGCCGGAGTTGAGATGTGGGACCCACGGGCCGTCTTTTAAGCTGTGAACAACGTTTTGCGACATTTTCATCAGACGTTCGTTCGGGGCGAATGACTAGTCGTTTCGGCATGCTTTTCTGAGGTCATCGTGATGGCGCAGTTCTCCCGACTTCTTTCAAGACAAGTTTGGGTCCCAAGAGACTCTGTTTGGGAATAAAGCAGTGTTCAATAACTTTTTCTTCAAGTGACAGATTCCAATGAGTAAATAGTCTATCTCGTGTGTTTTTCCGCAAGTATTGAAACGGTGTAATCTGTTTGGTCGTGCAGAGGCTCTTTCGAGATCTCCTTACATGTGGAAACATGAAAGAGAGTTGGTTGGAGGTTATTTTGACGCAATTCGAACCAACGCACGATAGTGATGATTGGTGACACCCAGTGATGGCACGGGTAGTGCGGAGTTATCAGACTCGTTCTGTGTTTACCCTCCAGCGGGGCTGGGCAGTGGGTTACCCACTAGAGTATCAGTGTTTAACCTCCAGCGGGGCTGGGTAGTGGGTTCCCGTTTACCATAGGATTTACCCTCCAGTAGTTTTGGGCAGTGGGTTACCCGTTGACCTTAGGTTTTACCCTCTAGCAGGGCTCGGCAATGGGTTACCCAACTACCTTTTCGGGTTTACCATCCAGTAAGGCTTGGCAGTGGGTCACCCGACGACCTCTTAGGGCTTTCCATCCAGTTGTTTTGGGCAGTGGTTTACCCGACAACTTCTTTCGGGCTTATCCATTCTTATGTGGCTAGTTAGTGACTTTTCTCCATGATTACCTGTGCAGGACATTTGGTGGTACGGTTTAGCATTGAGACAGATTTGATGGGTGGGACTGTTGGGCATCAGTGATTGATATCCATAGAACTGATGGAGACTTTTCCTAGGTAGAGCTTAGAGATGGAGATCTCCTTACGCACTCATTTGGGTTTCTTGTTGATCATATATATATACACCCTACTTTTTTTCCCACTCCTTGGGTTCAGTTACTCTCCTTTTAAGAGGGGTGAAGTAACGTGGGGTATGCCACGTGCTTTCCATGTCTAGATCCTCTTGGTTGGGACGAGTCTACTTCCTTACTTTTGTTGGGTAGAGCTGCACTCTCTCTATTGTACTCTTACACTATACTTTTTTTGTCTATCGATCACTATTTAGTACCTCTGTTTCTCCCTTGAGCTTTCAGGGCACCCTACTAAGTATCTTTACACTCACCCCTGCTTGGGCTTTGCTCTCACTTGGTGTTCCCTTACAGACGACGAACAGTTTGATCGAGACTACGAAGGAGCGTATAGGACACAGGATCTTGGGCTGCATTCGGTGGTTGTAGTAGGACTTTCAGATGTACGAGACTCACCAGTTGTACTTTTTTTTACCTATCGTCGGGTTGTGGAACTTTTCTAGTTTGGGCGTGTGTTTTTCCCATTTTTACTATTCTTCCTACTTTTCATAACTTTACTTTTTCGGCTTTAGAGGTTGATACATGACTTTGGTTGGGTTATGGTTGTTGTCCTTTGGTTTTATTTTTACTCTATACTTCTGCATCGAGTGGGTTGTGTGTGTGTGTACAGGTACTTAGGCGAAGGCCTCCCCGAGATCGTTACGCCTTCAACACTTGTCACCAGCCCTTAGCCTATGGAGGTGGGCTTGGGGTAGTTGTGGCTCGAGACCGGTAGGGTCGGGTCGTGACAATTACAAAATGTGAAAATGGATTACAAATTGTGTAAATTCTTTATGTATTATGTTTTTGATGTGTTTTAGCCACTTATGTTTTTTAAAAACCGTATGTCTATACCAATTCCTCTCATTTTAAGGTGTCCAATGAGTCCTTTCTTTGTTTTTTAGATATTCCATTATTGGGTATCAATCCTTTGGCATCCATATTCGATCTATGGTGACCAAATTTGATCCAATGTGCATTACTTCTTTTTTTTATAGTTATTTCTTCCAGTTTGATCTAATTTTCACTTGTATCTTCCTACCATGAAATAAATAACCATATCCCATGTTTCTAATGGGGGTTTCTTGGGGTTATTTTGTGTTTCTACTGAGACATCATCAGATGGATGCAGTTCTTGTGGGAGATGTGATCAGAGATCCGTAACGTGGTTCATTCTCATGCAAAGAACATTGATGATTTTTGAGGCAGATGATTCATTGCTTCTACTATTTTATTTATGTGAAATCATGAATTGATAATGGTTAATCCCATTGAATGGAGTTGAAATAGACCTAATAAATATTTAACTATACTAAGAAATTAGATAGTGACCACATGTTAACAACGTTTTTGCTTTATACCGTTATAGTAATTTGCCTTATTTTTTCGAGATAGTTTGAAATATAGGCATTTATTTGTAAACATATTTTTATTGATTCAAATTGGTAAATAATGTATATCTAGAATTAATTAATAATTAATTTTCTTAATAGTATTTAAATGAGAGGCATGTTTCTAATCCATTAGTAAATATAATTTGATGACAATAAAATTTATATAATACACATGATTAATTGAATTGATCTTCAATGTGTTTAATGGAATTGATAAATAATATGAAGAATGTTATTCTTGTTGATAATAAAAATGCATGTTATTTGAGAATTTTAATTTTCTAGGTTATTGAAATTAGAATAAATGTTAAGAACGGGTCTTTTCCTTTGATAGCTTGTTATAACTTGTTGACTTTAGTTTCCAATTTATATAACATATTAACAAAAGAATCGATTAATTAAAGGTGGAATAAGAATATATTGTGTAATATAGATAATGTATTTTTGTGGGTCTTGAGTTCCCTATTTTCATGAAAAGGCTGAATGCCTTGATTTTAGGGCCCAGATTAGCTGTTGATTTTTTTTGTTCCTACTTTTTTTGTGATGGGATCTATATATGAGCCATATTATGTGTGATTGATATAGATGATACTAGGATGACTAAAATGGGGAGGTAAGGCCTGAATCTGATGTGATCCTAGTATGGTTAATCCTAGATGGTTTTCATCATGTGTGGGTAGGGAGTCCCATATGATATAGCTGCATATGAGGCATGTGATGGTGAGATGCATCGATATTTGAATTTCGGTGTTAGGAATGGAATTGGAAGTAATGGAATGCGTTAAATCTAAGCTTAACCATTGATGATATACTGAGATATGGTATTCTCTCTTATGAATCTGTTTCATGGATAATGGATGGGTTTCTTGTTTTATCTGCATTCTTTTCCCTACTGCTTGAGGTAATTGGATGTTCTTGGTTGCATATTTCCTCTTAGAGGTAGATTAGGATGGTTTTATTAGATTACATCGATATGGAATGATAATAATTAAATAATACATGTTTAACTCATGGGTTTGGTTGATCATGGAATTAAATTTCTTAAAATATGATAATCTTGATAAACCATAGACCTGGTTTGAAATATTTCAGGAGGGGATGACCTTTATTATGATTTTTAATTAATGAAATAAAATGCAGAATAATGTTAATGGTTAATTAATTACTAATAAAATAATTAATGGAAGGAAGTAATAAAAGAAAATAATTAATGTATCTCTTTTATATGTTTGTGTTCTTATAGGATATGTGGTCATAACATTGGCAACCAGGAGTCCGAGCGGTGTTAGCTACAATTGAGTCTAAGACTAGGTTATTCACTAAGTGTAGTTATGAGCTATATTATATCATATATATTATATTATTTAATATGATACCCTACCCACTTTATTTAGAGAAACTGAATCCCACTAGACTATAAGAGGGTGTTTTCCCCAACATCTCAGTGGGGGGATTGATGGATGACTACCCCCTCTATCCCCACTCTATTCTCTTGGTAGTTACTTGTGTAGGTATGAACGGTTATTAGTTTTACCATATATGTGTTTAGAGGGTTGTGATGGATTGTTATTACTTCACACACATGTATTATTGGATATAGTATCCAAAGGATAATTATAGGTCTAACATGTATTGTCTATGATGGCTTGTGGTACTTACTTGATGTATGGGATCTAATGGCTTGAGGTACAATACCCAATCTTGATATACATTATACAAGTTGTGGTGGATTCCATAAAAAACTTTTTTTATTTTATGTGGATATGAGATGATTTTTTTATGTTATTCATGATGTGCATGTTGTTATGCCTTTCCAAAGAGTCTTTGGGATGGTTTAGTTTTGGAGAGATATAGCTCAGGACGTGTGACATTGTGATGGAGCATAAAAATAGTGGAGAAGAGGGAGTGGGGTACCCTTGATGTTTAATTATTATGTTATATGATCTCTTGTATGAGATACTTGGTGAGAGTTATCCATAGCAATGCTGGTAATTTAGTATACCTATTTAGGTTATGTCTCAGCCTCACAGTTGTTCACCATTCTTTAGCATGTTGTCTTAATCTTTTACATGAGGGTCTTTGGAGAGGATCCAAATGAATATACTGTTATTCTCACCCTTTGTATATATGAACTAATTTTTAGTTCATCTATATTTGGATAGTGATATGGCTTGATATTACTAGCTTGGGGTTTAGAAGGAGTTTTTTGGGCTTCGTGGTTGTTGTGGTCTTTACCTTTTTTGTACTTGCTGTTTTCCTTTTAGTTTTTTAGTCTTGTATGATATTGCATGTTTTACTTGGGTTTTCATATATATATATATATGTGTGTGTGTGTGTGTGTGTTTGTGCATGTGTTGATTGTTTTTTATTTCTTATATATCTCTTCCACATGTTTCTCTTAGAGGGTAATTCCTCCCATATGTATGTTTATTATACCCTCAGTGCAAGTCGACAACCTAGGTCCTACTGGTGGCGGGACTCAAGCAACACCATCTCTCTCCTATCATTACGGTATCTTTGGGGGGGGTCATGAAATTCCATGTATTGGTATATATTTAAGTTTATATAAAATTATATTTAGTAATATATATATATATATATATATATGCATAAGTATTTATATTTATGTATGAAAATTTAATTAAATTTATAGATATTTATATTTATTTATTTATATTTAAAAACCTTTATGTATATATATATATATATATTGGCATCCATATATGTTTTTTTGTGTGTTTATTAGATTATTTGAGGTACAATTACATTCAAATACACATACACACACCACACACAGAGGCCAATGAGGCAGGCCATAACCCCTAGGGGATATCCCACCCATCTGGCCTAATTTATTTATTAAATAGCCCTCTGTCCTAATGGGAATGAAGACCGTAACATGGCGGACAATCCCAGTGTAAGTTCATGTCTGTATCATCCTTCCTACATCATTAGGCATGCGTCATGTATAATTATATATAATTAGATGCATATATTTATAAATTTATATATAACTTCATTTATATAATTTTATTTATAATTATATTTTAATATGTGTGTATTTATAAATTATGAAAATATGTAAACACACACACACACACTAATATATGCATATATATACATAATTATATTAAAATCTTTATAATTACAACATGAATGACTTGGTGGAGTGGTAAAGGATTTACAGAATAACCAAGGGGTAAGAGGTTTGAATCTCATCCTACACATATTTATATTAATTATATAGTAATAGAGTAATTAGTAAATATTAAATAGAACAATAAAACTCACCTATATAGGGTGGTTTTGGTGTACTATGTCAATATATAAAAAATAAAATCCTATAATCTAGTGGTGTGGGTGTTTGTTGGATATGGGATTATAACTCACCCCCTTTAGAATTAATTCATGATTTAAGTGACGTGGTCTCCTGTAATTCATCAATATGTATATGTGTGTCTCTTTAAATATATATTTATATATATAACCATACACACATATACATGAACATATATATATATATGAGTACACATAGAAACATATTTTATAAATGTATTTAAACATAATTATATACATATCTATAATTATATGGATAAATATATGGATAAGAAATTTATATAAATATATATAAATAAATAGATATATCAAAATACTATTATATAACCAGCAAAATTTAGCATTATCTAAAAGTGCTGATAAATGGTATTCCTTTATCAACACTAGAAAATGGATGAAAAGGGGAACTTTTTCAGTGCTAAAATATAATTACTGATAAAGGTGGACTTTATCAACACATTTGTTCTAACACTAATAAAGGATGCCTTTATCAATACTAAAATAAAATCACTATTTAAGGCCACCATTATCCGTGATTTTTTAACAATGATAAATGTATATTTGATAAAAAATTATATATAATTAAAAATCATATATTAATATATAAATATATTTATATTAATATATAAATATTAATATATTAATATAAATATAACATTTTTATTAAATAAGAATTATATCACACTAAAAATGAATTTATATTTAATATATATAATATTTCATGAGAAATGGATTATAAAATTTTTAAAAAATAATTAATAATTTGATAATTATTATAGGGTAATAATCACTTAATAAAAATTTTGATGACATTAAAATTCAACAAATTAATGAACTATCTAAGATAAGTTGAAAACATGACATGAACTTCAAATGACCATTAATTTTGACCCATATTTCCATTTGGGCTCTACCATAAATAAAATTGAATCATTTAAAGATATTTACAGCCAATAAACTTGGGGGACCATAATCACTATTTTTTAAAGGTCAAAAATTTCACGAAAGGCCTCCAAAACTGAGTTTTTAGTTAAGATGCCCTAATTTTAAATATTCGATGGTATATCAGATTCTTTTAAGAGGGTGTTATTATCCAATTTTCATAGAGGCTGAATTTATTCCTCGGGATTAAATTAATATAGTTATTATGGTTTAAAAATTTTATATTGTTTATATTGTATTTTTAATTATATTTTGAAATAAGCATATTTTTTTGGAAATTTATGGCTAGAAGGCCCCTTTATTGAAAAGAATATAATAGAAAATATGGATAAAAAGGGCTGATGTGGGGGGAAATAAGTGAAACAATGATAATGTATGTAAAACAATTAGGCAACATAAGCAACCCATAGAAAACAACAAAGCAAAAAATATGTCCCAATCAAGATCCAAAAAATTATATAACAATACTGCATCAAGATTCCAATTAGAACATGTTATTTAATATGCGATCAAGTACCCATATTATGAAGATAGACTAAAACTCCAAGACCATGAGGATATTAGAATCACCTCTATGTTATTATAGGTTACCATAGGTTTTCTTGGTCATCAAAGTCTCCCTACAGAAAGACATCATCATTGTTGGAAGACACAACCACTATGTTAGAAGGGTTTTCATATTAATTAATATTATTTATGTAATTAAATGGTTGAGAGTGATTATTAGAATCCTCCATTGGATCATTAAGATCAAATTAATTGTTATTGGAGACCTAAATATTGACTTTATAGTGTTGGTTGAGGTCTAAATTTTAATTTAATGATGTAGAAGAATATTAACCTAGGGTTGAAATATTGTTACTATTAAAGTTATTTTATTTCAAAGTTTCAAATTTAGATATACCATTACTAGATATGAAAAAAAAATCTAGTATAAAATTCACTAACAATTTTAGTAGTGAACATGATCTAGTCAGTAGAATTACCAAGATGCATGACGGAAACCCCCACTTTTGTAGTTTTTCCCTGATTCCTCTTCAGGGGATCATATTTCCTTTTAGACAAGGATTCTTCCATATTTTCATCCTTTTTTTACATTATATATTTTTTGGAAGCATCAAGGGTCAAAACATTTTTTTCTATTATTTGAGGTTTGAGTGTTGGAAATAGTTTCCCTTCCCAATGTCAATAGGTCATGAACATCAGACACAACATCCTTCTTAGAATGAGATGTAACACCCCCACTAAATTTAAAGGAATCATTTTATATTATAGCATCATCTATATGGGGGTTTTATTACCTAATTCAAGGGAGAAACTTGATTAATCATAGTAGGGGTGATCCCTTCATTGACGTTTCTATTTTAGGGAAATAAATGAAAATTTCCATTTTACCCTTATGACCCTCTACTGTCATATTATGCTCCTTCAATAATTTCTAGTTATCCTCTTTTTGTGATTATAGTTTATAATCAGTCTGATCATATTATTTTATATATTCAATATTATCTTATTCATAGACCTTAATAAGGTAATCCTTAAAAGGATAATCATTCAATGATTAATGGTTCTCATCCAAGAGGCTATACCATGATCATATGCTTTTCCCATCATTGGACTAGGTTTGAGACAATACTCCCCAGTCAGTTCCAAGATAAAAGATACATTTTTGGTCGCTTCTTCATGACTATGTAATTTTTCATTTAGGGTATGGGAGGCTGAAACATAATCTTTATTTATCTCTAAATTATTCCCTTGAATTTTTATATAATTTTATGGTTCTCCTACAACTATAATGAGGGTATTAGTCTTTGTTATGATAAGGATATTACCCTCCCTCTCCTTATGATCCTAGGGAATCTATGTAACTTCATCATTCACTAATGATTTCCACCCCCATCAATACCATGACCCATCTTAACACTAGGTTTCACATTATCATGAGCCTGATCATCATAATTTCTTTATCTAATTCTTATTTTTATAGTTCCTTTCATCATTCTCTTTTATAGGATAAAATTTTCATATTATATCCCTAATTCTAAAAGACTATAGATACCCAATAGGCTTGCACAAATTTTAGAAATAATGATGCTTCTTATATTTAATTTTATGATCAATATCATCATCAGTAGTAGACAGTGCAACTGTATCAACCACAGTGATACTAAGATCAACTTCAACAAGGATTCTTGTATAATAGCCCAAAATATATTCCTCGGAAGCTTTATCCATTTTAATGGATATTCCAACAGCTGATGAAATTTGAAATATAATGTGGAGGTCTTATATAATCCTGTTCAGAACAATTATTCTAATCCAAATTTTAGATCTATAGTTCTTATGGTTAAAAGGATTAAAATGTAAATCCAAATCCTGGATGGACAAACTACCAACCCCACACCCTTCATTTTAATTCATCTAAAGGAAACAATCGATGAATGTAACCCTTAACGATTTGGATTCACCTCTAATATGATAGTCCTCATGTATTCAAAAAAGCCAAAAAATCGGTTTGTGTGATGGTTCTGGACGTAATGGGAGCACATTCTTTCGGCATTAAATTAAAATTAATTTTAATTTAGAGTTTCTCAAAACCCTAATAGTGGATATTTCTAATTAAATTTCTAATTATTTTATTTAAATTTTGATGAATTGATTTCCACATATTATGATTAATTATTCATTGATGATGGTGATCTTCCGAACACCATATTCCAATTACCTTTGTTTCTCTTGGATAATCCAAGAGTAAAATCCCTCTTGTGGGGCTCTACATGTTCTCCATCAATCTCTGAATGTAATTGCTTTATTTTTGGGTGATATCCTGGAGAATCAATCATCATGCATTGTTTAGCTTGACCGCTCCAATTATTTCAAGCATGAAGGATTTATTCTCATTCCGGAGAGGATGATAGGATGAATTATAGATAGAGAGAGAGATGTGTGGTGTGCACAACAATTCTCTACTCTTAATTTTTAATTAACCCAACACAATATATGTAACCATACATTTATAGATTTAGGGTTTTGGATAAAATATTATTTAATTTTTTAATGGATATGATTTAATATAACAATATTTTATAATCTTGAGGAATAATAATAATAATAATAATAATAATATTGTTATTATTATTTTATGGTCTGTGCTCTAACTTGAACAATAATATATATTATTTTATCAACTTGTAAATCTATATTTGTCACCAAAAACAGTCTTCATCCATTTGATCTCCTTGGTATTTATTGAATACCTGAAAAGATATTTAATAAAATATTTCATTTATCAATAAATAATTGTGATTAATAAAACATGAATAAAATTATTCCTCAGTTTTGAGAATGATATTTATTAAATTAATTAAATTCAAATATACTTTTATTGAGATCAAAAAACACTTAGTGTATGACCCAATAGAATTTATTTCTCATTTTAATTAAGTAGGATCACCTAATGTACAATATCACTATATTTCAATGGGACAAATAACCTAAGAGAAAAAACTTAATGTCACAACGACTACACCCACATATGAATTCTCATTGCGTAATATAATCCCTTTATCAAAATATCTTTTTAAGGAGGTTGCACATCTAGGTCATCAACCTATATTCTCGATATATATTTTGTTATCTATCTGAAATAAACACATCATTGCACCATTTCCAAGGAATTTAATGTGATGGTTCCATTCCAATCAAATGGATGAGGTATAAGATTCTATATGATGGAAGGAAAAATCCTTCCTCAACATTTCCATTAATAAAATTTAATTTTTGATGCACCCAACACACACTACTACCATCTAACATATGGTGTGAATGTTTTGGTTAGTAAATCTAATTTATCGATTCATGTAATGTATAAATAAAAAACATAAATTATAAATACCATTACACATGCTCGTATATAGTAAAATTTGATGACACTAAGACATCAAGAATTCCCACTAGGAGGTATGTTTTAATAATCTCCGATCTTGGTGATCACCAAGTGTGAATATCATGAGAAGAAGAAAAATTCACATTCGAGTACACACACTTGAGATTCTATATATTATGTGTCCTATAATATTATGTTACCAAACCCTAGAACTATATTTAATAATATAATCATAGATCTTCCACGTTCTCATCATAGTGGGGAACATTTATGACCTTATCAGTGCAACCAATACCTTAAGACATTAATACATTAACTTTATGAATAAAAATGAAAAATATGTAATAATAAGTTTTGTTAATATTTAAATTGTATAATATACATGAAATAAATGTACAAAAAGTTTTTCCTAGGACACCGACTCCAACAAACTCCCACTTGGACTAGACCCAACTACCTACAAAATTTAGTTCTCTATACCTCACATGATAATAATGTTTCTGATGAGTCAAGGATTTAGTCAAGGGTCCACTATGTTGTATTCCATGGAAATACATCTCATTACAACCTTATCTATCTAATAAAAATACCTCATGTGATGTTACTTATGAATTATATGCTTCATTCAGTGATGTAACCTTGGCTCTTTTTCAAGATCCACTACTATAGTATTATCACAACAAAGTGTGATCAGATCATTACTTATAGGCACCACATAAATCTACTAAAAAAATTTAGTATCCAAACTTCTTCTTTAACTACCTTAAAAACAACAATACACTCAAAATATGCTATAGAATCTGCGACCGTAGTCGGTTTCCTGCTCTTCAACCCCAAAACAACTCCATTTAAATAACGACATATCACATTTGTGATTTTATATCATCTTAATATATTTGGAAACTAGAATCTGAATTTCCTATTATTAATATTTACTTATCTCCTCTATATAAACTTAAAGATAGTATTAACTTCTATCCAATGGTGGTCACCTGGGTCATCCTGTTATCTTCCTACCACACTTAATTCATTGGAGACATCTAGCCCAGTGCATAACATAGCATACATGAAAGAAAAAATAACATATTTGTATACAATCCTTTCCATTATATTTCATTCCTCATGTTTCTAAGGATGCATTTTATAGGAATGATGAATTCTATGGGACACTTAAAACAATCCCCTCCTAGATGGTTTCATAATGAATCATGTCATTATCTTTCCAATATATATACCTTGACTTAGGCGAAGTAGTCACTTAGATATATAATGATGGATCAAGATCCCAATAACGTATGTCACATTCCTAATTAATTCATAGAGAATAATTTATTCAACCAGGTCTTAACAAACTATAATACAAGTATTTCACTTCTAATAAGAAATATGTCATCAATATATACTATTAAGAAAACAACAGTACTCCCACTGAAAAAATTATAGATATGAGTCTCACATTCATTCATTATGAAATCGAATTCTATTATGGCTTCATCAAAATGAATGTTCCATGACGTAGATGATTTCATTAATCCATAATGGGTTTTTTACAATTTTCATATTTTTTTTGGAATTCTTTGGTGTCACAAACCCTTCATGTTGTATCATAAAAACATCTTCCTCATGGTTCCCATTATGAAAGTTTGTTTAGAAAAACATTTTACAGATATCATAGTCATGTAAATCCACAATGGTAAGTATAATTTAGAAGGATTTAATTATTGAAACATGTGAAATGGTTTCATCGTAGTCAATTTCATAATGCTATTTAAACCCTTTTGCAACCATTTGTGCCTTATATGTATTTAATTATCCTTACATGTTTAGTTTTTTCTTGAATAACCATTCCTAACCTATAAGATTTAATTATACTAAATGATCAATCAAATTCTAGACTTGGTTTTGGTATGTGGAAAATATTTTTGAATTGATGGCTTCTTGCCACCGAGAAACATCTATGCCCTTACTGCTTCCTTATAGGATAGTGGATCAAAATTATCAACTAATTATGAGTCACCATATTTAGTGACTAGTAAACCATAACTTTATGTTCCCTACCATCTCTTTCACTCCTATGCAGTACAAATGTCTCTATAACAACTTCTTCTTACATAGGGTTTTTTGGAAACTATTCTTATCCCAACTCTTGTGTATCTTGATCCTGGACATAATTGAACTCGATCTCACTCCCACTATCTATTTTAGAGATAATATCCTTCTTATGAAATGTGGGACATATATGAACCACAAAATTTTCATATGAATGATTTTACAGGTAGTATCACTTTATTTCTTTTGTATATCCTATAAAGATAAACTTTATAACTCGGGGAGAAATATTGTTTCCTGAAGAGGCCTTAACAAATGCTTCACAACCCCACACATGTAAGTATGACAACATGTGTTTCTTCCTAATCCATAATGGGGTTGTTATACCTTCCTTCATGTTAGTTGGAACTCTTTTTTTATATATTTTGATGTTTTTAATACATATCCCTAAAAGGATATTGGAATATTGGCATTACTCATCATTGATCTCACCATGTATAACAAGGTGCGCTTCCTCCTTTTTCTCACACCATTTAATTAATTTGTATAAGGACGAGTGAGTTGATATAGAATCCGAAACTCCCATATATAATCAATGAAGTATTGACTAAGATATTATACACCATGTTACAAGAGGAGTTTCATAATTTTATTACCAATACGGGTATCAAATTCATTTTTTATTTCTTAAATTTTTCAAAGGAATATAACTTATAACTAATCATGTGGACTTATCCATATCTACTAAAATAATTAGTAAAAGTGATGAAGTATGAGTACCCCACCCTTTATTTAATAGGAAAGGGTCTACAAACATTAGTGTGAACTAATAATATAAGGTCCTTGTCCCTCTCACTTTTTACACTAAATGGGGATTTGGTAATTTTACGTTGTAAACATGCATGACATACACCAAGTGGGTTTAGTTCAAAAGAATCTAAATATCCATATTTGTGTAATTTAGTCAAAATCTTTTCATTTAAATTACCTAGTTTGTGATTCCATATTTGGGTGTGGTATGATTCATGTGAAGTAGTTAAATTATTTATTACCATTACTTGGTTTGTTTAATCTAAAACATATAAACTTTTATTTAAATGTTCCTTACCATGACTAATGTTATCATTATAAAATAAGAAAAATTTATTCCCAAAGATGAAAATAAATCCATTTTTATAATATATGGATATATTAATAATCCATTTTGAAATGGATTTCACGTAATAATACCCTTTCAAAACCATGATTATTCTAGTTGGAAATGTGACGTGGTAATCCCTAATAGCTACTGTAGCAAGTATTCCTTTGTTGGATTCTTGTAGATCTACCTATGCTCAGTTAATATTTCTTAATCTACTTGGTTCATATATTTTCATACATATCTGAGAACCAAAAGATCTATCTAATAACCAATTTTTAGAAACAGATAAATTGTAATTGAGGAAAAACACAACTAAAGATTCCACTTTCATCTCTGGCTACGTGCAGTTTTTCTTCCAGTGGCCCTTCTTGCCGCAATTAAAGCAAGAAACATTATATTCCCTTGTTTTCCCCTTTATCTTCCTCTTATTATAAGGGTGTAAATATGATTTAGTCTTATATCTATCCTCTTTCCCCTTCCATTTATTCACCATAAGGACTAAAGGATTTTCGCTCTTCATTTCTCTATCCACTTGGAGAATAAAAGTGAGAATATCTAGAATATATTTCACAATGTTATTTATATTAAAATTAAAAAAACCTGAGGATTAACTAATTGAGTGATGTGATAATGAGATTAGTTCATAGTTCATCGATTATTTTAAACCCTAGAACCACTTGGCACTAAATGTATCCAATGATCTTGACTACATGAGGCCTATATAGCACACCCTCCAAAAGCTTACATTGATAGAGTGACTTGGAAATATCAAATTATACTTTTTTTCTCTCTCATGGTAAAGTTAATAGATGTGATCAAGTATGATATAGACATAAATATTTTTATGATACTTCACGAGTTATCTAGACATAGATGAAAGAATAATTCATTGAAATTAAATCATAAAATTCACATGCTTTTCATAGACAATGAACTATTAATCACACACATTTTTAGGAGGTGGATAAAGAAGTGGAGATTCTATCACATAATATTGAAATTAATGGTAAAAAACAATCCAATGGAATTTGAACCACTCCCTGAAGTTACATCTAGTGAGGAAATTGTCTTTATCTAATATTGATCATAGGGATAGTGTGGATGATGAACTTTCAATTTTATTATTCAACATAAAATAGAATATTATTAGAACTTTTCATGATAAAAAATTATGTGATAAATAATAAATTAATTGATTTTAATAAATCAACCAATATTTTATTAATTTCAAATATCCCTCACCAATGAACTCATAATTTGTATTTTCTAGGTTCTTCTATGGAATGTATCCATTTTACCTTTCTTAAAGATCCAAGAATTGTCCATGAAAACCATAATAAATTATTTAGGTGGGAGACCTTTCTAACTACGTGATTCCAACTCCTTAATCCATCGATTGTAATCCCTAATCTAAAAATACTTACCTGGATTTCCTAAACAATTACCAACAAATTTGTACTGAACAAACATTGGTTGTTAAATTCATTAAAATTCTGGTTATGTAAACCCAAAACCCTTACAATAACTCCCTAATAAAATTAAGTTTCCAAAATTTGGCCATGTAAACACTTAGTTCTATGGTTACATTCCCAATCAAGTAATATACGGCATAGTCTAACTTAATATCAAGTTTGTGGATTTAAATTTATTATGGATAAATTTTCTCTTATTTTATCCTTTACATTTATTATTAATATTATGTGGATATTAATTAATAAACCACTTTGGATAAAACATTTATGCATAATTGATTAATTTAAATTATGTCTTTTCACATGAATTTATTTTTTATCTGATAAAAGTCATGCATATATAAAATAAATAAAGAATAATTTATAAATAAATAAATAAAAAATTACCTGATCATGAGATTACATAACATTTGATATATTGAGAAGATAGTAAATCAACATATGACCTATGGGAATAAATCCTTATGCCAGTCTTGGCATGAGTTAAAACATTCCACTTTTCCACCTGTGTATCATCTGTTTTGACATAATTATGCCTCCACCTTAAACCACCTTCATGCACCTTAGGATACTTCATTAATTACAAGTATTTGTAACTCACACATGATTGAGGGGAACTAAAGGGTTGGTTAATGGAGATTATATAAATAACTAAAGACATGACAGTCCTACATAATTACAAAATGAGATATTACTATCATGAAATCTAATTTAATTTATATTAAATAGTTTCAAATACATGTAATAAATTAAATTAAAACATCAAACACATACACAGGTCTTCTTCAATCTCATGAATGATCATACATGTAATGTATATGAAAAATTAACTAGTTAACATTCATATATATTCATTCATTATTTTTAAGATTAATTAAATTTCATTAATTAATTAATTAATTGATTAGTTAAATACCATTCATCTTAATTACCATCCAAATTTATTTATATACACCCATCTTAATGAAAATCATGGAAAAGAAATGGTTGGACTAATTATTATAGATTATTAAAATTAATTAATAAATTAATTAATATTCATTAAAACTATAGAGACCTTAAGATTGACGTACATGGACATTAAATTACTTTTGTGGAATACTTAGTACATAACAAAAACATACACAGAAGAAACGTAATTGTTTAGTGTCTTTGGAAACTCGGAATATAATCTTCTAATCGTGGTGAAATATCTTCAACATCTCCCATAAATATCTTTCCCTTTTTTCTTACCTAAAACCTTTCTTTATATCCTGGGGAAAAGAAAACATAAAATGGGTGAGCTCAAATTCCCAGTAAGGGTAAACATAGAGAACATAAAACAATCCATAAACATTTGAATGTAAAAACATGAACATAAAATCTAAACATGAAAATCATTAGCAAAGACATGAATCTTGGAAGTACGTAAGGAATATATCATAAGGTAACATCAATCATGATAAAATAGCATGGGAATAAAACATGTAATTGTGTCAACCATTCAAAACTTGTTATGATTTACATAGTATCCAAGGCATTGCTTCCAAGACCATCTTAGTGGACAAAGTTCCTTTTTGAATCAAGTTCACTCTCGTTTCAGTCCTGTAACACTGAACCGGATTAATTTACCATTCCAGCCATGTCTATTTCATGAGATATAAATCTTTACCCAATTCATTGGAGGGAGATATAGGTCCCACCCATCTCATATTGAAATCATTCTTTCGTGTTCCACAATATAAACATAAATCATTCATCATAACCCAAGAATAAAATGGGTTTCATAATCATCATTCCATCATAACATAATCCATACAAAAGAATTGGATATCATTTCATCATTAGAAAAGTGAAACCATTTAAATCATATAGACATGATACTTGAAACATACACAAGTGAAATAATGTCATCTTTGATGAAAATGGTTTTGATAAAACACTTGAAATGAATTCTTGAGGAAAATATCCTTTTTTTCTTCAAAATAATTTTCTTTTCACAAAATGTCATGCAATTTTAAAAGAAAAGGATTTTGTTGAAAATAGTCATGAAATCTTCTGTAGTAAGAATCGGGAAAATAAGGCTTTATAAAACCGTAAAAATTTGTTCGTTCCGTATAAGTTAAAAAACATTCTTCTCGTACTTTTTCCAGAAAAGTCACAAAGTACCTCGTAACGTAAACAAAAGAAAGATTCCTTACATAACATTTAGTAAAAGCCAAAAAATGGGTAAAAATGAAATTAAACATGCATGAAAACACTTTTATAAAACATGGACATGGATGATAGAAATAGCCCCAGTAAATACTTACGTATAAGCAATCTCGGATAGAAAACAATTGAGATTGCAACATTATCCCTTAACTTATGTCTGATATGCTTCGTATGTATCTGAACCTCCTGTATAATGATTTAAATAATGTCATTGACTTATTAAATAATCATCTTCATTATTATGATATCATATATGGTTCATTTATGACTTTATATTACCTGTTCTTTTGTAAATTCATGTTAATGTAGCATTTTCGGTAAAATCGATTCATTTGACTTGTAATTATTCATATAATTACTTAGCTCATGATTTATTAATTAAATAATATAAAACATGATTTATATATAATATATATTCAGAATATACATATATATAATAGATTAATAAATGGAAAGAAATACACCATTCATGGAGACGGTAGACCGTACGTACGCATGGACGCTGTTTTCATTTCCTTACTGAGTATAATGGAATTACGTAGATGAAATACGTATATATATACATAAATCCAGTAGCTTTATAATGTCATATATTTCATTATTATTGCTTATATATACTTTATAATCATTCCTTAATGGTTAACATGGAGAATGAATCTCATCGCGTCGTGGAGACGGTAGTCCGTACGTACGCATGAGCGATGATATCATTTCCATAATTATTGAATTGAATTGGAGTGGATGATAAAATATATCAGAATCAGTATGATGTTATAATAACTATTTATAGTTATTCTTTACACCATTATACCCATCCAAGTAAGGTGTTATTGGAAAAATAGATTACACTACGGCGTGGAGACGGTATTCCGTACGTACGCACGCGCGGTGATTTCATTTTCCGTAGGATGGATGGAAGGTGAAATGGGGTTGTTTCATACTTACAATAACATATCAGTATATTAGTGGTACTGATGTTATTACTTCATAATGAAACAACTAAAGAAGAAGAAGTGGAAGAAGAAATAAAGTTGAAAGAATCGATAACGGACTTTACCTCTTCATTGAAGCGCCTCTTTGAGACCTCCTCTTAGGGCACTAAAATTAGTCTTTGAAGATTACCAGGACATCTAGGATGTTTCTAGGGAAGTTTAGAAGAGAATTTTTCAGGGTTTGGCTAATATTGAAGGATCAAAGTGGTGTGAGGAAGAGAGGGAGGAGGTGCCCTTTTATAAGGGAGGAGAGGGGCACCTTTGGAAAAACTAAAAATATTATTTAATTATAAAGTCATATTTGGTTTTAAATAGCTCAAAATTGATTTATTTAAAATATAAGGTGGTGATGGGTCGAAATAATCTCATCCAATAGAATTTGGACAAGTTTAGGTTACTATTTTAAACTTATCATTTCGATTTAACTTTAAGTTAGATAATTTTACTTTTACCGCGTCTTTTTGTGTTCTTACACTATAAGGTTAATAAACTTACTATAACAAGACAAACGAACCCCAAGTTTTTTATTATTAATATATATAACATTATCTAAGTCATTTGGACGAACCTTATATTTTTAGGAATAAAATAACAATTAATAATATAATATTTTTTTAAAAACTATTTTATGTCAATTTTGAAACTATTTGGTAATTGATTTTTGTGAAAATCATTAAGAAATATTAGTTCTAAAAAAGTTACTTATATCACTAATAACATGTCATATTAACCTATAAAATTGATTTAATTCATAAAAAGTATCAAATTATATTTATTTGGGTATTTATAACATCAATTATCTCAATATTTCATTAATAAGATAATTACTGCATCATCTTTGTGTCATAAATAAATTAAATTATTTAATGGCTAAAAATTATAAATAAAATACAATTATGTATTAAATTATTTTATCTTTCTAATTAATATTTATAGTCGAAATTATCTTGTGTATAACCCTATATTAAAATTGATTTACTTATTAAACTTTGATTTTACCTATTTTAACCCTTCTTTAAATAAATTAATATTAAATGTCCTAATCTAATCCAAGTGGGCCTAAATGGTCATATTTTATTCCTAAGGTTGTTTTTGGTCTAATTAAAATTATCCAATAGAATTAGGGCATGTGTTAGGGTAATAATAATATCATGTTTACCCTTAATTACCCTATTTACTTTTAACCGTGGTAAAAAAAGTAAAAAGTTACTATTCACCAAAAATTACATTCATCTCATTGAACCACATTTTACTTATCGAAATCAACCATGTCTCTCGGATTTTTTAAATTCCATTCAAAAAATTGGTAAAATTAAGTTTTATGTAAATTTGAAAATTCTCCTAGGAGGTGGGTAAAAGACGGTCAAAAGTTCAATAAAATTTTTATATATCTAAAATTATTATAAAATGACTCCAATGAATTACATTGAACTTATATAGGTATTATGTATCAATTTTGACCTAAAATAAATTTAAATAAAATAAATAAATATTTAAATAAAAAGTTGGTTTTTAAATAGTAACCCAGTGTTTTCACTATTCATCAAAAATTGAAAGGTTTTAGAAAAATACCAAAATTTCACCCTAGGCTAATTTCGATTTTCCAAATCCAAAAATGAAGTCCATTTTGAAAGATAAATTTTATATAATTTCAAAAAGTGTGTATTACTATTCATAACGGATAGTTCTAATAATATTTTAATAATATATCGTTGTTTAGTAAAACCCAGTATTGCGTACAACACACGCTATCGAGGAAGGTCGTGATTGCGTGTAATGCAAGCCAAGTCAGGGTTGCGTGTTGTGCAAGACTCCTTTTTTGTTTAGTTATAACAGAATCCAACCATTTTTCATTTATACATTGAATATATATATATATATATATATATATATATATACTCAATGTTGCGTAGAATGACTATTATCAAAAAAACATGAAATTGTGTGTAAAAAAATCTAAGAATAGTGTTGTGTATACTGCACACTAATACGGTGTTGCATAAAGCACAAGAAAATCTTGTTTTAGCATAAAACACATGACATCAAATAAATTAAAAAGAATACTTATCATAAAATATCGGGTTGTTGCATTCTACCCCCCTTAAAACGAATTTCACCCTCGAAATTCGTCAGGGTTATACATGGTTTTATACTTGAAAGTTTCTTTAATTGAAACCCACATCGTAATATGAAATACCAAAACTTGGATTTAAAAACTAAAGTATGAAACGTAATGGTTACCCAAATTAACAAATCATTGGGTTTCCACATAGGAGAACATAGGTGAAAATATAGATATGGAAGAGAAATCTAACCGTCATGTTCTGATGGAGAGTGGTAGAGAACATGGCTATGAAAAATTAAACAATCACAAAGCCATAAATTTGTTATGATCTAGGGTACAATCTGATTCATCAGATATAAGGGCACTAGGATAACATTTTTGGTTTTAAAGATCATTTCCCTAAAGTTGAAGAATTTGAATTAGAATAAATACTTACTTTATTTTGGTACAATATCACTGTTGTTCGTGCCATGAACAATTTC
Source organism: Viscum album (assembly GCA_963277665.1). Lineage (NCBI taxonomy): Eukaryota > Viridiplantae > Streptophyta > Magnoliopsida > Santalales > Viscaceae > Viscum > Viscum album. Next base: position 1,110,470,631 of record OY728128.1, on the reverse strand, counting down.
CACTTCATCTCTTAAAGAAATGAAGTTTAATTTGTTATTCGTGAAGTGTTAATAGATCATGTGATAGAATGATGGGGCATTCCATCTTTTTCAAACAAAAGGTTAGCAAAAGTTATCAAATATAAATAAGTCCATCTATGGTGAGGTTAATCATATACGATTCCAAAAATGAACTTATACTTCATATATCATACCTCATAATAAAATAAAACTTGTTTCTACTAACCAAGGACTTCCTGTAGGCCATTGGTAGGCGATAAAGCCTAGTCACACTTCGGTTGTGGGTTCGATTCCCACAGCCTTGTCCGACGCGATGGGCTGTCGCCCATCCTGCAGGTTGTCGTTTTTCTAAAACTATATTACTATAAAATCCCATCAATAATATTGAAAAAAGTTCTATCCTTAAACAATACTAACTTATGTCTAACATAATCCATTCCAATCTTTAGGCTTATCTAAAATACTTCGGTCCAATCTCATAGTATACAGAAAATGATTACTTGAATTTTCACATAACGATCACGTGAATGCCATCATTTATCCCCCATATATCATAAGATATATCTTATTGGTCAAATTACAAACATGTGAATACTTTAATCATTTATTCTCTTGAAGAATTAATACCCATTGAACCTTAGTGAAAACATGAATGCAATTAAAAGATAACACTTTCCACATACCAAAATCCTCAAAATTCTATATACTCAAACCATGATATCACTTAGTCCTTATACCAATCATGATCTCATGAATACAATCAAACATATCATTGTCTTCTTATCCCTTCATTATGCGCATATCATCTGCTTTCCAAAATATTTGAATCACTTTCATGGTTACCGGTACCATTCAACATATACTTTCAAATACATTAGGAAAAACAATAGTGTAACAATCCTTAGATGATTATTTATTCCATAGTACCATACATTATTCTTTATAAACATAAAATCATTCCACTAACTTATTAAACCACTGACTGAGCTTCATCATTTCTTTCATCTCATATTTCATTTGTAGTCTCTTCATCATCATCCACATAAATACTACTCATATGACCATGCTAATTCTCTTCATTGGTTTTCATAATGCCCATACATTCCACATTTAAAACATCTAATCATTGTTGATGTCGTAGAAATACCAGTATCCTTTTCCATGGTGTTAACTGAACCTTTTCCTTTGCACTTATTGGCTTTGTGTCCTTCTTTTCCACACCCAAAGCATCTTCCAGATCCTTTGAAACAATCTCCCCGATGCCTCTTCCCACTTGATTTACATGGGGGAAATTGAACTTTCTTTCCCCTATGATCATCATGAAACTCCATCTTTCTCTTATTATCTGAGTCGGGAAACTTACCAAAGTTAAGATTATTAATAATATTATGAGATTTCTTATTTGGCATAATAACGATGTTTGTAATTTCAGATATCGTTTCATTTGGTTTCTCATGAAGAATATCATTCCATTGTCCGCTATATCCTCCATTATCTTGAATCTTCCAGTTTCCAGCCATTTTCTAAAACCCAAAAAGAATAGTGTGAGAGGAAAAAATCATGCTAGGGAAAACAACATAGTAAAGGGGGAGTACCCTCAATATCTAACATCTTAGGTTAAATTCTAAAATCATTACCGTAGTTCTAATACTATATCCTATATGTATACTTATCCTTAGGGACATCCCTAGACATACCTTATAAATATCTCTAGGGATCTCACTAACGTTTTCGCATCCTAGTTTCCAAAGGTTGACTAAACCTTTCCTCTGATACTAACTGTAGAGACCCTAAGATTGACGTACATGGACATTACATTACTTTTGCGGAATACTTAGTACATAATAAAAACACACACACAAGGACTGTAATAGTTTAGTGTCTTTGGAAACTAGGAATATAATCTTCTAATCGTGGTGAAAGATCTTCAACATCTCCCATAAAGATCTTCCCCTTTCTTTTATTACCTACAACCTTTATTTATATCCTGCGGAAAAGAAAACATAAAAGGGGTGAGCTCAAATGCCCAGTAAGGGTAAACATAGAGAACATAAAACAATCCATAAATAGTTGAATGTAAAAACATGAATATAAAATATAAACATCAAAATCTTTAGCAAAGACATGAATCTTGGAAGTATGTAAGGCATATATCATAAGGGAACATCAATCATGATAAAATAGCATGGGAATAAAACATTTAATTGTGGCAACCATTCAACACTTGTTATGATTTCCATAGTAGCCAAGGCATTGCTGCCAAGACCATCTTAGTGGACAAAGTCCCTTTCTGAATCAAGTTCACTCTCGTTTCAGTCCTGTAACACTGAACCGGATTAACTTTCCATTCCATCCATGTCTATATCATGAGATATAAATATTTACCCAATGCATTTGAGGGAGATATAGGTCCCACCCATCTCATATTGAAATCATTCTTTCGTGTGACACAGTATAAACATAAATCATTCATCATAACCCAAGAAGAAAAAGGGTTTTGATAAACATCATTCCATCATAACGTAATCCATACAAAAGAATTGGATATCATTTCATCATTAGAAAAGTGAAACCATTTAAATCATAGAGACATGATACTTGAAACATACACAAGTTCAATAATGTCATCTTTGATGAAAATGGTTTTGATAAAACACTTGAAATGAATTCTTGAGGAAAATATCCTTTTTTCTTCAAAATAATTTTCTTTTCACAAAATTTCATGCAATTTTAAAAGAAAAGGATTTTGTTGAAAATAGTCATGAAATATTTTGGAGTAAGCTTCATGAAAATAAGGCTTTATAAAACCGTTAAAATCCGTTCGTTCCGTATAAGTTAAAAAAACATTCTTCTCGTACTATTGCTGGAAAAGTCAAAAAAGTACCTCGTAACGTAAAAAAAATAATGATTCCTTACATACCATTTAGTAAAAGTCAAAAATGGGTAAAATGGACATTAAATATACATGAAAACACTTTTATAAAACATGGACATGGATGATATAAATAACCCCAGTAAATACTTTAGTATAAGAAATCTCAGATAGAAAACAATTGAGATTGCAACATTATCCCTTACCTTATGTCTGATATGATTCGTATGTATCCGAACCTTTTGTATAATGATTTAAATAATGTCATTGACTTATTACATAATCATCTTCATTGTTATGATATCATATATGGTTCATTTATGACTTTATATTACCCGTTCTTTTGTAAATTCATGTTAATGTAGCGTTTTGGGTAAAATCGATTCATTTGACTTGTAATTATTCATATGATTAATAATCTCACGATTAATTAATTACATAATATAAAACATGATTTATATATAATATATATTCATAATATACATATATATAATAGATCAATAAATGGAAAGAAATACATCGTTCATGGAGACGGTAGACCGTACATACGCATGAACGCTGTTTTCATTTCCTTATTGAGTATAATGGAATTAAGTAGATGACATAAATATATATATATACATAAATCCAGTATCTTTATAATGACATATATTTCATTATTATTGCTTATATATACTTTATAATCATTCTTTAATGGTTAACATGGAGAATGAATCTCATCGCGTCGTGGAGACGGTAGTCCGTACGTACGCACGAGCGATGATATCATTTCCATAATTATTGAATTGAATTGGAGTGGATGATACAATATATCAGAATCAGTATGATGTTATAATAACTATGTATAGTTATTATTTACACCATTATACCCATCCATGTAAGGTGGTATTGGAAAAACAGATTATACCACGGCGTGGAGACGGTATTTCATACGTACGCACGCGCGATGATTTCATTTTCTATAGGATGGATAGAAGGTGAAATGGGGTTGTTTAATACTTATAATAACATATCAGTATATCAGTGATACTTATGTTATTAATTCCTAATAAAATAACTAAAGAATAATAAGTTGAAGAAGAAATAAAGTTGAAAGAATCGGTAACGGACTTTACCTCTTCATTGAAGTGCCTCTTTCAGACCTCCTATTAGGGCACTAAAATTGGACATTGAATAAGACCAGTACATCTAGAATGTTTCTAGGGAAGTGGAGAAGATAATTTTTCAAGGTTTGGCCGAGATTGAAGGCTCAAAGTGGTGTGAGGAAGAGAGGGAGGAGGTTCCCTTTTATAAGGGAGGAGAGGGGCACCTTTGGAAAAACTAAAAATATTTTTTAATTATAAAGTCATATTCGGTTTTAAATAGCTCCAAATTGATTTATTTCAAAGCTAAGGTGGGGAGGGGTCTAAATAATCTCATCCAATAGAATTTAGACAAGTTTAGGTTACTATTTTAACCTTATCATTTAGATTTAACTTTAAGTTAGATAATTTTACTTTTACCGTGTCTTTTTGTGTTCTTACACTATAAGGTTAATAAACTTACTATAACAAGCCAAAAGAACCCCAAGTTATTTATTATAAATATATAAAACCTTATCTAAGTCCTTTTGCCGAACCATAGATTTTTAAGAGTAAAATAACAATTAATGATATAATATTTGTTTTAAAAACTATTTTATGTCAATTTTGACACTATTTGGTAATTGATTTTTGTGAAAATCATAAAAGAAATATTAGTTCTAAAAAAGTTACTTAAAGCAATAATAACATGTCATATTAACCTAAAAAAAATTTTTAATGCATAAAAAGTCTCATATTTCATTTATTTGGCTATTTATAACATCAATTATGTCAATATTTCATTAATAAGATAATTACTGCATCATATTTGTGTCATAAATAAATAAAATTATATAATGTATAAAAATTATAAATAAAATAAAATTATGTAGGAAATATGTTTATCTTTCTAATGAATATTTATAGTCGAATTTATCTTATGTATAAAATTATATTAAAAATTATTTACTTATTAAACATTGATTTTACCTATTTTAACTCTTCTTTAAATAAATTAATATTAAATGTCCTAATCTAATCCAAGTGGGCCTAAATGGTCATATTTTAATCCTAAGGTTGTTTTTTGTCTAATTACACTTATCCAATAGAATTATTACATTGGTTAGGGTAATAATAATATCATTTTTACCCTTAATTACCCTATTTACTTTTAACCGTGGTAAAAAAATAAAAAGTTACTATTAACCACAAAATATTTTCATCTCATTGAACTACATTTTACTTACTGAAATCAACCGTGTCTCTTGGATTTTTTAAATTCCATTCACAAAAGTGGTAAAATTAAGTTTTATGTTAATTTGTAAATTCTCCTAGGAGGTGGGTAAAAGACGGTCAAAAGTTCAATAAAATTTTTATATATCTAAAATTATTATAAAATGACTCCAATGAATTGAATTGAACTTATATAGGTATTATATATCAATGTTGACCTAAAATAAATTTAAATAAAATAAATAATTATTTAAATAAAAATTTTGTTTTTAAATAGTAACCCAGTGTTTTCACTATTCGTCAAAAATTGAAAGTTTTCAGAAAAATACCAAAATTTCACCCTAGGCTAATTTCGATTTTCTGAATCCAGAAATGAAGTCCATTTTGAAAGAAAAAATTTATAAAATTTAAAAAAGTGGGTATTACTATTCATAACGGCTAGTTCTAATAATAGCTTAATAATATGTCATTGTTTAGTAAAACCCGGTATTGCGTACAACACACGATTTCTAGGAAGGTCGTGATTGCGTGTAATGCAAGCCAAGTCAGGGTTGCGTGTTGTGCAAGACTCCTTTGTTGTTTCGTTATAACAGAATCCAACCATTTTTCATTTATACATTGAATATATATATATATATACTCAATGTTGCGTAGAATGACTATTATAAAACGAACTTGAAATTGTGTGTAACACAATCTAAGAATAGTGTTGCGTATACTGCACGCTAATACGGTGTTGCGTAAAGCACAAGAAAATCATTTTGTAGCATAAAACACATGACATCAAATAAATTAAAAAGAATACTTATCATAAAATATCAGGTTGTTACAAAAACCATTATTAAATCTTCAAACACTTAAATTTCCAATCAAAGTGATAATGTTCTAGTGATAAAATTTTCAATTTAATGTAATTTAAGTCATACCTATTATTAGGAGACTACATGGTGTGTACTATCGAGCTACATGCCATGTATGTCATTTTCCATGATCCCAGGTTACATGTGGGGGGTTCGATGCGTATCTTGATTGGACTACACAACATGTACGTACTAGCTACATGTAGTGTATCACAGTTGTCATGAGTTCTCACCACCCACAGAAGGACTCTTTGTGTTTGTCTGGTTCATGACTACATGACATGAAAAATCCATCTATATGTTGTGTATCTTACTAATCATGTGTTTTGCATAGCTTGTGAAGGAACTCAGAATATATTTAATATGGAGGAAATATTGAACCACACAGCTTGTAGAAGATAGATACATGCCATTTATGTCATTATTTCTCTAGGTAGTCATTCTCACACAGTTAAGTTGTGTTAAGGACCACACATGATGCATGAATATAACCGTTAAACCATGTAGACTACACAATGTGTACACCAGTTATATGTTCTATAATTTGACTTGTCATGTGATTTGTTGTCCCAATCTATATGTGGTGTGAAATAAATTCACCATGTATAGTTACTACTCGGCGTGTCTTGTATCACATGACATGTCCTAGTGTAGTGAACTAGGTTATACATCATGCACTATCGCTACACACCATGTTATCCCATGGTGTTCATACATAACCATTGATACTTTTTTATGGAATCCCCAATCATTCTACATATATTCTTAGTCCTTTACGAAAATGAAAATTTAAACAACAATGATTAATATTTAAAAAAAATAAATTAAAATCATATTTAAGAATGAATAATATGAACTGAAAAATTCACCCACGATTGTGTATATATACCAACAATCAAATAAATTATTATAAATTTATAAAATGAAGTTTATAATAAAACTTAATGGTTTTTATCACAATAGAAGATAATTTTGTGGGCGTTAAAATAATATTTATATTAATTTATCATTTCCCAAAATCTTGAGAGAGGATCCTTCACATTAAATTTAAAAGTAATTTTTTTAGATATAGAAAAATGGATTACCGAATATTAGGGTATTTTCATCATTGATGAATTTTATCTTTCAAAAACTTTATTCGGATTACCTTAATTTCTCTTGGATCATTCAAGTGTAGAATCCCTCCAGTGGTGATCCACATAGACTTCATTGATCACAAAATGACACTGATTGATTTACTGGTGCTAGCATAGTGAATCAAATGTCTTTCATTGTTCAACAAGATCTTTCATGTTCCTTAAGGATTGATGGATTTATTCTTATTCTTGAGAGGATGAGATATGGAATTAAAAATAATGAGAGAAGTCTATTGTGCGTAACGATTCTCTATTATTAATTTTTTATTAACCATATACAGTAGATATAACCATCTATTTATAGATCTAGGGTTCAAGTTAAAATATTATCTAATTGTGTACTTACCCTTAAATATTATAATACTCTTTAATAAAATCCATTACAAATTTATAATTATAATATTATTCTTTTATGGTGTGCATGCTAACTTTTACAATAATTAATAATATTTTACTGGCTTGTAAGTTAATATTTATCACTAGAAGTGGTCTTTGTATGTTCAAAATCCTTGGAATTTATTGAATATCTGAATAAATATTTAATAAAATATTTCATTCATCAAGAAATATTTGTGATCGATAAAACAATATTAATATTATTCCTCTATATTGAGAATAATATTTATTCCATTAATTAAATTCCAATAGAATTTAATTGAGATCAATATAAACACTTAGTGTGTGACCCTCTAGGATTCCTTATTAGCATGATGGAGTGCCTAAAGTCCAAGATTATAGTCATGAAACATGTCAGGGAACCAAAGAGAAGAAACTTAATGTGTCAATGACAATAACCAAGTACCAACACTCGCTATATAATATAATCCCTTTGTTGAAATATCTCACCAACAAGGTTTCACAACCATGTCATCAACGTATGTTCTCAATATTTCTTTGTTTAACAATCCAAAATAAACAAATTGTTGAATTATGTCCATATATTGTAATGTGATGATTCTATTCAAATCAATGGGATGAGATATAATCTTACATAATTATGGATAGGGAAAATCCTTCCTTGAATTATCTATTAATAACATGTCATTCGTGATTCACCAAACTCACCCTACATCTTATCAACATATGGGGAGATAGTTTTTTTTAGTAAATCTAAGTGAGAGATTCATGATATGCATCAATGATAATCGTAAAGTATAAGGATCATTACACATTCTTGCATAGAGTAATATCAATTGACACCAAAAGATGCATAATTTCTATTTGTAAGTTTATTGTCATTATCTCTATGCTTAGAGACTACTAAGTGTGAATTTCATGAGAAGAATTCCCATATTCTTAAGAGTACTTGAACCTGATAGTCTACATACTATGTGTCCTATCATAGTACATTATACAACCATAGAACAATATTTCATAATATATTCATAGGACATCAAGGTTATTATCGTATTAGGGAACTAATATAAACTTATCAGTGTTAAAAACAACCTTGGACATTACTAATTAATTTAATTCATAAAAATGAAAAATATGTCACAAGATGGTTTATTAATATATATATGATTGATTATATATGAAATAAAATTACAAACAAATGGTCCTAGGACACCCACTCTAACATTATGGTCCATAATTTCCCACCATAGGCAAGACCGGATGCGCTACAATGGAAAAAAAAATTTGAAGTAGATCATTGATTTCATCTTAATTCTCTACTACATGAGATGTAGAACCTATAACAACAAACCAATATGGGATAGCATCCTTAAGAAAGAAAAAAATAAAAAATTAATATATTCTTCCTTTTAGATCCATAGCATACAGGAAAAGATGCATCCTTGTCATATCTTGGACGAATACCCAAGAAAGATGAATACCAAGATCCCTCATGAAAATAAATTGAAACCAATGTCATGTGGAAATTCCATCGATCACAAGGAACCCTAGTCACCAAGGAAATCACCCAGACTTAAGATTATGCTCCCGATCATCATAACCTCCACTATAAATCACATTTCAATTAAAAACAAGCATATTTTATTATATTAAAATATAATAAATCAGTTTTATAATTAAATATTTAATATTATTTACAAAAAAATATTATTTTTAAATATATAAACCATAAGTAAATAAATATTTATTATTCATTTTTATTAAAATAAAAATTATCTATTTTATTAACATATAAAATGAATTAATATATATATACCTATACAAGTAATGTTTATATATTAATATTTGTTTTTCAATATAGAAATATATATTTGTGTATATATTCTGATATATGTAAATAAATTCATATATAATTATTTGTGTGTGTATGTGAGAAATATAAATATGTGTGTGTGTAAATATGTGTGTATCTATGTTTTTTCAATATTGTGTAAATAAAGCATATATAAATTTATTTTTATAAATAAATAATTATCATTAAATATAATATAAAAACATATTTACTCAAAATAATTAAAAATGCATTATAAAAAATTATATCTATATATCTAATTATAAGAAAATATGTATAATTATGTAAATATATATAGACATATAAATATATCTATAATGTATAAAATTTATATCTAAATATACAATATATAGACATCTTATAAAACATTATTTAAAAAAATTATATAAATCATATAGAATTAATTATTATACACTTTATTCAAAATAGTATCTAGGAGTTTTTTAACACTTTAAAAATATATGAATATATATATATATATATGTATATACTTATACGAATGTATATAGAATGATTATATATACATGTGTGTGTGTGTATTAATAAATAAATATATATTTATATTTATATTTATATTCTAACATATGAAAATGAATATTAATGTATAATATATTTAAATAAATATAAAAATATTTGTACATATCATGCACACCCACATAATCATCTATATTTATAAATTTATTTAGAAAGACTTATATAAATACATATAAATTGTGAATAAAAAAATTAATGTAAATATATAAAACTAAATTGAATTTCAAAAAATATAGATTAAAAGAATAATAGAGATGTTGTGAAGGGGTTCGAAATGCATAAGGTAGATCATTGGATCGAATCCTGTTGCCCACAGCGGTGAACATTATTTGGGCAATGGAAATGGCTGACAAAGGTGCCTTGTAAGCACTAATAAAAGGGGGTGCATGGGAGTGTGGAATCATAGTTCAAGAATGGAAGGGGTTCGAGCAGTTTATTTTTTTTAAAATTTTGTCATCACTAATAAAGGGTGATTTATCAATACTAGTAAAATATGAATTTTTTCAAGTGGTCGGCCCCTTTGTCAAAAAGGGTTCATTTATTAGTTTTTTTGTATTATCTCTAATAAAGGGAGACTTTATCAATTACTTTTTAGTGATGATAAAGACCCATTTATTATCACTTTATTAGAACTGATAAAAACCACAACTTTTAATGATGCTAAGATTTATAGGGATCTTTAGTGTAGATGAATCCCATTTCTAGTTCTTTTAAGGCATGATCTGCATTAGTGTAAAATATTGAATAAAAAAAGATGGATCACTGGTAAGAGTGTTTTCTTTGTAAAGTGGTATGGGCATGGGTAGTGACTAAGTTGCTTCATAATAGAGTGAATGAGGCCTCAAAACCAATTAATTATTTTTGAAAAATATTTTATTGAGTTTTATTTATCCTTGAAATCAGTTCTAATAAACACAACTTTATTTTAAAGACCATTATAACATCAATATTTTTCTAGCACTGATAAAAATGACTTATAGAACTAATAATGGAATTATTTTAAGTAGTGTATTATCATTAGAAACTATCAAATAATGGTATATCACTTCCACGAATGTGGAATCCTAATATTCTTATAGTAAAAGGAGTAGACATCCCACATACCTTTTTTCAGGTGGTAACCCTAGATTGACATAGTTGAGGTAAATTTTAATTCCCCATTATCTATAATGAATAAATATTATAAAATTTTCAAGATAAATTTAGGTAAATATAACTAGATTAATACACAAGAGTTCAAATTTAATGACCCCACTACTCAGATTTAATAACTCTTCCAATGTTATTTTAGGAACAAAATTAATATATTAAAACTAATTTATTAATTTAATTTGATAAACCAACTAATGTAATATTTTAACCAGATATAAAAATTATATTTTATTTAAAGTGTAGTTATTTTCTATAAAAGAATCCATATAATAAAATATTTCTAATGAAGGGGGATTCTCCACTATTAAATCTCATATTTTAATTAATATCTCAAAACATGTGGAGTGGAATGTGCCACGTTAACTTCTATCTTTTATTTTTTAATAATTTAACTTTTAAGTTCATCCAATATGTGAAAAATAGTTGAATAATTATAGAGAAGAATCTCGTATAAAGGGTTCGGATCTCAAGCCTGGAGGTCAGACACCGATATGAGTGGGAGGAAGATTTGCGAATGTGGGGGAAGTTAGAGGTATAGTTAGAGATCAACGCTGGAATGAAAAAGTTTCATGACATATTCAGTAGTCGCTCCCACTATATTCTTATACACCTCACCCATGACATGGATTCCCACTTCATGACCAACACATGATGTAATTATCACCACCACCATCTTCAAGGAGGTATCAATATATATTAATGAGTATATCACCCTATGGTTTCTAAATTATTAATTGGATTCTATTTTCATGATTCAATTTATTTTATTTTTTCTGTATTGTAATTTTTAATGTAATATAAAAATAAATAAATATATCTCTCTATATTTTATCTTTTAGGATTGTTATTCTAGCTATTTCTAGGTTTTGTATTACTCCTTTATCTGGTCAAATATTTTTTAGTCCCCTTAGTGCCTTGATGGGATGGCTCCTCACACCTAGGAGGTGCTAAATCCATTTTCCCTCTAGAGGGGTGGATATTATAGTGACACAATACTTAAACACACTTTATTATTTCATCATTTATAACATCATTTCCCAATAATACATTACAATTATTTAGAGTTATAGTTTCTTTGAAAGATTATATATATAAACAGGTCATCTTAATTGTAAAAAATATTTGATTTATTTAAAACTATAAATAGTTCTCCTAACTCCCATAAATCTTCTAAAAAGGCATATGATATCTAAGGGAAAATCCATAAATAAATGGGTGAGTTTGAAATTTCAGTATGGGAATAAACATGTTAAAATATCATAACATGAGAATCAAGATGCATATCATAATATCATAAAGAGAGTGATCATAAGCATGAAAAGTTTGAATAAGTAATTGAAATAATAATTTCATGGAGTCATAAGCATGTGAAAACATTGTGATCATAACATCAAACATACTAGAAAAAATAATATTGTATAACCTATATTATAATCATAGTATGATTCATCTAATAACAATCATAGCATAGTGTGCTTAGGCTAAACACTTTTGTAGCATACATGGAATCTCATGAGACATTCACATTACCTAACGCATTGAACTAATATAATGGACCCAACCATAACAACTTAGTCTAACCACCCTAATATTATGTAGAATAATATGTTTTCTCTAAAATGAAAAAATAAATCATACATAAATATTAAGAATGATAAAACCCATGAGAATAAAGTGGGTTTCAAAATATTGATTTAATGAATAAATTAAGGCAATGTCATAAGGATTCCAAAGATACGAAGAAATTAAATCATTTTTAACATTAAAAATTTCAAAAGAAACATATCTCTTGAACATAGAATTATAATTTAAAAAAATCATGAGAATGATTCGGTTAAGAAAAAATGAAAGTGAACAATTTTGGTGAACAATTATGAAATATGTAAAGGGTATTTTTAAAAAATAAAAAAGTCTTATCAATATCCATAAAAAATAGTTTAACCAAGATATTTATTTATAAAATAATAAGGGTTTTTATAAGAAATTTATGGTTTAAAAATATTTTATGCAAGTGATGCTTGACATGAGATCAGGTTTGGGAAATTTTCTTAAAATCATGTTTACATAAATGTGTGAATTTTGAAAGGAACTAAAAAATTTTATAACTCCATAAATGAAAAGGATATTCAACTAGGTATATATTTAAGGTGAATATATATAAAATAAAGTAGGTAAATGAGAAGAATGTGGCATAAAAAGGTAGAAAAATAAAGGGAATTCATAATCAGAAAGTCTTCAGGGAGGTATAAAATATCATTTTTTATGATTAAAACCACCTTTTTTAGAATACCAAATCATAAAAAATAAAATAAGAAAACATTATTTTTAATATATTTTAAGTTAAATATGATTTTAACATGATTTAACATAATGATGTTCCCAATTAAAAAAGAATAACATTAGCGGGAAGGGAAATTATGGAAAAGTAGGGGAAACCATTGTTTAAATGAATGATAATTATTCTTAACAAAGTTTCATGTAAAAAAAGATTATAACTCTCTATTAATGAATACATAAATCAAAAATTGATCTCCACTGACAGAAATGGGGCATACCATATGAAATAAAAGTTTATTTCAGTGGAAAATAATTATAGCTCAAAAAATAAAATTAAGATATAAAAAACCATTAAATTTTAGGGAAGAACTCAATTATAGTCCACATCAAGGGAAATCCAGATTGTAAGAAATTTTTACATGTTAAAAATTAATTAATGATATTATAATTTAAGGTGGAAGTAGATACACCGTAAAAATTTCAAATTGGTGAAAAAAATTAAAACATGTCCCAATAAAGATAAATTGAGATGAAATCTCTTGCCTATGTCTGAAATCACTCAACTCTTACACTAAAATTTCCTTAACATAGATGTAATCCATTGTTTACCTCCTTAAGACTTATTATCTCAGTAATTTTTTGAGACCAAGGCTTCAAAGGTATGAGGTGGATGTTGAGGAGAGACTATGGAAGAGTTTTATGTAACTCATTAGGACTCCCTAGATTGATATTTTGGAATGTTTTGAGGTTCCACTATATTAATTACATCTCCTATGTTGGAAAAATCATACCCGTTGTGACATTGATGGGTCAAACAATATTTTGAGTGTTATCCCTTTCCCTTCGATTCATTATATTTTTATATTTTTTGTCGATTCCTCCTATTCTAATTTTGGTCCTGATTCTACTCAAAGTGCCTTGGTATCTCTAATAAGGTGTTCATCATAATAATTTATGATTTGAATTATTATTCTTCCTTTATATATGTGGTGGTTATCTGGGTTCTTTTCTACATCTATGATCTTTGGATCCCTTTTAGAAACAAAGCCCCAATGTAATGGCCTATTACCAGAAATAGAACCTGATTTTATTTTTATGTTTTTTGTTGTCTTTTTTGTATCAGTTATTCATTTTTTCTACTCATGGTTGAATTTAATTTTACCTAATACTTTTTTCTAATATATTTAGTTCAATTAATCTTCCCTATTTTTTTATTAAATGTTTCATAGGTTATTTTTTTGGTCTGTCATTTTGCATGTGCCCCAACTACTGCATTCTATTGATGGTTATATTATATGTCATGTTTCTTTAGGGTTCATGATTTCTTATACTTTTAGAGACACCATTATGGAACTAATTTATTTAAAAAAAAATTTGTTTAATTTCCATAATAATTTTTTTCATTTATTTCTTCCATTTATAATTTTCTATGCATGCATTAAAAAGAAACTTTTAATTCTTTTTTTATAATAATGCACAAATTTTGATTCTAAATCTTAATTTGTTATCCTTATTCATGCCCATTGGTTACACATAGTATTTATATTTTCTTACCCTTATGTAACATTGTAAGATTTTAAAATAATAAAATTATGTTCGATAGCATATATTATATGTGACATCAAGCTTAAGTGGAACACAAAATATTGTTATTTAAATATAACTATTATAACATAGACACAAACTTGGAGCATTTGAATAGGACTAACCATGATATGATATATATATAAAATAATAATTTATTCGTTAATTATTTTGAAATAAGAACTCAAATTTTAGAAAATAAATTTTATTCTTAAAAATATGGTTTCATCATAAATGATTTTTATTGCTTTTTGTGAGAAAATATTATAATTAATATCTATAACTTTTAGAAATTTTATTTAATAAATATGATAAAAATTTTATAATCAACATATAAAAATTATCTTAGGATGGTTTTATTTGAAAAGATTTACTTTCTAGTAAATAGTGAAAAATACTATTTTTGGTTGAAATTTGTATATTTGTTTCATGAATTTAAAAAATTCCATTTTAAAAAAATGGTTTCAAATAAAAATTATTTCCTTTAAATTATTGATAATACATTTAATTTCATTGGAATCAAGTTTATCTTTGAATTTTGTATAAAAATATTTTTATACTTAAAATAGACATTTGTCTTCAAAATTTCTTTTCACTGTGTTCTACGTTCTTATCCAACATAAATTTCTACCACTTCTATAAATTGAATCTTGAAAAATGGATTCTGGATTTAGAATAATGAGATCCAGATTTTTTAAATATTTCCATTTTATTTTTTTCCATTATAAATATTAACCTAGGTAAATTTTTTTTCTTTACGGTAAGGGTATATCGGGAAAAGTAAGGTTAAAATTTTGGGATGTGGATTTAAAAATTCTATAACACTTTACTTGTTCAAATATATGGGTGTATTTTGGCCATTTACATGCAGAAATCAGATATATGTCCACTTGGATGATTATATCATTGAATATGACATTTATATTAATTAAAGAAAAAATAACACAGAATATCACACTCCTGACTTTAATATCTCAAATATTTTATCATAAGGGTAAAAATGGGTTATTTTAGTTATAATTGTTTAATTTAAATATAAATTATTTTTTTATTATATTAATTAATTTATATTTTTAGTGATTGAATAATTACCCTATATTTATAAAGAGCGTCGATATAATATTTATTCAATTTTTATAAAAATAAATTGAATGATTTTAAACATGTTAAATTCTTTACAATTATGATTAATATTTTAGATCAAAGAATATTTTAGATAAATATGACATATTAGGGATGTTTTGTAGTATTATATTAAAATTCCATCTTTTTATAGGTGTCTTTAAAGTCAAATTAAATGAATAGTGTCAAAAATGATATTAATGATATTTTATGTTAAATAATATTTTATAAAATTATTTAGAAATCATAAAAATCCTTCAAGAGGCCTAGTAGGATGGAAAATGGTCTAATTTTTCATACCTTCTACATTTATTTAAAAATTATTAGATTATATGTAATATTTTAACTTTATAAAAGTGAAAAGTTTGATAATGTAGTTAAGGTAGAAATCAGTTTAAAAGGGGGTTAAACCAAAAAGATAATATTTTAAAAACCACATAAACATATAAAAATTTTATTTGTTGATGGGATTTCTACCTCACCCAAATTTTTCTTTTAATCCATATCCATTTAGAATCATTTTTATAGATAATTATTTTATTATATTTTAATCTTTTAATAAATTGAAAGAGTTTCCATCTCATCCCTTTTAAGAGTAAACCACTTTCTCTCAATTATTCACACCACATTGAGAAATATATCTTATCTAACCCCTTACCATTTCACTTCTAAACATCACTAACCACTATGTAGAAGTTCTAGTCATCTTAAAAGACTATTCCAAGGGTCCTTAAGTATAGTGAATCTACTTTTTATTTCTTTACTATTACATCATTTTAAAGATAAACAACACAATAGTTATAGATTCAAGGATCATGAGGTTTAATATCTTGGTAAAATTAGGATCATACATCACTTATACGTAACAAAACATAAAAATTATTAAAATTAATCTTATTTATACTCTTGAAATATCTCACACTCTACATTGTACTTGTATTCGCCTAAGTGTATATATCAAATAAACGGTGAGCTAAGATCCTAGTAAGAGGAGGATGAATAGAATTAATCAACATATCATGGTTGAGAATATTCATCATCATCACATCATCAGCATAAGGTTATCATTATAATCAAGAGAGAAACATATTATAAATTCATGGAATGTAGAAATTCATAAAAAATAAATATCATATCATAATGGTCAAATATAACACATAGTTTAAAAAAAATATAACATCATGTTCACACATAACATATGTGCATAAATCATAACATCATCAATTTGAAAAAATAGAGAATCATGTTAAGGAATAATACACATTATCACATGAGATACATTATATAAAACATTTAATCATAGTTCTATAGAATTCATGCCCACCCATCACATCATAATATTTACATAATCATCCATTCCATAAAAAAAATATAGCAATCATAGTCATGAAATAACCCATGTAAGGGAATGGGTTTCATAATTATTTCATAAATAATAATTTCCTGAATTAAATCAAAGTTCCAAAATGAATAAGGTAAAATATATTTTTCATAAACATAATCATTATTGAGTGAAGAAGAAAAAACTCAAGAGGAGTAAAATATCTGATTTTTAAAGTAAAGTTTCTTGGGGAAATCTCTTTATTTGGCATATAAATCAAGGTGGTAACATTTATATCCTTGAAATAAAAGTGAATAATAGTGAAATTATATTTAATAAACATTATAGTAATATCCATAATTAAATTGATGTCAAATAGGGATAACCCAAAGAATTAGAGTTGGGTACAAGAATCCCCTTACCTTAAATCCCTCTTTATTTTGTCTCTTTTACACCTCCTGAATAATAAAAATTAATTTATTAAAAAAATTATCTAGAAGTGATTTTTTTCTCTTTTTACCTCTATTTATCAATAATGGTAATTTTATTATATTTCTTAATTTCCATGGTTAATTTGAAGACATTTTAAAGTTATTGTTTCCTTAAAACTTTACGTTTTTATTTTATTTCACCAATTTATTTGATGTAATTTATATATTCATAGAATTAATTACATAATCATAAAAAAATTATTTATACATTTATATATCATAAATAATTTTTAATAAACACTCCTAGGGTTTGTGGTAAGAAAATAACAGCAAATGTACTCATTGGTAGTTAACAGTCTGTTAACAGAAACATTGTCCAAATATGAAGAAAAAGAGGTATAAAATATAAATACATCAAAAATACAATTTTAATAGTACTTTAAAATCATTAATATAATTTTAAAATTCTTATTAATTAAATTTTAGAAGATTTTATTTTGAAATCAATTGGGAAAACAGAGATAGTAAGAAGAGAATTAGAGAAGTGTTTGAAAAAATGCTTACTCTTTCCTCAGTATAGCTTCTCTTGTACGACACTAAAAGTCCATTGATCTTTAGAGTTTCTTTACTCCAAAACATCCATAGGTATTATAAAGGTTTTTGAAATGTAGGATTTATGCTGAACTATTTTTTGGGGAAGTGAAGGAGAATTGGTTTTCTATGGGGAGGGAGAGGGGTTATTCATATTCAAGGAGGGGTATTTTGAGAATAAAATATTAAATAAAATAATATATCAAAGTTAAAACTTTCTATAGTGAATTTTGGAAAATTATAATCTTATAAAAATATAATATAATGTTTTTTTAATACATTAAAACTATTTATAATTCAATTTCATTAGTTTATTAAAAAGGAAAGTGGAAAAAAGAAAAATAGTTATTTTAAGGGATCAAGTTTGACTTTAGGTTTTGGAAAATGATTTTTAGGTTAGAAATATAATATAATTTAATTTTAATTAATTTTTTTATTAAACTATACATATATTTTCCAAAAATCAACTCATATAAAATATTAGGTCATTATTACATTTAGAATAATGTAATTTAAGATAATTTAGTTATGAGAAAACTATATTTTTACCATTCACCTGAAAATTGATGTATTTTAGAAAATTACTAAAAATATCACACTTGGGAAATTTTGATGTTATGATTTCAAAAATGATATTAATTTTATCCAAATAAAATTATAGTATATGTAATTTTTATTTTTATTATAAAAAATATGATTTTTATTAAATTCTTAAAAATACAATTTATTAAAAATGTGATTATATTTTATTTTAGTTTTTTAATCATTCTATTTCTTTTTTTGGAATTATAATATTTATATTTATTTAAATTAATCATGATAAATATTATTTATATTAGAATTTATTATTTTGAGGTTAAATTACTATTCTCAAAGTCATGTTACTATTCCCAACGGTCAGGTTACTATTTCCAATGGTTAGGTTACTATTAAAATGGTCACATTACTAATCAATTATTACATCACTATATAGACAGTAAAATTACCTCCTATAAATACCTCTTTATTATTTCCCTCAATATCTACTACAATTCCTTCAGAGGTTATGTATTTTAATTTTCTATGAGGTTGATTGGTTTACTGATATTTTGTTTCTTTTTTATAATGTTTTTTATGGGAGGGATGAATCTAGAAGATTAGGACAATTCATATTCTCCAATTTTAGTTTTTTTATTTTTAATTTTCTTTCCCCTTATAATAATTGGAATTTTTAATGGGTTTAGTCATTACCTAATGTAACAATTTTAATTATTGAATTAAGCTATTTTTTGTATCTCTAGGTTCTCTATGTTTATAATACTTATATAATATAATATAAAACATATTTATTTCGGAAAATATAACATTTAAAAATTTTGGGTCATTACATTATTCACCCCTTTGTAAATTTCATCCTTGAAATTTCAACTCATATTATCAGCATAGAATGGGTGAGGGTACTTCTATTTCATTTTTTCATCTATTTCCCATGTCACCTCTTAATTCTTATGGTTCCTCCACAAAACATCAACAAGGTGAGTAGTCATGTTTTATAGAAATTTTTTTGTATGGTCCAACATCTTCACTAGCTACTCCCCATAAGAGAGTTCATTATCCATTTGTACTATCTATGGATTCATTACATGTGAGGGATCATGTATGTACTTTCTCAAGAGTGATACGTGGAACACATCATGAAATGGAGCCATATTTTGTGGAAGTGAAAGATGATATACCACTTATCCTATACGGTCAAGGATATCAAATGGGACAATGTACCTAGGGCTAACTTTCCCTTTCTTTCCAAGTCACATGACTCCCTTCCATTATGATATTCTAAGGAAAGCTTTATCTCTAACTTCAAACTTTATATCCCTTCAACAGTTATCAGTATAGCTCTTTTTTTGACTTTGAGAAGATTTTATATGTTGTTGAATGGATTGAACCTTCTCTTCTATCTTGTGCACAAGATCAGGTCCATGTAGCTTTCATTCTCAAACATCACCCTAACAATTAGGATTTCTACATCACTACCCATATAGAACATCATATGGATCCATTTGAATACTCAAGTGGAAACTATTGTTGTATGAGAATTCAACTATTGGGTGATGTTGATCCCATCCAACATTAAATTTTATCAAGAAAGCTCTTAGAATATCCTTAAGTGTCTAAATGGTCCATTCATACGGGACATCATTATGGGGATTATAGGCCGCACATAAATTTCGTTTAGTATTCAAATACTATTAAAGGCATCTCCAAAATATTGAAGTGATCCTTGTATCTTGATCGGTGTTAATCTAAAGTGGCACCCCATGAAGAATCACCAATTCCTTTATATATAACATAGAATGTTTTCCAAGTGATAAATTTTCCCAAATAGAAATGAAGTGGGTTGTGTTGGTGAGTCGATCCACCAAAACCCATATCTTATTGATTCCTTCATATTTATTCAAGAGAATAATAGAAATGTACATAGTGAAATTGTCCCATTTCCAAGTCAGTATAGGAAATGGTTTCATAATTAATTTGGACTTATTTTACTCTTATTTAACTTTTTGACATACCAAGCACTTTGATGTGTACTGAGTGATCTCCTTATTCATGTTTCCCAACCATAATTTCTCTATAAAATCGTGATACATCTTGGTACATCCAAGATGGAAATAAAGATGAGCTATATTCATTATACAATATCTCTTTATTTATCTCATGTGATAAAGGTCCAAAAATCCTAGTAATGGGCCGAATGAAAACATCCTCATCGATGTGGAAATCATGTAGATTCCATTCATTTATATCTTTCACCTTATTTTGAATATTCAGATCATTCTTTTGTGCCTCCTTGATATTCTCTTAGATTGATGGTTCAGAAATCATTTGGGAAATTTTGGATGTATTACCTTGCATTATTATTTATAGATCTATCTTTTTCATATCCATGAAGAAAGGGTCTTTCTCAATCTGCATTGTGGATAAAGTAATAGGTTCTTTTCTGATAAGAGAAGTAGATAACTTGTTCACCATTCATGTATGGTATTGAATAAAGGAATAATAGTCCTTGATTAGCTCTAACCTTATTATTTAACACTCACGAATCTATATCTGTGCGAATATATAATTTACACTCTTATGATCAGTATATATTTCACACTTCTAACCATACTGATTGTGCATCAAAATCATCAAGTCTAAGCTCACAACTAAAAACTCCATATCATGTGTTTTGTAGTATTGCTTGGGGATATTAAGATATATTCAGTCATAGGTTATAAATTTTTCATTATTCATGAGTACACAACATAATGATTTCATATAATCATCACTATATATCAAAAAACCGTCTCTACTTTTTGGTAGTGTGAGTATAAGTGTAGTGATTGGCCTCTTCTTTAGCTCCTTGAATCATTCCTCACATTCTTACATCCATAAATACTTTACCCCTTTCCATGTTAACTTAGTCAACAGGCTACAAAATCATTGAAAAAATCTCACAAAAATGTCATCATTACCCTACTAATCCATGAAAACCACAGATTTCTATGACCCTAGTGGGTCTGGGCCATTCATCAAGTACCTTTTTCTTTTAAGGGTCCATAGAAATTCCCTTCATTGTGATCACATAACAAATAAATAAAATTGATACATATAAAACACCCAATTTCTAAACATAGAATACATTTTCTCCCTCCTAAATGTCAATAACAAAATCTTTAAGTGCTCTTCCTGTTCCTCCTTACTCTTGGAGTAAATTATAATATCATCGATAAACACTACCAAATATTTTTTGATGTATTCCATAAATTCTATATTCATAAAATCCAAAAATATTTTAGGGGAACGAGTAATTACAAATGGAATCACTATGAATTCATATTGTATATACCTTTTTCAGAAATAAGTCTTCTAAATATCTTCCTTCTTTACCTTCAACAGATGATATCTAGAATTAATATCAACATTTGAGAAGTACTAAGCTCCTTATAGTTGAAAGAAAAAGTCATAAATCCTTGGTATATGATAATTTTTCTTTATAGTGGTATTATTGAGCTCCTAGTAATCAATACACATCCAAATTGATGCATCATTCTTCTTAAAAAAGTGAATCAGCACACCCTAAGGTGATTCACTCAAGAATATGAACCTTTTTTCCAAATGATCTTGCAGTTGCATCTTTAACTCCTCCAGTTCGATTGGTTCCATCATATAGGGGAATTTAGATATAGGATTGAATCTAGGTATAAGTTCTATTTAGAATTATACCTCATGATCTGGGGTAATTTTTTGTAACTCTTCAAAAAATACATCAGTGTATACCCTCACAATGGTCTTTTTTCTAGGTTGATACCTTTTTTTAACTCAAACAGTTGGGTAAGGTACGATTTATCATAGGGTATCAAAGCCCACATCATTGAAGTATTTTCTAAATAAGAATCATGATATTCCATTCATTTTTAGAGGAGCATTGGATGGTTCAGAATATAAAAAGAAATTTTATTTTCCCAATAGATGATGTGTGCTCTATATAATGAGAGCAATCCATTCCCATTATAGCATCAAATTCGACCAGGGGAAGGAATGAAAAATCTACTGGAATAATCTTCCAACATACTCTAATAGATAAAGAGTCCAATACTTTGGTTTCAATGATTGTACAACCACGTGTTTTTATAGAAATCTCTATGTCAAGGTTTTGGGGCTTTGTTTCAACAGTTCTAGAAAACTTACAGGATATAAAGGAATGCGTAGAACTAGAATCAAATAAAACTTTTTCCCATTATTGAGTGAATAAGAAGTGTACATTTTATTCCGTCATTTTCACGATCCACTTTACCAGTAGTGATGTCATAATATTTCCTTTACACCTTTGGATTTAATGGTTGATGATGGCGATTACCCTCAAGGACCTATGGTTAAGTGCACTGGCTTACATAGTGCCCTTGCTCCCAACAATTGAAGCACTGAACCATGGGGGTGAATTAGGTGGTTCCTTTTTTTCCTACATCATGATGGACAACTTCTTCATGTATGTATGACATTAATGATATTGGTGTCCTTCTCTCCCACACTTTAATCATTTACCTATTCCATTAAGAAAAATACTATGATGCTTATTCCTACATTTTTGACACGTGGGTGGTCGGATCATCTTTCCCCCTTCGACATTTGGCCCACCAGGTTGAAACGTCATTATTATCTTCTTATCCCCATGTCCAAAGTCCCAATCACTAAACTCCATCTCTTATTTGATATCACATTGAACCATGTATTCATAACTTCTAATATCTCTAATAGCTAGAGCCTTTCAAATGTGTGGTTTTAATCCACTGAATAATCTATATATTTTTCTATCATTAATGATAAAAAACTAAGGAATATAATGAAATACATGTAAAATTTTTCTCATAATCCATGAAAAATCCACTATCCTTATAATTAATCTCCAGAAACCCACCCTCCATATTTGTTCAAGGAGTTTGAGGGAAATAATTATTAATAAAAAACTTCCTAAATTCATCCCATTACATTTCTTCCATTTAATCATTTTGATTAGTATTATTTATAATTTCCAACCATTGATTGGCCTATTTATATAGATGATAGAATACTAGAGTAACCTTCTTCATTTTATAACAATGAAGTCTATAAAATACCTTTTTTACTGAGTTAACCCATTCTTCAGCAACAATGGGATTGAAATATCCACTACTGGTTGGTGGTCATTGCTTCATAAATTATTTGATAGCTAGTTGTTCCTTATTAGTTGAAGAAGGATGTTAAAAAAAATTCAGGATAAATTTCATAACCAGAGATAGTTAGGTAATAAGGTCTATGAATTTTAGAACTCCACCTCTCATTTCTTTCGGAGTTCCTTTCTAGAAATCATTGCATTGTCCATCACACATGTTGTTGGTCTGGTTCTTCTTTCTTCCCATCATTTTCTAAAGTAGAAATGGTTTTATTGGAAATAATTGAACAAGACTTGAATTATTAAATTATTCTTAATAGAAAACTAATTCTAGAGTCATGTCTTATGGGGTACTTAGTCTTATCTTATTCCTAAATGATAGTTCTAGGATCATGTAGATTAATACTTATCAAAATTTCAAAGGAATGATATATTTATCTATATATCCTTCGTAATAGTTTTTATTAGATTTTATGATTAATTGATGCACATAACCTGGGAGTGTCAAACTAGGTGTTAAGTAAAGAATTTTGTCGTGCACTAGTTCCTGATTGAGTCTTGCTTAATATAGTGTTTTCGGGTTTGGTACCACTATGTACTTATGTACCAGATCCACATTGACTTTTAGTATCCAGATATGGGTTTCATTCTTCAGAAACCATAAACTCTTATACATTACAAAATCATTGTATATTTAGATATACATAGACATATACTTACAGTTTTCAATAATGTTTTTTAATCACAATTCACAAATTAACTAAACTGTGCCACTAATATCAACTGTATTATCCCAACTTTAGGACCCAATTTCTTTGGCCTACTTGCTATTTCTATGCTCTCTATTTTCCCTTATAAAGTCATTATTCTATAGTGGGGATTCTCTTTATTGTTAATTACATTCATCACCTTTTTAATCCCAACGTTCTACATATTTCATTCTTTTTTCTTGACTTGTTAAACTATG
The DNA here is from genome assembly GCA_963277665.1 of Viscum album. NCBI lineage: Eukaryota > Viridiplantae > Streptophyta > Magnoliopsida > Santalales > Viscaceae > Viscum > Viscum album. Next base: position 1,110,445,610 of record OY728128.1, on the reverse strand, counting down.
GAACACACCCTTTGATGGTTAAATGATGTCATTTTTCTGCTTGCATCATGTTAGGGGAAACAGTCACCCTGGTGCATGTAATTTAGGATCATTTGATCTAGTTTCATCTCAATGGTATTCCACTCCCATTTGATAAAGAGAAACACTAACTAATTATGTCATGTTTCTTTGATAGAGCTCTGAGATTAGACATGTTGTACAACGACTAAATTTCTTTCAAATTGAATATATGCAACTGATCCATGGTGATTTCAATGGATATTTAGCTAATATACACCTCTTTTGTGTGTTTTCTATATCAAGAAGTGAAACCTTCCTTTAACTGAATCCTCAATGAACCTCTCCCAAAAAGTGGTAATGAAGTTTGTGTTTTGCAAGTCTTCCCTTGTTTTATATTTATTCAGTTTTAGATTCTAGTTTATTTTGTTGCCTTGGATCTATATTTTTTGGATTGAATCTTTTACTTCCTATTCAAGTTTGAACTTTAATAAAACATGTGTGTAGTGTGGTGTTCTTTTCCTACATGTAGGATCTCAAAGGGTTCAAAGCACATTAAATCTTATTTTTAGGATTTCTTTTTTCTTTTTGTGCATCCCCTTATTTTTGAATTTCTATCATCCAGGACTCACTAATACATATATCTGTTTTGAGTATCTAGTATTCATCAATTTCAATCATTCTCTATCACACATATTAAGAAATATCCGTATGTGATTCAATGACATTCATATGTTCTTAGGAAAATTTCATTTAGATTGTACCAAATACAATAAAATATTTTCAAGTAATTTCAAATAATAAATTAATCATATCACACATTACACTATTTATTTACTTTTATATGGAATTTTAAATTATAACATAGTAATAGGGTCCCTTAATTCATTTAGAAACCACAGGGATGTTATAATATTATATTATGGCCAAAGTGGGGGTGATGGTCATGATGTGCCACCATGGGTTGGTCATGTAGTGGTAATATATCTTGTGGAATTAGAACAGCTCTAGAAGCTTTTGGCAGAGCTTCTCAGATAATGGAGGCCATCCTATCTTTGACACGCACCACCTGGCGCACCAGGAAGCTCTGATTACCTTCAGTGGATGCCACTCTACAACCCTCCAACTCATCATGTGCCTCTCCCCATCCACCTCCCCAACCACCTCCATCCCATCTATTGATATAAATGGAAATTGAGAGATATACTAACATAGGTGTAAGTCGAAAATATGACAGTCATGGGCTTGTGGTAGTCACCATCTGGGAGGTTACATCCATAGATCTGCCCTATTTATAGGGGAATCTTTTTGATAATTATTCAACTCTTTTTCATATATAGGACATGAATCAGAAATTTATATGATTAAATAGTAATGGTATGGAATAAGTAAACATGGTACATCTAGTTCACATTTTTTAAGATATTTATTAACATATGTGATATTAGTGGGGGGAACCCCCTTCAATATCTTTATGAAATCAGTTTCTATTAAATTTATGGAAAAAAGATTAATTCTACAAAGTAAATTCATAAAATAAAAATTAATTGATAAAACATACATAATAACTTCCAAGATTAAAAATATAACATAAAATTATATAATGAGGTTTATTTTTGAATTTTGAATCAAAATATTTTTATACTTAAAAAAGACATTTGTCAGAGAAATTGTTTTTCATTGCCTCTTATGTTTTTATCTTAACTAAATTTCTACCAGTTCTATAAATTGAATCTAGAAAAATGGATTCTAAATTTAGAATTAGGATGTACATGTTTTGTAAATAGTTCCCTTTTATTTTTTTCCATTATGAATAGTAATCTTGGTAATTTATTTTCACTGTGGAAAGGGTAGTATGTGTTAAATAGGTTTAAAACTTTGGGATATGGATTTAAAATTTCACTAACTATTTACTTGATCCAAATGTATGGGTGTATTTTTTCCATTTACATGAATTTCTCTAATATATGTCCACCTGGTTCCATATATCTTTTACTATGAAATTTATATTGATTAAAGAAAAAATTAACACAAAATATCAATCTTGAATTTAATATATCACATATTTTCTCATAAGGGTAAAAAATGGTTATTTCAGTTATAATTGTTTATTTAAATTTTAAATGAATTTAATTTATTATAATAATTTATTTTTAATTTTTAGTGATTGAATAATTACCTTAAATTCTTACATAATACCGACATAATATTTATTCAATTAATAGGAAAATAAAATAAATGATTTTAAAATCATTAAAAGTAATACAATTTTGAGTAATTTTTGAGTTAAAATATTTTTTTAGATAAATATTACATATTGGGGATGTTTGAAATGATTAGATTAAAATTACATCTTTGTCTTATGGTATTTAATGAAAAATTAAATGAATCATGTCACAAATGATATTAATGATATTTTATGTTAAATAATATTTTATGAAATTATTTTGAAATCATAAAAAACTTGAAAGAGGAAAAAAAGAATGATAAATGGTCTAAATTTTTATAAATTATATATTTATGTGGAAATTATTAGAATATAAGTAATATTATAACCCTATAAAATTGAATTTTTCATAGCTCTAGTTAATGTCAAAATAGGATAACAAATGGGTTAAACCAAAAGATAATATTTAAAACACTGCATGAACCTATCAAAATTTTATTTTTTGAAGGGATTACCACCCCACCAAAACTTGCCTTTGAATACATATCCATTTAGAAGAATTTTAATAGAGAATGAGTTTGTAATATTATAATATTTTAAGAAATTAAAAGAGTGACCCGCTCATCCCTTGTTAGAGGAAACCAATTTCTCTTAATTATTCACACAACATTGATCCATATATCTTGTCTATGCCCTAGACATTTCTCTTCTAAACTTCACTGAACACTATGTAGAAGTTTCAGTCTTTTAAAAGACCATTCTAAGGGTCCTTAAGTATAGTGAACCTACTTTTTCTTAAATAAATATTACATCATTTTAAATATAAACAACATAATAGTTATAGAATCAAGGATCATGAGGTTTAGTATCTCAGGAAAATTAGTATCATACATCACGTATACATAAAAACACAAAAAATATTGAAATAAGGCTTATTTATCCTATTAAAATATATCATGTTCTCCTTATTACATGTAGTCACCTAAGTATATATATAAAATAAAGGGGTGAGTTAAAAGACCAGGAAGAGGGAGAATAATGGAATGGATCAATATAAAATGGGTGATAATAGTCATCATCATCAGATAATAATAATAGGTTCATCATCATAATTAATAGGGAATTTTTTTACAAATTCATGGAATATGGAAATTCATAAAAATGGAACATCATGTCAGAGTAGTCAAATTACACACATAGTTGTGAATAAAGCTAACATCATGTTAAGATATGTGTATAAATCATAACACCATCATTGTGAAAAAATATTGCATAAATTTCATGAATAACACACATTATCTCATGAGATACATCACATTGCCCAATGCAATGGAGGGATATATAATTCCAGTCCCACCCACCACATCATAATATTTACATAATCATTCTTTACACAAAGAAATTATATCAGTCATAGTCATGAAATAACCCATAGAAATGAATTGCTTTCATAATTATTTCATTAAAAAAAATTCAGGAATAATATTGGGGTTCCAAAGAAAATAGAGGGAAATATATTTTTCATAAACATCGTCAATCTTGAGTAAAGAAGAAACAACTGAAGAGGAGTAAAAGATGTGTTTTGGAAAGTAAAAAACCATTTCATAAATCTATGTATTTGGCCTATAAATTAAGGTGGTAGCATGTATATCTCTGAAAGAAAAGGGAATAATAGTGAAAGGATATTTAAGAAACATTATAGGAATACCTATAATGAAATTGATGTGAAATAGGGATAACCCAAAGAATGGGAGTTGGGTACAAGAATCCCCTTACCCTAAATCCCTCTTAATTTCATCCATTTTACACCTCCTGAATAATAAACATGGATTTTTTAAAAAATTGATCCAAAAGTGATTTTTATTCATTTCTACTAATATTTATCAATTATAGTAATTTGATTATATTTCTTAATTTAATTGGTCAATGAAAATACATTTTGATATCTTGTTTTTCTTAAAAAGTTCTTGTTTTTCTTTGATTTCACTATTTTATTTAATGTAATGTATATATATGAAGAATTAATTCCATAAGATTAAAATAAATATATTTATACATTTATATATAAAAAATTATTTTTAATAACTTTCCATAGGGTCTATGGTAAGAAAATAATTGGAAATGTATTCGTAAGTGGTTAACCGACACTTAACAGAAATGTTGTCCAAATATGAATAAAAAGAGTTATAAAATATAGATACATCAAAGATAAATTTTTAATAGTAATTTAACATAATTAATATAATGTAAATATTAGTCCTAATTAAATATTAAGAAGATTTTATTTTTAAATTTATTGGGAAAATATTGATAATAATAATAAAATGAGAGAGGAGTTTGAAAAAAAACATACTCTTTCCTCAGTGTAGCTTCTTCTATATGACACTAAAACTCTATTGATGTTGGGAGTTTTTTTACTCCAGAATTCCCTAGGTATTTTAAAGGGTTATGAAAGGGTGGATTTATTCTGACTTTTTTTGGAAAGTGAGAGAGGATTGGTTTTCCTGGGTAGAGAGAGGGGTTATTTATACTTTATGAGAGGGGTATTTTTAGAATGAAATATTAAATTAAAGAATATATCAAAGGTAAAACATTATATAGTGAGTTTTGGATAATATAAATCATATATAAATATAATATATTTTTTTAAGACGTTAAAACTATTTATAATTCTATTTCATTAGTTTATTAAACAAGAAAGTGAAAAATATACGAATAGTTATTTTAAGGGATCATTTTTGACTTTAGGATTTGGAAAATGATTTTTAGGTTTGGTATTTAAGTTTATTTTATTTTAATAAATAATTTATGAATATATATATATATATATTGTGTAAACCTAAAATTATAGAAATTATTATGTCATTGGTACATTATGAATGGTGTAATTTCAAATACTCTGGTAATGAGAAAAAACATTATTTTTACTATTCACCTAAAAATTGAAGTATTATTTAAAATTACCAAAAAATAAAAATTTTAAAATTTTGATGTGATGATTTAAAAAGTTATATTGATTTTATCCAAATAAATTTATAACATGGTATATTTTAATTTTTAATATAAAAATTATGATTTTTATGAAATACTTAAAATACAGTTTAATAAAAATGTGCTTATATTTTCTTTGAGTTTTTCCTCATGATATTTATTTTTTAGAATTATAATATTTATATTTACTTAAATTAATCATTATAAATATTATTTATATTATAATTTTTTTATTTTGTGGTTATATTACTATTCCAACTGTAAGGATACTATTCCCAAAGGTTAGGTTACTATTCACAATGGTCGGGTTACTATTCTGATGGTCACATTACTATTAAAATGGTTATATTACTATTTAAATGGTAAAATTACCTACTATAAATACCAATTCATTCTTTCCCTCAATATTCACAACAATTCCTCCCAAGGTTATATATTTTAATTTTTGAAGATGTTGATTGGTTTACTGATATTTTGTTTATATTTTTATAATATTTTTCATGGGAGGGATGAATAATTTAGATTGGGGAAATCTATATTTTCTCATTGTAGTTTTTATAATTTCTATTTTTCATCTCCTTGTAATAATTTTAATTTTAATGTGTTTTGTAATTGGCTAATGTAACAATTTTCATTATTAAATTAAAGTGTTGATTGTATATCTATGTGCATTATGTGTATAATAATCATATAATATAATATAAAACAAATTTATTTAGAAAAAATATCTTTTAAAAATTATGGGTCATTACATTCTTCACCCATTTAGAAATTTCATCCTTGAAATTTCAAATCATATTCCCAGTTGAGAATATGTGAGGGTACTTCTATTTTATTTTTTCCTCTGGTTCCTAGGTTGCTTCTTCATACTTATGGTTCCTCAATAACAATTTAACAAGTTGAGTTGACCTATTGTATATAAATTTGTCTCTATGGTCCAAAATCTTCACTGAATACTCCTCATAAGAGATTTCATTCTCCTTTTCTACCAGCTCTAGATTCAATACATGTGAAGGATCATGTATATACTTTCTTAAGACTGATACATAGAACACATCATGAACTCAATCCATATTTGGGGGATGTTAAATATGATAATCCACTAATCATAAACAATCAAGGATATCAAAGGGGTCAATGTGCCTTGGGAACAGATTTCCCTTTGTTGCAAACCAAAAGACTCTCCTCAATGGTGATATATGAAGGAAAACTTTATCTACAAAATCAAACTCTAATTCCCTTAAATAGTTGTTAGTATAACTTTTTGGCTGAGTCTGAGTATATTTTATATTTTTTTATGGATTTAACCTTATCTATTATATCATTCACAAGATTTGACACAAGTATCTTTCATTTACTAACTTTATCCCAACAAGTGAGGGTTCTACATTGCTTCCCATATAGAACTTTATTTGGATCCATTTAAATACTTGAGTGGACACTATTATTGTGTGGTAATTAAACTAATGGGATATTATGTTTCCATCCTATATTAAATTCAATCGTTAAAGGTATCAGTATGTCCTCGAGTGTTTGAATGGTCCATTAATATTAGAAATCAGTTTGGGGTTATAGGCCATACAAAAATTAATTTGGTATTCAAATCATGTTAAAGACTTATAAAAAATTTCAAAGTGATACTTGGATCATAATCAATTATAATCAAAAGGGAAACCCCATGTAGCCTCACCACTTTCTTTATATATATCTAGTCATGTTATTCATGTGATAATTCTTCCCCAATAGAAGTGAGGTGAATTGTACTGGTGACTCGATCAACCACAACCTATATCACATTATTTCCATTAGATGTATTTGTGAGACCAATGGAAAAGTACATAGTAAAATTATCCCATTACCATGTGGGTACATGAAATTGTTTCATAATCCATTTAGACTTATATCACTCAGTTTTTGCATGTTTACATACCCATCCCTTTGAGGTGTAATCAGTGATCTTCTTCTTCATGTTCCCACCATAAGTTCTCTATAATATCATGATACATCATGGTACATCCAAGATGGAAAAAATATGATCTATGTTCATTATCCAATCGATCATTTTTTATCTCAGGTGATAAAGGAACTGTCACCACCCGTCCTAGGGACCCGTTCCGTGACTACCCCAAGCCTGCCTCCCATAGGCCAGGGGCTGGAGACTAGCACCAAGGTGCAAATCCCGACAAAAGAGGAAGGCATTGCCTTTATAAAGTAAAAAAACACCACAGAGTAAGCAAGCAGAATTTAACACTAATTAAAACTGGGTACAATCGTATGTGTGGAAAAGTAAGTGGGCTAGAATACAAACCCAAACTGAAATTAATGTACAACAGGAAAGAAAGTGTAGAAACTGAAAGTAAAGCAGCAACGTCGAGCCGTCCACTAAAAGTCCCACCTGAAGGGTGGGTACAGATAGCCTCCTCAGCTCCTCGGGTCCAGCCGTCTGCTTCGTGTACGTACCGCCTAGTGGTCCATCTCCAGGTACCGACTTGCTCCACAAGCCTCAACCACGATCAGCGTTGTCCGTCTTCTGCATCCAACACAATGAAGTGCGGGCATAACCCATGAAGGGGTGAGTATACCCTACTCAGTAGGGACCCCGAGACCCCCTATGGTATCTCATAATCCACAAAGGAAAGATAAAAATCATGAAGCAAAATCCAACATTACTTAGGTATATTCCCATACATATAACTAAGTTATCAATTCCAGTTTGGCTCCAATCATCCGATCCCAAGTTTGATCACATCCACACAGGATAGTACAACCCAATTAACACAGGAAAGCACAACCCAATCCACATAGTAAAGCAAGTCAATCATATCAAAGATAATGATTGAAATTCAAGACTCAGTACACACAATTATTTTCTTCGTAAGGTGATAGAGATGATCAGATGTAGCCACTGATTCACCTAAGCTGGGACTCACGTAGTATACTAGACCAGCTAAGCTGTCGGACCCACGTAGGATACAAGTACTGTAGGCGTCACTGCCAAACCCACATAGGATTCCCGTACGGTTTTCGTTGTCGTTGAACCCATGGAGGATTCTAGTACGAAAGTCTTCACCATCGAACCCACAGAGGATTCTTGTATGATTGTCATCGTCGTCGAACCCACGGAGGATTCCAGTACGAAATTCTTCACCGTCGAACCCACAGAATATTCCCGTATGGTTTTCATCGTCATCGAACCCACAGCTATTGGGGAACTCCTCCTCTATAAAGTACATTTGGCCTACCGCTACAAACAAGTGCTTCCCACTAACCTTGGACTACTGTAGTACTCCACCTGTCTAGTACTGTAGGCATGCTGCTACAACCAAGTGCTTCCCACCATGGGTATGCCGCTACAACCAATCGCTCCCCCTCATTGCCTACAGAGGTACTCCTTCTCTTGAGTACCGTGGGTCTGCCACTACAACCAAGCGCTCCTCTGCTGTGGGTCTGCCGCTACAACCAAGCGCTCCCCACTGGGCTATCGAAACACTCCGAGTCGATCGATCAGCAGTCGTCAAGTCTCAGCCAGCTATAGGGTTTCTGCACACAACACGATCGTTCCGGGAGGGTCCACTCCATGAGACAAGATTTCGATACACCAACTGTCACGTAGACCAGAGTTCATGTATCGCAAAGTTCTGTCAGATCAATAGGAACTCAACACGACAGACGACGCGTCAATCGGACGCCTGGTCTTAGAGTTATCGGCTTTTTCGTCCGAGGGTCCCAGTTGGTTTTTAAGTCAAAACCAACCCAATATTACTCCAACTGTGTCCAAACCTTGATCGGATAAATCCAAAAGGTCCTTCTCACTAAGAGGAATCGAACAAAGTCGACGACACGTCAATCAGACGTCCATAACTCAAGTTATAAGTGTTCCTGCTCCGAGGGCCCGGTTGGTTTCGTGTTCAAACCAACCTGGACCTACCCCAAGTTCCCTGAAACCTTGAGTGTAATATAACGAAACAACCATATTGATCCAAGGATCGCATCACAACTGACGGTGCATCGATCGGAGGCTCATAGCCCAAGATACAGGCATTTAATTGAACCTGTATGGTTTTAGGGGGGTTTTGGGCCCGGACCGACCCGGCCCAAGACCCCCTGGGTCAGCCCAAACCGGGTCGACCCGACCCGGGTCTGGGTAAGGCCCATTAGGGCACGGTCCATCCCGGCTGGCGCGGGTGCGGCCCGCGTGGCCATCTCGACGCTGGCTGAGCTGTTGCGGAAAGGGGGCACGCTGCCCCCTTGTTTCGAAACCGCGGCCCCCACGTGGAGGCCGCTCTTTTTTCCAGATGGGGGTTACGACCCCTGGTTTTTGGATCTGGCAGGCCGAAACGGCCGACCAGGGTGTCGCGCGGGACCAGCCGGTCCTGCCCCCTGTGCACCGGTGGCTCCGGTCGCCCCCCTCCTGCTCCACCGCGGCCAAAGGCCGCGACCTTGGTCCGACTGGCACGGTGCGACGACGCCGCGACCCTCCATCGCGGCCCCACTCCGGTCGCAACCTCTTCGTGGTTCTCCAGTGCGACGCAATGGCACCGTTCTCCTTCACCGCAGCCCAACTCCGGCCACAGCTTCATTCGGCCTCAACGGCGTTGCACGACGGTGCCGCGCTTCTTCGCCCGTTCTCTTGCTTCTGTGTGGTACCGTTGCACCGCGCTGCCTTCTTTTGAGCTGCAATGAACAACATCAAAGGGGGAGGAGGGTCGGCCGTGTTTGTGCGGTATGACCTCCTCCCGTTATAACGATAATAGGTGACCCAAAATAAAAGACGAAGAACGAAAAATAATTATTCACGAACAAACCAAACCCCTACCTCGATGAAGTCGCCGATCGAGAATCGTCGCGGGAAAAGATGTCATGGAAGACGGTGTCGTGGAAGAGGATCATGGGCGTCGCGGAGAAGAGGATCGCCGGCGTCATGTCGTCGATCTCTGAGAAACTAGCATTCTTTGTCATCTTTCGTCGGAGGCCGGCGTTCTTCATCATCTTTCGTCGGAGGCCGACGTTCTTCGTCGTTCTTCGCGTTCTCCAATGAAGAAAATGAAGATTTGAAGGCTTGAGCAATTCCTCTCCAAACCTTCTCACACAACAAATTAACCCCCAATGAAATAAGACATTGAATTATTTTATTAACACACACAAGCCATCATTAAATGAGAAATTCAAAAGAATTCATGAATTAATTAGATTTAAAAACTTAATCAATTATTTATTAAGAGAGTTGACTTGTAATAAGTGGGGGTGCGGGTGTGTTACTCAATTAATGGGGGTTTTCCAACTTAATGGGAGGTTTTGTGGAAGTTGAAAAGGTGGGGCTTGTGTGGGGCCCACCTCACTAATTTCCTATCAAAAGGGGTTAGGATTTAGTGGGTCACACCTCAACTTCCATATGTAGGTTTAAACTACTTAGAAAATAAAATAAAAATTTTTGCACAAATTTTATTTTATTCATTAGTTAACCCATTTTTTTAATAACCACACCTGAGAAAACGTAACACCAGAAAAGGTGTTCCTAAGAAATTACTGGCACTACGGTTTCATCGTTTCCCTCAGATTTCGATTCCGAGCACCGGTTCCAAAGTTTGGAAAACCCACTTGTTCATTCACTGAATGTACCGGAGCTAAACTTCTGAAATTGATTCCGGGAACACTGGGCCTCGAAATCAGGTTCCATCAAGAACTGTGTACTCGTAAAATCCCAAAGAAAATTAAGAAAAAAAACTTCCCTTGAAATTTATGGGTCTTTACATTACTCCAACCTCAGGGCTTTACGTCCCCGTAAAGATACATAACAAACTAGGTGAACAAAAGATGGTATTGAGCACGCATCTGAGCCTCCCGCTCTCAAGTGCTCTCCTGGAGGTTCCCCTGCTGCCATCTGATGCGCACTAGAGGAATCGACCACCCACATAGGAACCGATCCTTTAGATCCTCGATCTCCACCGGGACCTCCTCAAAATTCACCCCATCGTCAAAGATATGTGTCGGGTCGTGCACGTATCTCCTCAGCTGAGAGACGTGGAAACCATCGTGCACCTGGTGCAACTGAGGTGGATGGGTCAAGCGGTAAACCACCTCTCCTACCCTGTTGAAGACCTAGAAGGGTCCGATGAAGCGCAGAGATAGCTTGGTGTCCTGGCTAAAACTCCGTAATCCACGTCGAGGTGAGACTCGAAACAAAATGTGGTCGCCATCCTCGAACTCCAGTGGTCTCTGTTTCCTGTCAGCACAAGACTTCTGTCGGCTCTGAGTTGTCCCCATCTGCTCTTGGATTACCTGGACCTTCTCTGGTCCTACAAGAGCTTCTAAGATTTCATCTTTGTCGATAATATAAATTCAGTCTCATCCCTAGGATGAACCATGTTCATCGCCTAATACAGTCAATCCTGACATGGATGATACTAATCCATACTAAGGATGACGTCGTAAGGCCTCAACACTACTACCAAGAGATCAAACTGTTACTCTTGCCTCTAAGGGTTGAGTCACACTATCAGCATTAGCGTGTGGTCACTGGGTTTCCTTTAATATGAATCTCAAAAGTGAGGGTCAAGTAAACAGTTTAAACTGGAACCTCTTAGTAACAACAAAAAGAGAGGACAGGAAAGTAAACGCCACAAAGAAAGGTGACTTTTATTACTGCAGCTCAATGTACAAAGACACAAAGAATCCATAAACAAGCATTAACAAATCTAGAAGCAACATGAAAAAAATTCCCCACGTTTTGAGCTAGTCCCACTCCTATCCATCAGCTCTCAGAGCTTCATGGTCGTAAGCCTCAGCTGCCTGAAGCTGAGCTCTTCCATGTCCACATGTTCCCTACGATCGGGGTGGACCTCCTGGTGGTGGTGGTGGCAACACCTCGAAGAGTCTTCCACCTCCAGCGGTACGGCTAGCTCCCCTGCCTCGGTCTCATACTACTTGAGATCCGCCCCAATCGAACCTATGCCTCTGCCTGGGAGGTACTTCTTTTATCCACTGGTCATCTGTATGGCGGGTCGGATAGTCACGTGTCATGTGACCAACCCCGCCATAGGAGTAACCTTGTCCGCTCCTGGTAAGTTGTTCTCCACCCCGGGTGCCTCGCACACACGATCATGTGTCATGCGGTCGATCACCTATAAGTCTGGTCCTCTTGGACCTCTACATCATCTGTCTACTGCCCGCTGTAGAAGACTCTATCGCATGCCGGCTAGTGGTGGGTCCTGCTGCTGTAGACTGCTCAGCAAGGAAACTCTCCACTAAGAGGGCTTGCTAAAACACCCCTGTCTGCATCAGGATGCTGTGAGAAACAACTGAAGCTCTAATCTCTCTCCTGATCCCCTGCTCGAAGGTTCGGGCCCTGAAGAACGGGTCCCGTACCATATCTATAGAGTAACGTGAGAGATCAGTGAACCTCGCCGAGTACTGGGCGACCTTCATGCTGCCCTGCCGCAACTGTAGTAGCTCCTGGATGCACACCGCACAGAGGGTGGCTGGGATGAACTCCGAGCGGAAGAGGCACTCAAAGTCCATCTAGAGGAGAGATTCCTCGTTGTGAACCTGAAGCATCAAACTCAACCATCTGCCTGCTGCCGGGTGCAGAAGGCTCGCTACAAGGACCACCATGAGGTCATTTGGTGTACCCACTAACCTGAAAACTCGAACTACAATCTCCATCCAATCCACGGCTGCCTGAGGGTCCGTCTCCCCACAGAACCTGGGCGGTCTCTAGCACTAAAACTAGTACACTACTCTAAGGAGACCTGCACTCTCAGCGGCTGGGGCTGGCGATATCGGTGGCTCAGCGGGTAGTGGTACCACCGGTGCCTCTTCTATAAAAGGGACCTGCATCGAGGCCTCATCGCTCAGTGGGCTGTCGTCTCTCACAAGGCTCTGAACCCTAGCTGGATACCATCGTGGGGCCATCCTAGAAAGAGACAGGTGTTCCACGGTCAAAGAAAAATACCTAGTGAGATGACACAAGTAATCAAAAAGTAAACTTTTGAAACACACATGCAATCAGTGTTTTCGTGCACTGAGTCGGAAATCAGAAGTCAGGGTCCTGGTGTATGGATACGTCAGCCGCCGCACCAACACTGAACTCCCTAGACTGATAACCACACTCAATACTCTTAACACTATTTCTTCACATAGAAGAAAGATCAGAGTCCTAAGTTTTGCAGTAGAACCGAACTCCTCTGATACCAAATTGTCACAACGCTTCCTCGGGACCCGTGCCCTGACGAACCCATGCCCGCCTCCCATAGGCTAGGGGCTGGTGACTAGCACCAAGGCGTAAATCCCGACAAAAGGGGAAGGCATTGTCTTTATAAAGTAAACAAACACCATAGAGTAAGAAATCAGAAGTAAACACTAAGTAAAACTGGGTACAATAGTAAGTGCGGAAAAGTAAGTGGGCCAGAATACAAACCCAAACTGAAAGTAAAGTACAACTGGAAAGAAAGTACAGCAACTGAATGTAAAGCAGCAACGTCGATCCATCCACTGGAAGTCCCACATGAATGGTGGGTATGGATAGCCACCTCAGCTCCTCGGGTCCAGTCGTCCACTCCGTGTACGTCCCACCCAATGGTCCACCTCCACATACCAACTTTCTCCACAAGCCTCAACCATGATCAGCGTTTTCCGTCGTCTGCATCCAACACAACGTAGTGCGGACGTAGCCCATGCAGGGGTGAGTATACACTACTCAGTAGGGACCCCGAGACCCCCGAGGCTCTCTCAGAATACACAAAGGAAAGATACAAATCACGAAGTAACATCCAACACTGCTTAGGTATATGCCCATACATATACCTAAGTCATCAATTCTATTTTGTCTCCAATCATCCGAGACCAAGTTCAATCACGTCCACACAGGATAGTACAACCCAATCAACATAGGAAATCACAACCCAATCCACATAGGAAAGCAAGTCAATCGTATCAAAGATAATGATTAAAAGTCAAGACTCATCTCACACAAATATTTTCTTCATAAGGTGATAGAGATGATCATATGTAGCCACTAATTCACCTAAGTTGGGACCCACGTAGGATACTAGACCAGCTAAGCTGTCGGACCCACGTAGGATACAAGTATTGCATTCGTTACTGCCGAACCCACAGAGGATTCCCGTACGGTTGTCGTCATCGTCGAACCCACAGAGGATTCCAGTACGAGAGTATTCACCGTCGAACCCACAGAGGATTCCCGTACGGTTATCATCGTCGTCGAACCCATGGAGGATTCCAGCACGAAATTCTTCACCATCGAACCCACAGAGGATTCCCGTACGGTTGTCGTCGTCATCGAACCCACAGCTACTAGAGAACTCCTCCTCTATCGAGTTTAGTGGGTATGCCGCTACAACCTAGCGGTTCCCACTAACCTTGGACTACTGTAGTACTCCAACTGTCGAGTATTGTGGGCCTCCTACTATAACCAAGCGCTTCCTACCATGGATCTTCCACTACAACCAAGCGCTCCCCCTCATAGCCTACAGAGGTACTCCTTCTGTTGAGTACCGTGGGTCTTCCACTAAAACCAAGCGCTCCTCCACCGTGAGTCTTCCGCAACAACCAAGCGCTCCCCACTGTGCTATCGAAACACTCTGAGTCGATCGATCAACAATCATCAAGTCTCAGCCAGCTCTAGGGTTTCCACACACAGCACGCTCGTTCCGGGAGGGTCCGCTCCACGAGCCAAGAGGTCGATACACCAACTGTCACGTAGACCAGAGTTGATGTATCGCAAAGTTCCCTCACCTCAATAGGAACTCAATAGGACAAACGGCATGTCAATCATACGCCCGGTCTGAGAGTTATTGGCTTTTTAGTCCCAGGGGCCCAGTTGGTTTTTAAGTCAAAACCAACCTGACCATACTCCAACTGAATCCAAACCTCGAGTGGAGTATGAAAAAAGGTCTATCTCACTAAGAGTAATCCAACAAAGTCAACGGCACGTCAATCGGTCGTCTGGAGCTCAAGTTATAAGCGTTTCCGCTCCGAGGGCCCGGTTGGTTTCGTGTTCGAACCAACCCGTCCATACCCCACGTTCTCCAAAACCTTGAGTGTAATATACCAAAACTACCGTCTCGATCCAAGGATCGCATTTCAACTGACAGTGCATCGATCGGAGGCCCGTAGCCCAAGATACGGGCATTTTAACAAACTTGTCCGATTTTAGGGGGTTTTGGGCCCTGATCGACCCGACCCAAGACCCCTGGATCAGCCCGAACCGGGTCGACCCGACCCGAGTCCGGTTCAGGCCCATAGGGTGCGGCCCGGCCCAGCCAGCATGGACCGGCCCCACTGGTGAGGCCCGGCCCAGCCTGGGCGGCCAGTTGGCTTGGTGCGGACGCGGCCCGCGTGGCCAGCTCGGCGCTGGCCGAGCTGTCGCGGAAAGGGGGGCGGGTTGCCCCCCTATTATGAAAGTTCAGCCCCCGCATGAGGGTCACTATTTTTCCCAGTCAGGGGTTACGATTCCCAGTTTTTGGATCTGGACGGCCGAAACGGCCGACCAGGGTGTCACCCGGGACCAGCCAGTCCCGCCCCCTGTACACCGGTAGCCGGCGGCTCCGGCCGCCCCCCTCCTGCTCCGCCACATCCCCGCATAGGCCGTGACCTCTTCATGGTTCTCCGGAGCGACGCAACAGCGCCGCGGCCTGACTCCAGCCACGGCTTCGTTCGGCCTCAACGGCGCGGCGCGACGGCGCCGCGATGCCTTCTTTCGAGCCGCAACGAACAACATCAAAGGGGGAGGAGGGTCGGCCGTGTTCGTGCGGTCTGACCTCCTCCTGTTATAACGATAACAGGTGGCCCAAAATAAAAGACGAAGAACGACAATGAATTATTCACGAAAAAACCAAACCCCTACCTCGATGAAGTCGTCGATCGAGAATCGTCGTGGGAAAAGATGTTGCGGAAGACGGAGTCGCGGAAGAGGATCGTCGGCATCGCGGTACACAGCATCGCAGATAGGAGGATCGTCGGCGTCACGTCATCGATGTCACACCCATTGTTTCTAGTTTGTTTATTTTATTAATTTCATGGGTATAAGGTTGTTCGGGTTGAAGCCCGACTTAAAATTTTCAAGTTATTTTTTTTACGCCTGTTTTGGCCTTGACAGCATCCTACGCACCGCGGTCGAAGCTGCACGGCCTCGTCCGAGTCACCACGCGACCTCACCCGGTTAACCGCATGGCCTACCTGGTGTTCAAGGAAATCATATAAAATGAAATGAATAATGAAATGGAAATGAAAAAAAATAAGTGTAATGAAAATTTAAGGAACTATTTTAATGATAATAATAAAAACTTTTTTTTATTTTCATCATTATCATTTTATTAAAATTTTATTGGCCGCACGGGGTAACTGTGCGGCTGCATGATTCTTTAAAATATATATATATATATATATATATATATTTAATGTTAATAAGAATGGTAATATTTATTTTAATTATTTTTTTTATTAATATTTTAATTTGGTTATAATTGTTAATTAAGTTATGATTAGAATAAAATTATTAACATGTTATCAATAATCTTATTATTATTTTTAATTTTATTATTATTATTTTTAGGTTCTATTTCATTTTTATTTTTAATCTGTTTTTATTTTATTTTATTTTATTTTCCCCTCTTTTTTTCCTTCTCTTTCATTTCTTTTCACTCCTCTCTTTTTCCTCCCCCTCTCTCCTGTCGCACCTCCTGTGCGTCGCGCTAAACCACTGCCCCAAACCCTACCTCCTTCCACGTCGCCAGCTGGACTAGCACCCTCCGGTGCCCCACACTCCCTCTCGGTGGGCGCTGCGACCCGCTGCCCCCTGCTCTGGTTTCTCCTCCAGCGCCTCCCGGCCGACCTGCTGTCGTCGCCCGAAACACCCCCTACCGGCGCACTCCTATTCCGAAGAGGCTCCCTCCGGCGCCCCACACTCCTCCTACACACCCCCCCCCCCCTCCTGCAACCTTGAGTCGTTGACCCAGCTCCCCTTGCTCTGCCTCGAGCCACTACACGAACCCCCACCTTGCCCTGGTCGGCCCTCCTCGACCCGCCAACCTCCTTTCACCGGCGGCCAGACCCCCCCCCCCCCTTTGACGAGACTTTTCTGCGCCTCCGCACCCTCTCCCCTATGGTATAACTTTTCCACCCCTTTTCTAGGTTTTTTCCCCTTCTTCTTGAGGTTTATTTATTTATTTATTTTTCAGCTGGTTTGTGTATTAGTTTTAGGATGGTGTCATGTTTTGTTTTCCTTTGTTTATGATGGAGCTTGACTCCTTAGGGTTTGATTGGGGTGCGTTCGGCGCACAAGTGGAACTCGCACCAAAATTTGGGGTTTTCTTCATGCAAGGTTCTTTTCGCGATTGTTATGGTGCGTTGGATGAGCAATTGGAGTCACACACTAAATGTTGTGGAATCTTAGACGCCTGAGGTAGGTGGTTCCATGCCATACCATCTTTTGATGATTTAAATTTCTCCTTAATTAAATTATAATGTCTTCTAGTGATAAATTGCGTGATGCGAATTTTATTTTGGGCGTGCTTCAATATGCATATTGATGAATTTGAGTTGTTTTTAAGTAAATGCCAATGTTTTCCATGTGCGTAGTGTTGTTGAAATTTTCAGACGTGTTTTAGTTAATTGTTTAAGGTGTGCAAATTGTGTTTTCAAGAACGCGTGAGGTACAGATGTTATTAAACTAAGTTTTTCAAATTAAGGTAAACTATTTTGAGGTGTTAATTTTTATTATGAACCTTGAGTATGTTTTAGGGGTGAGAATGAGGTTTTAAAAGGGTTGGGATGTACAATTGATTTTCAAATGGTTAGGACATCTAAAATTTGTGTGTTTTAAACTAAGGCCTTGTAGTATGCATGTGTGATGTTTTATTAATTGAGAAATTGTTTATTTAAGTGGCGTTTGATATGCGAATCATGGTTGGGAAGGTTTTTGGGGTTTTTTGGTAGGTGCGAAATGTGTTTTCAAGTTCTTTGATGTGTTTGTGTAATTAAAGAGATATTTTCAATGAAAATGAGTCACTTTGGGTGTGTTTGTCGTGTTGCGCACTTTTGGAATTAAATTGGAAATTGTTTGAACAATGGAAAAACATGTTTTGGTTTGTATATGTTGTACTTTTGGTTTTAAATCAACGTTCCTATATGAAATCGAGTTCGTCTCTCTTGTGTAAACCTTTGCCTTCTAATTTTAAGTGTTTTATAAATTTTTAATTGCACTTATTAAATTATATGTGGAGTGCGGAAGTTGTGTTTGATAGAATTACGCATGCATTAAGTTTTTTTAAAGGGATTATTACATGTGAAACTTGGCATGTCTCATGTGAAAACTCTTATTGTGCTATTTTGAAATGTTCTTCAATTTGTTTAAATAGATTATCAAGTCATGAAAGTGATCCGAACTATGTTATAAAATGGTTTTGGTGTGCGTGTGTTTTTTTAAATGGTGTTTGGGTATGCAAGCGGTGACGTGTATGTGTAATGTTTTGTTTGGTTCGGGATATGTGAAAGTGATATAAATTATGTGAATGTGAAACTTGATTGAGCACAAGGGAAAACCCTGGGTATCTAGGTGCGCGGACTACAACTAGTGCGCTAGTGAACCGGATGGGTATCGTCCCTGTTTCACTTAGCTGGATTGACGATTGCAACAATAACTAAACATATGATATCTGAGGGTCATGGCCTTCTAAGCCACGTGTTCTGAGGGTCATGGCCTTTTAAGCCACGTTATCTGAGGGTCGTGGCCATCTAAGCCACGTTTCACCGAGACATGAGGTTTTAGGGTCCCACTAGAGCTAGATAAACCTTATGGGATTTTACCATATTTCTCTACCATCTATGGTGTGGTGCCTTCCATCGGCATATGGAGGGCCACTTGGGTGTGTTTGTGTGTGTGTGTGTGATTATGTGTTTGTGTGGGTGTGTGGGTGTGAGTGTGTGTGTGTGTGCATGCCCATAATGAACTTTTTTCTTCCTCTTTAAAATCGTGTTTGTGAAATGAGTTCTTTTGTTTAGTGTTTTACTTTAGCATTTGGCTTGTAAATGTTTTCTTTCAAATCATTTCGAAAGTATAACTTGAATAAGCACATTAAATTGTCCTTTCTATGTTGTGGCATGGATCCTTTTTTTGGGTGACGTCCTACTGGGCCTTTCGCTCACACCCTGCATACACCTTCGGGTGTATGTAGACCTTGTTTCTTGTGTATTCCATGTTTTGCGTCGTGATCAGCGATGGTGGTTTTGGTCATTGATGGTCGTCTTGTGTAGGTTGGTGTTGTGGTGTGTGGATGCTACACCACTCTTTTCGGTTGGAGGTTTGAGTTATAGTTTTAGTCTCTTTTGTTGTCGTTTATTTTTGGACGTTGGTTCTAGTTGTAAACCTTTAAATTTGATTTCATTTTAATGGCCTCTTTGGTTGTCCATTCCTAGTTTCATTTTTATTTATCTTGTTAGTGTTTGTATATACTATTTTGGGTAAACCGTTCCCACAGGTTACTCTTGATACCCGGGAACTTGTGCTAGCCCGTGGGGATCGGGAACGCCCTTCGGGCCTTGTCGCGGACTGGGTCGGGCGCCGGGTCAGATGGCGACCCGGCCTGGTTCGTGACAAAATGGTATCAGAGCGCAAGTTTTTCTCTCTTGGGTCGTTATCTTTTGGGATAGAGTCACGGTAGACTTGAGTTAAGGTTGTCGGGACTCGACGTCCTGACTACGAGCAATGTGCCTGGCCATCACACATCATGGCGGGACTCGAGTTTCCAATGTATGTTGAGGTTTGTCTGAGTTTTTGGTCCTTGCAGATAATCTTGTCTATGGGGAAATGAAAAGAAAGTAGGGTCAGTGGTCTTAGTGGGATCGTAGGGTCTGGAAAGCCTTGTGGAGCTAGGGAAACTGTCCTAAAATACTCTCTGTGGCCAGTGGCGTGATCGACGTATGACTGCCAACCATATTTTCCAATCACCCACTGTCCCTAGTTTCCTCCTGCTTTGCTTCTCGTCTCTTTGTTTTGGAATTGTGAGAATTTGGTTTTTAAGTAAAAATGTTTTGGACTTGGAATTTTGTTTTAAAATGAAGCACTTTAAAAATGAAATGCTGTGTGTGGTTTGAAAAGTGTCTGTTGGATGTTTTGGTTTTGAAAAATGGAAAGGTTTGGTTTTGAACCTCGGCGCTCTAATGGGCAACCACATGCATGAGTGTATATGAAAAGGGAAATGTTTAATGAGACGGGCAGATGAGTGCATGGATGGACATGAGGTGGATGCCAATGAGGCACGAGAACATGCATGTGCGAGTCCCATGAGGCACCATTGGTGTTTTTGAGACCCAATGGCTTTGCTTATTTTCAAAATGTTTTGTTAAAGGAAAACTTGGTGTATTTAAATAACCGGTGATTGTGTGGTGTGTACTTGTATTTTTGAAAGGTTGGACATGAGGTGTTTCATGTCAAGAATCCTTTTGACTGATTTGTGTATTGAGTTTAAATTCTTATTTGTAAGCTGGTATGCAAGCGTGTGGTTAGTAAATTATTTTGAAGAGTACATTGGGGAGCCCTTGCAGTGGATTCCCCTACACGTTTGGTGTTTTCTTGTGGTATGTCCTGACCATTGGACCAGTTTGGTTGTGTTTATGGTTTTCTTTCTTGGCTAGTGTACGCCCCCAATAAAGAGTTAATGTGTGAATGACGTGCGACCACAGATGGTTCGCCGTTGGCCGACCCTCCGGTTGACTAAAGTAAGGACTCTTCCTTTTTAGTGACATTGCTAAGTCTCTTCCTTTTTCCTTCAATTAAGCGGATCCTCTCACAGTGGAATTACAGATGTGAGGGGAGCTGAAGGGAGTTTTGGTCTTTTTGAGTTTTCTGACTTGTCGGGTATGAAGTTGACATCATTGTGTCTAAAGGTCCCCCTGGAAGCGGTGAACGAAATTCCAGCAGGGAAAGTTGAAGGAGGTTCAGAGTTTTCGGTGTTGACCAGTGTCTTGAAGGGATATGTGGTATTTTCATCGGTTGAAAGGGTCCTGTTCGGTGACGTCTTGTTTTGTAAGTTCTCTTTGATTGTCAAGGGTGAAGTTTGACCTCATTAATTTGAAAAATCTGTTTGGAAACGGTAAAGGTAATTCCCGTGGGGAAAAGGTGGAAGCAGCCTAGAGTGGTCAGTGTGGGCCACTGTTCTAAATGACCTTTGGTCCTTTATTGGTTTCTTTTAAGATAGGGTCTGCGTTAGACCACTAGTGTGGCAGACCTAGTCACACGGGGATGCTACGATCAATTGCAGGAGTCACATGTTGTTTAAGACTCAGTTTGAATTCCCTCTCCGTATAATGTTCCTCTCAAAAGCAATGGTCATGTTCAGGTGATGATTTGTGGTGTCGTGTTCTCATCCAGTGTGACAAAGGGTGATGCGCATGAACCATTTCAGCTCTTGTGTTGGTGAATGTTCCATGTATGATCAGTTGGATGTCGTAATGTGTTGTGTTTGATGGTGTCGCCTCGATTGCAGTGTGGTTGCATGTGACACCAAAAGGAGAAGCTCCATTCAGGAGTCTTCAATGCCTGACTGCAAGTCAGAAGATGCTTCAAACATCAGGGCTCCAGCCATAGGCCTCAGAGTTAAGCTGGCGCGTGGTCAGGAACCCCGAGAGTGTATGAGCCCCGACCTTATTTCTATCATCAGTGTTAAAAGTAGAGGCGGTTTAAATTGTTTCTATGTTTGTTCCGCTCCGAATGAGCTGTCTGGTTGAGTAAGGCTTTCATATCTATGTGGAGGCATGTTCTCCTTGACGCCTTAATGTCTTGGGGGTTGTGTCCCACTGGATGCAATCACTTTAGTGGTTCTTATGGGAGTCTGTTGGATAAATCTGTCTCAAATTTGAATAATGCTCATCCAGGAATGTGGAAATGCTGGTTTGTCTTGGGTCATGCTTTTGACTCCCCGTTAGTCGGGCCCCACCCTCCCCGCCCCTTGTGGTGGGGTTTTTGGTCACCATCAAGAGTTTTTCAATGTTATGTATCCTCTGTTCATTCTAATGGCGGCGAGACCCATGACGGGTCTCGCACAAAGGTCTCTAGAATAAATTGGTGTTGGCCTTTCCTTAATGGTGGGGAGTCCGCCCAGACCTCCCCACATTGGTTTTCCTGTCTCGTCCTGGGTGTTGGTAGGTTTTTAATGGTGGGGAGACCCACATTGGGTCTCGCATGAATATCTCTAGAATGAATCAGTGATGGACTTTTCTTTAATGGTATGGAGTCTGCTCGAACATCCCCGTGTCAGTTTTCCAGTCTCGTCTCGAGCGTCAGTGAGTTCCAAATTGTGGGGAGCCCCTCGGGCCTCCCAATGTTGATCTATTGATTCTGTTTTAAAATATGGATTGGTGACAAGCGAAGAGTGTTCCATGGAATTGGTTTGACCTTGTTGTTCTTTCTAGCCAAATGGTGTGGTTTTCATTTAATGATGTTTGAGATGTTACGGCTTGTGAAGTTGGTTTCCGTGGGTACGAGGGTTCCCTTCCTCGGTCAGTCAACTGGAGGCGTTCTAGTTCTTCGGGGCAGGCGACACATATCAGAATGTTTTTTATATGAGTTCCTCGAAGTTTTATTTGAATCACATTCTCTGAGCATGATACTTTTGCCTCTATTTTCTTGGTGTTTGTGAGGATCCCCTTTGAACCTTAAGGGAGTGTGGTTTTTTGTTTTGGGGTTTGGTCCTAGTTGTGGATTTATGGGGACGGAAATCTTTATGGTTGGGAGAATTGTCACACCCATTGTTTCTAGTTTTTATATTTTATTAATTTTCTCGGTATAAGGTTGTTCGGGTTGAATCCCGACTTAAAATTTTCAAGTTTTTTTTTAACGCATGTTTTGGCCTTGACAGCATCCTGCGCACTACGGTCAAAGCTGCACGGCCTCGTCCGACTCACCACGCGACCTCACCTGGTTAACCGCATGTCCTGCTTGGTGTTCAAGGCAAGCATAAAAAATGAAATGAATAATGAAATGGAAATGAAAAAAAATAAGTATAATGAAAATTTAAGGAATTATTTTAATGATAATAATAAAAACTTTTTTTTATTTTCATCATTATCATTTTATTAAAATTTTATTGGCCGCACGGGGTAACTGCACGACTGCCTGATTCTTTAAAAAAAATATTTATTTATTTATTTAATGATAATAAGAATGGTAATATTTATTTTTATTATTGTTTTCATTAATATTTTAATTTGGTTATAATTGTTAATTAAGTTATGATTAGAATAAAATTATTAACATGTTATCAATAATATTATTATTATTTTTCATTTTCTTATTATTATTTTTAGGTTCTATTTCATTTTTATTTTTAATCTGTTTTTTATTATTATTTTATTTTATTTTATTTTTACCCTCCTTTTTTTCTTCTCTTTCCTTTCTTTTCCCTCCTCTCTTTTTCCTCCCCCTCTCTCCCATCACACCTCATGTGCATCGCACTGAACCCCTGCCCCGAACCCTACCTCCTTCCGTGCCATCAGCCGGACTAGCACCCTTCAGCGCCCCACACTCCCTCCCGGCTGGCACTGCGACCCGCTGCCCCCTGCTCTGGTTTCTCCTCCGACTCCTCCCGGCCGACCTGCTGTCATCACCCAAAACACCCCCTGCCAGCGCACTCCTGTTCCGAAGCGGCTCCCTCCGGTGCCCCACACTCCTCCTGCACCCCCCCCCCTCTGGCGACCTTGACCCATCGACCCGGCTCCCCTTGCTTTGCCTCGAGTCGCCGCGCGGACCCCCGCCTTGCCCTGGTTGTCCCTCCTCGACCCACCAACCTCCTTTCACCGGCGGCCGGACCCCCCCCCCCCCTTGCCGAGCCTTTTCCGCGCCTCTGCACCCTCTCCCCTACGGTATAACTTCACCCCCCCCCCTTTCTAGGTTTTTCCTCTTGTTCTTGAGGTTTATTTATTTATTTATTTTTCAGCCGGTTTGTGTATTAGTTTTAGGATGGTGTCATGTTTTGTTTTTCTTTGTTTTGGATGGAGCTTGACCCCTTGGGGTTTTATTGGGGTTTGTTTGGCACGCAAGTGGAACTCGCACCAAAATTTGAAGGTTTCTTCATGCAAGGTTCTTTTCGCGTTTGTTGTGGTGCGTTGGATGAGAAATTGGAGTTGTGCACTAAATGTTGTGGAATCTTTGACACCTGAGGTAGGTGGTTCAATGTCATACCATCTTTAGATGATTTAAATTTCTCCTTAATTAAATTATAATTTCTTCTAGTGAGAAATTGCGTGATGCGAATTTTATTTTGGACGTGCTTCGATATGCATATTGATGAATTTGATTTATTTTTAAGTAAATGTCAATGTTTTCCATGTGTGTAGTGTCGTTGAAATTTTCAGACGTGTTTTAGTTAATTGTTTAAGGTGTTCAAATTGTTTTTTCAAGAATGCTTGAGGTACGGATGTTATTAAACTGAGTTTTTCAAATGATGGTAAACTATTTTGACGTGTTAATTTTTATTATGAACCTTGAGTATGTTTTAGGGGTGCGAATGAGGTTTTAGAAGGGTTGGGATGTACAATTGATTTTCAAATGGTTACGACATCTAAATTTTTTGTGTTTTAAACTAAGGCCCTGTAGTATGAATGTGTGATGTTTTATTAATTGAGAAATTGTTTTTTAAGTGGCGTTTGATATGTGAATCATGGTTGGGAAGGTTTTTGGGGTTGTTTGGTAGGTGAGAAATGTTTTTTCAAGTTCTTTGATGTGTCTGTGAAATTAAAGATATATTTTCAATGAAAATGAATCACTTTGGGTGTGTTTTCCATGTTGCGCACTTTTGGAATTAAATTGGAAATTTTTTGAACAATGGAAAAACATGTTTTGGTTTGTATATGTTGTACATTTTGTTTTAAAGCAATGTTCCTATATGAAATCGAGTTCGTCTTTCTTGTGTAAACCTTTGATTTCTAATTTGATGTGTTTTGTAAATTTTTAATTGCATTTAGTAAATTATATGTGGAGTGCAGAAGTTGTGTTTGATAGAATTACGCATGCATTAAGTTTTTTTAAAAGGGATTCTTACATGTGAAACTCGGCATGTCTCATGTGCAAACTCTTATTGTGGTATTTTGAAATGTTCTTCAAATTTTTTAAATAGATTATCAAGTCATGCAAGTGATCCGAACTATGTTATAAAATGGTTTTGGTGTGCGGGTGTTTTTTTTAAATGGTGTTTGGGTATGCAAGTGGTGACTTGTATATGTAATGTTTTGTTTGGTTCGGGATATGTGAAAGTGATATACATTATGTGAATGTGAAACTTGATTGAGCACAAGGGAAAACCCCGGGTATCTAGTTGGACGGACAAGAACTAGTGCGCTAGTGAACATGATGGGTATCGTCCCTGTTTCACTTAGCTGGATTGAAGATTGCAACACTAACTAAACATATGATATCTGAGGGTTGTGGCCTTCTAAGCCACGTGTTCTGAAGGTCGTGGCCTTTTAAGCCACGTTATCTGAGGGGCATGGCCATCTAAACAACATTTCACCGAGACACGAGGTTCTAGGGTCCCACTCAAGCTAGATGAACCTTATGGGATTTTCCCATAGTGCTCTACCATCTATGGTGTGGTTCCTTCCATCAGCATATGGAGGGCCACTTGGGTGTGTGGGGGGGTGTGAGTGTGTGTGTGTGTGCGTGCCCATAATGAACTTTTCTCTTCCTCTTTAAAATCATGTTTGTGAAATGTGTTCTTTTTTTAGTGTTTTCCTTTAGCATTTGGCTTGTAAATGTTTTCATTAAAATCATTTCGAAAGTATAACTTGAATAAGCACATTAAATTGTCCTTTTGATGTTGTGGCATGGAACCTTTTTATTGGGTGACGTCCTATTGGGCCTTTCGCTCACACCCTGTATACACCTTAGGGTGTATGTAGACCTTGTTTCTTGTGTATTTTAGGTTGTGCGTCGTGCTCAGCGATGGTGGTTTTGGTCATTTATGGTCATCTCGTGCAGGTTGGTGTTGTGGCATGCGGATGCTACACCACTCTTATCGGTTGGAGGTTTGAGTTATAGTTTTAGTCTCTTTTTTTGTCATTTATTTTTGGACGTTGGTTCTAGTTGTAAACCTTTAAATTTGATTTCAGTTTAATGGCCTCTTTGGTTGTCGATTCCTAGTTTAATTTTTATTTATCTTGTTAGTGTTTGTGTATACTATTTTGGGTAAACCGTTCCCACAGGTTACTCTTGATACCCTGCCACTTGTGCCAGCCCGTGGGGATCTGGAACGCCCTTCGAGCCATGTCATGGACTGGGTCGGGCGCCGGGTCAAATGGCCACCCGGCCTGGTTCGTGACAATCGATCTCCGAGGAACTAGCGTTCTTCGTCGTCTTTCGTCGGAGGTCGGTGTTCTTCGTCGTTCTTCGCATTCTCCAACGAAGAAGATGAAGATTCAAAGGCTTGAGCAATTCCTCTCCAAACCTTCTCGCACAACGAATTAACCCCCAATGAAATAAGACTTTTTCTTATTTTATTAACACACACAAGCCATCATTAAATTCGAAATTCAAAAGAATTCACGAATTAATTACATTGAATAACTTAATCAATTAATTATTAAGAGAGTTGACTTGCAATAAGTGGGGGTGCGGGTGTGTTACTCAATTAATGGAGGTTTTCCAACTTAATGGGAGGTTTTGAGGAAGTTGAAAAGGTGGTGCTCATGTGGGGCCCACATCACTAATTTCCTATCAAAAGGGGTTAGGATTTAGTGGTTCCCACCTCAACTTCCATACGTATGTTTAAACTACTTAGAAAATAAAATAAAAACTGTTGCACAAATTTTATTTTATTCATTAGTTAACCCATTTTTTAATAACCACACCCGAGCAAACACAACTCCATAAAAGGTGTTCCTAAGAAATTACCGGCACTGTGGTTTCATCGGTGCCCTCAGATTTTGATTCAGAGCACTGGTTCAAAAGTTAGGAAAACTCGCTCGTTCGTTCATTGAACGTACCCGAGCTAAACATCGGAAATTGATTTCAGGCACACCGGGCCTCGGAATCAGGTGTCGTCAGAAACTGCGTACTCGTAAAATCCCAAAGAAAATTTTAAAAAAAAAATCCCTTGAAATTTACGGGTCTTTACTAGAACGCAAATTATAGATTTATATTGAATTAAAACATCATCATCAATGTGGAACTCATGTAGTATCCCTTCATTTATAGCTTTTACTTTCTTTTGAATCTTCATATCATTACTTTATGCCTCCTTGATCTTCTCTTGAATAATTGGTTTAGAAATAATTTGGGAAAGTATGGATTTATTCCCTTCTATTATTATTTATAGATCTATCTTTTGCAGATCCATGAAGATAGGGTCTTTCTCAATCTGTATCATGGATAAAGTAGCGAGTTCTTTTCTCCTAAAAGAATCAGCTACCTTATTCATCATTCCTAGATGGTAGTGAATAGAGGAATCATATTCCTTGATTATATATTACCATATTATTCAATGCATGTTGAGATAATTTTGTGTGAATATATAATTTAGACTCTTATGACCGGTATATATTTTACACTACTAACCATACTGATTGTGCTAACAAATATTTAAGTTGAAGATCACATCTGGTAACTCCAAATCATGCATTGATTATTTTTTCTTAGGTATATTCAACTGGTGTGAGGCATATACTTTCACTTTTTCAATATTCATTAGTACCCAACCCAAGCCATTCATTTAATCATCATTATATATATCAAAAAACCCTCTACATTTTTTGTTAGTGTGAATAAACGTGTAGTCATTAGCCTCTTCTTTAGCTCCTTGAATCATGTCTCATATTCTTCCATCTATATATACTTTAACCCTTTCCATGTTAACTTATTAATTAGGATATGAAATCATTGAAAATTTCTCACAAAACTTTGTCAGTACCAGTCTAATCTATGAAAATTATAGATTTACATGACACCAATGGGTCTAGTCCATTTCTCAATTACCTTCGTCTTCGAAGGGTCCATCAAAATTCCCTTACTTGTGACCATGTACCCCAACATTGAAAACGTATACATCTAAAAGTCCCACATTCCAAACATAGTCGACATTTTCCCCCTCCAGAATGTAGACAAATAAATTATTAAATTCTCTTCATGACCCTCCTCATTGTTGGAGTAAATGAGAATATCATTGATAAACACTACCAAATATTTGTCAATGTATTCTTTAAAGTCTCTATTCATCAAGAACATAAATATTTTCGGGGAATTAGTAAGTCAAAAGTGCATCTCTATGAATTCAATGTTTACATACCTTGGTCGAAAATAAGTCTTCTGAATATATTCTTTCTTCACCTTCACCTAATGATATCCAGAATGAAGATCCACCTTTGAAAAGTACAGGGTTCCTCCAAGTTTAATGAAAAATTCATCAATCCATGGAAGAGGATACATGTTCTTTATAGTTCTCTTATTGATCTCCTAGCACTATGGAAAAAAAAGGCATTTAGCGGTGGTTTGGTTTTACGTTTCGCGGCGGTTTAAACCGCCGCTAAATATATTGGGGGTGGTTTGGAAAAACCGCCGCGAAATCGTGCGTCGGGAAACTATTCGCGGCGGTTTTTAAAACCGTTGCATAACGTTTCGCGGTAGTTTTTAGCGGCGGTTTTTTAATTTTTTTATTTATTTTATTTTAATTTTTTTTTAAATTTTAAAATTTTTAAATTTATTAATTTATTTTGTTTATTTTGTTTATTTTGTTTATTTTCTTTATTTTCTTTATTTTTTTTGTTTACTTTCTTTCTTTTGTTTATTTTATTTTATTTTATTTATTTATTTATTTATTTTTTATTTTTTTTATTTATTTATTTTATTTATTTCGTATTTATTTTATTTATTTTATTTATTTCATATTTATTTTCTTTATTTTATTTATTTTATTTATTTTATTTATTTTATTTATTTTATTTATTTTATTTATTTCGTATTTATTTATTTATTTCGTATTTTATTTATTTATTTCATATTACTTTATTTACTTTATTTATCCATGCATGCACATCCCATGAACATGCCCATGCACATGCCCATGCAATATAATGAAATACTGCATTTGGTGAGATTTGAACCCCTAACATCTTGCATATTTTCCAACGACTTTACCACTCCAGCAAGCTCGTCATCTGGTTAATAAACAGAATTTAATATACTAATATATATTAATTGAAAAAACAAATAATACATAAATAATAGATTTAAACTCAATAATAATAAATACTAAATAATAAATAATAAATAATAATTAATAATTAATAATTAATAATTAATAAATAATAACTAATAAATAATAACTAATAAATAATAAATAATAAATAATAAACAATAAATAATAAATTATAAACATTAAATAATAAACAATAAATAATAATAAATAAATAATAAATAATAATAAATAATAAATAATAAATAATACATAATAAATAATAAATAATAAATAATAAATAATAAATAACAAATAACAAATAATAAATAATAATAATTAATAATAAACAAATAATAAAGAATAAAGAATAAAGAATAAATAATAAAGAATAAATAATAATAAATAATAAATAATAAATAATAATAAATAATAAATAATAAATAATAATAAATAATAAATAATAATAAATAATAAATAATAAAGAATAAATAATAATAAAGAGTAAATAATAAAAATATATAATAATAAATAATAAATAATAAATAATATTAAATATTAAATAATAATAAACAATAAATAATAATAAACAATAAATAATAAAAAAAATAATAAATAATAAGTAATAAATAATAAATAATAAACAATAAACAATAAATTATAAATTATAAATTATAAATTATAAATTATAAATTATAAATTATAAATTATAAATTATAAATAATAAATACTAAATAATAAACAATAAACAATAAAAAATAAATTCTAAATTCTAAATTCTAAATTCTAAATTCTAAATTCTAATTAATAAATAATAAATAATATGTAATAAATAATAAATAATAAATAATAAATAATAAATAATAAATAATAAATAATAAATAATAAATAATAAATAATAAATAATAAATAATAAATAATAAATAATAAATACTAAATAATAAACAATAAACAATAAAAAATAAACAATAACTAATAAGTAATAAATAATAAATAATAAATAATATATAATATATAATATATAATATAGAATATATAATATATAATATATAATATATAATAAATACGAAATAAAAAATATATTTAATAATAAATATTAAATAATAAATAACACATAATAAATAAGATATTATTATTTATAACTAATAATTAAAAAATTATAAATAATAAATTATAAATTATAAATTATAAATTATAAATTATAAATAATAAATAAATATAATTAATAAATAATTAATAAATATAATTAATAAATAAAAAATAAAAAATAATAAATAAATACAAATGATAAATAATAAATAAATATAAATAATAAATAATAAATAATAAATAATAAATAATAAATAAATATAAATAATAAATAATAAATAATAAATAACCAATAACAAATATTATTAATAATAATAATATTTTATTATTAGTAATAATAAATAATTAATAATATATAATAAATAATAAATAATAAATAAATATAAATAATAAATAATAAATAAATATAAATAATAAATAATAAATAATAAATAATAAATAAATATAAATAATAAATAAATAATAAATAATAAATAAATATAAATAATAAATAAATAATAAATATAAATAATTAATAATAAATAAATATAATTAATAATTAATAATTAATAATTAATAATTAATAATTAACTAGTAAAAAATAATAGATAATAAATAAATTAAAGTATTTTATAAATAATAAATAATAAATAATAAAGGAAACACATGAAAAATTATGAAAATATGTGATAAGGGATGAAAAATCATGAAAACGCATGAAAACAGATAGAGAAACATATGAAGAATGAGGCATTAGAAAGAATGAGAACGCATGATAACTCATGGAAACTCTGCAAAACCCCTTAATAATTCAACATAATCATCATAATAACCCACAAAAATACCATTGATAAAGATAACAAGTTATGGAAACCCAAATAAACAGTAATAAATGGAGCAACTGTTAAAACCCGTCAAAAACATTCATAAAGTGACAAAAACATTAGACTCACATTAACGAAGATAACTTATGATCCGAGAGACCGTTTTAGATTCGCGACCTTTCAAATCAATGATCCTGAAACGATCTTCGACTTGATAGGTGAAAGAGTCCGAATGGACAGGTGGATCAGAAGTTACGACCATTTAAAAAAAAGCTGATGGGGAACGGGTGCTAGAAACGAGGCATTGAAAATCATAACCAACTTGATACCCACTAAAAAGGCTATAAATTATGATCCAAGAGTGCATGTGGGAGCCGCTACTAGTCAAACTGAAGCTAATGGAACGAGCTATGATCTGGCAGGTGGAGGAGTCCAAACTGACATGCGGATCGAAAGTTAGGTCTGTTTGAAGACAAGTTAGATGGGACACTGGTGACGGAAATGGGGTTTCGGAGGCCTTCGGAGGGTTTTTTGGGGTCTAAAAACATGAAAAAAGCTTTCTTCTATAAATTTAGTGCGTAGCTCTCTTCACTGGCTTTGATTTGATATGTCGTACATCCCAAATGGACTCCCGAAGCGAAAGTTATGTCCGTTTGAAGTTGGAGAACTTTTTTCAACTTTTTTATAACTCCCATATCATCCGCAACTTAGATATTCTCATAGTTTAGATTGTACATGCCTCTATATCTCTTCATGGTCTTTGATTTGACTGGTCGTGGCACTCCAACGGACGCCCGGATCAAAAGTTATGGTCGTTTTAGTGATTTCGGGGTTTCTCGTGTTTTTTATTTTTTCCTTTCATTTCGCGGCGATTTTACCCAAACCGTGGCTATTTCACGGAGGTTTTTTAAAAAACCGCTGCTAATCCTCAAAAAAATTTAAAAATAGAATTATATATATATATATATATATATAAATTTAAGGCATTTCATGGCAGTTTTTTCACGGTTGTTTAAAAACTGCCGCGAAATGGCGGCCCGAAACACGTTTAGCGGCGATTTTTAAAACCACTTCGAAAAACCCGACGCTAAACCATCGTTTTATTGTAGTGTAGTAATAGACACATAGCTGTATTGATCCATCCATATTCTTGAAAACGTGAATTGGCACACCCAAGGTGATGCACTCAGGCATACAAACCCTTTTTCCAAATGACATTGTAGTTTATTTTTTTTGCTCCTCCATTTAGATTGGGTCCATCCTGTAGGGGAATTTAGATATATGAGTGAATTCAGGTACAAGTTATATTGATAATTTTACCACATAATATGGGGAAAATTTAGGTAACTCTTTAGAAAATACATCAATGTATACCCTCACAATAGTCATTTCCTCAAGGTTGATACCTTTCCTTAACTCAACCAATTAGGTATGGCATGATTCTTTATAGGGTATCAACACCCACATCATTGAAGGATTTTGTGAAGGTGACTCATGAGCTTCCTTTAATTTTTATAGAATCATTGGATGGTTTAAAATATGAAAATAGATTTCATTTTCCCAATAGTTGATGTGTGCTCTATATAATGAGATCCAATCAATTCCCATTATTGCATTGAATTCTACCAGGGGAAGGACTTAAAAATTCACTAGAAGAATCATCCCACATATGATAATAGGATAGTATTCCAACACTTCAGCTACAATTAACTTACCACCATGTGTTTTTATAGATATCTCTAATTCAAGGTGCAGGGCTTCGATTCAACTGTTCTATAAAACCTGAAGGATATAAAGGAATGCACAAAACTGGAATCAAATAAAACATTTTCCATTATTAAGAGAATAGTAAGTGTAACTTTTATGATATCATTTTCATGATTTACTTTAGTAGTAGTGATGTCATGATATTTCTCATTCTTCATTGGATTTAGTGGTTGTTGATACTGATTACCCTCAAGGACCTGTGGTTTATTTCACTGACTTATATAGTTCCCTTTCTCACTACAGTTGAAGAATTGAACCATGGGTGGTGCATTAAGAGGTTAATTCCTTTCCTCCATCATGTTTTCCAACTTCTTCATTTCTCTATGAAATTTATGATATTGGTAGCCTTCTCTCTCACAGTTGAAGCATTTCCCTATTCTATTAATGAAATTCCCATGAGGATTCTACCCATGGTTTTGACATGTGGGTGGTTGGATCATCTTTCCACCTTTTCCATTTGACCCACTAACTTGAAACACTAGTCTTCTCTTCTTATCCCCATGTCCAAAGGTCCAATCTAAAAACTTCATATCTACTTTGATATCACATCAAACCATGTCATCATAAGTCACAAATTCTCTGATATCTAGTGCCTTTTATAGGTGTAATTTTAAGGCACTGAAGAAACTATCAATTTTTCTATCATTGATAATAAAAAAACCAGCATCATATCATGAAATCCTTGTCAATTTTTCCTTGTAAGATGTGAAAAATTTTCAAGACTTTTGGTTAATCTCCAACAAATATCTCTCCTTATTTTTTTGAAGAGTTATATGGAAATACTTATTAATAAATAACTTTATAAAGTCATCCCACACCATTTATTCCAATTCATATTTTCGATTAGTATTATTTATTAGTGCCCACCATTGATCAACCTCTCCATCTAGATGATATACTACTAGAGTAACCTTCTCCTTCTCAGAATATTTGAACACATAAAATATCTTCTCAATTGATTTATCCCATTGTTCAGCGACAATTGTATTGGAAGATCCACTAAAAATCGGTGGTCATTTCAATATAATTTATTTGATAGAGAGTTTCTCATTATTTTGTGAATATGTATGTTCCACATTGTTCATGTTATTTTTCATAACATTAGATAGTTGGGCATGAATATCCATGATGTTTTGAACTCCTCCTCACATTTTTTTGAGTGCATCATTTGGGAAATCATTTCATTTTCCATCACAAAGGTTGTTGGTCTGGTTTCTCCTAGTTCCCAACATTTTCTAAAATATAAATGGTTTGAAAAGACATAAGTGAATAAGGAATGAATAATTAATTAATTCTTAAGCGTAAATTAATTTTAAATTCACATATTATGGGATCCCTAGTCTTAATCCAAATCCATTTTTTCATTTTACAATAAGCCACATTAGGGTTAGTGGGAACCTCACAATTACCATTTCTGGATAGCAAAATCAACATCTCACAAAAACACATGTTAATATAATGTGAAATTATAACAAATTAACCGAGTATGTGATGTGCCAAACTCTAATAAAACCAGACTTCATCGCACCAGAACCGCTTCATCCATGTCATCATCACCTAGAAGTAATTGAGTGAAGAAGTGTCAAAACAGATCCAACCACACCACTAAAATTTAGTGAAGTGAAAAAATAGATCCAACCATGCCACCCTCAAATAGAAATTTTTCCAAGAAAAAAAATAAATTAAACTCAAATTATCAAACGAAGACCACCAAAGTTGTCAGAATAGAGCTGAAACCTTCCAAATCAGGGAAATTCCATCATTGGTAACCACCATGAATCCCTAGAGCCATCTCTTCCTCAAGACAAGACAAAGCTGAACTGTCACCACTAGAGATATTGAAACCAAAGGAAGAAAGAAACCAACATAAAACCCCCAAGAACATCATCAATGGGTCATCCTCACATCCTGAAACTCCCCTAACCAATGTCTAATAAGACTGATATGGAGTCTATAGAATGATAGCTCTAGAAGCTAGAGCAAAAGAAGGACCAAAAACAGGCTTCGACAGAGGACACGAACACATAAACTAACACAAAAAATAAAAAAGGAAGCTTCCATCCTACACCCATCGCAATCCAAAACCACCCTCAACTCCATCGTGACAGACCATGATGGGGTTAGGCGTGTTCGGAGAGGGCAACAAGATCAGAAGGAAGATAACATAGGACCTCACTGCCAAGGAACCAGCATTGAGAGTGAGGGAAATAAATAGCAGATGCTAGGAAGGCCAATTAGAAATCATAACAAATAAAAATCCAATATGACACCAACACCAAGGGGGGAGGAAGAAAATGACTACAAACAGAAGAGAGAAGAGAACAAAACTAGAAGAACACCGAGGAGGAGGGGGAACCACCATAAGAGAAGGAGGTGAAGCTCTAGAACCCGAGAGGCTTCCATTGAGCATATTCTACCAAATCATGAACAATAAGGGGGAAATCGGTAACTAAGGGAGAAAAAATGGCGACTCCACTGAGCCAGGAGTAGATGAGGAACGAGGAATTCGGCAAGACAACACCCATAGAGATCACTAAACAAACACTTTCCAAAAGGAGGAACAACAAACAGATGAAATTTGGAAAAGAGAAACCCAAGTGAAGACGCCACTGGAAGGGTCATAACTGCAAGGGGCCAGATCTCGTCGACACAAGTTCCAAAACCATAGGGCACCGAGGAGAGCTATCGAGAGATAAATACAAGGGAAAACTGAGGAATTTTTTAGGGATCCCAGGCTTACCCTTTCATTAAATGATATTTATAAGATCATGTAATTTAATAATTGTCTAACTTTAAAAAAAATAATTACTTTAGCTATATGTAACGTCCCCGACCCAGAAGCCACTAAACCGGTGCTCCGATCCGGGTAGTTACATGACCATAAGCATGCCTCCCTGTGCACCAAAGGCTACTGACTAGTAGAGGGGGTCTATAGAGTCATGTGGGGAGACTATACCACCTTTTTTATCATAGTAAGACACAACAGAAGTAAACCAAATAGTGGAAACAATAACCAACAAACAAAGAACATGTATAACAACCATTTCCAACAATAAATATGTCATGTCATACTACAAGTGAAAAGGTGAACAAAATCCCAAGATAAGGACAATGGCCAAAATTCCCAAAATGGTCCTGACTCCAAGATTGGATCCTCCACCAAGTGCTACCCATGTTCACTAAACTATCTAGCAAGGACCCTTTCCCTTATCCTGACCTGCAAACATGAAGTCTTCTCGGGTACCCAGTGGCGGGCTGAGCAGGGTGTGAGTAAAACTCAGTAGGCCACCACCAATAGTGTCTACAAAATATCCAGTATAACAAGTATTGCATGAAAAAGGAAAAGGAATGGTAATTTCCAAGTAAATATTTAAGGTGCCATTAACCGGTTCAGAGCCAAATCCATTTCCACATCCATTACCATTCATTTCATACCAATTATCATCACTTACCATTTCATTACGTTTCCCTGGGTTAATCACATACATTATGTTACACGGGTCTAAGGCCAACAATGACATGCAAGAGGGTAAACACACTGTTATCCAATATCACTAGGACTAACCCCCTCATAGGAACCATATCCTCACCTCGAAGCCTCTATCCAGGTGGATGCAACCGTTAGGAGAATAGATCCTCGGTCCCCTTTCCAAACCCGTGCTTTTAGGGTGGAGTTCAGAGCATCAGTCTTTACTCAACCCATGGGCATAGATCCTCATGTCATACCCCACACTACCAAGCCATGTGCACATGCTTATATATAAGTAACCATCAACCTGCCATACCATTTCCCTTAGGCAAACACCATTCATAACAAACCACATGGGAATTCACATTATGCCTTAACCCATTAACACATTTCCATTTCACATCATTTAACCATTCACCTGATTCCCATGTGTTATGATTATCTCACTAATCATTCAACACTAGACTCATAACCCGTCCCATTATGGTCTTTAAATCAGTTTACACATTAACCCATTTAACCCATTCATCATTCCCATGAATCAACCATTCAACCCATTCCATATAACCCTCAGGTTATTACCAAGTCTAGGTGCATCACCTAACTTCTATTCCAAGTTCAACCAAACATGCCAACATATTCATCAAGGTCTCTACCCTTTATTACAACAAGGTCACCTGTTCAATCACATTCCCTAGGTTCGAGAAAATCCGGCACATCCCATGGATGGCCCCAATTAGGTCAAGTCATTCCCAACACTTCCCATGGGGATCGTGAGAGTTTCCATTTACCATTTAAAACGCCAATATTACCAAACATGCCAAGGTTATTCAAAAATTAACTAAGGGAAAGCAAGAACACAACAAAACATGCACAAATACCCAAATAAATATCGTATATCACTTGTAGACCACCTACCTCGAAACCATAGTTTAACGCACACTCAATCGAGTCCTTAGGCATCGATCTGACCAGCCTTTGGAGCTTCAACCTAGAACTCACCCAAAAGATAGGGTTTTAGAGCTTCGAAACAAGAGGGAGAGAAGATACAAGCCCAAAACCAAAAAGATAATCAAGGATGGGATTAACCTTACCCAGAGATTCGATCCACAACCAACGAAACTCTAAATGGCCAAGAATAGAAGGAGAACCTCCCTTTGGAAGCTTGGGTTGGCCAAGTTCATCACTAGGGTTGAGAGGGGATGAATGGAGGAAAATCCCAAGTTGGGGTTTAAAATCCCGAAGTGGAAAACTTGTAATTTTTCCCAACATTAAGAGGCTTCACGGTTTAGCCGCGCAGTTTGAAAAACCGTGCGCAAACTGTGCGCATGCTACTCCCCGGAGGAGAAGGGTTGCATGGTTTACTTGGGAAGGCCGCACGGTTTGCCCTGGCCATGCGCATGACGTGTGCCCTGGCCTGTCTTGCCTAGTTTTTCTTTCTTCCGTGCCCCAAGCCCCTGAAACACCCCCAAGGCCTCTCATACTTTCAGAAGACATCCCCTAGAAGCCGAAAAAAGGGATTCTACCAAAACATACAAAAACATACCTTTCCAAAAAACTGGGATCTTACATCCTCCCCAGCTTATAACGACTCGTCCTCGAGCCGAGTTCCCAAGCCTCATTGCTCCACCAAAGAGAAGAGTTCATGCCACTGAGCCCACATATCTGATTCCTTCTCCCATGTTTTTTCTTGAACTTTACCATGCTTCCATAGTACTCGCACTAATGGCACAACCTTGCCCCGCAAGATCTTTTCACTATGATCCACCACACGAACCGGATTCTCCTCAAAGGACGCATCAGCCTCAAGCTCCACATCCTCAAAATCAACCATGGGAGATGGTTCAGGGTGATATCGTCAAAGCTGCGACACATGAAACACATCATGCATCCCATCATACTACTGTGGAAGAGCCAATAGGTAATCCACTGGTCCTATACTTTTTACAATCTCAAAAGTTCCCACATACCTGGGTGCCAACTTACCCTACTTTCGTATCCGACGGTGACCCAACCTTGGCGACACCCGAAGGAACACTTTATCACCCACCCCAAACTCAAGAGGTCTACGCCTCTGATCTGCATACGGCTTCTGCCTACTCTGAGCCATAGTCATTCGCTTCCTAATTAACATAACTTTATCTGAAGTCTCCTGCACGAGACTTGGCCCCAACAACTCAGATTCACTGGCCTCTGACCAATACAACAGAGATCTACATGGCCTCCCATAGAGTGCCTCAAACGGTGCCATCTGAATCGTAGCCTAAAAACTGTTGTTGTAGGAAAACTCAACTAATGATAGGTGCCTCTCCCAAAAACCACCAAATTCCAAGACACAAGCTCTTAACATGTCTTCTAACACTTGGATCGTATGCTCCGACTTCCCGTCCGTCTGCGGGTGGAAAGCTGTACTCAAAAACACCTACGTACCAAGTTCCCTTTGAAACCCTTTCCAGAAATGCGATGTGAAATGTGGATCTCGGTCGGAAACTATGGTTCATGGAACACCATGTAACTGCACTATTTCCCGAAAATACAACTCACCCAACTGGTCGACTGTAAAGGTCTCCTGAATCGGTAAGAAATGAGTCACTTTTGTTAATCGATCTACAACCACCCAGATGGCATCATTCTTCCATGAAATCCTTAGAAGACCCATGAAAAAATCCATTGTTACATCATCCCACTTCCATTCCAGAATGGGAAATGGATGCAACAAACCACCTGGGCGTTGATGCTCGGCCTTCACCTGCTAACAGTTAAGGCACCGTTCCACAAAGCCCGCAACTTCCTTCTTCATTCCAGGCCACCAAAACAGCCTTTGGAGATCACGGTACATCTTGGTCAAACCAGGATGCACTTCCCACTTTGAATCATGGAACTCACGCATCAACTCTTCCCACACACACTTTGGCACAACCACATGATCACGAACACGAACAACACAGTCCACACCGATGGTCCAACCAGAAGGTAGCTCCCCCCATTTAATCTTTTCCTTCACGATCAAACACTCAGGATCATCAAGCTGAACTTCCTTAACTTGACTCAAAAGCGTCGCCTCTATCATTAAGGATGCAAGAGTGACCTGACCATTCTCCTCCTGCACCTCCAGGTGCATCTCTACAAACAAATCCATCACCTTCCACTCAGTGCTGGACTCCTGAACCACCTGATTCTGAACATTCCTACTCAGAGCATCATTAACACCATTTCCCTTTCCCAGAATGAACACCAACTCAAAGACAAAAGACTAGAGATATTCAATCCATCTTCACTACCAGAGATTCAGATCCCACTGTGAGAAGATGTACTTTAAACTCTTATGATTGGTAAACATAGTAAACCATTATCCCAACAGATAGTGCCTCCAACACTTCAAGGTGTACACCACTGTAGCCAAATCAATGTCATGGGTGGGATAGTTCCTCTCATGGGGTCTCAACTGCCTTTACCCATAAGCCACAACCCGCTCATCCTGCATCAACACAGCCCCAAGTCTGACTCCGGACGCATCACAAAACACGATGTACTTCTTACCCGACTCAGGTAAGATCAAGATACGTGCGGTCGTCAACCGCTTCTTCAACTCTTAGAAGGATTTCTCACAAGCCTCAGACCACTCAAACCTGATTCCTTTCTTGGTCAAGCTTGAGAGTGCTGCTACCAAGAATAATAAATCCTGAATGGACCTTCTGTAATACCCAGACAAACCCAGAAAACTCCTAACATCAAAAACACTCTTGGGATGCTCCCAGGATACAACTGCCTGCACTTTATCTGGATCCACTATCACACCTGCCTCCGATATGATCTGACCCATAAAATGCACCTCACCTATCCATAATTGAAACTTTGATAGCTTGGCGTATAGTCGATGCTCTCTTAGCGTACCCAAGACGATATCAAGATGTTGGGCATGATCGTCATGAGTTTTCGAGTACACTAAGATATCATCAAAAAAGAAAACCACAAACCGATCTAGATATGGATGAAAGATTCGGTTCATCAAATAAATAAACACCACCGGTGCATTGGTCCAGATGAAAGGCATTACCACAAACTCAAACAACCGTACCGACCCTGGAAAGTTGTATGCGGTACGTAAGAAGACCTCACCCTCAACTGGTGATAAACCGACCTCAAATCAATCTTAGAAAACACTGATGCACCCCTCATCATCATCAAGCTTGATACATGCCACTTGAGCCATGAGTCCACTCATCTGTTGACAAAACAGCCTCGCACGCCCTGCTAGAACATCCCACTCGCCACGGTGGGCATAAGCGTCACCCTCAAGTGACCTGAACGATACTCTATGACGATAACAATCTATGTGTGCCCAATACAACACCAACCAATCCATTCCCAGGATTAGGTCAATCCCTGACATCTCAAGAATGAACAAGTGCCACAAAAAACAATACCCACCAACTTTCAAGGAACATCCTTTGCACTACTTGATATCTTCAACCCACACTCCCAACGGGGTGTCAATTGACATAACTCCACACACCCTCTCCACAGGTAAACCCATCACTACCACAAGTTGAGAAGAAACAAAAGAGTGTGTGGCACCTATGTCAAACGATGTACTATAAAATGTAGAATCTACAATGATCGTACCTCGAACAGTTGACGGTCCGACCTCGCTATCACTAGGTGCAAACTAAACTGCCTGAAGCTGACTTGCTTCTCTACCCTGGGCTCAATCCTAAACACCTTGCGACGCAATACCCTGCTAGCGTGAGCGATATTTCCCTAGAGTTCCACGTCCACCACCTTTTCTAGTACAACCCGTGGAGCTCCAAATGCCTGCCTGATACGGGGAAACTGATCCCCTTCCCGTATCCGATATCTGCTTTTCCTCATTATGCCCACCCATCTACCGAGGGTTCCGGCATAACCTCTGCACATGCCCCATTCTACCACAAAAACGACACTCAATTCTAGGTTGAGGACACTGACCACGCATATGCCTCGGCATTCCGCACTGATAAAAAAAACTTGGTTCCCACTCTGAGAGGCTGACCCCCTCTTCTGACAACCTTGCTAGAAAATTTCTAAATGGCGCTTCCGACCTTCGGAAGATGCACCACATGTCTGCCCAGTGGGCAGGACAAGCCCACCACCCAAAGCTCCCTTTAGGTTACCTTCAGAGATGAGTTCTAGATCCATCACCTCTACAAAATTCTTCAAGCGGAAGATATTCACTTGAGACCTGATCTCATGTCTCAACCCATACTGGAAATGCCTTCCCATCGTTGCCTCATCCCCGACTAACACTGGGACGAAGCATCTCAAATCAATTAAGCGGATAGCATAGTCCATCACTGATAGGGATCCCTAAGTCAGGATCATAGACTCTGAATCCCGCTCCTGCCTCAAAGTCTCTGGGTAAAAATGCTCCAGAAACTTCTCCTGGAAAACGTTCCACGGCATCCCTCTGTCTGCTCGGTCTGAGCCTGAATGTCCCACCAACACCTTTCATGGCTCCGCAACATGTAAACAGCCAGCTTCACCTGCTTTTCAACAGGGGTATCCAGATGATCCAGTATCATCTGGACAGACTCTAACCAGAACTCCGCTGCCTCTGGCCCACCCTCTCCGGTGAAGG
The DNA here is from genome assembly GCA_963277665.1 of Viscum album. NCBI lineage: Eukaryota > Viridiplantae > Streptophyta > Magnoliopsida > Santalales > Viscaceae > Viscum > Viscum album. Next base: position 1,110,403,534 of record OY728128.1, on the reverse strand, counting down.
TTGGAGGGTTATGTAGCTGGAACTCCCTAGTCAGCTCAAACATACTCGGTGCAACCCGCCCTAGGTCCCGATCCTTCATCTGCATAAGGCGAGCCAAGTTCTCCCAGAAATGTTCTTCTCTAGCTTCATTGATCACCACATTTTTGTGCTCTTCTACCAGAGGATTGTTCTCAGCAGCATCCTCCCATTGCCCAACTGGAAATTGACATCGTGGTGGCATCTCTCTACATTTCCAAAAACGAGATTTAGCACGCATACCTTAAAACTTTCACGACTTCCTCAAAAATATCTTTACTAGCTACAACAACCCATTTCCATATGCTAATTTAACATAATTAGCACCTCAAATTCACCACCCTGAACATCCCTATCGCGGGCCATGGTCCACATGGGGTAAACAACCATGCGCTACCACCAAACTCACACAACATTTTACAAAAAAAACCACTTCGTTTCAAACCCTTATGTTTCATTAAACATCATTTACCCACTTGATTTATTTCATTATTCACATTATTTCTTGGTTTCATGAAATGCATTATGCACCCTACCTTCTTACCTCACACACCCATCCCGTACGTGTTCCTAACACGATGCATACTACCTACCTCCCTAGGTGCCTACAATGATGCATGAATGAAAATCCACGTGTCGTTAAGGCTACGAGCCAAATATCATAAAATTGTCACATAAAACCACATGTGCATCACCCAATGATGAAATATCATCAACTGTAACAACACACAACCAAGAACAATATTTCCCACCCAGGGTGACTTGGGTTTTCCCTTGTACCTAGGTAAGCTACTCTCAAGCACAATCTCATTACCAAGTCCCGACACATCTTAACCCTTGGCAACCTATCCCAAATAACAAGACCTTAGAGAAACAGAAGAAAGACTTCCTCTGATACCAATTTGTAACATCCCCGACCTGGAATCCACTAAACAGGTGCTCCGAGCTGGGTAGTTACATGACCTTAAGCGTGACTCCCCGTGTGCCAAAGGCTGCCGACCAGCAGCGGGGGTCAATGGAGTCATGTGGGGAGACTATACCCCCTTTTATCAGAGTAAGACACAATAGAAGTAAACCAAATATCAAAAAAAATAACCAATAAACATGGAACATGTATTACAACCATTTCCAACAATAAATATGTCCTTTCATACTACAAGTGAAAAGGTGAAAAAAAATCCCAAGATAAGGACAACGACCAAAATTCCCAAAATGGTTCCGAATCCAAGTTTGGATCCTCCACAAAGTGCTACCCATGTCTACTCAACTATCTAGCAAGGAACCTTTCCCTTATCTTGACCTGCAAACATGAAGTTTGCTCAGGCACCCAATGGCGGCCCGAGCAGGGTGTGAGTAAAACTTAGTAGGCCACCACCAATGGTGTCTACAAAATATCCAGTATAACAAGTAGTGCATGTAAAAGAAATATTAATGATAATTGCCATGTAAATATTTAAGGTGTCATTAACCGATTCAGATCCAAATCCATTCCCACCTCCATTACCATTCATTTCATAACAATTATCATCACTTATCATTTCATTGTGTTTCCATGGGTTAATCACATACATTATGTTACATGGGTCTAAGGCCAACAATCGCATGCAAGAAGGTAAACACATTGTTATCATATCTCACTAGGACTAACCCCCTCATAGAAACCATATCCTCACCTCAAAGCCTCAGTCCGGGTGGATGTAACTGTTAGGAGAATAAACCCTCAATCCCCTTTCCTAACCCGTGCATTTAGGGTGGAGTTCATAGCATCATTCTTTACTCGACCCGTGGGAGTAGATCCTCAAGTCATACCCCACGCTACCAAGCCATGTGCACATGCTTATATATAAGTAACCATCAACCCACCATACCATTTCCCTTAGGCAAACACCATTCAAAACAAACCAAACGGGAATTCACATTATGCCTTAACCCATTAACAAATTACCATTTCACATCATTTAACCATTCACCCAATTCCCATGTGTTATGATTATCTCTCTAAGCATTCAACACTAGACTCATAATCCATCCCATCATGTTATTTAAATCAGTTGACACATTAACCCATTTAACTCGTTCATAATTCCCATGAATCAACCATTAAACCCATTCCATATAACCCTTAGGTTATTACCAAGTCTAGGTGCATCACAAAACTTCTATTCCAAGTTCAACCAAACATGCCAACCTATTCATCAAGGTCTCTACCTTTTATTACAACAAGGTCACTTGTTCAATCACATTCCCTAAGTCCGGGAAAAGTCGGCACATCCCATGGATGTCCCCAATTAGGTCAAGTCATTCCCAATTCATCCCATGGGGATCGTGAGAGTTTCCATTTACCATTTCAAACACCAATATTACCAAACATGCCAAGTTTATTCAATACTTAACCAAGGGAAAGTAAGAACACAACTAAACATGCACAAATACCCAAATAACTATGGGATATCACTTTTAGACCACCTACCTCGAAACCACGGTTGAACACACACTCTATCGAGTCCTTAGACCTCGATCCGACCAACCTTTGGAGCTTAAACCTAGAACTCACCCAAAAGATAGGGTTTTAGAGCTTCAGAACAAGAGGGAAAGAAAATACAATCCCTAAATCAAAAAGAGAAGCAAGGATGGGATTAGCCTTACCCATATCTTCGATCTTCAACCAACGAGACTCTAAACGGACATGAATTGAAGGAGAACCACCCTTGGGAATCTTGGGTTGGCCAAGTTTGTCACTAGGGTTGAGAGGGGATGAATGGAGGAAAATACCGAGTTGGGGTTTAAAATCCCAGTGTGGAAAACTTGTAATTTTTTCTAACTTTAATAAGCCACATGGTTTAACCGCACGATTTTACAAACAGTGCGCAAACCGTGTGCATGATACTTCCCGGAGGAGAAGGGTTTCACGGTTTACCTAGACAGGCCGCACGGTTTGCCCTGGCTGTGCGCAGGCCATGCGCCCTGTCCTATCTTGCCTAGTTTTTCTTTCTTCCATGACCCGAGCCCCTAAAACAACCCAAGGCCTCTCATACTTACATAAGACATCCCTTGAAACCCAAAACAAGGGATTTAACCAAAACATACAGAAACACACCTTTCTAAAAAACCAGGATCTTACACTGTATATCCTACAAAAAAATTTGTATTAGTGTTTATAGTTAACTGAAGGACATACCCAGGGAGTGTCAAACTGGGTGCATAAAAAAGAATATTTTAATGCACCCATTCCCGATTGAGTCTTTCTCAATATAGTGTTTTCAGGGTTGTTACCCCTATATACATATGTACCCAAGGCACATAAACTTTTAGTATCTATACAAAGATTTTATTGATCATAAACCACACACTATTATATATAAACAAAAAAAAGGATGTTTAGATATACATAGATGTATACTTATAGTTTTCACTAATTTTTTCTAATACTAATTCCCAAATTAACTAAACTATTACTCTAATACCAACTATATAATCCCTACTTCAGGCCCCTATTTTTATGTCCCTATATCTTTGCCATGATCTCCATTTTCACTTGAAAATTCATTAGTACTTAATAGGGATTATTATAATTTTTTATTACATGCATTCCCTTTTTCATCCTATACATCAACTTATTCCATGCTTTGTACTCTATCTGTTCTTCTCTAGAACATGCCCTTCACTTGTTTATTGATTTTATTTGGCCTCCTGCACCATGTTAGGGTAATTGTTCACCGTTGTGCATGTCATTTAAGCTCATTTGATCCAAATTCATCTCCATGGTATTCTAATCTCATCTGATAAAGATAAACCCCAGATCCTTTTGGTACGTTTCTTCGAAAAAGCTCTTAAATTAGACCTCTCATCCTACCAATGATATTACATCATCTTGAAGACATGTAGTTGGTCCATGGTGATTTCAATGTATATTTAGCTATGCTACAACTCTAGTGAGTGTTTTCTAATTCAATTATAAGAACCTTACTTCAACTGAAGACTCAATTAAGCTCCCCTGAAGAGTGGAAATGTTTTTGGGGTTCTCTAAATCTTCTCTTGTTTTCAGTTGTTTTAGTTTTACATTCTAGTTTCTTTTGTTGCATTAGATATATATTTTTTGGATTGAATATTTACTTCATATTCATGTGTGAAAATTAATAAAACATTTGTGTAGTGTTGTGTTATTTTCCTCCACATAGGATCTTAGAGGGTTCAAATAATGATAAATCATTTTTTATGCTTTCAGTTTTCTTTTTGTGCATTCACTTCTTTTTTAATTTCTCTCTTTTTGTACTCACCATGAAATATATTTGTTTTGAGTATCTATTATCTATCTATTTCAATCATTCTATGTCACACATATTAAGGAATATCAGTATGTGATTTGGTGATCTTCATATGTTCTTTGGGTCATATCCTTTATATTTTCCCAAACATAAACAAATTATTTAAATGTAATTTAAATTTATAAATTATTCAAATCATTAATTAACATATTAATTTACATTTATATTTCATTTCAAAGTATGAAATACTAATAACATACCTTTATTCATTGAGAATCCATATGGAAACTATGTTATTGACTTATTATATGAACACAATGGTGGTGGTGGTGGTGGTGATGTGACATCTTGTGTAATGTATCATATTTTTCATTTATTATTTTTTGGATAGTATATGAATTATTTTCAAGACTAGGCAATAATATGGAATGCGATTCCAAGGCCCGATGTGTCTAGAATAAATGTTTTAAATCTATTAAATATATTAAACAACACATACACATAATTTTCTTAAAAAATTTTAATAACATCTAAATGGGTTCTCATATTAGAAATATGAGGGTGCCGTTGAGTTCAAAATGTGAGGTTTACCCAAGGAATGACTTAAAATTACTCATCGCGGGTCGTTTGTGGAAAATTAATCACAATCACATAAATGAATAAAATAATTTGAATAAATTATTGTTTTTTCAAATTTTTGACGTAGCGACTAGTCAGTATTTAAATAGAATATTATTTATAAATCCCAAGGTTATCTGCATAACCTTAGAGCCTTTGGAGGGTCATTGGAGAGGGACATCAAGAATACTCTCAGGTGAACCACAACGGGATTACGGATCACAGATCACTTTACCTCAGATTCAATGGATCTTGCCCACGATGACGTCGATGCATCGTTATTCATCAGTGGTCGAACGGAATCAAATTAGGGCATGTGTATGGACTTTTTTTTAATTCTTGGTTCTTTAATTCTACGATGAATGCGGACCAATCAACGAACAAATTGATCCACGGTTCGATCATCTTGCGGGATGGGTATGATTGTGGGGATTATTTAAAGTATTTTATTTGTGATTAATTTATTTCAATTTTCATTCTAATAGAGATGGATCAAAATAAACACAAAAATTAATCGAGTTTCATTCCTCAAATCCATTCTTGTACTTTTCTCCCCTTTTCATCATTCGTAGCAGGCATTCTTCATTCGGCCTACAGCTTAACAAATCCTGATCAATCGATCATTGTGCACCTATTTCATAGATAAATGATCTAAAATCAATGATCTAAAATAGTCATGACACAATGGAGGTGAAATGATGGAAAAAGAGTGATTCAGAAAATGGTAGATTCTGGATGTCGCATTTTTTGGCTTTCTTCAGAGTGAAATGAAGAATGACATATAGATCTGTTTTTTGAGTGTATTACACACCTAAATTTGTTGTTCAATTGATGAAGAGAATCATCAAATATAATACTATACTAACAGAATTATTGGAGCTGATATATGATGTGATGATAGTGAGATCATGAGCGGGAGGAAGAAGAAGGGTTTCTCGAAATACCTGACACACACGGCGTGTAGTCTTTGACTACATAGCACGTAGTCCCCTTTAGATGAATTGGTATGTACTTGAAGAAGTACCTTTACATGGGGTAGAGTACATTAGTTTCTTATATGGTATGTACTCCCCCATATGACACATCCTAGACCATGTACATGGGATACCCCATGTGCTAGTACATGGGCATGGATACACGGTCTGACGTCATGTGCTAGCACACGACTGGAGTGCACGGGCAAGATCCATGATATAGGGACATAGTGTGTAACCATTATAAACACTATTTAATAATTTATACTACAAATACATGGCTTGATACATGGCTCGTTTACATGGGTAGGACCTGGGGTCAAGGAACACAATGTGTGACCCCTACAACATGTAGTGTACTCTTTTCTACATGTCTTCAATATATTGTACTCCATATATTGGATAACATTTCTTAGGTTTAGTTCCCCTAATACTTTCCCTGATGGTCATTATAAAATATTATCCAACTCCTAGGACAATGATCCCTTCATCAGGACTTCATGGATAGAGTCTCCCAAAGTAACATTCTATATTCATCTTTATTCCCTTGGTGGAGTTCTTAGTATCAACATAACCAACACTATGTAGAAACGGATCCTCTAATTAGTTGGTTAATATAGATTGAGTTTGTTGGTATCACCAAATAGACTTGGAAGTGATCTTCGTCTGTGTATATTATTATCTCCGGACTATCAGTGTGTTATTTCTCATGATGATACCCGATGAGTAGTACCTCTTGGATTAATGTCATCAGTGCTGTTAGACTCAGGAGTCTGTTCACCTGAATGAGTGCTTCATAGATCCATTGACCTAGAATATTAGGGCTGGTATACTATAGTTGTGGATTACCTCTATATTGTGTTTATTTATTGATTATATCTAGATATTCTTGTTATATGTGTTGTAGACATATAGCTGTGTAGAGTTGACATTACTTTCCTTATTTGTATGCTTTGTGGTTTCAGGGTTCCCTACTTATTATTGTTATACTCACCCCTAAATAGGATTCCCACACAGTTCATGTCTTGTGAAGATGATAAAACTTTTGAAAAATTCCTAGTTAGACCATGACTAGAAGAATCTTAGTGATACTGGACAGACCGAGGTGTGTTCCTACAGCTTTGAGACAACAGTCCCAGTACATTTACTTTCAGGTTGGACTCGTGTTATATTATCTTTGTGGTGGAATTTTATTTCACCCTATTTACTTTATTTAATTATTGTCATACTCTGGTTGTGGGATATAGATGTATGCATTCATTGGTTGATCATTTGTTTTTAAATTTCAGCAATTTTTGGGATTTGAGATGTGTGCATGTGTACATGTACATAGGAAATTCCTCCCACGTTAGTGATATGCCTACTCAGTGCTAATCACCTACCCATTTCCCATTGGAGGTAGGCTTGGGGTGTCATGACATGAGTCCCCATGGGATAGTTTGTGACATAGTGGTATCAGATCTGGTTGGTCCTACATTAGGATCAGGAGTTTGTGAATTTGGCTTGAGAAAATAGTGTTAAGTGTTTTAAATTCGGATTTTAGGATAGAGAATATAGTTTTGGTATGGAAGCTGAAGTATCCACACACTAGGACTCTGATAACCTACTTTTTGACTTTGTACATGAGAACACTGGATTTAGGAAAAGCAATGGTTCATGAATCATATAGAAATGGGTTGTGTTTCCATGTCCTTATTGAGTCAACTCTCCATATATACTCATTAACCATTATACACATTATTTACTTTTAGGATGACTCTACAATATATACCAGCTAGGATTCAACATTATGATTACAAGGATAATCCCCTCAGTAATGAGGTTTTGATTCAGGGACCAATTCCTGAGATGTTACCTTCAACTGGGGCACCATCCATACCACTTATAGAGCAGCATGATGTACACATAGTACCAGCGGATGAGGTGTACGGGATGAGTGTACTTCATGAGTTTCGGAGATAGAGAACCCTCAGGTTTCAAGTTGATCTTGACCCACAGGTGGATGAGGGCTGGCTTGTGGTGATCACCTATGTTTTCTATCTAGTCAGGACATCGACATATCAGATGGTGGTCCTGGAAGTGAGCATTCTTCATGGCTCAATAAGGTGATAGTGGGGTTTAGTTACCCAATCTTATGATGAGGTGACTATTTCATGGACAATGTTCAAGTTACTTTTAATATAGGAGTTATCACTAGATATTCTGAGGGATGTACATATAAAGGATCTTTTATAACTCCAGCAAAGTAGCCTGATTGTGGATGAGTATTCATTGAGATTCACTAACCCCTCTAGTTACTTGAAGGATATGATTCAAGGTTAGTTTTTCAATGATTAAACCTTTGAGTTATGTATTTATAGATACATAAAATCCAAATTTATCCCTCTATCAATTTTTACTTATGATGGGGTGATAAAGTGATATTTGGTTGTTGAAAGTTTCTTAGATGAACAGTTATAGCTAGAAGCTTTCAATAGTGGGAAAGCAAGAGAAGAGACCTCGGTAGTTGGGAGATGAATTCAGTCCTAGGGACCTGGATGTGGGAGATGTTTCTAGAAGAGGTCCAAGGATATAGGATCTATAGTTCAGGGCTCACAGGGTGGGACCAATCATCCTAGAGATAAATAGTGTTTCTCATGTGACGGCAGGGGATATCTCGCCCAAGATTGTCCGACCCACCATAAAACTGACAAAGAATCAATATATAGTCTACAGAGGTAGAGAAAATGAAAGGAGCAGGTAGGTCCATAGGGAAGAAAACACAGAAGAGGATCTGGTTGAGTAGAAGGATTTGGTAAATGTTTTGATTTGTTACCACCACCACCTCTAGGGGGTCTACGTTATGCTCTGGGAGCTAGAGGAAAGGGGAGTGGAATGCTGCAAGCAGTTGAATTTTATGACCTGGAGGCTCCGAGAATGATTTTAGGTACAATATGTCTCTTTTCTACTTTATCAATAATATTTATAGACACAAGTTCAGTCATTCCTTTCTCTAAACATATCTTGTTCGAGACTTATAAATTCGGGTTGAACTGTTGACTCGAACCTTAAACTTGGAGACTCCTTCTAGAGAAGTCTCGGTAATCACACACTTATACCGACAGTGGGACCTCACTCTTGGAGGTAATGGTTTTAGTTAGTTTCTCTTGGTAGAATCGTCAAGACCTTATGACATCATTCATGGTATGGATTGGTTATCCACAGTTCATGTGCAAATTGACTGTTTAAGGTGAAGAGTGTGGTGTGTCCGTAGTAACAAAACTAGGTTTTATGTTGTCAGTGAATTGGAAACACAGGAAGCATAGGATGGACTCATGCATAGGAGGGTGTGGCATATTAATCATAATTTGGTTTTCATTGACCTTATTATAGTGTATTTTATGCGTTTTTAGTTTTCTATAGTGGTAGTAGATTACAAGGATGTCTTCCTTGAAGATGTTCCATGTTTACCTCCCCACTGATAGGTAGACTTTTCCATTGATCTACACACCAGGATTGATCTAATATTTTCTCCAGAATATCAAATGTCTCCCACAAAGCTTTGCAAGTTGAGGGTGTAATGATAGGACTTATAGAGGAAGGGATTTGTTTGAACTAGTGTTTCACACTAGGAATGCCCGATTTTGTTTCCTAAAACTATATACAAGAGCTTGAGGTTGTGTGTGGAATACCGATGCTAGAACTAAGTGACCATGATTAATAAGTATCCACTACCAATGATCGATGACCTATTTGATCAGTTGAGAGGGGAATTATGGTTTTCAATGGTGTAACGTAGATCAGGCTAGCACTAGCTTTGATTATGATATTAGGATATACAGAAGACGATTTTTAGATGTCCCTACGATCACTATGAGTACATTGTGATACCCTTTGGTGTGACGAACTCACCACCAGTGTTTATGGGACTCATGAACCACATCTTTTAGACTTACATAGACTTTTTCATGGTAGTATTCATCGATGATATCCTTGTGTACTAGGTTTCTGAGGAGGAGCATGTGAGACACTTAATAAATGTTCTGTATCTAATCTGAGAGAACTAGATTTATGGAAAGGTCTTGAAGTTTTAGTTTTGGATATAGGTAGTCCACTTTATAGGACATGTTATCTCATAAGATGGAGTGGAATTGACCTCGACTAAGCTCGAGGAAGTGTTATCTTGGGATAACCAAATAATGTGACGGAGTTGCGGAGATTCCTTAGGTTAGAAGGATATTACGATAGATTCATACCTAATTTATCTAGAGTATCAGTACTGATGAAATATTTGACTCAAAATGGGTAGTCTTTCATGTGGATGGATAATTTCTAGTCGGATTTTCAATATTTGAGGAAAATTTTTCTTAGCGATCTCATCTTGAGATTGCTAGAGGATGGTGTCGAGTACATAGTGTTTTACGATGCATCTAGAATCGGGAATGGTTATGTTGTGATGCATAAGAAAGTAGGGATTGAATATGGTTCATGATAGTTGAGACCATATAAGAGGAACTATAAAACCCATGATCATGAGTTATCATCAGTAGTATTCTCTTTGAAGATGTGGTTACACTGCCCGATGGGAGGGCAGTTTATCATCTACTCTGATCACAAGAGTATCAAGTATATATTCTCATAGAAGGATCTCAACATTAGATAGAGGGTATAGATATAATTCCTACAGGATTTTGGTTTCAAAAATTTCTATACTCTTGTGAAGGAGAATGTGGTAGCATATTCTCTCATCAGGAGATGTTGTTCACTATTACTGAATGATGTGTCGAAGAAGTTGGACACATTGAAGTTATCCTTTATAGATGGAGATGGAGCAGATTAACTCTAGTAAATGGTTATTACCCCTATGATTTTTCAGTTAGTTATGGAGGTACAAATTGGGGATACTGACTACAAGGACCTACGTGCTCAAATATCCACTCTACATGCTCCTGAACGATTTTATTAAGGTGGAGATCACGTCATTCTTTTTAATGGATGCACGATGGTACCCATGACATTGCGGGAAGCAGTTTTGATAGAGTTTAACACATCTCCATTGGTGGTACATCAAGGCATGGAAAAGATATACTAGGACCTATAACATCAATTTTGGTGGCAGGGGATAAACAAAGGAGTCTCAAAATTCATCTCTCGATGCCTTACTTGTCACAAGTAATGGATGAGAACCAAGTTCCATTAGGTTTGACCTAATCTCTTGAGTGTTATGAATGGATGTGGGAAGGTATATATATTAAATTCAATATGTTATTACCATTTACGTCTAGATTAAAATATTCCATCTAGGTGATTGTGTACCAAATCACCAAGTCATCCCACTTTCTAACAATTTGAAAGCGGAGTTTAGTGGAGAGCTTGGAACACCACTACATGCAAGAGATAGTTTAATTCCATATATTATTGATTAGTCACTTAAAGTGGCTAATATTCATTGTTAATATCTTAATATTAATGTGTTTAAATGTTCATAAACATCAATTTTATTCCAATTCAGAAATTGAACTTCATTTCCCATCATTGTGCAATTCATGCTTAAAGTGTCAATTTGGGCCCACTCAATAATTTGATTGTAGAAATTAAAATATTCATCATTTTAATTTTATGTTTTGGAATATGATTCATCACTTTATTTGGAACATTTTTTCTTTTATGCTTGATGGATGAATCACATATGAAGATGGATATTTTTGCACCTGAAGGCAGAAATTTGTTGGAGAAAGCATAATGGGCCTAAGGCCCATCAAACAAATGTGGGGCCCAAAAACCAAGCCCAATGAAGCTCAAATTTATACAGTAGAAATATAAAAATATGAGGATCATTTTATTCTCATGTTTCCAGAGCTAATTCTGATGTTTTCATGATTATAAAGGGATTTGAAGTTGAGATTTAAATGGTGGACCCGACATTAATGCACAGAAATCCGTCCCACTATTTTGCCCATAACTTCCAAAAGGCTGAGACAAATTTCTTGAAATTTTTACAGATAATATAGGACAGATGGAAGAAGATATTTCTTTTCGATAATTCCTCCGGATTCGGCCTTATTCAATTACAAATGCACGCGTTAATATGGTGGACAAATCTGGACAGTTTTCCGGGTCAAATACAAAACATCAATTTCCTTTTGATTATTCATCCTCCTTTTGACTCTATTAATTGTTGGGGGTTAATTAATTATTGGGGGATGGGCATAAGGCTCCTAATATGCCTATATAAGGAGATAGTGGTGAAGGTAATGGTCGGGGATATTTTTCTTATCATTTTTTTTGCTTGTTTAATTGTAAGGTTATGCTTCCAAATTTCCATTGTAATGTTTTCCATTTCCATGTAAGTTTATTTTTTGTATATTTATGTTCTTAATCAACTTATTTATCTTATATATTTTCCATTTCATTTATTAAAAATTTATTATCACAAAGCACAGTGATATCTCTGTGTTGTTGTGAATTAGTTTACACATGGGTGTGAATTTCATTCACACACATAGAGGAGTGCTCGTTATTTCCGCGGTTTTAATTTCTTCAATCCAATTCTTGTTAGCCATATTCCACCCATCATTGAGTGTATACCATCAATTGAGGGATAACCCTTTAATGGGTTGATCTTAGGAGGATTAAAATGCTGGATTGAATGTTATTTTATGAACTAATTTTTGTTAATTGGATAATTAATTTAAGACATCCATTCTTCGGTTATTTCTACTCTACATCTTTACTGTGTTTGAGAAAACTAAATTCAATTACTAAATGACCATATACCTCATAGAGATCATGAATTTGGTTCTCTATGTGTATAGGGGATTAGTAATTGTGTTTAGTAAGCACCATACCAGAAAATGATGAAGGTAGTTTTATTTTTGAAGAATGGATTCATCAAGAATTAATAAAACCAAAATTTTCTAAGGAGTAAAATTCATTCAATCCACCCTGAGCATAATCCTAATATCAACCCATTTTCATTGAATTGAATTCACTTAGGTTTCTTAGTGTTCTTTAAACCATCCAAAATCAAAACCAAAGTTGGCTACTTCATATCCCATCCTTCACCAAATCATAGCGTCTCAAGGTTACTTCTTCGGTCTCTGTGGATTCCACCCCTACATGTACTACATCGACCGCTTTTACCAGTAGGGTAAATTTGGGCGCAACCAAATTTTGGCGCTATTGTCGGGGACCCATGTAAGTACCTTAGTCCATCGTCTCTTTCTCACCCCAAATTCTCTATTCTCACCCTAATTTCTCATCTCTTTTCCGCGTTCTATTTCTGTGTGTCCAAAAAAAATCCCAAAACCAATTTTCAATCAATTATAATGGATTATCCTCCAAAATACCCCTTCATAAAACAATTCTATAATCAAGTTGGAAATCAATATTGGGAAACACCTCACATAGGGAATTTCATTGACCAAACCTTAATTGAATACACCACACCAGATGAGATGTACAATCAATGGGATGCTAAATGTTTAAAAGATCAATTTCCATACCTATCAAGAATTATTGAAAAGATAAATAATGAGGATGGTCATGATGTACAAACATATATCAACCCTAATCCTAAAAAAATTCTTGAACAATTGTGTGAAAAATGGATAAAATGAATTCATAAGTTTCATTTTCAGATTAGAATTACAAAGCTTTAAGACTTTTGAGGAACCCATTCCCACTCAAGAAATTCTTTCCTCATAATTGATAGATGAATCTATCATCCCAAAAACCTCCCATGAGTTGAAAAAAGAACTAACCTTTGGATATGGGATAACTGAAAAAGATCAAGAAAATGTTGAAGGATATTTAAATCAGGAGGAAATTAATTATTTGGATTCACAAGGGGAAAATTTGTCTTCATGGATTGAGTGTTCAGAATATTACTCCAATAACATTTTTTTAGAATAACCAATCATTGAACCATTGGGATATATAACGAATAGTGAGTCCATACCCACTCATGAAATTCAAATGGAAAATTTTGGGGATGAATCATATTTTCAAAAGGAACAAATTCTTTCAAAATGTTTTGTAGAAGAAACAAATTTGGATTCAAATTTCCATTTATCTTTGGGAAAATTCAATGAAACTGAACTCAATATTATAATCCTTCCTTCCCCACTAAATAATACCTCTATTTATGAAAACCCAGACCATTCAATTATTATCCATTTTCATCAAGAATCTCACAATGTAGGAATGAATCTTAAAATCTTAGGAAATACTCCAAATGAAACTCAATCAACCATTACCGAAATTCCTTGGACTTTCACACTCATTGTTAAGCATGGGATTTCACATTGAAAAAATTATAAAAAAAGACTTAATATAAATCTTATTGAGGTGGGAAATATGGTTTCATTAAAATTTTTAAAGTTGGAATTGGATAGGTTGGGGGTTCAAGTCGAGCTAACGACGTTAAACAAAATCGCTACATGGGAGGCAACCCAAGGTTTTCATGTTTCTAATCATTTTGAATCATTTTATTTTTCATATAATAAATTACCATAGACTATTGACATGTTCTTCTTTTATGATTAAGGATGGGTATGAAAGGGGAGCACCATATTCATCCGTGTCACGTGGCGTGATCTCTGAGTAATACCGTACCCAGAAATCTAAAAAGAAGAAAATGTATCATTAGTTTATTTTGTTTTGTTTATTTTTATGTTTTTATAGGTTAAAAAAATAAAAGGACATGTCCTAAGTCATAAAGAAAATCCATTCACCACCATCTAAGCTACTGAGACTCAAATCTAGGATTGAAGGGAGACTATGGAATGCGATTTCTTCATCAAACACCAGGTGACTTCATTCCATGATTATCATTTTCAATTTCCTATTTTAACTCCTCTTCTACCCCCCTTTTAACTTTTCTTTTCTTTAAACACTGGGGACAGTGTTATTCTATGTTGGGGGGAGATAAAAAATGATTTTTTTCAATAAGAACATCCAGGGAAAGAAAAATTACATTAACCTTGAACATGATAACACACATTGCAAACTCTGAAATTGGTTATCAAAAAATTTGGATGCCTTGATTCTGATTTTAATGCAAGTTTAAGTTCATGAGCATAGTTTTTGGAAAGTGCGGTTGTGCTATGTGATTTTTCAAAGTTTACATTTTCATCCTCTTAATAAAAATTCCACAATGCACGTCTACTGGATTGTGGGTGTAAATTTGAGTTATTGGGTCCCTTTCATTATAGCATAGGGTTCTAGGGTCACTTTTAGTTTAATTTGAGTATCCAAAAAAAACAAAAAAAAACAAAAAACAAATAATAATAAAAAATTGAAAAAAATAAAGACCACATAGAGCAATGTTTTTTCCAAATGCGTGGAGTCCGACACTTGGGGATCGTGACTCCATATTTGTCTTGCCAAGATTTAGACTTTATATCTCTATTTTAGAGCATGAAATTGACAATATGTGTGGCATCCGACACTTGGGGATCGTGACTCCATAGTTTTCTTTCCCAGAGTTAGTCTTTTCATATCTATTGTGGTAAAAAAATCATCAAAAAAATCAAAAAAAGGGATACTCATATTAAGGTTTAATGTGATTCCCACCTAGCACTTCCATTTTTTCCCCTTGAACAATAAAATGGGCCCCATATCTTTTGTGATGCACAACACTTTATCATTCTTAATTGAAATTGGATGAAATGTGGCGATGAATTTGAACAAAGGAATGGGCTTAGGCTTGGGATATTCTTATGGACCTAGCTTGTTTTAAATGATTTTTATAGGTTCCATAATTTTTTTGGTATGAGATATTTGGGTGAGCAATGTGTATTAAAATGTTTTTTGAAAAGGGGATTTGAATTTCATATTTTTAATATGTTTTGCTCGGGACTAGAAAAACTCAAGTTGGGGGGTGTGATTAGTCACTGAAAGTGGCTAATATTCATTGTTAATATCTTAATATTAATGTGTTTAAATGTTCATAAACATCAATTTTATTCTAATTCAGAAATTGAACTTCATTTCCCATCATTGTGCAATTCATGCTTAAAGTGTCAATTTGGGCCCACTCAATAATTTTCTTGTGGAAATTACAATATTCATAATATTAATTTGATATTTTTGTATATGATTCATCACTTTATTTGGAACATTTTTTATTTTAGGTCTGATGGATGAATCACAAGTGAAGATGGAGATTTTTGCACCTGAAGGCAGAAATTTGTTGGAGAAAGCATAATGGGCCTAAGGCCCATCAAACAAATGTGGGGCCCAGAAACCAAGCCCAATGAAGATCAAATTTATACAGTTTAAATATAAAAATATGAGGATCATTTTATTCAACTGTGTCCGGAGCTAATTCCGCTTTTTTCATGATGATAAAGGGATCTTAAGTTGATATTTAAATGGTGGACCCGACATTAATGCACAGAAATCCGTCACACTATTTAGCCCATAACTTCCAAACGGCTGAGCAAAATTTTCTGAAATATTTAAAGCTCATAGAGGACATATGGAGGAAGATATTTCTTTTCTACAATCCCTGCGGATTCGGCCTTATTCAATTACAAATTCACACGTCAATACGGTGGATGAATCTAGACAGTTTTCCAAGTCAAATTCGAAACATCAATTTCCTTTTGATTATTCATCCTACTTTTGACTCTATTAATTGTTGGGGGGTGAATTAATTGTTGGGGGATGGACCTAAGGCTACTAATATGCCTATATAAGGATCTAGTGGTGAAGGTAATGGTCGTGGATATTTTTATTATCATCTTTTGTTGCTTGTTTCATTGTAAAGTTATGCTTCCAAATTTCCTTTGTAATGTTTTCCATTTCCATGTAAGTTTCTTTTTTGTATATTTATGTTCTTAATAAACTTATTTCCCTTATATATTTTCCATTTAATTTATTAAAACTTTATTATCACAAATCACAGTGATATCTCTGTGTTGTTGTGAATTAGTTCACACATAGGTGTGAATTTCATTCACACACACGGAGGAGTGCTCGTTATTTCCACGGTTTTAATTTTTTCAATCTAATTTATGTTAGCCATCTTCCACCCAACATTGACAGTATACCATCAATGGAGGGATAACCCTTTAATGGGATGATATTAGGAGGATGCAAAGGCTGGATTTAATGTTATTTTATGAACGAATTTTTGTTAATTGAATAATTAATTTAAGACATCCATTCTTCAGTTATTTCTACTCTTCATCTTTACTGTGTTTGAGCAAACTAAATTAAATTACTAAATGACCATATACCTCAGATAGATCATGAATTTGGTTCTCTAAGTGTATAGGGTATTATTAATTGTGTTTAGTAAGAACCAAACCAGAAAATGATGAAGGTACTGTTAATTTTTAAGAATGGATTCATCAAGAATTAATAAAACCAAAATTGTCTAAAGAAGTAAAATTAATTCAATCCACCCCAAGCATAATCCTAATATCAACCCATTCTATTTGAATTTAATTCACTTAGGTTTCTTAGTGTTCTATAAACCATCCAAAATCAAAACCAAAGTTGGCTACTTCATAGCCCATCCTTCACCAAATCATAGCGTCTCATGGTTACTTCTTCGGTCTCTGTGGATTCGACCCCTACATGTACTACATCGACCGATTTTACCAGTAGGGTAAATTTTGGCGCAACCAAGTCTCATCAAGGATTATTTATGATTGTGATGATCTATTTACATCCTAGTTATGTAAGTGGTTAGAGGAGGTTTTTTGGACCCAATTATGCTTGAGTAAGAATTTCACCCACAAAATGACTACCAGAATGAGTGGATAGTTCTGGTTCTAGAGGACATGTTACGATCCTATATGTTCAACCTTGGCCATAGTTGGGAGGATCAACTAACCCTAGTGAATTTTTTATACAGAAAAATATACCATTCCACCATAAGTATGGAAACATTGGAGGCCTTATATGGGTGAACCTGCGGGTCACCACTTTGTTGTACTAACCCAGGAGAATCATCACTCATGGGCCCGTAGTTGGTGCGATCTACAATAGAGAAGGTAAAGATCATCTAGGAACATATGAATACTACATGGATCCATTAGAATTATTATACTGATAGATGACAGAGGCCTTTGGAGTTTGAGGAATGAGACCATGTGTTTCTATGGATTTTACCTCGATGTGGATTACAAAGATTTTTCTAGGGAAGAATGTTATCTCTGAGGTTCATATGACCTTTCCAGATTTTGCATAGATTTGGAAAGGTTTCGTACAACTTATCTCTACCTCTATTTTTAGACTAGGTACATGACATATTACATTTTTTACATCTGATGAGGTACATTTATGATCCATCACACATTGTTGAATGGGGTGAGGTGGATATTGAGGATGGAGCAGCCTTTGCTGAGTACCCAGTAGAGATTGAGGTTCGGTAGGAGAGGATCCTCTTATGGATGATCTATTCATTTTGTGTGTGTTTGATGGAAGCACAAGAATCTTTAGGAGAGCACATGGGAGCAGGAGACTCAGATACGTGCTCAATACCAACATCTTTTTGAGTATCCCTTGGTTTTAAGTCCCAAGCTGGGGAGAATGTGATGTCTCAGATTTTCTGTGTATTATTTTTTGATATTATATTGGTTATTTACTAGACTCGGCGCTAAGATAATGTGTGATTATAAGGCCGGGTGTGCATGGAATAAAATTTTTAAATATATTAAATATATTAAATATCATGCAAGCGTAATTTTCCTAAAAATGTAGAATATCATCTAAACGGGTTCTCAAATTAAAAATATGAAGGTACTGTTGAGTTCATAACATGAGGTTTACCCTAGACACACCTTAACATTTGTCAGCATAGGTCGTTTGTGGAAACTTCATCACGGGCACAAAAATGAATAAAAGAATCTAAATATATTATTTTATTTACAATGTTTGATGCAGTGACCAGTTAGTCTTTAAATAGACTATTATACAGAAATCCTAGGGTTAGCCACATAACCCTAATGCCTTTGGAGGATTGATAGAGAGAGCCTTGGAGAATCCTCTAAGAAAAATAATGATGGTATTTCAGATTGAAGATCGACGCACCTCGGATTCGAAGGATATTTTCAACAATGATGGTGACATAAAATTCATCAACATCAATTGAACCAAATAGTGTTAGGGTGTGAATTTTGATTTTTTTCCATGTTCATGATTTATACAATGAACGCGGACCAATCAATGAATATATTGAACCGTGTTTTGATCATCGTACAGGATGGGAATGATTATGTGGATTATTTTGAGAATTATCTTGGTGATTGATTTATTTTTATTGTCTATATAACAAAACATATCGAGAAACACACAAACATCAATTATAAATCATTCCTCAAATACATTCTTGTGATTTTCTCCCCCTGTTCATCGTTCATCGTGAGCATTCTTCATTTGTCCCACGACTTGAAATATCCTGATAAATCAATAGTTGTGCACCTATTTCATGGCGTAACAATATAAAATCATAGATCTGGGATCATAAATTCATGAAATTGGTGAAACAATAGAGACAGAAAGATTCAGACAATGGAGGATTCCCGATGTCGCATTCTTCAGTGCATAACAAAGAAAGACATATATATCCGTTTTTTGAATAGATTAGAGACTAGAATCTATTTTTCAAGATGCAATGAGGCTCGGTGAAGATGATCTAAGAATACTAGCACAATTGGAGCCAAGATATGAGGAAATAGAGGTGTAGGAATGTGCAGGAGGAAGAATAAGGGTTTTTGGGAAAACATGGTACACATGGCTTGTAGTCATTGACTACATGGCATGTAGTCCCATTTAAATGACTTAGAATTTACTTGGGGAAGTACATGGACATGGGGTGGAGTAAATAGGTTTCATACATGACATATACTCCCCCACATGACATGGCATACACCATATACATGGGCTACCCCGTGTACTGGTAGACGGGGATATATATAGCCTGATTTCGTGTACAGACACATGGTTGGAGTACATGGGCGGGACTCGAGATATAGGTACATGGTGTGTATCACCTATAAACACTTTGTACTCTTCTATACTACATGGATATAGCTTGAGATAATGGAAATTTACACGGGCAGAACCTGATGTTAAGGGAAATGGTTTGTGACTCCTGCTACATGTCATGTACTCTTTTCTACATGGATTGAATATATATTCCTATGTATCTTAGAAAATATTTTTAGGGTTAGTTCCCCTTTTCCTTTACTTTTAGGTTGGTATAGTACCATCTCATACTCCTAGGCCCACGATCCCTTCAGCAAGACTTTCTGGATAGAGTCTTTGGAATCCCTTTAAGAGGCCTGGAGTGAGATCCTCTTTTTATCTCTATGCCCTAGGTGGAGTTCTTAGTATCGACATGACCAACACTACATGGGCTCAAATCCTCTACTTAGTGAGTTAATACATATTTTGCTTGTTGGTATGACCCCATGTTCCTGGAAGTGATCTGAATCTATGTATAATATTTTTTTCATAATATCAGCGTGTTATATCCCATGATGAGACCTGGCGAGTAGTACCTCTCTGACGAACGTCATCAGTGCTATCATACTCTTGAGTGTGTCCTCTCAGATTGGTTCTTCTTGGATCCTTTGAGATGGAATCTTAGTGCTGGTATACTGTGGTTGTGTCTTTCCTCTAAACTGTGTTTCCATGGTGAACATATCTATATATTCTTATTATATGTGTGTAGAAATATACATTTGTAGATATGACTGTACTTTCCATTGTTGTATGATTTGTGGTTTCGAGGTTTCCTACTGAGTTTTTTAATACTTACACATGCACAGGATTTTCCTGCATGTGTCGTTTCTTGTAAAGATGATCTACCTCTTGATAGAGTCATAGGCAGACAAGGACTAGATGGTGCTTAGTGAGACTGAACATATTATGTATAACGACCCATACTTTACATACATTGTTAATACTTCAAAATTGAAGTACACTTATTACAACATATGACAAAACCACAAAGGACCATATAGGTATAGTGTCTTTAGAAACTGGGAAACATAAACAACTGGTTCATAAATCTTCTACAGTGTCTCCCATTTATTTCATCATATCTAGGGTCCCTTTTAGCATATTCTACTTAATATCCATCTTCCTGACCTGGGGAAAAGAAAACATACAAGAAAAGGGTGAGCTCAAATGCTCAGCAAGGGAAAATAAAGGAAATAAAAAATCATATCATATCTTTTTGAAAATCATAACCTGCAAAAGAGATCATAATATCTTAACATGGAATAAATCATAGAAGTGAAAATGAGATCCCCATAATCATAACATAAAACATGAAACTTTGTGTCATGCACACATAATCATGGAAAATCATTTCTTGTTAGTCATGACTCATTGCCAAGACTATCTTAGCGGACAAAGTCCATTTCTGAACCGAGTTCACTCCTCGTTTCAGTCCTGTATCACTGAACCGAAATAACCTTCCGTTCCAGCCATGTCTATCTCATGAGATATAAATCTTTACCCAATGCATTGGAGGGCGATATAGGTCCCACCCATCTTATAATGAATCCTTTCTTATGTGTGCCACATAATCATAAATCATACATCATCGCATAACACATGTAACAAAAATGGGATTCTTGAAACATCATGACATCATAAAACAAATCATATAAGGTAAATGACTTCATAAAAATAATTTCCTCAAAACATAATCAAATCAATGTAATAATTGGGATAAAAACAGAACCCTATATTATCTTAGATGGAAAATAATTTGGATAAAACATTTGAACTCCATTCTTGAGGAAAATATCCTTTCTACTTCAAAAACACTTTTATTTTCTTAACATGTCATACAATTATAAACTAAAAGAAGTTGATTAAAAATAAACTTGAAAACTTATAAAGGAAGATTATTGGAAATAATGTTTTAAAAATCCATTCTTACCGTATAAGTTAAAAAAACATTCTTCATACTTTTGTCGGAAAAGTCAAAAAGTACCTCGTACGGAAAACGACAAAAGATTCCTTTCATATCTTTTACTAAAAACTCAACGAAGGGTAAAATTGGATATAAACTATTTTAGAGGGATGGAAATAATATTACATATTGAGGGAACATGGATGTGGATGATAAAATACACCCCAGTAATTACCAAAGTAAAAACAATCTCGGATAAAAGTGAGATTGTGATATTTCCCTTACCTTAGGTCCGATTTGCTTTGTACGTGTCCGAAGCTCCTTTATAATGGTTTAAATAATGTTATTGAATTATTCCAGAATCATACATATTGATATGATGTCATATATGGTCATATTCTTAGCTTCTTATTATTAATATTTCATTGTTACTTGTTACTCGGGTCTTTATTGCCTTTTGTTCTTATGCGTGTTTTGCCGAATAAATTCTTATTATTCTTTTAAGGTTATAGATACCTTATATCCATAATGGTATTAGTGTAACATATATCATATTTATTCATTCAATTCATTTATATAATTACTATGTAATGATGATCATGTAGAATGAGTCGCATCACATCGTGGAGACGGTATTTCGTGCGTACGCACGAGCGAAGATATTGTTCCCATGATCGTGGAATTGTATTTAAGTGTATTTATACTATTTCAGTATCAATGTAACTTTATAATAATCATATATAGTTACTCATTACACCATTATACCCATCCTTGTAAGGTGATGGTGGAAAATAGATTACACCGCGGCGTGGAGACGGTATTCCGTACGTACGCACGCGCGGTGATTTCATTTTTCCGTAGGATGGATAGAAGGTGAATTAGGGTTGTTTCATATTTATAATAACATATCAGTATGTAAGTAATACTTATGTTATTACTTTATCATGAAACAACTAAAGAATAAGAAGTTGAAGAAGAAAGAAATTGAAAAGATCGGTAATGGATATTACCTCTTCTTTGAAACACCTCTTTGGATCCTCCACTTAGGGAACTAAGATTTGTCTTTGAAGAAGACCAGGACCTATAGGATTATTCTAGGGAAGTGGATAAGGGATTTTGTTAGGGGTTGGCCAAGATTGAGTGCTCAAATTGGTGTGAGGAGGAGGGGGAGGAGGTGCCCTTTTATAAGGGAGGAGAGGGGCACCTTAGGAATACCTCAAAATATTATTTTATATTAAAGTCAAAATCGGTTTATAATGGTTCCAAAGGGTCTTATTTCGAAGTTAAAGTGGGGATGGGTCGAAATCGTATCAACCAATAAGATTTAGACAAGTCTAGATTTTTATTTTAACCTTATCAATTAGATTTAACTCTAAGTTAAATAATTTAACTTTTACCGTGACTTTTTGTTTTCTTATACTATATGGTTAATACACTTACTATAACATGCCAAACGAACCCCAAGTTGTTTATTATTAATACATATATCCTTATCTAAGTCATTTGGCCGAACCTTAGATTTTTAGGAATAAAATAACAATTAATAATATAATATTTGATTTAAAAACTATTTTGTGTCAATTTTGACACTATTTGATATATGATTTTTGTGAAAGTCATAACAGAATTATATGTTCGAACCAAGTTGATTAAATCAACAATAATATATCATAGTAACCTAGAAAATTAGTGTAATTCATAAAAAGTCTCAAATTACATTTATTTGAGCATTTATAACATCAATTATGTTAACATTTCCTTAAAAGGGTAATTACTGCATCATCGTTGTGTCATAAATAAATTAATTTATTTAAAGTCTAAAAATATAAATAAAATATAATTATGTAGGAAATATTTTTAGATTTCTAATGAATATTTATAGTCGAATTTATCTTATGTATATCCCCATATTAAAAATGTTTTAGTTATTAAACTTTAGTTTTAACTATTTTAACTATTCATTAAATAAAATAATATTAAATGTCATAATCTAATCCAAGTGGACCTAAATGGTCATATTATATTCATAAGGTTATTTTTGGTCGAATTACACTTATCCAATAGGATTAGGACATGTGTTAGGGTAATAGTAATATCATATTTACCCTTAGTTACCCTATTTACTATTAACCGTGGTAAAAAAAAGTAAAAAGTTATTATTCAACAAAAATTATTTTCATCTCATTGAACCACATTTTAGTCCTTGATATTAACCGTGTCTGTCGGATTTTCGAAATTTCATTCACAGAAGCGGTAAAATTATGTTTTATGCAAAATTCAGTTTTTAACCTACCACTTAGTGGTTTCACTATTCATCAAAAATAGAAAGTTTTCAGAAAAATACCAAAATTTCACCCTAGGCTAATTTCGATATTCTGAATCCAAAAATGAAGTCCATTTTGAAAAATAAAATTTATAAAATTTTAAAAAGTGGTTGTTACTATTCATAACGGCTAGTTTTATTTTAATAGCATATTGTTGTTTAGTGAAACTCGGTATTGCGTACGACGCAAGCTATCGAGGAAGGTCACGATTTCGTGTAAAGCAATCCAAGTAAGTGTTGTGTAGAAAAAGATTCCTTTGATGATTTATATAACATAAAAGTCTCGGGTGTTACATTATACCCCCCTTAAAATTAATTTCGCCTTCGAAATTCGTCACTTTGTAACAAACAGATGAGGATACTTCTCCCTCATCATATCCTCAAGCTCCCATGTAGCTTCTTCAAGTTGGTGGTTCCTCCAAAAAACTTTCACCAATCGAGTGGTCTTGTTTCGTAGGACTTTTTCGCTACGATCCAGAATCTCTATCGGTTGTTCTTCATAAGAAAGATCTTGCTCCAGCGGTACAACTTCTGAGCTGAGTACTTGTGAAGGATCAGGTATGTACTTTCTCAGGAGAGATACATGGAACACATCGTGAACTTGAGAGAGATTCAGTGGAAGCGCCAATCGGTAAGCTACCTTTCCAACACGATCCATTATTTTGAAAGGACCGATATATCTAGGGCTCAACTTCCCCTTCTTTCCAAATCTCATAACCCTCTTCCAGGGAGATATTCGTAAGAACACTTTATCACCCACTTCAAACTCTAGGTCTTTTCTTCAGTTGTCGGCATAACTTTTCTGTCAACTCTGAGCTTCTCTTATGTGTTGTTGAATAGATCTAACATTTTCTGCCATTTCATCAACGAGATCAGGTCCTAATAGCTTTCTTTCCCCAACTTCATCCCAGCAAGTTGGAGTCCTGCATTTCTTTCCATAGAGAGCTTCATAAGGAGACATCTGAATACAGGAGTGAAAGCTATTATTATAAGAAAATTCCACCAAAGGTAGGTGTTGATCCCAACCTCCTTTGAAATCCATAGAGCAAGCTCTCAACATATCTTCTAGGGTTTGAATTGTTCTCTCAGACTGACCGTCTGTCTGAGGATGATAAGCAGTGCTAAAACTCAACTCTGTATCCAGAGTATGCTGAAGACTTCGCCAGAACTTTGAGGTAAATCTCATATCCCGATCAGATATAATAGAAAGTGGTACTCCATGCAATCTTACCACTTCCTTTACATATATCCTGGAAAGCTGATCCAGAGAGAAATCCTCTCTAATAGCAATGAAGTGTGCAGACTTTGTAAGACGATCAACTATGACCCAGATAGAATTATTGCCTTTGGATGTTTTAGGAAGTCCTGTGACAATGTCCATAGTGATGTTTTCCCATTTCCATTCGGGTATGGGTAATGGTTGTAACATCCCCTTAGACTTCTGTCTCTCAGCTTTAACTTGTTGACAAACCAAGCATCGAGAGACATATTCAGCAACATCTCTTTTCATGCCATCCCACAAGAAGTACTCTTTCAGGTCCCTATACATCTTCGTGCTTTCCGGATGAATAGAGAATGAAGAACTATGAGCCTCATCCAGTAGCTCCTTCTTTAATTCGGGGATGGGAGGAACAAAAACCCGATTCCTAAACTTTATTATCCCATCACAATCAAGGTTGAATTCAGGAACATTTCTCACCTTCTTTTGTAACTCGACATCTTCTTTCTGTGCCTCTTTAATCTTCACATGTATAGATGGTTGAACATTCATTTGAGAAAGATAAGATTTTTCCCCTTCCATTATAATTCCAAGATCCATCCTTTGTAAATCCATAAATATTGGATCTTTTGTGATCCTCATCATGGATAAACTAGCATGGTCTTGTCGACTTAATGCATCTTCCACCTTGTTTGCTTTCCCAGGGTGGTAATGGATTGAGCAGTCATAATCCTTAATCAGCTCCAACCATCTTCTTTGACGCATATTCAGCTCCTTTTGTATGAAAATATACTTTAAACTTTTATGATCAGTATAAATATCACACCTTTCACCATAAAGGTAATGCCTCCAAATCTTTAATGCAAAGATTACCGCAGCTAACTCCAAATCATGTGTTGGGTAATTTTGCTCATGGATTTTCAACTGTCGTGAGGCATAACCTATCACCATATCATTTTGCATAAGAACACACCCCAATACCTTCTTGGATGCATCACTGTAGATCACAAACCTTTCTCCACTACAAGGCAGTGTGAGCACAGGTGCACTGGATAACCTTCTTTTCAACTCCTTGAAATTCTCTTCACATTCCTCTGTCCAAACAAACTTAACTCCTTTCCGAGTCAACTTGGTGAGTGGGTTAGATAATCGTGAAAAATCTTTTACAAAACGTCGATAATATCCATCCAAACCAAGAAAACTTCGGATCTCAGTTACTGTTGTCGGTCTTGACCATCTTTCGATAACCTCTATTTTTGATGGATCCACAGATATCCCCTCTTTTGAGATTATGTGACCCAAAAATGCAACTTTTTGAAGCCAAAATTCACACTTGGTAAATTTGTCATAGAGCTTCTCCTTTCTCAGGGTCTTCAATATAATTCTCAAGTGATCTTCATGCTCTTCCTTGCTCTTTGAATAGACAAGAATATCGTTTATAAAGACTACCACAAATTGATCAAGATAGTCTCTAAAGACTCTATTCATTAGATCCATGAAGATAGCAGGGGAATTAGTAAGACCAAATGGCATCACTATAAATTCATAGTGTCCATACCTTGTACGGAAAGCCGTCTTTGGTATATCCTCCCTTTTGACCCTTAATTGATGATACCCTGAACGAAGATCAATCTTGGAAAAGTATTGAGCTCCGCGTAGTTGGTCAAATAAGTCATCAATGCGTGGGAGAGGATATTTGTTCTTGATAGTGATCTTGTTAAGTTCTCGATAATCAATGCAGAGTCTCATTGATCCATCTTTCTTCTTAACAAATAGAACAGGTGCTCCCCAAGGTGATGCACTAGGGCGTATGAATCCCTTATCAAGATTCTCTTGGAGTTGCTTCTTCAATTCCTGCTACTCAATTGGGCCCATTCTATAAGGTGTCTTTGAAATAGGCAAAGCACCCGGTATGAGTTCTATTGAAAACTCAACTTCACGATTTGGTGGAAGACACGGTAATTCCTCCGGAAAGACATCATCAAACTCCGGTACGATGGGCATATTCTTAATCACAAGTTTCTCACCAACCATTTGAGATAAATAACCTTTATTTAGTGGAATCAGTACCCATAAAATGGAAGAAATTTCCACTGGAAGGTTATGTTCATCCTTGCATTGATAGACGATCATAGATTGATCTGGAATATGAAATGTGACTTCCCTTATTTGGCAATTGATATGAGCTCCGTATAAAGAAAGCCAATCCATGCCAAGAATCACATCAAATTCCACTATAGGAAGGATCACAAGATTTGCAGGAAGCACTTTCCCACAAACTTCGATCGGAGAAGAATTATAAACTTTTGATGCGATTGATGTGCCATTAGGTGTTGTCACAGCTAACTCAACATCTAATTGTTGAGGTAATACGGTGATACCCTTAGAAAATTCTTCAGAAATAAAAGAGTGGGTGGATCCAGAATCAAATAAAACATTTGCTACTTTAGAGTGGATGTTAAGTGTACCTTTCACCACATCGTTATCGTACTCCACATCGCTGATAGAAATTGCATGTGACTTTCCTTTGTCTTTATCCTTAAGAGTTTGTTGACGTCGACCATCATCACCAACCCTTGGATTTGGGCATTGATTGGCATAATGCCCCATCTCCTTGCACTTGAAACATTGAAGTGTAGTAGGTTCATTCTGTGTATCCCTTCCTTTTTTTGCATAATTAGACATCTTATTCCCATCATCGCGGCATTCAAATGCCTGATGACCTTCCTTTCCACATTTTAAACATTTACTTGTCCCTTTAAGACAACTCCCTCCATGTTTCTTTCCACACTTTGAGCATAAGGTAAATCTCATCTTCTTTTCAGTGTGCTCTTTAGATTTTCCTTTAAATTCCATTTTCCTCTTCTTATCAAACCCATATGACTGATGGGTTACTCCAATCTCCATCTCGACTTTGAGATCACATCGAACGATTTCCTCATAGCTATTGAAGTCCCTTATGGCTAACGCCCTTCGAAGACTTGGTTTTAAGCCACTAAAGAATCGATCGATCTTACTCTCAGGTTGGATAATAATACCAGAAGCGTACCTTGCAAGTCTTGTAAAATTTGCTTCATAGGTACCAACAGATTCATCATACCTTTGCTTTAGTTCAAGAAACTCTTTCTCCATCTTTGTTCGGAGAATACGAGGGAAGTACTTATTGAAAAATAAGTTCTTGAACTCGTCCCATTCCATGGACTCAATTTTATCCCTTTGCCTCGTATTCTTAATAAGATTCCACCATTGATCAGCATATCCTTCCAAAAGATACACTGCTAGGATGACTTTATCATGTTCAGAACATTGAAGAACTAAAAATATTTTTTCAGTAGTACTAATCCATTGTTCAGCAACTAATGGATCAGTAGACCCGCTGAAAGAAGGGGGACGCTACCTCATGAAGGATTCAACAGAATTTTGCTCCTTCCTTTGCTCGTTTGGAAGTCCTGCATGATTCATAGCTGGAGAAAGTTGTGTGAGCATGGATACAAGATTTTTCATTCCAGCTCCCATATCGTTTGGTTGCTCAGGGGGACAATCATTGCATTGCCCATCACATTCCGCATTAACATGGTTCCTTCGGGTTCCAGCCATTGACTAAAACCAAAAAGAATAGTGTGAGCAAAACTAATTATAATAGGAAAACCACATAATTCAAGAATAAAATTTTCACGCTTAAGGTCTTATACTAGGTTATTCATGGCCATTTCTAAAACACTAAGATTGTGTTCTATGCTTAGACTTATCCTTAGGGTTCTTACTAAGGCTTTCACATCCTAGTTTCCAAAGGTTGACTATACCTTTCCTCTGATACCAACTATAACGACCCATACTTTACATACATTGTTAATACTTCAAAATTGAAGTACACTTATTACAACATATGACAAAACCACAAAGGACCGTATAGGTATAGTGTCTTTAGAAACTGGGAAACATAAACAACTGGTTCATAAATCTTCTACAGTGTCTCCCATTTATTTCATCATATCTAGGGTCCCTTTTAGCATATTCTACTTAATATCCATCTTCCTGACCTGGGGAAAAGAAAACATACAAAAAAAGGGTGAGCTCAAATGCTGAGCAAGGGAAAATAAAGGAAAAAAATCATATCATATCTTTTTGAAAATCATAACCTGCAAAAGAGATCATAATATCTTAACATGGAATAAATCATAGAAGTGAAAATGAGATCCCCATAATCATAACATAAAACTTGAAACTTTGTGGCATGCACACATAATCATGGAAAATCATTTCTTGTTAGTCATGACTCATTTCCAAGACTATCTTAGCAGACAAAGTCCATTTCTGAACTGAGTTCACTCCTCGTTTCAGTCCTGTATCACTGAACCGAAATAACCTTCCATTCCATCCATGTCTATCTCATGAGATATAAATCTTTACCCAATGCATTGGAGGGAGATATAGGTCCCACCCATCTCATAATGAATCCTTTCTTATATGTGCCACATAATCATAAATCATACATCATCGCATAACACATGTAACAAAAATGGGATTATTGAAACATCATGACATCATAAAACAAATCATATAAGGTAAATGACTTCATAAAAATAATTTCCTCAAAACATAATCAAATCAATGTAATAATAGGGATAAAAACAGAACTCTATATTATCTTAGATGGAAAATAATTTTGATAAAACATTTGAACTCCATTCTTGAGGAAAATATCCTTTCTACTTCAAAAACACTTTTCTTTTCTTAACATGTCATACAATTATAAACTAAAAGAATTTGATTAAAAATAAACATGAAAACTTATAAAGGAAGATTATTGGAAATAATGTTTTAAAAATCCATTCTTTCCGTATAAGTTAAAAAAAACATTCTTCGTACTTTTGTAGGAAAAGTCAAAAAGTACCTCGTACGAAAAACGACAAAAGATTCCTTTCATATATTTTACTAAAAACACAACAAAGGGTAAATTTGGATATAAACTATTTTAGAAGGATTGAAATAATATTACATATTTAGGGAACATGGATGTGGATGATAAAATACACCCCAGTAATTACCAAAGTAAAAACAATCTCGGATAAAAGTGAGATTGTGATATTTCCCTTACCTTAGGTCGGATTTTCTTTGTACGTGTCCGAAGCTCCTGTATAATGGTTTAAATAATGTTATTGACTTATTCCAGAATCATACATATTGATATGATGTCATATATGGTCATATTCTTAGCTTCTTATTATTAATATTTCATTGTTACTTGTTACTCGGGTCTTTATTGCCTTTTGTTCTTATGCGTGTTTTTCCGAATAAATTCTTATTCTTCTTTTAAGGTTATAGATACCTTATATCCAGAATGGTATTAGTGTAACATATATCATATTTATTCATTCAATTCATTTATATAATTACTCTTTAATGATGATCATGTAGAACGAGTCACATCACATCGTGGAGACAGTATTTCGTACGTACGCACGAGCGACGATATTGTTCCCATGATCGTGGAATTGTATTTAAGTGTATTTATAATATTTCAGTATCAATTTCACTTTATAATAATCATATATAGTTACTCATTACACCATTATACCCATCCTTGTAAGGTGATGGTGGAAAATAGAGTACACCACGGCGTGGAGACGGTATTCCGTACGTACGCATGCGCGGTGATTTCATTTTTCCATTGGATGGATAGAAGGTGAATTAGGGTTGTTTCATATTTATAATAACATATCAGAAGGTAATTAATACTTATGTTATTACTTTATCATGAAACAACTAAAGAAGAAGAAGTTGAAGAAGAAAGAAATTGAAAAGATCGGTAATGGATATTACCTCTTCTTTGAAACACCTCTTTGGATCCTCCACTTAGGGAACTAAGATTGGTCTTTGAAGAAGACCAGGACCTCTAGGATTATTCTAGGAAAGTGGAGAAGGGATTTTTTCAGGGGTTGGCCGAGATTGAGTGCTCAAATTGGTGTGAGGAGGAGGGGGAGGAGGTGCCCTTTTATAATGGAGGAGAGGGGCACCTTAAGAATACCTCAAAATATTATTTTATATTAAAGTCAAAATCGGTTTATAATGGTTACAAAGGGTCTTATTTCGAAGGTAAAGTGGGGATGGGTAGAAATAATATCAATAAATAAGATTTAGACAAGTTTAGATTATTATTTTAACCTTATCAAATAGATTTAACTCTAAGTTAAATAATTTAACTTTTACCGTGACTTTTTGTTTTCTTATACTATATGGTTAATACACTTACTATAACATGACAAATGAACCCCAAGTTGTTTATTATTAATACATATATCCTTATCTAAATAATTTGGCCGAACCTTATATTTTTAAGAATAAAATAACAATTAATAATATAATATTTGATTTAAAAACTATTTTGTGTCAATTTTGACACTTTTTGATATATGATTTTTGTGAAAGTCATAACAGAATTATATGTTCGAAACAAGTTTATTAAATCAACACTAATATATCATAGTAACCTATAAAATTAGTGGAATTCATAAAAAGTCTCAAATTACATTTATTTGAGCATTTATAACATCAATTATGTTAACATTTCCTTAAAAGGGTAATTACTGCATCATCATTGTGTCATAAATTAATTAATTTATTTAAAGTCTAAAAATTATAAATAAAATATCATTATGTAGGAAATATTTTTATCTTTCTAATTAATATTTATAGTCGAATTTATCTTATGTATAACCCCATATGAAAAAAATTTTAGTTATTAAACTTTGATTTTAACTATTTTAACTATTCATTAAATAAAATAATATTAAATGTCATAATCTAATCCAAGTGAAACTAAATGGTCATATTATATTCATAAGGTTGTTTTTGGTCGAATTATACTTATCCAATAGGATTAGGACATGTGTTAGGGTAATAGTAATATCATATTTACCCTTAGTTACCCTATTTACTATTAATCGTGGTAAAAAAAAGTAAAAAGTTACTATTCACCAAAAATTATTTTCATCTCATTGAACCACATTTTAGTCCTTGATATTAACCGTGTCTGTCGTATTTTCGAAATTCCATTCACAGAAGCGGTAAAATTAAGTTTTATGCAAAATTCAGTTTTTAACCTACCACTTAGTGGTTTCACTATTCATCAAAAATTGAAAGTTTTCAGAAAAATACCAAAATTTCACCCTAGGAAAATTTCGATATTCCGAATCCAAAAATAAAGTCCATTTTGAAAAATAAAATTTATAAAATTTTAAAAAGTGGTTTTTACTATTCATAATGGCTAGTTTTATTTTAATAGCATATCGTTGTTTAGTGAAACTCGGTATTGCGTACGACGCAAGCTATCGAGGAAGGTCACGATTTCGTGTAAAGCAAGCCAAGCAAGTGTTGTGTAGAAAAATATTCCTTTGATGATTTATATAACATAAAAGTCTCGGGTGTTACATTATGTGTCTTCTTGTAACTTTTAAACAATAGTGCCATTACCTCTACATTCAGGTTGGACATGTGTTATAGACTCATTATGGTGGTCTTATATTTGGACCAATTCACTTTATTTACTGCCTTTCATACTCTGGTTGTGGTATATAGATGTATTCATTCATTGGTTGATCAGTTGTTTTCACATTTCATCATATTTGGGCTTCAAGATGTGTTAATGTGTATAGGTACTTAGGCAATGCCTCCCATATAAGTGATATGCCTACTCGGTGTTAATCACCAACCCCTGACCTATTGGAGGTGGGATAGGGGAGTAATGGAATGAGCTCCTCTAGGATGGCTCATGACAAAATGGGTTGTGCATGAAGTGTGAATCCCAATTGTGGAAGGGGAGTAGCTCCATTAACTCTGAGTGGAACTTTTCAGAAAATCCAAGTCAACCTTTCTCCGACATGTGCCGCATTGTGCACCTGGAATCTCCAGTTGTTTCCCAGAGGATTCCTCTCCACCACCATCTATATCATCATGTTCCTCTCTTCGTCCACCCCCTCCACCACCACCATCCCATATATATATATAAATGGAAATGGAGATATGGACAGAAAGAGATATAGTTCCAAAAGATTACGGTGATTGACTTGTGGTAGTCGCCATTTAGGAAGTTACAGTCGGTGTCTTGTCTCCAGACTTCGTATCCATCCATTTTATACGAGATTAATCTTGATAATTATTCAACACTTTTATTTTATTTATAGGACAAACCTCAAATTTAAATGATTAAATAATAAATGGAAGAAATTAACATGGTTTTTCTAACCTTGATCTCAAGATTCCCCCATGTTTCAGTCTCTTCCTCCTACTCGAATTGTTGTCTCACCTCTAGTCTTGGAATCCTTCCATTTAATAAGATATTATTCCCTATAATTATTAAACTTTTTTCCATTTACAGTACATTAACCTTGATGTTATATTATTAAATAATTACAATATTTAATAAGTTAACACAGTTCATTCCACTCCAAATGTTTGGAGATACTGATTAACAGATGTTATAATAGTGGGGAATCTCCCTTAAATATGTAAAATTTATCAGAAAAACACACAATCCAAAATAATAATATGTCAAAGAACTTAATATATATTTTTCATGTGGATCTTAGTAGACCAACACCTCCAAAATATTATGTAGGTCACATATACATTATTTTATTAATTTCTGACTAAAATATGATGGCATGGGTTGTTGTGATATGACACAAAACATAATTGAAAGATTTCAAAAATAGTTATCAAAGAATAGTTGAAAAACTTGTGGTAAAATTATTTAAACATTTCTATAAATCTTTTAAAAAAATTAAAAATGGGCACAATTTCCATTATGGGAAACCTAATACAGAAGCAAGCATAAACAAGATGTCCCTCCAATGAACCCACTAAAATATATGATTCGACTAGAAATAGAAAATAAATTCAATCTTGGGTCCCAACCATGATTTTCCACCATAAATATTACCTTGCATACATTTAGAACTATTGTATAAATTCCTAATGATATGCTGACTACTAAAGATTATGCTTCTAATAGTGCTAGAAATAATATTTATTACTGCTGAAAAACGTTGTTCATCTATGTGATCTTAAAGGATGGAATTTATCAGTGCTAAAAAATCCCTGATAAAGAGTGTATTTATTAGCACCAAAACAAATGTGTTAATTAAGGAAAACTTTTCATTTCGTTTTTAGTACTGATAATAAAGGACCTATTTACATATGCTAAAAAAGAATAGATAAAGGGTGTCTTTATTAGTGATAAAAATCACCGATAAAGGGTTCCTTTATCATTTCTTTTTTTCCCCATAAAATTTCAAAAAAAATATTTTGTTTCACTCCAACTCTCTTACAACACCACCCATCGTCACTTTTTAATGTCAATGAAGGGCCCATTTATCAGTGTAAAAAATGATGATGGACTTCCTTATAACCACTAAAAAGGAGATGATAAATTAAAAAAAAAATTAATTTGCATCACTCCCACTCTCATGCCCCCCACCATCTGTTCTTGAAATCCCCCATATCCAACTCCAAGCGCTTAAAATCTTCGGAATCCCCGCCCATTTGTCAACATTTTTCCACTTTCATGCTTCATGTTCACCTGCACACACACCTGGACTCAATCTCGTGATCTCCATTGTGCATTTGAACCCATTTACCTCTGCCCCAAGTTTACCCGACTATATATTTTATGTTATTTCTATTTATTTATATATATATTTACATAAACCTATTTTATTCATATATATATATATATATATATATATATTTATTATTTCAAAATATATTAACAAAATATATGTTTGAGTGAGAGAGAGATATATATATATACTTATATTTAATTAAATATATTACATATAAATATTCATTAACATATATTAGAATATAAACATAAATATAAATAAATATTAGTTTATAAATACACACATATTTATATATAAAGATTATATACACATTTTTTTAAGTATATATATACATATTCATATATTTTTATAATGTAAACAAATTCTTAGATTTTGTATTAAATAAAATGGATAATAATTAGTTCCATATAATTTATATAATTATTTTTAAATAAATTTTTAAAATAGGTTTATACACGGTATAGTTAAATAAAAATTGCATACATTACTTATATATTTGTATGTCTATATATATATATATTTACATATTCATATATAATTATATATTTTGATACAAATTTTATATAATTTATTTACAAATATTTCCTGTAAATACATTTATATACTATATTTAATGATAATAATAATGATATATTTATAAAAATTTATTTATATATATTTTATTTAGACAATACTAATAGAAACATATATACACACATTCACAATTATATTTTACACATACATGCTGACATAATTACATGTATGTATTTATTAACATATATTATAATATACACCTAAAAATATATTTTTATTGAAAAAAAATATTTATATATAAACCTTACTTATATAGGTATATATATATATTAATTCATTTTTATAGGGTTAATAAAATGGTTTGTTTTTTATTTTAAATAAATGAAGAGTACATATTTATTTCCATATGGTTTATATATCAAAACATATATCTTTATATAAATATGATTAAAATTTTATATGTACAATTGTTTTATTATGTGTAAATAAAAGAAAACTTGCATACATTTAATTATAAATAAATCTACAATATGAAAAACAATAAAATTTAAAAACCATAATATCTATATGATTTTAATTTATAAGAATAAATTCATTCCCCACATTAAAATTACAATAATACCCTCTTAAAAAAATATGGAAGCCCATCGAATATTAAAAACCAAGGTTACACTACAAAAAAGAGTCCTTAGTAGCATTTTATTAGGGGTTGTTCAAATAACCGACACTACATAAATCGTATTAAATATAATTTATAATATAGTGGTGGTAATATTAATCCTCCTATATTTTTTATTTTTAAATTTATCAACAGATTTTTTAAACTGCACTAAATCATTAAAATATCTTATTATTTAGACCTCTCCCCCCACACACGATCCCCCCACCCGAATCTCTCGGCCATGATCCCCTTGATCCAATAGACCTCAGTCTCCTTGATTGACGACGAATACCCCTCGTCCCCTCCCCCTTTCCCTGGTGCCCTTCTCACCAACGACAACCACCCCTCATCTAGGATCCCCCCTCTCCCTGACAACCATCTCTCCAATGGTGACTAACCCCGATCCCTCCTCTCCCTAACAGACTTCTCATCGACGATCACAACCCCTCGCCCCTACCTCACCTCTAATCCTTATGAATCTAGCCCCCTGCTCCCAACGATGACCCCACAATGCCCCACTTCTCCTCAACAATGATCCCAATGGCTACCCCTCTTCCCTTATTCCCAAGGAGTGCGACCATCAATGGAGGAAATAGAACTAACTCCCTTATACCAACAACCCCATACTTTTCTTAGCTATATTTATTTGAACGTATATGAGCCATGTTGGAATTTTCATCTGGTTTAAATTAAATTATATAATGATCTGTTTAATTGATTGTTGTTTTATTTCATTCCTTGAATTGTAAATATCTTTATGGATCTAAATGATCATTATTTTTTACTATCATTTGTTAGTAATAATCAATTTTTAGGAAATATACACTAAAATTTTGACCTTGATTAACCCTAGATTGTTAATCTAGTTTTATACTATTTTTTGATTAATTGTGTAATTTCTTTTACTATTAGATAATATTTTGAGTCTTTCTTTATGAGTTTCATTTTTTTCCTGGAACAATTCTAGAATTCCTTAAAATACAAAATTTATCACTTTCTCTCTACTTTGAAATTTTAAGAGTGAAATTTTTGGCATTGTTTAAAATGATGTTAGGAAATATTTATAATGGCCATGAATCCAGTTGTACTTTTTTAGAAAACCATTGATTTTGATTTTCAAATAACTTAAATTCCATGTGTGGGTAAATAAAAAACATTCTTTTCTTGTATATTTTATTTGTAATTTAATTTTTAAATACCCAAAATTCATGTAAAAATTTACAATTTCCATATTTTGGTGTTTTAATTTGTTATATATATATATATATATATATAATTAAAACTTTTCTTATTTTATTTGTTCTAATAATATTTAAAATTAATTTTTATGTCAAGTTTAAATATAGTTTTAATTGGATTTTTTATCAGAAATACATTTTTCATATTTATAAAGGGTGAAGTTGTTTTATATCATGGTTTCAAATTAATTTACAATTACTATGAATATATTTTATATTTTAATTATGTAAGAATATGCATTATAGACTAAAATAGACTGTGTAATCGGATATCATAGTGCCAAGTTCATGTTTTGAGATACAAAAAATCTTGATTTTCATACTTCTAGAAGAAATAGCTTTCTATATAGATAATAATGGTTCTACAATATAAAATTAAAATTTATAATATAAAATGAATAAATGTTTGAGAACATTTAATAACATAATTATGATCATGTATTATTGTGGACTGATAACAGTATCCTCAACATCATAGTAACCTCTCTCCTCTACTCATTGAACGTATTCCATGACATCCAATGATATTATTTTCAGGGTTAATACTTATTAATTTATGTTGTTTATGTTTCTAATGATGGATTTGATCATTTTTAATTTAAATTTATGTTATTTCAAATCAGGACCCTAACCCGATCAATGAAGAAGTCAGGTGATGTTTAATTTTGATTTTACCTGTTTGATTAAACATTTGTATCTTTATATATGAATGTAAAAGGAGAAGAGTTATAATCCAATAACTATGGATAATCATTTTATTAATTTACCTCAAAAAATTCCTTTTTATGCCACAGGGGTGGATGAATTTTTAGATTATGCAATTTTAAACTGATAAGTGGATGGTAGAATAAATTTTCCATGTCCTGATTGTAAATTCAAGAGGTGGTTGAATAAAATCAAAGTATATTAGCATTTGATATTGAAATTTTTTTCTATTTGATATGTATGTTGTATTTGGCATGGTTAATAGAATTTTATGTAAATTAAAAACATTAAAAATCCTGTAAAAAAAAACACAAATTGATCCACTAGGGGAGAATTCAGTTAAAAAATTGATAAACGATGCTTTTGGATTTGTAGGATACAATGTCTAAGTTTTTAATAGATCAATAGAACCATTATCTGATCCTTCGATGTTTAATCTTGCTCAAAATTTTATGATAAAAAATGACTATTATTAATTAGTTGAAGATGGACAATAAGAAGTGTATGAAGGGTGTTCCAAGAATTCAATGTTTTTTTCTACTTAGGTTTTATCATACCAAGTGTCTCTATGGAATTTCTGAAAATAAATTTCCATTATTTTAGAGTTTCTCTATGACGAATTTATTGAAGCTAATATCCCTATATTATTCTATGAGATAAAGAAAATCATCAACAAAATTATACTTTACTATAAAATGATACATTATTTCCCTAATTATTGCATACTTTAATGGGGAGAAGATTTTTTTTTAAACAGAGATAAATGTAATTCATGGGATGAAAGTACAGGAGTATAATAAAAATAATCCAAGAACAAAAATAATCCAACATGGTATGAGAAACATCATAGAAACCTCAAGTCTCCAATAAGAGAGTTTCTTTATCCCCATCTATTTTGAAAAAGGACAAAGAACATGTCACAAAGATGTGGAGTATAGATTAGATCTTCCAAAACAGAGGGTTAAAATATTGGAAACCCATATCCATTGGGTGAAGAGAGTTTCCAACTATGAGATAGTCTGATTCAATGATGATGTAATTTCGCCCTTTCTCAAGGTAAAAAATAATAATGATGAATTTTTTGCATGCTTCGATAGTCGAAAGATCCTAGAAGGATTTATGCGGAGCATGTCTATACATGAAAATAAGTCTTGAAGCATCCTGGACAAGAGAACCCTTGAAATTATTGTTTTCCTGTGGAGGGAGGCGTCCACATTTATTTAAAGAATACGCGAATGGGGAATCCACAAGAAATTAAAAGGAAGGGGATAATAGAAAACAGTTCGAGCATTCTTGTGAGTCCAAGTATCTATCCAATAAGAGAAAATAGTTTTAGCACCCTATTGTATATGATATAAAGTGGCATGCTTAAGATAATAATAATGATAGATTTATGTGACATCCAAAAGATTCAACATCATGGAAGATGTTTGATTCCTTATATCCCTATTTTTATTTGAACCCTAGAAATGTATGTTTGGGATTTTCTTTTGATGGTTTTAACACTTTTGGTACTTTAAGTACTAATTTTATCATTTATCCAGTTGTTTTGATCCTTTATAATCTAACTCCAAGAATGTCTATGTAGAAAACTTCTTTTATTAATTCAATGATTATTCAATAAAAAATCCTAGAAATGATATTTATGTATACCTTTAACTTATAAATAAATAATTACATGACTTATTTGATGATGGCGTGAAACCATATGATTCTTCAATGGGAAAACCATTCAAAATGATTTCTGATTTAATGTGGAAAATTAATGACTTTCCTAGACTAGGAAACTTATCTATTTGGAAAACTCATACTAGTTTGTCTTGTCAAGTTTGTAATTTTTATGTTGAACCTCAATGATTACCTCATAGTAGAAAATGGTTCTTTATGTGTCA
The DNA here is from genome assembly GCA_963277665.1 of Viscum album. NCBI lineage: Eukaryota > Viridiplantae > Streptophyta > Magnoliopsida > Santalales > Viscaceae > Viscum > Viscum album. The sequence continues at coordinate 1,110,363,623 of OY728128.1, read as the reverse complement.
TCATTGAATAGTTGATGCTTCTCATAAATTCATGTTTAGAGAGACATAATTAAATAGAGATATTGAACTGAGAAAGTGACTAAATATGTTATCTGGTTCAGGAATATTGGGAAAATTAGTGAATGTCATAATAGAATTTGGATGATGTAACCATTTTAAAGAAAATAAAAAGGGTATGAGGTATAGTATTTGAATTAGATAAAAAATAGTGGAATAAAATGATTATATTTTTACTATTTACTTATTAGGAGATTAATTTGATACGTCATAATATTGAAGTAATGCATATTGAAAAGAACATCTATGGAAATGTAATTTTTACATTGCTTAATGAGTAGGGTAAATATAAGTATCACTTAAATTCTTATAATGATTCAGAATCAATGTATATAATAAATGATCTATTGGGAAATGATAATTAAAAGTATCCCATAACTATTTCAACAATGAAAAAGAATGAGAAAGATGTAATTATTCAAAAATTAAAGAATGTAAACGTGTCAGATAGATATTCAAGTAACATTTCAAGGTGTGTTGACTTCAAATATCGAATGTTACATGGAATGAAAATTCCGGACTCACGTATTATGATAGAGTAATTATTTCAATTGGCATTGTGTAATATGTTACCTGAAAAGGTATTTGAGGTTCTAATTTAGTTGAGTATCTTTTTCATAGAGCTTTACGGAAAATATTTAAATTCAACTGAGGTTGATAAACTTTAAGAAATAATTTTTTTGACATTTTTTCATATAGAGATTTTGTTTTCCACTTTATTTTTCATAGTCACGAATCATTTGATTGTTCATTTGGATAAATAATATAAACATGGTGAACTAGTACACTATCAATGGATGAATCGAATTGATAGTTAAATTGATATTATTTTTAATTTCATTAGTGAATTTAATTTTATCAAATCATTTCATAATTTTTTTAAATTTTTTATTATTTTTTTATCATGTACTTTGGTCATTCGAAATCATATGTGAGGAATACATCTCTACCAAAAGGCTCTATTGATGAAGGTCACATATCTGAAAAGTTTTTTACCTTACCTTTTGGGTATTTTGATGGGATTGATACTATATTCAATCATGTTGGGTGTGTTAATGACATCTCCTCAAATTATCATCCTGAATACCAGTCATCATAATTTCTGAATATTGGACGACGAATTGGAATGGGGTCAAATTTTACACTGATATAATTATAGTTGGTACAATAATGAAGATATAAACTACTCAATAGTCTTATTTCATATCTATTTATTGAAGAATTCATATTTTAAACAAATAGGAGACTAAGTATTCAAGCTTGAAATGAGGTGGAATTAACAAAAGCTATTAATAATAATATTGTCGAATGGTTCACTTTCATGTAAGTATATACTCATATTAATGTTATCGATGTGTAGTTATTTCCTCTATGTTATAAGTATCACCTTATATCATCTAATATGGACAATGAATGTTGAGAATCGGTAAAATATATCAAATTATTTGAATATTTTGGCTTGAGGTCCTCTAAGATAGACTAAGAAATTCAATACCTAGAATATTCATGGATTCAGGTTTAATAGAATTTATCATGATGATGACTTGAAAAATCAAAATAGGTGGGATACTATGGTAAGATAATTGATATAATTGAATTAAAATATCATGGTTAATTTTTAATTATCTAATTCAAATTCTAGTGGGTCAACATTGATAAGGGTATAATGAAAGAATGGTAAAATTTTAATTCTCTCAACTTCTCTCACATGATCCATACCAGGGAGGATACAGAGCATGATCCAGTTATCTTGGATTTACAAGAAAATATGGTTTATTATGTGGATGTTGAAATACATGATGGTTATATTGTTGTTTTACAATTAAATAAAAGAGACATATATGATATGGTTGATGAAGATCAATTGATACTTTATGACAGTGAACCTTATCAACCACAAAAAAAAAAGAACAGTATTTTTCTAAAAATATGGAAACAATAGAACTTTAAAGAGAGCGTGAAAATGAACCACTCATCGTAATAGAGGTTAATAAAAATTAAGACAATGAAGTTGATGATAATTGATTATATAAATTCTTAATTAAACTATATTTAAATTTATCTTTTATATGTTTTTGATACATACACACATTGTTCTATTTTTTTCTTTTTGTAAAAAAATTAATTTTTCATTTTTTAAACATTTTAATATATATATATATATATGAAAAATTTTAATTTCAGGAATTAAAAGAATATAAAATCAATATCCTAGACTATTAACACCTCGGGTCACACCAACACTACCATTTCCTTCATTGGATCTAAGTGATTCTCCTATACTTAAGACTTCTAGCGAGCTAGCTATTTCCCTAGATATTATTGCTAGACCACCCTCTGATTCACCTCTAATGATGGAGATTTTTTCCACCCCTAAATCCAGTTGATATTAGAGAGTTACCATTATTATTATGTATTTCATTTTACAAAAACTATATATTTTATTAATTGATTAATAAACATGAAAAATAGATAAAGGGAACAATAAAAGGGATATAAATATGAATATGAAAGATGTATGGTACCTGAAGGACTTCAAAATTATTGTTCCACTTGATGAGTTTGGGGTTCTTATTAGTGACGCAACTAGAATTTACGGATATATTCTTAGGCATGTTTCTTGTGAGATGATGATATTTCCTATTTATTATAATGATCAAAAGAATTTTCCCACATATTGAAAGAATAAAGTCTTTGATAATCAAGTAAAGGTATTGTTAATTTAATAGTCATTGATAACTAATTATAAATACATGAGTAAAATTATTAATACACTTATAAAGTGTTATTTTTTATATCTAGATGTTTTTTTCATTTTAATGGCCCTAACTTTGTTTCGCACACACAGACCTTGAAAATTTTGGGTAATAAATGGAGAGATTCTAAATATATATTATGGAATGAGTTTAATGACACATATTTGATCTCAAGAAAAAATGTATGAGAATGTGCCTGAATTCATTTCTCTTGAGAAATAAAAGCTATTTTTTGATATTAATAGAGGTGCGTCTCATGAGGCAATTTCAGATTTTATAGTATATTAATATAATAAACAAAATAAAATTATAATTTGTATGAATGCTTCTATTTTTTTAGGAATTAACTAAACCAACATTATGATTCATGATAAATAATTCATTCCACACATTTTTGGGTCTCAGAGTATTTTTGGGAAAAGGAAAATCCTAGTTTATATTTATCCATTGTTATTTATATCATTTTATTATAATTCAAGGTTTCTTCTTATTTTTTTATATTTCTTTACAAAGACTATTAAATTAGGTCACTCTGTTGGCCAAGTAGATATGTGGTTTAATGTTTATAGGAAACCCGATGGTAGTTTTGTAAATGAACCTACCAAAGATATTAGAGTAAGTAATTTTCACTACAATTTCTTGTTATTTAATTACAAAAAAAACATAATAATAAAAAATATATTATAACGAAAAACAATACTTAAGAAAAATTAAATAGGGATGGCTGCATGGATCAAATGATGCCAATTTTGTGTCGTATGATCTTTATAATCGGCCCCAAATGAATGGGTTTAAGAATTTTTTTTGTTGTAATTTATTTTTCATTATTATGTTTTTTATATTAATAAAATCACAAAAAATACTAATGAAAAATATATTAATTATATAATATTATGAAGTTGAGATAATTTAAAAATCGTTGTTAATATATTTTTATTATCAGGTTAAAATTCAATATGTCTGTAATGAAAAAACATCACAATCATCATCGATTTCCCAGAATGATGCAGTTGTAATTATTTTAGGGAATGAGAGTCTCTGATGTGTATGAGGGATGAGTTTTGGGCATACTCTATCAACTTTCTTTGGTAAAGAATCATTATAATTTTCCAATACACCTAGTGGGGGTTTTAGTAGTACCTTTGATCATGAATCACAAAGGGAAACTTTAAGTATGAAAGAAAAAGTGAAATAACAAGAATCTTATAAGATAACATATGATTAATGGTGGTCTTCAATGGACAATTCTTTATTTTTTGTATTTTAGCAGATGAACAACATGAACCCTGAGGAAATTTACAGCCTTGTAGCTCAACCTAGCGAGGTAAATTCTAAATTCCATAGTTCATTCACACATTTTCAATAAAAACATACACCTTTCATAAATTAAACAAAAATGAAACTTTTAAATTTTAAACCCACAATTAATTCCATAATGACCACATCTTGTGTCAGATTGACATGTAGTTTGTTCCTAAACATCAAAAATGAATTATGGATCATTATCCTAATGTTTGAAAATTATACAAGATCATTTTCTCAGTTCTGACTCAGTAAAGAGTTTTTAATAGTACAAAATCCTTTAAGAATGTGTTTTAGGGCATCAAATATAGAAAAAATGTTCTTATTCTTTGAAATAAGAGGATAATGACTATTTATTTATTTTTGAAATATAGGAACCAATGAAACAACATTCTAAGTTATAAGTTTTACTAAGATGGTCATAATTTTTTTTAGTATTTTAAAACACTAAAACATGTGTGTAACTGTCAAAACCATTGTAAATGACCTTATATTTATATGAAATCTTGGGAAGCCCATAATTGCATTATTTTTTATGTGTATATATTGAAAATATATCAATCCATCATGCAGTATGGTAGGAATAACTCAGTAAATAATTTATAAAGGTACCAAATCCTTTAAAAACATGTGTCAGGTGGTTAAAACTAGGAAAATTATGTCATATGGTTATGATATCATTGAAAAATGACTGTATATTGATATATAAAATTTAAGAACTAGTATTATTTAATTCTGAGTTACAATTTTTCCAAGATTCTCATAAATGCATATTTAGTGTTTTATAGCACTAAAACGTGTGTGTATGGGTCAAAACCATAGAAAATTACCACATATTTATGTGAAATCATGGTTTAAAAAATTTCGAGTTGTTTTTTATGTGTACACAGTGAAAAAATGTCAATAGAACATACGATGTGGTCAGAAAGTCTTAGTAAATTGTTTTTCAAGGTACCAAAGCTTTTAAAAACATGTGGGGGTTTAAAACTAGAAAATTGATGTCGAAGGGACATGGAATTATAAAAAAAATTATCAGTGTTATTTTTTAAATTTAGGAACCTACGATAATACATTCTGAGTTATGTTTTACTCGAGATTCCCAAATAAATTTATTTTAGTGTTTTAAAACATTAAAACATTGGTGTAATGGTCAAAACCATAGAACATTACACAAAAAATACATGGAATCATGGGATAATAAATTTTGAGTTATTTTGATGTTTACGCAAAGACAAAATATCAATATGATGAGTGGTGTGGTTAGAATAACAAGGTAAATAATTTTTAAAGGTACCAAAGCCTCCAAAAATGTGTGTAGGGGAGGTAAAAACTAAGAAAACAACACCATATGACTATAAAATCTAAGCAAAACAATCGTAGATTTATTTTTTAAATGTAGTAACTGATGAATTTTCATTCAGAGTTACAGTATTCCAATTATGCCCATTAATTCATTTTAGTGTCTTATAACACTAAAATATGCATTTAATGGTCAACACCATATAAAATGACCTCATACTGATGTTAAATCATGGGAAACCCACTTTTGAGTTATTATTGACATTTATGCATAGAACAAATGTTCGTCTGACATGTAGTGTGGTTGGAATGACTCAGTAAATAGTTTATAATGGTACCAAAGACTTTAAAAACATTTTTTAGGGTTTCAAAAGTAGAAAAAATATTAAATTTATATGAATTCATAGTAAAACAACCATAGATTTGTCTTTGAAATTTCAGAATAGTAGGCATGTCATTCCAAGCTATGGTTTTCTCGTGATACTCGTAAAATGTGTTTTTAGTGTTTGAAAACACTAAAACATGTGTGTAATGGTAGAAACCATATCAAACCACCTCATATTGATGTGAAATCATGGTAAAAAAACTATTGGGTTATTTTTTTTGTGTATGATCAGACAACACATTAATCTAGTATGTTGTGTGGTCGGAATGACTTAGTAAATAGTTAATTAAGGTACTAGAGCCCTTAAAAACGTGTGTTGGGTGGTCAAAACAAAGAAAAAGTCATCAAATTCCCATTAAATTTTATTAAAATGATAGTATATTTATTTTGGAAATATAGGAACAAACAAAATTTCATTTGGAGTTATGGTTTTCCTATGATGCCCATAAATGCATTTTTAGTTTTTTGAAATACTAAAATGTTTTTTAATGGTTAAATCCATGTAAAATTAACTTATATTGAGATGAAATAATGGTCTATACAGCTTTTTATTATTTTTGACTTTTAATCACAGAAAAACACATTGATCTGACATGCGGTGTGGTCAGAATGACTTGGTAAATAGTTTTTAAAGGTACCAAATCATTTAAAAATGTGTATTAGTAAGAACAAACTAGGAAAACACGATCATATAATAATAAATTTAAAGGAAAATTATTATATATTGTTTTATTAAATGTAGGAACTGACGACGTGTCATTCCGAGTTATGGTTTTTCAAGGATACTTGTAAATTAATTTTAAGTGTTTTAAAACACTAAAACCTTTTTATAATGGTAAAAACCATATAAAAGAACTCATATTGATGTAAAATCATGGTGAAAACACTATTTAATTATTTTCAAAATATATTAAATACTTCCATATCAATGTCTTTAAAATTTGTTTTTTGAGTAAATTTCAAGCACACTGTAAATCGATTTAAAAATTAAATAGATAATTATATGCCTATACCTTTTCATTTTAAAGTATTAAATATTATATTAAATAATAGATTTAATGTTTTTAAATTGTTATACATGATATGTATTTTTTTATTGAAATGTGTTCTTTTTTATTAAAAATATAAAAAAAATTATGTGCAGCATTCTAAATATATTCTTTGTGTTTTCTCTTTCACATTTATTTTTTTAAATGTTCTATTTTTTATTGTAGGTGACTGATTATGTTATTAGGTAGGATGTTTAATGTTAGGAGCCATTAAATTCTTTAGAACATAGTTGTGATGGTTCTTGGTTTTAGTGGTATGTTTAAAATTTATCAATGATTCTATTGTAATATTGATTTATTATGATTAGTTTTAATTTCAGTGTTATTTTTTATTATTGTTGATTAGATGATATAGTCATTTCTAGTTGATGAGATGATGTGGAGGCATATTAATGTAGCGGTGATCATGGTATGTATGTAATTACACATGAGTTGTTATTTTGGGACATATTTTATATGTATATATGGATGACTAGGGTATGGGTTGACTGAGGCTATGAGTTGACTATGGTTACGGTTACTGAGGTTGTATGTGTATATGACTCTTGATGTATGATGGTTCATGTATGATGTGTTTATAATTCATTTATGTTTTAGTTTATTTAAATTCATCCTTTTTATATTTATATCTTTTTATTAAATTTTCTTAAAAAAATAAATTTCTAGAAATTTGTTTAGAAATGATTTATGATAATCTCTACTAAATATATTTATAAAAATTTTAGTTAGTGGAGTCTAATATTAACCACCTATAAACAAAAATTCTTCTAATTTATGTAGTGTCAATTTGGTTCATTTTATCTATTTTATTATCAGATTATTTTAAAAAAACTTCTGAAAAAATAAAATATAAAACACAGCTGAATGCTCCAAAATTACACATACAAAAAATACCACTAAAAAAATAAAAACACACCGCTATTTTATTTCATACCATGAAATACATGTTGGTTTTCGTAACTACTTAAAAATGATTTAGTGGTGATTTAAAAAGCCTCTAATAGAAAAAAAACCTTCCACCAATACCTCTATTTTCTAAAGTGGTATCCCAATTAAAAACTCAATATTGGAGTCCAACCACACCTTTATGACTGCAAAAATTAATGACCAGGGTATGGTAGGTAAACATGGAATATATCTATTTTCTGTCTTTAATTTAATATATGGTATAACCCAAATGGACACTAGGATCAAAATTTATGGTCATTTAACATTCAAGTCATATTTTATACTTATTTTAGTTCATTCATTCATTTATTAAATTTTTATGTCATCAAATTTCATTTAAATGGATATTAATCAATAATAATTAGAAAATTATTAATTATTAATTATTTTATTTATTTTATTTATTTTATTTATTTTATAAGCAATGTTTTATGAAATATCTTATATATTAAGTGTAAATTCTTATTTAGTCTTCTATAAATCTTATTTAATAAAATATATTATATTTATATCAATATAAATATATTAGTATATTAATATATGATTTTAAATGTTATATACTTCTTTTTATTAAATATACCTTTTATGATTGCAAGAAAAAATCATTGATAGATTGTGCCTTTAATCAATGTTAAAAAACATTGATAAAATCCCCTCTTTATCAGTGATTTTTTAGTGATGATAAATGCCACTTTTATAGGTGCTGGAAAAAAGAACTAATAAAGGTGGAATTTATCATTGCTTTTAGTTAGTGTTGGATAAAACATAATTTTTTGTAGTGGTCCTCAATAATATTGTATGATAATCAAATAATTGACTGGTTTTCACTTAATATGGACTACTAAAAATCATGTGAAATTAAATGCTACCCTTTATTAGTGATAGCTAAAGGCACTAATAAAGGATTATTTAATTAGTGGTAAATCAAACACTCTGATAAAATTTAATTATATTTCTCCCACTAAAATTTTTGACCCCATACATCATATCCATTTTTTATCCAAGATCCAAATTTCACTATGCAAAAACCCACCTTTGGTATGAAACTCGTTACTTTAGATTTTAGGTAGGGATTTATCCTAATCACAATAGTTGTGATTCTTGGATAGTTAAAAATATAACAACTTATCGAAATCATAATATAGATTAACTCTACTTTATTCCACTAGTATCCTAACCATTAGGGATTCCAAGCTAATGTAACCCAAAGAAATATCCCAAAACATGATAACCAAGGATAAGCTAGGGGCTCTAACTATGGAATTAAATTACCATACAATACATTCCAGAGTCACATATTAATTTCATTCTTTACACAAGATAATACAGGGGCACCGAGCTATGGCACAAAACTACCCAGTTAGATGATCGAGGTCTTGAAAAGTGTTTCTCTGGAAGTACACTCACACTTAGTATTTAAGTTGATTCCCTTTTAAAGGCTCACCCATTTAATGTACATAATCTGCATATTAAATTCTTAAATATTACATCATAGGTAATAATTATCTTATCAATTTTTTATTTCTTTTTTTTTGTATGCATGATTCTAATGATTTAGTTTTGGAATCAGTATTCTAACCACCAAATTAATGTTTTCAGATTTGTGTCAATCACCCAATAATAGTAGGAATGTATATCCATTCATATCCAAATTCATCATATTTACAATGAAAATAAATGCTTCATGTAAATACTTAGGGTTATATGAGATTGAAAAACTCCACATGAGTAATCCAAGAGTGATAGTTATCTGACCCCCTTCACATTCATATCCATAGAATGTATCTAGGAAAATAGGTGGTTTATCCCAAAGCCCCCTTATCCTGGGATACTTTTATCAATATAGAATTCAATTAATGGAAACTATAATAACTAATGTGCAAAAAATATTCCCAACAATTATTCTTAATGTCGTGACTATAAATAGAAATTGAGTCCAAGGTAGATAAAACAGAATTTTATGATATCAAACCAAGCAAGATATGCAAGGATCTATCCTAGAATAAATTTATCATATAAATGAAAATACACAATATTTATATATCATAAAAAAATTACTGAAGATGAATCTCATGGAAACATAACTAATAAATAAATAATTTATTTATTTTCCAAAATATGATACATTTATAAACTATTCAAAAATAAATACTAATTATAAAAATTTTATTAATTATTAAAAATATAAAAATTTTATATTCATTTAATTATGAACTCCGTGTTATTTTATATTGAATATAATTTATAAGATATTTCATGAATTATAAACATTATATAGTTCAATTTCTATTTTATAAGCATTTTATATAATCTAAATATCATATATTTAGTAATTTATAAACACTTTATAAATCAAATCTTATTATTTATAAATAAATTTTTTATATCAAGATCATAAAGAACTCTATTTAATATGTAAAAAGATACTTTATAATTTTATCATTTAAAATTTTTGAAAATTATTTATAAACATTTAATTAATTAATTATAAAAACTTTATAATTTATTAATTAATTTATAATTAATTTATTTATAATTTATTTATTTATTTATAAAATACTTATAAAATAAAAATTATGAAAATAACATTTAACATTATTTAAAAATATTTTATAAACCTTAAAATTCATTTAATATGTTAGAAACAATTTTTAACAATATTCTTTTTACCCTTATACAGAACCCCTACTATGTGTAATCGTATCCACCCTTCACCCTTACATAGGTTGTCTAGAAGCTTCTACATTAAGGTAATCAATTCCTTACTTTAATATGAATTAGCTATAACATGCATTGTAAAGGAATAGAGGATATTACCCTTATATGAAATCTTCACTTAAGGGTCAGTCTCGATTTCAAAACTCATTAAATAAATGATATATGTAGATTACCTTTACACAGTTCCCTCACATAAAGGAATCACCTTTATGCTACTCTTTTTCATAAGGGTACTATGAAATTTAATACACTATATAAAGGTAAACATCAAGGGCCTTTACATGTATTTAATACCTTTACATGTAAGGGTAAAGTAGAAATTACTCTTACGTAAATCCATTCTGCAAGGGTATACCTTTAGACAAAACATTTACGTAAAGGTAACCAAATAAGTTACCCCTATAAACACCTTCAACATAAGGGTATAACGTAAGGGAAAATTCATATATTCCATTATGTAACAACCCATGTAAAGGTATTACCTTTACTCAACTCATTTGTGTAAAGTTAATATAGAGGTTACCCTTATTCAGACCATCTGCGTAATGGTATGATATTTATGTAGCCGACCTGCATGAGGGTAAATCAATTTTACATTTATGGAACTTATATAAGGGTATGTAATCTTCCTTCAATTTTATGAAAATGATATTTCTTCGTTTTTCTTTGAAAATTAGTGATCACCACATGTTTAATTATTGAAGAACCTGATTCTCAGACCAATGCTAGGTTTCATATGATCTTCTAATGACCATTTATAATGGAAAACAACCAAAAAACACTGGATATATATCATTAATAAATTAACATGTAAATATTATCTCAAAACAGACTACCTAGAAAACATTAGGTGAAGAAACTTCCATATTCCTTCTGAAGAGAGTGTTTGAGAATGATCACAAGGAGGAGTGAACAAAAGAACCCTTCCCCCAATAGATTACACAGTCTAATGGATCCATGATTATATCATGGGGATACCTGAAAACTAAAGGGGTGATAATGCCTTCTCCAATGAGATAACCATATTTTTTGGAGGAAGAGAGCTTGGTTGAGTCTCATACACATTGCACGCATCGCACACCCAATAGGAGAGGATCTCATCCTCTTATATAGCCAAAGCCTCTTTCTCCCACTCCATAATATATCATATGTGTTTATTTCTATGGTGTATAATTCATTAAATATTTTCAATGAATTAATAAAAATACTTTGCTCCATTCATAATTTATTGTAACTTATGAATAAACCATCTAGGGGAAATAAATAATATATATATATATATATATTATTCATGCATCACATTCATGAAAAATACATACCTCAAATGAATATATAAAATTTATACACACACATACATATAATATCTTATATATATATATATATCATGAATCATATTAATGTGTACATGAATTTCATGTATTCAAATTTTAGTGCACATCCATAAAACCCCCTTTATTAAAAAAAATAGACCTCTTCTAAATTGGGTTGAGAAGAAACCCTTAAATTACCAGTATTCCAAAACATTACATGGCCTAAAAACCTAGGTGCATAAATTCCTCTAAACATGGATGGCTCGTAGACCTAAACCCATCGCCTTAAGAGATGGAACAAAATACCAGTCACCTAATTAAGTTAATTGAGTCTTGACTATGGGAACATGGACACACATCATGTGTCCCCCCGTGCACTATTCCCAATGCCCCTGCACATGTGCCCCATCTTCAGCTTTATTCACATCCTTACGGGATAAATCGAGTACCCCCTAAAATGGAGGCCCAAAATGAGGATCAATTGGGATTTGAACCCCAACCACCTACGTTCGGTGCCACAACCGAGTACCACTCAGCTGTGGTGTTTTCCACACACACACACACACACACACACACACACATATATATAAGTTTATATACAATTATATTTAAAAATAATAATATACATATGAATATGTATTTATATATAAGTATGTAAATTTGTTTACATTTATAGATATTTATATTTATTTATGAATATTTATAAACATTTATGTAAAATTATATATATATATATATATATATATATTAAATAAGTATACATACATACATACATATATGTGTGTGTGTGTGTATATATATATTAACATATACATATATTTATATATAGTTATATTTCATTATATATATATATATATGTATTTATGTATTTATGTAAATGCATTAATGTAACTTATTTATAAGTATTTTTATTAAATTGATAATTATATATCTCTATATAGATATTTTTTTAAAAAATTATATAACTTCATTTATATTATTTTATATGTAATTATTTTTTAATATGTATCTATTTATAAATTATTAATATATGTACACACACACATAGATATATATATATGTGTGTGTGTATTTAATTGTATTTATCTATATTTATATATATACCAAAAATATATAGCCATAAGAAAATATTATAACCTTTTATTAAAAGATAAAAGAAAAAGATAACAATAGAATGGATGGGGTCAATCAAAGAGATGTTGACTCATCTGTAAAAATAGTTTAGTGATCCTAATAAAAAGGATCATTTCCACAATCATAGCGAGATTCATCAACAATTTACCACTTAGATTGTGAGTGACCTTGATTGAGAATACTATGGATATATGAATTATAAATTTCCTTATCTAGGGTGAGATTGACCTTCAAACCTTCAGAAAGATCTTGTACAAACATTCCATGGTAGATTGGATTAATCCTTCTATGACCTTCTTTTTTTTGGAACCAAAGTTAAACATTCACTCTTTTCTTTTCTATTAATGGAATAATTCTTAAAAGAAATGGTGCCACATCTTCCTAAAGGCTCTGGATTATAAGTGTTCAATAAAAACATATATTGTTCTTCACTTCCATTATCAGAGGTTTTACCCCATTTCCGATGTCCTCATCAATAAAAGACATTCAAAATCTCTTCATGATAATTCCAAACCGGTTGAAAATCTGATTGCTTGGAACCATATTCATGGGGATTATTTCCTAATAAATCCATTTTATGTGGCTTCAAATTGCATCCTTTACCCTCAGGCTATGATGAAGAATCCTCTAGTGTATCGCACTAAACAAGGGCCTCATTTTCAGACTCCTGTATCTCCTTACCTTGCTGAATGGAAACCCCCATGTGTTGTTTTCCAGAGCATTGGTTAAAAACCAAAAATCGATTTACAATTATCAAAATCCTTAGGCTTATAACTATAACCCATGGGATCACCATCACCTACCTCTTTTGGAGCCATTCCATTATAATTATAGGGACCAACTCAAGTAGAGTCAGTGATTCCATTGACATTCACCAACACCTCAATAGGTTTCTTACCCTTTCTCATTTCATACAGCTATCCACATTGTTCTAGTGGTATGGGTTCTTGTTGCATAGGGGTTTTCATCACACCCCTTTAGAATTAATTCATGATTTATATAATGTGATCACCAATAATTCATTAATATGTGTGTTTTTTTATATATATTTATATATATAGACCCACCCTCACATATGCACAAATATATAAATATTAGTACACACACAAACGTATTTTATAAATGTATTAAAAAATAAGTATATAAATGAATATAATTATATGAATAAACTTAAGGATAAAAATGTATGTAAATATAAATAAATAAACAAATATATCAAAATACTACTAAAGATCATGCAAAATTCAGTGCTATCCTTTAACAGTGCTAACTAAAAGCACTAATAAAGGGGGTGCCTTTATCAGTTATAAAAAGGGGCTCATAAAGTGTACCTTTATCACCACTAAAACAATATCACTGATAAATTTGGACTTCATTAGTGATTTTTTTAGTGATGATAAAGGGGGAATTTATCATTGATAAAATAAAAGTACTAATAAAGATGAAAATTATCAATGCTTTTGTTTTATCTTCGATAAAAGGTATATTTCACAAAGTAAACTATATATAATTAAATTCATATATTAATATAAAATATATTTATATTGATATAAATAAAATATATTTTGTTAAATACAATTAGAATCAGGATAAATATGCATTTACAGTTAATATATAAGAAATTTTGTGAAAAATAACATATAAAATAATTTAAAATATATATTAATTAATAATTTGAAAGTTATTATTTTGTAACAGTCTTTTAATAATAGTTTGATGACATGAAAATTAAATAAATTAATGAATAGTCTATGATAAGTTGAAATCAAGACTTGAACATAAAACTACCCATACTTCTGACCAGGGTGTCTGTTTGAGATTTTCCATAAATAATAATGATGCTTACAAAGAGATCTATGTCCAACTATTTTTTTAGAGGTCAACAAAAAGATGATAAATTCCTCCAAAACTGATATTGTAGTTGGGATACCCTAATTTAATAATATTTGATGGGATTTAAACTTCTTTTCAGAGGGTTTTATTTTCGCTTTTTTATACAGATTGAATTTATTCCACGGTCCTAAATTAATATAGTTATTATGGTTTTGAAATTTATCATTTTCATATCATAGTTCAATTTATTATTAAAAATAAGATTTTTTATAAAACTTTTTGTCTTGAAGGCTACTATATTGAAAAAAGTGAAAAAAATAGGGATATGAAGGAGATATAAGGGGCGAAAGTGAAACAATGACACTATACATAAAGAATATAGGTCATAGTATCCTTCCAAAATACAAAAAAAAAAAGATAGATGTCCTAATCAAAATCCAAAAATTCCAGTAACATTATCCCAATAATATTTCAATCTAATAAGATTATTTACCATGTGATTGAGTTCCCATATTATGAAGAGAGCATTGGCCTCCCTGACCATGAGTATATCAGCCTCACCTCCATGTTTTTTAGGTTTCTATAGGTTTTCGGGATAATAAAAGTATCTATATTAAACAACATCATCATTGTTGGAATACACAACCACTATGTTATAAGTATTTTCATCATCATTAATAAAATTTATATAATTGAATATGTAATATTGGTTAGTAGAATCCCCCCATTATATCAATAATATTAAATTAATTGTGAGTAGATACCTGAATCTTCACTATATAGTGTTGAGCATGGTCTAAATTTTATTTTAAAGATATAGAAGAAGTTAAACATGGGGTTTCAATGTTGTTACCCTTAGAGTTATCTAATTTCAATGTAACAGATTTGGATGTATCATCAAGATATGTGTAAGAACAAGTTCTAGTATGAAATTCACTATTATCCATATTAGTGAACATAATATATCCATCAATCTTACTTGGATACGTCATGGTAGCCCCCTCTTTAGCAGTTTTACCCTACTTCCTCTTTCGGAGATCATTATTACTTTTAACCATGGACATTTCCAAATTTTCATTCTTCATTGATTGCCTTTATTTGGTAGAAACATCAAGAGTGACCACATTTATGAAATCAGTTGATGTTAGAGTGTTGGAAATAGTTAACCTTCATTGTGTCAGTTTCTCTTGAACATTAGAGGCAAAAACATTCATATAATGAGATGCAACACCCCCTCTAATATTAAATGAATAATTTTAGATTCCAGCATCATTTCCATGGGGGTTACCATTATCATATCGAACAGAGGAGAATGACTAATCATAGTGTTGGGTGAGACCTTCATTGAATTCTCTTTCTTAGAGGAAGAGACACCAATTTTCATTCTACCCTTATGACCCTTTGAGGTCTATTTATTCTAACTCCATAATTACTAGTTATCCTCTTTTTGTTCCTCTAGTTCAAAATATGTCTGGTCATCTTATTTTATATCTTCAATATTCTATCCTTCAAATCCCCTCGAAAGGGAATGCTTAAAATTTTGAACCTTTTAAAGATAAACGGTCCTCATCCATGAGGTCAGCCCAAGATCCAATGCTTTATCCTATAGTAGGGCTAAATTTAAGAAAATATTATATGGTATGTTCCAAGATAAAAGATCCATTTTTAGTATCTTCTACTTGGATATGTGATTTCCCAAATTGAAGATGAGAGGCATCAACATAAGATAAATTTATCTCTGAACAGGTCCCTTGTATTTTGATAGAATCCTAAGGCTATTATATAGCTATAATTGGAGTAATAGTCACTTTTATGATTGGGTACTACCCCTCCCTTTCACTCTTATCCTATGAAATCTCCCTAACTTTATCATTCACCAAGTAATTCCTCCCTCCATCAGTAACATGGTCCATTTGATCACCATATTTCATATTAACATGAGCCTGATCCTTAGAATTATTGATCTAATTATTCTTCCTACAATTCCATTCATCATTCCATTTTAGAGAATAAAATGAGAAGATTAGATCCCTTATGAAATTATCATATATATTTCAAATATATTAACACAAATTTCAAAAATAAGGATTCTTATCATATTTAATTTGAAAATCAATAGCATCCTTATTAGTAGATAGTGCATCCTTATCAACTCAAGTGATACTATGATAAACATTAACATGTATTCTTGAATAGTAACCAAAGTGAGATACCTTAGTATCTTTTTTCATTTTAACGGGGATTCTGATAACTGTTGCAATATAAAATAAAATATGATGGTTCCACTGAATCCAGTTCCAAACAATTATTCTAATCAAAATTTCAGCTTTAGATTTCTTAATTAAAAAAGGATTAAAATGGAAATTTCTTTCCATGATGGAAAAAATACCATGTTTTAAGGAAATGGAACCATAACCCCATTCTCATAATTTTAATTCATATGAAATAAACAACAGATGAAAGTAACCCTTACCAATTAGGATACAACTCTAATCTGAGAAGCTCCAGATATTCGAAAGAAGATGAAAAAGACCATTTGTGTGATGGTTTTGGGTGCATTGGAATCATCTTTTGTGGGCGTTAAATTAAAATTTATTTTAATTCGTAGTTTACCAAAACCCCGAGATATGATATTTCATGTTAAATTTATAATTAATTTATTTTAATCTGGATGAATTGATTTACTCATCTTACAATCCTTTCTTCATTGATGATGGTGATCTTCCAAAATATTGATTCGGATTACCTTCATTGTACTTAGTGAATAGAAGAGTAGAATCCCTCTAGAGATGATCCACATGAGCTCTTTTGATCTTAGAATAACACCACTTGATTTTTGGGTGATATCATGATGAATTAATCATCTTTCATTTTCCATATTAATCACTCAAGTTCTTTTGAGATTTAAGGAGTTCTCATTCCTGAGAGGAAGAAATGATGAATTTGAGAGAGGGAGAAAGAGAGAGAGAGAGAATTAAGTTGTGTGTAATGATTTTCTATTCTTAATTTTCAATTAACCCTAAATAGTAGAAGTAACCATCTATTTATAGAGCTATAGTTTACGTAAAAATATTATTTAATTTCATAATAGACCTTAAATAGTTATAATACTCATTAAAAAAGCCCAATGCTAAAATAATTAAAATATTATTATTATTATTTTATGGAATGCATAACAAATTAGAAAATAATAAATATCTTTTTATCATCTTGTAAATTAATATTTATCACTGGATTCGGTCTTCATTTTTTTGAACCCCATGGTATTTATTGAATACCTAAATTTTTTTTTTCATTAATAGTTATTTTAAATTTACAAAACATTAGTAAAATTATTCCTCATTTATGATAATAATATTTATTCCATTAATTACATTCAAATATAATTTTGATTAATATCAACAGAAACACATAGTGTGTGTTCCTATAGGATTATTTCTCATTAGCATTAGGTAGGATCACCTAAAATCCAAGATTACTATCTACCAATGTGTTATGGAACCCAATAGAAATAACTTAATTTTATAATGAAAACAACCACTTATGAATGTTAACTATATAGTATAATCAATTTATCATAATATCTCATCAAGCAATTTTCATATCTGTTTCTTCAACCCATGTGCTCGATGTGTCTTTCTTTATCTATCTGAAATAAACACATCATTGCACCATGTATATGAAATTTAATGTGATGGTTATATTCCAATCAAAGGGAAGATATATAATCTTCCATAAAGTTTTAAAGGAAAAATCCTTCCTCATATTATCCATTAAAAACATGTCATGTGTGACACATACAATGTACCCTACTTCCTTCTAACCTATGGTGTGATAGTTTTGGTTTATAAATATAAGAGAATGAGTCATGAAATTAATCAATAAAAGATTTAAATTATATGGACCATTACACATTCTCACTGATAGGAATTTTTTATGACACCAAAACATGCATAATTCTTATTAGAGGGTCTTTTCTCAAAATATACCATATTGGAGATTACCAAGCATGAACTTCATGAGAAGAATCCTCATCAACTTATTAGTAATCATGCCTGATAGTATACATTCTATGTGTCCTATTGTATTACGTTATCTAACTATAGGACTAAATTTGATAACATTATCATAGCACTTTAAGGTTCCCATCATAGTAGAGAACTATTGTGACCTTATCAATATGAAAAATACCCTAGAAAATTATTATATAAAAGAAATTAAAAAAAAAGAAAAATATTTAATGGGATGTTTTATTAATATTCAAATGATATAATACACATGCAATCAAATTAAAAATAGTTGGTCCTAGTATACCAACTCCAACAAACTCCCACTTGGACTAGAGACAACTTCCTAAGACTTTCTATTCGCTATACCTCACATGATAATTATGTTTCTGATGAGTTAAGGCTTTGGCCAAAGGATCCTCCACACTAAATTACATGGGAATACTACTCAATATAACCTCACCTCTCTAAGAAAAATCCCTCAAGATATGATGCTTTCAATGCATATACTTCATCTACTGATGTGACCTTGCCTCCTTTGTGAGATGCACTATTTTAGTATAATAACATTTGTGTGTGATAAGATCATTAATTATATATACCACACCTAGATCATTAATAATGTTTTGTATCCAAACTTCTTATTTATATTCCTTTGAATCCAAAATATACACAGGTTGTACTATATAATGTGTGATCGTAGTCTACTTTACACTCTTCGAGCTCAGAATACCTCCTTTCAAAATGACGATGTATCCCTTTTGTGATTTCAAATCATCTAGTTATTTTTGGAAACTATAATCTATATATCCTATGATGACTAGTTCATCATCTCCTCCATATACTATAAACATATCCTTAGTATGGCTCATAAACTTAAGGATAGTCTTGACTTCCATCCATTGGTGGTCACCTAGGCCAACTTGATATCTTCATACACCACTTAATGCATTGGAGACATCTAGAATAGTACATATCATAACATACATGACTGGCCTAATTTCTGAACCATATGGAATCCAATATATTCTTTTTATTTCATTATGTGTTTGAGGATATATTTTCTTTGAAGGATGAATTCCATGTGACACTTACAACAATCCCCTCATGGGTTTTTTTCATAATGAATATTTTTGGTATCTTAAAAAAATATATAACTTGACTTAGGGAAAGTAGTCTCTTGGGTATATTAGGACGGATCTTGACCCAAAGAATGTATTCCATCTCACCTAATTCATTCATAGAGAATTATTTATCCAACCAGGCCTTAAGTAACTGTAAGATCAGTATTTCATTTCCAATAAGTAATATTTCATCATTATATACTATTAATAAAATGACAGAACACCCACTAAAACATTTATATATAAAAGTATCATATTCATTCGTTATGAAAACAAATTATATTATGGATTTATTAAATAGAATGTTCTATGACATAGATTCTTTCTTTAATCCATAAATGGGGTTTTTCAATTTAAATGTTTTTTCACATCATTTGGAGCCACATACTCTCAATTTTGTGTCATATAGACATATTACTAAAGTTTCTCATTATGTAAGGATATTTTGGAAAACAATTTTCCAAATATCATAGTCATATAAGGATAAAATAAATAGTCAAATTATGATATATTTCATCATTTCAACTTCTGAAAAGGTTTTGTCATAGTCAATGCCTTGACTTTGTTTAAATCCTTTTTACAACTAGTCATTCCTTATTGGTATTTTATTTTCCTTCAATGTCAAATTTCTTCTTTAATTCCCATTTGAAACTAATGGGAGTTTATAACGACCCATAATTTACATACATAGTTATTACTTCAAAATTGAAGCATACTTATTACAACATATAACAAAACCATGAAAGGACCGTATAGGTATAGTGTTTTTAGATACTGGGAAACATAAACAACTGGTTCATAAACCGTCTACACTATCTCCCATTTATTTCATCATATCTATAGTCCCTTTTGGCATATCTTACTTAATAAGCTTCTTCCTGACCTGGGGAAAGAAAACATACAAAAGGGTGAGCTCAAATTCTTAGTAAGGGTAAAAGAAATATCAATCACATCATATTCATAAGAACATAACATTTTGGAAATCTTAACCGGCAAAAGAGGGCATAATTTCATAACATGGGATAAATCATAGTAGTGAGATGAAATCCCAATAATCATAACTTAAAACATGAAACTTTGTGTCATACACACATAATCATAGAGAATCATTTCTTATTAGTCAAGACTCATTTCCAAGACTATCTTAGTGGACAAAGTCCATTTCTGAACCGAGTTCACTCCTCGTTTCTGTCCTATTTCACTAAACCGGTATAACCTGCCATTCTAGCCCTGTATATCTCATGAGATATAAAATCTTTACCCAATGCATTGGAGGGAGATATAGGTCCCACCCATCTCATAATGATACCATTCTTATGTGTGCCACAAAATCATAAACCATAAATCATATCATAACCCATGAAAAAAATGGGATTCTTAAACATCCCATAATCATAACATAATCCATAAAAGGATATCGTAAAAATAATTCCATCATAACATAATAAAATCAATGTAAAAATAGGGATATAAACAGAACCCTATATTATCTTAGATGGAAAATAATTTTGATAAAACACTTGAACTCCATTCTTGAGGAAAATATCCTTTCTACTTCAAAAACACTTTTCCTTTCATAACATGTCTTACAATTATAAACTAAAAGAAGTTGATTAAAAATAAAATTGAAAATTTGTAAAGGAAGCTTCTTGGAAAAAATGTTTTAAACATCCATTCATGCCGTATAAGTTAAAAAAAACATTCTTCTCGTACTTTTGTCGGAAAAGTCAAAAAGTACCTCGTACGAAAAATGACAAAAGATTCCTTTCATATCTTTTACTAAAACTCACCAAAGGGTAAAAATGGATTTAAACAATTTTAGGTGGATGGAAATAATATTACATATTTAGGAAACATGGATGTGGATGATAAAATACACCCTAGTAAATACCAAAGTATAAACAATCTCGGATAAAAATGAGATTGTGATATTTCCCTTACCTTAGGTCCGATTTGCCTCATAAGTGTCTGAACCTCCTATATAATGATTTAAATAATGTTATTGAATTATTCCAGAATCATAATTATTGTTATTATATCATATATGGTCATATTCTTAGCTTCTTAGTAGTAATATTTCATTGCTACTTGTTATTCGGGTGTTTATAACTTTTTGTTCTTATGCGTGTTTTGTCGAATAAATTCTTATTCTTCTCTTTAGGTTATAGATACATCATTTCCAGAATGGTATTAATGTAATATATATCATATTTATTCATTAAATTCATTTATATAATCATTATGCAATGAAGATCATGTAGAACGAATCGCAACACATCGTGGAGATGGTATTCTGTACGTACGCACGAGCGATGATATCGTTCCCATGATCGTGGAATTGAATTGGAGTGTATGTATACTATTTCAGAACCAATATCACTATACAATAATAATATATATTAATTATTTACACCATTATACCCATCCAAGTATGGTGGTGGGGGAAAATAGATTACACCACGGCGTGGAGACGGTATTCCGTACGTACGCACACGCGGTGATTTCGTTTTCCGTAGGATGGATAGATGTTAAAATAGGGTTGTTTCATACTTATAATAACATATCAGTATATGAGTGATACGAATGTTATTACTTCATAATGAAACAACTAAATAATAAGAAGTTGAAGAAGAAAGAATTTGGAAAGGATCGGTAATGGATATTACCTCTTTTTGACGCGCCTCTTCTTAACCTCCTCTTAGGGCACTAGGGTTGGTCTTTGAAGAAGACCAAAACCTCTAGAATGATTATAGGGAAGTGGGGAAGTGAAATGGTCAGGGTTTGTCCGAGCTTGAAGGCTCAAATTGGTGTGAGTAGGAGAGGGAGGAGGTGCCCTTTTATAAGGGAGGAGAGGGGCACCTTTGGAAATATAAGAAATATTAGTTTATATTAAATCCCAAACCCACATAAAAACTTCTAAAATGACTCATATCCGAAGATTAGATGAGATAGTGTTGTAATGTCATCAACAAATAAATTTAGACATGTTATGATTTTATTTTAAACATTATCAACTTGATTTATTCTTATTTATCAATTTAATTTTATTTGTGGTAATAATATTCTAAATTTTAAATTATTATTAATAATTACATATGTGTTGTGAATTTTCCATAATTTGACACTTTATGACATTTTAGACCATATAAATTTTAATTTATAATTTTTAAATATTTTTGTGATTTTTAAACAATTTTATAATATGTTATTTTTATAAAATAACAATAGTGTCAATTTTGACACTATTCATTTATTTGAATTTAAATAAAATATATACAGAAGATATGTTCAAACTAAAAGCTTTAATAGATTCATAAAATGTCATATGTATCTAGAAAATTAGTGTAGCACATTAAATAGTTCATATAATATTTATTTTAATATTTTTAAAACATTTTATTTGATATTTTAATTAATAAAGTAATTTCAACATCACTATTGTGTCATAATTAATGATAATTATTTAATCCCTAAAAATTATAAATAAATTCCTATGATGTATATAATTGTATTAGATTTCTGGAGACTATTCATGTTCGAAGTTTCATTAAGTTTATCACCAAATTAAAATTATTATACTTATAAGATTTAAGAAAGTGACATGTTGTCACATTCTTTGGTTTTAATAATAATTAAATTATTTTCATGGAAAAAAGTCAATTAAATGAATCTAATACGACCCTTAGGTGATATGGTTTGACTTTTATTCATCCAATAGGATTTTGGCAGGTGTTATGTTAATTTTATAATCTTATATTTACCCTTAATTACCCGATTTACCTTTAACTATGGTAAATAAAATTTACCGTAGTTACTATTCATAATGCCCAAAAATAAAAAGTAGTCTATTAACATAATTTGGACCCACTGATTCTGAATATGGAATCCAATTTTCAAAATTAAAAACATATAAGTTTTAGTAATTAATTTAAAATAAATCTCGTTGTTAAGAAAATGGGTTTTAGAAGTTAAAACATTGCCAAAGATTGAAATGTTTTTACCTATGAATTCAATGTGAAATTAATGCTAATGAAATACATTATATTAAATGGTAAAAGTATATTCTATATATACTTTAAAACCATTCAATATTATACTTTAACCATATAAATTATCTCAATGAAAAAAGTTGTTTTTAATTAAAAATTAGCGTATTTTTACTATTCATCAAAATGTGAAAGTTATCAGAAAAATATCAAAAATTTATCCAAAGTAAATTTTTATATCCTGATTCAAAAGAAGAATTTTATTTTGTCAAATTTAACTTATAAACATGTCAAAAACTAGATTTAATGTGGGTGTGCCATCAAAAGGCGGCAAAACTGCATTTTTTGATAAATAATTATTTTACCCAAAACAATTTATTTTGTTCTCTTACCATGTTCTAGAAAATGTGTAAGATGAATAATAATATTGTAAAATTTAAAATTCAGTTAATACAATTCATAACGGCTAGTTTATAATATTATAATAATATATCGTTGTTTAGTGGAACTCGGTATTGCGTACTACACACGCTATCGAGGAAGGTTGCGATTGCGTGTATTGAAAGATTCCTTTGATGATTTATATAACATAAAAACAAAATATTTCTCATAAAAGTCTCGGGTGTTACATTCTACCCCCCTTAAAATAAATTTCACCCTCAAAATTCGTCACTTTGTAACATATAGATGAAGATACCTCTCCCTCATCATATCCTCAAGCCCCCATGTAGCTTCTTCTAATTGGTGGTTCCTCCATAAAACTTTCACCAAGCGAGTGGTCTTGTTTCGTCGAACTTTTTCACTACGATCCAGAATTTCTATCAGTTGTTCTTCATAAGAAAGATCTTGCTCCAGCGGTAGAACTTCTTAGCTGAGTACATGTAAAGGATCAGGTATGTACTTTCTCAGGAGAGATACATGGAACACATCGTGAACTTGAGAGAGATTCGGTGGAAGCTTCAATCGGTAAGTTACCTTCCCAACACGATCCAGTATTTCTAAAGGACCGATATATCTAGGGCTCAACTTCCCCTTCTTTCCAAATCTCATGACCCTCTTCCAGGGAGATATTCGTAAGAACAATTTATCATCCACATCAAACTCAAAGTATTTTCTTCGGTTGTCATCATAACTTTTCTGTCGACTCTGAGCTGCTCTTATGTGTTGTTGAATTGATCGGACCTTTTCTGCCATCTCATCAACAATATCAGGTCCTAATAGCTTTCTTTCCCCAACTTCATCCCAGCAAGTTGGAGTCCTGCATTTCTTTCCATAGAGAGCTTCATAAGGATCCATCTGAATACTGGAGTGAAAGCTATTATTATAATAAAATTCAACCAAAGGTAGGTGTTGATCCCAACCACCATTGAAATCCATAGTTAAATCTCTCAACATATCTTCTAGAGTTTGAATTGTTCTCTCAGACTGATCGTCTGTCTAAGGATGATAAGCAGTGCTGAAACTCAAATCTGTATCCAGAGTATGCTGAAGACTTCACCAGAACTTTGAGGTAAACCTCAGATCCCGATCAAATATAATAGAAAGTGGTACTCCATGAAATCTTACCACTTCCTTTACATATATCCTGGCAAGCTGATCCAGAGAGAAATCCTCTCTAATAGCGATGAAGTGTGCCGACTTTGTAAGACGATCAACTATGACCCAGATAGCATTATTGCCTTTGGATGTTTTAGGAAGTCCTGTGACAAAGTCCATAGTGATGTTTTCCCATTTCCATTCGGGTATGGGTAATGGTTGTAACATCTCCTTAGACTTCTGTCTCTTAGCTTTATCTTGCTGACAAACCAAGCATCGAGAGACATATTCAGCAACATCTCTTTTCATGCCATCCCACCAGAAGTACTCTTTCAGGTCCCTATACATCTTCGTGCTTCCAGGATGAATAGAGAATGAAGAACTATGAGCCTCATCCAGCAGCTCCTTCTTTAATTCTGGGATGGGAGGAACACAAACCCAATTCCTGAACTTTATTATCCCATCACAATCAAGGTTGAATTCAGGAACATTTATCACCTTTTTTGTAACTCTACATCTTCTTTCTGTGCCTCTTTAATCTCCACACGTATATATGGTTGAACATTCATTTGGGAAAGATATGATTTTCCCCCTTCCATTATAATTCCAAGATCCATCCTTTTTAAATCCATAAATATTGGATCTTTTGAGATCCTCATCATGGGTAAACTGGCATGGTCTTGTCGACTTAATGCATCTGCCACCTTGTTTGCTTTCCCAGGGTGGTAATGAATTGAGCAGTCGTAATCCTTAATCAGCTCCAACCATCTTCTCTGGCGCATATTCAGCTCCTTTTGTGTGAAAATATACTTTAAACTTTTATGATCAGTATAAATATCACACCTTTCACCATAAAGGTAATGCCTCCAAATATTTAATGCAAAGATTACCATAGCTAACTCCAAATCATGAGTTGGGTAATTTTTCTCATGGATTTTCAACTATCGTGAGGCATAAGCTATCACCATATCATTTTGCATGAGAACACATCCCAGTCCATTCTTGGATGAATCACTGTAGATCATACACCATTCTCCACTACAAGGCAGTGTGAGCACAGGTGCACTAGATAACCTTCTTTTCAACTCCTTGAAATTCCCTTCACATTCCTTCGTCCAAACAAACTTAACTCTTTTCCGAGTCAACTTGGTGAGTGGATTAGATAATCTTGAAAAATATTTCACAAAACGTCGATAATATCCAGCCATACCAAGAAAACTTCGGATCATAGTTACTTTTGTTAGTCTCGACCATCTTTTGATAACCTCTGTTTTTGCTGGATCCACAGATATCCCCTCTTTTGAGATTATGTGACCCAAAAATGAAACTCTTTGAACCCAAAATTCACATTTGGTAAATTTGGCATAAAACTTCTCCTTTCTCAGGGTCTTCAATATAATTCTCAAGTGATCTTGATGTTCTTCCTTGCTCTTTGAATATACAATAATACTGTCTATAAAGACTACCACAAACTGATCAAGATAGTCTCTAAAGACTCTATTCATCAGATTCATTAAGATAGAAGGGGCATTAGTAAGACCAAATGGCATCACTATAAATTCATAGTGTCCATACCTTTTACGGAAAGCCATCTTTGGTATATCCTCCCTTTTGACCCTTAATTAGTGATACCCTGAACGAAGATCAATCTTGGAAAAGTATTGACCTCCTTGTAGTTGGTCAAATAAGTCATCAATGTGTGGGAGAGGATATTTGTTCTTGATAGTGATCTTGTTAAGTTCTCGATAATCAATGCACAGTCTCATTGATCCATCTTTCTTCTTAACAAACAGAACAGGTGCTCCACAAGGTGACGCACTAGGGCGTATGAATCCTTTATCAAGATTCCCTTGGAATTGCTTCTTCAAATTCCTGCAACTCAATTGGGACCATTCTATAAGGTGTCTTTGAAATAGGCAAAGCACCCTGTACGAGTTCTATTGAAAACTCAACTTCGCGATATGGTGGAAGACCCGGCAATTCCTTCGGAAAGACATCATCAAACTCCCGTAAAATGGGAATATTCTTAATTGTGAGTTTCTCACCAACCATTTGAGATAAATAACCTTAATTAGGTGGAATCAAGACCCATAAGATGGAATAAATTTCCACTGGAAGGTTATGTTCATCCTTGCATCGATAGACGATCATAGATTGATCTGGAATATGAAATGTGACTTCTCTTCTTTGGCAATTGATATGAGCTCCATATAAAGAAAGCCAATCCATGCCAAGAATCACATCAAATTCCACTATAGGACGGATCACAAGATTTGCAGGAAGCACTTTCCCACAAACTTCAATCGGAGAAGAATTATAAACTTTTGATGCGACTATTGTGCCATTAGGGGTTGTCACAACTAACTCAACATCTAATTGTTGAGGTAATATAGTGATATCCTTAGAAAATTCTTCAGAAATAAAGGGGTGGGTGGATCCAGAATCAAATAAAACATTATCTACTTTAGAGTGGATGGTAAGTGTACCTTTCACCACATCGTTATCGTACTCCACATCGCTGATAGAAATTGCATGTGACTTTCCTTTGTCTTTAGCCTTAAGAGTTTGTTGATGTTGACCATCATCATCAACCCTTTGATTTGGGCATTGATTGGCATAATTCCCCATCTCCTTGCACTTGAAACATTGAAGTGTAGTAGGTTCATTCTATGTGTCCCTTCCTTTGTTTGCATCATTAGACATCTTCTTCCCATCATTGAAGCATTCAAATTCCCGATAACCTTCCTTTCCACATTTGAAACATTTACATGTCCCTTTAAGACAACTCCCTCCATGTTTCTTTCCACACTTTGAGCATAAGGGAAAGCTCATCTTCTTTTCAGTGTGCTCTTTATATTTTCCTTTGAATTCCATTTTCCTCTTCTTATGAAACCCATATGAATGATGGGTTACTCCAATCTCCATCTCAACTTTGAGAGCACATCAAATGATTTCCTCGTAGCTATTGAAGTCCCTTATGTCTAACGCCCTTCGAAGACTTGGTTTTAATCCACTAAATAATCGATCGATCTTACTCTCAGGTTGGATAATAATACCAGAAGCGTACCTTGCAAGTCTTGAAAAATTTGCTTCATAGGTACCAACAGATTCATCATCCTTTTGCTTCAGTTCAAGAAACTCTTTCTCCATCTTTGTTTGGAGAATACGAGGGAAGTACTTATTGAAAAATAAGTTCTTGAACTCATCCCATTCCATGGACTCAATTTCATCCCTTTGCCTCGTATTCTTAATAAGATTCCACCATTGATCATCATCTGCTTCCAAATGATACACTGCTAGGATGACTTTATCATGTTCAGAACATTAAAGAACTGAAAATATCTTTTCAGTAGTACTAATCCATTGTTCAACAACTAATGGATCAGTAGACCTGCTAAAAGAAGGTGGACGCTGCCTCATGAAGGATTAAACAGAATGTTGCTCCTTCCTTTGCTCGTTTGGAAGTCCTTCATGATTCATAGCTTGAGAAAGTTGTGTGAGCATGGCTACAAGATTTTTCATCCAAACTCCCATAACGTTTGGTTTCTCAGGGGGACAATCATTGCATTTCCCGTCGCATTCCACATTAACACGGTTCCTTCGGGTTCCAGCCATTGACTAAAACCAAGAAGAATAGTGTGAGCAACACTAATTATAATAGGAAAACCACAGAATCAAGAATAAAATTTCACACTTAAGGTCTTATCATAGTTTGTTAATGTCCATTTCTAAAACACTAATATTGTGTTCTATGCTTTGACTTATCCTTAGGATTCTTACTAAGGCTTTCACATCCTAGTTTCCAAAGGTTGACTATACCTTTCCTCTGATACCAACTATAACGACTCATACTTTACATACATTGTTATTACTTCAAAATTGAAGCATACTTATTACAACATATAACAAAACCATGAAAGGACCGTATAGGTATAGTGTCTTTAGAAACTGGGAAACATAAACAACTGGTTCATAAAGCGTCTACACTGTCTCCCATTTATTTCAACATATCTATAGTCCCTTTTGGCATATCTTACTTAATAAGATTCTTCCTGACCTGGGGAAAGAAAACATACAAAAGGGTGAGCTCAAATGCTCAGTAAGGGTAAAAGAAATATCAATCACATCATATTCATAAGAACATAACATTTTGAAAATCTTAACCGGAAAAAGAGAGCATAATTTCATAACATGGGATAAATCATAGTAGTGAGATGAAATCCCAATAATCATAACATAAAACATGAAACTTTGTGTCATACACACATAATCATAGAGAATCATTTCTTATTAGTCAAGACTCATTTCCAAGACTATCTTAGTGGACAATGTCCATTTCTGAACCGAGTTCACTCCTTGTTTCAGTCCTGTTTTACTAAACCGTTATAACCTGCCATTCCATCCATGTCTATCTCATGAGATATAAAATCTTTACTCAATGCATTGGAGGGAGATATAGGTCCCACCCATCTCATAATGATACCATTCTTATGTGTGCCACAAAATCATAAACCATAAATCATATCATAACCCATGAAAAAAATGGGATTCTTAAACATCACATCATCATTACATAATCCATAAAAGGATATCATAAAAATAATTCCATCATAACATAATCAAATCAATGTAAAAATAGGGATATAAACAGAACCCTATATTATCTTAGATGGAAAATAATTTTGATAAAACACTTGAACTCCATTCTTGAGGAAAATATCCTTTCTACTTCAAAAACATGTTTCCTTTCTTAACATGTCTTACAATTCTAAACTAAAAGAAGTTGATTAAAAATAAAATTGAAAATTTTTAAAGGAATCTTCTTGGAAAAAATGTTTTAAAAATCCATTCATGTCGTATAAGTTAAAAAAACATTCTTCTCGTACTATTGTCAGAAAAGTCAAAAAGTACCTCGTACGAAAAAACGACAAAAGATTCCTTTCATATCTTTTACTAAAACTCACCAAAGGGTAAAAATGGATTTAAAAAATTGTAGGTGGATGGAAATAATATTACATATTGAGTAAACATGGATGTGGATGATAAAATACAACCTAGTAAATACCAAAGTATAAACAATCTCAGATAAAAATGAGATTGTGATATTTCCCTTACTTTAGGTCCGATTTTCCTCGTAAGTGTCCGAAACTCCTGTATAATGATTTAAATAATGTTATTGACTTATTACAGAATCATAATTATTGTTATGATATCATATATGGTCATATTCTTAGCTTCTTAGTAGTAATATTTCATTGCTACTTGTTATTCGGGTGTTTATAACTTTTTGTTCTTATGCGTGTTTTGTCGAATAAATTCTTATTCTTCTCTTTAGGTTATAGATACATCATTTCCATAATGGTATTAATGTACTATATATCATATTTATTCATTCAATTCATTTATATAATCATTATGCAATGAAGATCATGTAGAACGAATCACATCACATCGTGGAGACGGTATTCCGTACGTACGCACGAGCGATGATATCGTTCCCATGATCGTGGAATTGTATTGGAGTGTATGTATACTATTTCAGAATAAATATAACTTTATAATAATAATATATAGTAATTATTGACACCATTATACCCATCCAAGTAAGGTGGTGGGGGAAAATAGATTACACCACGGCGTGGAGACAGTATTCCGTACGTACGCACGCGCGGTGATTTCATTTTCCGTAGGATTGATAGATGTTGAAATAGGGTTGTTTCATACCTATAATAACATATCAGTATATGAGTGATACTGATGTTATTACTTTATAATGAAAAAACTAAAGAAGAAGAAGTTGAAGAAGAAAAAATTTGGAAAGGATCGGTAATGGATATTACCTCTTTTTGACGCGCCTCTTCTTAACCTCTTATTAGGGCACTAGGGTTGGTCGTTGAAGAAGACCAGAACCTCTAGGATGATTCTAGGGAAGTGGAGAAGTGAAATGGTCAGGTTTTGACCTAGCTTGAAGGCTCAAATTGGTGTGAGGAGGAGAGGGAGGAGGTTCCCTTTTATAAGGGAGGAGAGGGGCACCTTTGGAAATATAAGAAATATTAGTTTATATTAAATCCCAACCCCACATAAAAACTTCTAAAATGACTCATATCTGAAGATTAGATGAGATAGGGTTGGAATCTCATCAACAAATAAAATTTAGACATGTTAGGATTTTATTTTAAACATTATCAACTTGATTTATTCTTATTTATCAATTTAATTTTATTTGTGGTAATAATATTCTAAATTTTAAATTATTATTAATAATTACATATGTGTTGTGAATTTTCCATAATTTGACAATTTATGACATTTTCGACCATATAAATTTTAATTTATAATTTTTAAATATTTTTATGATTTTTAAACAATTTTATAATATGTTATTTTTATAAAATAACAATAGTGTCAATTTTGACACTATTCATTTATTTGAATTTAAATAAAATATATACAGAAGATATGTTCGAAATAAAAGCTTTAATAGATTCATAAAATGTCATATATATCTATAAAATTAGTGTAGAATAATAAATAGTTCATATAATATTTATTTTAATATTTTTAAAACAATTTATTTGATATTTTAATTAATAAAATAATTTCAACATCACTATTGTGTCATACTTAATGATAATTATTTAATCCCTAAAAATTCTAAATAAATTCCTATGATGTAGATAATTGTATTAGATTTCTGGAGACTATTCATTTTCGAAGTTTCATTAAGTTTATCACCAAATTAAAATTATTATACTTATAAGATTTAAGAAAGTGACATGTTGTCACATTCTTTGGTTTTAATAATAATTAAATTATTTTCATGGAAAAAAGTCTATTAAATGAATCTAATCCGACCCTTAGGTGATATGGGTCGACTTTTAGTCATCCAATAGGATTTTGGAAAGTGTTAGTGTAATTTTATAATCTTATATTTACCCTTAATTACCCGATATACCTTTAACTATGGTAAATAAAATTTACTGTAGTTACTATTCATAATGCCCAAAAATAAAAAGTAGCCTATTAACATAATTTGGACCCACTGATTCTGAATATGGAATCCATTTTTCAAAATTCAAAACATATAATTTTCAGTAATTAATTTAAAATAAATCTCGTTGTTAAGAAAACGAGTTTTAGAAGTTAAAACATTGCCAAAGATTGAAATGTTTTTACCTATGATTTCAATGTGAAATTAATGCTAATGATATACATTATATTAAATGGTAAAAATATATTCTATATATACTTTAAAACCATTCAATATTATAATTTAACCATAAAAATTATCTCAATGAAAAAAGTTGTTTTTAATTAAAAATTAGCATATTTTTACTATTCATCCAAATATGAAAGTTATCAGAAAAATATCAAAAATTTATCCAAATTAAAGTTTTATATCCTGATTCAAAATAGATATTTTATTTTGTCAAATTTAACTTATAAACGTGTCAAAAACTAGATTTAATGTGGGTGCGCCATCAAAAGGCGGCAAACTGCATTTTTTGATAAATACATATTTTACCCAAAAAAATTTATTTTGTTCTCTTACCATGTTCTAGAAAATGTGTAAGATGAATAATAATGTTGTAAAATTTAAAATTCAGTTAATACTATTCATAACGGCTAGTTTATAATATTATAATAATATATCGTTGTTTAGTGGAACTCGGTATTGCGTACTACACACGCTATCGAGGAAGGTTGCGATTGCGTGTAGCGAAAGATTCCTTTGATGATTTATATAACATAAAAACAAAATATTTCTCATAAAAGTCTCGGGTGTTACAGAGTTACATCTACTAGAGGATCTACCAAAATCCAATCTTTTTTTGGTACATGTAATCCATTTCAAAATTCATGGATTTATTCCACTTGGAAACATCTATTCCACTTAATAATTACTTATAGGTTAGTGGATAATTATTATCAAATAATAGTGAGTAACTATACTCGGTGACTAGAAAACCATAATACTCAATTTATCTATCCTCACTTTCACTTATATGCAGTACTAGTGTCTCTAAAACAAATTCTTCTTCTATGGGGATTTTTAGAATTTTTTCATGTCCCAACACTTGTATATCTTGAGCCTAGACTTTATTTAAGTCTATCTCTCCCCCATTACCTATTTTATATATAAGATAATTCTAAATAAATGTGAGAAATATTTCAACCATAAACATTTTTCTTGATGGATTGTATTGGTAGTATTCATTTATTCCATTGGGATATCTAATAGAGACACACTTTGTGAATTGGGGTGAAAGATTGTTAACTAAAGAGGCCTTAACAAATTCTTCACAACCTCACACATATAATTATGAAAATATGGGTTTATTTTCAATCCATAATTTGTATGATATACCTTCTGTCTCTTTAGTTGGCACTCTCTTTATTATGTATGCTTCTATTTGTATTTCTTATATCCAAAAGGATAATAGGATATTTTCTTGACCCATCATTTGTCACATTATGTATAACAAGGTGTGGTTCATGATTTTTATTACACCATTCTATTGAGGTGTATAAGGAGGAGTGAGTTGAGATAGAATCCCAAAATCCTATAAATAATTAATAAAGTCTTGATTAATGTATTCTCCACCATGGTCTCAATGGACTTTCTTAATCTTTATAGAAAGATGGTTCTCAAAATCATTATTATATTCCTTAATTATTTCATAGGAATCCTACTTATACCTCATTAAGTAGACATATCCATATCTAATAAAATCATCAATTAAAGTTATGAAGTTTGAGTACCCACCCCTTGCTTCAAAAAGAAACGGTCCACAAACATTGGTGTGAAATAATTCTAGAATATCCTTGCCCTTTCTCCATTTCCACTAAATGTGGATTTTTAAATTTTATCTTGTAAACATTCATGACATAGACAATGTTGTTTTAGTTCAAAAAGAAAATCTAAATAATAATTTTTTTGTAATTTAGTCAAATAATTTTCATTTAAATGACCTAGCCAGTGATTCCATAGCTTGGTTTGCTATGTGTTTTTTGAATCAGTTCTATTATTGATTTATATTAAATGGTTTTTTAATCCAATAAATAATAAGTTTTATTTTAATGAGCCTTACCATAAAAAATGTTGTCTTTATAAAATAAGCATTGTTAATTCTCTAATATAAAATCAAATACATTTTTATAACGTTTAGATATAGAAATAATGTTTTTGTTAATATGTGAATCAAAATAAAAACATTTAAAACCCAATATTATTCCATTTTTAAATGTGAGGTGGTAGTCCATGATAGTAATATTAGCAATTTTAGCCCGCGGGGGCCGGGTGACTTGGTTCAAGGTGGTGGCGTCCTGTCATCGAGGTTTCGAGTTCGAGTCCTCACAAAGGCAACATGCACTATATGCCAGCCATCCTCTCATCCCCTAGACTTTGTGTGGAACTGGCCCAAGCCCAAGGTTTGTCCACCTTGGGCCTAGGTGGGGACGTGCAGCGCGCAGGTGGGTAGGCCAGCTCAATACCTCATTACCCAACAACACTTTTTTTGCCAAAGATCTTGTACCCTTGTGGTCCTGGCTCCTGCTTGGCATCCAAAAGACCTGGGATCAAATCCAGGAAGGGGAGAATTCCCGAGACTATATCTGGGCACTAGAGCAGGTCACTGTAGAATCACTATAGCAGCGGCAGCACTGTAGCAGCGGAGGGACTGTTGCAGGTACTGTAGCAGCGGCATTACTGTAGCAGGGACTGTAGCAGCGTGGGTACTGTAGTAGTATTATTCACCGAGGGGTCCTTTGGGCCAAAAAATGGGATTTCTAACCCAGTATGCAGGCCACTTGGCCTTGGGCCTTCAGAATATGTAATGGGTCACCCTCTACCTAGTCTAAATATGTCTTTGCTTTAATAATAAATTGAGGCTTCGACCCCAACCTTTAAAAAAAAGCCATGTAGGATACTCGTATATCTACCACCCCTCGATAAATAATTCTGAATTTAATTTGTTACTATATTTGAAAACATATATGAGCACCAAAATCAATATCTAATACCCAATTTTTAGAAATAGATAAATTTAACTCAATAAGAAACACTCCTAAATCTTCCCCTTACAACTTTTTTTGGGTTTTGTTTTTCTTCCACTGGACCTTCTTTCCACATGCGAAATAAATGGCATCTAATTCCCTTATTTTTCCCTTGATATTACTCTTCTTGTAAGGGTGTGAAGAATATTTTTTATTATATCTATTGTAATTCCCTTTTCATCAATTTTCCATAAGTATGGAAGGATTTTTTTCTCTTCATTTTATTATCCTCTTGGAAAAGAAGAGTGAGAAGATCTAGCAGAGATTTCTCAATGTTGTTCATATTAAAATTAAAAAAACTAGAGATGATCTGAGGGAGTGATGCAAGAATAAGATTGGTGTGCAGTTTTTTAGGTATTATAAACCCTAAGACCTATAGGTGATCAATGTATCCAATAATCTTTAATACATGAAGCCCAACCGACTTACCCTTAGAAAGATTACCCTAAAAGATCACCTAGGAAATATCAAACCGTTCATATTTTTCTATCATATGGTAATGACCATAGAGGTTCTCAAGCATGGTATACGCATCCATGTTTTTGTGATACTTCATAAGTTGACTAGACATTGAAGAAATCATAAAACATTGAACATCAACCTCATCATTAACATTTTCTTTGAAGACAAAATACTCTTCATCACACACCTATTTAGTAGGTAGATCAATATGTGAGTATTCTTCCACGTAAGATTTCGATTCAAGGTGAAACACAAGCATAAGGTGTCTAAAAAACCCCTAGAAGTTACTTCCAGTAAGGATATTGTTTTCCTCTAATATTGATCGTAGGGATAGTGAGGATGATGAACTTTCCATTTTATTCTACAACATAAAATATAATTTTATTATTAAATTTATTGATTAGAAATTATATAATAAATAATAAATTAATT
Source organism: Viscum album (assembly GCA_963277665.1). Classification (NCBI taxonomy): domain Eukaryota; kingdom Viridiplantae; phylum Streptophyta; class Magnoliopsida; order Santalales; family Viscaceae; genus Viscum; species Viscum album. Next base: position 1,110,327,229 of record OY728128.1, on the reverse strand, counting down.
GATTTTTTTAAATCCCCCTATATTTTATAAGTCCCAAAAGACTTCACCATTGAACTCATAAATTCCATTTTCTAGGACATTTAAGTGTAAAGGATCCACATTAACCTTATTAATGATATATAATTTGTCCACAAAACCCATAAGAAGGTATTTAGGTAGGTTTTCTTGCTAACTTAGGGCTAAAATCTCCTTGATCCATTGAGTGGACTCCCCAATCAAGAAATTCTAACTTGGATTTCCTAAACACTTGCCTCTAAATTTTAATTGAATAGAATTTTTCCATTAAATTTAATAAAATTTTGGTTAAGTCAATCCAAACCCCTCATAAGAACTCCTCGATAAGAGAAAGTTTATATAATTTGGCCATTTATGCACTTATATCTATGGTAACTTCTTAATCATGTAATGGAAGGATTGGTGTAATTTAATATTATGTTGTTGGGTTTTAATTTATTATGAATAAAATTTATCTTGTTTATCATTTACATGTATTGTTAATAAAAATTGGATTTTACTTAATTAATTTACTATGTTGGTTAAAACATTTATACATAATCCATATATTTAAAATTCCTCCTTTAAAATTTATTCATTTATTTATGTGATAGTGATCTTACATCCCTAAAATAAATAATGCATACGAAATAAATAAATGAATATTAAATAACTCGATCATGAGCTTATCTAATGGTTGATTTATTGATCAGAAATTAAATCAACCTATGACGTATGGGAATAACTCCTTGTGCTATTCTTGGATTGAGTCTAAGCATTCCACATATCCACCTATGTATCAATTGGTTTTACATAATTATGGTTCCATCTTAAATCATCTCCATGCACCTTGAGATACTTCATTAATTACAAGTATTAATAAATCACACGTAGGATAGAAGAACCAAAGGAATGGTTAATGGGGATTACATAAATAAAAAATGTCACATAGGTCCTATATAATAAAGGAGGGAGAGATGAATCAAAAGTCATCAAATTTAATTTTATAATAAATAATTTAAATATCATGGAATAAATTAAATTAAAATATCCAACACATATAGAGTTATTTTTCAAGCTCATGAACAGTCATACATGCAATTTATATAAAAACTTTAACTAGTTCACATTAATTTATATTCATTATTCATTATTAAGATAAACATTTTTTCATTAATTAATTTATTTTTCCCATTTAATATTAATGATCATCCAAATTTATTTGGATGTTCCCATATTAATGGAATTCAGGGAAAATATATGGTAGAACAAGTAATTGAAAATTATTACAATAAATTAAATGAGAATTTAATCATATTTAAAACAAATTTTAAATTTTCAGAAACAAAAAGTTCAAATAAAAGAAATAATCTTTTAATTCTGCAATTTTCAATTTAATGTAATTTAATTATATCCATTTATTAGGAGACTACACTACATGTATTATCAAGCCCCATGTCATGTATCTCATTTTTTTTGTACCTAGGTAACATTCTTATGACTTCAATGTGTATTTCGACTAGACTAGACAACATGTACATACCAGAAACATGCTATGTATCATGGTTTCCATGTGTCCACAAAACTCACCAAAGGACTCGACATGTTTTTATGACACGAGACTACACAATGTGTAAAAGAAATCTATATGTTGTGTATTTCTCATATTTTGTGTCTGTATAACTCAACAAGGAAATCGGTGTGTATTTAAGAGATTGTAAATAATGATCCACATGGCATGTACAAGCCAGAAACATTCTTTGTTTGTTATTATTCCTCTAGGTTGTCAGTCTCATGTGGTTTGACCATGTTAATGACCACAGAGGATGTAGAAATTTCACTATTAAAAAATGTTAACTACATGACATGTACACCAGCTACACGCTATGTAATTATAAATGTTGTGTACTAGGTTGGCCCGGTCTACACACAATATGAAATAAATGAACTGTATGTAATTACTACTTGGTGTGTCATGTATCCCGTGACACGTCTAAATCCGGTGCACTTGGGTAGATGGTGCATACTCTAGTTATGCACATTGTAGTACCATGATGTCCATCCCGAATCCTTGATACTCACTAATGAAATATATGGTCTTCCATCATATGTTCTTACTACTTTATGAAAATGAAACACTAAATTATGTTGATTCATATGTCAAAAAATGTTAATTCAAATCTGATTAAAGAACAAATAATATGAAATTAAAAATTCAACCATGGTTTCACATGTGCCAAATAAATAATTATAAATTTCAAACATGGCCACTATGATACCACTTTATGGTTCGGGTCATTGAGAAAGCACATTGGGTGAGCATCATATTAAAATTTCTTTTAATTTAAATTTTCTTAAAACCCCAAGAGTCGATCATTCAAATTAAATATATAATTAATTTATTTAGATATGGAAGAATTTATTACCTCATATTAGGATCCTTTCTTCATTGAGGATGTAGATCTTTTGAAAACCTTATTTGGATTACCTACTTTGTGTTTAGAGGATTCAAGTGTAGAATCCCTCTATTGGTGATCCATATGTGCTTCTTTGATCTCAAAACGACACTGATTGATTTAGGGGTTTGAGCATAGTGAATCAATAATCTTGAATTGTTCATTTTGATCACTCAAGTTCCTTTGGTATTATTGGAGAACTTCTCTTAATTGAGATGGAGAGATAATGAATTCTAGGGGGAGATAGAGAAGTCTATTGTGCGCAAAAATCACCTATTCTTAATTTTGATTAACCCTACAAAGTAGACATAACCATATACTTATAGATCTTGGGTTTAGGTTAAAATATTATTTAATTGTGTACTAGCCTATAAATAATATAATAATATTTAATAAACCCCATGCAATAATAATAATAATGATAATAATTTATGGTGTGCATGCTTACTTGTAAAAAAATAAATATTATTTTACCGACTTGTAAATTAATATTTACCCATGAAAAAAGTTCTGGTGTGTTCAAAATCAACATTTTCTTAATACCAAAATAAATATTTAATAAAATATTTTTTTAATCAATAAATATTTGTGATTGATGAAAAATGAATAAAATTATTCCTCATTATTAAGAATAATATTTACTCAATTAATTCAATTCAAATAGAATTTAATCAAGGTTATCAGAAACACTTAGTGTGTGACCCTATAGGGTTATTTCATCTCAGAAATAGGTGGGATATCCTAAATTCCATGATTACATTATAAAAATGTTCTAAGACACCCAAGATAAACAACACAATGTCGCAAAGAAGACACCAACATACGAATTACCACTATGTAAAATAATCCCTTTCTCACAATATCTCCTCAAACAGGTTTCACAACTGTTCCATAAACCTATGTGCTTGATACATCTTTTATTGACAATATGAAATAAACATGTTATTGAACCATGTACAAGGAATTTAATGTTATGGTTCTATTCCAATCAATGGTTTACAATATAGGATTCCATAATGATAGAACAAACATATCATTGAATTTTCCATTAATAATATGTCATTCATGATGCACAAAACACACCCTACTTTCCACCAACATATGTAGTGATAGTTTTGGTGATTAAATATAAGTGTGTGTGTCATGACAGGCATCAATGGAAATATTAATGTTTATGGACCATTAAACATGCTTATAGATAAGAATATCTGATGACAACAAAACATGTAGAATTCCTACAAGTATGTATGTTCTCATAATCTCTTGTCTTAGAGATTATAAAGAAGAAAAATTTATGAGAAGAATCCTCATCCACTTGCGAGTACGTTCTCTTGAAAATCAACATACAATGTTTCCTATCATAGTATGATACCCAAACATAGAATTATATTTAATAATATCATCATGACACATAAAGGTTCTCATCATAATGGGGAAATATTATGAACTTATCAATATGATAGATACCCTTGGAAATAATTTCATTAAAGTCATGCAGAATTATGAAAAATATAAAATATGATGTTTTATTAATATTCAGATGATTGATTATACATGAAATCAAAGTACAAATAGTTTGTCCTAGGACATTAACTCTAACAATGTGGTCCCCGATTTCCCACCAATAGGTAGGACCAAATGTGCCACAATATAAAACTAACAAATTTAAAGTCAATATTTGATTTCATCTTCATTCATCATGACATGAGTTGTAGGATCTCTATGGATAACCATCTCTAAGATGGAATCCTTAAGTAATGAATTTTTTTAAGATTAACATCTTTATCATTTTCAGATCCAGAACATGTTAGAAAACATCCTTCTTTCACATCTCTCAGATGAAGACCCAAGAAAGGCGAATCCCAATATCCCCCATCTAACAAATAGAAACCAATGTCATGTGAAAATGCCATTGAGAATAGGGAACCCTATTCTCTATGGGAATCATCTAACCATAAGCTCTAGTTCCTAACCCCCCCCCCATAAATCGTATTTCAATTAAAAATAATCATATCTTCTTTAATTTACACATAATAAATCAATCTTAAAAATTAATATTTATACATATTTACATAAAAATCTTTTTTTTAATATGTAAACTGTATGGAAATAAATATTTATTATTCATTTTTATTATAATAAAAATTTATCAATTTTATTACCTTATAAAAATGAATTAATATATATATACACACATATACAATTAATTTATTTATATATATATATATATCTGTGTGTGTGTGTGTTTCTGTTAATAAAAAAATATATATTTATGTATATATTCACTTATACATAAATAAATACATATCTGTAAATATTTGTGCTTGTATTTGATAAATTTAAATGTTTAAATGTGTGTGTAAATATATATATGTATCATTGTATTAATATTGTGTAAATACTTCATATATAAATGTATTGTTATAAATATATAATTACCCCTAAATGCTTTATATAAATGTTTTTAAAGGTAGAGGAAAATCCCCTTTTATTTGAAAATTGGAAATAAATAGGATACAAAAGGATGTGATAATCAAGGAAAAATTACCCTCAATATATATATATATATATATATATATATGTCTGAGTCCTAATTTCCCCCTTAACTTTTTATATATTCTTCTTTCTTCTCCATGGATGTAATTCCAATCAACACTTCAGTTTCTATGCCTATGTCCTAAGCTTCTTGGGTAATGTCCTCTTGTCTAAGAAAGAGATTTATCCTTTTCCAATTATATTTATACATCATTGATGTCATAGATAGAGCCAGAATCAGGTTGTTCTTTAACTATCTCTGGAGAAGAGTCCCTCTCCATTGGGGTCATCATACCCCCTGCATCCCATGATTCAGACTGAAGAAAACCTTCCTAATGTTGATGTACATCATGGTGCTTTTCAAGTGATCCAAAGGAGTTTAATATTTAAAACTGCATCTCATTAGTGAAATCAATTTCCTTTTCAAATAAATATACAAATTTATCTTCACCTAGTTGAGCTACCTCCAAATGGTTAGAAGGAGGTCTTGAATTTTTTATAAGAAACTAGTTGAAATCCCTCTTCATCCTCAAGAATTTTATATGATGTATTTTCCTTTTCTGCTAAAAACTAAGCCGCAATAGAAGATTGGGAATTTGCTATCAGTACACCTCTATCGAGAGAAGGAGAATAATTACCCTTCACTATTATACTTAAACGAATGTATATATAATGTTTATATATACATATGTGTGTTTATTAATAAACAGATATATATATATTATAATATTTGTAAATGAATACTAATGTATAATATATTTAAATAAATATAAGTATATATATAACACAAAAATCATATCTTTTATAAATTTATCATAAAATAATTATATAAATATATATAAACATGTGAATAATAAATCTTTATTCGAATATATATAAATAAATAGAAATATCAAAAAAATGTAGAATAAAACATGTATGGAGTGGTGGTAAAGGGGTGTGAATTGAAAAAGGAAGGTCACATGATCGAATCCTTTCATGCATAGGGGTGAACATTTTTTGGGAATTGGAAAAGAATTGACAAAGGGATATTGTGGGCATTGAGAAAAGGGGGTTCATGAGAGTGTGGGGGTGGAGTTCAAGAACTACAAAAGGGTGGCGAGTGGTTCATTTTTTTAAAAAAATTTATCTTGGCTATATAAATTACTGATAAAGGGTGCCTTTATCTATGTTGATATAATTTGAAAAAAAAAATGAACTGGTCACCCCCCACCCACCTTGTGAAAAGGGTTACTTTATTAGTGATTTTGTTTTTGCACTAATATAAGGGGCCTTTATCTATGATTTTTAGTGCGGATAAAGGCCATTTTTATCAACGCTTTATTTTATCGCTGATAAAATATATTTTTTGTATCAACCCATATATTTTTAGTGATTTTTAGAACTAAAAAAATCCCATTTTTATTACTTTAATATGTGATCTGTATTAGTTTAAAATATATATGAAAACAAGATAGAGAATCGGTAAGAGTGTTATATTTTCACAATGACATGGGGGTGGGGTGAATACAGTTCTTTGTGATGAAATCAATTAGGCCTCATTAAAGATAAATTATTTCTTTAAAAAAATTGGAGTTTTGTTTGTTATTGAAATTAGTTATGATTAATAAATCCTTTATCAGTGTTAAAAATACGCTAGTAAAGACCCCCTTTACCAGTGCATATTTTAGTGGTGATAATCACAACTAACTTTAAATACCCTTAAATATCAATGTATTTTTTCACTAATAGTATAGACTTTGAGAACTAATATGGGAAAAAACTATAGTAGTGTATTATCATTGGAAACTGCTAAATAACAGTCACTCGCTTCCATGAATATGGAATCCTAAATGTTTTTATAGTGTAAGCATTAGACATCCCACCGACCTTATTTCTGGTAATACCCTTATATTTACATAGAGGAGTAAAAATGAAATTCACCATTGTTTGAAATGATTAAATCTTACAAAATTTGAAAGATTTATTAAGGGAAATACCCCTAGATTAATACACAAGTGTTCAAGTGTAATGCCCCACTTCCCAGATTGAATAAATCTTTCTGAGTTTTTTAGGAACAAAAATAATATCTTTAAAATAATTAATTTATTTAATTTTTTATACTAAATAATTTAATGTTTTAATTATCTTTGAAATTTATATTTTATTTAATGTGTAATTATTTTTCTAGAAAATTCATCCATACTATCACTACCACATATAAAACTTTATCATGTGTTGACCTTTAACAGTGCTAGATAGAAAGCACAGATAAACGGGGGAATTTTGTCAGTTCTTGTAAAAAGTGTTGATAATGTTATATTATATCAGTGCTAAAAAAAGCCTTGCTAATAGGGTACCCTTGTTCAGCTATATTTTCTAGTGATGATAAAACTTCCCCATTTATCAGCACTTTTTTAGCACTCAAAAAAGTGACACCTTTATAACCATTTTTTAGCACTGATAAAGGTCATAGGGAGTAATTTAATATATATATATATATATATATTTATATTTATATTTATATTATAATAAGTATATATATGTAATTATAATATATAAATAAAATTTATATAACTTTTAATAAAAATGAATTTTATTTTAGTAATTTTATATCTAAAATTTATCAAATTTGTATTAGTCAAAATGTTTACATGTTTATTTATAAAAAACCAACGAGACCGTACCCGAGTGGTAAGGGCTCTTGCTTGGCATCCAAGAGACCCAGGTCCAAAACCAGGTGGAGGTGAATTTCCGAGTACTGTAGCAGTGTTGTAGCAGTTACTATTCAGTACTGTAGCAGCTAGAACTATTCACCTGATTAGGGCCTTCGGGTCATCGGTTTGGGCCTATGAGTCTCAAGGGCCTTCGGGTCATCAATGGACTTCGGGCCACAGGTCCTTCGGGCAACGAAAACCATGGAGCAGCCCAGTTCACATAGAACAGGCCCCATAAGAGGATCAGAGCAAAAATAGTAGCAGCCACCAGAATCAGAGCTATCAGGATTGGAAGAATGAAAGGGTATGATAGCCGCCATCGGGACCAGGCACCGTGCAACTTTGTATGGGGAAATGTTAGCTGATCATAAATGGAAGGTGGGGAGCTAGGTGATCAATGACGCAGAAGTTGGGGAGGGGCAGTTCAAGTGGTCTGGGCCTATGAATCATGTATCGGGCATGGTATGCCTCTGGGCCTTTGGCTCATGTATTGCGAGTTAGTCAGGCCTTGTGCCTTGGGCCTACGGGTCATGTACGGGTTCCCCTTCAACCCTTAAAAGGGGGATTATACATAATTAAATAAAAAAAGAAGGCCTTCAGGCCATTCGATCTTATTTATTAAAATTAATTACAAAATGTTTATATAATTTAAATAATTAAAATATATTAATATTTTATTTAAACTATTATATAATATAAAAATGAATATATTTATTTACATATATATTAATATTTATATTAAAAAATATAAAATATATGTACATGTATAACTGTTTGTATGTATGTGTATGTGTACATATGTATGTCTTTCATGTATACATGTATGTGTACAGGCTGCTGCTTGACATCCGAAAGACCCAAGATCAAATCCGGTCAGGAGAGAACTCCCAAGTAATGTAGAAGTGGCAAAAATATTGCAGTAGTGACACTATAGCAGAGGATTGTATGTATTAGGAATTGTAATAGTGATGGTAGCAGATCAGGTACAATAGCAGGATGGTATTGTAGCAGTACTATTCTCCAGAGGGTCCTTTGGGCCAAAAAATAACTTTTCAATCCATATATTAGGGCTTCTTGCCTCGGGGCCTTCAGGCCACTCAAATTGGGCGTATGGGCCATGGGCCTTTGGGCTATGAAATGGGTTCCCCTCTACCCAGAAATAAATAGGTTCCTTTTTTAATAATAAAAACAAGCATCGACCCCAACTTAAAAAAACCAAAAAAATGTATGTGTAAGTGTTACAAATTTACTTTTTAAATTTTTTGTAATTTATTTAAATTTACTTATTCATCTATTATTATATATTCATTAATAATGTTTAAAATATATTTAATCATTTTGTAATTTTTATGTATACATATATTTATTTACTATACATGTAAATAATAAATATATTTATTATATATATTAGTAAATATATATAATTAAATAAATATATTTGTTGTTGGTGTGTACCTTAGTGGTAGAGTTGCCACGTGATTCTACATCAGACCTAGGTTCTAAGCTAGGTGAAAGTGAATTTCCACTGGCAGGCGGTGATGTAGGAATGATGCAGGCAGGCAGCCGATGACACAGGGATGACGCAACATTGGGCCTTCGGGTAAGATTGTGGGCCCTTGGCCCATTTAATGGGTTTCATGCCCACCGGGCCTTCGGGCCATATTTTATATAAATAAGGCTTGATGGGTGGGCTATCCCTTGGGGGGGCAATGACCTACCTTTTTAGTCTGTGTGTGTGGTGTGTGTGTGTTTAATGTAATTGTACCCCCAAGCACCGAAATATATATAAAAATATATTTTTAAATAAATATATATATACTTTTAAAATATATTTATTTGTATTTATAATTGTAAAAATATATATATTTAAATAATTATAAAATTATAATAAATATATTTATATAATAAATATATTTTTAATATTTATAATTATATTTATTAAAATATTAATAAATATATATATTTATAATTATATTTATAATTATATACAAATATTTTCAAATAAATATATTTATAATTAAAATTATAAATAAATATTAAAATAATTATAAAATTATAATAAATATATTTAAATAATAAAATTTTAATTATATTTACAATTATTTGTATTTATATATTAATAAATATATATTATTACATAGATATAAATATTTATAATTATATATAAATACTTTTTTATTTTTTTTATAATTATGATTATAAATAAAGATATATATATTTAAATAATTTGTGTTGATCTGATTTTATTTTATTTAATAAATTTAAGGAGCGAGCATGCTCAACTCCTGAGGTTTCCCGTTTACAATTATAAAAAATGTTTTTAAATTTATTTATTTATAATTATAAATATATATATATGTATATATATATTGAAGAAGATTGAGATATGCACAAAGTCCTAATCACATTTATTAAAAAGGAAAAAAACAAAGACTATAATTATATACAGGGAAGGCATCCCACATTAATGAAAGAACGAATCAAATCACTCCAATAAAACAACTAAAAGAAGGCACTATAAATTAGGAATATATATATATATATATATAATTATAAAATTATAATAAACATATTTGACCAATAATTATAATTATCAATAATTATATTTATAAATACATATTTATAAATCATTTTATATTTATTTATACATTTTTATTTTCTATATGCATATAATTATATATTTTTATTATAAATAGAAACTATATTTTTTAAAAAAGTATTTAAATAATTATAAATAAATGATTATATATTTAGATAATTATAAATCAATAATTATATATTTAAATAATTATAAAATTATAATAAATTTGTTTATTTTAATTATAATTATATATATTTATATATTAATATATATATATATACACAAAAAGGATGTTGTGGTTCAGGATTTCTTGGGTGACTCGATTCGATGGAGATCTTTGAAGGTCAAAATAAAAAAATGTGGGATTAATGGCTTCGACTATTAGTAACTCAGGTGATGTCGACATTGGAAATCAAGGGATCATTTAGGATCAACCTCTTCTAGGAATATCAAGTTTGGATGTCTTGAATTATCTAAACCCTAGGGATGAGACGAAATCTGGTATGCACGCTTCTTTCACTTGAGCGGTGCATTATTCCCTTAATCTCAAATTGTATGCAGCTTGGTTAAAACCATGAGTTGGTATTGAGGCTCCTTCTATGGATCCTACTCTGTATGATTTTGACCATGATTCAAACTCACACTTTTTTTATGGGATCTCAGGGGGTTCATTTCTACATTCCTATATTATTAAGAAGAAATTAGAAATAACTGTTGTTGGAGCTTCTCATAGAATTGTTTCATTTCACCTCAATGAATATAAGCACTCTCTCATTGTGCATACGACATAAATAAATGAATATTAAATAACTCAATCATGAGCTTATCTAATGGTTGATTTATTGATCAGAAATTAAATCAACCTATGACGTATGGGAATAACTCCTTGTGCTATTCTTGGCTTAAGTCTAAGCATTCCACATATCCACCTATGTATCATTTGGTTTTACATAATTATGGTTCCATCTTAAATCATCTCCATGCACCTTGAGATACTTCATTAATTACAAGTATTAATAAATCAGACGTAGGATAGAAGAACCAAAGGAATGGTTAATGGGGATTACATAAATAAAAAATGTCACGTAGGTCCTATATAATAAAGGAGGGAGAGCTGAATCAAAATACATCAAATTTAATTTTATAATAAATAATTTAAATATCATGGAATAAATTAAATTAAAATATCCAACACATATAGAGTTATTTTTAAAGCTCATGAACAGTCATACATGCAATTTATATAAAAACTTTAACTAGTTCACATTAATTTATATTCATTATTCATTATTAAGATAAACATTTTTTCATTAATTAATTTATTTTTCCCATTTAATATTAATGATCATCCAAATTTATTTGGATGTTCCCATATTAATGGAATTCAGGGAAAATAAATGGTAGAACAAGTAATTGAAAATTATTACAATAAATTAAATGAGAATTTAATATTATTTAAAACAAATTTTAAATTTTCAGAAATATAAATTTCAAATAAAAGCAATAATATTTTAATGCTGCAATTTTCAATTTAATGTAATTTAATTATATCCATTTATTAGGAGACTACACTACATGTATTATCAAGCCCCATGTCATGTATCTCATTTTTTGCGTACCTAGGTAACATTCTTATGACTTCAATGTTTATTTATACTAGACTAGACAACATGTACATACCAGAAACATGCTATGTATCATGGTTTACATGTGTCCACAAAACTCACCAAAGGACTCGACATGTTTTTATGACATGAGACTACACAATGTGTAAAAGAAATCTATATGTTGTGTATTTCTCATATTTTGTGTCTGTATAACTCAACAAGGAAATCGGTGTGTATTTAAGAGATGGTAAATAATGATCCACATGGCATGTACAAGCCAGAAACATTCTTTGTTTGTTATTATTCCTCTAGGTTGTCAGTCTCATGTGGTTTGACCATGTTAATGACCACAGAGGATGTAGAAATTTCACTATTAAACAATGTTAACTACATGACATGTACGCCGGCTACACGCTATGTAATTATAAATGTTGTGTACTAGGTTGGCCCGGTCTACACACAATATGAAATAAATGAACTGTATGTAATTACTACTTGGTGTGTCATGTATCCCGTGACACGTCTAAATCCAGTGCACTTGGGTAGATGGTGCATACTCCAGTTATGCACATTGTAGTCCCATGATGTCCATCCCGAATCCTTGATACTCACTAATGAAATCTATGGTCTTACATCATATTTTCTTACTCCTTTATAAAAATGAAACACTAAATTATGTTGATTCATATGTCAAAAAATGTTAATTCAAATCTGATTAAAGAATAAATAATATGAAATGAAAAATTCAACCATGGTTTCACATATGCATAAAAATCAAATAAATAATTATAAATTTCAAACATGGCCACTATGATACCACTTTATGGTTCGGGTCATTGAGAAAGCACATTGGGTGAGCGTCATATTAAAATTTCTTTTAATTTAAATTTTATTAAAACCCCAAGAGTCGATCATTCACATTAAATATATAATTAATTTATTTAGATATGGAAGAATTTATTACTTTATATTAGGATCCTTTCTTCACTGAGGATGTAGATCTTTTGAAAACCTTATTTGGATTACCTACTTTGTGTTTAGAGGATTCAAGTGTAGAATCCCTCTATTGGTGATCCATATGTGCTTCTTTGATCTCAAAACGACACTGATTGATTTAGGGGTTTGAGCATAGTGAATCAATAATCTTGAATTTTTCATTTTTATCACTCAAGTTCCTTTGGTCTTATTGGAGAACTTCTCTTTCTTGAGATGGAGAGAGAATGAATTATAGGGGGAGAGAGAGAAGTCCATTGTGCGCAAAAATCACCTATTCTTAATTTTGATTAACCCTACAAAGTAGACATAACCATCTACTTATAGATCTTGGGTTTAGGTTAAAATATTATTTAATTGTGTACTAGCCTATAAATAATATAATAATATTTAATAAACCCCATGCAATAATAATAATATTAATGATAATAATTTATGGTGTGCATGCTTACTTGTAAAAAAATAAATATTGTTTTACCGACTTGTAAATTAATATTTACCCATGAAAAAAGTTCTGGTGTGTTCAAAATCAACATTTTCTTAATACCAAAATAAATATTTAATAAAATATTTTTTTAATCAATAAATATTTGTGATTTATGAAAAATGAATAAAATTATTCCTCGTTATTAAGAATAATATTTACTCAATTAATTCAATTCAAATAGAATTTAATCAAGGTTATCAGAAACACTTAGTGTGTGACCCTATAGGGTTATTTCATCTCAGAAATAGGTGGGATATCCTAAATTCCATGATTACATTATAAAAATGTTCTAAGACACCCAAGATAAACAACTTAATGTCGCAAAGAAGACACCAACATACGAATTACCACTATGTAAAATAATCCCTTTCTCACAATATCTCCTCAAACCGGTTTCACAACTGTTCCATAAACCTATGTGCTCGATACATCTTTCATTGACAATATGAAATAAACATGTTATTGAACCATGTACAAGGAAATTAATGTTATGGTTCTATTCCAATCAATGGTTTACAATATAGGCTTCCATAATGATAGAACAGACATATCCTTGAATTTTCCATTAATAATATGTCATTCATGATGCACAAAACACACCCTACTTTCCACCAACATATGTAGTGATAGTTTTGGTGATTAAATATAAGTGTGTGTGTCATGACACGCATCAATGGAAATCTTAATGTTTATGGACCATTACACATTCTTATAGATAGGAATATCTGATGACAACAAAACATGTAGAATTCCTACTAGTATGTATGTTCTCATAATCTCTTGTCTTAGAGATTATAAAGAAGAAAACTTTATGAGAAGAATCCTCATCCACTTGCGAGTACGTTCTCTTGAAAATCAACATACAATGTTTCCTATCATAGTATGATACCCAAACATAGAATTATATTTAATAATATCATCATGACACATAAAGGTTCTCATCATAATGGGGAAATATTATGAACTTATCAATATGATAGATACCCTTGGAAATAATTTCATTAAAGTCATGTAGAATTATGAAAAATATAAAATATGATGTTTTATTAATATTCAGATGATTTATTATACATGAAATCAAAGTACAAATAGTTTGTCCTAGGACATTAACTCTAACAATGTGGTCCACGATTTCCCACCAATAGGTAGGACCAAATGTGCCACAATATAAAACTAACAAATTTAAAGTCAATATTTGATTTCATCTTCATTCATCATGACATGAGTTGTAGGATCTCTATGGATAACCATCTCTAAGATGGAATCCTTAAGTAATGAATTTTTTTAAGATTAACATCTTCTTCATTTTCAGATCCAGAACATGTTAGAAAACATCCTTCTTTCACATCTCTCAAATGAATACCCAAGAAAGGTGAATCCCAATATCCCCCATCTAACAAATAGAAACCAATGTCATGTGAAAATTCCATTGATAATAGGGAACCCTATTCTCTATGGGAATCATCTAACCATAAGCTCTAGTTCTTAACCCCCCCCCCCCTATAAATCGTATTTCAATTAAAAATAATCATATCTTCTTAAATTTACACATAATAAATCAATCTTAAAAATTAATATTTATACATATTTACATAAAAATCTATTTTTTAATATCTAAACTGTATGGAAATAAATATTTATTATTAATTTTTATTATAATAAAAATTTATCAATTTTATAACCTTATAAAAATGAATTAATATATATATACACACATATACAATTAATTTATTTATATATATATATATATCTGTGTGTGTGTGTGTCTGTTAATAAATAAATATATATTTATGTATATATTCACATATACATAAATAAATACATATCTGTAAATATTTGTGCTTGTATTTGATAAATTTAAATGTTTAAATGTGTGTGTAAATATATATATATATGTATCATTGTATTAATATTGTGTAAATACTTCATATATAAATGTATTGTTATAAATATATAATTATCACTAAATTCTTTATATAAATGTGTTTAAAGGTGGAGGAAAATCCCCTTTTATTTAAAAATTGGAAATAAATAGGATACAAAAGGATGTGATAATCAATGAAAAATTACCCTCAATATATATATATATATATATATATATATATATATATATATATATATAGGTCTGAGCCCTAATTTCCCCCCTTAACTTTTTATATATTCTTCTTTCTTCTCCATGGATGGAATTCCAATCAACACTTTAGTTTCTATGCCTATGTCCTAGGCTTCTTGGGTAATGTCCTCTTGTCTAAGAAAGAGATTTATCCTTTTCCAATTATATTTATACATCATTGATGTCATAGATAGAGCCAGAATCAGGTTGTTCTTTAACTATCTCTGGACAAGAGTCCCTCTCCATTGGGGTCATCATACCCCCTGCATCCCATGATTCAGACTGAAGAAAACCTTCCTAATGTTGATGTACATCATGGTGCTTTTCAAGTGATCCAAAGGAGTTTAAGATTTAAAACTGCATCTCATTAGTGAAATCAATTTCCTTTTCAAATAAATATACAAATGTATCTTCACCTATTTGAGCTACCTCCAAATGGTTAGAAGGAGGTCTTGAATTTTTTATAAGAAACTAGTTTAAATCCCTCTTCATCCTCAAGAATTTTATATGATGTCTTTTCCTTTTCTGCTAAAAACTAAGACGCAATAGAAGATTGGGAATTTGCTATCAGTACACCTCTATCGAGAGAAGGAGAATAATTACCCTTCACTATTATACTTAAACGAATGTATATATAATGTTTATATATACATATGTGTGTGTATTAATAAACAGATATATATATATATTATAATATTTGTAAATGAATGCTAATGTATAATATATTTAAATAAATATAAGTATATATATAACACAAACAATCATATCTTTTATAAATGTATCTAAAAATAATTATATAAATATATATAAACATGTGAATAATAAATATTTATTTGAATATATATAAATAATTAGAAATATCAAAAAAAATGTAGAATAAAACATGTATGGAGTGGTGGTAAAGGGGTGTGAATTGAAAAAGGAAGGTCACATGATCGAATCCTTGCATGCATAGGGGTAAACATTTTTTGGGAAGTGGAAAATAATTGACAAAGGGATATTGTGGGCATTGAGAAAAGGGGGTTCATGAGAGTGTGGGAGTGGAGTTCAAGAACTACAAAAGGGTGGCGAGTGGTTCATTTTTTTTAAAATTTTATCTTGGCTATATAAATTACTGATAAAGGGTGCCTTTATCTATTTTGATATAATTTGAAAAAAAAATGAACCGGTCACCCCCCCCACCTTGTTAAAAGTGTTACTTTATTAGTGATTTTTTTTTGGCACTAATATAAGGGGCCTTTATCTATGATTTTTAGTGCGGATAAAGACCCTTTTTATCAACGCTTTATTTTATCACTGATAAAATATATTGTTTGTATCAACCCATAGATTTTTAGTGATTTTTAGAACTAAAAAAATCCCATTTTTATCACTTTAATGTGTGATTTGTATTAGTTTAAAATATATATGAAAACAAGATAGAGAATCGGTAAGAGTGTTATATTTTCACAATGACATGGGGGTGGGGTGAATACAGTTCTTCGTGATGAAATCAATTAGGCCTCATTTAAGATAAATTATTTCTTTAAAAAAATTGGAGTTTTGTTTGTTATTGAAATTAGTGCGGATTAATAAATCCTTTATCAGTGTTAAAAATACACTAGTAAAGACCCCCTTTACCAGTGCATATTTTAGTGGTGATAATCACAACTAACTTTAAATACCCTTAAATATCAATGTATTTTTTCACTAATAGTATATACTTTGAGAACTAATATGGGAAAAAACTATAGTATTGTATTATCATTGGAAACTGCTAAATAACAGTCACTCGCTTCCATGAATATGGAATCCTAAATGTTTTTATAGTGTAAGCATTAGACATCCCACCGACCTTATTTCTGGTAATACCCTTAGATTTACATAGAGGAGTAAAAATGAAATTCACCATTATTTGAAATGATTAAATCTTACAAAATTTGTAAGATTTATTAAGGGAAATACCCCTAGATTAATACACAAGTGTTCAAGTGTAATGCCCCACTTCCCAGATTGAATAAATCTTTCTGAGTTTTTTAGGAACAAAAATAATATCTTTAAAATAATTAATTTATTTAGTTTTTTATACTAAATAATTTAATGTTTTAATTATCTTTTAAATTTATATTTTATTTAAAGTGTAATTATTTTCTAGAAAATTCATCCATACTATCACTACCACATATAAAACTTTATCAAGTGTTGACCTTTAACAGTGCTAGATAGAAAGCACTGATAAACGGGGGAATTTTGTCAGTTCTTGTAAAAAGTGTTGAAAATGTTATATTATATTAGTGCTAAAAAAGCCTTGCTAATAGGGTACCCTTGTTCAGCTATATTTTCTAGTGCTGATAAAACTTCCCCATTTATCAGCACTTTTTTAGCACTCAAGAAAGTGACACCTTTATAAGCATTTTTTAGCACTGATAAAGGTCATAGGGAGTAATTTAATATATATATATATATATGTTATATTTATATTTATATTTATATTATAATAATTATATATATGTAATTATAATATATAAATAAAATTTATATAACTTTTAATAAAAAATGAATGTTATTTTAGTAATTTTATAACTAAAATTTATCAAATTTGTATTAGTCAAAATGTTTACATGTTTATTTATAAAAAACCAACGAGACCGTACCCGAGTGGTAAGGGCTCTTGCTTGGCATCCAAGAGACCCAAGTCCAAAACCAGGTGGAGGTGAATTTCTGAGTACTGTAGCAGTGCTGTAGCAGTTACTATTCAGTACTGTAGCAGTTGGAACTATTCACCTGATTAGGGCCTTCGGGTCATCGGTTTGGGCCTACGAGTCTCAAGGGCCTTCGGGTCATCAATGGCCTTCGGGCCACTGGTCCTTCGGGCAACGAAAACCATGGAGCAGCCCAGTTCACATAGAACAGGACCCATAAGAGGATCAGAGCAAAAATAGTAGCAGCCACCAGAATCAGAGCTATCAGGATTGGAAGAATGAAAGGGTATGATAGCCGCCATCGGGACCAGGAACCATGCAACTTTGTACGGGGCAATGTTAGCTGATCATAAATGCAAGGTGGGGAGCTAGGTGATCAATGACGCAGTTTATGGGGAGGGGCAGTTCAAGTGGTCTGGGCCTACGAATCATGTATTGGGCCTGTTATGCCTCTGGGCCTTTGGCTCATGTATTGCGAGTTAGTCAGGCCTTGTGCCTTGGGCCTACAGGTCATGTACAGGTTCCCCTTCAACCCTTAAAAGTGGGATTATACATAATTAAATAAAAAAAGAAGGCCTTTGGGCCATTCGATCTTATTTATTAAAATTAATTACAAAATGTTTATATAATTTAAATAAATAAAATATATTAATATTTTATTTAAACTATTATATAATATATAAATGAATATATTTATTTAAATATATATTAATATTTATATTAAAAAATATAAAATATATGTACATGTATAACTGTTTGTATGTATGTGTATGTGTACATATGTATGTCTTTCATGTATACACGTATGTGTACAGGCTACTGCTTGACATCCGAAAGACCCAAGATGAAATCCGGTTAGGAGAGAACTCCCAAGTAATGTAGAAGTGGAAAAAATACTGCAGTAGTGACACTATAGCAGAGGAATGTATGTATTAGGAACTATAATAGTGATGGTAGCAGATCAGGTACAATAGCAGGATGGTATTGTAGCAGTACTATTCTCCAGAGGGTCCTTTGGGCCAAAAAATGACTTTTCAATCCTTATATTAGGGCTTCTTGCCTCGGGGCCTTCAGGCCACTCAAATTGGGCCTACGGGCCATGGGCCTTTGGGCTATGAAATGGGTTCCCCTCTACCCAGAAATAAATAGGTTCCTTTTTTAATAATAAAAACAAGCATCGACCCCAACTTAAAAAAACCAAAAAAATGTATGTGTAAGTGTTACAAATTTACTTTTTAAATTTTTTGTAATTTATTTAAATTTACTTATTCATCTATTATTATATATTCATTAATAATGTTTAAAATATATTTAATCATTTTGTAATATTTATGTATACATATATTTATTTACTATACATGTAAATAATAAATATATTTATTAAATATATTAGTAAATATATATAATTATATATATATATATATAATTAAATAAATATAATTGTTGTTGGTGTGTACCTTAGTGGTAGAGTTTCCACGTGATTCTACATCAGACCTGGGTTCTAAGCTAGGTGAAAGTGAATTTCCACTGGCAGGCGGTGATGTAGGAATGACGCAGGCAGGCAGGCGATGACAGAGGGATGACGCAACATTGGGCCTTCGGGTAAGATTGTGGGCCCTTGGCCCATTTAATGGGTTTCATGCCCACCAGGCCTTCGATCCATATTTTATATAAATAAGGCTTGATGGGTGGGCTATCCCTTGGGGGGAAATGACCTACCTTTTTAGTCTGTGTGTGTGGTGTGTGTGTGTTTAATGTAATTGTACCCCCAAGCACCGAAATATATATAAAAATATATTTGTAAATAAATATATATATACTTTTAAAATATATTTATTTGTATTTATAATTGTAAAAATATATATATTTAAATAATTATAAAATTATAATAAATATATTTATATAATAAATATATTTTTAATATTTATAATTATATCTATTAAAATATTAATAAATATATATATTTATAATTATATTTATAATTATATACAAATATTTTCAAATAAATATATTTATAATTAAAATTATAAATAATTATTAAAATAATTATAAAATTATAATAAATATATTTAAATAATAAAATTTTAATTATATTTACAATTATTTGTATTTATATATTAATAAATATATATTATTACATAGATATAAATATTTATAATTTTATATAAATACTTTTTTATTTTTTTTATAATTATGATTATAAATAAAGATATATATATTTAAATAATTTGTGTTGATCTGATTTTATTTTATTTAATAAATTTAAGGAGCGAGCATGCTCAACTCCTGAGGTTTCCCATTTACAATTATAAAAAATATTTTTAAATTTATTTATTTATAATTATAAATATATATATGTATATATATATATTCAAGAAGATTGAGATATGCACAAAGTCCTAATCACATTTATTAAAAAGGAAAAAACAAAGAGTATAATTATATATAGGGAAGGCATCCCACATTAATGAAAGAACGAATCAAATCACTCCAATAAAACAACTAAAAGAAGGCACTATAAATTAGGAATATATATATATATATAATTATAAAATTATAATAGACATATTTGACCAATAATTATAATTATCAATAATTATATTTATAAATACATATTTATAAATCATTTTATATTTATTTATACATTTTTATTTTCTATATGCATATAATTATATATTTATAATTATAAATAGAAACTATATTTTTTAAAAAAGTATTTAAATAATTATAAATAAATGATTATATATTTAGATAATTATAAATCAATAATTATATATTTAAATAATTATAAAATTATAATAAATTTGTTTATTTTAATTATAATTATATATATTTATATATTAATATATATATATATATACACAAAAAGGATGTTGTGGTTCAGGATTTCTTGGGTGACTCGATTCGATGGAGATCTTTGAAGGTCAAAATAAAAAAAATGTGGGATTAATGGCTTCGACTATTAGTAACTCGGGTGATGTCGATGTTGGAAATCAAGAGATCATTTAGGATCAACCTCTTCTAGGAATATCAAGTTTGGATGTCTTGAATTCTCTAAACCCTATGGACGAGACGAAATCTGGTATGCACGCTTCTTTCACTTGAACGGTGCTTAATTCCCTTAATCTCAAATTGTCTGCAGCTTGGTTAAAACCATGAGTGGGTATTGAGGCTCCTTCTATGGATCCTACTCTGTATTATTTTGACCATGATTCAAACTCACACTTTTTTTATGGGATCTCAGGGGGTTCATTTCTACATTCCTAGATTATTAAGAAGAAATGAGAAATAACTTTTGTTGGAGCTTCTCATAGAATTGTTTCATTTCACCTCAATGAATATAAGAACTCTCTCATTGTGCATTTTTCTATGAATGAAAATGATTATAATTTGAATCTATCATAAATTAGGAAGATACTCTAGGATTTTTTGGGATTTTATGATTAGAGGATGACCTCTTTAGGGAGAGGATTTTTACATATCAGGTTTTCCTTTTCTGATCTAAAATCCAAAAAATTGGGTCAAGGATTCATCAATAAAAATCCTAGGTGCCTTAAAATCTAGGACTATGGCCTCCCATTTAAACCTCTTTCTGTCAATATTTCAATCACCCATGTATGGATTTGAATCTGGGGCTTCATCTAGTTATTTTGGCATCCTAAAATACTTTGGGAAATTTCCTATTTAGTTGATCTTCCAATAAAAATGGATAGAGAGACCGAGAGGTCTAGGTATGGTCAATTTTCTAGAATGCTAGTTGAATTTGATCTTATATCTCCTCTTATTAAGATGATTGTTTTGTCTTCCAAAAATTTTTGTTTTCATATCCTTGTTGATTATGAAAATGTTCCTGATTTTTGTAAGGGGTGCTACAATATTGGGCATTCTATTGAGCATTACTTTAAGATAATTACTTGTGCTCACTTCGGATTGAAGGGACGTACAACTGACAAATGTAGAAAGTAGGCTAGGAAGACATGCAGTGTTATTTAGGGGAATAAAAATGAGAAGGTGGTTGTGTAGCCTCATATAGTGGGAACATAGAGTTCCCAACAGGGATCTTCTGGGAATTTGGATATGAACTTGCAACATCAAGAAGGAGGTGGGAAAATGGTTTACTTGCGAAGGGATTCTATAGATGATAGAGATTCTATGAATTCTATTGTTGAGTCTGGACTTTCACCTGGATCTGGCAGGGAGATCTCTACAATTCTCAATGCTAGTAAGTCTTATGATATGATGATAGAACTGATAAATAGCTATTCATAGGAAATGCGGGGATCAATTCAAGATGAAGATCAGGTCCAATGGTTAGGGGTTGTTGACATGCAAGCTACTAGCAATCTAGCCCCTTTCATGGAAGGGCTGTGGAAGAGGAGTAGAGGTATCAACAAGTTCATATGTAACCAAAACAATCCTACTTGAATAAAGGAAAAAATGTGATAGATGATGAAGGATTTTAGTTTTTTTCATCAAATAAATCCATGTATATTGTGCTTCTCCCAAACACTTAGAAAATTTAGACTATGGTTCATGATTCTAGGAACTCTCATGGGGAAAATAAAATGCCCTTAATAAAATCTTCTATGTAGGGTGGGGTGTATCATTTTTCTTCTCAAGAGGGATGGGGCACTCAGGTAGATACTTAATATGTTTCGAAGGAAAAGTATCCCATAATCCATGATCAATCTAAGGTAAGTGTGAAACCACATAGATTACTTGATATCCTAAATATATCTACAAATAATTATTTTTTTAGTGAGGAGTTTGACATTGTAACTTTTCAAGATGAAGAACAGTAATCAATTATTGTAAATGTCCTAGAAAGGGGTTCTTCTGATATGATGAATAACGATGGCACAACTTTGACAGATGACTTTACTAGAGGTCAATACATTAAGGATGAGAAATATGACTCGTCGGACTTGGATAATCAGGATAATACTTGGGAAGCTCCAAAGTAGTGTAAGAGAGGTAATAAACACCTGATAGGTTAGGGTGGCTCCTGATGAAGGGGAGGAAAACAAAAACGGAGGTTATAGTAGAATAATATTTTACTCTGGTTGCGGCTTGTGCCACATTTTTACATTGTAACTCCTCCATCCCTTTTTTTGTGCACCTTATTTTATTGATAAAATTTCTTTGACCATGGATCTTAATACATGGTTTGTACCATTTATGGTATATAATTATACAAATATATATAATTATATAATTATATATAAAAAATTATTTATAATTATAAATATAAATATATGTGTTAAATTATATTTATAAATACATATTTACAATTATTTTAATATATTTTTAATTATATAAATAATTATTAATTTTTCACTAAATATTTTTATTTATAATTTAGGATGGGCTGGAGTCAACACCACCCATTGTGGTGGATCACCCAACGATGGGTGTTTCATTTGTCTCGTGATGTAGGTGTGATTGTGGGAATGGCTTCCACTTTGGTCAACGACGATGCTATGATGGCCATTTGATAGATGGTTCAATGTAACGATGGGGAACATATTAGAAAATGGAGCTGGTGGGTGGAAAGTGGTGGATGTGGTCGTCATCATTCATGAGGGTTGGGGTAATGCAGATAGTCGATGGTGCCTTGACATGATGGAAGAGAAATGTCAGTGATACTATGGTGCAGTATCTCATGACCATAGCAGAGGAAACATTCAGATCCCATGGAGTTGCTCATCCAAATTTGCAGTCTTTCGATCAGAAAGTTGCGATGGTGAATGGGTCACTCACTATAGTTCATCATAATGAGGAGTGGCTTCCAACATGGCAATTAGGTGGGAAAATAGGTGTTGTCGGCGGGATGAATGACACTCGGTGTGTTTCCCATTCAGGCTTGAATAAATTGGGCCTACGGGATCAATATGATTAGGCCACTGGCCATATATCTGTTTCTCTTATGGGGCCATTACATATTGGTCTTTTGAACTGTGCTCTCGGCTTCCATAGAGCTTCTCACAGTGATTAGGGTTTCTCAATGACATTTTTTACTAATCCTTTTTTGGTGGAGGCTCTCTTTGTTAGGGGGACACCATCGGCTATTGTAGAGACATTTATTTCTTGAAGGAGCTGGTTGTGACTTCAAACAGAATTGATGTGAAAGAAAAATCCATGGATGATGGATATCATCGATCCTTATTCCATTTCAAGAATGAATAGGAAATAAAAAATCACAGAAAAGGGGAAATCATGCATGTTGTTTCCAACCAAGAATCCATCAATGAACACATCCACATGGGAAACCATTTGATTGTTTCCCATGATTCTTCTTAAAGGATCAAAACCATAGAAAATGGATGACCTAGTCTATCATCAATCAGGTCTTTGGGGACTAATGGATTGGGTATGTGTTTCTTTGGGGAGAGGATTATTTCTATTTCTATTTCCTTCAGAAGAACTAAAAATGAAGGCATGGGGATTCGATTCAATGTCATTGAAGTTTGGTTTCCTACATATACAGGAATGATATCAAATCTTCAACCTCTATAGATAAGGGTAACATCTTTCTATCTTTAGGAGAGAGTTTATAGACTCAATTAGATTTTGTAGCATCCCAAAATCACATATGATGTAGTGTTGGCAATAGGTGTTCCCATTAATATGGATCGAGAAGTTGATCTTTCCAGATTTGGTCACTATGAAAGACTTCTAATCGAGGTATATCGTTTCTCCACCTAGGTTAAAAAAGTTTTATTAAACATGAGTTATGATGAGTATGAGATAAGAATTGTCTATGAAAAAATTCCAAAGTTTATTTTGGAAAACAAAGTTATTGGGC
Source organism: Viscum album (assembly GCA_963277665.1). Lineage (NCBI taxonomy): Eukaryota > Viridiplantae > Streptophyta > Magnoliopsida > Santalales > Viscaceae > Viscum > Viscum album. The sequence continues at coordinate 1,110,302,281 of OY728128.1, read as the reverse complement.
ATGTTAAGAATAATTATAGGAGGAATCTTGTTTTCTCCTACTACTCCCTGTAGGGTCATGTATAAAATGACTTCTTCAAGAAAAAATGGGCTTAGTATTAGAGAAGTGCTACTAGAAATTGTTCCAAGAAGGAAGGTATGGTGTCCCCTTCTACTTCTTTGTTGAAGGAGTCTGCATCCATTGATTGTTTTGTGCTAGGGAGTTATAAAAGCCCATGGAATGTGGTAAGAGACTCCATTTAGTCTATTGATGATAAATATGAGAGGATGTATTCTTATAACAAAAAATCATGGGTTGAAATAGGTGATGAAAGGAATATAGGGGAGTTGTTAGAATTAACTTCTAAGAAGCATGGTAGTGGACTTGTTTATGTAGAGGAAGATGTGAACTTGATTGGTTGTAAATCTAATTGTGTGCATGCTTTATAGGATGAAGTGGATAGGGAAATGTAATATCAATGATCTATGGATAAGAGGAGAGTAATTATTATGATGGATCAGCCTCTGGTTGATCATTCAGACTAATTGTCTCCTCCAAAAAAGAAAAATATATTAGAGGATTCATATGGATTTCAGATAGTCACTCATAAGAAAATCATTTTGAAACATTAATTTCAGCATATTCCTTCACAGATTATTTCTTGGGAAGTAGTGATCAATATTAGTGTCCCGAAAACAAGAATTACACCCTCTATATAGGTTGTGACACCAACCAACTTTCTCATAGAGGCATGCACGGGATAAGACATAGTGGAAACTAAGAGGGGTGAAACACTTGACTCTATGAAAAATTGAATTATATTTACTGATATTTTAAATATGTTAAAGAGGAATGAAATATTATGTGAGGAATTTGGAAATGTTTATGGACCTTTTGAAGTTGAATGAAAAACTTTAGTTCAAGGCATTGAGCCTCATTATGAGTTACAGGAAACATTGGGAATGGATTATCATGTTGAAACATGGTAGAATTTGAAGTAGTGGAAGATAGGCAGACACATACGAAGTCGAGGTGGCTCCCAAGAAAAAGATAGAAGGTATAACAAAAGGTGATTGTTGAATGTTTCATGTTCCTGGTCGCATTGTGGGCCACTTTTTAATATTTTATTCCCCCACTAAATTATCTAATATTGTATTCCATGGTTCACATCATTCTAAGTGTTGGGTATACGAGCCTACAATATAAAATGAACAAGATCTTGATGGATGGGTTATCCCTTTAAGGGGCTACAACCTGTCTTCCCAACCTATGGTTGTGTGTTGTGTGTTGTGTGTTTGTGTGTATTTCAGTAAGATTGTACCCATAAATACCTAATATATAATTATTTATTTATAATTATATTTATAAATACATATTTATAATTATTTAAATATTTTTATAATTACAAAAATATTTATTTAGAATTATATATATTTATATTTATCTATAATTATATACATTTAAAATTATAAATTATATCAATTATGTTATTAAATATTTATCTGTGCTTTTATAGCACTGATAAGGAATTATATTTATCAGCACTAGAAAAGTGCTGATAAAGATGTATTTTATTAATTCTTATTATTTTAGTGCTGATAAAATCCTTATTTAGTAGCACTTTTTTAGAAGAATTGACAAAAAACCTTCATCGCTATATAAATTTAACCCTAACCAACCAATTGAGTCACACATTTCAGGATATCAAAAAAGAGAAACCCTATTACCGCTCTCCCTCCCTCACTGCTGGTCTCCCTCCCTCACCACTACGATCCATCATCACTGTGAGCCCTCTTCACCACTCTCCCTCTTTGCCACCTCATGCTTTAAACACTACTCCCCTCACTGTTTTCCTCCCCTCCATGCACCATCTCAGTAACTCTACCTCTTTTCTGTCACTCTCCATCCTAACCACTGTCGTTTCCACTCTCACATCATGGTACCACATGTGTTGTCTCTCTCAATCACCATTACACACCCTCTCTCACACTCTCTCGAGAAAATTGTCACACATTGTTAATGATTTTATAGTTTTTAGTTTTTATTTTTTCATTTTTAATTTTTCCAAAGTATTTGAACATTGTGTCACCTATATCATGCATTTTAATGGGGTGTGAATTTTTTGGGTGGCTAATACTTATCATACCTGGCATTTCACCACCAACAATTTTTGGTCACCTGAACATTCACACTCCTTCTATATCATTGTCCCTAATATATATTGTGACCTAGGTTTTTAATATATCCAAAATGGTTCATCCAAAAACATAGGGATCCAATCTCGTGACTCCAAAATTTCTTAATTAAAGAGAAGACTTATAATAAACCGATGCATTCAAACAAGATATAAGATGCCTAAATCAAAATAAAAAAAGGAACATGATATGTTAATTTCTACAATTCCTTCTTGATCCTATGTTTCTAGGATACTGGACTCTTCCCTTTGGATTTCGACCCCTCTTCCGTGCCTTGATACTTTGAGGAGGCTCATACTCCTCATCTAATAAAGAGTTACAGAAGTCCTCTTGAATGGTGAATGTCATATATTTTTAAGATACCCCATGATAGTCCATATCTAAGTTGTATAAGAATACATCTTCAATGTTGACTGATGATAATTTTAGGAATGTTAGAAAGTCCATGTATCCAAATATGTATGGAACCATTAAGGAAAATATAACTTCAAAATATGAGTTGAACTAGTTCTCAATGTCCTTTATAAGACCCTTAGGAGGCCTTTAAACTTCATTATCATATAGAAGAGTTTCTAAAATGGAATTTTTAATGCATTCATTATAGCATTCCAAGTTAGATTCCTTTCCAAAAAAATATATATTCAATTTTTATAAAATAATAAAATTAAATGGATAAGTCTAATCCACAATCCCAATTCCCACAATGCACATTATACAAGAAGGGGGTGCTCTTTTTGAGGTGGGGAGACCTACATTGACTTTTTACCTAGGGGGATTGCCTTAGAAAATCCATCCTCGTAGTGAAAATTCTTGGGAAATAGGTAATGCCCACTGAACAGAGTAACTGCATTAGTATGTGTCCGGATCTGAGTAGGTGAAAAATGTACAGACACAGGATGAAGGTCATATGATTTGGATGTTCTAGGGATTAAAAGTTGGAATACCTCCTCATCAATAAGAATTTTATTTCATTTAGCCTTCTACTTACCATACTCTAATTTAACTAAAGTTACTTGTTTTTATCTGTGACCATTAGAATACAACAGTTCACATTTCTTTTTGAAATCTAATTAATCATCCAATTACTCTTTAGCTTCACATGAATAATGCTCATCATAACTAGGCTCAACATGTCCCACACCTATAATTTCATCCCATGAAATGATGTTATGCTTCATGTTATATAGAAAATCAGAGTTTTTTATCATTAAGTGCAAAAAGATAGATTGTACTATGCAAAGTAGGAGCATCTCCTTTTGTATTGCATAGCAAGGATGAGACACTGGACACCATGGAACAACAAAGATCTCATGTTTACATTTTAATTCCCTTGGAGGCTGGCCCATCCAATGAATTCACTTTGATAGGAACCTTCATTATATACTCCTTAGTTGAGTAACTTCTCTTCTTTCAAATATTTCATAGAATATTTTAGAGTCATTTTTCTATAGAATTAAAAATACACTTTCACTTTATATAGAAAATCTTAATGTTCTCATATTTAATTCTTAATTCCTGTCGATGATCAAAGTCTGTGAACACAATAGAATTAAGTAGCATCATAAAAAGGTCAATTTCCTTATGGATTCTAGTGAATCATCCATACTTGGCATGCTTTGTTTCCTTGTCAATCTTGATAGGAACCCCAATATCCAATGCAACATCTCAAAGGATTTAGTGATTAAAAAAATAGATCCATATTGATTTGTGGAATTATCCTTCAGATCATTATTTCCCATTTCCTTGACAGTCTCAATGACTAAGGATTATCCTTAAACATAAAAATGTCCTTGAATATTTCCAAATCCCTCATGGAAAACTTCCATGACTATAGATCAATTTAAAATGTCGAGCAAAGTAGATCAATTTTTAGTGGGGCTATAGTATGATGGGATAGTGGAACCCTCCTCAGTTTCTAACATCCCTTCTAGTGTACCACCTATAACAAGATCGTACACTTCATCCTCAAGATGGATTCTTCATCCTTTTTATATCCCTTTCCGGTTGGGGAATCCTATATGACATCAATAGTAGTTGTAGAGACATTCTGACCAGACAAGTTATGTTGATCACCTCACTTTATAATTTCTTCTTTATCTATTTCCCTATGTGAAAGGTAAATTTGGACCTCACCTTGAGGAGGTGTTGAAAAAGAGGGTTGTGAAGTGTCTTTCCTATAGGTGACTAGCTGATAGCACACATCATCCAGTAAAGAATTTTTTTCTTATGTAAAGAGGTGATTGACTTCCTTCTAGATCAACTAGAGGCTGGTCCATTTTATCCATTCATTTCCCCTTGAACATAGATCACTCCTATCACATATCCATATCCAGTTCATCTTTGATACCAATATCAAAATAAGAACTATCCACATTTTTTGTTATAACAATAAGGTCACTACCATGTTCTCTATAAATTTAATCAATTTTTTTAATAGATCCTCTATATATCCTTCATTTTCTGTATCATCCCATGATTTTTTATTGCAAGGGACCATACTCTCACCTTATTCATTAGTATCCTCATTGATATTTCCTACCACATCAACATTTCCCTTATAAACAGCTATAATTTCAATATTGTAGGCATTTATTGGGCATGATCCCCCTTATATAGTAGTAGTGAAGGAGGTGGGTTCCTTCATGAAAAAGGTATAAGGGAAATCCACACCTTTATCACTAGATAAATTCATAACATATCTAGATCCTTTTTAGGCATTTTTTTTTCTTGTAACAAACATTTTCTTCATGTCTATTCAAGGAATATAAAGAGAAAATTGAAGCCCTCAGATAGTTTTTTTTTGTCATTCCTAATGACTTTACATTCCAAATTGAATTTATGGAATGTTCATATACAATTTTCAGTTAATACTCATCACTATGAGTAGAAAATAAATCATTATTGAACAAAGTAGAGAATAAATCTACCTCAATTAATAGATGAGCACAATAACAAAACCTTACAATTTCTATTTCCTGATCCATCTTTATGGGAACTACTATAGAAATAGAAACATCGTATATAATTATAAGTTGAAAAGGAATCCATTTGATCCTATAGAATAGAATCCATAGCTGTATAAAAGTGATCATAACCTGTAGAGGGTTGAAATTATGATCCCATTCCTATATATATTGAAACCCTGACTTGAAAGAAACTGAGCCTAATCCCCATGCTATCATTTTTAGTTCCTCTAAATGAAAAATAAATTAAAAGAAACATATTCTCATAGATTCATACATACAATCTATCAATCCCCATAAACGAAATATGGGAAACCTGATCATCCATTTTCAAAGGTTTCGAGCCTTTTTTAAGAATCAAATGGGAAATAACATAATGCTTATCCAAATCGATATGATTAGAAATGGGTTCTAGGATGGAAACAACATGAGAGATTCCCCCTACTTGTATATTTAACTACCTCCACATCCTTGAATTGTAATAAATATTGGAGATCTCCATCATTAAGAGATTTGGATAGGTGTATGTAATTTATAAGAAAATTATATTAACCTAAAAATAATTTGAAAATATAATATTATACATTAAATAATATTTAATATCTTAGAATATCAAAAATAGTTCATTTAAAATATTTTAATAACATATCGACTAAATTTTATTTTTTAATAAAATGAAACCATTTAACAAATACTAATGAATAATAGTGTATTTATTTTATCAGGTTAAAAATAATTGTTAATTGAAATAGAAATTAAATATTAATAGTCATACAACATAAATGTATTAATTAATATATATATATATAATGATGATAATATAAAACAAATTGTAAATGATGATAATTATAAAATTGAATAGTAAAATATTATTTTTTATGTAAATAAATTTTATAGTATGTTTCAAACAAATTTTTAATAACAAGAATAAGATAATTAAATTAAATGGAATTAAATTATCAGTAAATTAATGTATGTTCATATAAATATATGTATTCATATATATGTATATATATATTAGTACATATATATAGGTATATATATATACATATGTGTATATATATATTGTAAGAACCCAGATCTTCTTTTCAGGTATGAATCTTGTTTTCAGGTTGTTTTAAGGAAAAAGGAAGAGAAGAGGATTTTTCTAAGTACATGTCGAGTACTTATGAGTACACGCCGCATACCTAGATTTCCACGTATAACCGTGTTTTGACTGTGTGACTGCCGAGTACATGGACATGTGGTGACCTGGAAGACCAGCTTAATTCGGGGGGTCAGTTGAGGATAATACATGGCATGTAGTTTTAATGAAAAAGATGTGTACTTTTCTTTTTATTTAATATATCAGAGCAGGGTCACATCTCATATCTAGAAACACCTTTTTGTTCTCGTGTTTCGTACAGGAGCGCTCCAGAACGAAGGACGAAGTTTGATCTCCCGATTATCTATCCAAGCTTTGATTGATACATCATCAGGTGCATTAGAATCCCACCAGTGAGTTCTCAATCCCTATAGATCCATTATTCCTAATTCATCCACTCTTGTGAGTTATTCAAGGTAGTTAATTTATCAAATTTTTTAGATCTACACCGATCGGGGCTGATTTGAGGGCTGATGTTCAAGTATATCGATCGTACGACTTTGAGGTAAGTTATTTGTACCTTTTTCTAATTTTATTTTTATTATATATGATAAAATTGTTGCCTGCTTTTATTTTGGGAATTTCTTTATTTGGAATTTAACCCTTTTATTACCTTCTATGGTTTAATTGATTGATAAAGGTTTGTTGCTTATGTGTAAGATTTGATACCTTGTCTAAGGGACAACCCAAGGGTGTGTTTCCCCTTGATTGATTGTTAATGGTCATTTGGTCTAGGTTTCCTATGAGTCATGCCTTGTTTTCCATTCCTTGTTTGATTAGGATGGAGTTTTTTTATTATTTGAAATGCATGTGATATGCATTGTGATTGTTTTGACATGTAGTAGTTTTAGATTACATGAGTTGCTTTGATATAATATGTGCATTGTTTTTCCAATGGACTGTGAGAGCCATGGACTCAAAAGACTGAGGTGACTTCCAGATTGTTTTCATTGATATGATATGCACTCTATTTATTTTAAAATGGACCATGAGTTCCTTAGACCCGAAAGACTGAGGGTACTTCCAGATTATTTACATAGGATTATGAGAGCCTTGGTGTAGAACTCTGACCAAAGGGGTTAGACCATGAGAACTTTCCTAGAAGGTAATTATTTTTTGAATTTATGCTATGTTAGACCAGGGGTTACGCTGTGAGAGCATTCCCAGAGGGTTTTTTGTGAATATTTTAATGATTGTGACATGTCTTCCAAGACAAAGCACAAGTTTGGATTCGGTCTTACTTGATTGTTTAGATGGTCTTATGAGAAATCTATTTTGGTAACTTCACATAGGGGATAAAGACCTTAGGCTAGACCCCAGGGATACATGATTCAACAGATGAATAGTATATGTTAAATTAATGTAATTGAAAATTGTAGGATTGTTTACTTTTGAGTACTTCCTAGTTTATTAATTTATTCTTTCATATTAACTGCTATGTATATTTACTGATAGTTTGGCACATAACTTTTGGTGGTTTCCTAATAAGATTTGTGTGACACCCTATTTGGGTCATGATTTTGGACCCAAACTGATTATATGATCATAGGTATTGATATGTAAAATTCCCTTTCTTTATTAGGTACTTGATTTCTATTAGATCTAGAGAGTATGGGATGAAGCTCAGGCTTGTGGTGCTATTAGATTTTACTTGCTATTTCCTTTTATGGGATTGTATTGTATTTCCAAATTTGTGACCTACTTTTTCTTATTTCCTAAACACATATGACATGCATCATATATATATATATATGTATGTATGTATATGCTCTAGTTTTTTTATTACTATCAATCTTTTGCTATTAATTTTTTTTGTATGGTGTTACTGCTTCCACTATTGTTTTCTTATTAATTTCACTGTGTATAATTTTCCAATGAGGGAAGAGTTTCCCCATTATCAAACCTTGGCCCTCACTGCTACTTGGAAGCCTCTAGAATTTTGGGAAATTCTCTTGAGGCCATGTGAGAAACCAGGCATGGGGAACCCTTAGGTGGCACCTAGATCCAAGTCATTACAAAGTTATATTAGAGGATTTTTCTTTTTTGGGTTGTCTTACTATTTGATGAAATTATAAAGGGATGGGAAGGAAATGAAGTTTGGTAATTACCTATGCCCAGGAGTAGCTAACCCATGTACAGGGAAAAACCAAATTACCATGAATTGAATTGTAATTTTTGGATTTTGAAGTATTACAGTTGATTCAATTTCACCATTGGGTGATGCAATTGTTTTGTGCTTTTTGTATTGATATCATTGTGGTTTTATTTTGTGGAAACCCGGTGAGATGAGGGTATTCCATATCATGAATCATATAGGAACTAATTAGAAATTTCATGCCATGAATTATTTCCATGTCATTTAGAGATCATTACCGATTGCATGTTGTTGTGATATATGGTGTGCTAGATATGTAGGTTGTGGTGATCGATGCTTTGATAAAAATACCTACTATTTTGATAGGGTATTATTATATGTAAAGTTTAATTTGGATGGATTCCAATATTTAGTCCCTAAGGTGTTATGGGTCCTCTTGGAACGTAATTTGGTGGATCATTGTTGAACTTTAATTTAATCCTGTTAAGATATAATTTGAATAAAGATGAAAAAATTGATTTTCAGGGAGTATGGGATCTCAAAAATCATGACATGGAATGATTTGGACATATTTTAAGATTTTTGGAGTTTTGGAGAAGTTTCGGAGGATTACTATTCATAAAACCCAGAAATCACGACATGTAATGTTATGAACACACGCCATGTGTTCTTCTGTTCTGGAAGAAATGGATTTTCTGAAGTACACATCATGTATCATATGTACATGTCATGTAGTGGTTGACCATGTGAATAACTTTTTGATCAGAGACATGGGGTTGGTAAACATTTGGTAGAACTCATTGTGTTCTGGGAGTACACATCATGTTGTAATCAATGGTGTATTCAGCCCTGTGACTAATGACATGGGTGGATGGAAATTTTGTTGTACACACTATGTACAGAGTGTGCACATAGTGTAGTGTTACACCAGTAGAAACATTTAGTTCTAGTCCTGTAGAAGTACCTGGGTAGGAAGAAAAATTCATGTATATGTCCTCTCTCAGGAAAAACATGCCCTGTTTATGTGGTGTTACACGACCAAGTTAGCTGAGATACATGCACATGTTAAGGCTTAAGGGAACACACCGTGTAGTGTTTTTACATGTTGTGTAACCCTATTTTGTAAAACTTTAATTATTTCTTAAACCTATTCCATTATTTCACTTCTGAGTTGCAGTTCTGTTAATCTTGTATTGTGGTGTGTTCTGGACCTTGCAGATTCATGAAACCAAGACGTCCTTCGGTTTTATGCCTGGTATAGAGCAATGATCAGACACTGTAAATGGTAGATCAAGGGCTACCATCAGATCCTCCCATCATTCCTATCTTGGAAACAACTATTATAACGGAAACATATTCTGATTAATAGTTATGTGAAGGCTTTATGAGGACGATGTAGACCTTTCAGGGAGCACCACATCCTACCTCGACTATGGAAGAGTTGATGCGGGTGTTCAAGCAGCAGCATCCTCCCACATTTTTAGGGGATGGAGGATCACCGACTACATAGTCATGGTTGGAGGCCATGATTTTTATCTTCAAGCATATAGAGACGTCTCCTGAGATGGGGGGTGAATCTCGCGACTTACATGCTATGTGATTCCACCACGAGATGGGGGGATTTTGTTTCACAGGCGGGACGACATCGGGATATGGTTTGGGAAGAGTTTGAAAGGACGTTCTATGATTACTTCTACCCTAAGACATTGAGGTACAACCAAGACCAATATTTCATGCAATTGGAGTAGGGAACTCTTTCAGTGATGGAATAATCTTCTTGATTTACATAGCATCAGTGCTTCACATCTATTCTAGGGATGATGAGTTATCACTAGCTTGGAGATTTGAGGATGGTCATGGGTACGACATCCAATCACAGGTGAATGTTTTCTGATTGACTTTGGTGAATACTATAGTAAACTAGGAATTGATTATCGAGTGAAATATAAGGTATTTTGGAGCTATGATCCAGGGCGATTCAGCATCTAGGGATAGTACTCGTTTGAATAATAGTGGTAAGCACTTAAGGGAGACTTCACATGGTGATTCCAATATCAGGGATTATCTTCAAGTAGCCATGTGAGGTGATACCAGTGCGGGAAGAAGGGCACACAAGACTGCAGTGACCAAGATACCTAGTTGAGTGTCGATATTGTGGCAAGATGGGTAATCTTTAGCCTTTTTGTAGGATGTTATCACTAGTATCTAGTGATAAGGGATCTGTTATGACTCCACATATAGGAGTGGGGCCACTAATTCCACATCAGTCAGGGAACTAGAGTTCATCAGACCATTCAGGCCGAGGAGGTGGTCATTTCCAGGGAAGCCAAATGACAGGTTTTTAGAGATAGTAGGGTGGATCATCTTAGGGTATCTAGGTAGGGTTCTAGGATCATGATACATGTCATAATTTTGAGATGGATCAGACCAAGTAGGAGCAGGATCCCAGACCCTCTATGGTTAGAGGTACGATTCTAGTTTCCCTAGTTTTAGCTTATACTCTTTTTGATATGAGGTCTTCCTATAGTTTTATATCTTTTTATCATTTTGGAGAGCCTTGGAATTTGTATTCTTACTTATGATTATGTTATGATGCTAGAAACTCCATTGGGGATTAGTACGGTTAGTGTACATTAGTGCAAGGAGTAACCTCTTGAGGTTGGTGGGTGTTACTTCTTATGGGACCACTATGTCTTCGATATTAAATGATTCAATTTCATTCTCAGAATGGACTAGTAGGTCTCCTTTTAGGCCTTTATTGACTGCTATCGCCGTAGGGTTAGTTTCATGACACTGAAGGGTGGATATTTTCTACACATGGGAGAATGGGATTTCCAGGGTAGCAGAGATAGACTCGAGAATCATAGGCTGGGAGGAATCAAAAGCTAGATTTCTAGTTTATATCTAGATTACTAGGGGACTTTACAAATGGATTTTCCTCTAGTGTTGGACCATTTCAAAGATGAATTTCCAGACAACTTTTAGGTTTGCCTCTAGAACGAGAGGTGGATTTATCTATTGATCTTATGCCGGAAGTGGAACTGGTGTCCATTCATCCTTATAAAATGGATTAACTATAATTACATGATCTTAAGAAGTATTTAGAGGTGTTGTAGGAAAAGAGTTTCATTCGACTCAGTACTTATCCTTGGGATTTTCCAATCCTTTTTGCAAAGAAGTTAGACGATACCCTCCAACATTGTGTGGATTATCATAAGCTAAAACTTTTGACGGTAAAGAATCAATATCCCATGCTGAGGATTTATGATCTCTTTGATCATATTCGAGGATCTCGGGTGTTCTCAAATATTGACTTGAGATCCAGTTATCATCAGTTGCACATTAGACCATCAGATATACCTCTTACAGCCTTTCGGGGAAGGTATGGTCTATACAAGTATTTGGTTATGTCGTTCGGTCTCAAGAATGCGCTAATAGTTTTCATGGCACAGATGAACCGAGTGTTCCATCCTTAATTTGATTCTTTTGTGGTCATCTTCTTGGATGATATCTTGGTGTACTCTCATAATCGACACGACCATGCCGCCCATATTGAAATCGTTTTGAGTACACCAAGAGATCATCAGTTATATGATAAGCTATCAAAGTGAAACTTTTGGGTGGACTAGATTCATTTCTTGGGTCATGTAATCTCAGAGAAAAGAGTATTAGTAGACCCAGAGAAGGTGAGAGCAGTAGTTTCCTCAGAGACTCCAAAGAACGTCTTTGAGGTACAGAGTTTCTTGGGGATGGATGGTTACTAAATATGCTTTATTTAGGACTTTTCATGCTTATCAGGACCACTAAAAGGAATGACTAAGAAGGGTGATAAGTACTTGTTGACAGATTCCTACAATTCAAGCTTTTAGGAGCTGAAAGGGAGATTGAATTTCGCAATGATATTGATTTTTTCAAAACCAGGTAAGAGCTACACTGTTTACTGCAATTTATTAGGTATTGGTTTGGGAGCGGTGTTCATGTAGGGGGAGGATTTGTTGTGTACAAGTCTTGGTAGTTGAGGCCACATGAGAGGAACTACTAGATGCATGATCTTTAGTTAGCCTCAGTTGTGCATGCCTTGCGCTATTGGAGACATTACTTACTGGGAGAGCATTTTATGGTATATACTAACCACAAAATCCTAAAGTATATCTTTACTCATCAAGATCTTAATTTGAGATAGAGAGGTTGGGTTAAGTACCATCATCCATTTGACTTTGAGCTTTCCTATACGCTTGGGAAAGGGAACACAGTGGCTAATTCTTTGAGCAAGAGGACTCAGATACAGGTAGTGTGGGAGACCAGTAGTGAGTGACATATTATGGCTTTGTTCTCTTATATGACTTTTAATGTGCACGGTGGATAGGGTTATATGTTTCTTTCTTATATATTTGTTACATCTACTCTACTAGATCGAGTGTGAATGAGGTCGCTATCATATTCTGAAGGCTTAGTCCTATGAGAGAAAGTGTTAGGAAAGGAGCCAACTCCTAGGTGGATCATAGGCGAGAATGTGGTCTTGTATTTTTATGGGTGTGTATAGGTTTTCGAATACGTACATGAGAAGCTATTGTGAGATTCTCAAGCCTTATTTTGGGAAACTTATCGGAGTGTCACCAAGATGTATCAAGATATACATCGATAGTATTGGTTTTCAAAAATGAAGAGGGATATAGTTGGTTTTTTATGAGATATTCTGCCTGTAGTAGGTGAAGGTGGAGCATCAGAAACTTTAAGGGATATAACTTTAGTTACTCATTCCCCAATGGAAGTGGAATGATGTCGCAATGGATTTTGTGATGGGTTTACTAAGGTTGCCTCAAGGAAATGATGTTGTATGGGTTGTTGTTAATAGACTCATGAAGGTTTCACATTTTCTTTTGATTAAGTAAAACTTTATTTTTTATGTGCTTTGAAATTTGTAAATATATGAGATAGATCATTTCCATGGGGTTCTACACTCTATCATTCCAGACAGGGATTCCCAGTTTACTTCTTGTGTCTAACAGGGACTACAGAGGGATTTGGGTACACAGTTACTTCTATGTATAGTTTACCATCCCCGGACCGATTTCCAGTCTGAGTACATGATTTAGGTTTTAGAGGACATCTATCGAGTATGAATCCTGGATTTTGGGGGATCTTGGAATATATGCATACCCATGGTGTATTTTTCCTGAAAGAATAGTTTTTTTGCAAACAATTTAGATGGAACCTTATGAGGCTCTGTACAATATGCCATTCTAATGACCCCTTTGTTGGATAGAGGCCAAATAGGCAGTTATGTTGGGGCCTCATCTTGTCCAAGAGACCATTGAGCAAGTGGAGTTGATTCGGAAGAGGATGGCTACTACAATGTCTCGCCAAAAATCTTATGTTGATCGATGGAGATGACCTCTGATGTTTGAGTTCGGAGATTAGTTTTTCCTGCATATCGCACCGAGGTTGGGACACATTAGGATTAGGATACAAGGGAATCTTTCACCGAGGTACATCTGGCCATTTGAGGTTTTGGATAAAGTCGGGCCGGTTGACTATTGGTTGCAGTTACCTTAGAGGTAATGGGATATGCATGACATCTTTCATTTTTGTCAGCTATGGCATTACTTTTCATACTTGTATCATGTTTTTCAACCCAAGGAGGTTGAGTTATTGGTGGATATGTCCTTCAAGGAGAACCCTATTTGGATTGTGGATCGTATCATGAAGGTTCTCTATGGTCGGTATGTCCTTAGGGTATAGGTGTTATGGAAGCATGGGAGAGTGAAGGATGAGACTTCTGAAAGGTAGGCTGATGTTCGATCGCAGTGGTCGGAGTTTTTCACATATTCTTCTTCACCACCCTTGGAAGGCCAATTCTGGGGAAAATTACTTTAAGGGAAGAATTTTGTAAGCACCTAGATCTTTTTTTCAGCTATGAATGTTTTTTTCAGGTTTTTTTGAGGAAAAAGGAATAAAAGAAGATTTTTATAAGTACACATCGTGTGCTTTTGAGTATATTTCATTTACCTAGATTTCCATATAGAGTCATATTTTGACTATGTGATGGCTGAGTACATGGTCATGTGGTGACCTAGAAGACCCACTTAAGTCGGAGGGTCGGTTGAGGCTAATACATGGTGTGTAGTTTTAATGAACACACCGTGTACTTTTTATTTTATTTGATATATCAGAGTGGGGTCGCATATCATGTCTAGAAACACCTTTTTCTTCCCGCATTTCATATAGGAGTGCCCTAGAATGATAGACGGAGTTTTATCTCCCGATTCTATATCCGACCTCCAGATGAGACATTGTTAGGTGCATTGGAATCCCACCGGTGAGTTCTCAAACCCTCTTAATCCCTTCTTCTTGATTCATCCTCTCTTGTTAGTTATTCAAGGTTGGGTGTTTTTTCACCTTTTGGAAGATCTACAATGAATAGGCATATTCAAGTGCCAATGTTAAAGTATATCGATTGTATGACATCAAGGTAGGTGGTTTGTACCTTTTATTGTTTTTCATTGGATTATATATTTTAAAAGTGTTGCATGCCCACATTTTGGGTATTTGTTGATTTGGAATTTAACCTGGTTATTACCTACTATGGTTGAATTGATTGATAAAGGGTTGTTTCTTTTGTGTAAGGTTAGATACCTTATCTAAGGGACACCCCATGGGTGCGTTTCCCCTTGATTTTTTGTTAATGGACTTTGGGTCCATATTTCCTATGAGTCATACATTATTTTCCATGCCTTGTTTGATTAGAATGGATTTTGATTGATTATATAAAATGCATGTGATATACATTGTGAATGTTTATCAATGTAGTAGTTTCATATTACTTGAGTTTCTTCGATATAATATGTGCATTGTTTTTTTCAATGGACCGTGAGAGCCTTGGACCAGGAAGACTGAGGGGACTTCCATATTATATACCAAAGACCATGAGAGCCTTGTTGTAGAACAATAACAAAAGGGGTTAGACCATGAGGGCTTTCCCATAGGGTCGTTATTTATTAAATAGATGTTATGTTAGACCAGGGGTTAGACCATGAGAGCTTTCTTAGAGGGTCATTTATGGATAGTTGAATGATTATGACGTGTCTGCAAATCCAATGTACAATCTTGGATTTGGTCTTACATGATTGTTCATATGGTCTTATGAAACATCTATTTTTGTTACTTTACATGGGGGATGAAGAGCTTAGGCTAGACCACAAGGTTACATGATTAAAAAAATGAATAGTAAATTTTAAATAAATGTAATTGAAAACTGTAGGATTGTTTACTTTTGAGTACTTCCTAGTTTATTGCTTCATTATTTCATATTACTACTATATATATTCCCTGACATTTAGACACATATCTTTTGGTTGTTGACTACTGGGATTCATCCCACACCTTGTTTGGGTCATGATTTTGGACCTAAACAGATTATATGTTTTCCATTATAGATAAGGGAAAGTGCCCCTCTTCATCAGGTACGTGATTACTGTTGGAAATAGAGAGCATGGGACCAAGTTCAGGCTTGTAATGTTGTTGGAGTTTACTTGTTATTTCCTTGTATTGGATTTTATTGTATTTCCATATTCGTGACCTTCTTTGGATTCTTTCCTTAACACATGTTACATGCATAATTTATATATATATATATATATATTCTTCAGTTTTTTTATTACTATTGGTCTTCCGCTTTTTATTTCTATAGTATGGTATTACTGCTTCTGCTATTTTTTTCTTATTAATTCTGCTATATATACTCTTCCAATGAGGGAATAGTTTCCCCATTATTAGATATTGGTCCTCGCTACTAGTTGATAGTATCTGGTGTTTGGGGAAATCTTCGTGTAGTCATGTGACTAATCGGTCATGGGGCACCCTTGGGTGGAACCAAAATCTAGGATGTTACATATATTATATAAGGATTATACTTAAATTTGGAAACGTTTTTAAAAAGGTTTTTCATTTTGATTGATTTCCAACTCGTATACATGATTAGTATATATCATTTTTATATATAATAATTTTCTTAGTGATAATAATAATAATTGAAATGGAAAAAAATTAATGAAAATAAGTAATAAAATGGGGAAATATAGTGGATATTTTATTATTAAAATGGGAAGAACACAAATTACAAATTTCTTATGCTTTTCCCATATAGTTTCATCCAAATTTATAGTCTAAGAGGTGGATAAGGTTCAACTTATATTCTTAATAATCCTGTCAAAGAAAAAATACCTTACCCACCTCATACAAAGTGAAAAAATTAATGAACATCAATTCCTCCATCATGTTACACTCCCACCTTACAAAGTTACAGAAACTGTTTCTGATCACTATGTTTAGAAATAGATAAAAATTTAATTAGATTCTTTGTAACTATATTTATCATAGAGTCATTTTATTCAATGATTTTCACCACTAAAATCCAATATCAATACACATAATTCAACTCTTATTATATTAGAGAAATGAATTAATGTAGCTTAGTAATTATATAATAAATTCCTTTTATGGGTTATAGGATCATATTTTTTGTGTATTTATTTATTTTGTTAAATATTAATATTATAGAATCAAATAGGATGGATGTGAATCAAAAAAATGGATGGATTCCAAATGTATGGAAAAAATAGTATGAGGATGGATTGAAATAGTTAATAGTGTTTTCAAAAGATCATGTATATAAACCTTCTCAAAAACATTTTCCATATTTATGCTATTATTATTCAATACTTATTAATCAAGAAGAGTTGGAAGAACATTTGATCTTTCATGTAATAGATCTAAGTTATAAATATTGGACAAAACATGGGAAAAACTAAATGTATCTAGTGAATGATATAAGACTAAATTTTATGGGTCATATGATATTATTACAAGTGTGTAAAAAGATGAAGATCATGTTGAGGATGTGATTACATGTGTGAATAATTATGAAGATTGTATTGAGGACTTGATAATGAAATTTAAAGATGAACTTCATGATTGTCAAAATAAATTTGAGAAGATAAAAATTTTTTCAAAGACACCATCATATATTAGTTATACTAGATATAAAACATTTTCATCCATACTAAAGCTGTGTAATTTAAAAGCTAGAAAAGGATGGAGTGACTTAAGATTTACTAAACTACTTTTTATTCAGAATGATATGCTCCTAGAATATAATGTGCTCCTTTATTTAACATATGACGCTAAATGAATGCTACATTCAAAGGTTATTATCACTAAAAAATACATGTCTATCCAAATGATTGTATACTATTTCATAAGGACTAAAAATCATAGAAAAATGCAGAAAGTGTGGTTCTTTTTAATACAATAAAGATGAATTGGGTCCTATGAAAGTTTTATGATATTTTCCAATCATTACAAGGTTTAGTCACCAATATGAAAGTGAGGAGACTTAAAGACAACTAACATGAAATGGAAATACAATAAATAAATATAGGAAGCTTTGTCAATATATAGACAGTCCTCTGTAGAATAGAATTGATCACAAGTATCCTAAATTTGGAAATGATCTGAGAAATATTCATCTTGCGCTATCTATTAATAGAGTGAAGCTTTTTGGTTTTAAAATAATCACTTACATTAAATTGTCCATTATGTTGTTAAATTATAGAATTCCACTATGGTTCTGAATTAAATGAAAATACCTTATGTTATCCCTGTTTATATCAGGACCAAAAAACTGAGTAATGATATTGTTGTTTATTTGGATCCATTGATCGAAGATTTGAAATTATTATGGGATTTAGGTGTTACATTGTATTATTCTTACATAAATTAATATTTATCATTAAGAGACATGTTTTATGGGATGCTAAATGACTTTCCTGGTTATGGAATTTTTTTAGGATATATAATTAATGGAACTCAAGGGTGTACCATTTGTGAAAAAGGTACACAATCAATTATATTGAATCATTCATCAAATAGAGTGTTTCTTAGGCATTGCCTACTTCTACCCCAGCAACATAAGTACCAATATTAGATGAGATCATTTTATAGATTTTCATAAGAATTTAAAAAATATTCTCTAGTAAAAGGTGATCATCTATTTGAGAAATTAAAATATATGGACACTTGTATTTGGTAAACCTTTTTTAAAAACCTTACAAAAATATATTGGAGAAAAGATATCAGTTTTTTTAATTACAATACTGAAATTTTTTATACTTCAAGAATTTTCATGATTTTATGCATGTTGAAAAAAAATCACGTGACAGTTTCATTTAAATGATACTAAATGCTCCTGAAAAAATAAAGGATGTAATTAAGGCTATGGTGGACATGATTGACACAAAAATATGGGAAGAGTTGTCACTAGTGAAGAGTGAAAATTGAATTTTCTTCCTCTAGCTTCTTACACTCTTTTCAGGAAAGATATGTATCAGTTTTGAAGCTCATTGAATGATTTAAATGATCTAGAGTGGTATTGATCAAATATCAAGAATATCATGTAAATAGACGATTTATAGTTAAATGGTACCAAATCACATGATGGTTATGTTTTGAGGCAAGATATAATTCCTATATCATTACATTGAATTTTTTCTAAGAATTTTTTCCATACATTAACCAAGAATTGTATCATTTTCAAAGACATATATATAAAATTTATAGACCCAAATAAATTACCAATTATGGAGATGGAAATTTCTTTCATATTATGTGAATTTGAGATGTTAGTCCCATTGATAATATTTAATATGATGGTTCACTTGATGGTTCACTTGTTAATATATATTTGACTATGTGATCCTATACATTATATATGGATGTACCGATCCAATGTTGAATGTGTTGTTCTATATAAATCTCATCACATCGGGTGTTTTTTGGGTGAATGAATTTATAGAATATAATTTTTCACAATTACTATTATAGATTGCGATCAAGTAAACGTTTAAATTTTTTATAATAGTTTATAGGTTTCATGATATTTTTAAACCCATAAAGTAATTCTTAGGAATTTTAATCTATCAAGGGATGAAATATGGATATAAAATACACATAATCAATAGTTTAAAGGATGGTTTCAAAACCATGTTTTTAATGATTCAACTGAAAATATGGTTAAAATTTTAGAATGTCTTTGATATCTAGCAGTAGGACCAATTTTCGATGTATTATCTTATCATGGTTATGAAATTAATGGTTATATGTTCTATACAAATGAACATTATGAATAATGTACCATGAAAAATAGTGGAGTTACACTTATAGAGAAATAAATTCATGTATCTAGAACCAAGGATAGAAATCCAATTTATGAGAATATTTCATACTTTCGAATCATCAAAGAAATATGGGAGTTGGATTATACAACATTCAAGGTTCTGATTTTTCTATTCTAGTGGGTTTATAAAAGGAGTGTTGTTAAAATAAATGAACTGGTATTAGTGAAAATTTATTTCAACAATTAAGTTTATAAAGATGAACCATTTATAATGACATCATAGGTTGTGAAATTATTTTATGTTCTAGATCCCGAAAATTGAAAGTGGTCAATTATTCTATTATCAACAAATACCACTGAAGGGATGGGTGTCAATTAAAATAAGGTTGTACCTTTAGTTTGTATTTAACAAACAATTCATAGTGGTCCTATTGTATATGGGGTCTTGTATGTCTTAGGGGACTATAATGAAGGGATTTGGATGCTCAATAGAGAGGTAAAAAACCTTCAACCATTAAAAAAAGTGAGTTCAATAATCAAACTACATTTTTTTGTAATATTAATTTTCTCACCTCATATTATTATATGTTAACTGTTATATTTATGTAATATAAATTAAATATTCAAACACTTTTATAGATAATTATTTTTTAAAACATTGATGCTCCTAATACTATGGAATAAAAGTTTCTCAGCATGATGGTTCTCCCAATGTTGAGGTTTAATAAAATTATGCACATTCCACTGCTAGAAATTCAAAGGAACTATATATTGATAATGTTTGTGTTGAGGAAATCATATATGTATAACAACCTATGTTAGAGAAAAAAATAAGAGCACCACAGTGCGATAATGTTAGAAAAAAAATATTAAGGTGAGAAACAAAGGCATTAAATTCGATGTTGGATAGAGTTCACATGACCAGACTGTTAACCCCTATAAGGCCATGTTCGTTAGTAACATTAATCTCTCCAATCGCATGCACATGTAGATTGATGAATATTTAGGGAAAATATTTTTCAAGTTCTTAAGAAACTAAATTGGGAAGATATTACTATAAAATTATAATATAATTTTTTTATTTTTCTAAAACTAAAATACTAAAATGTTGACTTACTCTTCCTTATCTATTGTAGTGTGAATTTATAGTAGAAGTCTCCTGAATGAAATTTATATTAATTTTCACTAAAAATCCTCATGTAATATTTTTCACAATTCTTATAAAGTATCTTCTCAAATATGCTGAAGGGAAAATAAACCTTCACCCACCACATACGTATGAAGACCTGATAAACAATCATGCGAGGGATGCATTTATTGGTCATTTTGGGGAGATATATTTTCATGTAAATTGTGATTGGTAATAAATTTCTTGAAAATATGTGTTTTAATCACTTGGATTAATAATTATTAATTTATGAAATAGAAGTTTAGTTATGAAAATAAACGAGTATAAATACCAACATATGCTAACTATAAAGCAATGATAGGGTGCACTTTACTTGAAAATGGTATGTATTTTAAATATATCAAAATAATTTTATGTGACATGAAATAACTACATAATTATGATCCTATATTTATATACAGGTTGAGGAATAAAAATACAAAGACACTTTCATCTCATGTCACTACTATGGAACAAGGAATGTATAAATAAATAGGGACTACTAACAGATGAAAACACATAAAAAGTGTGGGAAGCATGTATAAGTATGACAAAAAAATCATTAAATAGATATTAAATATTAATGATTGCCTATTTTCCTATATTTTTATCTAACTTAGACATAAGAATCATCATTAATTGTACCTAATGAACAACTACTAGAAGTGGCCTTGAAGTGGTCAGAACAATATATCATCATCAAAGGTGTGGGTTTTGGGGTTTCACCCAAAATATATTTTGATAAAAGAAATAAAAATGGGGATAGAGAGAATAAAATGTAATATTTTCATGAATAATTAGATACTTTAAAATAAAAACATAATTAGTAGTCGTAGGTGTTATAAAATATTATGGGAAGGAATCAAAGAGAAGAAACAAAATAAGAATAGATACTACATGAAGATACATCCACCTCCCACCATCTTTGAGGTGATCATTCCCCATAAAGATATATCATAAAAGAGGTAATCAATATTATAATAATTTTTTTCTATGAAATATGAATCCATAAAACATAGATACCTTTCCTGCACAGATATTCTACTAGGTGAAAATGATTGTGATTTATATCTATCAACACCCAATAATTAATTTATTTCAAGGGTTACCATGTATAATATACTAGGAGATATTTTACATGAAAAAAACATCTAATAGTTAATGTGAGAGTGGGTATTAACTTAGTGAAATAGCCAATAACTAAGATACCTATTCCACATAGTGATTTGAAAATTAATATGGTTGGGAAAGATATTGGAACTTTTATATCATGGCCATTAAATATTGTAAAAAAGTATTTCAACAAATAGGTATTCATTACAAATTTATTTTTCACGAAAAACATTTAATAATTCAGAAAAAAACATCTAAACTGATTAATGTTATTAAAAATGTACACACGGAAGAAGTGAAATGGATGGTCAAATAAAAATGATCTAAAGGATCAACCAACCAATCAAAAACACATTAAAAATGTACCTTTACCATTCCCTCTCAACTTCTGCATTTACTAATATTAATTATTGGTGTTCATACAACGATATGAAATAGTGATACAACCTTAATTTATTTTTACTAATAGATATATGGAAAGTACATTACATACTATATTGGTCTTGAGAATGTAAATGAAATCCTCAAACATGAATGGCTAGGAGTATCAATTGTAAATGTATACATGAAGTGTTTTTTCAGGATTTCTTTGAACAATAGCTTATTTACTATGTTAATTATGAATGAATACTAATCATAATTTTTGTAGATGTATATATCAACACTATTTGATGGGAAAACACTATGAATAGAAACTTAAACTCATTATCCCTCTCATCCCATCTACACAATAATTAGCATGGTAACTAAATTAACATGAAGGAATATTGGAAACATTGGCCCCAATGTTTGGATGAAAACTTACTGATGATAGAATATTCTTAATACCCACAATACATGGGTAAAAATATAATTTAGTCATATAAAATATATTCTCACTCATTTCATCAATTATTCTTTTTGTTTTTTAGGTATCATTGGTTACTCATTTAATTCAAGTTGGATACTCCAATGATTTGTTTTCTAGACTCAATACATGGATATCCAAATCAACCAACCACGCGTGATGACGTTTATCAATTTTTAATACACTAGATGAAACATTTTACAACTAAAATTGAATTTATATATTTTATATTACGTGTTAATGAAAATTACATTGTGATAGGGTGGTGTTTAAATATAATCAAAATCATGGAATGAGGATAGTCCATGATCACAAGGAGCCCATCGACTTATAAAAGTGGATATGTATTAGGGTATATATAATATTATTTCTCTATCAAAACGTATAAAAAAAAAGTTACTTATTTTTCTCAATATATCCACAATTTTTGAAACAATCTAATGGAAAATATTTTGGTTATTATGATTAAAAATTTAAGAAAGATATTGTATACCATCAAAAAACTAGCATCCCCAAAGATTTATTTTTCAAATATGATTACAATTTTATTTAAAATATTTATTAATCCTTTGTTTATTTATATTTTTATAGTACTACCAAGACTTTCAATATTCTTAATATTCACAAGAGTAAATATATTTTTTAGAA
Source organism: Viscum album (assembly GCA_963277665.1). NCBI lineage: Eukaryota > Viridiplantae > Streptophyta > Magnoliopsida > Santalales > Viscaceae > Viscum > Viscum album. The sequence continues at coordinate 1,110,278,956 of OY728128.1, read as the reverse complement.
AAAAATGGGTAGCATACTTGGTGTCAAGAATATATCCATAGTTTTTGAAACAAACTAATGGAAAATATTGTGGTTATTATGTTTAAAAATTTATGAAAGATATTGTATACCATCAAAAAACTAGCATCCTCAAAGAGGTATTTTTCAAATATGATTACAATTTTATTTAAAATATTTATTAATCCTTTTTTATTTATATTCTTCTAGTACTACCAAGACTTTTTAAATTCTTAATATTCAGAAGAGTAAATTTATTATTTTTAGAAATAGCATACTTGGTGTCAGAATGTATGGAGACATCGTGAAGAGGTGACTTCCTACTACTTATTTAGTTTATTTTCACATCATTTCATCTACTTTTTTAGTCAATTTATTTAAAAAATTATATAATAATTTAAAAAAATGATAGATAATTATTTTTTGAAATTTAATAATTAAACACATTCCAATAAATACCCAGTGTGTTTGATAAGATTTAAAGTGTGTGTTTTTGGTTTGAAAATGAATTTTAGTTGAAAAAAACAATTCACCTACTCAAACCTAGGAAAAATCATTTTAATTGATTTTATACTTTTTGAAAATGTTCCATAAGTCATTTTTTACATGTATGAATCAGCCTCAACTTATTCTGATACACGGTGAGCCTGATATGACTCCAAGTGTCTGTTATCAGTTTCAAATTGACATTTTAGTAAAAAATCCAAGTCACTCATTGAAAATGGAGTAAACTTGATTATATTTTCTTGACTGAAATTTATTTTTTATTAAGATAATCCCCCTTTTAAGGGTATAGGGGGAAACCGTCATGACATCAAATATATAAACAAGAAAAAAATCCTCATTGATCCAAAAAATTCAAGGCCAAAATACTTTAAGAAAATGATCTGTAAGTAATTTTTAATGTGTAGGAATCAGATTCACATCAATCTAACGTGCGATGTGACCGGTATGACTCAAAATGAATGTCTTTGGTTTAAAATGATATTTTAGTAAAAAAAAGTGACATACTCAAAACTAATAAAAAAAATTTGGATTGTTTTGATACTTTAAAAAAATGAACCACAAGTCATTTTTGATGGGTAGGAATCAGACACTCCTCAATATGATGCACAATGTCACTGGTATTACTCAAAGTGAATGTATTCAATTTAAAATTGACATTTTCTTTGAAAACACACGTCACATGCTCAAAATTGTGAAAAAACGTTCATAATTTTTTTGATACTTCAATAAGATGATACATAAATTATTTTTGACATGTAGGAATTATCCACACACCAATATAATACACAGTATTCCCAGTATGACTCAAATTATCTATTATCAATTTAAAATTAGCAATTTATTTAATAACTTTTGTTACGCACTAAAAAACAATAAAACTTGCTTGTAATGTATTTATATTTTCGGAAAATGATTCATAATTCCTTTTTGACATGTAAGAATCAGTCTTATATCAAACCAAAACACAATGTGACTGGTATGACTCAAAGTGAATGTTTTCAGTTTAAATTGAAATTTTATTTAAAAAAAGTGACACACACAAAACCATGAAAATTAATTAATATTGATTTTATATATTATTAAAAGGATCCATAAGTCATTTTTGAATTGTAGGAATCATCCGCATATCAATCTGACTCATGGTGTGACCCATAAGATTCTAAGTACATGTTTTCAGTTTAAAATGAAATTTTAATAAAAAAAATAGGTGTCATACTCAGAACTAATAAAACATATTTATATTATTTTTATACTTTATAATAATGATCCATATGAAATTTTTTATGTATAGTAATTATAATCACCTTCACTAGATGCATGATGTGACTAGTATGACTCAAAGAGCATGTTTTCATTATAAAATTGATATTTTTGTTGAAAACACATGTCACATACTAAAAACCAATAAAACACTTTATTATTATTTGTATATATTATTAAATTGATCCATAATTTAATTTTGAAAAGTAGGAATCAGTCGTACCTCAATATGATACAAGTTTATCCGTGTATGACTCAAAGTGTCTATTATCAGTTTAAAATTGACAATTTAGTTAAAAACATGTTTTAATCATTTAAAATAGAGAAATTATTATTATATTTTCTTGATAATTTAGAAAAATTATTCATAAGGAATTTTTAAAATGTAGGAATAATTCTCATATCAAACCAACAAACGATGTGACTGATATGACTCAAAGTGCGTGTTTTCTGTTTAAAATGAAGTTTCATTAAAAAACAAGTTACATACTCAAAACTAAGAAAACACATCTATATTTTCTTGATACTTAATTAAAATTATCCATAAGTCATGTTTCATGTGTAGAAATAAGATTCACCTCAATCTGATGCACGATATGACCATAAGTGACATACTCAAAACTGAGAAAACACATTCGAATTATTTTTATACTTTATAAAAATGATCCATAAGTCATTTTTGATGTATAGGAATTACAAACACCTTAATATGATACACAATATCCCTAGAATGACTCAAAGTGACCGTTATCAGTTTTAAATTGACATTTTAGTTCAAAACATGTGTCACTCACTAAAAACTATGAAAACATGCTCATATTTTTTTTAATAATTTAATTAAATAATTAATAATTCATTTTTTATATATATAAATTAGTATCACATCAAATCGATACATAATGAAACTGGTATGACTTAAAGTACGTGTTTTCAGTTTAAAATGACATTTTAGTAAAAAAACAAGTGACATACTCAAAACTGAGAAAACACATTTGTATTGTTTTAATACTTTTGGAAAGAAATTCATAAATTATTTTTATTTGTAAGAATCATACATATGTAAATATGACACATTGTGTTACTGGTATGACTCAAAGTGTGTGTGTTTAGTTCAAAATAAAATTTTAGTAAAAACAAAAATTTACATACTCTAAAATGAGAACGAGTATTCAAATTATTTTGATACTTAGAAATAATGATATATAAGTATTTTGGTACATTTATGAATAATATTCACCTCAATCAAATGCATGGTGTGACCAGTATAACTCCAAGTTTGTTTTTTCATTTAAAATTTACATTTTAGTAAAAAAGAAAAGTGACATACTTAAAACCATGTAAACATATTTTTATTATTTTGATAATTTAAAAAAATGATCCATACATAATTTGTGATGTGTATGAATTATCCACACCTTAGTATGATATAATGTGTTCCTATTATTACTTAAAGTGTTCTTTATCTATTTAAAATAGACATTTAAGTTCAAAATTTGTGTCACTGAATAAAAAATAAGAAAACAAACTTGGATTGTCTGGATAATTTAAGAAAAAAATTCATAAGTCACCTTTTGATTTGTACAAATAATTATCACATAAAACTATCACATCACGTGACCAGTATAACTCAAAGTGCATGTTTTTAGTTTAAAATGAAATTTTAGTAAAAAACATGTGGTATGCTCAAAACTAAGAAAACACGTTTAATTTTTTTTGATGCTTTATGAAATTGATCCAAATGTATTTTTTGATGTGTTGTAATTACCCACACCTCAATCTGATGCATGATGTTGCTGGTATGGCTCACGGTGTGACTTTTTATTTAAAATTTAAATTTTAGTAAAAATGAAAAGTGGCATGCTCAAAACCAAGAAAAAGAATTCAGAGTGTTTTGATACATTAGGAAATATATCCATAAGTCATTTGTGATGTTTCAGAATCAACCACACACCAATCCAATACATAGTGTATATAATATGACTCAAAGTGTACATTATCAGTTTAAAATTGACCTTTTAGTTCAAAATGTGTGTTTATCACTGAAAAATAAAAAAACATGCTCATATTATCTTGATAAGTTAGAAGAATTATTCATAATTAATTTGTGACTTGTAAAATTTTTTCTCACAGCCAACCAATACACTATGTGACTATATACCTCAAAGTGCGTGTTTTCAATTTAAAATGAAATTTTAGTAAAACAAATTGGCATATTCAAAATCAGAAAAAGCATTCATTTTTTTATGATAATGTAGGATAATGATCCGTAAATCATTTTTGATGTGTAGAAATCAACCACACCTTAGTCTGATGGATGGTGTGGCTGGTATTACTCAAATTTTGAGGTTTTAGTTTTAAAATGAGTTTTTTTAATATGTTGTTTCATATTTATGTTTAATTTATTTTTTTATAGTTTTACTAATATAAGAATTCATTTCCTGTACATGTGGATTATTTTTCTCATGTTTGGGTGGTTTCTTAAAAAACTGATACCATGATTGGGCTTTTCTGAGAGGGGGTCAGGTGCTAAAGATAATGAAACCATTGATGTTTTTTATTGTTTTTTATAAATTTGTCTTGGTAATTTAATTGTAAAAAATTATTTTTGAAATTTCTATAATATTTTCTTTTTGTGTTAATGTGATTTAATTCTTATTTCAATTAAATTATGAATTTTCCATATCCTTTATTTTCTTATATTTTCCTATATTTTCATTCTATAGTGAACTGTAATTTTAACAACACATTGTAGTAGTATGACCATTATCAGTACTATAAGCAGGGATAATAAAGGTGTACATTTATCATCACTTTTCTAACGCTGATAAAAATTTCCCCTTTTAATGGTGTTTAGATCAACAATGCATTTTTATATCTAAAAACATCTTTTTCTAGTACTATAAAAAGACTATTCTGTAGTACTAAATATAATATTTATAATGAATAGGGTTTTCCCCACCATTAAATAACATCTCTTAATAAATATCTCAAAACATGTGGTGTGGAATGCACTATGTTAACTTCTTCCTTTTATTGTTTAATAATATAACTTTCAGGTTCATTCTGTAAATGAAAAGGATTTGAAGAATTGTTGAGAAGGATCTCTTATAAAAGGGATAGATTCCAAACGTAGAGGTCAGATAGTACTGTGAGTGTGAGGAATATATGGGGACATAGGGGAAGCTAGAGGTGGGGTTGGAGATCAATGAGGGAATGATGAAGTTTATGATATATTCAGCAGCTGCCCCACCACATCTCTAGCAACAGCACCAAATTCCATGGTTGTGACCTCCATGATGACGGCTATAGTAATCCCAACTTCATTGTCTACATGAACAACATCCCCATTATCCTACCTTCACTACTAAAAAACATACTATTAGAAACTACTAAAAGTGGTTTCCAGTGGTCTTTATTGATGGTCATATTATAACTTTTGGTGGTTGTGGTGGTACCGTCTCTAAAGGGAAATAGAGACCACCAATGATGTGTAACGTCCCAGTTCTAGAAGCCACCCAGAGGTGCACTGTAACCGGTTAGTTACATGGCCTCAAGTGCATTTCCCCTAGCTCCAAAGGCTACTGACTAGCAACGAGGGCCTTAGGTATGATAGTGGGGAACTATGCCCTCATTGGCAGAGTAACACGGCAGAAGTAAATAAATGACAAAAAAATGGAAGCATTAATAATCCATTCAAAAGTAAACAATGGAAGACTGGAAATAATAAACTGGAGCACACATATATATAAATGATGCATGTTACATACATATAGGAAAGCATCCAAACAAATAACATTGCTGGAATAAAAAATAGTATGAAGCCAAAGTACAAAAGAAAACAGATAAATAGATCCTCATTATCACAAGCCTTAGCTTGGTCCCATGCTCTCCAGCTCCACAGCAAGTTAAGTACCTGAAGTAGAAGGGTGTTTTCCCTTATCTATACCTACAACAATATAATCTGTTTGGGCCCAAATGCATATCCCAAACAAGGTGTGAGACTAAATCCCAGTAGGTAATCACCACAAGAATTGTGCCTAACAATCAGTGAATATATGGCAGGTAATAAACAAAAGAAAGTAGTAAACAAGGAAATACTCCGCAGTAACCAATCCTATAGTTTCAATCAATTAGTTCCATATATCAAATACAGAAAAACAAGAAGGTAACCCTCTGGGTAATTCTCTCTGCCTAACCCCTCTAGTTTAACAAAAACAAGGATACTACAAAGACTCTATGAGGAAGCTCTCTCAGTCAGTTCCCCATATAGTCCCAAGCGTTAAAGACTCTGGGGAAGCTCACAAGGTAAATTCCCCTTAGAGTCAAAATTGATAAAGACACTCTGAGGAATCTCACACGGTCAATTCTCTATATAGTCAAAAGTGATAAGGACTCTTTGAGGAAGCTTACATGTCTAATTCCCCTTATAGTCTACTACACCAGGTTCTCACGGCCCTGTGTAAGTCAAACGACCATAACAATGAAATATGGCCAAAGTAAACCTCAAGAACTACTTAGCTAAATAGTCTATATCATATCAAGCATGTCAGATAAAATAATCACTCCATCCTACAGTACTGGGCATGGAAAACATCAAGGAAGCTTAACGGCTAACAGGACCAAACTGCCGTAAACAGAAAATGCATGGGAAAAAACATCCAAATCATAGAAAACAACCTTATTAACATCTAATTAAACTTTATTTATGCATACCAGCATAGAAAGAAATTTACAGGTTAAAAATGGTAAACACGCAATACCCCGTTAAAGGGTATTGGACACAATTTTACATATAACTCAAAGACATTCAATGGAAAGGAACAAACCACCTACCTCAGCATTGGCAGATCGATATACTTGATTCTCAGGGCTTGAATCACCTTATAATGCCGAATATCAACAAAAAAATCTAAACTGTTCAACAAAGGATAACTTGAGAAGGATGAGGAATTGGGAAATGAAGCTAAAGCAGAAGAGAGAGCTTACCAAGACGATCCCAACACAATCAATGGTAGTCGAATTGGAGATCGGATGCTCAGTCAGGGGCTCAGAGGAAGATCGTGGTCGTACGGGAGCTCTCGGCCGAACGAAACCTAGATGAAGATCATTCTAGTGATTAGACGCGACCCCGATACGTTTATTGAAAAAAAGAAAATACACGGCATGTAATTTTTAAGTACATGGCGTGTACTTTCCTTTTCCGTACTCCTCTTTAGGTGGCCTCCAAGTCACCCTCACATGGTTCTGTGTGTGGCCATCACACGGCCAGCACACGGCCTCCTGCGGCGGCCCAGTACATGGTGTGTACTCATAAAGTATATGGCGTGTACTTCAAAAATTTCCATAAATTCCCCTTTTTCTTGAAAATGATAGAAATGGAAAAACATACCTGAAAAGAAGATCTGTGTTCTTTCAAACTACCCCCTTAAATAAAGTCATCCCTGAATATCCCTAGAAAGGAATCATAGAATAAGAAACCCCGAATAGCTCTGGCCACTGCGATCGTACATCTACCTCCCTCTCCCAAGTCTCGTCCTGTACTCGCTCGTGCTGCAATAGCACTCGTACCAGAGGGGAAGACCGGCCATGGAGAACCTTCGTATCACGATTGAAAATCCCGATAGGATTCTCCTCAAACAATGCATCCACTTCCAACTCAACCTCCTCGGGTTGGAAGACATCAGATGGGTCTGAGAAGTAATGTCGAAGCTGAGAAATGTGGAAGACGTCGTGCATATCCTAATACCTATAAGGTAAATAAAACCTATAAGAAACCGGACCAACTCTCTCCAACACCTCAAATGGCCCGACTTACCACGGCGAAAGCTTACCCTGTCTCCTAATCATCATGTGCCCCAACCTTGGTGTGACACGCAGGAAAACCTGATCTCTGACCTCGAACTCCAGAGGTTGTCTATACTGATCAGCATAAGACTTCTGTCGAGACTTTGCAGTAGCCATCCTCTTCTGAATCAACTATATCTGCTCTAAGGTATCCTGAAAAGGACGAGGTCCCAGCATAGCTACCTCTCCTTCCTCCAACCAACATAAAGGTGATTAGAATGGCCTACCATACAAAGCCTCATAAGGTTCCATCTGAATATTCACTTGAAAACTATTATTATAGGAAAACTACACAAGAGGTATATGCTTCTCCCAAGAACCTCCAAAATCCAGAATTCATGCATGAAGCTTTTCTTCAAGCACCTGAATCATATGCTCATATTGTCCATCTGTCTGGGGATGGTAAGTTGTAATCGAAAGTACATGTGTACCCAAAGCTTTCTGAAGCCCCTTCCAGACCCAAGAAGTAAAATGGACATCCCTGTCTGAAAAAATGGATTGTGGAACTCTATATAGATGTACGATCTCACAGATGTAAAACCATCCTAACTCATCAACACTAAAAGTCTCCTTGATCGGAAAGAAGTGAGAAACCTTCGTGATTATATCAATAACAAAACAAATTGCATCATTCCCTCGAGGCGACCTCGGTAAACCTATCACGAAATCCATAGTGACATCGTTCCACTTCCCCTCGGGAATGGGTAACTGCTGCAAAAGCCCTACTAGTTGCTGATGCTCCACCTTAACCTGTTTACAGGTGGAACACCTCATGATGAAACTAGAAATATCTCTCTTCATGCCTGGCCACCAATACTGTCAGTGTAGATCATGATACATCTTGGTGACACCAGGATGAACTTCCCAAACTGAGGAATGAACGTCCTGCATCAGCTCCTCACATATTTCTATTGGCACCCATACGCACTCACTACTGGAAATAGCACCTATACCCATAGTTTTAAACCGTGGGTATAGCCCTTGAAACTGTGGGCTGTAGTTCCATCGCAATAGGCCTATACTCACGGTTCTTTTCAAACCGTGGGTATAGACCCAGAAAAATTTATATTACCCATGGTTCATTGCACTATAGGTATAGATGTATACCCACGGTTTCATAACTGTGGGTATACAGCAGCATACTGATTTGCAGCTGCTGCAAAAAATTTCCCACGGTTCAAATGAACCGTGAGTATAGATGTATACCCACGGTTTCAAAACCGTGGGTATACTGATTTACAACACCAGAAGTTTCCCACGGTTCAATGAACCGTGGGTATAGGAAGGTTCCCTGCAGCAGAGTAGCTGTACCTCAGATTCACCTCGCTTTACAATTCTGCACCTCTACGATTCTGCACCTATAAATATTCTGCACCTAAAAACAGAATATGAGATCATACATGGATCTTTACATCACCAAGAATCCAACAATTACCCATGAATCATCATGAATAAAAACCCAATGAAAGAAAGAGTAAAATCAACACAATATTCTACATCATTGAGCAATGTTATTCAGCCCCTTTCTGAGCCAAAATGTTACATTCAAGGAGTAAACATCCAAGAATAAAACCTTACACTTATACCTCGGTATAAGGCATCCATTAATTGATTACAAGGTAAAAACCAAGGGGATTCACTACCCAAAGTCTAGCATCACCTATCCTGGCTATACTAGCCTCCATCATACTTGAATGACTCATCACAATCCCATTTACATATGTTGATAACCCAACCCACATACCCTTTAAAAAGATCGTGTTTTTTATTTTAAAGGTACATGACTTGTACTCCCCCTCTAAGGGACCTACTGCATCAAAACGGGCCTCATCCTTTAGATTTTAAACCAAAATCATAGGTCTCATATGGGTACACAAACATGTACATGAAAATGAAGGCATTGTTATAGAAGTTCCATAGAATCATCATGTGCTTTATTTAGTGTTTTAACATATTCATTCTAGAGTGACTAGGATGAGACCCTTTCTTCAATCACCAGGCCTAGTGAACCAGGAGCTTCCAAGAAGAACCGGACCCATTTCAAAGATAGTTCTCTAATTTAAATTTTTTGATGGTTAAACACATGATCCTCCTCCTCCCCCTGCCCAGACCCTCCCCCTCCCTCCCCACTGCCCAGCCCTCCCCCTCCCACCCTGCCCAGCCCTCCCCCTCCCCCCTGCCCAGCCCCTCCCCCTCCCTCCCCACTGCCCAGCTCTCCCCCTCCCCCCTACCCAGCCCTCCCCCTCCCAGCCCTCTCCCTCCCCCCTGCCCAGCCCTCCCCCTCCCCCCTGCCCAGCCCTCCACCTACCCAGCCCTCCCCCTCCCCCCTGCCCAGCCCCTCCCCCTCCCTCCCAACTACCCAGCCCTCCCCCTCCCCCCTGCCCAGCCCTCCCCCAGCCCAGCCCCCCTCCCCCTCCCTCCCCACTGCCCAGCCCTCCCCTTGAATCTCCCTACATGAAATATGTAGATGCATGACATGTTTTATTTGGATGTAGACCCAACCAGGTAAGGTACTGCAACTGTTAGAAAACATCCTAAAATTTTGATAATGTACTACAACTCACTGTATTACAGAACAGATTATAACAGAAAACAAATCTAAAATAGGGTGTCCAAATAAATATGTTCCCTTAAGGTATGATTATTTAACGTAATACAACTCACTGTAATAAAAAACAGATTATAACACAAGAAATACCAGTCAAACTCATGAAAGTTGTGATTATCACTGTATCATTTACTGCTTGAGTTATAAACAATATAAAATTCCATACATCCTATCCTATTGAAGAGTTAGTTGGGAAAAAATACCTTCATCAATACTCGCTGAGACATAAATGATACACATCTCTTAATTTTCTTCTCCATGCTTGTAAATTGAAGGCATTCATTCCATCAGCCCATGAACATTCACCAATATTTCGATTCATCGCTATGCTGGGATGAGAACAATCAAAGTATGTCTAGTAACTCTTAGACATGACCCACAAAAATCAATATACAGTGGAGTCAATAGTGAAAATATATCACCTGCATTCATATGTTGGATGAAAGGGAGGTTAACTCCATGATTTTACGACCAATAACCTGCATTTATATAGTGTGTAAATGAAAATGAAAAATGATGCATGGTAGGGAGGTTAATTACACAATTTTAGGAAAACATACATGTTGTAGAGATCTTTCACTTATTAGTGAAGGATTCCCTTGATCTCTTCATGTGCAGAGTGAGTCACCTGCAATATATAAATAAAAATAATCAATATTCATCTTAAAAGATGAAGTGCGTAATAACGTATCAAAAAGTATTATGCGAAGGGAAATACTGAAAATTGTCTAGGAGATTATTTCAACGATATTAAGAGAACATACCTATTGCGGGGTGAGTAACTCATCGGTCAAGATTCGATTGAAGTGGCTGCTCTGGGCGGTTTTGTTAACATCCACACCACCCATGCACTTGCTTTGTGTTTCCAGCGCACCCTTCAAGAACACATTCAGCTTCCAGAATTTTGATTCACTCTGCATCCCACATACCAATTATGGTCGGAAACAGAGAGGAAACAGAGCATTTGTGCTGCATTGAATAGTCAGAAATGTCAGGTTTAATGATAGCAACCAGAAGTGTTTACCTTCAACTGGAAGACAGTGCCCCATTTATGATTGTTCATAAGGCGCTGAAGAAAGGTGATGTCCTGGGAGTGGTCGATCCTCTAATGCGCCATGGTAATCAACTAAATCAGCTGAAAATTCATTTCTGGGAGCACTTGAAGTCCTACTATGTTGTTGGAAGCTCAAAAGTTATCTTCCATCATACTAAATAACCTGGCTCCAATTATCATATGCCTTCTTCAGCAAGGTGTCCACGTATACCTACAAAGAGCCAATAATGGAAGCACATATTAGGTTTTAAAAGCCCCATATTCAATTGCCACCCGAGATAATATGTTGGGTAAGAGAGAATTGAATCATTTCATTTTATTAAGCTTTGTCCATACTATTATTAAATACTACCTTCGGTCCACAGTATAAGCAAAAAATAACGGTTTCACAATAACTAAGAAAATCAATTAAAAGTTGTTTGAAACATTCAATTTATCAGAAATTATAATATATTAGGTAAAATATTATTAGTTCAACAACATGAAATTCATTTTCATAATTAATGAAGATCATTTGTGGAAGCAATTAATAAAATACGCTAATTTTTCTTATACTTTAGACCATGAAAACACCTTATTTTATTCTTTATATTGTGGACAGAAACAGAATAATGTAAAGCATTTGGCATGTGTTGTTTAACTCACAGGTCACTGAGATTGGCTAATAGGACAAGTGACTGTGACCCTATATGGTTGGAAAGGAGAGGACAGATTTTCAGTTTCCCATTCCCCACCAGCCCCTCCCCCCTGCCTAGCCCCATCCCCCCTACCCAGCCCCATCCCCTGCCCAGCCCCATCCCCCCTGCCGAGCCCCATCCCCCACCACCCCATCCCCCATGCCCAGCCCCATCCCCCCTGCCCAGCCCCATCCCCCACCAACCCCATCCCCCCTGCCCAGCCCCATCCCCCACCAGCCCATCCCCCCTGCCCAGCCCCATCCCCCACCAGCCCCATCCCCCCTGCCCAGCCCCAGCCCCCACCAGCCCCTCCCCCCTGCCCAGCCCCATCCCCCCTTCCCAGCCCCATCCCCCAAATAGCAGGAGAAATGTTAACCATTTTTAGATGATAGTGATGTTAAACATGTTTTTCAAAAAATGTATAGATTATAGATAGCATAAATCACACTAATCAGAAGATTACATGAAAAACTTGTTTGTCATCAAAACAAATTTAAGTACTGTAGGTTCTTAAGAAGATAGCACAAATACTAAAAATGTACATATTACATGATAAAGAGGTTTGTCAACATTGGTTACCAGAGAAGGTGTTAGTTCCATCTTTGTGGTTCATTGTCATGATAAAACAGATAGAAAAAATTAAAATATTTATGAAAATGCTAATATTTAAATGTACATACTCCTGTAACTGTAGACAATTACGAGATGGAAAGAACATTTTGTTTTCATGACTTAGAATACACTTTCTATATTGAATTAATAGACATGTGTTTATGTTAATGGAATTAAATTAGTAGTCATTAAATATAACTATTGAATACCTGAGCAGTGGACATATTCAAGGTTGTAGTATCAAATCAGGTGCCAATGCTTGCAGTCCCTGGAGAAGACCTAATATTTTGATGCTCCAATCATGAATTTTTAAAATTAACATAACAATAATAATAATTTCAATTTTTAATAAAACAAATTAAATACCAAAGAAATTTTACCTGGATATATTCGATGCCACTACTTATGAAGATGCATTGCTTTGATCTCCCTATTCAATAATGAGGAAAATTTTATTATTTGGTGTATTTTGTTTTCTAATATAAATAGAAATTTTTATACACTCCTACCTACCCGAATGTCTTCAAATAATTCAGTAAATATGCTGATGTAGTTGTCATTATTGTTGATGAAAATTACTTTGTAGCTCTTATGTTCAAAAGAAGCATTCAGATTCACGTCACAGAAGATGAGTTCAAGTTCATATAGTAAACCACATGCTGATGTGTTGATGCTCTCCAACAATAGTAAAATGATACACACGAAATTAAATGTCCATTAAAATTCGATGTAGCCTACTCCTGCATTGAAAAATAATTAAACAAAAGTACTATAAATATAAATAGATGATATTACAGGCATATTAAAAAATAATAATTTTTAAATCTAGTAGAATCTTAATGAGATCCCAAAAAGGAAACAGTACAACTAATTAAAAAGGAATAAGAAACATAAAAGAATAAAAATTTCAAAGATACCTGGACCCCTAACTTGAATAGTATACATTGTGACCAGAAAACAGAAATCTATAGCAGTTGTTTCAAGGATGTTCATATCACAGCTATTCTTGTACATGGAGGCCTGCAAGAAAATTATCACACATCAAATTTCACCCTATAAAACAAACTAACTCAAATTGGGTTGAAATTCCAAAAACATCTGATTTGTGATTATTCGGGATCATTTTCATACAAGGAAGAGAGTTGGGGAGACTTCCCCATGGAAACCATATCCAATCCAATGGTCATCGCACTGCTTGAGAAGAAAACAATGGACTTACTCAATGAGGGTGCCAATGCCCACATAAAAATTCCGATGACTAAAAATGCAATGTGATGCATGCGAAATTCTAAACAAATAAAACAACAGCATAAAACATCAACCAGTTTAATAATGATTAAATGTTCATCGAAACTTCATACATTAATTTTACACTCTTTAATGGACACGTCAAGGCCTTCAGTAGAAGAACCCAACCCTTGTAAGGCACATTGCAATGCCATTGTCAAAACTATTTGTAATGATGCTTGACCTGAAATCATAAATCACAATAATGAAATGATAACAATATCATGTGTTCATTAATTACTAGAGTAGAAATATTAATTTTAATCTTTCAAATAAGATGATATCTCAATTTTACCCTTTTCAATGCCATTGATGCTGGAAGATGAATCAGCATCACCTAAACTGGAGATTTCACCCATACATTGAAAACATTAAACAACCAAACATGAAATTGCATCCTATTATGAAAATATGAGTCTGGGGTGAAATTGGATATTTGAGGATCCGGTTGAGTAAAAAGAAAACATGTCATGATGTAAAAAATGGTGTGGTAAAACCATACCTTTAGCGACAGTGGATAAGTCGACACTGTGTCCAGCTCCTCCCCCAGCCCCTCCCCCTCCCCACCTCCCCCTCCCCCTCCTTCCCCACTGCCCAGCCCCTCCCCCTCCCTCTCCACTTCCAAGCTCCTCCCCCTCCCCCTCCCTCCCCATTGCCCAGCCCCCCTTGCCTAGCCCCTCCCCCTCCCTCCCCACTGCCCAGCCCCCCCTGCCCAGCCCCTCTTCACTGCCCAGCCCCCTACCCAACCCCTCCCCCTCCCTCCCCAATACCTAGAGGGGACAATGTTTTTTCCTGGTCTACAACGGACTCTTCCTGGATGCTCTACACCTAACACCTGACTCAAATGATCATTTGCCCCTATGTTGTCAGCTTCCTCCTCCACGGACTCCAAGGCAGACTGTTGAAATTATACACATATTAAATTATGAATTTCATATAAATGTTTGAAATATATATAAAAAAACATACAATTTTTTCTTGTGTTTGTGAATTAACTGAAGTTCCATCTTTTCTTTTCCCACTGAAGCAGAATAATTTGGCACGAGGTACAAGACCTTCAATGCCCCATTCAGCTTGCTGCATATGAGAAATTCACAAATTTGGATTACAACCATATATGATAAATACAAAAAACTGGATTGAACATACTCGCCGCTTCTCATGATCGGGCATTGTAGTGTGCCCCAATGTGTGTAGATATATAATTTCATATTTGTTTTTTTTTGTTTTTCGCTGACACTTCCTAAGAAACAAAAAAACAATACAAGTAATAATAATTAAATTTTATATAAAAACCATTAAATATGGGTAGTACCTTATACTATTCAGTCTTCTAATGTGCGATCATTTTTTGATATTCACTTTTTGGACAGTCAGGGTTTGTGGGTACACCCTCTAACTCAGTACCCACTCTGCTCCTCCAATCAATATGTAACTCATACTTGTATGACCGCCAATAATCTCCAAGATCACTCAACCTAGCAGCTTTGGAAGCTTCACCGTTAGGAAAGTTAAATCAACTCTGCAATGAAAATGTTAAGTCATATAAATACATTAATAATATGAATATAAATTTATAAAATTTTTGTACCCATATCTGCGCCCATTCCCTATCCTTGATGTCAACACTGATATGTCTCCATGAGACCGGTTCCACCGGAACGATATCATGATATTTGGCTAAAGTATCCATGAAACTTCTACACTCCTTAGCATTTTTACCTACCATTTGATTTTGAGGATTGTAATCCACCATAATCTGAGTTTCGCGGTTCCAGGAATCCCGCATTCAAGTGCGCCCATGTCGCCTACTAGAAGATCCCACTAAATAACATGAGAGGTGAAAAGAGAAGAGTTAAGTGACAATACAATAGGACAAAAGTGAAATACTATAATTTGAAACATTTATAATAAAAAAAACCTGATGAAGGCTCCTGAATAAGCTGTGAGGCATCCGTGGACTGTGCTGGATCAGCATCCTCCGAAGGAAGTGTCTATTCCACAACATGCTCCAGTTGATCTTCATGAATAGGAGTGGAAACTGAAGTAACAGACTCAATATGTGTAGGATGGATGTTAGGAAAAGTAGGCGGTGTAGACATGCCAGAATATGCGTAGTATGTCTGGGGATACATGAATGGATATGGAAATTTTGGAGGTGAGAACATCGGTCGAGTCGGCATGGACATGGAATGGGAAAAAGAGGGTAAATGGGATGATGAAGGCAGCATGTATGGGAACATCCCATGGGTCTCAATCGGAGGGCGGACATGTGTGGTAGATGGGATGTCCACTGATGGGTCAGTATGGGGAGTAGTAAGACGGGAGCTCTGCCTAGGTCTATGAGGATCCCTGCTCGGTCCCATACTAGGAATAGGAATCTCTGAAATTATATATCCCTAAAATAAATTTGATCAAAAATATGAACTTCTTATTATATGTAATTCGGAAGAGAAATATTATAATTATTATACTCAATAAAGAAAACTCACTCTCGTGTCTAACAGGATCAACATCAAATAATATTTTCTTGCGAGCTTCTGTCGTTTTCTTCATAATCTGTATAAGAATGAAATAAATATTTTTTAGCAAAAATTTCTACAAATCATACATCCAAATTAGAAGCCAATGAATACAAAAAAATGTCATAACATCTTTCAGTAATGATAATTTACAACCAAGTTATACAATTTTTAAAACCACATTTTAAACCCAATTTTCTGAATTGAAATTAATATAATTAAATAAAATGAAACCAAAAAATACTAAAACAGACATATCATTCCAAACTAAAACTAAATTAAAGTAATTACATTTGTACCAACCTAAGAAACTCACGTCAAGGTAAACTGAATGAAATCTAAATATATATGGTTGCTTTTATATATTACCCTCCACTACCTCAGGTTCAACATCATCTCTCACAAGGGGACAATTTGTGTCATCAAATACAATATTTTGGCAAACACCGATGGGGGCATCAATGGTGACAATTTCATCCCCAACATAATGAAAAATATGTCTTGGGATTACTTCATTAATGACACCGTAATCAGGTTTCAGATGATCTTTCACATAAAACACTTTTTTTCCATTGATGCCAAAATGTATGGTTCATCGGTATGCATGAATCGACTTTTGTCAATAACTCTAAATCCGCAATCATAAATAAATGTACCATGTCGTGTCATTGAATCAAACCATTTACATTTTATCATAGTGACTCAACCTTGAGATTAGTAATCCAATAACAATATTTTCTCAACCAGTCCATAATAATACACATCTTCATATCGAGGTCGACTATCTGATGCACTGGCATAACAATATGTTCTAGTAGTTAACATAACTCCATCATGTTGTGTTCTCATTTTCACCGCTTTATCAATTGTAACAAATTTATATCCATTTATTATTAAATATTTTCAGTCACGAACCAAAGAATTGGGACCAAAATCTAATGCTCTTAATTCTTGAGAAATGAAGTTAGCAGGTAAACTCAATACCTGGAATACATATGAGTAATATAATTAAATATGTATCTATATTTTAGGTATATAATGTAATGGTCATACCTTTGATTTCAACCAAGCTGGGAACTATTGGCTATGCATAGCCTCTCTCCTTCTCAATGGCAAAGATCGATGAACTCTACTTATAATTTGTTTATGTTCTCTACATAAAATGACAATAAAAGTATAAGGTATATGTGATATGATATCGTATGAGATAACATATATATATATTCAAATTACTTACTTGATATAGGCATCGAACAAACCACAATTAAACAAGACTGTATGATGTGCCATATTCCGCTCTTCAAAGCTCAATGTAACCAATGTATATGACCCGACAATTCCACCTGTTTGGGGAAGAGATGGAAATGAGGTCTGAATTTCCTCATATTACTCATCTTCATTTCTCATTGGTCGATTATGTCTTGTGCTCACATCAGACAAATACATTGAAAAAAATCCATACATTCTTGGGCCAGATAACTCCTCACAATGGAACCTTCAGGATAATTCTTATTTCAGACATATGATTTCAAAGTGCACATATTTCTTTCAGTGGGATACATCCACCAAAAAGCGATTGGTCCCCCAAGAAGTGTCTTAGTTGGAAGATGAACTGTTAAATGCAACATGCAAGTGAAAAAGGATGGAGTAAATTTTTTTTCCAACTCACACAGAATTAACGGAGCCTCTTGCTGCATTTTTATCAATAATGATTTGGATAACCTTATTTGCACAAAGGTCTCTAAAAAATGACACAACCGAATCACTTCCACCCTTACATTATTGGATATAAAATGCCGAATTGTTATTGTAATCAATTCATGAAGCAGGATGTGATAATCATGAGTTTTTAGGGATTTCAATTTCAAATGTCTTCTGTTGACTCGTTTAGATATGTTGCTAGAATAGACATCTGGAACCTTTATATTCTCCAATATTTCCAGAAATTGATCTTTCTCTACCGGTGTCATCACATAAGAAGCACAGGGAACTTTCCATTTGTTTTCACCAATACAAACAGGATGTAGTTCTGGTCGAATACCCCAATCCAATAAATCCCGACGAGATCGGAAGTCATCTTTGGTCTTCCCCTTAATATTCAAAAGAATTGCAAGCAACATTTCACATATATTTTTCGCAATATGCATTACATCTAAACAATGATGTAACAAATTAGTAGAACAATATGGAAACACACAAAAAAATACTTCTCTTTTTCCAATTGTAAGTGACTTCAGTATCAGCATTATTCCTCTTTTGAGATTTCAACTGACCTTTCCCTAATGAAAAGATGAAATATTTAAATTCATCAAGCACATCACTTCCTGACATATGTTGAGGTGGTTCTTTAGTGTCAACATTATTATCAAACCTCCGACGATTCTTCCTGTATTGATGATCCATTGGCAAGAATCGGTGATGCCCCATGAAACTAAAACTACGACGATATTTAAGCCTTATCGATCGTGTATTCTTCATACAAACGGGACATGATAGTTTTCCCTTCGTGCTCCACCCAGACATCATTGCATAGGCAGGGAAATCATTTATGGTCCATAGAAGGGAAGCACGCATCTGAAACATATTCTTTGAAGAAGCATCAAATGTCTGCACACCTAAATCCAAAATTTGTCTCAACTCTTTTATTAAAGGCTGAAATTAGACATCTATATCATTACCAGGATCTGAAGGTCCAGATATCAGTATACTCAAGAAAGTGAAAGGTTTTTCCATACACATCCACGGAGGAAGATTATAAACATGGATAAAAACCGACCACGTGCTATGAGCAGTAATCATCTGACCAAATGGATTAAAACCATCACATGATAGGCCAATCTGACATTACGCACCTCAGCTGCAAAATCAGGATGTTGTGCATCAAATGTCTGCCATGCTAATCCATCTATAGGATGGACCAGCTCATCATTACCTTTAATTCTATCAACATCATGCCATCACATATTGACTGAGATTTCTGGAGACATGAATAGATTTTGAAGTCTAGTAATCAATGGAAAGTGCCACATGACTTTCTGTGGCACACGAGATGGTGTTCCATCTGCATTTGTCTTCCATTGAGATGTACCACATTCTTTACAGTCATTACGGTCAGCTATTTCCTCTAAATATAAACTACAATATTTCATACAAGCATGGACTTTATTAGTATAAAATCCAAGTTTCTTAATTAACTTCCATGCCATGTAATGATTGGAGGGAATATCTACACCATCAGGAAGAAAGTCCTTCAAAAATGTAAGAATATAATCAATGGCGGTATTAGAAATCCCATACATGGTTTTTCCATGATATAACTACATTAAAAATTCCAACTTGGTCATTTTAGTACATTCTTGATATACTGGAGTTCTGGAATCATCCAATAAAGTTTTCACTCTCTCAATATCATCGTCTTCAACATTTTCCTCATGTGTACTGATATCATTGTCTTATTTCACCAGCATGCTATCTCCCTCGGAATGATGCACATATGGAAACCGATCAAATATCAAATTATCCATGTCACTTCGTTCATTTAGTTTATGAATAGTCGAAGATTGACTCGTCTCTCCATGGTGAAACCAAACATTATAGTTATCTTGAAATCCCAATTTCGTTAAATGGTAACTAACTTCTTCTCGTCTTAACCATGGTCTTCCAACACAATTATAGCAGGGACACTGTATACAACCTCCATCTAATGCATTTTTAAATGAAAAATATAAAAAATTCTCCAAATTACTTTGAAACTCGGTGGAAATCTGATCGGTACGATACATCCAGCTTCTATCCATTCTATAACAAGAAAAAAAATTACCATTCAATCTACAATGTAAATCATATTTAAAAAATCCATTATAATCAATTTTATTATTAAATTAATCAATGCATATTAGTAGCTAGCAAAACATATTTAATGACAAGAGGAGTCCATGATTGAATAAGTAGGAAAAAATAAAAAAGGTCTACCTTGAGATGTAAACTAAAGAAAAAAGATACAAAAGTCACTCCCAAGTGGTCATTTATGGGGAATAAAAAAGAAAATTTCAATATAAAATACTCCTTTATAGATATAGAGGCGTTATACACATGGGAAGAAAATTTTATTTTAATAATATGAATTTATAATTTTATAGATTATTAGGTAGGGGTTATTTTATGGGGAATAAAACATTCAATGAAAATAGAGTAGTTATAACTTTAATGTTTTGGAATTAATATTGAAAAAATGTTTCAAGGTATCCTACAAATTTTGTACAAGATGATGCTTACAAGATATAATTTTTTGGATTCTATTGGAACTTCAGAATATTTGTTCATATGGAAAAGATATGTTTTTTAAAAAAGACATCATGATATACTTGGGAGTATTGAGAATCAATGTTTGGGGGTTTCAACCCCTTTAAAGGAATAAAAGTTAGAAACGTATTGTAAATTATATATATAAATCACATAACATGTTTGATATTCTTGAATAAGTCTATGGAAGGTGTGACCATCCTATTCAAGATGAAAATGAACGCCTCATCAATATACCATCCTAAAAATATTTGATTTTTAATACTCAAAATCATCAAAAGAAGAATAGAAAAGTGAAGGAGAAAGATTTAGTTGTTGAAGTTTCACCCAAAATATCCAAAGGGGAAAGTCCATGGATCTTGGAAAGTGGATGTTCTGCTCACATGAGATTTTTTGGTTTTGAAAATTCTCAAAACAAAAAACAAGAGAAATTTATGTATTTAAATGCGTGTATAAGCCATTATGCCTTGGGTTAGTTTATAAGGTTATCATCCCCTATCAACTATCTCATGTCATACTACAATGTCATCATTCCCCACTTCCGGACTCCATTAATGCCTCAAGGCCTTCATTCCCTTCTATTTTTCATTCAAGACCCCACCATATTCATCATGAATCACATCTCAAATTCTCCCCCTATATAGGATTAATGAATTCATGAAGGATCCACTTTTAACTTTGATACAAGATAGTATAAATCTACTATCCATACACACATACACATATATATATATATATACCCAAGTCATAGTAAGGAAACTTTTTATCTATATAGTGGCATAAGAATATCATTTTAAAAGAATTATCATGGTCTGTACACACACGCATGAGTATTTCATATCATACATTTTTATATAATTTCAAAATCATAACATGGTATGAACTTCTTGCATTAGACATATTGAAGCCCAACATCAATGTTCACCACTTGAATCAATATCACAAACCAAAGATCCATGGAAGCATCCCCAAATCACTACATGAGTATTCAAGGGTTATGATATATGATGAAGAACATGTTATGGGATGGGATCATTTTAGATCTATCCATAAAGATACTAAAAAATTAAGAGATCTAGATGGATCTGAGAATGATCAGGAAAAACCATCTTTCCATATTTATTATCCATGTAAATATAGAAAGGATCACATTGGATATCATTGTAAATCCTAAACCTGGATAAGAAATCTGAGATCTAGTTCCTCTACAAGGATAATAAATAATATCTAGAAATAATAAGAATGACAAAAAAAAAAATGATAAATTATATTTAAATCTCAGGGACTGATTAAATTCTATGTAAATGGTTTGGTTGCTTGGCTTAAAAAATAATGCTCTAACCATGGGAAGTTCACTACCTATTCAAGTCACCTGCAGGGTTTGGAGACATAGTTTTGTAAACCCTATGACAATCATGATGTTGATTCTCTTTATATTTACATAGTTACCATGGAATTGTTTCCATGATAGCTCTAAAAGTACCCCACCATATATCACCCACTACTCCTCTCCAATAGGCTTAATAGTTATGTTGGGGGACTACACTATTCCCTCTAACCATTATCACCATTAAATTATTCAACCCCCCCCCCCAATCTCCTAAAATATACCCAATACATCACCCAATAAATGTAATAACTCAAATAAACTCTTAATAAAGGCTAAAAATAAGGCATAATGCACCTAGAAAGTGAGTGGTTGTTCCATTATCCCCCTCTAATGACTTTTTGACCATAATATGTGTCTCTAGAGGTCTAAATCTAACAAGTAGGTCTAGTAATACTAAACATATGATTCCTTATCACATTTATCTTCTTTAATATGTATGTTCTTCCATAAAACCTTAACAAGAGGCTTCATCTTCATTCACAGTTCCTTTATTCACCGATCAACAATCCATATTGGACCTTTCTCAAACAAATCATTTACCCCCAACACAACATTCTCAATATCAATTACATTTGAAGGATAATTATTGAAATTTATAAGTAGGAACGCATGGGAAACATCATATATAATAGAAAACTGATGAATTTGATGATACCCAGAGGAGAGGGAGCTGAGAGGGGGGAGCAGGGGCGTCGCCTGAGCTGGGGGCAGCAGGCGAAGGCCTGGATGTTGAGGAAGAGGCGAAGTCCGGGAGGTCCAGTTCGAGAGCGGAGGCGAAGGCTAGGAGGTGGAGCCGGGAGGAAGGGTTGAAATGGGGGGAGCGCGGCGGAGCCGGGAGGCGGAGCCGGGAGGCAAAAAAAGTATCTGATGAACCTAGAAAAATATCGCCCTCTATACAAATCATGGAAATAAAAAATGAAATGATATTTCTCCCCTTTATACAATAAACATAACACTATTTTTGTTTGAATTTTTGAAGTGTAAACATTTCATGGATAGTTGCATAACTTTAAATTGCACAACATAATTAATGGGAATAGTACGATTCTATGCTTACCATACAAGTTAGGTATAGCTTCACACCATAACATTTTGTCTAGAAATCATTATTTTACTCTGCATGGATGGGCCTATGGAATTAAAACACATTGAATAAGTCATAATTTATGGGAAAAAAATATTTTATTTGGGATATTATACTAGTTAAATTCTATAGTAAAGTGTTTTCATTTCAGCATTGAGGACAACATTGATGATCCTTGGGTGTTCACGTGTCATTTTTAAGGCTATGTATAGTGTCAAACACCTTGTAAAGAATATCATATGCTCAAACTAGTTATCATTTCTATAGGATATGTCACCATTCCCCATGATTGAGTGAGAATGAATTATTAGGGTATAAAAGGACCCTTGAAGAGACTAAACCACAAGCACTTCATATACTTGTATTACTTTTATATATTTCATGGTCTTATCAAGACTTCTTAAATTAATCACACCCTCTATAATATCTTATCCATGTAATACCATCACTCCTACTGATATTTTCCCTCATTTTGGGAGTCCCACATGGAGATATAGATGATAGTTTTTATGCCCGCAATGATCGTTTTAGGGAAACTGATGGCTAAAGGATTATGTATAGTAATAGAGGATAACATGGTGCTAATTAGGGAGATCTTGTCTCATAAGGATAGAAATTATTGTTTTAATTAGTTTTATGACCAGTAATAATATTTGTTAAATAATAAAATTGATAAATATGAATCTTACATGAAGAAAATAATGAACCCAAGAAATCCAAAGGAAAATCATTCATATAGATTCTAAGAGAACATTTAAGGAATTTTGAACATTTGGACAAGAAGTTATCAGAAATTTACACACTACAGTTAGGTGGGTTGATTTATTTCCCACTTTATCGACCATAATCGGTCAAAAATAATTTTGAAGCTTTGGATAAATTTGTCTATACCCTAAGCAGAATGACATATACAAAAAAACATACAAGAAATTCTAGAAAAATGAGGGAAATTGAAGTGAAATGACAAGGGGAAATAAAAATCAGTCACTTATTCAATGAAAATCAGCTAGTAGAAATTTTGTAGTCAAATTTATGAGGAATTTGATATAAGAATCAGTGATTAGTTTAAAAAGAATAAAAAATCAAAGAGAAAAAATTATAAACCTAAATGGAATGAATCGGTGGGGATGTTGCCGGAAGAGAGGGATCCGACAGGGGGAAGGGGAACATCGCTGGAGCTGGAGGAAGGGAGGCGGATTCCGAGACGTTGAGGTGGAGATGAAGGCCGGGAGGTCGAGGTCGGGAGCGGAGGTGGAGGCCGGAGAGGAGATGAGATGGCCGGGAACCGGTGGTCGGATGGCCAGGAGGCGGAGGTTGGAGAGGGGAGTAGAGGGATGGGAGGAAGAGGTCAGATAGCTGGGAGGCAGTGGTCGGGGAGGAGAGGAGAGGGTCGGAGGTGGAGGTCAAGAACCTAGGGGATGAAGAGAATCGATGGGGGAGCGCAAAAGTGAGGAGGATATCCCGATGGGGGGGTGAAATTGTGGATTGAATACCCACAGTTTTAATAAAACTGTGGGTATTGATAAGAAAAAAATGCCTATTCTCACGGTTTGATAAACCGTGGGAATATTTGCTTGGGGATAAACCCATTTTCCAGTAGTGACCCCTGGAAAATCAAGATATCATCCTCGCCTACGGTCCATCCAGGAATAGGGTCCTCTCCTGACATGCTTTCTCGTAGGACCAGGCCTTCAAGATCTGATAGCTACCTCATTCACACCCGATCGAGAAGAGTAGATGTAACAGCCATAGAGGAAAGAAAATTATACCCCTATCTGTCATGAACCTCCAAATGAATCTCATAGAACATAGCCAGAAGTTGTCACTCACTGCTGGCCTCCTGAACTACCTGTATCTGAGACCTCCTGCTCAACGCATCTTACACTGCGTTGCCTTTCCCAGGCGTTTAGGCAAGCTCAAAGTCAAAAGACTGAAGGTACTCAACCCACCTACGTTGTCTTGAGTTCAATTCACATTGATTGAAGATGTACATGAGACTTTTGTGGTCCGTGAAAACCAAAAATGATCTCCCATAAGATAATGTCTTCAACTGCATAAGGCATGAACAACAGTAGCCAACTCGAGATCATGCGTCGGGTAATTCCTATCATGTGGTCTCTACTTCTGAGATCCGTACGCAATGACTCCTTCTCCCTACATAAGTACAGCTCCCAGCCCGACACCTAAATCATCACAATACATAGTAAAACTCTTTCTTGGCTCTGAAAAAACTACTATCGGTGTTGAAGTCAACCTCCCTTTCAACTCCAAAAAGGCTGAATCACAAGAATCTGACCGCAAGAACTTCGCTCCCTTCTTAGTCAGGCTCGTAAGTGGCACTTCTAAGCGTGAAAAGTCCTGTATGAAACATTTGTAGTATCCAGACAGCCCTAGATACCTCCGTACCTCAAAGAAGTTCTTCGGATGCTCCCAAGAAACTACTGCTCTCACTTTCTCCAGGTCTACTAATACTTCTGTCTCTGATATAACATGACCCAAGAAGTGAATATGGTCCATCCAAAAATGGAATTTTGAGTTCTTAGCATATAATGGATGCCCTCTCGGTGTACTCCAAACGATCTCAAGATGTGTGGCATGGTCGAGTCGAGCGTGAGAGTACACCAAGATATCATCCACAAAGACCACCATGAAAGAATCCAAGTATGGATGGAACACTTGGTTCATCCGGGCCATGAAAACTACAGGCGCGTTCGTGAGACCGAACGACATAAACATATACTCTTATAGACCATACCTGCTATGGAAGGCTGTGAGATGCATATCTGATGGTCTAACGTGCAACTGATGGTAACCTGACCTCAAGTCGATCTTTGATAACACCCAGGCTCCTTGAAGCTATTCAAAGAGATCATCAATCCTAGTCAAGGGATATCGGTTCTTGATCATCAACTAGTTCAGCTTCTGATAATCCACACAAATTATGAGGGTACTGTCTCCCTTCTTCGCAAACAGGATAGGTGAACCCCAAGGAGAAATACTGGGTCAGATGAAACCCTTTGCATGTAACTCCTCCAATTACTTCTTAAGCTCCTGAAACTATGGTGTAGCCATCCTATAAGGAGGAATAGACATTGGTGTCACTCCTGGAATGATCTCATTAGAAAATTCTACCTCATTCTCTGGAGGCAAACCTAAAAAGTATTCTGGAAAGACATCTCTAAAACGATCTGCCACTGGACGAAAGTCCATCTGTGAAGTTCCCTGGTCATCCAAATATAAACAAGAAATCTTGGTTGTAACTCCTCCTAACCCATGATGCTCGGGTCCCGCTCTGCTTACCTGGACATCCCATTCGCCCCTATAAATAAATAATCTGCCCTCTGGTGACGTAAAACTCACCCTACGGCGATAACAGTCGATGACTGCCTGGAAGAGAACTAACTAGTCCATTCCAAGAATGACATCATAGCCTGTCATCTCTATGAAATACAGGTCCCATAAGAAGTGATAGCCACCAACCTCAAGAGGGAACTCCTTGCACTGATGCACACTAGCCGTTCTAATCCCTGACAGAGTGTCCAGTGTCAAGATATCCGCAGAAGAAAAGATACAGATCCCAAGGATCTCTGCAACAGCAATAGAGATAATGCTATGGGAAGCTCCTGTATCGAAAATAATAGAAGCTAAAACTGAGGCAACTAAGATCGTAACTCGAACTGTAGAAAGTCCAGGATACTTCTCCTGCGGGGTCTACTCCACTGCAAAAGTCTGGCCTATACCAAGGCCATGTGACCCTGCCTGACCACTCTGAGCTGATCTGCCCTGATGTCACTGAAAACCTGGTGATTGGAAACCACGTCCATGACCTCCACCTCGGCCTGAATGGATGAAAAAACTCAAGTTTCTATACTGGTGAGAAACTGGTAGTGCTTCTCCTGAACGAGGAGTCATAGAAGAACCCTTGTCACCAGCTACTAGTGAGAGGATCTGATAGAATAACTGAAGATGGCCCATCTTGCCGCAAGATCGGTACTCCACTGGGTCCCTCGGGCAATGTGTCCTCATATGCCCGCTCCTCCTACATAGTAAGCATACCACCTGGCTACCAGAAGATGTATCCCGCCTACTCTAAGCTCCTCATGCAGTCTCCCTACGGTGCTTCCTGCTATCAGCTGGTGGAGCACTAACTCTGTATGCCGAACCTCCCTAGCTCACAGCTCCAAGATCTCTCAAATTGTGCTCGTTGATCAGCGCCTGGTTGACTATAGAAGATATCGAAGTCAACCTGAAGATGTTCACCTGAGATTGGATATCCTACTTGATACCGTCCTCAAGATTCCATGTAAGGAACAAATCATCTTCCCCTAGAAAGGGTGTAAATCGCTTCTACTCAGTGAGGTGAGAGGAATACTCCAAAATAGAAAGATTACCCTTCTCTAAACTCATAAGCTCTTGGGCTCAATCGTCCCTCAAGGTCTCGGGATAGAAGTAATCACAGAAGGTGTGTTGAAACTCATTCCAAGCCATATTCTCTTGGAGTCCCGCCTATGAGATCACATCCCACCATCTCTTGACGGAATCCCAAAGCATGTACATAGTGAGCTTGATCCTCCTCTCTGGAGGCGTCTCCCGATGCTTGAATATTGTCAACAAGGCTTTTAGCCATGACTCTACAGCCTGAGGTCCTCCTCCCCCTGTGAAAGTGGGAGGATGTTGCTACTGAAATACCCGCATCAATTCTACCATTGACGGGGCAGGAGGCGGTTCTCTCTGGAAGGTCTTCATCGTCCTCAGAAATCCCTCTCTAAACTGTTCATTAGCACCTGTGTCAGGTATAACTGCTGGTGCCAAGACTTACACACCTGGAGGATCTGCTGCCAGTCCCTGATCAGCCATATCCAGTTTCTGGTCATCGCCTTGCAACGGGCATAAAACTGGAGGACATCTCGGGGGCATGACTATGCAAGGTCAAGCACACACTTTAGATTAAGATCATCAAGGAATAAAAAATGGAAGCGTAAGAAGGGAACAAGAGAAAGAAAACATTCAAGTTTTACAAAACAAGACTACAAAGTGTGTATAATAACTACACGACATGTTCCCTTAAGTCTTTCACATGGGCATGTACTCTTTCCAGAGCTCATCGTGTAACAACCCAAACACACGGAGTGTTGTCCTTACACACAAAATTTACTTTAATTCTCTTCTGCTACACAATTACTTCTACATGGCTAAGCCACACGGTTCTCCTTAGAATAATATTACACGGTGTGTTTGTGCCATACATGGTGTGTACTAGACGAGCTTCACCGACCCATGTTTTCATCACACGGCCAGTTACACGGCTCAACCTATGCGGCGTGTTCCATGTATACATGGCGTGTACTGCTTAGGTTTCAACTGCCTGTGTTGTTAGTGACACGGCTGGATACTCGGCTGACACTACACGACGTGTTCCATAAGGACATGGCGTGTACTAGAAAAGATAACAACCACTCATGTTGTTAGTTACATGGTCGGATTCCAAGATTACACTACATGGAATTTTTAGAACTAACATGGCGTGTGTAAACAAAGATTTAGTTGTCCGTTTTGTTAGTCACACGGGTGGACACATGGACAACCCTACATGGCGTGTATGACCGGTACACAGCATGTTCCCACAAGAACTTCCCTATCCTGTGTCTCTGCCCACACGGCCTATGACACAGTTAGATACTACACGACGTGTACATAATGTACACGGAATTTACTTAAGAAAAATAGTTTCTTTCTGAACAGAAGAACACATGGTGTGTAGTCAAAACTACACAGTGTGTATTTTGGGTTTTATCGGACAGTAAGCCTCAAAAACTACTCTGAAGCCCAGAAAAACACAGAAACGAACATCAAAGTGCCAAATTCTGATTCGTGAGGGCCCATACTCCTCACGAATCAAAGATTGGAATCTTATACATGTTATAACAAGAATAACAGGGCAATGATCCACCAAATTCTAGTCCATTGAGGCCCATAACACCTCAAGAATCAAAGTTTTCCATTCATTCAAACAAAACCATACACAAACAATACCCTATCAAATAGAAGGTATTTTTATCAAGGCAACTATCACAACCGCATGCATATCTAGCTCAACACCTATCACAACAACATGAAATCGCTAATGCACCCTATATGGAATGGCAATAATGCATGACATTTGATCCCTAGCAAGTTCCTATATGATGCCTGATATGGCATACCCTCATCTCATCAGGTTTCAATAGAAATAGAACCTCAATAACATAAATAATGACAGCACAAAACATATAAATCACTCAAGATGAAATCAAATAAACTCTAAAATATAAAAACCAGAAAAATTTCAATACAAGGTGAATTGGATTTTCCCTGTACACGGGTTAGCTACTACTGGGCATAGATTATTACCAAGTACTTATTCCTTCCTATCCCTAAATATAGGCTTCAAATAGTAAGTTAAAGAAAAGAAACCCCTCTGATACCACTTTGTAGCATCCCGGTTCCGGAAGCTACCCTGAGGCGCCCTGTACCCGGTTGGTCACATGGCCTCAAGTGCATTTCCCCTAACGCCAGAGGTTTCCGACTAGCAGCGAGGGCCTTGGGTGTGATAGTGTGGAAATTATGCCCTCATTAGTAGAGTAACATAATGGAAGTAAAAAAATGAAGAAAAAAAAACAGAAGCTATAATAATCCATACAAAAGTAAACAGTGGAAGACTGGAAATAATAAAGTGGAGAACACATATATATAAATGATTCATGTTACATATATCTAGGAAAGCAGCCAAACAAATCACAATGTTGGAATACAAAACAATACTAAGCCAAAGTACAAAATAAAACAGATAAACAGCTCCTCAGCATCACAAGCCTTAGCTTGGTCCCATGCTCTCCAGCTCCACAGCAAGTCAAGTACCTGAAGTAGAAGGACGTTTTCCCTTATCTATACCTGCAGCAATATAATATGTTTGGGCCCAAATGCAAATCCAAAATAGGGTGTGAGACTAAATCCCAATAGACAATCACCACAAGATCTATGCCTAATAGTCAGTGAATATATGGAAGGCAATAAACAAAAGAAAGTAGTAAACAAGGATGTACTCCGCACTAACCAATCCTCCAGTTTCAAGCAATTAGTTCCATATATCTGCAACAACAAAACAAGCAGGTAACCCTCTAGGTAGTTCACTCAGCCTAACCCCTCTGGTTTAACCAAAATAAGGATACTACAAGGACTCTCCAAGGAATCTCTCTCATTATCCCCAAGTGTTAAAGACTCTATGAGGAAGCTCACATGGTAAATTCATCTTATAGTCAAAAGTGATAAAGACTATCTAAGGAAGATCACACATTCAAATCACCATATAGTCAAAAGTGATAAGGACTCTCTGAGGAAGCTCACACAGTCAATTCCCCTTATAGTCTACTACACCATGTTATCAATGCCCCATGTAAGTCAAACGAGCATAGAAATGCAATACAGAAAAATTAAACCTCAATAACAACTTGGCTAAACAGTCTACAACATCTCAAGCATGTCAGATAAAATAATCACTCCATCCTACAGTACTAGGCATGGAAAACATCAAGGAAGACTAATGGATAACAGGACCAAACAGCCGTAAACCGAACATGCATGGGAAAACACATCCAAATCATAGAAAAAAACCCCATTCACATCCAATTACCCTCTATTTACATATACTAGCATAGAAGGAAATTAACAGGGTTAAAACGGTAAACACGCAATACGACGTTCAAGGGTATTGGACAAAATTGCACATATAACTCAATGACTTTCAACAGAAAGGCACAAACCACCTACCTCAGCATTGGTAGATCAATATACTTGAGTCTCAGAGTTTGAATCAGCTTAAAATGATAAAGATATACAAAAACATCTAAAACATTCAACAAAGGATAACTTGAGAAGGAGGATGAATTAGAAAACGAAGCTCAAGAAGAAGAGAGAGCTTACCGAGACGATCCCAACGCAATCGACGACGGTCGAATCAGAGATCAGATGCTTGGTCGGGGGCTCAGAGGAAGATCATGGTCGTACGAGAGTTCTCGGCCAAACGAAACCTATAAGAAGATCGTTCTGGAGATTAGACGCAACCCTGATGTGTTTAATTAAAAAAAGAAAATACATGGAGTGTACTTTTGAAGTACACTGTGTGTAAATTCCTTTTCTGTACTCTTATTTAGGATGCCTCCAAGTCACCCCCACATGGTCGTGTGTGTGGCCATCACACGGCAACACACTGGCTCTTGCGGGGACCCAGTACATGACATGTACTCATAAAGTACACGGTGTGTACTTCAGAAATTTCCATAAATTCCCTTTTTACTCAAAAATGACAGAAAATGAAAAACATACCTGAAAATAAGATCTGGTTTCTTACAAGGTGGTTGGTATAGGAAGTCCCTAGAAGAACATATTTTTGGTCGCTAGTAAAATCCTTAGAAACTACCAAAAGAGGTTACAACATATTAATATATAGTGACCACCATAGGCGGTTACTAATCCTCCCTAAAAATAAAACAATTTATGTCCACCTATAGAGGTCACTAACTTGAAGGATATTTTAAAAAAAAAATTATATAGTTTTACATCATATAAATAACCAAAACAAAAATCAGACTGCAAAGAACAAAAATAGCAAATAAAATACATTCATGCTAATAAAACCAACAACCCAAATTGCTACAGATCCTTCTGATCTTCTATCTCAATCAACCTACTGATAAGATGAAAAAAAACAATGAAATAAATAATTAATATATTTATCATTAATCAAATTTATTTAGTGACAAAATATATGTATATAGAATAATCAAAATAGTTATATATTTTTATGTATATAAAGTATCATACATACTCAAATGATGAAAATCTAATATGAAATGTCTATTTATAGTATTTATCAATCTAGGCATCAGATTTACTTGTAGTTGAATCTCATATATCGCATATGATTTGAGGAATATTTTCCGATATTTTCACATCAATCAAAAAAAATTCAAATTTGTTCTCCCTGGTGGAAGATATGTCATTTTAATAACACTAGATAGTGTTACTCGTCTTCCTCCTTTATATTGAGAAACACGAGCATTTGATGGATGTGACATTGATTCATACATATTAAAAATTGATCAATGATTATTCTCCACTGGTTTCATGTCAATAAAAGTGTGGTTTCTATGTATTGTCCCCTTTTATGTAATTTTTCACTTAACTCCAAATCTGAGGGTCAAATAACACTTTTGATCATACAAAGAAATTCTGAATTGCAATCCACATGATGATGCTTCCTAAAGATTTTAAATGAATTAAATGTTATTTTACTAAGATTTCATGTCATTTAGAGCTAGTTTAGTTATTTTTGACCCCCACACACATGAATTTCCTATTATTAAAAAAAATAATAAATTTGATAATGAAATTCTAATTGTACTGGCCAATCCGTGGATCAGGTTGACGTGAGGTTGATTCCAGTAAAACACATAGGATTCGAATAATTTTACCCAATATTTTCATTTCAATAAAAAATAATATGATCTTTTTGACCCCCTGATAAGAGATATGTCATTTTAATAACACTAGACAACATTATTAGTCATTTTCTATCATACCAGGAAACATGGGAATCTTGTAGATGTGACGTTGATTCCAACAGATCAAAAATTTCTTGGTTATCAGTCTTTTATGATTTCATGTCAATATAAGTGCATTTTATTGGTATTGGTACCTTTTATATGATTTCTTAATTAATTGTAAATCTAAGGTACAAATGTCACTTTCGATCATACCAAGAAATCTATGTATCTGATCCATGTTTTTATTCTTCTTATAGATTTTAAATGGATTAAATATTTTTATTCTAAGATTTCATGTCAATCAAATCATGTTTGGTTAATTTTGACTTCTACACAAATGATTTTCCCATTATTACAAAAATCATAACAAATGTGAAAATGATCTTTTAATTGTACTAACAAATCATAGGATCATATTGATGTTATTTTTATTATAATAGATAACTTATAATTTTATAAATGTTATCCTAGAATTTTAGGTCAATCAGAAGTATTTTTCTCATTTTGACCCCCTGATCGGAGATATGTCATTTTAATAACAATGGACAACATTATCCATAATTTTCCATCATAATGGGTGACATGAGCACTCTACAAATGAGGAGTTGGTTGTTATAGATCAAAAATGACTCAATGATCATTACCCAATGATTTAATTTAAATACAAGTGTTTTTATTGGTATTGGACCCTTTTACAGGATTTTTCACTTAACTCTAAATCTAATGGAGAAACACCACTTTTGATCATATCAAGAAATTCATGTATCTGATCTAATAATAGATGATTAATATATATTTTAATTGAAATAAATATCATTTTCATAATATTTCTTATCAATCAAATCTCATTTGGTCGGTTTTGACCCCTACACAGATGATTTTCCCATTATTACAAAACTGATAATAATTGTGAAAATGAACTTTTAAATATACCAACCAATCAAGTGATTAGATTGATGTGTGATTGATTACAATATATGACATGTTATTAGTGGAAATTTTAACAATATTTTCATATTAATAAAAAGTTACTCTTTTTTACCCACTGATGAGAGAAATGTAATTTTAATAACACTATAGAATAGTATCCATTGTTTCCATCATACTGACCGACATAAGAATTCTATGTTTGTAGAGTTGATTCATATAGATGAAAAATGAACCAGTGATCATTATCCTATTATTTCATATTATTAAAAGTGTTTTTTCTTTGTATTATCTCCTTTTATGTGATTCCTCACTTAACTCTAAAAATAAGGGACAATCAACACTTTCGATCGTACCAAAAAATTCTGGTATCTGATCCATATTCTCATGATTCATAAAAAATTTAAATTACTTAAATATTGTTGTACTAATATTTAATGTCAATTGGAGGTCATTTGGTCAATTTTTAAAGATATACATATGATTTTAAAATTATTACTAAAAAATAATAATAACTATAATGATGAAATTTTATTTATACTAACCAATAGAAACATAGGATTGAAACATGGTTTATTAAAATAGATAAAATACGATTCAAGGAATTTTCTCCTATATTTTCATGTCAATTAGAATTCATTTTCTTTTTTTACACCATGATGAGAGATATGTATTTTTAATAGTAGTAGACAAAATTATCCATCATTTTCCATCATATCAGGTAACACAAGAATTTGATGGATGCGTCATTTATTTTTACAGATCAAAAATAGGATGGTGATAATTCTCCCATTATTTCATGTCAATATATGTTCATTTTCTTAGTATTGACATTTTTTTGTGATTTATCACATAACTCACAATTTAATGGACAAACACCACTTTTCATCTGACTAATAAATTCATTTATCTGATCCACATGTCAATTCTTCCTATAGATTTTAAATGACCTAAAGATCATTTTACAAATATTTCATGTCATTTTTAATTGTGGAAGATGACAATGGAGAGTGTGGTGCATAGATGAGTTGTGTTTTCTAAAGAAGAAGAAGACCATGAAGCATCCAAGTGGCTTTTTCTAAATTCATAGAGATAATAAGTGAAGTCTGATACCTTTTAAATTTGGAAAAAATGTTTAAAGATTTATTTTTATTGCTAGTTTAAACTCCTCCAATGATAAATAATAAACCAATTTTATTTCAAACCATTTTAGACACTTATTAGTAGTTGAAATTATTGGTTTTAAAATAGAAATTAAACTAATATAAAATAGTAATGAATCTAATTTTGATACTACTCTTATTAATAAGAGGTTTATATAACTCAGAAGATTAAATCCTTACACTGTTTGAAAGAGGGAATTCATAAAGAGTATTTTGAACATAATTTCTCAAAAAATGTGATAAGAAAGCTTAATTTTTTGATAATCTATGAAATCTTGATAAATTTAAAATCTCATCAAATATTTTATATTTTTTCTACGAAAATTATAAAATATATATGATATCATAGACTATATTAGTATGTATTATACAAACTAGTTTAATAGAACTTAATTTATTAACATTAGAAAGATACTTGATATGATTTATATTATGATCAATGTGAATGGTAATGGTATACTTCAAAATATACCATATATGGAATAGGTTTAAATAGATGGATTATCTCCTAGTCCTAACAAATATTTTATCTAAGATATATTTTCCAAAAAAATCAACGATAATTGGATATTATGCTCTATGATTTATTGAATATATTCTAAAACATTTTTAGAAGAAGCATCTTTCCAACAAGAATCTATTAATTTTTTTGGTTCTTATTATAATGATCCTTTAGATATGTTCATTCTTATTCTTATGTCTAGTTGAATTTATAAAATCTGTAGAAATTTTTTGTCTAATACACTCATTCTAGTTATTATAAATTTGGGCTTATCTAACAAGTTCACATGATAGAGGTTAAATGAATTTTTCCCTATAGAAAATAATCTAAGACATCTTTCCCACACACATTGAGAACTTGAGATGGGTTAATAAGTATGGTGATATCTTATTTTGGGAAGACCACTGGTCGGGTGAATGCATGTTCCTTGAAAAGTAGGACTCTTCCCTTGATTACATTGATGAGTTCTTTGTGTAATGGAAATTATATAATTGCAAACTTTTTTGATGCTCCACATGTGACATGTGCTTGAAATTTAAAGATGAAAAATCACTTATTAGGTATATTCCTAAGTATTCTCATATGTCTAAATGTATTTAGTTGGTTTTGAATCCCTACTTGGTCAAATTTTATTTTAATGAAAATGTAAATGTGATTTGTGACTTTACTAAAAATATAAAAACAAAATGAGATGGTCAATTTTAATGAGAAATTAGAAAGATAAATCAAAACACACCACCAGAATCTGATGTCGTTATTCAGGACCATGGCTGCTACCTGTGTCTCGTGTAACAGGGCCAATAACAACTAAAAATTATTAATATAATAATAATGAGTGTATAAAAAGTAAATATATCAATTCAATATAAACCTACTTCGTAGGATCCCCTACACCATTACCTCAACACATATAATCAAACATTATTCTAACCTTAGCTAAAAGATGCACATTTACCTCCTCAGAAGCACACATCCATGCCTCTAAATTTGTCTCCTGGTGTGTCATATCAAAAAAAATGATC
This sequence comes from Viscum album, assembly GCA_963277665.1. Lineage (NCBI taxonomy): Eukaryota > Viridiplantae > Streptophyta > Magnoliopsida > Santalales > Viscaceae > Viscum > Viscum album. The sequence goes on along the minus strand of OY728128.1, from coordinate 1,110,242,617 downwards.
CATAACCTTAGAGCATGAAACTATTGAATGATTAATCCCCATTCCATATTTCAATATATATCCCTTTCCATCATGACCAATAATGTGATTAAATATATCATCAATTCTCATGGAAAGTTGTCTATGTTCCTCTGGAAGTTGTGATAACTCAATTTCAAATTTATCCTATGTAATATATAAATATTAATATATATGTATATAAAATTGTATGTAATTATTGATAATTAGTACAAAAACATACTATAAGAGGTTAAAAAACTAGATCATTTTGATCACGATTCATTATCTCCACTAGCATTTTATCAGTTGGTGCACCTTTCTCCTATAATTGTATAACAACAAGATATAAATATAGAACACAAAACCATATTGATTAATAAATTTAAAAATTGAATAATAAATAGATCATGTCAAATTTGGGATACCCAATTTTGGTACCATGTGCTCCCTCTTAACTCTGCCTTTATAATCATTCCACATTTTAGGAAATTTGGCCATACACACTGGCTGAAACACATTGGGGAACACTCTCATATTATTCTATTTTAAAAAAATATCACAAATGTATGTATTTTTTAAACAAATCTATGAAACTAAAATAATCCTCATACCTGAACTTCCCTCCATAGTCCATCTAATGTATCCTGGGGGAATGAAGGCTGGTCACCTATAGTCAATGAGAATCTGTGTGGGTCCCAGATGATATGATCCAACTAGAAAATAAATATAGGGGAACCCACTCCCATAGGGTGGAATGTATCGTCAAATAGTATGTCAAGGTTTCTCTTGGAATTTCATGATGAAATACCGTGACTAGGGCCTCTCCTATGAGAGTAATAAGTGTTCATGACTGATCCTATTGACAAAATTTTATACATAATTAGATATATGGGAATATTTATGTTTAAATCTTATTTTAAAAAATAAAAACACATTTAAATTCATACATTCTTTGACCTGTATGCACATATGGATATGTATAATGATGTGGATCTGGTTTATATTCCCTTGAAATATGTTCCATCTTAGAAACAATTAGTAAGGAAATGATTCATTTCCAATTGTAGTGAAATATAATTTAAACTACATAGGAATCATGTACATATTACTTATTGAACATGTATTTCATCAAATATAAAGGAGTTGTTAAAACATAACACATGTGTAGTAAAATATATGATATTTAATTTTTTCATAACCATGAAATCCCATAAAAAGGCTAAAGATGAAATACCCATTAATTTGATTTATCAATAATGAGAAATTAACTAATGATGAGTTTTTCAACACCAAGAAATAAAAGGTGTGAATGTTTCTTTCCACTACCAATAATTAAATATCATTACTATAATATACTAGAAAAGAGTCATTTACATGCATGAAAATAAAATATGATTGAATATATCATAAATAGTGGCATAAAACTTCTATAGGTAGAGGATTATATAAAAATATATAATTTCTATTCCATGTGGACCACTCAAGATGAACTACAGCCACTGATTTCATCTGAATTACATGGTGGTAGCATGATAATACAAAGAATATTTATTGAAATAGTTTCCCCCAATTTAGTTAAGGTTATTATAAGGGACACACTGATGGAAAAAGTTAAGAGAGAGAAATAAAATGTGGACAATGAATAATGATTTTTCCCTTTCAATAATTGGGATGTAAAGAGAATCATAGAATAATGGAGACCTATAAGGGGAGTGTGTCACCTAAAAGTGATCAATTGAAATAAGAAAATTATTATGGATCCATGTTTTAAGGTTGTGAAATATAAAGGATATACTTTAATTCTGATTTCAATTGATATAAGGATGGTTTATTCTCTAAAAACCATTTTTATTTATTCCTCATTCATCCCATTCATTATTATTCATTTTCCATCATTCCACTTAATCCATCTATCCTTTTTAGGAGGATTTGTAGACTATAGAAGAATTAGGGGTTGATCTTCATGATAAAGAATAAATTTTTACTTTATATTTATAAATTTTTTTAGTATTCTATACTAGGATATCTTGTAGGTAAATGGGATTAAATTCGATGGTTGTTTCATGTAAATAGAAATTAAAAAATATTTTGGTCGAGATCTTATTCTTAACAATGTAACTGATTGATTAGTAGTTAATAGATTTTAAGGTGACAGTGATGGAGAGAGAGTGAAAGGATAAATATTGGAAAACAGTTATGATCAATTTATTTTTTGAACGGAATATCAGGGTCTATATTATTTATTGATTTATTTTTTGAAAAAAAACATTGTGACATTTAAAATAGTAATGTCAACAGATATAACCTGTCTGTTTTAATTTAAAATGGTGAAAAACAATAATATATATAAGTGTTAAAGATATAACTTGTCTGTTTTATATTGAGATGGATAGTATTTACCTGGTATATTTTATTAGCTTCACAAAAGAAAATCAATTTTATATGAAAAATAAGAATTGGTTAGTTTTTTATTATACTAAAAACAATGGGAAACGAAATCTAAAGAAAATATTAAAGAGAAATCAGGTGTAACTCTCCATTTGGAGATCTATTTTTTATTCCCCCATAACATTCATATTATTATAAATTCAATCTCATTTCGTTAGAGGGTATGGATTTTGAATTATGAACCACTACATCTTATCTTCTCCAGTTTGCAGCCAGTCATATTTCAACCTCAATTGAACTACCTCAAACATGTTCCCTCCTTATCATGAATCTTAGTTTTAATTATTTAAACATAAGTAAATCAGTGATCTAATAAATATATTATCCTCATGAAGATGGTCTGGTCCTTACTAGTTATTATACTAATAATACCTTATACACTTGTAGAATTTATATAGTTTACAATTACTTAAATACATCATGAAAAAATTCTTACTATATGTAGGGATAATATGGGTTTAAAAACAGTTGTAGAGTAATATTTTAATGAAATAGTAGAATAAAGTAAAATTCAATCAAGATATAATTTTGGTATTTCATAGTAAATTCCAATAATGATATCTAAGTGTATTATAAAATGGTATTTGTGTGTATAAAAAATCCATTTGACATTTAGAAAAAAATCTATAACAATTTTGAAGTATTTTTCTTAAAATTAAATATAAATTATCCTAGAATGAATAAATAATCTAAGTCTTCATTCAAACAACTCAAAACCACATTCAGTGCACTCAAGAAAAATTTTCTTGAATAGATTACTGGATTGATAAATTTTCTAAAAATACCATTACATGTATCCTAAACATTTAAATCCATGTAGATAGGATGAATTGATAAAATAGTGTGAGTGATAAAATAATATTGGTAATTAGTGATAATTTTAATCCAATTTAGTGTGTTATGGAATTTTTCAGATGTAAAAGTAGTCATACAGAGGAATTAGGTCTGAAAAATATAAACAAAGATTTAATGAAGGAGAAAGAATATATAAAATAATTAAAAAATTATAAAACCTTATATGGGAAGAGTAGTTAAGGAAGATAACTATTAATGAAGTAAAGGAAAAATAGAAATGAATTTTGAAACATTTATTGATGGTAGGATATAAAAATATAGACATCAAATAACATTCAAAAACAGAGGAATGAAAATAAAATAACGAGGGAAGATCATTCTTGTTAGTAAATAACTATTTAATTTGAAAAATTGTAAATTTAAATTCCAGATAGGATAATATAGAAAGGATACATGTTTTTTATTTAACAGGTCTAAAGGGAATGAAAAATAGAAGAAAACATCAAGGTTGACATCATAATCCAGGATAAAATTTGTGTATAAGATACAAAATTCATCATGGATTTGTTATCAAAAGAAGATATTGATGTTGAAATCATAAAAAAAATATAATAAAAAATAAGTGTTGATGGAGTACATGTAGTTTTTTATTGGGTATGAATAAAATATTTGAGATAACCTTTACTATCAAACTCTACAAGAAAATCTCACAAGGAAATCCTTGATTCACATTTTTCATCACATGTTGATTAAATTTAGTTTAATATAATTTAAATGAATCAAAATTTATCTTGGTTGAACTATATTGATAAACTCAACCTAGAGTTACTTGGGTGTTGTGAAAGAGTAGAACTTCAATGATTAATTATAAAAAAACCAAATATATAAATCCATTTTAGTTGGAGTAAAATGATCATTTTGGAACATAACATTATTTTTATCGAGAAATCAAGTCTATGTATGTGTGTGTGTGTGTGTAAAAAAATAAATCCATGAATAAGTGTTAAGGGAAATCAAATATTTGGTTATAATGTATATCTTCTATTCCCTATTTAACATAATTAACCGTAGGGGATGTTTTCTGTTTGGAATGGTTTAGTTATATATTTTAATGTACTCATTAAAAGAATAATTTTTATGTATAATGAGTGGATTAATATATATATATGTGTGTGTGTGTGTGTTTAAAGTTTTCCTTATTATTAAAGTAAATGATAAGGATGGGGAATACTGAACTCTAATTACAAATAGGTTAATGAATATATATGATTAGTTGGGTAGTGATGAATCATTGATTATGAGAAATTTGGTTGTAGGGTGAGAAACTTGAATAAGAAGAAATTTTATATCTATTATTATATCAATATTAGGATTCAAATAATTATTTCTAATTAACATTTGATGACCCATGATTTAAACATTTGATTAAATGCCAGCTTAGTAAAACTTTTTATAATAAGAAATTACTTGAAGTGAAGTAGTATCTCAGTTGTGGGGGGATGCAATTAACATTTTTTTATAATTTTATTATCATAGTTTACAAATGTTTTATGGTTTTATATTTTTTATTATATGAATATTATAGGATTTTTTGTTTTCACATTTTCCTTAAAAAAATCCTTCAATTTTTTTACTCTAATTCATTTCATTTTTCATGCATGTATATGTAAAATATAGATACAATAAATACACAAAAAAACAATTAAATAGATCATAAAAATATAAAAAATTTAAATAAAGTTTTGAAACCATAGAGGTGGAAAATAATCAGAACTTTCATTGAACATGAAAATAAATTGTTTCTCCTTCAACAGTCTCTCCAACCCAATGATTATCTTCTTCACATTGAACTACGATGTTTTGATCATGTTTTTTTTTAAATAAAGGAAATAGTATCAGGTTCATCTCATTCAATTAAAAACACTCCTCAAATTGAATTGTTTACAAAAAATTACAATTCATATTAAATGGAAAGGTAACAAATAATACATCTTTTTCTTATGATTTCAAAATGAAAGGTTATCTAATAACTCATTCATCTCTAAATAACCTATTTTTAAAACTCAAAAATTTATACTGATATTGATTGAATTTACATCAATGGACATGATCAAGAAATTTACACTTTGATAGTATGTATTTCAACCCATGTATGTATACAACTTCAAGGATGTATTTTAATTTTTTCAAAGTAATAACCAGGATCTACAGATAGAAAACCAATGCCACTATTCTATGTTATTAATTTTTCATCAACATATTTAATGAAAAATTGAAATCCATTATCATTTAAATATTTTTAACAATGATCTGTTATAGGTGGACCCTCAACTAGTTGGTTAAATTATTCAGTTAGTGTAGGTCCCCTAACTCCTAAATTTTATGGACCAATATATTTCATAGAATTCAATAAAATGTTATGATGAAATAAATTACTACTATACTTAAATAATAATGAAAATACATTTATACATACAAAATCCTTGAACCAACCATGAAATGACACATAATGGGACTTTTGAATTTGATAATCACTAACACGATACATATCTTATTTTATATCATTAATTTTTTCATGAAAATGATAATTCCATGTTAAAATAATTGAGTTAGATACACAAAAAAAACATGTAAATGTTACACAATAAAATTTAGAAGACACTTTCTACATCAATGGTGTTAATGATGGCGTATTGAGTAAGATATATCGATCAAATTATACCCACAAGATTTTATCTATATAAAATATAGTTCCTTCTCCAACTAAAGCATCATGAATCTTGAGAAGGTTTATTTAATTTTTTTTCAACATCCATAAGATATTCTTCACAAAAAGTATTACTTTATTATATTAAATAACCATTAGTTATTGATTCCTCTGAATGAGATATGTTATGTAAGAATCATTTCAATGTATTAAAATCCATCTCAATAGGATATGTCCACCTGAATTACAATGGACTAACAGCCATTACTTCATCAGTTAGGTGCACTATCAAGTGAAACATAACAACTAAATGTGAGGTTGTAAATATTTTCTCCATATGAAAAAATTGAAAGTACAATTATTCCCTATAAAAGTTTTAAATCACCATTTCATTGATTTCTTAAACAAATCTATCTAAAAATATTACTCATATTAATAAATTTTTTAACAACATTGGATGATAAAAAATCATAAATCATGATTTAAATTAAATGATAAAGTAGTATGTGATTGTCATGAATTTTCAACCCTTGAAATTTCATGACCATCACATTTATACACTTGGAAATATTATAATAGTAACCATCAGGAACCATGAGCATCTTTAAAATGGAAAGACATGTAGCTTTCTATTTTTTACTCACTGTATACTATGAAACAGTCATTTATGCCATATTTTCCTCACCTAATTATAAATGAAATTGTTTCCTTAAACCTATTTCTTCTCAATCACACCATGCATTGAAGTGCTCCTTTTATTTACCATTGACATATAAAATGGTCCAAAATATATTATCACAAACATTTTTTTCATAGTTCATGGCTTCAATATTATGCCTTATCATGTTAGTTTTCCAGTGGGGGATATTAAAAAAATACTTTCTTTATTCCAATTTTGAATGTGTTGTATACCCAAACCACGGATATTAGGTAACAGATGAGCCACAAATCATGAAATTCATATACCATGTGTATGTTTTCTTACTCAATATGTGATAATATTTATACTCCTGTCATGATATTTGGTGTTATTTTGAACTCTCTAGATCCATAAAAGTATACTCTGCCCTTTCAGAACCTATTCTAAGGGGGAATAAAAATTTTATGACCCATGTATGCCCATTTTTTAGAATTCTTAATCCATATAGAATTTTTACTTTTATTGCAGTAAGGACAACCAAATTCCCCTTTCTCACTCTAATATAATAAATTATTATAAGTTTGGAAGTAATTGATTGTCCATAATAAAGCATCCTATAGTTTGAAAATTTCATTCATTCCACACTTGTATGTCATCACATCATAACTCCAAGATTTGTTCAACTGGTCAATCAATGGCTAAAGGTAAAAATCAATCATATCCCTCAGACCTCTAGGTATATCAAAAACAATATAAGGTAATAGAAATTGTTCTTACATATAAATCTATGAAGGATTATTATTCAGAACCAACACAATGGGCCATGTACTATGAATTTCACCAACCATAGACCTGAATGGATTGAAATATTATTCTTCCAATCCTAATCATAAATTATGACTATCTTAAGAAAAGTCTAATTATTGCTGATCGAAATCCTTCCATGCAAGAGAGTCTACTTGGTGGGTTATAATATCACACTACTTATTTCATTCCATAATCCAACTAATTAATTGAGAAACTTAAGATGAAATAAATAATCTTTTCAACCTCAACTTTAGGGGGAAGTAAATCATTTTCTTTACAGTAATCATTTTCCCCTATTTTTCATTCTAAATTTGATGATTCTGATTTCCCTCATTATATTTCCACCCAGATGATTCAAAAACCATACACTTATCCAAATGGATAGTTTTCTTTTTAATAGAATATAGTTTTTTCACATGCACCTATGGTCTCATATGTGAAACCAAAGTTCTATTTCAACTTAGAAGCATGGAAATATAACTCAAGAATTTTAGCGTCAACAGGAAGTAATTTGTTCAATAACACCAGAAGCATGTCGAAAAATGTATCAAAACACTAATTCAAATTCTCCAAGTGAAAAAACTCCATGATAAATGATAATTTACTGTATTTAGTACACCCAAAATATAATCTTATTTGTGAATCATCAATAATTCCATAAAACATCAACGCATCACGAACATTACCATAGCATGGATTGATCTTATCGGTCTCAACATTCTAGATGCAAATGCCTTTAGGATCCATCCCATGTAGCATTTGCTTAATAATTTTTGGAATTGGACCACTAATCTTTGCATCAAAATCCATCTAAAAAATTTATGTATGATTTAAAATAATATATTAATCCTTATGATGATTCCAACTCATATAATTTTTTCTAAACCCCATTCAATAATAGGTTCTATCTCATGGTATCTCATCTGAATTGATATCTTTTTGTACATTTTATACAAGAAAAACAAATATAGTCACATTGAAATTATCTAGTAAAATCAATAAAAAACATAATTCCCACAAAATATTCTCTATACATTCTATTTGTAAGATCAATAAAACTCTTATCAATATTGGTATTTGTACAACAAGAAGTAACATTTTCACAAGACATTATATTGCTTGCATTTTTATAATTTCATATTAAAAAAATATATTTCAAATAAATACTAACCAATTACATGTGGACTTGAATTCATACTCATCATAAAAAGGAAATAAATTCACAAATGACATGATCATCACATTTTATGTTATATTAAATTTTTTAAACATTTTATTTTTTATAGAATTCTTTTGTACATGAATACATTTTTTGTAGAGGGGCGCTTATAAAAATGTCTAGATACAACTAATAAGTTAGTCAGAGTATAGTACTCAATAGGGAGTGAATTGAGTATCTATAAAAAATTAGGTTAAAATTTTTACTTAAAAATATTTCCCAATAAATATGAATACATGCCAGTTAATCAAGTTAATAAGTTTATAATAGTTTAACTATTCAAATAACTTCTTATATGATTGATTAATTTTTAGTAATATCAATGTGAATTTTTTATATAACTTTTAAAGCTACTCTAATAGGGAATAAAGATTATAACTTCTATCTAAGCTAACTATCAAAGTAAAATCTAGTTTTTTAACATATAAAGTAAAATAGAGAAAAACTAAATTAAAAGACACATAGCATAAAACAAGTGGTTCAGTATCAAGTCGAGACTTAATCCGCTCCACTTGGTGATCACCTGCCACTAAGAATTCTATATTAATAAACATGATCCACACCCTAGATCAGGGTAAACAATAGTACATAGGACTATCTACATCACACGACCTCTTTCACTGTTCATTGTGGCTATAAACTACTAGGTCACATAAGTACCTCTTCCACACTTATCCATGAGAGTAAACAGATGTAAAAAGATATGAGGGGAAGGATATATTGTATCCTTCAGTTTAATATAGTATATATTGTGTGTTTTAATACAGACACACACACACTGCTCTAAAGATAAAAATAGTACACAACAGAGAGAAGATGATGAGAAAGAGTTAGAAGTGATCTGAGTGTTATTATATGTATCTCTGGACTTATAGGATGAATCATATGAAAGTATCTAGTCTTCTTGTGAAAAAATAGAGTATCTCAAGTGTGGTGCTCTGGTTTTCAGTTCGAATATGTGATCTATGTAGCTCGTGTTCTTCTGCGAAAATATTTGAAGCTCTTATTTATGTTAGTTCAACCTTCAGGGTTCAAGAGTTCTTTGTGTTTTCTTCAGTGGTATATTTCATGCATGAGTTTTACATTTTTCAAAAATGCTCGCACGTCTCTCTGTATGTTTTTTCAGCCAGGATTATCTCTTTTAAAATGAGGGGAACATGTTGGAACTGACAGGATGCATGTATTCGGAACCTAATACCTTGTAATGTCAGGTCACATGTCTACAAAGAAACATTAATGCTATCAGTGACATTTAATAACTTGAATATGACCATTAGAAATTAAAATTAAAATGACAAAAGAAGATTAAAGAACAGTGTCACACTTTTTCTTAAAATGGTGTCACCTGAAAATGGTGTCACATAGAGATGGTGTGTTCTCCTTTTCCTTTGAGCTATGATATAGTCATGGTTCCACAACTATATTGACTTTTGGAACTGGTATCATAGATGAGGTGTTAGGATTATGGTGTCTGGGTCACCGTGTCTAGTCATGATATCTAGGTTACAATGTATGGTCACTGTATCTAGGTTACGATGTTTGGGCATGGTATTTGGGTCACGGTATCTAGGTCACAGTGTATGTTTCACGGTATCTAGGTTAGGGTGTCTAGTCATGGTGTCTGGGTCACGATGTCTGGTCATAGTATTTGGGTCATGATGTCTAGTCACGGTGTCTGGGTCACGGTATCTAGGTCACGGTGTCTAGGTCATGGTATCTGGGTCACAGTGTCTGGTCATGGTTTCTCAGACTTACCCAAATATCTATAAATATTCTTAAGAATTAATATTCACCGAATTTGTTAAACTCAATTAGTGGTATAATAGAATAGTATTAAGCATAACTAGTGAGATTCTGAATTTGATCCAGTAAGCATGGAATCATATAAATACCAACAAACTTCAAACATGATTTAAACAAGATTAGAATAATTTTCACTTAAAACATGATTCAAACAATATTAGCATAATTTTCATGAGTTGCATGACTTTCATGATTCGTGATCTTTTAAACATGATCTAATAGAAGGATTCCAACAATATCCCCCATTTTTATGATCACAAATCATGGAATGTATAAACTATCAAAAAATAAATGAAGCTGTTATTATTTCTGGACCTTTTGGTATTATCAAAAATAAATAAGAATCCCAAAATAAGAAGAGAATAAATGTAAGACAAAACTTAAATGGAAAAAAATCACATTCCATTGAAAAATAAGAGAAAAACTAGTACTGACATAAGACAAAAGAAAAAAATAGAGAACTTTCCCACCATGTAGACATTCTTCACTTATCTTCAGAGGCAGTAGACTTCTCTTTTCCCATGGAAGAATCAACAGGAGGAGCCACAAGATTATAAGAGGAGGTGGTAGCTGAGAGGGATCCAATGGTGAGAGAGGTAAGAGGCACACTTTCAAAAACAGAAGGGGAAAGAGTGGGTTTGGTCTGAGACTGAGGCATATATTGTTTAATAATAACATGTCCAATCTGTCTTAGATCCTAATATATAGACATGGTAGTAGGGGAAAATGAAGACGATGAATAAGGGGTTAAACCAAGCTTCAAGGGAGCAGCAGCTAGAGCCATAATGGCAGTGCTTTACACATGGAGACATGGCTTCATCAAATTTATGAAATAAGTGATGACCTCACCACCATACTACATTGATTTCTCGAAATCATCTTTAGTCTCAATAAAATTTTCCAAGGTAGGTGTAAACTCTTTAATTTTCTTTACTTGATCCTTAAATGCTTGAGTCACAGGAGTCATTTTCAAATTTTCTGTAAGATACTTGAAATGACCTGTCAATTCATGCTTTGTATAATTCTTTTTCAAGTAGAAGTAAAACTTCTTTGTAATATCATCATAGGTTTTATAAGATTCCTTAGAGTATAGTCAAACCATTCCATGGACATGTTCACTATTTTGAATATTTTTATAGAGGCTCTCTTGAACAGATGGAATTTTCAACAATTTAAAATCTTATTTGTTGGTCGGAGTGGACACTCAAGAGGGGGGGTGAATTGAGTTCCAATTAAAATTTCTGTTAAAAACAATTTCTATTAAAATCCCCCAATTTCAAAACAAATTAAACTGTAGTGAATTTATATAGATTATAAAGGTTCAATTAGTTTCTCAAAGATTGATTAATTCTCAGTTAACTTAATCTTATGATTAAATTAACTTTTGAAACTAACTTACTGATTTATAACAAACATAAACACTTGCGAATTTAATTATCAAAGTAGCTTTGAAGATAGATTATATTTCAAAGTAATAGTAGCAGAATATGAAATAAATATGTATAGTATGGATATAGAGTATAACTACAAGCACAGAGAATTAACCAAGAGGTTCAGTCTCAAGCCGAGACTTAGTCCTCTCAAAAGTTTATATAAAAAATGATCCACACCCTGGATCGGGGTTAACAACAGTGAACACACTGTCCAGGTCACAAGACCTCTACCACAGTTCTTCGTGGGAAAACAAACAACAGCAGCAAGCTGTCCAGGTCACAAGACCTCTACCACTATTCACAGTGGGAATGGGGTGCAAAAAGGTTTGCTGAGGATTTACAGATCCTCCAGTGAAAGTACAGGAGTCAGTGTGTGTGTTTAATACAACAGATAACACACACTGCTCACAATGTAGAAAACTAAAACACAGTAGAGCAATAGATAGAATGAAGAAGGTTTAGAGTGCTCTATAGTGTTGGCAGATCAGTTCTGGACTCGTAGGAATGAGTGACTTGAAGCTTTGGTCCTTTTTCTGTAAGTTGACACTAAAATAGAGTGTCGGGATTTCCAGACTTCCAGATGTTCAAGTGATCAGCTTCTTTGAGTTTGAGTGCTTCACAGCATGGCTTTTAGGAGACGGTTCTTTCAGTCGGTTCACTGAGACTCTTTTGTTCTTCAGAATGAATGCTCGAGAGTTCTTCCTTTTTGTGTATATGCGTATCTCCTTCTCAGTTGTAGATGTCTATTCATGTCATTCTTCTTGAATGCTTCTCTCTTCTTTTTATACTCCTCCATATATTCCCTTTTTGTTCACCCGAGGCCGACAAGATAAATAGTCTTGAGTTGCACGTGCGATCTTCCTCGTACATTGTATTATTTCTTGATATGTCTGCAAATATCAATAAATAATGTTAGATGTATTCATCTTGCTAGACATGACCGTTAGATTAGTATTAATCAAATTGGTAAAGAAAAAGTAGAAATATAATAATAATAAACTGGTCGAGAATGTATGTCACTGTGGACTTCCTTCTGACTGCTGACTTCAACAAAAGGCTTGCTGTCTGTAGGCTTGCAATGGTAGATTTTACTCCATGTAACTGTAGCCTTTCTAACTGTAGACTTGTAACATCAAATTTGTAGAACTGTATCGTTTGTCAACTGTAGACTTCAATCATCAGTAGACTTAGTCGACAGAAGCTGTCTAACTGTAACCTTGACTGTAGACTTATGACTGTAGGCTTGTTCAACTGCGAATTTGTTCCAACTGTAGACTTGTTCGACTGTGAACTTGATCCAACTGTAGACTTGTTCGACTGTGAACTTGAGCAGAGATAACTTTGAACAGAAGTCTTGTAACTGTGACCTTCGTCTGTGAGCTTTGACAATAGATAGCAGTAGACTCGTAACTGTAAGCTTGTATTAGTCTTCGACTGTAACCTTGTAACTGTGAACTTATTGCAACAATAACTTAAGGTGACAGTTAGCTGTAACTGTGACTTTGAAAATAAAACTCTGACTGGTAGCTAACAATACCAAACTTATGTAAATGCTACTGTAAGCTGTTACAGTAAAGTTATGAGAGTAAGAATATGAACTGTTTAGAATAAAATACGTTTAAGCATAGAATAATAAGATTAATGCAAAGGTTTAATAAATCAGAATTAATGTTTAAGCATGATTTGGGATTATCAAAACAGGTGATTCCAACAATCTCCCCCTTTTTGATAATCACAAATTATGTCAGTATGAAATATTGAAGTATCAGAGAGAAGTGTGCAAAACACAGTATTAGCAATATGAGCACAAAAATTAGGTATAATCCTATTTCTCCCTATTTATTTCTCCCTATTTATTTCTCCCCCTTTGTGATTAACAAAAAGAAAGACAGAGAGAGAGAAAATAAACATTGTATTAATAAGGAGTACAGTGCATGACCCAAAACGTGAATACATGATCCCTATCAAAAAAAATATAAACAGACTCAATCCTCTTCATCTGGAGGTAAGGGATCTTTTCCTTTGGAGGAAGAAGATGGAGGAGGAGGTGAAGGATCAACAGGCTTAGGAAGTGCAGCAGGAATGTCTGGAGGGGCAGCAACAGATGCTCCTGAAGGCCTGTAGTGAGTAGCTTGCCGAGGTATTAGTGGTCTAAGGCTTCTGAGGGCATCAGCAGGAGACATTACTGAAGAACCACTGGGGTTGGATACAGGTAGGGCAGGAGGAACTATAACAGGTGTGCAGTCCACATGAAGAAAAGGTAGGAGCAGATTCCGGAAATCCATGATGATGTTTCCTCCTCTGTCCATGGCAGATAATAAGTCATCTTTGTTTTCCAAGAATTTATCCAAAGCCGGGGTCAACTCTCGTAGCTTGCTAACTTGTTCTTTGAAATCTTGAGTTACAGGGGGCAGCTTCATAGTTTCTAGCATGAGCTTGAAGTGATTGTTCAACTGATGCTTGGTGAAAATCCGATCAAAGTAATAATCCACTTTACTTTTGATGGCCTCCTGAGAAGCAGTAGCAGCCTGCAGGTGCTCACGAACAAAGCCACTGACTTCTCTTGTAGTAGCAAGGATCTGTAGGTCTGATGTGTCATTTGCACGGGCCTGAGTAAGCTCTTCTCTGAGCAGGCTTCTAAACTGCTCAAGGTCCACAGGAGAGCTAGATGAAGAAAGGGACTTGACTGAGAATGCCACTGTCTCCTTGAAAGACTGAGTCAGATTTCCAATCACTTTCTGAATGACAGCATCCTGATTGCTAAAGTGTTCTTTTACTGATTTCTTGAAAGCCTCAAATACTTCCACAAACTGCTTGACCACTTCTTTGATGTATCGAATCTCACTAGCCATTTGTGTCTGAGAACTGCTCAGGGCAGTTAAAGAAGCAACTGATTGTCTGAGGGCCACTACTGCTCCAGTCCAGCTTTCAATTTGAGTGTGGCACACTTTCATTTCATCCATAACTTCTTTGATTGGACTTCCCACAACACATCCTAGAGATAATTCTAAGGATTGTTCCACATTTTTCATCTCATCAAAAAGACTGGTCTTTAATTCAGCAACAGACTGTCTGATGGTCTCCTTCATTTCATTCTTTAAGGATGAAAGGTCTTCCTTGGTGGCCAATCTTTCAGTTTCTAACACTGGAGAGCTGTTAGGTAGGATGACTGGATTTCTTGGTGGTTGGTTTTCCTCATCTGAATCCTCATAATTGAGTCCTAACACCATGTATCCTGGATCTGAGGTCCATCCTTCTATATCAAACAGTACAGTGACTGAACCAAAACGCTCCCCCTTACTTGGAGGTCCTTTCTGAACACTTTCTACTATCTGCTCAACTCTGGGTAACTCTAAGTGCTCTTCTGTAGCTCTAGCAGGTTCCATATTTGCTTCCTCTGTAGGTTCAGCAGTGAGGTTAGCCTCCCTCTCTGTTTGGTCATCAACCACTTCCATGACAATAGTAGTAGAGACCACTCCTGCTTCCTGGTCAGACACTGACTTGTCTGTATACCCTATCAGAGGGCTCATACTAAGTTCTTCTGCAACAGTTTCTTGATTTTCATTTGAAGTTCCAGCCTCTTTTGCTTCGACTGTATCATCCTCGTCAGAGGTGTCCTTGACAAAATACTGAGATTCTTCTTCTTCTTCTGTAGACTCAGTCTCACTGTTTCTTAGAACAGGTTCTCTACTAGGTAGTTCTTTTGGAGGGCTTGCTGCTCCAAACGTCACTGTCCTGACAGGACTGTGAGTAGTATCAGGATCACTCCCTTCATCAATTGGGGTTTTCTCTCTTGCAGAGTCACCAACTACTGCAGTCTGTTCATCATCTGAGTATACAGGTTCAGGCTCATCAGGCTTTAAGCCTGGATCTCTCCTATCTCTCGGTCTAGAGGGATGAGTAGAAGGGATAAATTTCTCATAGATTCTCTCCTCATCATTCACCCATGATTTCTTCCAGGGATTCCAACTGATCTTCATGAATTTGCAGATTACTTTCGAGATACATACACTGTTCTTTGCCACTATCAACTCTTCCTGACTTCCAGCTGCACCTTTCACTTTCAACATAACCGAAATGAGTTTAGCATGAAACAAGGCACTTGATTTTGAGCTTGCCTTTATCATGTCCTCCATCTGAGCCATCAGCAACCTAAAAAGGTTGATCTTCCTTCCATGTTTTAACAAGTACATCAAGTAAATATCCTGGTGCTTCAGAGTTGCAAAATCTCCTCTTCTAGGACTCAGTACATGCTAAATAAACTTAAACAGAAGCCTGTCCTCTCCATTCATTTCAGCAGCAATAACCTTTCTTACTGTGCCATTGCCTGTCAGTTCTTCCAGAGCCGTCTCATGATCAAAGATTCTACTGTTTGGAGGAGCCGCTCCAGAATAGTAGTTGTAAATACCCTCATGAGGAACTCTTAAACAAGCAGCCCATTCAGCGGATGAAAAACTGACTTCATTGCCATTTACTCTGGATACCAGTCTATGCAGATCAACCTCTTCCTCGAACTGTAGATATTCATAGAATTCCTTCACCAGCTTCGGGTAGTACGGTCCATTATTGTTTGCGAAGCATTCGGTCCATCCTTGCTCATTAAGCACTGCCAGTACTAATGATCTGCTCGATAAAATCCACTCTTCACTTAGCTCCTTCTCAGCAACTATTTCTCTCTTAGTCAGATGTGGATTGACAGGTCCTATCGAGGCGTTCCCGGTGCCACTGGATTCGACTTGAGTCCTCTTTGGCATTGGTGCATCTTCGTTGACAGTCGGGGGTCGCTTTGTTCTGGCCATTGGAACTGAAAGAGGTTTCGAGGTTCGGTTGAAGGTTTAGGGTTTAGGACTTGAGAGAGCAAGGGTCGAGATGAGTGGATTGAGATATGTTCGATGTTCTCAATTTTATCATTTAGGGATTTAGAAATAAAAGTATAAAGAAAAGAAACGGTTCGAATTCCCGCAAAAATAAACTAAGGTTAAACAGCCTACAGAGAGATGTAATCAGTGAGGTACACCGGTGAGGTCTAACTGTGAAGTTTCAACTGTGAGGTCTAACTGTGAGGTTTCAACTGTGAGGTTTCAACTGTGAGGTCTAACTGTGAGGTTTCAACTGTGAGGTTTCAACTGTGAGGTCTAACTGTGAGGTTTCAACTGTGAGGTTTCAACTGTGAGGTTTCAACTGTGAGGTTTCAACTGTGAGGTTTCAACTGTGAGGTTTCAACTGTGAGGTTTCAACTGTGAGGTTTTAGTTGTGCTATAATTAATCATACCTAACTCATGTTTGATGTAACTTAATCTCTCAGAATTCAAAGGCTTTGTAAAAATATCAGCTAACTGATGTTCAGTGCCAATGAACTCAAGAGTGATATCACCTTTTTGATAATGATCCCTCAAAAAGTGATGTCTCACATCAATATGTTTTGTCCTAGCATGAGATACTGGATTTTTAGAAATGTTAATAGCACTTTTATTGTCACACCTTATACATACATGTTTGAATTGATATCCATAGTCTAGTAAAGTGTGTTTCATCCACAAGATTTGTGCACAACAGCTACCAGCAGCTATATACTCAGCTTCGGCAGTAGACAATGCAACAGAATTTTGCTTCTTACTACACCAAGATACTAGTGACTTGCCTAAAATGTGACATGTTCCAGAGGTGCTCTTTCTATCTAACTTGCAGCCAGCAAAATCATCATCAGAATAACTTAATAAATCAAATGATTGTCCTTTTGGATAAAATAATCCCAAATTGGGAGTATGTTTTAGATATTTGAAAATCCTTTTAACAGCAGTCAAATGAGACTCTTTTGGATTGGCTTGAAACCGAGCACACATGCATACACTGAACATGATGTCAGGTCTACTGGCAGTAAGGTACAGTAGACTACCTATCATACCTCTGTAATTGGTTTGATCCACTGGTTCACCAGTTTCATCACTGTCCAACTTGCAAGTGGTGCTCATAGGTGTGTCACTGCCTTTGGTTACATCCAAAGAAAAACATTTTAGAAGATCTTTAATATATTTACTTTGGTTCAAAATAATACCATTTTTATTTTGAAAGATCTGAAATCCAAGGAAAAATTTGAGTTCTCCCATTAAACTCATTTCAAACTCATTTTGCATTATTTTTGAAAAATCAACACATAAAGAATTTTTAGAAGATCCAAAAATAATATCATCTACATAAATTTGTACTATTAAGACATCTTTAGAAATCCATTTAATAAAAAGAGTAGGATCAGCTATCCCTTTAGTGAATCCTTTCGAAATAAGAAAAGAGCTGAGCCTATCATACCAAGCTCTTGGATCTTGCTTTAAACCATATAAAGCTTTAGATAATTTAAAAACATGATTAGAAAAATGGGGATTTGTAAAACCAGGAGGTTGTTCCACAAATACATCCTCAATTATATATCCATTTAGAAAAGCACTTTTAACATCCATTTGATATAGTTTGAAATTCAGATGAGCAGCATAAGCAAGTAATATCCTAATGGCCTCTAGTCTAGCCACGGGTGCAAAGGTTTCCTCATAGTCTATTCCTTCTTCCTGACTATACCCTTGTGCAACTAGCCTAGCTTTGTTTCTGATTATATTACCAAACTCATCAACTTTGTTTCTAAACACCCATTTAGTGCCTATGGTAAGAGTGTCTTTAGGTCTTTCCACTAATTCCCAAACTTTGTTTCTTTCAAACTGATTTAGTTCTTCTTGCATAGCCATTACCCAGAATTCATCACTGATAGCATCATTGACATTTTTGGGTTCAAGCTGTGAAAGAAAAGCTTGATGTTCAACCTGATTTCTTAGAGAAGCTCTAGTTTGTGTTCCTCTATCAAGATTACCAACAACAGCATCTAGAGGATGATTCTTTAGGATCCTAGTTGATTTGGTAAAGGTTGGACTAGAGATTTCAGGTTCATTTATAGGTTCGGGTTCCACAGAGGAAGATTCTGGAAAAAGTCCAGAACTGGATGTTTTGATTACAGGTTCTTTAGATTTGTCATTTAGGTCCAGAACAGATAAGTCTTCTTCAACATCTTCAAGAGAAGTTTTAGGCTCATGTGGATCAGTCTCATCAAACTTGATGTGAACAGATTCTTCCACACATTTGGTTTTCTTATTGAACACTCTGTAGGCTTTACTAGACATAGAGTAACCCAGGAAAATTCCTTCATCACTTTTTGGAGCAAATTTATCAAGATTATCTTTAGTATTCAGAATAAAGACTTTGCAACCAAAAACTCTAAAGTAATTAACCTTAGGCTTCCTATTATTCCACAACTCATAAGGGGTTTTCTTAAGAACTGGTCTAATCAAGACTCTATTAATAACATAGCAGGCTGTATTTACAGCTTCAGCCCAAAAGTAAATTGGCAGGTCATATTCATTAAGCATAGTTCTAGCGATTTCTTGCAGGGTTCTGTTTCTTCTTTCCACTACACCATTCTGTTGAGGTGTCCTAGGAGCAGAAAAATTGTGAGCATAGCCATTGAGTGAGAAGTAAGATTCAAATTCTTGATTCTCAAACTCACGACCATGATCACTCCTCAAGGTCTTAATCTTAAGTCCACTAAGATTTTCTACAGACTTAGAGTATTTAACAAAGGAAGAGCAGGCTTCACTTTTGTGAGCTAGAAAGTATACCCAAGTATATCTAGAAAAGTCATCTACAAGAACATAAACATAGTGCTTCCCATTTAGACTTGAAATTCTTGATGGTCCAAACAAATCCATGTGAACCAGTTCAAGTGGTTGAGAAGTTGAAACTTCTTTCTTTGGTTTAAAAGAAACTTTGTGTTGTTTTCCCTTTTGACAGGGATTACACACTTTGTCATTTGGGAATTCAAGATTAGGTAGGTCTCTAACTAGGTGTTTCTTAGAGAGTTTTCTAAGTGATTGAATGTTGCAGTGTCCTAATCTCCTATGCCACAGCCAAGACTCTTTATGAAAAGCATTTAAGCAAGTAACATTATGTTTAGCTAAAGTGTTTAAGTCAACAGCATAAACATTTTCATTTCTTAAGGCAGAAAATATTAAAGCATTTTTGGAATTATAAACATCACAAGAATTGTTTTCAAACTTGACATTAAAACCATCATCACACAATTGAGAAATGCTAAGCAGGTTGTACTTAAGTCCATCAACAAATAAAAATTTGGAAATTAATACTGAGTCAGTGTTACCAATCTGGCCTAAGCCGATGATTTTTCCTTTTGAGTTATCACCAAAAGTGACATATCCTCCATCAACCTTTATTAAGCTTTTGAAGCACGAATAGTCTCCAGACATGTGTCTTGAACATCCACTGTCTAACTACCATACCTTCTTGTAATTTCTTTTCAAACAGATTTCCTACAAAACAGATTAGACAGGAAATGACTTTGGTACCCAGATTTTCTTGGGTCCAGATATGTTAGCAATCAAGGATTTAGGTACCCAGATTTGTCTTATGGGTCCCATACAATTAATAGATGCAACAGATTTAGAGAGATATACTTTATTTGATCTATAACTATTTAAATTACCAGTTGAGGCATACGAATTTCCAAAACTGGAACTAGCAGGATTTTTTCCAGACTTAATAAATCGGGTTTTAGTAAACTGTCTTTGTCCAGGTTGGTATCCCAAGCCAGTAGCATACTTAGGTGCAACTTGCTTTCCTAGCAGTTGGGTTAGAGTATCTTTTCCATTTGTGAATGTTTCTAAGTCCTTTCTAAGTTGTTCATTAGATAGTTTCAGTTCTGTATTCTCCTTTAACAATTGAACATTTTTCTCTTTTTCTACATCAAGTGCAGACTTGACACTTGCAGTAAGAGCATGCTGTTTCTTTAAAGACTTGTATTTATCCTTTAGTTCATTACACGTTTCTTCCAGCATATTACAGTATTCAGTCAATTCATCTTTAGACATATTTTCAGAATCAGAACCAGATTCTGCTTCACCTTCAGAATAATAAGAGTTTAAAGTGGGAGTGTCTAAGGTTACCTCAGATGTGTTTGTCATGAAACACATATTAGCACGATTTCTTTCAGAATCACTGGATTCTGATTCACTTGTGCTGTCTTCTGAAGCACTCCAGGTGGCCTTCATAGCTTTCTTATAATTCTTGTCCTTGTACTCATATTTCTTCTTGAATTTTAACTTAGGACAGTCAGCTTTGATGTGTCCTTTCCTTTTACATTCATAGCAAACTATGTCTTCTTCTTTATCAGTTTTCTTCCAATCTTTCTTCCACTTACCTTGTCTATCATACTTACCCTTGTAGTTTGGTTTTCTGAAGAACTTCTTCTTCCTATAGAACTTCTTGAATATCCTTGCTATTTGTGCCATCTCGGCATCACTGTCAGAATCTAAGTCTTCACTAGATGAGCTTTCAGTTGGTATATGCACTTTCTCCTTGTCTTTTCTCTTTGATGCAGTAGATTTAAAAGCTACAGATTTTCGTTTTGGTTCCTCATCTTCCTCTTTATTTACCTTGAGCTCTTCTTCGTACATCATCAGCTTACCAATTAACTCCTTGACAGGCAAAGTTCCAATATCACAGGATTCTCTAATTGAAACGGATGTGCCTCTCCATCTGTCAGGCAGACATCTCAATAATCTCATGATTTGCTCCTTTGCTGGAACAATCTTTCCAAGTGAGCTCATTGTGTTGACTATCTCATTAAACCTGAGATACATATCAGAAATAGGTTCATCAGCTTTCATCTTAAAGTTATCATATTTGATAGTATAAGTATTTAACCGCATTTCCTTGACATTAGTTGTTCCTTCATGAGAAACAGCTAAGGTGTCCCAGATTTCAAAAGCAGTTTTACATGCAGAAATTCTATTGAATTCCTCATCTCCTAGAGAACAATAGAGAGCATTCACAGCCTTACAATTATTATTGTAAGCTACCTTAGTAGGTTCATCCCAAGTTATTCTTTCAGTTTCTGGAATCTTGTATTGAGACTCTATAGCAGTCCAAATATCAAAACCCATACTTTCCAAATGAATTTTCATTTTGAGCTTCCATTGGGCATAATTCAGACCATTAAAGAAGGGTGGCCTGTTAGTAGCAGCACCTTCTAGTCTATTATCCATAAGGAAATTTTAGAAAATGTTTTAAAGAGATAAAATTTAGAACTAACAGAAATTTAAGATCTTTTAGATAAAACTACAATCACAGTTTAAAAACAGAGAGTTAAAATAAAACTTTGAGCAAGTATAACAGAGATAAATACAACCTCTGATACCAAATGTTGGTCGGAGTGGACACTCAAGAGGGGGGGTGAATTGAGTTCCAATTAAAATTTCTGTTAAAAACAATTTCTATTAAAATCCCCCAATTTCAAAACAAATTAAACTGTAGTGAATTTATATAGATTATAAAGGTTCAATTAGTTTCTCAAAGATTGATTAATTCTCAGTTAACTTAATCTTATGATTAAATTAACTTTTGAAACTAACTTACTGATTTATAACAAACATAAACACTTGCGAATTTAATTATCAAAGTAGCTTTGAAGATAGATTATATTTCAAAGTAATAGCAGCGGAATATGAAATAAATATGTATAGTATGGATATAGAGTATAACTACAAGCACAGATAATTAACCAAGAGGTTCAGTCTCAAGCCGAGACTTAGTCCTCTCAAAAGTTTATATAAAAAATGATCCACACCCTGGATCGGGGTTAACAACAGTGAACACACTGTCCAGGTCACAAGACCTCTACCACAGTTCTTCGTGGGAAAACAAACAACAGCAGCAAGCTGTCCAGGTCACAAGACCTCTACCACTATTCACAGTGGGAATGGGGTGCAAAAAGGTTTTCTGAGGATTTACAGATCCTCCAGTGAAAGTACAGGAGTCAGTGTGTGTGTTTAATACAGCAGATAACACACACTGCTCACAATGTAGAAAACTAAAACACAGTAGAGCAATAGATAGAATGAAGAAGGTTTAGAGTGCTCTATAGTGTTGGCAGATCAGTTCTGGACTCGTAGGAATGAGTGACTTGAAGCTTTGGTCCTTTTTCTGTAAGTTGACACTAAAACAGAGTGTCGGGATTTCCAGACTTCCAGATGTTCAAGTGATCAGCTTCTTTGATTTTGAGTGCTTCACAGCATGGCTTTTAGGAGACGGTTCTTTCAGTCGGTTCACTGAGACTCTTTTGTTCTTCAGAATGAATGCTCGAGAGTTCTCCCTTTTTGTGTATATGTGTATCTCCTTCTCAGTTGTAGATGTCTATTCATGTCATTCTTCTGGAATGCTTCTCTCTTCTTTTTATACTCCTCCATATATTCCCATTTTGTTCACCCGAGGCCGACAAGATAAATAGTCTTGAGTTGCACGTGCGATCTTCCTCGTACATTATATTATTTCTTGATATGTCTGCAAATATCAATAAATAATGTTAGATGTATTAATCCTGCTAGACATGACTGTTAGATTAGTATTAATCAAATTGGTAAAGAAAAAGTAGAAATATAATAATAATAAACTGGTCGAGAATGTATGTCACTGTGGACTTCCTTCTGACTGCTGACTTCAACAAAAGGCTTGCTGTCTGTAGGCTTGCAATGGTAGCTTTTACTCCATGTAACTGTAGCCTTTCTAACTGTAGACTTGTAACATCAAATTTGTAGAACTGTATCGTTTGTCAACTGTAGATTTCAATCATCAGTAGACTTAGTCGACAGAAGTTGTCTAACTGTAACCTTGACTGTAGACTTATGACTGTAGGCTTGTTCGACTGCGAATTTGTTCCAACTGTAGACTTGTTCGACTGTGAACTTGATCCAACTGTAGACTTGTTCGACTGTGAACTTGAGCAGAGATAACTTTGAACAGAAGTCTTGTAACTGTGACCTTCGTCTGTGAGCTTTGACAATAGATAGCAGTAGACTCGTAACTGTGAGCTTGTATTAGTCTTCGACTGTAACCTTGTAACTGTGAACTTATTGCAACAATAACTTAAGGTGACAGTTAGCTGTAACTGTGACTTTGAAAATAAAACTCTGACTGGTAGCTAACAATACCAAACTTATGTAAATGCTACTGTAAGCTGTTATAGTAAAGTTATGAGAGTAAGAATATGAACTGTTTAGAATAAAATACGTTTAAGCATAGAATAATAAGATTAATGAAAAGGTTTAATACATCAGAATTAATGTTTAAGCATGATTTGGGATTATCAAAACAAGTGATTCCAACATTATTGAATAACCTTTCTCGGAACTGCACTTTCTTACCACTGAGATGATTGAGTAGTCTTAGCCGAGGAGGAAGAAGCTGAGATGGTTGAAGATGGTTCAGGAAGGCTCTTGACAACAGTTTCAACAGAGTCCTTGAAAATACCAGGCAAGGCATCAATTGAGGATGCTAAATTTCGAACTTCTTCTACCAGCTTGTCATTTTTTGCTACTATTTTTTCAACAACAGCTACCAGATTTAGTCAAATTAGTGCTTCAACCTTTTTATCTAACCTGTCAGCATCTTCTGTGCAAAATTGAGCAACATGAGGTTCAACAGTTTCAAACACTTTCTTCAGTTCCTCAACCAAAGACCTTAAAGATTTTACTTCTTCTCTTAGCTTTTGATTTTCAATCCTTGATTCCTAAATTTAATGCCAAATCTGAGGTTGAGTTTTCCATATAAGTCGTTCAAAAAGCATACTAGCATCCTGTTCACTGAGACGAGTTACAAGAAGATTTTTATCTTTCAAAAGATTCTCAAATCCAGCCAACATATTTTCTACAAACAACTTTAATTCCTCATGGCTTACAGAGCTTGGGGATTCTTGAGCACTCTTGGGTTCAGAGACCTCAATTGATTCAGGATCCTTAGCAGGTATTACTCCTGGTAGAGAAAAATATTTCAACTGAAAACTTTAATAAGATCGATTATTCTAATTGAAGCCACTTGATAATCTCAGACATCAAAATATCTAGGGAATTTATACATATCGTCCATATGAATTGTCTCAACAAAACTTTTTTCTTGAGTGGATTCCAGAATGGGGTTTTTCTCCCCCTCAATTTGTGCATTAGCTCTAGGAGTGAGAGTATTAGTCTCTTTCTCTATTTCTATACATACATCAATGTTGGGCTCACCCATCTCTATTCTATCTTGACAAAAATCTTGGTCCATTCTTTATTAAGTTGAAAGGATTAGTTCTGGATCAGCTTGTTCTTCATAATTTTCCACATCTGTAGGACTCTCTTCAAAAATAGGTTCTTTTAGATGTTCCTCAAGAATATCTTGCACTTATAGACCAATATCAGGTCCTTCTTTATTAACAAAGTCTTCATAAACTATTTTTTCAACAATTTTTTGTTCACCAACTTGTTGATCATCAAGTTATTGATCAGGTAAGCCACTTTAGACCTACTTCCTTTTCAAAAACGAATACTCTATTTACAAGACCATGATTAAACAGTCTTTCAAGTGCTATTATTAGTGCCTTTATTGCTTTCTTGTTAGACCTTATCTTTAAAGGAGTCTATGAAGAGGGTCGCTTCATTTTGGGCATAAAATGATGGGTTCATGAAGGAGAAGGAGTTGAAGGAGAGTAGGAGATTTGGAAGGAAAGGGCTTAGGCTTTGAGATAGGAAATCTTGAGTGAAGAGAGAAGTGAAAAATATTAGTTTTTTTATCATTTATGAAGTCCAAACATCATAAACAAAAAACATGTAAAAATAATAATAAAATAATCAATAGAGATAAAAGAAATAAGATTAATGAAAAATAGAAAACTAAGTCTTTGTGGTGAGACCAGAACAGGTTTTCATAGTGTCATCCTTACGGTGTGACTCCAAATAGTGTGATGATATCATTTGAGACAGTAAGTCCAAGATAATAACATGTGAAACTGTGAAGCATGACACTATAAACAATGAGACATTAAGTCTAGACTGTAAGCCTTTAACTTATGAATCATAATCCCTAATTCATTTATGAGGTAATCTATTCTTTCGGAATTTAATGGTTTGGTAAATATATCACCAAGCTGATATTTAGTTCCAATGAATTCCAAAGTGATATCACTTTTTTGATAATGGTATCTCAAAAAGTGATGTCTTACATCAATATGTTTTGTCTTGGAGTGTGAAACATGATTCTTTGAAATGTTAATAGCACTTGTATTGTCATAATTTCTTAGCACATGTCTGAATTGATAACCATAGTCTAGTAATGTGTGTTTCATCCACAAAATTTGTGCACAACAACCACCAGCAGTTATGTATTTAGATTTGGTAGTAGATAATAAAACAGAGTTTTATTTTTTACTAAACTATGACACTAGAGACTTTCCTAAACTATGACATGTTCCAGTGGTTTTTTTCTATCTATATTACAGCCACTAAAATCAGAATCATAATAGCTAACTAACTCAAATGATTGTCCTTTGGGATAGATCAGTCCTAGATTTGGTGTATGTTTGAGGTATTTGAAGATTCTTTTAACAGAATTTAAATGATATTCCTTAGGATTTTCTTGAAATCGAGCACAAATACATACACTAAGAAAAATATTAGGTTGGCTAGCAGTTAAGTAGAGTAATCTTCCAATCATTCCTTTGTAAGTGGTTTGATCAACAGATTTCATATCTTAATCAAGATCCAACTTATAAGTAGTACTCATTGGAGTATCACTACATTTAGTGCTATCCAAGAGAAAAAAAATTAGATGATATATATTATATTTGATTTGATTTAAAATATTACAATATTTATTTTTAAATATTTTAAATCCAAGAAAGAATTTTAGTTCACCCATTAAACTTATTTCAAATTCCTTTTGCATCATTTTAGAAAACTCAAAAGATAAATAATTTTTTGAGGATCCAAAAATAATATCATCTACATAAATTTGAACTAATAAAACATCATTGGAATTTTTTTTATAAAAAAGTAGGATCAGCTATACCTTTTTTAAAACCATTAGAAATGAGAAAAGTACTTAATCTATCATACAAAGTTCTCGGAGATTGTTTTAAACCATAAAAATCTTTTGATAATTTAAAAACATGATTTCGAAAGTGAGGATTTGTGAAACCAGGGGGTTGCTCAATCAAAACATCCTCTGATATATACCCATTTACAAATTCACTCTTGACATTAATTTGATATAGTTAGAAATTTAGATGTGCTGCATATGCAAGAAAGATTCTAATGGCATCAAGTCTAGATACTAGTGAAAAGGTCTCCTCATATTCAATTCCTTCTTCTTGACAATAGTCTTGTGAAACCAATCTATCTTTTTCTCTAACTATGTTACCAGATTCATATATGTTATTTATAAACACCCACTTAGTGCATATGGAAATATGTATTTGGGTATATCAACAAGTTTCCAAACTTTGTTTCTTTCAAACTGATTAAATTTTTCTTGCATAGACATCACCCAAAATTCATCATTTATTGCATCATTGATATTTTTAGGTTCAATTTGTGACAAGAATGATTGATGTTCAACCTAATTTCTAAGAGAAGCTCTAGTTTGTGGTCCTCTATCTATATCTCTAGCTACATCATTTAAGGTATGGTTTTTAAGGGTTCTAATTGGTCTAGAAAAGGTAGGGCTAGTTATTTCAAGTTCATCACTTGGGTTTGGTTCATTATGGCTATATTCAGAAGTATTTCCAGAACTGGAAGTTTTTATAGATTCCTTTACATGATGGTTAGAGGATTTAGCATTAATGTCTAGATTTGACATATCATACTCATGATTCTATAGAGAGGTATTAGGCTCATGCAGAAATGTCTCATCAAACTTGACTTGGACATATTCCTCCACACATTTAGTTATTTTTTTAGAAACTCTATAGGATTTAATAAATATTGAATATCCTAGAAATATTCCTTCATCACTCTTTGACGAAAATTTGACAATATCTTCCTTAGTATTAGGGATATAAACATTGAAACCAAATTCTTTGAAGTAGTTTACTTTGGGTTTTCTATTGTTCCAAAATTCATATGGAGTTATTTTAAGAATAGGTTTAATCAACACTCTATTAATAATATGCATGTTTTATTTATAGATTCGACCAAAAATAAATAAATAATCCGTATTCACTAAGCATGGTTCTAGAAATTGCTTGAAAGGTCCAATTTCTTCTTTCTAAAACTCCATTTTGTTGAGGTGTCCTAGGGGAAGAGAAATTATGATTATAGCCATTTTGTGAGAAAAAAGATTCAAACTCTTGATTTTCAAACTCATGTCCAGGGTCACTTCTTAGATATTTAATTTTAACTCTACTACGTTTTTCTATAGTTTTAGCATACTTGGTAAAGTGATAGTAGTATTCACTTTTGTGAACCAAGAAAAAGGTCCAAGTATACCTAGAAAAGTCATATATAAGAACATAAATATAGTGCTTACCATTTAAACTAGAAACTATAGATGGTCCAAACAAATCCATGTGAACCAACTCGAGAGGTTGGGAAGTTGAAACTTATTTCTTTGGTTTGAAGAAAATTTTGTGTTGTTTTCCCTTTTAATATGGATTATACACTTTATCATTTTGAAACTCTAGTTTAGGTAGATCTTTTACTAAACTTTTTCTAGTTAGATTTCTAAGGGAGTGGATATTACAGTATCCTAGTCTTCTATTCTAGAGCCAAGTCTCTTTGTAAAATACACATAAACATAAAGAATTTTAAGAAACTAGATAATCTAAGTTAACAAAATATACATTTTCAATTATTAATGTAGAAAATACTAATTTATTTTTACAATTAAAAACATTACAAGCATAATTATTAAATTTAACATGAAAAACATCATCACATAGTTATGAAATACTAAGCAGGTTATATTTTAGTTCATCAAAAAAAGTAGTTTTGAAATTAAAACTGAGTTAGAGTTACCGATTTGGCCGAGGCCAATGATTTTTCCTCTAGAATTGTAACCAAAAGTGACATTTCCACCATAAATATTTATTAGTTTCCTAAAGCATAAATATTCTCATATCATGTGTCTTTAATACCCACTATCCAAGTAACATAAGCTTTTATAGGTTCTCTTCAAACAATTTTCCTACAAAATAGTCAAATAAATACAGACTTTGGTATCCATATTTGTTTGGGTCCAGTAATATTAGTAACTAGTTCTTTATGAACCCACATCAGACTCATTAGTTTGCAATAAGTATTTTGTAAAATATTTGAGAAATAAACTTTATTTGGTCCATAAAATCTTGAGATATTATAGGATGTATCATAGTTTGAACTAGCAGAATGTTTTCTTGAACTAGGAATAAAGTTGTATGTTCTTTATTTAGAAACAAAATTGGTTTTTCCAAAATTTATTTCACTAGGTTGATAGCCAATTATAGTAGTGTATTTTGGGGAAAATTTTTTACCTAGAATTTGTATCAAGTTATCTTTACAATTAGTAAACCTTTCAAGGTCCTTTTTCAATTAATCATTATATAACTTTAGTTCATTGTTTTCTTTAAGTAATTAAACATTTTTCTCTATTTCTAAAGCAAGTTCATATTTAATAGTTTATGTAAGATAATACGTCTCTTTAAAGACTTGTATTTATCTTTTAGTTCATTACATGTATCCTCAAGCATATTTCAATACACAAAGTTTTCAACTTTAGAAATATTTTCAGAAACACGGTCATCTCCAGAATAATAAGAATTCTAAACAGAATATTCTAGGGTTACCTTAAATATGTTTTTCATGAAACACATATTGGATTTGTTAAACTATTCATCATGTTAACACTCTGATTCACTTGAACTATCCTCAGAAGCACTCCAAGTTTCTTTCATTTCCTTTTTATACTTTCTATATTATTCCTCATCTTTCCTTTTATATTTGAGCTTGGGATAGTCAGCCTTTACATGTCCCTTTTTCTTACATTCATAACATACTATTTCATTAGACTTGTCATTTCTTTTCGAATCCTTCTTCCATATTTCTTTTTGATCTTATCTTCTATTAAAGTTAGGCTTTATAAGGAATTTATTTCTTTTTTAAGCATTATTAAACCTTCTGGGTAATTGAGCCTTATCCTCATCATTTTTAGGTGAAGATTGTTCACTACTGGAACTTTATATATAGACTTACAGTTTATCCTTTTCTTTCTGTTTAGAGGTTGTGGTCTTTAATTCCACAGATTTTCTTTTGGGTTCATCCTTTTCTTCCTTATTGACTTTAATCTCTTTTTTGTACATCATTTGTTTCACAAATAGTTCTTTGATAGGTAATTTTATGATGTCACATGATTTTCTAATAGAGATAGAAGTTCCTCTCCATCTATCAGGTAGACATCTAAGAATCCTCATGATTTGTTCTTTGGGAGTGACATCTCTTCCATGAGAGATAATTGTGTTGAAAATTTTGTTGAACCTAAGATACATATCAGAAATAATTTCATTTGGATTCATTTTAAAGTTATCATACTTAATGGTATAAGTATCGAGTCTCGTTTCTTTCATATTAGTGGTTCCCTGAAGTGAAACAGATAGAGTATCCCAAATTTCATGGGCAGTTTTACATGCATATATTCTGTTAAATTCCTTATCTCCTAAAGAGAAATATAATTCATTCATGTATTTTCAATATTTATTGTAAGTAGTCTTGGTTGGGTCATCCCAAGTAGTTTTAGCAGTAGCTGGAATCTTATACGCTTCTACAATTGAAGACCAAATTTCAAAACCCATACTTTATAAATGAATTTTCATTTTAATTTTCCATTGAGAATAATTAGTTCCATTAAACAATGGTGGTATGTTGGTAGCATCATCTTCTATTATAATATCCATAATAAATAAATACTCTTAAATTGATATAAATTTAGAACTAATATAAAATTAAAGATCTTTAAAGTACAACTAAAATCAAAGTTAAAATATTTTAAAATAGAGTTTTAACAAGCATAAATCTTTTGATATCAAATTTTGGTCAATGTAGACTACTCAAGATGGGGGTGAATTGAGTATCTATAAAAATTTCTGTTGAAAATTTCACATAAAAATATTCCACAATAAATATGAATAAATGCTAGTTAATTAAGGTAATAAGGTTATAATAGTTTGAATTTTCAAATAACTTCTCTAAATGTTGATTAATTCTCATTAATATCAATGTGAGTTATTGATATAACTTTTTAACTATAATAGGGAAAATAGTTATAACTTCTATCCAAGGCTAACTATCAATGAAAAATCTAGTTTTCTGACATATAAAGTAAAACAAATATTAACTAAATTAAAAGATACAGCAGATAAAACAAGTGGTTCAGTATCAAGATGAGAGTTAATCCAAAGCACTTGGTGATCACCTACCACCATGCAGTCTATATTAATAAACTTGATCCACATTCTAGATTGGGGTAAAAAATAGTATATGGGACTTTCCAGGTCACACGACCTCTTCCACTATACTTCGTGAGTATAAACTACAAGGTCACACAAGGACCTATTCCACACTTATCTGTGGAAGTAAATATATGTAAGAAGATATGAGACGAAGGATATATTGTATCCTTACATTTAATATAGGATACAATGTGTGTTTTAATACCGACACAAACACACTTCTCAAAAGGTAAAAACCGTACACAACAGAGAGAAGATGATGATAAAGAATTAGAAGTTCTTTGAGTGTTATTTTATACAGCTATGGACTTTTAGGATGAATCATATGCAAGTATTGAGTCCTCTTGTGAAAAAAAGAGTATCTCAAGTCT
Source organism: Viscum album (assembly GCA_963277665.1). Lineage (NCBI taxonomy): Eukaryota > Viridiplantae > Streptophyta > Magnoliopsida > Santalales > Viscaceae > Viscum > Viscum album. The sequence continues at coordinate 1,110,211,052 of OY728128.1, read as the reverse complement.
GGTGCTCTAGTTTCTAGTTTGAATATGTGAGCTATATAGCTGCTATTCTTCTGCGAAGATTTTTGAAGCTCTAATCTACGGTAGGTTAGCCTTTAGGGATTAATATTGCTTCATGTGTTCTTCAGTGGTATGTTGCATGTAGGATTTTTCTATTTTTCAAAAATACTTGCTCCTCTCTCTGTATATTTTTTCAACCAGTCTTATCTCTTTTTAATTGAGGGTGAACATGATGGAACCGACAGGATGCATGTATTCTGCACCTCGTACCACATATTGTTAGTTGACATGTCTACAAATAAATATTAATGTTTTCAGTTCCATTTAATAACTTGAATATTACCATTATAAATTAAATTGAAAATGAAAAAGGAAGATTAAAGAATGGTGTCATAATTTTTCTTGAAACAGTGTCACTTGGAAATGGTGTCACAAGGTTGAAGTGTCCTCTCTTTTGCCTTTGATTGATGAGATAGTCATTGTACCACAACAATGTTGAAATATGAAATTAGTAGCACATATGCGGTGTTAGGATCATTGTGTTTGAGTCACGATGTCTAGTCATGGTATCTGGGTCACGATGTTTGGTCACTATATCTAGGTCACGATGTATGGTCATGGTATATGGGTCACGGTATCTAGGTCATAATGTCTGGTCACAATTTCTGGGTCACAGTATCTGGGTCACGGTGTCTGGTCATGGTGTCTGGGTCATGATGTCTGGTCATGGTATCTTGGTCATGATGTCTGGTCACAATGTATGGATCATGGTATCAGGGTTAGGGTGTCTTGTCACGGTGTCCGGGTCACGGTATATGGGTCACGGTGTCTGGTCACTGTTTCTAAAACTTATCCAAATATCTGTAAATAGTCTTAAGCAATAATATTCACATAATTGTTTAAACTCAATTAGTGGTATAATAAAACAGGATTAAGCATAACTAGTGATATTCTAAATTTTAACTAGTAAGCATGGAATCATAGGAAGACCAAAAAACTTCAAACATGATTTAATCAATATTATCATAATTTGTACTTTAAACATGATTTAAACAAGATTAGCATAATTTTCATGAGTTTCATGATTTTCATTATTTCTAATCATTAAAACATGATCAAATAGGAGGAGTCCAAAAAAATATTTTTAAGGGAAATAAAATGTTGATCAAACAAATATACAAAATTAAACTCAACTAAGATATATTTTTCTTAAAAATGATATTTTTTTTGTTAAACTTGTTAATAGATAAGAAAATAATAATATCCAGTTAAAGGAAAAGTAAATATAAACACAACATTCAGTCTTGATTATAATATATGAATAAATTGTCAAAAATAATTTTTTTTAATAATAGAATAACTAAAAATAAATACGTTATGGAGGAGACTATGTTAGGTCCATCTCAATAAATCATTCCTCATGAACTAAACCTTAATCCCCAGATGATCCATCCCTTGAGAAAAAAACAAATTCAAGGTGTCATTCTTATCATCCCTATCCTTTATTATTAACCCATTTATTGTTTTCTTAAACATCCACACACTTCAAAATTATCAATAATTATCTAGAGTGTTTGACATAATTTTAATTAAATTTCACAAAATTATAAATATATAAACTAAACTAACTTTATGAATAAAAATATTATCCATTCGGTGGTCCAGGATAAAATTAAGGGCCACTAGTTTCAATTTACATTTCCATGATAAATAAAAAATATTCTCATAATAACTAAACTATAATTTACTAATTCAAATAGAGATCATTAAGATAGACTATAATACTTAAAGATCCACCCTAATTAATCAAGTATCCAAGATATGAGATTATAATATGTTAATAAATTGAAAATAGTATGAACTAAAATAATGTACCACTCATTTGTGTCAAATCCGTGGTTATTTTTCTTCCAAAAATGGTTGATAAAAACTCACAAGTGAAGGAAATAAGAAATGTTATTAATATATTTCTTTAAATTGTTACACTAAATAATATTTCACTTTATGGTGAAACAGTTTATTTAACTACTCAATATAAGATTATGGACCGTTCATTGATTAGAATAGATGATTTAATCCATTACATATCATTCAAATCAAAGCCTCTATTTAATTTACATAATTGTGCCCTATACAAAGCATAAATATATTAATCCATATCCAGGTTAACCATTGATATGTTAAGGTGTAAAATTGATAATTTTAATTGGTACGTTAAATTTTGTGTATTTAATCAATCTATTAATGAAAATCCATAAATTAAATTTATTATTCTTCAATATGGATTTCATTAATAAATTAATGGATAAATTTAAAAAACAAATCACATTTTAATTAATTATCCATTAATATTTGTAACAGATATATTAATACCTTAATATATATAGGTCAAACATTGGTGTATTTAATTGATGCAATTAATATTAAATTTTTCTTCAAAAATAAGAATTTAACTTTATCCCACATTGATTAAAATTTATAAAATAATTAAGTATAAAAAATGTAATATATCAAATCACCATATATTTCAAAATATGACACATTAAAATGGTAAATATAATTTTTGATAGGAATATTATTCCTATATATGAAAATACTTATAAAAATAATAATTGAAAAAGAATTAAATAATTATTTAAATAAAATATATAATTATAAGGATGGTCACAACATCACAAAATTGATTAAGTGATAAAATTTTTCAAAGTGACATCATTATAAAAAAATATCACTTTAATAAAAAATGAATTGACAAAGTTTTTATCCTTCAATAACCAAATACATCAAAAGACTTAACCAAAACTATATGGATTTAATTCTGAATAATTAATTATAATGGGTTGGAAATTGTGTATCAAATGTTGAACCAAGATAATCCATATAAGAATCATAGAGTTTACCTTAATTTAATGTTGAATATTGTATGTAAATAGTATCACCAATAGTGGAAGAGAGGGGGTGGCATTAGTGACTAGGATCAAAGGCAGTGGTGGTTGCAGTTTCGGTAGGGTTGCAACAAGAGTAAGGGAAAGGATAAAGAAGGTGGATGGATGGTAGAGGCATCCCATCAGGGGGTACGGTAATGGTTAGGGGGTTGGGTGGGGAGGGAAGATGAACGAAAATGGTGGGGGATCTATATGTGGTGGTGTCAACTACAAGGGAGATGAAGAGGGTTTGAAGGTAGGACAGACAGAGGACACTTTGTTTTATGAGGTGGAGTGATGTCTCCAATGGGGGAATTTCCTCAAGGGGGTGGAGGGAAAACTGGAATTGTATAATATGGGTTTGATGGTGGAAAACTGTGACAGCATCGAGGGGTAGTTTTTGTGAAATCAGTGAAGGTCATAAGGGGGAGGGGGGGGGGAAATAGTGTGTGAGTGGGGAGAGTAGAGAGAGTGCCAAACCACATGACCTAACCATTTGTAGTATATTTTTTAGATCTTAAATTTTTCGATCTAACTCATATAAATTCTTAGGACCCCTTTTTATTTCCTAATGTTTTATAATACCAAACTCCTTTTTCACTTTAGGATTCACATACATTTCCCTTCAATCTAGAAGAAATTTTTTGGCGATTCCAATCCCTTTAGAAATCAATATTCACTAATAATTCTCCATTCATAGTAGTTATTTTTAGATCACTTCTCCTTCACTCTCTCATAACCATAGTTATAATACTCTATGGGGTAGATACTTGTTATTTAATGGATTCTTAATGTGATCATGATGAATCATTTTTGGATCTAGGGAAGTAAAGGTAGTTCATGATTATACATAGATAATTTTTGTGTCGTTCTTCATTTTCACCGATAGTTGTGAGGTTGGTGGATTTTCTTTCAACCCCACTAGATTAGAACTTTAAGTCTTATCTTGAAATTAATATTTTCTTTAAATAATTTCGAAACCCTCATACAATTCTTGAATTAATCCTATTTATTGATGGATTAAGGAAATTTTGGAAATTGGTTGGTCTTGCAAAAATTTATCTTTGATGATAATTTTAAAATCTGTGATTTTAAAGTTATGGTTTTGATTTGATACCTGTAAATCTTATGTTGAAATTTTTTATAGAAAATTTTTTTTTATGTGAAATGGCTTGGAATGGATTTTGGAATACATGGTTGGTGTGAGTTCATTTGAATTAGACATGAACCTGTGGAAGGCGTGTGTTCTATTGGGGCATCTGGTATTGGATACCTTGTGATGACTTGGTAGATTTATGAGAAACAACTCATGAGTATGAAACTATCACCTGGGAATGCAAGTGTGGATTTTTTTTGATGTGTTGAATCATGTAATAGTTATTCCAAATGATATTACAAATTTTTTAAAGGAAATTTTTATTGATTTCTTTAGAAAATGGATGCATCTTTGATATTAATAGTGTTTAACTATTTTAAACTATTTTATATAAATGTTCTAACAAGTTTTATCCTAGTGGAATGAATGGGGAAGGTATTTGGGAAATCATATTTAGTTTAGTCTCACCCCCCTTCTAGGGAATTATTGTGTGTTTTCATATGTCATCTATTGAGACATAGGTAAATGGAAGGTATTATAGTTCTTTAGTGATGCTTCTCAATACTGTGGGTGTGGCTTATCGAGTTGGAGCATGTAGAATGTTGTGAGTTTCTAGTTAGATGTCCTTGGTGTCTTTGGGCTTTGTGGTCTTTTGATTCCTTTGGCTATGACACTTTTTTCCCACTTGTACTTTGATATAGTTGTTGTCTTGGTTATTTTTTAGTTTTATTTTTGTACTCATGCATCATATGAATATTTCTTGACTATATTCTTGTGGTTTTGATGCTTATCTTCCTGAGATAAATTTATTCCCCAAATTTTAATGAGGCCCTTGGCATTTATTGTCAAACTTTGGTGTCTTACTGATGTTACCTAAGGCCAGTAACATCACCACCTCTTCCCAAACCAATGGGTGAGGGGTGAGATGTTACACAATATGTATCTTATATTCTATCATGGTAAGAAAAATAAATAAATAAATATCAAATAAATAATAATAAATAATAATTAATAATAAATTAATTAATTAATAATAAATTATTATTATTAAATAAATAAATAAATATGATTTTTTTATAAAAAAAAATTACATACCATGACAAAACATTTCACAGCAGTTTTGAAAGGCACAATGGAATTTTTCCGGATGCATCTTTTCACTGAAGTTTTTCAAAACTACCACGAAACGATTTAGTGTCATTTTAGACCATTTCTAAATACTATTTTTCTACAGTTTTTTATGTACTTTTTTTGATTCTATAGAAGGATCTCAACATCTATCTTGCATCGAAAATTCTTTCTTGGATAGTTGTAAGGTTGTCCAAGATTTTTAAAATCATATCTAATTTGTTATCTTCATTTCTTCCTTGTTTTATTGCTGCTATTTTCTCTAATATTTTATTTCCAATTTCTTAGTATATTGTTTGATTCTTTTTTAGCATAATAAAATGTGTGCATGTGGGGTGGTGTTCTTTTCATGCATGTGGGATCCCTAAGTATTAGAAGCATGTTTACTTCTGTGTCCCTTACATGATTTCTATTTTCTTTTTTCTACTTCATCATTTTGATCTCATTCTTACATGAAAAATCCCTCTTTGTTTTGTTGTTAATTTTCTTTTCTTTTTGATCTTACTCTATCAAACATATTAAGAAAAAACCAATCCTCTATTCGGTGATCCTCGACTATTCTTGAGGGTGTATCATTATGATGGTCCCTAACAGTTCTCAGTGTATACAAGGTGAGACTCATGGAGGAAACTCATGGTCCACATCCATGATTTAATTTTTTTTTTATGTCTATGAACATCTTATAATTTGAGTGGGTTCTTTGAACCGACCTCTTGGTTATGCTTCTTATGTATCCAATTTCCCACAATTTAAATTGCAACCATTTATAAATATTTTAAATTTATTTTAGATGAATATGAATATAATTTTACCAAAAAAAAATTGACACCTCTTGATTAAATCTATCAATAATGTTGGTATCATATCAAAGACACCCATGCCATCTAATTATAATGAGAGAATTAATAAAATAATGTACATGTGAACTACATAATATTTTGAGGGAGTAGAATACTACTTACTTAGAATCATATCCTTGGCCTAATATTAAGTACTCTTACTCTAATATTATGAATTTATCCAGATGGATTTTCATTAGGTCTTCCAGTATTAATTTATGGATTGATAATTAGACTGGAATCCCTTTCATCTTAGAATTTTTGCCTCTTGACTCCTATTAAGATCCTTAGATATCAATCAAAACCATTCTTGATGGACCTCTTCTAGATGTAGAGGGTGAATTTATTAAAATCATCAATTTATATACCTTTTCTATTCATGAGGATGTTCTCTTCTGGGAACCAAAAAATGGTATCCTTAACAGTCATCTTTATTTTAAGTTTTCTTCTAAGACCCCAAATCTAGATTTTGACCGGATTTATCATTTCAATAAGGCTTGGATCTAGCCCTCTAGGTTCACTTTGAAGGTTATTTTCCTAATAAACATCACATATATTAATGAATATCTCAAAGCACGTGGAGTGGAATGCACTATGTTTACTTTTGGTCCTATACCCCGGGTATCTACCTTACTCTATTTTATCTCAACTTATTACATGTATGTGTCCATGCCTGTATGTACCCAGATTGCAGTATCTATCTATCTATCAGTATCCCCATTTCCATTTATATATAAATATGGGACGGTGGTGGGGGTGAAGGTGGTGGCGGAGGTGGTCCGCAGGAGCCACTCGTTGAGGTTGAGGGCGGTGGAGGGGCAATCGTTGGAGGACACCTGAAGTCTTCATACAAAAAAATAATACCAGAATCATTGATAGTACTACTCCACTCTAATTATTTCCAGATATTTATATATATTTAAGTTTATATGAAATTATATTTAATAATATAAATATATATGTATATGTATTTATATTTATATTTATGTATGTAAAATTATTTAAATGTATCGGTAGTTATATTTATTTTTGTATATTTATAATCATTTATTTATAATTATATACATTTATATGTGTGTGTGTGTGTTTAGAAATATATATATGTGTATATATATATTGAAAAATATATATATTTCTATATACTTATATTTAATTATATATATGTGTATGTATTTATGTATGTATTTATGTATATACATTAATGTAATTTATTTATATTTATATTTATATTTCTTTAATGGATAATTATATATATATATATATTCTTATATTTATAAATTTATATATAACTTCATTTATATAATTTTATTTGTAATTATATTTTAATATGTTTGTATTTATAAATCATGAATATATGTACACACACAAGAACATATATGCGTATTTATATGTGTATATATATATATGTGTGTGTGTGTGTGTGTTTATATATATATATATATAATTATATTAAAGTCTTCTTAATTGCAACATGAAGGACTTGGTGGAGTAGTAAAGGCTTTATAGAATAACCAAGAGGTAAGAGGTTTGAACTTCATCCTACACATATTTATTCTTAATTATACTGTAATTTAGTAAAAAATAAATATTAAATACAAAAAAAACTCACCACAATAGGTTGGTTCTAGTGTATTATGTCATTATATAATAATTAAAATCCTCAAGGTCAGTCGTATGTGTGGTTGTTAGATGATTGTTCGTATCTCACCCCTGTAGAATTAATTCATGATTTATGTTATGTGGTTTCATAAAATTCATCAACATGTGTGTGTGTGTGTTTGTTTGTTTTTATATATATTTATATATATATACCCACACACACGTATGAACAAATATATAAATATAAGTACAGACACAAACATATTTTCAAAATGTTTTAAAAATAATTATATAATTATATGGATATATATAAGAATAAAAAAATATATGTTAATTTATATAAATAAATAGATATATCATCATGCTACTGTAGATCATTCGAAATTCGGTGCTAACTAAAAGCGTTGATAAAGGGGGTGTCTTTATCGGTGCTAAAAAAGCTTATAAAGAGTACTTTTATCAATGCTAAAATAGAAGCAGTGATAAAGATGAACTTGATCAGTGCTTTTATTTTAGCACTGATAAAAGGGGCCTTTATAAGTGCTAAAACAAAAGTGTTGGTGAAGGCCACCATTATCAGTGCCTTTTTTAGCACCGATAAAAGGTATAGTTCATAAAAATTTATATATAATTAAAAAACATATAATATATATATATACATAAATATAATATATTTTATTTAATATGATTTATATCAAACTAAATAAGAATTTACATTTAATATATAAGATATGTATTGAAAAATTGATAATAAAATAATTAATAATAATATTAATTAATAATTTTTCAACTATTATTGAGTTACGGTCATTTAATAAAAAATTTATGACATAAAAATTCAATAAATTTATGAACAATCTATGAAAAGTTAAAAATATGACTTGAACTTAAAATGAACATTACTTTTGATATTCGATGGGATTTCATCTTCGTTAAAGAGGGTGACGATGATGATTTAGTCGTTTTACCCTATTGAATATTTTATTTAACTATGTATGTAATTTAATGTGCACAACTAAGGTCGATCTCTTGAGGAGGCCAGTCACAACACACATATTTTTCTATTATAAATATTTTAAATGACTAATGTAAAACTAAATTATTTAATCCTCTAAGGGGTAGATACTTGTTCTTTAATAGATTATTGATGTTATCTTGATGAATACTTGTTGGATCTAGGGAAGGAAAGGTGGTTTTTGATCAGTTCTAGAGAATAGTCATTCCTTTATTTGTTTTCACCAACCGTTGTGAGGTTGGTGAATTCTATATCAACTCATCTTTATTAGAACATAAAGGCTTAGCTTGAAATGAATGTCTTCTTGAAATGATTTTGAAACCCTCTTACAATTATTTATGGAAACCTATTTATTGATGGTTTGTAGCAATTCAAGAAATTGGATGGTTTTTTGGAAATGTATCTTTGATGATAATTTTAAAAATAGTGATTTTAAAGTTATGGTTTTTATTTGATACCTAGAAAATGTTTGTTGACATTTTTTAAATAAAGAAAGGTTTTATGTGAAATGGATTGGAATGAATTTTTACATACACGATCAGTGTGAGTTCATTTTCATTAGATTTGACCATGTGGTAGGTGCGTCTTCCATTGGGGAACCAGGTATTAGATAACTTTTGACAACTAGGTAGATATATGAGAAACCACTCATGAGTATGAAACGGTCACCTCAGTATGCAAGTGTGGATGTATGGAATCAAGGAATAGTTATGCCAATACGTAAGAGGTTTGAACATCATCCTATACATATTTATTCTTAATTATACAATAATATAGTAAATAGTAAATATTAAATACAAAAAAACTCACCACTAAAGGTTGGTTTTAGTGTACTATGTCATTATATAATAAGTAAAATCCTCTAGGCCAGTGGATAGGTGCTTGTTGGATGAGTGTTCGCATCTCACCCCTTTAGAATTAATTCATGATTTAAGTTATGTGATTTCCTATAATTCATCAACATAATTTTATGTTTATATATATTTATATATATATACCCACACACACATATGCACAAATATATAAATATAAGTACACATGGAAAAATATTCTAAAAATGTATTTAAAAATAATTATATATATATATATAATTATATGAATGAATATAAGGATAAAAAATGAATGTAAATATATAAAAATAAATAGATATATCAAAATAATACTACAGATTGTGTGAAATTCAGTGCTAGGTAAAAGTGCTGATAAAGGGGGTGTCTTTATTAGTACTAAAAAAGAGCTAATGAAGGGTACTTTTTTCAACGCTAAAACAGAAGCACTAATAAAGGTGAGTGTGATCAGCGCTTTTGTTTTAGCGTTGATAAAGGGGGCCTTTATCATTGTTAAAACAAAAGTGTTAATGAAGACAACCATTATGAGTGCTTTTTTAGCACTGATAAAAGGTGTATTTCATAAAAAAATTATATATATTCAAAAATAATATATTAAAATAAAAATAAAAACATGTCTCTATTAATAAAATATATTTTATTAAATATGATTTATATCAGACTAAATATGCATTTACATTTAATAAATAATATATTTACTGAAAAATGGCTGATAAAATAAATAAAAAATAATTTTAATTAATAATTTTTTATTTATTATTGAGTAATATATATTTAGTAAAAAATTTATGACATAAAAATTCAATAAATTAATGAACGATCTATGACAAGTTGAAAACTTGACTTGAAATTCAAACGACCATTATTCCTGATTCAGGTGTCCGTTTCGGCTCAACATAAAATCAAATCGAAGCCAGCTTTAACACCACAAGGTTTTAAAAATATATTTAAATGCATGAAAATTTGTTTTATGTATATATAACTAGCCTTTAAACATAATTTTTCTGCTTCTAAGTTTTGAATTTCAAAAACTGATCATCTACTATTGTGATCAGTAAGTTATTTGGAGTCTAATGGAACAAAATTGATTTTTTTTGAATACTAACATACACTTATGAATAGTAATATTGATAGTAATATGACCTTAATGAATAATAAATTTTATTATTATTTTATTTTCTTAAGGTGATAAGATAATGATATTTTGATTAATTTTTCAAGATGTTCGAAAATGAGTTATAGATTTAAAATTGTTATTTATGAATAAATTATGATTTTATTTATCAATTAAATTAATAATATTTAGAAATTTATTTTCAAAAAATGGAGTTCATTTTTTAATTCTACATGTTGAAAAAATTTTAAGATTAATTTTTTGGATTTTTCTGAAATTCTTGAATTTTTTATGAATAATAAAATAGGATAAATTATAATAAATGTTAAATAATTGTTAAATAATTGTTTTACTACATCTTAGGTGATGAAAGGTTGATATATGCTCACTTGTTTAGAAATCACATGTAATTTTTACTATTTTGGACCACATGAATCAATACTATTCATAGTCATGACAAAAAATATTAAAATAATGATTAAAATAATGTAAAATCTCTCCTCTCCTCCACTATAAATATCACCATCCTAGAGCTATTGGTCTCACCAAAAGGCCAAAACCAAGGGCCTTAAGGAGGATCACCGGGAGAAGAGATCAAGAGGTAAGAATCCTCTCCCTTTTTCATGTGTTATCTATCCAATTCCTTTCTTTTCTTATACTCTATTTCCCACCTATTATCCAGGAGGTATGAAATCTCTCGAATCTTATATATTTTTTATGATATTATTTTCATGTAATGGATTCATCATCTTCCTTCCTCTCCTCTCCCTCTTGTTCTAAAAATAAAAACATCGTCCGTGATGTGCCGATTTACCAAAATCATGGACGATGTGTTTCCAATTTCTATTAAATCCTTAAAAGATGATAATAAAAACCTTTTAATGGATGAAAAAAATTAAAGTGTATTTTGTAAACTATTTTATGTTTTTTAATGAACTTATATGCTTGACATTAAATTATATAATGAAACAAGTTCATGATTATCGAGGAACCTCCAAAAAGGATATAAACAAACATCTTTAATGTTTTATCTAATGATCTATCATTATATATGAAAAAAATGATTTATGGTATAATTCTATATTCTGGAAACATATTAATACCATTTCATTTTACTTCTGGAATTTCATTTCCATATGACAAGAAAATTAAATACAAACCGGCCATGTAAATCATGTAAAGAACGCAGCCAAAACAATAGAAGGAACATAATACTAATAATTAAAGGGTAAAATGATGTTATGAAATGATCATAATTGGTTTTATAAACCTTAATATGTTTGTTTAATATATTAATAACACTATTTGAACCATTATACAGGAGGTTTAAATGAGTTTGAAGTAAGAAAAATCTGAGGTATGGGAATTCTTAACCTGATTTCCATTCTTTGGGTTAACATTCTACTTCGTTATATATGTGGTATTAAAATTTTTTGTGAGATTAATTTTGTTTATATTATGTTTAATTATGTATATATAAAGTTTATATACATATTATATCCACTCTATTAATTCTCACTTCAATTACATGATAATTATAAGGAACTTTTCTTTTAAAACCCTCTTTTAAAATTCTGTTTTAAGAAATTCAAAATCATTGTTTTTATGCAATTATTCATGTTGTATGATTGTGTTCTCGTTATTGGGAATTGATTATTATTAATGTTGGGACCTATATTTTCCTCTAATAAATTTTGTATGTGTATGTTGGAGGTCGTTCATATGGTTACTCCAAGTGTAACTGTGATGGTTACCTAATAAGGTAGTCGTGAGGATTACAAATTATAAGATTTCCAAGATAGTTACAATATTATGTAAGTAATTCCCCAATATTCTTTTATGGTTCTATTTATGTTCTATATGTTTTGTTTAAATATCGTGTAAATCTGAATTTTCAAAAATTAATTTTATATGAGTAACAAGTGTGTCTTTTTTGCTTGAAAATGATTTCATACGTTACAAGTATTCATGGGCTAATTTTTTATTGCCTTTTTTTATATCCCTTACTAATATTTTTGTGATCCTACCATGTTTTTAAATTATTTTCATAGGTTATAAGGATTTTTAAGACAAAGAAATAATCCAAGTTAAATTTTATTAGGATTTTTCAAATAAAACATGTTTTATTTGAAAAGTTTTATTTTTTGGAAGAAATGAAGACTGTTTGTGTGGTATCTACTCTATATGAATGTAGAATGTTATGTATATATTATATCCCAATTACCTAAAATTATAAAATTGTAAGGATACACAATGTTAAAGAAAGTTATTTCTTGACTAAAATTCATGATTATGTAATATAATAAGTTCGGGTCCTTATAGCTGGTATCATAGGATAGTTTAGATAACTTTAGGGGTTAGGATGATGTTAATAGAATACCATAAATGATTTTTACTTTATGGTTAATTTGAAATTATATAGAATTCAAATATTACAATATTTATTTTACTAAGAGATGTTTGTTCAGAATGGTTTCCCATAGAATAAATAGGGAAGCTAAAGAGGAGAGGCACCGATAGAACGATATCCTTTCGAATCGGCAGCCCAAAAGGGTAGGGATTGAAACTGGGTAGTTTGTGATAGTAATGGCTCAACAGATGCCAAAAATAAATGGTGGTACACTACCATAGATTTGGGTTTTCTTAGCGCTACCCCTTTAAAAGCTCTAAAAAAAGTGCTGATAAAGTTTACTTTTAACAGCGCTAAAAAGCACTATTAAAAGTACCCCTTTATCGGTGCTTTTTTAGCGCTGTTAAAGGGGGTTTTATCAGTACTTTTTTTACTAGAGCTGATAAAGGGTATATTTCCAAAAAAATAAAAAGTAATATATTAAATATTAATATATAAATATATTGATATTTATATAATAATAATATATTTTTTTAAATGCATTTTCGATAAGGATAAATAGAAATTTAAACATAATATATAAGATATTTAGTAAAAAACTTATGAAATAATTTAAAAAATATTTTTAATTAATAATTTTTTTATTTTTATCGAAAAATATTCATTTAATAACAATTTGAATATAAAATAAATAAAAAATAAAAGATCTAAATTGTGTTGAAAAAACAACTCAAAACTTCAAACGGTCATAACTTTTGATCTGAGTGTCTGTTTGAGCTATACCACATATCAAATCGAATCTTGTGATGATCTCTAAGCCACTATGATTGGGGGTCCCTATTTAAGGTTTTTTGGCGGCCAAAAAAGTCCCAAAAGGCCTCCAAAACTGAATATTTAGTCGATGTGCCCTGATTTTTTAACATTTGATGGATTTTCAGGCTTATTTATGGTGGTATTTTAACCATTTTTTGGTGGGGACTAAATTTATTCATGGGTATTACATTCATATTAATATAATGGTTTTTACATTTTACCATTTTTTATAATGTACTGTTATTAATAATCAAATATATAAAAATATATACATATTTTTTATATATTCACACCTAAAAATTAAATTTTATAAATAATTAATTAAACATATTTATATATATAATATATTTATCAATATATAATACATATATAAATATGAAATATTATCCATTTTATTTAAAATAAAAAAAATAGGAATATTTATATTCCTATATAGTGTCTGTGTGTGTGTCAATATATATATATATATATAAGTGTGTGTGTGTTTTAGGAAATTGATATATATTATCTATATATTCTCTCATATAAATAGACATATTAATATATAATAATGTAAATATATATAAATATGTATAATTATACTTACTGATACACATATATATAATATATTCATGTGTATGTATGTTGTATATATGTATATATTTATTTATTTAGTTATTTATAAACACACACAAAAAACATATTTTATAAATGTATTAAAAACTATTCTTACAAATAAATATTAATATGTGAATAAATATATAACTAAATATATATTAATATATGAATAAATATACGGATAAAAAATATAACTATACATATATATATAAATAAATAAATATAAATATATATTAATATAAAAATAAATGAATATATATATTAATAAATATATATATATATATATTAATATAAATATATTTTAATATACAAATAAATATAACTAAATATATATATATATATATATATATATAGATATATCATTAAATAGAGAACAAAGTAACATGGATGAGTGGTAAAGTGTCCAGTGCACTGGGAAGAGGTCTCGAGTTTGAATCCAGGGAGGGGCAGGGGCGCGCGCGCATGTGCAAGGGTAAGCAGTGTTAAATGGTTGGGGAGGGAATTATTAAAGGTAGAATGGCGGGGTGGGCATGAGTGGCGGGGGGGGCATCCGAGCGCTGTTAAAAGGGGTGGTGGGCGTTGTTAAAAGGGATCTCCAATTTTTGGATTCATTTTTTAATTTCTTTTTAAATTTTTTGAATTTTATCATCTCTTTTTTAAAAGCGTTGATAAAAGGGGTCTTTTATCAGCACTAAGAAAATCATTGATATAAACCCCTTTTATTAGTGATTTTTTTAGCATTGAAGAAATACCATTTTTATCAGCACTTTTATGAGAGCTGATAAAAGGGGCCCCCTTTAACATCACCCAGATTAACAGCACTAAAAAAGCACTATTAAAATCTATTTCTAGTGCTGATAAAATAACTCTCTGTAGTAGTGGTATCATCCATTCAAGAGAACAATCAGAGGCACCACAACATAACATGACGATAGTGGAACATTTTATCAGACAACACCCTCCTGCTTTTAATGGATCTACTGACCCAGTAGTAGATGAAGGATGGATTAAGGCCCTTGAAAAGATATTCGATGTTATGGGTTGTCCATATAATAAAAAGGTACGTCTTTCCATTTAACATTTTGAAGGTGAATCTGATCAATGGTGGTCATTGGTCAAAAATATTATGGATAGAGAAGATATTTATACCTTAGAGTGGGATGGATTTAAAAGTATTTTCCTTGAAAAATATTTTCCTAAGGTGGTGAGACATAGGATGGAGAAGAAATTCCTTGAATTGAAGAAAAAGGTGGAAGATTCGATGGATGTTTATGAAGAAAAATTCACCCAACTGGCAAGGTATACTCCAAATATTATTCTGGATCTAGATAACAAAATCAACCACTTTTACTCAGGATTAAATCCAAGTTATCAAAGGGCATTGGCCTCCTGTGAATTCAAAAGTTACAGGGAACATGTTTGATGTGCTGATAGGGTAGAGATGGAGTTTGATGATGATCACGTGCACTTTGAAAATAAAGAGAAGAATAGGTCTATATGGAAAGTGATGGGTAATAATCAACCAAATAAATCTGATGGTAAGAAATTCTAGTTTCTAGTTTTTGAAAAGTATGGAAAACACACCTTGGGGAATGCCTTACCAAAATAGGGAAGTGTTTTTGATGTGGTAAGTTTGAACTTATGACCCGATATTGTAATGAAAATGATCATAAGACTAATCCTGATAATCAAACTGTAAAGTTTTTTAAATATGAAGAGATGGGTCATTACGAAAATTCATACCCAAAGAGAGATCTAAATGATGCAATGAAGCGAGAATATAAGTAGAAAGGTGTAGTGATATCCTTTACAACTATGTTAGCAGATTTCGGGCCATCCAATGAAGTTGTATCAGGTACCTTTTTTGTTTACTTAGTTTTTTCTAAAGTTTTGTTTGATACAGGGTCTACACATTTCATTATTTCTGATGAATTTTCTTGTAAATTGGAAACATCACCATAATAAATGAGACCAAAGCTTATTGTTAAAACACCAGGGGGAATATTATAGCAAATAAGAATTGTAATAATATTGATATTCTGGTATGTGGAAAAAATGTACCAAAAAGCCTTGTTGCTTTTCTCTTTGTAGAGTTTTATGTCATTCTAGGAATGGATTGGTTTTTTGTTTATTATTCTAAGATTGACTGCAAAGCTAAAGAATTTGTTTTTCAGAGAGATTTTATATTTTTATACAAGAATGAACACATAAAATTGATTACATATCAATAATCTGAGAAACTATTGGAATATGGAAATGATAGTTATCTTTCTGATATTGTTGAAAACATGGGAACTATTCAGTTAATTATGTTCCCATAGTAAATTAATACCTTGATGTTTTTATAATGAGTTACCCAATATCATACCTGGTCGGGAAGTAGAATTAAAAATTGAATTATTTCCTAATGCTAATCCAATTTCAAAACCCCCATATTGAATGGCTCAAATGTAAATTTTTTAATTGAAAAATCAGTTGTAGGATTTACTTGATAAAGGCTTCATTCATCCTATCACTTCACAATGGGGTGATCTTATACTTTTATTTAAAAATAAATATGGTTCCATGAGACTTTGAATTGATTATAAATATTTTAATAACATCACTGTTAAAAACAAGTATCATTTTCCTCATATCAATTACTTGTTTGATCAGCTCTAGGGAGATCAGTATTTTTCCAAGATTGACTTGAGATCTGGATACCATTAGCTGAAGGTGAAGGAGAATGACATCCCAAAAGACAGTTTTTCATACTAGATATGAGAATTATGAATTTTTTGTTATGTTGTTTGGGTTAAATAATGCACCTTCTATATTAATGAATATTATGAATAGAATATTTCATGAGTTCTTGGATAAATTTGGGGATGTGTTTATTGATTACATTCTAGTATTTTATAAGAGTAAAGAGGAGCATGAAAAAAATCTAAGGGTTTTTTTTCAAACCTTAAATGAAAATAACTATATGGAAAATTAAATAAGTGTGATTTTTGGTTTCAAAAGATTTATTTTCTAGGTAAAATTATAAATAAGGATGGAATTATAGTTGATCTTTCCAAAACAAAAGTGTTTTATGAATGGAAAAGACATACAAATGTTACATAGATTCGTAGTTTTATTGGATTAGCTAGTTATTAACAATAGTTTGTTAATAAAAATTTGTGGTTATCTATCCTGTTAACTAAGTTAACATGGAAAGGGTTTGAATTTATTTAGACAGAAGGATGTGATGTTTTTTTCAAGAATTGAAGAAGAGATTGGTGAATTCTCAAGTTTTTTCCTTGCCTTCCCAAAATGGTGAGTTTATCATCTATAGTGACGCTTCACTGAAGGTACATGGTTTTTTTTTAATGCATAATGATCAAGTAATTTCTTATGCATCATGACAACTAGAAATTCATGAGTTAAATTGTCCCACACATGATTTGGAATTGGAATCTGTGGTTTTTGCTTCGAAAATTTTGAGGCATCATTTATACGGATCCAATTGTCAAATATATATTAAACATAATTGTCTGAAGTATATATTCCCTCAGAAGGAATTAAACATGAGGCCGAGAAGATGTCATGAACTGATAAAGGATTATGATTTCACAATCAATTACCATCTGGGAAAATCAATCAAATTGGTGGGAGCCTTGAGTCGAAAACATCATACATCATTAACCATGATATGTTTGGAACATGATACCTTGATTAATGATTTGTTAAATTTTGGCTTAGAAGTTCTTGGTGTAGAAAATACCTCTATTTGGTTTCAGGTTTCAGTGCAGTCATCATTTTCAGACAGGATTAAGCAACCGCACAAGGAAGACTGTGAGCTATATAAAAAGGTAAAATTGGTTAAAATGGGTATGTTTCTAGAATTTAACCTTGATAAATATTGTTTTTTTAGATTTGTTACAAGTTTTTTTGTGCCTTTTTATTCACATTTGAAGATATATTTGTTGTGTTAAGCTCATAGTTATTCATTTTCAATTCATCCTAACAGTACTAATATGTACAAAGTCCTTCAGGAGTATTATTAGTAGGATGGAATGAAAAGAGATATTGTATATTTTACTGTAAAATGAATGATATGTCAATAGGTTAAAGCAGAGCAGAAGTTATTGAAGGGGGTTCTTCAACCTTTTATAGTTCCATATTGGAAATGGGAGAATTTATCCATGGACATTGTAGTGAGAGTACCTAAGAATTCTTGAGGTAATAATGTGATTTGGTTTTTTATTGATAGGATGAAAAAAACTTCATATTTTCTTTCTATTCAAGATACAATTTCTTTGGATCAGCTTTCTCGGTTATACATCAATGAAATTATTAAGTTACATAGAGTTCCTCTTTCTATTATATCTAACCGGGATCCCAGGTTTACTTTTAACTTTTGGAAGGGCCTTTAGAAGTTATTGGGAACAAAATTAAATTTCAGTAATTCTTTTCATAATTAATCAGATGTGTAGTCCGAAAAAATGATTCAGAATTTGGAGGATATACTTCAGGATTGTTCAATGGACTACTAGGGATGTTGGGATCAACATCTTTCTCTAGTTTATTTTTCTTATAATAACAGTTTTTTTTCCAGTATATTGATGGAACCTTTTGAGGCATTGTATGGGAAGTAGTGTCAAACTCTAGATTTTTGGGATGAAGTTGGGGAGAGAAAATTAATGGGACCAAAATTAGTAGAGGAAGTGGCTGAGAAAGTGAAGATGATCCAGCAACACATGAGGATATCCCAGATCAGACAGAAAAGTTATGCACACAACATGAGGAAATACTTTTCTTTCGAGGTATGGGATCATGTTTTTCTTAGAATATCATCATTGAAGAGTGTTATGTATTTTGGTAAGAATTTAAATCTAATTCCACAGTTCATTGGATCTTATGAAATCCTGGAGAAGGTTGGATTGGTCGCCTATCGAGTAGATTTTCCTCTTAGTTTATCTCAGGTACATAATGTTTTTCATGTTTCAATGTTGAGAAATTATGTGCCAGATTCATCTCATGTTTTAAGCACAGAAGCAGTTCAGCTGGAAGAGAACCTTTCTTATAGAGAGAAACCAGTTCAGATTCTAGATCGAAGGAAACATGTATTGCATAATAAGTTAATCCACCAGGTAAAGTTTTTCTTTTGGAGAAACCACATAGTTGAAGAAGTAACATGGGAATCTTAAAATGTTATGAGGTAAAAGTACCCTCACTTGTTTAATAATTAAATAAAATTTTGAGGGCGCAATTTCCAGAGGGTGGGGATAATGTAACACCCAAAGGGTTTAAAAATAAATTTAAATGCATGAAACTTTGTTTAAAGTAGATATTTATAACTATCCTTTAAACATAATTTTTCTGTTTCTATGTTATGAATTTCAAAAAATGGTCATCTACTATTGTGAGTAGAAAGTTATTTAGAGTCTAGTGGAACCAATTTGACTTTTGGTGAATAGTAATATACCCTTATAAATATTAATATAACCCTAATGAATAGTACATTTTATTATTAATTTATTTTCTTAATGTTATAAGATAATGAGATATTGATTAATTTTTCAAGGTGTTCGAATATGAGTTATAGATTTAAAATTATTATTTGTGAATAAATTATAATTTTATTTAAAACTTAAATTAATAATACTTAGAAAATTATTTTCTAAAAATTGAGTTTATTTTTGAATTCTTCACGTCAAAAAAATTTTAAGTTGATTTTTTGGGATTTATCTAAAATTCTTTAATTTTTTATGAATAGTAAAATATGATAAATTATTATAAAATATAAATACTTGTTTTACTGCACCATTGTAGATGAAAGGCTGATATTTAAGCACACTTTTTTCAAAATAACCAACAATTTTTACTATTTTATATGACATGAATCAATTCTATTCATATTCTTGAGAAAAAATAATAAAATAATGATTAAAATAATGTAAAATACATCCTCTCCTCCACTCTAAATACCACCATCACTCCCCTCTTCCTCTCACACCTCTAAAGCCTTGAGAATTTTCTAAGTTATACAAAATCCCCTCCCCATGTATCTTACCAACAACCTAGATCTAATTATCTCACCAAAAGGTCAAAACCAAAGGCCTTAAGGAGGATATCAAGGAGAAGAGATCAAGAGGTAAGAATCATATTCCTTTTTTTATGTGTTATCTTTCCAATTCCTTTATTTTCTTATAATATATTTCCATAAACTTATCCAAGAGGTATTAAATCTATATAATCTTATATATTCTATATGTTATCATTTTCTTGTAAATGATTCATCATATTCCTTCCTCTCCTCTCCATATTGTTCTAAAAATAAAAAGATCACCCACGATGGGCCGATTTCACAAAATCGTGGACAATGTGTTTCCAATTTCCATTAAAAATTTAAAAGTTGATAATAAAAAAATTTTAATGGTAGAAAAATAATTTAAATTGTATGTTTCAAGCTATTTTATGTTCTGTAATGAACTTCTATGCATGTCATTAAATTATATAATGAAACCAGTTCATGATTATCGAGGAACCGTAAAAAATAATCGAAACAAACATCATTAATGTTTTATCTAATGATCAATCATAATATATGATAACAAAATGATTTATGGTATCATTATATATTCTGAAAACATATGAATATAATTTCATTTTACTTCTGGAATTTCATTCCCATACGATAAGAAAATCAAATACAAACTGGCCATGAAAATCATGTAAAGAACACACCCAAAACAATGGAAGGAACAAAATGCTAATAATTAAAGGGTGAAATGATGTTATTAAATGATCATATAAGGTGTTATAAACATTAATATGTCTTTTAAGATATTAGTAACACTCTTTTCACCATTATACAGGATGTTTAAATTAGTTTTAAGTAATACAAACCTGAGGTAAGGGAATTCTTAACCTGATTTTCATTCATTAGGTTAACATTCTAATTTATTATTTATGGGGTATTAAAATTGTTTGTGAGGTGAATTATATTTATATTATGTTCAATTAACTGTATTTATAGTTTATATATATATTTCATCCACTCTATTAATTCTCAATTCAATTACAAGATAATTATAATGAACTTTTCTTCAAAAAACCTCTTTTAAAATTCTATTTTACGAAATTCAAAAGTGATGTTTTTATGAAATTATTCATGTTTTATGAATTTTTTATTATTCTTGGGAATTTATTATGATGAAGGGTGGGACCTATATTTCTATCCAAAGCATTGGTTATGTGTATATTGGAGGTTGGTTGTATGGTTACTCTAAGTGTAATTACGATGGTTACACAATAAGGTAGTTGTGAGGGTTACAAATTATAAGGTAGCTGAGATGGTTACAAGATTATGTAAGTAATTCCATAAGAAACCTTTATGGTTCTATTTCTGTTCTATATGTTTTTTTAAATCACATGGAAATCTGAATTTTCACAAAGTGGGTTTATATGGGTAACAAGTGTGTCCTTTTTTAAAATGATTTCATACATTACAAGTATTAATGGGTTCATGTTTTATTTCCTTATTTTTATATCCCTTACTAAGATTTTTGTTCTCATCCCAAGTTTTTTAATGATTTTCACAGGTTATAAGAATGTGTGTGAAAAATAAGGAATCCAGTTTAAATGTAATGATGATTTTTCAAAGAAAACATGTTTTATTTGAAAAGTATTATATTTTGGAGTAAATAGAGACTGTTTGTGTGGTATTTTCTCTATATGAATATGGAATGTTATGTATGTATTATATCACAATTCCCTAAAACTCTAAAATTGAAAATATCGTCAATGTTAAAGGATGTGAGTTCTTGGTTAAAATTCATGATTATGTAATGTAATAAGGTTGGTTCAATGAAAGAGATAAAAGAATCATCCTGAGTACCCCCTGGGCCCCTGATGCTGGCCCCGACCATCTCTTCTGTACATACGCCCTTTTGGGAGCCTACACGGTGAAATCTGAATATCGGCTTGCCGGTGGCCATCAATCAGTAGATTGGGATGGGGAACCCTAGAAGTCAATTTGGAAACTCAATGTTCCTCCAAAAATACGCCACTTTTGGTGGTAGGTGTGCATGGGTACCATTCCTACCATGAGCCTGCTTGTCCTCCGACATATGTCAAATGAGGATTCTTTCCCTTTCTGCCTGAACGTCCCAGAATCTCCCTTGCATACCATCATCCAGTTCCCAGGGGCTAAAGAAATTTGGAATTTATGGGGCGCTGTTGCTGACACTTCATTGTCCATGGCCCCTGACCTCCCATCCTTCCTGTTGAGATGGTGCTCCTCCTTCTCATCATCTAAAGCAGGTTCACTTTGCACCTTGGCATGGATCATTTGGGTCCGTCGCAATGAGGAAAATTTTAACCACGTTCAAAGACCCCCTGTTTTTTGGACCGAATGGGCCTCTTCATGGGTTGAGGGATAGAAGCACCACAATGGCCACAAAAATCCTGTGGGTCCCCCATCCTTTCCCTCTCACTGGTGTCCACCAAGACAAGGGATTCTTAAGATTAATGTGGATGTGTCTCTCCCCAAGGATGGGCATGTCGGCCTTGGCATCTTGGCCCTGAATCATTAGGGGAAAATTGTTGCAGCCAAACATGAAGCACACTACGCTTTCTGGGAACCTATGGTGGGTGAGGATATTGCCATACTTGCAGGTCTGATGCTCTACATAGATCGCGTTTGGGATAAAATCAACATCGAATCAAACTATCTCACCATTATCAATGCTATCAACTCCAACGACGGCAGCCTCTAGTCTTTTGGATCCCTCGTCAAGAGAATCCTGTCTATCTGTCAAGGCTTCTCAATCTACACATTCTCCTTTACTAAACAAGAAGGAAACAATGTTTCTCATCAGCTAGAAGCATCAGGACCCTATGATGTTGACGGGCTCTGGCTGGACCATTTCCCTTCATGGTTTTTCATCTGTACATCTGTTGATTTTCGACATTAATGAACTTTTATTTCTTTCAAAAAAAGGTTAGATCATTATAATTGTGAAGATATCTACTCCCTATAAACTTGGGGGACCATAGTTACTATTTTTTCATGGTTAAAAAAGGTGTCAGAAGACTTTAGACCAATATCGTAAATTTAACATCAAATAAAATGAGTTTTCATTTGGGATACCCTACTATTTTAATATTCAATGGAATTTCAGCATCATTTAAGAGGGAATTCTTGTCCTTTTTCAGTAGAGACTGAATTTATTCCTAGGTTTTAAAATAATATAGTCCTTATGGTTTTTAAATTTTATCATTTTTATATTATAGTTTTATTTGTAATTTAAAATAATCATATGTTTATTTTGAAAAAGGTTGAGGTCGAAAATCCACGTTATTGAAAATATAGAAAATAAAACAGGGATACAATTCATATATGTGTGGAAAATAAGTGAAATAATGAAAACAGACATAAAGTCAATATGAAAAAAAATCCACCCACAAAACACAACAAAGAATAAAAATGTCCCGAGTGAAAGCCAAAAATTCCAAAACATTATTCCCACAAGATTCCAATCAGAGAATATTATTTACCATGAAAGTTAATTCTCATATTATAAATAGAGCCTTTACCTCCTTGACCATGAGGACATCAACCTCACCTTTATGTTTTGGTAGGTTTCCACATGTTTTTCAAATCATCCAAGTCTCCCTCATAGATGAAATCATCATTTTTGGAAGACTTGACCCCTATATTAGAAGGATTTTCATTGTCATTATGATTTCTATAATTCAATTGTTAAGAATTATCAATATAATTCTCCATGCATATCGATAGAATTTTTAGTGTAGACCTGAATCTTCACTATATAGTGTTGATCAAGGACCAAATTTTCTTTTAATGATGTAGAAGAATCTGAACATGGGGTAGCAATGTTATTTCCCTAAGAGTTATCTGATTTCAAAGAAGTATATTTGGATATATCATCACCAGAGGTGTAAGAACCAGTTCTAGTCTAAAATCCACTATCACCTGTAGTAGTGAACATAATGTGGACTAAAGACTTTCCAAGAGGCATGAAAGCAACCCCCTATTCAGTAGTTCATCTCTTATTCCACTTAATAAGATCATAAAAACTTTTATCCAAGGCTTTTTCCATAGCTTCATCCTTTATTGACTGCCTATCTTTGTTGGAAGCATCATGAGTGGCCATTTCATTCTATCAGTTGATGTTGGAATGTTGTCTATAGTTCCTCTTCCCTGTGTCAGTTTCTCTTTAACATTAGAGACAACAACCTTTTAGAATTAGTTGCAACACCCCACTGATTTTAAAATAATAATTATAGATTCCATCATCATCACCATGTGGCATTAATATTACCTGAGATGAGGGAGAAACTTGACTAATCATAGTAGGGGAAGATCCCTTCATTGACTTGTCTTTCTTAGAGGAAGCAATGTTCCCCTTACAACCCTTTAACATCAATTTATACTCATTCCATAATTACTAGTTTACACCTTTTTGTTCTTATAGTTCATAATTAGTATCAACATGATGAACTATAGACAACATTCCAACATCAACTGATAGAATGAAATGGTCACTATATACTACTTAGGATGATATTTATCATTAAATTAAATATGATAAGTAACCTTCTTTTTGAAATTTGTCTCAATCTATTGGGAATCATCATGTTGATTACAAAATGGATCTAATATGCACATTTTATCATATTCTTCCTCCTAAAGTTCCTTTCATCATTCCCTTTTAGAGAATAAAATGTGCATATTAGATCCATTTTTTAATAAACATGATGATTCCCAATAGGTTGACACAAATTTCAAAAAGAAGGTTACTTCTCATATTTAATTTAATGAAAAATATCATCCTAAGTAGTATATAGTGAAACCTTATCAACCAGAGTGATGAAAATATCAAAATTAATAAGTACTCTTGCATAGTAACCAAACAAGATACCATAGTAGTTTTTTACATTTTAATAGGGTTTCTAATAACTAATGCAATATCAAATAAAATTTTAGGGTTATATAGAATCTAGTATAGACTAATTAGTCTAATCCAAATTTGAGCAAGATAGTTTTTATGGTTAAAAGGATTAAAATGGAAATCCCAATCCTGGATGGAAAATATATTAGGTTTTAGGGAAATGGAACCATATCCCCATGCCATTCGTTTTAATTCATATGAAGGAGCAGATGAAAGAGGCCCTTACTGATTGGGATACACCTCCAATCAGAGAAGCCTTGAAAAATCAAAAGAATCTAAAAAATACCATCTATGTGAAGGTTTTGGGAATAGTTCAAATTCCTTTGGTGGGAATTAAATTAAAATTTCTTCTAATTTAGAGTTTATAGAAACCCTGAGAGATGATCTTTCTTGTAAAATTTATAATTAACTTATTTATATTTGGATGAATTGACTACCTCATCTTAGGATCCTTTCTTTGTTGGTGATAGAGATCTTCTAAAAATCCCATTCATATTACCATTGGTGCACATGGAGAATCCAAGTGCAGAATCCCTCTAGCGGTGATCCACATGTTCTCCTTTTATCTATGAAAGACATTAATTGATTTTTGGGTGATATCATGTGGAATGAATTAACTTGTATCAAGTTCTTTTATTCTTGAAGGAGTTATTCTCATTCTTGATAGATATAGAGGAGGAATTTGAGAGAGACAGAGAGGTTTGTTGTGTGAAAATATTCTCTTTTCTCCAATTAAACCTACACAATAAACATAACCATCTATTTATAGAGCAAGGGTTTAGGTTAAAATATTATTTAATTGCATACTGGCTGTTAAATAATATGAGAATCATTAATAAACCCCATGATAAAATTATAATATTATTTTATAGTGTTAACGCAAACATTTAAAATAATAAATATTATTTTATCGGCTAGTAAATTCATATCTATCACCAAAAATAGTCTTCATCCATTCAAACACCTTGGTATTTATTAGATACCTGAAAAAAATTTGATAAAATATTTAATTCATCAATAAATATTTTCAATCGATAAAACATGAATAAAATTACTCCTTGATCTTGAGAATAATATTTATTTCATTAAAAAAATTAAAATGGTAATTAATCGAGATCAATGAAAAAACATAATGTGTGACCCTCTAGGGTTATCTCTCATTGTCATTGGGAATGATCAGCTAAATTCAAAGATTACTATGTTGTAATGGGTCAAGTCACCCAAGGGAAATAACTAAATGTCACAATTAAAACAACCAAATACAAACACTCACTCTGTAATATAATCCCTCTGTCATAATATCTCATCAAGAAGGTTTCACATCTATGTCATCAACCTATGTGATCGATACATATTCTTTTTTCTGTCTGAAATAAACATATCGTTTCACCATGGACATGGAATTTAATGTGATGGTTCTATTCCAATCAAAGGGCTGAGATATAAGATTTCATAAATATGGAAAGGAAAAATCCTTTCTCAACTTATTCATTAATAACATTTGATCCTTTATACACCCAACGTACCCTACATCCCACAAAATATATGGAGTTATTGTATTGTCTAGAAAAATCTAAGTGTACGAGTCATGAAATTCATAAATAATAATTTAAAATTCTAATGATAATTACATGTGCTTGCATATAAGAATATTCGATGACATAAAAACATTTGTAATTCCTACTAGTGATTCTATTCTCAAAATATCCCATCTTATAGATTACCAAGTGAGAACTTCATTAGAATAAGACTCATCTACTTATGAGTACTCATACCTGATATTCTATATACTTTGTGTCCTGTCATAGTATGTTATCCAACTGTAGAACTATATTTAAGAATATATCCATAAAAAATAAATTTTCTCCTCATAAATGGGAATAGTTATAGCCATATCAATGTGACAAATACCTTAGTAAATTATTTCATTAACATCACGAATAATAAAGAAAAATATGTGATATGATTTTTTACTAATATTCAAATGATTGAATATACATGCAATAAAAGTAAAAACAGTTGGTCCAAGGATACCAACTCCCACAAACTCCCACTTGGACTAGAGCCAACTACCTATGAATTTCAGTTCTCTAGACCTCACATGATAATAATGTTTCGGATGAGTCAAGTTTTTTGTCAAGGGGTCCTCCACATTGTCTTCCATGAAGATACTACTCACTAAAACCTCACCTATCAAAAAAGTATCTCAAGATATGATACTTATGAAGTATTTGTTTCGTTCACTAATGTGACATTAGATCTTTTGTGAGAGCCATTGATGTAGTATTATCTCAATAGAGTGTTATAGAATTTTTACTATTAGGTTCCAGATCAAGCACTTGAATGAAGTTGTGTATCCAATTTGCTTCTGTAGATACATTAGAATCCACAATATATTCATCCTATACTATAGAATCTATAACCATAGACTTCTTTGAGATCTTCCAGATCACAAACCCCCCATTCAAAATAAATATGTATCCCATTTTTTATTTCATTCAATCTTGATATATTTGGAAACTATCATATGAATATATTTTGATTACTAGTTCTTTTTATCCATGGAATACTAGAGGCATATCCTTAGTACACCTCATACACTTAAGGATGGTCTTGATTTTCATTCGATAGTGGTCACTTGGGTTAGCTTGATATCATCCTTCCACACTTAATGCATAAGAAAAATCTAGCCTAGTATATATCATAACATACATGACTGAACCAATCACTGGTGTGTATAAAATCCTTTCCCTTTTATTTATTTACTCATGTGTCAAAGGAACATGTGACACTTGTAACAATACCCTCTTGTATTGTTCTATACTGAATCATTTTAGTATCTTTCCAATATGTATACCCTGACTTAGGCCGACCAGTCTCTTTCATCTATCACGATGGATCTTGATCCCAAGAATTTATGTCACCTTGCCTAAGTCTTTCATATAGAATCATTTTTTTAACTTGGAATTAACAAACTATAACACATGTATTTTTTCCAATAAGTATTATTTCATCGACATATACTATTAAGAAAATAGATGCACTCCCACTAAACAATTTATAGAAACAAGGCCCACATTCATTATTTAGG
Organism: Viscum album; assembly: GCA_963277665.1. NCBI lineage: Eukaryota > Viridiplantae > Streptophyta > Magnoliopsida > Santalales > Viscaceae > Viscum > Viscum album. The sequence goes on along the minus strand of OY728128.1, from coordinate 1,110,182,698 downwards.
AAACCAAATTCTATTATGGATAATTAAAACTAAATGTTCCATGACCTTGATTCTTTCTTTAATGCATAAATGGGTTTTTACAATTTGCATATATTTTTGGCATTCTTTGGAGTCACAAAACCTTTGGGTTGTGTCATATATAAAAATTCTTGAAGCATCCCGTTAAGGAAGGCTATTTTGACATCCATTTTCCAAATCTCATAGTCATGGAAGGCCTCAATGGAATGTAGAATTATGATGGGTTTCACCATTTCAAATTTTGAAAAGGTTTCTTCATTTTAAATTATTTGATTTTGTTTAAACCCTTTTGTAACTAGTCATGCTTTATAGGTACTGAATTGTCCTTCCATGTATAGTTTATTCTTGAATACCCATTTGAAACAAATAATCATTACTTCTAATAGCGGATATATAAAATTCTAGAATTGGTTTTGGTATATGGAATCCATTTAAAAATTCATCACTTTTTAAACTTTGAAACATGTATTCCACTTACAAATTCCTTATAGTTTATAGGATTATTATTATAAACTAATAATCAGTCATCATCTTCAGTGTCTAAAAAACCATAACATTCTAGTTCTATAGATTCTCTTTCACTACTATGAAGTATTTGGGTCTTTTTAATAGTTTCTTCTCACACAAGGCTTTGTGGAATTTGTTCCTATCACAACTCATGTGTATCTTGAGTCTAGACTTCATCAAAGCCTCTCTATCTCCCACTATCTCTTTTAGGGATAAGATACTTCTTAGGAAATTTGGGATTTTTTTAAACCAAAAACTTTTTTTTTGGATTTTATAGGTAGTATCCCTTTATTTATTTGATATATCCTTTAAATATACACTTTGTACCTCGAGGTGAAAGCGTGTTACCTAAAGAGGACTTATAAAATTCTTCAAAACCCTACACACGTAAGTATGACAACACTTGTTTCTTTCAAATCCATAATTGGTATGGAATAACTTGTGTCTCTTTAGTTAAAAATGGGTTTAGAATGTATTCAACTATTTTTAATGTTTATCCCCAAAAGGATAATGGATGATTCTCATTACTCTTCAATGATCTCACCATGTCTAACAAGGTGTGGTTCCTCCTTTCACTTACACTATTCCATTGAGGTGTATAAAGAGGAGTGAGTTGAGATAGAATCCAAAACTCCTATAAACAATCCATGAAGTCTTGATAAAGATATTCTCCATTTTCATCTAAGTGGAGTTTCTTAATCTTCTTACCAAGATGGTTCTGAACTTCATTCTTGTATTCCCTAATTTCTTTATAGGAATGCGACTTATTCCTAATCATGTAGATATATTTATATCTACTAAAATAATCAGTAAAGGTTTTTGAAGTATGAGTACCCACCCCTTTCTTCAATAGTAAAGGGTCTACACACATCAGTGTGAAATAATTGTAAAATCTCCTTAGCACTTTCACCTTTTCCAGTAAATGAGGATTTGGTCATTTTTCCTTGTAAACATGTGTGACATATACCAAGTTTTTTTAGTTCAATAGAATATAAGTATCCATATTTGGGTATTTTACTAAAATTATTTTCATTTACAAGACCTAGTCGGTGATGCCATAGATGGGAGTTGTATGAGTCATGTGAAGTAGTTTCACTATCAATTATCATTACGTGGTTCATGTAATCTAACACATAAATAATATTATTTAAGTATTTTTTACCATAACAAATGGTATTTTTTTAAAAGAAAAAAAACATTTGTTACCAAACTTTAAAATATATCCATTTGTATTAAGTATGGATACATAAATAAAGTTTTTGGTAATGGATGACACATAATTAAAAAATTTCAAACCCAAGATCATTCCAATAGTCAATGTGAGGTGGTAGTCCCTAATAGTTATAAAAAAAGTTAATTCTTTTTTATTCTCCTTTATCTGCCTCCCCTTAGTTAATATTTTTGAATATATAAAGTTCCTATGTATGAATAAATATGTGATCTCCACATGGTGAATCTAATATAAAATTTCTTGAAATAGACAAATTTTAATCTATAAAAAAATTCACCTAAAGATTTCCCATGAATCTTTGGCTCGATGTAGTTTTTTTCTAGTGGAACTTCTTGCCACATGTGAAACAAACTACAACATGTTTCATTTTTTCCCATGGAAATTCGTCTTCTTATAATGGTGTAAATAAAATTTTGTCTTAGATCTCTTATATTTCCCCTTCCATTTATTCACCAAAAGTATGGATGGAATTTTATACTTTGTTTACTTATCCACTTAGTGAAGATCAAGAAGAGATTTCTTAATGTTGTTCATATTAAAATTAACAAAAAAACTAGAGAATATATGAAGTATTTATGTGATAATGAAATTGGTTTGCAGTTCACCGGGGAGTTTAAACCCTAGAACCTCTAGGTTCTCTATGTAGGCAATGAGTTGGACTACATGAGGCCCTACTAGAACACCCACCAAAATCTTAGTCTAAAAGATATCCTTCAAAATATCAAACCATTCATGTATTTATCCCTCCTGGAAAACCCCATATAGGTTCTATATAATTCTATACACATCCATATTTTCATGAGGCTTCATGAGTTCACTAGATATAGACGAAATCATCAAAAATTGAATTTCAACTACATTGTTAAAATATTTTTCATAGATAAATAAATATCCATCACTCAAAAATTTAGAAGGGGGATTAGGAAGTGAGTCTTATAGATTGTAATATTTCCATTCAAGGTGAAACCCAACCTAAAAAAATCTAAACCACTCATGGAAGTTACTACTAGTGAGGATATTATCTTTCTCCAATATTAATTGCAAGGATAATGTAGATGAAGAACCTTCCATTTTATACTAAAACTTAAAAGATAATATTATTATCAATTTTATGGAATACAAATTATATGATAAATAAAAAATTGCTGAATTTTAATTAATGTACCACAATTTTGTTATGTCCCAATATCACTCACTAAATAACTCAGAATGTTTAATTCCCAATACATTCTAGTTGAAAGGATACATATTACCATTTTTAATGATCCATACTTTTTCCATGAAAACCATAAGAAGGTATTTAGGTAGGAGTTCTTTCTAACTAGGAACTTGTAGCTCCTTGATTCGTTGATTGGACTCTTAATCCTGAAATCATAACTTGGATTTACTAAACAAATGCCTCTAAATTTTCATTGAACATTATTTGGCCGTTAAATTCAATATAAGATCAGTTAATTCTAAAGCCATCATGAAAACTCCCCAATAAAATTAAGTTTCTCGACATTTTCCATTTGAACACTGAGTTTTATGGTTACATTCTCAGTCAAGTAATGGAAGGATTAACATGACTTAATATTAAGTTGGGAGATTTAAATTTATTATGCATAAATTTTATCTTATTTTATCCTTTACATTTATTTTTAATATTAAGTGGATTTTACATAATTAATTAACCATTTGGGATAAAAAATTTATACATAATCCATTTATTTAAATTCCATTATTTTAGATTAATTCATTTATTTATGTGATAGAAGTCTTGTATCCATAAAATAAATAATGAATAAGATAGAAATAAATAAATTATAAATTATTTGATCATGAGCTTATCTAATAAATGATTTATTTAATAGAAAATAAATCGACCTATGACCTTCAGAAATAAATCCTTTTTTCTGTCTTGGCATGAGTTACAACACTCCACCTATCCACCAGTGTATCACTTGGTTTGGCATCATTATGGTTCCATCTTAAACTACATCTATGCTCCATAGAATACTCCATTAATTACATGTATTTACAACTCACATGTTGGTGAGGGTAACCAAAGGATCATTTAATGTGGATTACCTAAATAACCATGGACATAAAGGTATACATAACAATATAAGGATAAATGACTCGCAATAAATAAAATTTAATTTTCTATTAAATAATTTAAAACTAATGCAAAAAAAAAATAAATTAAAACATATAAAACATACAAAGGTCTTGGTCATGCTCATGAATAGTTATATATGCAATTTATACACAAAATTAAACCATTTAACACTCATTTATATTCATTATTTATTATTAAGATAGATGCACTTGAATTAATTAATTAATTAATTCCATTTCATGTTAATGACCATACTAATTCATTTAGAGATACCCATCTTAATGAAATTCATGGAAAATAAATAGTAGAACTAATTATTATATATTATTAAAATTAATTAATTAAAATTTTAATATTCTTTAAATCCATTATTAAATTTTGAAACACTTAAAGTGTCAACCAATGTGATATGGTTTTAATGCTACAATTTTCAATTTAATGTAATTTAATTTTATCTTTTTATTGGGGGATTATAAGGTGATTAATATCAATATACAAGATGTGTATCTCATTTTTTACGTATTGGGGTTACACACCTGGGAATTCGACGTGTATCTCGGTTGGACTACGTGTTGTGTATCACGGTTTCCGTGTGTCCTCCCAACCAAATGAAGGACATGGCATGTTTTTATGATGCAAGATTATATGACTTGTACAATCTGGCTACACGCTGTGTATCCCAAATGTTATGTGTCTGTTTATCTCATCATGTATTTCATATGCACTAAATAATGAACCAAAGTGCATGTATAAGCTAGTTACACACCCTGTATGTCACTATTTCTCTAGGCTATCAGTATCATGTTGTTTGACCTTGTTAATGACCACAAAAGATGAAAAAAATTCACCATTATAGTATGTAGACTGCACAACATTTACACCAGCTACACACTGTGTAATCCGACATGTCATGTTCCATGTTGTCCTGGTCTACATGCGGTATACAATAAATGCACTGTGTGTAATTACTAATCAACGAGTCATGTATCCCATAACATTTCTAAGTGCAGTGCACTTGGGTACATGACGTGTACTCCAGCTACACACTGTGTAGTCCCATGTTGTCTATCTAGAATCCTTGACATTTATTGATGACATCTCTAGTTGTTCTTCATCTGTTCTTAGTCCTTTGAGAAAATAAAACATTTAAAAATGATGATTAATTTGTTGAAAACATTTTAATTCAAATCGTATAAAGAATGAATAATATGAAATGAAATATTCAACCACTATTGCACATATATATCCACAATAAAATATATAATTATAAATTTTAAACAAGACCACTCTGATATCTCTTGAAGGTTCTGAGCATAGTGGAGGCACTTTTGGTGGGTGTAAAATTAAAATTTCTTTTATTTTGTATTTTCCCCGAAACCTCGAGAGATGATTCTTTATGTTAAATTTATAATTATTTTATTTAGATCTATAAGAATGTATTACCTCATCTGAGGATTGTTTCTTCATTGATGATGTTGATATTCGAAAACCATATTTAGGTTACATTTATTGAACTTTGAGTATTCAATCATATATTATCTTTAGTTGTGATTTGAATGTTCTTATTTGATCACTGAATCAAACTGATTGATTTCCAGTTTCTTGAATGGTGAATCAATTGTCTTGAGTTTATGATCTTGATCACTAAATTTCTTTCAGGTTTGAAGGGGTTCTTCTTATTCTTGAGAATATGAGATAAGGATTCTGAAAGAGAAGTAGAATTTCAATGGTTGAAACAATTTTATATTCTTAATTTTTTATTAACACAATACAATAGACATAACCATCTATTTATAGATATACGGTTTAAGTTAAAATATTATTTAATTTCATATCAGCCCTTAAATAATATATTAATATTTAATAAAATCAATTCCAAAATAATAATTATAATATTATTATTTTATGGTGTGCATGCTAAATTTCAAAATAATAAATATTATTTTACTGGCATGTAAATTTATATATATCACTAGATGTGGTCTTGGTCCATTCGAACTCCTAGAAATTTATTGAATACCAAAATAAAAATTTAATAAAATATTTCTTTCATCAATAATTATTTTTGATTGATAAAACATTAATAAAATTATTCCTTGGTCTTGAGAATAATATTTATTTCATTAATTAAATTCAAAGAGAATTTAATTGAGATCAACATAAACACTTTATGTGTGACTCTCTAGGATTATTTCTCATTACCATTAGGTGATATCAACTAAAGTCCAATATTACTATCTAGAAATGGGTCAAGGCACCCAAGAGAAACAACGTAATGTTGCAACGATGATAACCACATGTGAATGATCACTATGTAATAGAATCACTTTGTCACAATATCTCATCAAGTAGGTTTCACATTCATGTCATAAACCTATGTTCTCAACATGTCTTTCTTTGACTATCTGAAATATAACACGTCATTTAACCATGGACATGAAATTTAATGTGATGTTTCTATTCCAATAAAAGGGTTGAGATATAATCTCCCATAATGATGGAAGGTACAAATCCTTCTTTGATATATACATTAATAAAAATTCATCTGTGATGCACCAAACGTACCCTACATCCCACCAAAAAATAGAGTGATGGTTTTGGCTAGTAAAACTAAGTGTGAAAGTCTTGACATTAATCAATAAAAATATTAAATTCTATGGATCATTAAACATGCTCATAGATAGATATATTAGATGACACCAAAACATGAAAAATTATCATTGGAAGATTTGTTCTCATAATCTCCCATATTAAAGATTACCAAGTGTGAACATTAGGATAAGAAGACTCATCACCTTAAAAATAATCACACATGATAGTCTACACACTGTGTCCTATAATAGTATGTTATCCATCCATAGAACTATATTTAATAATTTCATCATATAAATTCAATGTTCTCATCACAGTGCGGAACTTCTATAGCCTTATCAATGCGAAATATACACTATGACATTTTTATATTAAATTACTGCAGAACAATTAACAATGTGTAAAAATATAGATTATTAATATTCAAATGATAGATTATACATGTAATTAAATTAAAAAAAGTTATTCCTGGGATACTAACTCCAACATTGTGTTTCATGATTTCTAGAAAACACAACAAAAAAAGAAGGCATTAGCAGCAGTTTTTTTACTACGGGAGTCATTTTAAACTATCGCTAAATCTTTTAGTGGTTGTTAGTAAATATACAATGTATTTCATGATAGGAATTAATTTAGAGATATTTATTTTATTTTATAAATAATTTTTATCTGTTTTACTTTTGGATCTTTTAGCAGTAGTTTTGATTTTATTCAGTGGTGATTTTTTTTAAAAACAATACCTGAAAATAAAAGAGATAAAATAAAATTATTAATCGCTAATAAATTTAGTGGCAGCTGTGTTTAGTGTAATTTAATTTTAACTTCTACTAATTAATATTTTTAGATATTTATTTATCATCGGTTTATAAAAACTACCACTAAATATTAATCTTGAAATTAATTTTTTTGAAAAATATAAATAATAACACAGACATGTAATAAACTAAAACATAAATGAATAGTAAATACATCATACATACATTTTACAACATACATTCATATTTACTAAAAACTCAGTCACCATAACCTCAATCACCATAACCTTAGACAACTGATAACCTCAGTCAACCCATACCTCAGTCATCAATATATACATATAAAATATTTTCAAAAATAAACCATGACCAATATAATTCCATCCCATGAAAACTAATACATCCATATTCCTCCACATCATCTCATCAACTCTAACCAACCACATCATCTCATCAACTAAAATAATAAAGAAGACAAAAATTAAAACTGAACATAATAAATAAAAAGTATAGTAGAATCATTGATAAAATTTAAACATACTATAAAAACTAAGAACCGCCGATAATTCCTTCTGATAAATGTCATGGATTAGAATAGTCAAACAATTATCTACTACTAGAATCTTTCACCTGCAATAAAAAAAAGAACATTTATTAATAGAAATGAAAATTTGAAAAGATGCGGAATATATTTAGAATGACACACATTAAATTTGTTATTTTGTTAATCAAACAGAATACATTTTAACATAAAAAACAAATAATATATAATGGAAAAAATTTAAAACATAAACATACCTATTTATGATATGATTTAACACTTTAAACTGAAAAGGGATGACTATATAAAAATCATATTAATTTTTAAATCAATGTTTTGTGTGCTTGAAATTTACTTAACAAAAAAAGTAAAGACTTTAATATGAAAACATGTCCTATATTTTAAAAATTACTCCAGAGTGGTTTTCCCATGATTTCACATCAATCTGAGGTCATTTTCTATGGTTATGACCATTTCATGCACATTTTAGTGTTTTAAAACACTAAATACATGTTTACGGGCATACATGGGAAACCAAAACTCAGAATGACCTATCCCTAGTTCCTAAATCTCATAAATAAATCTATGGTATCTTTTCCTCTACTTTTATAGAATATGATATTGTTTACCTATTTTGAACCCCACGTAGGTTTTTAAAGGCTTTAGTACCTTTAAAAACTATTTACTAAGTCACTTTAACCACAACGTAATTATAATTGACATGTTGTGTGTTTGTACATGTAAAAAATAACTCAACGGTGGTTTTATAATGATTTCAAATCAATAATATATTTGTTTCTATGGTTTTCACCATTTATAGGCATCTCAGGAAATCCATAACTTGCAATGATGTTTTGTGGGTTCCTAAATTTCAAAACTCAATATAAAGTTTTTTCCTTTGATTTCATGGAAATATGACATCATTTTCTTATTTTTGACCCCTCAACACATGTTTTTAAAGTTTTTGGTACCTTTAATATTTTTTTACTGAGTCATTCTGACTACACCACAAATCATATTGATGTGTTTTCTATGAATACACATAAAAAATAACTTATAGGTGGTTTTACCATGATTTTACTTCATTATAAGGTTTTTTTCTATGGTTTTAAACATTACACGCATGTTTTAGTGTTTTAAAACACTAAAAACATGGTTACGGGTGTATTAAGAAAACTATAACTCATAATTATGTGTTGTCAGTTCCTACATTTTAAAAATCAATATATAGTCATTTCTCTCTAATTTCATGAAAATATGATGTAGTTTTCTTGATTTTGACCCCCCCGACACATATTTTAAAAAAATTTGGTACATTTAATTTAATGAGTCATTCTGACCACACCGCACATCATATTGATGTGTTTTCCATTCATAGACATCAAATATTACTCAATAGTTGGTTTTCCATGATTTAACATCAAACTGAGTTTGTTTTCTATTCTTTTGGCTATTACATGCATGTTTTAGTGTTTAAAACCACTACAAACACATATATAGACATCTCGGAAAAAAATTTCTCATAATGATGTGTCTTTAGTTCCTAAATTTTAAAAAGAAATATATGGTCATTTCCTTATGTTTTCATGGAAAATTGATGTAGTTTTTTTTTAATTTTGACCCCCCAAAACATGTTTTTAAAAGCTTTAGTACCTTTAAAAAATATTTACCAAGTCATTTTGACTACACTGCACTTTATATTAATGTGTTGTATAGACTTACATGTCAAAAATAACTTAAAAGTTCTTATACCATGATTTCACATCCATATTAGGCCATTTTCTATGGTTTTTACCATTACACACATGTTTTAGTTATTTAGAACACTAAAAATGTTTTTATTGTAATCTCGAGAAAATTGTAACTTATAATGACATGTATTTAGTTCCTACATTTCAAAAATCATTCTATGGAAACTTTCCTCTGATTTCATTGAAATCAGAAGTTGCTTTCCTAGTTTTGACCACTTGACACATGTTTTCAAAGGCTTTGGTACCATTAAAAATATTTTACTGAGCCATTCTAACCACATCGCATGTCAGATTGAATTTTTGTCTATGTTTACATGACAAAAATAAATCAACGATGATTTTTCTATGATTTCACATCAATATAAAATCTTTTTAAATTCTTTTGACCATTATATGCATGTTTTAGTGTTTTAAAACTCTAAAAGGTGTTTATAGGAATCTTGGGGAAATAGTTACTCAAAAAGATGTTCCATTAGTTCCTTCATTTTAAAAATAAATCTATGGAAATTTTCATATGATTTTATGGCCACCCGACATCATTTTTCTAGTTCTGAACCCCTATCATATGTTTTTAATATATTTAGTATCTTCAAAACATGTTTATTGAGTCATTTTGAGTACACCGCATAGAAAATTGATGTGATGTCTATGAGTAAACATAAAAAATAATAAAATGGTTTTTTACCATGATTTTACGATAATAATGGGTTTTTTATATGGTTTTGACCATTAGATAAACAATTTAGTGTTTTAAAGCACTAAAAACATATATATGGAAATCTCAAAAAACCGTTATTCAAAATGATAGGTCGTTAGTTCCTACATTTTTAAAATCAATCAATGGTCATTTTAATATGATTTCATGGAAATATGAAAAAAAATCCTAGTTTTGACTCCCCGACACATGTTTTTAGATAATTTGGTACCATTATAAACTATTTTACAAGTCATTCTGACTACATTGCATACTGAATTGATGTTTTTTTATACACATAAACATAAAAAATATCTCAAAATTTGTTTTACCATGCTCTCATAAAAATTTGGGGTATTTTTATATGGGTTTTACTATTACATGCATGTTTTAGTGTTTTTGAATACTGAAAATGCATTTAGAGACACATCGGGAAAATCATAACATAGAATGATGTTCCATCAATTACAACACTTCTTATATCAATATAAAAAAATGTCCCTTTTATTTAATTAAAATACAACATCGTTTTTTCAGTTTTAACCCCCCCCCCCCCCCCCGACACACATTTTTAAAGGAATTGGTACCTTTAAAAGTTGATTACTATATTAAATCAAATGAAATAAGCATAAATTGTTTTAAAACGTACAAATAATGGTACATAATTTATTTTTGATATGTAGGAATAAACCATTTTTCAATCCAACATAAGATGTTGTCAGTATGACTGGAAGTGTGTGTTTTCAAAATAAAAGTTTCGTTTTAGTTTTATTTATGCAATTTGTATGTGTTCTTTTCAAATGTGTGAATGATCTATGGAATTTAGAATTTAACTTAGTAGGATGATCTATATGGTAGGAAATTTCTTCAAGGATCTTGCTGATCATCCACTAAAATATATAAATTAAATAATTTTCCATTTTTTGACCACCACTGACCCTATGTTTTCCTATAGAAGTCTTGTTCTTTAACTTTTTCTTTCAAACTTTCAATTTCTCTTTATTATTCCTGATCAATGGAAATACTCAAACCCTCACTAGGTGTAAAAATAATTGATAAAGATTACCTACTAAATACAACTAATGGCGTAGGCTTAAAACCCATCCCTTATACATGTTTAGGATGTTATTTCCCTAAAACTATTGCAACTGAATCATTATGGGAAATCGATGATGATTGTGAATAGTTTACATTCGAGACATCTTTAAATTTAACTTCATAATACAAAAATATTGACAATTATTTTTTAAAAAATATTTGAACTTCGTAATATTATCTAATTAATAAATTTTTCATTACTATTTATTTTTATTTAATTATTATAAAAACATAATAATGAAAAATAAATTATAACAACAAAAAAGTCATAAACCCAATTAATCAGCGATAGCTAGATGTATCAAACGACACCAAATTTGCATTATTTTATCCATACATCCATCCCCATTTAATTTTTTTTAATGATTTTTCGTTTTTATAATATATTTTTCATTATTATGTTTTTATAGTAATTAAATAATGTGAAATAGTAATGAAAAGTACATACTCCAACTTATTTGGAAGGGTTATTTACAAAACAACAATCAAGTTTCCTTTTCACCTTAAACCACATCTCTTTTTGGACTATAGACTGACCTAATTCATTAGAATTTATAAAAAAAATATGTTAGAAAAAACCTTGTTTTATAATAAAATTATATAAATAATAATGGATAAAATACAAACTAATATTTTTATTTTTCTTGATAAACTCTGAGACCCAATGATAAGAGGATTGACTTTTTTCTCATGAGTAATAGTATTTTTTAGATAATTACTACAAAAAAATAGCAACATTAATAGAAATTATAATTTTTTATGTTATTAAGATACTTTAAAATATGAAATCACCTCATGAGGTGCACCTCTCTTAATATCGACAAACAACATCCATTGCTCTCAAGAAATTCCTTACGGAACTTTCTCATACATCTATCATGAACTCAAAGATTTTTCATTAAACTCATTCCATAATATCCATTTATAATTTCTTCATTTCTTGACCAAATTTTTCATAGTCCATGGGTGTGAAATATATTCAAGGACATCAAAATGAAAAAAAAATTAGAAATAAAAAAAATAAAAAAATTAATTATATTAAAAAAATTTACTCATTTCTTTTAAATTAGTTATCAATGAATATTAAATTAATATTACCTTTACATGATTATCAAAGACCTTGTTCTTTCAAGCTGTGGGAATATACCCTATATATTTATAATTAATGGTAAAGATCACTATATTGCAAGAAAGCTTCCAATGAATCTTCCCTTAGATTTTGGTAGCATCATCAGTATGAACAAAAACTCATCAAATAGAATGATAATATTTAAGTCCTTCATGTCCCATATGTCTTTTGTGTTCATATTTATATACCTTCTATTATTATCTTTATCTATTTGACAAATTCATTAAATAATTAATAAAATATATAGCTTTTATTATAATGAAAAACATACCAGTAATGGTAACTCACCAATATCCCCTAGATGGAGGGGTGATCAATTACTCCATAGTAATAGGTGAATCAAAAGGTGGGACACCAACAACATATGGGTAAATGGATGGATTTCTAGTAGTCTTAAGTATAATGGAATCACATGGATTCACTAAAGTTAATGATAGTGGTTGCATGCTCTAAGATGCTGATTAGCTAGAATCTTGAAAATATTTTGTTCTTGAAATTCCTGAAATTAAAATGGTTCAGATATATTAAATGTATAAAAAATGAAAAAACTAAAATATTGTTATAAAATAATAAAAAAATATAATAAATTATATATATGTGAAACACTTGTCAATGATAAATTGTAATATATTTTCATTACCAATTTATATATTCAATTATTATTATCTTAATTAACTTCACTATTATCAACCTCCATTATTATGAGTGCTTCATTTTCACCTTATCTTGCAAGTTCTATTGTTTCAATATTTTCAAGAAAAAACTATTCAATTTTTTGTGGTTGATGAGGGTCACCACCATAATGTACCAATTCATCTTCATCACCGATATCATATAAGTCTCTCATCTTTAAGTGTACAACAACACTTTAAACTTCATGTATTTCATAATCCATATAATAAACCATCTTCGGTTATGAAGCCAATATAAATGGATCATGCTATGCATTCTCATCGATATGGATCAAGTGAGAGAAGTTTATAGAAGTAAAATGTAATGAATCTTTCAGTATACCCCTATCAATGTTTAACCACTTTCATTTGAATGAGACATTTGAAAACTAAACATAATAGTTTAATTAAATTATATCATTCAACACGCCATAGTATCCCACATCTACAAGTGTAAATTCACCACTATTTTGAGTTTTCATGTATTCTTCATGATAAATTATATGAAACTTGAATCAATGAAAATTTTAGGCATCAAATATCTTATCAATCCTTAGAGAAACCTGAGACAAAAACTTCAAATAATTTGATATTTTAGCTTGATTATGAACATTAATTATCTAGAAAAGAGTATATAAGATGTTACTTTTAACATAGAAAAAATTACTACACGTCAATAATTTGAATATAAGTATATACTTACATGACCTGAGAACCCATTGTAAAATATCCTTGTTATCATATTTTTCTAATTCCATGTCATTTTAAGCTAGAAACACTTATATTCCTCTTTGTTTTCCATGACTTATCCCATAGGGGCCTATGTTGTGACTACCCCAAGCCTACATCTGATTGGCTAGAGGCTAGAGTAGGAATATCCCACAAATAGGACACATTTTCCTAAGTACTTGTACACATGCACACACCTCCCAGCTCGAAATGATGAAAGTTAAAAATAATAAGTAAACAAGCATTCATACCCCTAAGATATCAAAAATAGAGTATGACAGTGGGAAAATTGGAATGAAAATAGGGCCAAAATACAATCCCACCAAAAGTAAAGTCTTCCAAAGTGAAAGCACAAGTTCTTAAAACTCGTCTGCAGAAAACCCTACCAGAAGGGTAGGTGTATGATAGATGTCTGAAACCGTCGGGGCACACATCACCTGTCTGCTCACTCTAGTAACCACCTGATCCTAGTCTACTTAGGACTTCATCAAAGCATTAATCATCTTCACAAGACAAGGCACGTGTGGGAAAAACCCATACAGGGGTGAGTAAAACAATACCCAATAGGACACCCTGAAACCACAAAGATAATGACACTAAGAGATGCACAATGTATACCACAAAGGAAACACTTGAAGTATAGTCAATAAGTTCATTTCACATATGTATAATTTTAAAGCACGAAGAGAGGGATCATCAGTTGTAGTCCACAGAACACCCAATTTCAATGATAGCACATGGAGCATCGATGTCAGTGCATCGATCATCGATGGAACACGGAGCGTTGATGGTGGTGCATGGAGCATCGATCTCAGTTCATAGAGTGTCAATGGCGGATGGAGTTTTAGTGTTAGTACATAGAATTTTAGTGTCGGTACATATAGATTTGTTGGGTCATGCAGTCCCCAAGTCATGTAGTCAACAAGTCACATCCAGCCACAAGATTTCTTTTTATAGTGCACTTATTACGGGAGAACATACTCCTCGTGCTAATAGTTTGCATGAAAAATTCCACAAAAACTCACTTATAGAATCAAAAAAGGACCACCTCATCGCAAGGGTCCCAACACTATGGATATCTTATCAAATTGACACACTATTTGAAAATTATGGCCATTTTTCTGAAAAAGGTTGACCCGTCAGACCTGACCCAACTCATTCTAGCTGACCCAACCTAGTCTTACCCAATTTGGCCCAAGAAAAACTAGATTAGCCCAATGGGCATGGACCATTGGGCTCGACTTGACCTAACCTGCTAGGTCATAGGGTCTAGACCACTGAGCTGTGGGATCAGCCCAGCTTCCTCAATACGACATGTCGTGTGTGGGCTAGTGTGTGTGTGATGTATGTGGCACACCCTGTCCACATCAATATGGTAAATGTGGTGTCAGATCGCATTTCATTCATATGGATTACCCTACCCTCATGCACTTGTGGCTTCATTATAGGTCCCTCCTACAACATAGCTTCAATTTGTATCCCTGCTCTACCACGAACTCATGTCGTGGCCCTCCGGTATCCACCCACAAATTCCACCCCCACAGGCCCTAAAATGTCCATTCGTGCCGCCTACAAAATCTAACCTCTGTTTCCATCGAGGCAATGGTTGTCCTCCACAGTACCCGCATGTGGTCGTTGCTATGTGCCACTGGCTGCTAGCGGCCCAGGATCCATAGGTCTCTACTGCTTCTCTGGTGCTCTGTTTTTTTTAAACGGAGTTACTTCTATGATCCTTAAGTCGCAACCTTCACTGCCTTGGGCCTTGATCTGTATTGCTTGCACTATGAGGGTCTGATCACATTCAGTTCCTCCCAAAAAATTTCATTGTGACCATGAGGGTCCAACAGAGAAGAACACTAATAACGGGGATAGAAGGATCACATAGAAAACGAGAATAATGGAACTGAGCCTTGTTTATGTCAGCCTTGATCCGTTCTTTTTAACAAAATCATGAAGAAACCAACAACTAAATAATCACCAAGATCTATCCCCTTAAATCCCAAAATAATTATCCCTCACTCAAGAATTATTGAATCGAAGATCAACCTATATGAGGGTTATTCAGGGTTCATCATTTGATTTTAAGAATGGAAAAATAAATTACGAAGTGATCGACACCCTGTATAAAGTTTGGATCAGTCGTTGACAAAGAATGGGGTTCCGTTTCATCATAAATCCTTGATCCGTCGATGTTCGTCATAGTTTGTTAGAGAGGATTCTAACTCCTTGCCTCCAAGGTATTTATAGGGTTATGTCAATAACCCTAGATTCTATACAATATGCCTTAATTTAAAAGAAACCAACAAAGCATCAGATAAAGTTTTTTTTTATATTTTAATGACGGTTACGTCCAATTTACAACATTCACAGTCAACCCACACCAATCGATATTAGGCCTCTCCTAAGGTAAATCTGATACTCTGAATGAAATGGTGCCCTCAAATTTGGTATTCGAGAACCCGTTTAGAAGTGATTCCCATTTAAAGAAAAAACCTCATGTGTGCTTTATTAAAAACTTAACATTTTTCACCGTATCATTCCAGGCACATTGGGCCTCATAATCTCATGCCATCTCAACACTTGGTCTCAGAATTTTCCCAATTAATTTATAAAAATAAAAGTGGAGAAAATTTGAGTCATTACATTCTCCCCACCTTAGGGATTTACATCCCCAAAATCCAAAATAAGGGCTAATAAAAAAAAGATGAGGGTGCTGAGTACAAATCATAGCCTCATGATCCCAAGTTATCTCTTAGAGATTATTGTGCTACTAAAAAACATGCTCCAGAGGAATTGACCACCCACAGAGGATCAACTCATGTCGATTCTCGATCTCCATCAGGTACTGTGCAAAAGACGCAGCAACGTCAATGTCCATCTCACCTTAGTCGATGACGTGTGATGGATCATGCATGTACCTCCTCATCTATAATACATGGATGAAATCATGTACCCATTGAAACTCTGGGGGTAGAGCTAGGATATATTCCACCTCACCAACTCTATCCAGGATTAGAAAAGGGTCGATCTATCTTGGAGATAACTTGTCGTCTTGGCCAAATCTCTGCAATCCTCGCTGAGGTGAGACCCAACGGAACACATGGTCTCTCTCCTAGAACTTCATATACCTTCTTTCTCCTATCAACATATAATTTCTACTGGATCCTTGCAGTCCTCATCTTCTCCTAGATGATATGAACCTTCTCGATAGTAGCCCATACCAACTCTAGACCCATGAGTTCTGACTCTCCTGGGTCTATCCAGAATAGTGGTGACCTACATGGTTTCCCATAGAAGTACTTGAACAGTACCATACCAATAGTGGAGTGGTAGTTGTTTTTATACACAAACTCTACCTGAGGTAGGTGGTCCTCCAAACTGCTGCCAAAGTCTCATATGCAAACATGTATCATGTCCTCTACAACCTCGATGGTCCTCTCTGTCTGTCCACTCGTCTGGGGATGAAACTCCATGATCAAGTGCAATTGAGTCCCAAATTCCTCATGTAATCCATTATGCAACAAGGATGGGAAATGAGCATCATGATATGAAATGATAATCGATGTAACTCCATGAAGTTGAACTATCTCATGCACATAGATGCATCCCAAACCCTCTACTAAACTCTGGTCATGGATCGGTAGGAGGTGGTCCAACTTGTTGAGTTGTTCAATGATCACCCAAATGGTATCATGTGACCTGAACATGATTGGTAAACCTTTCATGAAGTCCATCGATGTCCCATCCCACTTCCACTCTAGCACCTCAAGTGGTTGGGTCAAGCTCGATGGAACATGGTTCTCTTCCTTCACTTGATGACAAGTGAGGCATCGAGAAACAATCTCCACCATTTCCTTCTTCATACATGGCCACCAGAACTGGCGTCAGAGGTCCTAATAAATCTTTTCCAATCCTGAATTTACTTCCAAAGTGGAAGTGTGAAGATACCTCTTGAACTCCTCCTGAAACATCACTAGCACTATTGTGCGCCCACTAAAGAGAACGATGTGCTCCCTCCTTTAGAATATCCATCAGGGACATGCCCTATGGACATCTAAGCACATAAAGTCTTATAGTCGATATCCCCAAGATGTACCTCCATGAATTATTGTAATAGTGGATGGGTTAAAATCATAAAGTAGAGATAATATTTTCCATATCCATACATAAATGATATCTGAAACAAGGATAACTAGTATGACGCCTCATTTAGTAAATACATGTTGGATCTCCTGCTGAGAGAGTCTACCACTATGTTCCCCTTCCTAGAATTATAAACTATCTCTAAGTCATAGTCTGAGAAGAACTCTGGCCAATTCCTCTATCTCATGTTCAAATCCTTTTGAGTTAAGATATACTTGAGACTTTTGTGGTCTAAGTAGATGATAATGTGCTCTCCCATAAGGTAGTGTCACCACATATTTAATGCAAAGACTTCCACTTCCAACTCCAGATTGGGAGTCACATAGTTCTTCTCATGTAGTCCTGACTATTATGAACCATAAGCAATCACTGATTTCCCCTATATCAAGACACAACCAAGACCAGTTCCTAATGCATTACAGAACAACACATACTCAACACCCTCCTCCTGTAATCTCAATATGGGGGTGATCTTCAGTCTCAGCCTCAGCTCTTCAAAGCACTATTGGAACTTCTCTATCCACAAGAACGGATTCCCCTTCCATATCAAGGTCATCAAGGGTGATACTACTCTGGAAAATTCATGTAAAAACCTCCTATAGTACCCAACCAAGTCCGAGAAACTTCTCACCTCGGTAACACTCCTGGGTAGCTCCCAAGCAAGCACTGCTTCAATATTCACTAGATCTACTACAACTCTAGCCTCTGAAATGATGTGTCCTAGAAATTGGACCACCTGAATCCATTATAAACCCTTTGAGATATTACCATAAAGATAGTTCTCTCAAAGTGTGTCCAGGACCATCCTCTAGTGTATCACATGTTCCTCCTCGAACGCTAAGTACACCAGGATGTCATCAATGAAGACAATGAAAACCTGATCTAAGTAAAGCTAGAAGATCCTGTTCATGAGTCCCATGAACACTGATGGGGAATTATTCATGCCAAATGGAATTACTAAGTACTCGTAGTGTCTGTACCAATATCTGAAGGTTGTCTTCGGTACATTCTCATCCCATACATGAAGCTGGTGATAGCTAGATCTAAGGTCAATCTTTGATAACTGCCTCACTCCCTTCAGCTGATCGAGGAGGTTGTTAATCCTTGTTAGTGGATACTTATTCTTCATGGTCACCTCGTTCAGGCGTCATAATTCCACACATAATCTCAATCTTTTGACTATTTTCTTGGAAAACAAAACTAGGGCCACCCAAGGTGAAACACTGGGTCTCACAAAGCCCTTCCTCTACAAGTCCTCTAGCGGTAACCTCAACTCACATAGATCTATATAATCCATCTAATATGTAGGTGTACATATCGATGTTTTCCTAGTGTATATATCAATGCATAAATCCACCCCCCTATGAGGAGGTAATCCTAGAACATCTTTTGGAAAGACTTCCTCATACTTATCCACCACTGTAGAAAACTGAGGACTCGTCTTATCCACTAAACTGAGGGTCATGCTAGCCAACTGATCCGTAATAAGATACACCCTCCTATGTGTGAGTCCATACTGCACTGCATGAATTTCCATTACACCAAAAAAGGAAAACTTGTTCCCATCTATGCGTACATACCGCACTTTGCACCTAAAATAGTCAATTTGGGCATGAATTGTGGATAACCATTTCATACTAAGATGATGTTATATGGCCTTGATGCTTCCACAAAGAGATCCCAACTGAAACTCGCAGCCCCTAGAGAAACGTCACAGGGTCTTCACCAGTGTTTGATCATAAAATCTCCCCCTGTATGAGTCTCTAAGTGTATGGATCGAGTCCATAGTTACACTGCAATCTCTAGGTCTCGAACAAGGGACATGGAAAGAAAAGCATGAATGGAACTTGTGTATATAAAAACTATAGCTAGGGTGGAAAAGACACATATCATACATATAATCACCTCTTAATCACCCAGGTCGTAATCCTCCATCGCCTGAAGCTTGCCTCATCCCTGTACACTATCTCCTTGAGGCCTTGGTGGACCACCTAGGGGTGGTGGTGGTAGTACCTCAAACCTATCCCCACCTCCTGCTTCCCGTCGATCTCCTCTGCCACATCTTCTACCTGGTATAATGCCTTGTTCCTGCCTCCTCCTCTTCCTTATAAGTCCCTCGACCATCTTTTGATTATCCACATGGTAAGTTATGAAATCTCGATCCATGTGTCCTCAACCACCGCATGTGTAGCATGACCCATCTTTTGGATAACTTTATCTGCCCTAGGAGCCTCACACTATTGAACTTGTATCCTAGGGTCATCCCCTGAACTATATGATCTACTTAGATCCATATGTCAGATGTTAGCTATATACTGCTGAAGGCTCAACTACCTAATGCCCGGTGGTATCAACCACTTCTAGTGTCTGTTCTGCCTGAAATATCTCTACTAGTAGAACTCACTCCAATACCCCAGCATATGTCAAAATGATAAGGGATGTCATGGATTCCCTGATATTATAGATTATTCCCTATTTAAAGGTACAAGCCCTAAATAATGGGTCTCTCACCATATCTAAGGAATAGATATAAAGATTAGTAAATCTTGTTGAGTACTCCACTACTATCTGGATTCTCTACTGCAGTTGTTTTAGCTCATGTATACACACAGAGCATAACGTTGTTGGAAAAAACGTCTCCCTGAAGAGACACTTGAAGTCTATCCAAGAGAGTGTCATCTCCTCAAGTGTCTGGATCACTAAGCTCTACCATCTCCCCACTGATCCCTATAGAAGACTCGTGGCTAGGACTTCCATCTGGTCAAGATGTGTCCTCGTTATGAGGAAGACATGCGTAGCCACCTCCATCTAATCCCTATCAACATGGGGGTATGGCTCACCCCTGTACCTAGGAGGTTTATGTCTCTAGAACTCATATAATGCCCTTATCCTGTGTGTATCCCTTACTAGTAGTGATGGTAGTAACTGATGCTCTCTGGGTGGTGGTATCATCAGTACACCACCCGTGGGTGATATCTATAGTACTTGTACATGCACAGACACCTCATTGCTAGAAGAATCATCCTCATGACCAAGAATCAGAATCCTAGATGGTTTTATGTGTGTAGGAAACCTGAAATAGATCAAGACGTACCACGATCAATAGAGTATACATGGTGAGATGACACTGACTTAAGAAGGACATGAGAACACACTCAATACTATACGATTCATGTACCATTTATTTCCTGCAACAAATTTTTTTCATGTACCAAATCTAAATGAATAATTCAGAGTCTTGGTGTATGGATACATCAGTCACTGCACCAATATTGGATTCCCTGGTCTGAAAGTCAAACTCAAAATGCTTAACATTGTTTACTAAAAATAATCTCACAAACTCTTGGTTCTTTACATAGAACAGACCCCCTTTGATACCACTCTGTCATGAACCATCCTAGAGGGTCCTGTTTCAGGACTACCCAAATCTTGCCTTCAATAGGCCAAGGGCTGCCGACTATCACTGAGTAGGAATATACCACAAATGGGAGGCATTTTTCTAAGTAATTGTGTACATGAACACATCTCTAAGTCTGAAATGCTAAAAATAGAAAAACTAAGTAAACAAGTATTCATACCACTAAGATATCAACAATACAGTATGAAAGTAGGAAACCTAAAAAGTAATTAGGGATAGAATACAAGCCCAACAAAATTAAAGTCTACCAAAATGAAATCAGAAGTTCTTAAAACTCGTCTGTGGAAAACCCTACCTTAAGGGTAGATGTATGTCATGACCCGACCCAATAGGGCTCGAGCCGCGACTCCCCAATCCCTCCTCTAATAGGACAGGGGATGGCGTTTAGCGCTGAGAAGGCTATCACACACATGGGAGGAATTAGCCTAAGATACTTGTACACACACACCCACATACACCTCCATGCAATAGTGTAGAGATATATAAATCTGAAAAGTAAATGCATGCATACAAATATCCCAAACCAGAGTGCAAGAGAAGTACAAAAGGGAAAAACAAGGCCCACCAAACGAAAACTGCAAAAGCATCCAACCTGCTCAAAAGGAGGGATCGTTGTCAAAAGAACCTGTCGGTAAGATTCTCTGCACAGCTTCGGTAAACACCCCGGTCAGTCCCACTCACAAAGCTCTGCCTGCTCTGTGTCCTCCTGGGACACCTTCGAAAGGCTTGTGGTCTGCAAAAGACACAAACATGTGCGGGCAAAGCCCGTGCAGGGGTGAGTATAAAAATAATTAGTAGGCACCCCAAAAACCCAAAACAAAAGAGAGCAACTGAAAGGAAATAGTCCACTCATCCTAGCCAGAGGGAACCTAGACGAGATAGAAAATCCATCTCGTGACCATCCTCAGCTAAACACAACTAGTCACCTCAATATAGGTGTACGCCCATACATACACCATGAAAATCCAGATATACTCAGCTCTCCCACCAAGCCACATGAGGTACAGACCTCATCACCAGTAATGGTTCACAACCAGGAGAACACACTCCACAATCACTGTCATCCCAAATGATAATCGTCCAAGAGATACACTCCATCAGGTCCCACACAAACATCTCAAACACTCACCCGAGAGATCACGCTCGTTGGATAACGTCACTGAGGAAACCTCGCTGAAACAATGTAATCACCAAACTCCTCAGATAGGGGATCGCTCCTAGGGTCCTCTAGGGGATACCAGAACCCACAACGATATACGAAGATCTCATAGATATGGGATCACTCCCAGGGTCCACTGGGGGATACCACAACCCGACACTACGGGAAAAACCGCTTATTGCGAAGGGGTATTTGTGACGGGCTATATTATTGTCCCAACAACTCTGACAAAAAGCATATTTTCTACGAGAATATATTCCCGTCGCAAATGGTCAGTTATTTGTGATAGAAATATAGGACCCGTCACAATATCTATGGAGCGGTTTGTGCACCAAAACGCGGGAATCCTATTTTCGACGGCCGCCTTCTACCCGTCGCAACTACCCGGTGGTGGTAAATACTATTTGTGACGGGTAAATTGTCTCGTCGCAAAAAAATATTCACCAGGTGTTATTTGCGATGGGTCCCTTCGCCAATACCGGCGGCGGTAAATAGGATTTTGCGACGGCGATATCCGCCCGTCGCTAATGGTGTGTCGGCAGGCATCTATTTTCGACGGGCCCGTCGCAAAAACACGTTTAACCGCCACCCGTAATTAATGCGGGTGAAGGTATTTGTGACGGGGCCCATCGGAAATATCGGTGGCGGTAAATAAGAATTTAGTACGGGGATATCCGCCCTTCGCTAATGGTGTGTCGGCAGGCAGCTATTTGCGACGGGCCCATCGTAAAAACCCTTTTAACCACCGCCCGTAATTAATGCGGAAGACGGTAATTGGGATGGGATACCGTCGCAATATCTAGTATTTGCGACGGTTTCCCATCGCAAATATGACCATCACAAATAATATAACCTATATATACACCCCACCCATTTTTTTTTCAAAATATTCAGATCTCTCTTCCTCTTTTTCTCTAACTTCCAGTTCTAAGCAGAAAATTTCTTTCGTTTTAATTTTTTCTTACGAGAAGAAGAGAGAAAGAGTTAGAAGGTGAAAATTACTTCAAAATATAGAAGGTATTTTTATTTTTTTTATTTATTAAATTATTTTTAATTGTTAAATTATTTTTAATTGTTAATTTTATTTTTAATTGTTAATTTTAATTTTATTAATAAAATTTTTAGTAGCTATATAGTATAATTAGATTAAGTGGTTATATCAAATAATCCTTGTCTGGATACAAACAAGTAGAGTCGGCTTGGGCACAGATATACTTAGGAGTGAAAACTCTGACAAGGTGTTTCGAGCTTGACTCGGGGTAACCTGGTACACAAAAACGGGCCTTGCTGCACTCTTGGTTCGACACTCCTGGAGGATGTTTTGGTAATAATTAGAAATAAATATATTTAATTAGAAATAATTATAAATAGTTATATTTAATTAGAAATAATTATATAATTATCAAATAATTAAGAAATAATTAGATTTAATTAGATTTAATTAAAATAATTAGCAAATAATTAGGAAATAATTAGATTTAATTGATTAGAAATAATTAAAATAATTAAAATAATTAGGAAACAATTGAAATAATTAGAAAATAATTAGATTTAATTATGAAACAATTATAATAATGAGGAAACAATTATAGTAATTAGGAAACAATTATAATAATTAGGAAACAATTATAATAATAATTAAGAAACAATTAAAAATAATTAGGAAACAATTAAAAATAAACAATTAAAAATAATTATGAGACAATTAAAAATAATTAGGAAAAATTTAAAAATAATTAGGAAATAATTAAAAATAAATAATTAAAAATAATTAGGAAACAATTAAAAATAAACAATTAAAAATAATTGGGAAAAAATTAAAAATAAACAATTAAACATAATTGGGAAACAATTAAAAATAAACAATTTAAAATAATTGGGAAACAATTTAAAATAAAAAATTTAAAATAATTAGGAAACAATTTAAAATAATTAGGAAACAATTTAAAAGAATTCGGAAAAATTTTAAAAGAATTAGGAAACAATTAAAAACAATTAGAAAACAATTAAAAAGAATTAGGAAAATTAGCAAGCGTGATTGACCGCTCATCTACCTCAATTTTATTTTCATTTGTGTGTTGAGGCTTGACAGGAAACTTCTACCTCCACATGTAATATTTGCTTTTACTATCAAAATTATCAACCTCCTCGGTAGCATGGAGGTGAGGAGGTTTATAATTTTGGCAGTAAAATCAAATATTACATGTGGAGGTAGAAGTTTCCTGTCAAGCTCAACACACAAATGAAAAGAAAATTGAGGTAGATGAGCGGTCAATCACGTTTGTTTTTCTATTCAATGACTGATTAACCACCCGACCTATATGCATATCTTCACATTTCTAATTAGTAACATAATTAGTAATATAATTAGTAACATAAATAGTAACATAAATAGTAACATAATATAAAATATTATATTACTCTAATATTAATAATTAAATAATACTGATAATATAATTATTTTATTATTATATGTTTAATATTTATAAAATAAATATTAATATTATTAAAATTGTAAAATATTTATAAAATATTACAATTATCAATATTTTCAACAAGTTTTGCTCTATGCTTAACATGTTCAAATCTTAAAGGGTCGCCAATTTTATGGTTATGTCCAATAAAAAGTTTGTGTCAACCGTGTCCAATGTAAACTCTATAATTGTTCTTGCTTGGTTGATCACATCGCAAGTAGCGTTGCAATAGGACAACCCAAGTCATTTCTTTCTCATCTATAAGAATTATATCACATGGCTTTTTACATAGACCATTCTTTCTTGAAAAATTAAGGGAAAGATACTGAAGTTCTTTTAATTTTTCAAGGAAGAATGATCTGTGTAACGAGTCATGCGAAATGATTTTTAAAGACGAGAACGACATTACTTGTGTCGTCCTATTGTAACACTACTTGTGAGGTGATCAACCATGTAAGGACAATTATAGATTTTACATCATACATGGCTGACGCAAACTTTTTATTGGGCATGACCTGAAAATTGACGACCCTTTAATATTTGAACATGTTAAGAATATAGAAAAATATGTTGGAAATATTGAGATTTGTAATAATTAGTAATAATTAGTAATAATTAGTAATAATTAATCAAAAATCAAATAAATTTGAGTACATGGTTCTAAATTGGCCCAATTTCCAGCGGATTGGGGGCTACCTTTTGTTCAACATCTCATATCTTTGCTACTTTCTCCCACTGAAATCAGTATGAAAAATGTGCTCTAATGTATTTCAGAGAAATTTTTTCATACTAATTTCAGTCGGGAGAAAGTTAAAAAGAGATGAGCCATTGGACAAAAGAGGCTCTTTTCCCTAACAACTCATCTCCTTTCAAGGAGATGAGTCGTCAGGAAAAAGAGCTGCCGCTAATCCGCTGGAAACAAATAATAAAAATTATTAATATAATCTCCACAACGATGATTACAAAATTTTATTTCATTATTCAAGCATATTTCATTTTTTCAAGTATTTCTAAGTATTGATAAATTAATAATAATTAGTGTGGATGATTACAAACTATCTGTGTCGCCTATAATTATTGTTAATTTCTAAGAAATAATTGTAATTATGTATCTTCTCTTTTTAGGATATTGTTTTTCTTATATCAAATTATTTAACAACAGTAATGGTTTTAAATTTTGTAGAAACATATATATGAATATAGAACAAGTAAATCGACATCAATCATTATTAGATGATCGCGTTTGGATAAATCAGCGCAGAAATCCAAATGGTTCTAGTTTAAATCCTTTATATGTTAACGGTGTTGAATCTTTCTTATCATTTGCATCATCAAACCCATAATTTGTTTTAGAAGGGACAATTAAGTGTCCTTGTAAAAAATGTGCTCTGAGAACGTTTGAGACATTTTACATCGTTGGGAAACATCTCTTGCGTTATGGTTTTCAATCAGATTATATTTTTTGGTATCAACAAGGTGAACGTAGTTCCAGAGAAGATACTGATAATTTAATTCTGGATCCATCATGGTTCCATAATTTAGTACATGATGTTGCAGGGTCATCCGTTCAACAAACTGAAATCGAGGATGATGTTGATTTACCTCCCGAGTTGGCACCATCTAAATTTGCTAAGTTGTTCAGGTCTGCTGAGGATGTGTTACATCCTGGTTGCAAGATAAGTAAATTAGAAGCAGCTGCAAAATTTATGGCTATTAAATCAGATAATGGAATGTCAAATAATTTTTTTGATCAGATATTTTCTTTGGTTAAAGCACTGTTACCTGAAGAAAATGTGATGTCTGCTAATTATTATGAGAGCAAGAGACTGGTTCGTAATCTGGGCCTTAGTTATCATAAGATTCATGCATGTTCAAATGATTGCATCTTATATTCTGGTGAAAATGAGTCGTTGGATAGTTTTCCCACATGTAGACAATCGAGGTATAAAGAATCTCAATCAGGGAAGTCTAGATTGATTCTTGTAAAACAGTTGAGATATTTCTCGCTTACACCCAGGTTGCACCATTTATTTATGTCTCAGAACACAGCGACAATGATGTCATGGAAAAAAACCAATATTTTGAATGGTAAAAGCTTGATTCATCTATCTGATGGTGATTCATGGAAACATTTTGATCAAGTGCATCCGTCTTTTGCTTTAGAATCCCGTAACGTGCGATTGGGTCTTTCTACTGACGGTTTTTGTCCATTTGGATCTTTTGGTAGTCAGTATTCCTGTTGTCCTGTCTTTATAACTCTGTACAATTTACCTCCATGGATGTTGATGAAAGATCCTTATATATTTTTGACATTATTAATCCCAGGACATCCGAAAATGAATATTTATGTTTATTTGAAGCCATTGATTGATGAGTTAAATTTATTGTGGAGTCATGGTGTTGGTACATATAATGCTGCTGCGAAACAGAATTTTGTAATGAAAGCTGCTTTGATGTGGACAATTAGTGACTTCCCAGCATATGGCATGTTATATGGCTAGAGTACACATGTTCCAAAATCATGTCCTTACTGTATGGGAGACAGCAAAGCATTTATTATCGTGAATGGAAAAAAACCTTGCTATTTTGAATGTCATCGCATATTTCTTCCAATCGATCATCCTTTTCGGAGGAATAAATCTCATTTCAGAAAAGGAGAAATTGAAAGAGGTGAACCTCCAAAAATGATCTCAGGTACAGAGTTACAATCAGTTGTATTTTCATTACATTCCATCACTTTCGGACCGACAATAAACCAACAGAAAATTCATGGCTTTGGGAAAGAACACAATTGGACAAAACAGAGCATTTTTTGGAATCTTTCATATTGGTCTAATTTTTTGGTCCAACACATGTTGGATGTCATGAATATTGAGAAGAACTGTTTTGATAATTTATCTCATACAGTTTTGGATACACCGGGTAAAACCAAAGATAATGTAAAGTCACGATTAAATCTTTCCCAAATTTGTAGGCAACCAGAACTTGAATTGTTTGAAAATATCAGATCACAGAGATTAATGAAGCCAAAAGCAGCTTATACACTGACTAAAGAGAGTCGCTTATTATTTTGTCAGTGGATTGCAGATTTAAGACTTTCATATGGTTATGCTTCCAACTTGGGCAGATGTGTTAAAAATGGTCATATTACCGAATTAAAAAGTCATGACTGTCATGTTATAATGGAAAGACTTATGCCTATTGGATTAAGAGGTTTGTTGAATTCTAAGATTTGGGATTCGATAACAGATATATCATATTTTTTCTAAGACATGTGTGCGGCGACAACAGACTACGATATACTAAGCAAACTAGAAGATGTTGTTGTTGTAATTATATGCAAACTGGAAAAAAACTTTCCGTCGGATTTCTTTGACTCAATGGAACATTTGATATTACATTTTCCATATAAAGAAAAATGTGGAGGTCCAGTTCAGTTTCAATGGATTTACCCATTTGAGAGATGCATGCAGAAATTGAAGAAAAAAGTATATAACAAAGCATCAGTTGAAGGCTCAATTTCTAAATCTTATTTTCAAAAGGAAATTGCTTTATTATGCTCTCATTATTTTGAATATGAATATCCCTCAAAATTTAATCGCATGGGACAGAACGAGGGGAATGTTGATGATGATATGAACAATCAATTATCAGTTTTCAATCAGCCCGAACTTGGCTTTGGTGGAGTTCATGGTAGATGGCTTTCAGATGATGAACATCATATATCTCATACATATGTTCTACTCAACTATGAAGAAATGTCACCAATTGTACAGTGAGTGCTCCTATCCCTTATTCTATAGATTCTGTTATAGTAAATTAATCATATTTTATTTGTAGGTTATATGATGCTCATATCAAGAAACAATTTCCACAAATTACAACAGTTGTCTTAGAAGAACGTTGGCAAAAAAAAATTTCCTACTGGTTTCAAAAACAGTTAATGTAGATTATTTTTTGGTTTTACATATAAAATCAATTTATTACTTATAATAGTGATAAATGTTTTACAAATTTTCAGGTATCTGTACATGCTGATAAGATTGATAGTCGATTGCGTATATTGAGTAGCCCACCATCCAAAATGGTTAAATCTTATAATGCATATGTGGTGAATGGTTATCTCTTTCATACATGTGCATATGAGGAATCAAAGAAAATAATGAATAGTGGTGTTTTTTTGAAGGGATCACATCATAGAGATATTGAAGTAGACTTTTATGGCATGCTTGAAGAAATTATTTAACTGTGTTATTTGGGACAGAATTATGTAACAATGTTTAAATGTCAATGGCTGGATACTGGGAAAGGATTTCGTATTCATCTGACTCATGGAATTTTTGATATTAAACATAAAAGTCTTCTTACATTAAATGAACCATTTTTATTTGCTCATCAGGCACATCAAATTTATTATGCAAAATACTATGCTACTGCAAAAGATTTGGATGGTTGGTGGAGTATAATAAAAGTTAAATCTTGAGAAAATCAGTTTACTCAAACTGAATGTGGTTCCACTGAAGTACAAGGAAATGAAATTTTTCAGGACACCCCTCAAAACACATCTTTTTCACAAAGATACATGAATATCGAGGATGAAACCCCATAGTTAAGGGTCGATGGTGATGATGTTGTCAATGATGTTACAACTGAATTTGAAATGACAAGAGATGATGAAAGTGAAACTAATATGGAAATTGATGATGTTGATAAGGAAGATGAAGACATTGACATTGACAACTATGAAGATGATGATGAAGATGAATATTGACATAGTAAAATGCTGGTTAGAATCATAAAAAATATATATCTATACATAATAGTTATTTTCAACTGTTTGCTAATAACAATCATTTCATGTTTCAGATGGACTCAGAAACGTATCGCCAGTTGCTAGAGGCTGATCTACCTATGGATGAAGAGGTTCTTGAGTCATCTAACCCTCAGGCTATTGGCACTACAGGGATCACTCGGAGGGGGTGTGGTCTTTCCAGACTAATGATTCCATATCCTATCTCGGATCGGCGTCCACCTCTTGGATTCGATGTGCACATGCGGTGGTACGGTAACCTGTGTATTTTAGTTATCTTTCATTATAATTTATTTATATTTTAATTTTTTGATTATTTGTTCTTTTTCCACAGTTTTACGCATATAGCTATTGGACAGGGGAGCGCTATCTTGCGCAATTATTTTTCTCATCCCTTGCTCACATGGGATCAGATTCCCGCCGATGTGAAGGCCTCTATGTTCGATCATTGGATGGTACGTAATTAAATATTATTTATTTTGAAATTTAATTCATTAATAACTTTATATTAGGGTTTATGGTATCCCATCGATGAGAGCATGTGTGGCACTATCCACGCGGCATGGGTGGTGTCTATGTGTGACCGTTTCCGTTAGTTTTTGCATAATCTGAGAAAGGTAGTTGTGAAGAAAGTCGGAGTGAAAGAATTCGATGAGCCCTGTAGAGCCCACCGACCAGAGTATATTTCATCTCACGTTTGGGATGGATTATGTACACATTGGTTGGGTGGTGGGTTTCAGAGGAGATCTTCATTGGGTCGACAGAATCGGGGCAGACAAGAGGTGACACATTGAGCCGGTAGTCGTACATTCAGTGCGCATATAGAGCGTCTAGTAAGTAATTTTTTTTTAATATTTTATAAAAATTTAAATATAAACAGTTTATTTTATATTCATATAGGAAGCCGAGCAGCCTGGTATTACGACGTATGACGTTTATCAGAGGATGTACACTGATCCGTCTACTGGAGAGATTAGAGGTGACCGCCAGCGTCAGATTGTAGTCAGTATTATTTTCTTTTCATTTTTCATATTAAATGCATATAATCTTTTCCTTATTTTAATTTATAATTGAAATTTAAGGAGTCATATGAGGCTGCGACCTCTCAGTCACAGGCTGAGAGTCAAGACGAGACGGGTGATCAGACTAGTTCCCACCATTTTGATGAGACGGCATGGATGCAGGCGACCCAGTATGGCTTCAAAAAGGGCTGAGTAGTTGGTATCGTTTCTCATTTGACTCCTGCAGCTTATTATGGTACTACTGCGATGTCGGTGTCCGGCTCAAGAGGAGCTCGTGGAGAGACATCATCTTCTGCCTCACAGTATCAGGAGTAGTTGCGTGCTCAGATTCAGCTTATAGAGGATTTGCGTCAGGGGCAGGCGCAGATGTGTCAGCAGCACGATGAGGAGATGCGTCGATGGCAGGAGCAGATGCGTCAGCAGCAGGATGAGGAGAGGTGTCGATATGAGGAGCAACATCAGGAGCAGATGGAGTATATGCGTTGTCTGACTCATAGTGGGATGGAGTTTCCTCCACCACCTCCTCTAGGTCCTCCAGATTATCCACCCCCCCCCAATGATCTTTTTACATGTAATAAACATTTCAGTTCGTATTTTATTGTCATATTAACTATTTATAATTCATCTTTCATATTGGTACGAATATTGCATGATTTAATTTGTTTTTATTTTTTTTTTAATATTTTATTACTTATCAGTATTATTTTTAATGTCTGTTTATTTTAGTAATATTACTTTTAATATTTTATATTTATTGTTAATATTGAGATGTTTATAATTTTATAATTTTATTAATATTAATATTATTAATATTATTTTTTCATAAATATGTATGTTTATTTTAATAATAATATTATTATATTATTAATATTAGTATTATTATTATATAATATTATATTATTTATATTCATATTATTATTATTTTTTGATATTAATATTTCATAATTATATTATATTTTTTTTATTAATATTATAATAATATAATTTCTTTATATTATTAATATTATTATTATTATAATATACATAATTTAATAATAATAATATTATATTAATTTTTTATATTATTAATATTAGTATTATTATATAATATAATATTATTTATATTCATATTATTATTATTTTATATATATTTTTTATTAATTATATTTTATATATTTTTTTATTTATATTATTATAATAGAATTTTTTTATATTATTAATATTATTATTATTTTTATATAATATTATACAATTTTTATTAATTATTTTATTTTTTTTATTTTTTTTAGTATTTGCGACGGGAGTATTTGCGATGGGGTTCCCCGTCGTAAAAACTTTTTTTACTGTCCCATTTGCGACGGGAAGAATACTCGTCATAAAAACAATTTCTGTGACGACCCATCGCAAATACATACGTCGCAAATATTATTTAAATTTCCCATTTGCGATGGGTCAGAAACTCGTCGCAAATAATATATCTGCGACGGTCCGTTGTGAATACCTCTTTTATATATAAACGAAAACCAATTTGCGACGGGGGAAAAATACCGTCGAAAATACTGTTTTTGTGACGGGACCGCCGCAAAAACACCTATTTGCGACGCCGTTTTCGGAAACGGGCGATTTGCGACGGAGCTCCATCGCAAAAGGTCTTTTGCGACGGGATCTCGTCACAAATATTCTGTTTTCATGTAGTGCAACCTGGCATTCATAGATCTCACAGATAGGGGATCACTCCCGGGATCCACTAGGAGATACCACAACCCAATCTGGCCCTCGACAGAAACACGTCACTCAGATAGATGATCATCACCCGTGTCACGACGCTCACGACGATACTGATTCCCTATTTGGTACGACTCGCGATATAGGGGATCGAACTGACTATGCACCAAGCCTACCGAAACCACGCGCTGAGTAGGGGATCGTATAACCAACAATTCTGCAACCCTACTATAATCCTCATGCTGAGTAGGGGATCGTATACCCGACGATGTCGCAACCCTACAAAAACCACATGTTGAGTAGGGGATCGTATAACCAATGATGTCGCAACCCTACTATGCACGGACCACTACATAGGGGATCATATACCTGATGATGCCACAAACCCTACGAGTTTAACCTGCTAGATAGGGGATCTCTTTCCATGGATAAGTGGTCACAGCGATACCAAGAACCTGATCTAGCGAAACGATACTAGAGGATCCCACTCTGGGCCCACCGAAGGGATGCCACAACTCTAACAGATTAAACATCCCATCGAGAGGATCACAAACCTATACTAAGTTTGTGATGTTGCGCGAACCCTCGTAGGAACGAACAAAGCGAGTACCCTCAACCACTGCTGGTCCAAACGTCGCTAACCCAAGCGACCCGCCAAAATGCCACATTGCGCACCTATAAGGCCGATACCGAGGCCACCATCGTGATCCACGTAGAAAAAAAAGCAGGATAGGTGGTTTACTCGACCGAAACGGACAACTGGTGAACAAGGTACTATTCACCGTAGTCTGCCCATGTGGAGCCCACATCACGATCCTGAAACTCATCAAGTGGATCACACCATTGCGATCCCCTAGAAAAAACCCATAAGATCAACTACTTGATCGTCAAAAACAAACACCCGGTGAAAAATGTACTATTCACCATAGCCGGCCTGGGTGGGGCCCACAACACGATCCCGAAACTCATAAAGCGTATCACACCATTGTGATCCCCTCAAAAAAACACACAGGACTGACTACTTGATCGTCCAAAACGGACACCCGGCGGAAAAGTCACGTTTCTCCGTAAACACAGGATCCCGGCCTCATAGGGCCCACACCCTGTTCTTGGTCCCAACACCTGGAAACAATCTTGAAATTTCCTTCGTACCATCAGGGTCTCAATGCCACTGACGGCACGTCAATCAGACACTCCATGCAGAAGTTACGGCAGGTCCAAGCTGAATAATAATAAAATATTATTATTATTTCACATTTTCGTAGCCCCGGCCCACAAAAACGGCTCAAAAAATTTCCCAAAGTGAGATAAAAATATCTATCTCGATGCAAGGAACGTGTCGCCGCAAACGGCTCGCAAATTGGAGTTACGGTTTGCGAGTTACGGGGGTTTAAAGAACCCCCAAAAAAACCTGGCCGGACCACCGCCTGCCTCGCCGGAAACCACGGTGCCGCTGCCGGAGACCGCCGTGTCGGAGCCAGACTCTGCTTCACCACCGCGGGTCTCGCCGGATTCCTCCATGGCCACCACCGGAATCCAGGTTTTCTGCCAGAAAACTTCCAGGAGCCACCGGAATTACCTCGGTGCTCCAAATTCTGATCTGTAACATGTTTCGGAAAGCTCGAGACCCGAACTACACAACCCCTATGACGATTTGAAGAAAAACAACACAAAAAAGGGATCCTAGATTTTAAAACTCAAACTGCCTACCTTTTGGCGGATCAATGATGCTTTGCATGCTCCACTACTACTGTTGCACGATCTGGGAGCGTCCGCCATCAAGATCTGAGTCCGACGACACCTCGTTTGCTCGATTTGACGGATCGTCAGCAAAGAACGGAGGAGGTTTCTGTGTTCCCTCCTACTGCGTACCAAAGTGAAAAGGGGGGTGTTGATTTATTTCTTTTTATTATTCTTAATTAATTAATTAATTGCACCACCGTCCACGCCCCCGACCGAACCACCTGGCACGGAGAAGATTAGGTCGCCTCTAGGGTAAACGCGATATTCTAAACGCAACGACGGGCTCGGATTTTCGATCAGAAACTCCGTTTAGAAGTTATTCAAGCCGACACTCATAAATAAACTTTTCCATTTATTTACAAAAATTCCCCTGGTGGATTTTCTCACAACAGGCCCACGCCCGCAAGCTTTACACCCTACCTAGGGTAAACGGCACGTTCCGGACGCAACTGTGCCATCAGATTCCTATTCTGAGCTACCTTTTAGGAGAAAACACAACCCTGCCTCATGTATAGCATAAAAATACTTAATATTTTTATAAAATAAATTTCGGGAACATCGGGCATCGTGAATTTCACGTCGTCTTCGTGCCTAGCTCCAGAATTATTTGTAGGAATATTACAAAACTGAGTCGCTACATCCTCCCCACCTTAGAACTTTTCGTCCCCAAAAATCCCTAAGCAGAGGGAATGAAACTTAACTCTCAACTGGGTCTACCATGCCAGCGAGTCCACCAACAAACACCCCTGCCCGAAAACATCAGTCAGAGGGACTCGTCCACCACACCTTAACACTATCCACTTTGGGTGGAAATGACTCGCCCGCATGGTTTTGATCGTGTCATAAAAATGTGTCTCGATGGGGGAAGGATCCCTCTTTCTCACGAATTCGAAGCACGCCAAACAACACCCACATAGGGTCTTACAAACGCCCTGAACAAAAACTCGAGCAAGCAACAGAGAAGGAAGAGTACCGCTAAACAGTGTCTATCAAACTACTGCAGAAAGTAGAAAGGACACAAGGCGTACCTCTATCCATCTGCGGAGCCTCTGTTTCAACAGCCTACAGGGCATGTAGTTGTCCTATTCATCACCCTCCATCTCCCTGAGCTCGGCGTGGACCACCTGGGGGTGGTGGTGGTGGCATCTGATACCGCCTATCATCTCCAGCTGCTGCACCAGCTCTATTTCCACATCCGCCACCCTGCGGACCTCCTTGCTCGAGACACTACCTCTATCAAGGCGGTATGTCGACCGGCTCCCTCTCAGCAGCATGATGGGTCGGACAATCCCTAGAAAGATGTCCTCGACCATCGCAAATGTAACACCGCCTCTCCTGCGGATGACCAAAACTAGCATGTGAGTCCTATGAGCCCTGAGCCTCAGATCCTCCATCCTGGGGTCGCCTCCTGAAATGTCGGCCACATCCAGACCCTTGTGTCTGCAGCCGGCTACCAGTTTCCGACGTCTTAGCTGCCACGAGCCCAAAACTAACGGGCTGAATCTTCTCATCCAGAAATATCTTTACCACCAAGGCTCGCTCCAGCACTCCAGCATAGGTGGGAAAACACAAGGAAACCACACCTACCCGGATGTCTCTGCATAGGCCATACTCGAAGGTTCGTTCCCTAAAGAACAGGTCTTGAACCATATCTAGGGAGTAGCGCGATAGGTCTGTAAACCTCGTTGAGTACTCTGACACAGTCATTCCCTCCTGCCGAAGTTGTAGAAGCTCTGGAATCCGCACTGAGCTAAGCGTCACCGGATAGAACTCCTCCCTGAAGAGACGCTCAAACTCTGCCCATGTGAGCATATCCTCATCATGGGATTGTGTCACCAAACTCCACCATCACCTGGCCGAACCATGCAGAAGGCTCGCCGCTAGGACCACCATCTGATCTGGAGGTGTCCTCGCTAGGCGGAAAACATGGGTGACTGCTTCGAGCCAGTTATCAGCTGCCTGAGGGTCTGGATCACCCTAGAACTTCAGAGGTCACTGCCTCTGGAACTCATTCAGTGCACTCAACCTGCGCGCAACCTCATCCTGCACTCCTGAAACAACCAGCTACTCGACAGGTGGTACCTCAACTGGCAGACCACTTGGAGGTCCAGCCTCAGAACCTAAGCCCTGGTCCACAGCCTCTAGACGGGGCAGATCGTCAGTACAACCCTGTTGTGGAACCCTCGCGGGTTGTCGTCATGGAGGCACCCTAAAATACAATCAAGATGCACCATAGGTAAAGAGTATATCTGGAGAGCTGACTCAAGAAGAACAAGGGAAACCCAGAAACCCAGTATTATATGATTTATATACCATTATGTCCCTGCAACTAGTGTCCAAATGCCCTGAGTCAAAAGGCAGGTTATCAGAGTCCTAGTGAATGGATACATTAGCCGCCGCACCAACACTGGAGTCTCTGGCCTGAAATCTGAACTCGAAACATCATAACACTACCACTATGCAACCCAAACCAAGCTCACAACTAGACCAGCTACATTCTGAGATCCCAAGGTGGAACCTCCTCCGATACCACTCTGTCACGACCCGACCCAATGGGGCTCGAGCCACGACTCCCCAAGCCCGCCTCCAATAGTCCAGGGGCTGGCGTCTAGCACCGAGAAGGCTATCACACACATGGGAGGCATTATCTTAAGGTACTTTTACACACGCACCCACATACACCTCCATGCAACAATGCAGAGATATATAAAACTGAAAAGTAAATGCACGCATACAACTATCCCAAACCAGAGTGAAACAGAATTACAAAAGGGAAAAAACCAGTCCCACCAAATGAAAACTGCAAAAGCGTACAACCTCTTCAGAAGGAGGGGATCGCTGTCAAAAGAAACCGCTGGTAAGCTCCTCAGCACAGCTCTGGTAAACACCCCGGCCAGTCCTGCTCACAAATATTTGCCTACTCCAGGTCCTCCTGGGACACCGTCGAAATGTATGTGGTCTTCACAAGACACAGACATGTGCGGGAAAAGCCCGTGTAGGGGTGAGTATAAAAATACTCCGTAGGCACCCCAAAAACCCAAAATAAAAGAGAGAAACTGAAAGGCAACAGTCCGCTCATCCCAGCCAGAGGGAACCCAGATGATAGAGAAAATACAACTCATGACCATCCTCGACTAAACACAACTAGTCAACTCAATCCAGGTGTACGCCCATACATACACCTTGAACATCCAGATATAATCACCTCACGCACCAAGCCACATGAGGTACCGACCTCATCACCAGCAATAGTTCACAACCAGGAGAACACAATCCATAATAATTGTTATCCCAGATGACACTCATCCATGAGATACACTCCATCGGGTCCCACACAAACATCTCAGATGCTCAACCAAGAGATCATGCTCGTCAGATAACGTCACTAAGGAAACCTCACTGAAACAACATAAACACCAAACTCCCCAGATAGGGGATCGCTCCTAGGGTCTGATAGGGGATACGAGAACCCACACCTGTATACGATGATCTCACAGATAGGGGATCACTCCCAGCGTCCGCTGGGGGATACCTGATTAGTCACTGAAAGTGGCTAATATTCATTGTTAAGATCTTAATATTAATGTTTTTAAAAGTTCATAAACATCAATTTTAGTCCAATTCAGAAATTGAACTTCATTTTCCATCATTGTGCAATTCATGCTTAAAATGTCAATTTGGGACCACTCAATAATTTTCTTTTGAAAATTACAATATTCATCATTTTAATTTTAAATTTTGGGATATGATTGATCACTTTGTTTGGAACATTTTATCTTTTAGGTCCGATGGATGAATCCCAAAGGAAGATGGAGAATTTTGCGCCTGAAGGCAGAAACTTGCTGGAAAAAGCATAATGGGCCTAAGGCCCATCAAACAAATGTGTG
Source organism: Viscum album (assembly GCA_963277665.1). NCBI lineage: Eukaryota > Viridiplantae > Streptophyta > Magnoliopsida > Santalales > Viscaceae > Viscum > Viscum album. The sequence continues at coordinate 1,110,144,521 of OY728128.1, read as the reverse complement.
GCCCCGACACCAAGCCCAATGAAGCTCAAATTTATACAGTAGAAATATACAAATATGAGGATCATTTTATTCAACTGTGGATAGAGCTAATTACGATGTTTTCATGATGATAAAGGGATCTGAAGTTGAGATTTAAATGGAGGACTCGTCATTAATGCACAGAAATCCTTCCCACCATTTCGACTATAAATTCCAAACGGCTGAGAGAAATTTCCTGTAATTTTTACAGCTCATAGAGGACAGATGGATGAAGATATTTCTCTTCTACGGACCCTCCGGATTCGGCCTTCTTCAATTTCGAATTCACACGTCAATGTGGTGGACGAATCTGGACAGTTTTCCGGGTCAAATTCGAAACATCAATTTCCTTTTGATTATTCACCCTCCATTTGACTCTATTAATTGTTGGGGGGTGAATTAATTGTTGGGGGATGTACCTAAGGCTCCTAATATGCCTATATAAGGAGCTAGAGGAGAAGGTAATGGGGTGGAAAATTTTCTTATCATCTTGGATGCTTTGTTTCATTGTAATGTTTTGCTTCCAAATTTCCTTTGTAATGTTTTCCATTTCCATGTAAGTTTCTTTTTTGTATCTTTATGTTCTTAATCAACTTATTTCTCTTATATATTTTCCATTTCATTTATTAAAACTTTATAATCACAAAGCATAGTGATATCTCTGTGTTGTTGTGAATTACTTCACACATAGGTGTGAATTTCATTCACACACACGGAGGAGTGCTCGTTATTTCCGCGGTTTTAATTTCTTCAATCCAATTCTTGTTAGCCATATTCCGCCCACCATTGAGAGTATACCATCAATGGAGGGCTAAACACTTAATGGGTTGATCTTAGGAGGATGCAAAGGCTGGATTGAATGTTATTTTATGAACGAATTGTTGTTAAATGGATAATTAATTTAAGACATCCATTCTTCAGTTATTTCTACTCTTCATCTTTACTGTGTTTGAGAAAAATAAATTCAATTACTAAATGACCATATACCTCGGAGAGATCATGAATTTGGTTCTCTAAGTGTATAGGGGATTAGTAATTGTGTTTAGTAAGCACCAAACCAGAAAATGATGAAGGTAGTGTTATTTTTGAAGAATGGATTCATCAAGAATTAATAAAACCAAAATTGTTTAAAGAAGTAAAATTCATTCAATCCACCCCGAGCATAATCCTAGATCAACCCATTTTCATTAAATTGAATTCACGTAGGTGTCTTAGTGTTATTTAAACCATCCAAAATCAAAACCAAAGTTGGCTACTTCATAGCCAATCCTTCACCAAATCATAGCGTCTCAAGGTTACTTCTTCGGTCCCTGTGGACTCGACCCCTACATGTACTACATCGATTGCTTTTACCCGTAGGGTAAATTTGGGCGAAACCAAATTTTGGCGCCGTTGCCGGGGACCCAAGTAAGTACCTTAGACCCACATCTTCTTTTCTCACCCCAAATTCTCTATTCTCACCCTATATTTCTCTTTTATTTTCCCCTTTCTGTTTTCGTGTGTCCAAAAAAAATCCATATCCAAATTTCATTCAACTCCAGTGGAGTATCATCAACAATTTCCTTTCATAAACTCAGGCTAGAATCAAATAGAAAATAAACAATGGGAATCCCCTCAGATATAAAATTACTTTGATCAACACTTGAATGATTACCCCACACCCGATAACTTGTACAATCAATGGGATGCTGATTGTTTAAAGGATCAATTTCCATACCTCTTGAGGATGATTGAAGAGATAAAACTTAATGAAGTTCATGAGGTCCAAACATCTATCAATCCTAATTCTGAAAAAATTATTGAACATTTGTGTGAAAAAATGGATAAAATGAATTCAGAAGTTTCATCACTGAGAGTAGAACTACAAAGCATTGAATCATTTTTGGAACCCACTCCAACTCAGGTTATCCCTTCCACAACACTTATAGAAGAATCTTGTTACCCACATAACTTATTTCAATTTAGTCATGAACCCACTTTAGAATCTTGGAAAACAGAGTTGGATAATGAAGTGAATTGGTCATGTAATTTTGAAAGTCAAGCTAATGAACATGAGGGAATTGTTAACAAGTGTTTAAATCAGGATGAAATTGATTTCATGAATTCACAAGAGGGAAATTTTTATTCAGAGATTGAATGTTCGGAATATTTCTACAATGATGATTTTTCAGATACACCAATCACTGAACCATTTGGAGAAATCACAAACATCAAACCCATACCCATTTATGAAACTCATCTAGAAAATTTTAGGGTTGAATCTTCAATTCAAAGGGAACCAATTGTGTTTGGAAATTTTGAAAATGAAATTGATATTGATTCTAATTCCTTATCTATTTTTGAATGTCCTATCCAACCTGAACTTAAAATCAATGTCCTTACTTCCCCACTTAGGCATCCCATCATAGGGTACAAACAAGACCTCTCAGTTATCATTCATCCATCTCATGAAACCAATAATGTAGGAATGAACCTTGAAATCTTAGGAAATACTCCAGATAAAACACGATCAACCATTTTAGATATTCCTTGGATTTTACCAATCATTGTAGAAAATAGGATTTCACATGAATCAAATTATAAAAAAATCAATATGAATAAAGTTGAAGTGGACAAAAATGGGGTCTTAAAAATGATGAAAGTTGGAATTGGATAAGTTGGGGGGTACAAGTCAGGCTAACGACGTTAAACAAAATCGCTGCATGGGAGGAAACCCATGGTTTTCATGTTTTCTAATCATTTTGAATCATTTTATTTTTCATATAATAAATTACCATAGACTGTTGACCTGTTCTTCTTTTATGAGTAAGGATGGGTATGAAAGGGGAGCGCCATATTCATCTGTGTCACGTGGCGTGATCTCTGAGTAATACCTTACCCAGAAATCTAAAAGAAGACAATGTATCATCAGTTTATTTTGTTTTGTTTATTATTATGTTTTTATAGGTTAAAAAATAAAAGGACATGCTGAAATCCATAAGGAAAATCCATTCACCACCATCCAAGCCGCTGAGACTCAAATCCAGGATTGAAGGGAGACTATGGCATATGCTATCATTATAAACCACCAGGTGACTTCATTCCATGATTTTCATTTTAAATTTCTTCTTTGAACTCCTCTCCTACCCCGTTCTAACTTTTCTTTTCTTTAAACACTGGGGACAATGTCTTTCTAAGTTGGGGGGAGATAAAAAATGATTTTTTTATAAAAAAATGCATGAAAAGAAAAATTCCATTAACCTTAAACATGATAAACACACATTGCAAAACTCTAAAATTGGATATCAAATAAATTTTGCATGCCTTGATTCTGATTTTAATGCAAGTTTAAGTTCATGAGCATAGTTTTTGGAAAGTGCGGTTGTCTAATGTGATTTTTCAAAGTTTACATTTTCATCCTCTTAATAAAAATGCCACAAAGCACGTCTACTAGATCGTGGGTGTAAATTTGAGTTCTTGGGTCCCTTTCATTATAGAATAGGGTTCTGGGGTGACTTTTAGTTTAATTTGAGTATCCAAAAAAAACAAAAAAAATTGAAAATAATAATAATGACCACATAGAGCAATGTTTTGTCCAAATGCGTGGCGTCCGGCACTTGGGGATCGTGACTCCATAGTTTTCTTGCCCAGAGTTAGGCTTTATATCTCTATTGTAGAGCATGAAATTGACAAAATGTGTGGCGTCCGACACTTGGGGATCGTGACTCCATAGTTGTCTTGCCCAGAGTTAGTCTTTTCATATCTATTGTGGTTAAAAAAATCAAAAAAAAATCAAAAACAAAATCAAAAAAAAATGGATACTCATCTTAAGGTTTAATGTGATTCCCACCTAGCGCTTCCATTTTTTCCCCTTGAACAATAAAATGGGCCCCATATCTTTTATGATGCACAACACTTTATCATGCTTAATTGGAATTGGAAGAAATGTGGCGATGAATTTGAACAAAGGAATGGGCTTGGGCTTGGGATATGCTTATGGACCTAGCTTGTTTTAAATTATTTTGATGGGTTTTCATAATTTTTTTGGTATTAGATATTTGGGTGAGTAATGTGTATTTAAGTGTTTTTGGAAAAGGGGATTTGGATTTCATATTTGTAATTTATTTTGCTCGGGACTAGCAAAACTCAAGTTGGGGGGTGTGATTAGTCACTGAAAGTGGCTAATATTCATTGTTAAGATCTTAATATTAATGTTTTTAAAAGTTCATAAACATCAATTTTAGTCCAATTCAGAAATTGAACTTCATTTTCCATCATTGTGCAATTCATGCTTAAAATGTCAATTTGGGCCCACTCAATAATTTTCTTTTGAAAATTACAATATTCATCATTTTAATTTTAAATTTTGGGATATGATTGATCACTTTGTTTGGAACATTTTATCTTTTAGGTCCGATGGATGAATCCCAAAGGAAGATGGAGAATGTTGCGCCTGAAGGCAGAAACTTGCTGGAAAAAGCATAATGGGCCTAAGGCCCATCAAACAAATGTGGGGCCCAGAAACCAAGCCCAATGAAGCTCAAATTTATACAGTAGAAAGATAAAAATATGAGGATCATTTTATTCAACTGTGTCTGGAGCCAATTCCTATTTTTTCATGATGATAAAGGGATCTGAAGTTCAGATTTAAATGGAGGACTCGTCATTAATGCACAGAAATACGTCCCACCATTTCGACTATAACCTCCAAACTTCTGAGCTAAATTTCCTGAAATTTTTAAAGATAATAGAGGAAAGATGGAGGAAGATATTTCTCTTCTACAGCCCCTCCGGATTCCGCCTTCTTCAATTTCGAATTCACACGTCAATGTGGTGGACGAATCTGGACAGTTTTCCGGGTCAAATTCGAAACATCAATTTCCTTTTGATTATTCACCCTCCATTTGACTCTATTAATTGTTGGGGGGTGAATTAATTGTTGGGGGATGTACCTAAGGCTCCTAATATTCCTATATAAGGAGCTATAGGTGAAGGGAATGGGGTGGAAAATTTTCTTATCATCTTGGATGCTTTGTTTCATTGTAATGTTTTGCTTCCAAATTTCCTTTGTAATGTTTTCCATTTCCATGTAAGTTTCTTTTTTGTATATTTATGTTCTTAATCAACTTCTTTCTCTTATATATTTTCCATTTCATTTATTAAAACTTTATAATCACAAAGCACAGTGATATCTCTGTGTTGTTGTGAATTAGTTCACACATAGGTGTGAATTTCATTCACACACACGGAGGAGTGCTCGTTATTTCCGCGGTTTTAATTTCTTCAATCCAATTCTTGTTAGCCATATTCCGCCCACCATTGAGATTATACCATCAATGGAGGGCTATACACTTAATGGGTTGATCTTATGAGGATGCAAAGGTTGGATTGAATGTTATTTTATGAACGAATTGTTGTTAAATGGATAATTAATTTAAGACATCCATTCTTCAGTTATTTCTACTCTTCATCTTTACTGTGTTTGAGCAAAATAAATTCAATTACTAAATGACCATATACCTCGGAGAGATCATGAATTTGGTTCTCTAAGTGTATAGGGGATTAGTAATTGTGTTTAGTAAGCACCAAACCAGAAAATGATGAAGGTAGTGTTATTTTTGAAGAATGGATTCATCAAGAATTAATAAAACCAAAATTGTTTAAAGAAGTAAAATTCATTCAATCCACCCCGAGCATAATCCTAGATCAACCCATTTTCATTAAATTGAATTCACGTAGGTGTCTTAGTGTTATTTAAACCATCCAAAATCAAAACCAAAGTTGGCTACTTCATAGCCCATCCTTCACCAAATCATAGCGTCTCAAGGTTACTTCTTCGGTCCCTGTGGACTCGACCCCTACATGTACTACATCGATCGCTTTTACCCGTAGGGTAAATTTGGGCGAAACCAATACCACAACCCGAACTGGAATTCGTAGATCTCACAAACAGGGGATCACTCCCAGGATCTGCTGGGGGATACCACAACCCAATCTGGAGCTCGACAAAAACACGCCACTCAGATAGAGGATCATCACCCATGTCATGACGCTCATGAAAATACTGAAACCCTATCTGGTACAACTCACAATGTAGGGGATTGAACCGACTATGCACCAACCCTACCGAAACCACACGCTGAGTAGGGGATCGTATAACCAATGATTCTGCAACCCTACTATAATCCTCATGCTTAGTAGGGGATCGTATACCCAACAATGCCAACCCTACCAAAACCACATGCTGAGTAGGGGATCATATAACCAATGATGTCGCAACCCTACTATGCACGGCCCACTACATAGGGGATCATATAGCCGATGATTCCACAAACCCGATGGGATTAACCTGATAGATAGGGGATCACCGCACGTCGATAAGCGGTCACAGAGATACCAAGAACCTGATCTAGGGAAACGATGCTAGAGGATCCCACTATGGGCCCACAGGAGGGATGCCACAACTCTAACAGATTAAACATCCCATAGAGAAAATAAAAAACCTATAATAAGATTGTGATGTTGCGCGAACCATCGTAGGAACAAACCAAGGGAGTACCCTCAACCACTGCCGGTCCAAACGTCGTGAACCCAAGCGACCCGCCACAACGCCACACTGCACACCTCCAAGGTCGATACCGAGGCCACCATCACGATCCACGCAGAAAAACACTAAAGAGAGGTGGTTTACTCGCCTGAAATGGACAACCGGTGTACAAGGTACTATTCACCATAGCATGCCCGTGTGGGGCCCACACCATGATCCTGAAACTCATCAAGTGGATTACACCATTGCGATCCCCTCGGAAAAACCCACAAGGTCGACTACTCGATCGTCAAAAACGGACACCCGGTGAAAACGGTACTATTCACCATAGCCATTACAAGTGGGGCCCACACCAAGATCTCGAAACTCGTCAAGCGGATCACACCATTTTGATCCCCTTGGAAAAACACACAGGATCGACTACTTGATCGTCCAAAACGGATTCCCAGAGGAAAAGTCACGTTTCTCTGTAAACGCCGGATCCCGACCTCGTAGGGCTCACACCCTATTCTCAGTCCCATCACCCGAAAACTATCTTGAAATGTTCTTCGTACCATCTGGGTCACAATTCCACTAACGGCACGTCAATCGGACGCTCCGTGCAGAAGTTACGGCGGGTCCAATCTGAATAATAATAAAATATTATTATTATTTCAACATTTCGTAGCCCCGGGCCATAAAACCAAATCATAAAAATTCCCAAAATGATATCAAAATATCCCTATCGATGCAAGGAACACGTCTTTACAAATGGCTCGCAAATTGGAGTTACGGTTTGTGAGTTACGGGGGTTTAAAAAACCCCCGGAAAAACCTGGTCGGACCACCGTCTGCCTCGCCGGAAACCACCGCGCCGCTGCCGGGAACCGTCGCTCCGGAGCTAGACTCCACTGTGTCGGAGCCAGAAACCATCGCGCCACTGCGGGTCTTGTCATATTCTCCCATGGCCGCCACCGGAATCCGGGTTTTCCGCCAGAAAGCTTTCGGGAGCCACCGGAATCACCCCGGTGGTCCAAATTCAGATCCATAACATGTTTCAGAAAGCTTGGGACCCGAACTACACAACCCCTATGAAGATTTAAAGAAATACAACACAAAAACGGGATCTGGTATTTTAAAACCCAAACCGCCTACCTTTTGGTGGATTTCCAATGCTTTGCACGCTCCGCTGCTGCTGCTGCACGATCTGGGAGCGTCCGCCGTCAAGATCCGATTCTGATGGCACCTCGTTTGCTCGATTTGACGGATCGTCAACGAAGAACGGAGGAGTTTGCCGTGTTCCCTCCTGCTGCTCAACAATGTAAAAATGGGGGGGATTTCTTTTTATTATTCTTAATTAATTAATTAATGCCACCATTGTCCACGCCCCCGACCGAACCTCCCGGCGCGAAGAAGATTAGGTCACCTCTAGGGTAAACGCGACGTTCTAAATGCAATGGTGGGCTCGGAATTTCGATCCGAGACTCCGTTCAGAAGTTATTCGAGTCGACGCTCATAAATAAACTTTTCCATTTATTTATGAAAACGCCCTTGGTGTCTTTTCTCACAGTAGGCCCTGCGCTCGCAAGGTTTACACCACGCCTAGGGTAAACAGCACGTTCTGGACGCAACCGTGCCCTCAGATTCCCGTTCTAAGCTACCGTTTGGGAGAAAACACAACCCTGCAATGTGTATAGAATAAAAAACTTAATATTTTTATAAAATTAATTGCGAACACACTGGGCCTCATGAATCGCACTTCGTCTTCGCGCCTAACTCTGGAATTATTCGTAGGAATATTCCAAAACTAAGTCGCTACAGTGTAGGATAGTTTTTTGAAGTTGTAGGAGCACACCTCACCTATCTGATCACTCTAGGAGCCACCTGGTCCTGGTCCTCCTAGAACTTATTCAAATCATCAATCATCTACACAAGACATGACATGTGTAGGCAAAGCCCATGTAAGGGTGAGTAAAACAATACTTTGTAGGATAACCTGAAACTAAAAAGGTCATACCACTAAGAAATATATGAAGTATACCACAAAAGAAAAAAAATGAAGTATAGTCAATATGGTTAGCTCAAACTGGTATAATTCTAAAGAATGAATAGAGAGCTTTTCAGTTTTAGTCCACATAACTCAAAAATTCAATGCCAGCGGACATACCATTGATGTCAGTGCATGGAGTGTCGATGGTGCACAGAGCGTCAGTGTTGGCGCATGGAGCATCGATGTCGGTGCGCAAATAATCGATGGCACATGGAGAATCTATGTTAGTCCATGGATTGTTGATGGTGCATGGATAGTCAGTGTCATTTCATGGAGTATTGATGGTTCATACAGTCCCCAAGTTGCGTAATCAACAAGTCTTAGACAACCACAAGATTTCTGTTTGTAGTGCACCTGTTTCGGGAGAACCAACTCATAAACCCACTATTTTTCATTCCAAATTCCAAAAAAACTCACTTAGAGTATCCAAAAAGTATCTCCTCCTCAAAAGGGTCTCAAATCTTTATACAGCTCATCAAACAGACCCACAATTTGAATGTTATGGCCATTTTTCTGAAAAAGTCTGACCCGGGTCCGGTCCGTGTCCAATCAGACCCACCGGACCCAAGTCGGTCCTACCAAACCGACTTGGCCCGACCTGGTTCAGCCTAATCCAAACTGGTTTTGCCCTCTGGGCCATGGGGCCTAGCTCACTAGGCTGCTAGAGTGCCCTAGCTTCCTCGGTCAGGCCTGCCGCGTGCGGGCCTGTGTGTGCACGTCTGATGCGGCCTTCCATGGCCGCGTCTATCCAATCAACATGGAACTGGATCACATTTCACATGGCTGGCCCACCTTCCCCACACACACTCATGGCTCCACCACGGGTCCCTCCTTTTATGCAGCTCTGAGCCACGTCCCTACTTCGTCGTGGCCTCCAACCATGACCCTCTGATCACCGCTTGTGGCTTCTACCACCGCGGGCCCTACAAGTTCTAATTGCACCACATATGTGGTCTAGCAACTAATTCTTACACAGTCACCACCATCCTCTATCATACCTACATAGATCTGTTATCTCATGCCATCGGGCACCGCCCTGCGTCGTCGTCGGCGTCCTTAGTTTAGCAGGTCATTGTCGCCGCTCAGGTGCTCCATTTTTTGAAACGGATCCACTTCCATGATCCTTGGGTCCCATCCTTCACTTCCATGGGCCTTGATCTACCTTCCTAGAACTCTGGGGGTCTGATTTAATTCAAATCCTCCTAATAAATTGTGTTATGACCTTGAGGGTCCAACAATGAAGAATGCTAAGAACGGGGATAGAAGGATCACATAGAACACCCAAAGAATGGATCTTAGTCTTATTCATGTAACCTTGATCCATTATTGTTATCAGAATCATGAAGAAACCAACATTAGAATAATCACCAAGATCTATTCCCTTAAATCCCATAATAATTATTTCTCTGGAAAGAATGATCAAATCGCGGATCAACCTGTTTGTGGGTTAGTCTACATTCGTCATTTTATTCAAAGAAGGGGAAATAAATCAGGAATAGATCGACAACCTACCTCAAGGTTGGATCATTCATTGAAAAATAATGGGGTTTCGTGTCATCGCTGATCATTGATCCACCGACGTTCATCATCTTTCATCATAGAGGCTTTCGTCTCCTTACCTCAAAGGGATTTCTAGGATTATGTAAATAACCCTAGATTCCTCACAAGAGGCAGTAATTGAAAAGAAACCTACACATCATCTGATAAGATATTTTTATTAAAATATTTTAATGATGGTTACATACAATTTCCAAATTTCACAGTCAACCTATGCCGGTCGTGTTATGACTCGCCTAAGGAAAATATGTTACTCTGAACATAGTGGTTCCCTTAGATTTTTGATCTGGGGACTCATTTATAAGTTATTCATGTTTAAAGAAAAATCTACCTATGTGATTTATTAAAAACATAACATTTTTCATTGAATCATTCTGGGCACACCAGGCCACGGAATCTCACGCCATCTCAACGCCTGGTCTCACAATATTCCCAATTAATTTACAAACATAAAACCACAGAATATCCAAGTCCTTCCACTTTTTGAAATTAAAATTCTATAATAAATGTATATTAAATAAGACTATTGAGTAACACATATCTATGTTCTTATAGAAACTCCAATATAGTCAATTTAAAATTTGACCCCCTTCCAATTGGTCTTCCAATAGTTGGAAATACTGATGACTAGTTTTAAAATTTATAATTAGTGTATATTTATTTAACACCTCAGAAATAATTGAATATATCCTAAATCCCATCCAAATACCTAGAACAGAAGTTCAATCACTCTTAATCTAAGTAAACTTAAACAATAAATCCTTATGATTGAGCTTTATTCCTGACATATGATTTCAAATGACCTATACACCTGACAAAAAATAAGATACATATTAAAAAATTATCCAACGATTTTATAAAATTAAATTCACCAATGAAAATAAAAATAATATCAACGTACCTATTAATTGGATACATCCATTGGTAGATTACCAGTCCACCAAGATTAGCTTCATTAACCAAATGAATAGTAAAATGAATAATGATTTTCAAGAATGAATGGGTAAATAAAATATCCAAATGAAAAATTTTCAAAACAATTTATTCTTGAAGTTTATCAATCTCAGTTGCATTTATAGGTTCTCTACAAAGATATCTAAAAAAGGCACAAAAATAAACTAGAACTACAATTACTTTTTCAGGTAACATATTAGGAAATGTCAATGACAACAACTGCTCCATCAAAATATGTGTGTTATGGCTTTTCAATCCAAGTAACTCCTAATTTTCTTAGTCAACACACCTCGATATGTCACTTGAAAATCCATCTGGCTCATTTAAAATATTTAAAGTTTGGAAGAATACATCTTTCTTATGATTTCTCATTATAAATGTAATGAATCATATTTTCCATGAATTAATTTTTCATATTTTATGTATTATTTTCAAGACCGTGAGATGATGTGGCGTGTGATTCTGAGGCTCAGTGTTCCAAAAATAAATGATTGAAATATATTAAATATATTAAATAGCACACACATGTATTTTTCCTAAAAAAAGTGGAATAAATTCCAAATGGGTTCCCTGATTAGAAATATGAGGGAACCATTGATTAAATAATGCGTTTTTATCCTGGGTGCGACAAAAACTTTGTCAGCATAGGGTGTTTGTGGAAAAGTCACCATGGGAGTAAAATAAATAAAATTATTTTATTTATCCATTGACATAGTTACCTAAATTCCTCTATAAGAATGTTTTTACGATTGAATTAAAGGGTTATCCAAATAACCCTGGATCCACTGGAGAACCCCGGGAGAGAGTGTTGGAGGATCTTTCTCAGGAAAATATCAACCGAATCGAAGATCAGTGATTGGTGTGTAATGAGATTCATATATCTCACCAATTAAAACGATTATGGATTTTCTTTTGTTAGAAATCAATCCATATCAATTTAGGATGGGGTTTTGATTGGATTATTTTCCCATTTTCTATTTCTACAATGAATAAGAATCAATTGATTAGTATATTGATTCGTGAATCAATAATTTTGCGAGATGGGTTTATTTTCATAGATTTATTGGGAGTTTCATTTGATTATAATTGATTCATTACTTTTCATTCTAATGGTGGTGGATCGAGTCCAACACAAACATTGGATGAGGTTCATTACTAGTGGTTTTGGTCGGTCATTTCTTCCATATTTATTCATTCATCATGGTTAATTACCTTTGGCCCGTGGGTTTTCATTTACTGGAAAATCAAACTTTGTACACCCATTTCTTGGCACAATGGTTCTAAATTGTAGATCTTGGATCACCAAAACATGATGGTGGTACGATGATGGAACCAAAAGTGGATCAGGCAGTGTAAATTTTTAGTTTTTGTGTTCTTTGGAATGCAGAAAAGAACAAAGTTTGACAGCATTTTCCAAACAGATTTGATAGCTAGATCTTGATGATTTAGTGGTGGAAAGTCATATCTAAAAAACCTCTTTGATTACAACATGGGGTGCTGCTAGATTGGATGTTGGAGCAATGGAGAAGATGCACATAATCCAAATCTAGGATTATATAAAATATCATAACACAAGGAAAGTAATGAGGGATTACACGGCATGTGGATCTCTTCCAGCAGTAGAAATGGTTTTAGGATAGAGTTAAGGATCACATGATGTGTGACCCTATAACACCGCATGTGACCCTAAATGGATGGATCGATGTGTACCTTGAAGGGTACATGTGCATGATAAGGGATTATATGGGCATCGGAACTCCATGTACTCCTACTGAATATGGCCAGATGGGGCATACACAGGCTAATTCATGTACTGGTACATGGGAAGAAGTAAATAGGTAGACGCATTCCATGTACTAACATATAGACATGGACACATTCCACTTAAACGGGTAGGACTTGGGATTAAAGGGACCTGGTGTGTTCCCCTAATACATTCCATGTACTCCTTAAATGTTGGATGGGAGCCCTTATCCTTCGTATCTTGGGAAAGTTTCATTAGGGTCCATTCCCCCTATATCCTTTCCCTAAGGGTTAGTATGGAATCTCCTCCTACACATAGGAGAGAGATCTCTTCATAAGGACTTCTTGGATAGATTTGTTGGAATACATCCATGAGGCCCAGAGTGAGACCCTCTACCATCTTCTATCCCTAGGTGGAGTTCTTAGTATCTTCATGACCAACACTATGTGGGCGTCGATCCTCTATTTAGGGGGTTATTCTAGATTGATTTGTTGGTATACCTCATGGACTTGGGTGTGATACTCATATTTGTATTGTATCTCTTCAATATTCCAGTGTATACTTCTAATGGTGATACCCAATGAGAACTACCTCTATGAAAGACATCATCAATTCTATATAACTTGTGGAGTGTGTTCTCTTGGATGAGTGCTATGTGGGATCTTCAATATGGGATCCTAGGTTGGATTTATGTTTGTGAATATACCTTTGAGACTATGTGTCTTTGTTTGTTATACATGGATATTCATGTTATATGTGTTTTAGACATATACCTATGAAGAGATGACCATTTTTCCTTTGTTGTATGATTTGTGGTTTCAGGGTGTCCTACTGAGTATTGTTATACTCACTCATACATGGGATTTTACCACATGTGTTCTATCTTGGGCCAATGATAGACCCTTTGATAGAGTCCTAGATGGACCAGGACCAAGTGGTGCTTAGTGAGACTGAACAGATCAAGGTGTGTTCTGGCGGTATCTTGACTACAAAACCTAGTTTACTTCTAGGTTGAATTTATTTTCAGACTTATTGTGGTTGGATTTTATTTGGCACTATTTACTTTCAATTTAATTCTTGTCATACTTTTGTTGTGGGATATAGATTTATGCATTCATGATTGTTCAGTTTTTTTTACATTTCAACACTATATGGGTTTGGATATGTGTTCATATTTACAGGGTCATAGGCTAAGGTCTCCCATGTTAGTGATAGGCCTACTCGACACTAGTCGCCAGCCCCTAGCCTATCAGAGGCAGTATTGGTGACTCTTAGAACTGGACCAATTGGTATGGGTCATAACAGAGTGGTATCAAATGATTTTGTTCTACCATATTACTAGAGTATGTAAAATTGGTTTGGAGAAACACTATTAAGTGTTTCAAGTTCGGCTTTCAGGACAAGGACTATGTGTTGGTGCGGCGACTGACATATCTATACACTTGGACTCTGATCACCTACTTTTTGACTCAATATATGAGAGTACTAGTTATAGGTAATACAATGGTACATGCATCATATTGGAACAAGTTATTGTTTTGATGTCCTTATTGAATAAACTCTTCAGATATACTTATTGACTGTGGTACATCTTGTTTGTTTCAAGATGCATCTATGAGGTATTCCAAATTGGATTCAACACTAGGATCATGAGGACGATCCCTTATGTGATGACACATCGATACATGGACCAATTTCAGAGGTTCTACCTCTAGGTGATGCACTAACTATACCACCACCTATAGAGCAACAGATGGTACCAACAGTGCCACTGGATTAGGTTTGCAAGCTTAGTTCACTTTATGAGTTTCAGTGAATTGGCCCCTTGTGTTTCAATGAAATCCCAAACTACATGTGTATAATGACTGTCTTGAGGTAGTGACTCAAGTTTTTCATCTGGTCAGGACACGATCAAATTAGATGGTAGTTCTAGGGACAAGCCTTCTTTATGCCTCAACAGAATGATGGTGGGGGTTAGTGACCCGGTCTTATGAAAAGGTTACTCTATAATGGTAATATTTTTAGAGAACTTTCATGGAGGAGTTAACTCTAGATACATTAAGGTATGTACGTATCTAGGATCTTATATAGCTCTATTAGGGTAGCATGATAGTAACTGAGTATTCATTGAGGTTCACCAACCTCTCTAGGTACTTAATTAACATGGTTCTATATTAGCTCCTACTGGATTGTACCTTCGATAGAGGACTACATATATACATCCAATCCAGTGTTATATATCTATGTATTCCAATATATGTTCGGGTTCTAGAGTGATCTTTGGAGGTTGGGAGTTTCCTGGTTGTGTAGAAACGGATAGTGGTTTCTGGTAGTGGGCCCATAGGAGCAGAGACTTCAAATGCAGAGAGTTGATGTCAGTCTCATAGACCTAGACATGTGGTAAGTTTTAGGATTAGGTCCCATTATGAAGGTGTTTTGGTTCATGTATCATAAGATGGGACCATTTATCCTAGGGAGAGGCGGTGCTACTCATGTGATAGTAGGGGACATCATGTATGAATTTGTCCGACCCACCGTACGATTAACAGAGAGACTATGGATGGGTCGCTGAGGTATATTCAGAGGTATTAGTAGAGAGTTATGTAGGATGGTAGGTAGTATATAGGGTTTGGTAGAGTATATAGAGGTGGTAGGATATTTTACTTGTTACCACCACCACCCCCTGGAGGTCCATGCTAAGCTTTGGGATATAGAGGATAGGGGTGGGGCAGCTGTAGATGGTCAAGTATTATGACCCATACCCTTTGGTAATGATACAAGGTATGATATGTGTCTTTTAAACCTTATATTAAGTATTTATAGACAAAGTTTCTAGTCGTTCATTTATTTATACCTATTCGGTTCGAGACATAGATATTTCGGTTGAGCCCTTAGCTTGACCCTTACACTTGGAGACTCCCAGTAGAGATCACAAACTTGTGCCAATAGTGTGACCTAACTATTGGAGGTGAGAGTTTATTTTGGGATAACTTTGTATCAGTGATGAGGCCTTATGATGTTATCTTAGGTCAAGACAGTTTATCTACAGTTCGTGACCATATTGATTATTCCAGGTGGAGGATGTGGTGTGTCAGTAGTGATGGGACCAGGTTTTCCATTATGGGTGAAAAGAAACCTATCCAACATAGTATTGAATCATGAATAGTATGATTTATCTGATTAATCATCAATTGGTTTGAATGACCCTTGTTGTAGAGGATGTTATTAGTTTCTAGTTTTCTACAGTGGTGGTGAAGTAAGAGGATTTCGTTCCCGAGGATATTACATACTTACCTCCCCACTAATAGATAGACATATGAATTTATCAACACCTTGGTACAACACAGATATTTTCACTATCAAATCATATGTCTTCTGCATAGCTTCACGATCAGAGAGTTCAGTTGTATGACTTAAAGAGGAAATTATTTGTAAGACCTAATGTATCACCTTGGCCAGTCCCAGTTTTGTTCACCAAGATGGAAGACTGGAGCTATAAGTTATGTGTGGACTACCAAAACTTAAATCAGGTGACTATGAAGAAAAAGTATCCACTGTTGAGGATCAATTTCACTTTGATCAATTGAGAGGGGCATAATGGATCTCGAAGGTTGACCTCATATCAGGCTAGAACCAGTTGCAATTATGGGATGCAAATATATCAAAGACCACATTTATCTATCTCTATGGTCACTATGAGTACTTGGTAATTCCCTTTGTCATGAATAATTCCCTATTAGTGTACATGGTACTCATGAACCAGATCTTTCAACCATTCTTAGACTAGTTATTGGTGGTCTTCATCAATTATATCCTTATGTACTCGATGTCATAGAAGGAGCATGCGATACACTTGAGGATGATCCTAGATATACTCTGAGAGCATCATCTTTATAGGAATATCTTGAAGTGTCAATTCTGGATTCAAGAGTTCTGCATTCTGGGACACATTATCTCAATAGATGGAGTCGTAGAGGACTCATCCATGTTTGAGGTAGTGTTTTCTTGGGGCACCAAAGAACATGACAGAGGTGAAGATATTTCTTGATTTGGAAGGATTTTACTGTATATTCATACTTTATTTCTCTAGGGTATCATCACCCATGACATCTTTTACCCAAATGGGGTATCCCTTCATGTGGACAGAGAGGTTCTATCATGTTTTTCAGGAGTTGAGGAAGAGATTGGACAGCACTCATATCTTGACATTTCTAAAGGATGGTGTCGAGTATGCAGTGTTTTGTGATGCATCAAGGTCCATATATGGTTGTGTTCTAATTTATAGGTATGCATTGATTTCCTATGGTTCACATTAGTTGATACTATATGAGAGGGCCTATGAAACCCGTGATAGTGAGTTGGTAGAGGTAGTCTTCTCACTAAAGATGTGGTGATACTACCTGATGGGTGAGCAGTTTATCATATATTAGGATCATAAGTGTCTCAATTATATCCTCTCCCAAAAGGATATTAACTTGAGATAGAGGAAATGGTCAGAGTTTCTCCATGATTATGACTTTGAAATTTTCTATGCACCTGGGAAGTGGAACGTGGTAGTATTTTCTCTCAGTCAAAGATCCTATTAATAGTTTTTGGACGGGGCTTCATAACAGTTAGACTCATTACAGTTTTCCTTTGTGGAAGGAGGTAGAGAATATTACCTACAGTTGATGGTTTTTACCCTTCCACTTCTGTAGTGAGTTAGGGAGGCATAGCTTGGGGATACCAACTGTGATACCCTACGTACTCAAATATCCTATAGATAGGATCCTGATAGATTTTATAAAGGTGGGTAGCATGTAGTTGTTTTCAGAGGATGCATGATGGTACTAGTGATATTTTTGGGGAGGTTTTGATAGAGTTCCATGCATCTATTTTTTCAGAACATCCATAAGTGTCAAATATCCACCATGACCTCTGAGGTCTGTTTCAGTGGTCAGCAATAAAGGTGGGAGTTGCGAAGTTAATCTGTCAATTCTTTACATTTTAGCAAGTGAAGGATGAGCGCCAAGTTCCAATGGGTTTATCTCAACCCCTTGAGGTACCAGAGTTGAAGTGAGATGGGATATACATGGAATGTGTGATGGGATTACCACATACATCCAAGAGACACAAAATCCATCTAGGTGATCGGAGAATGACTCACCAAGTCAGACAACTTCTTATCTATTCACAAGAATAATTAATTAGAGAGATTAGGATGCCTTTATGTGTAGGAGGTAGTTTGACTCCATAGAGTTACATCGACGATCATTTTCTACCATGATGTTCACTTCACATCTTTGTCATATAAGGGATTGCAAGAGGTATTTGGGATCTAGTTACACTTGAGCACAATGTTTCACCCCTATACATGCATCCATACTAAGAGAACCATTTAGTGTTGAAAGACATGTTATGGTTTTTCATGTTGTAATTTTTCTATATATGTGATGACCACCTAAATTGGTTTAATTTTCATACAAAAAAAAAGCTACCATTCCACCATTGGTATGGCACCATTCAAGGATTTTTACGGGTGACCCTACAGGTCACCACTTTGTTGTACTGACCCACGAGAGTCAGCACTAATGGGACTATAGTTGGTGAGATCCCCTATAGAGAAGATACAAATCATCCAGGAGTGGAGGGGGACTTCACAGAGTCATCAAAAGTCTTTTGTGGATAGACGATATAGGCTTTTGGGATTTGAGAAGGGAGACCATGTATTCCTATGGGTTTTACCTCGACATAGATTACAGATATTTGGTCAGGGAAAACATTATCTCCAAGATTCATTAGCCCATTGCATATACTATTTAGAGTTAGCGAGGTGGAATACCACTTATCTTTACCACTGTAGTTATACTGGTTACACGATGTCTTCCACATGTCGTAGCTGAGGAGGTACCTGCATGACCCATTACACGTTATCAATTGGGAAAAGTTGGACATCGAGGATGGATCTACCTTTTTTGAGTACCTAGTATAGATTTAGGATCAATAGGATATTATATTTCATGTGAGAAATATTATTTGTGTTCATGTCTACTGGTAGTATAAGAATCTTTTGGAGAGAACCTGGGAGTGGTAGGCTCAGATTCATGCTCAATACCCACATCTCTTTGTGTGGCCACTTATTTTAGGTCATAAATCCCCAAGGTGGGAATAATGTAATGACTTGAATTTTACATGTGTTATTTTTGGATATTGTATGGATCATTTTTGAGACCAAGAGCTAAGATGGCATGCAATTATGAGGCCCGGTGTGCCCATAATAAATGATTGAAATATATAAAATATATTAAATAGAACATGTGAATAGTTTTCCAAAAAAAAGCACAATAACTTCTAAATAGGGGCCCAGATCTGAAATATAAGGGAATCATTGAATTCAAAATATTTGTTTTACCCTAGGTTCTATATAACCTTGGTCGGCATGGGGTGTTTTCAGAAAAGTCATCACGGGAGTCAAATAAATAAAATTATTAAATAAAATTATTGTATTTATCCATTGACATATAGACCTAAATTCTTGAATAAAAATCTGGTTATGATGGATTTCCAAGGTTATCTTCATAATAATGTATCCATTGGAGAACCCTTGGAAAGAGCGCTAGATGATCTCTCTTAGGTGAACATCAACTGAATCGTAGATTTGTGATTGGCGTGCAATAAGATTCGAAGATCTAAACAACAATAATAAAGAAAGTTCATCCTTCATTAGTGATCGATCCATATCAAGGTAGTACATTAGTTTGATTTAATTTTCCCCCTTCTTCAATTTCTATAATGAACACAAATTGATTTTTGGATGAGTTGTTTTGTGGGATGGGTTTATTTATGGGAAATTTTTTGGAGATTTTTTTATTATAATTGATTCTTCATTTTTTATAATAGTGACAGATCGAGGACAATACGAACATTGGATGACATTTATTCCTCATGGTTGTGGTTGTGCATTTCTCCCATATTTCTTGGTGAATGGATAACAGTGACAGATCGAGGACAATACAAATATTGGATATATTTGTTGGAATACCCCATGGCCTTGGGTATGATCCTCATATGTGTATCATATCTCCTCAGTATTCCATTATATACATCTAATGGAGATACCTAATGAGAACTACCTCTTAGATGAACTTCCTTAGTACTATATGACTAGTGGAGTGTGTTCTCTTGGATGAGTCTTCAAGATTGAATCATAGGTTGAATTTACGGTTATGACTTTACCTTTGAGACTATGTGTCTTTGTTGAATATATTAATATATTCTTGTCATATGTGTTGTAGACATATACCTGTGTAGAGTTGATTTTTATTCCTTTGTTGCATTCTTTGTGGTTTTGGGGTTTCCTACTGGATATTTTTATAATCAACCATGCATGGTTGTTGCTCACACATGTTATTTATTATGTAGATGATCGAACCTCTAAAAGGGTTCTAGATAGACCATAACCAGGTGGTTCTTAGTGAGACCAGATAGACCGAAGTATGTTCCTATGGTATCTTGACAGTAGTCCATAGTTTACTTCCATGTTGTAATTTTTTTCATACCCTTTATGGTTGGATTTTTTTAGCCCTATTTAAATTCCATTTACTTATTTTTGTACTCTAGTTGTGGGATATATATTTAGGCATGCATGTTTGTTCATTTTTTTTTACATTTTAGCATGTTATGGGTTTGGATATGTGTGTGTCTGTACGGGTACTTTGAAAAAGGCCTCCCATGTTAGTGATAATCCTACTCAATGCTAGTCGTCCGGCCCTAGCCTATTGGAGGCGGGATTGGGGAGTCCTGTAAAAAGCCCCATTAGGATGGGTTGAAATAGTAAAAATAGACGATGGATAATTTCCATTATCATTTTCCCAAAAACCATGTTTTATATTCATTTAATCTGAATCCTTATGAGCATTAAGGTGATCCATCAATTTAACATTCTCATTAAGCAATTAAAAAATTAAATTATCACGGACTTTCTTCTCAATATGTATTACATCAAGATTATGGCGTATCAAATTAAACTCCTATTAAGGATGTTTGAAAAATATACTCTTTTTATTCCATTTTTTTTGTTCCAAATACTTTGGATACTATACCACATACCCTTTTCTGCCTTCTTTAAACTGAATATATTTTCCAAATTCATCAGTGAAATTCATTAATTGTACCAAGATTTATGAACTAGATAACACCTTTGGTATCTTTCTCAATTTAATATCTCCATAGAATTATAGGGATATTATCATCACTAAATGAATTGTGAATAAAATATATAATAATGGATGTTGAATTTTCACTAATTCCATAAAGACGCATGATATGATACATCATAAGTAGAAAAAAACAACTTTGAATACTTGTTAGAACCTTCATACAATTCTTGTTATCCATATTTAACTAATTCATTAAACTCATTTTTTGGTCACTGAAGTTTGGATTAGGATAAACCTACTCAGGATTAACTGAAGGTTCTGTTAATCAATTAAAATCATGTACATTGTATCATTCTAATCCAAATGTGTCATTTATCAAATTTTGAACTAAATTCAACTCCGGAGGGAAACTTTGTGTTTCATTGATAGTATTTTCATTGTTTTTAAATTTTATAAAATTCAACTCACTATAAAAACTATGACATACATATAAATCAGGAAACTGTTTCAATATCAAATGTGCATACACTTCATTTTTATTCAACCATCACTTCAATTTACAGTTAGGACACATGCATTTTATTATACCATCCAAATATTGGTTTGAAATTGTATAATATAAAAATTATTCTAAACACATGGAATATTGAGTTTTGTTTTGAGGTAAATTAATCCAATTTTTATCCATAGGTATTGGATTGTCACTCTTATCCCCATACATTCAGATATAAATATATAATTTTTTAATCAAAAAAGTACAATCAAAATTAAACATCACCCTACTTCTTCATTAACAAAGGTAGGGTATTGATTTGACATAATAGAAATTCAATATAATAATGATTGAATCCAACATTAAAAACCTAAACAACACTCTTTATATAATTTAATTAAAACCCTTCAAAAAAACTCAATCAAGCATACCTTCAATGATGTAAGGTGGTCAAAATCACCGGAAAAATGGAAAGAGATGCCTTTGGGGGTCATCTTTGAGGATCAAGGGGTTGTTGTGAGGTCCTAGTCGTGGATAAGAGGGGTTAGGGTCACGGTGGTCATCGACGGGGGGGGGTTCAGGGTCACAATGGTTATCTGTAGGGGGGCGGGGTCACGACGGTGGTTGGAAGGGGGTGTCAAGGACTTGTTCAATGCTAGTAGGAGTTGGGTTTATGATAGTTTCCATCAAGATTAGGCGGTCGGGGTCATGGACGTCCCTGACAGGTGGTTCAACATCACAGTAGTTGTCAGTAGGGGGTCGGGTTCACGATTGTCGTCATCGGGATCAGGGGGTCGAGTCACGATGGTTGCCATCAGGAGAAGGGGGTGGTAGGGGCCAAGAGGATCAGTGGTTGAAATTAGGTGTTTTTTAAGATTTGGTAGTGGTTTAAATAAAACCTCTACAAAATTTTAAAATAAAAAAATATAGTCATGGTTATATTAAATTGTCCTTATATTATAAATCTTTTTTAATACGACTTATTTCGTGGAAATTATTAGAACCATCACTAAGACCTATTTTTTTATAGTGCAACAGGAAGGACCAGATACGCTATGATAAAAAACTGTCAAATTTGAAGTTGATCTTGTATTATATCTTGATTCACCCATACATGATTTGTACAACCACTACGAACCACCCTCTCTGGAATGAAATCCTTAGTTGAGGAAAAATGTTGATGATTAACATCTTCTTCCTTTTCATATACAGAACGTGTAGATAAAGATCCCCCCTTTACATTCTCGGACGAAGACCCATACAGGATGAATCCCAATATCCCCCCATCCAAAAAATAAAAACCAATGTCATGCAGAAACACCATTGAGCACAAGAAACCCTAGTTGCTATGGGAATCACCCAGCTGTAAGCTCCAGCTCCCGACCATCATCCCCCCCATAAATCATATTTCAATTTAAAATAAGCTTATTTGCATATATTTACATGTAATAAATCAATTGTATAAATAAATATTTAAACATATTTATATACAAATGTATTTTAAATATATAAACCATATGGAAATAACTATTTACTATTCACTTTTATTAAAAAATAAATTTATCCATTTTATTACATTATCAAAATTAATATATATATATATATATATATATACCTATACAAGTAATGTTTATCTATAAATATGTGAATGTCAATAAAAAAATATATATTTATGTATATATTCTCACATATGTAAATAAATAATTATATTTAAATATTTGTGCGTGTATGTGAGAAATATAAATTTGCATGTGTGTGTGTAAATATATGTGGATGTGTGTTTGTATCAATATTGTGTAAATACATCATATATAAATGAATTTTTATAAATATATAGTTTTCATTAAATATTGTATATTAAATTATTTACAATAAATATTTAAAATTACATTATAAAAAATTTATATCTATGTATACAATTATATATAAATATGTATAAATATATAAATAAATATATAGACATAAAAATATAGGTGTAGTGTATAAAATTTATATCTAAATATAAAATTTATAGAAATATTTTAATTTTTTTTAAATAATTTTATAAATAATATGGAATTAATTATTATCCATTTTATTTAAAACAACATCTAAATATTTTTTATATTATATAAAATTGTGAATATATATATATATATATATATACTTATAGGAATTTATATATAATGATTATATATATTTATGTGTGTGTATTATTAAAAATTTATGTATTTATATTTATATTATTATATATGTAAATTAATATTAATGTATAATATATTTATATATTTATATATATATCATACACACAGACACAATCATATATTTTATAATTTTTTTAAAAATAATTATATAAACATGTATAAATATTTGAATAAGAAATATTTATGTAAAAATAAATAAATAAATTTAAATATAAACAAATATTGAATAAAACAATCTTGGAGCAATAGTAAAGGGGTATGAATTTCATAAGGGAGGTCATGGGATCAAATCTCAACATGCATAGGGGTGAAAATTATCTAGGCAGTGGAAATGTGCTGATAATGGGGAGTTATGAGTTCTGAGAAAAGGGGGTACAAGAATGTGTGGGAGAAGAGTTCAAGCACTGACAAAGGGGGGAAAGCTGTTCATTTTTTTTAAAATTTTATCAGTGCTAAAAAACCTTAATAAATTATACTATTATCAGCACTGATAAAATTTGATGTTTTTTTAACTGTTCTCCCCCTTTTTCAAAAAGGGTTCCTTTATTAGTTATTTTACTTCAATGATGATAAATGGGGCCTTTATCAGTGATTTTTTAGTGATGAAAAATATCTAATTTATCAACACATTTTTTAGTGATAATAAAAGCCTTGGATTTTAGAAAAGCTAATATTTTAAATTATTTTTGGGGTTGAAAATCCCATTTACAGTGCTTTTAAAGCATGATCTGTATTTGTGTAAAATATAGAATAAAACAAGATGGATTATTAGTAAGATTGTTCGCTTTACACAATGAAATGAGGGCGGTGAGAGACTAAGGTGCTTCATGATGGAGTGAATTATACCTCATAACCAATAAAATATTTTTTAAACAATATTTGTTGAGTTTTAATTGTGATTGAAATTAGTGTTGATAGAGGAATCCTTTATCACTGCTAAAAATGTTTTGATAAAGGCCCCTTTTATCAATAAATTTTTGGGAACTAATAAACATAACTTGATTTTAAATAACTTTAAAAAATCAATGTTGTGAGGGGAGAGGCAGACCTGAATACAAGAAGAAAGATAATCCCTAAATGAGGAGTGGACTGATTTATTGCAAAAAGAATACAAAATCCAAAGAATAAATAAAAGAAATGTAATAAAATAAAATAAAGGACATGAACATAGATATTTACATGCTTCAATCCCATGGGGACCTAAATTCATGGAAAAAAACCACCCAGTACACACACATTTTATTAATGCTCAAAAGAAAACAAACACTACAAGGAGAATAGAACCAGCAAAAACTACATAAACATGAAAAAAGTAAAATTTTAAAAAAAATTGAACTAAAAAAAACTGAATAATAAAACATACAGTGCTGGAGTGGGTATCACTCCAACAGTCCTATTATATTTATGCTATAATCTGAGTACAATCTATATATATATCCTAACTCCTCTTCGCCTCTGTGCTCCTTAGGCGATCACCAAGAAGGGCCACACATGTTCCACTGAGGAAGGAGGTTTTCTCCACCATAAATGGGCATGAGATGATCTTGTAGAGAGATAAATAGGCCATGATGGATGATCTCATGAAGTGAATTAGTAATAAAAGCTAGGGATTTCACACAGGAGAACAGAAAGCCAAGACAGAGGAGGGGATAAAGATTAAAAAATCTCGGAAGAGGCTTCACGTAGGGGTAATCAATTCTCCCTAACACCATCCATCCCATTGAACAGTACAACCAATCAAGTGAGGGCAAAAATCATATCTGAAAGATAAAATCGATCAGAAAACTATAAATCCAAAACAAATGGATGGATTAGATCAAATAGGTGGTGAATGCAATCAACGATTAGGGATAAATCTGGGTGTATTTCCATGGTGTCACAGGGGCGTGCAGGTAACAGGCCAACAGAATTACAAGGACCATCAAAAGTGGCCCAAGAGGGAAAATTTCCAATCAAAATAAATATAAGGTCCAACAGATTATATAAAATAATTGATCATTAAAACAAATTGACATGTTGCACGCATGCATATTGACAATTTAAATGGACAGAATACAATGAAGATAAATTCAATATGAAAACATAATTGAATGAAAAGATTAAAAAATATACACCATATTCAATTGATACTGGTGATGTTATTGAACCTATGGTTATATAATAGGAACCAATTTTAACCAATCTAATCAAAATTTGAATTTAGACAACACCATAACTTTAGTCAAACTATTCATCAGGTTTATGTCGGTGTGTATCTTATTAACACACAAAGTTCCTGATTCTATAATATCTATAATAAAAGGATGTCTAATATCAATATGTTTGGATTTACCATGGAATACTATCTTCTAGAAAAAATTAAGTGAATATTGGTTATTTGAATAGAAATTAATTACAGAATTAATAATGGTGAGTTTATAAGACCAGCCTTTAATCCATATACCTTCTTTAACTGCCTCAGATAGGGAAATGTACTCATATTTTATGGTTGAAAGGGAAACCATATGCTTCATATTTTATTTCCAAGAAATGGAACCACCATAAATAGTAAACACATAACTAGTTAAGGACTTACGGGTGTCAATATTTCCAGCATAGTCACATCAACATAACTAGTAATAATTTCAGCAGTATTCATGTTTCTACCATAACATAATGAAATATTTGAACTACAAGAGAGGAATATTAAAATAACCCTAATAGAATTAAAATTTGGATTCCTAGGTGTGGTCATAAATAATTTTACAATTATTATTGATTAATAATCATTTAATAATAATTTGATGACATAAAACTTTAATAATTTAATGAACGGTCTAGGATAAGTTGAAAAAATGACTTGAACTTAAAACGACCAATACATTTGACCCAAGTGTCAATTTGGGCTCTTCCATAAGTAAAATAAAATCCTAATAAGATATATATTCCATATAAATTTGGGGAGACCATGGTTACTATTTCTTCAATGTTAAAAAAGGTGTGAAAGGCCTCCAAAACTAAGTTTTTAGTTGAGATAACCTAAATTTTTAATATTCGATGGGATTTCAGCTTCATTTAAGAGGGTTTTCTTGTCCTTTTTCCACGGTGACTGAATTTATTCTTAGGTATTTAATTAATATAGTTATTATGGTTTTAAAATTTTATCATTTTCATATTATAGTTTTATTTATAATTTTAAATAAGCATATATTTTTTTCAAAATGATTGAGCTTTGAAGGCCTCATTATTGAAAATAGATAAAATAAAAAAATGATACAAAGAGAAGATATGGGAAAAAATTGAAAAAAATAACACAAAACATAAAGACAACAGGCCATAGAATCCACCCACAAGACATAAAAATGAATACTTATGTCTCACACGAAATCCAAAAATGTCAACAATGTTATCCCAAAAAAAATCCAACCATAGAAGATTATTTACCATTCTAGTGAGTTACCATATTATGAAGATATTATTTACCACCATGAACATGAGGAAATCATCCTTGCCTCTATGTTTTGTAAGGTTTCCATAGGTTTTTCTGATCATGAAGGTCTCCCACCTGAAAGACATCATCATTGTTGGAAGACACAACCACTATGTCAGAAGGATGTTCATCATCATTAATAAGATTTGTAGAATTAAATGAGTGATAATGATCAATATAACCCTCAATTGGATCAATAATATCAAATTATTTGTGAGTGTATACATAACTCTTTACTTTATAGTGTTGAGAAATGTCTAAAAAAATTTAAGATATAAAAGAAGTTGAACATGGGGTTGAAATACTATTAACCTTATATTTTATTGATTTTAAAGTAGAATATTTTGATGTACCATCACCAAATGTGTAAGAACCTGTTCTAGTATGAAATTCACTATCATCCATAGTAGTGAACATAGTCTAGTCAACTTACATACCAGGAAGCATGACAGAAGCCCCATCTTTAGTAGTTATTCCCTAATTCCTCTTGAGAAGATCATCATTCCTTTTATCCAAGGATTATGCAACATTTTCATCTTATGTTGACTTCCTATCACTGTTGGAAACATCATGAGTGGCCACTTTCATGTTATCAGTTGAGGTTGGTGTGTTAGAAATAATTCTCCTTCCTAGTGTTAGTTTCTCCTGAACATCAAATACAACAAAATTATTATAAATATATGCAACATACATGATAAATTTAAAATAATCATGTAAGATTCTATAATAATCACCAAGGGGGGTTACGATTACCTTATCCAAGGGAGAAACTTGACTAATCATAGTGGGGGTGATACCATCATTGACATATCTTTCTTATAAAGAGCAATGAAAATTTTCATTTTCCCATAAAAAACATTTGCATTTAGTTTATGCTCATTCCATAATTATTGGTTAGATTCTTTTTGTGATTCTATTTCATAATCAGTCTGATCATCTTCTTGTATATCTTTAATATTATCTCCTTAAAAGACTCTGACAAAATAATCCTTGCATGTTGATCTTTTACAAGATAAATGGTCCTCATTAAGGAGGTCAGCCAAAGAACCTGTGTTCTTTCCTAGAGTAGGGCTAGATTTGAGAAAATCATCCCTAATATGTTCCTGGATATAATATCCATTTCAAGTAGCTTCTTCCTGACTATGAGATTTTCTATTTTGGGGATGATAAGCTTAAGCCTAAACTGAATTTCTCTATGAACTTTTCCCATATATTTTGATATAATCCTAAGGTTCTCTTACATATATAATAGGATTAATAGTCTCTGTTATGATAGGGGATATTCCATTCCTTTACTTTTGATCCTGGTAAAGCTCCCCAACTTCACCATTCACTAAGGAAGTCTACCCCCCAGTGATAATATGGCCCATCTGATCACCAGGTTTCATATTAACATCAACCTTCTCCTTATAATTTTTGATCTAATTATTCTTCATATATTTCCTTTCATCATTCCATTTTAGATAATAAAATGTATAGATTATATCCC
Source organism: Viscum album (assembly GCA_963277665.1). Classification (NCBI taxonomy): domain Eukaryota; kingdom Viridiplantae; phylum Streptophyta; class Magnoliopsida; order Santalales; family Viscaceae; genus Viscum; species Viscum album. The sequence goes on along the minus strand of OY728128.1, from coordinate 1,110,115,922 downwards.
TTCTTCATTAAACCTATATATTCCAAATATATTTATAGAAATTGTTGAAATAAGGATGTTTTTCAAATTTAATTTTATGATCAATATCATCCTCATCAGTATATAGTGAAACCTTATCTACCAAAGTGATACTAATATCAAATTCAATAATAATTCTTTCATAGTAACCAAAATGATATACCTTATTAGCTTTATCCATTTTAATAGGGATTTTAATTGTTGGTGCAATATCAAATAAAATTCGAGGGTGCCACAAAATCAAATTCAGACCAATTATTCTAATCCAAATTTGATCTTCATAGTTATTAAGGTTAAAAATATTGAAATTTAAATCCTAGTATTTGATGGAAAACATACTAGGTTATAGTAAAATGAAAACATACCCCATGCCTATCATTTTAATTCATCTAAAGTAAACAATCAATGAAAGTAACTCTTATCGATTTGGATACACCTTAAATCTCCAAATCCCTAGGTATTTTGAAGAAGCTGAAAAAGATAGTTTGTGTGAAGGTTTCGGGAGGAGTGGAATCACCTTTGGTGGGTGTTAAATTAAAATTCCATTTAATTTATAGTTTCTAAAAACCTCTAGAGTGGATATTTCATGTTAAATTTATAATTAATTTATTTATATTAGGATAAGTTGATTACATCCCCTTAGTATCATTTCTTCATTGATGATGGTGATAATACTAAAACCCTATTTGGATTAAATTTGTTTCACTTTGATAATCCATGTGTCGAATACCACTTGTGGTGTCACACATATGCTCATTTGATCTTTGAATGACACCAATTTATTTTTGGTTGAAAACACAAAGAATCAATCATATTTAATTATTCATATTGACCACTCAAGTTCATATGGGCATGAAGGATTTCTCCATGTTCTTGAGAGGAAGATTTGAGTAATTCCAAAGAGAGGAAGAGATTTTTGTTGTGTGTAATGATTCTATATTTCCAATTTTTGATTAACCCTTCACAATATATATAACTATCTATTTATAGATCTATGTTTTATGTTAAAATATTATTTAATTTCATACTAAACCTTAAATGATATAATAATATTTAATAAACCCAATGCTAAAATAATAATAATTATTTTATTATTTTATGGTGTTTTAACTAACTTAAAAAATAATAAATATGATTTTATCATCTTGTAAATTAATATGAATCACCAGAAGTAGTATTCATCCATTCAAAATCCATTGTATTTATTGAATACCAAAAAAAACATATTTAATAAAATATATCATTCATGAATAAATATTTTCGATCGATAAAACATGAATAAAATTATTCCTCAATCTTTAGAATAATATTTATTCAATTAATTAAATTCTAAAATAATTTAATCGATATTAATTAAAAAAATTGGGTACAACCCTCTAAGATTATTTCTCATTGGTATTAGGAAGGATCAGCTAAATTCCAAGATTACTATCTTGAGAATGGTCAAGGCACCCAAGAGAAACTACTTAATGTCACAACATCAACAATCACATATGAATCCTCACTGTATAATATAATCCCATTGTCATAATATCTCATCATGTGAGGTTCACATTCATATCATCAACCTATATTCTTGATACGTCTTTCTTTTTCTATATAAAATAAACACGTTGTTGCTACATGAACGTAGAATTTAATATGATGGTTTTATTCCAATCAAAGGGGAAATGTATATGCCTCCATAAATATGGAAGGGACAAATACTTCATCAACTTATCAATTAATAACATGTCATTTGTGATGCACCCAAGGTACCCTACTTCCATTTAACATATGGAATGAAGGTTTTAGTGGGAAAATCTAATTTCATGTGTTATGTAATGCGTAAATAATAATCATTAAGTCTAAGGACCATTTCACATGCTCATAGATAGGAATATCTGATGACACCAAAACATTTGTAATTCCTACTGGTGGGTATATTCTAAAAATCTTCCATCTTGGAGATGACCAAGTATTAACTTCATGAGAAGAAGCCTTTCACACTTACAAGTACTTTCACTTGATATTCTATATACTAAGTGTCTTATCATAGTATTTTATCCAACCATAGAACTATATTTAAGAATATCATGATAGTAATTCAGCATTGTCAACATAGTGGAGAACTAATATGACATTATCAATTGGAAAAATACCCTAGAATAGTATTACATTAACATCATGAATAAAAATGAACATTATGTAATGAGATGTTTTATTAATATTAAAATGATAGAATATACATGAAATAAAAGTAAAAATTGTTGTTCCTAGGATACTAACACCAAAAAAACTCCTACTTGGACTAGAGCCAACTACCTATGAATTTCAGTTCTCTATACATCACATGATAATCATGTTTCTACCGAGTCAAGGATTTATTCAAGGGGTCTACTACGTTGTCTTATATGAAAATAATACTAACTATAACTTCACCTCTCTGATAAAAATCCCTCAAGATAAGATAATTCTAAATTATATGCTTTTCCCACTGATGTGGCATTAGATCCTTTGTGAGAACCACCATCGTAGAATTATCACAATTGAGTGTGATGGGATCTTTACTACTAGGTACCACATCATGATCTTAAAAGAAGTTTCATATCCAAACAGATTCTTTATCTACCTTAGAAGCCCCAATATACTCAAACAATGTTCTAGAATCTATAACCATGTCTTTCTTCGAGATCATCCATCTCAAAAAATTTACATTCAAAATGAATAAGTATCCTTTTTTTGATTTCATATGATATTGATATGTTTGGAAACTAGAATCTATATATCCTATGATGACTTGTTCCTTGTCTCTTCCATAGACCGATAACATATCCTTAGTATGTCTTATACACTTAAATATATCATTAACCTTCATCCAATTGTGGTCACCTAGGTTATCTTGATATCTTCATATCGCCCTTAATATATAGGTGACATATATCCGAGTACATAGCATATTATACATGACTAACCCAATCACTCTTTTTTATAGATTCCTTCCCATTATATTTGTTCCATTATGTTTCTGAGGACACGTATTCCTGAAAGGATGAATTCCAAGTGGCACTTGCAACAATCCTCTCTTGGATTGTTCCACACCGAATATTTTCAATACCTTTATAATATGTGTACCTTGAATTAAGAAAATCGGTCTCTTGGATATATCCTGATGGATCTTTATCCTAAGAATGTTTTCTGACTTACCTAATTCATTTATGGAGAATCATTTATTCAACCATGAATTAACTTTCTATAATACTAGTAGTAAATTTTCAATAAGTAATATATCCTCATAATATACTATTATGAAAATGACTGATCTCATAGTAAACCATTTATAGACACTAGGATCACATTAATTATTTATGAAACCAAATTATACTATGGATTCATCAAACCAAATGTTCCATGAATGATATGATTTATTTAATACAAACATGTATTTTTCTAATTTTCATATCTAGTTATCATTATTTTGGTTAAAAACCCCTTAGAGTTGTTTCATACACACATATTACTATAATTTACCATTAAGGAAGGGTAATTACACTTAAATTTTCTAAATCTCATAGACATGAAAGGTTGAAATGGGAAGTATAATTCGGATGGATTTCATCATTTCAACTTGTGAAAAAGTTTCATTGTAGTCAGTTCCTTAATGTTGTTTAAACCCCTTTAGGTAATGACTTGTCCTTTCATGCATGATTTATTCTTGAATACCAATTTTCAACCAAAGGTATTTACATCTGCTAGAGGATATACCAAAATCAAGACTTTTTTTTGGTGCTTGAAATCAATTTCATAATTAATGGCTTCTTTCCACCTGGAAACATCTATTCCATTTAATTCTTCCTTGTATTTAATAGGATTATTATTATCCTCTAATAAATAGTAATAATAATCATTTACTAGAAAACCATAATATTCTGGTTCTCTAACCTCTCGTTCAATCATATTCAGTACCTGTGTCTCTAGAACAACTTCTTCTTCCATGAGACTTTGTGAAATCTATTCATGTCCCAAATCTTATGTATCTTGAACATAGAATTCATCAAATTATATCTCAATCCCACTATCTCCTTTATAGATATGATCCTTATCATGAAATTAGGGTCATAGTTCAGCCATAGTCTTTTTTATAAAGGATTTTATAGGTAGTATCCCTTAATTTCTTTAGGATATCTCATAATGATACACAATGTTCCTCAAGGTGAAAGATTGTTACCTGAAGAGGCATTAAAAAATATTCACAACCCCACACATGTAAGTATGCCAACACAGGTTTATTTCCCATCCATAATTGGTATTGTATACCCTTTTTTTACTTTATTTGGATCTCTATTTAGTTTGTATGCTGATGTTTTTTATGCATACTCCCAAAAGGATAGTGGAAGATTTTCATGACTCATCATTGATCTCACAATGTCTAACAATATTTGATTCATTACACCATTCCATTGAGGTGTATAAGGAGGTGTGAGTTGAGATAGAATCCAAAACTCACATAAATAATCAATGATGTCTAGATTAATATATTCTTTACTATGGTTTTATTAGAGTTTCTTAATCTTATTACAAATCAAGTTATGAACTTCATTATGGTATTTTTTATTTTTTTTCATAGGAATCACACTTATACCTCATCAAGTAGACATATTCATATATACTAAAAAGATTAGTAAAATTTTGTAAATATGAGTAACCACCCCTTTCTTCTATAGGAAAAGTTCCACACACATCATTTTGAACTAATTATAGAAGATCCTTGGCCCTTTAACCTTTTTCACTAAATGGGGATTTGTTCATTTTTCCATGTAAACATACATTATATACACCAAGTGGTTTTAGTTCAAAAGAATATAAATATACAGCATTGTGTACTTTAGTCAAATTATTTTCATTAACATAACCTTGTCGGTCATTCCATATTTGGGTGTGGTATGAATCATATGATGTAGTTTCATTATCGATTATCGTTACTTGGTTCATGTAATCCAAAACATAAATATTATTAAATAAATGTTCCTTACCCTAAAAAATGTTATATTTATCAAAGAAGTAACATTTATTCCCAAACATGAAAAAAATACATCTATATCATGTTTGGATATAGAAATAATATTTTTGGGAATGGATTACACATAAAACCAACCTTTTAAAACCAATATCATTCAAGATGGCAATGTGAGGTGGTAGTCCCTAATAGCTACAACAACAAGATTATATTTTTTGGATGCTCATAGACCTACCTACCTACAATTAATATTTATGAATCTACATGGTTCCTATATTTGAATACATATGTGACACTAAAATCTATATCTAATACCCAATTTTTTGAAATAGATAAATTGAACTTGATAAAAAATTCATTAAAGCTTCCCCTTGCATCTTTGGATGGGTGTAGTTTTTCTTCCAGTGGCCTTTTTTGCACATGTGAAACAAAAAAAAATATTATTCCCTTATTTTCCTCCTGATATTCCTCTTCTTAGAAGGGTGTTCATAATAGTTAGTCTTAGAACTATTTATTTTTTCCTTCCATTTACCCGCCATAAGTATGGAAGGATTTTCCTTATCCACTTGGTATTGAAATGTGATAAGATCTAATAGATATTCTTAATGTTGGTTATATTATAATTAATAATAAAACTATAGAATCTCTATCAGAGTGATATGATAATAATATTGGTGCATAATTCATTAGGGAGTTTAAACCATAGAATATCTAGGCACTCAATGTAGCTAATGAGCTTGACTACATGAGGCCCTTCTGGAACGCCCTCTGAAATCTTACTCTAAAAGAGAATCTTTTAAATCTAAAATCATTCCTTTTTTACCTCTCCTAGTAAATTTCATAGAGGTGATCAGTCATTCTATACATATCCATGTTTTCATGAGACTTAATGAGTTCACTATACATAGTCAAAAGCATCAAACATTGAATGTTGATTGTGTCATTCTCAAGGTTTTTATATAAAATGAACCCTTCATCACTCACCCCTTTAGTAGGTGGACCAGGAAGTGAGTATTCTAGCATGTATCATTTTTGTTCAAGGTGAAACACAACCTGAAGGCATCAAAACTACTCTTGGAAGTTACTTCCATTGATGAGGTTTTCTTTATCCAATATCAATGGTAGGGATAGTGTGGATGAAAAATGTTCAATTTTATTATACAACTTAAAAAAGAATATTATTAGTAATTTTCTTGATTAAAAATTATTTAATAAATAATAAATTAATTGATTTTAGTAAATATCCCACTATTTTATTATGTCCCAATATCTCTCATCAATGAAGTCGCAATGTCTAGTTTCCAGTAAATTATAGTTGAAAGGATCCATATTACCTTTCTTAATGATCCAGACTTTGTCCATGAAAACTATAAGAAGATATTTAGGTAGGAGGTCTTTCCAACTATGATCTTTCATCTCCTTGATATATTGAGTGGAAATCTCTAATCCTAAAATCGTGACTTTTATATCCTAACCACTATCCTCTAAATCTGTATTGAAAAGTCTTTGGTAGTTAAATCTAATGCAGGTTTTGTTAAGTTAACCTAAAACCCTCATGAGAACTCCCTGATAAAAATAAGTGTCCAAACTTTTTCCATGTAAACACTTAGTTTTATGGTTACTTTCCCAATCAAGTAATGGAAGTCTTCTTCTAAATTAATATGAAGTTGTGGAATTTTAATTTATTATGCATAAATATTATCTTATTTTATCCTTTACACTCCCAGTTAATATTAAGTGGATTTTACTTAATTAATTAACCATTTTAGATAAAAAAATTACACATAATACATCTACTTAAATTCCTTATTTTCACATTAATTCATTTATTTATACGATAGTGGTCCTACATCCATAAAAAATAATACATAAGATATAAATAAATAAATAATAAATGACCCGATCATGAGCTTATCTAATGAATGATTTATTGGGAACAAATAAATCAACCTATGGCCTAGGTGAATAAATAATCTTTCAGTCATGGAATGAGTTGAATCATTCCACTTGTCTACCAATGTATCACCTGGGTTGGCATCACTATGGTTCCATCTTAAACCACCTCCCTGCACCTTAGGATATTTCATTAATTAAAAGTATTTATAACTCACATTCACATGAGCAGAACCAAAGGATTAGTTAATGGAGATTACATAAATAACCATATACTAACAGGTTCTACATAATAATAAAGGGATACACGACTCGTAGGATATCAAACTTAATTTTCTATTAAATAATTGCAGACTCATGCAATAAATTAAATTAAAAAATACAACACATATAAAGGTCTTGGTAAAGCTCTTGACCAGTCATACATGCAATGGATTAGTAAAATTAAACTAGTAAACATTAATTTATATTCATTATTTATTATTAAGATAAAAAGGCTTTCATTAGTTAATTAATTCTATTTCTTCTTAATGTCCATCCAAATTCATTCGTACATACACATATTAATAGAATTCATGGAAGATAAATAATATAACCAATTATTGTAGATTATTATAATAAATTAATTGAGAATTTAATATTTTTTAAAACCCTTATTAATTTTTAAAACATTAAAGTTCCAATAAAATATATATGGTTTTAATTCTGTAATTTCCTATTTAATATAATTTAATTTGGTCATTTTATTGGGATACTACACAACATGTGCTATCAATCAACACACCATGTATCTCATTTGTGGTGTACCCAGGTTACATTCTTGGGGATTCGATGAGTATCATGGCTAGACTACATGGAATATACATACCTAATACATGACATGTATAATGGTTTTCATGTTTCCACCCAACCTTCTGAAGGACTCAACATGTTTTTCCGATGCGATACTACACAACATATACAAGCTAGTTACAAACCATGTATCTTGCATGTGATCTATCTGTATAACTCAATGAGGAACTTGACATGTATTTTAGATGTTGAAAATAATTAAACACGTGGAATGTACAAGCTATCCACACAACATGTATGCCATTATTTCTCTAAGATCTCGATCAGATGTGGTTTGACCATATTAATGACCATACAAGATGCATGAATTTCACCATTAGACCATGTGGAATGAACTACCTGTACATCAGAAACATGTTGTGCAATCCAACATGTTGTGTTCTTGGATGGGATGATCTACATGAGGTGTGTAATAAACACACCACATGTAATTACTAATCAGCATGTCTTGTATCCCACAACACGTCCATGTGCACTATACCTGGGTGCAGGGCATGTACTCTGGCTACAGGTTCTGTAGTCCCATGCTATCCAGATAGAATACTTGATACTTTTTTATGACATCTCATGTGGTTATTCATTTTTTCTTAGTCCTTTAAGAAAATGAAACACTAAATGAGTTTTATTAATATGTCGAAAACATGTTAATTCTAATTGTATTAAAGAATGAATAATATAAAATGAAAAATTCAACAAAAAATTCTCATATACTTCAACAATAAAATATATAATTATAAATTTAATAAATGAAAGCTTTGATACCACTTGAATGTTCTGATCATAGTGCAAGCACCTTTGGTGGGTGTTAAATTAAAATATATTTTAATTTAGAGTTTCTTGAAATCTTGAGAGATGATTCTTCTAGATAATTTTATAATTAATTAGTTTATATCTAGAAGAATTAATTACCTCGTATTAGGATCCTTTATTCATTGATGATGTTGGTCTTAGAAAAACCTTATTTGGATTACCTTCATTTCTCTTAGAGAATTCAAGTGTAGAATCCCTCTAATAGTGATCCACACTTGCTTCTTTGATCTCTAAATGACATCGATTGATTTTAGAGTGCTATCATGGTGAGTCAATAGTATTTCATTGTTTATCTTGATTGCTTAAGTTGTATTAGGATTAAAGAAGTTATTCTTGTTCTTGAGAGGAAGATATAAGGAATTCGAGGGAAAGATAAAATTTTATTGTGTGCAATGATTATCTATTCTAAATTTCTCATTAACCCTATAAAATTGACATAACCATATATTTATAGAGCTAGGGTTTATGTTAAAATATTATTTAATTGAATACCGGACCTTAAATAATATAATATTCATTAATAAACCCCATTCCAAAATAATAATTATAATATTATTATCTTACATCATGTGCGCTAACTTTCACAATAACAAATATTATTATATCTGTTTGTAAATTAATATTTATCACTGTATGTTGTCTTAGTCCATTCCAAATCTTCCGTATTTATTTAATATTGATTAAATATTTAATAAAATATTTCATTCATCAATAAATATTTATGATTGATAAAACATGAATAAAATTATTCATTGATCTTGAGATTAATATTCATTCCATTAATTAAATTCAAATAGAATTTAATCAAGATCAATAGAAACACTTTATGTGTGGCCCTCTATAATACTTTCTCGTTGGGATTGGGCGTGATTGCTTAAAGTCCAAGATTACTGTCTAGAAACAGGTCAAAACACCCAAGAGAAACAACATAATTTCACAACAACAAAAAACTACACAGAAACACTCACTATGTAATATAATCTCTTTGTCACAATATCTCATCAAGTATATTACACATCGGTGTCATCAATCTATGTGATCGATATGTATTTATTTGACTATATGAAAGAAACATGTCATTGCACCACCACCATGTAATTTAATGTGAAATTTCTATTCCAATCAAAGAGATAATATATAATATTACATAATGATGTAATGGAAATATATTTCCACAACTTATCCATTAATAACATGTCATTCATGACACACCAAACCTACCCTACATCCCACCAACACATGGAGTGATGATTTTTGTCCGTAAATATAGGTGTGTGAGTCATAAAATGCATCAATTATGATCTTAAAGTCTATAGACCATTACACACAATCACAAATATGAATATCTAATGACACAAAAACATGAGTAATTTCTATAGGCAGTTCTGTTCTCAAAATCTATTATCTTAGATATTACCATGTTGGAACTTCATGAGAATAATACTCATCCACTTATGAGTAAATGAACATGAAAATCTACATATTATGTGTCCTATCATAGTATGTTATCTACCTATATAACTATATTTAATAATATATTCCAACCACTTTAGGGTTCTCATCATAATGGGGAAATTATATAACCATAACAATTTGAAAGATTCCCTAGGACATTATTAAATTAAATTCATGCAAAAAAATTAACAATATGTAATAAGATGGTTGATTAACATTCAAAGGATCAATTATACATGAAATAAAAGTATAAAAACTTGGTCTTAGGATACCAACTCTGACACTATAGTCCATGATTTCCCACCAAAAGGAAGGACCAGATGCGCTAGGATAGAAAATAAAAAAAAATTGAATTCGATCTTTGATTGTGTCTTGATTCGCAACTACATGAGCTATAGAACCTATATGAACCACCATCTATGGGAAGGAATCCTTATGTGAAGTAAAATGTTGATGATTAACATCTTCTACCATTTCAAATCCAAAACATAAAGGCAAATATCCATCTTTAACATCTCTTGGATGAAGACCCAAGCAAGACGAAACCCAAGATCCCCCAACCAATAAATTAAAACGAATGTCATGTTGAAATGCTATCGATCATAAGTAACCTTAGTGATTATGGGAATCAACCATCCATAAGACACATCTCTCGACCATCATCCCTCCATAAATTATATTTCATTTAAAAATAATCACATTTTCATATATTTACATATAATAAATCAATTTTACAAATATATATTTAAACATATTTACATAAAAATATATTTTTTAATATGTAAACCATATTTAAATGAGTATTTATAATTCATTTTTATTAAAATAAAAAATTATCCATTTTATTACCTTATAAAAATGAATATATATATATATATACCTATATAAGTAATATTTAATTATAAATATGTGTGTGTCAATAACAATATATATATTTATTTCTATATTATCATATATGTAAATAAATACATATATGTAATATTTTGTGCATGTATGTGAAAAGTATAAATGTGTACGCGTGTGTAAATATGTGTGTATGTCTATTTGTATCAATATTGTGTAAATACATCATATATAAATGAATTTTTATAAATATATAATCATCATTAAATATAGTATATAAAATTACTTACTATAAATATTTAGAAATACATTATAAAAAAATTATATATATATATACAATTATATGTAAATATGTATAAATATATATGTAAATATATGGACATATAAATATATCTGTAATATATAAAATTTTTATCTAACTATACAATATATAGACATATTTTATAATTTTATTTAAAAAAATATAAATTATATGTAATTAATTATTATCCATTTTATTTAAAACAGTATCTAACCCTTTTTTATATTATAAAAATTGATGAATATATATATACTTATATGAATGTATAAATAATGTTTATATATACATGTGCATGTGTATTAATAAAAATATATATATTTATATTTATATTCTAATATATGTAAATGAATATTAATGTAGAATATATTTAAATATATATAATATATATATATATCATACACACACACACAAGCATGTATTTTGTGAATGTATTTAAATATAATTAAATAAATATATATAAATATGTGAATAATAAAAAATTATATAAATATATAAATAAATAGATATATCAAAACATGTAGAATAAAACAATCTTGGAGCAGTGATAAAGGGGTTCGAATTACACAAGTGAGGTAATATGATTGAATCTTGGCACACATAGGGGTGAACATTAGCTGAGAAATGGAAAAGTGATGAAAAAGGGGCACTATGAGAATTGAGTAAAGGGGTGCATGATATTGTGGGAGCAGTGTTGAAGCACTGAAAAGGGTGGGTGGGTACTTTAATTTCTTTCAAAAAAAATTCTGTGCTAAAAAAAGTGCTCCAAAAGGTTTCTTTTATCAGCTCAGATGAAATTTTAAATTTTCTTTGAACCGATCTCCCACCATTGTCCAAAAGGGTTCCATTATTAGTGATTTTGTTTTAGCATAGATGAGTGGGTATTTATCAATGATTTTTTAGTGCTGATAAAGGCCCCATTTATTAGTGATTTTTTTAGGGATAATGAAACTTGTGCCTTTAAACAATGCTTAGATGGTTAGCGTTTTTGGTGCTGAAAATCCCATTTATAGCGCTTTTAAAGTGTGATTTGTATTAGTGTAAAATATAGAATAAAATAATATGGATCACTGGTAAGAGTGATCAATTTTTAAAATGCTATGGGGGGTGGGGAGTGATAAGGCTCTTCGTGATAGAGTGAATTAGGCCTCATAAAGAATAAAATATTTTTCAAAAAATACTTTTTGTGTTTTATTTGTGATTGAGATCAGAGATGATAAAGAAATGATTTATTAGTGATAAAAAAAAATTCATTGATAATGGCCCCCTTTATTAGCTCTTTTTTTGTGTTGATACACACAACTAGATTTTAAAGACACTGAAAACATCAATGTTTTTTATCATTGATAAACATGACTCCTAGCACTAGTTTCAATAGTTGATTATTATTAGAAATTTCCAAATGGAGGTTTCTCACTTCCATGAATATGGAATCCTAATTTCCCTATATTTTAAGCACTAGAAATCCCACTAACCTTATTTCAGTTAATACCTCTAGATTGATATGGAGGGGTAAAATATAATTCCCCATTGTCCAGAATGAATACATATTTCAAACTTTGCAAGATTTATTTAGGGAAATACCCCTAGATTAATACAAAATAGTTCAACTGTAATTTACCACTACCCAGATTGAATAAAACGTACAATTTTTTTAGGAACAAAATAAATATATTAAAACAAATTTATTTATTTAATTTTTTATATGAAAAAATTAAAAAAATTAATTATCCATAACATTTACATTTTATTTAAAGTGTAATAATTTTCTATAAAAATAGAAAAATAATAAGTATTTCTAATGAAGGAGTATTTCCCCACTATTAAATCACATTTGTTAATCAATATCATAAAACATGTGGAGTTGAATGTGACATATTAAATTCTTCATTTTATTGTTTAATCATTTAACATTCAGGTCAGTCATGTAAATGCAATGGAGTTAAATAAATATTGAGATGAATCTCATATAAAATGGACAGATCCCAAGCCTGGAGGTGAGACACTACTGTGAATTGGGTAGAAGAGATGGGGATGTGGGGGAATCTATAGGTAGATCTAGAGATCAATGAATTAATGGTGAAGTTTCATGATACATTCAGTAGTCATCCCCACCACATCTCTAGCATCATCTCCAGAGACTGTGGTTGCGGCCTTCACGATGACGACTACAATAAGACCAACTACATCGTCTACTAGAGATACATAATGGGTATCCTACCTTACTCTATTTTATCACAACTTATTATAGAAATTTACATCCATGTATGTATGTACACAGATAGTAGTGTCTACCTATTTTTCCATCTCTCCATTCCCATTTATATATGCAGATGGGATAGTGGTGGGGGTGATCGGTGTAGTGGAGGATGTGGATAGGGAGAGACATCAGATGATCTAGAGTACAGTGGAGGGGTATCCATTGGAGGACAACCAGAGATTCTTGGTGCGGAAGGATTCATGTGGCAGAGATAGGGTGGCCTAGATCGTGGAGTATGAAAAGCGCCACCCATAGCGGCTGGAGCCGCTATACTTCCTCCAAATGCTCATCCACCTCACCTATGACATGGATTCACACTTCATGCCCAACCCATGATTCCATCATCACCACTACCATCATCATAGTGTTCTTAATGTAAGTTAATGACTCCAGCATCCTGTAGTTTATAAATGAATAAAGCGATGCTATTTTTATGTTGTAATTTATAGGATTCTTACAATATTGGAAATTGTAATGTAATATAAAAATAAATAAATAAGCTCTATCTTTGTATATATTTGATATTTTGGGATTTTTTTTCCTACTGTTTATGTCCTCGATGATTCTCTTTCTTGGGTTACAGATTGTTTAGTCCCCTCATTGTCTTGAGGGGATGACTCCTTGCACCTTGGGTATGGGATTAGTTTTCCCTTTAGAGGGGTGTATGTTATAGAAACCCAATCCTTAAAAACATTTTATTATTTCATCATTTATAATATACTTTCCCAAAAATACATGCTAATGATCTAGATTTATATTGTATTTAAAAGATTAGAAACAAAAATATGTCATCTTAAATTTAAAAACAACATATTTATTTAAAACTCTACATAATGATCCTAAATCTCATAGATATTATAAAACATGATAGGATATCCTGGATAAAATTAATAAGGAAAAGGGTGATCTCGAAATCACAATAAGAAAATAAACATGGAAATAAAGTATAACATGAGAGTCAAGAGGCATAACATGATATCATAAAGAGAGTGATCATAAGCACGAAAACATGGAATATGGAAATGAATGTATAAGATCATGGAATAATAAACATGTTGAAATATCATAAATCATGACATCATAAGAATATTTCAATTCTAATATTCAATACACCATAATATTGGCTATCCACTATTATAATCATGACATGCTCTGGCTAATGGCCATCATAACATAGTGTGCTTAGGCTGACCGCCCGTGCACTATACATGGAATCTCACGAGACATTAACATTACCCAATGCCTTGAAGGGATAAAATGGACCCACCCATCAGAACATCAGATAAACACCATCATATTTGGTAGAAGAATATTTGTTCCCTAAATGGAAAAAGAAAGCATATATAAATCATAAGCATGCACTTCCACAAAAATAGTTTTTCCCGGCGCCAACCTTTATCAGAACTAAAGAAAAAGTGCTGATAAAGGGGGGTAACGTTATCAGTGCTAAAAAAAGCACTGATAAAAGTACCCCTTTATCATCGCTTTTTTAGCGCTGATAAAGGTACCCCCTTTATGAGCGCTTTTTTAGCGTTGATAAAAGGACCCCCTTTATCGGCGCTTTTTTTAGTAGCGCTGATAAAGGGTCGACTTCAAAAAATAATAATTAAAAATAATATATTAATATATAAATATATAAATATATTTATATTGATGTAAATATAATATATAATTTTTAAATATATTTTAGATAAGTATAAATATACATTTACACTTAATATACTTAATATATAAGATATTTAGTGAAAATGGCTTATAAAAAATTAATAAAATATTTTTAATTAATAATTTGCTAATTATTATGGAGGAATAGTCATTTCATAACAATTTGAAGACCCAAAAAACCAAAAAATTAAAAAAAGACCCAAAATATGTTGAAAACCCAACTCGAACTTCAAACGACCATAACATTTGATCAGGGTGTCCATTTGAGCTCTACGACATATCAAATTGAAGCCTACGACGAGCTCTACACCCTTATAATTAGGGCCACCCCGGTCAAGGTTTTTTCAAGGCCAAAAAAGGCCCAGAAGTCCTCCAAAACTGAGTTTTTAGCCGGGGTGCCCTGATTTTTTAACATTTTGTGGATTTTCAGCCTCGTTTAAGGGGGTATTATTGCCTTTTTTTGGGACTGAATTTATTCCAAGGTATTACATTCATATTGATATTATGGCTTTAAAATTTTATCATTTTTTATAATGAACTGCTATTTATAATCAAATATAAAACTATATGTACATATTTTTTATATATTCACACCTAAAAATTTAATTTTTTAAATAAATAATTAAACATATTTACATATAAAATATATTAGCTTTATATAAATAATCAATAATATCCATTTTATTTAAAATACCAATATATGAATATTTATATTACTATATATTAATATAACTATATATATATATTAATATAACTATATATATATATTAATATAACTATACATATATATATTAAAATAACTATAAATATATATATTAATATAACTATATATATATATTAATATAACTATATATATATTAATATAACTATATATATATATTAATATAAATATATATTACTATATGAATAAATATAACTAAATATGTATATAAATAAATAGATATATCATAAATAAGAGAACAAGTCAATATAGGGGAGTGGAAAAGGCTTCAGGCGTGCAGGGAGGGAGGTCTCGAGATGAAATCCGGGTGGAGTTAGGGGTGTGCATGCAAGGGTCAATTAAATGGGCGCTAATAAAGGGTGGAGGCGGTGCATGCGAGCGTTGGAGGTGCGAGGAAGCACTAATAAAGGGGGGGCTAAAGCACTGTAAAATCCCCCCCCCCAAGATTGGCAGTATTTTTTTAATTTTTTTTAGTTTTATCAGCGCTAAAAAAAGCTCTCATAAAAGGGATCTTTATCAGCGCTTTTTGGAGCGCTGATAAAGGGGACCCCCACTTTATCTTCACTGGCTTTAACAATGCTTTTCTAGCACTATCAAAGGCCATTTTTAGCACTGATAAAAGGGGTATTTATAGTAGTGCTGATAAAACCCATGAGAATAAAGTGGGTTACACAATCTTATCTTAATGAATAACTAAAGGCTATATCATAAGGATTTATAAGATAATAAGGGATTAAATTATTATGATCATTAATAATTTCAAAATAAACTTATTTATCGAACAAGGGGATCCAATTTAGAAAATTCATGGGAAAGACCCAGGGAAGAAAGAATGAAAGTGACCCACTTGGTTAAAACCTTATGAAATAAGTATAGGATCTTTTTAAAGATTGAAAAAGAAAATCAATTTATATAAAATAATAATTGAACCAAGAGGTTTCCCTATAAAATAAATATGGATTTTAGAATCTATTTATGGTTTAAAAATATTTTATGGGGCTGATGCTTGACATGAGATCAGGAATGGAAAAGTTCCCTTAAATTGTGTCTACTTAAATGTGGGAATTGTTAAAGGAACTAAAAACTTTCATAACCCCAAAAATTAAAATGATATTAAAATAGGTATATATGTAAGGGATGTATATAAAAAAAATATAAAATTCCCATGAGAATAATATGGAATAAAAGGGAGAAAAATATAGGGAATGTGTAACTGGAAAGCCACAAAAGAGGTACAAAATATCCCTCTTATGATTTAAAACACCTTTGATGAAATCCCACATCATAAAAAATTAAAAAAAAACTCTATTTTTTAAAACATGATAGGGTAAATATGATGTTAACATTAGTTAACACTCAATGAGGTTTCCAACTAAAAATGAGAACATTAGTGCGATGATAAATAATGGACAAAGAGGGGAACCATTGTTTAAATGATTGAGAATTATTATTAACATAGTTTCATTTTCAAAAATGATTAGAACTCTCCATTAAGGAAGTAAAGAATCAAAAATTGATCTCTAGATATAGAAATAGGGTATACCATATGAAATGGAATATGAAATTAATAGAAAAACATTATATCTCCACAAATCTAATTGGGATATAAAAGACCCTAAAATTTTTTGGAAGAACTCAATTATATCCTATATCAAGAAAAATAATTATTGGAAGTAAAGTTTCCATTTTCAACTGTAATTAATGATATTATAATCTAGGGGTAGTAGATGCACCATAAAAATAATAAATTTGGGGCATAACATTAAAACATGTCTCAATAAAGATAAATTGAGATGAAACCCCCAACTAGTGCCTGAAGGGCTCTGAACTTGCACTTAACTTCCTTTACCTTCGATGTTCCCCCTTGGGTAACTACTTAAGACTCCTTACCTTGGTATTTTGGTGAGACCAAGGCATCAAAGGCATGGGGTGGGTGTTGAGGAAAGACAAGGCAAGTGTTTTGGGTAACTCTTTAAGAATCCTTAGCTTGATCATTTGGATTTTTTGGAGGTTAACCTACAATAATTTCATCTCCTATGTTGGAACCATCCAACATGTTGCAACATCGATGGGTCAACCAATAAGTGAAGTCTTATTCATTTCCCTCATATTAATTTGGGGTTTTATATTTATCATTGGGATGTTTTCATTTTGGTTCTGATTTTTCTCAAAGTTCCAATATGTTTCAACTACAGGGTTCATCAGATTACAACATAGTTTGCATTATTGTTCTACCGTGATATATGAGGATGTCAGGTAAGTTATAGTATATATTTATGAGATCAAACTCCCTTAGAATTAAATACCCAACATCGTGTCCAACTACCTAAAATATATCCTAATTTTATTTGTAGGTTTTTTTGTTTGTGTTGTTGAATTAGTTCATAATTTTTTCTACTCACGGTAGATGTTTCATATATCAAAGATGAATTTCCATGATATTTGATTATATGAATCATCCTTTTTTTGTTAGTATATGTCTCATATGCGCTTTTATTGGTCTTTTGTTTGGCATGTTCCCCTGCTTTCTACATTCTCTAGATAGTTGGTTTATTTGTTGTGTTACCTCATGTTTCATGGTCCCTTCATCATTCAGAGTCTCCATTCTAGCACTACTTTTTTTTACCATTCTTGTTTTTTAATTTCCATAAGAAATTTTTTCCATTTATTTATTCCATTTATATATTTTTATTCATGCACGAAAAAGTAAATTTTAATTTTCCGTTTTTAATTATGCTCAAATTTCAATTCTGGATCTTAATGTGTTGCCCTTATTCATGCTTTATGGTTACACTTATGCTTGATATTTGGTTAGCCTTATGTAAAACTCTAAGATTTTAAAAGAATTATATTATGTTTGATAGAGTATATGACATGTGTCATTGATCTTAAATGAACCATGAAATATTATTATTTAAATATGACAGTTATAACCTAGTCATTGAATTGGAGAGTATTAATAGGATTAACTATAATATGAAATATATGTAAAATGATTACATGATAAAAATTTATTTATTAATGCTTAGAAAATAAGAACTCGATTTTTAGTAAATAAATTTTATATTCTAATATATGTAAATGAATATTAATGTATAGTATTTTTAAATATATATATATATATCATACACACACACAATCATATGTCTAATAAATGTGTTTAAAGATAGTTATATAAATATATATATAAATATGTGAATATAAAATATTTCTTTAAATATATATATAAATAAATAGAAATATCAAAAATTATAGAATAAAACAAGCTTGGAGAAATGGTAAAGGGGTTAAAATTGCATAAGGGAGGTCACTAGATTTAATCCTAATGCATGCAATGGTGAACATTAGTTGAGTAGTAGAAAAGCACTAAAAAAGGGGAGTTGTGAGTGCTTAGAAAACGGGGTGTGTGAGTGTGTGGGAGTGAAGTTCAAGAATTAACAAAGGTGGGAGAGCGATTCAATTTTTTTTCAAATCTTATCAGTGCTAAAAAAAGTACTGATAAAAGGTATTTTTTTCAACACTAAAAAAATTTGAATTATTTTTTTACTGCTCACCCCCCTTTTTGAAAAAGGGTAAATTTATTATGTTATTATTTTAATACTAATAAAGAGGGGTTTTATCAGTGAATTTTTAGTACTGATAGATTCCACATTTAGCAATATTTTTGTTTTAGCCCTAATAGAAGTCATGGATTTTAAGGACACTTAGATTTTCAGCGCTTCTTAGCGCTGAAAAATCCCAATTTGAGAATTTTTAAAGTGTGATATGTATTATTGTAAAATTGAGAATAAAAGAAGATGGGGCACTGGTATGAGTGTTTTATTTTCACAATGTGATGGGGGTGAGGAGTGACTAATGTTCTTGATGATAAGGTGAATTAGGCCTCATGAAAAATAAATTATATTTTTTAAAAAGTATTTTTTTCAGTTTTATTTTTTATTGAAATTAGTGTTGATAATGACATTATTTATCAGCCCTAAAAATGTATTGATAAAGGCTTATTTAATTAGCTCATTTTTTAGCACTGATAAATACAAATGGCTTTTAAATACCCTTAAAACATCAATGTTTTTTAGCACCGATAGAAGTGAATTCTAGAACTAAAAAGAGCCTTAGTTGTAGTAGTGTATTATCATTATCAACTGCCAAATAGTAGTTTTCTCTCTTCCACGAACATGGAATCCTAATTTCCCTCTAGTGTAAGCTCTATACATCCCACTGGCCTTATTTTTGGTAACACCCTTACACTGACATAGATAAGGTAAAATTTAATTCCCTATTGTCCTCAATCAATAAATCTTGCAAACATTGCAAAATTTATTCTGGGAAATACCCCTAGATTAATATCTAAGAGGTAAAATGTAATGTCGCACTACCTAGATTCAATAAATATTGAAAAAAAATTAGAAACATAATTAATATCTTAAAACTAATTTATTTATTTAAATTGTTATAACAAATAATTTAAAATTTTAATTATCTATAAAAATTTTATTTTATTTAAAGTGTAATTATCTTCTAGAAAAAGAATCCAGACAATACAATATTTCTAATGAAGGGAGATTCCCTCATATTTAATCACATTTGTTAATCAATATTTTAAAACCTGTGGATTGGAATGTGCCATGTTAACTTCAATATTTTATTGTTTATGGAATTTTTTAATATGTTTTCTGGATTTTTTTTTGTAATTGTATTGATTAAAAAATTTAAAAATATGCACTAAATGGGGCAACAATGTTTCCACCTTTCTTCTAAAACCCAAAAAAAATTACTATTTTTTGTATTTTAAAAAAAATTGTTTTTATTTTTGTTTTGTTTTGTTTCTATTTATATAAATAAAATAAAATAAAATTTTAGAATTTATCTGTTATTTAATATCTAGTAGTACAGCCAGTACAATAGTCTAGATTTTGACAGAAGCCCTCATCCAGGGCTCCCTTTTATAAGAGGGATTACCCTATAAATGATTCTGTATTTTCGATGTGGGATTCTAGTTCTCTCTTTCAGGTGTAGAACATTCTTCATTTCTGATGTGGGATTCATAACTGTTTCAAGTATGTGTATTTGAAAGACTATAAAATATAAATTATAATACCAATATAAATGAAACTTAAAACATGAATTAAACATATAATAAATAGTGGAAAATAAAAATAATTTCGTAAAAAATGTTGATGAAAAATAATTTATAAAATTTTAAATACACCTACTTGAAGCTTAAAAATGTTTTAGTTGCATGACTTTGAAAGCCTATAAAATATAAACTATAAGACCAAAATAAATAAAACATAAAACATGGATGAAACATATAATAAATAGCTGAAAATAAAAATAATTTCATAAAAAATATTGATGAAAAATAGTTTATAATCTTTAAAAAGCGCCTACTTGAAACTTAAAAATGTTTCAAGAATGTGACATTGAAAGCCTATAAAATATAAACTATAAGACCAAATATATGAAAATATATACATATTTTTTTATATATTCACACATAATGTTGGTCGGAGTGGACACTCAAGAGGGGGGTGAATTGAGTTCCAATTAAAATTTCTGTTAAAAACAATTTCTATTAAAACCCCCCAATTTCAAAAACAAATTAAACTGTAGTGAATTTATATAGATTATAAAGGTTCAATTAGTTTCTTAAAGATTGATTAATTCTCAGTTAACTTAATCTTATGATTAAATTAACTTTTGAAACTAACTTACTGATTTATAACAAATATAAACACTTGCGAATTTAATTATCAAAGTAGCTTTGAAGATAGATTATATTTCAAAGTAATAGCAGCGGAATATGAAATAAATATGTATAGTATGGATATAGAGTATAACTATAAGCACAGAAAATTAACCAAGAGGTTCAGTCTCAAGCCGAGACTTAGTCCTCTCAAAATTTTATATAAGAATGATCCACACCCTGGATCGGGGTTAACAACAGTGAACACACTGTCCAGGTCACAAGACCTCTACCACAGTTCTTCGTGGGAAAACAAACAACAGCAGCAAGCTGTCCAGGTCACAAGACCTCTACCACTATCCACAGTGGGAAATGGAGTGCAAAAAGATTTGCTGAGGATTTACAGATCCTCCAGTGAAAGTACAGGAGTCAGTGTGTGTGTTTAATACAGTAGATAACACACACTGCTCAAAATGTAGAATAAATCACAGAACAAGAGATGTAGAGTTTAGAAGTGGTTCTGGTGATCTCAGTGTAGCTCTTTTATTCGATCAGAAGAGAGTTTGAGTCCTCTTCTCGTTTCTGTTTGAGAAACAGAGTGTCGTATGCTCCAGGTTCACAGGTAGTGAGAATGTAGTCGATGAAGTTCTTCAGGGTTCTTCTTGTATGCACAGAACACTTCTCGAGTATACTTGATTGTCTATATGCTTCTCTGTGTTCTTGATGGAACTCGTTTTTATCTTCTTGTGCTTCTGGTATATTTCGTCCACAACGCACTTGTCTGGTTCGCATTCGTATTCGCATTATCTCTACTTTTGGGCAGCGTAGTCTTCTCGTATTTATCTCCTGACAGGGGACAGAAAATATTTCTTTTCAGCAGGTACGAGGTACGGGTTCCTGACATCCGACAACCTTTATCAGATATTTGACAAAACATCAAAATGTATGATATGACCGTTAGATAAATTAAATAAATTAAATGTAGGAAATAAAGAAATTAAAACAGTGAGTCGAGAATGTATGTCACTGTTGACTTCAACTGTGGTCTTCCAACTGTGGACTTCCAACTGTGGACTTCCTTCTGACTGCTGATTTCAACAAAAGGCTTGCTGTCTGTAGGCTTGCAATGGTAGCTTTTACTCCATGTAACTGTAGCCTCTCTAACTGTAGACTTGTAACATTAAATTTGTAGAGCTGTAACCTTTGTCAACTGCAGACTTCGATCATCAGTAAACTTAGTAGACAGAAGCTGTCTAACTGTAACCTTGACTGTAGGCTTATGACTGTAGGCTTATGACTGTAAACTTGTTCCAACTGTAGACTTGTTCGACTGTGAACTTGAGCAGAGAAAGCTTTGAACAGAAGTCTTGTAACTGTGACCTTCATCTGTGAGCTTTGACAATAGATAGCAGTAGACTCGTAACTGTAAGCTTGTATTAGTCTTCGACTGTAACCTTGTAACTGTAAACTTATTGCAACAGTAACTTAAGGTGACAGTTAACTGTAACTGTGACTTTGAGAAGAAAGCGCTGACTGTTAGCTAACAATACCAAACTTATGTAACCACTACTGTAAGCTATTACAGTAAAGTTATGAGAGTAAGAATATGAACTGTTTAGAATAAAATACGTTTACGCATAGAATAATAAGATTAATGCAAAGGTTTAATACATCATAATCAATGTTTAAGCATGATTTGGGATTATCAAAACAGGTGATTCCAACAATCTCCCCCTTTTTGATAATCACAAATTATGTCAGTATGAAATATAGAAGTATCAGAGAGAAGTGTGAAAAACACAGTATTAGCAATATGAGCGCAAAAATGAGGTATAATCCGCAAGGATTTCTCCTCTCTGTATAGGTTCATTTCTCCCTTGAGTTTCCCTATTTCTCCCCATTTCTCCCCCTATCTATTTCTCTTTATTTCTCCCCCTTTGTGATTAAAAAAAAGAAAGACAGAGAGAGAGAAAAGAAACATGGTATTAATAAGGAGTACAATACATGACCCAAAATGTTAATACATGATCCCTATCAAAAAAAAATAAACAGACTCAATCCTCTTCATCTGGAGGTAAGGGATCTTTTCCTTTGGAGGAAGAAGATGGAGCAGGAGGTGAAGGATCAACAGGCTGAGGAATGGCAGCAGGAATGTCTGGAGGGGCAGCAACAGAGGCACCTGAAGGCCGGTAGTGAGTAGCTTGCCGAGGGATCAGTGGTCTAAGGCTTCTGAGGGCATCAGCAGGAGACATGATGGAAGAACCACTGGGGTTGGAGACAGGTAGGGCAGGAGGAACTATAACAGGTGTGCAGTCCACATGAAGAAAAGGTAGGAGCAGATTTCTGAAATCCATGATAATGTTTCCTCCTCTGTCCATGGCAGATAAGAAGTCATCTTTGTTTTCCAAGAATTTATCCAAAGCCGGGGTCAACTCTCGTAGCTTGCTAACTTGTTCTTTGAAGGCTTGAGTTACAGGAGGCAGCTTCATAGTCTCTAGCATGAGCTTGAAGTGATTGTTCAACTGATGCTTGGTGAAAATCCGATCAAAGTAATAATCCACTTTACTTTTGATGGCCTCCTGAGAAGCAGTAGCAGCCTGCAGGTGCTCACGAACAAAGCCACTGACTTCTCTTGTAGTAGCAAGGATCTGTAGGTCTGATGTGTCATTTGCACGGGCCTGAGTAAGCTCTTCTCTAAGCAGGCTTCTAAACTGCTCAAGGTCCACAGGAGAGCTAGATGAAGGAAGGGACTTGACTGAGAATGCCACTGTCTCCTTGAAATACTGAGTCAGACTTCCAATCACTTTCTGAATGACAGCATCCTGATTACTAAAGTGTTCTTTTACTGATTTCTTGAAAGCCTCAAATACTTCCACAAACTTCTTGACCACTTCTTTGATGTATCGAATCTCACTGGCCACTTGTGTCTGAGAACTGCTCAGGGCAGTTAAAGAAGCAACTGATTGTCTGAGGGCCACTACTGCTCCAGTCCAGCTTTCAATTTGGGTGTGGCACACTTTCATTTCATCCATCACTTCTTTGATTGGACTTCCCACAACACATCCTAGAGATAGTTCTAAGGATTGTTCTACATTTTTCAGCTCATCAAAAAGACTGGTTTTCAATTCAGCAACAGACTGTCTGATGGTCTCCTTCATTTCATTCTTTAAGGATTCAAGGTCTTCCTTGGTGGCCAATCCTTCAGTTTCTAACACTGGAGAGCTGTTAGGTAGGATGACTGGATTTCTTGGTGGTTGGTTTTCCTCATCTGAATCCTCATAATTGAGTCCTAACACCATGTATCCTGGATCTGAGGTCCATCCTTCTATATCATACAGTACAGAGACTAAACCAACACGCTCCCCCTCACTTGGAGGTCCTTCCTGAACACTTTCTACTATCTGCTCAACTCTGGGTAATTCTAAGTTCTCTTCTGTAGCTCTAGCAGGTTCCATACTTGCTTCCTCTGTAGGTTCAGCAGTGAGGTTAGCCTCCTTCTCTGTTGGGTCGTCAACCACTTCCATGACAACAGTAGTAGAGACCACTCCTGCTTCCTGGTCAGACACTGACTTGTCTGTATACCCTATCAGAGGGCTCATACTAAGTTCTTCTGCAACAGTTTCTTGATTTTCATTTAAAGTTCCAGCCTCTTCTGCTTCGACTGTATCACCCTCATCAGAGGTGTCCTTGACAAAATATTGAGATTCTTCTTCTTCTTCTGTAGACTCAGTCTCACTGTCTCTTAGAACAGGTTCTCTACTAGGTA
The DNA here is from genome assembly GCA_963277665.1 of Viscum album. Classification (NCBI taxonomy): domain Eukaryota; kingdom Viridiplantae; phylum Streptophyta; class Magnoliopsida; order Santalales; family Viscaceae; genus Viscum; species Viscum album. Next base: position 1,110,090,659 of record OY728128.1, on the reverse strand, counting down.
GTTCTTTTGGAGGGCTTGCTGCTCCAAACGTCACTGTCCTGACAGGACTGTGAGTAGTATCAGGATCACTCCCTTCATCAATTGGAGTGTTCTCTCTTGCAGAGTTACCAACTACTGCAGTCTGTTCATCATCTGAGTATACAGGTTCAGGCTCATCAGGCTTTAAGCCTGGATCTCTCCTATCTCTCGGTCTAGAGGGATGAGTAGAAGGGCTAAAATTCTCATAGATTCTCTCCTCATCATTCACCCATGATTTCTTCCAGGGATTCCAACTGATCTTCATGAATTTGCAGATTACTTTCGAGATACATACACTGTTCTTTGCCACTATCAACTCTTCCTGACTTCCAGCTGCACCTTTCACTTTCAACATAACCGAAATGAGTTTAGCATGAAACAAGGCACTTGATTTTGAGCTTGCCTTTATCATGTCCTCCATCTGAGCCATCAGCAACCTACAAAGGTTGACCTTCCTTCCATGTTTTAATAAGTACATCAAGTAAATATCCTGATGCTTCAGAGTTGCAAAATCTCCTCTTCTAGGACTCAGTACATGCTGAATAAACTTAAACAGAAGCATGTCCTCTCCATTCATTTCAGTAGCAATAATTTTCCTTACAGTGTCATTGCCTGTCAATTCTTCCAGAGCTGTCTCATGATCAAAGATTCTACTATTTGGAGGAGCCGCTCCAGAATAGTAGTTGTAAATACCCTCATGAGGAACTCTTAAACAAGCAGCCCATTCAACTGATGAAAAACTGACTTCATTTCCATTTACTCTGGATACCAGTCTATGCTGATCATCCTCTTCCTCGAACTGTAGATATTCATAGAACTCCTTCACCAGCTTCGGGTAGTATGGTCCATTATTGTTTGCGAAGCATTCGGTCCATCCTTGATCATTAAGCACTGCCAGTACTAATGATCTGCTCGATAAAATCCACTCTTCACTTAGCTCCTTCTCAGCGACTATTTCTCTCTTAGTCAGATGTGGATTAACGGGTCTTATCGAGGCGTTCCCGGTGCCACTGGATTCGACTTGAGTCCTCTTTGGCATTGGTGCATCTTCGTTGACAGTCGGGGGTCGCTTTGTTCTGGCCATTGGAACTGAATGAGGTTTCGAGGTTCGGTTGAAGGTTTAGGGTTTAGGACTTGAGAGAGCAAAGGTCGAGATGATTGGATTGAGATATGTTCGATGTTCTCAATTTTATCATTTAGGGATTTAGAAAAAAAATATAAAGAAAAGAAACGGTTCGAATTCCCGCAAAAATAAAATAAGATTAAGCAGTGAAACAGCCTACAGAGAGATGTAACAGTAAGGTACACCGGTGAGGTCTAACTGTGAGGTTTCAACTGTGAGGTCTCAACTGTGAGGTTTCAACTGTGAGGTCCAACTGTGAGGTTTCAACTGTGAGGTTTCAACTGTGAGGTCTAACTGTGAGGTCTCAACTGTGAGGTTTCAACTGTGAGGTCTAACTGTGAGGTATAACTGTGAGGTCTAACTGTGAGGTTTCAACTGTGAGGTTTCAACTGTGAGGTCTAACTGTGAGGTTTCAACTGTGAGGTTTCAACTGTGAGGTCTAACTGTGAGGTCTAACTGTGAGGTCTAACTGTGAGGTCTCAACTGTGAGGTTTCAACTGTGCTATAGTTGATCATACCTAACTCATGTTTGATGTAACTTAATCTCTCAGAATTCAAAGGCTTTGTAAAAATATCAGCTAACTGATGTTCAGTGCCAATGAACTCAAGAGTGATATCACCTTTTTGATAATGATCCCTCAGAAAGTGATGTCTCACATCAATATGTTTTGTCCTAGCATGAGATACTGGATTTTTTGAAATGTTAATAGCACTTGTATTGTCACACCTTATAGAGACATGTTTGAATTGATATCCATAGTCTAGTAAAGTGTGTTTCATCCACAAGATTTGTGCACAACAGCTACCAGCAGCTATATACTCAGCTTCGGCAGTAGACAATGCAACAGAATTCTGCTTCTTACTACACCAAGATACTAGTGACTTGCCTAAAATGTGACACGTTCCAGAGGTGCTCTTTCTATCTAACTTGCAGCCAGCAAAATCAGCATCAGAATAACTTAATAAATCAAATGATTGTCCTTTTGGATAAAATAATCCCAAATTGGGAGTATGTTTTAGATATTTGAAAATCCTTTTAACAGCAGTCAAATGAGACTCTTTTGGATTGGCTTGAAATCGAGCACACATGCATACACTGAACATGATGTCAGGTCTACTGGCAGTAAGGTACAGTAGACTACCTATCATACCTCTGTAATTGGTTTGATCCACTGGTTCACCAGTTTCATCACTGTCCAACTTGCAAGTGGTGCTCATAGGTGTGTCACTGCCTTTGGTGCCATCCAAAGAAAAACGTTTTAGAAGATCTTTAATATATTTACTTTGATTCAAAATAATACCATTTTTATTTTGAAAGATCTGAAATCCAAGGAAAAATTTGAGTTCTCCCATTAAACTCATTTCAAACTCATTTTGCATTATTTTTGAAAAATCAACACATAAAGAATTTTTTGAAGATCCAAAAATAATATCATCCACATAGATTTGTACTATTAAGACATCTTTAGAAATCCATTTAATAAAAAGAGTGGGATCAGCTATCCCTTTAGTAAATCCTTTTGAAATAAGAAAAGAGCTGAGCCTATCATACCAAGCTCTTGGAGCTTGCTTTAAACCATATAAAGCTTTAGATAGTTTAAAAACATGATTAGAAAAATGGGGATTTGTAAAACCAGGAGGTTGTTCCACAAATACATCCTCAATTATATATCCATTTAGAAAAGCACTTTTAACATCCATTTGATATAGTTTGAAATTCAGATGAGCAGCATAAGCAAGTAATATCCTAGTGGCCTCTAGTCTAGCCACGGGTGCAAAGGTTTCCTCATAGTCTATTCCTTCTTCCTGACTATACCCTTGTGCAACTAGCCTGGCTTTGTTTCTGATTATATTTCCAAACTCATCAACTTTGTTTCTAAACACCCATTTAGTGCCTATGGTAAGAGTGTCTTTAGGTCTTTCCACTAATTCCCAAACTTTGTTTCTTTCAAACTGATTTAGTTCTTCTTGCATAGCCATTACCCAGAATTCATCACTGATAGCATCATTGACATTTTTGGGTTCAAGCTGTGAAAGAAAAGCTTGATGTTCAACCTGATTTTTTAGAGAAGCTCTAGTTTGTGTTCCTCTATCAAGATTACCAACAACAGCATCTAAAGGATGATTCTTTAGAATCCTAGTTGATTTGGTAAAGGTTGGACTAGAGATTTCAGGTTCATCTATAGGTTCGGGTTCCACAGAGGAAGATTCTGGAAAAAGTCCAGAACTGGATGTTTTTATTACGGGTTCTTTAGATTCGTCATTTAGGTCCAGAACAGATAAGTCTTCTTCAACATCTTCAAGAGAAGTTTTCGACTCATGTGGATCAGTCTCATCAAACTTAATGTGAACAGATTCTTCCACACATTTGGTTTTCTTATTGAACACTCTATAGGCTTTACTAGACATAGAGTAACCTAGGAAAATTCCTTCATCACTTTTTGGAGCAAATTTATCAAGATTATCTTTAGTATTCAGAATAAAGACTTTGCAACCAAAAACTCTAAAGTAATTAACCTTAGGCATCCTATTATTCCACAACTCATAAGGGGTTTTCTTAAGAATCGGTCTAATCAAGACTCTATTAATAACATAGCAGGCTGTATTTACAGCTTCAGCCCAAAAGTAAACAGGCAGGTCATATTCATTAAGCATAGTTCTAGCAATTTCTTGCAGGGTTCTGTTTCTTCTTTCTACTACACCATTCTGTTGAGGTGTCCTAGGAGCAGAAAAATTGTGAGCATAGACATTGTGTGAGCAGTAAGATTCAAATTCTTGATTCTCAAACTCACGGCCATGATCACTCCTCAAGGTCTTAATCTTAAGTCCACTAAGATTTTCTACAGACTTAGAGTATTTAACAAAGGAAGAGCAGGCTTCACTTTTGTGAGCTAGAAAGTATACCCAAGTATATCTAGAAAAGTCATCTACAAGAACATATACATAGTGCTTCCCATTTAGACTTGAAATTCTTGATGGTCCAAACAAATCCATGTGAACCAGTTCAAGTGGTTGAGAAGTTGAAACTTCTTTCTTTGGTTTAAAAGAAACTTTGTGTTGTTTTCCCTTTTGACAGGGATTACACACTTTGTCATTTGGGAATTCAAGCTTAGGTAAGTCTCTAACTAGGTGTTTCTTAGAGAGTTTTCTAAGTGAGTGAATGTTGCAGTGTCCTAATCTCCTATGCCACAGCCAAGACTCTTTATGAAAAGCATTTAGGCAAGTAACATTATGTTTAGCTAAAGTTTTCAAGTCAACAGCATAAACATTTTCATTTCTTAAGGCAGAAAATATTAAAGCATGTTTGGAATTATAAACATCACAAGAGTTGTTTTCAAACTTGACATTAAAGCCATCATCACACAATTGAGAAATGCTAAGTAGGTTGTACTTAAGTCCATCAACAAATAAAACTTTGGAAATTAATACTGAGTCAGTGTTACCAATCTGGCCTAAGCCGATGATTTTTCCTTTTGAGTTATCACCAAAAGTGGCATATCCTCCATCAACCTTTATTAAGCTTTTGAAGCACGAATAGTCCCCAGACATGTGTCTTGAACATCCACTGTCTAAGTACCATACCTTCTTGTAATTGCTTTTCAAACAGATTTCCTACAAAACAGATTAGACAAGAAATGACTTTGGTACCCAGATTTTCTTGGGTCCAGATATGTTAGCAATCAAGGATTTAGGTACCCAGATTTGTTTTATGGGTCCCATACAATTAATAGATGCAACAGATTTAGAGAGATATACTTTACTTGATCGACAACTATTTAAATAACCAGTTGAGGCATACGAATTTCCAAAACTGGAACTAGCATGATTTTTTCCAGACTTGGAAATAAATTGGGTTTTAGTAAACTGTCTTTGTCCAGGTTGGTATCCCAAGCCAGTAGCATACTTAGGTGCAACTTGCTTTCCTAGCAGTTGGGTTAGAGTATCTTTTCCATTTGTGAATGTTTCTAAGTCCTTTCTAAGTTGTTCATTAGATAGTTTCAGTTCTGTATTCTCCTTTAATAATTGAACATTTTTCTCTTTTTCTACATCAAGTGCAGACTTGACACTTGCAGTAAGAGCATGCTGTTTCTTTAAAGACTTATATTTATCCTTTAGTTCATTACACGTTTCTTCCAGCATATTACAGTATTCAGTCAATTCATCTTTAGACATATCTTCAGAATCAGAACCAGATTCTGCTTCACCTTCAGAATAATAAGAGTTTAAAGTGGGAGTGTCTAAGGTTACCTCAGATGTGTTTGTCATGAAACACATATTAGCACGATTTCTTTCAGAATCACTGGACTCTGATTCACTTGTGCTGTCTTCTGAAGCACTCCAGGTGGCCTTCATAGCTTTCTTATAATTCTTGTCCTTGTACTCATATTTCTTCTTGAATTTTAACTTAGGACAGTCAGCCTTAATGTGTCCTTTCCTTTTACATTCATAGCAAACTATGTCTTCTTCTTTATCAGTTTTCTTCCAATCTTTCTTCCACTTACCTTGTCTATCATACTTACCCTTGTAGTTTGGTTTTCTGAAGAACTTCTTCTTCCTATAGAACTTCTTGAATCTCCTTGCTATTTGTGCCATCTCGGCATCACTGTCAGAATCTAAGTCTTCACTAGATGAGCTTTCAGTTGGTATATGCACTTTCTCCTTGTCTTTGCTCTTTGATGCAGTAGACTTAAAGGCTACAGATTTTCGTTTTGGTTCCTCATCTTCCTCTTTATTCACCTTTAGCTCTTCTTCGTACATCATCAGCTTACCAATTAACTCCTTGACAGGCAAAGTTCCAATATCACAGGATTCTCTAATTGAAACGGATGTGCCTCTCCATCTGTCAGGCAGACATCTCAATAATCTCATGATTTGCTCCTTTGCTGGAACAATCTTCCCGAGTGAGCTCATTGTGTTGACTATCTCATTAAACCTGAGATACATATCAGAAATAGGTTCATCAGCTTTCATCTTAAAGTTATCATATTTGATAGTATAAGTGTTTAACCGCATTTCCTTGACATTAGTTGTTCCTTCATGAGAAACAGCTAAGGTGTCCCAAATTTCAAAAGCAGTTTTACATGCAGAAATTCTATTGAATTCCTCATCTCCTAGAGCACAGTAGAGAGCATTCATAGCCTTACAATTATTATTGTAAGCTACTTTAGTAGGTTCATCCCAAGTTATTCTTTCAGTTTCTGGAATCTTGTATTGAGACTCTATAGCAGTCCAAATATCAAAACCCATACTTTCCAAATGAATTTTCATTTTGAGCTTCCATTGGGCATAATTCACACCATTAAAGAAGGGTGGCCTGTTAGTAGCAGCACCTTCTAGTCTATTATCCATAAGGAAATTTTGGAAAATGTTTTAAAGAGATAAAATTTAGAACTAACAGAAATTTAAGATCTTTTAGATAAAACTACAATCACAGTTTAAAAACAGAGTTAAAATAAAACTTTGAGCAAGTATAACAGAGCTAAACACAACCTCTGATACCAAATGTTGGTCGGAGTGGACACTCAAGAGGGGGGTGAATTGAGTTCCAATTAAAATTTCTGTTAAAAACAATTTCTATTAAAACCCCCCAATTTCAAAAACAAATTAAACTGTAGTGAATTTATATAGATTATAAAGGTTCAATTAGTTTCTTAAAGATTGATTAATTCTCAGTTAACTTAATCTTATGATTAAATTAACTTTTGAAACTAACTTACTGATTTATAACAAATATAAACACTTGCGAATTTAATTATCAAAGTAGCTTTGAAGATAGATTATATTTCAAAGTAATAGCAGCGGAATATGAAATAAATATGTATAGTATGGATATAGAGTATAACTATAAGCACAGAAAATTAACCAAGAGGTTCAGTCTCAAGCCGAGACTTAGTCCTCTCAAAATTTTATATAAGAATGATCCACACCCTGGATCGGGGTTAACAACAGTGAACACACTGTCCAGGTCACAAGACCTCTACCACAGTTCTTCGTGGGAAAACAAACAACAGCAGCAAGCTGTCCAGGTCACAAGACCTCTACCACTATCCACAGTGGGAAATGGAGTGCAAAAAGATTTGCTGAGGATTTACAGATCCTCCAGTGAAAGTACAGGAGTCAGTGTGTGTGTTTAATACAGCAGATAACACACACTGCTCAAAATGTAGAATAAATCACAGAACAAGAGATGTAGAGTTTAGAAGTGGTTATGGTGATCTCAGTGTAGCTCTTGTATTCGATCAGAAGAGAGTTTGAGTCCTCTTCTCGTTTCTGTTTGAGAAACAGAGTGTCGTATGCTCCAGGTTCACAGGTAGTGAGAATGTAGTCGATGAAGTTCTTCAGGGTTCTTCTTGTATGCACAGAACACTTCTCGAGTATACTTGATTGTCTATATGCTTCTCTGTGTTCTTGATGGAACTCGTTTTTATCTTCTTGTGCTTCTGGTATATTTCGTCCACAACGCACTTGTCTGGTTCGCATTCGTATTCGCATTATCTCTACTTTTGGGCAGCGTAGTCTTCTCGTATTTATCTCCCGACAGGGGACAGAAAATATTTCTTTTCAGCAGGTACGATGTACGGGTTCCTGACATCCGACAACCTTTATCAGATATTTGACAAAACATCAAAATGTATGATATGACCGTTAGATAAATTAAATAAATTAAATGTAGGAAATAAAGAAATTAAAACAGTGAGTCGAGAATGTATGTCACTGTTGACTTCAACTGTGGTCTTCCAACTGTGGACTTCCAACTGTGGACTTCCTTCTGACTGCTGATTTCAACAAAAGGCTTGCTGTCTGTAGGCTTGCAATGGTAGCTTTTACTCCATGTAACTGTAGCCTCTCTAACTGTAGACTTGTAACATTAAATTTGTAGAGCTGTAACCTTTGTCAACTGCAGACTTCGATCATCAGTAAACTTAGTAGACAGAAGCTGTCTAACTGTAACCTTGACTGTAGGCTTATGACTGTAGGCTTATGACTGTAAACTTGTTCCAACTGTAGACTTGTTCGACTGTGAACTTGAGCAGAGAAAGCTTTGAACAGAAGTCTTGTAACTGTGACCTTCGTCTGTGAGCTTTGACAATAGATAGCAGTAGACTCGTAACTGTAAGCTTGTATTAGTCTTCGACGTAACCTTGTAACTGTAAACTTATTGCAACAGTAACTTAAGGTGACAGTTAACTGTAACTGTGACTTTGAGAAGAAAGCGCTGACTGTTAGCTAACAATACCAAACTTATGTAACCACTACTGTAAGCTATTACAGTAAAGTTATGAGAGTAAGAATATGAACTGTTTAGAATAAAATACGTTTACGCATAGAATAATAAGATTAATGCAAAGGTTTAATACATCATAATCAATGTTTAAGCATGATTTGGGATTATCAAAACAGGTGATTCCAACACATAAAAATTTAATTTTATAAATAAATAATAGAGCATATTTACATATAAAATATATTTCTCAATATATAAACCTTATCTAAATAGATAATAATTTCATTTTTATATAAAATACAAATATATGAATATTCATATACCTATATAATATGGGTGTGTGTATATATTAGTGTGTGTCTATATTAACAAACTGATATATATTATCTATATATTCTAACACGTGTATATACATATTAATATAATATATATATGTGTGTGTGTGTGTGTGTGTGTGTGTGTGTGTGTGTATAATCAAACTTACAGATACCCATATATATAATATATATGTGTATGTATGTTTTATATATGTATTTATATATTTATTTATTTATAAACATGAAAAAAATGTATTTAAAACTAATCTAATAAATATATATTAATATATGAATAAATATATAAATATATAAATATAACTATATATTTATATATATATATATTAATATAAATCTATATTAATATATGAATAAATATAACTATATATATCACTAAATGGAAAATGAAACAAGTTAGATGAGTGGTAAAGGTGCATTCGTGCAAGGGAGAGGTCTTGGGTTTGAATCCAAGTGGAAGTAGGGGTGCGCGGGTAGGTCCAGGGGCTAGCACTATTAAAGGGTAGGGGTGTGTTCATAGCATTGTTGTAGGGGTGGTGGGGGTGCAAATGGATGGGGCTTCCTAGCATTATTGAAAGGGAGTCAAGTGTTGTTAAAAGGGGGTGGGTCTCTATCGTCTGAATTATAGAATTTTTTTAATGTTTTTTTACTTTTATGAGCACTTTTTTAGCGCTGATAAAAGGGGCCTTTATCAGTACTTTTTTTAGCACTGATAAAAGGGACCCCTTTTAATATCACCTCGATTATCAGTGTCGTTTAGTGCTAATAATGGATTTTTTATCATTGATAAAACCCAGTTTTATATTAGCTGGCTAACCTCTCATGCATTGTACATTACATCTTTATGAGACATCAACTGTACTCAATGCATTGAAGGGATATAATTGAATCACCTTTCACAACTTATATTAACCACCATCTTATTATGTATATTAATATGTGTTCACAAAAAGGAAAAAAGAAACCACACATCAAGCATAAGCGTGATAAAACCCTTGAGAAGAAAGTGGGTTTGACAGTATTATCTTAAAGAATAACTAAAGGCTATATCATAAGGATTATGAATATAAGAAGGAATTAAATCATTTTGAACATTAATAATTGTAAAATAAGATTTAGTCTTGAATATGGAGTTAAAACATAGAAAATTCATGGGAAAGATCCACAGAAGAAAGAATGAAAGTGAACCACTTTGGTAAATCATTATGAAATAAGTCAATAATATTTGTAAATAATGAAAAATCATATCAATTTCCATAAAACCAAAATTGAACCAAAAGGGTTATCTATAAAATAATTAGAGTTTTTGGATCTATTTATGGTTTAAAAACATTTTATGGGGGTGATGCTTGAGATGAGATCAGGAATGGGAAAGTTACCTTAAATAGTGTTTACCTAAATGTGGTAACTTTGAAAGGAACTAAAAATATATATATCCCAAGAAATGAAAAGGATTTTTAACTATTTATATATATAAGGGATACATATTTTAAAAATAGAATAGGAACATAAGAAGAGTATGGAATAAAAAGGGAGGAAAAGTAAGGGAACATGTATCCATAAAATCATGAAGGAGGCTCAAAATATTCCTTTTTATGCTTTAAAATTCCTTTGTTGAAATCCCACATCGTAAAAAATAAAATAATAAACTTTTTAAAAAAATTACAAGGTAATTATGATGTTAACATGTGTTAACACTTAATGAGGTTTCTAATAAAAAATGAGAGCATTGAAGGGAATTGAAATTATGGAAAGGGAGTGGAAACCGTTGTATAAATGAATAATAATTATTCTTAATGTAGTTTCATTTTCAAAAAGGAATAGAACTCTCCCGCAAAAAAATAACTGAATCAAAAAAGTGATCTCCCTAGATAGAAATAGGGTATACCATATTAAATTAAATAAGAAATTAATGGAAAAATATTATAGCTCAACAAATCTAATCGAGATTTGAAAGACCCATAAATTTTAGGGAAGAACTCAATTGCAGCCCACAACAAGGAAAATCATGATTGGAAATGAAGTTTAAATGTTTAACTATTATTAATGATATTATAAGTCAGGGGGTAGTATATACAATATAAAAATAATAAATTGGTTTATAATATTAAATAATGTCTCATTGAATAGAAATTTAGATGAAAAACCTTACTAGTATCAGAAAGCGCTCTGCACTTACACTTAATATTCTCTTTGTAACATACCAACCTGACTAACCACTAAACCGGTAGTCAAACAAGTCTCCACATGACCTCAGGCATATCTCCCTGAATGTTAGAGGCAACCGACTAGTGGCGAGGGAATAGTGTGTATTCATGGGGATACTATACCCTCATATATCAGAGTTTTCACAACGATGAACAATATATAATAGATACCATAAGCATAAACCAGAAAGAGACAAAAACATAAATAATGTAATAAATAGTAAATAGAATAAAAAATTGGAAGAAGTTTAATATCAATAATGAGTACCATGATAATAATGGCTTATCCAACATCTATACAAAAATGGAAGTGCATGGGGAATAGGGTACCAACATACATCACTTTCTATCAAAACTATAAAAAGATAAAAAATCGCTACAATAGAATCTCGAACATAGGCTTGGTCCTCTAACTCCAAACTTCTTCCTAAATAAATAAATCAAACAAACATTGGAAGTCTCACAATTCCCTTTATCATTACTTAGAGACATAAAGTCTACTCGGGTACCAACAGTACCTGAGAAGGGAGTGAGATATAAATCTCAGTAGGCCAGCACCCATGGGGTCCAGACCAATCCATATCATGAAATAATAACTGACAGTATACCAAACATAAATAAAACTAAAGCAATAAACAAATTAAATAATGATAACTTGGCATGGGATTCCAAACGGACACTCGTCCCACATCACCTGCTTTGACCTAAGTGAGATGTATGAATAAAGTAATTGTGTAAGGCATAATATGTATACAAGGACAATATAGATTAACCAATAAAGGTTGCAGAAGAAGAATACCCCAATAATGTGCTTTATCTTGGAGTTCACATTGCTAAGTCATTGTATAATTATGATAATTAAGCAAAGGGAAACGTCACACGTGCATAGTCCTCTTGTAGTAATAATAAATGATTAATCTAACATATAAACAATCAATCATTCATTCCATAAAATCAAGTGGTGGAGTCCAATCGCATCCTTGCAGATATAAGTATAATCCAAGGTATCACTATGGTACATCCAATATAAACCAATACCACTGAGTCTCTCCCAGGAGACCCATACAGTGTCCCTGGTATCAATTCAGGCATGGGGACTCTGAGTTCATCCAAGGTATCTCACATAGGGGACTGAGTATTACCCATGGAATGGCGTAGACATCTTTTCAATGGGTTCATCCATGGTTTCTCCCTTAGGGAACCAGTATCACTCAGGAGTATAACAAACTGCTCGGGTAGGCCTTTCTTGGCAAGCCAAAGCATCACTCCTGGTGTGTTGGGTCCTAACCCAATGAGCACGGTGTGTCTGTCCATGGATCTTTAATAAGAAACCCATGTTTTCTCTCAGATCGTGACAAATGAACCAAGTATCCACGGAACATAAAAAGGTAAAGAATTTCATTTATATGAAATCAAAAGTTTTTTAATAAACATTTAAATACCACAAGCTTATTAATCCATCCATGTTACACAAGAAATCATTCAATCCTTAAAATCCAAGTGGTGGAGTTCCCTAGCCATCCATGGTGATTTAAAATAATCCCAAGTATCACAACAGGAACATCCGATAATCCAATAACACAGATCCCATCCAAGGTGACCCATACGGCATCCCAAGTATCTCTATGATTCATGGTAACTCTGAGTCTTCCAAAGGTATCAAACATAGGGGACCGAGTATCAATCGAGTAATGACGTAACCATATTGCCAACAATTCCATCCATTTTTTCTCCCCTATGTAACTGGTATCAATCATAAGTATAATAAACCACCCAAGAATCCCTTTCCTAGAAATCCAAATAATTCCCTTCGGCACATTGGGTCGTAACCCATCAGGCACGAAGAGTCCATCCATGGGTCCTTATACAGAACCCATGTTCTCTTCCATCTCATGTAAAATAAACCAAGTCAACAAAGTCACATATATCTTTAATGAATAACATTTATATATATTTAATCACATGCCATAAATAAAATTTAAATAAATCAATTTATCAATCATAAGAATTCAAAATGTCACAAGCAATAGGTGTTACCTTACAACCCTTATAACCCATTTAATTAATGACAAGCCTTTAAATTAAAAAAATAATGGGAGTTCATTTATCAAATCTCAAAGGGGCACTTATAGGGGGTTCAATGATCAAGAGGGAAATTCATTTATTTATATGGGCCAATCCATTCATTTTATAAGACGACCAAACATTTAGAAGGTTCTTTGGTTTATTTAACTTATCCCCAAGGGAGGGATACTCCATTTATGAACATGGATGAAAGCCCTGAATAAAACAATCCATATATTTAAATAAGAAATCAATGTAAGGAAATCAAGCATGATATAAATATCTATCACTTCTTTTTATTTTAGAAGGCAATGAACCTCCATTATGAGGGTTTTATTAGAAAATCATGACATTGTTCTTCAAACAATTAATTTATGGATATTTAAAAATTTATTTTAGAATAATAATTCAACACTAACTAAAAGTAAGGAAAGTGAGTAAAGTAGTCAATAATGCATTATTATTTTTAAAGGATAATATTAAAGGAATCCTACCTTAAGATTAGATCATTCCAAGACGAAAACTTTATCACTTGACGCTTTTATCGGTGACTACCCGAATGTGCTCCTACCTGCCTCTGAGTTTATGCACCTTCACATATAAATAATATTTATATATAGATAGGTGATTTTATTAATAGAAAGATATATATTTATATTTATATTATAAAATATTTAAACTAATATAAATGTATGATATATTTAAATAAATATAAGAATATAAATATATGTATCACACACACACAATCATATATTTTATAAATGTATTTAACTATAATTATATAAATATATATCTATGTGTGTGTGTGTGAATAAGTAAGATTTATTTAAATATATAAATAAATAAAAAATAAAAAAATATAGAATAAAACAAACTTGGAGAAGTGATAAAGGGGTACAAATTGTACAATAGAGGTCACGGGATCGAATCTTGGCATGTGTGGGGGTGAACATTAGTTGGGCAATGGAAAAGCGCTGACAAAAGGTCATTGTTAGCAGTGAAAAAGGGGGTGTGTGATAGTGTGAGAGCAGTGTTCAAACACTGAAAAAGGGAGGGTGAGTGGTTCAAAAAAAATCCAAATTTTATTCGTTCTAAAAAAACACACATAAATTTTTCTTTTATCACCTTTGATGAAATTTGAATTTTTTTGGAACCACTTTCCCCCCTCTACTAAAAAGGGTTCCTTTATTAGTGTTTTTGATTTAGAACAAATAAAGGGGAGTCTTTATCAGTGATTTTTTAGTGCTGATAAAAGTTCTGGCTTTTAATGACATGTATATTATCAACATTTTTTTGGTGATGAAAAAGCCCATTTCTAGCATTTTTAAAGGGTGATTTGTGTTTGTGTAAAATATATAATAAAATAATATGGAGAATTGGTAAGAGTTTTCACTTTGTATAATGATATGGGGAGTGGGTAGTGATATTGTGCTTCGTGATGGAGTGAATTAGGCTTCATAACCAATAAAATATATTTCAAAAAATATTTTTTTTGTTTTATTTGTGATTGAAATCAAAGCTGATAAAGATATCATTTATAAGTGCTAAAAATGCTTTGATAAATTAATCCTTTATCAGCTCATTTTTTTAGCGCCGATAAATACAAATAGTGTTTAAAGACCCTTAAAACATCAATGTTTGTTTTACCACTCATAAAAGTGATTTCTAACACTAATAAGCAGCTTCATTGAAGTAGTTTATTATGATTACCAACTACTAAATGCAAATATCTAGATTCTATGAATGTGGAATCCTAATTTTCTTATAGTGTAAGCACTATATATACCACTGACCTTATTTTGGTTAATATGATTAGATTGAAATGGAGGAGGTAACATGTAATTCCCCATATTCCAGAATGAATAAACCTTGAAAACTTTGCAAGATTTATTCAGGGAAATACCCCTAGATTAATACACAAGAGTTAAAATGTAATGTACCACTACCCATATTGAATAAATATTTCAAGGTTTTTTTAGGAACACAATAAATATATTAAATCTAATTTATTTATTTAATTTTTTATACCAAAAAATTTAAAATTTTAATTATCTATAGCATTTATATTTTATTTAAAGTGTAATTATTTTCTAGAAAAAAATGAAACAATTAGTATATATAATGAAGAGGGATTACCCGACTAATAAATCACACATGTTAATCAATATCACAAAACATGTAGAGTTGAATGTGAAATGTTTGTTGGGATTCATCACATTTATTAATGAGAGAGAAAATTATATTAATAGAGAGATTTATTGCAACATTAATTGAGGATTTTCTCCTAACATTAACAGAGATTTAATTCTCAGTATTAATGTATTGAAAAAAGATATGTACTGAAGTAATTAGTGATTATGGACTTAGTGTATACATAAGAGGATTTTGTAACATATTTTTGTGAGTTACAACACAATGTGTGTTAGCATAATGGAGTCGGCAAGAGAGAACCAGGTAGGGGTTTCCAAGTTGTGGTGGCCCATGTGACACGACAAAAATGATGCAATTATCTTGTATTTGGGGAAAAGTTATTGGAAAGATGTAAAATATTTCATCCACCGAGATAAAGAAGGGGTCAAATGCATCAAGGGTAGCATGTGCAGTACATCATAATTTAATAGGTGTGGAGAAGCTTTGATGTAATTGATTATCGGAGGTTCGGGGTTGAAATTTAACATGAGAATTATATAATTTTCTAAGGGTTTCATTGATGCATGCGTGAAGGAGAATAATATTTAGAAATTAAAGAAGGTTGAGAGAGGTGATCCCATGTCTTCTCAGGGGATGTTGATCTGGGGGAGAAATTAATTTTGGTAGGTAATCCAAATTATGTGGTAATCACTACTATAGGGGATCCATGTGATTATGGTTCTAGTCTTTTTCATAAATACAGTGCAGATATAGATATGACAAAAATTTCGTTGTTTGGTTTTCTTTTTGTAGAGAGAGATGATATTTTTTTGTGAGATGTAGAAAAGGATGTCACTATATTTTTTGCAAATGATGATGGATGGTGTGATACTGACCTATTTTATTTAGAACTGGGTTTGTTGGATGTTTTCATTATTTAATGTGATGATGGGAGATATTGTGGGGATTCATCACATTTATTAATGAGATAGAAAATTATATTAATGGGGAGATTTATTGTAACAGTAATTGAGGATTTTATCTCAACATTAATAGAGATTTAATTCTCAGTATTATTGGATTGAAAAGAGATGTTTACTGCATTAATTTGTGATTATGGACTTGATGTCTATATAAGAGGTTGTGGTAACATATTTTGGTGAGTTCCAACATAATGTGTTCCAAAAAAGATATAGATTCCAATAGAGAATGGGAAAGGGGGTGCTACCATTGTGGTTTCCTAAGCGCCAATGATGGAGAAAAATAAGCTGATGAAGACAAATGAAAAAAGAGGCAATAACGTTCCCAATTATGGCATGTCAATGATGGTGAATGAAAGTGTGTGCGCTGAGATGATGATGGTGTCATGTATTGAAATTACTCTACTTTTCAGAGATCAAGTAGTGTATCCCTATTGTGATGATCGGTGGTACATCAAAATGGTACGTTCGTGGGTGATAAAATTTCTTCAGGTGATAAAATGTCTTCAGGTGATAAAAGGACTTTGGGTGAATCTTGT
Source organism: Viscum album (assembly GCA_963277665.1). Classification (NCBI taxonomy): domain Eukaryota; kingdom Viridiplantae; phylum Streptophyta; class Magnoliopsida; order Santalales; family Viscaceae; genus Viscum; species Viscum album. The sequence continues at coordinate 1,110,074,041 of OY728128.1, read as the reverse complement.
TTTGTGTGTTGTGTAACTACTTCCACTATGACGTTGGGATCCACCCCAATAATGTTAACCTCTACCTTTTATTTTTTAATCCAATAACTTTTAGGTTAGTCGTGTAAATGAAAAATGGTTGAATAATTTTCGAGGATAATCACATATAAAATGGATGGATCCCAAGCCTAGAGGTGATACAACAGTGGGAGTGATATAAAGATATTGGGATGTGGGGGAAGCTAGAGGTGAAGCTATAGATCAAGGATAGAACAGTGACGCTTCATGATATACTCATCAACCCCCCCCCCCCACATCTTTAGCATGAGCCCCCAAATCCAAGGTTGAGACCTCCACGATGGCAACTACACCAAGTCCAACTCCATCATCTACTAGACCTACCTCTTTAGTATCCTACCTTACCCTCTTTTATCTCAACTTATTATACAAATGTGCATCCATGCATGTATGTACACAAATAGTTATATCTTCCTATCTTTATGTCTCTCCATTTCCATTTATATATGCAGATGGGATAGTGGTGGGGGTGAAGGTGGTGGTGGAGGTGGTGTACATGGAGAGGCATTGGATGAAGTAGAGGGTGGTGGAGGGGCATCCATTGGAGGATGACTGGAGTTTCCTCATGCGGAAGGAGGTGCATGGTGAAGATAAAATGGCCTTAATTGTGGAGTACGAAAAGCACCCCCCAGAGCTGCTGGAGCCACTCCACTTCCTCTAAATGCTCATCCACCGAGTTTCTTTAATGTTTTCAGAAAAATATTTTTGATAATTTCTAGGTCATTTTTGTAAAATGTGTATGAAAGTCAGCATGGCCTCCCACCTTTCAACAAAAAAATTACTTATTTTAAATACACTTTTTGTATTTTTAAAATTTTATTTTATTTTGTTTTGTTTTGTTTATATATATATATATATATATATATATATATTATAAAACAAAAAAAAATCAACAGAATTTATCTGATATTTATTATCCATTAAAACAGTATGAACTTCTAATAGCAACAATCACTCATGGATCCTTTTTATGTGAGTCTTAGCCCTGAAAATTATTATGCATTTTCGATGTGGGATTCAGGTTATCCCTTTCCTACACAAAGCTAATAATATATTACTATTAATCATTTTTAATCAATTAATTAATATTATTAATTAATATTTAATTATATTATTAAAAAATTAATTAATTTCTAAACAGTTAATAATGAATAATAGGTTTTAATTAATTTGAAATTAAATAATATATAATTAATAGAAAATAATCTTTAAAATAAATAAATAAAAAATAAAAAATATATCATGTATAATAATTATTATTATTAATAATTATTAACTAATGTATAATTTTAAATATTTATTAGTAATTAATGTTTATTAGAAATTAATATTTTTCAACCGTAAATAATATTGTTTAATTAATATTATTTAGTAATTAATATTAATTACCCGTAATTATTTAGTTAAATAATAATAATTTAATAATTAATTAATTAAAAATAATAACTAAATAACAATTAGTAATTAATTAATTAAATAATTTGGTTCACAATTTAACAATATTAATTTCCAGTAAATATTAATTAATAGTTAATAATAATTACTAATAAATATTCAGTTATTTATTTTAATTATTAAAAATATAATTATAATTATTAATTATTTATTAATAAGTAATTAAGAAATATTTAATTACTTATTAAAAATAGTGCTTAGTAATTAACTAATTAATTATTAAGTAATTATTAATTTATTGATAAATATTAATAAATATTATTATCTAATTACTAATAAATATTTAAAATTATCCTTTAGTTACCAAATATTAATAATAATGATTAAATGATTAAATTAATTGTTTTTAATTAATTATTATTATATTAATATTTATTAATTAACTAATTTCTTCCAATAAATAAAAATTATTAATATATATTAACTAAATAATATTATTTAATATTTAATAATATTAATTTATCATGAATATTAATTACTAACTAATATTAATTACTAATAAATATTTGAAATTATTATTTAGTGACTAATTGTTAAAAATAGTAATATAAGTATTAGTTATTAATTAATTAGTAATTATACAATATGTAATTACTTATTAACAAATATTAAGTAAAAATTAACTAATTAATTATAAATTAATAATTTCTAATAATTATTATTATACAATTACTAATAAATATTTAAAAATATTATTTAGACATTAAATATCATTAATAATTATTGAATTATTAAAGTAGTAATGTTTAATTAATTATTATTAAATTATTATTATTTTATTACATAACTGTTGGTAATTAATATTAATTACTAGATAATATTAATTAAATAATATTATTTACTATTTAAAAATATTAATTTCTAAGAAACATTAATTACTAATAAATATTTAAAATTATTCATTAGTCACTAATTAATAGTTATAATAATTATACATTATACATTTATTATTTATTGTTTAGTTATTATTAATATTATTTTTTATTAATTATAAATTATTTAATTTCGAGTTAATTAAAACCTATTATTTATTATTCACTATTAAAAATTAATTAGTTGTTTAATAATATTATTAAATAATAATTAATAGTATTAATTAATATCATTTAGAATATTATTAATATAAATTAGTTAATTATTAGTTTTTGGTAGAAAATTTTAATAGTTAATTATTATCTATTAGTAATTAATATTTATTAATCAATTAATTAAATTTATTAATAGTAATATATTATTAATTCTATATAGAAAAAGGAGAATATGAATCCCACATTAGAAATGCGGAATAATTTCCAGAGGAAAGGCACTTATAAATGGGATCCCTCGGTGAGGGTTGATATTATAATTTCAGACTACTTTAATGAAATTAATGATGTATATTAAATAATAGATAAATTCTGCTAAAAAATTTTAATATATATAAAAATAAAAAAAATAAAAATAAAAAAATTAAATATACAAAAAATTATATTTAAAATAAGTAATTTTTTGTTGAATGGAGGCAGACCCTCTGCTGCCTTTCAAGAAAATTGTTTTTAAAAATTAACCTACATATATTAAAAAATCATAAAAAAACATTAAAAAATAATCAACCTCACATGTGACATTGATTCCCACTTCATGACCAACCTATGATGCCATCACCACCACCACCATCCACATGGTGGTCTTAATATAAATTAGTGACTCCCCTATGGTTTCTAAATGAATAAAGAGATGTTATTTCTATGTTGTAATTTATGGGATTATTACAATATTGTAATTTTTATTTTAATATAAAAATAAATAAATAAGCTCTCTCTATCCCTCTCTCTTTGATCTTTTGGGATTGTTTTTCCTATTGTTTATGTTTCTCTTTTCTTGGGTTCCAAATCATTTAGTCCCCTTGATGTCTTGAGGGGATGGATCCTTGCACCTTGGGTGCTAAATATGTTTTTCATTTCAAGGGGGGATGTTATAGTGACCCAATCCTTAAACAATTTTATTATTTCATCATTTATAGAATACTTTCCCAACAATAAATTCTAATGATCTAGAGGTATAGTTCCTTTGAAAGATTAGAAACATAAACATGCAACCTTAAACCTAAAAAAGCAACCTATTTGTTTAAAAATATACATAGTGATCCAAATTCTCATAGATCTTCTAAAACAAGATAGGATATCCTAGAGAAAATTAATAAGGAAAAGGGTGATCTACAAATCCCAGTAAGAAGATAAACATGGAAATAAAGTATAACCTGAGAGTCATTAGGAATAACATGATATCATAAAGAGGATTATCATAAGCATGGAAACATGGAATAATGAATTGAATGTATAAGATCATGGGATCATAAAAATGTTGAAACATCATAAAGCATGACATCATAAGCATACTTCAAGGCTAATATCTAAGAAAACATAATATTGTCTAACCACCATTATAATCACGATATGCTCCGGCTAACGACCATCATAACATAGTGTGCTTAGGTCGATCGCTCATGCACTATACATGGAATATCACAAGAAATTAAATTTATATGATGTCTTGAATGTATATAATAGACCCACCCGTCATAATATAGGATAACCACTTTTATATTGTGTAGAAGCATATGTGTGCCCCAAATTTAAAAATAAACCATATATAAATCATAAGCATGATAAAACCCATGTGAGGAAAGATGGTTTCACAATCATTTTGTAATGAATAACTAAATGCTATACCATAATGATTTCTAGGATAAGAAGGAATCAAATCATTTTGATCATTAATAATTTTTAAAATAAACATATGTCTTGAATAAGGATATCCAATTTAAAAAATTCATGGGAAAGACCAGGTGAAGAAATAATGAAATTGAACCACTTGGGTAAAACTATATGAAATAAGTAAAGGGTATTTTTAAAGAATTAAAAGGGATATTAATTTATATAAAACAATAATTTAACCAAGAGGGGTATCCATAAAATAATGAGGGGTTTTAGAATCTATTTATGGTTTAAAAATATTTAATGGGGGTGATGCATGACATGAGACTAGGAATGGGAAAGTTCCCTTAAATCATGTTCACTTAAATGTGGGCATTTTGAAAGGAACTAAAAACTTGTATAACCCCAAAAATGAAAGGGATATTAAACTAGGTATATATGTAAGGGACATATATACAAAAATAGAAAAGTCACATGAGAAGAATATGGAATAAAATGGAGAAAAATAAATGTAATGTGTAACCGAAAAGCCGTAAAGGAGGTAAGAAATATCTATATTATGATTTAAAACACCTTTATTGAAATCCCACAATGTAAAAAATTAAATAATAAAACTCTATTTTTAAAAAATGATTAGGTAAATAAGATGTTAACATTAGATAACACTTAATGAGGTTTCCAACTAAAAAAGAGAACATTATTAGGAAGAGAAATAATGGACGAGGTGGGGAAACCATTATTTAAATGAATGAAAATTATTCTTAACATGGTTTCATTTTCAAAAAGGATTATAACTCTCTATTAAGGAATTAAATAATAAAAAAGTGATCTGCTGAGATATAAATAGGGTATACCATATGAAATTAAATATGAAATTAATGGAAAAAAACTATAGATCAAAAAATCTAATTGAGATATGAAAGACCCTAAAATTTTAGGGAAGTACTCAATTATAGCCCACATCGAGGAAAATAATGAGTGGAAGTGATTTTTCCATGTTCAATAGTAATTAATTATATTATAAGAAAGGGGTAGTAGATACACCATAAAAAATAGAAATTGGTGCATAACATTAAAACATGTCTCAATAAAAGAGAAATTGAGATGAAAACCATTACTTGTGTATGAAACACTCTGAACTTGCACTTAACTACCTTTCCCTTGGATGTTCCCCATTTGGTACCTCCTTAAGACTCCATATCTTGGTATTTTGGTGAGACCAATGCTACGAAGTCATGGGGAGGGTGTTGAGGAGAGACAAGGGAATAGTTTTGGGTAACTCCTTAAGACTCCTTAGCTTGATCTTTTGGAATGTTTGGAGGTTCCCCTATAATAATTTTATCTTCTTTGTTGGAACCATATGACAAATTACAACATTGATGGGTCGACCAAGTAGTGGAGTCTTATCCCTTTCCCTCGGAGTCATTGGGTTTTTATATTTATCATTAGGTTCTCTTGTTTTCATTTTGACTCTGATTTTTTCAAAAAAAGGCTTATGTGTTTCCACCACAGTGTTCATTAGATTATATCATGGTTTGGATTCTTGTTATACCATGATATATGATGTGGTTAGGTGGTTTTTTATCTATATTTATGATCTTTGAATCCCTCCAATAATGAAATACCCAATATAACATCCTACTACCTGAAATAGATCCTGATTTTATTTGTATGTTTTTTTGATGTGTTGATGAATCAGTTCTTCATTTTTTTCCTAATCATGATTGATTTTTTCTATATCAATGATGAATTTCTATGATATTTTATTATATGAATCATCCATGTTTTGTCAACATATATATCATATGCTCTTTTTGGGTCTATCATGTGGTACGTTCCCCTGCTTTTTGTGTTCTCTAGATGGTTGGTTTATTTGTTGTGTTACCTCATGTTTCATGGTTACTTCGTCTTTCAGTGTATCCATTATAGAACTAATTTGTTTACCATTATTTTTGTTTAATTTACATCAAAAATTTTGTTCATTTATTTCTTCCATTTATACATTTTTATGCATGCATGCAAAAAAAATATTAATTCTACTTATATAATTATGTTTAAATTTTAATTATGAATCCTAATGTGTTACCCTTATGAATGCTTTATGGTCACACATACACTTGATATTTTTTTACCCTCATATAAAACTCTATGATTTTAAAATAACTTTATGTTCGATAGTGTATATGATATGTGACACTAAGCTTAAATGAACCGAAAAATATTATTATTTAAATATGACCCTCACTACTGGAAAAATTACCTATACCCATAATTCAAAAGCCTAATTATAGGACCCAAAATCATGGGTATAGGATATAACCATGGTTTTGGGAACCACGGGAAACTAAGGCATCAATATAGATCCATAGCCTATACCCACGATTTGAAAATTGTGTGTCAAAATATGTTAAAAAGAACAGGTTGTTTGTATTGATCCTGCAACCTGCACTTCTAACATGCAATGCCTCTCCAACTAACTTGCTTAACTTATGTTAACATATATATACATTTAGCTAAATATATTAATATAAACTGTCCATTTTATAAAAATACCCAACTACGAGTTTCAAACCTGCAACTTCCTCTTCGAAAACTCATTACCTCACCACTCGGGCTATGGAAGTTAAGTTAATATAAATCCACATTTACATAAATATATTAATCACAAATGTCGGATATGAAAAAATACTGTAGAGGTATTCGATTCTGCAACTTACTTCATAAACGAACTGCACCTCACTGACCAACCTAATTACATTAAGTGTATATAAATATATATTTACATAAATATATTAATATGAACTGGGGGTATAGAAGGGAAAACTATTAGTATAGAGTTTTCCAGCCCTAATTTTTTTCCCGCTTTCACATGGGAATCTTATACCCAAGGTTCTCTAAAACTGTGGGTATAGGGTTTTTCAGCGATAAATATACCCATAGTTTTCCTATAGAACCGCTGGTATATGTCTTGAACTGAAACCTATACCCACGATTTTGGGAAAAACATTGTTATAGGTTTCGAAAAGACCCTTATACCCATGGTTTTTGGGAAAATCTTGGGTATAGGGGGATCTATACCCATGTTTTTCCCAAAACTGTGGGTATAGGTTCAGAAAAACCCATATTCCCATGGTTTTGAGGAAACCGTGAGTATAATGTGACCTATAACCATGGTTTTTTCAAAACTTTGCGTATAGAGGCTTTTTCCAATAGTGCCTTATAACCTAGCCATTGATTTGGAGAGTATTAATATGATTAATAGTAATATTAAAGGGATATGTTGATGGTTCCAAAGCTCCACAAAAATGGTCAATTTGATGGTCTGGATGGCAAGGTCAATCGGCTATGGGAATCCCTCACTATTTAGGATATTTCCTCTTGACTAGAGGAGAGGACTTTCTTCTTTCTCATCAGGTTGATGCAGGAAATAGTGGATCTCACTGATCTGATCCCAAAATGTTCATACAGGTAGATATGGGATCTTTGGAGAAGGAAATCAATGGTTACAGGTCTTTGTTGATGGGAGAAGATACGGTCGGAGTGCATCAGTCCTTGGTGGCTACTAGCAGATCTAGTTCTAGATATGGAATTATTGTTATGGTTGAAATGTCGGAGAATTTTTCAAGGGCAGGCACTGATGCATTTGGCTCATGTCGAATGCACCATATCTCATATCAATGGAGATCTTATTTTGTTGGTGAGGAGGCGAATAGGGTTATGGAGGCAGTTGGTGATCCAAATGGGGTTCTCAAATCTACTCGGTCTTTGGATGTTCTGGCGATCAAGGCAAGCAGAAATTAGGTAGTTGTGGTATATGTCATGGTGAAGAATAACATGTAATCTGGTGGGTATCCTCATTTTGGTCTTATCAAATCTCAACTCAATAGAAGAAATTTTTCTTCTGTGAAGGATATTATTTTAGAATGCATCAGGAAGAAAGGGGACACCACCCGGGTGATTTCCAACTAGGAGGTTATTTTTTACAGATTCAATATTTTCAAGAATTCCATCATTACCATGCTCATTCTTCCCAGTGGAGGAAAATTTTGGAAAATTGGTTATCTGGTTTGAAATCTTACACTATATGGGGTTCTTCTAACTGGAAATGTATTTAATAGGTCAGGGATTCTACCATATCATTTTTCTTTTAGAGGATCTAAAGTGAAAATATTGGGGGATTGGATCAATTCTATTAAAGTTATGTATGATTTTCTTTCAATATTGATATTTCCAATTTAATCCATTTGTGATAAAAAACTACTAGAACTCAAATCTAGATCAAAATCTTTAGTTATAACTGGATCTTATGGAATCCTTAGATTTTATTTGATATTCGCACTACTGTGGGAATCTTGGTCAAAATGGATAGGACCACTGAGGTTTCTAAATATGGTCATTATTCCATAGTTTTGGTAGAACTTGATCTCAGCACTTTTCTAATTAACAGCACAGTCTTATCTGCATTGGATGATGATATCTCCCTTAAAGTGGAATATGAATGAATTCATGATTTCTATCTATATTTTCAAGTAATTGTTCATGCCAAAGATATATGTCACAAGAATGTGGTTTTGTGCTTTTTTTTCTTTAAAATTACATTCTAAATATTCCTGTAGGAAAAAAGTTGAGAAAGTAGAAAGCGCAAAAAATGTGGTTTCTGTGGGTGGAAAGAATTCATCTCTTGATAGAAACAAGGAGAATGTCGATGTGGGTCCTGTACGTATAACTGAGGAGTATACTCAAGTTCATGTACCTCGGGAACCTCGGTCTAATGTGTTGGGAAAGATGGACAGTGATGAACACGCAAACAAAATCACAGCATACGTGCAGTGGAAAATAAAATATTTCCCTCTCAAAAAAATTGGATGTGCAGCAACAAAATAATATATGTGTATAAAATTAAGGTTCGCATAGAAATATTTTATGTGGAAAACCAATGAGGGAAAAACCACAGGACCTAGTCTAGAAAGGGTAATCCACTAAAATCAATAAGTATACGGTACAGACTCCCCAAAAATATAAGGGATCTCAAAAGTAATACTCAGGAATAAAATTAGTGAATCAAAGACTGATATCAAGAAAAATGATCATCGAACAAAGGTGATCACCAAATGGGATTTTCTCTCGGTATTTTTGGTTTCTTGAGATGTCTTGTCACTTCCTCCTTATATAGGGAAAAAATCCATGTCAATGTATATTTCTCCGCATTTCTATTTTTTTAAATAGTGTTTCTCTTCTTCAAATTCTGGTCCTCCATTTGAGGAATGCAGTCTTGACCAGGTGGGAGCGCCATTTAAGGAGGAGTCCCAACAAACTCCCCCTATGAATCAAGTGGGTATTACTTCCAACACTACAATCAGTCTGCAAGTCTCAAATTTTCCTCTTGGTAAACTCTTGGTTAACATGTATGACCTGTTTTCATCAGTGTGGATATTATCAAGCTCTAACTATCTTGAATCAAGGATGTTGCAGATCTAATTATATCAAACATCAATATTTTTCAGCCTTCCATGAAAATTGGAATTATTTCCCAAAAAATAGAACTCTGACTATCACAAAATAAAACATACATGTCTTGATTTAAACTGATCTCTCAAATAAAAGTTTTCCTCAAAAACAATTATTTTCATGCCTTTATAGCTACAATAAACTCTAACTCTGTGGTAGATAAAGCAACACATCTCTATAATCTAGACTACTAAGATATATATTCCTCTAAAAAAGTGATCAAATATCCTAAAGTAGACTTCCTTGAATCGATATCTCCTGTCATATCTAAATTTTTAAAGCCACAAAGCATAGTTTCCCCTTTTCCAAAGCACAATATCATATGAGAAGTACCATGAAGATAACAAAATATATACTTCACTACTCTCTAATTCTCTCTACTTGGATTTGAGATAAAATTATTGGCCACACTAACTGCATGAGCTATATTAGGTCAATTGCATACCATATCATAAATCAAGTATCCAATAGTAAATGAATAAGGTATGTGTTTTATCTCCCCTCTCTCTTCATTAGTAGAAGGTGATTGAATGGTACTGAGCATAAAATGTAAGAAAATATGAGTACTTACCACTTTCTCTCTATCAATAGAAAATATATAAATAACCTTCTCAATGTATCCCTCCTAAGATGACTATAATTTTCTGGCCTTCCTGTCACAGGAGATCGACATGCCAAGAATCTGTAGTGCTGGCCCCAAGTCTTTCATCACAAAAGAATGACAAAGATCCTTCTTCAGTTTGTCAATTTTAGAAGCATCATTAACAACAATGAGCATATCATCAACATAAATCAACAATATAATAAAACCGCCATCAATAAATCTCTAAACAAAAACACAATGATTAGAAGATGTCTTCTTGAATCCCGGATGAAAATAACATATTCAAACTTCTTATACCACTTCCTCATAGATTAATTCAATCCATATAAACTCTTATTTAACCTGAAGATATGATTTTATTTACCTGTTTCAATGAAACCCTCTAGATTCTCTATATAAATATCCTCCTATAAATATCTATAAAGGAAATCTTTCTTCACATCCATCTACTCAATCTGCAAATCCAAACTAGAAGAAAAACCAAGAACAACCCAAATGGAAGAAATTTTGAAAAAAGGTGAGAAAATATCATCAAAATCAATACATTTCTTCTAACAGAAGCCTTTAACCACTAACCATTGCTTGTATAGTGGAACAGAATTGGATTCTTCATTTTTAATCAAATAAATCCATGGATTTGGAAAATCTCTCTTACCTGTCAATAACTTCACCATCTCAAAAGTATGGTTGTCGTGCAATGATATCATCTCATCATCCATTTCCACAACCCATCTGTCCTTATGTTCACTTTCCATTTCCTCATCAAAAGATTATGGTTCTACCCCTTCAGTGAGGAGCACATACTCATCAGGTGAATAAAGAGTATAAATGTTACGATGTCAAGATAGCCACCAGAGTGGAACTGAAGGTTCATTAATAACCCCTGGAACTGGATCATTAGAAACAAAGGGTACATCAGAAACATCAACTTCAACCTATTCACCTTGAGAGTCATTCTATACATCAACGTGATCATTAGAATCAACAATATGAGGTAAATGTGAATCAGAACCTGACTCAAGACTGGAAAAAAACCATTAGAATTTGGAGAACTAGATTTGTCTCCCTTATCAATGTCTGTAATAGTCTGATCCTCCATAAAAACTATATCACTACTTCTAACAAGTTTATTCAAAAAAATGTCATAGAATATATACCCAAACTCATTATGTATATAGACAATAAAAATACAATGGTGTGCCTTACCATATAGCTTGGATCTCTCATCTCTAGGCAAGTGATCAAAATCCTTACCACTAAAAACATGCAAATGATTGTACCTGATCTCTTTTTCATACCAAAACTTATCAGGAGTGTTTGTCTAAAAAGAAACCACATGTGATAAATTGATAATTTAAGAAACAGTTAGTAATACCTCACCCCAAAAATGTCTAGGAAAATTTTCTTCCAAAAGTACACAACGAAATATTTCCAAAAATGTTATGTTCATATGCTCGGCTACACTATTAAACTAAAGTATTTTGGGAGGTGTATTTTGATGTTGAATACCTTCCTTCCTACAATAATGATCAAACAGACCACAATACTCTCCCCCATTTTTAGTGAGAATACATTTCAATACCTTACCATATTCCTTCCTAGCAGAATCATTAAATTTCTTAAAAACACTGAGCACCTGAATTTTCTCATTCAAAAAATAAACCAAAAGATTAAGTGAGTAGTCATCAATAAATGTCACAAAATAAAGACTTCCACTAAAGGTCTTAGATTTCAAAGAACCACAAACATAAGAATGTACTAATTCAAGTACCTGTGACTTCCTGTGTGGAGGATTACTACTGAAACTCGCCCTTCTCTACTTTCCAGCCATACGGTGATCACACATGTCCAATTTGACACTCTTAAAATCTGTAAGAAGATTTCCCTTTTCCAAACAACCAATATCATTCTCACTAATGTGAATAATCCTTTTATACCATATCTTGGATGAAACATTGTACTCAACAACACAAGTAGTATCATAAGAAATAGTTTCTTTAGTCCAGTACAAACATGATTCCTTTTTCCCTTGAGACATAATAAAATAACCCTTATAAATATTCCATTGGAAATCACCAAAAGTACTGATAAACTCTTCATCATCAAGAACTCTGGAAAAAATGAGATTTAAGCGAACCTCATGTACATGTTGAACATTCTTCAAAATCAGTTTACCTCTTATACTGGCCTCTAAACAAATAGTCCTAATACCTACAAAATCAGTGTGACCATCATTACCCATCTTCAAAAATCTCAAAATTATCTGGGTTTTAATATGTAAAGAACTCATTCTTCGATGTCAAAAAAAACATGCACCACTTTCAACAACCCAACAAGAATCGTCAGAAGCAATATTAATGGATTCATAAACAATAACAATATCACCCCCTATAGTGGCGACAACATGATCATCCCCATATCCATTTTTCTTCTGTGGATTTTCCTTCATTATATTATCTCATTTCATATGATAACAAAACTTCCCAACATGCCCCTTATTAACATAATGATGAGATTCAAAATCTCTCTGCTTTGATTTGGATTTTATTCTGCTTATACTCTTACCTAGACTACTTTGTCCCTGGTCATGGATTCTCCCACTATTCTCTGTGACTAAAAGCTATGAATAATATTTCTCTTGAGTACGTCTCATGACCTATTCACTCAAAAACAGCTGACTTAACAAAACTGAATGTCACAACACCATTAGAAGCAGAACCGGTTATATTAACACACAAATTCTCTCAATAATCGGGTAAAGTGTTAAGAAACAAAAGAGCTAAAACCTCATCATCAAAATTGATAACCATTCCAAACAACTGAAAAAAACATCTCTGATATTCACTCAAATAGTTATAAATATACGTGTCTTCTTTGTACCTCAAATTCAACATTTTTTTGAAGAAACAATTTATTATTTTCTGTATAGAAAGCATAGGTAGTATCGATATTCTCTCAAAAAGTTCTGGAATGAGAGATATTAATAATGTGGTTCATCATATTGTCTTTGACATATTGGAAAATGAAACCACAAACCATCTCATTCTTGAATGCCTATTCTTCATGTGACATTATTTCTGGCTTCTAGGTACTAAACACCGGAAGATGCATTCTCTTGACAAAAATCAGATCCTTTATTTTTAGTCACCACATATGGTAGTTGGTACCATTTAACAAAATCATCTGACTATAATTGGATTCCATAATAAATATGAAATAAAAACCAAACCCTTTGATATCATATGTTGGGAAAGATAGAAATAGATGAATGCGCAAATAAAATCAAAGCGTACGAACAACGGAAAATAAAATCTTTCCCTCTCAACAAAATCGGATGTGCAGTGATAAAATAATATGTGTGTAGAAAATAAAGGTTGACACTGAAAATTTTTATATGGAAATACTAATGAGGGAAAAAAACAAGACCTAGTCCAAAAATAGGGATCCACTAAAATCAATAGGTACATGGTAGAGACTCCCCAAAATGGAAGAGATCTCAAAAGTAATACTCAAGAATAAAAGCAGAGAATCAAAGACTGATATCAAGAAAAATGATCGTAGAATAAAGGTAATCACCAAATGGTATTTTCTCTCAGTATTATTGGTTTGTTGAAATGTCTTGTCGTTGCCTCCTTATATAGGGAAACAAATCTACATAAAATTGTGTTTCTTTGTGTTTCTCTTTTTTTAAGCAGAGTTTCTCTTCTTCAATGTCATGTCCTCCATTTTAGGAATGCAGTCTTGACCGTGTGGGAGCACCATTTGAGGAGGTGTCCCAACATAATGAACTAGAGTTAATGAACCATATAACTAAGGAATGTATTTCTGACTTGATTGGATCAGGGTTGGATCTAATCCTAATTCCAAATCAAGGATACCTGAATAAAGATGAGTTTGGTAATTTTAAACCTAGTGAGGAAATGGTTCATTGCACACTAGTCATCGATCTTGCAACTAAGAAGAACCCCAACCCAAGTAATAATGAAAATATCTCAATAAACCAAAATAAAATCAATAAACTAAGAGAAACATAGGGTATCCATGGAAAATATGATGATATTGAAGATGATTCCCCAAAAAATCATTCCTTTATCCACACATAGTATAAATGGAAAAAATTTATTGTGGATGATGAAGGATTCCAACCCGTCCCTCCATAGAAATCAAGATTTAGGAAAGACTACTCATACCTTAATCCATCCATGAATATCAGGCCTTATGGACCCTTAGATTCAGAATTATAATGGAATAATGATTATAACTCTTCATGTCAACTTGATTATGATTTTTGATGCATCTTATTTGGTCTTGGCATGAGGGAATAACTGCTTGTATGACTCCATCCATATTTCTTTTTCTTTTATTTGTTTTTAATAAAAGGGTTCTCCCTTTGCCTGTTAAAAACCGTAATATAAAATATATGTAAAATAATTATACAATAAAAATTTATTGATTAATACTTAGAAAATAATAACTCGGTTTTTAGTAAATAAATTTCATATTCTAATATATGTAAATAAATATTAATGTATAATATATGTATTTATATATCACACACACACACACAATCATATATTTAATAAATGTATTTAAAATAGTTATATAAATATATATAAATATATAAATAGAAAATATTTATGTAAATATATATAAATAAATAGAAATATAAAAATTTATAGAATAAAACAACCTTGGAGAAATGGTAAAGGGGTTATAATTGCATAAGGGAGGTAACTAGATCAAATCTTGATGCACATGGTGTTGAACATTAGTTGGGTAGTTGAAAAGAGATGATAAAGAGGAGTTGTGAGCTCTGAGAAAAGGGGGTGCATGAGAGTGTGGGAGAAAAATTCAAGCATTGACAAAGGTGGGCGAACAGTTCATTATTTTCAAATCTTATCATTGCTAGAAAAAAACTGATAAATGGTACCTTTTTAAATGCTAATAAAATTTGAATTATTTTTTTACTGATCACCCCCTTTTATGAAAAAGGTTTACTTTATTAATATTTTTGTTTTAGCGCTGATAAAGGGGGTATTATCAGTGATTTTTTAAGGCTGATAAATGTCTCATTTATCAATGATTTTTTTTAGCGCTGATAAAAGTTGTGGCTTTTAAAAACACTTAGATTTTTAGAACTTTTTAGCGCTGACAAATCCCATTTAAAGCACTTTTAATGTGTGATCTATAATAGTTTAAAATAGTGAATAATACAAGATGAAGCACAGGTACGAGTGTTCTCTTTGCACAATGTGATACAGTGTGGGGAATGACTAATGTGCTTGGTGATATGGTGAATTAAGCCTCATAAGAAATAAATTATTTTTAAAAAATATATATTTTTTGAGTTTTATTTGTGATTGAAATCAATGATGATAAGATATCTTTTATCAATACAAAAAAAGTGTGGATTAAGGCCCCTTTTATCAGCACATTTTCTAGCACTGATAAACACATCTTACTTTTAAAGACCCTTGAAACATCAATGTTTTTTTAGCACTGATAAAATGGATTTTAGTAATAATAAGGGCCTTAGTTGTAGAAGTGTATTATAATTACCAACTTCCAAATAGGTGTTGCTCGCTTCCACAAATGTGGAATCCAAATTTTCCTATACTTTAAGCACTAGACATCTCATTGAACTTATTTCGGGTAACACCCTTAGATTGACATTGAGGAGGTAAAATATAATGTCCCATTGTCAAGAATGAATTAATCTTGCAAACATTTCAAGATTTATTCTAGGAAATTCCCCAAGATTAATACACAAGAGGTCAAATGTAATACCCCAATTCCGAGATTGAATAAATCCTGCAAATTTTTATTTAGGAGCACAGTTAATTTCTTAAAACTAATTTATTTTTTTAATTTGTTATACATAATAATTTAAAATTGTAATTGTCTATAACATTTATATTTTATTTAAAGTGCAATTATTTTCTAGAAAAAGCAACCAAACAACACAATATTTCTAATAAAGGGGGTTGCCCCCGCTATTAAATCACATCTGTTAATCAATATCTCAAAACATGTGGAGTGGAATGCACCACGTTAACTTTTTCCTTTTATTGTTTAATCATATATCAGGTTTGTTCAGTAAATGAAAAAGAGTTAAATATTTATGGAGAAGAATCTCCTATAAAATGGAGGGATCCCAAGAGTGTAGGGGAGGAAGTAGTTGGAGTGTGAGGTAGGAAGATATAAGGACATGGGGGAAGCTGGAGGTGGAGCTGGAGATCAAGGCCGGAGCCGCCAAGTTTCACGACATATATAACACCCACCCTCACCACCTCACCAACATCAGCCCGAGAATCCACAGGTGTGACCTCCATGACGGCGACTACAGCAAGCCCAACTCCCTTGTCTACTGGACCAACGTCCTCGGTATCCGACCTTACTCTATTTTATCTCAACTTATTATACAATTATTCCTCCATGCCTGTACGTACAAAGATGAATTTTTTTTAAATAAATTTTTTTTAAAAATTATTTTATAAAAAATGTCTAGGTTTAATTTTTTTATAAAATAAGCTCTAAAGGCGGCATGGCAGTTTCCGCCTTTAGGCTTCGGGTGAAAGGCGGCAACCGCGGTGCCGCCTTTCTACTAAAAAAATTATTTTTTTGTTTTAAAATTTTTTATTTTTATTTTTATTTTTGTATTGTTTTGTTTATATTTATATATATATAAACAAAACAAAACAAAATTAAAAATAAAAATAATTTTTTTAGCATAATTTATCTGTTATTTAAAATCTAGCAGTACTGCCATTACAGCAGTTAGGATTCTGACAGAAGCTCTCACCCAGGGCTCCCTTTTATAAGAGAACTTACCCTGGAAATCATTCTGCATTTCCGATGTGGGATTCTGGTTCTCCCTTTCCTGTGCAGAACATTCTGCATTTTGGATGTGGGATTCTTGTTAATTAGTAATATAATTAGTTAATTAGTAATATAATTATTAATTATTTAATAATTAATTAGTTACTTAGTAATATAATTATTAATTATATAATAATGAAATAGTTAATTAGTAATTATTAATCATTAATTATATAGAAACTAATTATTTAATTAGTAATATAATTATTAATTATATAATGGTTAATTAATTAATTTTTCTAGAAAGATAGAGCCGAGACCCTTTTTATAATAAGTTAATTAGTAATATAATTATAAATTATAATTATTCATTATAATTATTAATTAGTATTTATTAAAAATTATTATATAATAATTAATTAGTTAATTGGAATGAAATTATTAATTATATAATATTTAATTTGTTAATTAGTAATATAATTATTCATTATTATTTTTAATTATTAATTATTAAAAATTATTATATAATAATTAATTAGTTAATTAGTAATATAATTATTTTTTATAATTATTCATTATAATTATTCATTATAATTATTCATTATAATTATTCATTATAATTATTCATTATAATTATTCATTATAATTATTCATTATAATTATTCATTATAATTATTCATTATAATTATTCATTATAATTATTCATTATAATTATTCATTATAATTATTAATTATTAATAATTAATTACTAATATAATTATTAATTATATATCTATTAATTGTATAATAATTAGTTAGTTAATTAGTAATTATTAATGATTAATTATATAATAATTAATTAGTTAATTAGTAATATAATCAGTTAATTAATAATATAATTAGTTAATTAGTAATATAATTATTAATTATTTCATAATTATTTAGTTACTTAGTAATATAATTATTAATTATATAATAATTAATTAGATAATTAGTAATATAATTATTAATCATATAAATTTTAATTAGTTAATTAGTAATTATTAATCATTAATTATATGATAACTAATTAGTTAATTAGTAATATAATTATTAAATATATAATAGTCAATTACTTAATTTTTTGAGAAAGATTGAGTCGATTCCCTTTTAATAATTAGATAATTAGTAATATAATTATATATTATAATTATTTATTATAATTAGTATTTATTATTTATTAAAAAATATTATATAATAATTAATTAGTTAATTGGTAATATAATTATTAATTATATAATAGTTAATTAGTTAATTAGTAATATAATTATTCATTATAATTATTAAATTGTAATTATAAAAAATTATTATATAATAATTAATTAGTTAATTAGTAATATAACTATTTATTATAATTATTCATTATAATTATTTATTATAATTATTCATTATAATTATTTATTATAATTATTTATTATAATTATTCATTATAACTATTAATTATTAATTATTAATTATAATTAGTAATTATAAATTAGTAATTTATAATTATTAATTTAATAATTTAATAATTTATTATATGTTTAATCCATGTTTTAACTTTAAATTATATCAGTCTTATATTTTGTATTTTATAGGTTTTCAAAGGCACATACATGAAACATTTTTAGGTTTCAAGTAGGTGGTTTTGAAAGCTTATAAATTATTTTACATTAACATTTTTTATGAAATTATTTTTATTTTAAACTATTTTTTATATGTTTAATCCATGTTTTATGTTTCATTTATATCAGTCTCATAGTTTATATTTTATGGGCTTTCAAAGTCACGTGCTTGAAACATTTTTAAGTTTTATATAGGTGTCTTTGAATATTTATAAATTATTTTCCATCAATATTTTTTCTGAAATTATTTTTATTTTCAAATATTTGTTATATTTTTTAATCCATGTATTAAGTTTCATTTATATTGGTCTTGTATTTTATATTTTAAAGGCTTTCAAAGTCGTGTGCTTGAAACATTTTAAGTTTCAAGTATGTTGTTTTGAAAGCTTATAAATCATTTTTTATCATCATTTTTTACAAAATTCTTTTTGTTTTCAACTATTTTTTATATGTTTAATCCATTTTTAAGTTTCATTTATATTGGTCTTATAGTTTATATTTTATAGTCTTTCAAAGTCACGTAC
The DNA here is from genome assembly GCA_963277665.1 of Viscum album. Lineage (NCBI taxonomy): Eukaryota > Viridiplantae > Streptophyta > Magnoliopsida > Santalales > Viscaceae > Viscum > Viscum album. Next base: position 1,110,054,756 of record OY728128.1, on the reverse strand, counting down.
TTGAAATAGAATCCCACATCGAAAATGCAGAATGTTCTGCGCAGGAGAGAGAGAACCAGAATCCCTTATCGGAAATGCAGAATGATTTTAAGGGTAAGATCTCTTATAAAAGAGATCCATGGGCGAGTGCTTCTGTTAGAATCCTGACTGCTGTAATGGCAGTACTGCTAGATTTTAAATAGTAGATAAATTCTGCTGAAAATTTTATTTTTATTTTATTTTTGTTTATATATATATATATATAAACAAAACAAAACAAAATAAAAATTTAAAAAAAATGTATTTTTTTTTGTTTTAGGGGAAAGGTGGCATCGCGGATACCACCTTTCACCCAGAAAAAAAATAATTTTTTTAAAAATATATTTTTATTTTTTGTTTTGTTTTGTTTATATATATATATATATTTATATATAACAAAACAAAAATAAAAATAAAATTTTCAGCAGAATTTATCCGCTATTTAAAATTCATCAATACTGCCATTAGAACAGTCTGGATTCTGACAGAAGCTTTCCCCCAAGGATCCTTTTTATAAGAGACCTTACCCTGAAAATCATTCTGCATTTCCGATGTGGGATTCTGGTTCTCTCTTTCCTCCGCAGAACATTCTGCATTTCCTATGTGGGATTTTGTTTCAAGTACTTAACTTTGAAAGAATATAAAATATAAACTATAAGACCAACATAAATGAAACTCAAAACATGGATTAAACATATAAAAAATAGTTGAAAACAAAAATAATTTCATAAAAAATGATGATAAAAAATAATTTATAAGCTTTCAAAACCACCTATATGAAACTTATAAAGTTTCATGTACGTGACTTTGAAAGATTATAAAATTTAAAGTACAAGTCCAATATAAATGAAACTTAATACATGGATTAAACATTTAACAAATAGTTGAAAATAAAAAGAATTTCGTAAAATATGTTGATGGAAATTAATTTATAGGTTTTCAAAAACACCTACATGAAACTTAAAAGTGTTTCAAGAACGTAACATTGAAAGCCTATAAAATATAAAATATAAGACTGATATAAATGAAACTTAAAACATGGATTAAACATATAACAAATAGTTGAAAATAAAAAAAATCATGAACAATGTTCATGAAAAATAATTTATAAGCTTTGAAAACCACCTACTTGAAACCTAAAAATGATTCAAGTATGTGGCTTTGAAAGACTATAAAATATAAACTATAAGACCAATATAATTTAAAGTTAAAACATGGATTAAACATATAATAAATTATTAAATTATTAAATTAATATTACTAATAATTAATTAGTTAATAATTAATTAGATAATTAGTAATTATTAATAATTAATTATATAATAATTAACCAATTAATTAGTAATATAATGGATTTTAATAATTACAATTTAATAATTATAATGAAAAAATATAATTTATAACTATATTACTTATTAACTAATTAACTATTATATAACTAATAATTATATTAACAATTAACTAATTAATTATTATATAATAATTTTTAATAAATACTAATTAATAATTATAATGAATAATTATAATTTATAATTATATTACTAATAATGTAATTATAAAAAAGTCTTCTCCTATATCTTTCTCAAAAAATTAACTAATTAACTATTATATATTTAATAATTGTATTTCTAATTAACTAATTAATTATTATATAATTAATTATTAATAATTACTAATTAACTGACTACAAATTAAATAACTAATAACTATATTACAAATTAACTAATTAATTTTTATATAATTAATAAATATATTACTAACTAATTAATTATTAAATAATTAATAATTCTATTACTAATTAACTAATTGTATTACTAATTAACTAATTAATTATAATATAATTAATTACTAATAATTACTAATTAACTAACTAATTATTATAAAATTAATATTCATATAATTGATAATTATATTATTAATTAACTAATTAATAATTTATAATTTATAATTTATAATTAATAATTAATAATTAATAATTATAATGAATAAATATAATGAATAATTATAATGAATAATTATAATGAATAATTATAAAGAATAATTATATTACTAATTAACTTATTAATTATTATATAATAATTTTTAATAATTACTAATTAATAATTATAATAAATAATTATATTACTAATTACCTAATTAATTATTATATAATTAATAATTATATTACCAATTATCTAATTAATTATTATATAATAATTTTTAATAAATAATTTTTAATTATTATAATGAATAATTAAAATTTATAATTATATTACTAATTAACTAATTATAAAAAATTCCTCAGCTATATCTTTCTCAAAAAATTAACTAATTAACTATTATATATTTAATAATTATATTACTAATTAACTAATTAGTTATTATATAATTAATGATTAATGATTACTAATTAATTAATTACAAATTATGTAATTAATAATTATATTACTAATTAACTAATTAATTATTATATAATTAATAATTATATTACTAAGCAACTAATTAATTATTAAATAATTGATAATTATGTTACTTATTAACTAATTATATTATTAATTAACTAATTATATTACTAATTAACAAAATTAATTATAATATAATTAATTATTAATAATTACTAATTAACTAAATAATTATTATATACTTAATAATTATATAACTAATAATTATATTAGTAATTAAAAATTAATAATTAATAATTATAATGAATATTTATAATGAATAATTATAATGAATAATTATATTACTAATTAACTAATTAATTATTATATAATAATTTTTAATAATTACTAATTTATAATTTTAATGAATAATTATATTAATAATTAACTAATTAACTATTATATAATTAATAATTGTATTGCAAATTAACTAATTAATTATTATATAATAATTTTTAATAAATACTAATTAATAATTATAACGAATAATTATAATTTATAATTATATTTCTAATTAAGTAATTATAAAAAGGGCATCAGCTCTATCTTTCTCAAAAAAATAACTAATTAACTATTCTATAATTAATAATTATATTACTAATTAACTAATTAGTTAAAATATAATTAATGATTAATAATTACTAATTAAATAATTACAAATTATATAATTAAAAATTATAGTACAAATTAACTAATTAATTATTATATAATCAATAATTATATTACTATGTATCTAATTAATTATTAAATAATTAATAAATATATTATTAATTAACTAATTAATTATTATATACTGAATAATTATATTACTAATTAGTTGGATAATTATTATATAATTAATTATTAATAATTACTAATTAACTAATTAATTATTATATAATTAATTATTAAAAATATTAATTTAATAATTTAATAATTTATTATATATTTAATCCATGTTTTAACTTTAAATTATATCGATCTTATAGTTTATATTTTATAGTCTTTCAGAGCCACATACTTGAATCATTTTTAAGTTTCAAGTAGGTGGTTTTGAAAGCTTATAAATTACTTTTCATGAACATTGTTCACGAATTTTTTTTATTTTAAACTATTTGTTATATGTTTAATCCATATTTTAAGTTTCATTTATATCGGTCTTATAGTTTATATTTTATAGGCTTTCAAAGTCACGTTCTTGAAACACTTTTAAGTTTCATATAGGGGTTTTTGAAAACTTATAAATTATTTTCCATCAACATTTTTTACGAAATTATTTTTATTTTAAACTATTTGTTAAATGTTTAATCAATGTATTAAGTTTCATTTATATTGGTCTTATAGTTTATATTTTATAATCTTTCAAAGTCACGTACTTGAAACATTATAAGTTTCAAGTAGGTGGTTTTGAAAGCTTATAAATTATTTTTTATCATCATTTTTTATGAAATTATTTTTTTTCAACTATTTGTTAAATTTTTAATCCATGTATTAAGTTTCATTTATATTGGTCTTGTAGTTTATATTTTATAAGCTTTCAAAGTCACATACTTGAAACTTCATAAGTTTCAAGTAGGTGGTTTTGAAAGCTTATAAATTATTTTTTATCATCATTTTTTATGAAATTATTTTTGTTTTCAACTATTTTTTATTTATTTAATCCATGTTTTATGTTTTATTTATATTGGTATTATAGTTTATATTTTATATTCTATCAAAGTCACATACTGGAAACAAAATCCCACATCAAAAATGAAAAAAAATTTGCACAGGAAAGGGAGAACCAGAATCCGACATCGGTAATGCAAAATGATTTCCAGGGTAAGGTCTCTTATAAAAGGGAGCCCCGGGTGAGAGCTTCTGTCAGAATCCAGACTGCTGTAATGGCAGTACTTTTGGATTTTAAATAGCGGATAAATTATGCTGAAAATTTTATTTGTATTCTTTTTTTGTTATATATATATATAAACAAAACAAAACAAAACAAAAATAATAAAAATAAATTTCTTTAAAAAATTATTTTTTCGGGTTTTAGTGGAAAGGAGGCATCGTGGATGCCACCTTTCACCAGGTGCCAAAGGCGGCATCTGTGATGTTGCCTTTGAGGCACAGTTTAAAAAAAAATTAAACCCAGTCATTTTTAAAAAAATATTTCTTAAAAAAACATATTAAAATAAAAAAAACTCCTCCATTTCCATTTATATAAGCAGATGGGAAGGTGGTGGGGATGAAGGCGGTGGTGGAGGAGGTGGACGGATAGAAACACCGGATGAGGTGAAGGGCGGTGGAGGGGCATCTGTTGGAGGACAACCGGAGCTTTCAGGTGGGCATGGAGGTGCGTGGTGGATATAGGGCGGTCTGGATCGTGGAGTAAGAAAAGTGTCGTTCCCCTTCCTCCAGATGCTCATCCACATCACCTGTGACATGGATTCCCACTTCATGGCCTACCCATGATGCCATCATCATCACCATTATCCTCACGGTGGTCTTAATATAAGTTATGACTCTAGCACCCCATGGTTTCTAAATTAATAAAGGGGTGCACTTTCTTTGTAGTAATATATGGGATGCTATTTCTCTGTTGTAATTTTTAATGTAATATAAAAATAAATAAATAAGCTCTCTCTCTCTCTCTCTTTGATCTCTCTCTCTATCTCTCTTTGATCTTTTGGGCTTCTTGTTCCGGCGGTTCCCGGTCTCGCTACAGATCTTTTCTAGTGTTGTGGATTATTTAGTCCCCTCAGGGTCTTGGTGGGATGGCTCCTCACACCTTGGAGGTGCTGGATCAGATTTCCTTCTTGGATGTTACAACAACCAATGCCTTAAAAACAATTTATTATTTCATCGTTTATAACATACTTTCCCAACAATACATGCCAATGATCTAGAGGTATAATATCTTTTAAAGATTAGATACACAAACAAGTCATCTTAAATGTAAAAACAACATATTTATTTAAAACTCTACATATTTCTTTTAACTCTCATATATCTTCTAAAACTGCATAGGGTGGATATCATGAGAAAAATCCATAAGGAAAAGGGTGAGTTAGAAAGCCCTTTAAAAAAACATGACAATAAATCATAACATGAAAGTTAAGAGGCATAACATGATATAATAAAGAGGGTGATCATAAGCATGAAAACATTGAAAAATAAAATGAAAGTGTAAGATCTTATGGAATTGTAAACATGTGGATGCATCATAAAGCATGACATCATAATAATGTTTCAACGCTACCAACGAAGACAACATAAAATTGGCTAACCGCCGTTATAATCACGATGTGCTCCGACTAACCACTATCATAACATAGTGTGCTTAGGCCACTACCACAGAAACAGCTTTACGCAACACCACTCTGTAACATCACTAAAAAAACACTGATAAAGGGGTACCTTTATCAGTGTTAAGAAAGCGCTGATAAAGGGTACTTTTAACATCACTAAAAAAAGTGATGTTAAAAGTACCCCTTTATCAGTGTTTTTTTAGCGTTGTTAAAGGGACCCCTTTATCAACATTTTGTTTGTAGTGATGATAAAGGGGTGGTCTTTATCAATGCATTTTTTACTAGTGCTGATGAAGAGTATATTTAAAAAAAGATATTTAAAAATAATATATTAATAGATAAATATATTTGTATATTTATATTGATATAAACATAATATATATTTTTTTAAATATGTTTTAGATTAGTATAAATAGACATTTACAATTTATATATAAGATATTTAGTGAAAATTACTTATAAAATAATATTCATTAATAATTTTCAAATTATTACCAAGTAATAATCTTTTAGTAACAATTTGAAGACACAAAAAATCAATAAATTAATAAAAGATCTAAAATAAGTTGAAAACGTAACTCAAACTTCAAACAACCATAACTTTTGATACGGGTGCCAATTTGAGCTCTACCAGATATCAAATTGATGCATGCGATGGTCTCTATGCACTGGTGACACAAGGGAACCCTCGGTCACATTTTTTAGGGAGAAAAGGCCTAGAAGGCCTCCAAAACCGAGATTTTAGTCGGGATACCCAAAAATTTTAACATTCGATAGAATTTCATCCTTGTTTAAGGGGGTCATTTTTCCCTTTTTAAGTGGAAACTGAATTTATTCTGAAGGATTACATTCATATTGATATTATGGCTTTGAAATTTTATCATTTTTCGCAATGTAGAATTATTTATAATCAAATATATAACAATATATACTTATTTTTTATATATTCACGCATAAAAATTTAATTTTATAAATAAATAATTAAACACATTTACATATAAAATATATTTCTCAATATATAATCCTTATCTAAATAGACACTAATATCATTTTTATTTAAAATACAAATATATGAATATTTATATACCTATATAATGTGTGTGTGCATGTATATATTAGATTGGTTGTATTAACAAATAGATATATATTATCTATATATTCTATCATATGTATATACATATTAATATATAATATATGTAAGAATATATATATGTATAATCAATCTTACAGATACACATATAATATATGTGTGTGTGTGTTGTATATATGCATGTATTTATTTATTTATTTATAAACACAAAAAAATGCATTTAAAACTTATCTTATAAATATATATTAATATAAAAATAAATAGATTGATATATATATATACATATTAATATACGAATAAATATATAAATATAACTATATATGTATATATATATTAATATATGAATATATATATATTAATATATGAATATATATATATATATATTAATATAACCAAATATATATATATATATATATGAATATAAATCTATATTATTATACGAATAAATATAACTATATATATATATCATTAAATAGAGAACGAAACAAGATGGACGAGTAGTAAAGGTGATGTCGTGCAAGGGAGAGGTCTCGGGTTTTAATCCAAGTCGAGGTGGGGGTGTGTGGGCGGGTGCAAGGGGGCCTAGCACTGTTAAAGGATGTGGGTGTGCATAGCATTGTTAAAGCAGTGGTGGGGGTGCACATGGATGGGGATTCCTAGTGCTATGGAAAGGGGGTCAAGCTCTGTTAAAAGGGGGTGGGTCTCTACCCTCCGATTTACAGATTTTTTTAATTTTTTTTGACTTTTTTAGCACTTTTTAGCGTTGATAAAAGGGGAATTTATCAGTAATTTTTTTAGCACTGATAATAGGGACCCCCTTTTAATAGTGCATAGATTATCAGTGATTTTTTAGTGCAGATAAAGGATTTTTTAGCATTGATAAAACCCTATTTTATAGTAGTGGGCTAACTGCTCGTGCACTGTACATAACATCTTCATGAGACATCAACTTTACTCAATGCATTGAAGGGCTATAATTGAAGCACCTGTCACTACTTACACTAACTACCATCATATTATGTAGAATCATATGTGTTCACCAAAAGGAAAAAATAAACCACAAATAAATCATAAGCATGATAAACCACATGAGATGAAAGTGGGTTTCACAACCATGTCTTAAATAATAATTGAAGGCTATATCATTAGGATTCCAAATATAAGAAATAATTAAATCATTTTGAACATTCATAATTGAAAAAGAAACTTTGGTCTTAAATATGGAGTTCCAATTTAGAAAATTCATGAGAAAGATCCATAGAAGAAAGAATGAAAGTGAACCACTTTGGTAAATCATTATGAAATAAGTAAAGGATATTTTTAAAGAATGAAAAGGCATATCAATTTCCATAAAACCATAATTGAACCAAAAGTTTTATCCATAAAATAATGAGGGGTTTTAGGATCTATTTATGGTTTAAAAACATTTTATGGGGGTGATGCTTAAGATGAGATCAGGAATAGGAAAGTTCCCTTAAATTGTGTTTACCTAAATGTGGTGAATTTGAAAGGAACTAAAAATATATGTAACCCAAGAAATGAAAATGATATTTAACAACTTATATATTTAATTTAAATATATTTTAAAAATAGAAGAGGCACATTATGAGAATATGGAATAAAAAGGGGGAAAATGTAAGGGAATGTATAGTCTGAAAATCGGGAAGGAGGCAAGAAATATCAATTTTTATGCATTAAAATACCTTTGTTGAAATCTCACATACTAAAAAATAAAATAATAAACTTTTTTTTAAAAAGGAGAAGGTAAATATTACGTTAAAATGTGTTAACACTTAATGAGGTTTCCAATAAAAAATTAAAGCATTGGCAGGAAGATAAATTATGGACAAGGAGTGGAAACTATTGTTTAAATGAATGATAATTATTCTTAACATAGTTTCATTTTCAAAAAGGATTAGAACTATCCAGTAAGGAATAAATGAATCAAAAATTGATATCCCCAGATAGAAAATAGGGTATACCTTATGAAATGAATGAAAAAATTAATAAAAAAAATTATAGCTCAATAAATCAAATCATGATATGAAAGACCCTTAAATTTTAGGGAAGAACTCAATTATATACCACAATAAATAAAATCATGATTGAAAATGAAGTTTAAATTTTTAACTATTATTAATGATATTATAAGTCATGGGGTATTAGATACACCATAAAAATAATAAATTGGTTCATAACATTAAAAATGTCTCATTGAAGAGAAATTGAGAGGAAAAATCTTACCAGTAACTGAAAACACTCTGAAATTACAATTAATATCCTCTCTGTAACATCCCGACCCAACAGACCACTAAATTGATATTAGAACCAGTTTCTACATGACCTTAAGCACATCTCCCCGAATTCCAGAGGCTTCCGACTTGCAGCGAGGGCCATGGGTGTGTCTGTGGGGAGACTATGACTTCAAGGATCAGAGTATGCACAATGATGAACAATATATAATAGATACCAGAAGCATAAACAATAAAGATACAAAAATAGAAGTGATGTAATAAATAAGAAATAGAAGTAAACAACTGGAATAAGTTGAATATGAATATTGAGTATAATGATAATAATGTCTTGTCCAATGTCTATACAGAAATCGCAGTGCATGGGGAATAGGGTACCAACATATAACACTTTTTTATCAAAACTAAAAAAAGATAAAAAATTGATATAATAGCATATCGATCATATTCTTGGTCATCTAAATCCAAACTCCATTCTAAAAAAGTAAATCAAGCAAGCATTGGAAACCACACACTTCCCTCTATCATTTCCTAGAGATATAAAGTCTACTTAGGTACTAATGGTACCTGAGAAGGGAGTGAGATATAAATATCAGTAGGCCAACACCCACGGGGTCCAGACCGATCCATATCATGAAATAATAATTGATAGTATACCAAACACAAATAAAAGTGAAGAAATAAACAAATTAAATAATGATAACTTGGTATGGGTTTCCAAATGGAGACCCGTCCCATATCACCTGCTTTGACCTAATCCGAAAGTCTGAATAAAGTAACTGTGCAAGGCATAATATGTATACAAGGACAATATAAATGAACCAATCAAGTTAGTAGAATACAAATACCCTAATTCTGTGCTTTATCTTGGAGGTCACATTACTAATTCATTGTATAAGTATGCTAATGAAGAAAAGAGAAATGTCACATGTGCATAGGTTGCTCATAGCAATAATAAAGGATGCATCTCACTTATAAAAAATCAATCAATCATTCCACCAAATCCAGAGGTGGAGTCCAAGCCCATCCTTGGAAATCTAAGAAGAATATTGGGTATAGCTATGGTATATCCAATATAATCCAATACCACCAAGTCTGTCCCAGAAGACTCATACTGTGTCCCTAGTATCAATCGAGGCATGGTGACTCTGAGTCCATCTAAGGTATCTCACATAGGATACTGAGTATCACCCATGGCATGGCGTAACCATCTTGTTAATTGGTCCATCTGCAGTTTCTCTCCTAGGGAACCAGCATCACTCAGAAGTATAATAAACTACCTGGGTAGGCCTTTCTTGTAAATCCAAAGCATCACTCCTGGTGTGTTAGGTTGAAACCCAATGAGCATGGTGAGTCTGTCTATGGATCCATAATACGGAACCCATGTTCTCTCTCAGACCATTTCAAGTGAACCAAGTATCCAATGAACATCAAAAGACAACGAATTTAATTTATATGTAATCAAAAGCTATTGAATAAACATTTAAATACCATAAGATAATTAATCCATCCATGTTCCACAAACAATCAATCAATCCTTCAAATCCATGTAGTGGAGTCACGTGCCCATCCAAAGTGATCTAAAATAATCCCAAGTATCGCAACAGGAACATCCGATAGTCCAATAACACTGATACCATCCAAGGTGACCCATACAGTGTCCCAAGTATTTCTACAAGGCATGGTAACACTAATTTTATCCATTGTATCACACATAGGGGACCGAGTATCACCCAAGGCATGACATAACCATCTTTCCAACAGGTCCATCCACATTTTCTTCCATAGGGAATCGGTATCACTCGGGAGTATAATAATCCACCCAAGAATCCCTTTCCTGGAAATCCAAATAATTCCTTCTGGCACTTCGGGTCATAACCCATCGAGCACGAAGAGTTCACCCATGAGTCCTTAATACGGAACCCATGTTCTCTACCAACCCTATCAAATGAACCAAGTCAAGAAAGTCACATATCACAACATGGAATAACACACACACACATACACACACACATATATATATATATATAATCACATTCCATCAATAATGTTTAAATAAATCAAGCTTTCAAGCATAATCATTCAAAAGGGCACAAGAAATAGGTGTGGCCTTACCACCCTTATCAACCATTTAATTAATGCAATGCCATTAAATTCAACAAAGTATGGAAATTCATTTATCAAATATAAAAGAGGCACTTAGAAGGGGTTTCATTATCAAGAGGGAAATTCCTTTATTTATCTGGGCCAAGCCAGTCATTTTATAAGACGGCCAAACACTTAGAAGGTTCTTCGGTTTATTTAACATCTCCCCAAGGGAGGGCTACTTCATTTATGAACATGGATGAAAGCCCTGAACAAAACATGCCATATATTTAAACAATACATCAATGCAAGATAGCCAAGCATTATATAAATATCTATCACTTATTTTTATTTTAGAAGAAAACGCACCTCCATTATAGGGGTTTTATTATAAAATCATTCCATTGTTCTTCAAACAATTCATTTATTCACATTTAAACATTTATTCTATAATCATAATTCAAAACTAACTAAAACAAAGGAAAGTGTGTAAAGAAGTCAATAATGCATTATTAATTTTAAAGGATCAAAGGAAATAAATCCTACCTTAAGAGAAGATCAATCCAAGTCGAACACTTTGTCACTTGATGCTTTTATCAGCGACAACCAGAAGGTTCTCCTACCCAACTCCAAGCATATGCACCATCGCATATAAATAATGTTTATATATACATATGCATGTGTATTAATAGAAAGATATATATTTATATTTATATTATAATATATGTAAATTAATATTAATGTATAATATATTTAAATAAATATAAGAATATATATGTGTATCACACACACACAATCATATATTTTATAAATGTATTTAACATTAATTATATAAATATATATAAATATGTGAATAAAGAAGATTTATGTAAATATATAAATAAATAGAAATATAAAAAAAATATTGAATAAAACAAACTTGGAGAAGTGATAAAGGGATTCAAATTGCACAAGATAGGTCACATGATCGAATCTTGGCATGCGCGGGGGTGAACATTAGTTGGGCAATATAAAAGAGTTGACTAAGGGGAATTATGAGAATTTAGAAAAGGGGGTGTGTGACAATGTGGGAGTGATGTTCAAGCACTGAAAAAGGGCGTATGAGTGATTCAATTTTTTTTCAAATTTTATTCACGCTAAAAAACAATCCTAAAGGATTCTTTTGTCACCTCAGATGAAATTTGAATTTTTATGGACTGCTCTCCCCCCTTTACCAAAAAGGGTTCATTTATTAGTGTTTTTTTTTGCACTAATATAGGGGTGTCTTTGTCTGTGATTTTTTAGTGCTGATAAAATTTGTGGCTTTTAATGACGCGTAGATGGTCAACATTTTTTTCTAACATTTTTAAAGGGTGATTTTTGTTAGTGTAAAATATAGAATAAAATAATATAGAGCACTGGTAAGAGTGTTCACTTTGTACAATGAGATGGGGAATGGGTAGTGATATTGTGCTTCATGATGGAGTGAATTAGGATTCATACCCAATAAAATATTATTTAATTTTTTTTAGTTTTCTTTTTTATTGAAATCAAAGCTATTAAAGTCATTATTTATCAGTGCTAAAAAATGCGCTGATAAAGGCCACCTTTATCTTCTGATTTTTTTAGCACTAATAAACATAAATGGATTTTAAAGACCCCTAAAATATCAATGTTTTTTTTATCACTTATTAAAGTAACTTATGACACTAATAAGCAGCTTTGTTGCAGTAGTTTATTATGATTAGAAACTACCAAATTGATGTTTCTAGCTTCCATGAATGTGGAATCATAATTTTTTTATAGTGTAAGAACAATACATCCCACTGACCTTATTTTGGTTAATACACTTATATTGACATGGAGGAGGTAATGTGTAATTCCTCATGGTTTGGAATGTATAATCCTTGAAAATATTTCTTGATTTATGTAGGGTAATACCCCTAGATTAATACACAAGAGTTCAAATGTAATGTCCCACTACCCATATTGAATAAATCTTGCAAATTTTTTTTAGGAACACAATAAATATCTTAAAAATAATTTATTTATTTAAATTTTTATACCAAAAAATTTAAAATTTTAATTATCTATAGCATTTATATTTTATTTAAAGTGTAATTATTTTCTAGAAAAAAGTAAAAATCAATATATCTAATGAAGGGGGATTACCCCACTAATAAATCACATATGTTAATCAATATCACAAAACATGTGGAGTTGAATGTGACATGTTTATTGGGATTCATAACATTTATTAATGATAGATAAAATTATATTAATCGAGATATTTATTGCAACATTAATTGAGGATTTTCTCCCAACATTAATAGATATTTAATTCTCAGTATTAATGGATGGAAATAGATTTTTACTGCATTAATTGGTGATTATGGACTTGGTGTCTATATAAGAGGACGTGGTAACATATTTTGGTGAGTCACAACACAATGTGTGTCAACATGATGTTTCTGGAAAGAGAGTAATGGGAAAGGGGTTTCCAAGTTTGTGGTGGCCCATGTGACACGATGACGATGACACAATTATCTTGTATGTGTGTAAAGGTTATTATAAAGATGTTCAAGATGTCATCCACTGAGAGCAAGAATGGGTCTACCACATCGGGGTAGCATGTGCAACACGTCAGAATTTAACAAGTGCAGAGCAACAACGATGTAATTGATAATCATAGGTTCATGCTTTCAATTTAACATGAGAATTATATAATTTTATAAGGGGATCATTGATGTGGGTGTGAAGAAGAATAAGATTTGGAAATTAATGCAGGTTGAGAGAGGTGATGCATATGTATTCTCAAGGGATGTTGAGTAGGGGGTAATTAATTTTAAAAGGTGCTCCAAATAATGTGGTAATCACTTTTATGGGGAACCAGATGTTTCTAGTTCTAGTCTTGTTTAGCTGGATGGTGCAGATACAAATGTGATGAAAATTTTGGTGTTTGGTTTTCTTTTTGAAAGGGGAGCTGAATTTTTTTTCAGAAGTACAAAAGGACATCACCATATTTTTTGCAGATGATGATGGTTGGTGTGATACTGACCTATTTTCTTTCCAATTGGGTTTTTTGGATGTTTTCATTATTTAATGTGTTGAAGGGGGAGATTATTGAGATTCATCACATTTATTAATGAGAGAGAAAATTATATTAATGGAGAGATTTATTGCAACATTAATTGAGGATTTTCTCCCAACATTAATAGAGATTTAATTCTATGTATTAATTTATGGAAAAGGGATGTTTACTGCATTAATTGGAGATTATGGACTTGGTTTCTAAATAAGAAGATGTGGTAACATATTTTTGTGAGTTACAACATGATGTGTTCCGGAAAAGATGTAGCCTCCAATAGAGAATGAGGAAGGGGGTGCTGCAATTGTGGTTTCCTAAGAGGCAATGATGGCGAACAATGAGTTGATGAAGATGAATGAATTAGAGGCGATGACGATGCTGATTATGGCATGTCAATGTTGTAGAATGAGAGCATGTGTACAAAGATGATGATGGTTTCATGTATCAAAATTACTATTGTTTGTGGAGATTAAGCGGCATGTCCCAGTTGTGATGATCGATGGTATATCAAAATGGTATGTTCATGGGGGATAAAATTTCTTCAGGTGATAAAAGGACTTCAGGTGAATCTTGTTTTGTGGATTGTGCGACTGCTTCCACTACAACATCGAGCTCCTCCCCAACAATGATAACTTATACCTTTTATTGTTTAATAATATAACTTTCAGTTTAGTCATGTAAATGAAAAATATTTGAATAATTTTCAAGAAGAATCACATATATAATATATGGATCCCAAGCTTAGAGGTGATAAAACGGTGGGAGTGAGAGGAAGATATTGGGATGTATGTAACTCCCTCAACACCTCCTCCTAAAGTGTCACTGGTACCATGGTGCGTCTTCTAAAGAGGATGGTGTGCTCCGCACCTTCAGGAAATCCTTCAAGAGATCGTCTTGAAGATATTTGAGCACGTCGAGCCTCACAGTCAACGTCCCCAAGTTGTGCCTCCCAAACACGCTGAAGAATTGGGGGAGTGACATTCATAGACTGGAGGTAAGATGCTCCCTCTTTATCCACGATGGATATTCGCAATGCAACTAGATGCTCTGACGCCTCACTCAGCAGCCGTAGACCAAACCTCCTGCTGAGTGTGTCTGCTATCACGTTCCCCTTCCTAGGAGTATAGAGTATCTCAAATTCATAATCCTGGAAGAACTCTAGCCATCGCCGTCATCCCAAGTTCAGTTCCTTCTGTGGTAAGTTATAGCTAAGGCTCTTGTGATCAGAGTAAATAGTAAATCATTCATGTATCAAGTAGAGCCTCCACATCTTTATCACAAAGACTACTACTGCTAACTCTAGGTCACGGGTAGCATATTTATGCTCGTCAGTCTCTGTATCAGCTTCTAAAAGCTTTGCTGACAGTCCGTCCATAGGAAAGGATCCCCCTTCTTTGTCAAAGATGACAAGGGTGTCGCTACCCTAGAGAAGTCAAGTACGAATCTCCGATAGTACCCAAAAAAAGTAGAAGTCCCTCTCCCTTTAGGGAGGTAATATAGGAAACATCTTTTGAAAAGATGTATCCACACTCTTCCACTTCTGTTGGGAGCTGAAAACTCAAAAACTCATACAACCACGAGGGTAGGGATGGTCAAATCAAGAGTGATCGACTGCACCCTCCTATGCAAGAGTCTATCATGTACTGTCTGGGTTTCCTTTTTTCACCGAATAAGGAAAACCACATTCTCACGTTGTAGATAAACCACAAACCTTTTTCCTAATACAGTCAATCTGAATATGAACTCTGGATGTCCAGTCCATACCCAAACTAACGTCGTAAGGCCTCAACGCTGCCACCAAGAGGTTCCAACTGAAACTCTCGCCTCAAGGGTCAGATCACACTGTCGGCGTAAGTGTGATTATCAAGTCTCCTCCCAAAGGTATCTTCAGATGTGAGGGTCAAGTCAACGGTTTAACCAGAAACTCTAGGTCTTGGAAAAGATTCGTGGAATGAAGGAATGATTAGTACCTATGTCTATTAGTACTGAAACTAATGTGGAGTAGACATAGATCATACCTCATATCGTCTCTAGAGTGCCATGGTCATTGGCCTAAGCTACCTGGATCTGAGCTCATCCCTGTCCACCTACTCTCTATGGTCGGGGTGGACCACTTGGAGGTGGTGGCGGTAAACCCTTGAATCTCCACCCACCGCCTGCTACACGGCCTACTCCTCTGCCACGTCCAGCTTCTGCCTGCAGACCTCCTCGATCGAATCCTCACCTATTCCCAGGCAGTCCTTCGATCGACTGTTGGTCGTCTGTACAATGTGTCGGGCAGTCACGAGCCATGTGACCCTACCCGCCGCACGTGTAACACTGATTGTTCCTCGTCGGTCCTGCTCTATCTCAAGAGCCTCGCACCACCGACCCTATATCCTACGGTCGTCCACCTGTAGGTCAGAACCTGTTGGAACTATGTGTCATCTTTCTACTTCCATCTTCCTATAACTCTGCTATGTGTCGTTCGATGGTGGGTCTTGCTGCTGGTGACTGCTCAGAAAGGAAGCGCTCTACTAAGAGTGCTCGTTCTAACACCCTCGTCTGCGTCGGGATGTTGAGAGAAACCATCGAATCTCTAATCTCCCATCTGATCCCCTGCTCGAAGGTCCGGGCCCTAAAGAAAGGATCACACACTATATTAGTGGAGTAGCGCGAGAGTTCAGTGAACCTCACTGAATACTGAGCCACAGTCATGCTACCCTACTATAAGTGGAGAATCTTCTGTATATGCACTGAGCATAGGGTCGCTAGGAAGAACTCTACCCTGAAAAGGCTCTCAAAGTCCGCCCAGATGAGAGTCACCTTGTCATGAACCTGGAGCCTCAAACTCCACCATCTGCTCACTACATCTTGAAGAAGTGTAACGATCCGAAATTTTAAATAAATATTGTTTCCTAATTTTATGTGTTATTATATTTTATTTTTATACTCAACAAAAATGTTTCATTTGATAACAAGAGTATAATTAAAATGAGACAGTTGGGTTTTGACTGTTATTTGACCATTGATCAATATGACCGCTAGAAACTAAATGTTTTGACTATTGTCTCTAAATACAAGCAATCTTGGTTAATTAATATAGAAAGAAGATTCGATGGCCTCACCCAGTAGTCTTGGACCGATCGAAGCCCATCTAACAGAACTTAGGAAGGAGGTAGCACCACTGGGCTTTGCTCTGGACCAAACCCAAGTTGAACTTCATCGTATAAATCTAGAACGGGATCGCCTTCACGAGAAGTTCAAACTGATAGAAATTACTACTCGTGCGATGTTGGTCGAGCCTCCCTCGGATTCTCTCACCTTAGCACACCTTACACATAGGTCCTATGCTGGTGTGATAAGGGGCTATGTAAGGAGATCGTAACTATCTTGTGTAATCCTTTGTTTTAAATAAAAATTTCGATTTCTTTTATGAATTTTCAAATGACCGGATAAATATAGTATGCATATTTTTGATGAATTTTAGAAAAAGTATATTTTAAATATGTTTATGTAAACCTTAAATAATTAAAAATGTGTAATGATTTTCAAAAAATCGTCTTCTATAATTATGTTCAGTACGAAATTTAGAGTCTAATAAGATCAACTTGATTTTTGATGAATAATAAATTATGAATAGTGATTTTATGATTAGGATTAATAATGTGTCAAAATGGATTAGTAATCTCACTTAAAGAAAGTATTAAAATAAGCTAGGCACTTTGATTAAGTAATGTGATTCAATAAAATGGTTAAATAACGGTTTTATAAATTATTATTCAAGTATTAGTTTTTTCGGGTGAATAGTGTTTTTTAATTAAAATTTTAATTAAAAGTATTTAGAAAATTATTTTTATAAAATGGACTTCATTTTTGAACTCAGAGCATCGATATTATGTTAAGGTAATTTTTGGGGATTTTTCTGAAAAAAATAAATTTTCGATGAATAGTGTTTTTAATTAAAAATGTAATTAAAAATATTTAGAAAATTATTTTTATAAAATGGATTTCATTTTTGAAATCAGAGCATTGATATTTGGTTAAGGTGAAAATTTTGGATTATTCTGAGAAAGTTGAATTTTCGATGAATAGTGAAAATAGAGTTTTTAAGTTATGGGTGTTTAATGACATCATTAAATGATGTATTAAGTATGTAATCAATATGGTCGACTTATTAATAGTAATATAAGGTATGAGGTGTCCCAAGTGGAAAATACCATGGGAAAATACCATGGGCAAGCCCATGGTTTTGCCAAAACCACTACGAGGTGTCCATTGGCTATTAATGCCTTGTCCCCTCACTTTCCCTATAAATACCAAGCCATCCTCTCATCCATTCGACTCCCCACTCTCCCCCAACGAAGTTTTGGTCTCCTTACCTCCCAAGGAGTCCTCCCAAGGTTCCCCCAAGCCCTCAAGGTCCCAACCTTTGAGTTTTAAGAGTTACGTTTTAAGGTAAGGGATCCGACCTCTCTCTTTCTTTTCATGTAGTCTCTTTTATGTCATTCCTTTTATGCTCCATGTTATTATGTGAGAGGATGTTATTTCATATTCCTCTTACTTCCCCTTCATGATTATATGATGAGATATCCCCTCTTACTCTCATCATTTCGTTTTATGAAAGTTTAAGTGACGTTGTTAGGCTGCCGAGTTTTTAAGTGATTCTTTCACCCTTCTCATTTTTCAAGTTCAATTTTCATGTCAAATCTTTCAAGTTCCTTTTTATTATGTTGGGGTATGATCTCTATATCTATCATACTGATATCTTATGATCATATTATGAGATACCCTATTTGATCTGTTCAATTCATTTTTGTTGAAGTTTAAGTGACGCCGTTAGGCTGCCGGATTTTCATAAGAGAAATCAAATTTTTTCCTTCCTTCCATGTCTTTCATTTCAAATGGTATGTCCTTTAAATTTCATCACCATGTCCATATATCCTTCTTATTCTGTCCCTCTACTGTTTTATGGGTCAATTATGATTGTTCGACCCATGTTCCCTCTCTTTTCAAAGTTTTCTAAAACCTTGTAACATAGTCGTTATGCTACAGAATTTTCGTCTCAAAATGACTCTCTCTTCTCAAAATTATTTTATGTTTTAAAGTGAATACTAAAAGATCTTATTTCTACAGTGGTATTCACATATATATCAAAATGTTCTATTTTAAATTCTAGGATTTACATACATGATACCCTCTTTCCCTTTCCGTGGGTTTAAAGTAACGTAAAGATCATGTCTTTAAAGCAGTTTTTAAAACGTTATGATTATGAAATGAAACCCATTTATTTTATGCTATATGGGTTATTTATGAAATGTTTAATGATGATATATGTGTATCACATGATAATAAAGGAAAATTTAAGGGTGTGCCCTGATAGCGCTCCAATGCATTGGGTAAAGACTTAATCTCTAGAGATGACCATTTTTTACGACGCCTTGGTGAATAACCTTGGTAATTTTTAACGACGCCTTGGTGAATAACCTTGGTAATTTTTAACGACACCTTGGGGATGGACCTTGGTGAAACTAAAAGATTGTCAATATGAAATGTTTCAGCCACATCTTCAAGTTATGAAAAAGTTTTATTTTTATTATGATATGCCTCATGATTTCATTTTCATGCCTTAAAGTTCTTTTCATGACTTTATTGATGTATCTCAAGTTCATATGTAAAATGTTTCACTTATTTCCCTTGCTGGGCCTTCTGCTCACCCTTTCTTTTGATTTATTTCCCCAGGTTATGAGATTTAGTAATGAGCCTAGGGTGAACATGAGGAGAAGCCTTTCAAGTGTTTAAGAAGAATGTTTTTTTTTTGTTTCATGTTTTATTTTCCTTGTTTCCAAGACACTAAACCTTAAAGATCCTCAGTTCTGTGTAATGGAAGGAAAGTTATGTTATAAAAAGATGGGATGCTATAGTTGGTATCAAAGGATGGTTTAGTTATTTGTGGAAATTAGGATATGAAAACTCTAGGAAGAACCCTATAGAAAAGTTTAAATATAGGAAATCTTCGTGGTATTTTGGTGAGTATTGAGTAAGGGGTTGCCAAGAAAATACATCCATGTCTGTATACGAGCAGGTAGAGGTGGCTCTGGTACAGATGTACATAGGGGTAAAACCCGAAAACACCGCTTTGAGCTAGACTCGAATGGGAACTGGTACACGAAAACGGGCCTTGCTGCACTCTTCGTTACGACACTCCCGGGGGATATGCTTTGCTAAATTCCTAATCTTGGTATGAACCATTGTTAAAGGAACAAAGATAAAATAAAATATAGATTCACATAAGAATATATGATCATGGATAACCTAGATGGGAACCTATGGGATCACAAGTTAGGGTATACTTTTCTTCTACAAGTTATCCGTATATGCTTTAAGTTCCTTTTCATGATTATTGGTTAAGTATTTAAGCCTCTAATTATACTTTCTCTTCTTAGTTAATGGTGGGAAATGGAATAACGTGTCCCAATAACCAATGTGATAGGAAATGCGACGATTTACGTATTGATATGACAGAGATGATTAGGGGATTAAAAGATGATTATTATTTTGGAAGATGTTCACTATTTTGGGGACCCTTTATGATCAAGGTAAATAGATTACTACGGTATTTTCATTGAGGAGTAAGGTTGACTTATATTTTGAAGAATTGATGAATTTAAGGTGGACTTATAGTAATTTAGGTTACTTATGGGAATAACTAACCTATCTTGGGTAAAATATGTTTAGGTTAGCTACTTTTGTTATAAGATGTTAGGAGTGGTTGATGTTGTCTGGAGATGAACAATGAAGTTGTTTTGGAAGACTATGTTATCAAATCCTTCTTGTATTTTGGTTTTAATCTTAGTTTGGTTTATTTTGAGGAATTTTAAGGACCATTATTTATGGAATGGTCTATGATGAACTTTGGGTAGTACCATGGAACTTTGAAGATTTAAAAGTAGTTTCCCTTCCTATGGGATTCTTTCTTTTTGAAGAGTTGTTTTACCTTAAACTTTCTGTTTTTGGGATAATGTTTAAAGATAGAAGAAATAGATAGTTAATCTTTTGTGGATTATGTGATTCTTTAAAAGATGATTCTTGTGCTTTTGATGAGACCAAGTGTTTTTTAATTCTCATCATTTGGAGAAAAGATTAGTGTTGGTAGGGACTTATTAAAGGATGAAACTCTACTTGAAGGTAGGTATATTTTCTTATGTTTTTGTTCTATGTAGTAAATGAATTCCTCAAAATTATGAAAAGAAATGTAAAACAAAAATGTTGTTGGTTTACGTTTCCTACTAGGTAATCAAAGACTGTTTACACACATTATAAGTTTGGTATTTTCTTATGGTTAACTTTCTCCTAATCATGTTCTCTATCACTCTCCCTCAGAACTTGACCCTTTGTTTTCTCCTCCATGTCCATGTTTTCCTACATGGAATCCTAGTGTGCCTACATGGAATCCTAGTGTGGGTTAACTCGGGTGACCTTTGTACTTCCCTTTCTTTCTTTTAAATTAATAGTTTTACTGACTCCTTTTCCGATGTGGGACTTTCAATGAAATTTCAAAACCCAATTTTAAAAATTGCGAGGACGCAATTTCTTAAGGGGGGAAGATTGTAACGACCCGAAATTTTAAATAAATATTGTTTCCTAATTTTATTTGTTATTTTATTTTATTTTTATACTCAACAAAAATGTTTCATTTGATAACATGAGTATAATTAAAATGAGACTGTTGGGTTTCGACTGATATTTGACCATTGGTCAATATGACCGCTGGAAACTAAACGTTTTGACTATTGTCTCTAAATACAAGCAATCTTGGTTAATTAATATAGAAAGAAGATTCAATGGCATCACCCAGTAGTCTTGGACCGATCGAAGCCCATCTAACAGAACTTGGGAAGGAGGTAGCACCACTGGGCTTTGCTCTGGACCAAACCCAAGCTGAACTTCATCTTATAAAGCTAGAACGGGATCGCCTTCGCGAGAAGTTCAAACTAATAGAAATTACTACTCGTGCGATGTTGGCCGAGCCTCCCTCAGATTCTCTCACCTTAGCACACCTTACACTTAGGTCCTATGCTGGTGTGATAAGGGGCTATGTAAGGAGACCGTAACTGTCTTGTGTAATCCTTTGTTTTAAATAAAAACTTCGATTTCTTTTATGAATTTTCAAATGACCGGATAAATATAGTGTGAATATTTTTGATGAATTTTAGAAAAATGATATTTTAAATATGCTTATGTAAACCTTAAATAATTAAAAATGTGTAATGATTTTCAAAAAATGGTCTTCTACAATTATGTTCAGTACGAAATTTAGAGTCTAATAAGATCAACTTGATTTTTGATGAATAGTAAATTATGAATAGTGATTTTATGATTAGGATTAATAATGTGTCCAAATGGATTAGTAATATCACTTAAAGAAAGTATTAAAATAATCTAGGCACTTTGATTAAGTAATGTGATTCAATAAAATGGTTAAATAACGGTTTCATAAATTATTATTCAAGTATTAGTTTTTTCAGATGAATAGTGTTTTTTATTTAAAATTTTAATTAACAATATTTAGAAAATTATTTTTATAAAATGGACTTCATTTTTGAACTCAGAGCATCGATATTATGTTAAGGTAATTTTTGGGGATTTTGCTGAAAAAAATAAATTTTCGATAAATAGTGTTTTTAATTAAAAATGTAATTAAAAATATTTAAAAAATTATTTTTATAAAATGGATTTTATTTTTGAAATCAGAGCATTGATATTTGGTTAAGGTGAAAATTTGGGATTATTCTGAGAAAGTTGAATTTTCGATGAATAGTGAAAATGCAGTTTTTTAAGTTACGGGTGTTTAATGACACCATTAAATGATGTATTAAGTATGTAATCAATATGGTCGACTTATGAATAGTAATATAAGGTATGAGGTGTCCCAAGTGGCCAATACCATGGGAAAATACCATGGTAAAGCCCATGGTTTTTCCAAAACCACTAATGAGGTGTCCCTTGGCCATTAATGCCTTGTCCCCTCACTTTCCCTATAAATACCAAGCCATCCTATCATCCATTCGACTCCCCACTCTCCCCCAACGAAGTTATGGTCTCCTTACCTCCCAAGGAGTCCTCCCAAGGTGCCCCCAAGCCCTCAAGGTCCAAACCTTTGAGTTTTGAAGAGTTATGTTTTAAGGTAAGGGATCTGACCTCTCTCTTTCTTTTCATGTAATCTCTTTAATGTCATTCCTTTTATGCTCCATGTTATTATGTGAGAGGATGTTCTTTAATATTCATCTTACAGCCCTTTTATGCTTAAATGATGAGAGATCCCCTCTTACTCTTATCATTTCGTTTTATGAAAGTTTAAGTGACACCGTTAGGCTGCCGAGTTTTTAAGTGATTCTTTCACCCTTCTCATTTTTCAAGTTCAATTTTCATGTCAAATATTTAAAGTTCCTTTTTATTATGTTGGGGTATGATCTCTATATCTATCATACTGATATCTTATGATCATATGATGAGAGACCCTATTTGATCTGTTCAATTCATTTTTGTTGAAGTTTAAGTGACGCCGTTAGGCTGCCGGATTTTCATAAGAGAAATCAAATTTTTGTCTTCCTTCCATGTTTTTCATTTCAAATGGTATGTCCTTGAAATTTCATCACCATGTCCATATATCCTTCTTATTCTGTCCCTCTACTGTTTTATGGGTCAATTATTATTGTTCGACCCATGTTCCCTCTCTTTTCAAAGATTTCTAAAACCTTGTAATATAGCCGTTATGCTGCAGAATTTTCGTCTCAAAATGCCTCTCTCTTCTCAAAATTATTTTATTTTATAAAGAGAATACTCAAAGATATTATTTCTACAGGGGTATTCACATATATATCAAAATGTTCTATTTTAAATTCTGGGATTTACATACATGATACCCACTTTCCCTTTCCGTGGGTTTAAAGTAATGTAAAGATCATGTCTTTAAAGCAGTTTTTAAAACGTTATGATTATGAAATGAAACCCATTTATTTTATGCTATATGGGTTATTTATGAAATGTTTGATGATGATATATGTGGCTCACATGATAATAAAGGCAAATTTAAGGGTGCGCCCTGATAGCGCTCCAATGCATTGGGTAAAGACTTAATCTCTAGAGATGACCATTTTTAACGACGCCTTAGTGAATAACCTTGGTAATTTTTAACGACGCCTTGGTGAATAACCTTGGTAATTTTTAACGACACCTTGGGGATGGACCTTGGTGAAACAAAATTATTTTCAATATTAAATGTTTCAGCCACATCTTCAAGTTATGAAAAAGTTTTATTTTTATTATGATATGCCTCATGATTTCATTTTCATGCCTTAAAGTTCTTTTCATGACTTTATTGATGTATCTCAAGTTCATATGTAAAATGTTTCACTTGTTTCCCTTGCTGGGCCTTCTGCTCACCCTTTCTTTTGATGTATGTCCCCAGGTTATGAGATGCAGTAATGAGCCTAGGGTGAACATGAGGAGAAGCCTTTCAAGTGTTTAAGAAGAATGTTTTTTTTGGTATCATGTTTTATGTTCCTTGTTTCCAAGACACTAAACCTTAAAGATCCTCAGTTCCGTGTAATGGAATGAAAGTTATGTTATAAAAAGATGTGATGCTATAAGAAGACTGGTAGCAAGGATCACCATGAGATCATTTGGTATCCCTACCAGTCGAAAACTCTAACCACAGCCTCCAGCCAGTCCTCAGCCGCTTGTAGATCTGTCTCGCCCCGGAACCTCAGCGGCCTCTAGCGCTGGAACTCGTACAATGCGCTCAAGCAGTGTGAACCCTATATTGCTGGGGCTAGTGGCATCGGCTGCCCAACAAATAGTGGTGCTGCTTGTACGCCACCTGATGGTACAACTGTCGTAAGGGGTCCCTTCACCGAAGCCTCATTGCTCGGTGGGCTGTCATCACATACTCTAACTAGAACTTTGGTTGGCTGGCTGCGTGGAGGCATCCTGAAAAGAAACAGGTGCTCCACGGTCATTAAGTTTATACCTGGTGAGCTAACTCCAATGAAATAAAAAGAAAAACTTTTCAAAAACACACGCAATCAGTGTTTTCATGTGCTGAGTCGGAAATCAGAATTCAGGGTCCTGGTGTATGGATACTTCGGCCACCGCACCAACACTGGACTCCCCTAACTAGAAACCACACTCATAACACTTAACACTATTGCTTCACAGAAAAGATCAAATTCATAGTTCTTTGGTAGAACCAAACTCCTCTAATACCAATTTGTCACGACCTCTCCCCTGAGGCTCGTGTCGTAACTACCCCAAGCCTGCCTTCCATAGGTCAGGGGCTGGTGACAAGCAATGAAAGGTGTATTACCTAAAATGGGAAGGCATTTCCTTTATAAACTGTAAACTCACACAAACCAAGCACACAGTAAGATACAAGGACAAGGTAATCTATAATGTAAACAGGGTCTGTACAGAAAGTAAAGGGTCCAGAATACAAGCCCAACTGGAAAGTACAAGTGAAACTAGAAAGTACAAGTAAAACTGAGAAAAGGTCTTGTGAACACCTGCAAAGGATCCTACCTGGAGGGTAGGTACAACTCTAAAATGGTCATCTCTACGGTATTCCTCATCTAAGGTCCACCTCTGAGCAGTCTTCGGTCCTGTTACCCTCGTCCTCAGTCAGCATTGTTCGTCGTCTACACAAGACATAATAAGGTGTGGGAGTATCCCGTGCAGGGGTGAGTATAACAATACTCAGTAGGGACCCTGAGACCCCCGAAGGTCTCTCAAATCCACAAAGGATAAACCAAAAAACATGGAAACAACAGTCAAACCTACATAGGTATATTCCCATACATATACCTAAGTTATCAAGTTATATTAATCTCACACAGGAGGGAAGAATATCACAAAGGTAAAAGTACCACACAGGTAACACCATGAAGGTACGAGTACAACACAGGTAACACCATGAAGATTTAGTACCACACAGGTAAACCATGAAGTCATAATACTCAACTCACACAAGTATTAGTGAAGTATAGAAGTACATATGATTAGTCACGAAGCTAGATAATCTTATTCTATCAAGAGGCACTGGTGCTGATTATACAGAGTCTGACCTACACAGGATTGATAGGTACTAACCCCCACAATGACCCACACAAGATATGACCTACATAGGATCGGTATGCGCTGACCCACGCAGGATCGCTGAGCGCTGACCCACATAGGATCTGACCCACACAGGATCAGGATGCGCTGACCCACACAAGATCGCTGAGTGCTGACTCACACAGGATCGGTATGCACTGACCCGCACAGGATCATTGAGCGCTGGCCCACACAGTATCGATAGGTACTAACCCCCACAATGACCCACATAGGATCCGACCCGCCTAGATTCGATAGGTAACTAACCTATGTATTATTCGTCTCCAACCTCCGCCTCACTACCAGCCACTGGATTCCCCATACCCAATGCACTCAAGTTCCATAGAATTTGTCCCTCGAGATATCGGTCGTACCTCGACCCCCACGAAGTCCCATGGAGAAGTATCACAAAGGTATATCACACCATAAGGAACCCAACGCAACAGATGACCACTACTATAAAAACGGGCAAGGGAAGCGCTACCCTTTTATCAGCGCTAAAAAAATCACTGATAAAGGGGGGCATTTATCAGCGCTAAAAAAGCACTGATAAAGGGTCACTTTTAACAGCGCTGTTAAAAGTGACCCTTTATCAGTGCTTTTTTTAGCGCTGATAAAAGGGGGGATTTATCAGTGCTTTTTCCTACCGTTGACAAATTTTATGTTTCAAAAAAAATCTTGAAAAATAAAATATTGTTATATAAGTATATTTATATTGATATAAATATAATATATATTTTTTAAATATGTTTTAGATAAGTATAAATAGACTATTACATTTAATATATAAGAAATTTAGTGAAAATGGATTTAAAATATTTTAAAAAATATTATTAATTAATAATTTTCTAATTATTATTGATTAAAAATCATTTAATAACAATTTTAAGACACAAAAAATCAAAAAAAATTAATAAAAGATCTAAAATAAGTTGAAAATGTAACTCAAACTTCAAACAGCCATAACTTTTGATCCGGGTGTCCGTTTGAGCTCTACAGCATATCAAATCAAAGCCTACGACGAGCTCTACGCGCTGGTGACTGAAACAAAGATTTTGTCACATTTTTCGAGGCCAAAAAAGGCTCAGAATGCCTCTAAAACTGAGTTTTTAGTCGGGATACCCGGATTTGTTAACATTTAAACAAGTATAACTTCTGATCCGGATGTCTGTTAGGCCTGTACCACATATCATATCGAAGATTGTTTCATTTTATTCGATTTGACTAGCTGTAGAGTTGAAAAAAGCTTATGTATTATAAGTTATGGTCGTTTTAACATTCTATGACTTTTCAAATACACACATATATGTATTTATTCGTAAATATATATGTGTATGTGTCTGTGTGTGTGTGTGTGTTGTATATATGGATGTATGTATATATTTATTTATTTATAAATACACATAAAAAAATATTTCATAAATGTATTTAAAACTAATCTTATAAGTATATATTAATTTACAAATAAATATACGGATAAAAAATTATAACTAAATATATATATATATATATATATTAATATACAAATGAATATATATATACTAATATATGAATAAATATATTTATATTAATTTGAATCTATATTAATATACGAATAAATATAACTATATATATATAAAAAAAAATAATATATATATCATTAAATAGAGAAAAAACGAAATGGCTTAGTGGTAAAGGTGAAACAGAAAAAGGGGGGAGGTCGTGGGTTCGAGTTCGGGTGGAAGAAAAGGGGTGCGCATGTGTGGGGATGTGCGGGAAGGGCAGCACGGGGGAGAGTGTAAGGGGGTCTGCCTTGCGCTATTAAAGGGGCAGTTAGGGGCTGTAAAAAACTCCCCCCCCCCCCGGCATTATATAATTCATATTTATTTTTTATTTATTTTTTTTTACTTTTATCAGTGATTTTTAAAAGCGCTGATAAAAGACCCCTTTTATCAGCGCTGATAAAGGGGTCTTTTATCAGTGCTAATAAAAGGGGCCTTTATCAGCGCTTTTCGGAGCGCTGACAAAAGGGACCCTTCTTTATCCTCACCTCAATTAACAGCGCTTTTTTTAGCGTTGTTAATCGACTTTTCTAGCGTCGATAAAGGCCATATTTGTAGTAGTGGGTGCGTCAATTGGACGCTCGGCCTGTAAGTTATTAGCATTTCTGCTCCGAGGGCCCAGTTGGATTCGGGGTTTGATCCAACCTGGCCATAGTCCAACTTTATCCAAAACTCAAGTGGAGTATACAAAAAGGACCGTCTCAATCCAAGTATTATGGTGTCGTAGACGGTTCATCAAACGGACGTCTGGTTCTCAAGTTACGGCTTTAAAGGCATATCTGGATCTAAAGGGTCCCGGGTCCGGTCCGACCTGGTCGGGCTAACCTGGCCCGACCCGGCCTAGGTCAACCCGACCTGATTCAGGTCCGACCTGGCCCGCGAAGGGGATGGCCCGGCCTGGCCCGCTGGCGCGGCGCGGTCCGTCTGAGCTGGCGCCGAAGGGGGAGTGGCCCCCCTTCCTTTCGGAACAGCAATGGGCAGCGCCTTTAGGTGCTTCCATGTCACTCGCGGGACCCGAGTGGGTCCCGCTGATCTGCTATGGTCGGTCGGTCCTCCTCCAAGGGGAGAGGTCACGCATCGTTGCTCTACTGCGGTCGACCAGGTGTCGGCCGCCATCTGGCCTCCCCTACGGTCCAGTGCCCACAGCCTCCTGCTCCGGCAGTGTGGACGCACACCGCCGCTCCGCCATGCAGCTGACCGGATGTCGGGCGCCACCATGCTCTATCATGACTGACGAGTTGCGGCCTCCTGCTCAACTAGCAGGGAGGACGCGCACCGCCCCCCTTCCTCACGGTTGGTCGGGTGCCAACCGTCGCCTTCTTCTACGAGCCACTGTAGCTTCGTTCCAAGCCTGAAAATTATGGCTTTCGCATATTCACGATCCTCAGGTCGAGGGCTCCATTTCTATACATCATTCTCAAAAAAACATTGTGTTTCCAGAGTCATTAAATATTCAGCATTGATGAACGCACGAAGAACGCTTGAAGAACAAAAGAAAATGGTCAAGGTATATGTGTGGAACGATGGCCATGTTAGTTTGGCCATCGTCATTGTGAATCCAGAATATGAAAATTTATCAAATAAATTCAATCATAATTCAAAATAAATCTCCTACCTCATTCGTCCGTTGGAGGTGTCCTGAAGAAGAGGATGAAGTCGGTGAAGTAGATGCCATCGTTCATCGCTCCCGCAACATTTCTTTGATCCTATCTCATGTGTCGTCCTCGTTCTTGATCCGTAGAAATTTCTTCGTTGGAGGATATTTCTCCAAAAGTTCTCTCAATCTCTCCTTTCCTTTGCCAACGATTTCTTCCACCAAAAGTGTGGTTCCAATCTTAATACATTAAGTCATTAATTCAATTAAACTTGGCACTTTAATTAAAGTTTGGCACATTAAGTTGGGAGGATTCCAAGGGTTTCCCCACATTAAATGGGGGTTCGGGTGGTCCCCACCATCATGAATTCAAATGGAAGGTTTCAAAAGAAAAATAAAATAAAAGTCATTTTATAGTATTTTTATTCTTTCAACTCTCCCATGAAAATCTGGAAAACTAACTTCCACCCTTGACTTACTGCGGTCAAGGTGATGGTCTCCTTAAGTGAATATTGGCACTGTGAGTTCAACGGTGTCCTCAGATTTCAATTCCGATTACCAGTTCAAAACTTACAAAACGCCGCGCGCATGTTTACCGAACGTACCCGAAAAAAAAGTTCAGAAAATTAATAACAGTCACCCTCGACCCATGTCGGTCGAGGTTAGGCTCTGCCTAAGTTAAAAACGCCCCAAAAAATCCAATCGTACTCTCAGATTTCTAATCTGAGTTACCATTTAATAGTTATGAATTTTACAATAAAATAATTTCCACTTAATTATTTTATTTATGGCCAAAAACTAACTTTCACTGATGACTGGCACCAGCCAATGTTAGTATATTCCTAAAGAAAGAATACCCTCATGAGTTTAGTGGTGGTCTCAGATTTTTAATCTGAGTTACCATTTGTGAGTTATAATCATTTGAAAAATAAAATAACTTTATTTCATTATTTTATTTACGGTTATGCCATTTTCGGGTTTTCTCACCGGAGGCCTGCGACGACCAAACTTAAGTTTCTCCTAGGGTAAAACCGCCATCCTAAATGCAACGGTTCCCTCAGATTTTGGATCCGAGAAACCGTTTTAGAGTTATTCTACTTTTTCATTAAAATTTCCTACTCGCGCTAACTAAAGCTTAACAAAACTTCGACAGATCATTTCGGGCACTCCGGGCCTCAGAATTGCATGCCGTCAGATTTCGTGGTCTTGAAATAATTCCATATAATAAAAAAAGTATACATAATTTTTGGGACATTACACTAAGTTCCCAGCCTCACCATGGATACTCTCACCAAGTATCGAATACAATAGTATATAATATAAAAAAGAATATAAAGGGTACCCCACTATTACTTCCTCACTGGTTTATCGCTTTCCCCCAACATCACACGTCCTAAGAATCTCTCTCTAAAAAGGCTTGCCCGCAGACACTTGGTCATAATGAAACAACATGCACCTCGTGCAACAAAACTATTATTTCCACATAATAAAAGTAACTATGTAGTTTCTGGGAGCCACCACAGCTCGCATAATGTGTATCATACATCAAGTATTGAACCTAAAGCCATTATATCTCATACATCGATTAAGGATCCTCAATCCATCATAGCCTATACACGTTACACCTATAATAGTTCATAGGAAACTATATCCAGAATATGTGTGTGTGAATAACCACAAGCCATTACATCCCTCTACACACATATATGGGGAAAACTAACTGTTGTGTCTATCAGCACAAGTAACTACCAATAGAAGAGAGCGGGGCCAAAGGGGGTAGTCATTAATTCATCATCCCACCAGAATGTTGGGAAAAACACCCCCCAGGGCTTAGAATCCCCTAGGTGTCAGTTTCCCTAACTGACAGGGTGGAGTAGCATTTAGAAACACAAAAAATACATGATATAATATAGCTCACAACCACACTATGGGCATAACCTAGTCTTATACTCAACTGCAACTAACGTATCTCGAACTCCCGACTGCCACTTCTAAGACTTGGTGTCCTATAAGAACACAACCATTTAAAGAGATTTACAACATTATTTCATCCCCTTTTTATCAGTTGCACTTTACGTTAATGAATTCTTTAAACATTAATTAACCATTAACAATTAAACATTATGTTTTATTAGCATCATACCCAAAGTCCACTGTTCCTTTAAAATGATACCTCAGCATTGCGTCCCATCCAGCTCCAACCCCATGGGTTAACATCATTTATTCAATCATTTATTAACAACATTATTACTTTCCCATATTCCCAGGCATTCTAGAAAAACATTATAAGATACTAAATATAAGGGGGCTCAATATGGTGAGTATGTGAACTACTCATCAAGTTTTTTCCACCTATAGCAAGAGCGTAGACCCATCCTCCCTCGAGAAGCTAAACACGGAAAGCACATGGCATACCATGCGTGTCTTCACCCCTTTTTGGAAGGAGGGTAAGAAAGACCAGCTGCCTTGAGTAGTGGGAAAAGTAAAGAATATAAACAACCAACAAGAATCAACAAGCATACAAACATTCACATCCAGCCCATTTCATCATCCCTGGTGTCCTCCCCGACACCCACATGCATAAATCTATGCATCTCACCACTCTAGGTGTTAACTGCTACCACAACCAATGGGCCTCCCTACCCCCACATATCACAACTAACATCCAGGCTCACATCACAACACAAGCAGTAAGAAAACAAACATCATATCAATTGGGTTGTTGGACCTTAAACAAGGCATCCAACCTTCAAACATAACAAGCTCTCACAACTCCAAGCATATGGATCTTGGCCTTTACAAGAAAGAGTGTAACTCAGTACCTTACAAGGCATTATCTTTTTATCAGAATCAAGTTCTTTAATCCATCTGGAATTAACCGATTTATTATTTGTAGGTTCCAACTATGGGTAACCTAAACAGCAAGATATCATAGCTATCACAAATCGATTAAACATTCTTACTGCATCAATTTGATTAACATGAAATTACAACAACAAAAACAACCTGATTCATTTACATGCCTCTTTATCTTTAGCTAAATAATTATTAATTAATTCTAGATTTATGTTCTTTACCAATTTCCATCAAGAATGAAAATCTAAACAAATCAAGCATAGATATCACACTATCTAGAAAAACAAGAGGCAATAATATAAGATCAATATGAATTTATTTATTCGGTTCAAATATTTATTATGTCAATTCCATTGTGATCTAGTGGTCTAAAACATGCTAACTCTACAGTTGCACATAAAAGAATAGAGAATAAATGAATCCCCTACCTCATAAGGTTTCTGGTGCTCTTTGAACAGACTAACAAAACATATCACAATCACCTATCTTGGAGGACTGCATCCACCCAAGGATGCAGAAACACCACCACACCGACCAACACCCAAGAAAATTTCATTAGGAACATGGATATAGCATTCCATAACAAAGAAAGGATAAATAGAAGGAAATGAACCCAAAATAATGATGATAGATCATACCTTATATCAAAGATTTATTGATACGGCTTGGTTTCACCAAAATAGGGGGTGCACTTGCAGCAAGAAGAACTTCAAGGGGAACCAATCCAAGGAGGAAAGTTTGATCACACAACTTCGACGAGAAGGAAGGAAAGGTTCAAGCATCTCGCACTAGAGAATAATGAGGAAGAACAAGGGAGGTAGAGATCTCGTCCCTTTATAAAATTTAACAGAGCACCGGTTTAAGATACATTGGATTTTCCATTAAAAGTGGATCATAGTAAACCACACTATTTGACCTAGTAAAGGCATACCGAACCTTAATAAATTTAATATATGAGTTATGGGCTTTTAATCAGACTTAAATCTTTTAAAACAAGGCCTTGAATGTGTTTAACGTCAAAGAAAATGTTAAATCATCAAAATTAGAAAAATCTGAAAATTTGGAAAAGGAAATATGAAACCGTTCTGTAAACACTATAGACTCACCGGTCTGGAAACATTGTTGACTTACTGTTATGGAAACACTATAGACTCACTGGTCTAGAAACACTATAGACTCACTGGTCTGGAAACATTGTAGACTCCCTGGTCTGGAAACACTGTAGACTCACCGTTTCTGTGACATTATGACACTGTAGACTCACCGTTTCTATGACACCGTGACACTGTAGACTCACAGTTTCTGTGACACCGTGACACTATAGACTCACTGTTTATGTGACACCGTGACACTGTTCATAAATCTGGAAACATTGTTCATAGAACTGGAAATTTGGAAAAGTGTTGGGGATGAGTCACCTTGACCTCCCATAACACCTCAACCACCAGATTTCAGCAACGGAATGGACCGGAGAGTTTTGGGCCATTATAGTTTTGATACTTCAGAAAAGGGATACATAATTCATTTTTTAAATGTAGGAATCAGCCACACCTCAATATGATACACCTTGTTTCTGATATGACTCAAAGTGTTTGTTATCAGTTTAAAATTGACATTTTAGTTAAAAATATGTTTCACTCATTGAAAATCAAAAAAACTCTTATTGTATTGATAATTTATAAAAATTATTCATAAATAATTTTTTTACGTGTAGGAAGTAGTCTCACATCAAACCGAAACATGGTATGACCGGTATGGCTCAATGTGCGTGTTTCCAGTTTGAAATGACATTTTAGTAAAAAACACAAGTGACATACTCAAAACTGATAAAAAAATTTGGATTATTTTGATACTTTAGAACAATGATCCATAAGTCATTTTTGACATGTAGGAATCAAATGCACCTCGATTCGATGCAAATTGTGAATGATATGACTACAAGTGTTTCTTTTAATTTAAATTGACATTAATTTTAGTAAAAAGAACAAGTTATAGACTCAAAAATTGAGAAAAACCATTTTTATTATTAAGATACTTTAATAAAAAGATCCATAAGTCATTTTTGATGTGTATAAAACAAATATATCTCAATCTGATTCATTTTGTGACCGGTATAACTCTGAGTGTGTCTTTTTATTTAAAATTGACATTAATTTTGGTAAAAATGACAAGTGACATACTAAAAAATTAACAAAAACATTTGGACAGTTTTTTTACTTTATGAAAACAATCATTAAGTCATTTTTGATGTGTATGCATCTTATTCACCTCAATATTATGCACGGTGTGATCGATATGACTCCATGTGTGTCTTTTTATTTAAAATTGACATTAATTTTAGTAAAATGAACAAGTGACATACTAAAAACTAAGAAAACACATTAGGATTGTTTTTTTACTTTAGTAAAATGATCCATAATTTATTTTTGATGTGTATAAATCAAACTCACCTCAATCCAAGACACAATGTGATCAGTATGAGTCAAAGTGTATCTTTTTATTTAAAATTGACATTAATTTCAGTAAAAATGAAAGGTGACATACTCAAGACCAAGATAAAACATTCATATTGTTTAGATACTTTAGTAAAATGATTCATAAGTTATTTTTGACATGTAGGAATCATTCTCACCTAAATCTAATACACTGTGTGCCCGGTATGACTCCCAGTGTCCGATATCAGTTTAAAATTGTTATTTTAGTTCAAAACATGCATCACTAAATAAAACTAAGAAAATGTGCTCCAATTATATTGATAATTTATAAAAATGATTCATAATTCATTTTTGACATGTAGGTATCAGTCTCACATCAAACTGACACACAATGCGACCAATATAACCCAAAGTGTGCATTTTCCGTTTAAAATAATATTTTAGTAAAATGGAAAAATGACATAAACAAAACCGACCAAAAACATTCGGATTGTTTTTATACTTTATGAAAATGATCTATAAGTCATTTGTGACATGTATGAATAACTTTGAACCTCAATCTGATGCACAGTGTGACCAGTATGACTCAAAGTGCGTTTTTTTATTTAAAATTGACATTAGTTTTAGTAAAAAGAACAAGTGATATACTCAAAATTGATAAAATGCATTTGGATTGTTTTGATACTTTATAAAAACAATTCTTAATTCATTTTTGATGTGTAGGAATCAACCCCACCTCAATCTGATGTATGGTGTGACTGGTATAACTCCATGTGTGTCTTTTTATTTAAAAATGACATTAATTTTAGTTAAAATGAAAAGTGACATACTGAAAACTGAGAAAACGCATTTAGATTGTTTCAATAATTTAGGAAAACGATCCATAAGTCATTTTTGGCATGTAAGAATCAACCTCACCTCAATATGACGCATTGTGTCTCCGATATGAATCCAAGTGTGTTTTTTATTTAAAATTGACATTAATTTTAGTAAAAAGATCAAGTGACATACTAAAAACCTATAAAATTCATTCAAATTGTTTTAATACTTTAGGAAAATGATCCATAAGTCATTTTTGACATGTAGGATTCAACCCTACCTCAATCTACGGTGTGATCGATATGACTATAAGTGTGTATTTTTATTTAAAATTGACATTAATTTTTGGTAAAAAAGACAAGTGACATACTTAATACTGAGTGAATGCATTTAGATTGTTTTGATATTTTAGGAAAATGATACATAATTCATTTCTAGTGTGTAGGAATCGGTCACATCTCAATCTGATGAACCGTGTTCCCTATATGACACAAAGTGCCTCACATCAGTTTAAATTTGACATTTTAGTTCAAAACGTGTGTCACTCACTGAAAATAAAGCTAATGCATTCTGATTGTCTTGATAATTTAGGAAAAATATTCATAAGTCATTATTGATTTGTAGGAATCAGTCACACATCAAACGAACAGACGATGTGACCGGTAAAACCCAAATTGCGTGTTTTCAATTTAAAATGATGTTTTAATAAATATAACAAGTGATGTACTCAAAACTGAGAAAATGCATTCAGATTATTTTGATACTTTAGAAAAAAAATCCATAAGTCATTTGTGACGTGTAAGAATCACCTGCACCTCAATCCAATTTATGGTGTGATCGGTATGACTCCAAGTGTGTATTTTTATTTAAAATTGAC
This sequence comes from Viscum album, assembly GCA_963277665.1. Taxonomy (NCBI): domain Eukaryota; kingdom Viridiplantae; phylum Streptophyta; class Magnoliopsida; order Santalales; family Viscaceae; genus Viscum; species Viscum album. Next base: position 1,110,018,301 of record OY728128.1, on the reverse strand, counting down.
ATTTTAGTAAAAAACACAAGTGACATACTCAAAACTGAGATAACACATTCAGATTGATTGGATACTTTAAAAAAACGACCCATATGTCATTTTTTGATGTGTAGGAATCATCTGCACCTTAATCTGATACATGGTGTGCTCGGTAGGACTCAAAGAGTCTGTTATCGGTCTAAAATTGATATTTTAGTTCAAAATGTGTGTCAATCACTAAAAACTGAGTAAATGCACTTGAACTATCTTGATACTTTAGGAGAACGATTCATAAGCCATTTGTGACATATAAGAATCTGTCTCATGTAAAACGGGCACACGATTGACCAATATGACTTAAAGTTCATGTTTGCAATTTAAAATGAAATTTTAGTAAAAAAGACAAGTGACATACTCAAAACTGATCAAAAGTATTCAGATTGTTTCGATAATTTAGAACAACGATCCATAAGTCATTTTTGATGTGTAGGAATCCGCTCCACCTCAATCTGACGCACGGTGTGACCGGTATGACTCTAAGTGTGTTCTTTTATTTAAAATCGACATTTTATTAATGTATTCTTTCATATTTATGTTTAATTTATTTCTTTATAGTATTACTAACATAAGACTTGTTTACTCATATAGGTGGATCCTTCTGCTCAAATTGGGAGGTTTGTTCAGCAATTGATATAATGGTTCAACTTTTTTGAGAGGGGGTTGTGGGTGCCAAAGATAATGAAATATTCATGTTTTTAAATTTTTGTGGATAGTAATTGCAAATGTAATTATACAAAATATTATTTGGAATGTATATAGTGGTGTTTTTTTATTTGTGGTGTAAATTTTATTTTAATTAAATTATGTATTTGCACACAGGTTACATGTGTATTTGATGCAGTGTGATGTTATTCAAACAACACATTGCAGCGGGTGAACTTTTATCAGCGCTATTTTCAGCATTGATAAAGGGTCCCTCTTTAACGGTACAGAGAATGACAACACTTTTCCTTTGTAAAAATTTAGAAGGGCGCGGGGGGAATAGAAGGATAATTTTTTTGGGGGATTTTTGAAAAAAAAAATTCCTAAAAGGGATAGGGCTTGTGGTATTTTTAAAAATGGGTCCGAGATGCGTGAACCCCGTTCACGCATCCCCGATCCCGGGAAGATGCGTGAATGGGGTTCACGCATTTTCAATTCGAGCGAGATGCGTGAACCCCGTTCACGCATCATGCAGGAAGTTTTTTAATAGTTTTAAAAAAAATTATTTTTGTTTTGTTTTGTTTTGTTTTGTTTTGTTTTGTTTTGTTTTGTTTTGTTTTGTTTTGTTTTGTTTTGTTTTCTTTATATATATATATATATAACAAAAAAAATAGCAGAATTTATCCGCTATTTAAAATCCAGCAGCACAGCCATTACAGCAGTCTGGATTCTGACAGAAACTCTCACCCAGGACTCCCTTTTATAAGACGGCTTGCCATGAAAATTATTCTGCATTTTCGATGTGGATACAGGTTCTTCCAAACCTGCACAGCACATTCTGCATTTCCAATGTGGGATTCTATTTTAAGTACGTGACTTTGAAAGAGTATAAAATATAGACTATAAGACTAATATAAATGAAATTTTAAACATTGATTAAACATATAAGAAATAGTTGAAAACAAAAATAATTTCATAAAAAATGTTGATCAAAAATAAATTATAACCATTCAAAACCATCAAATTGAAACTTAAAAATGTTTTACGTATTTCAAGTGCGTGACTTTGAAAGACTATAAAATATAAACTATAACACTAATATAAATGAAGTTTTAAACACTGATTGAACATATAAGAAATAGTGGAAAACAAAAATAATTTCATAAAAAATGTTGATAAATAATAATTTATAAGCTTTCAAAGCAACCAACATGAAACTTAAAAATGTTTCAAATACGTGTCTTTGAAAGACTATAAAATAAAAACTATAAGACAAATATGAATGAAACTTAAAACATGAATTAAATATATAAGAAATAGTTGAAAATAAAAAGAATTTTGTAAAAAATGTTGATGAAAAATCATTTACGAGCTTTCAAAACCACCAACTTGAAATTTAAAAACATTTCAAATACGTGGCTTTGAAAACCTATAAAATAAAAACTATAAGACCAATATAAATGAAAATTAAAACATGGATTAAACATATAATAAATAGTTAATGAATAATTAGTTAATTAGCAATATCATTATTAATTAGTTAATAATTAGTTAATTAGTAATATCATTATTAATTATAGAATAATTAATTAGTTAATTTGTAATATAATTATTAATTACACATTAATTAATTAGTTAATTAGTAATATAATTATTAATTATACAATAATTAAGTATTTAGTAAGTAGTATAATTATTAATTATATAATAATCATTAGTTAATTAGTAAATTAGTAATATAATAAATAATTATAATTATTCATTACAATTATTAGTTATTAATTATTAAAAATTAATTATATAATAATAAATTAGTTAATTAGTAATATAATTATTAATTATATAATAATTAACTAATTAATTATTATATAATTAATTTTTAATAATTAATAAAATAGTTAATGAATAATTAGTTAATTAGCAATATAATTATTAATTATTTAATAATTAGTTAATTGGTAATATCATTATTAATTATATAATAATTAATTAGTTAATTTGTAATATAATTATTAATTACATAATAATTAATTAGTTAATTAGTAATATAATTATTAATTATACAGTAATTAAGTATTTATTAAGTAATATAATTATTAATTATATAATAATTCATTATTTAATTAGTAAATTAGTAATATAATAAATAATTATAATTATTCATTACAATTATTAGTTTTGAATTATTAATTGTTAATTATATAATAATTAATTTTTTAATTAGTAATATAATTATTAATTATATAATAAAGAATTAGTTAATTGGTAATGTAATTATTACTTATAATTAGTAATATAATTATGAATTATAATTACTAATATAATTATTATTTATAATTAGTAATTATTATTTATATAATAATTAATTAGTTAATTAGTAATATAAGTATTAATTATACAATAATTAATTAATAATATAATTATTAATTATAATTATTAATTATAATTATTAATTAGTATAAAATTAATAATTAGTATATAATTAATAATTAATATTTATAATTAATAATTATAATTAATAATTATAATTAATAAATATATTATTAATTAATTATTGTATAATTAATACTTATATTAAAAATTAACTAATTAATTATTATATAATTAATAATTTCTAATTATAATTAATAATTATATTACTAATTAACTAATTCTTTTTTATATAATTAATAATTATATTACTAATTAACAAATTAATTACTATATAATTAACAATTAATAATTAAAAATTAAAAAATTTAATGAATAATTATATTACAAATTAACTAATTAATTATTATATGATTAATAATTAAAAATTATAATTAGTAATTATATTACTAATTATAATTAATAATTACATTATTAATTAACTAATTAATTAGTATATAATTAATAATTAATAATTATAATTATTAATTAATTATTTTATAATTAATACTTATATTACTAATTAACTAATTAATAATTAGTTAATTAATAACTAATAATTATAATGAATAATTATAAAAAATAATTATAATTACTAATTATATTACAAATTAATTAATTATTTATTTATTTATTTTTAATTAATAATTATATTACAGAATAACTAATGTATTATCATATAATAAATTATACTACCAATTAACTAATTAATAAATAACTAATTAACTAATTATTAACTAATTAATAATTACTAATTAACTAATTAATAACTAATTAATAATTATATTACTAATTAACTAATTAATAAATAACTATTTCTTATATGTTTAATCCATGTTTTAATTTTTATTTATATTGGTTTTATAGTTTTTATTTTATAGGTTTTCAAAGCCACGTACTTGAAACCTTTTTAAGTTTCAAGTTGGTGGTTTTGAATGATTATAAATTATTTTTCATCTACATTTTCTACGAAATTCTTTTTATTTTCATGTATTTCTTATATGTTTAATTCATATTTTATGTTTCATTCAAATTGGTCTTATAGTTTTTATTTTATAGTCTTTCAAAAACACGTATTTGAAACATTTTTAAGTTTCAAGTTGGTATCTTTGAAAGCTTATAAATTATTATTCATCAACATTTTTTACAAAATTCTTTTTATTTTCAACAATTTCTTATATGTTTAATCCATGTTTTATGTTTCATTTATATTGGTCATATAGTTTGTATTTTATAGTCTTTCAAAGTGACGTACTTGAAACAGAATCTCACATCGGAAATGCAGAATGTTCTGCGCAGGGAAGATAGCAGTTGAGTCCCACATCGAAAATGCATAAGGATTTTCAGGGTCAGCCCTCTTATAAAAGAGAGTCATGGATGAGGGTGTCTGTCAGAATCCAGACTGCTGTAACGGCAAAACTGCTGGATATTAAATAGCAGATAAATTCTACTGAATTTTTTTGTTTTGTTTATATATATATAAAACAATCTTCCCGGGGTCGGGGATGTGTGAATGAGGTTCACGCATCTCGGACCCGTTTTTAAAAATACTGCATGCCCTATCCCTTTTAGTCAATTTTTTTCTTCCAAAAACCCATTTAAAAAAATTACTCGGAATAGAAGCACGATTTTTTATGGTATTTTAAACCTATCCCTTTTATATAACTATTATTTTAAAAAGCTAAAAAAAACACTAGGGGATGGAGGGTGAGCTGGGAAGACTGGTGGGTAAAGGGCTGTGCCGGAGATTCTTCTGTTGATCCAAATATCTCAAAACATGTGGTGTGGAATGCAGAAGAGTTAATAATTATTGAGAAGAATGTCCTATAAAATGGAGGGATCCCTAGCCTGGAGGGGAGACACCGTTGCGAGTGGGAGAAAGAGATGGGGACATGGGGGAAGCTGGAGGTGGAGCTGGAGATCAAGGCCGGGACGGCCAAGTTTCACGACATGTTCAGCACCCGCCCCCACCACATCAATGGCATGACCCCCAGAATCCACGGCTGCGACCTCCACGACGGCGACTACAGCAAGCCCAACTCCCTCGTCTACTGGACCTATCTCATCGGTATCCTACCTTACATAGATCTCAGTCTCACTCTCTGTCTCTCTCTCCATTTCGATTTGTATATATGCAGATGGGAAGGCCGTGGGGGTGAAGGCGGTGGTGGAGGAGGTGGACGTGGAGAGGCACCGGGTGCGCTGGAGGGGGGTGGAGGGGCATCCGCTGGAGGACAACCGGAGCTTCCGGGTGGTGAAGGAGGCGCGCGGCGGAGATAGGCTGGCGTGGATCGTGGAGTACGAAAAGCGCCGCCCGGAGCTGCCGGAGCCGCTCCCCTTCCTCGACATGCTCATCCACGCCACCCGTGACATGGATTCCCACTTCATGGCCCACCCATGACGCCTTCCTCGTGGGATGGTGTTGATATGAGTTAATGAGTCCAGCTCCCAGTGGTTTCTAAATGAATAAAGGGACGCTGTTATGTAATATAAAAATAAATAAATAATCCATGTATGACTGGAATTATTTATGCATCGAAATTATTTTAAGACAATTTGTTTATGGGTTTATTGATTTTTTTTTTAAAAAAAATTGATGGTTGCATTTTATAAACATGCCTATTATGGTTTGGTGGTTTTTTTTTTTTTTTGGAATATACCTTCTATTAGAGTTTTTGTAGTGTGATAACTATTATGAATTTCATTACACATTCAAACAATATTTATATATATGTCTTTTATTTGAAATATAAAATATGCATATGCAGGACGTACGTAATATAAATGTCAGTATAAAAAGGGGTTAAAATACATGGCTCAATACTCCCAAGATAACCAATCTCCAATAATTGAGAAGGGATCATCAGGTAGAGCCAACTCCATCCCGAGCACTGCTAGCTGTGAGTCTCACCAAGCACCCACTCTACCACCATCACACCCATCAATATCACCATCTACCGATGCGTTGTGCATCTCGATGGACAATCACCGAAGCTTCATCATATTGTAGAATTTTTTAGCAACAATATAACTAAAAATTAAATCAAGAATAAGAGGGACATTTATGGATCAAAATTAAATGAAGAATAAGGGAGTTTCACTACCACAAATCGGTGGTGCGCCTCCTTTTATCTAAACAGAAAGCGGTAATAAAAGTCTCATCGTTATCAACGCCAGCTAAAAGCGCTGATAAATGTAAAATTTATGGGCGCTAAACAAAACGGTGATAAAAGTTAATTTTATCGGCGCTATTCTTAGTGGTGATAAAAGTTTTTAATAAAAAATATTATTAATATATATATAATTATTATATTTATATTAAAAAATAATGTTCACTTAAATAAATTAATTAAAAAAACCCATGTTTATAATTAATATAAATATGGTATATTAATATTTTTTTATAATTCAAATATATATATATATATATATATAATGTTTTAAAAAAGTATTTATAGGATTCTAAATATATATATATATATATATATATATAATTATAAAATCATAATAACTTTTTTAAAATAATAAATATATTTTTATTGTATTTATAATTATATATTTATAATTATATATATAAATACTTTTTAAATATATTTATTTATAATTATAAACAATATATATATATATATATATATATATATAAATATTTGTCTCCAATGAATTGAGTCAGTATATATATATATATCATGACATGATGAAATTCATGGACATGTTTATGTTCATATATTGATATGCGTGGGTATAATTGACACTAGCTATGATCATAAGTTTATTTGTGGACATGATTGAGTTGCTATATATGTTCTAAATGTTAGATTACCTATTGTTATGATGACACATGCATGTGTTATATATTCATGACTCATTAAATGTTTATCAGCGTTATTATTCATGTTTCTATTTATGTGATGACTTGTTTTTTATGATCTATACTTTTCATTCATGTTATACCCATGAACTTATTTATGTTCTAATAAATAATTATAAAATTACAATATATTTATTTATTATATTTATAATTATAAATTTTTAATTATATATAAATACTTTTAAATATATTTATTTATAATTATAATTGTAAATAAATATATATATATTCCAATAATTATAAAATTACAATAAATACATTTATTATAATTTTATAAATATATATATTTATACATTAATATATATATATATATATATATATATATATATATATATATATATATATATGCCAACGAGCCTGTATCCAAGTGGTAAATGCTCATTCTTGGCATCCGGGAGGTCCTGAGATCAAACCTTATTAGGCACAGGTACTATTATCGTACTATGCAAGCGGTGACGTAGATGATGACGCAAACAAGTGGTGAGGTAGGCATGATGCTGGCAGACGATGATGCAAGCATGACACGGGCCTAATAAAAGCCTTTCGGGTTCTTATATAAATCAAACCCTAACAGAACTTTGTCGTCGCTCGCGCCTCAAGCTTTCGCATAACCAGAGCAATGCTGTCGCAACTGCCAGACCCTACTGCTGTCACCGATCCACATTCTCAATAAATTGATCTCTCCAAATCTAAGGTATGTGTGGATTTATCTAGTTTTCGCTTCCTACAATACTATTTTTTTCAATCACACCTCGCCTACACGCATTCACTTCTCGACGAACTGAACAAATAGCTCTCATCCTTGTTGTATATGTGCATGTCCTCCTCCTACTCCTCCTCTTGTCTTTGCTTTCTTGGCACCCTAGATTCGGATCCACTTGAATTAATTTTTTCGATTGGTCTCAATTCATTCGAATTCCCTTCCATCATCTCGTTTTTTGGAGAACCATTGGCATTATTTGGAATGATTTCATCTCTCTTCACCCTGCTTCGATCTATTGGTTTCGATGGATGCCCATTAGCGATCCGTGGTAAGGCCTTCTATTCTACTTGGTTATTTTCATCCATTCCTCTACCAAGGATCCACTATAATGGTGTGTTTTTTGTTTTTTGTTTGAGTTGGTCTAGATTTTGATGATACTTGGGTGCAGTGTGGGTTGATGAGATATTTGAGGTCATGTTGTGGGGAGATAATGTGCATTTGTGATGCGGGGGATCATATGGTTGGTATGTGTCTATGTTGTATGGTTGCGCTGTGTGGTTGGTCAGCGGACGTGTTGTGGGTAAGCGAAGATGTGGTTGGTATGAGTTTGTGCTTTGGGGAGACAATGATATGGTTGCTCTATAGTCGTGCTATGGTGTGGTGATGTGATGTCGTGTTATGTGGTTGATGAGATGAGAGGGTTTGCATTTTTCTATATGCTCATGTAGTGATGTAATAACTGGCTAATAATGTTTAAATGGCATGGGATGACCTAATAAAACTAATTATGAAATTTCAATAATGAAAATCATTAAAAATATAATTTATTTTTTAATTTACAACGCACTAGTGTATTTTATATAGTTCATTACAAATATCATTCTCTCTATAGAAGAGTTTTTCATAGATATTTTGAAGGATGCAAATTCCATATATATAATATTGTTATTTTATAATTTTTTATTAATGATACAATGAATATAGTTTCAATATCCATAATTCATAGAAAACTCATTTTATATTAAATGAATTATTTTTTCACAACAACCATTTTTCTATTAAAGTATTTTATATGCATTTAATAAGGAAAAAAAATAATAATTAGTTTATAAAACCTCTATTGGATTTAGAAAAAATATAGGAAGCACTAAAAATGCATGGTATGAAAATGTATTTTGACATATTCAAAGTGTTTCAATTTTATAATTTTATAATTTTATACAATTTTAAATTTATATACTTTTATAAATTTTATAGTATATCATATTATACTGATATAATTTAATAATAATTTTTTACTAAATATTCATACTTTTATAGTTTTACTCATTTATAAAATTATATAATTTTTATAAATTTTATAGTATATCATATTTACATATATAGTTTAAATATAAAGTTTTATTAATTATTTATACTTTTATAATTTTCTAGATTTATAAATTAATATAAAATTATATTTTTATTCCTTATAAATTATTATACTGTTATACTTTTATAAATTTTACTTGTATATATTATAATTTTATACCTTTATAAATTTGTAAAACTATATACTTCTTATAAATTATGTATGCTTTTATAGAATATATGAACTTTTATACAGTTTTATAAAAATGAGAGAGGTCAATGAATGAAGAAGATATTGAATTTCTTACCTTTAATCTCATATAGATTTATCTCAATATATAATGAGATAAAATCATTGAATAATGATGGAAAACCCTTAGAATTTCTGCATAAAAATGAAAATTCAGCCAAAGATGTTTTAGGGTAATTAATGGGTGTTTAAGGATGAGAGAGGGGGTTTAAAATTGATAACACATAACAAAAACATATCAGTATAGTTTTTATGTATTGAATAAAAATAGTCTTGTATAGTTAACACACATGGATAACTAATCATGGTTTGGATTTTGTAAAGTTACATTACCCATTCCTTGACCAAGAAAGGTTTGAAAATCATGCTCATAAATTATTCTTGAGCCAAATACTATTTGAAATTTTTATTCCAAGGTAACCACCCTATTTCATGTTCAGCGACATACTCAAAATTTTATTCTAATATCATTATAATTTTCATCTTAAACATTTAAATTTTAAATGAATGATAGGTCATTGGACTAACAAATTATTTATTTATATACCCACACCACACTATTATAGTGATAGTGGGTCGAACCTAAGGGAATGTGAGGAATGAGTTGGTGTCAGTCAGTCAGTTCCTTATTTTAAAGAAGCACTACTACAAAACTAGGTTATCCAGCACTAGATAAAAGCACTGTTAAAGACCCTATTTTTCAGCGCTAAAAAAGCATTGTTAAAGGGGGACCTTAAATTAGTGCTTTTTTAGTAGCAGTGATAAACCCCCCCTCATCAGCGCTTTTTTAGTAGCGTTGATAATGGTATGCTTCAAAAAAATATTTCATTAAAAATAATATATTAATATATAAATATATTATATATTGATATAAATATAATATATATATTTTTAAAATATGTTTTAGATAAGGTAAATAAACATTTACACTTAATATATATAAGATATTTAGTGAAAATGGCTTATAAAATAATCTAAAAAATAAGTTTAATTAATAATTTGATTATTATTACCAAGTAATAGTCATTTAATATCAATTTGAAGATAAAAAAAATAAAAAAATAATAAAAGATCTAAAATAAGTTGAAATCGTAACTCAAACATCAAATGACCATAACTTTTGATCTGGGTGTCCATTTGGACTCTACCATATATAAAATCGAAGCCTGTGATGAACTCTATGCCCTTTGTGACATAGGTAAACCACTATCACATTTTTTTATAGAAAAATAACTCAAAAGGCCACCAAAACCGAGTTTTTAGTGGGGGTGCCCCCCAATTTTGTAACATTCGATGGATTTTCAGCCTTGATTAAGGGGGTATTATTGATTTTTTTACTGAATTTATTCCTAGGTCTTACATTCATATTGATATTATGGTTTTGAAATTTTATCATTTTCACAATTTAATTTTATTTAAAAATAAATATATGCTTGTTTTCTTATATTTTCTTACAATAAATCACTTATATAAATACATATATCAACATATTTATGTAAAAATGTATATTCTAATATATATAAATCAATTCATATTTTAAAATGTATTTAAAACAATATCTAAACATTTTTTATGTTATAAAAATATATTTATAATGTTTATATGTACACATATGTGTGTATTAATAAACATATATATATTTATATTATATTATTGTATATGTAAATGAATATAATATATAATATATTTAAATAAATATAAGTATATATGTATATATATCACACACACACATATATTGTATAAATGTATTTAAAAAAAATTATATATATATATGTGTGTGTGTGTGTGTGTGTGTGTGTAAAAAATATATATGTAAATGTATATATATAAATAAACAAAAATATCATTTAACAGACAAAAAAACAATAGGGTGTAGTGGTAAAGGCGTTCCATTTTCGAAGGAGAGGTAGAGGGTTCGAATCTAGGAAGGCTCACATGAGGTTGGAAATTTACAAAGCACTAATAAAAGGGGTGGTGGGGTGAAAAGCGTTGATAAAGGTGGGGGAGCGCTATTAAAGGTGTCGTGGAAGCACTGATAAAGGGGTCGAGCTCATGGATGTCTGGAAAAACATAATTTTACCCCTTTTAACACCACCACCTTTATAAGTGCTAAAAAACACTATTAAAGGCCCCCTTTAACAGTGCTAAAAAAAGCTCTGTAAAGGGCCCTTTAGCAATGCTAAAAAGCGCTATTAAAAGCTTCGAACTTTTAACCACACTCTGATTATCAATGATTTTTTAGCACTGATAAAGGCCTATTCTAGCACTTTTAAAAGACATTTTTTTAGTAGTCAAGCCTCCACCGACTCAAATCCACTACCTCAAATCTAATCAAATTCTAGAAATTCCACTACTACCATGTGCACTGGAATCAGATCCAAGCAAAAAGAACATGAACACATATGTAGTTTTAATTCAACCTTCAAGTGGATTCCCAAATGCTTCCAAATGGAATCTATTTTATTTTTCAATAGATTTTTTTAAAATTATTTAAATTATAGAATTATAAAATCTATGTGTTAGTCTGTTGTCTTCCTTTTACTCTTTTCGATTTTTAACCTATAATCAAATTATTCATATCACAGTTCACCAATAATCATTTATAGCCCAATAAACCTTCTCAATTTTTGACACAAAGACAGGTTTACTCAATTATCCATCTTCCCTGAACTTAAAAACCATTCAAAAACACTAGGAATTTTTTTTCATTTTCTGTTATTTATCAGACTCACACAAATCCCTTATTCAAATGACCCATCTTAGTCTACCATAACCTAACACTGGAAACCTTATCCTTCACTTAGCATTATCTTCACCTTCTACATAATATAGATTGATAATAACACAATGGAAAGGGAAATCAACTAACTCTATCCAACCTATATAATATTCTTCATAACCTCACTCTTGAAAAAGGTGAATTAATGTTTAACCCCATTGCAATTCCTAAACCTACTTTGCATCCAACATCACCTTCATGGTTTAAATTTGGGGAGTCCCCCAAAACTACATCTTCACTCTGGTTTGGTTTTAGATTCTAAGGGGATGAGTCTCATGAAACAAAATGAAATAATAACTATTATCCTCATCATCTTCATCTCTTAAATAGTTATTATTTCATTTTGTTGCTAAGACCCATCCCCCATCTCTTCTGGATGAATTCAGAGGATAACACCTACCACCAGTGGAGTAATTATTTTCTTAAATTCATCTACCCATTTCCTTTAGAGCATGATGAAATTATTTGAAACATTCAAATGTTGGGTTCCACTTATTTAAAACTACCCTTTTTGTGTATTTATTTTTTAAACATTAATATCACCAAATCAAATAAGATGGATATGAATAGAGAATGGATGGATTTCAATCATATGATAAAAGAGTACGAATATGGGGTGAAAGAGTTTATGAAGTTTGAAAAAGATCATGCATATGACCCTTCTCAAATCCTTTATCTGTGTTTATGTTGTTGTTATTTAAGACTAATTAATCTAAAGGAGTTGGAAGAACATTTAATCTTTTACGGAACTGATCAAATATATAAATGTCAGAATAAACACATTGATAAAAGTGAATGTAGCTAATGATTGGGATAACACTGCATTTTATGGATCATCTAATATGATTAAAAGTGTAAAAAATGAAGAAAACTATATCAAGGATGTGATTATGGGTGTGAATGATGATGAAGATCATATTTACAAAATGAAAATGATAGTTGAAGATGAACTTTGTGATTGTCCAAAATTATTTGAGGAGTTAAAGAGTTGTTCAAAAATCCCATTGTATGTTGTTTTCACTAAATATACAGCATTTTTAGCCTTACTAAATCTATATAATTTAAAATTGGGCAATGAATGGAGTGATTCCAGTTTTACTAAACTACTTTCTCTCTTAAATGATATAATCCCAGAAGGTAATGAGCTCCCTAGCATAACATATGGTGCTAGATGAATGCTATGTTCAATGAGTATGATCTCTGAAAGAATACATGTCTTCCCAAATGAATGTATACTATTTAACAAGGACAAAAAATCACTTAAAGAATTCCAAAAGTGTGGTCCCTTTTGATACAATAAATATTAATCAGGCCCTATGAAAGTTGTATGGTACTTTCCAATCATTCCAATGTTTATGCACCTATATAAAAGTGAGGAGACTGCAAGGCAATTAATGTGGCACAAAGATACAAGAAATAAAAATGATAAATTTTATCACATGGTAGACTCTCCTCAGTAGAATAGAATTTATAATGAGTATCCTAAATTTGGAAAAAAAACTAAGAAACATTCATATTGTGTTCTCTATAGATGGAGTGAATCCTTTTTTGTTTTCAAAACAACACTCATAGAACATGGTCGTTTATATTGGTAAATTATAACTTACCACCATGGTTATGCATGAAATTAAAATACATTATGTTATCTATGATTATATCATGACCAAAACAACTGATTAATTAAATTGATGTTTATTTGTCTCAATTGATTAAATATTTGAATTTATTGTGGGATTGAGGTGTTACATTATACGATGCTTATAGAAATTAAGATTTTACATTAAGATGCACGTTGTTTGGAATGATAAATGAATTTAATACTTATGGTGATTTTTCAGGATATAAAATTAAAGGAAATCAAGGGTGTCCCATTAATGAACAAGGTACACATTAAATTAGGTTGAAACATTCATCGAAGAATGTGATTCTCATACATTACATATTTCTACCCCGATGACATAAGTACCAATCTTGGATAACATTATTCGATGGAAGTTCAGAAGAATATACAACACCATCTCCACTAACAGGTGATTGAATGTTTGAGAAAGTAAAATATATGGACCCTGCTTTTGGTAAACCATTTTTGAAAAACCATACAAAAACTAATTGGAAAAAGAGATCAGTTTTTTTGAATTACCATACCAGAATTTTCTGTACAACAAACATTTTCTTGATGTTATTCATGTTGAAAAAAATTATATGATAGTGTAATTGACACGTTACTAAATGCATTTAGAAAAAAAATGATGGAATTTAGTCTAGGTTTGACATGGTTGAAATGGGAATACAGGAAGAGTTAGAACTAGTGAAGGTTAAAAAACAAACCTTTCTTCCTCTAGATGCTTACACTCTTTCCAGGCAAGAGAGATATAAGTTTTTCAACTTCTTGAATGATTTTAAGGTTCCAAAGGGACATCCATCAAATATTAATAATGTTGTGTTAATTAATGATTTAAAGTTAATGGTTTTGAAATCAAATTACTATCATGTTTTGATGCAGGATATAATTCTTATAGTTTTATGTTGCATTTTTTCCAAGAATTTCTGCCATAAATTAACCAATATCTATTTCTTTTTCAAATATATATATTGTAAAGTTATAGACCCAATGAAATTTCCAACCATGGAAAAAGACATTTTCATCATATTATGAGAATTAGAAATGTTATTCCCTACCAGAATTATTTGATATGGTGGTTCACTTGATGATTCACTTGGTGAGAGAGATTTTACTATGTGGACTTATACATTATATATAGATATACCCCATTGAATGGTATCTGAATATTTTTAAAGGGTATGTCTAAAATCGATTTTGGTTATAGGGTTATACTGTGGAGAAATATATTGTTGTGTAAGACATTGAATTTTGTACTAATTACCTTTTTCGATGTGGAAAGCATTGGTCTACTGAAATATCGTCACATTGGATAGCTTGTGAGTAAAGGAATTTCTGGAATAGATGTTGTCACAATCAATATTACAGATCAAGAGTAGTCCCACCTATACATTTTTCATAACATTTTATAAGTTTCCCTTAATTTTGAAACCCAAAAAGAAATTATTAGGCATTTAAATCCCTAAAGGGATGAAATATGAAAATCAAATACACATAATCAACATTTAATATGATGGTTTCAAGGCTTTATTTTTAAGGAGATAAATGAAAACCTGGATTCAATTTCAGAACAACTTTGATGGCTAGCTAGAGGACCAAGCATGTATGTATTATATTAGAATGGTTATGTAATTAAGGGTTATACATTTTACAAAAATGAACATAATTAAGGTATTACCATGATAAATAGTGGAGATACACTTGTGGCTGAAGCGATGCATGTTTTTGGTACTAAGGAATGAAATCTAATTTATGAGAATATGTCATACTTTTGCATTATCAAAAAAATAACTCATTTTTCTAAACGATTCTATAGTACTCGAAAAAATGGAAAAATATTGTGGTTATTATGTTTGTAAATTTATGAGAGAGATCATATTCCATAAAAAAACTAGAATCCCTGAAGAGGTATTTTCAAATATAATTACTATTTTATTTAAAATATTTATTAATCCTTTGTGTATTTATATTTTTTCAGTACTACTATGACTGTAAAAAATTATTATATTCACAAGATGATATATATTTTTTTATAAATGAATGTCCAACATACATGATGGAAGAATGTACACATATATCATGATGATGTGACTTCCATAAAACTAATGGATTTTTTCATATTTTTGTTTAATTTCTTTCTTTTTAGTATTAATAGAATAAGAATTATTTTCTTATACAAGTGGATTTTTATTTTCAAGTTGGGTTGGTTTGTTCGAAGCTATACATGCTTGTGAGAGATTGGATTTAATAGCTTCAATTGAGAGTTCAACGAGATGGTAATTTTTTTTTTAATATACTATTTTTTTCCTCATAATATTATCTATTATCTACTATATTAAAATAATCTAATTTAAATGTTTGAATACCCATTTAGGCAATGTCTTCCTCACAAGATGATGTTACCAATCCCATGGAAGAACATACTATAACAATAGAATCCCTTTTAGAATATGTAAAGGTAATGTTACGATATACTTTCTCTATTTTACTAAAAAAATATATAATGAAACACTAATTTAATTTTCATTATTCCTTATAGATTTTATTTATTTTAGAATATTTTTTTCCATATTTCATGCCTTTATACACCAAAACATACACAAAATTCTTCTCCACCAAAAACTTGTCATCCCTATAGTGTTGGCATTTATCACCTTCCTTTAAGTTCCCTCCACTACATTTTTCAGAAGAACAATGATGCTGCCTCTTCTCAATCACAAAGGTAATATTGATTTTTTTATAGTAATATAAATATTCATATAATTTATTTATTTTTTCATATTTATGTTTAATTTATTTATTTTTAGTATTATGATATAAGAATTGTTTTTTTATACAGGTAAATTTTTTATTCGAGTTGGGGTGGTTTGTTCAAAGTTACTCAAGTTCATTCGAGACTGCAACTGAGATAATGACAACAAGAAAATGGGTTAAGAATTTATATAACCATCATGAAAAAGTGAGTTTCTAATAATTATTTAATTTGTTTTTTCATCATTTTATCTACTATATGTAAGTGAATTTTCTTATCATTTTCATTTAATAATTATTTAGTTTTTTTTCACATATCTTTTTGAAAGTCATATTTTTCTTTCAAGTATCTACAAAAAGACAAAAAATAAATGACATGTTATTTTATTCTAATGTTACCATGATTTCTATTGGATTTCTTTACTGAACTACAACACTGCATATTGAGTAGACATTCTTAGCTAAATTTGTTTTTCATCCAAAAACATCGAATCAATATGCAGTGTTGGAAATTTGACAAATAAAGTTAATGTAAAGTGTGATAAAATTTACATTTGATATTTTTTTGAGACTTTGGGATGTGTAGGAATCAACCAAACCTCAATCTAACACACGGTGTGACAGGTATGACTCCAAGTGCTTCTTTTTATTTAAAATTGACATTAATTTTAGTGAAAAAGACAACTAACATACTCAAAACCAAGAAAACACATTTGGATTATTTTGATACTTTATGAAAACAATCCATAAGTCATTTTTTACATGTAGGAATTATTCGAACGTCGATCTGATACACGATGTTCCCAGTATGACTCAATGTTTCCATTATCAGTTTAAAATTGACATTTTACATTAAAATGTGTCACTCACTGAGAACCAAGAAAAAACTCATTAATTATCTTGATAATTTAGGAAATTTATTAATAAGTCATTTTTGACATTTAGGAATTAGTCTCACATCAAACTGACACATAGTGTGACCGTTATGACTGAAAGTATATGTTTCCACTTTAAAATGACATTTTAGTAAAAACGACAAGTGATGTACTCAAAATCAAGAAAATGAATTTAGAATGTTTTCATACTTTAGTAAAATTATCCATAAGTCATTTTAGATGTGTATGAATGATACTCACCTAAATCTGAATCATGGGGTAACCATCATGAATCCATGTGCATATTTTTATTTATAGTTGACATTGATTTTAGTAAAAAAAACTGACATACTCAATTTGAGAAAATGAATTTAGATTGTTTTTATACTTTATGAAAATGATACATATGTAATTTTTGATGTGTAGAAATCATTTTGAAATCAATATAATACACTTTGTTCTTGGTATGACTCAAAGTGTTCGTTATCAGTTTTAAATTGATATTTTAGTTTAAAAATGTGTCAGTCACTCAAAACTGAGAAAATACATTCAGATTGTCTTGATAATTTAAGAAAATGATTCAGAATTCATTTGTAACATGTAAGAACTAGTCTCACATAAAACTGACACACGATGTGACCGGTGTGACTCAAAGTCCATGTTTCTAGTTTAAAATGATATTTTAGTAAAAAAAACTGACATACTCAAAATCGAGAAAACACACTCAAATTGTTTTGATACTTTAATAAAAATATCCATATGCCATTTGAGATGTGTAGGAATTAGTTTCACCTCAATATGATGTAAAATGTAGCATCTCACCCCTCCTCATTAGCTTGAGAAGGTGTAAGGACATTACTTGACCTTAAGCGACATCTCCATGGCACCAAAGGCTGAAAATAAATTCCAGGGGATTCATTAACATATGGGGGATGATTTTCCCTTTGAAGATTAAACAACCTGACCAAACATGCCATAAAAAATAACCACTAAATGATGTATGATAATAATGTAAAACAACCCATGATATTACCATTGATATCAAAACCAAACTACAACAAAGTGCCACAACAAAAGATAATGAACATCAAAGTGAAAAATGGAAGACAAAGACAACTAAACTCAATGAAAACCCAAATAACTCCAAATCTACAACATTATACATGATCAAACTCCACAAAATAGCCCAAGTATCATGATACACCACTAAATAAGTGTGATACTTTACCTTTTCTTATGTCCCAGTAAACGATATCTGCAAAAGCACCAAAGTTCCAAAGAAGGGGTGAGTGATGAAACTCAGTAGGTTTTCCCCAAATGACTTACCTACTCACACCACTAAGATAGAACATGTTATCACATTTATATAAAACAATTTATATAAAACAATTGAAAACAGTTTATATAAATCCAAGAATTATTAATACCAAAATAGTTTCAAAGGAAATGAAACCAAATAATACTTTAAACCATTTCACATTCCTTTTTGGCATACCCATTCCATGATTCACCACACACCCACACATTCATTATTCTCTGATAGTTCCAAGATCATGAGCGGTTTCTTGTCCATCCACTAATTCATCATAAATGGCTAATCTTCTTATACCCTAATGACACAAGCCTCTTATTCAAGGTCACATCCCTTTGTACCCTAATGTTACACACCCGTTATTTAGGGTCACATTGAAAGAATGAACTCACACAACCAATGTATTCCAAAACCATTTCAAACCAGCCAATTCAAACCATTTCAATAAAATCATTCTTTTATTGAAAACCTTTCAAACAAACCATTTCAATAAAAAACAATAAAACCATCATTTTATTGACAATATATCAATTAAACCATTAACCAAAAAACCAGAAAATTTATATTTTGAAATCAACATTTTAAAATCAATAAAAAAGAACATTGCACAACCACTTTCCACAATTCCACAATTTCACCAAAAATCCATAAAATCCTTGAACCATCACGAAAGAGGGTTTTTACCATGATTTCAACAAAAATTTCATAATCAATTTCAAGAAATTTAACCAATTTGAATCTAATCCTTCAAGTTCCTGGAAGATGAGTTGAGAGTGAATCCACCTACCTCAGGAATTATGGAGATAACAAAGAATGACATGAAATGCCCACAGAACTGGGTTAAATCTTCAAAAACCCATCTTAGATCTCTTCCCATATAATCAAAAAGACCAAATGTAACCATGATTGGAATAAAAAATATTATATCTATCTATAGAAGGCTATATATAAGAAATTGAGAGAGGGGGGAAAGTAGATCTAAGAAAAACCATCAAAAACTACCATAAATGATCACTTACCACAAGAATCGGGCTTCGATGCACCAAGAAACACCTCCTGATCACTACTAATTCGATGTGGAAAGAACCCACAACATTTTGGAGGAAAAAATATCAATTTAGAGTCGATTTGGAGAAAAAAATAAGGATTAAAATTTAATCCTAGCCCAAATCCACTTTTTTTAGGATCTTGTTTTTAAAACATGCATAGTTAGTCACATAGTTAGGCAAAATCATGAACTAACCATGCACCATACACTATCTCAAGGAGGATATTTCCTATTTGGCCTACATGATTAAAAAAACTATGCACCATCTATACAAAATCTCATTGTTCTACTTTTCACAATTTCACCTATCTGACCACAAGGTTTGGACAAACCATACGCTTACTAGTGCGCCTTCCCCTTAACCCCTATTTCACTATGCATGGTTTTTTGTAGGAGTTTCATGGTTTCCACAAACCATTCTCAAATTGTGCACATGTAAAAAATCCCCAAAAACATTCCAAAAATTTTCCCAACCCTCCCAAACATCACCCAACAACTTTATATATGTTAAAATAATAATTGAAAGGTTACTTACTTGAAACCAAGGGTGCTAAATTCTCCACACCATTGGCCTGTCCATCCACAGAAAGTTGAAAACCACTGTTTTCTTGAAAGATTTCAGGCCATTGTTCGATAATTTCCTTCTCTCATTCCTAAGTCTCTTCTTAAATCTGGCCATGTTTCTACAAAACCCTCACTAGAACGATGCTTTTCCCATGAAAGAATTTCTCTTACCTATCCAAAATCCTACTAGAATATGCACCAATGAAGCATCTGAATCAAGGTCAACGTGATCCCATCGAATCACATGGTCAAGATCAAGATAATACTTTTTCAAATGAGATACATGAAACACATTATGCACAATACTTAACTATAGTGACAATGCTATCTGATATACCACCTCTCCAACTCATTCCAGTATCTCAAAATGACCAATGTATCTAGGATATAACATACCCTACATCCCAAAATGATGATTCCCAAGCCTTGGAGATATCCTCATGAACACATGATCACTCACATTGAACAAAAATGACTGAAAAAGGTGATCTACATATGTTTTTTGGAAACTTTGAGTCATCTCTATATGTTTCTTGATCAAATTAGTCTTATCCAATGTTTCTTAGAAAAGGTTCAGTCCAATTAGTGAAGTCTCGCCTATTTCCACCCAAAAAAGTGGAGAAATACAAGGACACTCATACAATGCTTCAAAAGAAGCTATATATATTGAGGCTTGATAACTATTGTTATATGAGAACTCCACCAATGGAATCTGCTCTTCCCATGAGCTACCAAAAATCCATTACACAAGCCCATAACATGTCTTCCAACATTTTTATCATCCTTTCAGATTGGCCATCCATCTAGAGATGATACACCATACTCATAGTCAACTGCATTCCAACAGATTTCTATAAGGATTTTTAGAAATGATATGTAAACCTCATATCTCTATCTAAAACTATCGAAACTAGTACACCATGTTTCTTTTCCACTTCTCAGATATAGATTTTGACAATTCCTCTACCATATGAGATTCAAAAATAGGGATTAAATGTGCCAAATTTGTGAGTCAATCCACTATCAACCATATGAAATCATGTTTTTGAACCATTATTGGGAGACCTATTACAAAATCCATATCTATATTCATCCATTTCCAAACAGGAATAGGCTGAGACTGCAATATACCTATTGTTCGTTGATGCTCTGCCTTAATTTGCTGATAAGATAAGCATCTCAAAATGAACTCAACCAACTTAATTTTCACATAGACCCACCAAAAATGTTCTTTCAGCACCTTCTAAATCTTCTGTATTCCAAGATGAACAACCAATATTGAATAGTGGTAAGCATGAAGAAGTTTTTCCTGAAAATACATAGGTACGACCATCCGATTCTGATACCAAAACACTGAACTCTCATCTAACTTAAATCACTCAATGGTCTCCCAACCATTTAGTTTTTCCTCATAGAAACAAATTCATAATCGAACATCTGTTCCTCTTTATCCATCTCCACCAAATAAAAAACAAACGAAACTAGAAAGAAAACCATAAAATTACCTCAGTCTTTACATTATAAGTTCATGTATTCTATCAATGACATCAACTTCCACTAATCTGAAGCCTCTTTTTCCAACTGATAATAATAATTTATGCTTAATTCATCTGCCACCAAATTTCCTTTACTTGGCGTATACATCAAGTCAAAGACAAACATTTGAAGATACTCCATCCATATTCTTTTTCTCAGATTCAAATACCTTTGTGAGAAAATATTTTTCAAGATCTTATGATTCATAAACACTATGAATTTATCACCAAAGAGGTATTGATGCATTGATTTTAAAGCATGGACTACAACAGATAACTCAAAATTGTTTTTTGGGTAATCCTTCTCATGAAACTATAACTGTCTTGAGCCATAAGTAACAACGCGATCTCCCTTCATGAGAGAACATCCCAACTCTGATCCCGAAGCATCACAATAAACCACGTACCCTTGTCCTGGTTCTGGTAAAATCAAGATTGGTGCTGATGTAAGGTGAAATTTAAGCTATTGAAAAGAATTATGACATCATAAATTCATTTTAATGGAGAATTATTCCTTGTTAAAGATTTCATTAGTGAGGCTAGTCATATAAAATAATGAAAAAAGCACCAGTAATAACCATTTAGGCCATGGAAGCTATGTATATAGAATAAATTCTTTAGTGGTTTATAAGAGATAACATCCTCTATCTTTTTTAGATCCACAAAAAAACCACTTTTATAGATTACATGGACGAGGAAACATACATCTTGTATCCAAAAATCACACTTTGATAATTTGGCATACAAACAATGATCTATCAAGATTCCCAAAACTGTATTTAAGTGTTGGTCATGCTCATCCCTTGTCCTTGAATACACCAATATGTCTTCCACAAACACCACCACATAAGAATCCAAATATCTATAGAATATCATATTCATCAATTCTATAAAGACCAGTTGTTCATTAGTGAGACTGAAAGGAATTACTACATATTCATAATGTTCATATATACTTCTAAATGATATTTTTGGAATATCCTCCTTCTGAACCCACAATTGATGATATCTTGATCGAAAGTTAATCTTAGAGAAACACAAATCTCACATTAATTGATTAAATAGATCATCAATGCATGGAATTGGATATCAATTCTTAATCATAATTTGATTAAGCTTACTACAATCCATACATTTCCAAAGAGTTCCATCTGTTTTTTTGACAAAAAATCAGTACTGCCCCCAGAGATGTACTCAGCCAAATGAACCATTTTCTTTCCAACTCTTCCTAATACACATTAATCTCCCTTAATTATATTGGTTTCATCTGATAAGACAAAAGGGAAATAGTACTAGTCCCTAGAAGGAGATAAATCATAAACTCCACTTCTCTTGTGGGTTGAAACCCTGAGAAAATTTTAGGGTAAAATCCTGAAACTGATAAAAAACCATTTTAAAACTATTATTCTCAATATCTTTCATTGATGCCAAAGTCAATGCTACCAACTGGTACAAGATCATTCCAACTATTGGTGCCGAAAATCCCATGGCACCTTCCATTACACTACAGTCTCCCCTAAAGAGATTCTTAATGAAATCATCAGTCATAAAACTGACCCTTCAAGTATAATAGTCAATGTGATCCTTGAACGTTTTCAACCAATCCATACCCATGATTATGTCATAGAACTCCATCTCAAGCACAGAGAAATATAATATCAACTCAACTCCATCAACAGTTTTACAACATACTATACACATAAAGGCTCAATATTCTCTTTAGCCAAGACGAGTTTTAAGTTTCAACATAGAGGGCCTCATCTCAACATTTAAACTCATAAAATCAATATCACAAGAATAAATAAAGTAATGGGATGCACCTGTATCAAAAAAATCTTTTATAAGGGTAGAATTGAAAATAATTATACCTCTCACCATCGATGTTCCAGATTGATCATCCATAATAACTGTATTAGCTCTATATAATTACTTTCTCACGACACTTTTTTCTTTATTTCCTTATTGAGATTTCCCCTATTGAGGAGTCATGGTATTCCTAGAATCACCATGGATTTCTCTATTCTAATAATTAGAGTTATTATACTTCCCTTGTCTAGTTGAATCATACGATGTTGGCGACACATGAGAAGTGTCCTGAACTCCTGAACTTGGATCACTACAACAATAGTGATAAATATTTCCCATCTGATTACAATTATGGCATGCTCTTGATGGTGTTGTACACTCTCACTTCATGTGGTCAAACGAAACACATTGGGAACATCCATCTTTGATCTTAGGTCTTAGAAAAAGGTTTACTGATCTAGCTATCTGATTCTGA
This sequence comes from Viscum album, assembly GCA_963277665.1. Taxonomy (NCBI): domain Eukaryota; kingdom Viridiplantae; phylum Streptophyta; class Magnoliopsida; order Santalales; family Viscaceae; genus Viscum; species Viscum album. Next base: position 1,109,994,283 of record OY728128.1, on the reverse strand, counting down.
GTCATTCATGTACCTTATAAATAGGCATCCCTTTTCATCTTACTCTCAACATTAGAGTTCTCACTATTTTCCATAGGTATCAACATGATCCCTCCACCCATAGCTCTTGAGAAGTACCATTATTCTACCATCACTCTATTGACCATCTATGTATAATCCTTAATACAAATAAAATCAATCTTTGAGCGAATCTCCTGCCTCAGTCCCAATTCAAATATGCATGCCTTCAAGGAAACATTAACAACTTCAGGTGAAAAGTAGACTAAATTCATAAATTTAGCCATATAATCTGTCACTATGAGGCTCTCCCACTTAAATATGAAAAATTATATCATTCTTATGATCCAGAACATATGAGGATAAAATATTTTATTGAACAATTCTTCAAAATCCTCTCATACTAGGCCCTAGTCTAATTTATCTTGAACTGCTAAATCTCACCATTGGAATGCATGATCTTCCAGTGTATATGTCTCTATCTTGACTTTCAGTTTTGTTGGTGTGCTAAGGAAATATAAAATTCAATTCATCATGTTCAACCGCACCTCCACCTTCTTTAGTTCTAAATCACCTAGAAATATGTGTGGATTTTGCTTCTGGAACTGGACAGAGTGATCCACTTTCCTTGGTTCATCCCATCGATTCCCTCTATCCACAGATTGAAAATCTTGGACAATACTCTGAACCAGCTTTTGGTTCACTTGTGGCTCAGGTGAAACCACATTCTCAATAGCTTCCTCTAGTTGGTTTCTATGACACCTACCGGGTTCCATTTTCTACAAATTCCATAAGTATCACTCTCTACCAACTAAACTTAACAATTTTAGATTTTATCACATCATACTATTAAAAAATTTATTTACAAAATTTAATCTTTTTCACATTCAACCTTTTTTTAAAATTTCACCATGCTTTTGAAAATCTTACCATTTTCAAAATAAATATTCCATGCCTGTTCAAACTCTCAAATTTAAAAACAACTTTAACAATTTTCAAAAATCAAAACTTTTGTGCCCAAATCATATATTTTTACTCAAAATAAAAAATGCACTCATAGTGGGATGTAATTTCTAAAATTCATTCCATGCTCATCTCATTGGATAAACCCATGACAATGAGATAACACTCCTATACGTGTCTCCAAAACACTTATGTGCCCAACTACCTAGTAACTTGAATTTCAGCATAAAAAGGTTAGATACATCTTTTTATAATCTAAATTTAAAGTCCCAAAAATATTACACCTTTCTACTATCCCAACTCAAGTAATAAAGCAGAAATAATTTCAACTCCAAGACTGACAGAACTGATGAACACTTTTTAGTCAAGGATCGAACAAGCTAATACCACTTGCAAAATCCCACCCCTTATCATTATATTCAGAATGAGGAAGAAAATTACTTGTCCTTAAGAGACATCTCTAAGGCACCAAAGGCTGGAAATAAATGTCAAGGGCTTCATTAATAGATATGGGATTATTTTTACTTTGAAGATAAAACAACCTAACCAAACATGGCATAAAAAAAGTAACCACTACATGATTCATGATAACAATGTAAAACAAATCATGATAATACCATCGATATCAAAACCAAAATACAAAAAATTACCACATTGGAAGACAAATAACATCAAAGTACAAAGCAGAAGAAAAATAAAAAAACACAATGAAAACCCACGTAACTCCAAAGATCCAACATGATCCATACTCCAACACCACAAAATAGCCCAAGTATCATGATGCACCACAAAATAAGTATGATACTTCACCTTTTCCTGTGTCATGGTAAATTATATCTGCAAAAGCACCGAAGTTCCAAAGCAGTGCTAAGTAATGAAACTCAGTAGGATTTCCCTAAATGACTTCCCAACTCATGCCACTCGGATAGAAAATATTATGACATTTATATAAAACAAATTATATAAAATATTTGGAAACAATTTATATCAAATCCAAGCAGTTTAATACCAAAAACAATTTCCATACTAAAATAGTTTCCAAGGAAAAAAAACCAAACAATACATTAAGCCATTTCACATTCCTTTTTGGAATACCCATTTCATGATTCACCGCACACCCAAACATGCATGATTCTATGATAGTTCTATGCTCTTGGGCAGTTTATCATCCATCCACTAAGTCATCACAAAGTGGCCAATCTCCTTGTGCCCCAATGACACTTGCCCCTTATTCAGGGCCACATCCCTTTGTACCCCAATGGTACACACCCATTATTTAGGGCCATGTTTAAATCATGAACTCACACAACCCATGTATACCAAAACCATTTCAAACCAACCAATTCAAACCATTTTAATAAATCCATTATTTTATTGAAAACATTTTAAATAAACCATTTCAATACATTTTAATAAAACCATCCTTTTATTGAAAACATCTCGATTATACCATTTACCAAAAATATAGAAAATATATATTTTAAAATCAAAATTTTAAAATCAAGAAAACAAATTACATTGCTCAACCACTTTCCACAATTCCAAAATTTCACCAAAAATCCATAAAATGCTTAAACCATCACTAAAGAGGGTTTCTACCATTATTTGCATACAAATTTCACAATCAATTTCAAGAAATTTAACCAATTTGAAACTAATCCTTCAAGTTATAATAATAGGAGTTGAGAGTAAAGCCACCTACCTCAGGAATTAGGGTGAGAATGAAGAATGGAATGAAAACGCCCCCAAACCTGGAAGAATCTCAAAAAACACACCTTAGATCTCTTCCTCTATCATCAAAAAGACCAAATCTATCCATGATTGGAATAAAGAAACTTATATATATATATATATATGAAATAGGCTAGATCTAAGAAATAGGGATAGGGAGGAAAGTATATCTAAGAAAAACCATGAAAAACTACCATAAATGATGATTTATCGTGAGAATCGAGCTTCAACGCACTAAGAAATGCATCTGGATCGCTTCTGATTCAATGAGGAAATATTCCAAAACCTTTGGGAGGATAAAATCTAGAGTTATATTATATTTAGAGCAAAGATGAGGGTTTAAAACTTAATCCTGACCTAAATCCTTGGTCTTGTTTTTAAATCGTGCATGGTTAGTCACATGGTTAGGCAAAATAGTGCTAACCGTGTGCCAACCACTGTCTCAAGGAGGACCTCCTACGGTTGGACTGCACAGTTAGAAAAACCATGTTCCATCCTTATTAAAGACCATTGTACCACTTTGAAAAAATTCACCTAGGCAACCAAACGGTTTGGAAAAACTGTGCGCCTACCCGTGCACCTTACCCTTATCCCATGTCTCACTGTGCATAGTTTCCTGTAGGAGTTGAACAGTTTCCACAAACCATGCTCAAACTGTAAACCTATATAAAATCCCCAAAAACATTCGAAAAGGTTTAAAAAACCTCCCAAACACCACCCAAACACTTTATATACTTGAAAATAATAAATGGAGGGTTACTTACTTAAAACTAGGGGTTCTACATACAGTGTGACTGATATAACTCCAAGTGTGTCTTTTTATTTAAAGTTCATATTGATTTTAATAAAAAAGAAAACTGAAATACTCCAAACTAATAAAAAAAATTCATATTTTTTTATACATTAATAAAATGACCCATAAGTCATTTTTGATATGTAGGAATTAGTCTCACCTCAATATGATATATGATGTGCCCTGTATGACTCAAAGTGTCAGTTATAAGTTTTAAATTGACATTTTAGTTTAAAAAGTGTTACTCACTAAAAAATGACCAAATGCAATTTTATTGTCTTTATAATTATGTAAAACAATTCATAAGTCATTTTTGACATGTAAAAACCAGTCTCATGTCAAACTAACACACGATGTGATCGATATAACTCAAAGTGTGTGTTTCTAGTTTAAAATGAAATTTTAGTAAAAAATACAAGTGATGTACTCAAATTGATAAAATGCATTTTTATTGTTTTGATACCTTAGGAAAAATATCCATAAGTCATTTGGGATGTGTAGTAATAAGCTGTATCTCAATCCAACACACTATGTGACCAGTATGACTCCAAGTGTGTCTTTTTATTTAAAGTTGAGATTAATTTTAGTAAAAACACAAGTGAAATACCCAAAACAAAAAAAACACACTATTATTGTTCTAATACTTTATTAAAAGAATCCATATGTCATTTATGATGTGTAGGAATTAGCTTCACCTCAATCCGATACACGATGTGCTTGGTATGATTGAAAGTGTCTGTTATCAGTTTAAAATTGATATTTTTGTTTAAAAAGTGTCACCAAATAAAAACTAAGAAAACATTCTTGGATTATCTTCATAATTTAGGAAAATGGTTTATAATTCATTTTTACATGTATGAATTAGTCTCACATTAAACCAACACATGATGTGATCATTATGAATCAAAGTATGTGTTTTTAGTTTGAAATTACATTTTAATAAAAAACACAAGTGACATACTCAAAACTAAGAAAATGAATTCAGATTGTTTTTATAATTTAGGAAAACCATAAATAATTTATTTTTGATTTGTAGGAATTAGTCTCACATCAATATGATGCACTCTGTGACCAATATAATTCCAAGTGTGTATATTTATTTAAAATTAACATTAATTTTAGTAAAAACACAAGTGACATACTGAAAACCAAGAAAATGTGTTCATATTGTTTTGATACATTATGAAAATGATCCATAAGTCATTTAAAATTTTTATGAATCATCCACACCTCAATATGACTCATAGTGTGACTGGTATAACTCTAGGTGTGTCTTTTTATTTAAAATTGACATTAATTTTAGTAAAAAAAATAAGTGAAATACTAAAAACCGATAAAATAAATTTTAATTGTTTTGATTCTTTAGGAAATAGTCTATAATTTATTTTTGATGTGTATGAATCAACCACACCTCATTATAATGCACAATGTGACCGATATAACTCAAAGTTTCTATTTTTATTTAAAATTGACATTTATTTTAGTAAAAAGAACAAGTGACATATTGCAAACCAATACGACATATTTGTATTATTTTTATAATTTAGGAAAATGATCCATAATTCATTTTTGATGTGTAATAATCAATCACACTTCAATCCGATGCATGGTGTGACCGATATGACTCCAAGTGTGTTTTTTATTTAAAATTCACATTAATTTTAGTAAAAATAACAAGTCACATGCTGAAATCGAGTAAATGCACTAGGATTGTTTTGATACTTTAGGAAAATGATACATGAGCCATTTTTGAGGTGTAGGAATCAACCTCACATAAATCCAATGCATTTTGTGACCGGTATGATTCAAAGTAACTGATATCAGTTTAAAATTGACATTTTAGTTCTAAATGTGTGTCACTCACTAAAAAACAAGAAAATGAACTTTGATTGTCTTGATAATTTAGGAAAATTATTCTTAAGTGATTTTTGACTTGTAGAAAGAAATTTCATGTCAAAATGACACATGATGCGACCGGTGTGACTCAAAGTGAATGTTTCCATTTTGAAATGACATTTTAGTAAAAAAAAATACAAGTGATGTACTAAAAATAAAGAAAACACATTCTTATTGTTTTGATACTTTAGGAAAATGATTCATAAGTAATTTTTTATGTGTAGAAATAAGCCTCACCTCAATCTAATGCATGGTGTGACCGGTATAACTCTAAGTGTGTCTTTATTTAAAATTGACATTAATTTTAGTAAAAAGAAAAGGTGACATACTGAAAACCAAGAAAAAAAATTCGTATTGTTTTGATACTTTAGTTAAATGATCCATAACTCATTTTTGATGTGTAGAAATCAACCCCATATCAATACAATGCATGGTGTGACCGATATAACTCCATGTATGTATTTTTGATTTAAAATTGACATTTTATTAATGTATTCCTTCATATTAATGTTTAATTTATTTCTTTATAGTATTACTAAAATAAGATTTATTTTCTTATATAGGTGAATTATTTTTCTAGGGTTGAGGTGATATTTTTAGAAACTTATACCATGGATGGACTTTTTTGAGAGGGTATCATAGGGGCCAAAAGATGAAACATTAATGTTTTTAAATGTTTGTGGATAATTGTGAATGTAATTATACAAAACATTGTTTGAAATGTATATAGTAGTGTTTTTTTTATTCATGATGTAAATTCCTTTTAACTAAATTATATGTTTTTTAAACATAGGTTACAGGTTTTTGTTGGGTGTGTTGTTATACAAACAACACACTACAGTAAGCTAGGCCTTTATCACCACTATATTTATCACTGATAAAGGGTGGCCTTTATCAGTGCTAATGAAATCGCTGATAAAGGGGATCCCCCTTTAATAATGATGAGGATAAAAATGATTTTTTAGCATTGTTAAAGGCATTTTTATGCACCGTGAAAGGTAATATATATAGTAGTGTTTATTTAATGATTTATCTTGTCATTCTGTGTCCATTTTCTCAACAAAAATCTAATGGTATAAAATAGAGTTCCATTACATACAGGATAAATTTAATATGAAACAAAATATAGTTGTTTAAATGGGTTAGTTTGATTTTTAATATTTAAATACTGAGATTCATGTAGTTAATTGTAATGTCATTTAAACCATTTTTGAATTAAAATTAAAAAAAATAAAAGTTAGAGTGAGTGTTATCATTTTTGTGAAGGTAATATAAGATTTTTTTTAAAAAATATACAATGATAGTGAAAGAGAAAAAATAAATTACGAATAAGTGAGAATTATTTTTTTGTGATGATTTTTTATGGTGTCTTACAATTGAGTTCTAGTTCAACAAATAATAAAATGGTCAGTGATTTTTTGGGAGATAAAAGTGAGTTCGGGTGGAAAATAAACACAATTCATGAATTTATATGATATTTTTAGCTATAGTGATGTGGATTTGGTGGTGACACCTTGGAAAATTTTATTCTAATACGAGATATCCATGACAATTGTTTAAATGGGTTAGTTTTTTTATGATGATGTAATATCCAAGATTCAAGTGGAAGACTTTTGTAGTTTGGGATGATAGTGTAAAAATTTAAAAGAGAAATATAGTGAACTCTGATAGAAAATAATCTATAAAAGATATAAATAGAGCAAAAATTCAAAGATTTTCAAAATTCATGTTTTTTTCCTCATTTTGATGGCCAATATTATGAATTATGGAAGATGAATAAATCATTTCTTTATAGTTTTGTTTTTAAAGATTCCAATCCCTCTTTCATATTATTTTATTATAACATCCCTGACCTGGGTTCCACACAACTGGTGCCCCAATCCGGGTCTCCACATGATCTCAATCACGCCTCCCTATACTCTAGAGGTTTCCAATTAGAAGCGAGGGTCAAAAAGGTTATGTGGGGAGAATATAATCTCTTTACTAGGGTAAGCCACAATAGATACCATATGAAATAAAGGAAACAATGAACATGAACTAGTACATGAATTACCAATCGTTTACCAAACTGGGTACAAACCAAAACCAAACAAAAAAATATGCCATGTCATTCTAACAGTTCCGATAGTAAAGAAATACCCAAAATAACAACTAAAAAAAGCATCCCCAAAATGGGTATTGAATCCAAGTCTTGATCCTCACCCATGCACATCGTTATCCCAACTCAACTTTCTAGCATAGGGCCTTTACCCTTTTCCATACCTACAACCATTAAATCTTCTTGGGTACCCAATAGCAGCCTGAGAAGGGTGTGAGTACAACTTATTAGGCCACCACCAACGATTTCTAAAAAATATCTAGTTTAAATATATAGTGCATGAAAATACTAAATAAATGAAAAGGTAAACAAAATACAACTCAGGTTCCATTTGTTAACAATATTCATTTTATCCATTTATATCATTCATTCCAATATCATCACTTAAAACATTTTCATCACTAAAACCATGGGTTATACTTTTAAATCATTTACACAACGGACTAAGCCTCCCAATTATCATGCATAAGGGTATAAGTATAGTTCCCTAACTCACTAGGGATAAAAATTTCATAAACAATTATAACACACTTACCTTTAAGACCCAGTCTAGGTAGTCTCATGAAATGAAACCGTTAGGGGCCTAGAGCCCCAGTTTGACTCCCTAACCCGTGCATTCTAAGGGTGAGTTTAGAGCCTCAGTCCAACCCGACCCATGGGAGGATCCTCAGTTAATTATCTCATACCACCAAACCATGTTCACATGATTATTTATCCACTTACCACATATACCATATCACAAACCATTCACAACCCACACACACAAAATTTACAATTCCTATTTCATTCAATTGATAAAACAACATCAATCCTTAACCCATTTAGCATATTCAAAAATTTCCATACATTAACCCATTTCCCATAATTCATCAATTCAAATGCATAATCCTATTTAAACAATTAAATTACTAACTCATAAGATATTTGGCACATTCACTTTATTCTATTTAACCCTTTTTTTCATTTTCCAAACAATACATTATGACACTTCCAAAAATTAGGAACATATACCATTAATTACTCTATATAAACCAAACTAGAATGTAAACATATTTATCATGGGATCTACCATATTACAAGTCAATTCCATGCTTAACTTTATAATTTTACATGTTTGGGAACATTGGTTCACCCCATGGGTGTCCCTAATCTAGTTTAATCAACCTCAACACATCCCACGGGGATCATGAGGGCCCTATTCACCATTTATCCAACCATTTTATAGAATCTTACTTAAGGGACCAATTTAAAAAAATGAGGGAAGCAATAACACAGCCACACATGCACAAATCTACGTTAATACTACGGGATTTAACTTGTATACCACCTACCTTGAATCTGAAGATGAACGCACACTTAGCCTTAACCTTAGAACCGGATTCAAGAACCCTTTGAAGCCCCAACTTAAGATCCAAAAAAATATGAGTTTAATGATTCGTAAGAATAATTGAAAAACCACAATCCCTAATCCACAAAAGTGAAGCAATAACAGCATTAAACATACACAGAGCTTCAAGCAGCTGCCAACGACACTCCAAACGTTCTAGAATTAAAGGATATTGACCCTTGGGAAGATATGGGGGTTTAAGTTCATCACTAGGGATGGAGGAGGAATAATGAGGAATAAAATTGGGTGAGGAACTTAAAATTCTGAGGGGGAAATGGTAAATTATCACATTTAATGGGGTACACGGTTTAGTCGCACAGTTTTCCAAACCATGCACAAACCATGCAACTACCTCTATCTGAGAGGGGTTAATTTACATGGTTACATGGGGATGCCCAAAAGGATTGAAAACCCATGTACCAACCATGTGGAATGAATCTATCCAAGGTCATATGGTTTGGACTTCCCCCTTTCATGGTTTTCTTTAACCATGTGCAAACCGTGCAACATGCACAGGATGACCCGATTTCCCTTCCATTCGGGCCTCAAACCCCAGGAGAACCCCCAAGATTCCTCACACACCTGATAAGGATCCCATTAACCAAAATTAATATATTTAAACCAAAATTTAAACAAGGACATACCTCCATGAAGTTCAGGATCTTACAACCTCCCCACCTTATAATGACTCATCCTCAAGCCGCACTTCCAAGCATCATCGGGCTTTCAAAGTAAAGAGATTGGATCACTGAGCCCACATATCTAAATCTCTATCCGAAGTTTCTTCCTGAATGTTACCATGATTCCAAAAAACTGATATCAAAGGTATAGTCTTTCCCTAAAATACTTTCTCACTATGATCCACAACACAAACCAGATGCTCCTCAAAGGACGCATCATCCCCAATCTCAACATCCTCAACATCAACCACATGAGATGGTTCAGGGTGATACTAATGAAGATATGACACATGAAAGAAACCATGAATACCACTATACCACTATAGAATATCTAATCAGTACACCACTCGTATGATCCTATCCATAATCTCAAACAGCCCCACGAACCTGGGTGAAAACTTACCCTGCTTCTGAATCTGACGGTGACCCAACCTAGGTAACACCCAAAGAAACACACGATCACACAATAAAAACTCAAGAGGTCTGTGGCACCAATATTATTACGACTTCTGCCTATTATGAGCCATTTCCATATGTTTTTGGATCAACTGAATCTGCTCTGATTTCTCCAACATGATACTTAGTTCCAACAACTCTGATTCCCCAACTTCCATCCAATAAAATGAAGATCTACATGGTCTACAATAGAGCACCTAAAATGGTACCATTTTAATTGTATCATGGTAAAAATTGTTTTAGTAAAACTCAACAATTGATGAATTCTTCTCCCATGATCCACCAAAACACAAGACACAAGCCCTCAACATGTCCTCTAGTACCTAAATGGTATGCTCTGACCGCCCGTCCGTCTGTGGGTGAAAAGTTGTAATAAAAAATACTAGGGTACCAAGTTCCTAATGTAATCCATTCCAAAATCATGATGTAAAATGGGGATCATGATCTAAAACTATATTTTGAAGTACCCCCATGAAGTTGTAATACCTCTCAATCATAGAACTCACTCAACTGATCTATAGTGAAAGTCTCTCGAATTGGAAAGAAATGATCCAACTTAGTCAACCGATATATAACTACCCAAATCACATCATTATTATAAGGAATCCTTAAAAGACCCACCATTAAATCCATCTTCACATTATTCCATTTCCATTCTAGAATGGGCAGTGTCCACAACAAACCACCTAGTAATTGATGACCAAGCTTTACCTACTGGAAGGTCATGCATCATGCCATGAAACCTGCAACCTCCTTCTTCATCCATGGCCACCAATATTTCCTATGAAAATCACGATACATTTTGGTCAAACTAGAATTCATAGTCCACTTCGATGCATGAAACTTTCACATCAACTCTCTTGCATGCATGTTGGCACAAAAACTATCCACTAATATAAATGATATTATAATCTCTAATTATCCAACCAAAAGGTGACTCCCCACCTTTAGGACTTTCCCTCAAGGCCAAAAATTCTGAATCCTCGTGATGTCTCTCCTTGACATGGATTAGAAGTTTGTACTCAACTGCCAAGGATACAAGGGTCATCTTCCCTTGGTCATCTTGAACCTCAAGAAACATCTTGACAAAAAAATCACCATCTTATACTACGAACTTGATTCCTGGACCACTTGATTTTGAGTCATCCAACTCAAGGCATACGCAAAACAGTTTTCCTTTATTAGTTTGTAAACTAGCTCAAAGTCAAAGGATTCAATGTATTCAACCCATCTTTGCTGATGAAGATTCAAATAACACTGAGAGAATATGTATTTTAGGTATTTATGATTAGTACACAAAGTAAACCTTTCTCCTAACAAGTAGTGCCTCCAACACATCAGAGCATAAATCACCATGTCCAATTCAAGATCACGTGTAGGGTAATTTCTTTCCTGAGGACTCAACTGTTATGACCCATACACCACAACTCGATCATCTTGCATCAACACCACCCCAAGGACAACACTAGATGCATAAAAACACAAGGTATACTTATAAACTGGTTTAGGTAAGATCAGAATCAGTGTATTTTTCAACCGACCCCTTAATTCCTTAAATTAATTCTCACACACCCCATGCCATTCAAATTTGAAACCCTTCTTGGTCAAAACTAAGAGTGGTTCTTCGAAATGAGAAAATTATCTAATGAATCTTTGATAATATCTGGCCAAACCCAAAAAACTTCAAACAGAAAAAACATTATTTGGTTGATCTCAAGACACAACCACCTACACTTTATCTATGTCTATGGACACTCCTTCCTCAGAGATGATATTCCCTAAGAAATTAACCTTGTTAATCCCAAAATGAAATTTAGATATCTTAGCATATAGCTTATTCAATATTAGTGTACTCAGAGAGATTCCAAGATTTTTTTCATGATCGTCATGCGTATTAGAGTGAAACAAGATTTCATCATAAAATACAACTATGAACTTATCGGGTTAAGGGTGAAAGATTTTGTCCATTAGGGCCATAAACACTTCGGGTGCATTGGTCTACCCAAACAACATGAAGGCAAAATCATACAACCCATACCTTCTCTGAAAGGTAGTACAAGATATATCATAAGGTCTCACCCATAGATGATGATACCCTGATCTAAAATTAGTCTTAGAGAACATGATTACACCTCTCAGATGGTAAAAAAGGTCACAAATTTGAGGAAGAGGGTATCAGTTCTTAACCATCATTGGATTCAGTTTCCTATAATCAAAAAAAAAATCGTAAAGATCCATCAAAATTATTGGAAAACAACACTGGAAATCCCCAAGGTGACATACTAGTATGAATAAACCCTTTATTATTAAATTCCTCCAACTCAGTTTAAGCTCTTATAATTATTGTGGTTCCATTCTATAGGAAGAATGGAAACTGGTTCTCCTCCCGACAACAACTCTATCGTGAATTCAACATCTCTATTGGTGGAACCCCAGATAAGTCCTCAAGATACACATCCTAGAACCGATCCACTATAAGAGGAAATATAGTCTACTCTCCTTCCCCATAAACAAGTATGAGACAAGACACTTGGGATGTGAGTTTACCTAAATACTGACAAATTGGTCTTGAACAGCCTGCCCGAACATCCTATTCACCATGATGGACATAAGTGTCTTCCCCAAGAGATGTGAATGTTACTCTGCATCAATAATAGTATATATGGTCTCATTACAACACCATCCAATCCATACCCAAAATCATATCAAAAACCAACATCTCAAGCATAAACAAGTCCCACGGGAAATGGTACTCACCAATTTCAAGAGCACACCCCTTACACTACCTAACATTTCTATACTCACCCCTAACGATGTATCAATTGACATAACCCAACACATACAATAAACTTCCATACCCAAAACAACAAAAAAAAATTATCAAAAATGAAATAATGTGAGGAAACTATATCAAATAAAGCATTATCAATCATAAAAGATACAAGAATCATGCCTCGAACTGTTGATGATCTAGCCTAACCACCTCCAGGTGTAGAATGAACTGCATGAAGCTGACCTACCCCTCTACCCTATGCTCTGGTCTAAGTTCCTGGTGCTACACTTACCTACTAATATGAATGGTCTCTCCCCATAGTACCACATCCATTACCCCGATCGGTATGGCCGATGGAGCTCTAACTACTTTCCTGATATGGTGTAACTGACCCCCTACATATACTCTACATTGACCTCGATCCTCTACCAGTACCCATTTATTGAGGGTTCCTACAAAACCTTCACATGAAACAACCTTAGACACACTTGGAACTCAACTGGTGGTCAGGGACACTAATCGTGCATGTGCCTTGGTCTTCCACACTGATAATAGAAAACTTGGTCACTTCTCTATGAGGTTGGTTACCTTTTCTGACTACCCTGTCGACCACCGATCTGTTGTAATGTCATGACCCGTCCCCCAGGGCCTGTGCTGTGACTACCCCAAGCCCACCTTCCATAGGCCAGGGGCCGGCGACTAGCACCAGAAAGGCATATCCCTAAAATCGGGAAGGCATTGCCTTTAAACCTACAAACTCACACAATCCAAGCACACACCAAGATACGAGCACAAAGTAAAATATAAAGTAAACATGGTTTTTACAGTAAGTAAAGGGGCCAGAATACAAGACCAACTGGAAAGTACAAGTAAAAATGAAAATAGATCATGTGAACACTCGCTAAGGATCCTACCTGAAGGGCAGGTACAGCTCTCGAACGGTCATCTATGTGGTACGCCTCATCTAAGGTCCACCTCCGTGTAGCCTCCTGTCCTGGTACCCTCGACTTAGATCAGTGTTGTCCATCATCTACACAAGACACAATAAGGTGTGGTTGTAGCCCATGCAGGGGTGAGTATAACGTTATTCAGTAGGGACCCTGAGACCCCCTAAGGTCTCTCAGAATTTCATAGAGGATAAACCACAAAGAAAGACTACAAATACAACCACGAAGCAATAATCAATTCTACTTAGGTATATGACCATACATGTACCTAAGTTACCAAGTATACCCATCTCATTCATGATGAAACTCAAGACCTAACTCTTTAGCTAAAAGCACAATTGTTCCACGAAGAAATGAATACCATGAAGGTAACACCACAAAGGCAAGTACCAAAAAGGTAACGCCACATAGAAGAATACCACAAAGGTATCACCACACAGAAGTGTACCACAAAGGTAAGTACCAAAAAGGTAATGCTACACAGTAGAATACCACAAAGGCAATGACTCTTCTCACACTAAGTATAACTTAAGTATGGAATTATAGATGATTAGCTATATTTCTAGATCATCTTACTTCATTGAGAAGCTCTACTGTTAACCCACATGAGATCGAAGATGACCCACACAGGATCTGAAGATGACCGATACAGGATCTGGAGATGACCCACATAGTATCTAAAGATGACCGACACATGATCTGGAGATGCTGACCCACACAGGATCCCAAGATGGCCTACATAAGATCGGAAGTCTCCTCAAGTACAACTAGCCACATGGTTCTCGCACTAAGCACACTTTATTTTGGGAGGTTCCACTCCTCAAGACATCGTTCGATACTTCAAATTCCATAAAGTTCTATGAATAAATATCTCAAAGGTCCGCCACATCATAAGGTACCCAACGCGATAAATGGAACGTCAATCAGACGCCTGGTCTGTAAGTTATTAGTGTTTCTGTTTCGAGGGCACGATTTGATTTGGGTTAGATCTAACCTAGACATACTCCAACTTTATCCAAAACTCAAGTGAAGTATACCAAAAGGTCCATCTTGATCCAAGGATTCCATCAACATAGACGGTTAGTCAAATGGATGCCCGGTTCTCAAGATATGTCCAAAAAGGTGTATCTGGGTCCAGATGGGCCCGGGTCTGGTCTGACCGGGGTCCGGCCCAAATGGGATGGGCCATGGCGGGCCTAGCCCACTAGGACGCGATCTGGCCTAGCCCACTGGGTGTGGCCCATTTAGAGCGGCCCGCGGGGCGTATCCCATTCGGAGTGGCCCATTGGGTGCGGCCCGCTGGGTGTGGCCCACTATGCGCGGCCCATTGCACGTGGCTCGCTTGGTTGGGTGCTGTCCACCATGGCATGGCCCGCCCTAGCTGCTACTCTGGGAGAAGGTGCCCCTTGGTATTTCAAATAGTACATTGGACCATTCGGCTTGTCCAAACCTGTTGGCGCCATGTGGCGCCGCCTGCTGGCATGCGGGACCTGCCATAGTGGGTCCTGCTCGGCGTGACATGGCTGGCCAGTAGTTCCAGCCAGCTCCCCCTTCCAGTGGCACGATGATGCCACTGTCCTCCCACAATCGACCAGGTGTCGGATTCCCTCTAGGTGCACCAGCGCGGCTACACAGTTGCAACCTC
The DNA here is from genome assembly GCA_963277665.1 of Viscum album. Classification (NCBI taxonomy): domain Eukaryota; kingdom Viridiplantae; phylum Streptophyta; class Magnoliopsida; order Santalales; family Viscaceae; genus Viscum; species Viscum album. The sequence goes on along the minus strand of OY728128.1, from coordinate 1,109,978,917 downwards.
CTCTACCGGTGGCGCGGGCACGCGCCACACTGCCTCCATGCCGCCGGATGGCGTGCCGACCACCACCTTCCACCATCATGGCCGATGGGTCATGGCCTCCTCCGGCAGCGCGGTTGCGCCACCACCACCATCGCGGCTGACCGGTGTGTTGGCCGTTGCCTTGTACACTGCCGGCGTCAATCCCTGGTGACGTGGTCGGGTTTCGCTCAACCCATTGATCCATTCGTGAAGAACACGTCAATAATGGAGTAGCGGAGATATCAGGATGTGTTGTTTTGGACCATACCCCTTGCGCTAAGTCAGTAGTAGGTGGTTCATAGAATGAAATCAATAATTCATCATGAAGAACAAAATTAATTATTTACCTACCGCGATCGTTGGATATGGCATGGGGAAGAAGATGAAGATGATAAAGACGCCAACGTCCATCGCTCCCACAACATGATTCCGAACCACGCTCCAATGTCGGTTCAACGTTCTTGATCTGAATAGTTGTTCGTTCTTCATTAGAGCTTCCAAGTTTCCTCCACCAAGAGTTCTCCCACAAAAGCTTTTACCAACTATCTCCCCCATGAGAGGTGCAGAGCTAACTTTAATTGAGTTAAGTTTATTAATTCATTTAATGATGGAAAATTAATTAGGGGAATTTTAAGAGTTAAATCACATTAAAAAAGAATTTTGAGTGGTCCCCATCACTAAGATTCAAATGATAGTTTGGAGGATATGTGTTTAAAATAAATTATATTTATTTTATTTAATCCTCTACGAAAAATGCAAAAACCAACTTCCACCCTCAAACTACTGCGGTCAAGGTGAAGGTCTCTTTAAGCGAATATCGGTACTGTGAGTTCAATGGTGTCCTCAGATTTTAATTCAGAGGACCCGTTCAAAATTTACAAAATTCTGCTCGCGCATTTACTGAACGTACCTAAAAAAAAGTTCAGAAATTTTTTTCGGGCATACCGGGCCTCGGAATCATGCGCTGTCAATTTTCACAGACTTTTAATAATTCCATATAATAAAGAAAATTACATGGAAAAATCTGGGTCTTTACATTCTCCCCATATCAGGGCTTCGCATCTCCGAAAGCCACAACACAAACTAGAGAAACAGATGGGGGGTACTGAGCACGAATATGAGCCTCCTGCTCCCATGTTCTCTCTTGGAGGTTCACGTGCTGCCAATGTACATGCTCTAGATGTATCTATTACCCATGAAGGACTCTCTCCTGTCGATACTCAATCTATACTGGAACCTCTGAAAACGTCACCCCATCCTTGATGTCCAGCTCAACCCAATCAATGATGTGCAAAGAATAATTTATGTATCTCCTCAGTTGGGATACATGGAACATGCCATGCACTCGGTGAAACTGAGGGGGAAGAGCTAAGAGGTATGCCACCTCGCCAACTCTATTGAGAACCTGAAAGGGTCCTATGAACCTCGGAGATAATTTACTGCCCCGACCAAATCTCTTCAAACCTCGTCGAGGTGAGACCCATAGAAAGACATGGTCTCCATCCTCAAAATCCAGAGGTCTCCTTCTCCTATCAGCATATGACTTCTTCCTACTCTAAGAAGTCTTAATCTGCTCCTGGATGATCTGCACCTTCTCTGTGGTAACTCTCACCATCTCTAGTCCCATGAGTGCTAACTCCCTGATGCCATTCTATCACAAAGGTGATCTGCAAGGTCGTCTGTACAATGCCTTGAATGGTTCTATACCGATGGTGGAGTGATAGATTTTGTTGTATGTGAACTACACTAAGGGAAATTGATCCTCCCAGCTGCAGCTAAAATCAAGGACACAAGCATGCAACATGTCCTCAAGGGTCTGAATGGTCCGCTCTGTCTTTCCATCCATATGAGGATAAAAGGTGGTGCTCGATGGAAGGAGAGTCTCGAATGCCTCATGTAACCCCTTCCATAGTCGGGAATTAAAACATGCATCATGATCAGAGACAATCGTCGAGGGCACTCCATAAAGCCGTACAATCTCCTATACGTAGAGGCATCCCAATCCCTCTACTTATCCCCAATCTCTAATAGATTGGAAGTGGGCTGGCTTGGTGAGTTGTTCAATGATCACCCAGATGGAATCATGTCCCTTGGATGTGCATGTAAGTCATATCAAAAAGTACATGGAAATTCCATCCCACTTCCACTCCGGCACCTCTATTGGATGAACTAAGCCTGCTGGAACCTGATGCTCTGCCTTCACTTGCTAACAAGTGAGGCACTGAGAGACAAACTTTTCTACCGATTTATTCATTCTCATCCACCAGTGCTGACGCCGGAGGTCCTGGTACATCTTCGCCACTTCTGGATGTACCGCTAGAGGGGACGTATGAAACTACGTCAACACTTCCTCTCGTAGCACCACCGGTACCACAGTACGCCCTCTGAAGAGGATAACATGTTCCACACCTTTATAAAATCCATCTGGTGCCTGTCTTCTGGATATCTGAGCACGTCATGCCTCACAGTCTGTGTCCCCAAGCTGCACCTCCCTGACTCGCTGAAGAAGTGGGGAGTGACTGTCAGAGACAAAAGATATGTTGCTCCATCTCGATCAATGTAGGATATCCTCAAAGAGGCAAGCTGCTCTATCTCCTCACTCAGAAACTGTATACCAGATATCCTGCTGAGTGCATCTACTACTATGTTCCCCATCCCAGGAGTATAGACTATCTCAAAGTTATAGTCCTGAAGAAACTCAAGCCAAATCCACTGTCTCAGGTTCAGTTCCTTCTGAGAGAAGATATACCTGAGACTCTTGTGATCATAGTAGAATGTAAAATGTTCCCCCATCAAGTAATGTCACCACATCTTCAAGGTGAAGACCAATGCTGCTAACTCTAGGTCATTGGTAGCATAGTTTTGCCCATGTTGTCTCAGTTGTCGAGAACCATACGTGATCACTGCGGTCTCTTGCATCATGACACTTCTGAGCTGAGTCCCTGATGCGTCGCAGTAGACTATGTACCCAACACCCTCTTCTGATAGCCTCAAGATGGGGACACTCATCAGTCTCTGAAAAAACTCCTGGAAACTCCTCTAGCATCTCTCTGAACACACGAAGGGTGTCCCTTATTTGTCAACACTGATAAGGGTGCCACAACTCTAGAAAAGTCAGGAACAAACCTATGGTAGTAACTAGCCAAACCCAAGAAACTCTACACCTCCGTCGCACTCCTGGGTGGCTCCCAAGATAGTACAACCTCGATCTTCTATGGATCCATTGCAACTCAAGTCTTTGAGATGATGTGTCCCAGGAAGTGAACCTCTCGGATCCAGAATTGGAACTTCAAGAGCTTACCATAAATATGGTGCTCTCGGAGTGTGTCCAGAACTATCTGTAGATGATAAGAACGCTTCTCCTCCATAGCTGAATAAATCAGGATGCCGTCAATGAAGACTACCACAAAGCGATCAAGGTATGGCTAGAAGATTCTGTTCATTATTCCCATGAACATTGCTAGGGAATTGGCCACTCTAAATGGAATAACCAAGAACTCATAATGACCGTACCGACATTTGAAGGTCATCTTCTACACATCCTCATCTCGTACCCTGAGCTGGTGATAGCCTGATCTGAGGTCTATCTTTGAAAACCATTGTGATCCCTTAAACTGATAAAAAAGATCGCCAATCCTCAGAATTGGGTACTTGTTCTTCACGGTCACCTGGTTCAGGTGCCGATAGTCCACATAGAGTCTCAAACTCCCATATACCTTCTTAGCGAACAAAATTGAGGTTGACCAAGGAGAAACATTGGGCCTAATGAACCAATTACTCTGTAAGCCCTCCAGCTGTACCCACAAATCTCAATGCTCAGCGGGAGCCATCCAATATGGTGGTGTATATATCGGTGTCGTAATGGGGTATAAGTTGATATAAAAGTCCACCTATCTACAGGGAGGTAGACCTGGAACATCATCAGGGAAAACATCAGTGTACTGGTCCACCACTACAATATAGCTCAGACTCTCAACATCAACCACTCTGAGGGTATGGCTAGCCAACTGATGTGTGATTTGATGCACCCTCCTCTAGGTGATTCCATCCTATTACGCAATGGTTCCCTTCTCATTGGTGAAGGAAAACCTAGTCTCATCCTCACAGACACACTGCAATTTTCACCCAATACAGTCGATATGAGAATAGACTATAGATAACCAATCCATACCCAAGATGATGTCGTAAGGCCTTGACGCCACTTCTAAAAGATCCCAGCTGAAGCTCTTGCCTCCTAGAGTAATCTCACACTATCGGAACTAGTGTGTAATCATCGAATCCTCTCCCGTAGGAGTCTCTATCCATAAAGATTGAGCCAATGGATCCACCTGAATCTCTGAGCTCCAAACGAGGGACATGGTAATAAAAGAGTGTCTGGAACCTGTTTCTATTAGAATAACAGCTAAGGTGGAGTAGACATAGATCATACCTCATATCATCTTCGGAGTGTTGTGGTCGTAGGACTTAGTTTCCTGGAGCTGAGTTCGTCCCCATCCACCTGCTCCCTATGGTCATGGTGGACCAACTGGAGGTGGTGGCGGTAAAACCCCAAATCCCCACCCACCGCTTGATGCACGACCAGCTCCTCTGTCTCATCCTTCTCCTGGATGTGGACCTCCTCGATCGAATCTTCGCCTCTACCCAGGCGGTCCTTTGACCGTCTTTTGGTCGTACGTACGACAGGTCGGGCAGTAGAGAGCCATGTGATCCTGCCCACCACACGAGTAACAATGCCTGATCCTTGCCTATTTCGCTCTGTCTCGAGATCCCCACACAACCGACCCTGTATCCTATAGTCGTCCACCTATAGGTATGGTTCTCTTGGACCTCTGCATCATCTATCTACTGCTAGATAGAGATGACTCTGCTACGTGATGTCCAATGGTGGGTCTCACTGCTGGTGACTACTCAGCAAGGAAGATCTCCAGTAAGAGTGCTCACTATAACACCCCCACATGTTTCGGGATGCTAAGAGATATCATCGAACCTCTAATATCCCATCTGAGCCCCTTCTCGAAGGTTCGATCCCTGAATAATGGGTCTCACACTATGTTAGTGGAGTAGCGCGAGAGGTCGGTGAACCTTGCTGAATACTGAGCCACGATCATGATACCCTACTGCAATTGGAGAAGCTCCTGTATACGCACTGATTATAAGGGCACTGGGACAAACTGTGACCTGAAAAGGCTCTTGAATTCCGCCCAGATGAGAGTGACCTTGTCGTTAACCTGGAGCATCAAGCTCCACCATCTGACCGTTACTGCCTCAAGAAGACCAGCGACAAGGATCACCATGAGATTAGTTGGTGTCCCTACCAGTTGGAAAACTCTAACCACAGCCTCCAGCCAGTCCTCAGCTTCCTGTGGATCCATCTAACCCCAGAACCTCGGTGGCCTCTGGCACTGGAACTCATGCAACGCGCTCAAGCAGCATGCACCCTCTGCTACTAGGGCTGGTGGCATCGGCTGCCCAACGGGTAGTGGTGCTACTGGTACACCACCTAATGGTACAACTGCCGAAAGGGGGCCCTGCACCGAAGCATCATCGCTTGGTGGGTTGTCATCATGCACCCTACCTGGAACCTTGGCTGGCTGTCTGCGTGGAGGCATCCTAAAAATGAACAGGTGCACCACAATTAATAAGTTATACATGGTGAGATGACTCAAAGTGATCACAAAGAAAACATTAAAAAAACACACACACAATTAGTTTTTTCATGCACTGAGTCAGAAATCAGAAGTTAGGGTCCTGGTGTATAGATACGTTGGTCGCCACACTAACACTGGATTCCCCAAACTGATAACCACACTCATCACACTTAACACTATTACTGAATCAAAAGATCAGAGTTCAAGTTCTCCGATAGAACTGAATCCTTTGATACCAAATTGTCACAACCCATCCCCTGGGTCCCATGCCATGACTACCCCAAGCCCGCCTTCTATAGGCCAGGGGCTGGCGACTAGCACCAGAAAGGAATATCCCTAAAACCGGGAAGGAATTGCATTTAAACCTACAAACTCACCCAATCCAAGCACACAACATGATACAAGCACAAAGTAAACTATAAAGTAAACAAGGAGTGTACAGTATGTAAAGGGGATGGAATAAAATCCAAACTAGAAAGTACAAGTTAAACTGAAAACAACTCCTATGAACACCCACTAAGGATCCTACCTGAAGGGTAGGTACAGCTCGCGAATGGTCATCTCTACGGTACGCCTTGTCTAAGGTCCACCTTTATGCAACCTCAAGTCCTGATACCCTAGACCTTGATCAACGCAGTCCGTCGTCTGCACAAGACACAACAAGGTGCGGGCGTAGCCCATGAAGGGGTGAGTATAACGATACTCAGTAGGGACCCCGAGACCTCCTAAGGTCTCTCAGAAATCCACAGAGGATAAACCAAAAAGCAAGACTAACAATCCAAGAATGAAGAAATAATAAATTCTAATTAGGTATATACCCATACATATACCTAAGTTTCCAAGTATACCAATCTCATTCATGAGGAAACTCAAGGCCCAACTCTTTAGCCAAAAGCACAACTGTTCCACGAATAAATGAATAGCACGAAGGTAACACCACAAAGGTAAGTACCACAAAGTTAATGCCACAAAGAAGAATACCACAAAGGTATTACCACACAAAAGTTTATCACAAAGTTAAGTACCACAATGGTAATACTGCACAGTAGAATATCACAAAGGTAAGGACTCGGCTCACACCAGGTATAACTTAAGTACGGAAGTATAGATGATTAGCTGTATTACTAAATCATCTTACTTCATTGAGAAGCTCTGCTGTTGACCCACATAGGATCAAAGATGGACCACACAGGATCTGAAGATGACCCACACAGGATCTGGAGATGACCCACACAAGATCTGAAGATGACCCACATAGAATCTAGAGATGCTGACCCACACAGGATCCGAAGATAATCCACACAGGATTTGAAGTCTCCTCAAGTAAAGCAATCCACAGGGTTCTCTCACTAAACATGCTTGATTCTAGGAGGTTCCACGCCTCAAGTAATAAATCTATACTTCAAATTCCACAATTTTCCATGAATAATTATCTCGAAGGTCTTCCATGTCAGAAGGGACCCAACGGGACAGACAGTGCATCAATCGGACGCCCGGTTTGCAAGTTATTAGCGTTTTCATTCCGAGGGCCCGATTGGATTCAGGTTAGATCCAACTTGGAAATACTAAAACATTATCCAAAACTTAATTTTAGTGTACCAAAATGTCCATCTCGATCCAAGGATTCCATCACCATAGACGGTTAGTCAAACGGACGCCCAGTTCTCAAGATAGGGCAAAAAAGGCGTATCTGGGTCCAGATGGGCCCGGGTCCAGTCTGACTCAGTCGGACCAACCCGGATCGACCCGGTTCAGGCTCGGAAGGTTTGGGCTATGGTGGACCTAGCCCACTGGGTTGTGATCCGGCCTGGCCCACAAAGGGGGCGGTCCGTTCAGAGCAGCCCGCTAGGCGCGACCCGTTGCATGCGACCCGTTGTACACGACTCGCTTGGATGGGTGTGATCCGTCGTGGCGGGGTCCGCCCTAGCCGCTACCCGGGGGTTAGGTGCCTTCTGATATTCTGAATGGTCCATTGGACCATTCAGCTTGGCCAACCTGGCGGTACCACGTGGTGCCGCCTGCTGCCACGCGGGACCCGCCGGAGCGGGTCTTGCTTGGCGTGACACGACCGACCGTCGGTTCTAGTCAGCTCTCCCCTTATAGCGGCGTTACATGGCCGATGTCCTCCCGCGGCCAGCCGGGTGTTGGCCGCCCTCTGGGTGCACCACTGCGGCTAAGCAGCCACGACCTTCTCCTCTACCGGTGGCGCGGATGCACGTCGCCCTGCCTCCATGCGGCCGACTGACGTGTCGGCCGCCACCTTCCACTTCCACGGCTGATGGGTCATAGCCTCCTCCGGTGGCACTGTTTCACCACCGCCACCATCGCGACTGACCGGTGTGACGGATGTCGCCTTGTACACTTCCAACGGCGTGGTAGAGTTCCGCTCAACCCGTCGATCCGTCCGCAAAGAACACGTCAATAATGGAGTAGCGGAGGGATCAAGCCGTGCTCATTTGGCCCTTACCCTCTGTGCTAAGTCGGTAGCAAGTGGTTCATATATTTAAATCAATAAATCATAACAAAGAACAAAATTAACAATTTCCCTACCTCTATAGTTGGATATGACATGATGAAGAAGACAAATATGATGAAGACGCCGACGTCTGTCGCTCCCGCAACACACTTCTGAACCACGCTCCAATGTCAGTTCAACGTTCTTGATCCGGAGAGTTGTTATTTCTTAATTGGAGCTTCCAAGTTTCCTCCACCAAAAGTTCTCCCGCAAAAGCTTTTTCCAACAATCTCCCCCATGAAAGGTGAGGAGCCAACTTTAATTTAGTTAAGTTTATTAATTCAATTAATGTTGGCACATTAATTGGGGGAATTTTAAGATTTAACTAACATTAAAAGAGGAGTTCAGGTGTTCCCCACCACCAAGATTCAAATGAGAGGTGGGAGGATATCTGTTTAGAATAAATTATATTTATTTTATTTAATCCTCAACGAAAAATGAAAAAACCAACTTCCACCCTTGACCTACTACGATCAAGGTGAAGGTCTTCTTAAGTGAATATCAGTGTTGTGAGTTCAACGGTATCATCCGATTTCAATTCCGAGGACCTGTTAAAAAGTTAAAAAATGTCGCTCGCACGTTTACTGAACGTACCTAAAAAATGTTCAGAAATTTATTTTGGGCACACCGGGCCTTGGAATCATGCAACTTCAATTTTTGCTGACTTGTAATAATTCCATATAATAAAAAAAATTACATGGAAAAATCTGGGTCTTTACATGTAAACTCTTGAAATGGTGTTTCCTACCATCATAATATGCACCACTAGATCGCCCAAATGGAACTATATGTCCACCACCAGATTCCTCCTTGAGGTTCCCTTATGAAATGAGGGCCTGATCCAATACCTCAACCACCCTATTTAAATAGAATATATTTACTTGTTAATTGATCTCATGCCTAAGTCCATCATGGAAATGTCTCACTATAGCTATCTCATCACCTACCAATGTCGAAACAAAGCGTTGAAGGTTAGTTAAATGCCCAACATACTCCATCACTAACATAGACCACTAGGTTAACCTCATAAACTCTACAACCTTTTCCTACCTCAATGTCTCCAGATAAAAATCTTCCAAAAAAATTTCCTGGAAATCCTTCCATGTCATACCATCAGCCCACTGGGTCTGAACTATAACATCCCAAATTTTGTTTTCTTGTCCTCACAACATGTAAGTCACTAAATTAACTCTCTTATCTGAAGGAGTATCTAAGTGATAAAGAATAATCTTAATGGAATCTATCCAAAATTCAGCTACATCAATTCCACCCTCTCCATCAAAAGTCAGAGGGTGTTGTAGATGTAACTCCTTGGTCGTCTCAAATAGACTCGGTACACCCTGCCCTGGGTCTTGTTCCATTATTTTCATAAAATGAGAAAAGTTCTCATGGAACTCCTCCTCTATTCTATTACCCTAAATCTCTATAGTTCCTTGCTCCACTTTTGGAGGATCATTCTCAAATATATCCTCTTATCTCCGAACCATCACATGTCATTAAGAATCATTTTTCTATAATTCCAAGCACACATCTCAGAAAACATAGCATGAAATATCCACAATTTTTACAAAATAAGGCTATCCACTAGCCATAAAAAACCCATTTCACATACACTATCCTAATGGATATCGCTACACCTAGAACACTACCCTCGACTATCCCTACCATGGGCTAAGGCTAACATAGAGTAAACCAATATACATAGTCACAAGTCTTTCATTATTCACCCCTTTTTAAACCATTTCCACTTTAACAACACAAATATTTCTATTTTAGACACCTTTCCCATTTCACAACTTATTTCAAACAACATTTTAACTCATTTACAACGCTTCATTAATCACAATTATTTAACCATTATTTTACATTATTTCCTCTTTACCCATTTGCATCATTTTTTTAGTCATTGTTTTATTCAAATTTTTAAATAAGTAAAGTGCATTCTACCTTTCATGACTCACACACCCATCCTGTGTGTGCCTATCATGATGCATTACACCTATATCCCTAGGAACATATAATGATGCATGAATGTAAAACCTCATGTCATTCCATCTATGAGAAAAATATCATAAAACTATCACATCTCACAATAAGTGCATCACCCAATGGTGAAATATCATTCAATTATAACAATACACATCAAGAAAAACAATCCCCACCCTTGGTACTTGGGTTTCCCCCCATACATGGGTTAACTACTCCCAATCACGAGCTCATTTCCAAGACCCGACACATTCTAATCTCTCATCTACCATCCCTAAATAATAAGACCATAGAAAAAACCTGCCTTAGATAACAATTTTTAACTTCCTTGAACTGACATCCATGAAACTGGTTCCTCAAGCCGAGTCACCACATGACCTCAAGCATGCCTCCCTGCACTCCAGAGGTTTCCGACTAGCAGTGAGGGTCAAAAAATTCATGTCAGGAGACTATACCCTCTTTACTAGAGTAATCTACAGTAGATAACATATAAAATAAATAAAATAATGAACATAAACTTGAACATGAATTACCAATCATTTCCCAAACATGGTACAAACCAAAAATAAACAAAAAATATGTCGTGTCTTGTTAACAGTTCCAAAAGTGTTGAAATGCCAAAAATAAAAAACTAACAAAAGCATCCAAAAAATGGGCCTAACTCCAAGTCTGGATCCTCACCCATGCATATCCCAAGACCAACTCAACTTCCTAGCATAGGTCCTTTACCCTTGTCCTGACCAGTAACCATGAAATTTTCTCGGGTACCTAATGGAGGCCTGAGAAGAGTGTGAGTACAACTCAATAGGTCACCACCAAAAGTGTCTAGAAAATATCCAGTCTAAATAGATAGTGCATGAAAAAACTAAATAAATGATAAGGTAAAAAAAGATAACTTGAGTTCCATTAGTTAACAATATTCATTTTATCCATTTACATCATTCATTCCATTATCACCACATAAACCATTTTAATCACTAAAACCATAAGGTAGAATTTTACATCATTAATAAAATGACCTAAGATGACCAATTATCATGCATAAGGGTATAATTCAAGTTCACTATCTCACTAGGGATAAAAATTTCATAAAAAATTACAAGGCACTTACCTTTGAGCCTCAGTCCAGGTAGTCTCAACAAATGCAACCGTTAAGGGCCTAGAGCCTTAGTCGGGCTCCCTAACCCATGCATTCTAGGGGTGGGTTTAGAGCCTCAATCCAACCTGATCTGTGGTAGAAGCCTCATTCCATTATCCCAAACCACAAAGACATGTGAAAATTATAATTTATCCACTTACCACATATACTATATCACAAACCATTCACAACCAACACACATAACATTTAAAATTACCATTTCATTCGATAGATAAAACATCATCAATCCATAACCCATTTATCATATTAAAAAAATTCTATTCATTAACCCATTTCACATAATTCTTTAATTCACATTCATTATCCCATTTATTAAGTTCAATTACAAACTTATAAGTCATTTGGAACATTCACTTTGTTCTATTTAACCCTTTTTTGAATTTTACCAAACAATACCTTATTCCACTTCCAATAATTAGGTACATCTACCATCAATTATTATATATAAACTAAAATATCATGTCAGTATATTTTTTCATGACCCATCCCCATGGAACCCGTGCCATGACTCCCCAAGCTCGTCTCCAATAGGTTAGGGGCTGGTGACTAGCACTGAGTAGGCATATTACTAACATGGGAGGCATTGCCTAAGCACCGGTACACATGAACACATCTCCAATCACACAAATTCTGAAATGTAAAAAAACCACTAAGGAACAAAATGCATGCATACAACTAAACCCAACCAATAGAGTATAATAGAAAGTAAAGTACTAGAAGTAAACTGGGAAAGAATACAAGACCACCAAAAACAAGAGTCTGCAAACTTGCAAGGTCCAACCTGTAAACACAAAGACGACTGGGACTGCTGATCATAGCTATAGGAATACCTAGGCATATAGGGAACTCAGAAATCTTGGTCCGGTCTTGGTCTACCTTGGAATCCATCAAAATGACGCTCGTCTATACAAGACACGACACGTGCGGGCAAAGCCTGTGCATGGGTGAGTATAACAATACTTAGTAGAGGACCCCGAAACCCACAAAGTAATACAAAAAGTAAAATTACAGTCACCACTACATGATATATGTCTACTGAATATATAGCAAGAGAAAAACAATCTAGATATACTCAGAACCCAGACCTGTAGTCTAGAGACAAGTCACACAACCTCAAACCCATGCTAGGGATTTAGTTTGAAGATTCCATTAAGCACTCATCCAGGAGAACTCACTCCATGAGTCTGATAGATCTGATAATGTTCATCCGAGAAGTATCGTTCGTCTGTAAAATTCATGAGAGATAGATACACTCATTCTGGGGGAACACACTCCAGAGTGGGGAAATATCACGACACATAGATGAGGATCATTGCCAGGGCCTTGGCGGACACCATGACTCATCCAAATTCACCTACTAAGTAGAGTATTGGCTTCCTATAGGAATAGTCATGTCGATACCTAACTCTACCTAGGTTCAATAATGGATAGAGGATCTCACTCCGGGCCTCTCAGAGGGATACCATACTCTACATTGGAAAGTCCTACTGAATGGGTCATAATCATGTGGATGGAAACGATACCTAACCTTCTGGGGAATGAGAAAAAGGGGAACTAAACCAAAAGAAACTTTTTCAAGGAATGACGGACAAGAGGATAAATCTATGTTCCAGTATATAAATGGTGTGTAGTATGAGTCACACACCGTGCCTCGCAACTCTGGGTACTTCCCGTTTGAAATGGCCCGATTCAGAAGGAACATGTCGTGTAAAAAGGTAAGTACATGACATGTAGTACGGACCACAAACAATGTACAAGTAATTGGGGTTCCCTCCGTGTATGTGGTCATGTGCCCGTACACAGTTTTAACCAGTGTGGGCCATCCTGTGTAACCTATACATGGGGTAACTTGTGTAACTAGCCTAGTCTGACCATGTGGTGGAGTACACAGCTGTGTACTCCACCCCATGTACATTTATCCCCTTGGATACACGCCGAGTCCCATGTAGCCGCCTCTTCCATTCTGCTTAAGGTCTACACACCATGTTGTGAAGCCGTGTAGTCCATTCCATGTTCGTTTACTTCATAGAATACACGCCGAGATTTGGGGAAGGGCCCACATGCTGTGTGACAAGGGTCACACACCGTGTGATACCTGTCTATCTCCCAAAACCATATCTGCCATCAAGCCGGTCCTACACGGCGTGTTCACTGGGATACACGCCATGTGTTCCATAAATTTCTAGAAACAATTCTCTTTTCCAGCATGCCTCCCGTGATGATCCGTTCTTTGATTAGGCTATCCTATTACCAAGAAACTCAAAGATTTAGGTCGCCCCAACATCCTGAAGTTATCTCTATTGTTTTCGGGCCTCTGATCGGCCCTAAAAACACGTATCTATCTACCCATGTGAAGAACGCTCGAAGGGAGGTCTCTCCAAATCTGATCTGATTCATCATCCTCCATTGTTGTCGCACCTCCACTAGGTCATCGTGATGTCGGATCTCAAGTTTGGGATCTTTGTGTTGTGAAATGGACGCACAACGATCCGTTGTTCCTCGATCCATGAAGAATGCGAAGAACACATGGTCGAGGAGGAAGAAATTCACAAGAAATTTGAGGAACGAACCTCCTCCATAATTCTTCACAACGTTGATCCACTCCCATTAGTAGGATCAAACGGAGAAAAATCAAAACAACATAATAATCTAGCATGGATTAATTCCCCGAATAAAAAAAATCCCAAAGAAACGGGAAATTAATAATCCTCCTACAAGAACATATGATCCACGGATCAACATGTTCGTGGGGTGATCAGTGTTCATCATCTAATTATTGAACGGAGAAAAGAAGAATTGAAATAACAACCCCTTCCTCGATTCAGTTGAAGATAGATCTCCCCGTTGCATTTGTTAGTGAGGTTCATCAAATACTATTGAGTGGGTTTTAATTATAATTAGATTATATTTTTACCAATTAATCCAATGTTGGTCATTGGACATAATTTCACATTTAAACTGGACATAAGCAAGTATCAATCTTTTGATAGTTATTATTTCTTAAAAACACGCTTTTTGTTTTGAAAATGGGAATTAATTTTAAATTAATTTCTGCCACTTTTGGGTTTTCAATTTAAAAAAATGGATTTGATATTTATAATCAGGAGGTCCAAATTGTGTAAATAGATAACTTTTATGTTTATACATTTTGAATAATTACTTCGGTAAAAATTTTATTTACCACGGTTAAAGGGTAAATCCGGTAAATAAGGGTAAAAAAATAATATTATAATAATATTAAATTACCCTAAAATGTGTCTTTACCCTATTGGATGATAAATGTCCAACCGTGGAAAACTTTTGGTTGATTTTGGAACCCCATGGAGCCACTTGTAAGTGATAATGACACTTTATATTAATTAAGTTAAAGTAAATACAAAAATGACATAAGCATATATCCTTTAGTAAAACAATTTTTCACATAGAGTTATACATGTTATCTATTAGACTATAAATATTAATTATAAATATAAAAATATTTCCTAAATAATGTTATTTTATTTATAATTTTTATACATTGAATAATTAAATTTATTTATGACACAATGATGATGCAATATTTTCCTTATTAATGAAAGAATCAAATAAATGGTATTATAAATGTTAAAATAAATATAATTTGAAATTTTTGATTCCATACACGAATTTTATAGGTTAATATTAAATTTTAGGATTGATTAAATTAATTTATTTCGAATTAATAAAGTAGTTAGGACATTAACAAAAATAAATTATTAAATAGTGTCAAAATTGACATAAAGGAGTTTTTAAAACAAATATTATATTATTAATTGATATAATATTCCTAAAAATATAAGGCTCATCCAAATGACTTATATAATGATAGGTGTATCACTAATGAACCACTTGTGGTTCTATTGGAAGTTTATATTAAGTTTATTAACCATATAATATAAAAATACAAAGAGACATGGTAAATGTCAAACTATTTAACTAAGAATTAAATCTAAAAGATATAGTTAATATAGTGACCCAAACCTATCTAAAACCTATTGGTTGAGTGTTTTTCGACCCATAACCACCTTATCCTCTAAATAATTCATTTTTTATCCCTTAGAAACCAAAATTATTTTTTTATTATAAAATAACATTTCTAGCTTTTCCTAAGGTTCCCTTCGCCCCTTTTATAAAAGGGCGCCCCCCCTTCCCTCAAATTCACATCTTCAAAGCCTTTTGGCTTAGAAAAAACCTGCCAAAATACCCTCTACACTTTCCCCCATTCATCCTAGAGGCCTTAATTTAGTCATAAAGCCAACCTAAAGATCCTTTTTTATCAAATCAAAAGGAATAACCCGAAGAAGAGGTAAATATTTCATCACCTCTTTCAAGTTCCTTTCTTCTTCCACTTACTCTTTCTTTGTTATTTCCATTATAAAATAATAAATCCAGTATATTCTATATACTGTGATGTTATTATAAATATGTTACAACCATATTCATTATTCTATCCATCCTTTGAATGACATGTCACCATACGTGTGTACGTACGGCTTATCGTCTCCATGTCGTGGTGTAATTGTTATTCAATACATTATTATTTGGATGTGTATAATAATGATGTGTAATTGATGTAAATAATAAATATAACATGATAATTATTCTGTATATATGATATAACATCCAATTATATATTATTTTAATATCAAAATAATGATATTGTCGCTCGTGCGTACGTACGGATTACTGTCTCCACGAACGCGATGAAATTCATTCTCCATTGTATCCATTCAAGATTAATTTTCATTAGATGATTAAAAATAATGTTTAAAGACTTAATATAATTCTGAATATGAATATGATACATCCTATCCATAAAAAAAATTACTGATGTAACAAAGCATACAAAGGAAAATGAATCAGTTAACATCCGAAAAGACAATAATACTAAGATATTATTAACAAAACAATGTTAAAAGATCATATATGATATCATATTAATGTATATGATTCTTGTATAATTTAATAACAGTTATTTAACCATTATACAGTAGGTTAACCTATCCTTGACCAAGGAAAAGTACAAGGTAAGGGTTAATTCTACATCATCATCATTATCTACTGGGACCTCTTTATCATCCACATCCATGTTTCTTAAAAATGTATTTCAAAAAATTCTTACTATTTTATAGACTATGGGTTAAAGTGAATTTTATAAGATGTTTATAAAGGAATCTTTCCATCGTTTTCCAAACAAGGTCCTTTATAACCTTTTCGAAAAAATTAGGGTGAGAATGTCTTTTTTAACTTATACGACGGGTGCAGCTATTTTCCGCCGTTATAACATTGTCGAAGCTTCCCTTACAATCTTATAAGAATATTTTCAAAAATAAATGAATTATTTTATAATTACATGACTTTTAAATGATTTCAAAATAGAAAGAGGTATTTCTCTAAAAAGTTATTGATTTCATCTATTTCAACATCCTTTGATGGATTTTAAGTTTGTTTGAAGTTGATTATTATGATACAAAACTTCCATATAGTATTGAAGTTTTTGTGATATGTTTGACTGTGGATGTGTTATTTTATACCATTCATGGTTTATGGATAACATATTGACATTTCGTATGCTAGTTTTAATACGAATATTTATGTTATGTTTAAACCATTTCATATGAGGAATGAATTAGACTTAGTAAGTGACGAGTGGAGCCCACTATAGCTCCTCAATGCATCGGTAGGTCTCATAAGAAAAACTAGTGTCTTGGCACAAGGCCTTGAAAAAATATTATTTGTAGTCTTGGCACAAGGCCTTGACTATGTGGTTATGAAATTCTGGCATTATGCATTCCATCATTATGAAAGTGGATATTGATATTTCATGTGATTATTTGACTAGTAGAATATCCATGTGAATAAGTGAATGGAATTATTTGATTTTATATTTTCCATATTATGCTGAAGTTCAAGTTTAAATGTCTGTTGTTTTATTCTTATACATTTCCTTAAATTTTTATGCTTATTTATGAAAGTTTCCGCTATATTGTTATCCTTGCTGAGAATCTGAGCTCACCCCTTTCTATGTTTCATTTTTTCTAGGATGAAAAGAAGTATATTATGACTGACCTGCAGGGATAGTATATGGGATCCTAGTGTTGTCTATGGAAACAATGTTGTTGTAGTTTTCTATTTTTTGATGTAATGTAACCCTTATGAATGTATCTAGTACTTCCAAGGCTACTAAACTAATTGGTCATTCGAGACTTGATCTTTTGTGATCTTGCCAATGATACGTAATAATGCAATGACTCTAGGCTTCTAGGGTTGGGGTGTTACAGTTGGTATCAGAGTAATTTTAGTACAAACCTTAGAATCTAGATTTAGATAAACTCTGATTAGAGCACATTACCCTAAGATATACTTTGAGGATTATTATAGAAGAACTTCCTAGAATTTTGGTATTTTAGAGATTTTGTAAGTTTTTCATGAAATACATCCCTGTCTAGAGACGAGTAGGTATAGGTGGCTCTAGAATAGATGTAGCTAGGGGTAAAACCTGAAAACAACGCTTTGAGCTATACTTGAACGGGAACTGGTGCATGACAACGTGCCTTGCTGCACTCTTGGTTACGACACTCCCAGGGGATATGCTTAGGATAATTCTCATTTTCTTTACAAATCATTATGAAGGGTTTATGAGTATATACTTACTCAAAGAAAACTTTTTTATGATTATGGATTATATCCATAAATTGTTTAGTTTATTTTAAGTATTTTACAAGTTTGGAATTATGTATTTCGATTCATAAACTAATCTAGTTTATGCCACTGTTTAGAAATGGAGCCTAGTGTAAGAAATGGAAACTATATCAACACACATAATCCATGTAGGGATTTCCCTCCTACTCAAGATAATTATAGTGGAGATTGTGATGTAACTGGTTCTGATCAGCTTATCACCATACTGGGACAACTCACCCAGGTTATGAATGATAACCTTACCCGTCTGAAGCACCCTGATCCATAGTGTATAGGATCAATGTTAGATCATTTCATGAGGAAACAACCACCAAAATTCAATGAGAGTACACATCTATTAGTATCTGAGCAATGTATAAATTCCTTAGCGAAAATATTCCACGCCTAGGGGAGTAGTGAAAGGGAAAAACTTTTCATGGAAGTTTATCGCCTCACTAGAGATGCTGATCAATGGTGGTCATTGATTCAAAACACAAAAGAAGATGATGAAGTATCAAATATGAAATGGAGGGAGTTTAAAGAGCTTTTTATAGAAAAATACTTTCTTCATGACCATAGAGTAGATATGGAAAGGCAATTTCTGAGTCTGAGGAAAAAAGAGGATGAGAATGTCGTGAAGTATGAAGCTAACTTTACAAGGTTATAGAGGCATGCAACAGATTATATACGTAACCCAAGAAGTAAGATTGATCATTTCATTGATGGGTTAAAACCATTTCTCCATCAAGCATTAGTCTCTCAATCCTTCTCGTCAAACGAAGATATTGTATCATGTTCTATTAAGACAGAAAAAGAATTATCTAAGTCTTAAGACTTTAAAGAAAAGCAAGAGAAGAAGAGATCTGCTGAACACTTTGAAAATGGAAATAAGGGGAATAAGGGAAAAGTTGAATATCCATCCTGTAGTAAATATGGGTAGAAACACCCTGGTACATGCCTGAAGGGAATGGGAGTCTGTTTCAAGTGTAGTGAAAAGGGCCACCAAACTCATGATTGAAAGGGGAAGAAAGAGGCTGTCAATGCTGAATGCTAAAATTTTAGAGAAAGGGGAATTATGTGAATGAATTTCCTAATAATCATGGGAAATTACCTCAGAAAAGGCCAAGAGATCAAGGATAACCTTATGCTATCACTACTACTGAGGTTGAAGCTCCGAAAGATGTAGTGGCAGGTAATTTAATGGTTTCCTCAAGTTTAGAAAATGATTTATTTGATTCTGGATCATCGCATTGTTTCATATCTTCCTAGTTTGATAAGAAAATTAGATATTTCAAATTTGATTTAACAAGGGATTTGTCAGTCAAAACTCCTAAGGGAAGTATCATTACATAAAATTTTTGTGAATCAGTTCTCATTAAGGCATATAAATGTTATTTATCTATTGATGTCATCATCATACCCATGATTGAATTTGATATAATCCTCGGTATGGATTTGATTTTGGACTATGAATTGAAAATTTATTATAAGCAGAAGGAGGTTACAATTTTTGATAATGATAAGTAGTACCTTATCTTTAGATCAGAAACGTCACCACCTAATTCTTATCTAGATCCACCCTTAGTAGCTCAACTAAATTCAATTATTGGGGAGGAAGAGAATGAAATAATTGTAGGTGAGGAAAGGAATGTTCAAATAGAGTATGTACCTATTGTGCAAGAATATGTTGTTGTGTTTCTAGAGGATTGACCTGGACATCCTTCAGAATGAGAAATTGAGTTTTCCATCGATTTAATTTCTGGTTCAAGGCCCATATCGAAGACCCCTTATAGAAAGGACATTATAGAATTAGTGGTACTAAAGAAACAACTAGAGGAATTGAGTAATAAAATATTTATTCACCCTATTGTTTCTCCATGTGGAGCCCATGTTTTTTTGTTAAGAAGAATGATGGATCTATGGGGTTGTTCATTGACTACATGGAAATCAATGCTACAACAATAAAGAACAAGTATCCCCTACCTCGCATTGATGATTTATTTGACAAAATTCATGGAGATCAATACTTTTCAAAGATTGAACTTTGATTTGGATATAATCAGTTGTGTATGAAGAAGGAAGACATTCCGAAAACAACATTTCGAACTAGGTACATGCATTACAAGTTTACAGTAATTCCTTTTGGATTGACTAATGCACCCTCTGTTTTCCTGGATTTAATGAACAAAGTTTTCAAGGAATATCTTGATGACTTTGTAGGGTAATTTATTAATGATATCTTGGTATACTCCAAAAGCTATTAGAATCATGAAAATCACTTTCGCATTATCCTAAAGACTCTTAGAAGAAATGAATTATATGAGAAGTTTAGAAAGTGTGAATTCTGGATTCAAGAGATTTCTTTTTTTGGCCATATTGTCTCTAAATATGGAATCTCTGTTGATCCTTCAAAAACCAAGGCAATCCAAGAATGGCCAGCACCAACGATGTAACGACCCAAAGTTTCATTAATGGAAAATCCCTCTTGATCCATTTAAATGTTTCTTTATGAAAAATGTTTTTATAAGATGTCAACTTCTTTAGTTTTACATTAAGATTTGTGACCGTTACTTTTATAGCTGTTGAACAGTGATCATCTGAGTAGTATAAATATAAGGCTTTAACGAACCCTTTTCTACTCAGACAAAGGAAACGATGGCCTGAATTGCCCCTTACAAAGCCCATTTGTCGGAGCTTGGAAAAGAGGTGGTGTCTTTGGGATTCACCCTTGACCAAGCCCAAACTGAGCTTCATTATGTCAAGCTTGAACGGGATCTTCTACGGGAAAAGTGGAAGTTGATAGAGATTACCACTCGAGCGATGTTATCCGACCCGCCCCAAGAGTCTGTCACCATCGCACACCTTACCCTTAGGTCTTATGCGGATATTTTAAGGGGTTATGTAACAAATAAGTAGCACCATGTTCATGTACATTATTTTTGTATATAATAATGAATATAATTTCTAGTCATTTTTGATACATTGTAATTAGTTTTTAAAGTACAAATGGTGTTTTTAGTTATTATTTAATTAAGAATTATATTTTATTAAATTAAAGGACTTTTGAATTAAATAATATTTTAATAAAATATTATTATTAATATTAAATTAGTTTTTATTAAATATAAATGATCTTATAATTTTATGAATGCAATTAAATTTTTTATTAAGGTTTGAAATCCATTTCTGTCAAAACCCGTGAATTTTTTATAAATGTCAGTTTTTATTTTAAAAGTGAAAATTCACATATTTAGAAAATTATTTAGATAAAATAAATATTATTTTTGGAATCAGGACGTCGAAATTATCCAAGGGTGAATTTTTCATAATTTTCTGAGACAGTCAAATTTTTGGGTAAAAATTAAATACCATTTAAATATATAATGTGTTTTATGACATCATAATGACCCAATGGTGATGTAATAAAATACCATAATCCTTATGTTCAACTAATATGTGTTTTATCATTAAAATAATGAAGTTTTGGGTTTGTTTGACTTACTTTTCAAAGCATTAATGGATCCCTCAAGACTTATTCAACACTTTGCCTTTTTAAATTAATTTCCATGGGAGTGTGACTCACCTCCACATAAGCAACCCTAATTTTTTAATAAGTTCAGACCTTGGCCTTGTAAAATATTTTTTTCCTCTTTCCTTTTCCAGAAACCATGGGCAAATACCATGGGATGGTTTGTGGTTTGGATTATTTTAATATAAGGGGTCCCAAACCTAAATAATAAAGAATTCCCTCACCTTTCCTATATAAACCCACCCAAGCTCCCACTTCCTCCTCACTAAAAGCCCTTTGAGTTAGTCCAACCTATGACCTACTCTCTCTATAATCCTCTCAAGGTTCCCCATGCTCCCAAGAAGCCTCTCATAAGCCTCTCTCTAGCCTTTGGAATCACACTTCCAAGTAAGGGTTTTTTCTTCCTTTCTCATTTTTTGTCAATTTTCTTTAAGTTGTATTGCCCTTTTAATTTCAATTATGAATGTTGGGGTATGGTTTAACACCTCCCCCATACTTCCCTCTTATTGTTTTAATGATGGGAGACCCATTTCTCTCTCATTAAATGCCTCCCATGTACACCCGTTACTATGTCGAAATTCCGAAAGGAACTTTTTTATCCTCTTTCATATTCAAGCAATACTTTTGTATCATGAATCTAAATTCCTTTTCAATTGTTGGGACATGTATCTATATGACCTACTTACTTTCCATTACATGTAAATATGATGAGTAACCCCTTTCTCTCTCATCAACCATTTTTATGAATTCTTATGTCACGCCGTTACGCTGCCGAAATCACACCGATTTTCTAAGCCAATATCATTGTGTAGTGAATACCATGCCCATTTCTCCATCAAGGGTATTCACCTGTATGCACATTTACTTATTGATTATAAAGTTTCATGTATTAATTCCACATTCCTTTATCTTGGAATAAATGATTATGTTTTATGAATCCATGTTTTATGATCCATGTGGCACACTTATGCATGAAATGAAATGTTTAAGAAGGGTGCGCCCTTATAGACCTCCAATGCATTGGGTAAAGTATAGTATCATGATACATCATGTGAAATGAGTGTTGACTCATTATAATTCAAGTGAAACGAGGTTTTACTCGTGCTTCAAGTGCAATGAGGGTTTACTCATGCTCCATGTGCAATGAGCCTTGGCTCATGCTAATTCAATGTTAAGTGTTGTTGCCATATTTCCATGTTATGATTATCATTCTTTATCATGCCTTTATGTTCATGTTACTCTTATGCTATATTGATATTCCTTGCCTAACATGTATTTAACTCCTCATGTTATTCATTGTGTACTCCCTTACTGGGCTTTATAGCTCACCCTTTTCTTATGCATGTCCTCAGGTTATCCCATGCAATTCTAAGTACGAAGGAATGTAGTGGTCATGTAAAGGAAGTTTTCAATAAAGATGTTGTATTTCAAGTTTAAAGTTTTTATGTAATGATCCTAAGCCCCAAAGACACTAAACCTCTCGATCTTCTCTGTTGTATCAAGTGAAGTTATATGTAATAAAGCATGTTTAAGTTGTAATAGAAAGCAGGGTTGTCATAGTTAGTATCAGAGGATATGATTAGTTATTTTTGGGATTAGGAAACCCTAGTAAAGCCTTAGATACAAGAATAAGTATAATAAAAACATCCCTATGTTTTGGTAAATACTATGTAAGTGGTTTATCAAACAAATACATCCCTGTCTAGATACGAGCAGGTAGAGGTGGCTCTAGCACAGATGTATCCTAGGGGTAAAACCCGAAAACACCGCTTTGAGCTAGACTCGAACGGGAACTGGTGCACGACAACGGGACTTGCTGCACTCTTGGTTACGACACTCTCAGGGGATATGTTTTGATAAATTCACAATCTTATTATGAACCCTTATTAAGGAAAAATGCCCCTAAGAATATATGTTAGAAGGAAGATCATGAAAAGCCTGGATTGAATCCTATAGACTCATGAGTTAAAGAGATTAAAGTTTATTTATAAGTCATCAACTTTTGTCTTTGGATTACCCTTTATGTGTTACCTCTAACTTTCCTTTTATTCCAGCCAATGGCTGGTAATAGGAGAACTCGGGCTAACAACCGTTGTGAAGATCAGTGTGATGATTGTACTAATGAGATGCCCAATCCAATGGGAGCGGGAATCGCGAACTTTGTCACGATTCTCTCTCAACTAACTCAAGTTTTTAATAGAAACACGGTTCAAGAGGAACGTTCAACCACCCCCCCCCCCCTAAGAAAGAACAAGTCACTATCGAGAGCTTCATGAGACAAATGCCTCCTACTTTTAGTGGATCATCTGATCCCACGATCACTGAGCAATGGATCAACTCTATTGAAAAGATCTTCTCTATCCTTCAATGTTCTGAACAAGAGAAGGTTCTCCTGGCGGCTTATCGTATGGAGGGTGAAGCTGATCAATGGTGGACATTGATCAAAAATACGAAGCCTGAGGAGGATATCAAGGCTTTGGAATGGAAGGAATTCCGGAAGATGTTTTTCGATAAATATTTTCTACGCACCCTCCGTCTTAAGATGGAAAGGGACTTCTTTTCCCTAAAGCAGAAAGATGAAGAATTTGTGGGAGCGTATGAGGAAAAATTCACAAGGATTGCACGATACACTTTCGGCTTTGTCGTTACCCCCGAATGCAAGGTTGACCGCTTCTTTGGTGGGCTGAAGCCTAGCTTGAGGAAAGAATTAGCGATCCGTGACTTCGATAACTATGAGAAAATTGTCTGATGTGCCCTCAAGGTTGAAATGGAGATCGGAGAATCACAGGGGTATCATGGGGACAATAAGAGTAAGGTGGAATTCAATGCTGGTGGTCCGATGGATAAATCCAACAACGCTAAGAAGTTCCAGCACCCCACTTGCCAAAAGTGTGGAAAGAAGCACCCTGGAAATTGCCTTAGGGGGACAAGAAAATGCTTTAGGTGTGGAAGAGAAGGGAACCTAGCTGTTAACTGTCAGCAAGAAGGACCTGCGGCTGCGACAGAGGAGAGGAACACTCCGTTCGAACCTCAACGCATTTTTCAATGCTACAAATGCAAAGAACCAGGTCATTTTTCAAATCAGTGCCCTAATCCAAGGGTTATCGGAGGCAACCAACAACCTCCAAGACAGCAAGGAAGAACTTTTGCCATCACTTCTGCCGAAGTGAACCCCGACAACGAAGTGGTGACAGGTACGCTACTTATTCATTCAAGAATAGCGAACGTACTTTTTGATTCAGGTTCTACGCATTCTTTTATATCTCAAAAGTTTAGTAGAACAATCCCTGCACCACCATAAATCATGGAAGTAAAGATGTCGGTGTGTACGGAAAATGGGGCAATCATTTCATCCCATGAGTATAAGTCCTCCCCTATTATAATCTGTGGATTGAATTTCCCGGCGAACGTCATCATACTCCATTTGGTGGAATTTGATGCAATTCTTGGAATGGATTGACTTTCCTTATATAGAGCCAACATAAATTGTCGGGAGAGGGAAATCACACTCCATATAGAGAATCGACCCCCGATTCTTTACAAGTGTCAGGAGGAAGATGAATCTCTTTTAGCTCCATCATCTCAAGAATGGATATTACTACCTTATGAGCACGCATATCTGGCTCAGATGATTGAGTCCAAGGAAGAAACCACCCTTGAATAAATGCCTATTGTGAGGTAATTTGCTGAAGTATTTCCCGAGGAACTTCATGGTCTTCCTCCAAGAAGAGATATTGAGTTCTCAATTGAACTTATACCTGGGGCGCTACCAATATCCAAGACTCCATATAGAATGTCTGTTGTTGAGCTTGAAGAGCTGAAGAAACAACTATAGGAGAATCTGGATAAATGGTTTATACGCCCAAGTGCATCACCATGGGGTGCACCAGTCCTCTTCATCAAGAAGAAGGATGGGTCAATGCGTCTTTGCATCGATTATCGTGAACTTAACAAAATCAAGATAAAGAACAAGTATCCTCTCCCAAGAATCGATGACTTGTTTGATCAGCTGCGTGGAGCACAATACTTCTCCAAGGTGGACTTTCGGTCGGGATATTATCAAGTAAGGGTGAGGAAGGAAGATATCCCCAAGACTGCTTTTCGTACAAGGTACGGGCACTATGAATTCATAGTAATGCCTTTCGGACTCACCAATGATCCAGCAATATTCATGGAATTGATGAATAGAGTCTTTAGATATTACCTATACAAATTTGTGTTAGTCTTTATAGATGATATTCTAATATACTCCAAAACCAAGGAGGACCATGAGGAGCATTTAAGAACTGTACTAGAGACTTTGCGCAAGGAGAACCTCTATTCCAAGTACAACAAGTGTAAGTTTTGGTTGAAGGAGGTATCATTCTTGGGCCATATCATCACAAGCAATGGGATATCTGTGGAACCCTCCAAAACAGATGCAATTGAGGGATGTCCGAGGCCAACATTGGTAACTGATATCCGTAGCTTCTTGGGGTTAGCAGGATATTATCGATGATTTGTGAGAAATTTCTCATGATTTTCCAACCCTCTTACCAAGCTAATTCTAAAGGTAGTAAAGTTTTCTTGGAGTGATGAATGCGAAGAAATCTTCAAGGAGTTGAAAAAGAGGCTTATCACTGCACCCGTGCTCACTTTACCCACAAGTGGGGAGCTTTTTTTGGTATTCAGTGATGCTTCGAAGAAGGGCTTAGGATGTGTGCTGATGCAGAATGATAAAGTGATATCCTATGCCTCAAGGCAGTTGAAAATCCATGAGCAAAACTATCCAACGCATGATCTGGAGTTTGCGGCGGTGATCTTTTCCTTGAAAATCTGGCGGCATTATCTCTATGGAGAGAAATGTGAGATATATACTGACCACACGAGTCTTAAATATATATTCACACAGAAAGAGATTAATATGTGCCAGAGAAGATGGATAGAGCTCATCAAGGATTATGATTGTTCAATACATTACCACCCTGGGAAAGTGAACAAGGTGGTAGATGCCCTAAGTAGAAAGGATCCAGCGATTCTATCAATGATGAGAATTGAGAAGGATCCAATCTTCTTAGACTTAATGAAGATGGATGTGGGAATCATAAAGAAGGGAACATCATCAATCCTTTCACAAATGATTGCTCAACCATCTCTTTTGGAAAGGTTAAAGGATTCTCAAAAGGATGAAGCGGGAATCCAAGAAAAAGTGGAAGCTATCAAAAAGGGAAAATCATCAGAGTTTAATGTTAATGAAGTAGGAATTGTGCGGTTTGGGAAAAGACTATGTGTTCCATAAAGTTCAGAGCTGAAGAAGGAACTTTTGGATGATGCACATAGTTCAAATTTCTCTATTCACCCAGGGAACACAAAGATGTATCAATATCTCAGAGAAAACTTTTGGTGGGATAATATGAAGAAGGAGATTGATGAATATACATCAAAGTGTCTAGTGTGTCAGCAAGTGAAGGCAGAGAGGCAGAAGTCTAAGGGGATGATGCAACCATTGCCCATACCAGAATGGAAATGGGAGAACATCACCATGGACTTTGTCACTGGACATCCAAGGACATCCAAAGGCAACAATGCAATCTGGGTTGTTGTGGATCGTCTTACAAAGACTACACACTTCATTGCTATTCGAGAGGATTTCTCTTTGGATCAACTGGCACAGATATATATCAGGGATGTGGTACGGTTGAATGGAGTACCACTATCTATTGTTTCTGACCGAGATCCAAGATTCACCTCTAAGTTTTGGAAGAGTCTTCAACAAGCTCTGAATACTAAACTGAACTTCAGTACGGCCTATCATCCTCAAACTGATGGCCAATCCGAGTGGACTATCCAAACACTTGAGGATATGTTGAGAGCGTGCTCAATGGACTTTAAAGGAGGATGGGATCAACATCTTCCTCTGGTTGAGTTCTCTTATAATAATAGTTTCCACTCGAGCATCCAAATGTCACCATATGAAGCCCTGTATGGGAAAAGGTGTAGAACACTGGCATGTTGGGATGAGGTCGGTGAACGTAAGCTTCTTGGACCAGAAATGGTCGAAGAAATGGTGGAGAAGGTGAAAACCATTCAGCATCATATCAAGGCAGCCCAAAGTCGACAGAAGAGTTATGAAGATAATCGTCGATGAGACCTTGAGTTTAAAGTCAGAGACATGGTGTTTTTACGCATATCTCCGTGGAAGAAGGTCATGAGGTTTGGAAAGAAATGGAAGTTAAGTCCAAGTTACATCGGCCCCTTCGAGATTATTGATCGTGTTGGGGCTGTGGCCTATCGACTAGCACTTCCACCTACTATGGCCAAGGTGCATGATGTCTTTAATGTATCCCTCTTAAGGAAGTACATACCAGACCCTTCACATGTACTCTCTT
This sequence comes from Viscum album, assembly GCA_963277665.1. NCBI lineage: Eukaryota > Viridiplantae > Streptophyta > Magnoliopsida > Santalales > Viscaceae > Viscum > Viscum album. Next base: position 1,109,950,995 of record OY728128.1, on the reverse strand, counting down.
CCGAGGTGGTACAATTGGAAGATGATCTTTCTTATGAGGAGCAACCAGTGAAGATCTTAGATCATAGAGAAAAAGTTCTACGAAATAAGACAATGCCCCTCGTCAAGGTGTTGTGGAGAAACCACAAGTTTGAAGAAGCAACTTGGGAGTCAGAGGATATGATGAAGCTGAGTTACCCACATTTGTTTTAGTGTGGGAAAAGGAAAATTTCAAGGGAGAAATTTCTTAAGGGGGGAATATTGTAACGACCCAAAGTTTCATTAATGGAAAATCCCTCTTGATCCAGTTAAATGTTTCTTTATGAAAAATGTTTTTATAAGATGTCAACTTCTTTAGTTTTACGTTAATATTTGTGACCGTTACTTTTATAGCTGTTGAACAGTGATCATCTGAGTAGTATAAATATAAGGCTTTAACGAACACTTTTCTACTCAGACAAAGGAAGCGATGGCCTCATCCATTAGAATTTCCCCTTACGAAGCCCATTTGTCGGAGCTCGGAAAAGAGGTGGCATCTTTGGGCTTTTCCCTTGACCAAGCCCAAGATGAGCTTCATTATTTCAAGCTTGAACGGGACCGTCTATGGGAAAAGTGGAAGTTGATAGAGATTACCACTCGAGCGATGTTATCCGACCCGCCCCAAGAGTCTGTCACCATCGCACACCTTACCCTTAGGTCTTATGGGGCTATTTTAAGGGGTTATGTAACAAATAATTAGCACCATGTTCATGTACATTATTTTTGTATATAATAATGAATATAATTTCTAGTCATTTTTGATACATTGTAATTAGTTTTTAAAGTACAAATGGTGTTTTTAGTTATTATTTAATTAAGAATTATATTTTATTAAATTAAAGGATTTTTGAATTAAATATTATTTTAATAAAATATTATTATTAATATTAAATTAATTTTTATTAAATATAAATGATCTTATAATTTTATGAATGAAATTAAATTTTTTATTAATGTTTGAAAGCCATTTCTATCAAAACCCGTGAATTTTTTATAAATGTCGGTTATTTTTAAAGTGAAAATTCACATATTTAGAAAATTATTTAGATAAAATAAATATTATTTTTTGAATCAGGACGTCGAAATTATCCAATGGTGAATTTTTCATAATTTTCTGAGACAGTCAAATTTTTGGGTAAAAATTAAATACCATTTAAATATATAATGTGTTTTATGACATCATAATGTCCCAATGGTGATGTAATAAAATACCATAATCCTTATGTTCGGCCAATATGTGTTTTATCATTAAAATAATGAGGTTTTGGGTTTGTTTGACTTACTTTTCAATTCATTAATGGAGCCCTCAAGACTTATTCAACACTTTTCCTTTTTAAATTAATTTCCATGGGAGTGTGACTCACCTCCACATAATCAACCCTAATTTTTTTAATAAGTTCGGACCTTGGCCTTGTAAAATATTGTTTTCCTCTTTCCTTTTCCAGAAACCATGGGAAAATACCATGGGATGGTTTGTGGTTTGGATTATTTTAATATAAGGGGTCCCAAACCTAAATAATAAAGAATTCCCTCACCTTTCCTATATAAACCCACCCAAGCTCCCACTTCCTCCTCACTCAAAGCCCTTGGAGTTCGTCCAACCTCTGCCCTACTCTCTCTAGAATCCTCTAAAGGTGCCCCAATCTCCCAAGAAGCCTCTCACAAGCCTCTCTCTAGCCTTTGGAAGCACACTTCCAAGTAAGGGTTTTTTCTTCCTTTCTCATTTTTTGTCAATTTTCTTTAAGTTGTATTGCCCTTTTAATTTCAATTATGAATGTTGGGGTATGGTTTCGCACCTCCCCCATACTTCCCTATTATTGTTTGAATGATGGGAGACCCCTTTCTCTCTCATTAAATGCCTCCCATGTACACCCGTTACTATGCTGAAATTCTGAAAGGAACTTTTTTCTCCTCTTTTATATTCAAGCAATAATTTTGTATCATGAATCTAAATTCCTTTTAAATTGTTGGGACATGTATCTATATGACCTCCTTACTTTCCATTACATGTAAATATGATGAGGAACCCCTTTCTCTCTCATCAACCATTTTTATGAATTCTTATGTCACACCGTTACGCTGCCGAAATCACACCGATTTTCTAAGCCAATATCATTGTGTAGTGAATACCATGCCCATTTCTCCATCAAGGGTATTCACCTTTATGCACATTTACTTATTGATTATAAAGTTTCATGTATTAATTCCACATTCCTTTATCATGTAATAAATGATTATGTTTTATGAATCCATGTTTTATGATCCATGTGGCACACTTATGCATGAAATGAAATGTTTAAGAAGGGTGCGCCCTTATAGCGCTCCAATGCATTGGGTAAAGTATAGTATCATGATACGTCATGTGCAATGAGTGTTGACTCATGCTAATTCAAGTGCAACTAGGGTTTACTCGTGCTTCAAGTGAAATGAGGGTTTACTCATGCTCCATGTGCAATGAGCCTTGGCTCATGCTAATTCAATGTTAAGTGTTGTTGCCACATTTCCATGTTATGATTATCATGCTTTATCATGCCTTTATGTTCATGTTACTCTTATTCTCTATTGATATTACTTGCCTAACATGTATTGAACTCCTCATGTTATTAATTGTGTACTCCCTTACTAGGCTTTATAGCTCACCCTTTTCTTATTCATGTCCTCAGGTTATCCCATGCAATGCTAAGTACGAAGGAATGTAGTGGTCATGTAAAGGAAGTTTTCAATAAAGATGTTGTATTTCAAGTTTAAAGTTTTTATGTAATGATCCTAAGCCCCAAAGACACTAAACCTCTCGATCTTCTTTGTTGTATCAAGTGAAGTTATATGTAATAAAGCATGTTTAAGTTGTAATAGAAAGCAGGGTTGTCATAAACGAGTATAACTGATGTACACATTTTGATTGGTTTAGGAGGTTACTATCGACGCTTCATCCAGAATTTTTCTCGATTGGATAACCCATTAACCAAGCTCACATGTAAAGGGGATAAATTTTTTTGTACAAAAGAGTGTGGAGAATGTTTTGAAGAACTGAAGAGAAGATTATTCAATGTTCCTATCTTGACTCTACCATCGGGGAATTACGGGTTTGTTATTTATAGTGATAATTCAAAGAAAGAACTTGGTTGTGTCCTTATGCAGAATGATAGGGTTATTTCCTACGCATCACAACAGCTAAAGATTCATGAGAAAAACTATCCTACTCATGATCTTGAGTTAGCAGCTATAATATTTTCTTTGAAGATATGGAGACCTTATCTCTATGGTGAAAAATGTGAGATATATACTGATCACAAGAGTTTGAAGTATATTTTCTCACAGAAACAACCCAACATGAGGAAAAGTAGATGGATTGAACTACTCAAGGACTATGATTGCATGATACAATACCACCCGGGGAAGGCAAATAAGGTGGAAGATGCTTTGAACAGAAAATATCATGGAATTTTGAACCATATGAGAGTTGAAAGGGATCCTATTTTAATGGATCTAGTAAATATTGATATGGGAATAACCATGGAAGGTGAAACATTAATGATTTTTCAAATGGTTTCCAAACCATCATTACTAGAAAGGATAAAAAGTTCTCAAACTGATGATGAGGAATTTCAAAAGAAGATTAAATCTGTGAATGATGAGAGATTGACTGACTTCGTATATGTAGATGGGATTTTGAAATTTGGGAAGAGACTTTGTGTTCCTAATATACCTGATCTGAAAAGGGAATTGTTAAATGATGCTCATATCTCCAATTTCTCTATACACCCTAGTAGCACCAAAATGTATAGAGATTTGAAGGAACATTTTTGGTGGGACAACATGAATAGAGAGATTGATGATCTTGTGTTAAGATGTATGGTTTTTCAGAAAGTGAAATATGGAAGGCAACAACCTGGAGGAGTCTTGCAACCACTTCCCATACCTGAGTGGAAATGGGATAATATCATGATAGACTTTTTCATGGGACTACCAAATACTCCTAGAAGGAACGATGCAATATGGGTCATTGTTGATCATCTTACCAAGTCAGCACATTTTTTTGCTATGATAGAAGATTTAACACTTGAACGTCTAGCAAGACTATATATTAATGAAGTTGTGAGACTTCATGGAGTACCCCTATAAATTGTTTCAGATCGTGATCCACATTTTACATCATGATTCTAGAAAAGTCTTCTGAAATCCCTAGATACTGAACTTCGTTTGAGCACTGCCTACCGCCCCCAAACTAATGGACAATCAGAACGGACTATTCAAACCTTAGAAGACATGTTGAGATCATTCTCACTTGACTTTCAAGGCATGTGGGATCAATATTTACCTCTGGTAGAATTTTCCTATAACAATAACTTCCATTCAAGTATTCAGATTGCACCATATGAAGCGTTATATGAAAAGAGATGTCACAAACCAAATTTTTGGGATGATGTTGGTGAAATAAAACTCGTAGGCCCAGAACATGTGGAGGAAACGATGGAAAAGGTGAAGGTAAACAAACCCAAATCAAAGCAGCTCAAAGTAGGCAGAAGAGCTATGTCGACAACCGAAGAAAGAATTTGGAATTTTAGGTAGGAGATCATGTTTTGTTGAAGGTATCTCCTTGGAAGGGTGTTATACGTTTCGGTAAGAAGATTAAATTGAGTCCCAGGTACATTGGAACTTTTGAAATTCTAGAACGAATTAGGGCTGTAGCTTACCATTTGGAAATGACGCCAAGTCTCTCCAAAGTTCACGATGTATTCCACGTATCACTGTTGAGAAAATACATGCCTGACCCAACGCATGTACTCACCTATGAGGAATTAGAATAGGAACCCGATCTCTCTTAATGTGAAGAGCCTGCCAAGATTCTTGATACAAGAGAACAAGTGCTGAGAAACCGGACGACTCTTCTGGTAAAAGTTCTCTTGAGAAACCATAAGATGGAAGAGGCAACGTGGGAACCCGATGAACTAATGATGAAGAACCACTATAATCTTTTTATTCGGTAGTATTCTATAAATTTTGAGGATGAAATTATTTGAAGGAGGGGAGAATGTAACACCCCTAACTTCCACGGTATGCTTCCCTTTGAATAATGTAATAGCTTTCATTATACGCAACTTTAAGATTCTAACACACCGCGACCAATCAATGTAGCCATTATGAATAGTAATACTCACATTTTGAAATTTTATAAATTTTAACTTTCAAAATGGGCTTAATTTTGGGTTTGGAATATTGAAATTAGATTTGGGTGAATCTTTGGTATTTTTCTGAAAACATTCAGTTTTTGATGAATAGTGAAAAATACTAAATTTTAATTAAAAACAACTTTTTTAATCAAAATAATTTATAGTGATAAATTATACTATTGAGTGGTTTTTAAGTATAATTAGATTATATTTTTACCATTTAATCCAATGTTGTTCATTGGACGTAATTTCACATTCAAACTGGACATAAGCAAGTATCAATCTTTTGATAGTTATTATTTCTTAAAAACACGCTTTTTTGTTTTAACAACGGAAATTAATTTTAAATTAATTTCTGCCAATTATGTGTTTTGAATTTAGAAAAATGGATTCCATATTTAGAATCAGGAGGTCAAAATTGTGTAAATAGGTAACTTTTATTTTTAGACATTTTGATTAATTACTTCGGAAAATATTTTATTTACCATGGTTAAAGGGTAAATCTGGTAAATATGGGTAAAAATAATAATATTATAAAAATATTAAATTACCCTAAAACGTGTCCTAACCCTATTGGATGATACGTGTACAACCATGGGCATATTTGGGTCGATTTTGGGACCCCTTGGAGCCACTTGTAAGTGATAATGACACTTTATCTTAATTAAGTTAAAGTAAATACAAAAATTACATAAGCATATATCTTTTAGTAAAACAACTTTTACACAGGGTTATACATGTTATCTCTTTGAATATAAATATTAATCATAAAGATAAACATATTTCCTACATAATAGTATTTTATTTATAATTTTTATACATTGAATAATTAAATTTATCTATGACACAATGATGATGCAGTATTTTTCTTATTAATGAAAGAATCAAATAAATGGTATTATAAATGTTAAAATAAATATAATTTTAAAGTTTTGATGACATAAAAGAATTTTATAGATTAATATGACATGTTATTATTGATTAAATGAATTTATTTTGAATTAATAAAGTTTTTAGGGATTTAACAAAAATCAATTATTAAATAGTGTCAAAATTGACATAAAGGAGTTTTTAAAACAAATATTATATTATTAATTGATATACTATTCCTAAAAATATAAGGCTAGGAAAAATGACTTATATAATTATAGGTGTATCATTAATGAACCACTTGAGGTTCTATTGGAAGTTTATAGTAAGTTTATTTACCATATAATATAAAAATACAAAGAGACATGGTAAATGTCAAACTATTTAACTAAGAGTTAAATCTAAATGATAAAGTTAATATAGTGACCCAAACCTGTCTAAAACCTATTGGTTGAGTGGTTTTTGACCCATAACCACATTATCTTTTAAATAATTCATTTTTGAGCAATTATAAACCGAAAATTATTTTATTATAAAATAATATTTCTAGCTTTTCCTAAGGTGCCCCTCACCCCTCTTATAAAAGGGCACTCACCCTTCCCTCAAATTCACATCTTCAAAGCCTTTTGTCTCAGACAACCCCTGACCAAATACCCTCTCAACTGTACTCCCTTCATACTATAGGCTTTAATTTATTCATAAAGCCAACCTAAGGAGCCCTTTTGATCAAATCAAAAGGAAGAACCCGAAGAAGAGGTAAATATTTCATCACCTCTTTCAAGTTCCTTTTTTTCCACTTCCTCTTTATTTGTTATTTACATTCTAAAATAATAACTCTAGTATCTTCTATATACTATGATGTTATTATAAATATGATACAACCATATTCATTATTCTATCCATCCTTTGAATGACATGTCACCACACGTGTGTACGTATGGCTTACCGTCTCCACGTCGTGGTGTAATTGTTATTGAATACATTATTATTTGGATGGGTATAATAATGATGTGTAATTGATGTAAATAATAAATATAACATGATAATTATTATTTATATATGATATAACATCCAATTATATATTATTTTAATATCAAAAGAATAATATTGTCGCTCGTGCGTATATACGGATTACCGTCTCCACGAACGTGATGAGATTCATTCCCCATCATATCCATTCAAGATTAATTTTCATTAGATGATTAAAAATAATGTTTAAATACTTAATATCATTTTGAACATGAATAATATACATCCTATCCATAAAAAACATTACTTATGTAACACAGCATACAAAGGAAAACAAATTAGTTAACACCCGAAAAGACAATAATACTAAGATATTATTAACAAAGTAATGTTAAAAGATCATATATGATATCATATTAATGTATATGATTATTATATAATTTAATAAAAATTATTTCACCATTATATATGAGGTTAACCTACCCTTCACCAAGGAAAAGTACATGGTAAGGGTTAATTCTATAATCTCTTCATTATCCGAAGTTGTTTAAATGTAATTATCTACTGGGAACTCTTTATCATAAACATCCATGTTTCTTAAAAATGTATTTCAAAACATTATTACTATTTTATAGACTATGGGTTAAAGTAATTTATACCTTTTTTTACTTTTATAAAAATTTTATTAAGGAATCTTTACACATTGTTTTCCAAACAAGGTCCTTTATAACCTTTTTGACAAAATTAATGTAAAAATGTATTTTTTTAACTTATATGGAGGGTGCGTATATTTTACACCGTTATAAAATCATTGAAGTTTACCTTACAATCTTATAATAATATTTTCAAAAATAAATGTTTTCTTCTATAATTACATTACTTTTAAATTTTTTCAAAATAGAAAGAGATATTTCTCTAAAAAGGTATTGATTTCATCTATGTCAAAATCCTTTGATGGATTTTAAGTTTGTTTGAAGTTGATTTATTATGATACAAAACTTCCATATAGTATTGAAGATTTTGTGGTATGTTTGACTATGGATGTGTTATTTCATAAAATTCATGGTTTATGGTTAAATTATTGACATTTCGTATGCTATTTTTAATATGAATGTTTATGTTATGTTTAAACCTTTTCATATGAGGAATGAAATGGAATTAGTAAGTGATGGGTGGAGCCTTTTATAGCTCCTCGATGCATCAGTAGGTCTCATGAGACAAACTAGTTTCTTGGAACAAGGCCTTGAAAAAATATTATTTGTAGTCTTGGCACAAGGCCTTGACTATGTGGTTATAAAAGTCTGGCATTATGCATTCCATCATTATGAAAGTGGCTATTGATATTGCATGTTATTATTTGACTAGTAGAATATCCATGTGAATAAGTAAATGACATTATTTGATTTTATCTTTTCCATATTATGCTGATGTTCAAGTTTAAAAGGCTTTTGTTTTAGTCTTATACATTGACTTAAATGTTTATAATTATTTATGAAAGTTTCCGCTATATTGTTATCCTTACTGAGCATCCAAGATCACCCCTTTCTATGTTTTATTTTTCCCAGGATGCGAAGAAGTATATTATGACTAACCTGCTGGGATAGTCTATGGGATCTCAGTGTTTTCTATGGAAACAATGTTGTTGTAGTTTTCCATTTTATGATGTAATGTAAAACTTATGAATGTATCTTTTACATCTAAAGATACTAAACTAATAAGTCTTTCGATACTTGATCTTTTGTGATCATGCCAATGATACGTAATAATGCACCGACTCTGGGCTTCTGGGGTCGGGGCGTTACGGATTAACCCATTAAAAGGATGGAATGCGTTTTAGTATTCCATCACGCTACGACATTAATGAGTCAGTGTTGATATTTCTGAGTCACTATGGTGTGGTATTAATTATTGAAATAGTCTCTCTATCGTTGCGCTGTAGTGAATGTTTCCAAATAAAATAAAATAAAACTTTTGAATTATTTTATTTTACTAAAAATTTCTGAAAATTAACTTTTTCCCTCGACTCACATCGGTCAAGGTTAGGTCCGTTATTAGGTAAAGTAGTCATCTCAGACGCAACGGTGTCCTCAGATTTTTAATTTGGGCATCCGTTTGAAAGCTTCCACAACCGCGCATCCCCACAAACTAAATTAACTTAAAAATAGTTCAAACCGCCATTCTGGGCTCATCGGGACTCAGAATGAAATGTCTTATCCATGCTTGGTCTCGTAATAATTCCATATAATATTTCAAAATAATACATGGAAAAATCAGAGACATTGTATTCTCCCGACCTTGGGGATCTACGTCCTCGAAAAGTGAAAACAAAAGGCTACTCAAATAGAGGTGGGTACTAGGAATAGATCTGATCCTCTCACTCTCATGTTCTCTTCTGAATGTTCTCATACTACCACTAGACGCACACCAAGAGAATCGATTTCCCACAAAGGATCCTCTCCTATCGATTCTCGATCTCTATTGGGTACTCTGTAAAGGTCACTCCATCCTCGATGTCCAGCTTGCACCAGTTGACGACATGCGATGGGTCATGCACATACCTCCTCACCTACAATACGTGGAAGAAATCATGTACTCGGTGCAACTGTGGTGGTATATCTAGGAGGTACACCACCTCTCCAACTCTGCATAGTATCTGGAATGGTCTGATGAACCTCGAAGAAATATTTTTTCCCCGACCAAATCTTCGCAACCCCCATTGAGGTGAGACCGAAAGGAAGACATGGTCCCCCTCCTCTAACTATAGAGATCTTCGTTGCCTATCAGCATAAGAATTATCCCAGATCTGTGTAGTCTTCATCTTATCTTATATGATCTGAACCTTCTTGGTGGTAGCTCACACCAACTCTGGACCAATGAATGCTGACTCTCCAGGGTCGGTCTAGCAATGCGATGTATGGAAGTGTATCCCTTATAAAGCCTCAAATGGTACTAGACAAATGGTGGAGTGGTAACTGTTGTTGTACAAAAAATACACCAGTGGTAGGTGGTCCTCTCAACTGTGAACAAAGTCCAAGATACAGGCCCACAACATATCCTCCAGAACCTAAATGGTCCTCTTCGTCTGACCATTAGTCTGGGGATGGAACGCCACGCTCAAGCGTAGATGAGTCCCAAAAGCTTCATAAAATCCCTTCCACAAATGGGATGTGAAGCGGTCATCTCAATCCGATCTCGATCCGAGACTATTGTCGAAGGGACGCCCTGAAGCCGAACTATCTCCTACACATTGAGGCATCCCAAGCTCTCTGCGAAACTCTGCTCTCTGATATCTAGGAAGTGGGATGACTTGTTGAGTCGGTCAACGATCACCTAGATAGAATCATTCCCCTTGTAAATCCTTGGTAATTCCATCACAAAGTCCATCGATATTCCATCCCACTTCCACTCTAGAACTTCCAGGGGTGAGCTAATCCCAATGGAACCTGGTGCTCAGCCTTCACCTGCTGGAATGTAAGGAATTGAGAAATGAACTCTACTACTTCCTTCTTCATTCCTGACCACCATAAATGTCGTCAGAGATAATGGTACATCTTCACCACTACAAGTTGTACTACAAAGGGGGATGTATGAAACTCCCTCAGGACCTCCTCCCTTAATTCCACTGGTACAATAATGCGTCCTCTGAAAATAACTATGTGCTCCCCACCTAGTGAATATCCATTTGGAGAATGTCTCGTGGATAACTAAGCACATAAATCCTCAAAGTAAACATCCCCAAGATGTGCCTCCCTAACTCATTGTAAGAGTGGAGGGGTGATAACCATTGAATGAAGGTAAGTTGAATCCTCTCTCTCCACAAAGGATAACTGTAATGAGGCCAATTGTTCTGTCGCCTCACTCAACAACTGCGAGCTCGATCTCTTGCTAAGAGAATATTCCACCTAGTTTCCCTTCCTAAGAGTATATATGATCTAGAAATTATAGTCTTGGAGGAACTCTAGCCAATCCCTCTATCTCATATTCAGATCCTTCTGTGATAGAATTTACTTGAGTCTTTTGTGGTCAGAGTAGATGACAAACTTCTCGCCCATAAGGTAGTGTCACCACATATTCAATGTGAATACTACTGCTACCAACTTGAGATCATGGGTCACATAGTTTTTTCATGTGGTCTAAGTTGGAACAAACCATAATTAATCACTGCATGTCCATGCATTAGGACATAGACAAGCCTGGTCCCTGATGCATCACAGAAAACTATATACTCGACACCCTCCTCTGACAATCTCAAAATCATGTCGTTCGTCAAACTCTACCTAAACTGCTCAAAGGCCTGCTAGCACTTCTCCATCTACATGAAGTGTTTCCCCTTCCTGGTCAAGGCTATCATTAGTGATGATATCCATGAGAAATTAGGAATGAATCTCTGTTAATATCATGCCAACCCAAGGAAGCTTTGCACCTCCGTCATGCTCCGGAGTGGGTCCCATGCTAAAACTCCCTCCACCTTGGATGGGTCCACAGATAATCCATCCATTGAGATGAAGTGTCCTAGAAAGTGGACCTTCTGAATCCAGAACTGGCACTTCGAGAGCTTCCTATAAAGTTGGGGCTCTCAGAGTACGTCAAGAACCATCCGTAGGTGTCTCCTGTGATCCTCCTCTGACGCCAAGTACACAAGGAAGTTGTCGATGAATACCACTATGAACCGATATATGTATGGATGAAAGATCCAGTTCATAAGTCCCATGAACACTGCGGGGGCATTCGTCATGCCAAAAGGCATCACAAAATTCTCATAGTGACCGTAGCAACATCTGAAAGCCATCTTCGGCATATCCTCATCCCGTACTCGTAACTGGTGGTAACTTGATCGAAGGTCAACCTTTGAGAACCACTGTGCCCATCTTAGCAGATCAAAGAGGTCTTCGATCCTCAGCAGTGGATACTTTTTCTTCACCGTCACCTGGTTCAGGCACCGGTAATCCATGCACAACCTCAAACTCCCATCTGCCATCTTGGAAAACAAAACGGGGGTCAACTAGGGTGAAACACTGGGTCCTACAAAACCCTTACTCTGCAAATCCTATAAGTTCACCCTCATCTCTCAAAGCTCTGCGGGAGACATCCAATTGGCTGGTGAGGATATAGGTGTCGTCCCAGGGTGTGATTCGATGCAGACGTCTATCTCCCAGTGGGGAGGTAGTCCTGTAACATCTTCAAGAAAGACTCCCTCATACTCTTCCACTACTGTTGGGAACTCGAAGCTCACAACATCTACTGCTCTGAGGGTAAATCAAGACAAATCATGAGTGATCGGCTGCACCCTCCTATACATGATCCCACTTTGTGCTTCCTAGGTCTCCCTTTCACTGATAAAGAAAAACCTCATCCCATCGCTGTGGACACACCGTGCTCTTCACCTAAAGTAGTCAATCTGGGTATGGACCGAAGATAACCAATTCATACTGAGAATGACGTCGTAAGGCCTCGACGCTGCCACCAAGAGAATCCAATCGAAACTCTCACCTCCAAGGGTAAGATCACACTGTCTGTAAAGGTTTTTGATTGTCGAGTCTCCTCCCTTAGGTGTTTACAAGAATAAGGGCCAAGTCAACGGATCTATCGGAATCTCAAGGTTTCACACAAGACATGTGGTGAGGAAGGAATGAATGGAACCTGTGTCTATAAGTATGGAAGAAAGGTAGAGAAGACACAGATTGTACCTCAGATCATCCCTGGAGTCCCTGGGTCATACGGCTCAACCACATGCAGTTGTCCCCACCCCTATCCCCCAACTCCCAAAGCTTGGTGTGGACCTCCTAGGGTGGTAGTGGAAGTAGATCAAAGCATTTTCCACCACCTACAGCTCTCGCTGCTCCTCTTCCACATCTGATGCTTGGCGGGTCTGTCTGCTCCACTCTATGCCTCTGACTCGGTGGTCCATCCACCGCCTCCCTGTTAGTAGATCGATGGGTTGAACAATCTCTAGAGAGATTTCCCCTATCGTTGCACGAGTAGCATCACATCTCCCTAGACTGACTGGATCCAGCCTGAGAGCCCTGGACTATTGATCCCCTATCCTAAGTCCTCTTGTGACATATCCAATATCCTGATCCCTGTTCCTGACATCGACTCCCTGCTGCCGAGGTCTCCGTACCTGTCTGCTTCATGTTGACAACCATCAGCTGTCTCTACTCCTACAAGAATATCTCGATCACCAAGGCCTGCTCGAGAACTACAACATAAGTTAAAATTCATAGAGGCATGATACTAGCTCATATGTCCAATTGTAGACCTCGATCGAAGGTCTGATCTCTAAAGTAATAATCCCTAACTATATCCATCGAGTACCTGGTGAGGTTGGTGAACCTCGATTAATATTCATCCACCGTCAAACTGCCCTGTTGGAGCTGAAGAAACTCTTGGATACACACTGCTCTCATCGTAACTAGAGATAACTCCTCCCTAAAGAGTTTCTCAAACTCCATCCATGAAGGAATCTCCTCGCCTTGAGTCTGTGTGGTAAGACTCCACCATCGTCCCGATAAACCCTAAAGAAGACTCACTCCTAGGATCACCATCTGGTTCGCTGGTGTCCTCACTAGACGGAAAAATCTGGTCACCGCCTCAAGCTAGTCCCCAACTCCCTAAGGGTCGAGCTCACCTTGAAACCTGAGAGGTCTCTATCTCTAGAACTCATGGAGCATGCTTAGTCTGCGCCCCTTGTCTATCGGTACTTCAAGTACCACGGGCTGCTTCACTGGTGGTGGTATAGCAGGTGCACCACTTGGAGGCAACGCCTGGGGAACTGGTCCCTATATCAAAGCCTTATCACTGAGGAGGTCATCCTCATGATCAAGCTACTGAATCCTAGTGGGTATGCATCATGAAGTCATCATGTAAGGAAACAAGATGTACCATGGTCAACGAGTATATCTTGATAGATGACACAAAGTACATGGAAAACAAGACAAATTTCTATATGATGCATGTACCATTCTTTTACTTCCCCACAACTATTGTTTTCATGTACCAAGTCAAAAAGAAGGCTATTAGAGTCTTGGTGTATGGATACATTGACTGACCGCACTAACACTAGAGTCTCTGGCCTAAAAGACAAGCTCGAAACAATTAACACTATTTCCCCAAACCAACCTCATATACTATTAGTCCTAAGGTAGAACCGACCACCTCTGATACAACTCTATCAAGACCCGTCCCAATGGGGCCTGCGCTGCGACTCCCCAAGCCCACCTATAATAGGCCAAGGGCTGGTGACTAGCACCGAGTATGCATATTACTAACATGGGAAAAATTTCCTAAGCACTTGTACACATACACACATCTCCAAGCCCACAAATGCTGAAATGTAAAAAAACCACTAAGGAACAAAATGCATGCATACAACTAAACCCAACCAACAAAATACAACAGAAAGTAAAGTACTAGAAGTAAACTAGGCCAGAATGCAATCCCACAAAAAACAAGAGTCTTTAAACTTGCAAGGTCCAACCTGTAAGCATAAAGAGTTACTGGGACTACTGCTCATAGATGTAGGAACACCTTGGCTTGTAGGGAACTTAGAAATCTCGGTCTGGTCCTGGTTCACCCTGGACTCTGTCAAAATGTTGCTCGTCTGCACAAGACACGACACGTGAGGGAAAAGCCCATGCAGGGGTGAGTATAACAATACTCATTAGAGGACCCCGAAAATCAAAAAGTAATACGAAAATTTATGGTACAGTCAACACTACACAGTATATGTCTACTGAACATATAGTAATAGAAACACAATCCAGTTATACACATAACCCAGACTCGTAGTCTAGAGACAAGTCACACAACTGCATACTCACACTAGGGATTAAGTTTGAAGATTACACAAATCACTCATCCATGAGAACTAACTCCACGAGTCTGATAACTCTGATAACAATCGTCCGAGAAGTAATATTCATCAGGAGAAGTCATGAGAGATAAATACACTCATTCTAGGAGAACACACTTCTGAGTGGGGAAAGATCATGATACACTGATGAGGATCACTGCTAGGGCCTTGACGGATATTTTGAATCATCTTGATTCACCTACTAAGTAGAGGATCAACGTTCTGTAAGAATATTCACATCGATACCTGACTTTACATAGGGTCAGCAATGGATAAAGGTTCTTGCTCCGAGCCTCTCAGAGGGATACCATACACTACCTCGGAAAGTTCTATAGAAAGGATCATACTTCAATGGATGAAAACAATACCTAAACTTTATGGGAACAATAAAATAGGGAACTAAACCAAACAAAACTTGTCCAAGGAATGGTGTCCAAAAGGATCAAGTCATGTTCCACGATATACATGGTGTGTAGTATGAGTTACATGCCATGTCTCGTGACTCCTGGTATTTCCCATGTAAAATGACCTGAGTCATTAGGAACATTCCATTTAAAAAGGTAAGTACACGCCATACAGTACGGACCACACGCCGTGTCCAAGTAATCGGGGTTCCCTCCGTTTATGCGGTTGTGTGCATGTACACGGTTTTAACCCATATAGGCCATCCCGTGTAACCCATACATAGGGTAACCCACGTAACCGGCATGTTCTGGCTGTGTGGTGGAGTATAAGGCTATGTACTACACCCCATGTCCATGTATCCCCTGGATACATGTCGAGTCCCACATAGCCACCTCTTCTATGCCGTGTAAGGTCTACACGCCGTGTTGTGAAGCCGTGTAGTCCATCATGTATCCGTTTGCTTCCCAGAATACACACTGAGCATCGGGGAAGGGACCACACGCCATGTGATAAGGGTCACACACTGTGTGATACCTATATGTCTCCCAAACCCCTAGCCACCGCTGAGCCAGTCCCACATGATGTGTTCACCTGAATACACGACATTTGTTCTGGAAATTTCCAGAAACACTTCTCTTCACCAGCGTGCCTCCGGTGATGCTCTGTTATTCAATCTGTCCATCTGATCACCATGAAACTCAAGGGTTTTTGTTTCCCTAACATCCCAAAGTCATCTCCATTTTTTTCGGGCCTCCGATCAGCCCAAAAATGCGTATCGATCCACCTGTATGAAGAACGCTCAAAGGGGGATATCTCCAAATACAATCAGATTCATCGTCCACCATCATTTTTTCTCCTCTTCTAGGTTGTCACAATGTTAGATATCAAATTTGGGATCATTGCGTTGAGAAACAGATGTGCAAATATCCGTTGTTTGTCGCTCCACGAAGAACATGAAGAACGCAGGGTGGAGGGGGAAGAAATTAAAAATAAATTTGAGGAATGAACCTCTGCCATCATTTTTCACGTCGTTGATCCTCTCCCATTAGTTGGATCAAATGGATAAAAATAAAAATAAAAACAAAATAGTCTAGCACGGATTATTTCTCAGAATCCAAAAAAATCCTGAAGAAATGGAAAAATAATAACCCCTCTGCAAGAACGTACGATCCGCAGATCAACCTGTTCATGGGTTGATCCATGTTCATAATTTAATCCAAGAACGAGGAAAATAAGAATCAAAATAACAACCCCTACCTTGATTTGGAGGAAGAACAATTGTTGTGTCGTGTTCGTTGGCAAGGTTCATCAAATATGAGAAGTGTTGATCGATTGCGACGTCGTCATCCGCCAACGGGTTCTCCTCCAAAGCTCCAAGAATCCTCCAGAGTTCCTCTCAATTTTTTTGCATCGACCAACATTAAATTAACCCATTAAAAGGAGGGAATGCATTTCAGCATTCCATCACGCTGCGACATGCCCGAATGGCCCGAAGGCCTTCATTTTTATTGAATTTTGATAACCCCAATTTCAAGGGATGAGGGGGAACCCTTACAAGGCCTATAGGCTCAGAAATTACATGGCCCATAGGCTTAGGAGATTACATGACCTGAAGGTCTTAGGGAATTCAACCAGAATATCTACAAGGAACTGACCCTCCCCAGTATCTTCATTGTGATAGTAGCTCTCCGCCTTCGCATGGCCATCTGGATAGGATTCCCGTGCAATCACAGGTTGGCCCCGATGGCATAGTCATACCCTCTCATTCTGAAAAATCCATTTGGGTCTACTCTGGTGAGTGAACCTTCTTTGAATCCTCTTCTGGGGATTCTCCTTTTTTATAGAGTATGTCTGGGGAAATTGCATGTGGCCTGAAGGCCTTGAGGTGGCCCGGACGCCTTAAAGGTAGCCTGAAATCCCTACTGACCTGAAGGCCTGGGTGGCCCGAAAGCCTTAAGGACTCCAAGCCTAAACTAGTGGCCTAAGGTGAATAGTTCCATCAGCTACAGTACCGAACAACACCTGCTACAGTACTTGCTACAGTACCCACAAAGTGTACAGTTCTGCTACAGTACCAGTACAGTGTATAGCCTGCTACAGTACCAGCACAATGTACAGTCTGCTACAGTACCACACAGAGTGCAGTTCTGCTACAGTGCCTGCTACAGTACCTTCTACAATACTTGGAAAATATGCCTCTACCTGGTTTTGAACATGAGTCTCATGGATGCACTTAAGAATACCTCACAAATTGGGATGAGGCTCATGTGCCACGCTGCGACATTAATGATTCAATATTGCTGTTTCTGATTCATTATGGAGTGGTATTAATTATTGAAATAGTTGTCCTGTCATTGTACTATAGCGAATGTTTCCAAATAAAATAAAATAAACCTTTTGAGTTATTTTATTTTATTTTACTAAAAACGTCCGAAAATTATCTTTTTCCCTCGACTCGTTCCGGTCGAGGTTATGCCCATTCTTAGGTAAAGTCATCGTCCTGGATGCAACGGTGCCCTCATATTTTTAATCCAGGCATTTTTTTGGAAATTTCCACAACCGCACACACCCGCCAACTCACTTAACTTAAAAAAAAGTTCAAACCACTATTCCGGGCTCATCGGGCCTCATAACGACGTATCGTCTCCGCGCTTGGTCTCGTAAAAATTCCATATAATATTTCAAAATAATACATGTAAAAATCGGAGACATTACATATTTATCATGGGATCTACCTTTTTATAAGTTAATTTCATGATCAAATTTACAATTTTCCATGTTCATGAACATTGGTGCACCCCATGGGTGGCCCTGATCTAGTCTAATAAAACTCAACGGATCCCACAGGGATCATGATGGGTTTAATTCACAATTTAGACAACCATTTTACAAATTTTTACTAAAGGAACCAATTTCACAATAAGAGGGAAGTAATAACACAATCCCACATGCACAAATCAACTTCAAGACTATGAGATATAACTTGTATACCACCTACCTAAAATCCAAAGATGAACACACACTTAACCTTATCCTTAGATCTAAATTAAATCACCATTTGAAGCCCCAACCTAAGATCCATCGTAAAAAGGGTTTTATGTCTTTTTAAGAATAAGAATGAAACCATAATTCATAATCTGGAAAAGGGAAGCAAGAGGAGCATTGGACTTACCTGGAGCTTTGATCCGCAACCATCAACACTCCAAATAGACTAGAATCGAAGGAGATTGACCCTTGGGAATATTTTGGGGTCTAGGTTTTTCACTAGGATAAGAGGAGGAAGAATTAGTAAGAAAATATGGTGAGGAACTTAAAATCCCTAGAGAAAAATTGGTAATTTTTCGCTTTTTAATGGGGAAGATGGTTTAGTTTCACGGTTTTCCAAACCATACAAAAATTGTACACCTGCCACTTTCCAAGAGGGGCTAAGTCACACGATTACTTGGGGAGGCCTACACAGTTTGAAAAACCATGCTCTAACCATTTAAAATTCCTATCTCAAAGTTCACACGGTTTGGCCTCCCCGGTCGCATGGTTTCATTTAACCTTTCTCAAACCGTGCAACATGAACAAAATGGCCCGAGTTCCCTTACTTTCATGTCCCAAACCCCCGTAACACCCTATGAGCTTACTCACACACCCGCTAAGCATCCCATTAACAAAAATTAATATATTTCAACTAAAATTTAAACAATAACATACCTACACAAAGTTCAGGAACTTACAATGACTGTAGTATGAAAATAATGATCTATGAATATCATGGGAGATAATGATGGGGTTCTCTTATTGTGAGAAGAAGAACTAAAATAAAAATTTATATAAATTAAAAATCAAATGAAGGAAATATTCATTCTTATTCATTTATGAAATATCATTATCATGAAATCATAATTATTAATGTCTTTAGCCAACCTGGGATACCCATGACAAGGCACCTGATCTGGCCTATGATAAGGCCTGAATAAAATTATGGATCCCCAAGGGTTATCAATTAGTCTATGAGAATCAAGGACACCTTCGGAAATTACTTCCCATAATAAACAATCCACTATCAAGAGGGATTTAACCGAGAACCTAACATGACATCACGTAATGTTTTCAAGTCATGCACTTAAATAAATAAAATAATAATAGAAAGAACATCAATATAGAAAACATATATAAAGTCTCAAAGAAACCATATCAACTAATAAAATATTTTTAAAAAATCACAATTTTTAGTATAAAAAAATAACAAAATGTGAATATTCATGATAATCCAAAACTAGATAAAAAGGGGAACAATATGGAAAAATGATAAGGTGATATGTAACAAACCAATCTAGAATGTCCATCCATAGAATTCCCAATCTAAACCTTGAAATGTTCTGACAAGCATTCCCGATCCCCCCAGGATAGTGACAAGCTTCATGGAATAAGAAGCAACACAATGGGAACTATTGTTCACATAAGATAAATTAAACTAACAGTGTAAATTCTAAATAAATTTCAGGGTGACACATCCATATGTTAGATACCCAAGACAAAATAGATAGTCAGAATAAAATTAAACAATATAATATAAAATAAATCCCTCTATTCATGTCGAATTCTCACACACACAACAACCCTAGTTTTAATGGCCAAAATCACACATGTATAAAACCCACTGATAAAAGAAGAAATAAAAATAGGGTTAAATTATTTGGCTGAACTACTAAAGCACTAAAAATAAATACTAACATAGATGACCCAACTATCTCATGTGACTTGAGGTCACACTCCACCGACTAATATAAAATTATGCTCTAAGATAAGTCTAAGAAAATATTCCAAGAAGTATAACTCCTCATAGTTAGAACCTGAATCTATAAGATACACTTATTTTATAGACACCAAGTGGTGTAAGTAGGGTGTGAGATAAATATCCAAATAGGGTTTCACTAATGATTCTATGCATTCACTTTTACAAAGCACTTCATAGATGCTAGTTTGAAAACACATTAATTTAAACATATGTTTTTTTTATAATTTAGAAAACAAATCCACATTATTTTTTTGTAAAAATCCTTTTTATTAACCAATAGTTTGGATACATGTTTTTGTAAATAAATTCTAAATCATGGTTTCATCTATTCTTGAAAAAGTAATAAAATGAAACTCAAAACACCTAAATAAGTCACTAAACACATAAATAACACTAAGCAGAAAAAGAAGTACAAGGAAACTAATAAAGTAAATCTCAAGTAGTTATAAACAAGTTCATGTAAGTACTAAAAAGAAAAGGGGAAAAGTGAGAAGGATATAAAACATGGGTACCAAAAATTAAGTAAAGAGTAAAATAAGAACCGACAATAAGTAATTTAAAATAGTCATCATGATAAAAATTCCCGAGGTCACCAATTCTATGGAATCCTTATAACACCTTGATATTTTTTGAATTATTTTTTTTTCAAATTAATTTAATATTTTCATATTTTTCATTTCATGCAACTTTGAAAATAGTTTTTTTATTATTCAATAACTAATTCAAACATTATTTTCACATGGAACTGAATTGTAATATGATACACAACACCAACTCTGCCTACGATACACAGAACATCGACTTGGTGTACGTTACACGCAACCACAACTTGGCATACATTACACGCAACACTAATGTTTCTATAAAACATAATTTTAGTGTTACAATTATTTAAACGAGATAATTAATTTTTTTTAAATTTTGGGGCCGAAGCCTCATTTTATTATTAAAGCAAAGCAAATACCTCTTTTAACTAGGTAGATGGAGACCCATTACATAGCCCAAGTCCAGTGGGAATGTAACCCATTACAAGGCCCATTGGCCTAATTTTTTGGCCCAAGGCCTATTCTGTAAATAGTACTACTACAGTACCCACATGCTATAGTACTTGTACAGTACCCACCGCTGCTACAGTGTCCTGCCGCCACTACAGTTCCTTCCATTTCTATAGTACCTCTATTACTACAGTACACATGCTCAATGGGTTATGAACCACCATATTTCATATAGGATTATGGGGTGCTTACCACTAAGCCAAACCCCAACTACATAAATGAGATAATTATAACCTAACCATTAAACTTAGTAATACAAATAGTAATAACTAATTTTAAAATATTTTTTATAATCATTTTCTAAAAATAAAACATATCGATAATGAAAGATATAATTTTTGGTAAAGACATTATATGCTTAAAAATACTATTTTCTCAAATAAACTACATTTCATGTCCTTCTATGAAAAAATAATAAAATTAGTTTTAGACATATATATAAATTTAATTTGATAAAATAAACTTCATTTTATAATTTTTAATTTCTAAATTATCTTAGGGTGAATTTTTGGGTTTTTTTGAGATGCTATTTTTTTATGAATAGTGAAAAATACTACAAATTAGTTAATAACTGACTTTTCGTTTAAATAATTATTAATGTTAAATTATACTTTAAATTTTTTTAAGGTAAAATTAGATCAATTATACATCTATTAATACCATTTAATTCATTATAATCAATTTCACTTTGAAATTTAATATAAAAACATTACAAACTTTTGAACATTTTTATACTTTAAAAACCCGTTATTTCATCCCGTCTGTGGGATTAGATTTAATATTAATTTTTTCTCTTCTGTGAATTGAATTTTGAAAAAAATTCAAAACCAATTTTAATCAGTATAATATTTATATTCTA
The DNA here is from genome assembly GCA_963277665.1 of Viscum album. Lineage (NCBI taxonomy): Eukaryota > Viridiplantae > Streptophyta > Magnoliopsida > Santalales > Viscaceae > Viscum > Viscum album. The sequence continues at coordinate 1,109,929,008 of OY728128.1, read as the reverse complement.
ATTATATCATGTTGTTTTTCTACCAAAATGATTACTAAAAGTGATTAAAATTAATCACAACGATTAAGGTCAAATTAAGCTTAATTAGAGACCAACCCTTAATATTAGGGGCCAAAATAACCTAGAAACTAGTCCAAAACCCATTTTATGTTAATATTTAGGCCATAAAACTTACATTATTAATTTATATTGGGTTTTTATGATTTGTTTAGGTATGAACATGTATACACCTAACTTGTTTTCAAAAATTCCAAGTGAGTCCTTTTCCTTCCCTATAAAAGGCCACCACCTCTCACACTTATTCACACCTATCAAACCTATAAGGTTAGTAAAATATCTGAGTAATACACTTATAACCATTATTAAATTTTTCATAGAAGCCTATCCTTATGTAGAAATTAATCCAAGGAAGCCTTTTTCCACAAACCAAAAGGAGTTACCTGATTAAGAGGTAACCTCTTCTCTCAAGATGCTTTCTTTTATTTTCCTTCTCCACCCCCTACACACTCTTTATTCCATGTTTTTATAAAAAAAAGTATCTTAAATATACTATGATGTTTGTATACTATTTTTTCTACCAAAACTTACACACACATCCATCTAATGGGTAAAAAACATATTGTTTATGTGTACAGTGAACTACCGCCTCACTAAATAGTGATTTTTCATTTTTTTACTTTACTGTCTCTCATGGGGGAAATTATGATGGAAAATATATTTATATACTTAATATATTATATTTATTATGTATTTAATCTTATTTATTCCTTTTTACAACACCTATCTTTTTTACTTACCATTTTGTGTTAATATGATATTTTCGTTTGAGGAAGTGTGGACTATGGCCCCCTCAAAGCGATATGATTCATTCATACCCTACATGGACAGTATTAGGGATGGTTTTAGTGAATATATGTGATATATATGATATAATATTGATATTATAATAATTATATATATAAATATAAATCTACACATATATTTATTTTACTTTCTTTCAATGTGACAATTAAATGGAAAGAATGTTCATGCATACGTTCAACATACCGTCTCCATAAACACTGTATTCCGTTTCATACATACATATTATATAGATTATTATAATAAAAATATAATTTATATAAACTATATTTTTATCATTATTTACATTTTTGAAATCATGATATAACTATAAGGAAAAAAATATAACAAATTAAGACACGTGCGAAAAACAAAGTAAATATTACCCGAAGCATAACCTTAACATGAAATTGCTAACAAGTAGGTAGTATAATGTCATAATAAATCCATATATGGTATTAGATATAATAATATGGTTCTTTAAAATATTTATAATAAATTTATATTTATTATACAGGAGGTTTGAATGATTACGATGAGAGTAGAGACATAATTTATGGGGATTTCATCTCACCTTTTATTTACGTGAGATACATGCTATGTTCACCACTCTTTCATTTCATGTGGTGTATGTACAACCCATTATTGTATTCTATTTATCTTATACATAAATTTATGGGTATTCACATAACCATTTTATGATCTTTCTTTCATGTGTTATAAGTTTCAAAAATTACCAAATCAGTAAAATAATTTTGTCTCAATTTGACTTCTTTGAGACTCATGTTTCGTTATGCACCTAAATTATTTTTCGAGTTGAATATACTTCCATTTTACATGTTATATCATGAAATAAATTATTTTTATGATATTTTAAGATTCATTTAATTTCATTTTATTACATGGAGAGTATGATCCCAAGTTACCAAGTTATAAGGGTTTATTGAGACAACCTCGCCACTTTTCAAGATTGTTTATGTTTATGATTCCTTTCATGAAATATTATGGTCCATATCTCAAGAACACGCATGGTTTTCTTTATAGTTTGTTTATTAAATATATATCCACATATTAGTATCATTTTTTCACTCTTTGGTACATAAGATAGTTAATAAAGTGCTTTTAATAAAGCCCAACTTTACCCTCTCTTCGGTCAGAAATACGTGTTACTTTAAAACCATGTTTTCTAAAAAGTGTTTCCAATAATATTATAAAAATATTATATGATCATTAAAATATATTTTTATCCTTTTTTCTTTTTCCAATGTTTTCAAAGGAATATTCTTATCGCATATGAATGAAGCATTTTTTTAACCTTTTTACCATGCAAAAGGAATGTTCTTTTTACCTCGTACGACATGTACGAATTTATCCACTTTAAATAATTTGAAGATTTATTTTAATTTTTAAAGGTTATTTTTTTGTTTTTAAAATATATTTTCAAATAAATTTTTTTAAAAAGTTTTTCAAGCTTCGTTTTAAGTTTTTAAGTAAAATGTTTTTCAAAATTTTTTATGTTTTAAAGAGAATTTTTCAAAGAAGAAAGGATATTTACCTCAATAAATGTTTTCAAAATATAATTTCAAGTTATTTTCCATATAAGATAACATATATTGATGTTACTAATTTCGTTATATTAAATTATCTAATGGTTATATTCATATTCTTTCTTTAATGGTTTATGTTTTGATGGAATGGTGATTAAGAAACCTATATCACATCCATGGGTTTTATGCTTTTGAAACACACTTATTTTAATGGGTTATGATTTCTTGAAGTGATTATGAAACATATATATTTTCATAGGTTATTATGTGATTCAATGTTAATTATACCCATTTCATTTCATGGGTTATTAGTTTATTTTTATAAAACCTATCTTTTTTTTGGGCCATGATATGATTATAGTTTTATTATCTTATTATGCATGTATAAATTATTTTATTATGATATGGGTTGAAATTATATCTCCCTACAATTCATTGGGTAATAATAAGTTTTATATGAGCTCTGAAGGTACATATGTTTTAGCCCAAGCCCAAAAACAATAAGGTACATGGGTTGTCTCCCAAGCCTAAAAGAAAGAGGGTACATGGGTTGTAGCCCAAGCCCAAAAACAAGAAGGTACATGGGTTGTAGCCCAATATTAAAAGAAATAGGGTGCATGAGTTGTATCCCAAGCCCATAAATAAGAAGGTACATGGGTTGTATCCCAATTTTAAAAGTAATAGGGTACACATGTTGTTATCCCAAGATTGAAGTAGGTACATGGGTAATAGCCCAAGCCTAACATGTTATAAAGGTCTTGGTAGGTATCCTTGACATAAAATTTTCTATTATTATAAGTATGCCACAAATCCTATGTCTTATTCCTCAGTTATGATTTCATGGATCATGATGTTTATTTCCTTATGATTTATGTCTCATTAACTTCCAAGATTTATCAAATATCCCATGTTTATGATCTTTGATATATAGGGTATGATCTTCTAGTGATCTTGATCACATTATTATACCCATATATTTATGATATTAATACACATTTACTTTATTTACCCTTACTGAACATTTAAGATCACCCCTTTCTTATGTTTCCTTTCCCCAGGTTATGAAGAAAGGTTTTAGGTAGAAGTACTAAAGGTGAAGATATTTATGGGAGATGTTGAAGATTTTTCACCAGGATAGAAGATTTTGTTTCCATGTTTCCAAAGACACTAAACTATTACAGTCCTTGGGCATGTATTTTTTTATGTACTAAATATTCATCTAAAATTATGTAATATTAATGAATGTTAATCAAGGGTCAGTATATTTGGTATCAAAGGAAAGGTTTAGTTAACCTTTGGAAACTCGAATGAGAAAAATTTAGTGATATACCTAGAAATGTTTCTAAGGATATGTCTAGGGATGTCTCTAAGGATAAGTATAAGGATGAGTCAATTTTTAAAAAAATATCTTGGAATTTTGGAAAAGGATAGAGTGAGTGGTTTCCTAGAAATGAATCCATGTTTGGATACTACAAGGGTATGTGGATTTGGAATAGATGTACATAGGGGTAAAAAATCTAAAAAGATTTCATGGGCCTAACTTGGGGTGATCTAGTACAAAAAATTGGCCTTGTTGCACACCTAGTTTGACACTCCCTGTGGATGTGATTTAGGAATTAACAAAATCTTTAAGAACCATCATGAAGGATTTAAATAGAGTATGACTATGAGTAAACTAGGATAAACATAAGGTGTCATATATTAAAGATGTAGGATCCATGATTTAGGCACCCTATAAGTAAATTTTCATGATTATATGGTATCCTAATATGATAAATGTTTCTCACACTATACTTTCTAGTTTTAGTAAATGGAGAGAACTAGAGGGAACACAATTAACATTTAATGCTTCAAATATGGAAAGTATGTGCATTATGAAAATTTATTTCTGAATCAGAAATCCAATAAAGATAACCAGGAAGGTGGTATAAGTATTGGTTATACTTTTAAAGATAAAGATACTGAAAATGATATGTGAAAGGTATATGATATTCTTCAAATATTTTTTACATTAAACATAATAAGAATGATTAGATTAAGTTTGAGGAACCTTAATACATGATTCATATTTCATATTCTAGGATAGAGGTATTAAGGAATAAGTTGAAGAAGCCTGAGTAATGGTTTAAGAATAATGTTAGACGAATAAAGTATTTATGTTTTTGGAATTTAGATATTATGTTATATGAATCATAAAATATATAAGTATTTACAATATAAGTTTTTATTATGGATTGAAAAGGAAATGTTGAATGGTGATGAAGACATATAAAATTTAATTCATAGAAATGTGATATTTTGATTAAGGTAGGGTAACCCTTAATTAATGCCTGACATTGAGATGATGATGTTTGAATAAATATATGCGGGATATGAGTAAGTAAATTGGATGGTACAGATTACCCTAGAACTGATTATTGAGAAAGTGTTCTATGTCATCAAGGATTAAGTTTACAACTTCATGGATTTAAAATATATATCCAATAATGATTTGAATAAGGAAGCATACATGTTTTAAAAAATGATTTATGGTAATTAATGTTGTTACCATGTTTCAAGGGAATATACGATGAGGATATTAACATTTTCTATAATGTGACAACCAAGTGGTAAATTGTGATATATGGGTGATCAATGTTAATCCAATTTCATAAAATTGTTTCCAAATATTTTAATTTTCATCTTTCATAAGGGTTATATGGTTAACCATTTTTGGAAATTTTAAGTTAAACTTTAGATAAAGTCAGTAAGATTAAAGTGTTATCTTTCCATATGAGGATTTATGCATATTTGATAGCCTGTTAAAACTACCTTTTGTTAATGGTAAATAATGAAAAATGGGATGGCATATCATGGGCCTCCTGATCTATTAGTACTTCACAAATGAAAAAGTAACCTTCATTTTTAGAGAAAGAGGTGAAGTGGATCAAGGAACAGAAAATGGTGAGGTTGTCACAAAATCATGAAAGTATATATTTTCATGAAAATTATTTAACTTTATTAAAAAGGATCTTGATACCAATTTTTTTTCCCTAGTACCTCTTTTTTCTATGAATCAGATAGTCCCTTAGTTCATTGTAGATTTATGGATTTCTGGTTGTTAACTTTCTCCTGACATTTTTTCTATCACTCTCTATCATAACTTAATAGGTATATTTAATTATCTATTTCCATGTTTTCACTTCCAACCTATGTTATCCTATGTGGAAACCTAGTTATATGTTACTTTGGGTAACCATTTTTTCCCACTTTGTTTTTTAAAGGAAGTCTTAGTATTCATTTTTATGATAAGGGTTTCTATGAATGAAACTTTAAAGTATTAAACCTTTGATAACCTAGATTAATTTCAAGGTTGAAATTCATTTCACGGGGGTTAGAATATACACCCTGAGATTTTTTGAATTTTATTTTTGAATTAATTTGATATTTTGATATTTTTTATTTCACACAACTCTGAAAATAGTTTTTTTATTATTAAATCACCAAATCAAACATTCCTTTCACACATAACAGAATTAGAGTGTGTTACATGGCACAAAATCAGTGTACGATACATGGAACATCGACTTGGTGTACATTACATGCAACCATGACTTGACGTATGTTACACGCAACACTGATGTTTCTATGAAACATCATTTTACAGTTATAATTATTTAAATGAGATAATTATAACCTCGCCGTTAAAATTAGTAATATTAACAGTAATAACTACATCTTAAATATTTTTTATAATGGTTTCATAAAAATAAAACATATTGATAATGAAAGATATAATTTTTTGTAAAGACCTTATATGTTTAAAAATACTATTTTCTCAAATAAACTGCATTTCATGTACTTTTATGAAAAACAATAAAATAAATTTTAGAAACATCTTGAAATTGAATTTGAAAAAATATTTTTATTTTTAAATTTATAATTCTAAAATTAGATTTGGGTGAATTTTTTGTATTTTTCTGAGTAACTACATTTTTTGATGAATAATGAAAAACATTATATTTTAGTTAATAATTTCCTTTTCATTTAAATAATTTTTAATGTTAATTATAATTTAAATTTATTTTAAGTTTTAATTATATCAATTATAAATATATTAACACCATTTAGGTCATTATAATAAATTTCACTATGAAATTTAATATAAAAACTTAACAAACTTTTGAACATTTTTATACTTTAAAAACCTGTTATTTCGTCTCATGTGTAGGATTTACATTAATCTTAATTTTTCTACTTATGTGAATTAAATTTATAAAAATTAACATAAACCATTTTAATAATTATAATATTTAGATTCTAGTTAGATTATGTCTCTTTTTTTACCAAAATTATTAGTAAAAGCGATTAAAATTTATCCCAATGATTAAAGTCAAATTAAGCTTAATTAGAGACTAAACCTTAATCTTAGGGGTACAAATGACCTATACACTTGTCCCAAACTCGTTTTATGGACATATTTAGGCCATAAAACTTCTATTATTGATTTATTTTGGTTTGTTATTACTTTTTGTAGGTAATAACATGTGTACACCTAACTTGTTTTCAAAAATTCCAATTGATTCAGTTTCCTTCCCTATAAAAGGCCACCACCTCTCACGCTTATTTACACCTATCAAACCTCTTATGATCAAAAAATATCTACCCAATAAACTTCTAAATAACCCTAAATTCCTCCAATAATACTCTCCTTGGGTATAAAGCAATCCAAGGAAGCCTTTTGGCACAAACCAAAAGGAGTTACTCGATTAAGAGGTAACCTCTTCTCTCAAGCTGCTTTCTTTTATTTTCCTTCTCCACCCCCTCCACACTCTTTATTACATGATTTTATAAAAAAAATGGTATCTTAAATATACTAGGATTTTTTTATTCTAAGGTTTCTACCTAAACTTTCACACATATCCATCTAATGGGTAATGAACATATTGTTTATGTGTGTGGTGAACTGTCACCTCACTAAATGATGATTGTTCATTTTTACATTACTGCCTCTCATGGTGGAAATTATGACGGACAATATATTTATATATTTCATATATTATATTTATTATGTATTTAATCATATGTATTCAGTTTTAAAATATATATCTATTTACTTACCATTTTGTGTAAATATGATAATTTCGTTTGAGGAAGTTTGGACTACCGCCCCCTCAAAAAGATATGATTCATTTATACACTACCTGAATTGTATTAATGATGGTTTTAGTGAATATATATGATATATATTATATATATGATATCAAAAATATAATTTAATAATGATATATATATATATATGTATTTTACTTTTTTCAACATAACAATTAAACGAAATTAGCATTCATGCGTATGTACGGACTATTGTCTCCATGAAAGGTGTATTATATTTCATACTTATATATTATATATATTATTATAATACACATATAATTTATATACATGATATTTATATCAGGTTTTAAAATTTTTAAATAATTAATTAAGTATAAGTACAAAAAATAAAACAAATTAAGACACATGTGAAAAACATAGTATATATTACTCGAAGTGTAACATTAACATGAAATTGCTAACAAGAAATTAATATAAATTCATAATAAATCCATATATGGTATTATATATAATAATATTTTTGTTTAAAATATGTATAATAAATTTATATTTATTATACAAGAAGTATGAATGAGTATGATAAGAGTGAAGACACAAGTTAAGGGGATTTCATCCCACTTTTTATTTCTGTGAGATACATGCTATGTTTTCCACTCCATCATTTTGTGTGGCGTATGTACTACCCATGATTTTATTTTATTTATATTATGAAAAAAAAAATTTAATAACATAAACATTTTATTATCTTTCTTTCATGAGGTTTAAGTTTCAAAAATGACCAAATCAGTAAAATAGTTTTGTCACAATTTGCCTTCTTTGAGACTTGTGTTTTGTTATGCACATAAATTCTTTTTCAAGGTGTATATAATTCCATTTTACATGTTATATCATGAAATTAATTATTTTCATGATATTTTAATCTTTATTTAATTTCATTTTCTTACATGGGGAGTATGATCCCAAGTTACCAAGTTATAAGGGTTTATTGAGACAATCTCATCGTTTTTCAAGATTGTTTATGTTTATGATTCCTTTGATGAAATATTATGATCCATATCTCAATAAAAGTCACGATTTTCCTTATAATATGTTTATTAAAGACATATAAATGTTTTATTATCATTTTTACACTCTTTGGTACATAATATAGTTAAGAAATTTCTTTTAAGAAAGCTCAACTTTACCCTCTCTTCAGTCAGAAATCTATGTTCCTTTAAAACCATGTTTTCTAAAAAGGGTTTTCAAGAATATTATAATAATATAATATGATCATTAAAATAAAATTTTAACCCTTTTGTCTTTTTCCAATGTTTTTTAAGGAATCTTATTTTCTCTTTCTGAATGAGGCATTTTTCTAGCCTTTTTTCCGTACAAAAGGAATGTTCTTTTTACCTCGTATGACATGTATGGATTTATCTGTCGTCAGTACTTTGAAGATTTATTTTCATGTTTAAATGTTAATTTATTTTTTTTAAAGATATTTTCAAAGAAATTTTTTTCAAAAGTTTTTCAATATTCTTTTTTTAGTTTTAAAGGAAAATGGTTTTAAAAAGTTTTTATGTTTTAAAGATCCTTTTTTAAAGAAGAAAAGTTATTTACCTTAAGAAATGTTTTGAAAATATCCTTAAAAGTTATTTTACATCTAAGATTAAATCTTTTGATGTTTCTCATTACATTATATTAAATTATCCCAAGGTTCCATTCATATTATTTCTTGAATGGTTTATGGTTTTATGGAATGATACTTAAGACACCTATTTCACATCCATGAGTTTTATGATTTTGAAACCCACTTCTTTTCTTGGGGTATGCTTTCCTGAAGTGATTATGAAACCTCTCTATTTTCATCGGTTATGATGTGATGAAATTTTAATGATACCCATTTAATTTTATGGGTTATTATTTGATGTTAATAAAACCTATCTCTTTTTATGGGTCATGATATGATGAATGTTTTATTATCTTTTGGATATGAATGATTTTATTAAGAGATGGGTGATACCTATATCTACCTCCAATTCATTGGGTAATAATAAGTTATATATGAGCTCTGTGGGTATACAGGTTGTATCCCAATCTCTAAAACAAGAAGGTACATGTGTTGTATCCCAATCCTAAAAGAAAAAGGGTATATAGGTTGTAGCCCAAGATCGAAAACAAGAAGATACTGGGTTATAGACCAAGAATAAAAGGAAGAGGGTGCGTGGGATATATCCCAAGCCCTAAAACAAGAAGTTACATGGGTGGTAGCCCAATCCTTAGAGTAAGAGGGTACACGGGTTGTTAGCCCAAGCCCTAATTAGGTACATAGGTCTTAGTCCAAGCCTAACATGTTATAATGGTCTTAGTAGGCATCCTTGACATAAAATTTTATATTCTTATAAGTATTAAAAAAATACTATGTCTTATTCCTCAGTTATGATTTCATGGATCATGATGTTTATATCCTTTTGATTCATGTCTTATGAACTGCCAATATTTATCCAATATCCCATGTTTATGATCTTTGATATGCAGGGTATGATCTTCTAGTGATCTTGATCACATTCTTATACCCATATGTTTATGATATGCATACACATTTCTTTTATTTTCCCTTAATGAGCATATGAGATCACCCCTTTCTTTTATTTCCTTTCCCTAGGTTATAAAGAAAGGTTTTTGGTAGAAGTACTAAAGGGGGAGATCTTTATGAGAGATGTTGAAAATCTTTCACCTGGATTTAATATTTTGTTTCCAAGTTTCAAAAGGCACTAAACTATTATAGTCCTCAGGAATGTGTTTTTTAATGTACTGAATATTCATATAAAATGATGTAATATCCATGTATGTTAAGATTGTATCACTATAATCATAGAACATATATTTCACTAACTAGGTTCATGCCCACAATTAGTGGAGAGATTCTAGTAACACATCACTGTAAAATGGAGGGGCACCACATACATAATTTAATACCTTAACTAGTAGCAGGAGAACCTCTCACCACTCTGAGTTTACCTTCCCAAGAACCTGAGGTTTCCTATGAGGTTTAAAAACCTAAAAAATAATTGATAATAGAATAAATTTTATTAATCAGTAGATGAACAAGTTTTTTTTCTAAAACATACCTCAAGACCACATTTACAACCAAACACTTGAAATTAAACATCAGGAATATCAAAGTATTAGAAGACCATTATAATAATTCTAGCCTGAAATTTTTATTCAAAAAGAAATAATATTTTTTCCAAAACCACCTTAAAGAACCATTTCCAATTCAATGTCATTTAAAAATCAACATCATTCTAAAATTCCCTTTTTAAATTACAAATGGGCCTTCAATTTCAAAACTAATAGTTGTATATATAGGTGAAGACACCCATATATGTGTATATATACATACATGCATAAAACTGTGAATATAAATATAAATGAATTTGATAAAACATTACATTTGATAATGCCTTTTAAACCATGAAGAAATTATTTCTTTGAAACCAACATAGCTAAAGGAAATTATAAAATTATAATTCATTGTGTTCTTAAGTCATTATTAAATCACCATAAATAGATAAATAAATAAAAAACAAAGAATCAATTTTAAACACACATATAAATCCATTTAAAATGAATTTCAAATAAAACCCCATGGAAATATTGTTGAAATTGAGAAATTATCATTTAAAAAACCAAGAATGAATTTAAAATACATCTTAAAATTTTAACCATATATGTAGAATATATAATTTAAAGGAAAATGGATTTTAGAAAATGCAAGTATCTCATGGGTTATTAGTAAAAGAGAATAACATAGAAGTAGCTACCTGGAATAAGTGCATATGATGAAAAAACCTTTAATATGCAGATATGTGGATTCTAATAGGATATCACAAACTCTATAAATCAAAACCACAAGGTTTTAAAACCAAAATCCCACCTAGGATTTGTCCTAGGGCCCATGAAACCAGAGGAGAAAGAAAAATGAGGGAGAGAGGAGATGAAGGAGGAAGAGGATAAGAGAATGAGAGAAATGATAAGGTAAGACTCTAACCTGGGATGAATCATCATAAAATCAGAGGGAGACGAGGCCATAAATACATGAGAGGTGAGGGTAGAGGAGTTCCCTAGGAACTTATCGATCCAATAAAATGATAGGATAGGGGAATAACCCAATATGGAGTTTTTGTTTCATTAAGTGTATAATTATGGATTTATGTTTTTTTAAATGGGTACATCAAATGATTGTCGTACAGTTTAAAAAATTGTGCACCAACTCTGTTGCCTTTACTAGAAACACTAGGTAACCCACACAATTTGGCCACATGGTTAGCCAAAACATTCTCCAACCACGGAAAATTTTCCTAAAAATATTATAGACTCACTCACACAGTTTTCACACAATTTTCCATACCATACACCCAAACCATGTGACTTGAAAAAACTATTAAAGTTTTTAATATTTTTGAAATAAAAGAATGGATCCCCCATAAAAATAATGTAACTAAACAAATAAATAAAATAATTAAGTAATAAGTTTTGGGGAGTGACAATTATCCCCACTTTAACCATTTCTTCTGACTGAAAATTATTTTTTATTTTATTATTGAATATCTTTTGACAGAGAAGTGAGAACCACTAAGTCCAACATAACAACCAAAAAAACATCATAAAAGAACCCAAACAACACATGTCCTACCTCACCCCAGCTACTACCTCAAGATTAGGTCCCCACCAAGCACGAGTACTCAGTAACCAGTATCGTGCAAGGATGCATGGGCACAGAATCAATGGCCAGGCCATACCCTCTCAGTCTTCCATTCCAAGTGCCATGCAGAAGTGGTGACCTTAAGCTCTAAACCCCATATGAATCAGATACATATAACAAGCAGCAAAAAACACCAAAATATATCCAATATCACAAGAAGAGAGTAAGCCTCAACACAAGAACATGGAAGGTGAGATTGGAAAACCTATTATTACATAGAGAAGGTTAAAGCAGCTTCATTGAAGAAAAATATAATTCTTCCAGAATCCATATCCCTGAACAACTTCCAAGAAATAGTTGTTACCTGAGTGAGTGTCTCGTCACTTAAAAGAACCTCCAATGTAGAGGTTACTTTATCCAAGACCTCTATATACTCTTCAAGTCCAATCAACCCTTATTGAAACCCCCCAACCAGTATCGTGTCCTATTTGTCAACCCAAGAATATTGATCTTTACTTAGATTCATTCCAATGTCTTGACCCATCATCTTGGCCACTTCCTCTTCCGAGGCATTGAGAAATAGCACATGATATGTTACCTCATCCTCTGAACACAGAAGAAGATCCAAGGAAAGTTCAGGTTGGCCAGATGAGTTCTAGCACATGGCCTCGCTTTACACCTTCTCATCCATTTTATTTTTTGCTGACCGAGTCTTCAATGGAGGAGGCAAGTAAGAGTAGTCCCTCTTACCCTTCCTCCCCCTATTACATCTATTACTCCTCGGTCTGATTTCCCCTAAAGAAATACTCCTACTGTATTCAATGGTCCCCTCCATACACTCCCCAATTGTACCAAGGCCAGCAAATCTATTATTCACTTGGATAGCAATTGGTTCCCGGATAAATATCTCCCTTACTTACCAGATGGATTACGGACCTCCAAATCCAGTAAAGACCCCTGCCTCTCCTTGTGTAGGTCCCCACTACCTCTAACCATCTCCCCAAAAAATGCTCTACTGGGGTCCTCTTCAACACCTTCCACTTGGGTCTCACCCACTACATGCCTACCATCACTCTGAGCAGCTTTATACTGGGTGAATTCCATATCACCTGGCTGCATGACCTCCATTTCACCTCTCATTCCCCTCTGAGAGCCACCACTATCTGTACCAAAAGTCTCAGTAGGAAATCCCATAACCCTGCCTGCCTCATGCTCCACTGTGTACTTTCTCCCCACCACCTGGGTCAAAACTTACACTTCAACCTACTGTAGTGAGCCTCCCAAAGTTTTGTATGGTTCTCCCAATTCTTATGGGATCTCCATAGCACTCCTCCCCGATTCCAACCCATGCATAACCTCGACTGGCCTGTTACAATCTCCTTTCAGTTGATCCATCTCCACTAGCTTTTGAAACTGGAATTCCCTACCACTGCCTCCACCGATTTCCATCTGCAATGGGCCAGTTTTAATACTAACTTCATGAGCTTTACCTTTCTCACAAGCCTCCTTCCTAGCTGTAGACTGGATTCTCTGATGACGGACTTCCTAGAGTGGAAATCCCTTACAACAGACCTCCAAAGCATGACCCAAATGACCGCATGAGGAGCAAAAGTCTATCCAGCTCTCATAGAAGACCCGTTGTTTGCACCTATAATCATCTCCAATAGTAATCTAGACATAATAAAAAGGCTTTTGAGATGAGTCTAATTCCACGCATACCCTTTGACTCACCCGGTGAAAAACAGCTTTGGTTTGGCTATCCGAACACAAAAATCTACCTACGAGATTACCTATCATGCGAATAATAGAGGGATTCTAGAACGACAATGGAAGATTGGAAAAACTTACCCAAACCGCAGTAGATGGGGAATCTTGATTCATATGGAATTCAAATGAACATCGAAAGAGGAAGAACCGGGACCCATTGATGTTACGCAGAGTGCTCGACCATGCCTTGATGAGGTCTTCTTTGGATTCAAATCGAATCATGACGTGGAAACTGTCAAGAAAGCTGACAATCACCCTTTCCTGGAGATCCCATGAGCTAAATATAAACCTATAAAACACATCCAATGAAGGTATTCTCAATTTGAAGAGAGCAACCAATGTGATGTTTAGGAGGGCAGAGGATTTGGAGAATTCAGAGGTCGAAAGCTGAAGGTTAGGGATGCCATCAAGGAGATCCAGAACTTTAGGACTTAAAGTAACTTTCAGAAAAAGGGACAATAGTTCATTCTCAAAAATTACATAAGGGATAAACTATCCAAAGGAAAAAACATATAAGAAATCTAAAAAGGGAAAAAATAATAAGAGATAGAAAAGGGACAAAAGTCTCTTAAGGTAGTTCACCAACACCCAATGATCTATAAGGACAATCATCAATGAACCAAGGATGTCTTGAAATGGGTAATACTCCCAAATAAACCTCAATATTATTGATAGGGGATCTAGCCTTCAATTAGGTAAGGGTGACCTGGTACCTTGCTCTTAAAACACTAGCTCCCAAGGAACCCAAACAAACTAATGGAATATAGAACTCATCACAGTCACTCTAAACACCCGACCAAGTATTCCCATGTACAACCCCTTTAAAGAAAAACCACAATACAATGACATCATCCCATAAAAATCCAAGGACACAACCTACCAAATCATATTTACCTTTGAAACAATTAAACCTATATCAATAATAATGAAGGAGGAACTCAAATAAAGACACTCAACCATGAAATACCTCAAAAACATGATCATTCAAGTACCTATAATAGATAACCACTAAGGTATAACAACACTCAAGGCCTCTATAGAAGGCATATTCAAACAAGAAAAACACGATCCCCAAATGAATACTAATATCATAAAAATTAAACAAATGTAAAAATATCTTCCCAAAAGACCAAAAACCATGGATTTAAAACAAAAAAATTGTAAGGATCGTTTTTATTTCATTAAAATAAACTTTTTACATCCATTACACATTTAAAAAAAATCAAAAACCTTAATTGAAAAATAATTTATATTTTAAATATAAAAAATTCATGAATTTATCCTTTAAAAATATTATTGCAAATTATTTTAAAAAATATAAACCTAAATAGTAAAGTTTCAAATGCCCATTTAATATAATTTTAAAGCTTTATAGGGTCTTTTTGAAATCACTTCATAAGTATTAAAACAAAAAAACCCATTTTAATTCATTTTAAATAAAATCCTTGGATTCATTTCAAATATTACTTTTACCATTTAAAACCAAATTCAATTTTCTAGAACTCATAGAAAACAAACTAATTCATATCAATATATTAATCAAAACACTTTTAAGTCCCAAAGAATCCAAAAATAAAAAATCTAAAGTGACTAGTGGTAGTGCATGTATAAGACACGTAGTTTTATACACAAGGTTCTAACCACGCTACTACCCCTAAGAGTTTATTAGAACCATATGGGTAGTCTCCACATAATTTTTTAGGCCATGTGAATTAATAGTTCCTCTACTTCCACTCCATTCTCTCCAAAAAAAATAAGAAACCATGAAACAACCCAAAAACACCTTAAAAATTCAAAGGAAATTAATTCAAATTGAAATCCATCAAAAGAATCAAAGTAAAGATCAAAATCAAAATTAAAATCCTAAAATACCAAGGTAACTTGGGTTTCTTTATTAGTGGTAGTGATCAGACAACCACACATGACCTACCTCATGAGATCGAACAATACCACCTCCCATCATCCAAACTGCCCAAATAACAATGGCAACTAAAGAAACTAGTCCCTCTTAAGAACCTAGGATATGATAATATTTTATCATGAACCAGTCTCTATAGTCCATCCATTGGATTCATGAGCTAGCATATTATAGGGCTTGAGGGGGTGTTACCATTCCCTCAAAGCTACTGACAAGTGCCAAGGTATTTGAAGAAACATAGTAGAAATGATTTCACCCTTAAATTAAATTAACTTGGAAAGATAAATTCAAAATAAATTCCAACATTAAGCATCCATACATTGGATGCCTATAAAAATCAGATAATAAAATTAAAAAATAAGAAATATAATATAAAATTAATCTCTTTACTCACCTCTAAATCCCTTTCACTCAACAACATTGATTTTAACATCCAAAATGCCACATGTATAAAAACCACCTATAAAAGAAGAAAGAAATACATGGATGGTAAATTTGGACAAACTAAAAATATTACTAAAAATAAATACGGGCATACTTGACCAAGATATACCATGTGACATGATGTTGAACTCCATCCACTAACATAAAATCTCACTCTAGGAGTAGTCTAGGAAAAGAGAAGAATAAGTGGAGCTCCACACAGTGAGAACCTGAACCCTCAAGATCAAATCATTCTACAGATACTTAGTAGTGTAAGTAAGTTGTGAGATAAATAACTTAGTAGGGTTTAACCAATGAGTATATGCATTCAATTTTATAAAATAGACCATACTTTCTAGTTTGAAAATATATTAATTTTAAAATAGGATTTCTTTTAATTTGAAAAAAATCCACATGTTTTATTTATAAAACTCTTTTTTATAAATAAATCCAACCATACTTTTGATACATAAATATTATATGTTATTTGATGAATATTCAATACATAAAATTATGATCCATGCCAATACAATAAAGTATTTGTGTCTTTGCAAATATGGATACATAAAAAACTTGTTCATAATATATCTATATCACCCCCACTTAGTTCTTCACAAATAGAACCCTTATTAGAAATATCATACTTAAAATATATCTTTATATCCAAAGGAAGGGGAAACATAATAAAGGGTGAGCTCAAATGATCAATAAGGGTAAAAAAAAGGGAGATATTAATGATCACTTAAGCATAACATGATCATAAGAGTATGATAACCTTATCTTAACATTTGAAAACCATGACTAGCATATCTTAGATCATAATATTATTTCATGTAAAAAATATTGGTAATTAAAAAAACATTAATCATAAAGTAATCAAATAAAATGATCCATGAGATCATAACATAAAAATAAAACATAAGTTTGTGTCATACACATAAGCATGGAAAATCATTTACTTAGTCAAAGATCACTACCAAAAATATCATAGTGGATCAGGTTCACTCCCCATTCCATCAAATACTTAGTCAAGGTTCACTCTCAATACTATCATAGTGGATATATTCCATTACTAAAATGGGTTCACTCCCCATTACATTACAAATTATCTCATGATATATCCATCTTTACCTAATGAATTAGAGAGCTATATAATTATGGGCCTACTTGTTACATAATGAAAATCATACATATATGTTCCAAAAGTTAATAATATTCATCATTACATAATCCATGGAAAGGATACGGTTTTCACATCATAGAATCATAGAATAACCTTTAGAAAGAAACATGTTTCATAAAGGTTTCATCATAACTTATTTAACTAATGGGAAAGAAACGAGTTTCATATAATCATCCTTAAATAATCATCATAAGACATCCAAAGAACTAAATTGGATTGTATAATTGGATTATATCCCCAATAATGTATAAGTAACATCAAATGATATTATTATAGATTAAAAATTCCTTTAAAAGATCACTAGAACATTTCTTGAAGAAAATACTCTTTTCACATTGAAATCACTTATTTCCAAATATAATAGTTTCCCAAATATTATAGAAGTAATTTTCTTTGAAAATAACCTTGTAAAATTGTAAATTAATCTTTAAATAATTGAACGGTCAAGGAGAAGGGAAATTATATTCATGCTATGTATGTTAAAACAATGATTCCTTTAACATTTTCAGTAAAAAGTCAAAAGTACATTATTCAGAAAATGACCATAAGATTCCTTTTAAAACATTTATTAAAATGAAAATAATGGGTAAATATGAATTTAAAAAATCACAGGATAATATTAAAAACATTCTAGAAATAATTTTTAGAAAACATGGATATAAAAGAAAAAATATTTTTTACCGAAAAGATAAATAAAGTCTGGTTTCCTTAAAACATTATTTTGGTATCACTACTACAAAATAGGCCTTTAACAACACTAAAAATTGTCTTTATTAGTTCTATATAAGAACTAACAACTGGAGTGAGATTAAAATCCCTTGGATTTTATCAGTTCTAAAAAATCATTGATAAATTTTCATTTATCAGTGCTAAAAAAACAATGATAAATGGGTACTTTATTAGCACTTTTTTAGCCATGATAAATGGATCATTTATCAGAACTTTTATTTAGCACTGATAAATTGTTCCTTTATCATCATTTTTAAAAGCACTGATAAAAGACACATTTATCAACACTTTAAAAAGAACTGATAAAAGAAATATTTATCAGTGCTTTTAAAAGCAATGATAAAGGATTAATATATCAGTTCTTTCAAAAGTGATGATAAAGTAATCATTTATCACCACTTTCAAAAATGTTGATAAAGGGTCATGTTGTAGTGTGATGTAACAACACACTACAACACTAGTGCAATGTGCCATCACAACACACCACAACACCAAAAACACCACCAGATATCAACAAAATCAATTACCAATACAATATTTAAATGAAATGTAATTTAAAATACAAATTAATGAAATAAACACTATATTATAGACCTTTCAAACATTGGTTTATACAATCACATAAGTACAAATTATTACATACATTCAAAAACATCAATGTTACTTTTTTATTTTGATCCTAACCCCGATTAATGATATTTCCTAAAAAAATCCCTACTCAAGAAAAATATTGCACCTGTATAAGAAAATAATTCTTATTTTAGTAATAATATAAAGAAATAAATTAACAAAAAGTGTTAATTTTAAACTAAACTTGCAGTCATACCAGGAACATTGTGTATCAGATTGAGTTGTGGTTGATTATTACAAATCACACCATTTTTTGTTCATATTAAAGTATTATATCTATGAAAATTAATTAAATAAGTATAAGAAAAATCCCTAGGGGTGAAGCCTAGTGGTTGTATGAGTGACACTTTTTGAACTAAAATATCGATTTTAAAGTGATAATGGACACTTTTATTCATACCAAGCACATCATGTATCTGATTGAGGTGAGCATGAATTCTACACATAAAACAGGACTTATGGATAATTTCCATAAATTATCAATACAATCCAAATGTGTTTCTTTGTTTTGAGTAGGTCGGTTTTCTATTTTACTAAAATTGATGTCAATTTTAAATAAAAAGATGCACTTGGAGGCATACCAAAAGAACTATGCATAAGATTGAGATTTATTTGATTCCTAAACCTATCAAATGACTTATGGATCATTTTACTAAAGCCTCAAAACAATATGAATGCATTTGATCATTTTTGAGTAGGCCATATGTCCATTTTACTAAAATTGGTGTTAATTTTAAACAAAAAGATGCACATGGAGTCATAATGGTCACACCATGCATCATATTGAGGTGAAGTCAATTCTTAGACATCTCAAACTACTTTTGGATCATTTTCCCAAATTATCAAAACTATTAGAATGCATTAGCTCAATTTTTTGAGTACATCACTTTCCTTTTTTACTAAAATATCATTTTAAACTAGAAATACACACTTTGACTCATATTGATCACATCGTCTATCGGTTTGATGATATATTGATTCATACACATCAAAAATAAATTACGAATCATTCTCAAAAATTATCAAGGAAATACAAGCATTTTTATTGGTTTTCAGTGAGTGACATTTTTTGAACTAAAATGACAATTTTAAACTGACAATGGACACTTTGAGTCATACCGGAAAAATGGTGTATCAAATTTAGGTTTTGATGATTCCTACATGTCCCAAATGACTTATGGATCATTTATATAAAGTATAAAAACTATCAGAATGTGTTTCATCAGTTTTGAGTAGGTTAGCTATCCATTTTACTAAATTTGATGTCAATTTTAAATAAAAAGACGCACTTGAGTTCATGACAGTCACTCCATGTATTGGATTAAGATGTGGATGATTCCTAAACATATAAAGCGACTTATGGATTGTTTTTCTAAATTATCAAAACAATTTAAATTCATTTGATTGATTTTTAGTAGTCCAGTTGTCCATTTTACTAAAATTGATGTCAGTTTTAAATAAAAAGACACACTTGAAGTCATACTGGTCACACCGTGTGTAGGATTGAGGTGCGACCAATTCCAACAAATCTAAACTGACTTATGGATCGTTATCCTGAATTATAAAAACAATATGAATGCATTTTATTGGTTTTTAGTAGGCTAGTTAACCATTTTATTAAAACTGATGTCAATTTTAAATAAAAAGAGTCACTTGAAGTAATACTGGTCACACTATGCATTAGATTGAGGTGTGGATAATTCATAAATGTCTCAAATAACTTATGGATCATTTTCATAAATTATAAAAACAATATTAATGTGTTTTCTTAGTTTTGAGTATGTCACATGTCTTTTTGACTAAAATTTCATTTTAAACTAGAAACGCACACTTTGACTCATACCAATCACATCGTGTATCGGTTTGAGATGAGACAAATTACTACAAATCACAAATGAATTATGATTTTTTTAAATTATAAAGAAGATATGAGTGTATTTGGTTGGTTTTATGCAAGTGATGGCTTTTGAATTAAAATGTCGATTTTAAACTGATAACGAACAATTTGAGTAATATTGGTAACATCATGTATTGGATTGAGGTGTGACAAATTATTACATGTAAAAAATGAATTATAGATCTTTTTTGTAAAGTATAAAACAATATAAATGTTTTTGATCGGTTTCGAGTAGGTGAATTGTACATTTTACTAACGTTGATGTCAATTTTAAGTAAAATGATGCACTTGAGGTCATACCGGTCACACCGTGTGTCAGATTGAAGTGGAGACAATTCCTACACATCTATAATGAATTATGAATAATTTTAATAAAGTATAAAAATAATCCAAATTTTTTTGATTAGTTTTTATTACATCACTTGTCATTTTTTTACTAAAATGTCATTTTAAATGGGAAACACACACTTTGACTCATACCAATTACATCGTGTATCGGTTTGATGTGGGACCAATTCCTACACATAAAAAATGACTTATGAATCATTTTCCTAAATTATCAATAAAATCCAAGTTTTTTTTATCATTTTTTAGTGAGTGATAGTTTTTGATCTAAAATGTCGATTTTAAACTAAAAACAGACACTTTGAGTCATTATGGGTACATCGTTTATCGAATTATGGTGTGGCTGATTTTTACATATCAAAAATGACTTATGGATCATTTATATAAAGTATAAAAACAATATGAATGCGTTTTCTAAGTTTTGAGTAGGTCAGTTGTACATTTTACTAAAATTTATGTCAATTTTAAATAAAAAGACACACTTGAGATCATAACAATCACACCGTGCGTCAGATTAAGGTGAATCCAATTCATAAATATCTCAAATGACTTATGGATAATTTTAATAAAGTATCAAAACAATATGAATATATTTTCTTAATGGTGAGTACATCACTTCTCTTTTTTTACTAAAATGTCATTTTAAACTAGAAACACACACTTTGAATCATACTGATCACATCGTGTATCAGATTGACATGAGACCAATTACTATACATTAAAAAAGAATTATGAATGGTTTCCTAAATTATCAAGAAAATATTAGTGTGTTTTATCAATTTTCAGTGAGTGGAAGTTTTTTTATCTAAAATGTCGATTTTAAACTGATAACAGATACTTTGAGTCATACCGAGCACATAATTTATTAGATTAATATGTGAATGATTCCTACATGTCACAAATAAATTATTGATAATTTTACTAAAGTATCAAAATAATTTGAATATGTTTTCTTAATTTCTGAGTATGTTAGTTGTCTTTTTTACTAAAATTAATGCCAATTTTAAATAAAAGAAGCGTTTGGGGTCATACTAGTCACACCGTGTATCAGACTGAGGTAAAACCGATTCATACATGTACCAAAGTCTCAAAATAATCCTAACTACCAATGTTACAATGATTTCCATTTCCTTTATTTTTTGAACTGCCAACACTGTATATTGAATCGATGTTCTTAGCTAAAAAAACCTTTATCATTGATGAAATCCAGAAGGGAAAGGGATGATCATGTGACCATTATATCACAAGAAGTAACCACAATGAACCCATGAGCTTCCTATACTCTTTTTTATTTCAATGAGAAAGGTTTTTCTGCTAAGAACATCGAGTCAATATGACTTCCCAAAAGATCTGTGAAAAAAATTAAGTATTATATAAAAATGATAAGGAAATTAACTTACAAATAGTACATAAAACAATGAAAAAATTAATTAAATAAGTATTATGGGTTCACCTTTTCATGATGGTTGATTCATTCTTTACTAATATCCCTATTTTCAATATCTCAGTTGTAGGCTCGAAGTCTAATCTCTCACGAGCATGAGTAGCTTCGAACAAACCACCCCAAATCAAACAAAAAAATCCACCTGTATAATAAAAAAATTATTATATGTGTCATAATAAAAAAATAAAAAATAAATATTAAATAATACATTTATTCTATGGACAATGATTTTACTGTGAAAACATCAAGATTACCTCTGTGATTAAGCAGTGGAGGGAACTTGAAGGAAAGTGATAAATACCAAAACTATAGGGGTGAAAAGTTTTTGAGGGAGAAGAGGTTTATGGAAGTTTTGGTGTAGAAAGGGATGAAAGATGGATAGAAAACCCCAAATTGAACAAAATAATCCACTTGCATAAGAAAAAAATTATTATGTGAGTAATACTAAAAATAAATAAATTAAACATAAATGTGAAATAATACATTAATTCTATGGACAATGATTTTACTATGAAAACACCAATATTACCTCTATTATTGAGAAAGGATAGAGTCATTTCACTTCTTATAACGAAATGATAGATGGACAAAAATATTTTAAAATTAATAAACTCTACTAGTAATAATGAAAATTAAATCAATATTTTATTATATAATTTTTTAGTAAAACAGAAAAAGTATATTGTAACATTACCTTTACATCTTTCCAAAGGGTTTCCTTCATTATAGTTTGATCTTCCGAGGGATTGGAAACATCATCATGTGTAGAATACATCTTTTTAATGAGTAGTCAAACATTTAATTTATATTATGTTAATGTAGTAGAGAACATATAATATTATGAGGAAAAACATAGTATATTAAAAAACACTTTTAACTTCTCATTGAACTCTCTTTATTTTTTTAATGGTTTTATGGATTTTGTTCCTCTATCAAGAATCCAAATACCCTCTTTGTGGTCCTCTATAACATACAAGACATTGTCTACATTGGGTCCGACATAAACTAATTGTGATCTCCCAATTAAAGGGTCTTCCTCGATTGAATTTTCATCTGAACTGACATTTGTTTTAGTCGCTAGTAAGAAAGTCGACCAATTCTTGTTTGTTAGATATGAAACATAAAATTCTTTCATTGGTTCTGATGCCATTATTAATGGACTATATTTTTCCTATTCCACATTGAAATTCACCTTCCTAAATCCCATTTCATCAACTTTCACTGCATTTATATTTTCAACCCAATTGAAATAGAAAATTAACACATGAAATGTTATATAATCAAACTCATATATCTATTTGATAATTCCAAAATATGACATATTTTCATAAATTGGATATCTATCCTTGGAACTAGATATGTGCATTACTTTATTCAAAAGCATAACACCACAGTTTTTCATCATACTACAGTCAGAGTGTTCTTTTGTATAGAATGTATAACCATTGATTACAAAACTAGTGTAAGGTATAACATTTTAATTCAGTCCCCTGGCTAGACATTGAAGTCATTCAGTGATTAAATTCATATTTTCAGATAAATCCTTATAAATTTGATCTCAAAACCATCCTATAAACTATTTATTATGTGTATTTGATATCCATCCTTAAGCCCTTGATGGATTAAAATATCTAATAATTTCTTTATGAGCATCAATGTATGGATCAACATCTTCACTATTATGTAAAATGTAAAGGTGTAATTTCTCCCTACCTATCAAGGTAATTATAACAACATCTCTTCCAGAAATCCCTTCACCCACAAGGCATTCTATGTGATGAGATTTTGGGAGACTGATTCTTTCAACATCTGATTAGTAATCAGTACAAAATTCAATTGATTCTTGAACAACCTTCTGAACAACATCGATTCTTGACATACCCTTTAAAAATCATCATATACCATTCAATGGGGTACATCCATATATAATGGATAGAACCACATAGTTGAACCTCTCTAACCAAGTGAACAATCAGGTGAACTGTTATATCAAAGAATGATTTTGGAAGGAACATCTCTAATTCACATAATATGACTACAACCTCCATATTCATGATGGGAAACATTGTTGTGTCTATAAATTTTATACATATGTCTTTGAAAAGGAAGCGGGGTCTAGTTAATTTATGTCATACATTTTGAGGTAGAATGCAATGGAAAGAAACACACATCAAATCTTGTATCAAAAGATAAAATTCATGTGATTTTAGTCCTTGTAACTTCAAATTAGTCATTGATATGAAATTATTGATATTAGATAAATACCCATGGGAAAATTTTACACTATTAAATAAAAGGAAAAATTTCAATTTTTCCTATTTGGATAGAGTGTAAGATGATGGAGGAACAAAATTACACCATTTACCATTCACTAGTGCCAACTCT
Organism: Viscum album; assembly: GCA_963277665.1. Lineage (NCBI taxonomy): Eukaryota > Viridiplantae > Streptophyta > Magnoliopsida > Santalales > Viscaceae > Viscum > Viscum album. The sequence continues at coordinate 1,109,904,119 of OY728128.1, read as the reverse complement.
TCCCTTATCCCCATTTTAATTAATTCACCTAGCCTTGAAGTCGTATTTCGTCTTTATAAGAACATTTATTAATGTTCCAATAACACTAATATATATATATTTTTTCTATATGCACGACATCCAGAAATTTTTTGACAAACAAACAATTCCAATACGGTAATTCAAAGAAAATTGATCTCTTCTTCAGAACTGATTTTGTATGGTTTGTTGAAAATGATTTACCGAAAAAATGTCAATATATTTTAATTTATTTTATAGTTGATCACCCGTTACTAGAGACAGTGTTGTACCTTTTTCGACATTCCCATAGAATGTTGTTATCCTAGATTATTATTTATATCATCGAGGTAAAAATATCTAATGTCATAAAAACACAATCTTCAAGGAATGTTTCAACTGAATTGAGTATTTGAATTTTTCAAAAATGGGACACCCCAACATTTTTTTGTGCTATATCCTGATAAATTTACACAAGCGGGGAAATAATTTTTCATCCTGTACAATATGACCCTCAATGTAAATTATTTAATTCTATGAGAGTCATACATTGGAATACATGTATCCCACATCAATTTTAGATCTTTGATCAAAGGATCCAAATATATATCAATATGATTACCGGGTTGTTTTTGTCTTGATATAAGAAGAGAAAACATAATGTATTTTCACTTCATGCATAACCATGGTGGAAAGTTATAATTTACCAACATAACAGACTATATACTATGAGTACTAATATATAAAACAAAATGATTTTTTCCATCTATAGATAAGGAAAGTTGAAATTTTATTGGATCATTTCCAAAGTTAGGATACTCGTAATAAGTTTTCTTCTACTGAGGATAATCTACCGGATGACGTAGGTTCCCATATTTAATAATGTATTTTCATGCCATGTAAATTGTCTCATAGTTTCCTGACATCCATATAGCCTTATTAACCATGTAATTATAGGAAAGTACCATAAAAATTTCAAAAGAACTTGATTCATTTTTCTTGTATCGATCTATGCCACACTTAGGGCATTTTATGAGTGATTTATGATCCTTTCAAAACAATATGAAATTATTTGGACAAGAATGTATTTTTTTAGATATCATGCCCATTAAACATAATTTTTTTTAGTTTCATATGTTTGACATGGTACTTCATTTTCTTCTGGTAGAATATCATTCAAGAGACCATGTAGTTCTGTAAAGCTAGTGTCACTCCATCTGTTGCCATCTTTCAAATTAAATAACTTCAATACAACTGACAATGTTGTGTTTTCAGTACAAACAGTATACAATAGTCTCTTGAAACAACTATTTAACTTATCAAACAACCTTGGAAAATCATGAAAGTAAACTTCAATTTTCATTTTCATTTCTTCCATGCGATCTCGATCATCATTTACACAGGCATTCATATCAAATGATCCATAAACCATAGTATTATCCCAATAGGTGTCCAAATTTAGTTTTTCACCATGTTTAGTCTAAAATTTATATATCTGATCCATTACATGACAAATCAAATGTTCTTCCAACTATTTTGGACTATTTTTTCTTGAATAACAACAACATAAATATGAACAAAGGATTTGAGAAGGTTCGTATGCATGCTCTCTTACAAACTTGATGAGCTCTTTAACTCCATCATCATACTATTTTGTAAAAAAATTAGTGTGCATCCATTTTCTATTCATATCCATCCTATTGGGTTTATAAAATATTAATTTTTTATAATAAATAAATAAATACACATAATATATTCATTATCAAAGGTGAAAGTTATAGACACTTCTAATAAGGGAAACCCAACATTTGATTGTTTAAAATAATTTAAGTATGATTTGAAGAAAATGAGTAATTTAATTTAAGAAAATAATTAATCCACTATGTAATGTGTTATCCTATTAATTCATTCAAAGTTGATAGTTATAAATAACTATCATTATCATCAACTCATATCCCGGGAACTTATCATTGCATTTTGTTGTTTGACACACATCCCCCATCTCTTGTGAACATGAACATATGTTTCTTGAAATACTATAAAATTTAGTCATCTATGGGATGAATAATTCTCACTGTATTATAAGAAACATAAAACAGATGGAGGATGAGTCTCATGTAAGAAATTCTAATGATAACTATTTTAGAGATAAAGTTGATGAGGATGGAAGTTGTCTATAAAAGAGATGGGGGATGAGTCTCAAGCAACAAATTGAAATAATAATTGTTCTTTGACACACATCAACACTTTCTTAAATCACCTAAACAAATGAAAATATAATACAGGCAATTAAAGAGTAATAAAAAACCCAAATATGATAAACAAGAATACTAAACTCTCATTCAATCAACTAGAATATATAATAATGTATTGATAAAACATTTTAATAAATAAATACTTATTTTTTATACATTTATGGTAATAAAAGATTCATAGGGGTGGAACCAATACATGTAGACCTAAAATGATGAATACTTAAAAATAATTTCTAATATATAGAATTTGATAACCTTCATTCTATTTTTTGGAACAAGTGATGTAACAGCCTACGGAATTATTATATTTAATATTAATAGTATATAAAATATTTGAAAACATATGAAGAATCTTGGGATGTCATATCACCACAACGACCCATACAAAGGATTCTAGGGAGGTTATCACATCAGATCTACCCATTTTAAAGAAGGAAGGCTATCTAATACACATTGACCCATATCCTTGAGATTCTAGAGTGTTTGATAAAGAAGTTGGCATAAAAAAATAAAACACATCAACAAGATATATCTCAAACAAGGGAGAAAAATACACCAAACCTTACAACTTTTATCCCATACACACTAGACTCTAATGAGATGGAATGACTCTCATGAGGTCATATTTTCTATGTGGAATTCCCTTACTTCACTCAGAAATATAAGTGGAATAAAAAAATTAATAGATCTATAAAATATAACTCCCCATGTAAATTATCTATTAAACAAATACAAAAATAACTAGTTGGATTAATACGTCAGGAAATAGTCTCATAGGCTACCCAACAACCATCATGGGAATTGATACATACAAAAATATAAAGAAGATGTGAAATGGGATGGGAATTCTACCATATGGTTAATTTCACTATTTATCCAATGAAAACAAATCATGATTCATCCACACTTTCACATAAATAAAAGAGTAGTCCAAAAATCCCCTACATTAATTCACAACTACAATTGAGAAGGAGATGATCTTATGGCTTGGGAGTGAAGCCGGGAAGGGTCACCGTATAGGTATTTCACACTCTAAAAATTACAAGAATCAAAATGGATGATCTCCATAGCCAAATATAAAAAATGGATAACTCACCACAATCATAGTTGAAAAAAACCATCCACCACGGCCAAAACCATTGATGTTTTACACCCTAAGTTCCACAAGAGAAATTAGAGAAAGACTCACATTCAAAAGAAAGAATTACAGTCGAGCCTTGGATTTGTTTGACCCTTAAATTGTTCGAGCCTTGATTTTTAGTGTAGGATTTGTTTAAGTCTTGATAAAACCTTCGATTCACCAAGGTGGAGTGCCAAAAGTGGGTGTATTTCGTAGAAAGATTCTGATATTATGACAAGTTTACAACTACGTAGGGTTTTTTAAATAGATCAGGACACTTCTATGAGCACTTCCAAAAAAGCACTGATAAAGATACCTTTTATCAACGCTTATTACTTAAGCACTAATAAAAGATTTATAATTATAATTATAAATAATATATATATATATATAAAATAAATATATATAAATACGGATATAGTAAATATATTATTTATTTAAATATAGTTATTATAATTTTATAATTATTTAAATATATAATGATTATATTCATAATTATATAAATATTTTAAAAAATATATTTATATCATTATATATATTTATATAATTATAATATATATATATATATAAATATATTCATTATTTAAATAAATGTGTTATAAATTTGATAATTATTTAAATATATATAATTATTTATTTATAATTATATAAATACTTTTTAAAAAATATTTATTTATTTATAAGTATAAATATATAAATGTATAAATATAGTAAATGTATATTTATAAATATATTGTTTTATAAATATTTTTTACAAATATATTTATTTATAAATATTTTTTACAAATATATTTTTAACATTATTAATGAATATCTAATCTTAAGTGCATGAATATTAAAAATGAGTGAAATTGAATAAGTTAAATATATATACACTTTAACAATATTGAAAAAATGGATAAGTTTTGTGTGTGTGCATTGCATGTAAAAATGAATTAATTACATATATGAGAAATCAATATAACACTTGTTTGATCTATGTTAAATTTACAAATCAAATGACATTTAATTATTTCCATTTATTTTTCGGTTAGTCAGTATTTTTAATTCATATTAATTTTTAATTGTAAACAATTATTCATTAAATATATGACTATTTAATGTAAAATTATAACTATTTTGTATTATATAAATTATATTTATATAAATTCATATATATCTATATTTTTAATATAAATTATCTATTAGAATTATCAATAATTATTTAATTAATAAAATGTTTAATATTTTTATCAATTTACTTATTTTTAATTTTTATTTGTTTAATTTTTATTTTTCATATATCTATATGTTTATTGCATGCTACTTATTAGTATTTATAACTTATAGATATTGTAATCAATTTATGCATTTTTATCAATAATTATTTAATTCATAAAATTTGCAATAATTTTTTTAATAAACTCATTTTTGATTTTTTATTTATTTAATTATTTAATTTTATTCGAACCTTTATCAGTACCAAAAATAAAGCTCTGATAAAGGGTACCCTTTAACAATGATAAAAATAAAGAAATTGTAAAGGTAACCCTTTATCAACGTGAAAAATAAAGCGCTGAAAAAGGTTCCCTTTATGAGCGCTTTTTGCTAGCACTAATAAAGACCAATGTTGTTAAAGGCCTATTTTGTAGTAGTGTATCTTGAGTTATTAAAGAGAGGAAAATGAAAGGAAAACATGTAATATCCTAAAATAAATATGTGAGAATAAAATTTATTGGATTATTGACAGTTAGTTTATAAAATTTCCTCATCAAAAACTTAATCATAAACAATCCCAATAAATAATGAGATTATAATATAAATCACATACCACTTTGGTAACTTTTGAATCATAAGACACATGAAATAATAAATTCAAATGAAACATTAAATATAATTAAAAGATGAAATTCATGATATAAAATATCAATGGATTTGTATATACACCTCATAAGAGAATATAAATTCATAACATAATATATATCCTAAAGAAGAAAATTTGAGACGATAAACCCTTACCACTTTAGTAACTTTTGAATCAAAACATCATGAAATAGAGAAGAATAGATGGATTTATAAATACCATAAATTTCATGAGAATAATAATAATATACATTCATGGGTTTCATATTAACAAATCAAGGTAAACAATTGGGGAATATGACATATGTCTCGCACAAATAAAAGTAAGTCGGGAAACCCTTACCTCAAGTTCGACTCTCTTTGAAAGTGTTTTGACCTCCTATATAATAAATTTAAATTTATTATAATTCAATAATAAAATCATTTACATACTTATAATATCATATATGACCCACTTATGACATTTAAACTCCCATTTATTAATAATTCACTATTAAAACATTCATTTTCGTGTGTTATCTATTTTATTTTTTATGAGAGTTTTGGTTTTGTAGTTCCAGACCTTGTAATTTTATCATGGTTCTATCATCTCCAAAATTTCAATAATGATATAAATATAATATATATTAATTATATATATATATATATATTAATAGTCATCTATAAAATATAGAGATAGAAAAATGAATTATACCATTCATGAAGATGGTAGGTTATAGGTACGCATAAATGTTGTTTTCATTTTTTGACAAAGGGAATAAAAGAATGGTAAATAATAATTCACCTTTATACAATAATTTTCACATCATGTATATATTATATATTCATTAAATATATCCTTATTACCATCCATATAAAATATAAATTAAAAATGAATCACATCACTTCATGGAGGTGGTTGTCCACATGTATCCACGAGGGACATTATCGTTTTACAACGGATGGGATAAAGGTGGATTATGGTTGTTAAATCATCCTAATAATTCAGTATATCAAAGATACTGAATTAATTATTTTATAATGGATACCATGGATTTATAGGAGGTAGAATAATAATTAAATTGAAAGTTGTCGGGTAATACGATTACCTCTTCTTTTTTAGTCATCCTTTAGATTCCTTTATAAGGACCCATGTAATGGTCTTTTAAGAAGAAAAATATCTTCAGTTTGTGACTATGGAATTTGATAAGGGAATTGAGTAGGTGTTGGTCAAGATAAAATGATCAAACAGTGTCACTACCATAAATTGGCCCTTTAAAAACGTGTAAAATGGGCTTTAACAGTGTTAAAAAGTGTTGTTGTCCTAAGCATTGTTAAATGGAGGACCCCTTTTCAGCACTTTTGTTAATGATGATAAAGGCCCTACTACTAAAATGTACTATTTTAATTATATCACACTACAGCATAAACCTGTATTTATTGAAATTTTATAATTTAATTGGAAAAAAATTACATAACAAATACATAAAAACACTATATTATGTACATTTCAAACAATATTTTATAGAATTAAATTATAAGTTATATTAAAAAAAAGTCAATAACATCAATATTTAATTGTCTTTAGCACTCGACCCCTTCTCAAAAAAGCATGATCATGGTATCAGTTTCCAAATAAACTACCCCAACTTGAGAAAAATAATCCACCTATATATGAAAACACATCTTATGTTAATAATACTACAAATAAATAAATTAGATATATTATGAAACAATATATGAATAAAATGTAAATTTTAAATAAAAGGACATAATTTTAGTCATACAGGTCACATCATGCATTGGATTGAGGTGGGGCTAAATAATACACACCAAAAATGACTTATGGACTGTTTTCATAAAGTATCGAAATAATCTGAATATGTTTTCTCAATTGTGAGTATGTCACTTGTCTTTTTTTCTAAAATTTCATTTTAAACTAAAAACATGTACTTTGAGTCATACTGGTCAGATAGCGTGTTATTTTGATGTGATACTTATTTTTACACGTTAAAAATAAATTATGAATCATTTTCCTAAAGTATCAAGACAATCTAAGCACATTTTCTTGGTTTTTAGTGAGTAACACACATTTTGAACTAAAATGTCAATTTTAAACTCATAACAGACCCTTTGAGTCATATTGGGCACATATTGTATCAGATTTATGTGTTTCTGATTCCTACACTTCAAAAATGACTTATGGATTTCTTTCTTAAAGTATAAAAACAATATGAATAGGTTTTATTAGTGGTTAGTATGTCACTTCTCTTTTTTTACTAAAACGTCGATTTTAAATAAAAAGACACACAAGGAGTCATACCAATAACAAGGTGAATTGGATTTAGGTGAAAATAATTCATACATTTTAAAAATGTGTTATGGAACAGTTTAATAAAGTATAAAAAAAATATGAATGTGTTTTCTTGGTTTTGAGTATGCCACTTGTATTTTTTACTAAAATGTCATTTTAAATTAAAAACATGCACTTTGAGTCATACCGGTCAGATAATGTTTTAGTTCAATGTGAGAATAATCACTACACATAAAAAATGACTTATGAATAATTTTACTAAATTATCAAGATTGTCAGATCATGTTTGTTTGGTTTTTAGGAAGTGACACAGATTTTGAACTAAAATATCAATTTTAAAATGATAACACACACTTTGAGTCATACTAGGAACACTATGTATTATATTGAGGTAATGATGATTCCTACACCTCAATAATGAATTATGGTTCATTTTTATAAATTATCAAAACAATATGAATGATTTTTCTTGGTTTTGAGTATGTCACTTTTATTTTTTACTAAAATATTAATTTTAAATAAAATGGAACACTTGGAGCCATACCAGTCACACTGTGAATCCGATTGAGGTGTGGATGATTCCTAAATTTCACAAATTATTTATGGATAAGTTTTATAAAGTATCAAAACAAAACAAAATAATTTTCTCTATTTTGAGTATGTCACTTCTCTTTTTTACTAAAATGTAATTTTAAACTAGAAACACACAGTTTGAGTCATACCGATCACATCGTGTCTCAGTTTATGTGAGATTGATTCCTACACATAAGAAATGACTTTTAAATATTTCCTAAATTATCAATACAATTATAGAATGTTTTCTCAGTTTTGAGTGAGTGACACATTTTTTGAACTAAAATGTCAATTTTAAAGTGATAATGACCACTTTGAGTCATACCGGGAACACTATTTATCATATTGAGGTGAATTTAATTCCTACATGTCCAAAATAACTTATAAATAATTTTTTTTAAAGTATTAAAACAATGTAAATGTGTTTTATTGGTTTTTAGTATGTCACTTTCCCTTTTTACTAAAGTTAATGTCAATTTTAAATAAAAATACACACTTAGAGTCATACCAATCACACTGTGTGTTGGATTGAGGTGTGGATGATTCCTACACATAAAAAATTATTTATGGATCATTTTTATAATGTATCGAAATAATATGAGTTTTTTTCTCGATTTTGAGTATGCCACCTCTTTTTTTTTACTAAAATGTAATTTAAAACCAGAAAACATGAACATTGAGTTATACCAGTCACATCATGTATCAGTTTTATGTGAGAATAATTCATAAACATAAAAAATTAATTGTAAATATTTTTCCTAAATTATAATGATATTTGGATCATCTTTCTTAGTTTTCATTAAGAGGAACACATTAGGAACTAACATGTCAATTTTAAGTTGATAATGAGAAATTTGAATCATATCAGGTACACCATGTATCATATTGAGTTGAGGATAATTCCTACATATAAATAGTGACTTATGTATAATTTTACTAAAGTATCAAATCAATCCAAATGTGTTTTCGCAGTTTTGAGTATGTCACTTGTCATTTTTACTAAAATATCAATTTTAAATAAAAACACACACTTGAAATCGTATTGGTCACACAATGTGTCAGATTAAGGTGTGTAATATCCCTACATGTCACAAATGATTTATGTATCATTTTCATATAGTATAAAAAAATTACTAATTTTTTTGCTCTGTTTTGAGTATGTCACTTATCTTTTTTACTAAAATGTCATTTTAAACTAAAAACATGAGTTTGAGTCATACCGGTCACATGATGTGGAGGATTTATTTGAGACTTATTCCTACATATCAAAATTACTTATGAATAATTTTCTTAATTTTTCATGGAAATTTGAGTGTTTTTTCTTAGTTTTCATTGAGTAACACACATTTTGAACTAAAATGTAAATTTTAAATTAATAATGGACACTTTGAGTCATACTGGGAACATCATATATCAGATTGAGTTGTGGTTGAATCCTACACATCAAAAATGACTTATGGATCATTTTCGTAAAGTATCAAAATAATGTGAATGTATTTTCTTAGGTTTTAGTAAGTCACTTGTCATTTTTACTAAAATTAATGTTAATTTTAAATAAAAAGACATACTTTGAGTCATATTAATCACACTATGAGTCAGATTGAGGTGTGGATGATTTCTATATATCACGATTCCTAAATAATTTCATGTTTTGGGTTGCATTGGTTTTCATCTTTCATCCAAAATAAACATGTTATCTCTTTTTTGGCTTGTTGTAGATAGTTTAAGGAAATATATGAATTCCAAAAATAGGTATGAAAAAAATTATTATCCCAAAATTAATTGTTATTAGTGTTCTAATTGGTTGATTTAACCAAAGTGATTTTAATACTTGAAACTTTTGAAGAAATGAAAATTCAACAGTGTTCTTCCCAAAATGTTGAATGCATTGGATAATAAAAAGAAAATTACATCATCATGAGTGTGTCATCCTTGTTGAGTGAATGATCATATTACATGAGTGAATAATCCTTGTTGGTGAAGTCATTTATTCATAATCTTTGTGAAAACTAAAAAAATAAGTATTAGATAAAAGTAATAAATAAATTAACTAAAAAATTAGATAAAATGATGAGAAAATCAACTAAATAAGTAGTAGGAAGTAACTTCTTCATGATATATGTGTACATTATAACACCAGGTATACTACCCAGATGTTTCTGAACAAATCTATTTCATATTACAATTATGAGGACTTTTTACAGTCACGGTAGTACTGGAAAAATATAATTACACAAATGATTAATAAACATTTTAAATTAAATTGTAATTATCTTTGAAAATACCTCTTTCGGGATGCTTTTTTGTTGATGGTATATGATATATTTCATAAATTTCCAAACATAATAACCACAATCTTTTTCATTAGTTTGTTTAAGAAACTATAGAAAATTTGAAAAAATAAGTAATTATTTATAGATGTTTTGATACTGAAATATTATTATATATACCCTAATACTTATACCCTTGTAGTAGTCTATAGGCTTTTTATGATCATGGAAAGTCTTCATTCCATGATTTTTATGATATTTAAACACTACTCTATCATAAAATAATTACAATTAAAATATAATATAAAATATATAACTTGAATTTTAGTTATAAAATATTGCAAGTAATGTATTAAAAATTGAAAAAAATCATCATGTGTGGTTAGTTTGTTGGGTATCCATGTAGTGAATCGAGAAAATAAATATTTGGTGCATCCAAATTGACTACAATGAGTAACCAATGCTGACTACAAAAAGTAATAAGTTTTGAAAGGAATTAAAATATATTTGATATGATTTAATTGTATATTTTTACCCCTTAATCATTGGTAATATGAATAGTCTATCATCTATAAGTTTAATTTCAAAAACTACAACCAGCTTTTCCACTATTGAATCAATTTGATCTGATTCTAATGAGGTTTGTTGTGTATAAGTGATGTGAGGACTAATGAGTCCATATTTATGTTCACAGGGTTTTTCCATAAAATACTATTGATATATATTACTGTAAAGAATATGAATCGTATTTAGTTATAATTAATATAGTAGATCGGATATTGGAAAAACAAATCATGAAAACACACCTCATGTATACATTTACAACTGATACTCCTAGTCATTCATGCATAAGGATTTCATTTACATTTTTAAGAGAAATATAGTCTATAATGGTATCTCCATACATATGTTCTTTAAAATAAATTATGACATTACTACCACTTTAAAACCTTATATTTTCATAAACCTTCAATGTTAGTAAATATGAAAGTTGAATGGGTTAGGTGAAGGTAATTTGTGAATATATTTTTGATAAGTTGATTTATCATTTTGATCATTTTGATTTGACCTTTAGTTTCACCCCTTCCATTTGTATTTCCTTAAAAACATTAATTAGTTCCGACATTTTTTCATTAATTGTTAAAGGTTTTTCATAAAAATTAAATTAGACATGAATACATCCTTGTCGACATGTTTTTTAAAAGATATAATGGCCATGACATGAAGGTTCCAATGGATTTCTCGGCCGTATGAATATTTGTTTCATTAAGTGGAATGGGTATCTCGGTGCTTGGATCATGATTTATGTTGATCCCCACTCTCACATGACCTATTGGAAGTCTTCTGTTGTGCATAATATCTTCTTGGATATTGAACATGGTACCCCTCATAACAAGGTGATGGGTGGGTGATGATATATATAAATCACAATCATTTTAACCATTTAGAATATTAATACATGAAAGGTATCGATTTCTTACTGATTCACATTTCATAGAAACAATTATGAGAATATTGATTACCTCATCTAAGGCGGTTCTTTAAGGGGAATAGATCACCTCAAGGCTGGTGGGGGGGGGGGTCTTCACATAGTGGTTTTTCTTTTTTTGTTTCTTCTCTTTGATTCCTTCCCATAACATTTTCTAGAAACTATTATTTCTAATTAAATTTTTATTCAATAGAAACTAATCGTGACTACAATTATTCCATTTTCTTATCTTTATCCACCAGTTCATTTCTTTTCTCAAAATATGTTCAGGGTGTCACCCCAAAACTTACACCCTTGATGCAGCCATACTATTCTAGCCTCTTCAAGGCCACTGATAGTAGCTTTTCATCAGGTAAAAATAATTAATATTATTTTGTCTAAGTTAGATAAAATATATAATAAAATGAGTAATCATTATTATATAATACTGATTTAAAACAATTTTTTTATTATGTTATACTTACACATACTTTCAACAATTATTTTTTGTTTTAATCTATTAACATCCTTTATTTATATATATGTTCCTACTTCTATAGTACATGATGTGGGATGGAAGTGTATTTGGGTTTGGATTCATCAATTTTCATATAAATAGAGGAACATAATTATATTTTTGTTTCATATCACATAAAAGTATTATGGTATATTTAAACAAGTACCAATTTTTTTCAAGTGAAGCATTCCCCATCCTTTATTTATGGTAGGGGTACGTTGGTTTTACTACCCATTTCTTATTTTCATCACTCAGTTGTTATTTCATAAATTAAAATTTTTTAATCAAAGTTATTAATACACGTATTTTCAAAAAAAAATTACCATTCATAATATACCTGAAAAGATGAATCCTCACGATGATTAATAAACACATCCCATGCTTCTAGGATTATTAGGTGCATATACATCTATGGTGGGTGTGGGTTTATTTTCCATTCAGCATATTTGAGTTGAAACTTTGTAAGAATTGTGTGAAAGCCTTTGTTAGCCTTTCTAGAAAGAATTAATACAAATTTCATTTGTATTTCGTCTACTATAAATTCAGTCTGCAAGGGATAATGAAGAGTGTCATGACCTGTCTCCTAGGTCAGGTGTCGTGACTACCCCAAGCCCACATTCCATTGGCCATGGCCTAACGACTTGTACTGAAAGGCATATCCCCTAAAACTGGTAAGGCATTTCCTTTATATCCTGTAAACACACTCAACCAAGCACACGAAAAGATACGAACGCAAGTAAATTATATAGCAAAAAGAGTGATGAAAGTAAGAGGGGACAGAATACAAGCCCAACTATAAAGGTACAAGTAAAACTGAAAATAAAATACAACTAAAGAAAGAGAAAGAAAACTACTGGGTCTTCCTCCGAGGTTCCTACCAAAAGGGTAGGTACGGATCGCCTCCTCAACACTCCACGTCCGTTCATCTCCTCTGTGTGCCGACACACCAAATGGTCCACCTCTGAGCACCGTCCTTTCCTGATACCCTCAGCCTCAATCAGCACTGTCCGTCATCTGCACCAAACACAACAAGGTTCGGGCGAAGCCCGTGCAAGGGTGAGTATAACGATACTCAGTAGGGACCCCCGAGACCCTCAAGGTCTCACAAAATCCAGAAAGGATAAAACACAAATCATGTAAACCGGTGACAACCCTACTTTGGTATACACCCTTATATATACCTAAGTCATCAAATATTACCCATCTCATTCAAGAGGAAACACAAGGCTCAACTCCTTAGCCAAAGTACAATTGTTCCATGAAGGAAAGATTACCACGAAGGTAAGTACCACACAGGTACGTCACATAGAAGAATACCACAAAGGTATCACCACAATGGTAAGTGCCACATAGGTATTCCACACAGAAGAATACCACAAAGGTATCACCATGAAGGTAAGTACCACACAGTTATACCACAGAGAAGAATACCAAAAAGGTAAAGACTCATCTCACACCAGGTATAACTTAGGTAAAATGGTAGAGATGATTAGATGTAACTATAGAATCATCTTACTTTGTTAAAAGGAAGACCCTCGTAGGATCCTAAATCATTAGACCCACATAGGATCCTAGTACATCATCAGACCCACACAGAATCCAAGTACAACAGACCCACATACGATCCTAGTACATCATCAGACTTACACAGGATCCTAGTACAGCAGACCCACATAGTATCCTAGTACATCATCATACCCAAACAGGATCCTAGTACAGCAGACCCATGTAGGATCCTAGAGTAGTCCCATCTGGATTCCTATAGTGGATCCAAGTGAGACTATCGAACACATACCCAGGAAGGATCCCAAGAACAAACCCACAAAGGATCCCTTTCTTATGTTACAGCCAGCTACAGGGTTCTCGCACTAAGATCTCTTGATTCCTGGAGGATCCTCTCCTCAAGACATAGGCCGATAATCCAACTTCCATGATGTCCCGTGAAGAATTATCCCAAAGGACCGCCACGTAAAAGATATCTCAACACAAAAGATGGTGCGTCAATCAGACATCTGATCGGTAAGTTATTGGCCTTTTAGTCCCGAGGGCCCGATTGGATTTATGTTCGTTCTAACTTGGTTATAACTCAACCTTATCCAAATCTCAAGTGGGGTATACCAAAAGGCTCTTCTCGGTCCAAGGTTTCCAGCACCGCTGACAGTTCGTCAAACAGACGCCTTTAGCTCAAGATATGGTTGAAACACCGAAAATGGGTCGAAGTTGGTTCGGGTCCGGTCTGACCCGGCCCAAACCAGCCTGGGTCGACCCAGCCCGATGGGTCCGGTTCGGACCACTAGCGCGGCTCGGCCCGCGGGGCGGTGGCCCACTGTGCAGAGGCCCGCAGTGTGATAGCCTGCTGCGGCTGGCCGGACGACCAACCGCTTTCTCCGCGTGCCACATCATGCGCCACGCATTTGCTGATGGCCGGCTCGGCCGCCTACCCTCCCTTGTCCATCGCAGCTCTCACTCATCGAGCGGTGCAGACGTGCGCCGACATCCCCTTCGTGCGGCCTGCCTCCACCAACCGCCGCCCTTGCTCTGCCGCGACCGACGGGCCGCGACCCTTCTCCGGCGGCGCGGTCACGCTGCTGCCTTCGTCGCGGCCAGTCGTGGTGCTGGCCGCCATTCTCGAGCCCCACAAGGGTCGGTCTCCATACTCCTCCATCACGAAGAACACATCAAGAATCATAAATAATTTTGGAGAGGTTCGACCATGTTCTTTTGGCTCGCACCCTCCGAGTTAGGGCGGTAGCAAGCGGCTTAATAATTCTTGAAACAAGAAGAACGTCAAGAATGGGTAAGGGGGTATAAATCAACAACAAACCATACCTCGTGAATGATGGATAAAAGCCTTAAGTTGAGGAAGTGGGTCTCTATTCTTCATTCTCACAACAACCTCCAACGACGTTGCTTGATCGTCGATCCTCGTTTTGGGTTTCAGTGTCGATCGCCACCACTCCCAATAATCGGCTCCATCCTCCAAGTGTCGGGCGTCGCGACACTTTATACCAGGGCTTCATCAATTGGTGAAGCCATTCCAAATCCTTCACCCCAAGCTTTGTATAAATAGGAGAGGGGGAGGGTAAGTAATGATCGTGGAATTTATGAGGGTTCATTTAATAGGAACCTTCCTAAATTCCAACGACGCTGTTACTTAGTATTTGATAGATTTAAAAAATTAATTTACATTGGCACTATTAAATGTTGAGACATTTAATAAATTTTCGTTGGATAAACAAATTAAATGGGGAGTTGAAAGGTTTTCTCTCATTAAAAAGGGTTCGGGTGGTCCCCACCACCATAACCCATGTAGAGAGGTTTCAATAAAAATAAAATAAAAATTGTTCTTTTTTTTATTTCCATGTAAAACATGAAAACTAACTTTCACCCTCAACCTAATATGGTCGAGGTGAAGATCTCCTTTAGAGAATACCACCGCTGTGAGTTCAACGGTGTCCTCAGATTTCAATTCTGAGCACCGGTTCATAAGTTACAAAAACCCTCTCACAAGTTTACTGAACGTACCTAAAACAAAGTTCAGAAATTCACTCCGGGCACACCAGGCCTCGAAATCGCGCGCTGTAAATTTTCACAGACTCATAAAACCCCTATATAATTAAAAAAATACATGGAATTTCTGGGTCATTACATCCTCCCCACATCAAGGCTTTGCATCTCCGAAAGCCACATCACAAAAACTAAGAAAACAAGTGGGGGTACTGAGCACGAATCTGGGCCTCCCGCTCCCATGTGCTCTCCTGGAGGTTCTCATGTTTCCAGCGTACGCGCACCAAAGGTATAGACCTCCCACGAAGGACCCACATTTGTTGATCCTCAATCTCTACTAGAACCTCCGTAAACATCACCCCATCGTCGATGTCCAGCTTGTCGTGGTCGTTGACGTGTGATGGGTCGTGCACGTATCTCCTCAACAAGGAGACGTAGAAAACGTTGTGCACCCGATGCAACTGAGGGGGAATTAATAGGTGGTAAGATACCTCACCAACTCTGCTAAGGACCTGAAAGGGTCCGATGAACCTTGGAGATAACTTGCCGCCCCAGCCAAATCTCCACAAACATCGTCAGGGTGAGACCCGTAGAAAGACGTTATAACCATCCTCGAAATCCAGAGGTCTCCGTCTCTTATCAGCATAAGAATTATGCTTGCTCTGTGTAGTCTTCATCTGCTCCCAGATGATCTGCAACTTCTTTGTGGTAGCTCGTACCATCTCTGGTCCCATGAGTGCTGACTCCCCTGGGTCAGTCCAGGACAAAGGCGCTCTGTAAGGTTAGCCATATAGAGCCTCAAAATGTGTCATCCCAATGGGGGAGTGATAGCTGTTGTTGTATGGAAACTCCACTAAGAGAAATTGTTCCTCCCAGCTACGATCAAAGTCAAGGACGCAAGCACATAACATGTCCTTGAGGGTTTGAATAGTCTGCTTAGTCTAGCCATCCGTCTGAGGATGGAAGGTGGTGCTCAAATGAAGTTGTGTCCTGAAATCCTTCTACAACCCCTTCCATAGCTGGGAAGTGAAACGTGCATCATGATCAGAGACAATCATCGAGGGTACTCTATGTAGCCGCACAATCTCCTGCACATAGAGGCATCCCATGCTCTCTACTAAACCCTACTTTTGGATCAGTAAGAAGTGGTCTAACTTGGTGAGTCGGTCGATGATCACCCAAATATAATCATGACCACTGGATGTACATGGAAGTCCTTTCATGAAGTCCATGTATATCATGTCCCACTTCCACTCTAGGGCCTCTAAAGGATGAACTAAGCCTGCTGGTACCTAATGCTCTGCCTTCAGTTGCTGACAAGTGAGGCACCGAGAGACAAACTCTGCTACAACTTTCTTCATTTCCGGCCACCAATGCTGCATTGGAGGACCTGGTACATCTTCGCCACTCCTGGATATACCGCTAGAGTGGATTTGTGGAACTCCCTCAATACTTCCTCCCGAAACAACACCAGTACCATAGTACATCCTCTGAAGAGGATGGCGTTCTCCCCACCTTCAGAAAATCCATCAGGTGTATATCCTGTGGATATCTGAGCACGTCGAGCCTCACAGTCAGTGTCCCTGTGTTGCACCTCCCTAAATCCTTGAAGAAGTGGGGGAGTGATTGTAATAGACTGAAGAAAATCTGCTCCAGCTATACTCGCAGCTCATGAAGCTCTGTGGGAGCCATCCGATATGCTGGTGTAGATATAGGTGACGTCCCAGGGTATAAGTCAATGAAAAAGTCCACCTCTCTATGTGGAGGTAGACTCGGAACATCATCAGGGAAAACATCAACATACTGATCCACCACTACAGGATAACTCAAACTCTCCACATCAACCACTCCGAGGGTAAGGCTAGCCAACTGATGAGTGATTGGATGTACTCTCCTCTGGGTAAGTCCATCCTGTGTTGCAAAGGTTCCCTTCTCTCCGGTGAAGGTAAACCTAGTACCATATGTGTGGATGCACCATGATTTTCACCTAATACTTTCGATCTGGGCAAGGAATATAGATAACCAGTCCATACCCAAGATGATGTCATAAGGCCTCGACGCCACTACTAGGAGATCCCAGCTGAAGATCTCGCCTCCTTGAGTAGGATTACACTATCGGCACCAGTGTGTAATCATCAAATCTACTTCGATAGGAGTCTCTAGACGTAAGGATCGAGCCAACGACTCCATTGGAATCTTCGAGCTCCGAACGAGGGTAGTGGAAATAAAATAATGACATAAACATGTGTCTATAAGTACTGCAGCTAAGGTGGAGTAGACACAGATCATACCTCATATCATCTCTGGAGTGCCATGGTCATAGGCCTCAGCTGCCTGGAGCTGAGATCGACCCTATCCACCTTCTCCCTATGGTCAGGGTGGAACACCTGGTGGTGGTGGTGGAAACATCTCTAATTGTTTTCCACCACCAGCTGCACGACCTGCTCCTCTGCTACATCCTCCAACCCCCTACGGACCTCCTCGGCCGAACCTCTATCTCTACCTGGGCGGTCCTTCAACTGTCTGCTGATTATCCATACGGCGGTCCGGGAAGTCACGTTCCATGTGACCCTACCCTCCTCATGTGAAAAAATGCATATTCCTCGCATTAATGGCTCTGTCTCTGGTGCCCCGCACAACTGACCATGAGTCTTGTGGCCTTCCACCTGTAGGTCTGGTTCTCTTGGACCTCTATGACATCTGTCTGCTGCCAGCTGCAGAAGACTCCGCTACGTGATGCCTAGTGGTGGGTCTCGCTACTGGAGACTGCTCAGCAAGAAAACTCTCCACTAAGAGGGCTCTCTCTAACACCCCCTCCTGCGTCAGGATGCTGAGAGAAATCATCGAAGCCCTGATCTCCCTCCTGATCCCCTACTCGAAGGTTCGATCCTTGAAGAATGGGTCTCGCACCATATCAGTGGAGTAGCACGATAGGTCGGTGAACCCTGCTGAGTAATGAGCCACAATCATGTTTCACCTATGCAGATGAAGAAGCTCCTGTATGAACACTACGCGAAGAGTCATTGGGAAAAACTCTGCCTAAAAAAGGCTCTCAAAGTATGCCCAGAGAAGTGTCACCTCGTCATGAACCTGGAGCATCAAGCTCCACCATCTTCCTGTTGCTTCCTGTAGAATACTAGCAGCAAGGATCACCATGAGGTCAGCTGGTGTCCCTACCAGTTGGAAGACTCTAACCACAACTTCCAGCCAATCCTCATCCACCTGTGGGACTATATCACCTTTGAACCCGGGTGGACTATAGCGTTAGAACTTGTGAAATGTGCTCAAGCGGCGTGCACCCTTTTCTGCTGGGGATGGTGACATCGGTGGCCCAATGGGTAATGGTACCGTTGGTTCCTTCATTGGTCCATATACTGGAAGAGGGCCCTACACCGAGGCCTCGTCGCTCGGTGGTCCATCATCGCATACTATACCCATAACCCTAGCTGGCTGTCTGCGTTGAGGCATCCTTAAAAGAAGCATGTGTGCCACAATCTATAATTTATACCTGGTGATATGAATCAAAGAGTTCAGAAGGAAAACTTTTCTAAACACTCACGCATTTAGTGTTTTCATGCACAAAGTCAGAAATCAGAAGTCAGGGTCCTGGTGTATGGATACATCAGCCACCACACCAACACTGGATTCCCTAAAATTATAACTACACTCACTAAAATTAACACTATTTCCATTAAAATATCAGAGTCCAATGTTCTACGGTAGAACTGACTCCTCTGATACCAAATTGTCAGGACCCATCCCCTGGGGCCCGTGTCGTTACTACCCCAAGCTCGCCTTCCATAGGCCAGGGGCTGGTGACTAGCACCGAAAGGCATATCCCCTAAAATTGGGAATGCATTGCCTTTATATCTTATAAACACACTCAACCAAGCACATAATAAGATACAAACACAAGTAAACTATATAGAAAAAATATTGATGAAAGTAAGAGGGGCCTGAATACAAGCCCAACAGTAAAGGTACAAGTACAACTGAAAATACAATACAACTGAAGAAAGATAAAGACAGCTATTGGGCCATCCTCCAAGGTTTCTAACTGAAGGGTAGGTATAGATCGCCTCCTCAGCACTCCACGTACGCCCGTCTCCTCTGCGTACCGACACGCCGTATGGTCCACCTCCGAGCACCGTCCAGTCCTGGTACCCTTAGCCTCGATCAGCGTTGTCCATCGTCTGCACCAAACACAACAAGGTGCAGGCGAAGCCCGTACAAGGGTGAGTATAACGATACTCAGTAGGGACCCAGTGACCCTCAAGGTCTCACAAAATCCACAAAGGAGAAACCAAAAAGCATGTAAACCAGTGACAACCCTACTTAGGTATATGCCCATACATATACCTAAGTCATCAAATATTACCCATCTCATTCAAGAAGAAACACAAGGCCCAACTCCTTATCCAAAGTACAACTGTTCCACGAAGGAAAGATTACCATAAAGGTTAGTACCACACAGGTTCACCACACAGAAGAATACCAAAATGGTATCACCATGAAGGTAAGTACCACACAGGTATGCCACATAGAAGAATACCACAAAGGTATCACCATGAAGGTAAGAACCACACAGGTACGCCACACAGAACAATACCACAAAGGTAAAGACTCATATCACACTAGGTATAACTTAGATATAATACTAGAGATGATTAGATGTAACTACAGAATCATCCTACTCTGTTAAGAGGTAGACCCACATAAGATCCTAAATCATCAGACCCACATAAGATCCTAGTACATCATCAGACCCACAGAGAATCCTAGTACATTATACCCACATATGATCCTAGTACATCATCAGACCCACACAGGATCCTAGTATAGCAGACCCACACAGGATCTTAGTACATCATCAGACCCACACAGGATCCTAGTACAGTAGACCCACACATGATCCTAGTACATCATCAGACCCACATAAGATCCTAGTACACCAGACCCACGTAGGATCCTTGAGTAGTGCCACGTGGATTCCTAGAGTGGATCCAAGTGAGTCTCTTGAACACAGACCCACAAAAGATCCCAGGCACAGACCCACAAAGGATCCCTTTCTCATGTTATAGCTAGCTACAGGGTTCCCGCACTAAGCTAGCTTGATTCCGAGAGGATTCACTCCTCAAGCCATAGATCGATACTCCAACTGCCATGAGTTCCCATGGAGAAGTATCCCAAAGGACCAACATGTAAAAGGGGTCTCAACTCAACAGACGGCCCATCAATCGGATGTATGGTCTGTAAGTTATTGGTCATTTAGTCCCGAGGGCCCAGTTGGATTCGTGTTCAATCCAACCCGACTGTACCCCAACCTTATCCAAAACTAAAGTGGGGTATACCAAAAGTCCCATCACGCTCCAAGGTTTCTGGTGCCAATGATGGTTCGTCAAATGGACGTCTGTAGCTCAAAATATGGCCGAAAGAGTGAAAATGGGTCGAAGTTGGTCTGGGTCCGGTCTGACCCAGTTAGATCGACCTGGCCCACTGGGTCTGAACCGGCCCTATGGCTCAGCCCGTACCACCGGCTTGGACCAACCCACTGGGCTCACAATGTGGTGACCCACCGAGGCTGGCCGGATGGCCCACCACCTTCTCCGCGCAGCGCGTCTTGCGCCGCCCCTTTGCCGACGACTGGCTCGGCCAACCACCCTCCCTTCGCCACCACGGCACAAGGTTGTGGATCTCACCCGTCGGGCGGCACGGACGCGCGCCGTCGTCCCCTTCATGAGGCCAACCTTCGCTGGCTGCCGCCCTTGATCCACCGCGGCCGACAGGCCGTGGCCCTTCTCCAGCAGCACGGTCACGCCACCACCTTTGTCGCAGCCAACCGTGGTGCCGACCGCCATTCTCGAGCCCCGCTGATGTTGGTCATCATCCTCCTCCATCGCGAAGAACACATCAATAATCACAGAGAATTGCGAAGAGTTCGGGCCATGTTTGTTTGGCTCGCACCCTCCGTGTTAGGGCGGTAGAAAGAAGCTCAATAATTTTTGAATCACGAAGAACGTCAAGAATGGGTAAGGGGGTATACATCAACAAAAAACCCTACCTCATGAACGATGGAGTAAATCCTGTAGTTGAGGAAGTGGGTCAGTATTTTATATTCCCACAACAACCTCCAATGATGTCGCTTGATCATAGATCCTCGTTTGGTGTTTCGGTCTCGATCGCCACCACTTGCCAGAACAGGATCCATTCTCCAAGTGTCGGGTGTCGCGTCACTTTACCAGAGCTTCGTCACTTGGTTAAGCCATGCCAAATACTTCCCCCCAAGAACTATATAAATAGGAGTGGGGGAGGGTAAGTAATGATCATGGAATTTATGAAGGTTCATTTAATAGGAACCTTTCTAAATTCCAACGATGATGTTACTTAGTATTTGATAGGTTTAAACAATTAATTTACGTTTTTACAATTTAATGTTGACAGATTTAATAAATTTTCATTGTCTCAACTAATTAAATGTGGAGTTGAAAGGTTATCTCCCATTAAATAGGGTTCGGGTGGTCCCCACCACCATAACCCATGTAGAGAGGTTTCAATAAAAATAAAATAAAACTTGTTCTTCATTTTATTTTTATTTCCACGTAAAACATGAAAACTAACTTTCACCCTCAACCTACTAAGGTCGAGGTGAAGATATCCTTAAGCGAATACTGGTGTTGCGAGTTCAACGGTGTCCTCAAATTTCAATTCTGAGCACCAATTCATAAGTTACAAAAACCCGCTCACACATTTACTGAACGTACCTGAAAAAAAGTTCAGAAATTCACTCCAGGAACACCAGGCCTCGGAATCACATGCCGTAAATTTTCACGGACTCGTAAAATCCCCATATAATTTAAGAAAATTACATGGAACTTTCGGGTCTTTCAAAAAGAGTGATTAAATGTTTCATCATTATTTTTAGTAAAATAAAGAAATTCTATCATAATGCTACCCTAATCTCTTCCCAAATCAGTATTTTAAGTGCAACCACAACATTGTACCATGAGTATATATAAAATGGCATGTTTTTTCGAGTGGTGACCCAATTAAACTACTAAACATGTCCTTTTTGGGGTTAATACCATGGACACATGCATACCATCCAACCTTGAATTGTTTTCCTTTTCTTCTTGTCTTAATATTTTTTTCTAACATTGTCACGCTATGGTGCTCCTATTTTTTCTGGGACACTGGTTTTTCACCATTTACCATTTCATCATGTTCAAAATCATCAATATATTTTTTCTCTAGATTGGAAGCATCTAAATGTGCATAAGGTTTTTGTTCCTCTGAATTGGGAGCACCAATAAGTTTAAAAACATATTGTTCCTCATGATTGGGAGCATTGGCATGTGCAGAAGTCATTATCTATATAAGTGCTTGAAAATTTAATTTAAATTACATAAATGTAGTAGTGAATAGATAATAATATGAGGTAAAATAGTTTATATTTCAAAAAAATATAACTAAATCATTGAACTCTATTTTTTAAAGGTTGAAGGGATTTTACCCCTCTATCGAGAATCAAAATACCATCATTGTGGTATCCTCTAACATACAAGATCTCATCTACATTTGGACTACTATGAAATGATTTCAAAGTACTAATTAAAGGGTCATCCTTGGTTGAATTTTTATATGACCCTTCTGTGGTTTTGGTCAATAACAGAGTAATTTTGCACTTTCATTTTTTAGGATCTAGAGCATAAAATAATTGTACTACCTATGATTCCACTATAAGTGGTTCATATTTTAACCCACCTTATTGAAATCCACTTTCATGAATCCCAATTCATCTATTTTAACATCACTCCTATTATTAACCCACTTGAATTGAAAAATTGGAACTTAGAATGTTTTATAATCCAACTCCCATATTTTTTTGATGATGCCAAAGTATGAAATATTCACATAATTTGGATTTCTATCCTTAGTACTAGATACATGAATAACTTAGCCACAAGTGTAACTCCACTATTTTTTATGGTACTGCATTCATCATGTTTATTTGTGTAGAATTTATAACCATTAATTACAAAACCATTATAAGATAATACATGCTCAGTTTTTCCTCTATCTAGCCATCAAAATTGTTCTGAAATTGAATCCATTTTTTTAGCTAACTCCATAAAAATGTGGTCTCAAAACCATACTATAAACTATTGATTGTATGTAGTTGATATCTATCTTTCAACCCTTGATAGTTTCAAATACCTAAGAATTTCTTTGTGGGTTTCGACATATGGGAAAACTTCTAAACTATTATGAAAAATGTAAAGGTGGTCCTAGTCCCAATATGTAATAGTGATTGTGACAACATCTATTCCAAAATTTTCTTCACCCACAAGCCGACCAGTGTGATGATATTTTTTTAGACCAATTATTTCCACATGATACAAGTATTTGATATATAATTCAATGGCTTCCTCAACAATATATCACTCTATAATACAACCTTATGGATGAATTCGATTTTTCGACATACACTTTCAAAAAAATTAAATATCATTCAATGGGGTACATATATCTTAATGTTCAAGACCACATAGTCAAATCTATACTAATAAGTGAAACACCAAGTGAACTATCATATCAAATAATTTTTATGGGAAGAATAATTTCTATTCACATAATATACTAAAAATATCATTTTCCATGTTTTTCAATTTTTTGGGTCTATAAATTTGTAGGATATAGCTTTAAAAAATAAATATATCTTGGTTAATGTATGATACAAATTCTTGGAAAAAAATGAAAAGTAAATCTACATGAATTATATATTGCCTCAAAACATGAAAATCATGTGATTTTAGACCTTTTAACTTTAAATCAATCATTGAATCGATATTCATGATATTTGATGAATACCCCTCTAAAACATTTCATAATTTCAGAAGTTGAAAAACTAATATATCTTCTACCTTGAAAGAGTATAAGAATCTGGAGGAAGAAAAGTCCATTTTTCACCCTTCACCAGCACTAACACTTCCCATATTCCCATGTCAATCTTTTCCAACCTAGCCTTAAGTCCATCATTTTTTAGGTGCATTTAGTAATGTGCCAATGACACTATCAAATAATTTTTTTTCAACATGCATAATGTAAATTTTTTTTTGATGTACAAACAATTTCGGTATGGTAATTCAAAAAAAAATAATGATCTATTTTTACAACTGGTTTTCATAAGGTTTTTTGATAATGGTTTACCAAAATAAGTGTCCATATATTTTAACTTCTCAAATAGTTGATCACTATTTAGTGGAGATGGTGTTGTATGTCCTTTTGAACTCCCATCGAATGATGTCATCCAAGTTCAGAACTTAAGTTTCCAAGGTAGAAATCAGTGATGTCTTAGAAACATAGTCTTTGATGATTTTTTCAACCTAATCGACTATGTATCTAGTTCACAAATGGGACACCCTTGAGTTCCTTTAATGATATATCTTGAAAATTTTCCTTAAGAATGAAAGTTATTTATCATCCTGTACAACATGGATCTCAATGTGAAATCTTCATTTTTTGCATGCATCATAAAATGTAACACCTGAATCCCATATCAATTTCAAATATTTTATCAGTGGATGAAAATAAACATCAATATAATTACTCGATTGTTTTTTCTTTATATAAGAATATAAAATATAATATATTTTCATTTCATGCATAACCACAGTGTCAAGTTATAATTTACCTATATAACTGGTCATGTACTATGAGTGCTGCTTTGAAAACCAAAAGGATTCACTACATCTGTAGATAGAACAAGATGAAGGTTTCTCGGCTCGTTAATAAATTTAGGATACTTGTGATCAATTCTCTTATACTGAGGAGAGTCTTCTGGGTAATGAAGTTTCCTATATTTATTTCTTGTATCTATGTCTCATGTCAATTTCCTTGCAATCTACTTACTTATATATAGGTTCCTAAACCTTAGAATGATTGGAAAGTACCATAAAACTTTCTAAGTACCTGATTCATCTTTCTTATATTGATAAGAACCACACTTTTGGCATTATCTAAGTGATTTTAAGTTCTTGAGAAATAGTATACAATTATTTAGACATGTATGTATTCTTTAGAGATCTAACCCATTGAATGTAGCATTCGTTTAGTGTCATATTTCGGCAAGGAATCTCATTATCTTTTGGGAGCATATTATCTAAGAGAGAAAGTAGTTCTATAAAACTGGCATCACTCCATCTGTTTCCAAATTTTAAATTATACATCATCAGTATGGATGAAAATGTTGTATCTTCAGTACAACCAACATATAATGGTGCATTTTCATACCTCATTAACTTCTCAAACAATTTTGGATAATCAAAATGTTCATCTTCAACTATCTTTATCATTTCATCAATATGATCTTCATCATCATTCACACCTATAATCACATCCTCAATTTGTTCTTCTTCATTGTTCACACTTGTAATCATATCTGATGATCCATAAAATGCAGTGTTATCCAATTCACTAGCTATATTCACTTTTTCCACATGTTTAGTCAAACATTTATAACTTCGATCTATTTTGGGATAGATCAAGGGTTATTACAACTCCTATGGACTAATTAGTCTTGAATAAACATGGAATAAAAGATTTGATAAGGGCCGTGTGCATGATCTTTTGTAAACATGATGAACACTTTCACTCCATATTCGTACTCTTTTTTCATACAATTGGCATCCATTCATTTTCTAATCATATCCATCATATTTGATTTTGTAATATTAATATTTAAACAAATAAATAAATACAAAAAAGGCGCATTTTAAATAAGGGGAACACAATATTTGAATTTTTCAAATAATTTCTGTATGCTTTAAAAGAAATGGGTAAATGAATTTAAGAAAAGAATTTCTCCAATGGTGGCATACATGGAAAAAAAATTGCAGCAATTTTTAAAACCACTGCTAAATATTTTTCAAGAAAAAAATTAATGATGGTTTTTAAAACTACCCATAAAAATGGTTTTGATTTTTTTATAAGTTTAATTTTTTAAAAAATAGCTACGTTTTTCTAGAAACCCCACTGAAATAACGACGGTTTTTAAAAAACCGCCATTGAATTAAAGGAAGAAAATAAAAAATAAAAAATATTTAATTATGATTTATGATTTATTATTTATTATTTATTATTTACTATCATATTTTGTTTATAATTCATACTTTTAATTAATTATAATATTTTAATTAATAAATATTTATAATTATTAGATTATAATAATTTGAAAGTTAAAATAATTTTCAATAACTAGAAATCAGACTTTGACATCAAATGACCATAAATTTTGATCCGTGAGTCCATTCTAGCTCTACAACCAGTCAAATAGAATCTTATTAAATGAAATAAAAAAATTGATAATAATTTTTTTATAATTAATGAATAAATTATTATAGTTTTAAGAAAAGTTATAAATCAAACTTTAACTTCAAACGACCATAACTTTTGATCCAGATGTCCGTTTAGGCTCTACCACATATCAAATCAAAGACTATAAAGAGATCTAAACTATGGTGACCAAGGGAAACCATTGTAACATTTTTTGAGCCCAAAATGACTATATGGACTCTAAAACCGAGTTTTTAGTTGGGGTGTTCTAATTTTTTAACATTCGATGGAATTCCTGGCTCACTTAAGGTGGTCTTATTGTCTTTTTTTGGTGGGGAATGGATTTATTCCCAGGGATTAAATTCATATAGCTATTATGATTTTGAAAATTTTCCATTTATCATAATTTAGTTTTATTCATAAATATTTTTAATTCATTTCATTTAAAATAAATAATTATCAATTTTATTTACCTTATAAAAATGAATTAATCTATATATATACCCATATAAGTAATGTATATATTTAAAAATGTGTGTGACAATAAAAAATATATATTTCTGTTTATATTATAATATATGTAAATAAATACATATATATGTAAATTTTTGTGTGTGTATTTGAGAAATATAAAAATATACTTGTGTGTGTGTAAATATTTGTGTATGTGTGTGTGTCAATAATATTGTGTGTATACATTATATATAAATATATTTTTATATAAATATATCATTATCATTAAATATAGTAAATAAATGGATTTACAGTAAAACTATATAAATATATATATACATGTAGTTGTGGTTTGGATTAGTGGTACGTACCCCGTAATATTACATCGAGGTTGGGGGTTCAAAACCCGTTGGGTGCAGGTACTGTAGCAGCACTGTAGTTGTACTGTAGCAGAACTGTAGCGGTGATGGACTGTAGCACCAGGGACACTATAGTAGTGTTGGGCACTATAGCAAGAACTGTAGTGGTGGAAGTACTGTAGCAAGTATTGTAGTTGTAATGAACGAGACCTCTCCAGTCCATTCATTTTCTAAAATTTGGTGTTTGAGATTTTATAGGACATCAAGGTGACTTATACCCAACACTGTGATAATTTTCTAGCTTTGTGAACAATGTTTCCATCTATCGGTAGGTGTACAGTGTTTCCAAGTCAGTGAATCATCTATCAGCAGGTGTACAGTGTTTCCAAGTTAATGAGTCATCTATCAGTAGGTGTATAGTGTTTCCAGCTGCCAGTAGGTGTACAGTGTTTCTAGATATCGGTAGGTCATCTATCAGTAGTTATACAATGTTTCAAGCTATCGGTAGGTGAATAGTATTTCTGAGCTGTCAATAAGTCATCGGTTAATATGTGTATAGTTTTCTAGCTGTCGATAGGTGTACAGTGTTTCTAGATGTTTATTGGAAATATATCATTAGGTGTACAATGTTTCTATCTATCTGTAGATGTTCACTGTTTCCAGCTATCAATAGGTGTATAGTGTTTCCATGTTGGTGAGTCATCTATCAGTAGGTGTACAGTGTTTCCAGCTATCAGTAGGTGTATAGTGTTTCCGGCTATCGTTAGTTATATAGTGTTTCTAGGTCGGTGAGTCATCTATCGGTAGGTTTACATTATTTCCAACTATCGGTAGGTGTAAAATGTTTCCAAGTTGGTAGGTGTACAGTGTTTCCAACTTCATACAGTTGCGCCCCTTTGATGTAAAACGAATTAAAAGCCTTATTTTATGGGATTTAAGGTTGATTCAAAGACTATAAGTCCTATATTAATATTCCTAAGTGTCTGGGTGCCTTTACTCAATCAAACCACGTAGTCTTTACCAAATTCTCATTTAATGGAAAATCTAAATCGTATCTAAATATCTACTCTATTCAGATTTTCAAAAGGGCTAAGATACTTTCTGCCTTGTTCTTTATTCTCATTTCTATTAGTGTAAGGTGCCTCGAACCTTTGTTCCTAAGGAGTTTTGTGATTGTGCTATCCTTGGTTCATTTACCCTTGTAGTTTTTCCTACTGCATACACACCCCTTATCTTGGGGAAACCATGATGTATCGATCTGTATTTGATATAAGGTATGTTATACCTCTATTCTTATAGGTTCCTTAATCTTTTTCCTCCCATTCTGCTTTCCATGTTACGACATGTGATCTCTATGTTTCTAATGAACCTTTCTTGGGTGTTGGTTGATGCGGTTGTGTCGCGGCGTCCTCGGGTGGATGCAGTCGTTGCGGGATAGGTGATCCTGATCCATTGTGTTTGCCCATTATTGTGAAAAGAACATCAGAAACCTTTTGAGGTAGGGGATTTTTGGCTTCTCTATTCTTTTATGTATAGTCATAGAGTTAGAATGTATTATCCACTAGATCATAATGAAATTGACATAATAAATACATGAGATGGATTAAAGAATTGGTATTAAGTTCTTAGCGATGTTATTGCCTTTTGATTCCTAGATCATGTGATATCTATTCCTTTCTTGTTTAGCATGTTGTTCTTGATGGAAATTAGTAAATAATGTAAAGATGGGATTAATTATAAATTAATTGGATAAAGATAAAGAGGCATGTTTAATAAGTTTTTTTGTTGTTGTTGTGATTGGTGATAATCAAATGGATGCAGTTATGCATGTTTAATTAAATCAGTTAATTCAATATAGAATAAAGGACCGGTTGTGAGATAAAGATAATTCCTTGAAGTTTTCTAAGTTACACTCTTGTTTTTAAAGTCTAATAACCTTATGCTTTGGAGTTGTGAGTGATCATTGTGTGTGAAGGTGGAATACCTTGTCTAGGGCCAAGAGCCTAGTTATTAGGTTGGTTGTTTCCTACTGCTTGTGGTATGATGTGATCTTAGGATGATTGAGACTGGAGGGATATTGTGGCATGTGGGGGTAGAGAGGCCTAGTATTGGTGGTAGAAATTAATGCCTAGAGTGGAAAGATGTATCAATTTATGCATGTGGGTGTTGGGGAGGACACCAGGGATGATAAAACAAGTTGAAGCTGGGCTTACCTGTTAATATGAAAGTGGTTGTTCTTGAATGTGATGTTTGTTTATCTACTTCAATTTCCCCATTTCTTGAGGAAGTTGGTATTGCTTACCCTCCTTTCAAAAGAGTTAAAGATTCATGAGGTATGCCATGTGTTTTTTGTGTTTAGCTTCACAAGGATGGATGAGCCTTATCTCCTGCTATAGGTGGAAAATACTCGAAGGGTAGTTCATATACTCACCATGTTGAGCCCCTTATGTTTGTAAGATTAGAATGTTTTTCCAGAATACCTGGAATTATTGAAAGTGATAATGCTATTAATAAATTATTGAATAAATGATGTTATCCCATGTTTTTGGAGCTTTCTGGGATAAAATGGTGAAGTTATAATTTAAAGGAACTGTGGACTTTGTTTGGTTATTCCGGGAGGACAAAGAACTTTGTCATGATGCTAATGAAATGTAATATGAAATTTGATAAGGGTTAATTAACGGTTAAAAATTTATTAACATAAAGTGAAACTAATAAAAAGGTATTAGTGCTTTAATGTAGATCATTAAATGGATATGTGATTATAGGATATCTAGTCTTAGCGGTGGAAACTGGGAGTCTGAGAGATGTTAGCTGTAGTAAAGTCTAAGACTAGGTTCTTCCCATAGGGTAGTTTTGAGCTATATTATATCCTGTACTTTTAGTGTTTCTATACGCTACTCTACCCTATCAGTTAGGGAAACTGACACCCTGGGGATTCTGAGCCCTAGGGGGTGTTTTCACCAACATCCCAATGGGAGGATAGATGGACGACTACCCCCTTTGGCCCTAAACTCTTATCTTCATAGTTTCTTGTGATGGTATGCACAGTAGTTAGTTTTCCCCATATATGTGTGTAGAGATATGTAATAGGTTGTGGTTATTTCACACACATATATTCAGGATATATCTTCTTATGTGCTACTATAGGTATAACTGGTATATACTGTGATGGATTGAGGATCCTCACTCAGTGTATGGAATGTAATAGATTGAGGTATAATTCCCGATGTATGATACACATTATGTGATATTTGGTGGATCCCAGAAACTACCTGGTTACTTTGGTTATATGGACATGGTGGTTTTGTAACATGAGGTTCATATTTTGGTGCTTTGACCAGGTGTCTGTGGGCAAGCCTTTTTGGAGAGAGATTCATAGGATGTGCAATGTTGGGGAAAAGCAGCAAACTAGTGGGGAAATGGTAGTAAGGTACCCATGATATTATTTATTATATTATATAATCTTGTATGAAATACTTGGTGAGAGTAGACATGGTGAGGTTGGGAACATAGTATAAATGTTTAGGTGATGAGTTAGTTTCACTTTTTGTTCATTGTTCTTTAGCATGATTTTATTAATTTTGAAAGAGAGGCTCTAGGGAGGATCCTATTGAGTATACTATTATACTAAACCTACATTATATAAACTTGTAGAGACCCAAAGCTTGACGTACATGGACATTACATTACTTTTGTGGAATACTTAATACATAACAAATATAGACACACAAGGACCGTAATAGTTTAGTGTCTTTGGAAACTCAGAAAAATAATCTTCTAATCATGGTGAAAGATCTTCAACATCTCCCATAAATATCTTCCCCTTTTGTTTTCTTACCTAAAACCTTTCTTTAAATCCTGGTGAAAAGAAAAAAAATAAAGGGTGAGCTCAAATGCTCAGTAAGGGAAAGCATAGAGAACATAAAACAATCCATAAACATTTAAATGCAAAAAAACTTGAACATAAAATCTAAACATCAAAATCATGAGCAACGACATAAATCTTGGAAGTACACAAGGAATAGATCATAAAGGAACATAAATCATGATAAAATAGCATGGGAATAAAACAAGTAATTGTGGAAACCATTAAGAACATGTTATGATTTCCATAGTAGCCAAGGCATTGCTGCCAAGACCATCTTAGTGGACAAAGTCCCTTTCTGAATCGAGCTCACTCCTGATCCCAGACCTGTAACACTGAACCGGATTAACTTACCGTTCCAACCATGTCTATCTCATTAGATATAAATCTTTACCCAATTCATTGGAGAGAGATATAGGTCCCACCCATCTCATAATGAAATCATTCTTACTTGTGCCACAAAATAAACTTGAAACATTCATCATAACCCAAAGAATAAAATGGGTTTCATAAACATCATCCCATCACCACATAATCCATATAAAAAAATGGATATTTCATCATAAGAAAAGTGAAACCATGTAAATCATAGATACATTATACTTGAAACATGAAATAATGTCATCTTAGATGGAAAATGGTTTTGATAAAACATTTGAAATGAATTCTTGAGGAAAATATCCCTTCTTCTTCAAAATCAATTTATTTTCACAAAACTTCATGCAATTTTTAAAAGAAAGAGATTTTGTTGAAAATAGTCATGAAATATATCAGAGAAATCTTCATGAAAATAAGGCTTTATAAAACCGTATAAATCCTTTCATGTCGTATAAGTTAAAAAAACATTCTTCTCGTACTTTTGCTGGAAAAGTCAAAAAGTACCTCGTAACACAAACAAAAGAAAGATTCCTTACATACCATGTAGTAAAAGTCAAAAATGGGTAAAAATAAATTTAAACATACATGAAACCATTTTTAGAAAACAAGAACATGGATGATGAATATAACCCCAGTAAATACGTACGAATAAACAATCTCGGATAAAAATGAGATTGGAAAAGTTATCCCTTACCTTATGTCCGATATGCTTCGTATGTATCCGAAACTCTTGTATAATGATTTAAATAATGTCATTGACTTATTACAGAATCATATTAAATGTTATTATATCATATATGGTTCAATTAGGTATTTATATTACCCGTTCATTTGTCAATTCCATGTTAAAGTATCGTTTTCGGTAAAATTGTTTCATTTATGGTACGTGTTTGGACTTGTTGTTCTTGATATTATTATTACTTATATCATGATTTACTTACTTACAGAATGTAAAAAATGATTTATATATCATATATATTTAGTATATATATATATAATAGATAGATAAATTAAATGAAACACACTGTTCATGGAGACGGTAGGTCGTACGTATGCATGAACGCTGTTTTCCTTTCTTTATTGACTTGAATGGAAGTAAGTAGATGATATATATATATATATATATATGAATAAATAAATCCAGTAGCTTCATTATGTCATATATTTCATTATTATTCATTATATATACTTTATAACCATTCTTGAATGGTTAATCATGGAAAATGAATCTCATTGCGTTCGTGGAGATGGTAGTCCGTATGTACGCACGAGCGATGATATCATTCCCATGATCGTGGAATTGTATTGAAGTGTATGTATAATATTACAGAATAAATATCACTTTACAATAACTATATATAGTTATTTATTTACACCATTATACCCATCCATGTAAGGTGGTGGTGGAAAAACTGATTACACCACGGTGAGGAGACGGTATTCCGTACGTACGCACGCGTGGTGATTTCGTTTTCTGTAGGATGGATAGAAGGTGAAATAGGGTTGTTTCATATTCATAATAAAATATCAGTATATTAGTTATAATTATGTTATTACTTTATAATGAAACAACTAAATAAGAAGAAGTTGAAGAAGAAAGAAACTTGAGAGAATCAAAAGAAGAGATTACCTCTTCTTCGACGCACCTCCTTTAAGACTTCTCATAAGGAAGTAGAGTTGGTCTTTTGAGAAGACCAGAACCTCAAGAATGTTTCTAGGGAATTGAAGAAGAGAAATGGGTAGGGGTTGTCCGAGCTTCAAGGCTCAAAAGGGTGTGAAGATAAGAGGGAAGGGGTGCCCTTTTTATAAGGGAGGAGAGGGGCACCTTTGGAAAAACTCAAAATATTATTTTATAATAAAGTCATATTCAGTTTATAATAGCTACAAATTGATTTATTTAGAAGCTAATGTGGTTATGGGTCTAACTCCTCTCATCCAATAGAATTTATACAAGTTCAGGTTTCTATTTTAACCTTATCATTTATATTTAACTTTAAGGTAAATAATTTTACTTTTACCGTGTCTTCTTGTTTTCTTACACTATAAGGTTAATAAACTTACTATAACAAGACAAAAGAACCCCAAGTTGTTTATTATTAATATATATAACCTTATATAAGTCATGTAGTGGAAACTTATATTTTTATGAATAAAATAACAATTAATAATAAAATATTTGTTTTAAAAACTATTTTATGTCAACTTTGACACTATTTGGTAATTGATTTTTGTGAAAATCATAATAGAATTATTAGTTCGAAAAAAGTTAATTAAATCAATAATAACATGTCATATTAACCTATAAAAGCATTTGAATTCATAAAAAGTCTCAAATTACATTTATTTGGGTATTTATAACATTAATTATGTCAATATTTCATTAATAAGATAATTAATGCATCATCATTGTGTCATAAATAAAATAGATTATTTAATGTCTAAAAATCATAAATAAAATACCATTATGTAGGAAATATTTTTATCTTTCTAATTAATATTTATAGTCTAATTTATCTTATGTATAACCTTATATTAAAAATGTTTTAGCTATTAATCTTTGATTTTAACTATTTTAACCCTTCTTTAAATAAATTAATAATAAATGTCCTAATATAATCCAAGTGGACCTAAATGGTCATATTTTATTCCTAAGGTTGTTTTTGGTCGAATTACACTTATCCAATAGAATTAGGACATGTGTTAGGGTAATAATAATATCATTTTTACCCTTAATTACCCTATTTACTTTTAACCGTGGTAAAAAAAAGTAAAAAGTTACTATTCAACAAAAATTATTTTCAACTCATTGGACCACATTTTAGTCCTTGATATTAACCAAGTCTCTCAGATTTTCGAAATTTCACTCACAGAAGTGGTAAAATTAAGTTTTAAGTGAATTTCCAAATTCTCCTAGGAGGTGGGTAAAAGACGGTGAAAAGTTCAATAAAATTTTTATATATCTAAAATTATTATAAAATGAATCCAATGAATTAAATTTAACTTATATAGGTATTATATATCAATTTTTACCTAAAATAAATTTAAATAAAATAAATAATTATTTAAATAAAAAGTCGGTTTTTAAATAGTAACCCAGGGTTTTCACTATTTTTCAAAAATTGAAAGTTTTCAGAAAAATACCAAAATTTCACCCTAGGCTAATTTTGATATTCCGAATCCAAAAATTAAGTCCATTTTGAAAGATAAAATTTATAAAATTTCAAAAAGTAGGTATTACTATTCATAACAGCTAGTTCATAATAATATTTTAATAATATCTCGTTTAGTGAAACTTGGTATTGCGTACTACACACGCTATCGAGGAAGGTTGCGATTGCGTGTAATGTAAGCCAAGTTAGGGTTGCGTGTAGTGAAAGACTCCTTTGTTGTTGCGTATAACAGAATCCATCCATATTTCATTTATATATTGAATATATATATATACACTCAATGTTGCGTATAACATAATCAAAAATTATTTCATTTATACATTAAACAAAATCTATACTTAATGTTGCGTAAAATAATTTCCCCAAAATGAACTTAAGATTGTGGGTAACACGAGCCAAGAATAGTGTTGCGTATATTTTCAAGCTAATATGGTGTTGCGTATAGTGAAAGATAATCGTAGTGTAGCGTACAACAAAAGACATCAAAGAAATTAAAAGAAATAATTCTCATAAAATCTCGGGTTGTTACATTCTACCCCCCTTAAAATGAATTTCGCCCTTGAAATTCGTCAGGGTTATAAATGGTTTTCTACTTGAAAGTTTCTTTAATAGAAACCCACGTCGTAAAAAGGAATACCAAAACTTATCTTTAAAAACTAAAGTATAAAACGTAACAGTTACCCAAATTAACTAATCACTGGTTTTACACGTAGGAGAACATAGGTGAAAATATGGATATAAAAGAGAAATATAACCATCATGTTCTGATGGAGAGTGGTAGAGAACATGGCTATGAAAAAGCCAACAATCACAAAGCCATAAATTTGTGATGATCTAGGGTACCATCTAATTCATCGGATATAAGGGCACTAGGACCACATTTTTGGTTTTCAAGATCATTTCCCTAAAGTTAAAGAATTTGAATTAGATGAAATACTTACTTTATTTTGGTAAAATCTCACCGTTGTTCATGACTTGAACAATTTCCACTTCATCTCTTTAAGAAATGAATTTGAATTTGTCTTTCATGAAGTTATAGCAGATCATGCGATAGAATGATAGGTCATTCCATATGTCTCAAAAATAAGTTAGCAAAAGTTATATACATAAGTCCATCTATGGTGAGATTAATCAGATATGGTTCGAAAATGGACTTATACTTCATCTATCAACCTGCATAATAAAATAAATCTAGTTTCTACTAACTAGGGACTTCCTGTAGGCCAGTGGTAGGAAATAAAGGCATTTCACACTTCGGTTGTGGGTTAGATTCCCATAGCCTTGTCCGACGTGACGGGTTGTCGCCCATCCTGTAGGTTATCCTTTTTTTTCTAAAAATACATTATTATAACTTTCCATCAATAATATCGAAAAAGTTATAGCCTTAAACAATACTAACTTATGTCCAACATAATCCATTCCAATCTTTAGGCTTATCCAAAATACTGTTGTCTAATCTCATATTATATTGAAAACGATTACCAGAGAGTTCATATAACAAGCATGTTAATACCATCGTTGATCCCCATATATCATCAGATATGTCTTGTTGGTCACATTCCAAACATTCAAAGGCCTTAATCATGTATTCTCTTGAAAAATGAATATCCATTGAACCTTAGTGAAAACATGAATGCAATTAAAAGTTAACACTTTCCACATACCAAAATCCTCAAAATTCTATATACTCAAACCATGATATCACTTAGTCCTTATATCAATCATGAGCTCATGAATACTATCAAACATATTATTTCATCCTTATCCATTCATTATGTTCATGTCATCTTCTTTCCAAAAATATCTGAATAACCTTTCATGGTTACCAGTACCATTCAACATATACATTAGGAAAAACAATAGTGTAACAATCCTTAGATGTTTCTTTATTCCATAGTACCATTAAATTATCTATACAACATAACTCTTGATAAACATATAATCATTCCACTACCTTCTTAAACCATTGACCAAGCTTTAAAACTTCTTTCATATCATATATCATTTGTAGTATCCTCATCATCATCCACATAAATACTACCCATATGACCATGCTGATTCTCTTCATGAGATTTTCCCTTAGGGCATTGGTTTTCATAATGCCCATACATTCCACATTTAAAATATCTAATCATTTTTGATGTCGTATCAATACCATTATCCTTATCCATGGTGTTAACTGAACCTTTTCCTTTGCACTTACTGGATTTGTGTCCTTCTTTTCCACACCCAAATCATCTTCCAGTTCCTTTGAAACATTATCCTTGATGCCTCTTCCCACATGATTTACATGATAGAAATTTAACTTTTCTTCCTCTATGGTCATCATGAAACTCCATCTTTCTCTTATTAGCTGAGTCGGGAAACTTACCAAAGTTGAGATTATTGATCATATTATGAGATTTCTGATTAGGCATAATAATGATATGTGGACCTCTAGATCCAATTTAATTTGGTTTCTCCTGAATAATATCATTCCATTGTCCCTCAAATCCTCCATTATCGTGACTCTTCCCGTTCCCAGCCATTTTCTAAAACCCAAAAAGAATAGTTTGAGAGGCCAAAATCATAATCAAGGGGGATTACCTTCAATATATAACATCTTAGGTTAAGATCTAAGATCGTTACCATAATTCTAGTACTATAACCTATACTTGTACTTAATCTTAGGTACATCCCTAGACATACCATAGAAATATCTCTAGGGATCTCACTAAAGTTCTCGCATCCTAGTTTCCAAAGGTTGACTAAACCTTTCCTTTGATACCAACTGTAGAGACCCAAATCTTAACGTACATGGAAATTACATTACCTTTGTGGAATACTTAATATATAAAAAACATAGACACACAAGGACCGTAATAGTTTAGTGTCTTTGGAAACTAGGAAAAATAATCTTCTAATCGTGGTGAAAGATCTTCAACATCTCCCATAAATATCTTCCCCTTTTGTTTTCTTACCTAAAACCTTTATTTAAATCCCGTGGAAAAGAAAACATATAAAGGGTGATCTCAAATGCTCATTAATGGAAAGCATAGAGAACATAAAACAATCCATAAACATTTAAATGCTAAAAAACTTGAACATAAAATCTAAACATCAACATCATGAGAAAAAACATAAATCTTGGAAGTACACAAGGCATAGATCATAAAGGAACATAAATCATGATAAAATAGAATGTGAATAAAACATGTAATTGTGGCATCCATTAAGCATATGTTATGATTTCCATAGTAGCCAATGCATTGCTGCCAAGACCATCTTAGTGGACAAAGTCTCTTTCTGAATCGAGTTCACTCCTCGTCCCAGTCCTGTAACACTAAACCATATTAACTTACCATTTCAGCCATGTCTATCTCATGAGATATAAATCTTTACCCAATGCATTGAAGGGAGATATAGGTCCCACCCATATCATAATGAAATCATTCTTACTTGTGCCACAAAATAAACTTGAAACATTCATCATAACCCAAAGAATAAAATGGGTTTCATAAACATCATCCCATCATCACATAATCCATATAAAACAAATGGATATTTCATCATAAGAAAAGTGAAACCATGTAAATCATAGAGACATTATACTTGAAACATGAAATAATGTCATCTTAGATGGAAAATGGTTTTGATAAAACATTTGAAATGAATTCTTGAGGAAAATGTCCCTTCTTCTTCAAAATCAATTTCTTTTCACAAAACGTCATGCAATTTTTAAAAGAAAGAGATTTTGTTGAAAATATTCATGAAATATTTTGGAGTAAGCATCATGAAAATAAGGCTTTATAAAACCGTATAAATCCTTTCATGCCGTATAAGTTGAAAAAACATTCTTCTCGTACTTTTTCCGGAAAAGTCAAAAAGTACCTCGTAACGTAAACAAAAGAATGATTCCTTACATACCATGTATTAAAAGTCAAAAATGGGTAAAAAGGACTTTAAAAATACATGAAACCATTTTTATAAAACAAGAACATGGATGATAAATATAACCCCAGTGAATACGTACGAATAAACAATCTTGGATAAAAAAAATATTGGAAAAGTTATCCCTTACCTTATGTCCGATATGCTTCGTATGTATCCAAAACTTCTGTATAATGATTTAAATAATGTCATTGAATTATTAAAGAATCATATTAATTGTTATTATATCATATATGGTTCACTTAGGTATTTATATTACCCGTTCATTTGTCAATTCCATGTTAAAGTAGTGTTTTGGGTAAAATTGTTTCATTTATCGTACGTGTTTGGACTTGCTGTTCTTGATATTATTATTACTTATATCATGATTTACTTACTTACAGAATGTAAAACATGATTTATATATCATATATATTCAGTATATATATATATATATATATAATAGATAGATAAATTAAATGAAACACTCCGTTCATGGAGACGGTAGGCCGTACGTACGCATGAACGATGTTTTCCTTTCTTTATTGACTTGAATGGAAGTAAGTAGATGACATATATATATATATATATATGCATACATAAATCCAGTAGCTTCATTATGTCATATATTTCATTATTATTCATTATATATACTTTATAATCATTCTTGAATGGTTAATCATGGAAAATGAATCTCATCGCGTTCGTGGAGACTGTAGTCCGTACGTACGCACGAGCGATGATACACTACTGGAAATCGGATCTTTCCCAACACTTATATACACCCTTTCCCAACGGTTCTCCCAAACCGTTGGGAAAGACCCCCCTTTCCCAACGGTTTGGGAGAACCGTTGGGAAAGACCCCCTCAAAACACCCCTTTCCCAACGGTTCTCCCAAACCGTTGGGAAAGACCCCCCCCCCCCTTCCCAACGGTTTGGGAGAACCGTTGGGAAAGACCCCCTCAAAACACCCCTTTCCCAACGGTTTGGGAGAACCGTTGGGAAAACTCAGCCCCAAATCCAGCATCCACCCCTGGAAATTATCACCTATCCCAACGGTTCTCAAAACCGTTGGGATAGATTCTTTGATTTCTTCCAGGTCTACTACCCGAGAACATTATATAAATATAAATTTTAAATAATTATGATAATACATATATATATTTATGAAGTTATGTTTATAAAAGTTATGTTAGGTTAGTGGTTAAGGTGTTTAATTATAAATGGGGGGTTGTGGGATCAAATCCCACCACATGTTTTTTTTTGAAATACATATACCAACGGTTTTATAACCGTTGGAATAGATTTTCATATTACTTATACCAACGGTTTTCCCAAAACCGTTGGTATAGACCTATCCCAACGGCTTACTTCGCAACGATTCTCCAAACCGTTGGTATAGGCTATACCAACAGTTTTGAGGCCTATACCAACGGTTTGGAACCGTTGGTATAGGTTAGTATTCTACTAGTGATATCATTCCCATGATCATGGAATTGTATTTAAGTGTATGTATAATATTACAGAATCAATATCACTTTACAATAACCATATATAGTTATTTATTTACACCATTATATCCATCCATGTAAGGTGGTGGTGGAAAACTGATTACACCACGGTGAGAAGACGGTATTCCGTACGTATGCACACGTGGTGATTTCATTTTCCATAGGATGGACAGAAGGTAAAATAGGGTTGTTTCATATTCATAATCACATATCAGTATATGAGTGATATTGATGTTATTAATTTTTAATGAAACAACTAAATAAGAAGAAGTTGAAGAACAAAGAAACTTGAGAGAATCGAAAGAAGAGATTCCATCTTCTTCGACGCACCTCCTTTAAGCCATCTCTTAAGGAAGTAGAGTTAGTCTTTTGAGAAGACCAGAACCTGAAGAATATTTCTAGGGAAGTTTAGAAGAGAAATGGGCAGGTTTTGGCTGAGAAACATGGCCCAAAAGGGTGTGAAGAGAAGAGGGAAGGGGTGCCCTTTTTATAAGGGAGGAGAGGGGCACCTTTGGAAAAACTCAAAATATTATTTTATAATAAAGTCATATTTGGTTTATAATATCTCCAAATTGATTTATTTCGAAGCTAAGGTGTGGATGGGTCGAAATACTCTCATCCAATAGAATTTAGACAAGTTTAGGTTTCTATTTTAAACTTATCATTTAGATTTAACTTTAAGTTAAATAATTTTACTTTTATCGTGTCTTCTTGTTTTCTTACACTATAAGGTTAATAAACTTACTATAACAAGACAAAAGAACCCCAAGTTGTTTATTATTAATATATATAACCTTATCTAAGTCATTTGGTGGAACCTTAGATTTTTAGTAATAAAATAACAATTAATAATATAATATTTGTTTTAAAAACTCTTTTATGTGAACTTTGACACTATTTGGTAATTGATTTTTGTGAATATCATAACAGAATGATTAGTTCTAAAAAAGTTAATTAAATCAATACTAACATGTCATATTAACCTATAAAATTAGTGTAATTCATAAAAAGTCTAAAATTACATTTATTTGGGTCTTTATAACATTAATTATGTTAATATTTCATTAATAAGATAATTAATGCATCATCATTGTGTCCTAAATAAATTAAATTACTTAATGTCTAAAAATCATAAATAAAATACCATTATGTTGGAAATATTTTTATATTTCTAATGAATATTTATAGTCGAATTTATCTTATTTATAACCCTATATTAAAAATGTTTTAGTTATTAAACTTTGATTTTAACTATTTTAACCCTTCTTTAAATAAATTAATAATAAATGTCCTAATCTAATCCAAGTGGACCTAAATGGTCATATTTTATTCCTAAGGTTGTTTTTGGTCTAATTACACTTATCCAATAGAATTAGGACATGTGTTAGGGTAATAATAATATCATTTTTACCCTTAATTTCCCTATTTACTTTTAACCGTGGTAAAAAAAGTAAAAAGTTACTATTCACCAAAAATTATTTTCATCTCATTGGACCAAATTTTAGTCCATGATATTAACCTTGTCTCTCGGAGTTTCGAAATTATACTCACAGAAGCAGAAAAATTAAGTTTTATGTGAATTTTCAAATTATCCTAGGAGGTGGGTAAAAGACGGTGAAAAGTTCCATAAAATTTTTATATATCTAAAATTATTATAAAATGACTCCAATGAATTAAATTGAAATTATATAGGTATTATGTATCAATTCTGACCTAAAATAAATTTAAATAAAATAAATAATTATTTAAATAAAAAGTCAGTTTTTAAATAGTAACCTAGTGTTTTCACTATTCATCAAAAATTGAAAGTTTTCAGAAAAATACCAAAAATTCACCCTAGGATAATTTCGATATTCCGAATCCAAAAATTAAGTCAATTTTGAAAGATAAAATTTATAAAATTTCAAAAAGTGGGTATTACTATTCATAACAGCTAGTTCATAATAATATTTTAATAATATCTCATTTAGTGAAACTCGGTATTACGTA
The DNA here is from genome assembly GCA_963277665.1 of Viscum album. Classification (NCBI taxonomy): domain Eukaryota; kingdom Viridiplantae; phylum Streptophyta; class Magnoliopsida; order Santalales; family Viscaceae; genus Viscum; species Viscum album. Next base: position 1,109,861,309 of record OY728128.1, on the reverse strand, counting down.
CTACACACGCTATCAAGGAAGTTCGTGATTGCGTGTAATGTAAGACAAGTTAGGGTTGCGTATAGTGCAAGACTCCTTTGTTGTTGCATATAACATAATCCAACCATATTTCATTTATACATTGAATATATATATATACACTCAATGTTGCGTATAACATAATCAAAACTTATTTCATTTATACATTAAAAAAAATCTATACTTAATGTTGTGTAAAATAATTTCCACAAAACGAACTTGAGATTGTGTGTAACACGAGCCAAGAATAGTGTTGCGTATATTGTAAGCTAATACGGTGTTGCGTATAACGCAAGATAATCTTAGTGTAGCGTACAACAAAAGACATCAAAGAAATTAAAAAGAATAATTCTCATAAAATCTAGGGTTGTTACAAAAATGTTTTTCAAGTAACTTGGTGTAGGTTTGTAATCAGGATGGTTTCTACTATCTTGGGGTTATAGGAGCTGTTCGAGCTTCATGGTCACTGGTGTTTTACTTTCTTTTTGTACTTGCAGTTTTCCCTTTTAGTTGTAATAGGTCCTTCATGAAATTAGATATGTGTACTTGGAATTTATTTTATATTATAGTATGAGAAGGATTTGGTTTTTTTATGTCTTATCTATATCTTTATCATGTTTTCTCTTAGAGGGTAATGCCTCCCATTTGTGTGTTTATTATACTCTCGGTGATAGTCTCCAACACGAGGCCTAATGAAGGTGGGACTCGAGGGTCATTATCTCTCTTCTCACATTACCAGCCTAGGAGGGGTGCACTTTATATAGAGGGGGTTGTGAAAAAGTCGTATCAAAGGTCTGGTTGAGGGATAGAATGAAGTTTGGAATTTGGAACATGTCAGGTTGCATGGGTTAGTAGGGAAACAGTTTTAGCTAAGTTTAGCAAGCACTGTAAACATATGATACCAACTGAGACATGGGTATTTAGGTCCCCCTATGATATGATTCATAGACATTTATGTTTATAGTGACTACTAAACGAGGTGATACTTTTTGTATGGTAGATACCTAGGAAAGGATCATGCATCATTCTTCTTTGCGCCTGTGTTGTGTTTTAATGGGTATACCTTGGGATAGGTTAACCTAAATTGAATAAAGGAAAAGAATTAATTAATTTTAAGTCCTCCGTATTCCAGGTTTAGGAGCTCTAACTATTTGTTCATTTGAAGGTATGGCTCGAGGTCGACGTCCTCATCAGGTTAGCGCAAAAGATGTTCATCAGGCTGTGCTAGATGATTGTCATGGATTAGAGGTTAAAAACAATGATAATTTGAGGAGGACACTTCAAGAGTTTTTGTACCAAAGTCTGTAGGAGTATGAGGGATCCATTTTATATGTAGTCATGGAAGACTAGTTGGAGGATGTTAAGATATCTTTCAGTTCAATTAGTTATCATAAGGATCATTGTGTATTGTTGGTTGTGATGATGCTGCATGGGGTAGTGGGGCAGTGGTGGTTCTTGTTCCTCAGGGATCACAAGGAGTCAATAGTCTCATGGGAGGAGTTATGAGTCCAGTTTGGAGTCGAGTTTCTATCTTAGACCATGAAGGTGGCTAGTCGTCAAGAGCTTCTTATCCTTCGACAGGGGAGCTCCAGTGTGCGAGAGTTTGGGATCCATTTCAGGAACCTTATGCAATATGATTCATACCTTTTTTCAGATGAGGAGGTTAGGGAAAGACATTTCAATGAGGCTTTGCATCCAGAGATCCAATGCCAGGTCACCCCACTTAGGCTGGGGATGTATCTTGAGGTGCTGGAAAGGGTAGAGGTCATCGAGAGGATGTTATCCAGAACTGGATCATCACAATAGGGGACTCGTCAAGATTCCTCACGAAGAAGATTTGTGGTATGAGGTTCCCAGTTTTTAGGGAAAAACAGTTTCTATTCGGTCGGGGGTAGGTACCAGCCCTTAGTATCTCATTTTTTTGGGGGTAGTGGCTCTCAAAACTATACTAAGGGATCATGAACATGTTTTTCTTGTGGATTACGAGGTCATGATTAGCGAGAGTGGCCAAAGTTTTTGATCAGTCAGCATGTGTCTAGTGTTTCACTTCAGGTTCCTCCATTGAGGCAGTTTCAGTTGAGGCAGCAGCAGGTTGCACCAGCTTTGGATTAGCATAGAGTAGATGGGGAAGGCATAGGACAACCCTAAGATTATCTCCATCCCCAGAGAGTAGATATCATCTATGGTGATTGTCTTCATCACGTCCAGATAGGTCATGGAGCATTTCATGGTCAACTTCATGCTTTAGTATTGTCAGTATTAGACAATCCAAACAACGTTCAAGGTAACCTTTTCTTATTTTCTACTTGGGTTTATGACTTTTTTTATTTAGGAGTGACACACTTATTTATATAACCTACCCTTGTACATTCTTTGGGACTTGAGTTAGAGAGAATTCCAGTTCCCTTGGTGTTGACTACACTAATTGGAGGTCAAGATGACTTGTTTGAAGTATGTAGATATTGTGAGCTAGTGCTAGGATATCACCACTCTTCGGGATATTTCTTATGCTTACAGATACAACCATATTATTTCATCCATATCATGGATTGGTTGTATTTGGTATAAGATATTTTGGATTGCTTCAGGAGGCAGGTGGGTTTCTTTGATGCTGATGGAGAGACAATAGTGTTTGTTAGTGAGCGAGACCCTCAGATGGGTCAAAGGCGTGTTCTTTCCTTATCATCCTTGATGGCTGATATGATGCTAAGATCATTGGAGGTTTAGCATTTGGTGTTTCCCCAGTTCATTGAAGAGTACCTTGATAACTTTCCAAAATAGGTTGTAGTGTTACCCCCTTGATGAGAGATCAAGTTCGGGATCGAGCTATAGTCAGGTGTGTCTCCTATCTCGATGTCTCTGTATAGGATGACACCTTTAGATTTGTGAGAGATGTGTATACAGATCAATGGTATTTTGTAGTGTGGTTTTTTTCATCCAAGTGTGTCACTGTGGGGTTCACCAATTTTGTTCGTGAAGAAGTTCGATGATAGTTTTTAGTTGTGTGTCAATTATCATCACTTGAACAATGTGAAAATGAAGAACTGCTATCCATTTCCACGGATTGATGACTTGTTCAATCAACTAAAGGGTACACGTTGGTTCTTAAAGATCAATTTGTAGTCATGCTATCATCATATGTATGTGAAGGATGAGAATAATCTAAAAACTTCTTTTTGTTGCCATCATGAGCATTATGAGTTCGTTGTGATGTTTCTCGGTGTGAAGAATGCTCTAGATGTGTTCATAGGGTTGATGAATGTTGTGTTCTATGAGTTCTTGGATAAGTTCATGGTGGTATTCATCGACAAAATCCTTGTGTACTCCACATCTGAGGAGGAGCATACAGAGCATACACATGCCTTTTTGGGAGTTCTTTATCAACAACAGCTATTTGGAAAGTTGTTGAAGTGTGAGTTTGGGATCGAGAAGTCCGTTTCTTGGGGAATGTTGTATCCCAGTAGGGAGTAGATGTGGATCCATTGAAGATAGAAGCAGTTGTATCTTCGGAATCTCCCAAGACAATGGTAGAGGTATGAAGTTTCCTTGGTCTTACTCGCTATTACAGGATGTTCATAGTCGATTTATCTCAAGTTGTGACTCCTCTAATAGAATAGACCAAAAAAGATCAAGTGTCTGTATAGATTGATCAGTGTTAGGAAGCTTTTGAGTATCTAAAGAAGAAGTTAGTCAGTGCTCAAATTCTATATCTGCTAGCATAAGGAATTCAGTTTGTGGTTTTCTGTGATGCTTCACGTCTGGAGTAAGGATGCGTTCTGATGCAGTAGATATCAGTCATTTCTTATGGGTCTAGGATGTTATTTCCCCATGATCATAACTATTCCACCCACGATCATGAGTTGGTATCAATAGTGTTTTCCTTAAAGTTATGGAGACATTACCTCATTGGAGAGCACTTTGTGGTCTTCATTGATCATAAAAGCCTGAGGTATGTTTTCTCCCAGCATGACTTGAACTTGCGACAGTGTCTGTGGATGGAGTTCTTACAGTATTTCAACTTTGAAATCTCATACAAACCTAGTAAGTGGAATGTTGTAGCTAATGCTCTAATAATGAAGTCGTGTAGTGATGCAGTGCTGAATTAGGTGATTCCTGGAGAGTAATGGAAGAAATTTCATAATTACATCTGGATATTAGAGAAGTTGGGGTAATAGGTTGTCATTTTTAGATAACGTTTCAGTCATCTTTGGTGCAGCAAGTGGAAGAGTCCCAGTTGGGGGATCTTGAGTTTGAGGTTTAGAGAGACCAAGTTGTTTGTGTCAAGGCCCCTAGTGGCTGGTTTGAGGATGAACAACACCGGGTGTTGTTTCAGGGAATAATTTGTGTTCCTTTAGTGATGCGTGAGATGGTTCTCGAAGAGTTTCATAGTTCTCCCTTAGCAGTACATCCTGGCGTGAAAAAGATGTATTGAGCTTTGAGGAGTTAGTTTTGGTGGCTTGGGTTGAATCATGCAGTTGCAGAGTTTGTGTCTTTATGCTTGGTCTTCCAGAAGGTGAAGGTCAAGCACTGTGTTCCCAGTGGTTTATTCCAACCATTAGATATTCTTCAGTGGAAGTGAGAGGACATATCTATGGACTTTGTTACCGTTTTACCTCAAGATCATGGATTCTATAATGTTATATGGGTAGTAGTGGACCACTTGATGAATTCTTCTTACTTTATAGCGATTAAGGACTCGAGCTCAATGGAGGTTTTGTTGAGGCAGTATGTGGAAGAGGTGGTGAGACTCCATGGAGTCCCTATGATGATCTTTTCTGATCGAGATCCCCATTTTACCTCCAGAGTATGGAGAGGTCTCCAACATGCTTTTGGTACTCCAATATGACTTATCACTACTTTTCATCCACATATGGATGGTCAGACAGAGCAAACCATCTAGGTGCTTGAAAATATGTTGCACTCTTGTGTCTTGGATTTTGGAGGTTCATGGATGAGGCACTTACCCTTGGTAGAGTTCACCTACAAAAATAGTTTCCACTCCACCATCGGTATAGAACCGTTTGAATCCTTGTATGGAAAACCTTTTGGTTCTCCATTATGTTGGACTGGGGTTGGATATTTAGCAATGCTTAGGCCAAAACTAGTACAGAATACGATAGAGATGGTTCAGGTGATTTGCGAGAGGATGAAGACAACACATTATCATCATAAGTCCTATGTCGATCATGGGAGGAGGCCTCTGGAGTTTGACATTGGGTATCACTTGTTTCTAAAGGTGACACCCTATCATGGGAAGCAAAGTTTTGGTCATGGGAGTAAGCTGTCTCCCCATTTTTTTGGTCCTTTTGAGGTGTTGGATAGTGTTGGAGTCATGGCGTATGGGGTAGCACTTCCCCTATAGATGAGTAGGATACACGATGTTTTTAACGTGTTGTATATCCATCGTTATTTTTATAACAAATCTCATGTTATCGATTGGGTAGAGAGTGAAGATTATGATGATGAAACCTTAGAGCAGTGGCTTATAGAGATCTAGGACTGTAAAAAGAAGGTGTTTCATAGATGTGATATTCCCTTGGTTCATGTCTTGTAGTGGCACGGTGGCATGAAGGAGAGTACTTAGGAACGTGAGTCGCAGACATGCGCTCAGTACCCCGAGTTTTTTGATGTTTATCTCTTCTTATAATTCTATTTTCTTTTTGGTTGTAGACCTTTCCTATTTATGATATGGATTTATCTCGTTTCTTGTTGTGTCTTACACTCTTTTGAGAGGTATATCCTCCAGGAGAAGGTTTAGGAGTTGTTTGAAGTTTTCATTTGGTTTTCATGTTCCCATTTGAAACAGTTGAGTTCTTATGGTGGCGAGAACCTTGAGAGGTATCTCATGGGGTGTTTGTTCTGACAACTCATTTTTGTTTCCTCTCTAGTTTGGTTTTAGATTCTTGATGACGAGAATGTTTTGAGAGGAATATGATGTAATGGTCCGGACCTCTCTAGTCCATTACTTTAATAAAATATGATGTTTGAGGTGTTTTGGGAGGTCAAGGTGACTTATTCCCAATACTTTGAAAAATTTCTAGCTTTGTGAACACTGTTTCCAATAGTCGGTAGGTGTACAGTGTTTCCATATTGATGAGTCATCTATCGGTAGGTGTACAGTGTTTCCAGCTATCGGTAGGCATACAATATTTCCAGCTATCAATTTTTGTAAAGTTTTTCCAGTTGTCGATAGGTCATCTATCGGTAGGTGTATAGTGTTTCCACCTATCGATATGTGTACAGTGTTTCCAACATTTGGTAGGTGTACAATGTTTCTAGTTGTCAGTAGGTCATCTATTGGTAGGTGTACAATGTTTCCATCTATCATTAGGTGTACAATGTTTCTTGTTATCAGTAGGTGTACAATGTTTCCAGGTCGGTGAGTCATCTATCAGTAGGTGTACAGTGTTTTCATCTATCAGTAGGTGTATAGTGTTTCCAGCTATCGGTAGGTGTACAGTGTTTCCGGGTCGGTGAGTCATCTATCGATCGGTGTATAGTGTTTCCAGCTATCAGTAGGTGTATAGTGTTTCCAACTTCGTATAGTTTCACCCCTTTGACGTTTTTTCTGACATAAAATGAATTCAAAGACTTATTTTAAGAGATTTAAGCCCAATTTATAGAACATAACTTCTATATTAATATTCCTAAGTGTCTGGGTGCCTTTACTTGGTCAATCGCATAGTCTTGACTAGATCCTCCTTTAATGGAAAATCTAAATCGTATATAAACCACTACTCCATTTAGATTTTCAAAAGGGAAAATACACCTTATGCCTTGTTATTTCTTATCATTTCTCTTGGTGTGTGGTGGCCCGAACCTTTGTTCATGAGGATTTGTGTGATTGTTTTATCCTTGGATCATTTCTCCTTAGAGTTTTCCTACTACATGTGCACCCCTATCTTGGTGCAACTAGGAAGTGTCAATCCATCTTCGATATATGGTATGTTATACCTTAGTTCTTATAGGTTCGTCAATATGTTTCCTCTCGTTCTCTTGGACATGTTACAATATGTGATCTCCATGTTTCTAATATACCTTTCCTATGTGTTGGTTAATGTGGTTGTGTCACAGTGTTTTCAGGTGGATGTAGTCATTGCAGGAGAGGTGATCATGATCTGTTATGTTGGTCCGTTCTCATGAAAAGAACATAGAAAACCTTTTGAGGTAGGGGATTCACGGATTATTTATTATTTTACATGCTTTTGTAGAGTTATCACGTTTTATCGACTATATCACAATGAAATTGACATAATAAATACTTGAACTAGATTAAATAATTGGTATCAAGTGCTTAGCGATGTTATTGCCTCTTGATTGCTAGATCGTGTGATATCTATTCCTTGCCTATTTAGCATGTCGTTCTTAATGTAAATTGGTAAAGAAATTAAATCTAGGATTAATTACAAATTAATTTTATAAAGATAAAGAGGAAAGTTTAATGAATCTAGTTGTTTTTGTTGTGATTGGTGATAATAAAATGGATGTAGTTATGTATATTCAATTAAATAGGTTAATTCAATATGGAATAAAGGACTAGTTATGCGATAAATATAATGACTTAAAGGGTTCTGAGTTACCATTTTTTTATGGCCAAGAACCTTATGCTTTGAATCTATGAGTGCTCATTGTGTGTGAAGAATGACTGCATTGTTTAGGGACAAGAGCCCAGTTGCAATGTTGTTTGTTTCTTACTTCTTGTGTTGTGGTGTGAGCTTGGGATGACTAATCCTAGAGGGATGTTGTGGTATGTGGGGGAAGAGAGGCCCAGTGGTGGTGGTAGTAGTTGACGCCTAGAGTGGCGAGATACACCGGTTTATGCATGTGGGTGTCAGGGAGGACATCGAGGGTGATGGAATAGGTTGAAGTTGGGATTACTCATTGATCTGAAAGTGGTTGTTGTTGAATCTGATGTTTGTTTATATGATTTAATTTCCCCAATGCTTGAGGCAGATGGTCTTGCTTACCCTCTTTCCAAAAGAGGTGAAGATGCGTGAGGTATTCCACATTCTTTTTGTGTTTAGCTTTCCAAGGATGGATGGGCCTATGCTCTATCTATAGGTGAAAAAAACTCGATTGGTAGTTCATATACTCATCATGTTGAGCTCCTTGTGTTTGGAATCTTAGAATGTTTTCTTAGAATACCTGGAATTACAGAAAAGTGATAATTATATTAATAAATGATTGAATAAATGATGTTAACTCATGGGGTTAGAGCTTGCTGGGATGTAATGGTGAGGTTTCAATTTAAAGGAACTGTGGACTTGGTTTGGTTATGCCTAGAGGGAATGGAAATTTGTTGTAATGCTAATGAAATTTAATGTGGAATTTTATAATGGTTAATTAATGGTTAAAGAATTAATTAAAATAAACTGAAACTGATAAAAAGGGATAAATAACTTAATGTATATATTTAAAAGGTTGTGTAATTATAGGATATCTAGTCTTAGCGGTGACAGTTGGGAGTCCGAGAGAGGTTAGCTGCAGTCGAGAATAGGTTTTTCCCATAGTGTGGTTTTGAGCTATATTATATCATGTACTTTTTATGTTTCTATATGCTACTCCACCCTATTAGTTAGAGAAACTAACACCCTAGGGATTTTGAGCCCTGAGGGGTGTTTTCCCCAACATCCCGATGGGAGGATGGATGGCTAACTACCCCCTTTGGTCCCGCTCTCTTCTCTTGGTAGTTTCTTTTGCTGGTATGAACAACGGTTAGTTTTCCCCATATATGTGTGTAGAGGGCTATAATGGATTATAATTATTTCACACACATATATTCTGGATATAGTTTCCAATGTGCTACTATAGGTATAATGTGTATAGGTTGTGCTAGCTTGAGGATCCTTACTCAATGTATGGGTTTTAATGGCTTGAGGTATAATACCCGATGTATGATACATGTTATGTGAGATGTGGAGGATCCCAAAAACTACCTGGTTACTTTAGTTACATGGACGCAGTGGCTATGTTTCATGAGGTTCATGTTGTGGTGCTTTGCCTAGGTGTCTGTAGGTAAGCCTTGTTAGAGAGAGATGTTTAGGACATGTGATGTTAGGGGAAAACGAAAAACCAATTTAAGGTACCTATGATATTATTTATTATAGTATATACTCTTGTATGCGATACTTAGTGAGAGTATCCATGGTGAGGATGGGAACATAGTATACCTATTTAGGCAACGAGTTAGTTTCACTTATTGTTCATGATGTTTTTGCATGATTTATTTAGTTTTGAATGAGAGGATCCATGGATGATCCTACTAAGTATATTGTTATAATCACCCTAAATTATATAAACTATTTTCTAGGTCACTTGTAGTAGGTTGGAGATCAGGCTGGTTACTACTAGCTTGGGGTTGCAGGAGCTGTTCGGGCTTTATAGTCATTGTCGTTTTACTTTCTTTGGGTACTTGTAGTTTTCCCTTTTAGTTGTAGTAGTTTTTTCATGACATTACATATGTGTAATTGGGATTTATTTTACATTGTAGTATGACCAGGAGTTGGTTTGTTTCTGTCTCATCTCTCCATTTAGCATGTGTTCTCTTAGAGGGTAATGACTTCCATTTGTGTGTTTACTATACCCTCGGTGCTAGTCACTAACCTGGGCCTACTAGAGGTAGGACTCAGGGGTTCATTATCTCTCTTCTCTCATTTCCAGGACATGAGGGGTACACTTTGTGGGGAGGGGGTTGTGACAGTAGCAGTGTGGGTACTATAGCAGCACAATTCACCAGTGGGCCTTTGGGTCAAAAATTTGAGCCTACAGGCCATATATTAGGCTTCATGCCCACTAGGCCTATGAGCCATGTACTGAATAAATAAGTCTTGATGGGTGAGCTATCCCCTTATGGGGGCTATGGTCTGCCTTTCCGGCCTGTGTGTGAGGTGTGTGTGTGTGTGTTTAAATGTAATTGTACCCCCAAGAACCTAATATATATATATATATATACATATATAAATAATGTTTATATATACATATGTGTGTGTATTAATAAAAATATATATATTTATGTTTATATTCTAATATATGTACATAAATATTCATATATAATATATTTAAATAAATATAAGTACATATATACCATACACATTCGATGAGATTTCATCTTTATTTATGAGTGTTTTCATATGCTTTTTATGTCGTTTATGATTTTATTTCATTAATTTACATTCCTATTGATTTGATGGTGTTGCAATTATTGTGGTTCCCCCTCTTTTGGTGATTTATTATCAATTATATAAATCTATTAATATATATTTATGAATATTTGTGTATATTTATATACTTTTGTAAATATTTATACATATTTATGTTTATATATTTTTATATCATATATGTGTAAATATATATAGAGATATTTATAATTACCTGAGTTTATTAATATATATATATATTAATATACAATTATAAATCTAAGTATGTTTATATATATTTATGTAACATAAATGTGTATTTATATATATTTATGTAAATTTCGTTATATGTATATATATTATAGATATTTATATCCATTTATTATTTATTATTTATTTATTTTTCCTTATTATTTTATTATTTATTTATTATGTATTATTTATTTATTATTAAGTTATTATTTATACATTAATTATTACTTTATTTTTAATTTATTATAATTATATCATTATTTTATTATCAATGTGTTATTTATTATTCATTTATTTTTCATTATGATTTTATTATATATTTATTATTTATCTACTCTTTTATTATTAATTTATTATTAATGTATTATTTATTAACTTTTTATTATATATTCATAATATATTTATTATTTTTTACTGATAATTTATTATTTATTATCTATTATTTATTAATTTGTTATTTATTTATCACATATTATATATTATATAATATATATTCATTACTTATTATTTATTATTTATTATTTACTATTGTATTATTTATTTGTTAATTTATAATTCATTTAGATTTTATTTATTAATTATTAATTATTTAGTTCGTATCTATTTGTTATGTATTATTTGTTTTTTCTATCAATATATATATATAAGTATATTCTATTCTATTTACGCACCACAAGAAGAGCTTACTAGAGTGGTAAAGTCTTTTCAAAATAACAAAGAGATAAGATGTTCAAATATCACTCAATGCATACTTTTTGCATGGCATGTGCATATGCATGATAATAATAAATAAAATAAAAAAATAAAAAAAATAAAAATTCTAGAAATTAAAAAAATAAAAAAATAAACAAATAATAAACAAAATTAATTACAAAAATTTAAAAAAAATAAAAAAAATAAAATTATTAATTACAAAAATTTGAAAACAATAAATAAAATAAAAAATAAACTGTCATGAAATGATTTAGCGGTAGTTTAAAACACTGCTAAATGATTATCCTGATTTTAAAAAACCATCATTAAATCTTATTTTAGCGGTTTTGAAAAATTTCCCTAAAATGATTCTCGACACATGATATAGAAGCGATTTAAACTGCTACTAAATGCCTAATTTAGTATAATCTGATATGTGTTATCCTCTAAATTAATCCAAAATAATTATCGCTGCCTCATATTGGATGACTACTGCTCAGAGTAGTTCAAGAAACATAGGTCCTTGTTCAGAAGAGATGGGGGATGAGTCTCAGGAAACAAAATGAAATAATAAATGTTCATGAGATGAAGTTGATGAGGATGATAGTTGTCTCCTTAAATCTAAATATTCCCAAGATGGGGAGTTGGCGAAGAACCAAAAAACATTTCATAATTTTTTTTCTAAATTTGAAGAAGTAACAATAGTAGTCTAATCCCTATAAGGGGCTCCTTGATTGGTGTGACTATGAGAAGGCTCAGCTAGATGGTCTTACACACACTCATGTTGAGACAATCATTACAATTTCAACATTCAGAGAAAGCCTTTAATTACTCATTAAAAAGGAAAAGAATTTTGGTCTAAGGACTGTATTTCAATAGCGCTTAGCTTCCTGTGAGGCCAAGGTTACATGAATGGGGTCAGGATAGAAATCCTATGGGTTGGATAGAGTTAGTGAAATTCCCTTTCCATGGTGTTATTATCAATCTATATTATATAGGAGGTGATATTTTTTGTATCAAGGATGTCTCTGAAAGTTAATATAATCATATAAATATAGATACCACCCATTGTCCTTACACATGTTTTCATTTATAAATATAGATACCACTCGTCCTGTTGCATTTCCAAAAATAGATACCACTCAACTTTTTGACACATATTTTAAGGAGTGTTTGAAAAGGAAAATGAAATTATTAAGTGAGTGGGTCAAGACTTTTATCAATAAAAGAGGTTAATTTTTAAAGTTTAATTATAAAATAAAAAGTGTATCACTTTTTTATCATCCCTTCTCAGTGATAAATTACCACTTGCCCAGAATTTTCAATGAGGGATATTCCTCATAAAGGTAATACTATTTCTCCCCTATAATTTTCTTCTTCAACTCTTTCTTTTTTACAGTATCCTTATGCATTCCAATATGATATTAGGCCATTGAATCTTTTTCTAACCTTCAATTTTCCTTATGTTTGGTTGGAGTGAATGGTTTTATTAGATGATACCATGGTAATATATTTTTCCATTTTCTGGTTTCATACTTCATATAATAAACAAACCAATACCTAATTTTATGTTAGTTCTTGGTTGATTCTTATCTTAAAGTGGTGGTTTAATTCTCTTCCTTTGAATCCAAAGTGATTCTTTGTAATCCTTTTCGTAGGCATACACCTCTTCCCTCTCATATTCCCTTAGAGATAGGCAGAAATCTGAATATAGTTGAGTGGATTTAAGTAAAATTGAACAATTTTTGTTAGGAATGACTTATTAATTTATCTTTTATTGAGTTTAATGGTTATTTAGAATTTGTTTTGTCTTTATGATGAGTTATAAGCACACCTTTGGTATTTTACACATGTATATATCTCACAATTTCAAACCCATATGAGAAATTTGGTTAAACATGGTAAGAAGGTAGCATCACTAAGGTTTGTCATATATTAAGATTCAATTGAATTGCAGTAAGTGTGGTTGGAAAAAAATCACATGTGGTATAAGTTAGTGTTAGTGGAGATCATTATGAGATACATGTTAGCTAAATCACCACTTGAAAGTAACACCGTGGATTATATCACACTTTAGTCCTATATAGATATATACAGGTGTAATGTAACTAAAATTTAGGGAGTGTTAAACCTCATAAGCCAGCATCCAAAAAAACCAGATTCAAAATTGGGCAGGAGATATTTCTTGAGTTACTTTAGCATCACTATAGTAGGACATGTAGTAGTACTGTAATAGTGGCAGAACTATAGCTGCGATGGTATAGTTGTGGGTATTTTAATTGTCCAGGTACTGTAGTAGTACTATTCAGCGAAGGGGCCTTTGGGTAAAATATGGGCTTTTGGGCCTAGAATTAGGGATTTCAAGCCCCAAGGCCTTCGGGCCATGTTCATGGGCCATTTGGCCTTGGGCATATGGGCTATGTAATAGGTCTCCCTCTACCCAGATAAGAAAAAAGTATTTTCTTTCATAATAAAAAGAGGTTTCAGTCCCAACTTGAAAAACAAATGTCGTTATTTTTATTAAATTAATATTTTTAATTGAATATAAAATTTATTATAATTAAATGGTTAATTTTAAAAAATATATTATATTTGTTTATATATATAAAAGAAAATAATTAGTAATCTAGAAATATTAAAGGATGTTTGAGAATATAAAATAAAACATTTTATAATAAAGTTGTATTTCTTATAAAAACATAAATTTAAAACACATTATATGTTTTAAACTAATAATTCATCTATATATATTTAGAGTTTGATTTAAATAATACATTCTATATTTTGAATCAAAATACTGAAATTTATTAAGAGATTAAACATTATTTATTGGTAAAAAAATCTATTACATGTGAGAATAGTTAAATATCTTGATGACTAATAAATACTATAAAATATGGTAAATGGTAAAAATGATGAATATATTTAAAAAACAATATATATCATTATAATTTATTAATGTAATACCCAATTTCCATTTTTTCAAAATAAATATTAATTCGAAAATATTAATTCAAAATAATTATTTATTCAATATTATTTATAATTTTTTTTATAAATTATTAATTCAAGATAATCAAAATTATGTATAATAGAAATTATCTATAATAATTTTTTTATAATTTTTTTAAATTATTTATATACACATAATCTATAGGCATAACATTTGAATCTCCCCAAAATAAAAATATGTGAAGGCTCATGCAGTTGTAACTTCACCAAACAGATGCAATCATGACCTCTCTATCTCTAAAAAATGGTTGAACTCAATATATAATTTCCAGACATCGAACATGAACAAAGAATAAGAGACTAGACACTAGATTCATGATAACCTTAGTTGTTAGAGAACCAAAAACAAGACCAAGATGGGACCTAAAATTCAATTTTGAATGAACAAGAGCACCCTTAAATTCAAAGGAAACTTTAAAATCAAATTGAATACCAAAACACATATTAAAATTTGAAAACCCATAAATAATATCCATTCTGATAATTTTTCAAATACATGGTGTAAGAGGATATTTTAAAAAAATTACCTTGTTTCTAATTTGATAAATCCATTTGATTGCAATTAAAATCAACTAAAATTTGTTTTCCATTCAAATAATCTCGATACATATTCAATACTATTATTAGGTATCAAAATAATTAATTTAAAACACATTCTATTTGGGTTCTTGAATTTAATGACAATTTGGATGGTAAACCTACCTAAATTAAGAATGGTGATGAAGAAACCCTTAATTATGAAAGGAACAAGTCTTGAAGAACCCATCACATGCCTGAACAACTATGATATCAAATAAATTTAGAACCCAAACCTCACCTAGGGTTTGGATGGTGTTCACACAACAAGAGGGATATGAGGGAACACCATTAAATGAGGGGGAAGGGGAAATAAAAGAGAAATCAACCCTAAACTTGATGAACCAAACCTGAATCGCAAAGAAACCACAAAAACACTATTTATGTGGAGAAGAACATAAGGGAGAAGTGCAACCGGCCTTCCCTAGTTTGTGTGCAATGCGTAATAGGAATATACAGGTTAAGGGAGAGTTTAATTCAAGTGGGGTAATATCATAATTTGTTATTTTGGAATTTCTGGGTACATCGTATCATCAGTGGTTTGGGTGGGCGTCTATGACAGTTCTTGGTGGACTCTGGCGTGTGTGGTAGGCTGGTGTCCCACCGAAACTAGTGTGATAATGTAGGTCGTGATTAAAGAGAAGAAGAAATAATCACATACCTTAGATCTTGACTGGATCGATTCGTCGAGAATCTTGATGAAGAGCGATAGAGAGGATTTCAATTCCACGAAATCTTAAAGGCATGAGGGAGGAGGACTCTGTTATAGTTCTATTTTTATATACAATGGTTAAGGATTTTATCAGCACTTTAAAAAAATCATTGATAAAGATATGTTCTATCAATGCTAAAATAGAAAGGGCTGATAAAATGAATTGTTATCAGCGCTAAAATTCTAACACTGATAAAGATATGTTTTATCAGTGTGAAAAAGCGTTGATAAAGACCCAATTTTAATAATATAATAAATATAATTGAAAATTTTAAATTTATAAAATTATAAATAAATATTTAAAGAGTTAAAAATATGTATTTATAAATATAATTATAAATAAATATATTTATTATTTAAATATATATTTAATTATTAATAATTATAATTATAAATAAACATATTTAAAAATATTATATATAATTATAAATATATTTATATAACTATATATATATATTTATTAATATATAATAATATATAATTATAAATATAATAAATATATTTATTAAAATTTTATAATTATCTAAATATAAATTTAATTAATTATAATTATAAATAAAAATAAATTTATTTAAAAAAATATTGGTACATAATTATAATTATATAATTATATATATATATATATATATATATATATATATATATTAGGTGTTTGGAGGTACGATTACATTAAATACACACACACCACACACACAGGCTGGGAAGTTAGGCTATAGCCCCTCCAACAGATATCTCATCCATCAAGCCTTATTTACTCAGTACATGTCCCGATGGTTCAGTGGGCATGTATCCCACTACATGGCCCAAAGGCCTACAAACTATCTTGAAGGCCCAATGCAACGACATGCCTGCAACATACTGCCTATGTCGCCAGGTCTGCGTCATGCCAATGTCATCGTCTGCCTACGTCATGCATTATGTTTGCATCACCACCTGTCTGCGTCATCATCTGCTACAGTACTGCAACAGTACCTATAGAAATTTTCTCCCATCTGGATTTGAACCCGAGTATGATGTAGGATTACAGAGAGCCTTTACCACTCAAGTAATCTCTCAACTGCATTATATAATTATATATATATAATTACAAATACAATAAATATATTTATAAATAGTTAGTACATAATGATAAATATATTTATATAATTATGTGTATTTATATAATTATATATATATTATGTACTTAGGGGTACAATTACATTGAAATACACTCAGATGATTCAACCTGATGGGCAGATCATATCCCCTAAGAGATAACCCACCCAGTAATGGCCTGAAGACCCAATTGATAGTAGACCTGAAGACTCTTACAAATTATGCATCGGAATAACCCATAATTACAGCACACAATTATCATTTCATAAGCAATGTGACGGCTATGATGCCTCCCTAACGAGACTGACCCCATCCATGCCAAGCGTTGCGTGATTACCATGTTAGCGCAGCCAAACCATCATCTGTCAACGTATCCTTAGAAGCCATGGTGGGTTGCCAAAGACAACCGTCGGACCACCACCCCCACTGTGGAGTGGCGGTTCATCAATCCCAACCTCCAGTCACCAAATCCATCACGTCTGTCACCAACAGCGCTACCCACCGAGTCTTATTCAACGAAGGAGTCTGCGACCACCATCTGTTATCCGTCAACCACAACATCCACAGAATTGGCGAAGAAGGATGGTTTCCCCTCCTACAGAAGCCTTGCCGTCGTCCCACACGTTCTCCATCGTCGCAAAACCGTTAACTGACAGTAGCAATTCTTGATACCCAACCCGTCAGTGTCCCATTCCACCATCATTCACCTTTATAGAGCCATCAACCCATCGTGCGACAACCGTCTGCCACCCATCGCAATACCGCTATGCTCCGTCACTGGCAGACTCATCGCTGTCATCTGCTCCACCGACATCGTCCACCAACTATGAACCACCGTTCGAGGCTTCACAAAGCCATCAACCCATTGTACGAGCACCATCTAGCCCCCGTTGCAGTACCGTCATGCTCTGTTATTGGCAGGCCTGGTGCTGTCAGCCACTCCACCGACGTTGTCCGCCAGCTGTGCACCGCCATCCTAGGAAAGCTGTCCCAGCCCCTTTACAACATTGCTGCTATCCATATCGGCGTCCAACTGAGTAGGGCCACCGTGAGGCCCCACTCTTTCCTTTTCCTCTACTGAGTCTTCCGAAGTCATAGTGCCCTACGTCACCCACCACGTAGCCAGTCCTTGTTAACACACCGCCCTGTAACAAATTCACTGTAAATGGAAACCAATAGGTATCGAACCTTTCTAAATATGCAGTATTACAAGGTACCATACCACTTGGTCAGGACCCCAACTACAAATATATATAATTATATATATTACTATATAAGTATATCAGGAAGGTTTATGATCAGCACATGTTCAGTCTTACAATTTTATTGAAAATAAAAAGCATAAAAATACTGATACAAAACATGTGGTACATGAACCAGCAAAAAAACACAAAAGTGGAAAACAAGTTCCACCCAAAACACAAATACAGGGAAATACCCATCCACAAAAAGAAAATTGGACCCAAACCCCAATAATACATTCCCATCATCCCAAGTAAACATCTGAAGCCCAACCAAAAATAGGGCTAATGCCCCACTACGGCCCTCGAAGACCCCTACACAACACGAGCTACAACCCATAAAGATTGGCTTAAATACCCATTTAAGGCCTAAAAAAATTCCCGCACCAACATGGAAATTATTTTCCAACATTGCGAGTCCGCTGCTAGGCCCGTTGGCTATACAAGCCAAGAAATATGAGAGGAAGAAAAATGAAGAGAAAGAAAATTGGCACACAACACAAAGGAGCTTTCAAGCTTTGTAATTCATATATTTCCCGGACTACAATTGCCAACAATTTATAGGCATTTACAAAGTAATGAAACAGCCAAATTAAATACACACATTAATGAAATAAAACAGCCACATTAAACAGATCCATTAATGAAATAAACAACCACATTAAATGGACACATGGGGAGAAAAAGCATGGGGGGGGGACGCGTGTAATTAATACACGCTATATGGAAAAAAATAAAATGCAGGGAAAAATAAATGATGCTTGCCATGTGGGTTTTGTTTGTATTTCCAACACTCCCTTTCAAACAAAAACCGTCTTCATCCCAAGCATCATTCTGAGTTTTTTGAATGCATCTGTCGGTAATGCCTTTGTGAAAATATCAGTTACCTATTCCGTAGTATGAAAATATTCCAATTTTATTGTTTTCTGTTTCACATGATCCCTGAGAAAATGAAAATGGGTATCAATCTGTTTTCTTCTTCCATGTTGCACCAGATTTTTGGCAAGTTCAATTGTCAACTTGTTATCCACATATATCACTGTGGATCCATCCGGCGAATGCTTAATCTCCTTCAGAATATTTTTCAACCAGATTTCTTCACAAATAGTGGATGATGCCGCCACATACTCTGCTTCACATGTGGACAAAACAACCACACTATGCTTCCTTGAATTCCATGTGAAAGCAGTTGATCCAAGAAAAAATACATACCCAGTGGTGCTTTTTCTTTCATCTTGGTCACCTCCCCAGTTACTATCTGAGTATCCATACAGATTTACTTCTTCATTGTATGGATAAAAAAGTCCAAAATCCATCGTTCCTTTAACGTACCTAAGGATACGTTTTTCTGCTAGCCAATGTGACTCTTTCGGAGCTTCCATATACCTACTTAGAATCCCAACACTATAGACAATATCAGGCCTTGTGATTGTGAGATACCTCAATCTTCCAATTAGAATCTTGAACAGAGTCGAGTCAACACTTCTTCCTTCTCCATATTTTGTCAGTTTTAATCTTGTTGCTACAGGTGTGTTTACAGTATTGCAATTGGCCATCATGATTTTTTCAAGTAACTCCCTAGTATACCTCTTCTGTGATATATAGATGCTGCCATGTTGTTTCTTTACCTCTATGCCCAGAAATAATGAAATGAGACCTCCGTCGGTCATCTTGAACTCCTTGAACATGGCCTCCTTGAAATCATCGAACATCTATCTACTATCCCCTGCAAACAGCAAATCATCAACATACAATCATGTAATAAGTATATCTCCATGATCATTTTTCTTGATGTAAACTGCATGCTCATATGGACATTTGGTAAAACCATTCTCTTGAAGATAGCAATCAATGCGTGCATTCCAAGCACGAGGAGCCTACTTCAACCCATAAAGAGCTTTCTTCAGTCGATACACTTTGTCTTCCTCCCCTTGCATAACAAAGCCTTCAGGCTGGTCTACATAGACCTCTTCCTCTAGAATTCCATTCAGGAATGTAGACATCACATCTAGTTGGTAGATCATCCAACTGTGATGAACAACAAGGGAGATAATCATCCTCAAAGTATCAAAGCGAGCAACAGGAGTGAAGACTTCTTCATAGTCCACCCCATACTTCTGTTTGTACCCCTTTGCTACGATCCTTACCTTGTAGTGATCGATTTCACCACCATCATTCCACTTGATCTTGTACACCCATTTGACACCAATGGTTTTCTGGCTATTAGGAAGTGTGGTCAGCTCCCATGTGTCATTTTTCTCTATGGCACGAATTTCTTCTCTCATGATGTAACGCCCCGACCCTAGTTACCCAGAGTCGGTGCATTATTACATAACATTGGCATGATCACAAGAAAGATCAAATCTCGAAAGACCGATTGGTTTAGTAGCCTTGGAAACACCAGATATATTCATAAGTCTTACATTACATCATAAAATGAAAAACTACTACAACAACATATTGTCTCCATAAACCACACTCATATCCCCACATAATATCCCTGCAGGTCATTCATAATTTACTTCTTCACTTCCTGGGAAAAATAAAACATAGAAAAGGGGTGAGCTCAAATGCCCAGTAAGGATAACAATATACCGGAAACTTTCATAAATAAGAATAAACATTTAAGACTATGTATAACTAAAACAAAAGCCTTTTAAACTTGAACTTCAACATAGTATGACAAAAGTAAAATGAAATAATGCCATTTACTTGTTCACATGGATATTCTACTAATCGAATAATCACATGCAATATCAATAACCACTTTCATAATGTTGGAATGCATAATGCCAGACTATCATAACCACATAGCCAAGGCCTCGTGCCAAGACTACAAATAAGATTTTGCCAAGGCCTTGTGCCAAGACACTAGTTTGTCTCATGAGACCTACCGATGCATCGAGGAGCTATAGCGGGCTCCACCCGTCACATATTAAGTCCAATGCATTCCCATATGAAAAGGTTTAAACATAACATAAACATTCATATTAAAACTAGCATACGAAATGTTATAAACTATGAATGGTATAAAAATAGCACATCCACAGTCAGACATATCACAAAACCTTCAATACAATATAGAAGTTTTGTATCATAATAAATCAACTTCAAATAAGTGTAAAATCCATCAAAGGATGTTGACATAGATGAAATCAAAACACTTTTTAGAGAAATATCTCTTTCTATTTTTGAAATCATTTAAGAGCCATATAAAATAAAACATTTTCTTGAAAATATTCTTATAATCTTGTAAGGAAAGCTTTGAATATTTTATAACGACGGAAAATAACCACACCCGCCGTATAAGTTAAAAAAAACATTCTTACCTTAATTCTGTCGAAAAGGTTAAAAAGGACCTTGTTTTGAAAACGACAGAAAGATTCCTCTTATAAAAAGTAAAACAAGGGTATTAATGACTTTAACCCATATTCTTGTAAAAATGTTTTGAAATACATTTTGAAGAAACATGGATGTGGATGATAACGAGATCCCAGTAGATTATTACGTATAAACAACCTCGGATAATGAAGAGATTGTGAAATAACCCTTACCTTGTACTTTTCCTTGGTTGGGGTAGGTTAACCTCCTGTATAATGGTGAAATAATTGTTATTAAATTATACAGGAATCATATACATTAATATTATATCATATATGATCTTTTAATATTGATTTGATAATAATATCTTAGTATTATCGTTGTTTCGGGTGTTAACTTGTTTTCTTTTATATGTTTTGTTACGTAAGACATGTTTATAAAGGATAGGTTGTATATTATTCATATCCAGAATGATATCAAGTCCTTAAAAATTATTTTTTTAAATCATCAAATGATAATTATACTTGAATGGATACGATGGAGAATGAATCTCATCGCGTTCGTGGAGACGGTAGTCCGTACGTACGCACGAGCGACAATATCATTCTTTTAAAATAATATATAAATGGATGGTATATCATATATACAGAATCATTAACATGTTATATTTATTATTTAAATGAGTTACATATCATTATTATACCCATCCAAATAATAATATATTGAATAACAATTACACCACGATGTGGAGACGGTAAGCCGTACGTACGCACGTATGGTGACATGTTATTCAAAGGGTGGATAGAATACTGAATATGGTTGTACCATATTTATAATAACATCACAGTATATATATGATACTGGAGTCATTATTTTAGAATGGTAACAACAAAGGAAGAAGAAGTGGAAGAAGAAATGAACTTGGAAAAGGGCGGTGAAATCATTACCTCTTCTTCGGGTTCTTCCTTTTGATTTGATCAAAAGGGCTCCTTAGGTTGTCTTTATGATCAAACTAAGGCCTATAGGTTGTAGTGAGGGAAGTTGGGAGAGTATTTGGGCAGAGTTTGACCGAACCAAAAGGCTTTGAAGGTGTGAAGAAATGAGAAGGAGGAGTGCCCTTTTATAAGAGGGGTGAGGGGCACCTTTGGAAAAGCTAGAGATATTAGTTTATAATAAATTCATATTCGGTTTCCAATGGCTCCAAAGTTGACTATTCAAAGTTTAAGGTGGGGATGGGTCGAAAAAAACTCAACCAATAGAATTTAGACAGGTTTGGGTACTTATATTAACCTTATCTTTAAGTATTAACTCTAAGTTAATTAGTTTCACTTTTACAATGTCTCTTTGTATTTTTATATAATATGGTTAATAAACTTACTATATACATCCAAGCGACCCCCAAGTGGTCCATTAATGATGAAAATATCATGATGTAAGTCTCTTGGCCGAACATTAGATTTTTAGGAATTTAATATCAATTAATAATATAATATTTGTTTTAAGAACTCTTTTATGTCAATTTTGACACTATTCAATAGTTGATTTTTTTGAAACTCATAACAGATTGATTACTTCGAAAAAAGTAAATAAAATCAATACTAATATATAATATTATCTTATAAAATTAGTTTAATTCATTAAAAGTTTCATATTATATTTATTTGGGTATTTATAATATCAATTAATTTAATTTTTCATTATTTTAGTAATTACTGCATCATCATTGTGTCATAAATAAAATAAATTATTTAATGTCTAAAAATTATAAATAAAATATCATTATGTAGGAACTCTTTTTATCTTTCTAATTAATATTTATAATCTAAAATCCAACATATATAACCCTATGTAATAATTGTTTTTCTAAAAGATATATGCTTGTGTCATTTTTGTATTCATTTGAACTTAATTAAAATAAAGTGTCCCTATCACCTACAAGTGGCACCATGGGGTCCCCAAATCGACCCAAAGATGCCTATGGTCGAACATGTATCAACCAATAAGGATAGAACACGTTTTAAGGTAATTTAGTATTATTATAATATTATTTTTTAACCCTTATTTACCAGATTTACCCTTAACCATGGTAAATAAAATATTTACCACCGTAATTATTCAAAATGTCTAAAAATAAAAGTTACCTATTTACACAATTTGGAAATCCTGATTCCAAATATGGAATCCATTTTTCTAAATTCAAAACATAGAAGTGGCATAAATTAATTTAAAATTAATTCCCGCTGTCAAAACAAAAAGCGTGTTTTTAAGAGATAATAACTATCAAAAGATTGACACTTGTTTATGTTCGGTTTAATTGTAAAATTATGTCCAATGACCAACATTATATTAAATGGTAAAAATATATTCTAAATATACTTTAAAACCACTCAAATTCATAATTTATCACTATTAATTATTTTGATTAAAAAAGTTGTTTTTAATTAAAATTTAGTAATTTTCACTATTCATCAAAATATGAAAGTTATCCGAAAAGTACCAAAATTTCATCTTAGGATAAATTAGATATTCCGAATCCAAAAATTAAGTCCATTTTGAAATATAAGATATATATATATAATTTCAAAAAGTAGGTATTACTATTCATAACGGATAGTTTGATTGGTTGTTAGAACTCGGTGTTGCGTACAACACACGCTATCACATTATTCAAAGAGAAGCGTACCGTAAAAGCTTAGGGTGTTACATTCTCCCCTCCTTCAAATAATTTCATCCTAGAAATTTCTAGAATACTACCGCATGAAAAGACTCGGGTGGTTCTTCATCATAAGTTCCTCGGGTTCCCACGTTGCCTCTTCCATCTTATGGTTTCTCCACAAAACTTTTACCAGACGCGTCGTCTGGTTTCTCAGCACTTGTTCTCTCGTATCAAGAATCCTGGCGGGCTCTTCGCAATAAGACAGATCGGGTTCCAGTTCTAATTCCTCGTAGGTGAGTACATGCGTTGGGTCAGGCATGTATTTCCTCAACAGAGATACGTGGAACACATCGTGAACTTTGGAGATACTTGGCGGCATTGCCAATCGGTAAGCTACAGCCCCAATTCGTTCTAGAATTTCGAAAGGTCCGATGTACCTGGGACTCAATTTACCTTTCTTACCAAAATGTATGACTCCCTTCCATGGACATACCTTCAGGAAAACATGATCACTGACTTGAAATTCCAAATCCTTCCTTCGATTATCGGCATAGCTCTTCTGCCTACTTTGAGCTGCTTTGATGTGATTTTGGATTACCTTTACCTTTTCCACCGTTTCCTCCACCAGTTCTGGGCCTACAAGTTTTCTTTCACCAACGTCATCCCAACAGGTTGGTGTAAGACATCTCTTTCCGTATAATGCTTCATATGGTGCCATCTGAATACTCGAATGGAAGCTATTGTTATAGGAAAATTATACCAGTGGTAAATATTGATCCCACATACCCTGAAAGTCAAGTGAGCAAGATCTCAACATGTCTTCTAAGGTCTGAATAGTCCGTTCTGATTGTCCATCTGTCTGAGGGTGGTAAGCAGTGCTCAAATGAAGTTCAGTATCCAGGGATTTCTGAAGACTTTTCCAAAATCTTGAAGTAAAACGGGGATCACGATCAGAAACAATCGATAGGGGTACTCCATGAAGTCTCACAACTTCATTAATATATAGTCTTGCTAGACGTTCCAGGGGTAGATCTTCTCTTATAGCAAGAAAATGTGCTGACTTGGTAAGACGATCAACAATAACCCATATTGCATCATTCCTTCTAGGAGTCTTTGGTATCCCCATGACAAAGTCCACCGTAATATTGTCCCATTTCCACTCCGGTATGGGAAGAGGTTGCATGACTCCTCCAGGCTGTTGCCTTCCAGCTTTCACTTGTTGACAAACCATACATCTTGACACAAAATCAGCAATCTCCCTCTTCATGTTGTCCCACCAAAAATGTTCCTTCAAATCTCTATACATTTTCGTGCTCCCAGGGTGTATAGAGAAATTGGAACTATGAGCATCATCCAGCAATTCCCTTTTTAGATCAGGTAAATCGGGAACACAAAGTCTCTTCCCGAATTTCAAAATTCCATCTTCATACACAAAGTCTCTCAATCTCCAATCATTCACAGCTTTAATCTTCTTTTGAAATTCTTCATCATCGGTTTGAGAACTCTTAATCCTTTCTAGTAAAGATGGTTTGGCAACCATTTGAAAAAGTATTGATGTTTCACCTTCCCTGGTTATTCCCATGACCATCTTCACTAGATCCATGAAAATTGAATCCCTTTCAATTCTCATATTGTTCAAAATTCCATGGTCTTTTCTACTCAAAGCATCTTCCACCTTGTTTGCTTTCCCCGGGTGGTAGTGTATCGTGCAATCATAATCCTTGAGTAATTCAAGCCATCTCCTTTGCCTCATGTTGAGTTCTTTTTGTGAGAAAATATACTTCAAACTCTTGTGATCAGTATAAATCTCACATTTTTCACCATAGAGGTAGTGCCTCCATATCTTCAAAGCAAAGATCACAGCTGCTAACTCGAGATCATGAGTAGGATAGTTTTGTTCATGAATTTTCAACTATCGTGATGCATAGGCAATAACTCTATCATTCTGCATAAGGACACAACCAAGTCCTTTCTTTGATGCATCACTATAAATAACAAACCCATCATTCCCCGATGGTAGAGTCAATATAGGAGCATTGACTAATCTTCTCTTTGGTTCTTCGAAACATTCTTCACACTCTTTTGTCCAAACAAATTTAACCCCTTTACGCGTGATATTTGTTAATGGGTTAGCCAATCAGGCAAAATTTTGGATGAAACGTTGATAATAACATGCCAAACCAATAAAACTACGTACCTCAGTTATACTCGTAGGTGCTGGCCATTCTTGGATTGCCTTGGTCTTAGAAGGATCAACAGAGATTCCATCTTTAGAGACAATATGGCCAAGAAAAGAAATCTCCTGAAGCCAGAATTCACACTTGCTAAACTTCCCATATAATTCATGCCTCCTCAGAGTCTTCAAGATAATGCGCAAGTGATTTTCATGATCTTCGTAGGTTTTGGAGTATACCAAGATATCATCAATAAATACCACCACAAATTCATCGAGATACTCCTCGAAAACTCTATTCATCAGATCCATGAATACAGAGGGTGCATTAGTCAATCCAAACGGCATTACGGTAAACTCGTAATGCCCGTACCTAGTTCGAAATGCTGTCTTCGGAATGTCTTCCTTCTTCACACACAACTGATGGTATCCAGATCAAAGGTCAATCTTTGAAAATTATTGAGCTCCATGTAGTTGGTCAAATAAATCATCAATACGAGGTAGGGGATACTTGTTATTTATCGTTATAGCATTGATCTCCCTGTAGTCGATACATAACCTCATCGATCCATCTTTCTTTTTAACAAAAAGAACAGGGGCTCCCCATGGAGAAACTCTAGGACGAATAAATCCCTTATTACTCAATTCCTCTAGTTGTTTCTTTAGTTCAACTAATTCTACAATGGCCATTCTATAAGGGGTCTTTGATATAGGCCTTGATCCAGGAATCAAATCAATGGAAAACTCAACTTCTCGTTCTGGAGGATGTCCAGGTAAATCTTCCGGAAATACATCTACAAATTCTTTCACAACAGGTACATCCTCTATTTGAACATTCCTTTCCTCACCGACAGTTATTTCATTCTATTCCTCCCCAATAATTGAATTAAGTTGAGCTACTGGGGGTGGATCTAAATAAGAATTAGGTGGTGACGATTTTGCTCTAAAGATAAGGTGTTCGTTATCATTATCATCAAGAATCGTAACCTCTTTCTTCTTATAATAAATCTTAGCATCATAGTCCAAAAGCCAGTCCATACCGAGGATTATATCAAACTCAATCATAGGTATGACGATGAGATCAGCAGATAACGAACATTTATGTGCTCTAATGGGGACTGATTCACAAAACTTTGTTGCAATGATACTTCCCTTAGGAGTTTTAACTGACAAATCCCTTATTAAATCAAATTGGAAATATCTAATTTTCTTAGAAAACTGGGAAGATATGAAATAATGCGATGATCCAGAATCAAATAATGCATTTGCTAAACTTGAGGAAACCATTAAATTACCTGCCACCATGTCTTTCGGAGCTTCTA
Organism: Viscum album; assembly: GCA_963277665.1. NCBI lineage: Eukaryota > Viridiplantae > Streptophyta > Magnoliopsida > Santalales > Viscaceae > Viscum > Viscum album. Next base: position 1,109,834,102 of record OY728128.1, on the reverse strand, counting down.
CCTCAGCAGTAGTGATAGCATAAGCCTGGCCTTGATCCCTTGGCCTTTTCTGAGGTAATTTCTCTTGATGCTTAGGACATTCATTTGCATAATGTCCCATCTCCCTGCAATTGTATCACTGAACGTTGGTGGCTTCCTTCTTCCCTTTACAATCACGAGATTGGTGGCCTTTTTCACCACACTTGTAACAGACTCCCATTCCCTTCAAGCAAGTACCGGGGTGTTTCTTCCCACATTTACCACAGGATGGATATTCAACCTTTCCTTTCTTCCCCTTATTTCCATTCCCAGATTGATCAGCAGGACTCTTCTTCTCTTGCTTTGCTTTAAAGTCATAAGACTTAGAGAATTCCTTTTCGGTCTTGATAGCACATGAGACAATGTCTTCGTACGATGAAAAGGATTGTGAGACTAATGCTCGACAGAGAAATGGTTTTAACCCATCAAAGAAACGATCAATCTTACTTCTTGGGTTACCTATATAATCACCAGCATACCTTGCTAACCTTGTAAAGTTAGCCTCATACTTTGTGACATTCTCATCCTCCTTCTGTCTCAGACTTAGAAATTGTCTTTCCATATCTGCTCGATGGTCGCGAGGAAAGTATTTTTCTAAAAACAGATCTTTGAACTCCCTCCATTCCATATTTTATACTTCATCATCTTCCTTCATATTTTGAATTAATGACCACCATTGATCAGCATCTCCAGTGAGGCAGTAAACTTCCATGATAACTTTTTCCCTTTCACTGCTCCCCAAAGCCTGAAATATTTTCTCTAGGGAATTTATCCATTGCTCAGCTACTAAGGGATTTTTACTCCCATTGAACGTTGGTGGTTGTTGCCTCATGAATCGATCTGACATTGATCCTCCACACTGTGGATCAGGGTGCTCCATACGGGTAAGGTTATTATTCATAACCTGAGTAAGTTGTCCCAGTATGGTAATTAACTGATCGGCACCGGTTGCATCACCAGCTCCACTATAATTATCTTGAGCAGGAGGACAATCCCTACATGTAGTGCGTGCATTGATACGGTTTCCATTTCTTCCACTAGGCGCCATTTCTAAACAATGGCATAAACTAGATCAGTTTATGAATCAAAATACATAATCCCATACTTATAAAACACTTAACATAAATTGAACTATTTATGGATATAATCCATAATCATAAAAATGTTTTCTTTGAGTAAGTATATACTCATAAACCCTTCATAATGATTTGTAAAGAAAATGAGAGTTATCCTAAGCATATTCCCCGGGAGTGTCGTAACCAATAGTGCAGCAAGGCCCGTTGTCGTGCACCAGTTCCCGTTCGAGTATAGCTCAAAGCGGTGTTTTCGGGTTTTACCCCTAGGTACATCTGTGCTAGAGCCGCCTCTACCTGCTCGTATCCAGACAAGGATGTATTGCTTGGAAAACTCACAAAATCTCTACAATACTAAAATTCTAGTAATTTCTTCTATACTAATCCTCGAAGTTCATCTTAGGTCTACGTGCTCTAATCAGAGTTTATCTAAATCTAGCTTCCAAGATTTGTACTAAACTTCCTCTGATACCAACTGTAGCGGTCTGGAATTACTTCCAGTGGACTATAATTGATACCTATCAGGGCACTCCATGGGTGGCTACACCCCCTGGGTGGGACACACCACCATCCCCAGTGGCAGCCATTTCCTCATGAAGCCCTTGGGCGGAGAGCCATGCTTCGTCCAACGCTCACAGGTGAGAGTTCCCAAGGATCAGATACATTCCTACCTCCTTTTCCTCTGATACCAACTGTAACGCCCCGACCCTAGTTACCCAGAGTCGGTGCATTATTACATAACATTGGCATGATCACAAGAAAGATCAAATCTCGAAAGACCGATTGGTTTATTAGCCTTGGAAACACTAGATATATTCATAAGTATTACATTACATCATAAAATGAAAAACTACTACAACAACATATTGTCTCCATAAACCACACTCATATCCCCACATAATATCCCTGTAGGTCATTTATAATTTACTTCTTCACTTCCTGGGAAAAATAAAACATAGAAAAGGGGTGAGCTCAAATGCCCAGTAAGGATAACAATATACTGGAAACTTTCATAAATAAGAATAAACATTTAAGGCTATGTATAACTAAAACAAAAGCCTTTTAAACTTGAACTTCAACATAGTATGGAAAAAGTAAAATGAAATAATGCCATTTACTTGTTCACATTGATATTCTACTAATCGAATAATGACATGCAATATCAATAACCACTTTCATAATGTTGGAATGCATAATGCCAGACTATCATAACCACATATCCAAGGCCTCGTGCCAAGACTACAAATAAGATTTTTCCAAGGCCTTGTGCCAAGACACTAGTTTGTCTCATGAGACTGACCGATGCATCGAGGAGCTATAGCGGGCTCCACCCGTCACATATTAAGTCCAATGCATTCCCATATGAAAAGGTTTAAACATAACATAAACATTCGTATTAAAACTAGCATACGAAATGTTATAAACTATGAATGGTATAAAAATAGCACATACACAGTCAAACATATCACAAAACCTTCAATACAATATAGAAGTTTTGTATCATAATAAATCAACTTCAAATAAGCGTAAAATCCATCAAAGGATGTTGACATAGATGAAATCAAAACACTTTTTAGAGAAATATCTCTTTCTATTTTTGAAATCATTTAAGAGCCATATAAAATAAAACATTTTCTTGAAAATATTCTTATAATCTTGTAAGGAAAGCTTTGAATATTTTATAACGGCGGAAAATAACCGCACCCGCCGTATAAGTTAAAAAAAACATTCTTACCTTAATTCTGTCGAAAAGGTTAAAAAGGACCTTGTTTTGAAAACGACAGAAAGATTCCTCTTATAAAAAGTAAAACAAGGGTATAAATGACTTTAACCCATATTCTTGTAAAAATGTTTTGAAATACATTTTGAAGAAACATGGATGTGGATGATAACGAGATCCCAGTAGATTATTACGTATAAACAACCTCGGATAATGAAGAGATTGTGAAATAACCCTTACCTTGTACTTTTCCTTGGTTGGGGTAGGTTAACCTCCTGTATAATGGTGAAATAATTGTTATTAAATTATACAGGAAACATATACATTAATATCATATCATATATGATCTTTTAATATTGATTTGATAATAATATCTTAGTATTATCATTGTTTCAGGTGTTAACTTACTTGTTTTCTTTTATATTTTTTGTTACGTAAGACATGTTTATAAAGGATAGGTTGTATATTATTCATATCCAGAATGATATCAAGTCCTTAAACATTATTTTTTAAATCATCAAATGATAATTATACTTGAATGGATACGATGGAGAATGAATCTCATCGTGTTCGTGGAGACGGTAGTCCGTACGTACGCACGAGCGACAATATCATTCTTTTAAAATAATATATAAATGGATGGTATATCATATATACAGAATCATTAACATGTTATATTTATTATTTACATGAGTTACATATCATTATTATACCCATCCAAATAATAATATATTGAATAACAATTACACCACGACGTGGAGACGGTAAGCCGTACGTACGCACGTATGGTGACATGTTATTCAAAGGGTGGATAGAATACTGAATATGGTTGTACCATATTTATAATAACATCATAGTATATATATGATACTGGAGTCATTATTTTATAATGGTAACAACAAAGGAAGAAGAAGTGGAAGAAGAAATGAACTTGGAAAAGGGTGGTGAAATCATTACCTCTTCTTCGGGTTCTTCCTTTTGATTTGATCAAAATGGCTCCTTAGGTTGTCTTTATAATAAAAATAAGGCCTATAGGTTGTAGTGAGGGAATTTGGGAGGGTATTGGGGCAGATTTTGGCCGAACCAAAAGGCTTTGAAGCTGTGAAGAAATGAGAAGGAGGAGTGCCCTTTTATAAGAGGGGTGAGGGGCACCTTTGGAAAAGCTAGAGATATTAGTTTATAATAAATTCATATTCGGTTTCCAATGGATCCAAAGTTGAATATTCAAAGGTTAAGGTGGGGATGGGTCAAAAACAACTCAACCAATAGAATTTAGACAGGTTTGGGTACTTATATTAACCTTATCTTTAAGTATTAACTCTAAGTTAATTAGTTTCACTTTTACAATGTCTCTTTGTATTTTTATATAATATGGTTAATAAACATACTATATACATCCAAGAGACCCCCAAGTGGTCCATTAATGATGAAAATATCATGATATAAGTCTCTTGGCCGAACATAAGATTTTTAGGAATTTAATATCAATTAATAATATAATATTTTTTTTAAGAACTCTTTTATGTCAATTTTGACACTATTCAATAGTTGATTTTTTTGAAACTCATAACAGATTTATTAATTCGAAAAAAGTAAATTAAATAAATCCTAATATAGCATATTATCCTAGAAAATTATTTTAATTCATTAAAAGTTTCATATTATATTTATTTGGGTATTTACAATATCAATTAATTTAATTTTTCACTATTTTAGTAATTACTGCATCATCATTGTGTCATAAATAAAATAAATTATTTAATGTATAAAAATTATAAATAAAATATAATTATGTATAAAATCTTTTTATCTTTCTAATTAATATTTATAATCTAAAATCCAACATATATAACCCTATGTAATAATTGTTTTTCTAAAAGATATATGCTTGTGTCATTTTTGTATTCATTTTAACTTAATTAAAATAAAGTGTCCCTATCACCTACAAGTGGCACCATGGGGTCCCCAAATAGACCCAAAGATGACTATAGTCGAACATATATCAACAAATAAGGCTAGGACACGTTTTAGGGTAATTTAGTATTATTATAATATTATTTTTTAACCCTTATTTAACAGATTTACCCTTAACCATGGTAAATAAAATATTTACCACAGTAATTATTCAAAATGTCTAAAAATAAAAGTTACCTATTTACACAATTTGGACATACTAATTCCAAATATGGAATCCATTTTTCTATATTCAAAACACAAAAGTGGCAGAAATTAATTTAAAATTAATTCCCGCTGTCAAAACAAAAAGCGTGTTTTTAAGAGATAATAACTATCAAAATATTGACACTTGTTTATGTTCGGTTTAATTGTAAAATTATGTCCAATGAGCAACATTATATTAAATGGTAAAAATATATTCTAAATATACTTTAAAACCACTCAAATTCATAATTTATCACTATTAATTATTTTGATTAAAAAAGTTGTTTTTAATTAAAATTTAGTAATTTTCACTATTCATCAAAATATGAAAGTTATCCGAAAAGTACCAAAATTTCATCTTAGGCTAAATTAGATATTCCGAATCCAAAAATTAAATCCATTTTGAAATATAAGATATATATATAATTTCAAAAAGTAGGTATTATTATTCATAATGGCTAGTTTGATTGGTTGTTAGAACTCGGTGTTGCGTACAACACACGCTATCGCATTATTCAAAGAGAATCGTACCGTAGAAGCTTGGGGTGTTACACATGACCATTCTCCAACATTCTTCTCTCGTGGATTCCTAAAACTTCAGAGGCTTATGATCTACATACAGACAAAAAATATTTACCTCTTCGGTTTGCTCATAAATGTATCTTAAGATTTTCATTTTTATGGGCGCCATGGGTGAGGATGAGCTTGCAAAATTTTGACTTGATGGAGTTCTTTCAGGAGTGATGGAAAGTCCTCCTGGACTCCTGTACACTAACGATGTGCCTGAGGAAGGTGTTGCTGATGTTTGCTCCTGATGATCATGCCTTTCTTCAGGATCTTCTGTTTCAACTGGAATCTTTTTCTTTGGCTCTTCATCATTCCATTTCCGAGATTCTTCCTCGCTAAAGGCCACATATATACTCACCACTAATTTATTGGTTAGTGTATTGTAGAGCTTATAGGATTTAGACTCTTCACTGTAGCCGATAAAGATGCACTTTTCACCACGATCATCAAGTTTACTTTTTCTCACTTCTGGAACTTGCGTGTAGGCAACACGCCAGAATATTCTTAGGTGTGCTATGCTCGGTTTGTAGCCACTCCATTCCTCTTGTTGTGTCAAGTTTCTGACGCTCTTGGTTGGGCACTGATTGAGCAGATAGGAAGTACATGCCACTGCTTCTACCCAAAAGTTCTTTGGAAAGCCTTTCTCCTTCAACATGGTCCTATTCATGTTGAGGATGGGGCGGTTCTTCCTTTTTGCAATGCCATTATGTTGTGGGGTATAGGTAGCAGTATATTATTGCTTGATTCCTTGTTCCCTGCAAAAATATTAAAATGCATTTGAAGTGTATTCTCCACCTCTGTCAGATCTGAGAACTTTGATTCTATAACCACTTTCAGCTTCAACACGAGCTTTAAAAATTTTTAAAGATCAGAAATGCAAAAGATTTTTATTTGATGCAATACACCCAGAGTTTCCTTCTAAAATCATAAATGATGGTAATAAAATACCTATTACCTCTAAGTGAGGGTGTTTCAAGTGCTCTTCGTATATTAGTGTGAACTAACTGAAGTGGTTCATTTTCTCTTCAAGACACTCCACTTGGGAGGGAGTTCCTTTGTTGCTTGCCGAGTGTACACACCTCACACACATGATTTGGAAATTCAATCGCCGACAATCCCCGCACCATGCTTGATGAGGATAGAAGTTTAAGGCCACTAAAATGCAGATGTCCAAAGCATAGATGCCATCTCCATGAATCATTCTTCATGATTCCTAAGAAACACTCCTTAGTATTTGTGTTGATACACAGTGGAAACATGTGATTATTCGCCATTTGGACTTGAGCAACAAGTCTCCTGTGAGAATACCTTATAGAAAAAGAAGAATTAACCATTTTTATAACATACCCCTTCTCAAGGAGTTGGCCGAGACTAATGATATTGTTTTTCATGTTTGGTACATAATACACATTAGAGATGTAATTTGGCTCACTATTCTTCTGATAAATTTTGATTTTACCTTTTCTAATAATGGGTACCTTTGATGAGTCACCAAATCTCACATCACCACAAACTTCTTCTATGAGTTCCTCGAACAATTCTTTGTTATCACTCATGTGGTTTCTTGCACCCATGCTGAGATACCACACATTAGGGTGTTCACATGCCTTGTGCGAGGAGGATTGTGGTACCTTCTTCTTCATGATGAGATGATTTAGCATAGTTGGATCGTTCATCATGATCCAATTTTCTCCAACAATTAGAGGCATAATGGCCAAATTTCTTATAGTTGTGGCATTGAATGTTCTTTGTGTTTCCATGACCACACATGAATCAACCTCCAACATTCCCTCTTCCACAAAAGCTGGTAGAATTTTGTTTCTTTTGTTGATGTCTTGGATAATATCCTTACTCTCTTCCTCTTTCATGATGACTGACTCGTTGCGTGTGGCCATTCTATTTTTCTTGTAGATTCAAATTGGACTCTAAGGTATGCTCTATTGTTGAACTAACATTCTTTTATATCTGTTTCTCATGCACTTGCAATGACCCCATCAGTTCTTCAATTAACAGTTTCTACAAATATTTTGATTCTTCGATTGCCACAACCACATGCTCAAACTTCGTTGTGAGAGATCAAAGTTATTTTTCAATAACTCGAATTTCCTATACTTTTTCACCATTCCTTTTCAAATTGTTAACAATATAAATTAATCTTGGGAAATAATCGGAGATACTCTCACCTTCTTTTATGTGCGCCGCTTCAAACTCCACTCTTAATGTTTGAAGACGTACCTGCTTCACTTGATCAACACCTTTGAATATGGTGGTAAGGGTTTCCCAAGCTTTCTTTCTTGACATTGCTTCAACTATCTTTTCAAACGTTGATTCATCCAACCCTTGATAGAGTGGAAATAATGCCTTGTTGTCTTTATTTATTTGATTTTTGAGGCCCGTCTTTTCTTTATTTGTGAAGGCGGCTTCTTCCTCCGTAGAGGGTACAATATACCCGTCGGTGACGATCTCCCATATTTCTTGTGACCCAAATAACTCCTTCATTTGGATGCACCACCATTCGTAGTTGTCCTTAGACAGCTTTGAAACTTGCGGCTGGATTGCAGCCATCTTAAAAAATTGTAGGATCTTGGTAACCTGCTCTGATACCAGTTTGTTGGCTATAAAAGCCGAGAAATATGAGAGGAAGAAAAATGAAGAGGAAGAAAATTGTCACACAAAACAAAAAAGATTTCAAGATTTGTATTTCGTATATTTTCCAGACTACATTTTCCAACAATTTATAGGAATTTACAAAGGAATGAAACAGCCAAATTAAATGCACACATTAATGAAATAAAACAGCCACATTAAATAGACCCATTAATGAAATAAACAACCACATTAAATGGACATGTGGGGAGAAAAAATGCAGGGGGAAACGTGTGTAATTAATACACGCTTTATGAAAAAAACGTGGGGAAAAATAAATGTTGCTTTCCACATGGGTTTTGTTTGTATTTCCAACAAGGCCATGACCAGCTCTCATCTCGAGGTCTTCTCCTGTCTTCCCAAAGTTTTCCCCCATCCACCACCTGAGGAAATCTCCACAAATCTAAAGTCATCACTAGCATGAACCCCACTCCTGACGTAGTCAACACCAGCTCCCAAGCCACAATCATTTCCATCACGTGGGGTTCTCAACAGAACACCTAAAGATCCATCGCAGCCTGTCATTGGTCGCCTTCATAACCATAGAGCCACCAGGCCGCATGTTGCTGGTGATACGCCCGCCATAGTCCCATCACCTCTGCACCATTGGGTGGGTCTGCTGACATCACCATCATAACACATCACCTGAGGTCATCCCCACATTATGAGTCCAGTCATCACATGTGTTCCTGGCCAAAGCGTCGAAAACATGTGAAACCCCATCCCCACCACTGGGCGAGGCAAGACCATTGCCGACCTGAGTAGTCGTTATGTTTCTTCCATTGATGAAGCCTTCACTGTGGTCGAGCATCGTCACCACCCCCTGATCTCAAAGGGATAGTGCATCACCAACCGCATAACATGTTGGTGCTGAATCACATCTGGACCGCTACCTGAGAAACCCCAATCCCTCTACGTGGAAGGAGAGAAAGTTTTTCCACCATTGGGAAACAAAAGCTTCCCATATATGTCCTCTGAGTTTATATATTTAGACAATGATATAATATCGTTGTTATCCAGACTGTGCACACCACTGCATATTGTAAACATCTCAAAATGTCCAAACAATTTCATCGTCAAGTCTTGGTCTTGGGAGCACCAGATCATCGAATCAATCCCCACATTAAAGAGAGAGAACCCCTCCATTAATGAGCGAGAACCTATCCATCATCGGATATATAAGTATATATAATTATAAATATAATAAATATATCTATTATTTAAATAACATTACTATAATTTTTTAATTATTTAAATATAAATTAATTAATTTATAATTATAATTATAATTAAATATATTTATATATTTATATATTTATATCTATTTATATAATTATATATATATAATAAATATATTTAGTATTTAAATATAATTACAATAATTTTATAATTATATATATAGCAGTTGGGGGCTTACCCAAGCGGTAAAGACTCTCCGTAATCCTACATCCGACTCGGGTTCAATTTCGGGTGGGAGCGAATTTCTCAAAGCATGCAGTGATGCAGACATGATGCAGGCATGATGCTACACTGGGACTTCAGGTGACTTTTTGAGCCTTTGGTCCATGTAATGGAATTCTTGCCCGCTGGCCTTTCGGGACATGTACTGAATAAATAAGGCTTGATGGGTGGGCTATCCCTTAGTGGGCTATGACATGCCTTTCCGACCTGTGTGTGTGTGTGTTTAATGTAATTGTACCCCCAAACACCTAATATATATATATATATATATATTTATAATTTTATAAATACTTTTTTAAAACATTATATATATTTATAATTTTATAATTAACTAAGTACATGCCATACAGATACACATGGACACGTGTTATATATATATATATGTACATCATATGTACACGTTCATATATATATATATATATCAGTATATCATATTTATATTAATTATATGTGTGCGGATCCTGCCATCCAAGTGGTATTTGACCGACAACACTGGTGATGAGGGTGTCCCGGCCGACGACAACGAGGAATTGCAGGGTCGGCTAGCAGAAATTGTGACGTCGGCGTGTTGTCGATTGCCCGCAGCATGTGGCGGTTCCTCTGGTAGGACAAGATCCTTCAAGGGTCGTGATATGGTGGATGGTGTGGCTGGTGTTAGTTGACACCAGCCGGAGGATGAGCCCCCGCTCGACGGTGGGGGTGATGGGTGGGGTAGCATACTCACTATATATATATATAATATAATACAAATAAAGAGGAAGCTAGTATAGTCTATACCTTGGGAGGGGATATGGATTGGAATATGACATTGTCTTGGGTTTTGTGTATGTGTGTTTACTTGTAATTGTACTCCCAATCGCCTACTATATATATATATATATTAGTAAATAAATATATATAATTATAAATATAATAAATATAGTTATTATTTAAATATATTTATTATAATTTTATAATTTTTCAAATATATATATATATTTATTTATAATTTTATAAATACTTTTTTAAATATTATATATATTTATAATTTTATAATTAACTAAGTACATGGCATATATATAGACATGGACTCGTGTTATATATATATATATATATATGTACATCTGATGTATGCATGCATATTTATGTACACACACACACAAGCATACATCTTTATATACACATACGCAAAACAAACACACACAAAGCATAATGCATACACATATATGCACATAAACATTGATATAAATATATAAGTTCAAATATCACACACACACACATATATATATATATACATCAATATATTATATTTATATTAATTATATGAATGCATTCTATAATTAATGTATATAAATAAACTATTAAGCATTTTGACTAATATAAATTTTATAATTTTTAGATATAAAATTATGAAAATAAGATTCATTTTTATTAAAAGTTATATAAATCAAACTTATATATTATATTTACATATATATACTTACTATAATATAAATATTATTTAAATAAATAAATATATAATTATAATTATAAATAAATATATTTATAAATATTTATATATAATTATAAATATATAAATATATTATAAATATATAAATATATTATAAATATATAAATATATTATAAATATATAAATATATTATAAATATATAAATATATTATAAATAATTATAAATAATTATAAAATTGTAATAAATTTATAATTATGTATATTCATATAATTATATGTATATATATATATATTAATATATAAGTATATCTAACTATAAATATAATAAATATATTTATTATTTAAATATATTTATTATAATTTTATAATTGTTTAAATAAATAAATATATACCTATAATTTTATTATTTAAATATATTTATTTATTTATCTAAAGTCTTAAATTAATATAAATTAATTTTAATGGAAAGATGTCTCCAAATTGATATATTTTGAAGATAAGATGAGTATGAGTCAATCACTACAAAAAATAGGTCTTAGCGGCAGTTTATTAGAGGCAGTTTTAATAACAGCTACTAAATAAATCGCATTTAAAAAAAATTATAATTATAAGGACCCGACCTTAAAACATTACATAATCATGAATTAAATGAATAATTCACATAGAGGATCTTTTCAAGTTTAGAGTTTTAGAGAATTAGGACACAACTATTACATCTCAGTGATTACAAAGTAGACACGTCTACGCAGTTTCCATTGTTTTCACGAAATAAAAACTCTTGAACAAAAGAGTCATATCTAGTTCCATGTTTTAGACAACATGACATTTCCTTGATCCCATCCTTGACCCTATTCCACTTTATGTCCTATGAAACACATTTCAAAAACTTGGGATGAGCATAAAAAGTTGAGTAAGGGATAAAAAAAGAAAGAAAACATTAGATCATCAATATATACATAACATAAGCTTTTTAACATATCTTATTAAATCATAATATTTGAGAAATATACATAGAAATCATAAAAGAAAAAGGTAACTTGAGGCATTCATAACATTATTACGTAGGGAGTAACCCACATGGTTACGTTTGGAATACCCATCACAGTATATTCCCGAAATCTTTTTAGAGAAACCTTAGCGTTTAACTCCTTCGTGTTACCCAATACATTGGAGAGCTATCTCGGGATCACCCACCCTTAGTTTATCATGGAACTGCCCGACTTCATAAACAATGCCCAAGAACCATAACATAATCGTATCACATAAAACATGCATAAAGGAAAAATAACATTTCCACACTTCAATCACAAGATATCAATACAACACATTGATATAATCAAAAAACTATCAAAACCATTTTTAATACCAAAATAAAAGTAAAACATGGTATTTATTTTTATTATAAAAAAGTTATGGATTGTAGAGGAATCTGAAACTCAAATAATGGTCACGATGGTGGAGAAGTTGTTGTCGCCGCATATGTAAGACAAAAACATTCCTTTTGTCGTTTAGTAAAATGATTTGTGTAAAAAGATTACTTTTGAATGAAATTAAAATTCAAAAGGGTTTTATAAATCATATAAAATAAAGTCATGTAGAAATCAAAATATGCCTCAATGAAAGGAGATTGAGACGATGTCCCGTACAAAGATGGTATCCTTAGATTAAGGATAAATCAATTACATAATTATGTGTGACAAATATAAATACACTCAATATAAATGGATAATAAGTGTAAAACAATCATAGTTCATCCAAAGATATTCATAGCATGACATAATCAAGAAGTAGAGGTTTAACCCAAAGAATTGAAATTGGGTTAAGAAGTCCCCTTACAGAAATTCGACAGCCTAACAACATCACTTTAAAATTCAGAAAATGAGTTGATGAGAGATAAAAAGGGTACTCATCACTTGGGCATAAAATTTACAGCAATAAGGATATAAAAGAACATATCCCAATATTAAGAAGATGTAAATTAAAAGACCTAACAAAAATAAGTCTTTTAAAAAGAGGAGGGTTAAAGGTTCCCATACCGATTTGGGTAACTTTCGAAACGTACACCCCATGAAAGAAGGGTCATACAATGAAGATGTAAATACCCATAAAAGAAATTATACACAAAGAGTAGAATAATGGGCAGTACATACACCACTCAAAGGAGATAGTGACAAATCTAGCATGAATCTCACGGGAATAAATAGTGAGATAAAAACCCCTTACCTTGTTGTAATCAATCGAGTCATATGACCAAAAGATAATAAACCCCAAATGAATCACATAATAACATGAATATAAATAGAATAATGATAATATATATGAAATGGCAGTACACAATACACCACATGCAACAAATAAGTGGCGAACAATGGAAATCTCACGGAATTAAAAGTGTGATAAGAAATCCCCTTACCTCATGTCTGACTTGTCTTGTTCATTTCTTTATATTACTGAATAATAAACTTTGGTCAATTTATTATTTCTTAAGGAATTCCTTTAAAGCTTATTATTCAATTCATATAACATATTATCATGTTATAAAAATTAGTTGATTATGTGAGTTCATATCATACGTTTTGTCGATGTTCGGTACATGAGCCAACAACGAACTTGTTTGAAGAGAATTGTCCATGTAGTTATAAGTACATCATATCTGGAATGGTGTTCATGATTTAAATATCATATATATCCATTATATATGTTTTTAATAATATTCCATGATGTTTGGAGATAAGAAATGAAATGTACCGTTCATGGAGACAGTAGGTCGTACGTACACATGAACGCTACTTTCATTTTTTGTCATATTAATGGACTTTAAAACTAAATTATACATAGATATATTATAATTTCTGTATAATATATATGTTATATAGGTAAAATAAGTTCATTAATTACATTCCTTATAAATTCCATGTTTTTCATGAACGAGTCACATCACTTGTGGGGGCGGTAGTCCACACTTCCTCATATGAAATTATTGCATTTGCACAACATGAAAAGCATAAAGGTATATTTTAAATATAAAATACAGAAGATTAGATAGGACATAAATATAATATATATCATATATAAATATAGTTTTATCATAATGGAAACCATGAAAGATGTTAAAATAATATTGAACAATCATCGTTTCATGTGGAAGTAATTCACCACCCATAGAAACAATATGTTCTTTAACCATTAGACGGGGGTGTTGTAAGTGTAGGTAAAATATTTATCATAAAAACATCCTAGTACATTGAGGATACTGGTGTTATTATGGGATCAAATAATATAAATATAGTGGTGAGTGAAGAAGGAAAATAAAAGAAAGAAACTCGAGAGAAGACATTACCTCTAAATCGGGCAACTCTTTTTGATTTGAGCCAAAGGCTTTCATGGAAAGACTTCTGCCCAAAGTGAGGCTTCTAGAAGTAAGAGAGGGATTTTTAGAGATAATATGAGCAAATGTTGAATGAGCTAATGGCTTGAGAGGTGTGGGTAAGGGGGTATAGATGGGGGCCTTTTATAAGATGGAGGAGGGTCACTTTTGAAAAGTCTTGAAATGTTACTTTATTATAAAATTATTTTCGGATTTTAAAGGTCCCATAATGATGTATTTCGAGGATAAGTTGATAAGGGTTTGAAATCCACCCATAAAATAGGTTTTTGACAAATTTAAGTCTTAGATTTTACCTTATATTTTCAATTTATTTAAATTGTTCATTAATGAGGTAATCATTGCATCATCATGATGTCATAAATAAATTAATTTATTTAATGTTTAAAAATTATAAAAAAAATACCATGATGTAGGAAATATTTTTAAATTTTCAATGACTATTTATATTAAAAGAGATAATTTATGTAAACAAAATTAATTTTTTTTTACTTAGTATATACAAACCTTTGTTATATTTCTCTTCTTTTTAAAAATAATGTCATAAATGTCACTATTACACCCATGTGACTCCATGGGCCCTCAAGTTCGGTAAAAAGCTTCCCATGGTCAGCCATGAATAAAAAAAAGGATTTGGACACATTTTGGGGTCATTTAATATTATTATGATATTATTTTATCACCCTTAACTACCTGATTACTAATTAATGACGATAATTAAAGATAATTACCGTTGTTACTATTCATAATGTCCAAAAACAAGAGTCTTAATTAAATAATTTGAACCTTCTGATTCCAAATATGGAATCCATTTTACCAAATTCCAAAAACAGAAATTTCAGTAATTAATTTAAAAATAATTCTCGTTGTCAAAACCAAAGATGTGTTTTTAAGAAGTAAAATTTATCAAAAGATTGACTTGTTTTTACATCCAATTGAAAAGTGAAATTACTTCCGATGAACAACATCATCTTAAGTAATAAAAACATAATTCAATTAAACTTTAAAACCAATTAAAAGCATAATATGACCATAGAAATAAATTATATTAAAAATGGGGTTTTGAATTAAAATACAACATTTTTCACTATTCATTAAAAAATGAACTTTGTCGGAAAAATACCAAAAATTTACACAAAGTAAATTTTGATGTCTTGATTATAAAGAAGGATTTTATTTTTTCAAATATAATATATAAAAGTGACAAAATGTAGTTTTAAAAAGGGTTCACTATCAAAAGCCAGTTAATCATCCTTTTAAAGAACATTAGAATATTTATGCTTAAAATTGAATTCTTTTCTTATTTTAAGCCTCTAATTTTTTTTGATAAATGTAAAAATATTTAACAAACATATATAATCATTTTTTAGTCAGTTCTATTCATTCTCTCCATTACAACGACTAGGCATTAACTACCATTTGAAATAATATTATTAAATTATTAGTGTGCAATGTAAAATTTCAAAGAAACTCGTTGTTGCGTATTGGGTACGTCATCGAACATAGAATTCCATTTAAATTAATTTTAACATTTTATTCACAAATATTAATAAATATAAAAATGTTATATTCTTTATTTACCTAGGATGTTACATCCTTCCCCCCTTTTGGGAATTGCGTCCTTGCAATTTTAAAATTGGGCTCAGAAACATCATTGAAAGTCCCACATTGGAAAAAGAGTCAGTAAAACTATCACTTTAAAAGAGAGAAAGAGAAGTAAAAAGGTCACAAAAGTTAACCCATACTAGGATTCCACATAGGAAAACATGAATATGGAAGAGAAAACAAAGGGTCAAGTTCTGATGGAGAGTGATAGAAAATATGTCTAGGAGAAAGTTAACCACCAAAAAATCACAAACTTATGATGGGTTAAATGGTATTTGATTCCCCAATATGAAAAGTTAACATACAACATTTTTGTTTTAAGTTGCTTTTCATTGAGGAATTTATTTATGAGCTTAACTAAAACATAAGGAAACATACTTACTTGTCATGTAGACTTTCATCTCTTACTAGATTTCTTACACAAACTCATATTTTCTCCAAAAGATGAGTATTTAGGATGACTTGTTCACATTAAGAGTGCTATAATCAACTTCTCTAGAATCACCTAATCCACAAAAGATGAACTATACATTTCCCATGTCTTTAGACCGTAACCAAAACTATAATTGTTAGTACAATATTAGATAATCCCCAAAAAGGATAATCCATTATAAAAAGAAAAACTACTCTTAATCTCCAAAATTCAACAAAAAGAACCCAAGGTTCAAGAAAGACCATTAAATAAATATATATCCATTAAATTATTCAAAGTAATCCAAACGAATATTTAAACCCAAATCTATGAAGGATTTAATCAAATAGTCTTCCAAGGTAAATCTTAACATTTATCTCCAAATAACATCAGTTACTCTTAAAGTCTCATATTGAAAAGTAATTAACCTAATCACATATCCTCCATGATAGGTTAATCAATTCCAAAAAACCAACTTATTCCTGATTCATAAGATCATCTAACTAAAAATAATTAGTCATACTAACCAGGGACTTCACGTAGTCCAGTGGTAGGTGATAAATACCAGTTGCAACTTGGTTGTGGGTTCGATTCCTGCATGTTCGTCCGACGCGGTGGGTTGTCACATGGTCTTCATTTTGTCCCTTTTAAAAAACTATATAATTTTATAACATCCAAAAAAGAGATAAATTCATCAAAAATAACCAAAACATATTTTAACTACAAAGGTTATCTAATAACTTTGGTTTTGCATCCCAAAATGTATTAACCGGTAATTGCCTCAAATTCAAGGATCATATAAACCCAAATGGTTCTTTATAACTATATCCACAAAAGAAAAGATAATTATTCCTTGAATAAAATTTTCATATATCAAACATCAGGGTTACACATACTATAAAAATTCTTCTAATGTAATCCCATCATCAAAAGAGCCTTAATACTTTTAAGAATTTCACCATCCTAAAATATACCATAACTCTTGAATCCCTTATATGTTTACTTCTTCCTCATTCAACATTCTTCATGATCCATTAACCATTACTTTCCAAATTATTCTGAAATACTTCTTTCCTATAAAAAAAATCCTGAATCATATCCGAAGATTCAATAATAGGAAAACATATGTTAAGAAATAATCCATACTTTTCATTGGTCATTTTAGTTTCTTCATCCTCAATCGGAATGACATTAGGTATTGGTAAATGAATATTTTTACGATCCCGGTGATCTCATTCTAAATTTTTTTTCTTAGGTTATGTGTTTGCATAATGACCATGCACACCACATTTAAAAAATTCAATTTATACTTCAGAAAGAACTTCTTTCCCTTTCCTAGAGTCAACTGGATGCTTACTTTTTTCCATGGAAGGTTCTTTCTTTATGACCTTCATTTCCACATCTATAGCATCTTTTTGTCCCTTTGAAACATTTTCCTATGTGTTTCTTTCCACATCTTTGACACATTGGTTTTTGAACATACTTACCTTTATGATTATTACCTGAACTTCGATAGGGATTTGTTTCTTGCATATATGATGCCTTATAAAAATCAATAATTTTCAGGTGGTCAATCATGACTTAAGATAGTTGGTTGAGAATAACTATAAGATTTCTCATTGCAGCTCCCATATCATTCAGTTGCTCATTCGGAATACCGTCACAGTTTTCTTCACATCCACTGTTACTTTGGTTCCTGCTAGATCCATCCATTTACTAAAACCAAATAGGTCAGTGTGAGTATATCAGTAAAATTATCATATAATACTAATATATAATTATTCATGTTATCTTAAACTCATTCACTTTATCTAAAAAAACTATGACTCTTTCTGAAATCCTAACCATTATGGTAATGTCACTTGTGCTTAAAGAATACCCTAACCTCTAAAGTTATCTAAACTGACCTCTGATACCAACTATAAGGACCCAACCTTAAAACATTACACAATCATGAATTAAATTAATAATTCACATTGAGGATCTTTTCAAGTTTAGAGTTTTAGAGAATTAGGACATAACTATTACATCTCAATGATTACAAAGTAGACACATCTACTCAGTTTCCATTGTTTTCACAAAATAAAAACTCTTGAACAAATGATTCATGTCTAGATCCATGTTTTAGATATCATGACATTTCCTTGATCCCATCCTTGACCTTATTCCACTTTATGTCCTGTGAAAAACATTTCAAAAACGTGGGATGAGCATAAAAAGCTCAGTAAGGGATACACAAAGAAAGAAAACATTAGATCATCAATATATACATAACATAATATTTTTAACATATCTCATGAAATCATAATATCTGATAAATATACATAGAAATCATAAAACATAAAGGTAACTTGAGGCATTAATAACATTCTTACGTAGGGAGTAACCCTCATGGTTACATTTGGAATACCCATTACCGTATATTCCCTAAATCTCTTCGGAGAAACCTTAGCGTTTAACTCCTTCACATTACCCAATGCATTGGAGAGCTATCTCGGGATCACCCTCCCTTAGTTTATCATGGAACCACATGATTTTATAAACAATTTCCATGAACCATAACATAATCGTATCACATAAAACATGCATAAATGAAACATAACATTTCCACATTTCAATCACAAGATATCAATACAACACATTGATATAATCAAAACATTATCAAAACATTTTTCAATACCAAAATAAAAGAAAAGTAAAACATGGTATATATTTTTCTTTTATAAAAATTTATGGCTTGTAGAGGAAGCCGAAATTCAAATAATGGTCACGGCGGTGGAGAAGTCGTTGTCGTCACATACGTAAGAAAAAAACATTCCTTTTGTCGTTTAGTAAAACTCTTTGTGTAAAAATATTCCTTTTTAATGAAATTAAAAGTCAAAAGGGTATTATACAACGTATACAATAAAGTCAGGTAGAAATCAAAAGATGCCTCAATGAAAGGAGATTGAGACGAAGTCCCGTACAAAGACGGTATCCTTAGATTAAAGATAAATCAATTACATAATTATGCATGAAAAATATAAATACACTCAATATAAGTTTATATTAAGTGTAAAACAATTATAGGTCATCCACACATATTCATAGCATGACATAATCAAGAAGTAGAGGTTTAACCCAAAGAATTGTAATTGAGTTAAAAAGTTCCCTTACAAAAATTCAACAGCCTAACGGCGTCACTTTAAAATTTAGAAAATGAGTTGATTAGAGATAAAAAGTGTTTCTAGTCACTTGGACATAAAATTTACAACAAAAAGGATATATAAGAACATATCCCAACATTAATAACATGTAAATTAAAATACTTTACAAAAATAAGTCTTTTAAAAAGAGGAGAGTGAAAGGTTCCCTTACCGATTTGGGTAACTTTCGAAACATACACCCCATGAAAGAAGGGTAATACAATGAATATGTAAATACCCATAAATGAAAGTATATTACAAAAAGAGTACAATAATGGGAAGTACATACACCACTCAAAGGAGATTGTGATAAATATATCATGAATCTCATGGGAATAAATAGTGAGATAAAACCCCTTACCTCATTGTAATCAAACGAGTTGTATGACCAAAATATAATAAACACCAAATTAATCACATAATACCATGAATATAAATAGAATCATTATAATATATATGAAATGGCAGTACACAATACCCCACATGCAACAAATAAGTGGCGAACAATGGAAATCTCAGGGAATTAAAAGTGAGATAAGAAATCCTCTTACCTCAAGTCTGACTTGTCTTGTTCGTTTCATTATATTCTTGAATAAGAAACTTTGGTCAATTTATAATTTTTTAAGGACTTAATTTAAATTTTATTACTCAATTAATATCACATATTATCATTTTATAATAATTAGTTAATTATGTGAGTTCATATCATACGTTTTGTTGATGTTCGGTACATAAGTCAACAATGAACTTGTTTGAAGAGAATTGTCCATGTAGTTATAAGTACATAATCTCAGGAATGGTGTTCATGATTTAAATATCATATATATCCAGTATATATGTATTTAATAATATTCCATAATTTTTGTAGATAATAAATGAAATGTACTGTTCCTGGAGACGGTAGGCCTTACGTACGCATGAACGCTACTTTAATTTTTTTGTCATATTAATGGACATTAAAACAAAATTATACATAGATATATTATAATTAAAGTATAATATATATGTTATATAGGTAACATAAGTTCATTAATTTCATTATTTATAAATTCCATGTTTGGCATGAACGAGTCACATCACTTGAGGGGGCAGTAGTCCACACTTCCTCATATGAAATTATTGCATTTGCACAACATGAAAAGCATAAAGGTATGTTTTAAATATAAAATAAAGAAGAATAGAGAGGACATAAATATAATATATATCATATATAAATATAGTTCTATCATAATGGACACCATGAAAGGTGTTAAAATAATATTTAACAATCATCGTTTTGTGAGGCAGTAATTCGCCACCCACAGAAATAGTATGTTCTTTAACCATTAGACATGGGTGTGTGTAAGTGTAGGTAGAATACTTATCATAACAACATCATAGTATATTTAGGATAATGGGGTTATTATGAGATTAAATAATAAGAAGATATTGGTGAGTGAAGAAGGAAAATAAAAGAATTAAACTCGAGAGAAGACATTACCTCTAAATCAGGAAACTCTTTTTTATTTGATCCAAAGGCTTCCTTGGAAAGACTTCTACCCAAAGTGAGGCTTCTAAAAGTAAGATAAGGATGTGAAGAGATAATATGAGTAGAGTTTGGACGATCCAAGGGCTTGACAGTTGTGGGTAAGGGGGTAGAGGTGGGGGCCTTTTATTTGTTGGAGGAGGGTCACTTTTGGAAAGTCTTGAAATGTTACTTTATTATAAAATGATTTTCGGATTTTGAAGGTCCAAAAATGATATATTTCAAGTATAAGGTGATAAGGGTTCGAAATCCACCCATAAAATAGGGTTTAGACAAGGTTAAGTCTTATATTTTACCTTATATTTTCATTTTATTTAAATCGTTTATTAATGAGGTAATCACTGCATCATCATGGTGTCAAAAATAAATTTATTTATTTAATGTCTAAAAATTATAAACAAATACCATGATGTAGGAAATATTTTTAGCTTTTAAATGAATATTTTTTGTCTACGAGATCATTTATCTAAACAAAATTAAAATTGGTTTACTTAGGATATACAAACCTTTGTTATATTTCTCTTCTTTTTAAAAATAATGTCATAAATGTCACTATTACACCCATGTGACTGCATGGGCCCTCAAGTTTAATAAAAATCTTCCCATAGTCATCCATGACTCAAAAAAGAGGATTTGGACACATGTTGGGGTCATTTTATATTATTATGATATTATTTTATTACCCTTAACTACCTGATTACTAATTAATCACGATAATTAAAGATAATTACCATCATTACTATTCATAATGTCAAAAAAAGAGTATTAATTACATAATTTGGACCTTATGATTCCAAATATGGAATCAATTTTACCAAATTCCAAACACAGAAATTGCAGTTATTAATTTAAAAATAATTCCCATTGTCAAAACCAAAGACGGGTTTTTAAGAAGTAAAATTTATCAAAAGATTGTCTTGTTTTTACATCCAATTGAAAAGTGAAATTACATCTAATGAACAACATTGTATTAAGTGATAAAAACATAATTCAATTACACTTTAAAACCAATTAAAATAATAATATAACCGTAGACATAAATTATATTAAAAATAGGGTTTTGAATTAAAATACAGCATTTTTCACTATTCATTAAAAAATAAACTTTATCGGAAAAATACCAAAAATTTACACATAGTAAATTTTGATGTCTTGATTCTAAATAATGATTTTATTTTGTCAAAAATAATATATAAAAGTGACAAAAAGTATTTTTAAAAAGGTTTCGCCATCAAAAGGCGGTTAATCGACCTTTTAAAGAACATTATAATATTTATGCTTAAAATCGAATTATTTTATTATTTTAAGCCTCTAAATTTTATTTGATAAATGTAAAAATATTTAACAAACATATATAATCATTTTTTAGTTAGTTCTGTTCATTCCCGCCATTACAACGACTAGGCGTTAACTACCATTTAAAATAATATAATTATATTATTAGTGTGCAACATAAATATTTCAAAGAAACTCGTTGTTGCGTATTGGGTATGTCATAAAACATAGCATTCCCTTTAAAGTAATATTAACATTTTATTCACAAATATTAATAAATATGAAAATTTAATATTCTTTATTTACCTGGGATGTTACAATAATATAGCGGCAGTTTCATGTAAACGCCACTATATTTTTATTATTTTAACATTTACTGGCGGTTTAAATAAAAACACTGAAAAATATTAAAAAAAACATAATTTAAACCCCCTCCCCATTCTACCTGATCCTCCTTCTCCTTGATGCCCCCTTCTACCTTCAACCTCACCACAAGCCTCTCACCACCTCCGACGCTCTCTACTTCTCCCGAGATCCCTCACCGTTCGCCTCTGCTGCAGCTCTCCCCTTCTCCCTTGAGCCTTCCTCATACCCACCCATCACTGGCCCCAAGTCTCCCATTGTTCCCCACTTTCCCCCTCACCTCTCACCACAAATCCCCACTTCTCCCCTGAGCACCCCCTCTCCCTCGAGCCCTCGTTTCCCTCTCGTCGTCGCATCCATTTCTTGCTCACTACTGCTCCCTAATCCCCCTTACTGCCACTCCCAATTTCTCCCTTTCCCCCCTTACATCAGATCACCACCGCTCCCTTTCCCCCTTGCAGCTGCTCTCGACTAAGCCCTAATGACCGCTACTCAAACCACCCCCACAGCTACTAAATCGTGTATTATGGTAAATTTTTCATATTTTTCATATTTTGGTTCCTATAGGGGTTCGAGTAGAATTATTATTTATTATTATTAATTTAGGATGTATTATTATTTATTATATGAGTTATTGATGTTATCGGTATTGAATTGGTTTGATAATTGTGATGAGATTCCAATAGGAGTCTCAAAATGGAGCAAAATTTTATGAAATCAAGGAATGTTTTTAAGTGTTTTAGATCCAAAATTAAATTTAGTCTTGATAAAAACTTTGTTTAAGACTCCAATACTTTTTAAACATTAATTTTGTGTTATTTTAAATGTTTAAAAAAAATTGGTCACTTTTATATTGAATTATGTTTGGTTTTATTGAATTATTTTATAACATTAATGGTTTTAAAGGTTGGTGTTTTAAATATCAAATATGTTTTCATCTTAGGTTACAAAAAAGATTTGAAAAAGGTTTTTCATGTGAAATATTTTTGAAAATATATTTAAATAACCATAGATGATTTAACAATGAAATTCTGGTGGTATTTTAAAGAGGAAGTGGAGTTTTAGAAATGAATTTTGTATGTTTTTCTAAATTAGATAAAAAAATATTTTATGTTTAAAAAGGTGGAAACATTTTTATAGTAAATTTACAATTATAAAGTATGTTTTGATCCCTTTATTTAAAGTTTTTTTCTTTTGAGGGGAAAAGGGAAAATTTTTAATTGTATTTTAAATTTGGTGGGTTATATTTCTATGCATGTTTATTGGTTTAACTTGGATTCATTTGATTCGAGTCGTGGTGTATTCCTTCTTTTGGACCGTGTTTTGTGTTATTTTTATTTTTCTTTCTAGAAATTTCTTGAGAAAAAGGTTGAAAGTAATTAATTTAAGATAGTCCATATGATAATTCCTTTTTTCCATCTAGGTATAGCTCTGTTTTAAAATAGTGTTGGTTATCAGTTTTGGGTTATATTCTTCCCAATACTAAAGTAGATGAAGTTTCTATGGCAGTTCATGATTGGTGCGATGCTTTGGTTTTTATCCTTGATTTTTTATAAATGGAATGTTGATTATATTGGTGATGCTTTGGGTTTATCCTTGATTTTTAAATGAACTTAAATTTACCATGAATATATTTTATATTTGATGAATCTAATAATTTGAAAGCTAGACTAAAAAAGAACATGTCACCAGATATCACAGTTCTTGTTATTGGTTTGAGATACAATAAATCTTGATTTTCATAATTATCAAAGCAATATCTAGCTATATAGATAATCATGTTTCTCAAATATAAAATAAAAACTAATAATATGAAAATCAGAAAAGTTATAGATATTTTAATGTTGGATTGAATCATATTTATGTTGAAATTATGTTATATCGAATGAAGACCCTACCTTGTTCAATAGTGCAGTTGGGTGGGGTTTAATTTTAAATGCACTTTTTTGATTAACCATTTATATCATTATATCTAAATTTACGGGGAGAAGAGTGACAATCCAATACCTATGGATAAAAGATGGATTAATTTACCTTGAAACACACCTCAGTATGCCAAGGGTTTAGAAGAATTTTTAGATTATGCAATTGTAAACCAATCAGTGGATGGTTGAATAAAATTTCTCTGTTCTGATGGAAAATTCAAGCAATGGTTAAATAGAAACTAAGTATATGAGAATTTGATATTGAAACAATTTCATGCTCGATATGTATGTCGGATTTAGAATGGTGAATTGAATTTTATGTAATGTAAAAACAATTAAAATCCTATCAATGAAATACAAAGTGAACCGCGAGAGGAGAATTCAGTTTGAAATTTGATAAATAACACATTTATCTTTGCAAGATACAATGTCCAAGATTTTAAAAGATGAACAGAACCTTCAGTTGATCTTGAGTACGTTAATCTTGCTTATAACTTTAGCAACCAAAAAATGAGTTTTATGAATTAGTTGAAGATGGACAGTAAGAACTGTATGAAGGGTATTCCAAGTATTAAAAGTTTTATTTTTTATTTAAGTTGTATCATATCAAGTGACTCTTTGGGATTAATAACAAAGAAATGTCTATAATTTTAGAGTTTCTTCACAATGAATTTAGTGAATCTAAGATCCTTGCATCATTCCATGAGATGAAGAAAGATATCAAAAAACATGGACATGATTATACAAAGATACGCGAATACCCAAATAATTACATGCTTTATTGGGGAGAAGAGTCCAATAAAGAAGAATGTATAAGATTTCATACAATTAAATGGATGTCAATAAACAATAATGAGTGTATAAATCAATGAAACCTCTTGAAGAAACACAAGAAGAAAACTCCTGCAAAGGTATTTCATTACTTTCCTCTAAAACTATGCTTGAAAATATTATTCATTTCATCTAAGACTACATATGACATGAAGTGGCATGATCAGAATAGTAATGATGTCTTGATGAGACATCCAAAAGATTCAAAATCATGGAAGTTTTTTGATTCTTTATATCCATATTTTTCTTTTGATCCTAAGAATGTACATTTAGTATTGAATTTTGGTGGTTTTAACCCTTTTGGTACTTAAAGTATTAATTATAGAATTTTTCTAGTTTTTTTGATACCCTATAATCTACCTCCATAGATGTGTATGAAAATAATTCATTCATTATTTTTATGATTATTACTAAAAATAAAATTCATAGAAATGACAATGATATATACCTTCAACCTCTAATCAAAGAATTATAAGAATTATGAGATGATGGTGTGTAAACATATGATGTCTCAATATGAAAACTATTCAAAATGCATGTTGACTTAATGTGGAAAATTAGTAACTTTCCTAGACTAGGAAATTTATTTGGTTGGAACACTCATATTGGTTTGGCTTGTCCAATTTGTAATTTTGATTTTGAACATCAATGATTATATCATAGTAGAAAATGTTGTTTTATGTGTCATCCTCGATTTCTTGATGCTTCTCATAAATTCAGGTTTAACAAGACACGATTAAATAGAGATATTTAATTGGGAAATCCATCTAAGGTGTTATATGGTTCAAAAATCAGGGGACAATTAATGAATTTCACTAAATAATTTGGAAAATGTCATCAGTTTAAATAAGGGGAAAATGGTATGAGGTACAATATCTGAAATAGCTGGAACACATCAATGGAAGAAAAAGAGTATATTTTTCAAACTTCATTATTAAGAGTTTAATTTGATACTTAATAATCTTGAAGTATTGCATATTTAGAAGAACATGTGTGACAATGTAATTTCTACATTTCTTAATGAACAGGTTAAATTAAAGGATCATCGTAATGCTCATAAATATTTGGAGTCAATGAATATAAATCATTGTTTGTGGGAAAATGAGAATGGAAAGTATCCTTCCGTAATTTTTATAATGAAAATCATGAGAAATATGTATTCCTTCAAACTTTAAATAATGTAAATGTTCCATATGGATATTCAAGTAACATTTAAAGGTTAATTGACTTAAAACATCAAAATTTACATGGATTGAAAATTCCTGACTCACATATTCTGATGAATTAGTTGTTACCATTGGCATTGCATAATACATTACCCGAAAAATTAATTGTGGTTTTAGTTGAGTTTTGTACCTTTTTTAGAGAGCTTTGTGAAAAAATTATAAATCTAATTGAGTTTTATAAACATTAAGAAACAATTGTTTTGAAACTTTTTGATTTGGAGATGTTATTTTCTCCTTCACTCTTCACAGACATGAATCGTTTGACTGTTCATTTGGTTGAAGAAGATAAAATTGGTGGACTAGTATACTATAAATGGATGTATCCAATTGAGATGTACGTTGATATTATTTTTATTTTCATTGGTGAATTGGATTTTATCAAATAATTTCATATTTTTTTTAATAT
This sequence comes from Viscum album, assembly GCA_963277665.1. NCBI lineage: Eukaryota > Viridiplantae > Streptophyta > Magnoliopsida > Santalales > Viscaceae > Viscum > Viscum album. The sequence goes on along the minus strand of OY728128.1, from coordinate 1,109,806,890 downwards.
GTTTCTTATTTTTTTCATCAGGTACTTAGGTCATTTGAAATCATATGTGTGGAATAAAGCTCAACCAGAAGGATCCATTGCAGAAGGTTACATAGAAGAGAAGTTCTTGAACTTATGTTCTTGGTACTTTGATGGGATTGAGACTAGATTCAATCATGTTAGATGTGTTGACGACATCTCCACTAATTCTCATTCTAAAATCTAGTCATTGGTATTTCCAAATATTGGAAGAGGAATTGGAAAGGGGTTAAATTTTACACTGACTGATTTGGATTTTCTGCAAGAACATAGTTATGTGATACTAAATAGTGATATTTAAGATCCATTTATTGAAGAATTGTGATTGAAAATAAAGAGGTGACTAAGGGGTTGAGCTCAAAATGAGCTAGAATTAACAAAAGATATTAATAAAGATATTTTATAATGGTTCACTCATCGTGTAAGTATATAATCATATTCAAATTATTTACATGTGTTTATTTTTTCTATATTAAAAGTAACACCATATATCTTTTTTTCTAGATAATTAATTTTGAGAATCGAGATGAAATATCACATGATTTGAAGCTTTTAGCTTGATGCCCTCTAAGACAGGCTACCTTTACCATCAGATTGAGTGGATCCAAGTGATTATATTTTATCTGAGAATAATAGCAAGCCAACCATTTCCCCAAATGTTTGTATCCCACCTCCCAATTCACCTCTGGCGATGGATCATTTGGTCACCCGTCCATCTAGGGGATATTAATGAGTTACCATTACTTGTATGTATGTAATTGTATAAAAAACTATATATTTTATTAATTTTTTAATGTATTTGACAAATAGATAAATAAAATAATAGAATGGATACAAATATTAACATTAAAAACTTATGGGACCCGAATGAATTCAATATTATTGTTTTACTTGATGAGTTTGGGGTGCCTACCGGTGATACGACCGAAAGTTATGGGCAGATTCATGGGAAGTTTTCTAATGAGACGGTGTGCTTTCCCATTAATTATAATGATTTTATGAATATTCCTATAGCTTTGAAAAATTATGTATTTGATACTCAAGTAAAGTTAATATTAATTTAATATTACTTGATAATTAATTTAAAATACATGAGTAAAATTTTGTAATATGCTTATAAAGTGTTATGTTTTTTTATTTCTAGATTTTTTTTCATTTAGATGTTACTGAGTCTATTTCACACCCATAGAATTTGAAAAATTTGGGAAATAAATGGATATATTTTAAATGGAGATTATTTCATGAGGTTAATGACATATCTTTGAGCTCATGAAAAATGTATGAGAAAGTTTATGAAGGTCTTTCTCATGAGCAATGGAAGCTATTTTTCAACATTAACAGAGATACAACTCATGAGATAATTGAATATTTTACAACATCATAATAACATAAACACAATAAAATTATAATTTTTATTAATTTTACTATTTTTTATAGTAATTATCTAAAAAAATTATTGTGAATCCTGAGAAACAATTCATTCCTCACATCACTGAGTCTCAATTTTATTTAAGAAAAAGAACAATTTTGGTTTGTATTTTATTAATTATTATTTATATCATTCTATTATAATTTAATTTTTTTTATAAATTGTTTATATTTTTTTATAAAGGATAATTAATTAGGTCACTCAATTTTATGAACATAGATATGGTTTAAAGTGCATCGGAAACCCAATGACAGTTTTGTAAATGACCCTACTAAATATGATGGAGTAAGTAATTTTCATTACCATTTCATGTTATTTAATTAATATAAAAACATAATAATGAAAAATATATTATAACAAAAAAATCCGTAAACCTAATTAAATGGGACCAACTACATGGATCAAACGATGCTAATTTAGCATCATTTAATACATCTAACCGGCCCCAATTAATCGGGTTTAAGAATTGTTTATTGTTATAATTTATTTTTCAATATTTTGTTTTTATAGTAATGAAATAACAATAAATAGTAATGAAAAATTTATTAGTTAGAAAATATTATGAATTTTATATATTTTAAAAAATCATTGTTAATGATTTTGCTTTAATAGGTTAATATTCTATAGGTATGGGATGAAAAACCTTCACAATCATCATTGATTTCCTAGAATGATGCAGTTGTAATAATTTCAGGGAAAGAGAATCCCAAAAATGTATGGAGGATGGGTTTTAGGCGTACTTCATTAGCTATCTTTGGTAGGGCGTCATCATCCATCACCGCTACACCCGGTGGGGGTTCAAGTATTTCTATTGATTTGGAATCACAAAGAGAAATTGCAAGTTTGAAAGAAAAAGTGAATAAACAAGACTCTTGTAGGAAAACACAAGATCGATGGTAGTCAAAAATGGGAAATTATTTAGTTTGAATATTTCAATAGATGACTATCATGATCCCCAAGTAAATTGATAGCCTTTTAACTCATCCTACTGTGGTAAATTCTAAATTCCATAAATCATTCACACATTTTCAAAGAACACTTAAAAATTCCATAAATAAAACAAAAATGTCACTTTTATATTGAAAACACACACTTTGATTCATACTAACCACATATTGTGCTAGATTGATGTGTGGTCGATACCTACACATCAAAAAGGAAATATAGATCATTATCCACAATTTTGAAAAAATTTGAACTTATTTGCTCAGTTTTAACACAATAAATAGTTTCTAAAGGTACCAAAACCTTTACAAACGTGTGTCGGGGGGTCAAAATTAAGGGAAAAATGTCATATTTCCATAAAATCATAAGAAAATGAATGTAGATTTATTTTTGAAATGTAGGAACTAATGACATGCCATTCTGAATTACAATTTTTCAGGGATGTCTATAGATGAATTTTTAGTGTTTTAAAACACTAAAACATGAATGTAATGGTACAAAGCATAGAAAACATTCTCATATTGACTTGAAATCATGGGAAAACCATATTTGAGTTGTTTTTTGTTGTGTACGCACAGAAAAAAATGTTAATCTGACATGCAATGTGGTCAGAATGACTCGGTAAACACTTTTTAAATGTACTAAAGCCTTTAAAAACACATGTAGGGGGTCAAAACTAGAAAAAAGACATTAAATTTCCCTGAAATTAGAGGAAAATGACTTTAGATTTATTTTTTAAATGTAAGTAAAAATAGAATGTCATTCCAAGTTATGGTTTTCCCAGCCTAGCTGCAAATATGCTTTTAGTGTTTTAAAACAATAAAACATGCATGTAATGGTCTAAACCATAGAAAACAACCTTATATTGACATGAAATTATGGTAAAATCACCATGGAGTTATTTTATACATGTAAATTTAGATAAAACATCAATATGAAATGCAGTGCGGATGTAGTGAATTGGTAAATTTAACTTCCCGACTCGAATGCCACTGATCTGGTGCTCCAAGATGGTTCTCTACGAGACCTTAAGCACATCTCTCCATATTCCAGAGGTTTCCAATTAGAAGTGAGGGCCTAAGGTGTGTCTATAAATATAATATTCCCTCATACCATACTAAACAACAATGAAAATAGCTAATTTTAATACAAAACAATAATAAAAAGAGTGTAAAAGCAATAAATAAATTGAATCAGAACATGATGTAATATTTAATAGAAATTATATAAAATACCAAACAACTATGTCATACAAAAAACACTGGTCATCCATTGGGCCAACCATATAGATATAAGAGTACAAAATAAACAGAAATAAATGTACAAGGATCTTCTACTAACTCCTAGCCAGACCATATACCCAGTCTCCATACACTGTCGAAATGAATCATCCCAAACATAAGAACCACACGAGTAGATCCTATTGATCATGAAACACCGGGCCTTAGCCCCAATCAGCATGAATCTATGCTCAACTTAAAAAAAATACATATGGTCTACACGCACATCGGGGTTCACATACATGGGTGAGAAATAATCTCAGTAGGCCACCCCAATGATGAACCTATAATATGAATCCATAAGTGAATGCTCATGCAATATGCTTAGTGTAGTTGAGACACAACTAAAAAGATAAATAAAAATAATAAATGTCAAACCACACTTGTGTAAGGTTTTCGGGGCCCACAGCGGAATCCAGTGGGTCAGGGAATTTAAAATTTTCATCGACGGAAGGATAGAACATGTATTAACCGACGATCCGAGCCCCGGAGAGGTCCGAGGATCTCGTGTAAATTAATAATAGTACAAAATTAAAAATGAAAACATACCCATTTCAAATCTGAAGGCGCAATCAACTGCTGCTTGCCGATGGAAATCATCTTTTGAAGGATCTAAAGAAAGATCCCTCTAGATCATCCACACGCACTCCAAAAATCCACTGGAACGTTGATCGTCAAACTTCGGGTGCTAGCGCGGTGATCTGATGATGCTTTCGACGTCCCGACGATCACCGCATCGAGAAACCTTCGATGAAGAAGAGAGATCATGATCCGGGCATCTTGGATCGAGAACTTCTCTCTCTAAGAAGCAGGAGGAGAGAGAGGCTCTCAATTTTCATTCCATGTAAAATAATGAATAGTGAAAATGCACACACAAGAGATAGAGCCTCCTCTCTTATTTATAGAGACATTGATAAATACCCGGTAGGGTTCCCTGACCCCCGTTATTATCAACGTTCTCTAAATAAATAATTTCGACCGACTAAACTATGCCAATATTATTTAATATTTTATCACATGCTTGTAATATATATATAATATATTACGTGATAAAACCGAGCCATTTAACTTGAATCGCTATCCCTATTAATATTAAAAAAAACCTTGAATATTTAAATAATATTCATTCGATTAATATTTTCTCGTATTTACTAAACTCGTAAATACATTAAATAAATTCAATCCCAAATATTCATAACTTGAATATTAATGAATTTATTTAATTCATTTGGTGATCGAAAATTTGGACAATGCTAGGACCCCATGGCGGGGCCCACAATTTCCATATACCTATTTAACTGAATAGGGAGGATTCTTGAATACGCTATTGTGTGTGACCCTCTAGGCCCTCATCTCGATAGCAGTGAATAAAATCCACAGACCAAGAGTGGGGTCTAGCAACCCATCATGGCCCCTAAAAAGATAAGGATAGTCATTATAATGACTACCAACCTATAAACACTGACTGTGTACTATACTATCTTTATCATTAAATATCTCATAAAGCAGGACACACTCTTGTGTCATCGTCCTTATCTTGATTTATTATTTGTTGATTTATCCGGATGGATTTTCCTTTCTACTTCTTTGGCCAAAGACTTATGAAGGCGGCACCATCTTGATCAACCAGGCCTGAGATATACAACTTCCTAAACTTGGAAGAGACAAATCCTTTCTTGACCATTCAACCAACGTCATACCACTAACAACACACCTGATACAAACTATCTCGCCACAACATTACTACCATGGTTTTCACCTTGCATCAAAGTACGTAATTGAATGATATAAATTTTTAATGGTATCATGTCAGGAGACCAATACACATGTCCATAGATAGGAACAACCAATGACCCCCAAAACATGTGGTATTCCTATTGGGGGGTCTGTCCTCATGATCTCTCTATTAGAGATCACCAAGTGCGAACTTCATGAGAAGAAGTCTCAATGATTATGAGCCCCTAGCACCTGATAGTCAGACATATACTGTGTCCAGTCAGTTAGATGTATCTAGACTATAAAACATATATTTAAGATCAATGTCATTGTATCTCAAGGTTTTCATTATAGCCTAGGATCTGCTATGATCTCTTGACACGACAATTAACCTTTGGACATTACCATTATTATAGTGGACGCAGAAAAGTCTTCCCTATAATGGTAAGATATCATCATGCATATATAACTGTACACATGATATGGTAATAAAAAAGTACTACATAGTTGGTTCTAGGGAACCCACTATTTCAACACTCCCACTTGCACTAGATCCAACTTTCTAACTAAACTTGTTAGCTAGTCACATGATAAATACCATGCTTCTGCTGAGTAATGCCTTTAACTGCTGGTCCTACCACGTTTTCGCCGCGTGGAATATCTTCTATATGCGACCTCATATGCTTGAGTAGAACTTCTCAAGATAGGGTATCCTTGAGTATATCACTTTGTTCATTGTCAGAACTTGACTACTTGGCTAGTGAGAATATCATAATTCTCATTATGATAGTAATTTTCTCACTAGGTGTGAATCCAAGAATTGGAACATATCATTGCAATTTATAACTGCTTCTTAGCTGCCTTAGAAGCTGCAACATACTCGGTATTTGTAGGTTTGGCTACCATAAGATTTTATGAGCTTGACTCACTCATCTCCTTTGCCTAACTGTGACACTAGATCAATTTGATCTAAGGATTACTAGTGTGTGTCCCACCATTACTAGTATACCTTCTTCTCCATATTCCAGGTACATATCATTTGTACTTTCCAAAATACAAGATGATAGTTCTAACTGCATCACTTGTAGTGCTCCTTGAAATAATTGATATCTGCCTATAATAAGTTATATCATGGTAGTATCAATTATTGTACATATTATGGAATATGTGATTGATCCATCTCTAAAGAATATGGTATCAATTAACAACTTTAATCTCTACACATGATCTAAACATGTTAACCTAGAGAGATTATTCCATGTGACGTAGGCAACAATTCTGAACTTGAATTATTCCAACTTGTATTTTTCAATACAATGTCCCTATATGTACGATTGACTAGGACCAAGCAACCTTTGGATATACCTAAGTGGATCTTGTTCCCTATAACTTGGGTTGCTACTTGAAGTCAATCATTATATAATTTCTTTTAACCTGATCTTATCTAACTGTAAGATCAAAAAATATTTTCCATATGTTTCCAAACATATTTCATTTGGAAAACATTGGCACTCCCACTAGCCTTTGGTATACACAAGGAAAATATTAATTTATAATGAATTATCTAAGATCTTGTTGCTTAATTTAATCCAGAATTGGATTTCAGTAACTTTCAACCCTTATTGTCATCATTTGATGTCATCATCTCTTTCTGGTTGTGTCGTATAGACACCTTCCAGGAAAACTGATCTTGACATCCAATGACCAATAAAAGAATCTTAGAAGTTTGGTTATGACAAGTAAAATTCTAATAGATTTAGGCATAATGACTTGGTATAACCAATCGATCCTTATTGGTACCATACTTGTACCATCCATGTATCATTTCATTTGAATACCCACCTTAGTATTCAATTTATATGCCCCTTTTCAATTTGATACATGGAATCCATTATTGAATTTTAGTTGATCTTGTCAATCTTAGCTTGTTTCCTTATACTGATTACTTGTTGGATTTATTATTCTCAATGAATAATATATCACCGACTGCGGTGAATATAAAAACATCACCATGGTTTCATACTTTCTATGCAGTATGTGTCTTTGGAACATTCCTATTCCACATGTACTTGTGGAAATTGTTCCCTATGCCAACCATTTGTGCATCTCGAGCATTGACTAAGTCCAAGTCAATTCAACTCCCACTATCTCTAATAGATATGTGCACGCTTGTATAGAAATGTAGTATAATACTTGACCACATCTTTTATATCTTAGGGATTTAGGTAATATCTTAACCAACTGTTAAGATAATTACCTCAAATGCACAATGTGTTTAACTTGATGCATGTTTTGTTCAAATACTAACAAACACTTTGCATCTAAACACGTCCTATGACATAATAGATTTTTCCATCATACTATGAATCGTATGATATCCATTTGTAATTTTAGTTGGCATATTGGTTATGGGTTTAAGCCGTTATTTGAAAATCACATCACGAAATATAATAGAAGTTTCTGCAGGTTGTAACACTGATATAGCTTATATCATAACTTTGATGTGTAACATATGCGTTTAAGAATTGTTCCATGCTACATGTTTGTTGATCAATGTTAATATGTAAGACTTTATCATCGATCCTCCTTATGAATGTCAACACGGTGATGTAGATAAGGTAACATGCATTTAGGAATTACTCTACACTACATTATCATGATCGATGATTGCTTGGTCAAGATATTCTTCGGCCTGACGATCCGAAGCAACTCATATCTTCTGACCAAACTTATACTTCATTGGTACATTCCTTAATGACTTAAAGGAATATTATGAAGTATCTTTACCTCTTTCTTTCTTTGTAATAGTTCACACTGTCTTGTTAAACTAACCTCAGAAAGCTTTGTGGTATACCTTTATTTATAAAGGTTTCTTTGTCCAAACTAAGGATGTCAATAATACCATAGGTGTTTAGCTGTGTCAAGCATAAATACCATACTGGGTATATGGTTGATGTCTACTTTTAGTTTTACTTGACAAAAAAATCACAATTCCACAACTGGGTAGGTCTTATATTTTATATTCATCATGTATTGCCATTGATTCAAATAGTAGTGAACTATTTGTTGAGTATGTTACCACAAAAAAAAAATCATTCCAAAACTTGGAATAATGTCTCATCATGTTCAAATGGGCACATGAGATAAATTTTTTTGTTTATACTCCACAACTTGTTCAATTTGAATCAATCACTTGTCAATTAGAAGTTATGTGTTTCTTACCGCTGACTTAGGAATCACCCTTTCTCAGCTTTTTGGAGAAGACACTTTACTTCTAGTAATGTTTCTCTACTTTCTTGGTTATTGTATTTCAATACATATATGTTAAAATCATATTGTATTTTAATACCCAAGAAGTATGAGAGAAAACAATACTTTTGTTTAATGAATATAAACTGAACGAGAAGTGGGTACTTGCTTCTTGTATTTCAGTTTTTAAACTTACATAAATTTATGTGATGAAAATAACCTCCTGCTAAATAACCAACCACTTTACTTTGAAGGGAATGAAGAAGGTGCCTTGGGCGTAACTTTCCATAGGCCTTTTCATCTTTTCATTCAATTTATTCTCCATAAGAATAAAAGATGGTATTATCTCCAATATTCTTATTACTTGGCGAATATTTATCATAAAGGTAATGAAGTGCTTACTCTATGATGTTCATTTGTAGCTTTAAATGAAACTAGATTAATTGGCTGTAAAAGGTATAAGAATGGGATTACATGAAAGATTTTGAACTGTCCTTCACTTTACACAATCCGAGTGCAATCATCACATTCAAATTTTGCTTCGCTTTCTCCTCAAAAGGATCTTGGAGATGAGACTACATGTAACATCATCCATGTCTTGATGTAGTGACCACAACTAACATCATAATTTGATTATAGCATTATGACATAACCATCATACACTTTATTCATGAGTCTCTTGTAATCAGTTTTACACCCTCACTTCTTAAGGTGGCTTAATAGGTTGGGACACAATCACCTTGAATTTCCATTATGGTAGTAATGTGCGCAAGCGCCTATACTACTCTTGGAATTTCATTCTTGTTTGGACATTAACTTTGTCCAATGTTCATCGCAGTTTTATTGTGGTGTTTCTTGCCATTATCTAAAAATATACTTTAGCAGATTGTACTTTTATGCGATTACCTAATGTGGAATTACTGATTATTTAATCATTAAATGTCTCCCACTAATTTTTCGAATTCTAGGAACCACCTATAATAGAATCGGAATACTCTTGAGTATTCTAGTGGCAAGGATCCCTGAACCTCCCTCATAGTCTACAAGCTAGGGATGCACCACTACATAGAGGGTCCAAGGTAGGCTTTTGACTAGCCAACCACATTATCTCACAGTTCCTTGATCTTTTGAGTGAAGTCCCAGCTTCAAAAATCATTTACTGATTTACTCAACGCTTGCCTCTAAAATTACAACAAAATAGATAAGGCTATATCTTTGTTGAAATTTTAGTTAAGTCGACCCACAACACAAATAATAACTCCTCGGTAGTAAGAGGCACCCTCAGCTGAGGCATGAACTGGCACCTCGAACACCCGGTTTTTTTCAAACTTGAATGATGGAAGGCTATTGGTGACTTAATATTTTCTTTGAGGGTTTTATATTTTTCTCTCGACGAATGTAATCCATTTCTATTAATCTTTTTCATCTATGTTGTCGCGCTCACAACTGCACTTTAATAGAAAAACATAAGCCGCTTCTTTAAGCATTATATTATCCATTATTTTATGTATTTTTCCCACTGTTCTAAAATGCATAAAATAATAAATAAATGCATAAAAGGTAAACTACTACCCGACTGGTCTTGATCATCTAAAAGACCTAAGCGCATCGTACTTGAGTCATATGCTTGACTCTTGATGCAGCTTGCACTGTCATGTATGTTTGCTGGTCTTCTGCAGTATCGCCATGTCTTGGATGGGTCGACGTCACGTCTTGGAGTACCGCCTCGTCTTGGTGGAATCCACGTGTCGTATTGCACTGTCGTGCACCGCCTCATCTAGGCGGGGTCTACGTCGCTCGCCGTCTTCATCCGAAGTACAAAGATACTCGCACGCAGGTGAGGGGGACTCGGGTATAAATGTACATCATATAAATATTGGGCACGCAAGCCCTTATACATTTTAACCGAAAAATAAAGATGATGTGTAGACCATCTATTTAATTAATTACAATCATCTCACACATTTAAATAATTAATTAAATAAAACACAACATACATGGGTCGATGCTCAAGACCAGACAAGGGGTAAAATAAAGCGTGAAAAAAATTTAAATGCAATAATTAAGTACGAGGGTTATTTAATTTAATTAAATAAAATGAATTGATAAATTCAAATAATTTAATTAATTATCGGTCTTATAATTAATTTAATTTTAACACCAAAATTAAATTAATTTAACTTAATTCAATTTAAAAATCAAATTGAATTAATTTTTCATTAGGGTATTAAAATTACTATTGGTTAAACCATAAATTAATACTTTAATTAATTAATTAATTAAATTAATTAATTATATTAATTATGGAAAAACCAGGTACCGTAACACTAAGCATGCCCAAAGTGGGTCACGCTAAACTCGCACAAACCCATTTTGAGCCGTGCAATGCCTATACTTGGCATTTCACGGCGATGCAAGTCTGCTCAAATTTATTTTGAATTTGACCAAACGGTCCAAGCCATTTACGGGCTAAATCAGGTCGGGCCGTTTACCAGTACCTGGTAGTGGAGGGGTGCGAGGCTGCACTGGGACTGTTGAGGGTGACTTTGGGGAGACCCACACCTGCAGTGGGTGCGCGATAGTAGGAAGATGTCAGAACCGGGAGTCTGGCGCGCTGCGGCTTGTCCAGAGAGGGTGAATCCGGACTAGGGTGCTGCTCCAGCGGTGGCCAGGCACTGGGGCACGGTGAGTGGTGCGCCTTTCTACAGGAGGTCAGTGAAGTAGGAGGCTTACCAAGGCTGCGGCATTGGGTGGGGAGACTGGGTGGGCTTCTGTGTGCTGCGCAGAGATGACCGGGCGGCTGGGAGAGAAGCAGGTGGTGGTTCTGTATGAATTTTGTCGGGGGGGGGGGGGGGGGGGGGGGCGTTCGCGTACGAGAACCAGCAGGCAGCGGCGCCTGTTGCGTCGTGCTGTTGTGCGCCGAAGGACTGGGAGGAGGCCCTAAAGGCCTGTGGGGAAGGAGGTCGGCGGCTGCCGGGCTGGGCTGTTGGGGCGTCGCGCCAGAGGATCCGTTGTGCGGCGCTGCATGCACCGCACTTGGTTCTGCCCGAGCGGGAGGAGGAAGAAGGTCGGGGCGGCCTGTTGGAGGAGCGATGCTGTGTGGGGACGACCAGAGCGTTGAGGAGGCGGTGTGGCACGGGTGAAAGGTGCGGGCATCGCAGGCCTGGGTTGTGCGCCGGGGTGGTGTCCCGACGGCGCTACAGTGCGCCGCACGGGAGGAGGTAGGGGGTCTGCTCGGACCCCCTGCAATTCCTTTTTTTTGTTTCCACGCACAAGCATTTTTTTCGCTGTTTTTATTTTTTGTTTTTTTTAATTTTTTTTTAAAAAACCACCCAGTACCCCTTATTTATTTATTTATTTTTTTTATAAAAGGAGACTTCTTTTTTATGTCTATTCTCCCCCCTTTGTTTTTGAGTCTGCTTCCACCATCTTCAAATTTCTAAAGGCTAAATAGCCTTTAAAATTAAATAATAATAAAATTATTATAATAAAATAATAATTTATTATTTTTACACTATTCTAATAATAAAATAATAATTATTAAAATAATTGAATTATTGTGGAAATTATTTAATTTGTCAAATTATAATTTTCACAATTTTAATTATATCCATTGAACCAATCCAAACTTGATCGGTTCTGCTGGATGAAATAAAATATAGTACCCGAGATTAAATTGCATATTCGATCCAATACAAAAATTTAAATTGACCGTATCTTGTCCGTTTGAGATCAGATCGAAGCACGGTTTGAACCGCTGGGACTGTTTTTGAACCCTATACTTAATTTTCTACAAATTAATTTTTAGTTGGCTCAGAAAATCTACGCGCTTTCTCTAATACCACTGTAAGGTTTCTGGGGCCCGCATCGGAATCCAGTGGGCTGGGGAATTTAAAATTTTCATCGGCGGATTGATGGAACATGTCGTCGCCGACAATTCGAGCCCCGGAGAGGTCCGAGGATCTCGCGTAAATTATTAAGAGCACAAAATTAAAAATTAAAACATACCCATTTCAAATCCGAAGGCGCAGTCGATTGCTGCAAGCTAATGGTGAACGTCGCTTGAAATATCCAAAACAAGATCCCTCTAGATCGTCCACACGCGCTCCAAAAATCCGCTGGAACGTCGATCGTCAAACTCCGGGTGCTAGTGCAGCGATCCGACGATGCTTTCAACATCCCGACGATCAATGCATTGAGAAGCCTTCGATACAGAAGAGATATCATGATCTAAGCATCTTGGATCGAGAGCTTCTCTCTCTAAGAAGCAGGAGGAGAGAGAGGCTCTCAATTTTCATTCCATGTAAAATAATGAATAGTGAAAATGCACACACAAGAGATAGAGCCTCCTCTCTTATTTATAGAGACATTGATAAATACCCGGTAGGGTTCCCCGGTCCCCGTTAATATCAACGTTATCTAAATAAATAATTTTGACCGACTAAACTGTGCCAATATTATTTAATATTTTATCACATGTTTGTAATATATATATAATATATTACATGATAAAACCGATCCATTTAACTCGACTCGCTATCCCACTTAATATTAAATGAACCTTCAAAATATAAATAATATTCCTTCGATTAATATTTTCTCATATTTACTAAACTCGTAAATACATTAAATAAATTCAATCCCAAATATTCATAACTTGAATATTAATGAATTTATTTAATTCATTTGGTGATCGATAATTTGGACAACGATCAGACCCTATGGTGGGGCCCACTATGTCCATATACCTATTCAACTGAATAGGGAGGATTCTTGAATACGCTATTGTGTGTGACGCTCTAGGCCCTCATCTTGATAGCAGTGAATAAAATCCACAGACCAAGAGTGGGTTCTATCAACCCATCATGGCCCCTAAAGAGATAAGGATAGTCATTGCAACGACTACCAACCTACAAAAACTGACTGTATACTATAGTCTCTTTGTAATTAAATATCTCATAAAGCAGGACGCACTCTTGTGTCATCGTCCTTATCTTTATTTATTATCTGTTGATCTATCCAGATGGATTTTCCTTTCTACTTCATTGGCCAAAGACTTATGAAGGTGGAACCATCTTGATCAACCAGGTCTGAGATATACAACTTCATAAACTTGAAAGCGACATATCCTTTCTTGACCATTCAACCAACGTCATACCACTAACGATGCACTCGACACAAAATATCTCTCCACGACATTACTGCCATGGTTTTCAACTTGCATCAAAGTATGTAATTAAATGATATACACTGGTAATGGTCTCAAGTCAGGAGACCAATACACATGTTCATAGATAGGAACAAACAACGAAACCCAAAACATGTGGTGTTCCTATTGGCGGGTGTGTCCTCATGATCTCTCTACTAGAGATCACCAAGTGCGAACATCATGAGAAGAAGTCTCAATGCTTATGAGCCCCCAGCACCTGATAGTCATACATCTACTGTGTTCAGTCAGTAAGATGTATCTAGACTGTAGAACATATATTTAAGATGAATTTCATTGTATCTCGAGGGTATCATTATAGCCTGGGATCTGCTATAACCTCTTGACATGACAATTAACCTTTGTACATTACCATTATTATAGTGGACGCAGAAAAGTCTTCACTATAATGGTAAGCTATCATCATGCATATCTAACTGTACACATGATATGGTAATCAAAAGTACTACATAGTTGAGTCTAGGGCACCCACAATTTCAACAACTTGATCCCTAATTTTGTGATCCCGGTCAACTGGGAAATGTTTTTTCATGTATATTTATAATTATATGTGTATACATGTATAATACTATACCTATACATATATACATAAATATGAATAAACAAGAGTAAGGTGAATGAAATAACATAAAAATAAACAATAGTCGATCATTTGGTCTGTAATCTTGATCACTTGGACATCCTGTGAAAGGGAATTGATATGGGATGCCATTCCAATCAAGCTATGTATCATTGAGTTGATCTCCAGGCACATAATCCTAATAAAAAAACACCTAATTCAGCTATTAATAGAATGTCTCTGAGCAAGCTACATCATCGTAGGGGGTACTCTTTTTAACCTTGGGTTCACCCGCACTCACCTCTAATCACTATAAATTAGGATTCCAAGGATGTACATCTGGATATCCTACAAATGTTCATTGAGTTGGATACCAAGCCACTCATGCCTTGTAAATATAGTCCAATGTCTGAGCCCTAGGTCCCAGTTTGTAGGCAGTCATGACATTGAGACTCAGATGAACCCTAAGGGTCTGACCCTTAGGAAGTCTATAAGGATAGCTTACTAGTGAGATGTTATGACCACCCTTTTATATCCACATGTGAACGTCATTCCCAAAGTCAATCATAGGTGTGATATGCCTTGATCAGCCTCCCTGATAATGAAAAATGGCTTATAAGCCTAATCCTGGAGAGCACATATGGAGATCCTCATCATATGAAAAATCGAGGAGATCATGGTCATCCTCCATAAGTCACAAGTCAAGAAGTGAATAATCATCCTCATTTAACCCCTAATTCGAGGAGACAATAATCATCCTCATCATATAACTACTCAATGATAGAAGAATTATCCTCGTCATTTGGGAGAGTGTAATCACCCATGAGTATCATTACTAGGGACTTCATGTCTGTATATCATAATTCTAGGCTCAATAGATGGATTTTAGGAAGTACCTCAAGAAAGACCATTAATATAATAGTAAAAAATATAGGCTCAATAGTTAGGTCCAAGATAGTACCTATGGGTAATAAAATAATATGAAAATGATATGGATCAGAAGACTAATCCTAGGAAGATATGTCTGGGCATCCCAAAGAGAAAGAAAGATGCCTCTTACTAGGATCAACAACTACTAACTAGGAAGAACCTCTAGTAATCATAATTGCATCAGCAATAAACAAGTTAAAGTAAAAAATTAAAGAGTGAGGGTGGTATAATGCCTAAACCTAACACTACTATCACAACACCATAGGCTTACATGTTTATCATGAATTCTAAGGTGACACCCGCTACCATCTCTACCCAAACCGGACAAACAAGCTCAGGGTCGGTCAAACACCAAGGCACCCATTGGGTCCCTAAAGTCAAACACTAAAGGGAAATCCTACTAGGAATCCTGAAGGTCCAAAGGAAAGGGATATTATGAAGGACCCATAAAAATGATGTAATAAGATACAATATCCTACATGGTTTCCTCGAAATAGTAAATGAGTAAAGGGATCCTACTAGGGATTCCCTATGTCTGCATGTAAGAAAGGCTTCTCATAGGGGATCATCAGTAAATAGTAATAAGATAGAGTCATCCTACTTTGGATCATCTAATTGAAATGAAAGTAGAGGAATCCTACAAGGGACCCTTGGAAACAACTAGTCTCACTGCCTCCTGGTCCAGAAGGGAACATCTTCCAAGGGATACACCCTCAAAGGAAAGTTACAAAAGCAACAGTCAAGAGAGATAGATCATGAACCATCTTAGATCAAGGTCTCAATCTAGGTTGGTTCAAACACCCAACCTATCACTCTCATTTCAAGTCTACCTCTCAAGAGAAGATTAATTCAATTACTGGAGGAAGAACCTATCCAATTAAGAAAAATATTGAAATGAATCCTAGGATTCCTCAAACCAACTCAAGGATTTCACCACCGCGATCTATATTGAAAAATACTTATAATGGACTACTCATTGGTCTAATTTTGACTCCTGGATGAGAAGAAATGAAAAAACCTCAAAGGGTGGAAAGGGAGGAGTACATGGAATTTGTAACCCAGTACACATCATGTACCCTCAAGGCCCTATATGGGTGTGTACTCTAGTTGAACACAACATGTAAAAGTCCATGTACACAATGTGTTGGACTGGTACATGGAATGCACCCTACACGGGGTACTATCCCATGTACCTGACATGGCCTGGTCATGTAACTCTACATAGTGTTCCACCCATACGAGGTTTGGTTGTGTACTTTACACGACATGTGCCCCTATATGGGATAACCATCCAGCTACTCAACTACAAGACCAAGTACTAGTACATGATGTGTATACCCCATACCCAGTGTATACCTCTGAAAAGGTCATATTACCCTAACAGGATAAACACATGGACTGTGTTCCTGAACCACACATTATGTGATTAATATTTCCAAATGGTAAATTACTCCAATTGCCCTAAAGCCCCATTTTTATCCCAAAAACAACAGATCGACCCACGAGGGGTCCCAAGCAAACATACAAGAGGATTAAAACATTAAAATTACTAATATATAGGTATTTTATGCAAAAACTTAAAAATGGCCGACCATTGGTTGGAATATGCCGATGCTTTTCCCATTTCCATAGTCCACGGTTGTCGTACGATGATTTAGCACGTCCCGAGCTCTACAGCGGTACCATTATTTCTATCCCCCTCATTATCTCTCTCCCTCTTCTATTTTTTCTCTTGAATGCATGAAGGGGGAGATACAATGGGCGTGCATGAGAATCCAGAGGATAAGGAAGAAAAGAAAAGAGTAAAAGAGAAGAAAATAAAAATAAAATAAAAAGAAGGGTGGGTTCTAGTGCCCGACCTGAGTTTATGCCCCGCCTAAGAAAAACTCCAAATTTAAGACTCAAAGATAGAGAAGAAATCTCAATCCAATGAACTATTCAAAAGATATTGACGAATGAACCTGTGCGAGTAAACTATTATTTATTTTATTAACCATTAAATATTAAATATTCCACTAAAATTTGAATGGATGAGAAATCCACCAAACTCATATACTGGGGTAAACACACAATTTCAGGACCAACTGAGTGGTCATAAAAATTATCCAAGATCATATTTTATGGGTATAAGACCATTTTACCCCTTATGAGAATATGAAAGAAAAAATTCAATTTTCTGCTCAAAATTTACAGTCTGAAGAAACAAGGGTTGTTACAACCTCCCCACTATAAACTTTATCATCCTCAAGAAGCCTGATGGTAATACTAGAATACATGCTATCACCATAAGAATATACACAAACAACCTCTTTGGACAATCTAATGACTAGCCTTATAACATCAACCACTATTCATTATATGGGAGAGGCTTAACTACGACAAATCTGGTACTCACCACCATAGGAATACCCTTATCATCATCTCAAAACTAAACTCCAAGATCAACAGACCATGGAAAATGCCATCTTAAAAATTAAAACAAGTGTCACCAACCCCAAATGGATAATGGTTCACTCCCCACCATATGGATTACCTTATACCACTCCTAGATCACAACCTCAACAAGTTACTTTATCAAGCCAGAAAGGATATTTAAAATAAAATAATACTAGTATAGGGTCAATGATTTCTCATTGTACTCAAGAAAATTTCAAGATAGATCATGATCGTATCTAAAAAGGAGTATACTAAGATTCCATATAAAGGAATGTATAGCTCCCTTCGAGCTGTGGTTATATTAGAACAAGCTATACTGACCTTTAATAACATGAGACACCACATTCCCTGACAACGTATGTTCTGGTTCAAACATGGGTCAACCATCACATGGTAACCAATCATTTCCACTATCACCTCTACCATAGGGAGACATTTTATCATTTTAGCCACAACTCCTAGGTAGCCATGCCCCTAAAAAGTTGCTAAAACCATCGGTCCTTGGCTCTCACATGACCACTCACTAATTCACAATTTAAATGGTACCTTGTGCAACCAACATATACCATTACCAACTGACTCATAATATTAAAAGGATAAGATGATTGTTCTACATAGTACATCAACATCATTAATCCAGAAGCTCCATTGGAACTCCTCTTCAAAATTATGCACCTCAGTTATACCATGATTTATTCCCACAATTTTCCATCAACCAGAGTCATTCCAATCATGAGTGTCTAACTATGCTCTGACTACATTAGCAACAGTGTAAACACTGGTTGATTGGTCTAGGAACCCAAACAATTCTTCCTTTAAAATCCAATATTGATTCCTGATCACCCTAGGTGCTTTGTAAAAATTTCAAGGCATCAACATACCTATATCACAAAAACCTAAGAACTAACCATGCATTGATATCAATGATCAATTAACCCAACTCACTGCCTAAAAATTCATTCATAAACCCAATACAACCTCTCATATAGGATTCCCTCGAGCAAAATGAATGTATAACTACAAGGTTTTGATTAAAAAAATAAGTGTCTCTAGGTCTCTATCCAATCCCTAACATTCAAGTCTCAAAACTGGGTTACAAGGTCTAACCACTTGTCCCCAAAGATCAAACCTATTTAAGGAAGGAAACGAGAAAACTTACTTACAAGGGTAAAAACCGCCAAAAATTCTTACATGGGTTTGATGCTCACGGAACATCCACATAAGGAACTACTCCCTGAAGGCCACGATACTAATGCATAAGAGATATTGAACTATCACTCACCAAACATTTGTATACGATAATACCTCTTGTAGGTCTAGTTCACAAGAAACAAAAAGGTATGTATCAACATCATAATCAGTGATCTAACTAGATAACCACAAACAAGGACTGAGTCATCTGCCTCACCACCAAATGCCTCAACATAGATCCACATAACCTGCAATCAGAAATAAATATATATGCAAGTTTCCTCAATTGAGTAGTATTCCACCAAAAACCTATACAAGAAAACACCATTTAGGTTTTTTTGATACTTTAAACAATTGGATGATTGTCATTAGTAATAGTCATACACTAGTGGCACTATATGGTTTGAATCCTATGTGCTAAATATGATGCATAAGATGCCTATTTACTTTTTCATCCAAGTGTCATAATATATTTATGGCCTCTTTCCAATTTCCATGATCCAGGAACCCATAATAAATCATAACATCCACACACCACGTGTTCCGATCAAGGTGAAAATCAAATACAGCTATAACATCACAAATCAGAATAATAATCCCATAACCCTAGAAACTAAGAATTCTTACCAGAACAAGTGTTCTCGACACACCAGCCCAATATCCATTATAGGTTCTGACACATTCCTAATACTTCTATCTACCATATCCCAAATAGAAAATCTAAGGAAATTAACAGCTCTAATACAAATTTGTATCATCCCAACTCGGCTACCACTGATTTGGTGCTTTGATCCAGTTTTCCTTGAGGCCTCAAGCATGCCTCTCTATATGCCAGATGTTGCCGACTAGAAGCAAGGTCCTAGGGTGTTTACATGGAGAGAATTTTTCTTAATATTAGAGCAAACGAAATTGGAAATAGCTAAGTATCATACACAATAGTAATAAAAATAGTGCGGAACCAATAAATAAATTGAAACAGATCATGTTGTAATAAAAAATGGAAACTCTATAAATCCTGAACAACTATGTCATACATACAACACTGGTCACCCACTAGGCCAACTATAGAGATACAAGAGTACAAAAGAAACTGAAATAAAAGTACTAGTCTCTACTACTAACTTCAATAAATACCACATACCTAGTCCAAAAACACCTTCAAACTACATCATCCTGATCAAAATAACCACATGTGAAGCTCCACTAGATCATGCAGCAATGGGCCGCAGCCTTGACCACCATGCATATGTGCTCAACCTGAAAAGAAGGCATAAGTTCTGCGTGCATACCAAGGTGCATGTACAAGGATGAGAAATAATATCAGTAGGATACCCCAAAGATGAACCTAAATATACTACCATAAGTGCATGCACATGAAATATATTCATCCTAGACCAGACACAGTTTAAAATATAAATACCGATAAACGTGAAACCATAGTTGATCCTTGGGTCTATGATCCCGGTCAACTGGGAATTTTTTTTTCATGTATATTTACACTTATATGCATATACATGTATAGTCGCATACCTATACATATATACATAAATATAAATACACATGAGTAAGGTGAATGAGATAATATAAAAACTGTCAATAATCAATCCTTGGTTCCATAATCCTAATCGCCTAGATATCCTATACAAGGGCATTGAGCTAAATGTTGTGCCACTCAATACATGTATCATTGAGTCAATCTTCGATTTTGTAATACCAAAAGAAAAATACCTACTTCTGAAAGTTCCAAAATGTCTCTAATCAAGCTATGTCACCATAGAGGGATACTTTTCCTAACCCTGGGTTCACCCGTAGTCACCTCCAATTACTGTAAAGAATGATTCTCAGGAAGTACATCCAGAAATCCTATAAATGTCTATTGAGATAGATTCCAAGCGGCTCAAGCATATAAATCCAATCCAATATCCTAGCCCCAGGTCCTAGTCCGTAAGTGGTCATGACATTGAAACTCGAATGATCTCTAGGGGTCTGACCCATAGGCGATATATAAGGAGATGTAAAGACCCGGAAATCCAAGTGAATTTTTTAATTAATTTGAATTATTCCAAGTCTACAGTTTCTGATGGCATGTAATTCCAAGGCCCGGAGTGCCCAGAATGTTTTTACGAAGTTTCTGAGTACATTCTGTGAACTTAAGAGTGGGTTTTGGTAACTTTATAATCGTTGCTCAGAATTGAATTATGAGGGAACTGGTGAACTCGCAGCACCAGTGATTGCTTAGGGGGACTTTCACCTCAACTGTATTTGGTCATGAACAGAAGTTGGTTTTCCAACCTTTCGTGGAGGATAAAGAAAAATTGGAATACAAAAATTGGTTAAACTTAAATTTTATTTTATTCAAACCTTTTTGAATTAAAGTGGGGTCCACCCGAACTAAACCCCCACTTTAATTATTTCCAACCCCCCTCCTTCATTAAATGATGTGATTAGGGAGAGGCTTTTCAAATTCAAGTGTTTGTTCCACTCCTTTAGAAGTTGCGGGAATTAGTGCATGGCTGGAGAAAGCTTCTTGTCAGAGGAAATACTTGGAGGAAGAACTCTCCTTCCGCCAACAACGAACTTATTCTTCTTCGATCTTCTTTTAGAATAGGGGAGGAAGCGTCGTCCATGAAGAATGCCGACGACGTCATCCTATACTTCTTCATCTTCTTTACCAACATCAACGAATCTGAGGTAGGGGTTTGAGATTTGTTAATTGTTTCTGATTCTTCATTTTCCTTCATGGACTAAGATTTGAAGTCGCATGTTATCACCCTAATGGGGAGGGTGTGGGCTGAATGAACACGGACCGACCCCTCTGCTTTTCTTTTTGCATTTTGACACGAATCTTGGAATGAGTCTGAGTTGAGTTAATTTCGTCAACGATGGTCATAGATTGAAGGTGACGTCCTGAGGAGTGCGCAACTACTTTCGGAATGAGAATCGGGCCACCGGAACTCATCCGGTGACCCGTAGAAGGTACGTCGGCAGTTGGAATCGGCAAACGTCACCGGTAGAATGAAGGGAAGGGTGGAAGACACTCCGTCCAGCTGCATGGATGGCGGCGGTGCAACTGTGCCGCTGGAGGAGTGGGCTGCGGCCGACGGGCCGCGGCAGAGCAGCGGTGACCGGTGCAAGGCCGACCGCGAAGTGAACCGGTGACTCGGCCAGCCGGGAACAGTGGGACCCGCCGCGTGGGTCCCATGTGACACGGACTGGCGCCATGTGGTGCCGGATCCGTACTTCCCAAACGGCTATTCCATTCGGGACTCCAGGGGGCGCAACCTCCCCCTTGGACACGGCTAGGACGGACCCCACGCGGGCCACCAGCCGCAGGTCGAGCCGAGTGCAGGCCAAAACCAGCGTGGTCCGGGCCGCCCCGTGGGCCGGGTTGGAGCTGCAGACTGGTTTGGACCCCGTTCTGGACTCGGGTCGGCCCCAGCCGGGTTGGGCCGGGTTGGTCCGACTGGGCCAGACTGGACCTGGACCCGCTTTGACCTGTTTCGACTTTTTTTCCCGTAACTTGAGCTACGAGCATCCGATTGACGAACCGTCTGTGGAGATGGAAACCTTGGAGCGAGATGGTTCATTTTCTATAACCCACTTGAAGTTTGGATGTAGTTGGGATATTCCTAGGTTGGATCAAACATAAATCCAACTGGGCCCTCAGAACAGAAATGCCAATAACTCTCAGGTCGGGTGTCCGATTGACGCACCGTCTATCGCGTTGGGTTCCTTATGAAAAGAATGATCTTATTGATACATCAACTTGGGAATTCGTGTAAGTTTATGTATTGACAATTGAATTGAGGTGAAGAACCTCCCATAATCAAGTGTGCTTTGTGCGGGAACCCTGTGGCTGGATGCATTGTGATAAAGGGATCCTACGTGGACTGACTACTGGTCCAGGATCCTACATGGGTACGATAGTTCGGACTACTGTTCCTGGATCCTACATGGGTTTGATAGCTCCAACTACTGTTCCAGGATCCTACATGGGTTCGACAGCTTTTATTACTGTACCAGGATCCTATGTGGGTTCAACAGAGTAGATGATTCAGTGGCTACATCTAACCATCTATATCTCTCTACATAAGTTGTATACCTGTGTTAGCTGAGTCTTGACTTCATGTTGTTATGAACAAGTTATCTTTCTTTCTTCGTGGAACGGGTTGTTCTTGGGATCAAGAGTTGGAGCCGGAGTGTATTTGATTACTTAGTTATATGTATGGGCATATACCTAAGTAGGGTTGGATGATACTTTTTGATTGTATCCTTACTAATGTGTTTTATCCTTAGTGGATTATGGGAGACCTTATGGGATCTCGGGGTCCCTACTGAGTATCATTATACTCACCCCTGCACGAGCTTCTCCCGAAACTTGTTGTTTCATGTGCAGACGATGGAAAACAGTGATCAAGGCTGAGAGAGATAGACATGAGGCTGCTCGGAGCTGGACTTAGACGGGACGTACCTCAGGGATGACTTGATCGAGATCTGTACCTACCCTTCAAGTTGTATTTCTCAATGGATGATCCAGGAGCTGTTTTCTCTTTTCCTGTACTTGTACTTCAGTTGGGTTTGTATACAGGCCCATTTACATTCAACACTTTTTTACTATATTAGTACTTTTTGGTTATCTCTGGTTGTGTATAGTCTGTGTGAGTAGCAGGTTTAAAGGAAATGCCTTCCCTTTTCTCTGGGATATGCAATTGGGTGCTAGTCGCCAGCCCCTGGCCTAAGGAATGTGGGCTTGGGGTAGTCACAACAGGGGCCCTGAGGATGGTTCATGACAAATTGGTATCATAGGAGTCAGTTATACTGTATAACATTGGACTCTGATCTTTTAACAACAATAGTATTAAGTGTTTTGGGTGTGTTTATCAGTTTAGGGAAACCAGTGTTGGTGCGACGACCGACGTATCCATACACTATGACTCTGAATTCTAATTTCCGACTCATGCACAAAACACTAATTGTGTGTGTGTTTCATTTGAAAAGTTTTCTTTGTGATATCTTTGATTCATCTCACCAGGTATAACTTATTGACCATGTTGCACATGTTTCTTTTTAGGATGGCCCCACGCAGACAGCTAGCCAGGGTTCCAGGCTTTGTACAAGATGGCCGCCCACCGAGAAATGAGGCCTCGGTGCAGGGCCCTATCACAGTGGAGGCACTAGCGGTACCACTACCCATTGGGCCAGAGATGGCACCATCCCCTGAAGTAGAGAGTGCATGCCACCTAATCACGTTGCATGAGTTCCAACACCAGAGGCCGACCAGGTTCAGGGGTGAGATAGACCCGCAGGCAGCTGAGGATTGGCTGGAGGTTGTGGTGAGAGTCTTCAGACTGGTAGGGACACCAACTGACCTTATGGTGATCCTTTCCGTGAGTCTCCTTCAGGCAGCAGTAGGCAGATGGTGGAGCCTGATAATCCAGGTGCATGACGAGGTGACACTTCTCTGGGTAGACTTCAAGTGCCTGTTTCGGGAGGAGTTTGTCCTAGCCACCCTATGTGTAGTGCGGATACCGGAGCTACTTCATCTGCAGTAGGGCAGAATGATAGTGTCACAACACTCAGCAAGGTTCATCAACCTCTCGTGCTACTCCACAGATATGGTACGAGACCCATTTTTTAGGGCCCAGACCTTTGAGCAGGGGATCAGATGAGAGATCATGGCTTCGATGATCTCCCTTAGCATCCCGACACAGGTGGAGGTGTTGGAGCGAGCCCTCTTAGTGGAGAGCTTCCTTGCTGAGTAGTCACCAGCAGCGAGATCCACCACCAGGCGTCACGTAGCGGAGTCTTCTGCAGCTGATAGCAGACAGATGTCGCAGAGATCTAAGTAGACCAGGCCATCTGGTTGACGACCTCAGGATACGGTTTTGATTGTATGGGTCACACGAGATAGAGCTAGTCATACGAGGACCAGGCAGTTCTACACATGCAGAGGACAGGGTCACATGGCTCATGACTACCCGACCCGCCATGTAGATGATCAGAAGACAGTTGAGGGACCTTCCAGGTAGAGGCAGAGGTTCGACTATGGTGGTCTGCAGGGAGCAAGCAGACATGGCAGAGGAGCTGGCCAAGCAACAGGTGGTGGAAGACATTTCGAGGTCCTACCACCACCACCACCAGGAGGTCCACCCCAACCACAAGGAGCAGGAAGACAGGGGAGAGCTCAGCTCTAGGAAGCTGAGGCCTACGCCCATGGTGCTCCTGAGATGATTAGAGGTAGGATTTGTGTCTACTCCACCCTAGCTGCAGTACTTTTAGACATAGTTGCGAGTCATTCTTTTATTTCCACTTCCCTCGTGTGGAGCTCGGAGATTCTGGTGGAGTCTTCGGCTCGATCCTTATGGATAGAGACTTCTACGGGATAGGATTCAATGATTACACACTGGTGATGGCAGTTTGATATCACTCTAGGAGGCAAGAGATTCAACTGGGATCTTCTAGTAGTGGCGTCGAGGCCTTACGACACTATCTTTGGTATGGACTGGTTATCCTCAGTTCATGCTCAGATCTACTACATTAGGCGAAAAGTGCGGTGTGTCCGTGAGGATGGGACTAGGTTTACCTTCACTGGTGAGAAGGGAGTCTTTGTAGCACGGGATGAACTTACCTAAAGGAAGGGGAAACCGATCACTCATTAGTTGGCTAGCCTTATCCTCAGAGTGGTTGATGTGAAAAGTCCAAGCTATCCTGTTTTAGTGGATAGGTACGCATATGTTTTTATTTATGAGGTTCCAGGACTACCTCCTCATAGAGAGGTAGACTTTTACATTGAATTGTATCTCAGTACGGCACCGATATCTACGCCAGCATATCGGATGGCTCCTGCGGAGCTTCACGAGTTGCGAGTACAGTTGGAGGACTTGTAGGGAAAGGGGTTCATCAGATCCAATGTTTCACCATGGGCTTCCTCGATTTTGCTTTCCAAGAAGGTGGATGGGACTTTGAGGCTCTGTGTGGATTACCGGTGCCTGAAACATGTGACCATGAAGAAAAGGTATCTACTTCCGAGGATTGATGACCTCTTCAATCAGCTGGAGGGAGAACGTTGGTTCTCGAAGATAGACCACTGATCAGGATACCACCAGCTCAGAGTATGGGATGAGGATGTGTAGAAGACGACTTTTAGATGTCGATATGGCCACTACGAGTTCTTGGTTATGCCATTCGGCATAAACAATGCACCAGCTGTGTTCATGGGACTCATGAATAGGATCTTCCATCCATACCTTGATCACTTTGTGGTATTCATCATCGATGACATTCTGATCTACTCGAATACCAAGGAGGAGCATGCTTATCATTTTCAGATCGTACTGGACACACTTCGAGAGCACCATATTTATGGTAAGCTCTCAAAGTTCCAGTTTTGGATTCGAGAGGTTCATTTTCTGGGACAAGTCATCTCAGAGGCTGGAGTTGCTATGGATCTAGCGAAGATTGAGGCTTTGTTATCTTGGGAGCCACCCAAGAGTGTGACAGAGGTGCAAAGTTTCCTGGGTCTGGCCGGTTATTATCGGAGATTTGTGCCAGAATTCTCCATAGTTGCATCACCCTTATCGGCATTGACGAAGAAGTGAAAACTCGTTGTGTGGTTAGAGAGGTGCCAGCGGAGTTTTCAGAAGATTAGGTAGAGGATAACTAGTGCTCTCATCTTGAGGCTACCAGAGGAGGGCATTGGGTATGTGGTCTACTGCGATGCATCAGTGACCAGTCTTGGATGTGTCCTAATGCAGGAGCGAGCAGTGATAGCTTATGGTTCTCATCAGCTGAGACAACATGAGAAGAACTATGCTACCCATGACTTGAAGTTAGTAGTAGTGGTCTTTGACTTGAAGACGTGGTGACACTATCTGATGGGAGAGCATTTCACAGTCTACTCTGAACACCAGAGTCTCAGGTATATCTTCTCACAGAAGGACATGAACTTGATACAGTGACATTGGCTTGAGTTCCTTGAGGACTATTATTTCTAGATAGTATATACTCTTGGGAAGGGGAATGTTGTAGAAGATTCTCTCATGAGGTGATCAGGTATTCAGCTTCTAAGAGAGGCGACTGAGCAGCTGTCTGCTTTGCAGATTTCTTATGTGGACCGAGATGGAGTAGCTTTCCTACAGTCTCTTATAGTCACACTCCACTCCTTCAGAGAGTCAGGGAGGCAAAACGTGGGGATGCTAACTGCAAGGCTCTACGTGCACAGATATCCACCGGGCAGGAACTTGATGGATTTTTTGTAGATGGGGAGCATGTCAGCCTCTTTAGAGGACGTACCATGGTACCCGCGTCGCTTTGGGAGGAAGTGTTGAGGGAGTTCCACACATCACGTCTAGAGGTACATCCAGGTGTAGAGAAGATGTACCAGGACCTTTGACGATAGCACCAGTGGCCAGGTATGAAGAAGGCAGTAGCGGAGTTTATCTCTCGATGCCTCACTTGTCAACAATTGAAGGCGGTGCACTAGGTACCAGCAGGCTTGGTTCAACTGTTAGAGGTCCCAAAGTGGAAGTGGGATGGGATATCCATAGATTTTGTGACAGGAATCCCACATACATCCAAGGGTCATGATTCCATCTCGGTGATTTTTTACCGACTCAACAAGTCGGCCCAATTCCTACCGATCAGAGAGAAGGGTTCAGTGAAGAGCTTGAGATGCCTCTATGTGCAGGAGACTGTATGGATTCATGGAGTTCCTTTGACGATTGTCTATGATCGAGATACAAATTTCACTTCCTAGCTATGGAAGGGGTTGAAGGAGGATTTCGGGATGAAGCTTCATTTGAGCACCGCCTTCCATCCTCAGACGGATGGCCAGATTGAGAGGACCATTCAGACTCTCGAGGACATGCTCCGTGCATGCGTCCTCTACTTCGGTCGCAGCTGGGAGGACCACTTTCCTTTGGTGGAGTTTTCATACAAAAACATATATCACTCCACCATTAGGATGACACCTTTTGAGGACTTGTATAGACAACCATGCAGATCGCCACTATGTTGGATATACCTAGGGGAGTCAGCACTCATGGGACCAGAGATGGTAAGAGCTACCACAGAGAAGGTGCAGATCATCCAGGAGCGGATGAAGACTGCATAGAGTAGGCAGAAGTCCTATGCCTATAGAATACTGAGACCTCTGTAGTTAGAGGATGGTGACCACGTCTTCCTATGGGTCTCACCTCGACGGGGTTTGCAGAGATTTGGCTGGGGCAACAAGTTATCTCTGAGGTTCATCAGACCATTCTAGGTTCTCAGCAGAGCAGGCGAGGTGGATTACCGCATGGAACTTCCCCCTTAGTTGCACTGGGTGCACAACATTTTTCATGTATCCCAGTTGAGGAGATACATGCATGATCCTACTCACATCATAGACTGTGGTGATCTTGACATCGACAATGGGGAGACGTTTTCAGAGGTTGCAGTAGAGATTGGAGATCGACATGAGAGAGTCCTTTGTGGGCAATTGATACCTCTGGTGTGTGTCTATGGAAGCACGTGGACCTCCAGGAGAGCACATGAGAGCGGGAGGCTTATATTCATTCTCAATACCACTAATTTTTTTCCAAGTTTTTGAGTTTTGGCTTTCAGGGACGCAAAGCCCTGAGGTGGAGAGAATGTAAAGACCCAAAAATCCAGGTAATTTTTTTAATTAATTGGAATTATTCCGAGTCTGTGGTTTCTAACAGCACATAATTCCATGGCCCAGTGCCTAGAATGTTTTTCTAAAGTTTCTAAGTATATTCAGTGAAATTAAAAGTGGGTTTTGGTAACTTTAGAACCAGTGCTCAGAATTGAAATCTGAGGGCACCGTTGAACTCACAACACCGGTGATTGATTAGGAGGACCTTCACCTCAGCTGTGTTTGGTCGTGAATGTGAGTTGATTTTCCAACATTTTGTGGAGGATAAAGAAAAATAGGAATAAAATAAAAATTGTTTAAACTTAAATTTTATTTTATTCAAACCTGTTTGAATTAAAGTGGGGTCCACATGAACTAAACCCCCACTTTAATTCTGGCCAACCCACCTCCTTCATTAAATGAAGTGTTTAGGGAGAGGCTCTTCAAATTCAAGTGTTTGTTCCCCTCATTTGGAAGTTATGGGAATTGGTGATTTGGTAGGAGAAAACTTCTTGTTGGAGGAAATACTTGGAGGAATAACTCTCCTTCCGCCAATGATGAACTTCTTCTTCTTTGATCTCCTTCTGGAATAAGGGAGGAAGCGTTGTCCTTGATGAACGCTGACGACGTCGTCATTGAATTATTCATCTTCTTCCCCGACATTAATGAATCCGAGGTAGGGGTTCGAGATTTTTGAATTGTTTCTCATTATTTGTTTTCCTTCGTGGATTAAGATTTGAAGCCACGTTTTATCACTCTAACGTGGAGGGTGTGGGCCGAATGAACACAACCCAACCCCTCCGCCTTGATTTTTGGATTTTGACGCTAATCGCAGAATGAGTCTGGGTTGAGCGAATTTTGTCAACGATGGTCGCGGATCGAAGGAGACGTCCTAAGGAGTGTGCAGCTACTTCTGGAATGAGAATCGGGCCACCAGAACTCGTCTGATGACCCGCGGAAGGTTCGCTGGTGGTCGGAACCGGCGAACGTCATCGGTAGAATGAAGGGAAGGGTGGTCGGCACTTCGGTCGGCCGCGTAAACTGTGGCGGCACAACCATGTAGCCAGAGGAGTGGGTCATGGGTGATGGGCCGCGACAGTGCAGTGGCAGCTGGCAGAAGGACGTCCGTGAAGAGAACCGGTGGCCCGGGCCACCGGGTTGTTGGGGAAGGTGTGGCGCAGCACACGCCACGCAGAGGATCAAGGGTCGTGGCCTTGTCCACGGTGATGGAGGACGGGCGCCCAGTAGAGTTGCCGCTAGAGGAGGCGTGACGCAACCGCGCTGCGTGGGAGGCGGCAGGCTGCTCAGCCAGATGAGAATAGTGGGACCCACCGCATGGGTCCTGCATGACACGGATCAGCGCCACGTATGCCAGATCCATACTGCCTGAACGGCTATGCCGTTCGGGACTCCATGGGGCATGGCCTCCCCCCTGTACTTGGCTAGGTCGGACCCCACACGGGCCGCCAGCCGCAGGCCTCATGCGGGCCAAGCCCATCATGGGCTGGGCTGCCCTTGCGGGCCGGGTCAGACCCCGGTCCGGACTCGGGTCGACCCGGACCCGCTTTGACCTGTTTCCACTCTTTTTAGCGTAACATGAACTACGGGCATCTTATTTACGAACTTTCTGTGGAGACAAAAACCTTGGAGCGAGACGGTTCTTTTGGTATACCCCACTTGAGGTTTGAACGCAGTTGAGGTATGGCCAGGTTGGATTGAACTTAAATCCAACTGGGCGCTCGGAACAGAAATGCCAATAACTCTCAGGTCGGGCGCCCGATTGACACGCCGTCTGTCGCGTTGGGTTCTTTCTGACAAGAAAAATCTTCTGGATAAATCAACTTGGGACTTCGTGGTCGTTTTTGTATCAACACTTGACTTGAGAATCAGACCCTCCCGGAATCAATCGTGCTTTGTGCGGGAACACTGTGGCTGGTTGCATTATGATAAAGGGATCCTACATGGACTGACTACTGCTCCAGGATCCTATGTGGGTAAGACATATCTGACTACTATTCCGGGATCCTACATGTGTTCGATATCTCCAACTACTATTCCAGGATCCTACATGGGTTTGACAGCTCTGATTACGGTACCAGGATCCTACGTGGATTCGATAGAGTAGATGATTCAGTGGCTACATCTAATCATCTCTATCTCTCTACATAATTTGTATACCTGTGTGAGATAAGTCTTGACTTCATGTTGTTATCAATGAGTTATATTTCTTCCTTCATGGAATGGGTTGTGATTGGGCTCAAGAGTTGGAGTCGGATTGTATTTGATTACTTAGGTATATGTATGGGAATATACCTAAGTAGGGTTGGATGATACATTGTGATTGTATCCTAACTACTGTGGGTTATCCTTATTGGATTATGGGAGGCCTTTGGGGGTCTCGGGGTCCCTACTGAGTATCGTTATACTCACCCCTGCATGGGCTTCGCCCGCACCTTGTTGTGTCCTGTGTAGATGATGGAAAACAGTGATCGAGGCTGAGAGAGATGGATAAGAGGCTACATGGAGCTGGACATAGACGGGACGTACCTCAGGGATGACCTAATCGATATGTATACCTACCCTTCAGTTAGGATTCCCCGATGGACGATCAAGGATTTTTTCCCTTTTCCTATACTTGTACTTTTGTTGGGTTTGTATACTGGCCCATTTACTTTCAGCACTCCTTTACTATATTAGTACTTTTTGGTTATCTCTGTTTGTGTACAGTCTGTGTGAGTTGCAAGTTTAAATTAAATGCCTTCCCTTTTCACTAGGATATACCTTTTGGTGCTAGTCTCCAACCCCTGGCCTAAGGAAGGTAGACTTGGGGTAGTCACGGCACGGGCCCCGAGGACGGGTCATGACAAGAGAGTTCACTAGTGAGACTTCATGCCCACACCTTGATATCCAGATGTGGATGCAATTCCTAACATCAATCATAGGTGTGAGACACAATGCTCAACCTCCCTAATAAAGAAAAAGGGATCATAAGAATTATCCCAAAGAGCACGTCTGGAGATCCTCATTATATGAGAAATCGATGGGAGTGTAGTCTTCCTCCATAATCCATAGGTCAAGGATGGTGTAATCATCCTCCATATCCCATAGTTTGTGGAAAGTGTAATAATCCAATGACAACCCTGGGTTGAGGAGAGCGTAATCACCCCCATTTACCCCTTGAGCTGAGGAGAGCATAATCATCCTCATCTTACAACAACTCAAGGAGAGAGAAATCATTCTCATCACTTGGGATAGAGTAATCATCCATAAGTATCATTACTAGGGATTTCATTCCCATATATCATAATTATAGGCTCACCAACTTGTTTCCAGGAAGCACCTCTAGACATCCCAATAATATAATAGTAAAAAAATAGGCTCAATAGCCAGGTTTTAGGAAGTATCTATGTGTAAGAAAATAATATGAAAATAATATGTCTTAGAAGTTGGATCTCAGGAAGATACGTTTGGGCATCCCAAAGAGAAATAAAAACCCATCGCACCAATCTCAACGACCACCAACCAGGAAGCACCTCTGGTAGTCATTGCTATATTAGTAATAAATAAGTGAAAGTATAAATTAAAGAGTGAGGGTGGATGAATTCCTAAAACAAGCACTACTTTCATAGCCACATTGGATTACAAGTTAATCATGGGTTATAAGGTGACACTAGCTACTATCTATACCCAAACCTCATGTACTATCTTAGGGCCAGTCAAACATTGAGGCACCCACTAGGTCCCTCAAGTAAATCACTGTAGGGATATCCTACTTGGAATCCTTAAGGTCCACAGAAAGGGAATCCTATATGGGACCCTTAACAAAAAACGTAAGAAGTAGAGGCACCCTAAAAGGGATCCTTAGAATAGTACATGGATAAAGGGATTCTACTAGGGATTCCCTAGGTTAGCATGTATGTAAGGAATCCCGTAGGGGATTCTTTGTAAAGAATAATAAGATAGAGGAATACTACATGGGATATTTAGGTTGAAATATAAATAGAGTAATCCTACAGGGGATCCTCATAAACAAATAGTCTCACAGCCTCCTATAAGGGAACATCTTGCAAGGGAGACATCATTAGAGGAAAGTTACAAAATCATTGATCAAGAGAGATTTATCATGGCCTATATAAGATCAAGGTCTCAAACTAGGTTGGTTTGAACACCCAACCTATCATTCTCATTTGAAGTCTCCCTCTCATGATATGAATGAATTTGATTACTAGAGGAAGAACCTCTCCATTCAGATAAAATCTTGAAATGACTCCCAGGATTCCTCAACCACCTCATGAGTTTCACCACCCTGATAAAAATGGAAAAATAATAAAGATAGACTAATCATGGGTCCAATTCTGACTCTTAGGTGAGAAGACCCAAAAAACCCACAAAGGGTATCAAGGGATGAGTACACGACCTGTGTACCCTAGTACATAGCGTGTACCCTCAAGGCCTTATCTGGGAATGTACTCTAACTGGACATGGAATTGAAAATCCCATGTACATGACATGTTGTCCTGATACACAGTGTGTACCCTACATGGGGTACCTTCCCAAGTACCTCACATGGAATGACCATGTATATAGCCTAGCCATTCAACTCTACATGGTGTGCCACCCACATGAGGTCTGACTGTGTACTTTACACGACATGCACCCTTACATAAGCTAACCAGTTGGGTACTCGACAATACTTCAGAGTACCAGTACACAGTGTGTATACCCTACACATGGTGTGTACCTCAAAAAATATCATCTTCCCTGAATAGGAAGAACACACGACATGTGTTCTTGAACCACATGTCGTGTGATCGGGATTTCTGAACGGAAAATCCCTCTAATCACCCAAAACACCTATTTTTCTCCCAAAAAATAACATATCAACCCATGAGGGGTCCCAAGAAAGAATAATAGGTGATTAAAACTAAAAAATATTAATCTATAGGGATTTTTAGTGAAAAATATAAAATGGAAAACCTTTGGGTGGAATCTGCCGAATCTTCACCCATTTCCATAGTCCATTGTTTCCGCACGATTATTCAGCATGTCATGAGCTCTGTGGCGGTACGCTTCCTCCTCTCCCTATCCTTATCTATATCTCCATATCCTATTTTATATCTCAGACACATGAAGGGGGATCCATAGAGGGAATGCATCAGAATCCATAGTAGAAGGAAGACAACAAAAGTGGAAAAGAAAAGATGAGAATAAGAAAAAAAAAGAGGGGGAGGGGGCTCTAGCTCCCGACCCAAGTTTATGCCCCACATAGGAAAAACTCCTCATTATGGACTCAATAGAGGAGAAAAAATCTCAATAAAATTCTCCACTAAAAAGATATGGTTGAAGAAAATTGCATGAATACATTAATATTTAATTTTTTAAATATTAATTATTAATTATTCTGGTAAAAGTCAAACAGCTCAGAAATCCACAAAACTTTTTTCCTAGGGTAAACACTCTATTTTGAGACAAGAAAAGTGGTCCAAAAAACAAAGATTATATTCTAGGGGAAAAAGACCATTTTACCCTTCATAAGAATCTGAAAGTAAAAATTCAAATTTATGCTCATAATTTCTAGTCTGGAAAAACAGGGGTCATTATAGTAAACTATTTAAAGGTATCAAAGCCTTTAAAAACTTGTGTCAGGGGGTTGAAAACAAGAAAAATATATTGTATTTCCATGAAATAATAGGACAATGATCGTATATTTATTTATGAAATGTAGAAATTGACGACACGTCATCCCAAGTTACGGTTTTCCTGGGATGCCCGTTGACATGTTTTTAGTGTTTTAAAACACTAAAACATGCGTGTAATGGTTAAAACCATATAAAATGACCTCATATTTAAATTAAATCATGGAAAACCCACCATTGAATTATTTTATATGTGTATGTGCAGACAACACATCAATCCGACATGCGGTGTGGTTAGAATGACTCGATAAACACTTTTTAAAGGTACAAAAGCCTTTAAAAACATGTATTTGGGGGGGGGGTCAAAAATAGGTAAACATGTTATATTTCCCTGAAATAATATGAAAATGATCATATATTTATTTTTGAAATGTATAAACGAACATCACATTATTCCATGTTACAATTTTCCCAGGATGCTCGTAGACGCATTTTTAGTGTTTTAAAACACTAAAACATGTCTGTAATGGTCAAAAGAATAGAAAAAGACCCCATATTGACATAAAATCATGGTACAACGACCTTTGAGTTATTTTTTACATGTATACATAGAAAACACGTCAATATGACGTACAGTGTGGTCAGAATGACTTGGTAAACATTTTTTGAAGGCACCAAATCCTTTAAAAACATGTGTCGGGTGGTCAAAACAAGCCAAAGGATATCATATTGCCTTCAAATTATAGAAAAATGATTGTAGATTGATTTTTAAAATTTTGGAACCAAAAACACATCATTGCAAGTTACGATTTTCCTGAGATGGATGTAAATGTTTTTTTAGTGTTTTAAAACATTAAACTGTGTGTGTAACAGTCAAAACCATAGAAAACGATCTTAGATTGATGTGAAATCATTAGAAAACCACCTTTGAGTTGTTTTTAATGTGTATGTATATACAACATGTCAATCTGACATGTAGTTTGTTCATAATGCCTGGGTAAACACATTTTAAAGGTACCAAATCCTTTAAAAACATGTGTAGGGGTTACAAATCAGGAAATAGACGTCAGATTTGCCTGAAATCAGAGGAAAATGACCATAAATTGATTTTTGATATGTAGGAACTAAAGACATGCCATTCTGAGTTATGGATTTATTAGGATGCTCGTGGATAAGTTTTTAGTGTTTTAAATCACTGAAATGATCATGTAATGATCAAAACCATTGAAAACAACATTATATTGATGTGAAATTTTGGTAAAACCACCGTTGAGTTATTTTTTGATATGTAAATGTAGACAACATATCAATACGATGTGTCGTGTGGTCGAAATGACTCAATAAACACTTATTCAAGTTACCAAAGCCTTTAAAAACATGTGTGAGGGGGTAAAAACTAGGAAAAGGACATCAGTTTTCCATGAAATCGTAGGAAAGGAACCTTATATTTATTATTGAAAAATAGGACCCGACAACATGTCATTCTGAGTTACGGTTTTCCTAGGATGGACGTAAACGTGTTTTTAGTGTTTTAAAACACTAAAACGTGCATATAACGGCCAAAATCATAGAAAACAACCTCATATTAACATGAAATCATGGGACAACTCTTGAGATATTTTTTATGTTTACATGCAGACAACATGCCAATTCGATGTGCGGT
The DNA here is from genome assembly GCA_963277665.1 of Viscum album. Lineage (NCBI taxonomy): Eukaryota > Viridiplantae > Streptophyta > Magnoliopsida > Santalales > Viscaceae > Viscum > Viscum album. Next base: position 1,109,770,977 of record OY728128.1, on the reverse strand, counting down.
GTGGTCAGAATGACTCGATAAACACGTTTTAAAGGTACCAAATCCTTTAAAAACATGCGTCGGGGGGGTAAAAACTTGGAAAATGATGTTTAATTTCAATGAAATCATATAAAAATGACCATAGGTTGATTTTTGAAATATAGGAACGAACAGAACATCATTAAGAGTTACGATTTTCTTAGGATGTCCGTAAACACATTTTTAGTATTTTAAAACATTAAAACGTCTGCATAATGGTCAAAGACATAGAAAAAAACTCATATTGATGTGAAATCATGGAACAATCACTGTTGAGTTATTTTCGACATGTTTGCATTGACAACATATCAATCCAACATGTGGTGTGGTCGAAATGACTTAGTAAACACTTTTTAAAGGTACTGAAGACATTAAAAACATGTGTTGGGGGGTCAAAACCTAGAAAATGATGTCGGATTGCTATGATATCATAGGAAAACGATCGTAGATTTATTTTTAAAATTTAGGAATTTAAGAAATGTCATTCTAATTTACAGTTTTCCCGGGATGCTTGTAAACACATTTTTAGTGTTATAAAACACTAAAACGTTCGTGTGATGGTCAAAACCATAGAAAACGACCCTAGATTGATGTGAAATCATGAGAAAACCACCGTTGAGTTATTTTTGATGTGTATTCATAAAAAACATTGATTCAACGTGCTGTGTGGTCGGAATGACTTAGTAAACATTTTTTAAAGGTACCAAAGCCTTTAAAAACACGTGTTGGGGGGGGGGGTCAAAATCGGGTAAACGATCTCGGATTTCCCTGCAATTAGAGGATAAAGACCGTAGATTTGTTTTTAATTATAGGAACCGATGACACATAATTTCAAGTTATGATTTTCCTAGGGTGTGTGTAAACTCATTTTTAGTGTTTTAAAACATTAAAACTTGTGTGTAATAGTCAAAACCATAGAAAATGACCTCAAACAGAAATGAAATCATGGGAAAAACACTGTTGATTTATTTTTGACATGTTTGCGTAGAAAACACGTCAATATGATGTGCGGTATGGTCAGAATGTCTTAGTAAACACTTTTTAAAGGTACCAAAGCCTTTAAAAACTTGTGTTGGGGGGTCAAAACAAGGCAACCAATGTTAGATTTCACTAAAATCAGTGGAAAATGATTGTAGATTTATTTGTAAAATATAGGAACTGACAACATGCCATTCCAAGTTCCAGTTTTTTCAGGATGGTTGTAAACACACTTTTAGTGTTTTAAATCTCTTAAACGTGCGTGTCATAGTCAAAAACACAATGAATGACCTCAGATAGATGTGAAATCATGTGACAACCACCATTGAGTTAATTTTGAATTATATTAAATCCTTTCAAACCAAAGTCTTTAATTTTTTTATTAAATAAATTTCAAGCATACCCCATGTTGATTTAAAAAATTAATAAGAATATTTAAAACTTATCCCTTTTCAATTTCAAGTGATGCATCATATCTTAAATAGGTAAGTTAATGTTTTCAAAGTGTTTTGCATGATATATTATTTTTTAATGTTAAAATGACTTTTATTTAATTAACAAAATAAAAAATTTTATGGGAAACATTCTGAATACATTCGATGTATTTTCTCTTTTTCATTTCTTTTCTTAAATGTTTTGGTTTTTATTGTAGGTGACAGATGCCACCAGTAGACATGAGGTTGATTGTTCTGATCCACATCATTCTTCAGAAGACAATCATGATGGTTCTTAGTTTCTTTGGTATGTTTAAATTTTACCAATGATTCTACTATAATTAAGATTTAGTATGTTTAGTTTTAATTTCTGTTTTCTTTTTGGTTAAAGTCGATGAAATTATGTGGTCAGTTTTAGTTGATGAGATTATGTGGAGGTAGACAGATGCAGTGAAGGTCGTGGGGTTGATGTATATTAGGCATGGATTGTTGTTGGAAATATTATATATATATATATTGATGACTTGGGTATGGGATGACCGAGGTATATGTTGACAGAAGTTGTGCTAACTATGGATGTTTGTATATATGACAGTGGAATATATTTATGATGAGTTTATCATACAATTATGTTTTAGTTTTTACATTTTGGTTTTTTATATTTACATTTTTTTATTAAATAGTAAAAAAATTAATTATAATATTTAGTGGTAGTTTTTAGTAACCGTCGCTAAGTAAATTAATGAAAATTCTAATTAGCAGCAGTTACTATTAACCACCGCTAATTACATAACGACTGTGAATATATTTAGAGGTCGTTAGGTTCATGTTATCTATTTTATTTTTGGGTTATTTTTAAAATAAAACTACCGCTAAATAAAACTGAAACCGCCGCTAAATGGTCAAAAAATGATACATACAGAAACCACCGTTAAATTAAAGAAACAATCAGGAAATGATTGGAGACCGTGCAATATGTAGTGGGTTTGATAAATTCCACCATACAATTAGGCGGCAATTTAAATTGCCATCAGTTCAAGAAAAAACCGTCACTAATTCCCTCTTTTTTTGTAGTGAAAATATTCTCATCTAATCAAAAATGGATAATATTTGGTTTTGTTTTCACCCATATCACTTAAATTTTGACCCTCCGTTAACCCATTTGAAAATTACTGTCAAAATTATTTACTCTTTAGGGGACATGAAAGTTACTATAAAAGGAAAGATGACCCATAAATGGACTATGGTTGATATTCTCAACCATATCCTATTCACTTGTCCAAAAATAACATTATTTTATGAATTTTAAATCATTTAATTATATATTGTTTATTATAAAATATCATGTCATATTTGGAAATACATGAAACATTATAATATAATATGTGTCTAAATCATGTGAATGGTTCTAAAATGACACAAAATAAAATATAAGGAAGATTAATATAGTCATCTAATCAAATTTTTGCAGGTTTAGATATCATTTTAAACTTAATCCCTCATTTGGTTTAACCACTTAGTTAAAAAAAATTAATCTTAAACCTTGTAATGATTTTTTCAATATTAAAGTGCTAAAATTTTACTTATAAGGTAAAAATTGACTCATAAATAGCTAATGAATAAAATTGAAGAAAATTTATCATCCTACTCGTCCTCTTTAAAGATATTTAAAAAATTTAATAATATATACCTAACATAAAACACTATTAATGTCATTTTAAGAACTATTCACATAATTTGATTTTGAAAACAACATGACACTAATTAAATTCGAATATAAACCATTCATTTTTTTGAAAATTTTATTAGCATTGATAAAGGGTGCTTTTTTCAGCATAAAACAACCCCTTATCAGCGTTTTTTTAACCGTGATAAAGACCGGTTTTTAACGACACTTTTTTTAGTGTTGATAAATCTCATTTGTAATGTTTTTAAAATCATGATATGTAGTAGTGATTTTTCACACGAGTTATATAAATGGATTCACCCATATTTAAAACCTATCCCATTTATATAATTATTTAAAAAAAGCCAACAAAAACTCAGGGATGGACTGTGTGATGGCGGGGAAGACTGGAGGGTGAAGGGCGGTGCCCCACTAAAATCAGTTATGTTGATTCAAATATCTCAAAACATATGGCATGGAATGCAGAAGAGTTGATTAATTATGGGGAAGAATGTCCTATAAAATGGAGGTATCCCCAGCGAGGAGGGGAGAGTGGGAGGAAGGGATGGGGACGTGGGGGAAGCTGGAGGTGGAGCTGGAGATCAAGTCTGAAATGGATAATACTTTAGATAAATAATTATAAATAATTATAAAATTTTAATAAATATTTAATTATGTATATTTATATAATTATATATATTTATTAATATATAAGTATATATAATTATAAATATAATAAATATATTTATTATAATTTTATGATTATTTAAATAAATAAATATATACCTATAATTTTATTATTTAAATATAATTATTTATTTATCTAAAGTATTAAATTAATATAAATTAATTTTAATGGAAAAATGTCTATAAATTGATATATTTTAAAGATAAGATGAGTATGAGTCAATGACTACAAAAAAATAGGTCTTAATGGCGGTTTATTAGAGACAGTTTTAATAATAGCTACTAAATAAATCGCATTTAAAAAAATTTATAATATAGCAGCAGTTTCATGTAAACTCCACCATATTTTTTTATTTTAACATTTACTGGCGGTTTAAATAAAACCACTGCTAAATATTTTTTAAAAACATAATTTAAACCCCCTACCCCTTCTCCCTGATCCCCCTTCTCTCTGAGCCCCCCTTCTCCCTTCCACCTCACCACGATCCTCTCACCGCCTCCGATGCTCTCCCCTTCTCCCAAGATCCCTCACTATTCTCCACTACTGCAGCTCCCCCCTTCTCCCCTGATCCTGCCTCCTCCTCACCCATCACTGGCCCCAAGTCTCTCATTATCCCCCCTTTCCCTCTCACCTATCATTGCCAATCCCCACTTATCCCCTGATCACCCCCTCTCCCCCAAGCCCTTGTTGCCCTCTCATCGTCGCGTCCCTTTCCTGCTCACTACTGCTCCCTAATCCCACTTACTACCACTACCAGCTTCTCTCTTTTACCCATTACAACAGATCACCACCACTCCCTTTCCCCACTACCACAAAACAGGGTAAGGGAAGCACTTCCCTTTATTAGCGCTAAACAGAAAGTGCTAATAAAGGCGTATGCCTTTATCAGCGCTATCTAAAAGCACTGATAAAGGTAGCTCTTTATCAGCGCTAAAAAATCACTGATAAATTAATGTTTTATCAGTGCTTTTATTTTAGCGCTGATAAAACATACTTTTATCAGCGCTTTTAAAGAGCGCTGATAAAGGTTCTGTCGTTTTTTATTTAATAACCCTAACAGGCCATCCTCGCTTGCACGCGGTCAAGCTCTCGCGGAAGCTGAACCAGGCCCCTCGTCGCGCGACCTCGACCTCCTCGTCATCCTCCTTCTCCCTCTTTCCTCCTCCTCTTCCTCCTCGTCCTCCTCCATCTCGTCCGCCACCGCCGCCTCCACCCCCACTCCCGCTACCGCGACCGCCACTGCCTCTGCCGCCTCCACCCTCGCTGCCGCGACCGCTGCCGCCTCTACTGCCACCGCCACCTCCGCCTATGCTGCCGCTGCCACCTCCACCCTCGCTGCCACGAATACCGCCGCCTCATCCTCATCCTCCTCGTTCTCTCAAGGTGGGATGTGAGTTCCATGGATGGTATTCCCTTGGTATATTATTTATATATTGTGTGTGTGAGAACCAAATAGTGAATATAGATGTGAGATATGAATGATACCATATCTTGAGCCTAATTCCAGTAAGGATTTCCATAATAGAAAGTGTGTTCTTAATGTGATTATGATTATGTCTAGGGATGTGATTCATAATTAGTGATGAGTGTCGAGGATGATGCATGTTGGTCAACTTGTTTTAGAAATTGTTTATCTTCATCTGTGCCTTGTACTTGCACCCATAAATTTGAAGGTGAGTATGCGTACACGATAGTTGACCTTATTAGAGAAGACTTTCTGGAAGAGTATAATATACATGAAGCAATGAAGATCATTAGAGTCTTGGAGAAAATGTGGTTGCTCCAAACAATGTGGCAATCAGCTTGTGCAACGCAGCCTAAGTTACAACTTTCAGGTATTGTACTTTATTTTTTCTGGAGGGTTTCAGTGTAAATGCATTTTGGAATGATCATTGCTATTCATTGTCTTTTAGGTTTTTTTGACAGCTGAGGGGAAAGGGTGGGGTCTGCAGACATTGGAGGATATGTCGAAGGGTGACTTTATGGGAAATTACATCCTATATTTTTGAAACATTTCCATAGTATCTAACATCTAACCAAATGGCCTCTTTTCCATTCAAGATCCCCGAACCCCGATGGTGATCGGGGTCCGGGGAGCTTGAAAGGCAAAGAGGCCATTTCTCTAACATATTCACACACAAAATCACCCTTTGACATATCCTTCAATGTCTGCAGACCCCACCCTTTCCCCTCGGCTGGCAAAAGAACCTAAAAGACAATGAATAGAAATGATCATTCCAAAATTCATGTACACTGAAAGCCTCTAGAAAAAAATAAAGTACAATACCTGCAAGTTGTAACTTAGGCCACGTTGCACAAGACGATTGCCATATTATTTATAGAAACCACATTTTCTCCAATACTCTAATGATATTCATTGCTTCATGTCTCTTATACTCTTCCAAAAACTCTTCTCTAAGAAGGTCAACTATCATGTATGCATACTCACCGTCAAATTCATGGGTTCAAGTACAAGGCACGGATGAAGATAAAAAATTTCCAAAACAAGTTGACCAATGTAAGTATTTAATGGTACCTTTATTCTTTGTAGCATGTTTTTTTCTAATTTATTTATTTTTATATGTGAAAAACATACTAGGTGATATGTTTTGTATTATGGGTTTATTAGGAGTCTGTATGATTTCCTGTTTCCACATTTCATTTTAAATAGCATGTTATAATTATATATTTACTATACCCTAATGGCTCAAATATTCAAGCATATTGTAGATGTTGCTAGAATGCTGTAGGATTATTTTTCCCCAATAGTAGTACATTTGTAAGATGTTTTCACTGATGAGGTAAAAAATTTACTTCTTAATAAAGAGATAATCTTTATAATCTAGTTAGTTTTGGGAGAAAATTCAGTTTTTATCACAATTTCTAAAATAACACCAAAAGATCATCAGTTGTTTAAATTACAATTTTATGATATAGAATATAATGGTTTCATATGGTATAGTACTTTACTATGGGGTTTTATAATTCTCTAAAATATATGGTTGATTTTTATTTATTCTTCTGTTGGACTATTGGAGATTGAACCTGATGAGAGTCATGAATATGTATCCTCATCCACGCATTGATAGTCACATTAATCATCTATGAGGTTCTATGATCTTCTCTAATATAGATTTGACATTAGTATACCATTAGATGAGTTGGACATCTATGGACCTACCATGGACTGATTTTAGGAGTAGTTATGGCCTGTATTTTTGTAGCGATGATTTTTTGTTTAACTAATGCATTGGTTGTATTAAGGGACTTAATGAATAGGATATTTCATCCTTTTCTGGATTAGTTTTTAGTAGTATTTTTCAATTAAATATTAGTGTAGTCCCAACCCATAGTTGATCTTGACCAACATCTTATCATCACCTTGAGTACATTGAGATAACATCATATTTATTACTGTTTTCTCCTGTTACTCATTGGTTTCCTCTTGTTCGCATGTCATGTATTTTCTAAGGGATCATTCAGTCTTTGTAAGACTAACTTGGAATAAATTTGATATATTTCAGATTAAATCAGGTATCTTATACACACACGATGTTCAACCTACTGGACACACCATGTATATGGATTTCACATGTGTTTAAAGGCATTTGTACCATGATTTGTTTTTATAAAACCCAAACAATGCTACCTGATTAATTAAAACATAATATTAGACAAGTTCCCGAGATCGAACCCATAAAGACGATGAATATGAATAAAGAATGGATGAATGCCAATCGGTTGAAAAAAGAGTATAAAGATGGCGTGAAAGAGTTTATCAAGTTTGCAGAAGATCATGCATGTGACCCTTCTCAAATCATTTGTCCGTGTTTACGCTGTTGTTATTCAAGAAAAATTAGTCCAGAGGAGTTGTAAGAACACCTGATCTGTCACGGAATATATCAAAGTTATACATGTTGGAATAAACACAGGGAAAAAACCAATGTAGGTAGTGACTCAGAGAACATGACATTTTATAGATCATCTGATATGGTTAGAAGCGTGAACAGTGAAGACGATCGTATGGAGGGTGTGATTACAGATGTGAACGATGATGAAGATCGTATTGAGGAAATGACAAGGACAGTTGAATATGAACTTCGTGATTGCCCAAAATTGTTTGAGAAGTTAAAGATTTGTGCAAAAACGCCATTGTATTCTGGTTGCACTAAATATACAGCATTGTCAGCCGTATTGAAGCTGTATAATTTGAAAGTAGGCAACAGGTGGAGTGATGCCAGTTTTACAGAACTACTTGCTCTCCTGAATGACATGCTCCTAGAAGATAATGAACTCCCAAGACAAACATATGATGCCAAACGAATGATAAGATTGATGGGTATGATCTCTAAAAGAATACATGCTTGCCTGAATGACTATATATTGTTTCACAAGGACCAAAAATCACTTAAAGAATTCCCAAAGTGTGGTGCTTCCCGATACAAGAAAGATGATTCTAATCCTACGAAAGTTGTATGGTACTTTCCAATCATTCCTAGGTTTAGACGCCTATATGGAAGTGAGGAGACTACAAGACAATTGACATGGCATGCAGATACAAGAATTAAAGAGGGGAAACTACATCACCCTGCAGACTCTCCTCAGTGGAAGAGAATTGACCACGAGTATCCTGAATTTGGGAACGAGTCGAGAACCCTTCGTCTGGCATTATCTACAGATGGGGTGAATCATTTTGGTTTTCAAAGCAGCAGTCATAGTACATGGCCGGTTATGCTGGTAAATTATAATTTACCACCGTGGTTATGCATGAAACAAAAATACATCATGTTATCTATGCTTATATCAGGACCAAAACAACCAATTAATGATATTGATGTTTATTTGGCCCCATTGATTGAGGATTGGAAAATATTGTGTGATTTAGGTGTTACGATGTATGATGCTTACAAAAATGAACAGTTCACTTTGAAAGCCATGTTGTATGGGATGATAAATGACTTTCCTGCTTATGGAAATTTTTCATGATATAGCATTAAAGGAACTCAAGGGTGTCCCATTTGTGGACAAGGTACACAGTCAATTAGGTTGAAAGATTCATCGAAAACCGTGTTTCTAGGACATCGCAGATTTCTACCCCGACGACATAAGTACCGATCTTGGACAACTTCATTCGACGGAAGTTCAGAGGAACGTACAACACCATCTCCACTAACAGGTGATCAATTTTTTGAGAAAGTGAAAGATTTGGACACAAATTTTGCTTAACCATTTTCGAAAAACCTTATGAAAACTGGTTGGAAAAAGAGATCAGTTTTTTTTGAATTACCATACTGGAATTGTCTGTATGTTAAAAAAATTCTTGATGTTATGCATGTTGAAAAAAAATGTATGTGATAGTGTCATCAGCACATTGCTAAATGCACCTGAAAAACAAAGGATGAAATTAATGCTAGATTGGACATGGTTGAGATGAGAATACGAGAAGAGTTGGCACCTGTGAAGGGTGAAAAATGAACATTTCTTCCTCCTACTGCTTACACTCTTTCCAGGTAGGAGAGATATCAGTTTTGCAACTTCTTGAATGACGTAAAGGTTCTATAGGGGTATCAATCAAATATCAAGAACATCATGTCAATGGGAGATTTAAAATTAAAGTGTCTGAAATCACATGATTGCCATGTTTTGATGCAAGATCTAATTCCTATAGCTTTACGTTGCATTTTTCCCAAGAATGTCTGCCATACATTAACGAAGCTCTATTTTTTTCTTCAAATCTATATGCAGCAAAGTTATAGACCCGGCAAAATTTCCAACTATGGAAATAGAAATTGCCATCATATTATGTGAATTGGAAATGTTCTTCCCGCCAACATTTTTCGATATGATGGTTAATTTTATGGTTAATTTGGTGAGAGAGATTTGACTATGTGGTCCTGTACATAATAGATGGATGTACCCCATTGAACAGTATATGAAGATTTTGAACGGGTATGTCAAAAACCGAAGTCGGCCAGAGGGTTGTATTGCAGAGCAATATATTGTTGAGGAAGCTGTTGAATTTTGTACCGAATACCTGTCTGGTGTGAAAATTGTTGGCCTACCGAAATCTCATCACACTGAGTGTCTTGAGGGTGAAATAATTTCTGGAAGAGTGGTTGTCACAATCAATATTACAGATCGGGAGCAGGCCCACCTTTATGTTTTGCATAACAGTTTCAACGTTGACCCATATGTTCAAACCCACAAATAAATTCTTAGGCATTTGAATCCTTCTAGGTCTGAAAAATGGATATCAGATACACATAATTAATAGTTTATAGGATGGTTTTGAGACCATATTTTTAAGCAGTTAGATGAAAATCCAGACTCAATTTCAGAACGACTTCGATGGCTGGCCGTAGGAGCAAGTGTGTACATATTATCTTACAATGCTTATGAAGTTAACGGTTATACATTTTATACTAATGAACATGATGAAGACAGTACCATGCAGAATAGTGGGGTTACACTTGTGGCTGAGGTGATTCATTTTTTTGGTGCTAAGGACAAAAATCCAATTTATGTGAATATTTCATACTTTGGCATCATCAAATGAATATGGGAGTTGGATTATATGAAATTCAAAGAGACGATTTTTCCATGAAAGTTGGTTGATAACAGGAGTGTTGTTAAAATAGATGAATTAGGATTCATGGAAGTTGATTTTAGTAAGGAAGGGGAGAAAGAAGAAACATTTATAATGGCATCATAGGCAGTACAAGTATTTTATGTTCCAGACCCCATAAACCGAAATTGGTCAATTGTTCTGTTATCAACCAAAACAACTGAAGGGTCAGATGAAAGTTCAACAGAGGTTGACCCTTTTATGGGGACTTCACAATCATTTCGCAACGGTCCAAATGTAGACGATGTTTTGTATGTTAGAGGAGACCGCAATGAAGGAATTTACATAGTCGATAGAAGAGTCAAATCACTTCAGCCTTTAAAGAAAAAAAAAGAGAGTACAATAATCAGGTTATTTTTTTTGTAAAATACATTGTGTTACATTATGTTATTATCTGTTCGCTTCTGTTTTTATGTAATCTAAATTAAATATTAAAACACTTCTGCAGATAATGACTTCTACACCTGCTGATGCGCCCAATCCCGAGGCACAAAAGGTCTCTCAACCAGCAGCTGGTGGTCCCACTGTAGAGCAACAACAGGTTTCTCAACCAGATGCTGGTGGTCCTAGTGCAGAGCAACAAGAGGTTTCTCAACCTGTTGTTGTTGGTCCCAGTGCTGAGGTACAATAGGTTTCTCAACCTATTCTGGTGGTCCCATTGTCGATGCTAGAGCTTCGGGGGAATATATTGATGCTACTTTTGAGAAAATGGTAGGAAATGAAACCCTGAAAGTGCAAAAAAAAGAGCTTTTTAGTTTGACAGTGTTGGCCAAAATATTTAAGGCAAAAGAAAAAGGAATCAAATTTGAGGTGGGATGGAATAAGCGAGGCCAACATGTTAACCCCAATAGAGCCATCTTTAGTAGCTACATTGGAATCGTCACTCGAAAATGCATGCCGATTGATGTACAGTCGTGGCACCATGTTGTCACTGGGATGAAGACACTAACGTGGGAAGAGATTACGGTAACATTATGATATCATTTTAAAATTTATTAAAATAAAATAAAATACCAAAACATTGACTTACTCTTCATCATCCATTGTAGAGTGAATTTATAGTAGATTTCTCGCACAAGTAATATGTATTAAGAGTTGTAGGAAGGATTCATAGAGGTTTCCGCACAATTTTAATGAAATATCATCTTAATGATGCAGAAGGGAAAATCAAGCCGTACCCACCTCCTATTTACGCAAAATTGATATCCCAAGGAGCGTGGGATGCGTTTAGCAACCGTCGTGGGGAGCATACTTTTCAGGTACATTGTGTGGGGTAATATGTTGTTTGACGTTTTCTTGTATTCATCACTCTGATTGACAGTTTTTTATTTATGAAATAGCTACTGAGTGATGAAAATAAAAAACGCAAAACAAAACCAGCGTACCCTTACCGTAAAGCAAGGATGGGGTACGCTGAACTTGAGAAAAAATTGGTACGTCTTTTAAATCTACCCTACTACTAGTATGTGACATAAAACAACACCATAACCATGTTTCTCTTTTTATATGCAGATTGATGAATCGAAATCGAAAGCCATATCCATCCCACGCCATGTGCTATGGAAGGAGGATCGTGTAAATAAAGAGGGGACATTGATAGATGAAAACACACAAAAAGTGTGGGAAACATGTGTAAGTATGACATAATATAAATTTGAGTTGCTTTAAATCGCTATTAAATTAGAATAACTACTTATTTTTCTATATTTTCTATCTGAAATAGTCACAAGAATCAACAACGACCGCACCAGATGCAGACATACTTTCAGCAGCCTTGAAGCAGCCAGAAAAGTATGACCGCGTCAGAGGTGCGGGTTTTGGGGTGACACCCCGAACACATTTTCAAAAAAAAAACAAGCAGGGGATCAAAATGAAAAAATGTAAAATATGCAATAACAATTATCTATTTTTCAAGAAGAATTACAATACCAGAGAGAGATGATAGCAAAATTAATGGGGGAGAGGCAAAGAGAAGAAACAACTCAATAACAACCCGTGCGTGACGATCTCACCCCACCCCCACCAGCTTTGAGGTGAGCCATTCCCCTAAAAACCTGACTTAGATGAGGTAATCAATGTTTTAATAATTGTTTATATGAAATGTGATTTACATAGACACTGATACCTTTCCTGTACTAATATTCTATAGGGTAAAAATGACTGTGATTTATATTTATCAACTCCCACCTATCGCCTTGTAGTGAGGGCTACGGTGTTCAATATGCAAAACGACATGATACACAACAGATAGCTTCCAAAAGATCATCTTAGAGTGTCAATTAACGTCGCTAATGAGCCGAGTGCCGAGATACCTATTCCAAATGATGATGACGACATTCATATGGTTGAAGAAGATGTTGGAACATTCATCGCATGGCCGACAGTTCTTATAACAAAAAATATCGACAAAAAGGTATTCATTTCTAATTTATTTTTCAAGATGGACCTTTAAAATTTAATGAAAAAAGGTCTGAATTGATGACTATTATTAGAGAATGAAAAAGACTATGGGGTGAAATGAAATATGAGCTCAAAACTATCTCAAGGATCAACCAACCGATTGAAACGGTCTACTGAGAGAAACTTCACCCCGCCCATTCTATATACATAGTTAATATCATTGCAGGCTCATGTGGATACAAAGTTGAAAGACGACAGTACTCACATAGTTGATTTTGAAAAAGATATGTATGGAGAGGAGATATCAGATTTCATTAGTACTGAAAATGTAAATGAACTCCTCAAGTATGAATGGCTAGGCGCCTCAATTGTAAATGTATACATATGGTATGTTTTCATGATTTGATTTTACAAAAGCTGATATACTATGATAATTTTGAATAAATACATTTTATATTTGTTTTAGATGTATATATGAAAGACAATTGAAGGGATTTCCCCATGAACAAAAATTTGGACTCATTATTCCTCACACCACATCTTCAAAAGATGAAATAGATTCTGTTAAAGAGGCTGTAATAATGTCATCCCTGCTCAAATCGTTTGAAAACAAAATTATAGATGACATACTCTTTTTAATACCAACAATGTAGGGGTAAAACTCTACAATTTAATCATATCAACTATATTTTCATTTCTTTCTTTACTTATTCCTTTTTGTATTTTTAGGGAGCATTGGATGCTGATTGTAGTCAATTTGGATACTCCAAAGATTTATTTTCTAGATTCAATGCATGGATATCCAACAAACCGGCCACCCATGATGGCGTTTATTAATTTTTGATACACTAGATCCAACATTTTAAAACTAAACATCTAGTTATATAATTTATGTTATCTTTTAATGAGGATTCTGTTATGATAGGGTGGTGCATCAATATCGTCTAATTCATGGAATGAATCCAGGGCATAAGGATGAGAACACCTACAAGATCTACAACTTGAAAAGGATCCGGATATATATAATAACATTTCACTATCCAAACACTTATAAAAACAAATTACTTATTATTCTCGATGTTTCTGTAGTGTCCAAAAAAAACAAACGGAAAGTACTGTGGTTATTATGTTTGTAAATTTATGAAAGATATCGTATTTCATCAACAAACTAGAATCCCTGATGAGGTATTTTAGAAAATAATTATGAGTTCATGTAAAATATTTATTAATCCTTTGTGTATTTATATTTTTTTAGTACTACTATGACTGTCGCAAAAACTCATATTCAGAAGATGATATACATGTGTTTAGAAATGAATGGTCAACATACCCGATGGAAGATTGTACACAAATAGGATGAAGGTGAATTCCTACCACTTATGTTATCTATATATGATCATTGATTATCCTTCAACCTTCTTTGGTGAATTTATAATGCTCCGATGTATTGATATCTTAATTTATTACTCAATGTTTTCTATCCTCGGATTCATATTATTGATCTTTGAACAAATAAAATACTGAAGTAAGGCATGATGGTGTGAAGTTCATATGGGGTGAACGACGAAACCACTGATGATCAACAAAATCCATTTTCTGTATCTTATTTGTTTGAACTTGTATTTGAGCACATGTGTTGTTGTTTGACTTGCACAATTATTTCTAGGTAGATGCATGAGATAATCGGTATCGTTGAGTGATTTTTTGGAACCAAAATATGTGTCCCAGGATAATTCAAGTAAGGGAATGGATGGTTGAGATGAAATCCAAGCTCAAATGACCAGTACATCATCAAAAGAATCAACCCTGTGATGCACCATCATGTAGAATCTTGTCCTCGTGATGTTTTGAGGTGTTTATGGAAGGTATGGGGAGTCTGATAAGCCCCATGTCCACCATAAATAATGTTTATAGATAGCTCCACATTTTTTTTGTGCCTCGTGCCTCTTTACAAGGATCACGCCATTCACATGGTCAATCTTAGCATGTATGTCCCATTCATCCCATTTCTACTCTTGGAAGAACCTGAGAATCTGACAATGCATAAGCCCCACAAATCCCATACTCATCCAACCAAGAGTATTTCTAGTGTTAAGGGAATCTAACCATGGGTAATACCCACAATATACCTCTTTTAAATATATGGTTTTTGATCCTTGTATTCTAAATAGGGTACGTAGAAAGCCTCCATGAGGTTAAATCCCAACCAATGGTAAACCATGGTGACCCCCTCACTGGGGTACACCTTTGGTTATTTTCCCTCTTGTATTTACCTTAGTGTCATATGAATAAGTCTTCAAATAAGAAACCTTACCTTTATGGGATGCACCACACTTGTGTCAGACCTCATTGGGCATTTTGATCCATCTATCAGGTAAACATTCCAGGTGCTCCCTCTTAGAGATGTACCTACCTGATCCACCTTTATAACTGTTTTGATCCACACAGGTCTTACATCTCTGTAAGACATTAAATCACAACCCTATATCCTTGTGGGATGTTAAAATCATGTAATACCACAAGTTAAACATGGGTTTCCATTAATATATTCAATATTAATGTTTAATCAGTCCTTATTAAGGTATTGTGGAGGTGTGGTTTTATGTTTTCCAGCAGATTTCGGAAGATTCCATGCTTTATGTAGGTGATTCCATGCTTTTAAATTATATGATGATTTTATTATGTTGTATTTGCTTTCTATGTGTACTATATGAAATGTTTGTGTGGTTAAAAATGTGTTATCAAAGGAATTTGGGGTGTGTATAGACTTGAAAGTTATTTTTAAAATGAATGTAGTTGTATTTCTTGTGGATTTTCATGCTTAAGTCCTTTAAATGTGTTTTAAGAAATGAGAAAGTTGTGTGATGGGTGTTTTCAAATGGATTTAATGTGTTTGTGAATTTTAAAGAGGGTTTTATTATGAGATGTAGAGAGTCTATATATGTGTATTTACATTGAATGAAAGTACATGAGAATGTGTTGATATATATGATGTGTATAATGTAAATTGAGCACAATTTCCATACAAGGTATTTTCTTTATGATGTGCAGGGGACAGGGTGAGAGGGCAGGGGTGGTTTTCTGGGGGAGGGTGAAGGGGAAAAGTGGTAGGGGAAGGGGTATGGGGTGTGTTGGGTTCTTTTGAAATATGTAGGGGGTGGGCAGGGGGTGTGCAATGGGCAGGGGGGAAGTGTAGTGGGCAGGGGTGTGCTGGGGAAGGGGGCAGGGGGTGTTCAGGGGGCAGGGAGTGTGCAGGGGTAGGGGGTGTGCTCGGGGGTGGGCAGTGTGTTGGGGGTGTGCTGGGGAAGGGGGCAAGGGTGCTTCTTTTTTATGGAATGGGGGGACATATAGCCATGTTATTAAACTATGGGTGTGCTGGGTAGGGGTGGTTTTCTAGGGGAGAGGGAAGGGGGAAAAGTGGTAGGGGGAAGGGGTAGGGGGTGTGCTGGGTTATTTTGAAATATGTAGGGGGTGGGAAGGGGGTGTGCAATGGGTAGGGGGAAAGTGTAGTGGGCAGGGGTGTGCTGGGGAAGGGGCAGGGGGTGTTCAGGGGGCAGGGAGTGTGCAGGGGTAGGGGGTGTGCTCGGGGGTGGGCAGTGTGTAGGGGGTGTGCTGGGGAAGGGGGCAGGGGTACTTCTTTTTTATGGAATGGGGTGACATATAGACATGGTATTAAACCGTGTCTATAGGTATATATCCAAGGTTCAATGTCGTTGCAAAAGGCCCATCATTGGTATCCAATAGATAAGGATAATAGGGTTGAAGATATTCCACCACTCTTTTAATGTAATTGATAATATTTTATTTATCTCAAAAGTAAGGGAGATATCCCATGGGGGAAGGGAGAAGGAGGAGAGTGTGTGTAAAGGATTTTGTTGAGTGGAATGAGGGATATATGAGGGTAACCCGCTTTAATGGTTGATAGTGAAAATTTGTTAATTCCACTCATTAATTAGGTGAATTATTAGGCCTAAGGGTAAAATAAATCATTTTCCAACAATGTGGGAATCAATATACACACACTTCTAATACTTATAGTTTCATTGAGTGGCTTACAATCCATTAATCAACCTTATAGATATACTTCCCCAAAAACTCATACCTTATACAAGTTCATCACATTATTTGACAAACCATTAACCATCAATGTGAGACCATCATAACCTTAGAACCAAACTGTAGGTTTATCTATTCCCCCTCGAATCATTAAATATACCATGTTCTACTAAACATTGGGCCATTTGATTATTATAGATGATTATCCCTAACCATGCACCAATTTTGTTAATTGGTTATTTTATGTTTTGTGCCTCACTAGTATAATTCCATTTAGCAACCCCATTATTTATTTCATTATTGTATTACTAACATAATATTTGTTTTATTATGTAGGTGAAATATTTTTCCTCAGTTCTAATTCTTTGTTCGGAAACCGCCGCCATGGATGACAATTTTTTAGAGAGGATGGATGAAAACAGGATGGAACATCATTGTTTTTTAACTGTTTGTTGGATAAATGTAATTGTATCCAAATTAAACATTGTTTGAAATGTATATAGAAGTGTGTTGTTTTGTATTCATGATTTCAAGTAAATGTATGTATCATTTTTTTTCTTCTGTACATTGTGTGTGGGTGTTGTGTGTGCTGTGTGCAGGTTTTGTTTGGACTCTGTGCAGGTGCTGTAATGTGTGCAGCTGCTGGGTAGGTTCTGTGCAGGTTCTGGTTTTGGATAGGATCTTTGGCCTTTATCATTGCTAGTTAAGCGCTAATAAATGGATAATATATCAGCGCTATTTTGAGCTTTGATAAATGTAGTTTTTATCAGCGCTCAAAATAGCGCTGATATATTATACATTTATTAGTGCTGAAAATAGCGATGATAAAGGTGACCCCCCTTTATCTTTGCCGAGATTAACATCGCTTTTTTAGCACTATTAAAAGCCATTTTTTGTGCTATTATAATCCATATTTGTAGTAGTGCCCCCTTGTAGCCGCTCTTGACTGAGCCCTAATGACCACTACTCAGACAATCGTCACATCCGCTAAATCGTGTATTGTTGTAAATTTTCTATATTTTTAAGATTTTGGTTTCTAGAGGGGTTTGAGTTGAATTATTATTTATCATTATTGATTTAGGATGTATTATGATTTATTATATGAGTTATTGATGTTATTGGTATTTAATTGGTATGATAATTATGATGAGATTCCAATAGGAGTCTCAAAATGGAGCATAATTTTATGAAATCAATGAATGTTTTTAAGTGATTTAGATCCAAAATTAAATTTAGTCTTGATAAAAACTTTTGTTAAGACTCTAATCATTTTAAAACATTAATTTGGTGTTATTTTAAATGTTTTAAAACATTTTATTTTTCACTTTTATATTGAATTCTGTTTGGTATTCCGGAATTATCTTAAAACATTAATGGTTTTAAAGGTTGGTGTTTTAAGTATCAAAGATGGTTTCTTCTTGGGTTAAAAAAAGGATTTGAAAAAGGTTTTTCATGTGAAATATTTTTAAAAATATTTTTAAATAACCATATATGATTTAATAATGAAATTCTGGTGGTATTTTAAAGAGAAAGTGGAGTTTTAGAAATTAATTTTGTATGGTTTACTAAATTAGATAAAAAAGATTTTATGTTTAAAAGGGGGGAAACATTTTTATGGTATATTTACATTTATAAAGTATTTTTTGATCCCTTTATTTAAAGTTTTTTTTCTTATAAGGGGAAAATGGAAAAAAATTAATGGTATTTTAAATTTGGTGGGTTATATTTCTAGGCATGTTTATTGGTTTAATTTGGATTCATTTGATTCAAGTCATGGAGTATTCTTTCTTTTGGACTATGTTTTGTGTTATTTTTATTTTTCTTTATAGAAATTTCTTGATGAAAAGGGTGAAATTCATTACTTTAAGATCGTCTATAGGGTGATTCCTTTTTTCTATCTAGGTATAGCTCCATTTCAAAATATTGTTGGTTATTAGTTTTGGGTTATATTCTTCCCGAACCTAAAGTAGATTAAGTTTTTTTGGTGGTTCTTGATTGGTGTGATGCTTTGGTTTTTATCCTTGATTTTTTATAAATGGAATTTTGATTATCTTTGTGATGCTTTGGGATTGTCCTTGATTTTTAAATGAACTTACATTTACCATTAATATATTTTATATTTGATGAATCCAAGAATTTGGAATCTAGACTAAAAAAGACCATGTCACCAGATATCACAGTTCATGTTATTGGTTTGAGATACAATAAATCTTGATTTTCATAGTTATCAAAGAAATATATAGCTATATAGATAATCATGTTTCTACAGTATAAAATAAAAACTAATAATATGAAAATTAGAAAATTTAGAGATATTTCAATGTTGGATTGAATCATATTTATGTTGAAATTGTGTTATATCGAATGAAGACCCTACCTTATTCAATAGGGAAGTTGGGCGGTGTTTAATTTTAAATGAACTTGTTTGATTGATAATTTATATCTTTATATCTAAATTTACGGGGAGAAGAGTGACAATCCAATATCTATGGATAAAAGATGGATTAATTTACCTTGAAACACACCTCGGTATGCCAAGGGTTTGGAAGAATTTTTTTATTTTGAAATTGTAAACCAATCAGTGGATGGTAGAATAAAATTTCTGTGTTCTGATTGAAAATTCAAGTGATGGTTGAATAGAAACTAAGTATATGAGAATTTGATATTGAAACAATTTCATTCTCAATATGTATGTCAGATTTGGAATGGTGAATTGAATTTCATGCAAAGTAAAAATAATGAAAATCCTATCAATGAAATACAAAGTGAACCACAATAAGAGAATTCGGTTTGAAATTTGATAAATGACACATTTCTCTTTGAAAGATACAATTTCCAAGATTTTAATAGCTCAAAAAAACCTTCATTTGATCTTGAGTAGGTTAATCTTTCTCATAACTTTAGCGACCGAAAATTTATTTTTATGAATTAGTTTAAAATGGACAGTAAGAACTGTATGAAGGGTATTCCAAGTATTAAAAGTTGTATTTTATATTTAATTTGTATCATATCAAGTATCTCTATGGGATTACTAACAAAGAAATGTCCATAATTTTATAGTTTCTTCATGATGAATTTAGTGAATCTAAGATCCCTGCATCATTCCATGAGACGAATAAAGACATAAAAAAACATGGAAATGATTATAAAAACATACATGAATACCAAAATGATTACATGAATTACTGGGGAGAAGAGTCCAATAAAGAAGAATGGATAATATTTCATACAATTAAATGTATGTTAATAAACAATAATTAATGTATAAATCAATGCAACCGCTTGAAGAAACACAAGAAGAAAACTCCTACAAAGTTATTTCATTAATTTCCTCTAAAACCTTGCTTGAAAATATTATTCATGTCATCTAAGATTGCATACGACATGAAGTGGCATGCTCATAATAGTAACGATGGCTTGATGAGACATACAAAAGATTCAACATCATGGAAGTTGTTTGATTCATTATATCCGGATTTATCTTCTGATCCTAGGAATATATATTTAGTATTGGATTCTGGTGGTTTTAACCCTTGTGGTACTTTAAGTATTAATTATATCATTTTTCTAGTTGTTTTGATCCCCTATAATCTACCTACATAGATGTGTATGAAAATAATTCATTCATTATTTTTATGATTATTCCTAAAAATAAAATTCCTAGAAATGACATTGATATATACCTTCAGCCTCTAATCAAATAATTATAAGAATTATGGGATGATGGTGTGTAAAAATATGATGTCTCAATAAGAAAACTATTCAAAATTAATGTTGAATTAATGTGGAAAATTAGTAACTTTCCTAAACTAGGAAATTTATTTGGTTGGAACAATCATATTGGTTTGGTTTGTCTAGTTTGTAATTTTGATTTTGAACATCAATGATTACCTCATAGTAGAAAATGTTGTTTTATGTGTCACCATGGATTTCTTGATGCTTCTCATAAATCCAAGATTAACAGGACATGATTAAATAGAGATATTTAATTGAGAAATTCATCGAAGGTGTTATATGGTTCAAAAATCATGGAAAAATTAATGAATTTCACAAAATAATTTAGAAAATGTTAGCAATTTAAAGAAGGGGGAAAATGGTATGAGGTACAATATCTAAAGTAGATGGAACACAACAATGGAAGAAAAAGAGTATATTTTTAAAACTTCCTTATTAAGAGTTTAATTTGATACTTAATAATCTTGAAGTAATGCATATTTAGAAGAACGTGCGTGACAATGTAATTTCTACATTGCTTAATGAGCAGGTTAAATTAAAGGATCACCTTAATGCTCATAAAGATTTGGAGTCAATGAATATAAATCATGGTTTGTTGGAAAATGAGAATGGATAGTATCATTAAGAAATTTTTATAATTAAAATCATGATAAATATGTATTCCTTCAAAATTTAAATAATGTAAATGTGCCATATGGATATTAAAATAACATTTCAATATGAATTGACTTAAAACATCAAAATTTACATGGATTGAAATGTCATGACTCACATATTCTGATGAATTAGTTGTTGCCATTGGCATTGCATAATACATTACCTAAAAAATTAATTGTGGTTCTAGTTGAGTTTTTTTACCCTTTTTAGAGAGCTTTGTGAAAAAACTTAAAATCTAATTGAGTTTTATAAACATTAAGAAAGAATTGTTTTGAAACTTTTTGATTTGGAGGTGTTATTTTCCCCTTCACTCTTCACAGACATGAATCGCTTGACTTTTCATTTGGTTTAAGAAGATAAAATTGGTGGACCAGTATACTATTAATGAATGTATCTAATTGAGATGTATGTTGATATTATTTTTATTTTCATTGGTGAATTTGATTTTATCAAATAATTGCATAATTTTTTTAATATGTTTCTTATTGTTTTCATCAGGTACTTAGGTCATTTGAAATCATATGTGAGGAATAAAGCTCAACCGGAAGGATCCATTGTTGAAGGTTATATAGAAGAGGAGTTCTTGAACTTATGTTCTTGGTATTTGGATGAGATTGAGACTAGATTCAATCATGTTGGATGTGTTGACGACATCTCCACTAATTATCATTCTAAAATCTAGTCATCGGTATTTCTTAAATATTGGAAGAGCAATTGGAAAGGGGTTAAATTTTACACTGACTGATTTGGAGTTTCTATAAGAACATTGATATGTGCTACTAAATAGTGATATTGAAGATCCATTTATTGAAGAATTGTGATTGAAAATAAAGAGGTGACTAAGGGGTTGAGCTCAAAATGAGCTAGAATTAACAAAAGATGTTAATAATGATATTTTATAATGGTTCCCTCATTGTGTGAGTATATAATCATATTAAAATTATTTACATGTTGTTCTTTTTTCTATGTTAAAAGTAACACCTTATATCTTTTTTTCTAGATAATGAATGTTGAGAATCGAGATGAAATATCAAATGATTTGATGCTTTTGGCTCAAGTCCCTCTAAGGCTGGCTACCTCAACCATCAGATTTAGTGGATCCAAGTGATTATATTGTATCTGAGAATACTATCGATCCAACCATTCCCCCAAATGTTGGTATCCCACCACCCGATTCACCTCTGACGATAGAGCATTTGGTTACACATCCATCTAGGAGATATTGATGAGTTATCATTACTAGTATGTATGTAATTGTACAAAAAACTATATATTTTATTAATTGTTTAATGTATTTTTCAAATAGATAAAGAAAATCATAGAAGGGATACAAATATTAATATTAAATATTTATAGTACCAGAATGAATTCAATATTATTGTTTTACTTGATGAGTTTGGGGTGCCTACCGGTGGTGTGACAGAAAGTTATAGGCATATTCATGGGAAGTTTTATTATGAGATGGTGTGCTTTCCCATTAATTATAATGATTTTAGAAATATTCCTATATCTTGTAAAAATTATGTATTTGATACTCAAGTAAAGTTAATATTAATTTAATATTACTTGATAACTAATTTAAAATACATGAGTAAAATTTTGTAATATACTTATAAAGTGTTATGTTTTTTTGATTTGTAGATGTTTTTCTTCATTTTGATGTTACTGAGTCTATTTCACACCCATGGAATTTCAAAATTTTGGGAAATAAATGGATATATTTTAAATGGATATTATGTCACGAGTTTAATGAAATATGTTTGAGCTCATGAAAAATGTATGAGAAAGTTTTTGAAGGTCTTTTTCATGAGCAATGTAAGCTATTTTTCAACATTAACAGAGATACATATCATGAGATAATTACATATTTTACAATATCTTAATAACATAAACACAATAAAATTATTATTTTTATTATTTTTACTATTTTTTTTCTAGGAATTATCTAAAAAAATTATTGTGAACTGTGAGAAAAAAGTCGTTCCTCACATCACTGTGTCTCAATTTTTGTTGAGAAAAAGAACAATTTTGGTTTGTATTTTATTAATTATTATTTATATCATTCTATTATAATTCAATGTTTTTTTATAAATTGTTTATATTTTTTTATAAAGGATAATTAATTAGGTCACTCCATTGGCCGAACATAGATGTGGTTTAAAGTGTATAGGAAACCCAACGACAGTTATGTAAATGTCCATACTAAATATGTTAAAGTAAGTAATTTTCGTTACCATTTCATGTTATTTCATTACTATAAAAACATAATAATGAAAAATATATTATATCAACAAACAAGCCTTAAACCTAATTAAATGGGACTAACTACATGGATTAAATGATGGCAATTTGGCATCGTTTGATACTTCTAATCGGCCTCGATTAATCGGGTTTAAGAATTGTTTATTATTATAATTTATTTTTCAATATTTTGTTTTTATAGTAATGTAATAATAATAAATAGTAATGAACAATTTATTAATTATATAATATTATGAAAATTATATATTTTAAAAAATCATTGTTAATTCTTTTTCTTTAATAGGTTAATATTCAAGAAGTATGGGCTGTGAACCCTTAACAATCATCATTGGTTTCCCAGAATGATGCAGTTGTAATAATTTTAGGGAATGAGAATCCCAAAAATGTATGGAGGATGGGTTTTAGGCATAATTCATTAGATATATTTGGTAGGTCGTCATCATCCATTACCGCTACACTCGGTGGGGGTTCGAGTATTTCTGTTGATTGGGAATCACAAAGAGAAATTGCAAGTTTGAAAGAAAAAGTGCAAGAACAAGACTCTTATAAGAAAACACAAGATCAGTGGAAGTTAACAATGGGAAATGCTTTAGTTTCTATATTTCAATAGATGAATGGAATGATCCCCATGTAAATTGATAGCCTTATAACTCACCCTGTTGAGGTAAATTCTAAATTCCATAGATCATTTACTCATTTTCAAAGAACACTTACAAATTCCATAAATAAAACTAAAATGTCACTTTTATATTGAAAACACACACTTTGATTCATACTGACCACATATTGTGCTATATTGATGTGTGGTCGATACCTAAACATCAAAAAGGAAATATAGTTCAGTATCCTTAATTTGGAAAAAATATGAGCTTATTTGATTAGTTTTAACTTAGTAAATAGTTTGTAAAGGTACCAAAACTTTTACAAACGTGTGTCGGGGGGGGGGGAGGTCAAAATTTGGGAAAATTTCAGATTTCTATAAAATCATAGGAAAATGAATGTAGATTGATTTTTGAAATGTAGGAACTAATGACACGCCATTCTGAGTTACAGTTTTGTAGAGATGTCCGTAGATACGTTTTTAGTGTTTTAAAACACTAAAACATGCATGTAATGGTCCAAACTATAGAAAACAATCTCATATTGACATTAAATCACGGGAAAACAATATTTGAGTTGTTTTTTGTTGTGTACGCATAGAAAAAATTTCAATCTGGCATGCAGTGTGGTCGGAATGACTCAGTAAACACTTTTTAAAGGCACCAAAGCTTTTAAAAACACATGTCGGAGGGTCAAAACTAGGAAAACGACATTGTATTTCCTTGAAATTAGAGGAAAATTACTTTAGATTTATTTTTTAAATGTAAGTACCAATATAATTTCATTCCATATTATGGTTTTCCCAGCATGGCTGCAAATATGTTTTTAGTGTTTTAAAATAATAAAACATGCATGTAATGGTCTAAATCATAAAAAACGACCTTAGATTGACATGAAATTATGGGAAAAGCACCATGGAGTTATTTTTTACATGTAAATGTAGATAAAAAATCAATCTGAAATGTAGTTTGGACGTAATTACTTGGTAAATTTAACTTTACAACTCGAATTCCATTGATCTGGTGCTCCGAGATGGTTCTCCATGAGACCTTAAGCGCACCTCTCCATATTCTAGAGGTTTTGGATTATTAGTGAGGGCCTAAGGTATGTCTATGGAGAGAATATTACCTCATAGCATACTAAACAACAATGGAAATAACTAAGTATAATACAAAACAATAATAAAAAGAGTGTAGAAGCAATAAATAAATTGAAACAGAACGTGATGTAATATTAAATAGAAATTCTATAAAATCCCAAACAACTATGTCATACAAAAAACACTAGTCATCTATTGGGCCAACCATATAGATATATGAGTACAAAAGAAACCGAAATAAATGTACATGGATATTCTACTAACTCCTAACCAGACCACATACCCAGTCTCCATACGCCGTTGAAATGCATCATCCCAAACATAAGAACCACTCGAGTAGCTTCTATTGATCATGCAACACCGGGCCTCAACCTCGATCAACATGCATCTGTTCTCAACTTAAAAAGAATACATATGGTATACACGCACACCGAGGTGCACAGACATGGGTGATAAATAATCTTAGTAGGCCACCCCAATGGTGAAGCTATAATATGCTGCCATAAGTTCATTCTCATGCAATATGCTCAGTGTAGTTGAGACACAACTAGAAAGATAAATAAAAATAATTAATGTGAAACCACAGTTGATCCCTATGTTTTTGATCCTGGTCAATTAGGAAATGTGTTTTCATGTATATTTATAATTATATGTGTATATATGTATAGCATCATACCTCTACATATATACATAAATATGAATACACACGATTAAGGTGAATGAAATTACATAAAAATAAACAATAGTCGATCCTTTGGTCTGTAATCTTGATCACTTGGACATCTTGTGAAAGGGAATTGAGATGGGATGCCATTCCACTAAAGCTATGTATCATTGAGTTGATCTCCAAGCCCGCAATCCTAATAAAAAATATTTGATTTAGCTAGTGACAGAATTTCTCTAAACAAGCTACATCACCATAGGGGATACTCTTCCTAACCCTGGGTTCACCCGCACTCACCTCTAATCACTGTAAATAAGGATTCCAAGGAAGTACATCTGGATATCCTACAAATGGTCACTAATCTGGATACCAAGCCACTCATGCCTTGTAAATCTAGTCCAATGTCTGAGCCCTTGGTCCCAGTCCGTAGGAATTCATGAATTTGAGACTCAGATGAACCCTAAGGGTCCGACCCTTATGTAGTCTATAAGGATAGCTTACTAGTGAGATGTTATGCCTAGCCTTTGATATCCATATGTGAATGTCATTACCAAAGTCAATAATTGGTGTGAAACACCATGATCATCCACCCTGATAAAGAAAAATGTCTTATAAGCCTAATCCTAGAGAGAACATATGAAGTTCCTGATCATAGGAAAAATCGAGGATATCATAGTCATCCTCTATAAGCCACAGGTCGAGAAGTGAATAATAATCCTCATTTAACCTCTAATTTGAGGAGAGAGTAATCATCCTCATCATATAAAAAATCTATGATAGAGGGATCATCCTCATCACTTGGGAGATTGTAATCACTCATGAGTATCATTACTGGGGACTTCATGTATGTATATCATAATTATAGGCACAATAGCTGTATTCTAGGAAGTACCTCTAGAAAGCCCAATAATATAATAGTAAAAAAATATAGGCTCAATAGTTAGGTCCTAGCTAGTACCTATGGGTAATAAAATAATATGAAAATGATATGGATCAAAAGCCTAATCCTAGGAAAATATGTATGGGCATCCCAAAGAGAAATAAAGATGCCTCATGCTAGGCTCAACAACCACCAACTAGGAAGAACCTTTGGTAATCATAACTACATCAATAACAAACAAGTTAAATTATAAAGTAAATAGTGAGGGTGGTCTAATGCATAAACCTAACACTACTGTCACAACCCCATAGGATTACAAGTTCAGCACGAGTTCTAAGGTGTCACCCGCTACCATCTCTACCCAAACTGGACAAACAAGCTCAGGGTCGGTCAAACATCAAGGCACCCATTGGGTCCCTTAAGTCAAAATCTGAAGGGAAATACTACTAGTAATTCTTAAGGTCCAAAGGAAGGGGAATACTACACAAGACCCATAAAAATGATGTAATAAGATACAATATCCTACACAGGATCCTCAAAATAGTAAATGAGTAAAGGGATCCTACTAGGGATTCCCTATGTCAGCATGTAAGAAAGGTATCTCATAAGGGATCCTTAGTAAATAGTAATAAGATAGAGGAATCCTACTTTGGATTGTCAAATTGATCTGAAAGTAGAGGAATCCTATAAGGGATCCTCAGAAACAACTAGTCTCACTACCTCCTGGGCCATAAGGGCACATCTTCCAAGGGATACACCCTCAAAGGAAATTTAAAAAAGAAACAATCAAGAGAGATAGATCATGGACCATCTTAGATCAATGTCTCAAACTATTTTGGTTCGAACACCCAACCTATCACTCTCATTTCAAGTCTACCTTTCAAGAGAAGACTAAATTCAATTACTAGAGGAATAACCTATCCATTTAAGAAAATATTGAAATGAATCCCAAGAGTCCTCAAACCAACTCAAGGATTTCACCATCGTGATATACACAGAAAAATACTTAGAATGGACTAATCATTGGTCTAATTTTGACTCCTGGACAAGAAGACATGAAAAAACCTCAAAGGGTAGCAAGGGAGGAGTACATGGAATGTGTACCCCAGTACACATCATGTACCCTCAAGGCCCTATATGGGTGTGTAATCCAGCTGTAAACAACATGTAAAAGTCCATGTACACAATGTGTTGGACCGTTACATGGCGTGTACCCAACACGGGGTACTATCCCATGTACCTGACATGGCCTAGTCATGTAACTCTACATAGTTTTCCACCCACACAAGGTTTGGTTGTGTACTTTACACGACATGTGCCCCTATATGGGCTAACTGGCCAACTACTCAGCAACATGACCGAGTATTAGTACATGATGTGTATACCCCATACCTGGTGTGTACCTCTAAAAAGGTCATATTCACTTAATAGGATAAACACATGGAGTGTGTTCCTAAACCACACACTGTGTGATCAAGATTTCCAAATGGTAAATTACTCCAATCGCCCGAAAGCCCCATTTTTATCCAAAAAACAACAGATCGACCCACAAGGTGTCCCAAGAAAACATACCAGGGGATTAAAACTTTAAAATTATTAATCTATAGGTATTTTATGTGAAAAAATAAAAATTCCCTACCATTGGGTGGAATATGCCAAAGCTTTGCCCCTTTCCACAGTCCATGGTTGTCGTATGACAATTTAGCACGTCCCGAGCTCTATAGTGGTACCATTATTCCTATCCCCCTGCTTATCTCTCTCCATCTTCTATTTTTTATCTTGACCACATGAAGGGGGAGATACATTGGGTGTGCATGAGAATCTAGAGGAGAAGGAAGAAAAGAAAAGAGTAAAAGAGAAGAAAATAAAAATAAAATAAAAAGAAGGGGGGGTTCTAGTGCCCGACCTGAGTTTATGCCCCACCTAAAAAAAACTCCATATTTCAGAATCAAAAATAGAGAATAAATCTCAATCCAATGATCTGTTCAAAATATATGGACGAATGAACCTATGAAAATAAAATATTATTTAATTTATTAAATATTAAATATTAAATATTCCACAAAAATTTGAACGAATGAGAAATCCACCAAACTCATATCCTAGGGTAAACACACTATTTTAGGGCCAACCGAGTGGTCATAAAAATTGTCCAAGATCATATTATTGGGGGAAAAGACCATTTTATCCCTTATAAGCATATGAAAGAAAAAATTCAATTTTCTTCTCAAAATTTACAGTTCGAAAAAACAAGGGTTGTTACAACCTCCCCACCATAAACCTTATCATCCTCGAGAAGCCTGATGGTAATACTAGAATACATGATATCAGCCTAAGAATATACACTAAAAAACTCCCTGGACTATCCAATTACTTGCCTCATAGCATCAACCACTATCCATTATATGGGAGATGATTAACTATGACAAATCTGGTACTCACCACCATAGGAATGCCCTTATCGTCATCTCAAAACTAAAATCCAAGATCAACGGACCATGGAAAATTCCATCTTAAAAATTAAAACAATGGTCACCAACCCCAAATGGATAATGGTTCACTCCCCACTATATAGATTACCTTATACCACTCCTTGATCACAACCTCAATAGGTTCCTTTATCAATCTAGAAATGATATTTAAAAGAAAATAATACTAGTATAGGGTCAATTCTTTCTTTGTGTACTCAAGATGATTTCAAGATAGAGCATGATCGTCTCTAAAAAGGAGTACACTAAGATTCCATCTAAAAGAATGTATAACTCCCTCTGAGTTGTGCTTATATTAGAACAGGATACACTGACCTTTAATAACATGAGACACCATATTCCCTGAGAGCGCATGTTATGGTTCAAACATGGGTCAACCATCACATGTTAACCAATCATTTCCATTGTCACCTCTACCATAGAGAGACATTTTCTCATTTTAACCACAACTCCCAGGCAGCCATGCCCCTGAAAAGTTGTTGAAACCATCTGTCCTTACTTCTCACATGACCACTCACTAATTCATGATTTAGATGGTACCTTGTGCAACCCTCATATACCATTACCAACCAACTCATAACATTAAAAGGATAAGATGATTGTTCTACATAG
This sequence comes from Viscum album, assembly GCA_963277665.1. NCBI lineage: Eukaryota > Viridiplantae > Streptophyta > Magnoliopsida > Santalales > Viscaceae > Viscum > Viscum album. The sequence goes on along the minus strand of OY728128.1, from coordinate 1,109,741,114 downwards.
TACGTTAACATCATTAATCCAAAATATCTATTGGAACTCCTCTTCAAAATTACACACCTCACTTATACCATGATTTATTCCCACAATTGTCCATCAACCAGAGTAATTCCAATCATGAGTGTTTAACTGTGCTCTAACTACATTATCAAGAGTGTAAACACTGGTTGATCGGTATAGGAACCCAAACAATCCTTCCTTTCAAAGCCAATATTGACACCAGATCACCCTAGGTGCTTTGTAAAAATTTGAATGCATCAACATACCTATATAACAAAAACCTAAGAACTAACCATGCATTGGTCTCAAAGATCAATTAACCCATCTCACTGCCTAAAAAGGCATTCATAAACCCAATCCAACCTCTCATGTAGGCTTCCCTCAAGCAAAATGAATGTATACCTACAAGGTTTTGATTAAAAAATAAGTGTCTCCAGGTCTCTATCCAAGCCCAACCAATCAAGTCTCACAACTGGGTTACAAGGTCTAACCACCTAGCCCCAAAGATCAAACCACTCTAAGGAAGGCAAATAGAAAACTGACTTATGAGGGTCAAAACCGCCAAAAATGCCTACAAGGTCCTGATGATCACTGAACATCTACATAAGGAACTACTCCTTGGAGGCCACGATTCTAATTCATAAGAGATATTGAACTGTCACTCACCAGGCATTCGTATACGATAATACCTCCTTTATGTCTTGTTCACAAGAAACAGAAAGGTATGTATCGACATCATACTCAGTGATCTAACTAGATAACCATAAACAAGGACTGAGTCATCTGCATCACCACCAAACGCCTCAACATAGATCTATATAACCTGTAACCAAAAAGAAATATATATAAAAGTTTCCTCAATTGAGTAGTATTACACCAAAATCTTATACAGGAAAACACCATTTAGGTTTTTTTGACACTTTAATCAATTGGATGATTGTCATTAGTAATAATCATACACTAGTGGGCCAATATGGTTTGAATCCTTTTTTCTAAATACGATGCATAAGATACCTCTTTACTTTTTCATCCAAGTTTCATAATATATTTATAGCCCCTTTCCAATGTCCATGATCCAGGAATCCATAATAAATCATAACATCCACACTACACGTTTTCCAATCAAGGTGAAAATCAAATACAGCTATAACATCAAAAATCATAATAATAATACCATACCCCTAGAAACCAAGACTTCTTACCAGAACAACTGTTCTCGACACACCAGTCCAATATCCATTATAGGTTTTGACACATTCCTAATAATCTTGTCTACCATATCCCAAATAGTAAATCTAAGGAAATGAACACCTCTAATACCACTTTTTATCATCCCAACTTTGTGGCCACTGATTTGGTGCTCTGATCCAGTTTTACCTAAGGCATCAGGCATGCCTCTCTATATGCCAGATGCCACCGACTAGAAGCAAGGGCATAGGGTGTTTAAATGGAGAAAATTTTCCTTAATATTAGAGCAAACAACATTGGAAATAGCTAAGTATCATACACAATAGTAATAAACCTAGCGCAGAACCAATAAATAAATTAAAATAGAGCATGTTGTAATAATAAATGGAAACTCTATAAATCCCAAACAACTATGTTATACATACAACACCGGTCACCCACTAGGCCGACTATACAGATACAAGAGTACAAAAGAAACTGAATTAAAAGTACTAGTCTCTACTACTAACTTCGAGCTAGACCACATACCTAGTCTCCAAACACTGTCAAACTACATCATCCTAAACAAAATAACCACATGTGAAGCTCCACTAGATCATGCAAAAATGGGCCTCAACCTTGACCACCATGCATATGTGCTCAGCCTGAAAAGTAGGCATAAGTTCTGTATGCATACTGAGGTGCACATACAAGGATGAGAAATAACCTTAGTAGGATACCCCAAATATGAACCTATAATATACTGTTATAAGTTCATGCACATGAAATATATTCATCCTAGCCAAGACACATATGAAAATATAAATAAAACCAATAAACGTGAAACCACAATTAATCCTTGGGTCTATGATCCCGGTCAACTTGGAAATTTGTTGTCATGTATATTTACACTTATATTCATATACATGTATAGTTTCATACCTATACATATATACATAAATATGAATACACATGAGTAAGGTGAATGAAATTATATAAAAACTATCAATAATCAATCCTTGGTTCCGTAATCCCAATCGCCTAGATATCCTGTGCAAGGTCATTGAGCTAGATGTTGTGCCACTCAATACATGTATCATTGAGTCAATATTTGAGTTCGTAATCCCAAAAGAAAAATACCTACTTTTTACAGCGCCAAAATTTCTCTAAGAAAGCTATGTTACCATAGAGGGATACTTTTCCTAACCCTGGGTTCACCCGTACTCTCCTCCAATTACTGTAGAGAAGGATTCTAAGGAAGTGCATCCAGACATCCTATAAATGTCTATTGAGATGGATTCCAAGATGCTCATGCATGTAAATTCAATCCAATTTCTTAGACCTAGGTCTTAGTCCATAAGCGGTCATGACATTGAGACTCAAATTATCTCTAGGGGTCTGACCCTTAGGCGATCTATAAGGAGAGTTCACTAGTGATACTTCATGCCCACCCCTCGAGATCCATATGTGGACGCCATTCCCAACATCAATCATAGGTGTGAGACACCATGCTCAACCACCCTGATAAAGAAAAAGGGATCATAAGACTGATCCCAAAGTGCACGTATGGAGATCCTCATTATATGGCAAATCGATGGGAGTGTAGTCTTCCTCTATAATCTACAGGTCAAGGATAGTGTAATCATCCTCCATAGACCATAATTTTAGGAAAGTGTAATCATCCAATGACAACCCTGGGTTGAGGAGAGTGTTATCACCCTCATTTAACCCCTGAAAGAAGGAGAGCATAATCATCCTCATCTTACAAGAACTCAAGGAGAGAGAAATCATCCTCATCATTTGGGATAGAGTAATCATCCATAAGTATCATTACTAGGGATTTCATTCCCATATCTCATAATTATAGTCTCACCAACTAGTTTCTAGGAAGCACATCTAGACATCCTAGTAATATAATAGCAAAAAAAAGCTCAACATCCAGGTTTTAGGAAGTATCTATGTGTAAGAAAATAATATGAAAATAATATGTCTTAGAAGTTGGATCTCTGGAAGATACGTTTAGGCATCCCAAAGAGAAATAAAAACACATTGCACCAAGCTCAACAACCACCAACCAAGAATCACCTCTGTTAATCATTGCTATATCAATAATAAATAAGTGAAAGTATGAATTAAAGAGTGATGGAAGATGAATTCATAAAACAAATACTAATTTCATATTCCCATTGGATTACAATTCCATCATGGGTTCTAAGGTGACACCGGCTACCATCTATACCCAAACCTGACGTACTATCTTATGGCCAGTCAAACATTGAGGCACCCACTAGGTCCCTCAAGTCAAACACTGAAGGGGTATCCTACTTGGAATCCTCAAGGTCCACAGGAAGGGAATCCTATATGGGACCCTTAACAAAAAACATAAGAAGTAGAAGCATCCTACAAGGGATCCTCAGAATAGTACATGGATAAAGGGATCCTACTAGGGATTCCCTAGGTCATCATGTATGCAAGGAGTACCATAGGGGATCATTGGTAAAAAATAATAAGATAGAGGCATCCTACTAGGGATATTTAGGTTTAAATATAAGTACAGGAATCCTACAGGGGATCCTCATAAACAAATAGTCTCACAACCTCCTATTAGGGCACATCCCGCAAGGGAGACATCATTAGAAGAAAGTTACAAAACCATTGATCAAGAGAGATTTCTCATGGACCATATAAGATCAAGGTCTTCAAACTAGGTTGGTTCGAACAACCAACCTATCATTCTCATTTGAAGTCTCCCTCTCATGATATTAGTGAATTTTATTACTAGAGGAAGAACCTCTCTATTCATATAAAATCTTGAAATGACTCCCAAAATTTCTCAACCACCTCATGAGTTTCACCATTATGATCTAAATAGAAAATTAATCAGGATAGACTAATCATGGGTCCAATTATGACTCTTCGGTGACAAGACCCAAAAAACCCTGAAATGGTATCAAGGGAGGAGTACACGACCTGTGTACCCCAGTACATAGCGTGTACCCTCAAGGCCTCATCTGGGCATGTACTCCAGCTGGACATATAATTTAAAATCCCATGTACATGATAGGTTGGCCTGATACACAGTGTGTACCCGACACGGGGCACCTTCCCAAGAACATCCCATGGAATGACCATGTATATAGCCTAGTTGTTCAACTCTACACGGTGTGCCACCCACATGAGGTCTGACTGTGTACTTTACACAGCATGCGCCCTTACATAAGATAACTGGTTGGGTACTCGGCAACACGACCGAGTACCAGTACACAACGTGAATAACCCACACACGGTGTGTACCTCTAAAACTATCATCTTACCTAAACAGGAAGAACACATGACATGTGTTCCTAAACCACATGTCGTGTCATCGGGATTTCTGAACGGAAAATCCCTCCAATCACCCAAAACCCCCATTTTTCTCCCAAAAAATAACAGATCAACCCATGAGGGGTCCCAAGAAAGAATAATAGGTGATTAAAACATAAAACGATTAATCTATATGTACTTTCATTGAAAATTCAAAATGGACTACCTTTCAGTGGAATCTGCTGAATTTTCACCCATTTCCACAGTCCATAGTTGTTGTACGATGATTCAGCACGTCACGAGCTCCATAGAGGTACGCTTCCTCCTCTCCCTCTCCTTATATCTATCTCCCTATCCTATTTTCTATATCAAAAACATGAATGGGGGACTATAGAGGGAATGAATTAGAAGCCATAGGAGAAGGAAGACAAGAAATGTGGAAAATAAAAGAAGCGAACAAGAAAAGAAAAACGAGGGGGGGGGGGGCTCCGGCTCCCGACCCGAGTTTATGCCCCACCTAGGAAAAACTCCTCATTCTAGACTCAATAGAAGAGAAATAATCTCAATAAAATTCTCCATTAAAAAGATATGTTTGAAGAAACATGCATGAATACACTAATATTTAATTTATTAAATATTAAATATTAATTATTCTGGTAAAAGTCAAATGGCTCAAAAATCCAAAAAACTTCTGTCCTAGGGTAAAAAATCTATTATGAGACCAACAAAGTGGTCAAAAAAATATATCCGAGATCATATTCTAGGGGGAAAAGACCATTTTACCCTTTACAAGAATCTGAAAGTAAAAATTCAAATTTCTGCTCAAAATTTCCAGTTTGAAAAAACATGGGTCGTTATAGTAAACACTTTTAAAGGTATCAAAGCCTTTAAAAACATGTGTTAGGGGGTAAAAAACAAGAAAACTATATTGTATTTCCATGAAATACTAGGAAAATGACCGTATATTTATTTTTGAAATGTAGAAATTGACGACACGTCATCCCAAGTTACGGTTTTCCCGAGATGCTCGTAGACGTGTTTTTAGTGTTTTAAAACACTAAAACATGTGTCTGATGGTTAAAACCACAGAAAATGACATCATATTGAAATTGAATCATGTAAAAACCACCATTGACTTCTTTTTTATGTGTATGTGCAGAAAACACGTCAATATGACGTGCGGTGTGGTCAAAATGACTTAATAAACACTTTTTAAAGGCACCAAAGCCTTTAAAACATGTATTGTGGGGGGGGGGGGGGTCAAAACATGGAAAAATGTTATATTTCCATGAAATAATATGAAAATTATCATAGATTTATTTTTGAAATGTATAAACTAACATCACATCATTCCAAGTTACAATTTTCCTAGGATGCTCGTAGATGCATTTTTAGTGTTTTAAAACACTAAAACATGCGTGTAATGGTCAAAAGAATAGAAAACGACCCCATATTGACATAAAATCATGGTACAATGACCTTTGAGTTATTTTTTACATGTACGCATAGAAAACATGTCAATTCGATGTACGGTGTGGTCGGAATGACTCAGTAAACACTTTTTAAAGGCACCAAAGCCTTTAAAAACATGTGTCAGGTGGTCAAAACAATACAAAGGGTATAATATTTCCTTGAAATTACAGAAAAATGATTGTAGATTGATTTTTGAAATTTAGGAACCAACGACACGTCATTACAAGTTATGATTTTTCTGAGATGGCCGTAAATATTTTTTTAGTGTTTTAAAACATTAAACTGTGTGTGTAATGGTCAAAACCAAAGAAAACGATCTCAAATTGATGTGAAGTCATTATAAAACCACCGTTGAGTTGTTTTTAAGGTGTATGTATATACAACATGTCAATTTGACATGCAGTGTGTTCATAATGACTTGGTAAACACATTTTAAAGGTACCAAATCCTTTAAAAACATGTGTTGGGGTTAGAAATCAGAAAATAGATGTTAGATTTTCATGAAATCAGAGGAAAATGACCATAGGTTGATTTTTAAAATGTAGGAACTGAAGACATGCCATTCTGAGTTATAGTTTCTCAGGATGCCTGTGGACAAATGTTTAGTGTTTTAAAACACTAAAATGATCATGTAACGGTCAAAACCATAGAAAAAAACATTATATTGAAGTGAAATCATGGTAAAACCACCGTTGAGTTATTTTTTTGATACGTACATGCATACAAAATGTCAATACGATGTGTGGTGTGGTTGAAATGACTTTGTAAACACTTATTAAAGTTAGCAAAGCCTTTAAAAACATGTGTCAGGGGGTAAAAACTAAGAAAATGACATCAGTTTGCCTTGAAATCATAGGGAAGGAACCTTATATTGATTCTTGAAATGTAGGACCTGACAACATGTAATTCTGAGTTACGGTTTTCCTTGGATGGACGTAAAGGTGCTTTTAGTGTTTTAAAAAACTAAAATGTTCATATAACAGCGAAAAATGTAGATAAAAACCTCACATTAACATGAAATCATGGGACAACAACTTTTTAGTTATTTTTTATGTTTACATGGAGACAACATGCCAATTCGATGTGCGGTGTGGTCAGAATGACTCGGTAAACACGTTTTAAAGGTACCAAAGCCTTTAAAAACATGCTTCGGGTGGTCAAAACTAGGAAAATGATGTCAAATTGCAATGAAATTAGAGGACAGTGACCATAGATTGATTTTTGAAATCTAGGAATGAACAGAACACCATTAAGAGTTACAATTTTCTTGGGATGTCCGTAAATGCATTTTTAGTATTTTAAAACATTAAAACGTATGTGTAATGGTCAAAGCCATATAAAAAAAATCTCATGTTGATGTGAAATCATGTAACAATCACTGTTGAGTTATTTTCAACAAGTTTTCATAGACAACATATCACTCCAGCATGTGGTGTGGTCGAAATGACCCAGTAAACACTTTTTAAAGGTACCGAAGCCTTTAAAAACATGTGTCGGGGTGGTCAAAACCTGGAAAATGATGTCAGATTGCTATGATATCATAGGAAAATGATCGTAGATTTATTTTTGAAATGTAGGAACTAAAGAAATGTCATTCTATGTTACAGTTTTCCTGGGATGCCTGTAAACGCGTTTTCAGTGTTTTAAAACACTAAAACGTTTGTGTGATGGTCAAAACCATAGAAAACGACCCTATTTTGATGTGAAATCATTAGAAAACCACCATTGAGTTATTTTTGATGTGTATTCGTAAAAAAACATCGATTCGACGTGCGGTGTGGTCGAAATGACTCGGTAAACATTTTTTAAAGGTACCAAAGCCTTTAAAAACACGTGTTGGGGGGGGGGGTCAAAATTGGTTAAACGATGTCGGATTGCCCTAAAATTAGAGGATAAAGACCATAGATTTATTTTTAATCATTGGAACTGACGACACATCATTCCGAGTTACAATTTTCCTAGGGTGGCTGTAAACGCATTTTTAGTGTTTTAAAACTCTAAAACTTGTGTGTAATAGTCAAAACCATAGAAAATGACCTCAAACAGAAATGAATTCATGGGACAAACACCGTTGATTTATTTTTTACATGTTCGCATAGAAAACATGTCAATATGATTTTCGGTATGGTCTGAATGTCTCGGTAAACACTTTTTAAAGCTACCAAAGCCTTTAAAAACATATGTTGGGGGGTCAAAACAAGGCAAGAAATGTTAGATTTCACTAAAATCAGAGGAAAAAGATTGTAGATTTATTCATAAAATATAGGAACTGACAATATGCCATTCCAAGTTATAGTTTTCCTAGAATGGCCGTAAACACACTTTTAGTGTTTTAAATAACTTAAACGTGCGTGTCACACTCAAAACCACAATGAACAACTTCAGATAGATGTGAAATCATGAGACAACCACCATTGAGTTATTGTTGAATTATATGACATCCTTTCAAACCAAAGTCTTTAAATTTTTTTTATTAAATAAATTTAAAGCACACCCCATGACGATTTAAAAATTAATAAGAATATTTACTACTTATCCCTTTTCAGTTTCAAGTGCTGAATCATATCTTAAATAGGTAAGTTCATGTTTTCAAAGTTTTTTGCATGATATATTATTTTTTTTATGTTAAAATGTATTTTATTTAATTAACAAAATAACAAATTTTATAGGCAACATTCTGAATACATTCTGCGTCTTTTCTCTTTTTCATTTCTTTTCCTTAATGTTTTGGTTTTTATTGTAGGTGATAGATGCCGCCAGTAGACATGAGGTTGACTGTTCTGATCCACATCATTCTTCAGAAGACAGTCGTGATGGTTCTTAGTTTCCGAGGTATGTTTAAATTTTATCAATGATTCTACTATAATTCAGATTTATTATGTTTAGTTTTAATTTCTGTTTTCTTTTTTGGTTAAAGTCGATGAAATGATGTGGTATGATTTAGTTGATGAGATTATGTGGAGGTAGATAGATGCAGTGAAGGTCGTGGGGTCGACGTATATTAGGCATGGATTGTTGTTGGAAATATTATATATACATATATATTGATGACTAGGGTATGGGCTGACCGAGGTATATGTTGACTTAAGTTGTGCTGACTATGGATGTTTGTATATATGACTGTGGATGTATGATGTATTTATGATGAGTTTATCGTACAGTTATGTTTTAGTTTATTACATGTTGGTTTTTTTATATTAACATTTTTTAATTAAATAGTAAAAAAATAAATTATAATATTTAGTGGTAGTTTTTAGTAACCGCCGCTAAGTAAAATAATGAAAATTCTAATTAGCAGTAGTTACTATTAACCACCGCTAATTACATAACGACTGTGAATATATTTAGCAGTAGTTTGGTTCATGCTATCTATTTTATTTTTGGGTTATTTTTAAAATAAAACTACCGCTAAATAAAACAGAAACCGCTGCTAAATGCTCCAAAAATGATACATACAGAAACCACCGCTAAATTAAAGAAACAGTCGTGAAATGATTGGCGACCATGCAATATGTAGTGGGTTTGATAAATGCCACCATACAATTAGGTGGTGGTTTAAATTGCCGTCAGTTCAAGAAAAAACCGTTGTTAATTCCCTCTTTTTTTTTGTAGTGAAAATACTCTCATCTAATTCAAATATGGATAATATTTGGTTATGTATTCACCCATATCACTTAAATTTAACCCTCCATTAACCCTTTTGAAAATTACTATCAAAATTATTTACTCTTTAGGGGCGAGGAATTTTACTATAAAAAGAACGGTGACCCATAAATGGACTATGGTTGATATTCTCAACCATATCCTATTCAGTTGTCCAAAAATAACATTATTTTATGAATTTTAAATCATTTAATTAAATATTGTTTATTATAAAATATCATTTCATTTTTGGAAATACATGAAACATTATAATATAATATGAGTCTAAATCATGTGAATGGTTCTAAAATGACAAAGAATAAAATATAAGGAAGATTAATATAGTCATCTAATCAAATTTTGACAGGTTTAGATATCATTTTAATCTTTATCCCTCATTTGGTTTAACCTCTTAGTTAAAAAAATTTAATCTTAGCCATTGTAATGATTTTTTCAAAATTAAAGTGTTAAAATTTTACTTATAATGTAAGAATTGATTCATAAATAGCTAATGAATGAAATTGAAGAAAATTTATCATACTACTTGTTCTCTTTCAAGATATTTTAAAATTTTAATAAAATATATCTAACATAAAACACTATTAATGTCATTTTAAGAACTATTCACATAATTTGATTTTGAAAACAACATGACATTAATGGAAGTTGAATATAAACCATTCATTTTTTTTGAAAATTTTATTAGCATTGATAAATGGCGCTTTTGTCATCGCTGAAACAACCCCTTATCAGAGTTTTTTTAGCTGTGATAAAGACCGGTTTTTAAGGACACTTTTTTTAGTGTTGATAAATCACATTTGTAACGTTTTTAAAATCATGATATGTAGTAGTGACTGTTCACACGAGTTATATAAATGGATTCACCCATACTTAAAACCTATCCCTTTTATATAATTATTTTAAAAAAAAGCCAAAAAAAAAGCCAAAAAAAAAACTCGGGGATGGACTGTGTGATGGCGGGGAAGACTGGATGGTGAAGGGCGGTGCCCCACTAAAATGACTAATGTTGATCCAAATATCTCAAAACATGTGGTGTGGAATGGAGAAGAGTTGAATAATTATGGATAAGAATGTCCTATATAATGGAGGGATCCCTAGCGGGGAGGGGAGAGTGGGAGGAAGGAATGGGGACGTGGGGAAGCTGGAGGTGGAGCTGGAGATCAAGTCCGGAACGGCTAAGTTTCACGATCTATTAAGCAGTAACCCGCACCACGTCGCCACCATCAGCCCGGGAAGAATCCACGGGTGCGACCTCCACGACGGTCACTACAGCAAGCCCAACTCGCTCGTCTACTGGACCTACGTCCTTGGTACCTTCAGTGATCGCAGTGTGCCTCTGTCTCTGTCTCCATTTCCATTTATATATGCTTGAATGATGGCAGATGGGGCTGTGGTGGGGGCGAAGGCGGCGCTGGAGGAGGTGGACGGGGAGAGGCATCGGATGAGGTGGAGGGCTGTGGAGGGGCATCCGCTGGAAGACAACCGGAGCTTCCTGCTGCGGAAGGAGGCGCGTGGCCGAAATAGGGTGGCGTGGATCGTGGAGTACGAAAAGCGCCGCCCGGACCTGCCGGAGCCGCTCCCCTTCCTCCAGATGCTCATCCACGTCACCCGAGACATGGATTCCCACTTCATGACCAACCCATGATGCCATCATCCCCACCACCATCCTCACTCTTGTCTTAATATAAGTTATTGCTCTAGCTCCATGTGTTTTCTAAATGAATAAAGGAATGCTCTTACTATGTTGTCATTTATGAGATTATTACTATGTTTTAATTTGTCATGTAATATAAAAATAAATAAATAAATAAATAAATAAATAAAAACTCTCTCTCTCTCTCTCTCTCTCACTCTTTTATGTTTTGGGCTTCCTGTCCCGCCCCTAGTGTTTAACTAGGGGTGTGCAGCTTCGCCGTTTTCTCGGGCCGCAGATTGTTTAGGCCCCGAGTGTCTTGATGGGATGGCTCCTTGCACCTTTGATGCAATGGATCTGTTTTGCCCTCTTGAGGGGTGAAATGATCGTATTTGCACGTGTTGGAAATTATAATAAAAGACCGAGGGGATATTGTAGATTTTGAATCTTGATGCGTGAACGGAGTTCACTGTCCAAAAGAGTTTGATCAACCTCTAGTTGTTTGCGTATGGGTTAACATTGGAAATTTCCCTCGAGCATTTCACCAAAATGTTGAGAATGTCAAACACCAAATTCCGACTACCCCGCAATGACAATGTTGGAAGAAAATTTCCGAAGAATTTTAGATCAAGGAGATTCACATAATCGATTTCGATATTCCATTTATTTACTAATCAAAACTGGTATGATTCACATCGATTTGATCTCACTGTTTCGATCAAGAGTCATTTTGATTCGATCGAAATATGACAACTTTTGGAGAGGGGCAGTCAATCGGATTTCGAATTTTGAAATTCAATCGTCATGACTAATCTCGTCATTAGTCATTTTTTTAAAAATATTTTATTTTATCTTCTTTTTTTTTCTTTATATATATATATATATATAATAAAACATTTTACTAAAATATATATTTTAAAAACATTCAAAAGAATTTTGACATATTCATTTTAAGGGATGAGCCTGAATACTTTTACCTCATTTCCAATGTGGGATTTCAAAAATCTTTTGTCCACTTCATCAATCCACACCTTTAAAGAATGTGGGTCCCACCAAAATATTTTTATTTTTTATTTTGTATGAATAAAAGTATAAGAACCCCCAATTTTATTCATAAATATTAACTCTCCATATATACATAATAAAGGTATCTTTTGATTTAAACCTTTGCTCAGTATTAATATTTCAAAATACTATCAGATTTATAAGTTTTAGAAACATTAAACTTGTTAATATTTAAGATAAACTGGATATATCATACATAAAATGATCTTTCCATCCAACATCTCATTTTGTAGCACTTTTATGGCCTTGTGCTTCCTTGTGAGGAACTCTCAAAGGAGTAAACCCATTAACCTCTCTAAGAAGCGACACTGCTTCTAAGTTCACATAGGGAAAATATTACAACGTGTTTCTATTATTAAAACACATAACTCATCATGTATTAGTATTTAGTTAAGAGATTATAACTCAACCTCAAATCATAACATACGATATTGACACCAAGTAGTTTGAGTTATAATAGTCAATATCAACAACCATCTTAGTAATTTGTACACATTAAACACTTTGATTACAATCTACGTAAAGGAACTGTTGGTTTTCTAATACAAAAATGATTTATTATATGGGTTTCAACCCCACTATTTATTAGTTTTATGAATAATCTCTCTCAAAAGTGATTTTGTAAATAGATCTGCAAGGTTTTTACATGATCTTAGGTATATAATTGTTAGGGTACCATTTTGTAACAATTTCCTTGCATAACTACAAAATAAAATGAATTTTACCAACATAAATCTTGTGACAGATATTATATATGTTGTGAAAATGAACAATTTCAACAAATATTAAGTTTTGTTGATATTAAATTTAAATACCTACATTTATTTTTACCAACACATATATCTGTTGCTATTAATTGTTTAATACCAAAAAAAAACATTACCAACGATTAAATTTGTTACTTTCTCATATTAACACCAAGGGTTTTTTTACCAGCAAATCAATATATAATTATTAATCATTATTACCAATAATTTTCTTCAACATACAAATTTTTAGCCATTATTTATTCACTATAAACAAATAATTTAACAATAAAATTATTTTTAACTATTAGTTAACTGTTTACTAAAAAAAGTGTATTTTTATTAACAAAAATAAAAATGCTTGTAAGACTAACTTCTAATTTAATCGCATAAAATTATTTTGTTATTAATAAGGAAATATTGTGAATATTTGGAATAAATTGAAAATTTGATCCAATATATATTATATTTAAAATATAATTAAAATTATATTTTAAATACATTTCAAAATAATGGAATTGAATAAATAAATAAAATTCAATAATTGATCCATAAAAATAAATTGATGAACACATTCCCTCTTCTATCCTCACACAAACCTCCTGACTCCCCTCTCCCCACATCGTTGACTCCCATTGATGTCATCCCCCAGAACAATGATCTCTACCTGCACTGACAGACATGGTTCATCACTATTACTTGCACCCACAACCACACCCCCCCTCAATTCTTCAACATCACCTACACCCTATTTCTACTAATTCTCAATTGATTTTTTCACTTACAACTGAAAACATTAGGTATTAGGAGTAACTGGATGTAAACCCATTTCTCATTCAATCAGTTGATGATTATGCCTCTTATAATGAATTCACTTTTTCTCTCCATGGTTTAATCCTTTGAAATCATAGGATTTCAGCGTTCGAATTGGAAAGTAGTCACAGTTTCAATGAAATTCAGATGAAACTAGTTTTCTTGTTTTTGTTTTTATTTACATTCCTGGTGATTTTTGGTTGCTAATTTCATGATTCTTTAAATCCACTCTAGTTATTTGAGTCAAACCTCTGTACTTTTAAGCACCAATCATCTTTATATACTTTTCCATTTTATTAACTTGATGCAAAAAATATAGTTTTGAACCAGAGGATATAAGAATGGACATCATCAAATTCATCACACACTATGATTTATCTAATATTATATCAGGATGTTATTCTTTTTTAGTTTATTGTCCCTCTTTCATTTATATTGTCCAACTGGTGCTAAAAATATAGCTAGATAGATAGATAAATTGATAGATGACCTACTGCCATACCTTATTCCACAATTTTCATTACTATTTCTATATCCACATTATATAATTTCTAGTATGATTCATTTATTTTTATGATAACAAATAGAAATTGACAAAATGTCTTTCAGGTGATTTAGTTATGTTTTTGGATTTTTCATCCATGGAGAGTATTCTTTAAACAACTTATGAAAAGCTATAACTATTTATCAGAAATAACCATACAAAAGTATATTTGTTGTTGATTTTATATATATTTGAAAATAATATTTAAAATTTTAAATTTTTTTAATTTTATTTTTTCTAGCATTGATACAGTTTTTGGTCTAAATTTTTAAGGCTTTTGTTGTTTTTTAGATCTCAAAAGCTCACTGTAAGGAGGAATATGCAGCCAAAGTATAATGTGTAAGTATTTAGATTTTTTCCTTCAAAAGATTAAAAATGTTTTTACCCCTGATATCCTTGGCCCTCATTATTCTCTTACTTGTTAATATATATAGTGACATGTTATTTTTTCTATAGATGAAACTTTTTTTCCAAATGATTTTCATATTGGTGGAAAGTAAAATTAATTGCTTGAAAAATTTGAGTAGGTGAAGATTAATTTTTATATTTATTTTTCATGATTATATCATATTACTAAATAGAATCTGAGATTCATTATTTTGAAATAGTTATTCTCAATACTTATAGCCTATAATAAGCAATTTGAAAAAACAAACTGTGTTTGTTTTGTTGACGGAAAACATTCACACTTAAATTCTTGAAGAAAATCACTGAGTGCCCACTCATCCAGAACTTATGACATAAATTACATTGAATTTCTTACATTGAAACATAAACCAGTCTACTAATGATCTATGTGACGACAAATCAAACCATCCCACCAGAAAATCCTCAAACATGAATTATTGTACAGCTTCACAAAAAACTAACCAATGCATAATCATTTGTTCATTCTAGAGTCTCTGTCTAGGACTAATTTAGAGGACCCTTAGATTCTTATCAAGAAAAAATGTGCTTCAAAATTACATTGAAATGCTTTAATAGGATGATCATGGTTTCCAAAATGAATTCCATAATCCCATGTTTTCTTGTTCAAAGCATCAACTTGTCTAGTGGGGAAGAATGCGATAAGATGATAGTGATGAATGAGGGTCTTAATTGTAATTGGAACTTGAATCATACTTGCATCAATTCATTTGTGGTTAAAAAATCTCCTAATATTTCCATATTATATTTACATACTATGTTTTATCCAAACCAAGTTCCTTCTCATCCTTTATGATTTTTTATAAACCCTAGTATGCTGTAACATCTCAGGTTTTTGTAATGGGTTGTTTTCTAGGTAAATTTGAACTTTTGAGTTTGGTGGTCAGAAGAACCCTTTTTATTGATCTCTGAAACCTCATTCTGAGAGTTGTTTTGACCTAAGAATTTTTTTTAGGTGTGGTCTATGTTTCGGCGGATGTCCTGGGTGTTTGGGTAAACACCAGAGGAAGGTCAAAGGGGCTGGGTTGTTTAAAACACATGCTGCCAGAAATACATGATGCGTGACACTTACACAATGTGTAAGTAATTTACACGACATGAAGCAGGGAATAAATGATCAAGGGTTCTAACCAAGGAATTTACAACATGTAACTAGGTCACACATTGTGTACTCAATACACAACATGTATAATTTACATTTTTTGTATGTTGTGGGGAATGTTTTTTTAAAAATAGGAGTAGGGGGGCTCAACACCCCTTATTTATTTTTCTCCTCCATAGAAAGGGGGGAACACCCAGGGGCTCACACCCCTCGCCCCCTCTACCCAAGTTTTCTTTCATTCTTCTCCATATGAGCTCTGATATGATCTTCTTATATCTCATTGGAAGTGTAGTAGTAAGCTCTCAACTATACTTGACTTTATTCCTCTTTAATCTCTCCATATGGTTTCCTAATTAAGTGCAAGTTGTTTTAACCTATTTTCAGGGTGTTCATCTAAAATGATGATTTATTCTGATTCATCCTGAGTTATATGTAGATATATGATGAGCGAGCATCTACCAGTACATGGTTGGTGGTTTCTATCTTTCTCTTTGATTTCGCTTGTGTTTTGGGGGTGTGTTCTTGAGCGTGCCATTGGGTTGTTCGAGAGAGACCCTAATAATTTAATGCTTGTCTTTTAATAATTAAATTGATCACATGAGATGTATATGGGCATGCTCATCCAAGACTACAATGGTTTAATCTTGGTGAGAGGCTTCAGACCTTGGTAAAATTAGGTCGTGGTGTTTATTTTAATAAATTAAATTGTTATATTAAATGTGATCCATGGAAATTGATAGGAGTGGTGACATGGTGTTGACCATCTGGATGAGGTGACATAGTTCATCATGTTGGGTGAGACTAGTATTCTATGGGTGATGTTTATCAGTGGTTGGGTGACATGGTCCTTAGATTGAGGCGACAATGTCATTAGGTTTTGGGCAAGGCCCAAGTGATTTGAGATGGTGTTGACCATCAGGATGAGAGACACGATCTTAGGAGAATGAGGTTTCTAGATGATGTGGATTTGGTACTTTTTGGTGATTTCCACTCACTGTGATTGGTTGATGCACCATTAGAGTCGTGTGATCACAGATAGGACCAAGATGATGAGGTGGTGTGGACCACTCATATGGGTAGAGGCATCTGTTAGTTGCGACTTAGGATGGTGTTGACCATCAGTGAGGTTGGAGGTGCTTACTGTAGAAAGATACTTGGACGTGAGGAGCCATTGGTTGATGGTGTCGAGACCATCAGTTGGGGTATGAATCTTGATGTATATTGAGGATATTAGTATAGGATTTCTTGAGAGGGTGGATATCACCATTCATTGGGACGTCGGATGTTGAGTTGACGATGTTATTATTTGGAGGACATAAATCGTTATGCTTTAGGACGTTGGGCTTCAAGCGAGTGGGAGAATTAGATCAAGGGTCCAAGGGACCTTGTTATCATTATTTGGGTGTGCCTTTTAGAAACTATTACATGTTTGATGGCATGATGTTCCAAGTGACTCTTTTAGAGGTGGGACATTAGGGTTCACCTGGGATGATTCTCCTAAAATGATTCCTTGGAATTTATGTTAAGGATCATCACCACTATAGTTATACCAGAAATGTTCGAAGCAGGTGATCACATCTTTATGGTTGTTGAGAAAAAGGGAAGAGATTATTCATTTTTTCATGTGCGAAGTACCCCTTTTACTTATTCTTAGATACTCCAGCTTTATCATAGATGTAAGATAGGGACACATTGGTGGTGGCCTACTGAGGTTTGTTCTCACACCCCACATGATTCCTTTAGGATGCATGTTTAATTTATGATTTTTTGATAAGGTTAGGGTTCATACTCATGAGATAAAACTTAGTGATCATGTCAAACCATTAGCATGGGATAGATGAAAAGGTTCCTTGGATGTTCTTGCATCAGCTAGAGTTTATCTTTTGAGTTTTCTTTTGTATCATCATGCTTATTATATGTATGTATTGAGGTTAGCCATGGGAGACCCTTTCTATTTATTGTATGGTATGAAATAACTTGTATGCATGTTTTGAAAATGATATCATGTATTTTAGTAGCTACAAATGGAATTGTATTCTGAAAATGGTGTGCTTGAAATTGTTGATTATTATTGTTGTTGTCTATTTGTGCTTCTACTATGATGGGTTACTAGTACAGATGTTTTTTGGTCTTTTGTTCTAATGTTTTTATATTTATATAGACCATTATTATCATCATCACCAAGGGGTATAGTCTCTCCACTATCAACTCTTTACACACTCACTGATATTTGGTAGGCTTTGGCATATGGGGAGGCGCACCTAAGGCCTACTGGTCAACCAACCCTAAGCACTATTCGGGTGGAAAAAAATGGCTGGGGTGATAAAAATGGTATCATAGGGGTTTATTTTACCTCTTTTTCTGTCTAAATATTTGTGTTATGGTATAACAGAGATTAGGATGTAGTCAGGATTAGGTAGAGAAATCTTTTTTGGGTGCCTGTATCCCCATGCATGAGGGACATGCCAAGTTTCCAGGGGTGAAGAATTGATTTTTCACTATTTTTTTATAGTATATATAATTTCCACCTCGAGTGGTGAAATTGGGTGTGATTATTATATGTTATGACATGTGACCCTTGGCCTAGTATGGAAAGGGAGGATATATGCGCCCTTGGCTTGGTATTGAAAGGGATGATTGTTTATGATTTCTCAATAGGCACATAAGATGAATTATATATATAAATTTTCCTTGATTAATTAATTGTGATTTTCATTACGATCCTGGATTGTGATGTTAAGTTTTGAGTTTCTTAAAGTATCATCAAAAGAATCTAAACAATGTTTTCCTACTTAGCCTCGTTTTGGTGTCATTCTACTTGACCAGCCTAGGTATGTGGTTCTAATGAAATATGTTTGTGATGCTATGTGATATGTGATATATATGTATGGGATTGGATATGATATGAGTAGGTAGGGATGATGATAATGGGGGGGGGGGGTTATATTTATAGTGTTCGCAAAGGAAGCTAAACATTGTTTTATGGCATAGCTTCTCTTGGGTGGAATTTTATTCACCTACCTCAGATTACATGCGACATATGGTCCTATTATGGAAAGGAAAGGGTCCATGAGGCCAGATTTATTTGTGATACTTGGCTCTGATCTAGTTAGGTAAGGGTCTACGAGGCTAGATGTCATGTGAAATGGTTACGATGGTGGAGTGTAAGGGTGGTGAGATTAAATTAACCGTTAAAAATCTCATTATCTGTGTTACATATATATGTTTTTATGGTTGTCTGACCATGGTATTAGTATTCAATGGGATTCCACCTACATGGAACTGGTGGATCATTTGGAGGGTAGTGATTTAGTGCCTCAAGAGTGTGCACATGTTAAGACCCATAAGGGTCAATATGAGGCCCCAGAGGGTTGGGATGAACATGAGTTGTAGATACAGGCATAGGTATAGGCTCTAGTATAGGAAGGATAATCACAAGATTTGGCAGCTTTTGGGACATGGATTGATGAGCATCTTAGGTAGAGCTTGGTTCATGTCATCCAGGGGATTGATCGGGGATCTCAAGGAGATTCGATATCAATGAAATACCTGACTTGAGAGTTTTAGTCACATCAACCATCGCTATTTTAGGGTGAGGGTGGACTAAAAGAGGTCAAGAACTAGATATAGTTAGTGTAGACCATCTTTGAGCAGCTTGACACACCCCCAACTCAGAGGGTGAAACTAGCTACCTACATGCTCAGTGGGCCAAAAAATCACCAGTGGGATGTACAAGTTTAGGAGATCAGACACAAGGGACTATCTTGGATATATTTTTAGGCTATTTTCTTTGAGCACTTCTTCCCTATGATGCTAAGGGTGGAAATATATTTAGATTTCTTGAAAATTCAGTAGAGATACGTGTTTTTCATAGACTATACAGGTATTTTCATAAACTAGTCTCATTTCAAACCAAGTATAGTGAGTGATGAAACCTCGAGGGTGAGTTTTTTTGAGTATGGTTTACGAAATTCCATATGAGTGTAAGTAAACATCTTCAAGCTTTCCTCATTCTTAGAGGCGATAAATCAGGCACTAATAGATGATGGAAATTTGACATACTATTCATATTTGTGATGGGTGATGACATTACGTAATTAAAGTGGTGATGATTTAGGTATCAAGAAGTAAGGCCATGAGAAGTCTAATCTAGGAATTTAGGCCAGAGACTCGGGAAGACCATCGAGGAGTGGGTCTTTGACGGTGTGCTTCCAATGCGGGCAGCTGAGACATGTCATAATGCAGTGTGATTGGGAACCAAAGGAGTTCTGAGCATGAAGATAGGTTGGACATCATGATATGTTCTATAAGAAGACTTCTCGGATAGTTGGTAGCTAGAGATCAGGGCAGACTCAGGCATATAGGGTCAAACTAGGAGTAGTGCTAGGAGCTGGTAGCTGGGATTCAGCTGTATGATAAGGTTATGGTGGAGATAGTAGGGTCAGTGACTGGTGTCTGGTACATCACCATAGGGAGGCCATGCATCATGTAGTCAAGCTTTAGGCCATGTTCATGCACTGGAGATTCTAGGTATAGATAAGGTTAGGGAAATGACGATAATTAGAGGCACTCCGTGGGAGTGATCGGGTTTAGCTCTACCTTTTTTATGTCATGCTTAGTTTTGGGTGCACGAGGTGAATGAGATATATTTTTCAGACCAACCAAGTGCTAGTTAGGAGGTTGAAATAATCTCAGATGAATTATATATGTATATATATATATATATATATGTGAGGTGTGTGACACCATGATTTATTTTGAGCATCGATGGATGCATAGATTATATGAGGTGCATTGGCATCTGGGAATCGATGTGATATAAGTTTGATTTGAGGTGTATGGAACAGGTATTGATTGTGGGAATTTGAGGAGATGATGTATTTATGAGTTCTCTATATGGAACAATTATTTTTGGGAATCTGATGAGATTCAAGACCTCATAGGTTCCATGTATGACATGGACATGAGGTGGGAATCGATGCAATGTGGGACATGATGGGTGTTAGGTGTGACATGGGCATGATTTGAGAACCTGATGAGGTGTAGGAGTGAAAATGCATCACAGGAGGACTTTTGATTCCAGTTATCAATAGTGGACCATTTTTTATGTGAGTTTTGGGTCAGAAAGTGACCAGGGTGGGTAATTCTTAAGGGGGGGGATCACCTTGAGAGAGTTTACCTATGATTGTTTTACCAGGATAGTCTGGGATAATTTTTATTAGATGGGTATGTTTGGTAACATATCGGGGTAATGATTTATAGCTTAGGGATGAAATATGTTAAGGCGGGAAGATTGTAACATCCTGGGTTTTTGGAATGGGTTATTTTTCAGTTAAATTGGAACTTTTGAGTTTGGTGGTTAGAACAACCCTTTTTCTTGATCTTTGAACCCTCACCATGACAGTTGTTTTGAAATAATAAATTGTTTTAGGTGCGGTATATGTTCCAAAGGATGTCCTAAGTGTTTGAGTGAACACTAGAGGAAGGTCAGAGGGCCAAGGATAATTAAAATATTTGCATCTTGAAATACACATAGTGTAACACTTACATGACATGTAAGTCATTTACACGATGTGGAATAGAGTATGAAGGCTCAGTGGGTCTACCCAAGGAATTAAAGTCATGTAACTAGGTTACATGTTGGGAAACCAATACACTACATATATAATTTACATTCAATGTAAGTTACGGGGGGTGTTTTTTTAAAAAGAGGAGCAGGGGGAATCAACCCCCTCATTTCTTTTCTCCTTCATGGATAGAATAGGGAAACACCTAGGAGCTCGCACACCTCTCTCCCTCAACCCTAGGTTTGTTTATTTCTTTTCCATCTAATATCCGATCTAAGATTCTTATATCTTGTTGGAAGCATAGTAGTAAGCTCTCAAATCATATTTCTTTTCTTATTATTTTCTCTCACCATATAGTGTGCTAAATCAGTGTGATCCGTTTTACCCTATTTTTAGGGATCTCATCTAAAACATTGATTTATTTCATTTCAGATCTAGTTAAAGGATGATATTTGATGAGAGATAATATACTAGTATGAGTTAGGCGTTTCCTTGCTTTATCTTTGATTTTTTCTTATGTTTTGGGGGTGTGTTCTTGAGCTCGTTGTTGGGTTTTCTGAGACAAACCCTACTAATTTAATGCTTGTATTATTATTATTACATTTATTACATGAGATGTCTATGTGAATTCTCATCCAAGAATAAAATGGTTTAGAAATTGTGATAGGCTTTAGACACTGGGAAGAATAGGTCGGGGTGTTTATTTTAATAAATTAAATTGTTATATTAAATATGATGAGTACTATCGGAATGTGACGAGAGTGGCTTGAAGATTGAGATGGTGTTAACCATATGTATGAGGCGACATAATTTGTTAGGTTAGTATAGGTACAAATTCTATAAGTGATGTTGATATCTGGTAGGGTGACATGGTCACTGGATTGAGGTGACAAGGTCATGAGGTAACAGGCATGACCCGTGTGATTTGAGTGGGTGTTGACCATCAGGATGAGTGACACGGTTGTAGGGGAATGAGGTGTTAGGATTATGTGAATTATGTACTTTTTTAGTTATTTTTACTAACTATAATTGGGAAACACACCATTAGTGTCTTGTGAACATAGATAAAACTCCAATGATATGGTTTAGGTTACAACTTGTGTGGGTAAAGGCCTCTGTTAGTTGCGACTTAGGATGGTGTTGACCATTAGTGACGTTGGGGGTGATTGCCATAAAAAGCCATGTGGATAGTGAGGAGGCATCAAATTATGGTGTTGAGATCATCAGTTGGGGGCCAAGGCTCACCATTTATTGAGGCCATTGGGTTGAGATTATTTGAGAGGAATGATATCATCATTCCTCGAGACATTGTTTGTTGAGTCGACAATGTTATTATTTAGAGGACATACATTACTATGCCTCAGGACGTCGGACTTTGAGCCAAGGGGCACTTTCAAAAATGGGTATAAGGGACAATGTTCTCATTATTTGGGTGTTCCTTTTGGACACTAATACATGGTTGATGGTATGAGGTTCGCGGTGATTTTTTTAGAGGTGGAACCTGAGGGTTCACCGTGGATTATTATCATCAATGGATTCCTTGGGATTTATGATAAGGATCCTCACCACTATAGTTATAATGGAAATGGCCAAAGAAGGTGATCACTTAATTGTGGCTACTAAGTACATGGGAAGCTAAAATTCTTTTATGCATGTGTTGAGTACCTTTTTACTTATTTTTAGATACATATAATTTATCATAGATGTACAGTATGCACACATCACTAGTAGACTACTAAGATTTATTCCCATACCCTACATGGGCCCTTCAGAACGCATGTAAAATTTATGATTTTGTGACTAGGTAAGGGTTTGGGATCAGGAGATGGACCTTATATATCATATTAGACCTTTAGTATGGGATGGATGGAAAGGGACCTTGTAGGTTCCTGTATCAGCTGGAGTTTATCTTTTGACTTTTTTTTTGTACTAGAATGCTTATTACATGCATGTACTGAGGTTGGACATAAGATAACCTTTTTTACTTATTGTATTGTATGAACTAAATTGTATGCATATTTTAGAAATGGTATCATATTTTTTTAGTATCTGAAAAAGGTATTTTATTCTGAAAATACTATTGTTGAGCTTGTTGATTATTTTTAACCCTGTCTGTTTGTGCTTCTACTACGTCAGGTTTCTGGTCCAGATGTTTTATGGTACTTTCTTCTACAATGTTATATTAATATAGACCTTTATTATTATAATCACCATAGGTTATAGTATCCCCACTATCACCTCTTTACACCCTCACTTCTAGTTGGTATCCTTTGGTGTATGGGGAGGTGCACCTAAGTCCTAGTAGTCGACTAGACCTGATCACTATTTAGGTGAAAAAAAGGTTGGGGTGCTATATCTACATTGAGTGGGATAGGGTATACATGCTTTCTCTTCTTTGAATCTAATTTATCTTAAACAACTTATTTGTTAAAATTTCCCCAATAAACTCATAAAAAATATACTTTGGGGCAATCCCTCAAGTGTACGGACACCCCAACCCTTTACTTATTGAAGAACACCTACAAATATCATGTGATGTATCTCTACACAACTCAACTTTCCCATTTCATGTTGCAGTCACACATTATCCTGGACTCATTGATAAATTTTCTCATTAAATTACCTTTTCCTGGTCTAGAAACATTGTCATCAAAAGACCTCTTTAGCAGGAAATTTTGATAATAGAGGTAATGATATTTTTTTGGGTATTTAAATCATAGAAATGAAATATTTTAGGAATAATCACATAAAAAACCTTTTTGGAGATAAGAAAACTCTTTTTTCATTTCACATGCACATGCACACATAATTATAAATGGAAGATGATCATCTTTACAATTTGTACATTAATCTTCATCACCAACCTATGATAATGTGAATGGTAAATATGCATTTTAGTATATTATATTTTTTTGGGATGTAAAATAATTTATCCAATAATGAAGAACTAATTTTGGCTACTAATAAAATTTTAAAATTTTCCAAACCCTTTGTTGTGTCACTGGTCTTCCAAAAGGACCTCTATTAATTTGAAGATAATGGATGTTACTGATAAGAAAACAAACTAGGTGAATTTGAACCTAAGAAATGATGATGTGGTTAGATTATTACATTTATTTCCATATTCTATGTACAAGATTATTATCAAGGACCTAGACACTAAAATGATTTCCTCTGCTTCACTTTGAATTCAATCCCAATTTCACAAAATTAGAAGAATAATTACCTATACATCAAAAGAATTTATGGTTTTATTAATCATATTTTCAATTTATCTTAAATTCATTTTTGTGGTTCCCATCAAGAACCATATTAATAGAATTTGAGTTCTATAGTTACAAGGTAAAGAGAATATCAGGGTAGGGGTATCCAATTATGTAAATAGGTTTTCAAACCTAGTTGACCTAAAAAAAGTTATGTCTTCCCTATTAATAATCAATCATGAGTTGTCCAATAGGAATTGGATGAAACCCATTATGTTACACTAAATCATGTAAGGATATGAACATATATAATTGATTAAATTCATCATATTCCAATACATCATCCTAGAGTAGTGAGCCCAAATTGTGTGTCATTTGATGTAATCTTAAGTTAGGTTTTCTTATGCACTACATATAATATACATGGATTCAAGTATTGACCACTTTTTCTTATAATGATTTGGCCAACTTTTTCCTATGAGACCAATGTCATAGCCCCTAAATTTATGAATCCAAAAGGAATAATGAAAAAATATCAATTATTTTGATATATATTTTAAGGACCTTGATGACTAGTTTAATTTCACCCATTATTAATGAGAGGAAACTATTAGTGAGAAATGGCCCTCCTCTAAAATGTAAGAACTATTTTTTCCAGTTTTCGATTACTCCTGATATATCATCAATCATGTCATCAAAGTGAAAAATCACAATCCTTCCATTTAAAGGGTAAAACCCAAGTATCTAGAGAATTTATATTATTGAAATACTATAACTCTTTCAATAACTTGAGTTCAACTATCAGAGAATTTCAAAGAGGTGTAAATACTAATTTGGTAAACATTTTCCTTTTAGAATATAAAGTGGTTGTAATTAAAAAATATATTATTAAATTATTTGATATATTGTTATTTTCCATTATGAAAAATACTCAAATAATCTATAAACATGATTTAGGAGATGTCAGGGACCTCGTAATGGCCCCATAATAGCTTTACCGCCACAATTTTAATTCCCTCTTAAATATTACTTCTAAAGTCATGGTGGTCATTGTCCAAGAGATCAAGAGACATTTTATCTCCTCATATTAGTCCTCACATTTAATTGATGAATCTAAACTATCTACTCATAATGGAAACCAAGAAACAATAAGAAGAAAATTATTAAAAACAAGTACACATAACCATTCAGAGAAGTTGAATTTATGAAGGATTTTCTAAATGATATTTCACTCATTTTTCCCAAAATCCTTCTCAGAGTCCACCATAAGAATGATATTATCTCCCACCACCCTTTTGTTAAGATTTTACAATATATCCTAATCTATAAAAATTTATCTCTGAATCGATGTTCATTTGATGAAACCATGTTTTTTAACATTACTTGGATGGGAAGGAGATGATCATGTATTCCATTAAGGATTCTATCTTGAATTTTGTACACAATGTTGCACATAAAAATAAAGATTTTTTTTGAATGAAGATAGAGTGTTTAATCATGGGGATAAGGATAGGGGAGGAACCAGAATATACTT
The DNA here is from genome assembly GCA_963277665.1 of Viscum album. Lineage (NCBI taxonomy): Eukaryota > Viridiplantae > Streptophyta > Magnoliopsida > Santalales > Viscaceae > Viscum > Viscum album. The sequence goes on along the minus strand of OY728128.1, from coordinate 1,109,714,878 downwards.
TTGAAAAAAAATCCACCCCTAAAGTAGTCTTAAAAAATATTTATGTTCATTATTTTACAATATCTCATGCCACAACAAAGAAGGATCTATGAAAGATATTCGAACCAAGTGAATTTTCCAGGATAATGATTTTGTTAGCATCCAAAATGAAGAATTCATCTGTGATGACTTTGATACTGGAATTTATCTTAACAGTGAAAAATGAAGGGATGATATTGTAGAATTTTCTATCAAAATTGAATCATGGGTATACTCTCATAGGATCAAACCATTTCATAGGGTCAATAAGAAAAGGGTAAGAGGAAGGTGATGTCATGGGCCCCAGAATGTTGAAGTCATCAGAATATAATCCATCCTATATTTTCAATTTGAGGTTCCCTAAGAACTAACCCTCTTTGATACTTGGATGAATATATGACATATTTTTATACCAATCCTTAACCTACTAGTCACAAGATTTCTCATGTTCTAACTATTCTTCCTAAGAGAGTTGATTATTAAAAAAATTATTCTTGACTTCCTTTTTTTGAAAGAGATCAACTTCCCACCTTTTTTGAAAATAAATTCCCACTCCATATATATATTTTATTTGCAAATTATTAGTGATAAGTTTATTATTATCAATCAATTATTATTTAAATGGGGATTTAGGATGCCAAAAATTATTCCACAGGATGAAAAAATGTTGTTATTATAATGGTTTTTTCCATTAATATTGAGTAACCTACACAAGATATCTATTTTGTATCCAAAGATTTTTCAAATATGTGTTATTTTTCACTATAGATAGACCTTATAATTAGAGAAGTAATAGATATTCTTCAAATATTGTGTGAGTAAAATTCACACTATAGTAAAAATGTGCTTAGTGTAGGTTTTTTAGTGATGGTCTCCAAAATAATCTTACAACGGTTGAATATCTAATTTCTTGGTGTGTTTTTTAAAATAATTAATAAATTATGTATTTATTAGTGGGTTTTTTGACCTCTTACATACTTATTATAATATAACTTAAACCCTTAATATTTATCAGGGTATTAGAGATTAGGAAGAAAAAAACAAACATATTGTGGAAGACTTATGTGGATGATCACATATAAATTTCATTTTTTCTTCTGCCATAAGTAGTCATGGATACACTATTTTTATGCAGATTATTTCCTTACTAGAGCACAATCCCACACAAAAATACTTTTGTTTTTATGAACTATAGACTCTTTAATCATTTGGTCTATTAATTGGTGATACAAGGTGAAATTATGGGTCTTATATGTGAAAAAAGGGAAATGAATTCCCACCCTTTTATTTAAATCACAACCAATATTGTTATATGATTACACATGAATATATTTTATGTCATCTCTTGTTACTTTTTAAATTATGTGTGGATAAAATTTTTTGTTTTAATTTTTATTATGATTTTAGTGAGTATTTATTTTGAAATTTATTTCTATTATTAGGTAAATCACTTTACATGAACACTGTTACCCTTAGTTCTCAATTGAAAAAATACTAAAACTAATACTATACTTTAAAAATATAAACCATCTCACTTTTTTTCATTTTATATTTTAAAATAAAATAATAAATAAATAAAATAACTGTCACATATTTTATGTTTTTTATTATTTTGAATTCATTTCACTACAGTTAATCAGTTTATATTTTCTTTGTTAAACTATCTGTATATATTGTTTAAAAAACTAGTTAAATTACATTTAAAATTTCTATAAAACAATTTAAGTAATACTTTTGAGATACCATATTAATTTCTTAAATTACATTTATAAACATTAAAATTTATTAAAAAAAGAGCATTATGTGTTACACATATATTCATACTGAATTTATACCATGACTTTTTTAAATAAAACCAGTATGCAAACCCCTTTATGAATACTATATAAAAACAATAAATGTTAGGGAAACCACCATAAACAAAAAAACTAAATTATTTACTTTGAAAATAGTACAAATATGATATGTATATAATTTTTTAATATATAAATCTATATTCATTTAGTACACATCTATTCATTGAAATTACATAAATATGGACACATATAATAAATTGTATGCAATGTTCAATTGAATACTCCCAAGCCTCACATGAATGTCCCAATTTGTTTTCAATTACAGTGTGTATTGTGTCTACTATATGTGTAAAGGTATATCCACTATATGTACAGAACACATACTGTATGAATACAATGTTTCAAACTACTTACGAATAAATGCATAAAGTATGAATATGTTAATTCAAATTACAAAAAATTATACATACTCTATTTTATAAATTATACCCTTACGTATATCTTATGAATCTTTGGAGTTGAAACTGTATGAAAAAAATAATGCATACATATATATTATACTATTTTCCTCCAGTAGTATGTATGTAGTTGTCATTCATTCTATAAAATCCTGCAATTACAGAATACATAATGCTTTAGTGACTACATGTACATCTATATGAGGTTTTGTATAGTTGCAAGATTACATTTTAGGTAAAACATCTACTTAGAATAAAAATTAATGTAGAAGAATTGAGGCCATTATTCTCTAAGGCAGTTGTAATTTTTCTTATGAGTAACTACTAGATAGTACTTCAGAGAAATTCATGTGTGTGTGTGTTTTTAATGTATTAGTTTTCATATGATAGTATTTAATGGTGTTTGAGGTTTTTCTCAAAAACATTTTTTTGTTTTAAAAATTCAATAAATGAAAAAAACTATTTGTTAATGTTTTTTTACACTTTTATTTTATAGGCATCTAATCAGTTGTTCATTTATTTTATATGCATCTTATTTTTTTCTTCCATTTTGAGACTAGGGAGAAACTGCTTCAATCCATAAGAGCAAGGACCTACTTACATGAGAGGGGATGATCAACCTATTAGGATATCATTTATGATGCTTTCTTCGACCGCATTTAAGATTATATGATTATTATTATTGGTCCTTGGAAGGATATCATTGTTCCTATGAAAAATAAATATTTTTAAACACTGACCAATATTTTCACCAAAGAACATTCACACAACCATCATGTTGGTACATTCTCTTCCTAAAATTGTTTATATGACATTTTTTCAATAAAATTTCATTGCTTGTAATTATAAAATTTGGTTCTTTTTACTTTACTAGATGCACACCCTTATAGCTACAGGAACGGGAGATCGTTTTTATGCCATGCAATCCATCAAGACCCATACAAAGAAATTCGATTACTATATAAACAATGTTGGAGGTGAGAGACTCTTCACATATTTCATAGGAATCCACCTCAATTTCTAGGTATCAAATACTCGCAAGGAGAGTTTTAGATTTGATTTTTTATAGTTTTGTATGAGATTTTATGAAACATTAATTTAATAGGTATTTCTTCTTCCAGCCACCTACATCCAAAATTGGAGATGTACCACTTCATGCTGCCAATGTAATCCTACTACAGATGATCATCGCCATTGTAGAGATGTCATGACTGAGTAGGTGTACTAAATGCATAAACCGTTATGCTAGTGTGATCTATGACAATAATAGTTTATATGTGAGAAAAAAATGTAGACGAAGTTTGATGGAGTTTCAGGTAAATCCTCTTGGAGTTTGAACATGTTTAAATATGTTTATAATTTCTTTTTCTGGAGTTTAAACTTGATTTTAAATTATTTTTGAACGTATTTTTTGAATTTTTTTTAATTATGTTTAAAAATATTTTTTCAAATAAGGTATCTATTTGCGGGAGTTTCATATAATCTAATTGTATAATTATTATATAATAAATATAATATATATAATTATATTAATAAATATAATATAATATTTTAGCAAAAAATATTGTAATACCCACAAAAAATATTTTATTTAAAATATAATTTACAAATAGATATTAATTATTGGCATTACATATAATAATAGATAAAATAATATTTTTAATAATATTGATGATTAAAAGATAAATATTGGTCATAATATTAGAAAAAAATAAATCCTTCCTAAGAATTTGTTCCTAAACACTTTAACCAATATATATATTATCTATTGGTAGTATAATAATTGTAACAAAACTATTATATATGTTGCAATAATATTTAGGTACAAATTTTATACCAACAATTTATTGACAAGATATTTTTTTTGGTAAAACGATTTACCAACAGAAAATGTACTTTTACCAACAGATATACCCCTATTGAAAAGAACTGATTATTTTGTAGTCATGTTTCAAACTTATAAAAATATAATTTCCAATGAAACTATATTCCTTTAATTAAGTTTCTTCACTATCACTATTGATAGAGACAGGAGGCATCAAACTAGGCCATGATCTAATACCAAATAATTGATTCCTAATCCATTCATCTTCCGTTCCACATGCTACTAAGGCGATAAACTCAAACTCCAAGATCGAATGTGAAATACATGTTTGTTTCTTTCTCACCCAAGAAAAAACATAACCTCTAACTGTAATCAAGCATCCAAATCTGGACTAATTATCACAAATACTGGTAATCCAACTCGCATTTATGTATCATTCTAATACAATTAGATAATCATTGTAGTATAAAATTTAATCTTTGGCCTTTCTCAAGTATCCAAATATTCTCGTTATACACTTCTAATTATCTACAAAAGGATTAATAGTATATCTACTCATTTTATATACCAAAAAAGATATATCAAGTGTACTATAATGCAATGCATACATTAAAGAACCAATTTCACTAACATACTCAAATTGTTATATGACTCTACCCATATTCATAAATAGTTTATTCTAGAATTAAATAGAGTATTAGAATCCTTGAATCCAAGATGATAAAATTTATTTAAACTTTTTTCTATGTAATGAGAGTGACTTAAAGAATAAGCCCCACTTTTTTTAATAACTATAATACCTAGACTAGTATCAATTATTCCAAGATCCTTCATTTAAAACATAGAGAATAAATAATTATTTATCTCATTTACACCAACCATATTGGTTCGAACAATTAACATATCATCTACATATAGATGCATAATAACTCCATATTATTTTTTAAACATTGAATAAACACATTTGTCCACATTGTTAGGAATAAATCCATTATATAATATAATTGAATAAAACTTTTTATTCCATTTATTTGGATCTTGTTTAAGTTCCTAAAGAGATTTAACTAGTTTACATATATTACTTTCATTAACTTATAAAACAAACCCTTCTAGTTGTTTCATGTAAATCTATTCGATTAAATATCTATTAAAAAAATAAATTTTAACATCCATTTATGGGAATAAAAATGATTAATTGAAGCTAATGTTAACAAATACATATTTAAGTAATTTTAGCTACCAGATCCTAAGTATCAAAATAATCAATCCCATACTTTTTTATGAAACCTTTAGGAACCAATCTTGCTTTAAAATCATGAATGTTACCATTGTAATCATAATTATTTCAAAAAACCCATTTACAACCAACCTTTTTTGAACCTCTTATTAAATCCATTATACCACAAGTATTATTACACATAATGGACTCCATTTCATAATTAATTTCTTATTTATAGAAAGAAACATCTCTATATTTCATAGCTTCTTTACATGTCTTTGGGTTTTCTTCTATATTAAATACCATATAATACTTATTCAGAATATGATTATTATGATCTCTATGAACAAGAAAAACGATAGAATATAGAGACATAAAATTTAGATGTAGACTTTTCTCCTTCATAAGTCCTGTACTCTTTTTAGATTAAACTAAAAAAAAATCATTATTTTATACAATTTGATTTTGACTAGATGGAGTACAACAGTAAGGGGTATGAGGAATAACCTCCTCCATATTATCTTTATAAAATTTATTTTAAAAAAACTCTAAATCCTTTGACTTGAAAATGAAATTGACTTCCAAATCCTTAACTCTATATGCTTTTATATTTTTTTCATATAAAAAAACACCTTTAATCACTCTAAGGATGATTTTATTTCATTTATGATAAAAAACTATATAGTAATAAAAAAACCCCACACTTTAAAATATTAAATATTAAGTCTTATACCTTGACAAGTTTCAAAAGGTCATAACATAGTTTTCTTAGACGAAATTATATTATGAATATAAAATATAGATAAAATAGATCCACCCCATAAATTTAATGGTAACTTAGATTTATCAATAATGAAATTTATCATTTCTACTAAAGTATAATTTTTCCATTCAACTAAGATATTTTTATATGGTGTATTAGGAGATATACATTGATGAAATATATTATTTTCCTCACAGAACTCATTAAATTCATCCATAAAGTATTCACCACCTCTATCTAGTAATAGTAATTTAATCCTTTTGTTTAATTGGGTTTCAACTTCATATTTATACTTCTTAAACATACTAAATGCATCATATTTTGTTATAAGAAGATATACATATAAATATCTAATGTTGTCATCTTTTTTTAATAAAATACCATTTTACTCCATGAGTTAACAAACCATTTAATGAAAAAATATAAAAATTTACTGATTCTAATATATCAAAATTTCTATCAATACTTTGAAATGGTTTTTTTACTATCATAGACTCTAACAAACTTTCACATTTATTAAATTTATTCCAAATTTAATTAAGTTTAACCTCTTCATTAATTTTAATGAATTATAATTAATATATTATAAATGATCATCCCATAATTTAGATGATTCAATCAAGTAGGAATAAGATTCAGTCATATTATAAATAGATAGTTAATACATTGCATCACTAGAGTACTCCTTCCCCATAAACATTCCTCCCTTCAATAATATAACCTTGTTGAATTCGAATAAAACACAAAATACCTTCTAACATAAAATATAAATAGAAAAAAGAGTCTATTAAATCTATAACACTTTTAGAAGAGTCAAATTTTTTAAAGAAGTAAAGTTTAGTTCCATGGTTCCTTGAACAATTAAATTGATGCATACATTATTTCCAAGGTGTATTTACTTTGTGATAGTACCTTATTCAAAAGTTTTAAACATTTAATGTCCCATATTCATTTAATAGAGAAATTCCCTTGTAAAATGACTTGGTTTTCTATAGAAAATCATTCTCCTTTATTCTTGGAAGGATTTAATTTCTTCTTGAATTGTTGAATTTTATTCTTAGCATGCATGTAAGTGTTCAGTGGTCCCTTTCCCTAAATGTTATCAACCTTGGTATCGAATTGTAAAGCCATAACCATCGATTCTTATTTAATTCAAAGAAGACGTTTATATTGTTCCAAGGAAATATCCTCTCTCTTTTTAATAAGTGATCTACAAAAATTTTCCACTTAGGTGGAAATTTAGCAATAGTCTTACCAAATTGGAAAGTTTATGGTTTGTTAATTTTATGGGAAAGAATCTTGTTTGTTATAACCTAGAGCTCATGAACTTTCTCTAACACTAGCTTGTTATAAATCATCTTGAAGTTAAGATACTTTAAAATAGGAAATTTATTGGTACCTTCTTCCTCAGATTTAAATTTAAATTTGAGGTCATCCCATACCTGTCAACCAGAATTCATTTGGAGAAATTATTCATAATATTTATTTTAAAATGCACTGAGAATATTTCCTTGATATAAAAACTCATATTCTTCACATTTTTTACTCATTGCATAAATTATTTCAACCCTATTCATGTCAATGGGTGTGCTATTGGGATTTAAAGCAGGCTTATCAAGAATGGGAGAAAGGTTTGGTTCCTAAATGTAAAAAATATTCAACATTATAAAAATTAATTACATCTTGTCTTTCCATAAGAAGAACTTATTTCTATAAAAATAGTCAATATTGACCATATATTGATTCATGACATTATGGGATTTTAAATACATATTCTGGGTTCTTACTAGGTAATACCCTTTTGATTATTTTAAATTTTAATAGAAGGAAGGCATAAAAGATAATAGATTTTGAATCTTTATGTGGGAAAAAAGTTCACTATAAAAAAGGGTATGATCCACCCCATGTTTTTGGTGTAGGGTTCTCAGTATAAATTTTACTTGAAGATTTCACCAAGATGTTGGGAATACTTAACACCAAATTCTGATATCCCTGCAAAGACGGCGTTGGAAGAATATTTATATAGAATTTCGAATAAAGGATATTTACATAAAATAATATCAACATTACACTTATTTATTTATTAAAGCTTGTGCGATTTATATCAAATCGATATCAACATTTTGATCAAAAGACATTTTGATTTGATTGAATCAAGGAAACATTTGGAGGGAGGCAACTGATCAGATTTCAAAATTTAAAATCTAATCAACTAGACTAATCTATTCATTAGTTGATTTTTAAATATATATATATATTTATTTATTTTTTGATTTAAACATTTACTCAGTATTAATATTTCAAAGTACTATAAAATTTTCATACGGACAAAATATTAAACTTGTTAATATTTAAGATAAATGAGATATATCATCCCTAAAACGATCTTCCCATCTAATATCTCATTTTGTAACACTTTTATGTCCACGTGCTTTCTTTTAATGAACTCTCCAAGCAGTAAACCCATTAACCTCTATAAGAAGAGACACCATTTCTAGGTTCACATAGGAATAATATTACAATGTTTGTTAATTATTAAAACACATAACTCATTGAGTCTTAATATTTAGTTAAGAGTTTATAACTCAACCTCAAATCATAACAGGCGATATTGATACCAAGTAGTTGGAGTTATAACAATCAATATCCATAATCATTTTAGTAATTTTTACCCATTAAACACTTAAATTTGAATCTACCTAATGGAAGTGTTTGGTTTTTAATAAAAAAATTATTTATTATATTGGTTTAACCCCATCTCTTTATTATTTTTATGAATAATCTATCTCAAAAGTGATTTTGTAAATAGACCAGCAATGATTTTACATGATCTTAAATATACAATTGTTATGGTACCATTTTGTAACATTTCCTTGCATAACTACAAAAACTGACTTTTACCAACATAAATCTAGTGACATATATTATATATGTTGTAAAAATGAACAATTCCAACAAATATTATGTTTTGTTGATATTAAATTTAAATAACTACCTTTATTTTTACCAACACATATATCTGTTGGTATTAATTGTTTAATACCCAAAAACACTTTACCAACAATTAAATTTGTTACTTTCACATATTAATACCAATGGTTTTTTTACCAACAAATCAATATGTAATTAATAATAATTATAACCAATAATTTTCTTCAACATAAAAATTTGTATCCATTATTTATTAAATATAAAAAAATAATTATCAACAAAATTATTTTCAACTATTAGTAAACCATTTACTAAAAAAAGTATATTTTTATTAACAAAATTAAAAATGCTTGTAAGACTAGATTCTAAATTAATCAGATAAAATTAAGTTGTTATTAACAAGGAAATATTGTGAATATTTGGAATAAATTAAAAATTTGATCCAATATATATTATATTTGAAATATAATTAAAATTTTAGTTTAAATACATTTCAAAAGAATGTAATTGAATAAATAAATCAAATTCAATAATAGATCCATCAAATTAAATTGATTAAAATATTCCATTATCCGTCCTCGCACTTACCCCATGCCTCCCCTCTCCCCACATCATCGACTCCCACTAACGTCATCCCCCAAACCAATTATCTCTACATATATTGACAAACATGGTTCAACACTATTGGTTGCACCCACAACCACCTCCCTCAATTCTTTAACATCACATACACCCCATGTCTATTGATGCTTAATTGATTTTTTCCACTTCCAACTAAAAACATTAGGTATCAGGAGTAGCTATACATAAACCAATTTTTCATTCAATCAGTCAATGATTATGCTTATTATTGGGTATTGACTTTTTCTATCCAAGTTTTAATCCTTTTAAATCATGGGCTTTTGAAATTTGAATTGAAAATAAGTCAACGTTTCAATGAAATTTAGATGAAATTAGTTTTTTTGGTTTTTTTTTTTCATTCTTAGTGATTTTTGGTTGCTAATTGCATTATTCTTTATATCCACTCCATTTATTTGAGTCAAACCTCCATACTCGTAAGCATTAATAATCTTTGCATACTTTTCCATTTTTTTCACTTGACACAGAAATATAGTGTTGAACAATAGGATACAAGAATGGACATCAAAACCCCAATTTATCTAATTTTATATCAGGATGTTCTATTTTTTAGTTTATTGGCCCTCTTTCATTTATACTATCCAACTGGTACTAAAAAATGTAGCTAGACAGATAGATAATTTTTTAAATGACCTACTACCATATTTTATTCCACCATTTTCATTATTATTTCCATATCCACATTATAAATGGTCCACATGAGTAATGTGTTATTAGGATAAAAAATTGAAATTAACAGACTATATTTCAGGTGATGTGCTTAATATTTTGGATGTTTTATCCATGGAGAGTATTATTTTAACAACTTATGAAATGACACAACTAATAATCAGAATGAAAAATATAAAGGTATATTAGTTATTGCATTTATTTATATTTGAAAAAAATATTTAAATATTTAAATGTTGTTACTTGTATTTTTTATAGAATTTATATGGTTCTATGTTTTCATTTTTAAGGCCAATTTTGTTTCTTAGAACACAAAATCTCACTATGATGAGAAATATGCTTTCAAACTATAATGTGTAAGTATTTAGATTTTTTCCTTTAAAGGATTGAAAATGTTTGTGCCCATGATATCCTTGACCCTTATTATTCTCATACTTGTTAATTTGTATAGTTAAATGATATTTTTTTACACAGATAGAACTTTTTTTCCAATTTATTTTCATATTAGAGGCAAGTGAAATTAATTGCATGAGAAATTGGAGCAATTGAAGCTGAATGTCTATATTAATTTTTCATGATTGTATCATATTAATAAATAGAATTTGAGATTAATTATTTTGAAAGATTTATTTTCAACACTTATATCCTATAATTATAAATTTGAAAAAACAATCTATTTTGTTTTGTCGATGAAAAAATTTCACACATAAAATTCCTGAAGAATATCACTAAGTAACCACTAATCCAGAACTTATGACATAAATTAGTCCCAATTTATTTCATTAAAACATAAAGGAATCTATTGATGATCTATGTTACAAAAGATTAAACCATCCCACCAGAAAAGCATCAAACAGAATTCTTGTACAACTTCACAAAAAACTAACCAACACATAATCATTTTTTTATTCAAGAGTCTTTTCCTAGGACTGATGTAGAGTCCCCTTACCTTCTTGTCAAGAAAAAAATGTTCTTACAAAATTAATTTGAAATGATTTGATAGGATGATCATGGTTACCAAAATCAATACCATAACTCGATGCTTGATATTCCAGAGCATAAAATTGTCTAGTAGTGAAGAATGTGACCTGATGATAGTGACAACCAAGGGTATTAATTGTAACTAGTACTTGAATCATTCTTGAATCAATGTATATGTGGCTCAAACATTACTTGATATTTCCATATTATATTTCCATATTATATTACATCTAAACCAAATTCCTTTTAATACTTTATGAATTATTCTAAACCCTAGTATGCAGTAACATCATGGGTTTTCAGAACATGTCATTTTATGGGTAATTTGAACTTCTAATTTTATTGATCAAGCCCACAAATTTTTTTGATCTTACGAACCTCATAATGGGAGTTGTTTTATCCAAGTCCTTATTTTAGGTGTGGTCTATGTTCTGGTGGATGTCTTAGGTGTTTGGGTAAACACCATAAGAAGGTCAGAGGGACTAGGTTATTTAAAAAACATGCAACCAGAAATACATGTCATGTAACAATTACATGACATCTAAGTCATTCACATGAAAAAAAGTAGGGCATGAAGGATTAGGGGGTTTACCTGAGGAATTCATGACATTTAACTGGGTTACAAGCCATGAACCCAATAAAAAAAATTTATAATTTACACACTGTGTAAGTTAAGGGGATTTAAAAAAAATAGGATTAGGGGGCTCATACCCTCTTTTTTTTCTCCTCCGTATGCTGAAGGGGGAAATTCCTTATAACATGCACACCTCTCCCCCTCTACCCTAGGTTCTTTCATTATTCTCTACACAATATCTATCTAATATCTTTTTATCTCATTGGAATCATAGTGGCAATCTATCGACCCCAATTTATTTTCATCATTTTTTCTCTCTCCATACAGTGCTCCAAATATTTGAAACCTATTTTACACCTATTTTTAGGGTGTTCATCTAAAATAATGATTTCTTCCAATTCATCTTGAATTATAGGCCAATATCTGATGAGAAATCATATACCAATATGAGGTAGGTGGTTCCTATATTTCTCTTTGATTTTGCTCGTGTTTTGGGGGTGTGTTCTTGAGCACATCATTGGGTTGTTTGAGAGAGACCATAATAATGTAATTATTGTATTTTAATTATTAAATTGATCACATGAGATGTCTATGGGAATGATCATCCAAGAATACAATGTTTTAATCCTAGTGAGAGGATTCTTACCTTTGGAAGATTATGTTGGGGTGTTTATTTTATTAAATTAAAATGTTATATTAAATGTGATCAATGGAAATGTGATGGGTGTGCCTCGAGGATTGGGATGGTCTTAACCATCTGGATGAGGTGACATAGTTTATCAGGTTGGGTGAGGCCATGATTCTATGAGTGATGTTGATCATTGGTTGGGTGACATGCTCATTGGATTGAGGTGACATGGTCTTCAGGTTGTGGGTATGACCTAGGTGATTTGAGATGGTGTTGACTATCTGGATGAGAGACATGGTCTTAAGGGAATGAGGTGCTGAGATTATGTGGCTTAGGTACTTTTTTGGTGATTTCCGCTCACTATGGTTGGTCGACGTGCCATTGGAGTCATTTGCACATATAAATTTCTAAGATGATGATGTGGTATTAACAAATCATGTGGGGAGAGGCATCTGTTAGTTGAGGTTTAGAATGGTGTTGACCATTAGTGATGTTTAAGGTGATTTCCATAGAAATCTACATAGATGGTGAGGATCCATCAGTTGATGGTGTTGAGACCATCAGTTGGGGGATGAGGATTGCATTATATTGTGGTCATTAGGATGAGATTATTTGAGAGGATGGATATAAATATTCTTTGAGACATCAGATGTTGATATGAAGGCGTTATTATTTAGAGGATATACATCATTGTGCCTCAGGAAGTCGGGATTCAAGCCGATGGGAGATTTTGATTAGGGTTCTGAGGGACTAGTTTCTCATTATTTGGGCATGTCTTTTAGATTCCAATACATGCTCGATGGCATGAGGTGTCAGGTGACTATTTTAGTGGTGGTACTGAAGGGTTAACCTAAGATGATTGTAATAAAATGATTTCTTAGGATTTATGCTAAGGATCCTAAACACTATAGTCACACTAGAATTGGATAAAGAAGGTGATCGCTTCCTTGTGGTTGTTAACCATAAGGGAATCAAGTATTCATTTATACATGTGTGAAGTACTATTTTAATTTTTTTAGATACAAATTCATTATCAAATATCTAAGATAGGTACACACTGTTGGTGGTCTACTAAAATTAGAGGAAACTGATTGTATATTTATTTTTAAAATGTAGGAACTGATGACACATCATAATGAGTTATGGTTTTCTTGAGATAGTTATAAATATGTTTTTAGTGTTTTAAAACACTAAAACATGAATCCAATGGTCAGAAAAATATGAAATGACCTTATATTAACATGAAATCATATTAAAAAAATAAAATATGTGGTGTGGTTGGAATGACTCGGTAAATACTATTTAAAGGTACCAAATCCTTTAAAAACATGTATGGGGGGGGGGGGGGGTCAAAACAAGGGAAAAATGTTAGATTTCCACGAAATTAGAAGAAATGACAATATATTTATTTTCATATTGTAGGAACCAACATAATATCATTCCAAGTTACGGTTTTCCTAGGATTCCCATAAATGAGTTTTTAGTGTTTTAAAACACTAAAACCTTCATGTAATGGTGAAAAACATATAAAAATACATAATATTGATGTGAAATCATGGTATAACCACTTTTGAATTATGTTACACATGTTCACATAGAAAATACATCAATCTGGCATGTGGTGTGGTCAGAATGACTCAGTAGACACTTTTTAAAGGTACTAAAGCCTTTAAAAACAATTGTTGGGTGGTCAAAACAAAAAAAATGATGTCATATTTCTATGAAATCATAGAAAAACTACCATATATTTATTTTTAATGTCCAAGAACTAAAAAAATGTCATTCTGAGTTACAATTTTCTTGGGATGTTTGTAAACGCATTTTTAGTGTTTTTAAACACTAAAATATTCATGTAATGTTCAAAACCATAGAAGACGACCTAAAATTGATTTGAAATCATAGAAAAACAATTGTTAAGTAATTTTTGATGTGTACACGTAGATAACATATTAATACGATGTGTGGTGTGATCAAAATGACTTAGTAAACACTTTTTAAAGGTTCCAAAGCCCTTAAAAACATGTGTTGGGGGGGGGGGGGTTAAAACTAGAAAAACAATGTCAGATTGCTCTGGAATCATAGGAAAATTACCAAAGATTTATTTTTTAAATCTAGGAACCAATGAAATGTCATTTCTAGTATTTATTTTCCCAGGATGACAGTAAATGTGTTTTTAGTGTTTTAAAACACTAAAACATGGGTGTAATAGTCCAAACCAGAGAAAATGACCTCAGGCAGATGTGAAATCATGAGGAAACTAACATTGAGTTATTTTTGATGTGTACATTAGAAAATACAAAAATCTAACACGCAATGTCATTGGAATGACTCGATAAACACCTTTTAAATGTACCAAAGCCTTTAAAATCATACCACGACAACAAAACATGCCTTTAATAATATTGTCCTTTATCAGCACTTTATTTTTAGTGCTGATAAAGGGTCACTTTATCAACAATTAAATTTAACACCCATAAAGGAAGCCTTTATCAATGCTTTTTAGCGCTGATAAAGGTCTGAAAAAATGAAAAAATGAAATAATTAAAAAATAAAAATGAGTTTATTAAAATAATATTAAATTTTTTATTAATTAAATAATTATTGATAAAAATGAATAAAATTATTATACTATATATAATTTATAAATACTAATAAATAATATATATTAAATATATTGATATATTTAAAATAAAAATTAAACAAACAAAAATTAAAAATAACTAAATTGATAAAAATATTAAAAATTTTATTAATTAAATAATTATTTATAATGTTAATAAAAAGTATATATTAAATATGTAGATATATATGAATGTATATAAATATGATTTATACAATACAAAATATTTATGCTTTACATTAAATAGTAATATATTTAGTAAATAATGATTTATAATTAAAAATTTAAATAAATTAAAAATACTGACTACTTTTATTGGATAATAGACATAATTGAACATTAATTTTTTCTGATGTCTCATCATTATTTTAATTATTAAAAGTCTACCAATTCTAATTAGTAAAAAAATATCTACAAAATTTCTCTTGTCATCATAAAAAAATATCAACCCACCCTTTTGAAGTCATTATTTAATTGTCTCATTATCAAATATGACCACTTTTTCACTACCACAAATCAATTTCATCTTTCAAATAAAATTACCATAATTTTATACTGACCCCAAATCAAAATATGATTCAGCTATTTTTCTATAACTTTGTAAAAAAATATCCATATTCGAAGTGATAACCCACTCATTAATAATTCTTAAAAATCACTCCATTTCTTTCATCACACATCTAATAAACACTATGTATGTTTTAATTTAATTCATATAAAAACATATCATTCTTTAACATTTCATTTTGTTTCTACCATTTGGAATCTCTAATTACCATCCATGTAATTCTCACAAATGGGAGGCATTACCCCTTTAAAGAACATAATGGAGAACAACTGTTATCCTCATCAGCTTCATATCTCAAATATTTATAATTGATTTTTTTCTTAGGGCTCATCCCTCGTCTATTTTATGTTTCTTTTACTACTATGATCAATATTTATTTTTTGGATGATTACTAATTATAGTATTTCAAGAAACATAGTTACATGTCCTCAAGTGATGGAGGATGAGTTCTAAAAAAATACAATGATAATTGTGTGGAAGATGAGATGATGAGTATGATAGTTGTCTATAACTTTCACCTTTGTATGAATTCATAGGATAACACCTACCATAGTGGAGTAATTATTTTCTTAAATTCAATCACCCATTTTCTTCAAAGCATACTAAAATTCATTAAAACAGTCAAATTTTGGGATTCCCTTATTAGAATTATCAAAACTTTCACCTTTGATAATGAATATCTTGTGTGTATTTATTTATTTTTTATAAAAAATGAATGTTTTATGAACCCAACAGGATGGATATGAATCTAAAATGGATGAACACTAATTTTTTGACAAAAGAGTATGAATATGGAGTTAAATATTTTATCAATTTTGAAATAGATCATGTGTACAACCCTTCTCAAATCCTTTGTCTATGTTTACATTGTTTTTATTCAAGAAAAAATAGTCTAGAAGAGTTGGAAGAACATTTGATTTTTCATGGAATATATCAGATGTATAAATTTAGGACTAAACATGGGGTGAAACAGAATGTGCACACTGATTGGAATGATACTACAGTTTTTGAATCATTTGATATGAATACCATTGTAAATAATGATGGATATCACATGGAAGAAATGAAAATGAAAATTGAAGATGACCTTCAATATTTTCCAAGTTCGTCTAAGAAGATAAATAGCCATGTTAAGAGACCGTTGTATACCAGTTGTACTAAATACAAAACATTGTATGTTGTATTAAAGTTGTATAATTTGAATGTTGGTAGCAGATGGAGTGAAACCAACTTTACTGAACTACTTGGTCTCCTGAATGATATGATAATGGAATAAAATTAACTACCATGTAAAACATATAATGCTAAATTAATTCTATGTTGAATGGTAATGATCTATAAAAATACATGCTTGTCAAAATGATCATTTATTGTTTCATAATGACCATGAATCACTCATAAAATGCCATAACTGTAGTGCATATTGATACAAGAAAAATGAATCAAGTATTTTGAAATCTGTATGGTACTTTTCCATAATTCTATGATTTAGAAGATTATATATATGTCAGGAAACCATGAGAAAATTGACATGGCATGAAGATACACAAATTAAATATGAGAAATTTCATCATCCGGTAGATTCTTCTTAATAGAAGAAAATTGATTACAAGTATCCTAAATTTGAAAATGAGTTGAGAAAATTTTATATTTCATTATCTATAGATGGAATAAATCCTTTTGGTGTATAGAGGAGTACTCATAGTAAATGGTCCATCATGTTGGTAAATTATAACTTTCCTTCATGGTTATGCATGAAGTGAAAATATATTATGTTGTCTCCACTTATATCTGGACCAAAGAAACCTGGTAATGATATTGATGTTCATTTGGATCAATTGATCAAAGATATAAAATTGATATGGGATATGAAATTGATATGGGATACTAGTGTTATAATGTATAATGATTATAGAAGTGAAGAATTCACATTAAGGTTCATGTTGTACAAGATGATAAATGACTTACTCGCTTATGGAAATTTACCAGGATATAAAATTAAAGGAATGTTGGAATGTCCCATTTGTGAAAAATTCACACAATCAATTTAGTTAAAACATTCCCTGAAGACTATGTTTTTAGGACACTAAAAATATTTACCTAGATAAAATAAATACCAATCCCAGATGACAACATTTTATAGGAATATCAAACAAGGTACAACACCTTCTCCAATAATGGGAGATCAATTGTTTGATAAAGTAAAATATATTGACACTTTTTTCAGTAAACCATTTTTGAAAAAGCTTTTGAAATAAGGTTGGAAGAAGTGATCAATTTTCTTTGAATAACTATATTGGAATTTTTTGTATGTTAAAAATTTTATTGATTTCATGCATATAGAAAAATAGGTATTTGATCGTGTTACTAGAATGTTACTAAATGTTCTTTCCAAAAATAAAGATGGCATCAAGGCTTGGCTGGACATGACTGATATGGGGATAAGGGAAGAGTTGGTACTAGTGAAGTGTAAAATGGGGAATTTTCTCCTCCAGCAGCTTACACTCTACCCATATAGGAAAAATTGAAATTTTTTATTTTCCATAATGGTGTAAAAGATATAAAGGGGTATTCATCAAATATCAAGAATGTTGTTTCAATGACTAATTTGGAGTTACAAGGACTAAAATCACATGATTGTCATGTTTTGATACAATATTTGATGTATGTTTCTTTTTTTTTCATTCTTCCTAAAAATATATGTCATACATTAACCATAATCTTCTTCTTTTTCAAATCTATATGTAGTAAATTTACTGACTTTATAAAGTTTCCAATCATGAATAAAGAGGTTATAATAATATTGTGTGAATTAGAGATGTTATTCCCGTTATTATTATTTGATATAATGGTCCACATGATGGTTCAATTGCTTAGAGAGGTTCAACTATGTGGTCCAATCCATTAAATATGTATGTAACCCCATTGAACAAAAAATAAATTTTTTTAAGGGTATGTCATGAATTGAATTCGTCCAAATGGTTGTATTGTAGAATAATATATTGGTAAAGAAGCTATTGAATTATATACTGAATACTTATCAGATGTTGAAAACATCAGTCTCCCAAACTCTCATTATAGTAGATTCCTTATGGGAAAAGGTAAATCTATAAGAGATGTTGTTACAATTACCATTATAAAGAAGTAACAACCTTGAATTTACATTTTACATAATAGTGAAGATGATGATCCATACATTGAATTCCATACAGAAATTATTATAGATTTTAATACATCAAGGGATGAAGGATGGATATCAAATACACATACTCAATAGTTTATAAGATGGTTCTGAGATTAAATTTACAAGGAGTTATCTAAAAATCCAAATTCAATTGTCCAACGAATTTAATGGCTAGTCAAGGGACTGAATGAAAATATTATATCTTACACTAGTTTTGTAATAAATGGTTATACATTATATATAAAATAACATGATACATGTATTATGATGAAAAAATTGGTGTTACACTTGTGGAGAAAGTGATGAACATATGTGTTTTCAAGGATATAAATCCAATTTATGCAAATAAGTCATATTTTGGCATTATCGAATAGATTTATGAGTTAGATTATAGAACATTTCAAGTGTCAATTTTTTTTTGCAAATGGGTTGACAATATGAGTACAATCAAAGTTAATGAAATGATCTTCGGGAAGGTGAATTTCAGTGTGCAAGGGGAAAAGACAATTCATTCATAATGGCATCACAAGCAGTACTGTTATTTTATTTCCTAGATCTAGTAAACAATAATTGTTATATTTTCATGTTGGTGACTAAAAAAAATGTTGGGTCAGATGAAAATTCAATCAAGGATGACCCTTTAATTTGGAGATCACAATTAGTTCATATCGGTCACAACGTAGATTATGTCTTGTATGTTAGAGGGGACCCCAAATGGGGGATTTGGATTCTCTATAGAGGAACCAAATCCCTAAAACCTTTAAAAAAATAAATAGAGTTCAATGAGAAGGTAAAAGTTTTTTTTTAATATATTATGTTTTTCCTCATAAAATTATATTTTCTTTAGTACATCAACATAATCTAAATTAGATGTTTGAATACTCATTTAGATAATGTCTTCTTCACATGATTATGTTACCAATCCTTTGGAAGAAAAAACTATAATGAAGGAATCCTTTTGAGAAGATGTAAAGGTAATGTTATGATATGCTTTCTCTATTTTATTGAATAATTATATAATGAAACTTTGATTTAATTTTTATCATTTCTTATTGATTTCATTTATTTCAGAAGAGTTCTATCCATCTTTCATTACTCACTGCACCAAAAATTATATAGAATTCTTCTTCCGTAGAACCTTTTCACCCCTACAGTGTTTCCTTTATCAATTTCTTTCAAGTTCCCTCCACTACCTTTGTAGGAAGAGTAAAAACACTACCTATCCTCAATAATAGAGGTAATATTGATGTTTTCACAATAAAATTATTTTCTATAGAATTAATGTATTTTTTCATATTTATGTTTAATTTATTTCTTTTAGTATTACTCATATAATAATTATTTTCTTATACAAGTGGATTCTTTTATTCAAGTTGGGGTGGTCTGTCCATCTTTCATGCCATTCTGCACCAAAACTTCAACAGAATTCTTCTCCCTCAAAATCTTTTCACCCATACAGTGTTGGAATATATCACTTTTCTTTATGTTCCCTCCACTACTCAATCATAGATGTAATCTTGTTGTTTGCATAGTAAAATCATTGTCTATAGAATTGTAACATCCCACACCTGAATACCACTCAATAGTGACCTAAGGCCAGTGGGTCACATGGACTCAAGTGCATCTCCCTAAATTATAGAGGCTTCCAACTAGGAGTGAGGGACTTGGTGTGTTAGTGGATAGATTATTCCCTCATTAGAAGAGTGTAACATAATGGAAATACAACAACAGTTCAATAGAGGAAGCAATAAACCATACAACAGATACAATTAGTGAAATAATAATAATATAAACAACCTAAAAGTCACATCACATAAATGATGATGATACATGTCACATATTCTTAATGAAACATACAAAATAGGTACACATCAGTCATATAAAATACATTTCCCAAAAGTATATAAATATTCCAAAAGAATACCAACAGCATTATAAGCCTCAACTTTGTCCCATTTTCTCATGCTTCAAAGAAACATATCATGTACCAGTATTAGGGTACATTTCCCTATTGACACCTACAATCATATAATCAATTTGGATAAAAAAGGTGACCCAAATAGGCTGTGGGATATAATCACAGTAATTAACCACCCATGGTATGTTCCAATTAGTTGAAGATTATATATAACAAGTGTGAAGGTAGTATAAAAATAAACAATGATATTATAAAAAGTAAACATACATATAATTTAATCAATTTCATTTAACAATTCAATATAATTTAATTTATATGTACCATGTTCTGGATCAAGCCCAACATCCCCCATATAGTCAATAGCAAAAACAGATGCCTAAACATGTCATATATAAAGATATGAGTCAATCCTGAATCCAAGATTGTGATTTGGCTTGGAAGACGGTTTATATAGTCTTTTAAATCAATTTGGAACCTGATCCCATTCCTAAAATTCATAATCTATAATTTAGGTATTTCTCCAAGTATGATATCATAGTGTGGCCTTCCTTGACATTCCTCAACTAGAATTCAAGTATCGATCAAGTATGATATCCACCAACACCCTACAATATCATCTTATTGAACCACTCAAGAACTCGATATATCTCTAGGTGAGGTAACTTCAATGCCATATGAGTCTATACTTTGTGGTATTTTAAGGAATCCCTAAGTATAACTCTTGGTATAAGTAGTCAATTCTCTTTTTGAGTCTGTCCATGGAATCCTTATTTGGGTCCATGATTCACTCAATATACAATTCAATCCTCAATGAGTCCATCCATGGAATCCTTCATTTGGATCCATGATTCAATAGTGGTATAATCATGGTTCAATCCATTGATTCTACCCATGGTATACTTCATTTGGATCCATGATTCCCCGAAGTCTTACAAGTCAATAGTCAAATGAGTCCATCCTTGGAATCCTTCAATTAGATCCATGATTCACCTATGGATATTAAGAATTTCAATATTTACATTCCATTTAAACTTTTCATTTAACATTACAAGTTCAAAACCAAGGACATAAAAATACATCACTCCTAAGAAGGTGACTCTAGTGTTGTCCAACCTCAAAAGTCTTGGCCTTTTAATTACTCATGTGGAAATTTTCAATACAAGTAACCCACATGACCATTTTTCACAAAAAAAATCCTAAAAAGACTATCAAGATATCACATGGATTCATTATCATTTATCTCACATGGGAAAATCATCAATAAAATCAATTCAAGATTAACAAATAAATTCATGGGATAACCTTCATTTAACTCATGTGGGCAAGGTAATACAAGGAAAAAATGATTAAGAAATTATAGAACTTGGGTAAAGGGATAATTCATCCATCCATTACCTTGAACTCATTTTAATTTCAATTCATAACATTGAAATTTAGTTCATAAACCAATTCAAACTTTGACATCCCATGACATGGGGTCAAGGGAATGCCTCATAGGCATCCAAGGCTAAAATCCATCAAAGGTCCATTTAATGAATGAGACCCAAAGGGGTGGTTTAGTCAATGTGTAAAACCTATAGCATTAATGATTAATTCTCTTTAACTAAATAGGGAACACCTATTAATTCTAGGATTTAAATTCAATTTCGTTGATGCTCATAAAATGAGAGCATGACATAAGAACATATATAAATGGTCTTACTTTAAGATAAACTCAAAAGACCACCTACCTTAGGTCCGTACTAGATATCTCATCCAGTATTATGTCCTAATTAAGCCTATATTAGGATAAATATAAAGAATAGAAGAAGAATAAGAAATTAGGCAATATGATCCTAAAACTAAATAGCACAGTTGATGGACCAAATAATGACATAATATTAAAAGGGAATTGAGCCCTTACCATTACAGATTTGATGAGATAAAATTCCTTCAAATTGAGATTGGATGGAAGGGTTAGCTCAAATCCAAGGATAGGAACCTTTGAGAGATTCTCAAAACCTCCCTTTTTGTACATAATAAGGAAACTAAATTTAGGTTTAGATTAGATTTTTAATTTAATTAAAAATTATAAAAAATTATAAAAATTCCTAGGTCACACGGTGTAGGTGCACGGTTTGGAAAATTGTGCACTGACCAAGCACATATTCTAGTAGTCCAATGAACACCCCCACTATTTAAAAACCATGTGAAAAATGTATGAAGTTAATTTTTCCAAATATACTGAAATTTCAGACCTGGATGCATGACAATGCGGTCCAACCCACACGATTTTCACTAACTGTGCAACCTCCTCTTTTCACCCAAAACATGGGTTCTGGGCTCTGGACCAACCTCAAACACCTTTTAGCCCTCTATGAAATCAATGAGAATTTAAATTAGTCCATATTAAATCCTTTAAAATAATAATTAATAGAAAACATACTATTTTTACATCAAAGAATAATTGGGTTCTTAAAAACTTCCCCCTTAAAGCAATTCATCCCCGAATTTCCGTTCCAAGGGTGGTGAAGCAAGATCCATGAATAAATCCAAACACAATGATTATAAAATGTCCTATCACTCCTAGGTCTCATACTGCACTTGGTCATTCTTCCATAGTACCCATAATAAAGGAACAGACTGGGCTCAGAGAACCTTCATGCTACGATGCAAAATTCGTATAGGACGCTCCTTAAAGGATGCGTATACCTGTAAATCAAAATCCTCAGGTTGGAAGGTATGAGACAAATATGAACAGTAACTTCATAGCTGAGAAGCATGGAATATGTCATGCATAGACCGATACCTCTGAGGCAACTGCAACATATAGGTTACTGGACCAACTCTCTCCAGAATATCAGATGAACCAACATATCTTAGTGAAATCTTACCCTGTCTTCTGATCCTCTTATGTACCAGCCTCAATGAAACATGTAAGAAAACCTAATACCCAACCTTGAAATCCATAGGTATTCTATGATGATTGGATTATGATTTCTTATGAGTCTACATAGTAGTCATACATTTTCAAGTCAACTACACCTTCTCTATGGTCTCCTAAACAAGACGAGGTCCCAATATAGCCGCCTCTCTTACCTCTATCCAACATAGTGGTGATCAGTATGACCTATAGGACAATGACTCATATGAAACCATATGAATAGTATCTGGAAATCTATTCTTGTAGGATAAATCAACTAGGGGTATATTCCTATCTTAAGAACCCCCAAAGTCCCGGATACATGCTCATATCATGCCCTCAAGAACCTGAATCGTGCGCTCTGACTGGACATATATTAGGGGGTGGTATGTCATTCTCAGAAGCACTTGAGTGCCCAACACTCTTTGTATTCATTTATACAACCAAAAAGTAAATTGAGTGTCCCTATCTAAAATGTTATAATGGGGACCCCATGAAATCGTACTATCTCACGAATATACACCCTTCCATGATCGTCTACCCAGAAAGTTTCCTTGATTGTTAGGAATTGAGAAAACTTCATAAGCCTGTAAAAAAAACCCATAAAACATCATTCCGTCTAATTAACCTCGGTAAACCAATCCTGAAATCCATCACAACATCATTCCATTTCCACTTGGGAATGGGTAGATGCTGTAAAAGTCTGGCTGGTCGTTGGTGTTCTGCCTTCACCTGCTAACAGGTGGAACATATCATAACAAAACCAGCTACATCTATTTTAATACTTGTCTAAAAATACCGAAGAACCCATTTTTTTAGAGACATGATCATGTTGTTGTCTCTTTAAATATTTAGATAATGGTTCTCCCCACCATGTATTTTTATCAAAATAAGGGTCCAATTCTGAACCACAGTATCTCCACCATTATAATTTCCATACATATCATACCCCTAAGCATTCTAATGATTATTCTCAAATTTTTTTTAAATTATTAAATGGTTGATTACCCACCGACACCTTTATCCAAGTTAAGTTGGCTTTCCTAGAAAATCCCTGGTAGACATAAACTACACTTGCCTCCACCTGATGATTTTCCCAAAAATGTTCCTTCACCTACCGTATACATTAAATGAGAAGGATAAAAATTAAACCACATCAGGCTAACCATTCCTGAAGATGCCTGACTTAGATGGTCTGCCCATTACAAACTGAACTGTAATGCCTTCATCAAATGCATCCTACATTTATCCCAAATCACATCCACCGAATCCCATAACCGACTTACAGTGACATTCCTCATTCGACCATCACTACTGGAAAACTTACCTATACCAATGGTTTGGAACTGTTGGTATAGGCCTCCAAACCGTTGGTATAGCCTATACCAACGGTTTGGAGAACCGTTGCCAAGTAAGCCGTTGGGATAGGTCTATACCAATATTTTTCCCAAAACCATTGGTACAGAACTATCCCAACGGTTTTGGAAACCGTTGGTATAATTAATATGAAAATCTATACCAACGGTTATGCAACCGTTGGTATATGTATTTCAAAAAAATAAAACATTCGCTGGGATTTGATCCAAGGACCCCTAATTTATCATTGAACGACTTAACCACTAACCTAACATGACTTTTGTGAATATAATTACATAAATATATATATGTATTCTCATAATTATTTTATATTTTGATTTATATAATGTTCTGGGTATGAAGAAATGATAAAAAATCAAAGGATCGATACCAACGGTTGTCAAAACCGTTGGTATAGATTTTGATTCTAGATTTTGTTTTTGGGTGGAAGGTTGATTTTTGTGGGACCTTTCCCAATGGTTTGGGCAAACCGTTGGGATAGGTATACCCTTTCCCAACGGTTTGTCCAAACTGTTGGGAAATGTGTTCACAAAGTGGACTCTTCCCAACAGTTTGGCCAAACCATTGGGAAAGGGTATACCTATCCCAACGGTTTGCCCAAACCGTTGGGAAAAGTGGCCAAAATGTGGGCTTTCCCAACGGTTTGGCCAAACCATTGGGAAAGGTAGCCTCAAAGTAAGATTTCCCAATGGTTTTTCCAAACAGTTGGGAAAAGGAACCTATATCAACTGTTTTTACAAACCGTTGGTATAGAAGCGTTGGGAAAGTTTAGATTTCCAGTAGTGCATCATCCGACCATTTAAACAATTGTTCCTCAACAGGAGAAAAATATTATGAGGAACTATCCCTCTAAAATCCATACCCCATGATATAATTGAGACATTGGTACAAGCCAGTACATCCACATCTGAACATTAACTGAGCCCAGGGCGACATTCGGATGTCGTTCATGTCAAAAAAAGTGCCTTGTGTCCAAGAGTCCATCCAAGGTGATCCAAGTTAGAAACCCACATATCAATCTGGACTAACCAGACCTCAGTAAAAACTATGCATTTGGTGATCAACTATTATAGAGATCACTAACTAGTCCAATGAATTTTAAACTTTAGTGCAACATAAGACTAACACTCTCTTAGTGCATCAATGATGATGTCAATACAAGGGACATGCTCATATCTTTAAAATTAATACACTAAAAAGATTTAAATATTTTCAAGAAGATCAGGAAAACCACCACTGGTAGAATTCCCTTAAAAGAATCTCAGTTTCACTTATTGATGCACCATCACAACCTGATCAGAAGCCTTCACAACCTGAGGCATCACATGATCACTTAATATAAACCACCGATGTCCATCCAAGACCAGTAGTGTTTCTTAATGGTTTCTTACACAACCAACCATTTCAAATTCTTGCTGCTGAGAAATCACTGACACGATTCCAACTTGAAATCCTCAAGGGAATTCAAGAAAAACCAACCATTTCCAAATGGTCCTCTTAGGATGTGCTATTTCTACGTGGAAGGGTACGTATTTACCAAATCTAACACGATTCTCCCAACTAAAGTGATTCCGAGTCATCAAAAGAAGATAAATACTAGCTGCTCATAAGCACTATAGATCAAACTCACATTAATTTCATGCATGATACTCCTTCAAGTAATGATTATATGCGTTAATTTATTTTTCATGAAATACAAAATCAAACTTTCCGACATGTCAAAACACCCATATCTTTGGAAGACATCTTGAGAATTAGGAAAAACTTGGTTCCCTTAATTCTCAAGTCAATATACTATGAATATGACTCGAGAAAATACTCAATAGATTAAGGCTCAATGATTTCACCAAACCCAACTGGTTTTGTATATTATTTAATAACTCTAAGGGTACCACGTACATGAATTCATACTACATTGAGGATATAGAAGCAAGATAAAACCTTGATACTATCCATAGGCTATCCACCCTAATCATCTGAGTATCAAGTGATTCGTACAAGATATTTATCCTAGGGTCATACTACCCCATAAGACCTTTAACCGGGATGATGATACACCAAGTTTCTCACTAACAAGTAAGAAGAAAGGGTCACGAGACCCGTAAAACACCCAACTATTCCCTCGATATGTATAACCTATTAAAACCGAGCATTATTTGATGCTCACACCTATAAAAATGGTCAAGGATACCATGACCACCCATATGAAAATTGGTGTCATATTTAGATGGTAAGAGTCCTACTAGGGAAAAAGAAACTTGAATGTAACCAAACATCAGAAACTGATGACATATAAAAAGAAATTTTAGCTTTAAGGGTGCTAACTACCACGACTAGCCCCTTACGAAGCACAAGCGTTGACCCTATCACTAGGTCATGCCAAAAAGAACTCTCTAGTCTCAAAATACTATTATTTAAGTCATTTCTAAGAAGGAGAAGGCCTATGAAAAACACTCCTATTTCCATTCCAAGGAAACTCAAAAATACATTTAAACCAAGGACACCACATACAAGTTCCATTTTTAAGGTCATTACACTTAGTCAAATTCAATCCTTAATCATTTATAAGATTCAAACATAAACTCAAGTAACAATTTTAAACACAAGAACTTGGTACCTGATTTAACTAAACATATATGGAATAACATTCAAGTCATATAAAACTTCTTTTTAAATACTAAGCATTTATTGACATCTTGTCATAATTAGACATTTTATCACATAAATTCCTTTTAACAGATAAAGAAACATATGAGGGTCCCATTAAGATGACATGGGTTCATTATAAATGAAACACTACAATAGTTGATTTATTTCTCATGGTCATAAACACCAAAATGGGTCACATGAGAAGAAACAGTCCCTAACTGGCCTACCTGGGCCAGTTGTGTATATTTGAAACCAATCACACACCTTAGTTCAAGATCATTATTGAGTTTTTTAGATCAAAATCATAGGAAATGTAAAAAGTATCCTAAAACCAAGTCACACTACACAACATGCTCCTAATCTAGGATTGAAAAAGGAATAGTCATGAAACCACTAGAAACACTACCTCCTTCCCACTCAAAAGTCAGGTCTAGGTCAAGTCTTTGTGTTTCATTTCAAGTTTCCATTCCAATTAAATTTTATTTTACTTTTAAAATTCATCATTTATTCATTAAAAATGTTTAACCAATGGTTCACCATGTTCAAATCCATGAGGTCCCATAACACCTCATGAACTAAAATTTGGTTCCCATATATTCCATCCCATATCAAATTCACTTTAATGGTTAAAAAATGGTCTGCTAAATTCTGATCCAAGAGATACCATACACCTTAATGACTAGATGATTACTTCAAACTATTTTATAACATATCCTAATTATATGAAAGTTCAATTTAAAATATTGTGCCAACGGTCTACCAAATTCCGATCCATGAGGGCCCATTATCCCATGAGAACCAAATCTAAGAATCCATTTCATCCATACCATAGAAAAACTTAATATACCTATCATAAAAGTAGGAATACGTATCAGGACACCTATCCTGACAACATGAAACCAGTAATTCATTCTAAGTGGCATGACATAATTTATGGCATGTGAAATCTTATAGGTGCCTATATAATTCCTGATATGTCTTACCCTCATCTCATCAGGTTGAAACAAAATATAACCCAAATTCATATCAATAATAATATCACAAATCGAGTGTGTTACCCAAAAGTGGAATCAAATCAATTGTAATATTGAAAATCAAAAAAACAATTGTTTAAGTCGAGGCAATTTGGAATTTTATTTTACACGAGTTAGCTACAACTGGGCACAACTATTTACCAAATTACTATTCTTTACTAACCTTTTATGTTGTCACTAAATAGTAAACAAAACCAGAAAAGAAGCCTGTAATACCACTTTGTAATGTCCTAGACCAGGATACCACTCAACAGTTCCTCAATCCCGGTGGGTCACATGGCCTCAAGAACGTCTCCCAAAATTCCAGATGTTGCTGACTAGTACTTAGGTCCAAGGTGTGTCAGTGGGGAGACTATGTACTCATTTACAGATTGGAACACATAAAAAATACAACAACAGTTCAATAGTGAAAGTAGTAAACCATACAATAGAAATAAACAGTGGAAGACTGATAATATAAACAATCCAAAATTCACACTATATAAAAGATGATTATACATGAAACATGTTCCTAATAAAATAGATAAAATAGGTATATAGCAGTCATAAGAAATACATCTCCCAAAATTAAAAAAATAATCCTAAAGAATCCTAGTATAATCACAAGCCTCAACGTGGTCCCATTCTCTCCTGCTCTTAAGCATCATATAAAGTACCTATATTAGAAAACTTACCCCTATCGACACCTACAATCATATAATCAGTTTGGGTCCAAAAAGGTGACCCAAACATGGTGTGAGATATAATCCTAGTAGGAAACCACCCAAGATCTATTCCAATTAGTCAGTGATTATATATAAGAAGTGTGTAGTCAGCATAGCAATAAACAAGGAAGTACTCAAAATTAAACATCCATTTCATTTAATCAATTTCATTTAACAATTAAATATCATTTAATTTATATGTATTGAGATCCGGCTCAAGCCTGGTATCCCCCATATTCTCAATAGCATAAAATGATCCCTAAAAATTCCATCTATAAAGATATGAGTAAATCTTGAATCCAAACTTTTGCTTTGGATTGGAAGATGGTTGATATAGTATTTTAAATCAATTTTCCACTCGAGACCATTCATGACATTCCTAATCTAGAATTTATATATCACTCTAGGTATGACATCACACTATGCCTATCGTTGACATTCCTCAACTATAATTCAAGTATCATCCAGCAATGATATACACAAACACCATACAATCCCATCCCGGTAAACCACTCAGGAGCCTGATATCTCTCCAGGTGAGGTAACACACATTTCATATGAGTCTTTCCTTGGTTCTCTTTTAAAGAAGCCCAAAGTATCAGTCATGGTGTAAATATTCAATGCCCTTTTTGAGTCCATCCATGGAATCCTTCATTTGGATCCCAGATTCACCCAGTATATAATTCAAGCCTCAATGAGTCCATCCATGTCATACTTAATCTGGATCCTTGATTCACCCACAATATAATCAAGGTTCATACCATTTAGTCTGTCTATGTCATCCCTCAAATGGATCCATGATTCACCCAAGGCAGACAAGTCAATAGTCCAATGAGTCGATCAATGGAATCCTTCAATTGGATCTATGATTCACCCATGGATATTAATAATTTCATCACTTTGATTCCCTTCAAACATTTCATTTAACATGCCAAGGTCAAAATCAATGACATCCAAATACATCCCTCCTCAAAATGTGACTCAAGAATTAGACAACCTCAAAAGGCATGTCCTTTCAATTACTGACATGGGAATTTTCAATACAAGGTCCATTCAAATACTCACATGACAATTTTTCATAAATCAAGCCTAACAATCCTATCAAGATTTTACATAGATTCGTTATCATTTATCTCACATGGGATAATCAAAAATAAGAGAAATTCAATCTTAATAAATAAATTCATGACATAACCTCTATTTAACTCATGTGGGAAAGGCAACATAATGAAAACATGATTAATAAATTATATGGCATGGGTCAATGGGAAATTAATCCATCCGTTACCTTTAACTCATTTAAAATTAAATTCATAACATTAAATATTAGTTTATAAACAAATTCACACTTTGACATCCCATGAAATGGGGTATAAGGCATGCATCATAGGCATCTGAGGCTAAAATCCATCAAAGATCCATTTAATAAACAACACCCAAAGGGGTAGTTTAGTAAAGATGTACAACCTATATCATGAATGATTAATCCTATTTAACTAAATAGGGAACACCTATGAATTCTTGGATTTAAATTCAATTTAGGCGATGCTCGGAAAATTGGTGCATGACACGATGATATATATAAATGGTATGACTTTAAAATAAAGGCACAAGACCACCTACCTTAAGTCTATGCTAGATAGATCGTCCATTATCATGTCCTTTTTCTTCCTAGATTAGGATAAATATGAAGAACATATGAGGAATGATAAATTAGGGAATATGATCCTAAACCAAATAGAGTAGCTGATATCTAGAAGAATGACATAAAATTAAAAAGAAATTAGGGCCTTACCATTACAGTTCTAATGAGATATAAAACCTTCAAATCCCATCTCAGACAGGAGAGTTAGCTCAAATCCAAGGATATACACATTTGATAGATTCTCAAACACTCCATTTCTATACATAGTAAGAAAAATCAATTTATGTTTATATTGGATTTTTAATTTAACTAAATATTACAAAAATATCAAAATTCCTAGGTCGCATTGTTTAGGTGCATGGTTTGTAAATTTATGCGCCAATCATGCATGAATTCATATAGGACAAGGGGAACCCATATAGTTTATGCACATAGTTTAAAAACCATGAAAAAACCTTGTGAAGAGCCACTGTCCAAATCTAATGAAATTTCAGACCTAGCCACATGGTTGTGTGGCCCAACCCATATAGTTTTCACTAACAGTGAAACCTCCTCTTTTCACCCAAAACATGGGTTCTGGGATTCAGACTATCCCCAGACTCCCTTGATCCCTCCATGACCTCAAAAATCATTCATATTAAGACATATTAATGAATTTAAATAAATAATTAAGGGAAAACAAGAGATATTTACCTCAAAGAAGAACTGGGTTCTTACTATAATTAATGTATTGTTTCATATTTATATTTAATTATTTTATTTTTAGTTTTAATTTCATAAGAATATTTTTATTATGCAGGAGAATTCTGTTTTCCGATCTTTTAAATGAGATAATGACAATAAGGAAATGTGTCAAAATGTATAGAACCATCATGAAATGTTGAATTCATACTACTTAATTAAATTTTTCATCATTTTATCTACTATTGGTAAGTTAATTTCCTTATCATTTTTAGGTAACAATTATTTATCATTTTTCACAGATCTTTTAGGAAGTTATAGTTTTCTTTCAACTATCTACAAAAATCCACAAAAGAGATAAAATGTTCTTGACTGCCAATGTTACCATTATTACCATTTCCTTTCTTTATCAAACTGCCATCACTGGATATTGAGTCGATGTTCTTAGCTGAAAAACATTTCTTATTGTTGAAACATAGAATATTAGAGGAATACCAAGATCCCTTTTTAGGAACTTCTTGTGATATAATCGGCATATTAGCTTCCTTTGATCTTTTGGGTTTCAACAATGAGAGATGTTTTTTGGCTAAGAACATCAAGTTAATATGTTGTGTTGCCATTTCGACAAATAAAGGAAATAGAAATCATGTTAACATTGTCAGTTAAGATTTTTTTAGACTTTAGGATGCATAGGAATAATATACACCTCAATATAAAACACGGTGTGACCGGTATGACTCCAAGTGCTTATTTTTATTTAAAAGTGACATTAATTTTAGTTAAAAGGGAAACTGACATACTCAAGACTGATAAAAAATATTCTGACTATTTTGATACTTTAATAAAATTATCTAGAAGTCATTTTTGATGTGTAAGAATCATCCACACCTCAATCCAATACACGATGTACCTGGTATGACTCAAAATGTCTGTTATCAGTTTAAAATTGACATTTTAGTTCAAAAAGTTTCACTCACCAAAAACCAAGAAAACACACTCGTATTTTCATGATAATATAGTAAATAAATTTATAAATCATTTGTGACTTGTAGAAATCAGTCTCATTTTAAACAGATACACGATGTTATCAGTATGAGTCAAAGTGTGTGTTTCTAGTTTAAAATGACATTTTTGTAAAAAAAATACAAGTGATGTACTCAAAACCAAGAAAATAAATTCATATTGTTTTGATAACTTAGTACAATGACTCATAATTCATTTGAGACATGTACGAATCATCCTCACCTCAATACGATGCATAATGTGACTGGTATGAATCCAAGTACATATTTTTATTAAAAATTGACATCGATTTTAGTAAAAAAGACAATTGACCTACTCAAAACAAACTAAACATATTCATATTTCCTTGATAAATTAGGTAAATGATCTACAAGTCATTTTTTAGGTGTCAGAATCATCCAATACTCAATTTGATACATGACATACCCATTATGACTCAATGTGTTTATTATCAGTTTAAAATTAACATTTTAGTTAAAAAAGTGACACTCACTGAAAACCGAGAAACACAATCAGATTTTCTTGATAATTTATAAAATCAATTCATATGTCATTTTTGATGTGTAGTAATCAGTATCACATGGAACTGACACACGATGTGATCGATATGAGTCAAAGTGCGTGTTTGCAGTTTAAAATGACATTTTTGTAAAAAAGACAACTAACGTACTCAAAACTAATAAAAAACATTTATATTGTTTTGATACATTATAAAAAAATACCCATAAGTCATTTTAGACTTGTATGAATCATCCAAACCTCATCTTATGCATGGGTGTGACAGGTATGACTCCAAGTGCATATTTTTATTTAAAATTGACCTCAGTTTTAGTAAAAATGACAACTAACCTTCTCAAAAAATTATAAGAAGAATTAATATTCTTTTAATACTCTAGAAAAACTATATTTAATTCATTTGGGATGTGTGGGAATCAACTGCATCTCAATATGATGCATGGTCTGACCACTATGACTGAAAGTGCCTGTTATCAGTTTAAATTCAACATTTTAGTTCAATAAGTGTCACTCACTAAAAACTGAGATAACATGATCATATTTTCTTGATAATTTAGGAAATAAATTTATAAATCATTTTTGATGTGTAGGAATTGGTCTCACGTAAAACTGATACACGATGTGATCAATACAAGTCAAAGTTTGTGTTTTATGTTTAAAATGACATTTTAGTAAAAAAAAGTGACAGAATCAAATTAATAAAACAAATAATAATTTTTTTATACTTTAGGAAAAATATCCAAAAGTCATTTGGAATGTGTAGGAATTATTCATGCCTTAATCTGACACACAGTGTGACCGATATGACTCCAATTGTGCATTTTTATTTAAAATTGACATCAATTTTAGTAAAAAGGACAACTGTCCTACTCAAAACTAAGAAAACATTTTCAGATTATTTTGATACTTTATAATAATGATCCATATGTCATTTGTGACATGTAGGAATTATCCGCACATCAATATGACGCACAGTGTTTCTGATACGACTCCAAGTGCGTCTTTTTATTTAAAATTGACATCAATTTCAGTAAAAAGGAAAACTAACATACTGAAAACCAACAAGAAGAATTATTATTAGTTTTACACTTTAGGAAAATGATTTTTATGTCATTTAGTATGTTTAGGAATCAGCCTCACCTCTATCTGACGCACAATGTGACTAGTTTGACTCAATGTGTCCGTTATGAATTCAAAACCAATATTTTAGTTAAAAAATTATCACTCATTGAAAACTTAGAAAACATGCTCAGATTTTCATGATAATTTAAGAAATAAATTTATAAGTGAATTTTGATTTTTAGGAATGACTATCATGTCCAATGGACATATGATGTGATCAATATGAGTCAAAGTACGTATTTCTGGTTTAAAATGACATTCTAGTAAAAATGAAAAGTGACATACTCAAAACTAATCAAACACATTTGAATTGTTTTGAAACTTTAGGAAAATAATCCATAAGTCAGTTGAGATGTGTAGGAATCAGCTGCACCTCAATCTGATGGACGGTGTGATCGGTATGACTCCAAGTGCATCTTTTCAATATATAAGTTTCATTTTAGTTTAAAAAACGCATCACACTGCCAAAACTGAGAAAACGAACCTAGATTGTATTCTCAACATTCTATCTCTTATTAAATATTAATTTCCTTAAAATTTTTATCTTATGCTTATTTAGTTTATTTTCATAGAGATAATGCTTGAAGATGAACAAGGAATGGTGTGATTTGCAATAATCAACCACAACTCATGTCGATACACAGTGTTCCTAGTATGACTTAAATTTTAGTTTAAAATCAACACTTTTTGTTATTTTATTTTTTTATATTATTTATAAAATAATAATTTTTTTCTTATACAAGTGCGTTATTTTCTTGAGTTGGGGTTAGGATCAAGATACAAATGAACATTGATGTTTTTTAATGTATGTAATAATTTGTACTAATGTAATTGTATAAACCAATTCTTGAAATATCTATAATATAGTGTTTTTCCTTGTATTTGGGTTGTAAATTTTATTTCATTTAAATTCTATATTGGTACTTTATTTTTCTGATTTCATGGTGTTTTTTGGTTCTGTAGTGTTCTGTTACACCACATTGCACTGGTGCTGTAGTGTGCTATTACAACACACCACAACATCTCCCTTTATCATCACTTTTAGAAGCTCTGATAAAGGTCTAATTTATTAGTGCTAAATAAAAGTGTTGATAAAAGACCCATTTATCAGATCTCTTTTCAGCACTGATAAAGGACCCCTTTATCAGCGCTTTTTTAATGATGATAAAAGAATATAGATTTTAATCTTTCCCTGGTAGTCAGTGCTTCTCTATCATTGAAAAATGTCATTTTTAGTGTTGTTAAAGGCATATTTTTTTATTAGTCTGTATTGGTGGGTCAAAACCAAGAAAATGATGTCAGGTTTCCGTGAAATCAGCAGACAACTACTGTAGATTTATTTATAAAATTCAGTAACTGACAACATGTCATTCCGAGTTACGATTTTCCTAGGATGTTTGTAAATGCATTTTTAGGTTTTTAAAACACTAAAGCATGCATGTAGTAGTCAAAACCATAGAAAATGACCTCAAATAGATGTGAAATCAGGGGACAACCACCGTTGAGTTATTTTTGAAATACAGGACATGCAATCATGTTAAAGTCTTAAAAATTGGTTTATTAAGTAAATGTTAAGCACACCGCACATCGATTTAAAAATTAATTAAAATATTTAGTTGTAATCCCTTTTCAGTTTCATGTGTTGAAACATATCTCAAATAGGAATGTTTATGTTTTTCAAGTGTTTTTCATGATATATTATTATTTTTTATGTTAAAGTGTCTTCTATTTGATTAACAAAAAAACCAATTTTATATTCATCATTATGAATATATTCTGTGTCTTATTTCTTTTGCATTTATTTATTTAATGTTATGGTTTTTATTATAGGTTATAGATGTTGGTAGTAGGTTGGAGGTCTATTATTCTGATCCACGTTATTCTTTAGAAGACGGTCATGATGTTTTTTAGTTTATATGGTATGTTTAAATTTAATCAATGATTCTATTGTAATTATGATTTATTAAGTTTATGTTTTCTTTTTTGTTATAGTTGATGAAATGATGGGGTCAGTTTCAATTGATGAGATGATGTGGAGGCAAACAGATGTAGTGGAGGTCGTGGGGTTGATGTATATTGGGCATGAGTTGTTGTTGGACATATTTTATATGTTTATATTGATGATTGAGATATGCGTTAACTAAGGATTACCTTAATTGAGGGTATACTAATTATGTATATTTTTATATATGACTGTGGATTCATGATGTATTTATAATGATTTTATCATACATTTATGTTTTAGTTTATTACATGTCAGTTTTTTTATATTTACATTTTTTATTTAATATTAAAAAATTGTAATATTTAGCAGCGGTTTTTAGTAACCGCCCCTAATTAAATTAATGAAAATACTAATTAGTGGCGATTATTATTAATCACTACAAAACATAACTACCATTAATATTTTTGGTGGTGGTTAGGTGTATGTTATCTATTTCATCTTAGGGTTTCTTAGAAAATTCTGCTAGTTAAAACAAAAACTACGGCTAAATGTTCCAAAAACAACACATATGTAAGCCACCACTAAATTAAAGAAACCATTGTGAAATATCTGACAACCATGTAATACATGGAAGTTTTGATAACCACCACTAAAATATTAGGCTGCAGTTTAATCCGCCACCAGTTCAAGAAAAAACCGCAGCTAATTCCCTATTTTTTTGTAGTGAAAATACTCTCATCTTATCAGATTAGGATAATATTTGGTTATTTTTTCACCCATGTCACTTAAATTTAACCTTCTGTTAAACCTTTTGACAATTAATATAAATTTTCATTAGTGTTTAGGGGATATGGAAGTTACTATAAATGGAAAAGTGATCCACAAATGGACAATGGTTGATATTCTCAACCATATCCTATTCACTTTTCCAAAGATAACATTTTTTATGAATTTTAAATCATTCAATAATTTATTGTTTATTATAAAACATCATGTCAATTTTGGAAATACATGAAACATTATAATATAATATATGTCTAAATCATGTCAAATGGTTCTAAAATGACATGGATTAAAATATAAGAATGATTAATGTAATCATATAATCAAATTTTGATAGGTTTAGATGTCATTTTAAAATTTTTTATTTGGGTTAACCTCTTAATAAATTTTAATCTTAACCATTTTAAGGAATTTTTTTATATTAAAGAATTATAATTTTACTTAGAAGGTAAAAATTGGCTCATAAATAGAAAATGGATGAAAATAAAGACAATTTATCATCCTACTTTTCCTCTATCAATATGTTTAAATAATTTAATAAAATATATTTAACATAAAACACTATTAATTTCATTTTAAGAACTATTCACATAATTTTAATTTGAAAACAACATGACAAAAATGAAATTTGAATATAAACCATTTATACTTTTTTTGAAATTTTTATTAACGTTGAAAAATGGTGCATTCATCATTGCTAAAACAACCTCTTATCAACATTTTTTTAGCGTTGATAAAGACTGTTTTTAATGACACATAAATTGAAAACGTTTTTTTGGTGCTGATAAATATTATTTTTAATGATTTTAAAAGTGTGATATGTAGTAGTGATTGTTCACACGAGTTATATAAATATTATTTACCTTTATAGAAATTGATTCACCCAAACAATGACTAATTTTTTCCAATATTCTAAACCTACCCCTTTAATATAATTATTATATTTAATTTTATTTTTACAAAAAATTAGGGATGGACTAGGTGATGGTTGAGAAGACAGGTGGGTGAAGGGTGGTGTCCCAATAAAATCCATCATGTTGATCCAAATATCTAAAATCTTGTGGAGTGGAATGTAAAATAGTTGAGTAAATATGGGGAAGAATGTCTTATAAAATGGAGGGATCCCTAGCATGGAGGGGAGACATCGGTGCGAGTGGCAGGAAGAGATGGGGACATGGGGGAAGCTGGAGGTGGAGCTGGAGATCAAGGCCGGAACCTCCAAGTTTCAAGACATGTTCAACACCCACCCCCACCACATTAATAGCATGACCCACAGAATCCAGGGCTGTGACCTCTATGATAGCCACTACAGTAAGCCTAACTCCCTCATCTACTAGACCTACATCCTTGGTACCTTCAGAAATCACAGTGTTCCTATGTATCTCTCTCCATTTCCATTTATATATGCATGAATGATGGAAGATGGGGTTATAGTGGGGGCGAAGGTAGCGTTGGAGGAGGTATACGGGGAGGGGCATTAGATGAGGTGGAGGGTGGTGGATGGGAATCCACTGGGGAAAAACCAGATCTTCTGGGTGTACAAGGAGGTTCGTCGTGGAAATAGGGGGGTGTGGATTATGGAGTACGAAAAGTGCTGCCTGGAACTGCTGGAACCTCACCCCCTCCCTAATATTCTCATCCACATCACCCGAGACATGGATTCCCACTTCATGAGAAATCTGTGAGGCCATCATCCCCACCACCATCCTCACTATTTTCTTAATATAAGTTAATGGATCTAGATCCCCTTGGCTTCTAAATAAATAAAGGGATGATCTTAATATGTTGTAATTTATGTTATTATTACTATGTTTTAGTTTTTCATGTAATATAAAATAAATAAATAATAACTTTCTATCTATCTCTCACTCTTCAATGTTTCCGATTTCCCTGTGGATTTTTGTCCTACTACTTGTGTCTAACTAGTGGTGTGTAGCTTAGTTTTTATCTTGGGTCGCTGATTGTTTAGTCCCCAATGTCTTGATGGGATGGCTCCTTAAACCTTTGAGGTAGTGGATCTATTGTTCTTTCTTGCGGGGTGGGATTATTGTGTTGGAAATTATAATAAAACCTTGAGGGAAGATTGCAGATTTTAAACCTTGATGTGTGAATGGAGTTCACTATCAAAAAATATTTGATCCACCCCAGTTTTTTGTGTTGTGTTATCATTGGAAATTAACCTCAAGCATTTCATCAAGATGTTTATAATCTCAAACACCAAATTCCAATAACCCCACAGTTACGATGTTGGAAAAATATCACTAGATAATTTTAGATCGAGGAGATTCAATTAAAAAAATCTCAATATCCAATTTATTTTTGGATCAAAACTGGTATGATTCACACCTATTAAATCAAGTGAAATTTTTATTTGATTGAAATAATAAAATTCTTTGAGAGGTAGAATCAACCGGATTTTGAATTTTGAAATTCAATCGTCTTGACTAATCTCTTCATTAGTCATTTTTCATTAAAAAATATTATATTTTTTCTTCTTTTTATTTTTTGTTTTATTTTTATATATATAAAATAAAACATTTTACTAAAAATATATATTTTAAAAACGTTCAAAAGAATTTTGGAATATACATTTTTATGAAAAAATCACTTCCCAATACCCTTTTTCATAAGGGATGAGCATGAATACTTATACCTCACTTCCAATGTTGGATTTCAAAAATCTTTTGTCCACTTCATCAATCCACACATTTAAAGAATGTGGGTCCCACCAAAACAAATTTTTAATGAATAAAATTATAACCCCCTCTTTTATACATAAATATTAACTATCCATATATACATAATAAATATATATTTTGATTTAAAACTTTACTCAGTATTAATATTTCAAAATACTATCAGATTTACATGTTTTTGAAACATTAAAATTGTTAATATTAAAGATAAACTGAAGATATCATAGATAAAATGATTTTTCCATCCAACATCTAATTTGTTAGCACTTTTATAGCCTTGTGCTTCCTTTTAATGAACTCTTAGAGTAAACCCATTAACCTCTGTAAGAAGCTAAACTACTTTTAAGTTCTCATAGAAAAAATATTACAATGTGTTTCTATTATTAAAACACATAACTCATAAAGTATTAATATTTAGTTAAGAGATTATAACTCAACCTCAAATCATAACAGATGATATTAACACCAAGTAGTTCATGTTATAATAGTCAATATCAGCAATCATCTAAGAAATTTGTACACATTAAAAACTTCAATAAGAATCTACCTAAAGGAAGTATTGGGTTTCTAATATAAAAATAATTTATTATATGGGTTTTAACACCATCTCTTTATTAGTTTTACGAGTAATCTCTCTCAAAAGTGATTTTTTAAATAGATCTGCAAGGTTTTTACATGATCTCAGATGTACAATTGTTATGGTACCATTTTGTGACAATTTCATTGAATAAATACAAAAAAATGAATTTTACCAACATAAATCCAGTGAAATATATTATATATGTTGTAAAAATGAACAATTCCAACAAATATTAAGTTTTTTATATGATATTAAATTAAAATACCTACATTTATTTTCACCAACACATATATCTGTTGGTATTAATTTTTTAATTCCAATAAACACTTTACCAATAATTAAATTTGTTAATTTCTAATATTAATACCAACAGTTATTTTACCAACAAATAAATATGTAATTATTAATAATTATTACCAATAATTTTCTTGAACATACAAATTTTTAGCCATTATTTATTCAATATAAAAAATAATTCAACAACAAAATTATTTTCAACTATTAGTCATCCATTTACTAAAAAAGTATATTGTTATTAACAAAAATAAAAATTACTCTAAAACTAACTTGTAATTTAATCACATAATTTTTTATTAATAAGAAAATATTGTGAATATTAGGAATAAATTGAAAATTTTATCGAATATATATTATATTTGAAATATAATTAAAATTATATTTAAAATACATTTCAAAATAATGGAAATAAATAAATAAATATAATTCAATAATCGATCCATCAAAAACAAATTGATGAACACGTTCCCTCCTCCATCCTCGCTCTTTCCCTATGCCTCCCTTATCCCCATATCATAGACTCCCACTAAAATTATCCCCCAAACCAATGATCTATGCCTGTATTGACAGATACAGTTCATCACTATTTCCTGCACCCAAAACCACACCCTATTAATTCTTCAACATCACACACAACCCATGTATACTGATGATCGATTGATTTTTTCCACTTCCAACTAAAAACATTAGGTGTTAGGAGTAGTTTTACATAAACCCATTCCTCATTCAATCAGTTGATGATTATGTTTCTTATCAGGTATTCACTTTTTCTCTCTAAGTTTTAATCCTTTGAAATCATGGAATTTCGACATTTTAATTGAAATGAAGTCAAGGTTTCAATGAGTTTCAGATGTAATTAGTTTTTTTGATTTTGTTTTTATTTACTTTTCTACTGATATTGGTTTCTAATTTCATGATTCTATAGATCCAATATAGTTATTTGAGTCAAACCTCCATACTGTTAAGAATCAATTATCTTTGCATACTTTTCCATTTTTTCACTTGACACAAAAATATAGTGTTGAACTAGAGGATACAAGAATGGACATCAAAACTCTTCTTTATCAAATTTTTTATCAGGATGTTCTATTTTTTTAGTTTATTGGCCCTCTTTCATTTATACTATTCAGATCGTGCTAAAAAATAGCTGGATGGATAGATAATTTGAAAGATGACCTACTGACATACTTTATTCCACCATTTTCTTTATTATTTCTATATACAAATTATATATGGTCAGTATGAGTCATGTGTTTGTAGGATAAAAAATATAAATTAACTAACTATCATGCAGATGATTTAGTTAATCTTTTGGATGTTTCATCCATAGAGAGTATTCTTGTAACAACTTATGAAAAGCTGTAACTATTACTCAAAAAGAACCATATAAAGGTATATTTTTTAATCCTTTTATTTATATTTCAAAAAAATATTTAAATATTTAAATTTTGTTACTTTATATTTTTTCTAGCACTGATATGGTTCTATGATTGAATTTTTAAGGCTAGTGTTTTTTGTTTTTGGAACTCAAAATATCATTGTAAGGAGGAACATGCATTCAAACTATAATGTGTAAGTATTTAGATTTTTCCTTTAAAATATTGAAAGTGTTTTTCCCAGGATAGCCTTGATGCTTATTATCCTCATACTTGTTAATGTGAATATTTACATGATATTTTATTACATAGATGGAACTTGTTTTCCAATTGATTATCATATTAGTGGCAATTGAAATTAATTGCATGCGAAATGGGAGCAGCTGAAGCTGAATGTTTATATTTATTTTTCAAGATTATATCATATTACTAAATATAATTTTAGATTAATTTTTTTTAAAGGTTTAATTTCAACACTTATATCCTATAATAATATATTTAAAAAACAAGTTATTTTGTTTTGTCGATTGGTAAATTTCTCACATAAAATTCTTGAAGAAAATCACTAAGTAACATCTCATCCAGAACATATGACATAAATTACTCTTAATTTATTACATTAAAACAGAAACCAATCTACTTATGATATAAGTTCCAACATATCAAAACATCCCACTAGAAAAGCCTCAAACATGAATTCTTGTACAACTTCACAAAAAACTAACAAACACACAATCATTTTTTCATTCTAGAGTCTTTTCCCAGGACTAATGTAGAGGCCCCTTACCTTCTTATCAAGAAAAAATGTGCATCCAAAATTACTTTGAAATGACTTGATAGGATTATCACGGTCACCAAAATCAATACGATACTTTGATGTTTGATCTTTCAAAGCAAAAAATTGTCTAGTGGTGAAGAATAAGACACAATGACATTGATGATCAAGGGTATCAATTGTAACTAGAACTTTAATCATGATTGAATCAATTTATACGTGGTTCAAAAATTTCTCAATATTTCCATATTATATTACATCCAAACCAAATTCCTTTTCATCCTTTAATAATTATTCTAAACCCCATTCTATTGTAACATCATGGGTTTTTGGAGCGGGTCATTTTCTGGGTAATTTGAAATTCTGATTTTAGTGGTTAGGATAACCCATTTTCTTGATCTTCAGAAACTTACTCTAGGATTTTTTTGACCCAAGTACTTATTTTAGATGTGGTATAAGTTTTAGTGGATATCTCGGGTGTTCAGGTAAACACTAGAGGAAGGTTAGAGGGACTGGGTTGTTTAAAATACATGCAACCATAAATACACATCATGTAACACTTACATGATGTCTAAGTCATTAAAATGACATGCAGTAGGGTGTGAAGGCTCAAGGTGTCTACCCAAGGAATTCATGACATGTAACTAGGTTACAATCCATGAACCCAATACATGACATGATTAATTTAGACACTGTGTAAGTTGTGGAGAATTGTTTTTAAAAAGAGGAGTAGGGGGCTCAGACCCCCTCTTTTTTTATCATCCATAGACTAAAGGGGGAAAAACTTTGGAACTAGCACACCTCTCCCCCTCTACCCTAGGTTTCCTTCATTGTTCTCCATTTGAGATCTAATCTGAGATCTGTTTGTCTCATTGGAATCATAGTGGTAATCTGCTGACTCTACTTAATTTTTATCCTCTTTTCTTACTCCATACAGTGCTCCAAATATGTGCAACCTGTTTTACCCTATTTTTAGGGCGTTCATAAAAAATTATGATTTTCTCTAATTCGGCTCGAGTTAAGGGCCAATATATAATGAGCAAGAATCTACCAATATGAGGTAGGTGGTTCCTAGTTTTTTCTTTAATTTTGCTCATGTTTTGGTGGTGTGTTCTTGGGCGCATCATTGGGTTGTTTGAGGGAGACCCTAATAATGTAATTCTTATATTTTAATTATTAAATAGAACACATGAAATATCTATGGGAATGCTCATCCAAGACTAAAATGTTTTAATCCTAGTGAGAGGATTCTCACCTTAAGAAAATTAGGTTGTGGTGTTTATTTTATTAAATTAAAATGTTATATTAAATGCGATCAATGGGAATGTGATGGGGTTGCCCTGAGGATTGAGATAGTGTTAACAATCTGGATGAGGCGACATAGATTATTATGTTGGATGAGGCTAAGATTATATGAGTGATGTTGATCATTGGACGGGTGACATGGTCATCAGATGGCAACAAGGTCGTCAGGTTGTGGGAATGACCTAGGTGATTAGAGATGGTTTTTACCATCAGGAAGAGAGACATGGTCTTTGTGGAGTGTGGTGCTTAGATTATGTGGCTTAGGATCTTTTTTGG
The DNA here is from genome assembly GCA_963277665.1 of Viscum album. Lineage (NCBI taxonomy): Eukaryota > Viridiplantae > Streptophyta > Magnoliopsida > Santalales > Viscaceae > Viscum > Viscum album. Next base: position 1,109,670,401 of record OY728128.1, on the reverse strand, counting down.
TGATTTTCACTCACCATGATTGGCTGACGTGCCATTAGAGTTGTTTGCACACAGATATGACTCAGATGATGAGGTGGTATTGACCACTTGTGTGGGTTGAGGGCTATATTAGTTGAGTCTTAGGATGGTTTTGACCATTAGTGAGGTTGAAGGTTCATTCATAGAAAGATACATGGATGGTGAGGATCCATTAGTTGATGGTGTTGAGACCATCAGTTGAGTGAAGAGGCTTGCCTTATATTAAGGTCATTGGGATGAGATTATTTGAGAGGATGGATACCACTTTTCCTTGAGATGTCAGCTATTAAGATGAAGGTGTTATTATTTGGAGGATATACAACGTTGTGCCTTAGGAAGTCAGGCTTCAAGCCGATGGGAGATTTCAATCAGGGTTCTGAGGGACTAATTTCACATTATTTGGGCATTCCTTTTAGATGTTGATATATGTTTTATGGTATGAGGTATTGGGGGACTATTTTAGTGGTGGTACCTGAGGGTTCACCTGGGATGATTCAAATCAAATGATTGTTTGGGATTTATGCTAAGGATCCTCACCACTATAGTTATACCAGCAGTAGCTATAGCAGGTGGTTACTTCCTTATGGCTACTGAGCACAAGTTAAGTGATTATTAATTTACGCCTGTGTGCAGTATGTTTTTAATTTTTTTAGATACAAATTAATTATCACAAATGTAGGATAAGAACACCTTGGTGGTAACCTACTGAAATCATAGGAAAATGATGGTAGATTTATTTTTAATATGTTGGAATCGAAGACACGTCATTCTGAGTTTGGGTTTTCTTGGGATGGTTTTAAAAATGTTTTCAGTGTTTTAAAACACTAAAATGTGCATGTAATGGGAAAAACCATATAAAATGACCTTAAATTAACATGAAATAGTGGGTAAAAAACTAAAATGTGTGGTGTGGTGGTAATGACTCGGTAAACACTTTTTAAAGGTTCTAAAGCCTTTAAAAACTTGTATTAAGGGGGGGGGGGTAAAATGAGGAAAAAAGTGTTATATTTCCATGAAATTAGAAGAAATGACCATAGACTGACTTGCAAATTATAGGAACCTAGAGAACGTCATTTCGAGTTATGATTTTCTTGGGATGCTCGTAAATACATTTTTAGTGTTTTAAAACACTAAAATATTCATGTAATGGTGAAAAAAATATAAAAACATCATATTTATGTGAAATCATGGGATATACACTATTGAGTTATTTTTTAAATGCTCACATAGACAATACATCGATTCGAAATATAGTGTAGTCAGAATTACTCAGTAAACACTTTTTAAAGGTACTAAAGCCTTTAAAAACACGTGTAGGGTGGTCAAAATAAATAAAATGAAATCATATTGATATGAAATCATAAAAAAACCTACAATTGATTATTTTTTAAAATTCATGAACTAACAACGCGTCATTCTAAGTTACAGTTTTCCTAGGATGCCTGTAAATGTGTTTTTAGTGTTTGAAAACACTAAAATATTCCTGTAATGGTCAAAACCATAGAAGAAGACCTCAAATTGATTTAAAATCATGGTTAAACCACCGTTGAGTTATTTTTAATGTTTACACATAGACAACACATTAATACGATATGCGGTGTGATTAGAATGACTCGGTAAACACTTTTAAAGGTACCAAAGCCTTTAAAAACATGTACTGGGGGGGGGGGGTCAAAACTAGGAAAATAATGTCAAATAGCCCTGTAATCATAGGAAAATGACCATATATTTATTTTTAAAATATATGAATCGATGACACATCATTTGAAGTTATGATTTTCTCGGTATGGCTGTAAATGTATTCTTAGTGTTTGAAAACATAAAAACGTGTGTGTAATAGTTCAAACCCTAGAAAATGAGCTCATATAGATGTGAAATCATGAGTAACCCACCCTTGAGTTATTTTTGACATGTACCATAGACAACACATAAATCTGACATGCGGTGTGGTTGGAATGACTCGATAAACACTTTTTAAAGGCACCAAAGCCTTCAAAATCATGTCACAACTACAAAATAGGCCTTTAACAGCATTGACCTTTATCATCACTTTATTTTTACTATTGATAAAGGGTCACTTTACTAGCACTTTATTTTTAGCCCCATAGAGGAATCCTTTATAAGTGTTTTTAAATCTAATAAATGTTTGAAAAAATGAAATAATTAAATAAATAAAAAATCAAAATGATTTTATTAAAAAAAATTTAAAAATATTATTAATTAAATAATTATTAATAAAATGAATAAAATAATTATACTATATTTAAATTATAAATACTAATAAATAGTATATATTATATATATAGATATATGTAAAATTAAAATTAAACAAATAAAAATTAAAAATAAGTAAATTGATAAAAATATTAAACATTTTGTTAATTAAATATTTATTGAAAATGTTAATAAATAGTATATATTAAATATATAGATATATATTAATGTATATAAATATTATTTATATAATAAATTTTTTTATGCTTTATATTAAATAGTAATATATTTAGTGAATAATGGTTTATAATTAAAAATTTAAATGAATTAAAAAATACTGACTACTTGTATCGAGTAATGAATATAATTGAATGTAATTTGATTTTTCAATTTAAAATAGATCAAATGTGTTTTATATTTATTTCCCTTACATATACACAGTTAATATATTTTTATATGAAACACACAAACACAAATATGTATGCAATTAATGAAATATTATATAGAAACACACACACAAAATATTTATGTAATTTATTCAAATTTTAGTATTCATTTTAGAATTTCATTATAACATGGAACATTTAATATTTTATGTTTTTAATCAGTAAATTTTATTTATTTATTGGTGATATTATTAAATTTAGGTAATATTTATTCATTTTTAATATGTTTTATTTTTTGTTTTTTAATTGGGAATTTAATCAATTTATATTATTTATTTTTTAAATATTTATTTACTATGTTTTATTATTTTCAATATGTATCGATATTTATTTCAATATATATCCAATTTTTTTTAATAATTTATATTTTATTAATAAAATTTCTCCATTTTTTCAATATTGTTAAAGTGTACCCATTTTTAATTATTCAATTTCACTCATTTTTAACATGCATGCACATAATTAAGATTAAACATTCATTAAAAATGTTAAAAATATATTTGTAAAGAAATATTTATAAATAAAAATATTTATAATTGTATATTTATTATATTTATACATTTATAATTGTAAATAAATAAATATTATTTAAAAAATATATTTATATAATTATAAATAAATAATTATATATATTTAAATAATTATAAAATTATAATAAATTTATTTAAATAATGAATATATTTACTATAGTTATAGTTATATATATTTGTTAAATATATATATATATATATATATTTATTATATATATATATAAATATATATAATGATATAAATATTATTTTTTTTGAAAATGATTTATATAATTATAAATAAATAGTTATATATTTAAATAATTATAAAATTATAATAAATATGTTTAAATAAATAATATATTTAATATATATATATTTATTAAATATATATATATAATAATATAAATATATTTACAATTTTTTTTATTTAAAATTATAATTATAAATCCTTTATGAGCACTTAAGTAATAAGCGTTGATAAAAGGAATATTTATTAGTGTTTTTAGCACTAATAAAGATAGAGATTTATCAGTGCTAAAAAAGTGGTGATAAATATTCTTTTTATCAGCGCTTATTAACTAAACACTTATAAAAGAGATCTTTATCAGCACTTTTTTGGAAGCACTGATAAAAGTGTCCCAATATATTTTAAGAACCCTAATAATCATGAACCAATTCATGATATATGAAGCTCCTCGTGGAAGCCACATACTGCCAGTGCTCCTTGTTGTCGAATCCAAGCTCAAATCTAGGCTAGAATCAAGGATCTAACTATTCCATGGCTCAAATGCAAGACTCAAATGACTCAAGGGTCGAATGAAACCAAGGATCAAACAAAATCTATGTTTTTCGATATCACAATTTTCCATCAATTATCCACTGAACCTTCTCAGCCCACATCCATGTATCCCAAAAACCACAGTTTCACTATCCTAAAATTAAACAGCCCAAAATTTACTATTTTTTAGATATATTAAAGTATCATCTTCCCTGATATCATGTGGCTATTCTTGGGAAAACATTGGTACTACGTGACTTGAAATATATAAAACCCAATGTTGGGTTATGTTGTTGTGAGGTATAATAGGCTTCCAATACCTATATTCTATGACATCAACCTCTTTGTGATCATTATATTTTTAAAAAATCATCCATATATTTATCGGTGTTTTCATTAGTTTGGAATATTCCATTGCAAATCAATTAGAACCTCTTTTTCATATTTTTATTGAAAAATTAATGTTCTATGATTTCTTTGTTTTAGCTATAGACCAAGTAAAATGTTTAACTCACTAATCATAGAAATCTCAATATCATACCTCATAGGATCCAAAAAAATTGTATTGTGATTTGTCCAATCCAAAAATATTATGTCTTAGAAATATATGAGTAGAAACATCCTTTGATCATTATTTTTGTTGATGTAGATTCTATGATCAACTCTACCTTGCTAAAAAAATGATTTATTAGGTATTGATCCAACCTTAAATACCTGGTCCTTAGTTATTTCTTTATCTTATACATATAATTCTTTAACTAGAACACCTTTCTCTCATTTTAATCCATAATAAACCCATCCAGTTTTTCAATGTATACTCCCCCACTTAAGAACTCCAGTGAATAACATAGATTTGAAATCCATTTGGTGTACTTTTAACAACATTTTCACTTAAATAGCCAAGAAAATTAAAATAGTTTCCAACTAGGATATGGGATTAAATTTTTCATAAATATAAATTCCTTTGATCTTTGAATTCCCCTTACATACTATCCATTATTTATTTTGATTCACTTTTCCATAGTCATTCGGTTTATTATAGAACACCCACTTGGTTCTGATAACATTTTTGTACTCCAGCCTTGGAACAATTTCCCATGTCAAACTATTCTTATTAGGATCAAGAATCTCATGAATATATTTGATCCAATTATCATCCTTGTCAGCTTCTCTAAATGATTTAGGATCTACTTGGAAAAAATGAGGTTTTTTGTAGAGTCTTACTCCTACAAGTTTGCATCAAAACTGTCTGATCACCGATGACATTTTATTCATTGATTTCATCCTTTCTTGTATTTCTTGAAGTTGATAATCCTTCTTCATTTTCCTCACCATCAATGTCTTATTGGGAGTGTACCTCATCCCCATGTGCTCCCCCTTATTCTACTCAATTAAACATTAATGTTTTCTAATGTTTCATCATTATTTTAATTATTAACAGTCTACCTATTCTAATTAGTAAAAAAATAACTATGAATTTTCTCCTATCATCATTAAAACATCTCAACCCACCCTATTTAAGTCATTATTTAATTGTATCATTGTCAAATATGATCACTTTTTCACTACCAAAAATCTATTTCATCTTTGAAACAGATGTTGACGCTACTTTCGTCACAGAATCTAAAGATCGGAAAAGGGGAATATCTGAGCTCAAAGTGATTCATCCTTTGAAGAAAACATCAAAAATAGACAAAGGCAGGAAGAAAGGATCAACAGCAAATGCACCGCGCAAGTTATCTCACTGTCGTGAAAGTACACTTGCGTGACGCCCTTGGTCGCGCAAGTCACTTGCGCGACCTAAGTGGTAACCGCCCGGTAACCGCCCGAGGTCTTCTCCTGCCTATAAATAGACCCTATGGGCCCCCATACGAGAGGATCTTTTTTCAGAAACTCGGATTGAAGCTACCGACGCCCAAGTCTCTTCTCAAAGCTTCCGGAACACTTCTAAGGTAGTTTCTCACCTAGAACGGAAGATCTAAAGAGAAGAAGGAAGGCCTAAGTGTTGAAACTTATCAACACTTGCGCGCAGACTTATTTCCTTCAATAGAACTTGCACGTCCCTTTTCTGGAAGAACCTCAAGAGGATTCTAAAGTGATTAATAAAGAGTCGATCAAGTATTCTAATGCTGGTTGAAAATCGTGCAAATACCCCACATGTCGCGCAGGTATACCTGCGCGACCAATACTTGCGCGCCCACGGAAGACTTGCGCGCCTTTCAAGACTTGCGCTCCCACGGAAGACTTGCGCGCCTTTCAAGACTTGCGCACCCCTACCTTTTTGGGTGCCCATCTTGCCCATTTTATCGCTCTTAAGCCATTTCACCTTTCCTATTCAAGATTCTGTCTTCAAGATACTCTTCAAAGCCATTTATGGCATGATTTCTTGATTTGACTTCCTTATCTGAAAGGAATTCGGTGGAATATCTCTCAAAACCTAGTGATTTAAATATCCTTATGTCACTAAATATGGAGAGTTCATTCATTCAACCTCATCCTTTAAGATGAGATAATCCTTAACTTGGGTCTCCTTTTTTTGGAATAATCCCCAGTTATAAGTCCTTTAATCTGGGCATCTTCCTCAGGAGTAAGCCCCAAATTCTTAAAATTCCCAAATTTGGGCATCCTCCTCAGGAGTAAGCCCCAAACCTTAATTCCTTAACTTGGGCATCCTCCTCAGGAGTAAGCCGCAATCATAATCCTTTAATATGGGCATCCTTCTTAGGAGTAAGCCCCAATCTCAAATATGGGCATCCTTCTTAGGAGTAAGCCCCAAGTCCTCTAATTTTGGGCATCCTTCTTAGGAGTAAGCCCCAATCTCAATTATGGGCATCCTTCTCAGGAGTAATCCCCAAACCATAATCCCTAACCTGGGTCTCCTTTTCAGGAATAAGACTCAGTCATAATCTTGGGCTTCCTTTTCAGGAGTAAGCCCCAAGTCCCCTAACCTGGGCCTCCTTTTTAGGAGTAAGTCCCAGTCATAATATTGGATTTCCTTTTTAGGAGTAAACCCCAAGCCCCTTAAATTTATCTTAGCCAGTCCTAAATTACGTTTGATATGGGGTTCCTTCTCAGGAGTAAAACCCAATTATCAATCCTCTCCTAATTTGGGTTTCCTTTTCAGGAATAAGTCCCAAGATTAGAGTATTCAAATCTCCATAAAGCACATATAGCTTTATAGACCCTGTTCCTGGATTTTCTCCCTAAAAGTAAATCCTAAACCTTCATCTATTTGGGAAGTCATACATACATAAGCCCCAAACAATTTCTTATGATTGCATCTTTCCTGGCACAATTGTCTAATTTTTACCAATACCTCTTGTTTCTCACACCGAGCATGACTCACGTGAGCTTAGAGTGTAAAAGTAATTATGAAATTCTTCTTTGAGCCATCAATCATAAACATCATACTCCATTACTCGAACTACATGGGTTCTTATTCCTTTTCCAAAACAAAGGATACGTAGGTAGCCCATTTATGGGTTCGATCCCAACTTTGAAATAATCCCTGTCCTTCTGAATGACGATAAACTTCAAGTGCCCCACCGAGTGGCTTTAAAACCAGTCTGGTCATCATAATGACCAAGAGACTTTTATATAAATGTTTTGAAGGATACCATTGACCAAGAATCTCTAAACAGATATAGATGATTCTCTATTGATGAAGAACCTCGAATACATATAAAATATTCTCTAAATTTCTTTCATATTTAATCATTGATTGTTAAAACTAAAGGAAAGCTCATTTTATACTTGGTAATGTAATAAGGATTCACGAACATAACTTAAATCTATAAAGAGAGTCCCGGAGTAGACAATAATTCCCCTCAAAAAAGGTGTGATGAGTCCGAACTCCCATCCTCTCGACCAATGAAAATTCCTAAGCCTCATTAGTCCACAAACTAATGAGCACCTACCTTTGGAAAGTAGGTCCAAACGGATGTGGAATCATTGGATGTTTCCGGTTCTACGAACAAACCCGCTAGAAACCGATCGGAACATTTGAATCTCCCGTCCAGGAGGTCATCCCCGAAATCCGTGTGAAACAAAAAATGGTGAACCCGATGTGAATCCTTAACCAAGTTAAAGTGATGTTCTTCTTATTTGTTAGGCCCCTTGGGCCAACAAATCAATCATTGACATGTTCTCATCCAAAAGATGCAGTGGCCAGATTCATCTTGATTATGTCTGTTATATGGAACAGACACTCTTTTCTCAAGATCTTCTGCAAAATGGCTTTTTTCAAATTCACCCCTGTGAATACTGCTGCTGTGAACACCTCTACTGTGAGGTCTGCTGCTGTGAAAACCAATGCTTCTAATCTTTCTGGAACGTCGTCTGCTTTGAGGATGACATCACCAACTCAGCGTCTTCAACGCTGGGTTTCTAATGTACTGGTTAAGGAGTACCGTCGCAACGGTACTATCCCAACTCTGGAGGCCGCTCGTCAAGCCCTCCAAGTTAACAACTCTACCTGGTCGTCCGGACAACGGCGGCCAGCGATCAAGAAGCAGGCGGTACTGACTACCGTCTCCAACCGTTTTGGGTCGTTATCCCCGGAACGCAATTTCCATTCACTCCCTTACTCTGAGGAAGTGAATGAGCAGGTCTCGCAGGGCCTTAATTCAAAAAGACAGGAGTCCTTCTTGAGGGATCTCATCAACAATCGCCGCCAGACTCGTGCGGTAGTGCGCCCTCAACATGATGAGGGTACCGACTCCAGGAATTCAGCTTAGGTTCCTCAAACCCGAGCAGGCAAGATGAACCACCAGAGACGGAATCCGGTTAACAATGGGCAGGTTGTCATCCTTGCCATCTCCGGAGAAGTCCACCAACATAACTTGGTGGAAAATAACGAGTAGGCACAATCACCAGTCCGTTTTAATTCCGCTGTCTAGCAGACTTGTCTGGCAGCATCACGCCAATCCCGCCAGGCAATTCCGGCGGAGTACCATAGGCAGGAACATGCACCTGCTTATACATCACCAGTTAGTCAGCAGGCTCGTCTGACTACATATGATGGATCTCTTCAACCACATTTGGCGAAGTGTAATCAGCAGGCACATACACCTGCTAATACTAATGAAGCCTACCAACAGTCTCGCTTGGTAGCGCACGGAGAAGTCAGTCGGAAAGCCCCGACGACAAACAGGAGGCAGACTCAACTCTCTGCCTCCACACTTGAGTACTGTAAGGATTCACTGACAGGAAAAGGAGGACAGGAGCAGGCACATACACCTACTCCAAGCCCGGAATGGACGTATATCCCCGTTCCGGCGGCTGAAGTCACCAAACATATTTTGTCAATGGTAAAAGAGCAGAAGAAAATTCCTGCTCATATTCTGGATGCTTGCCAGGATATCATAACAACTTCAGCATCATCTCAGGGACAAACACATAAATCTATCCCTAGCAGTGGAGTGACACATCAACGATTCACTCCGGAACAGACACACACATCTGTTCCAGTCCAAGAGGGTTATGGGGCATACTCCCCCATATCATACGGACAACCAAGTCAGGCACATACACCTGATTTGAGTGGAGATCGTCAGCCTAACCTGACCATATTTCCTGATCAGGCACATAAACCTGCTCAGAGTAACCAATTTCGTCAACAAGTGGTTTCTAAAGTGAGTAAGAAGGCATCTAAGAAAAAGATCATCCCAGCACAGTCAGGAGATCAAAGGCTAATCTGCAACAAGGCCTTGCTCAATGCTGGAGTTCTTGAAGCCCTCAGACATTTATCTGTCAGAATTCAAGATTCTACTCCCTCAGTTCCCAATAACGGGAACATTAATTTTGAAGGTCTTCAACAGAAACTTCCTCATGAAGGCTTGCTTCATGAAAGTTCGGTCAATCTTGAAGTTTCTTCTTCAAATAAAAGCCACAGGAACCCTCTGTGTGTTCAGAAGACCAAGGAGCAAGAGATTTCATCTTTTGCTGTAACCCATTATGGTGGTCCTCCCCATGATGATGAACTTCGCTGCGAAAGTCCTCTCCGCAGTAGTGATTCACATTGCCTGGAAAATACTCCAGTGGATAATGTAGTGCCGAGAAAGCCCTCTTATCTTGAGGCACTTGCAAATGCGAAAGCAGTCATGTCTGATGCTTTATTGCTAACAAGTGAAATACTTTCTCAATCAGAAGATAGCCCAGGGTGTAGGTCATTCTCCGAACCACCCCTAAGTCAGGCATCTTCTAGTTTGATTAATGATCTATCTACCAATCTTGTTGAATCCGATGAAGCAACAAGGAAACACCAACTCTGGTCAAAATAGGTAGAAGAATCTTTATTTAATGATAAAGAGGAAATGCTGAACATGAGGAAAAAACTGGCAAAAGGTGAAGTACCAGTCATGTTTTGGCCTTTGGCTGACTCCCGGTACGACATTCCAAAGATGTTGACGGATGATGGAATCCATGATATTCGTCTCAACATATGGAAGACTCTTTGTCAATTGAAGAAGAAAGTATTATCTTACGGTGATTATGAAAATCATATTAAGATAATAGAAGGGTTACAACGCCAGATTGATTTGGCATCTCTATCAGTCTCTCGGTATCCGAAGGCTGAAAAGAAACAGAGAACCCTTCAACGTTAATGCCTTGGCGCACTAAGAAAATTATGTCAGTTAATTGCCAATGCTCCATCTAATGTTCATATCAGAGGATGGGGTGTCCACGGAGCACTACATTTCACAGTGCTTTCCAGTCAGCAAAGCCCGCCGAAAATGGTCTCATGCAATGTTATTGCCCATGGCCGGCCACAGTCAATGGGCTTTGTTCATAATCAAAAGCTTTCTCAAGAACAGGCTTCAACTAGTTCCTCTCAAAATCAAGTATATAGAGAACATGTTGTTGAATTGCTCCTACATCAAGCAGGCGAGAATATTGCACAAGCCTCTCGTCTGGAGCAAACACGTCCTCAAATGACAGAAGTTTCGGAAATCATCCAATGGTCTGTTGAACCAGGTGATAAAAGTGGATACAGGTTAATGCATCCAGCTAATTTCCGAACTAAGATTCGCAAGATCAAGAGAGATTTTAAGAAGATCTCAGACATAGCATGTCAAGAGACACCCCAGCTTGTCAGACTGGGGACTTCTCTAACCCAACCCTCAGAGTCAACAAATGGGATTCGAGGAGTTGAGTGGAAGCATCAGGAACATCCCCAGTCCACCGAACTGGGGACTTTTTCAAATCCTCAATCCCCCCCTCAGAGAAAGTCAGTATTCTCTCGATTAGGGAATAAGCCTCAAGAGGAACGAAGAGCCAAGCTATCAGGAGATTCTCTCCAAGTGACGGTTCTCCAAGAAGTTCCTGAGGGATCAAGTCAACGGAATTCCATGTCTCATCATGGACATGGAAGAATACAATATCACAGAAATGCTTATAGAAAGGATTCCATGCAATATGCATCCATTAATGTCATCAATGCCATTGCTGCTGATTCACCAGATGAGGCTCAATCAGAGGGATCAGACGAAGAGGTTCCTGCTCAAGAAGTTGCACACACAGACCTAAATTAAGAAGGTGTTCGCACACGTAATCAAAGGCTTACCCAAAATCTGGGTATTCTTTCAAGTAACCCAGTTCCCCCTCTCCGAAAAGGATCCAATAAGGGGAAAGTAAAGAATCAGGTTACTTCTCACCCTTCCTCTGAAGGAGGTCAATCGCACTCATTAGAGCAAAGGTTTTCACAACAGGAGGAAGAAATGAAATAATTAAGAAAGTTGAATGCAGAACTACTTCAGAGTAGTCTTCTTTTTAAGAATGCTGAAGTCCGACAGCCGAATGAATTTGTTGTAACTACTGATATGGATCAGGAATATCCTCCTTTATCAGTACACCCCCAGAGGTCTAATCCTATGGGTCAATCGCAACAACGGTTGGCAGCACTACAATCAGTTGCAGCACCAACCACCACGTCTGTCCAAGCTCCATTCATTGCACCTACCCAAAACCAAGTTCAACCTGATGTTTATCAAAAGTTAATAACTACTATTGAGTCATTAACAGCTTGGTTAGAAACTATGGAAGGGAAACTGGCGCAAGTTCAACCTAAAAAGAAAGTTTACCCTGAATGGGTAGATTCAATTTCTCCTCCATCCAGTTTTGGAAACCCTGTTTTCCTTACTTTCAATGGATTAGGCGACCCTGAACAACATTTGACACATTACGTGTCTTGTTGTGTTCCGATTATGGGAACTCCAGAGCAGCAAGAAGCAGTGAAACTCAGACGCTTCGTGTGAACCTTGCAAGGACCAGATTTTGTCTGGTATACAAGCTTGCAATCCCGGTCAGTCATCGGATGGGAGGATCTTCGTCAAAAATTCCTTCTTCAGTTTAACTCAACTTTGACAAAAACGACAGTTTTCGATCTTACAAACTGCAAGCAAAGGGAGAATGAAAGAGTCTCTGATTTCATTGCTCGTTGGAAGGGACTAACGTATTCCCTGAGTTTAGCACTCCCTCAGGAGGAATTGTTGCCAATCTGTGTGGCAAATTTGCGCGACGAATTACGCACGCCATTGATCCCTGTGAAATACACAGGAGGGTTTCAAGACCTTACTTCAATCGCTCAACAGATTGAAGATTCCCTTATACAGGCTAAGGTTAAATCTCATATAATTCCATCAGCTCCAGGAAGGATAATGGGTAAAGAGTAAACTGCTACAGTTATGCTTAAACAAGCACCTGTACCTATTTCTACTTCAAAACCTTCATCTTCTCGAAGGGCTCCACCTCCTGAACGCCAACAACAAAGGCTGTTTCATCCAAATGATCAAAGAGATCAACGAAGAAAACAATTTGAGGATTTGAAGAGTAAAACATACTCTTTCTGAAGTGAGCAAGTTCCTGGTTACTTCATTTCAGCTCTGGAAAATAATTTGGATCAATTACCAGTGCCCAAGAGGCCAAACAAGGAAGGAGATGAAGACCGTCCCAATTATTGTCCCTTTCATCAAATGTTGGGGCATCCCATCCATGAGTGTTTTGTCTTTAAAGACCTCCTGCAAAAGATGGTCGAATTGGGACAAGTCAAATTGAAGGGTTCTTCAGCTCATGTAGCGTGTATTACCGCTACAGATCCAGAGGAAGGAGGCGAGTGGCAGGAAGTCAAAAGCAAAACTGCGAAAAAATATGACGATTGGATGGTCAGAAAGACAATCAATCGGACCTATTCCATTTTGCGAACACAATTGAAGAATCCAATTATGTCTCCTACAAAAGCTGCAGTAAAGCCTCCATCAAAAGACAAATCCTCAAAAGGGTAGCGCAATTCAAAGAAGAAATAGGAATCAGGAGAAGATGAGTATGTATAAAAGCCTAAATTGTCTTTGACTCTAGCAGATTTCATGCCATCTACTTCAAAGCCACGGGCACCATCCCACCAAATGGCACAGCCTAAACAGGCTAACCAGGAAGAGTCTTTATCAGACGAAGAGTTAATCTTTGGTTCTGTTAATATGATTCAATTAAAAGATCCATATTCCAGTCTTGATGAGCCTGAATTCCCTGTATCAAATAAGGGAATCCAAGGAAGTTCTAGAGGTTTAGGATACAGGGGAAGACATGGATCTTTCCAAAGCCACTACTCTAATTCTACCCCTACTACCACTATATATGCAGTAGAAACTCGTGGTAGAGACCTTCAGCGAGCTCAAAAATAACAAGAGAGTTCTTCTGCCAATGGTCAACTCAGTTTTGGCACAGTTATTTTGGAAGACCGATTAAAGGTTCCATCTTCTTTATCTCAGCAAGTAAATGGATCTAATCAGTCTAATCTTCCAAAACCAAGAATGTTGCCAACTTCAATACAAGATGCATCAGCTTCCAAAGAATCTGATTCCAAGGTACCTGCTAAACCGCATATTCATATTGGGAAAAACAGACCTCTAGATCAAAAGTATGATATATTGAAACACTTGTCCCAAGTACCAGCCAAGTTATCAATTTTGGATGCTTTGAATCTGTCAAAAGATCTTCGGGAAGCACTCATCGAAGCTTTGTCAAGTCCTCAGGAGTTTGAAGCTGAAATTGCTGCAGCTGAAATCTATCACATAGAGAATAATCCTGCAGAATTCCATGCAGTGATATATTTTACTGATAAAGATGAAGATGATGTTGTGCATGGGCACATAAAACCTTTGTACTTTTCTGGAAAAGTCAATGGTGTAGATGTTCGAAGAGCTTTCATTGACAATGGTTCAGAAGTCAACCTCATGCCCATTCGTACACTTCATCGATTGGGCCTCACAGAATCTGATTTATCTCATTCTACCATGATGTTACAAGGATATGATAAAAATGAACAAGAACCACTGGGAGAAGTTACACTCAGAACTCAGTTTGGAGATCTTGTATCCAATTCGGATTTCATGATTGTTGATCAAGACCCAGCTTTCAATATCTTTCTTGGAAGACCCTGGATACATCAGCATGCAGCTATTCCTTCATCATACCATCAATGTCTCAAATACTGTTTCGATGGTCAAGTTGGAACATTTTATGGTGATAAGGCCCCGTTCAAGACATGTGAGTCTCAATACATTGAGGCGAAATTTTATCACATGAAGGGAATAGAAAAATCTACAATGAAGGAAATTACCAAAGTTAATGCTCCATATGGTTTGGAGAAAATTCCAATAAATCCATTTTCACATGTGAGTACAGATTATGTGTTACCTATCAGTAAATTTGACAAAATAGGCCCAAATCAAAATACTCTTATGGAAAGATCCATAATGTCAATTACGGCGATCGATCCAGACAACATGGGAGAAATTGGTAACCTACCAAGCAGTGATGAAAGCATAAGTGGTGACGTTTTCATTTCATCTGCTGAAGTCCAACAAGTCTATACTTCGCTAATCAGTCCAGAAGAAGTTATAGCAACACCAGAGGTGAATAATGATGTCGATTCTCAATCCATCATCTCCTCTTTATTTCCCAAAGAATACCCTTTATCATCAATAGGGTCGGAAATGGAAGCTTCTTCTTCAAAATGTGAAAATTTTGACATCTCTTATGATCATGAGAATTTCGTTTTTTCATCTACTTTGCAAGTAGAAACGGAAGAAATAACACATGATGAAGAGGAAGAGGAAGATCTTAGAGATGCTCCTCCAGCATTTGAAGAGGGTATCTCTACTACTGTGGATGAACTCAGAGAAGTAAATCTGGGTACAGAGAAAGATCCACGCCCCACTTTAATTAGTGTGGCCATGACCCTTGAAGAGCAAGAGATGTATATTTCTTTTCTAAAGAAAAATAAAGATATTTTTTCTTGGAATTATACAGAAATGCCTGGGCTTGATCCTGATGTTGCTACTCATCATTTGGGTTTACCAAAAGAACATCGAGGTTTTAAGCAAGCCGCGAGAAGAACACACCCAACCTATGCTTCCAAAATTGAAGCTGAAGTGGATAAGCTGATCAAAGCCAACTTCGTCAGAGAAGTTCAATATCCCAAGTGGTTGGCTAATATTGTCCCTATAAAGAAGAAGAACGGACAAATTAGGGTTTGCATCGATTTCAGAGATCTTAATTGGTATTGTCCTAAAGATGATTTCCCAGTTCCGATTACAGAACTCTTAATTGATGCGACGGCTGGCTATGAAGTAATTTCATTCATGGATGGATATTCCGGATATAATCAGATCCAAATGGCCCCAGAATATGAGGAATATACAGCCTTCAGAGCTCCTCAAGGTGTGTTTTGTTACCGGGTGATGCCCTTTGGTTTAAAGAATGCAGGTGAAACATATCAACGCGCCATGCATCGTATCTTCAAACCTCTTTTATGGAAGTTTGTTGAATGCTATGTAGATGACTTGGTGGTTAAATCCAATCAACATTCTAATCACTTGGCTAATTTGGAAGTCATATTCCACAAGCTTCGATAACATAATTTGAAGATGAACCCCTTAAAATGTGCTTTTGGGGTAACCTCAGGAAAATTCCTCGGCTTTGTTGTACGCCATCATGGTATTGAAGTCGATCCTGAGAAGACCAAATCAATCCTTGGTATGTCACCTCCTCAGAATTTGAATGAATTAAGAGGACTTTAAGGACACTTATCATATATTCGGCATTTCATCGCCAATTTGGCAGGCAAAAGTTTACCCTTTACCAAATTATTGAAGAAAGGAGTCACTTACCAGTGGACTGAAGAATGTCAAGAAGCATTTGATGTTCTCAAGAAATACCTCTTGAGTCTACCAGTACTCATGCCACCTGTTGAGGGTAGACCACTTATCCTCTATGTGATAGCTTTAGAGCGATCATTGTGTTCCTTTCTCGCTCAAAAGAATGATGCTGGGAATGAAAATAGTCTCTACTATCTCAGTAGAACTATGCTTGTAGCAGAAACCCGGTATTCAAGTTTTGAAAAGTGCTGCCTAGCATTAAACTTTGCAGTTCAGAAACTGAGACACTACCTGCAACATCACGAGGTCCAATTGGTATCTCGTAATAATCCGATCAAATTCATCCTTAGTGGTCCAATGCTTACAGGACGTCTGGAAAGGTGGGCGGTTATTCTACAACAGTTCGACATTCAGTATGTGTCTCAAAAGGAAATTAAGGGCCAAGCTCTGGCTGATTTCCTGGCTGAACATCCTTCAGTGGAAGACATGTATTCAGATATCGAACTCCCTGATGAGGAAGTTTTCTCTATTCAAGAGAGTCCTCAAACATGGGAAATGTATTTTGATGGTGCCTCTAGAAGTCCAACGGGGAAGAAAATGGAAAATCCTAAATTCAACAAAGTTGGTTTAGGAATTGTGCTCATTTCTCCAGAAAAGGCAGTGTTACCTTATTCCTTTTTGTTGTGGGAAGGTGGTACCAATAATGAAGCTGAATACCAAGCTCTCATTACAGGCTTGGAGTTAGCGCTTCAAGCACAAGTGAATCACTTAAAGGTGAAAGGTGATTCAGACCTGGTAATCAAAAAAGTCAATGGGGATTATGCCATCAGAAAAGAAGAATTAATCCCTTTGTATGATTATGTCAGAGAGTTAATGTCGGAATTCCCTTCAGAACCAACATTTTCTTATGTCCCAAGATCACAAAATGCTCAAGCTGATGCACTGGCTAATATAGCCACAGCTTTAGCAGATCCAAATCGGGACGAGACAGTCATCTGTATTTCCCACCGTCGTGCAATTTCACCTTATGTTCAAGTTAGAACAGAGGAAATTAATGAAATTAGTCCCATTCCTGAACCGTATGGTCATACTACAGGATGGATGTCACCTATCAGGGAATACCTTCAAAATGGAACACTTCCACCTGATAGAGCCGAGAAAGAACAAATCCGGCGACGTGTGGTCAATTTTACTCTTTATGATAGCCCAAACCACCTCAAGAAAATTCTCTACAAATGTGGTTTTGATGGAGTTCTCTTCATATGTATTGATGGTGAAGAGACAATGGCTATCATAAAAGAAGTGCATGCAGGAGTCTGTGGTGCCCACCAGTCTGGACATAGACTGTCTGATCAAATTCGAAGGCTTGGATACTTTTGGCCTTCAATGATACAAGATTGTGTTAATTTCACAAAGAAGTGTCATTCATGCCAAGTATATTCCAACTTCATTCATAAACCTCCAGAGTTGCTTCATACAACTAAATACTCATGGACATTTTCCACATGGGGAATAGATGTGGTGGGACCTTACCCTTCAGCTACGGCCAAGAAGTTTAAGTACATTCTTACTGCTACTGATTTGTTTTCCAAATGGGCAGAGGCAGTACCTCTCAAAGAAGTCAGTTCTAAATTCATTGTTAGCTTCATCAAGTCTAACATCATTACTAGATTTGGTGTCCCTCATACCATATTGACGGAAAACGGCACCAACTTCTGTTCTTCTGAGGTAAAGAAATTGTATCAAGAATACAACATTAAGTCCAACCATTCATCTCGATATCATGCGGCGGCTAATGGCCAGATAGAAGCCTTCAACAAGACTCTTTCAAATATACTAAAAAAGATGGTGGATAAAGATAAGAGGTCATGGCCTGATAAACTCTTTCATGCTTCATGGGCTTATCGGACTACCACTCGCAATGCAACGCGGTCAACTCCATATTCATTTGTATATGGAACAGAAGCAGTCTTTCCAATTGAAGTTCAATTGCCCTCACTCAGAATAGCCATTTGTGATCAGTTATCTACAGATGAGCAATCCCAAAAGCGGTTGAATGAATTGGAACAGTTAGATGAGAAAAGATTGTGCACTTTGCACCACTTGGAAATCTATTAGAATCGAATAGCACGAGCTTTTAACAAAAAAGTTCGTCTTCGTTCATTCATTCAGGTAGAATTGGTATTGGTTCTCAGAGCACCAATGATACCAGGAAAGAAGCCTCCCAAACTTGAACCAAAATGGGAAGGACCTTATTCAATACATAAGGTCTACTCCAATGGAACGTATTCTCTAATTTCAATGGATGGAGAACACATCACGACTCCAACTAATGCCAGATTTCTGAAGAAGTATTTTGTATAAACACAAAATATTGTTCCCAGAGCCAAAACAGTCACATTGGTTCATATTATGTCCTACATGACACTAAACTATATTATGTCCTATCTACATGACGTTAAACTGTATAGAAGTTCCTTATTTGTCCGAGATGACATTAAACTATATTTTGTTGAGATGACATTAAACTATATTGTGTCCTAGAAAAATGACATTAAACTGTGTGGCACTTTCATCGTCCAGCATGACGATAAACTGTAAAAAGTAACCAGAACTGATATCCTCATATTGGTTCACCTTAGTCCTAGCTACATGACTTTAAACTGTACAACAATGTTCTATCGTCCAACATGACGTTAAACTGTAACAGTTACTTGAATTGTCCTACATGACATTAAACTATTAAAAAGTTTCCAATTCGTCCAAAATGACGTTAAATTATGCAGTCCGTGTATACGACCTTAAACTATTCACATGTTCGTTAGTCCAGTATGACTTTAAAATGCATCATCATCCACGGTCCATGCATATGACCTTTAAATATTTTCCCTTTTTTCGTCCAACATGACATTAAACTGTAGAAAAAAAGATGTCCCTGCAACATGACACTAAACTGTGCAGCACCAGTTCGTCCTTGCTATATGACGTTAAAATATACAACAATGGTCCAGTATGACTTTAAACTGCAACTTCGTCCCACACAACATTAAAATGTGAAAAAGTTCCCTAAACCGTCTAGCATGACCTTAAACTACATCATCCCTAGTCCATGTATATGACCATAAACTATTTGCAAATCCCTTATGTCCAGCAAGACGTTAAACTGTGATGTCCTAACTACATGACGCTAAACTGTATAAAAGTCCCTCACGTCCGGAAAGATGTTAAACTATATAATCATCAAAGGTCCAGCATGACATTAAACTGAACCATCCACGGTCCATGCATATGACCTTAAACTATTCGCACTTTCGTCCAACATGACATAAATGGTGTGTTATTTTGTCCCTACTACTTGACACTAAACTGTGCAGCACCAATAGTCCTAACTGCAAGACTTTAAACTGCATTGTCCCTTTATATGTCCTACATGACATTAAACTGTGCATCGTTAAGGTTATTGTTACCTCTTGTTTCTCACACCGAGTATGACTCACATGAGCTTAGAGCGAACATCAACCATAACACTCCCTTTGGGCCACTAACCATGTGTAAGTCCCAACAACATTTTAATTAGATCTTTGTCCCTAAGAACAACTTGATCATTAATTCATTCTTTAATTGAACTACACGGACTTTGATCCTTTCCCTCCAGGCTGGGTATGTAGGCAGCCTTCCAGGGTTCAAGCCCAAAAATAATCTCTTCACATCGGTTCACCACCATCTCATATGATGTTGATTTGTGAAACCGCCTCTAGAATCAATATTTTTTTTACATTGATTCACTTTCTTCCTTGATATACGACGTTAAACTATAAAACACTTTTTTCCGGTACGACAATAAACTAAAATATTCTTTGATTTCATCACTTGAGAGAGAATTATTATTGACATTGATTTTTTTCAATCATGTTTCATTTCAAAAAGACTACGTGCATACATGGTAATGCCTAATTTTTTTTTATCTCAGGTTAAACCATCATTGCACTAAAGTCCCCTTTCACCCTTCACATGTACGAACCAAATTTGTACAAAGTGCATTTCAAGAACTACGTGGGCTTGATTCCCATCCTTATGGGATACGCAGGAACGTTCGAGTATCCCTCGAATCCAGCCCCATGTCTTTTGGGCCTAGCCCCAAATTTCACTTTCAGTCCCTTAGCTGAAAAGTCCTCATGAAAACACACACTGTGTATTCATTATTATGGTCTGAATTATATGACCCTAAACTAAGATTTCTCATACTTTCGTCCTGCATGACGTTAAACTGCATTTCAAGAACTACGTATGGCTTGATTCTCATTCTTATGAGATACGTAGTGAAGTTCAAAATTTCAATTCAGGACCCAGCCACAACATGATTATGGTTATGATTGACCTATGCATCTCTATATACATTAGAAAATACCCATCTTTATGTGTTATAATCCTAACCTTAAATATTTTCAGATCTTCATAACCCTTTTCATGACTTCTAGTCACAAAAATGTCAAACTTCTGAGAATTCTTTTACCTAACTATGGAGCACGTGCCCATAGGTGGCCTTGCATAAACAGTCCACATAACAGACTTTTTAGCCAAAATATACTATTTTATTTGACCATGCAGCCAATGCCATTAGGTGGCCCTGCATATTTCAACCCCCTAACGGGTTTGTTAAATAATGGTAACTTCATTCTTGGGAAGAATGCCTCTTTTGTCGTTATTTGTCATAAACGACAGTATGTAGGGATCCGCAAAAAATAGCCATCCTTAACATATTTGTCCCATATCCTTTTCCATGATCTGAAAGTATTCAAGTCTACAGTTTATTCTTCTTCCCTACATTTGGGTCAGACCTTCGTAGGAGTGATATTCATCCAGTTCTTTGATATTCTTGTTCCGAAATATCTTCTCCATATTCAAGTACCTCTTTCCATACAACAAACTCTATACTTTAGAAAATTTGAATCTCCATAAACATTCACTGGCTTTTAGCACTAGGAAAGTAAATTTTTGAGAGTTCTTTTCACCTGACTATGCAGCACGTGCCCATAGGTGGCCTTGCATAAACAGTCCACATAACAGACTTTTCAGCCAAAAGATACTATTTATTTGACCATGCAGCCAATGCCCATAGGTGACCCTGCATATTTCAACCCCCTAATGGGTTTTGTTAAATAATAGTAACTTCATTCTTAGAAACTACTTCTTCTAATGCCTTTTAGCTCTTTTTCATATCATTCCTCAGATTCAAATATTCTTAAGCCATAGTTTACATATTTTCCCTCATACTCGATTATGGTAATATGTTTTCAGATAAATTGTCAAGGAATTGAATCCATTTTAATCCATTTTGGTCACAGCTATTTCGACCTTAAACATTAGCCCCTTTATGTCCGGCATGCATGACTTTAAACTGCCCACAAAAGACAAAGGAACTCTGAATAAAAGTCAAGTTCCAGCTCACAAAATATACATTTTCGTATGATTTAGGTAATATTGAGCAATTATATGATTCAAAGATTGATTTCCTCAGAGTCAAATCCTCTTTTCTCTCCGGATCCAACTCTGAGGGGGGACTTTTGTTGACGCTCCTTTCGTCACAGAATCTAAAGATCGGAAAAGGGGAATATATGAGCTCAAAGTGATTCATCCTTTGAAGAAAACATAAAAAATCGACAAAGGCAGGAAGAAAGGATCAACAAAAAATGCACCGTGCAAGTTATCTCACTATCGCGCAAGTACACTTGCGCGGCGCCCTTGGTCGCGCAAGTCACTTGCGCGACCTAAGTGGTAACCGCCCGGTAACCGCCCGAGGTCTTCTCCTGCCTATAAATAGACCCTGTGGGCCCCCCATACGAGAGGATCTTTTTCCAGAAACTCGAATTGAAGCTCCCGATTCCCAAGTCTCTTCTCAAAGCTTCCGGAACACATCTAAGGTAATTTCTTACCTAGAACGGAAGATCTAAAGAGAAGAAGGAAGGCCTAAGTGTTGAAACTTATCAACACTTGCGCGCCGACTTATTTCCTTCAATAGAACTTACGCGTCCCTTTTCTGGAAGAACCTCAAGAGGATTCTAAATTGATTAATAAAGAGTCGCTCAAGTATTCTAATGCTGGTTGAAAATCGCGCAAATAACCCACATGTCGCGCAGGTATACCTGCGCGACCAATACTTGCGCACCCACGGAAGACTTGCGCGCCTTTCAAGACTTGCGCGCCCACGGAAGACTTGCGTTCCTTTCAAGACTTGCACGCCCCTACCTTTTTAGGTGCCCATCTTGCCCATTTTACCGCTCTTAAGCCATTTCACCTTTCCTATTCAAGATTCAGTCTTCAAGATACTCTTCAATGCCATTTATGGCATGATTTCTTGATTTGACTTCCTTATCTGAAAGGAATTCGATGGAATATCTCTCAAAACCTAGTGATTTAAATATCCTTATGTCACTAAATATGGAGAGTTCATTCATTCAACCTCATCCTTTAAGATGAGAGAATCCTTAACTTGGGTCTCCTTTTTTAGGAATAATCCCCAGTTATAAGTCCTTTAATCTGGGCATCTTCCTCAGGAGTAAGCCCCAAATTCTTAAAATTCCAAAATTTGGGCATCCTCCTCAGGAGTAAGCCCCAAACCTTAATTCCTTAACTTGGGCATCCTCCTCATGAGTAAGACCCAATCATAATCCTTTAATATGGGCATCCTTCTTAGGAGTAAGCCCTAATCTCAAATATGGGCATCCTTCTTAGGAGTAAGCCCCAAGTCCTCTAATTTTGGGCATCCTTCTTAGGAGTAAGCCCCAATCTCAATTATGGGAATCCTTCTCAGGAGTAATCCCCAAACCTTAATCCCTAACTTGGGTCTCCTTTTCAGGAATAAGACTCAGTCATAATCTTGGGCTTCCTTTTCAGGAGTAAGCCCCAAGTCCCCTAACCAGGGCCTCCTTTTTAGGAGTAAGTCCCAGTCATAATCTTGGGTTTCCTTTTCAGGAGTAAACCCCACGCCCCTTAAATTTCTCTTAACCAGTCCTAAATTACGTTTGATATGGGGTTCCTTCTCAGGAGTAAAACCCAATTATCAATTCTATCCTAATTTGGGTTTCCTTTTCAGGAATAAGTCCCAAGATTAGAGTATTCAAATCTCCATAAAGCACATATATCTTTATGGACCCTGTTCCTGGATTTTCTCCCTAAAAGTAAATCCTAAACCTTCATCTATTTGGGCAGTCATACATACATAAGCCCCAAACAATTTCTTATGATTGCATCTTTCATGGCACAATTGTCTAATTTTTACCAATACCTCTTGTTTCTCACACCGAGCATGACTCATGTGAGCTTAGAGTGTAAAAGTAATTATGACATTCTTCTTTGAGCCATCAATCATAAACATCATACTCCATTACTCGAACTACGTGGGTTCTGATTCCTTTTCCAAAACAAATGATACATAGGTATCCCATTTATGGGTTAGATCCCAACTTTGAAATAATACATGTCCTTCTGAATGACGATAAACTTCAAGTGCTCCACTGAGTGGCTTTAAAACCATTCTGGTCATCATAATGACCAAGAGACTTTTATATAAATGTTTTCAAGGATACCATTGACCAAGAATCTCTAAACAGATACAGATGATTCTCTATTGATGAAGAACCTCGAATACATATAAAAGATTCCCTAAATTTCTTGCATATTTAATCATTGATTGTTAAAACTAAAGGAAAGCTCATTTTATACTTGGTAATGTAATAAGGATTCACAAACATAACTTAAATCTATAAAGAGAGTCCTGGAGTAGACAATAATTCCCCTCAAAAAAGGTGTGATGAGTCCGACCTCCCATCCTCTCGACCAATGCAAATTCCTAAGCCTCATTAGTCCACAAACTAATGAGCACCTACCTTTGGAAAGTAGGTCCAAACGGATGTGGAATCATTGGATGTTTCAGGTTCTACGAACAAACCCACTAGAAACCGATCAGAACGTTTGAATCTCCCGTCTAAGAGGTCATCCCCGAAATCTGTGCGAAACAACAGAATTACCATAAATTTTTACTCACCCCTAATAAAAAAATGGTTCAGCTATTTTTCTATAACTTTATAAAAATATATCCATATTTGAAGTGATAACCCACTCATTAATAATTCTTAAAAATCACTTCATTTATTTCATCACACAACTAATAAACACTATGTAAGTTTTAATTTAATCCATATAAAAACATATCATTCTTTAACATTTCATTTTTGTTCCACCCTTTGGAATCTCTGATTACCATCCATGTAATTCTCACAAATGAGAGGCATTACCCCTTTAGAGAACATAAGGGAGTACAACTGTCATCCTCATCAGATTTATCTCTAGAATATTTATTATTCAATTTTTTTCTTGGGACTCATCCCTCGTCTCTTTTATGTTGCTTTTACTACTTTGAGAAGTATTCATTATGTGGATTTGTACTACTTATAGTATTTCAAGAAACATAGTTTCATGTCCACTAATGATGGAGGATGAGTTCCAAATAAAAAAAATACAATGATAATTGTGTGGAAGATGAGATGATGAGTATGATAGTTGTCTATAACTTTCACCTTTGGATGAATTCATAGTATAACACCTACTATAGTAGAGTAATTCTTTTCTTAAATTCAATTACCCATTTTCTTCAAATAATACTAAAATTCATTAAAATAATCAAATTTTGGGATTCCCTTATTAGAATTATCAAAACTTTCACCTTTGATAATGAATATCTTATGTGTATTTTTTTTATTTATTGTAAAAAATGAATATTTTATAAACCCAACAGGATGTATATGAATCTAAAATGGATTCATGCTAATTGTTTGACAAAAGTGTATGAAGATGGAGTTAAAGATTTTATCAATTTTGAAATAGATCATGTGTACGACCCTTCTCAAATCCTTTGTCTATGTTTACATTATTTTTATTAAAGAAAAAATAGTATGGAAGAGTTGGAAGAACATTTGATTTGTCATGGAATATATCAGATGTATAAATGTAGGACTAAACATGGGGAGAAACTAAATGTGCACACTGATTGAAATGATACTATATTTCTTAAATCATTTGATATGAATACCAGTGTAAATAATGATGGATATCACATGGAAGAAATGAAAATAAAAATTGAAGATGAACTTCATGATTTCCCAAATTAGTCTGAGAAGATAAATATCCATGTTAAGAGACCATTTTATAACAATTTTACTAAATACAAAACATTGTATATTTTAATAAAGTTGTTTAATTTTAATTCTGGTAGCAGATAGAGTGAATCCAACTTTACTGAACTATTTGGTCTTATGAATGTTATGATAATGGAAGAAAATGACCTACCATTCCAAACATATGATTCCAAATTAATTCTATGTTGAATGGGAATGATCTATAAAAAACACATGCTTGTCCAAATGATCACGTATTATTTCATAAGGACCATGAATCACTCAAAAAATTCCCTAAGTGTAGTACATATTGATACAAGAAAAATGAACCAAGTCATTTGAAATCTCTATGGTAATTTCCTATCATTCCATGATTTATAAGATTATATAGATGTCAGGAAACCGTGAGAAAATTGACATGGAATGAAGATACACATATTAAATATGGGAACTTACATCATCCATTAGATTCTTCTTAATGGACGAAAATTGATTATGAGTATCCTAAATTTAAAAATGAGTTGAGAAACATTCATATTTCATTATCTATAGATGGAATAAATCCTTTTGGTGTATAGAAGAGTACTCATAGTACATGTCCCATCATGTTGGTAAATTATAACATTCCTTCATGGTTATGCATAAAGTGAAAATATATTATGTTATCTCTACTTATATCTAGACCAAAGAAACCCGACAATGATATTGATTTCTATTTGGATCAATTGATCAAAGATATGAAATTCATATGGGATACTAGTGTTATAATGTATAATTCTTATAGAAGTGAAGAATTCACATTAAGGTTCATATTGTATGGGATGATAAATGAATTCCTCTATTATGAAAATTTACCAGGATATTGTATTAAAGGAATGTTGGGGTGCCCCATTTATGAAAAATGCATATAGTCAGTTCGGTTGAAACATTACTCGAAGACTATGTTTATAGGACATTGGAAATTTTTACCTAGATGAAATAAATACCAATACTGGATGACAAAATTTGATAGTAATATAAAACAATGTACAACACCTTCTCCAATAACGGGTGATCAACTATTTGATAAAGTAAAATATATTGACATGGATTTTGGTAAACCATTTTTAAAAAACCTTATGAAATCTGGTTAGAAGAAGAGATCAATTTTCTTTGAATTACAGTATTGGAATTGTTTGTATGTCAAACATTTTATTGATTTCAAGCATGTAGAAAAATAGGTATTTGATCATGTTATTGGTATGTTACTAAATGTTCTTTCCAAAAAGAAATATGGAATCAAGGTTAAGATGGACATGATTAACATGGGGATAAGGGAATAGTTGGCACTGGTGAAGTGTAAAGGGTGGAATTTTCTCCTCCAACAGCTTACACTCTATCTATATAGGAGAAATTGAAATTTTTTATTTTCCTTAATGGTGTAAAAGTTCCAAAGGTATATTCATAAAATATCAAGAATGTTTTTTTAATGACTAATTTGAAGTTACAAGGACTAAAATCACAAAATTTTCATGTTTTGATGTAAGATTTGATGTATGTTGCTTTGTGTTGCATTCTTCCTCAAAATTTATGTCGTACATTAACCAGGATCTAATTATTTTTCAAATCCATATTCCATAAATTTATATACCTGATAAACATTCCAATAATGAATAAAAATGTTGCAGTCATATTTTCTGAATTAGAGATGTTATTCCAATACTAATTATTTGATATAATGGTCCACCTGATGGTTCATTTGGTTAGAGAGGTTCAACTATGTGGTCCTATCCATTAAATATTGATGCACCCCATTGAATGGAATAAGAAAATTTTGTAAGGGTATGTCAAGAGTTGAAGTAGTTCAGAAGGTTGTACTGGAAAATGATATATTACTAAAGAAGATATTGAATTATACATAAATTATGTATCAGATATTGACAACATAAGTCTCCCAAAGTCTCATCATAGTAGATTACTTATGGGCAAAGGGAAATTTGGAATATATGTTTTTACAGTTACCTTTATAAACGAGTAACAACCACACCTTTACATATTACATAATAGTGAATATGGTGATCCATACATTGAATCACACAAAGAAATTCTTAGAGAGTTTAATACATCAAGGGATGAAGGATGGATATCAAATACACACAATCAATAGTTTATAGGATGGTTGTCAGATCAAATTTATAAGGGGTTATATGAAAATATGAATTCAATTTTCGGAGGACTTCAATGTCTAGTCAAGGTGCCGAATTCAAATCTTATATCTTACACCAATTTTGTAATAAATGGTTATACATTCTATATAAAATAACACGATAAATTACGTACAATGAAAAATAGTGGTGTTAAAATTGTGGGAGAAGTGATGCCCATATATTTTTTCAAGGATATAAATTCAATTTATGAAAATATGTCATATTTTGGCATTATCGAACAGATACATGAGTTAGATTATACAACATTTCAAGTGCCAATTTTCAATTACAAATGGGTTAAAAATATGAGTACAATAAAAGTTTATGAAATGGGCTTCATGAAGGTGAATTTCAGTGTGTAAGGGGAAAAGAAAATCCATTCATAATGGCATCAAAATCAATGCAATTATTTTACATCTTAGATCTAAAAAACAAGAATTTTTTGATTTTCAAGTTGTTGACTAAAACAAATGTTGGGTCAGAAGAAAATGAAATCAAAGATGAACCTTTCATTGGGAGATCACAATCAATTCATGTCGGTACCAATGTAGATGATGTCTAGTATGTTAGAGGAGACCACAAATAATGGATTTGGATTCTCGATAGAGGAACCAAATCCCTAAAACCTTTAAAAAATAAATAGAGTTCAATGAGAAGGTAAAAGTGTTTTTTAATATATTATGTTTTTCCTCATAAAATTATATGTTTTGTACTACATAAACACAATCTAAATTAAATATTTGACTAATCATTTAGACAATAACTTCTTTATATGATTATGTTACTTTCCTTCATATTAACAAACTATAATGAAGGAAGACTTTTGGGAAGATGTAAAGGTAATGTTACAATATACATTCTTTCTCTATTTTACTAAATAATTATATAATGAAAGTTTTATTTTATTTTCATTATTAATTGTTAATTTCATTTATTTTATAATATTTATATCAATATTTCATTACTTTCTCCACCAAAAATTATATATAATTCTTCTCCTGTAAAATATTTTCACCCCTACATTATTTCATTTATCACTTTCCTTCAAGTTACCTCCACTACCTTTATAGGAAGAGTAATGAAACTACCTCTCCTCAACCACAGAGGTAAAATTGATGTTTTTACTATAAAATAATTGTCTATATAATTAATATATTGTTTCATATTTATGTTTAATTTATTTATTTTAGTATTACTCACATAATAATTGTTTTCTTATTCAACTGGTTTCTTTTGTTCAAGTTGGGGTGGTCTGTCCATCTTTTATTCCTTTCTTCATCAAAACATCAAAATAATTCTTCTCCCTAAATTTTTTTTCACCCATATAGTGTTTTCATTTATCACTTTCCTTCAATATCCTTCTAATACTCAATCATAGATGTAATCATGATGTTTTCACAATAAAATCATTGTCTATAGAATTGAAACATCTCAGACCTGGATGCCTCTCAATGGTGCTCCGAGCCTAGTGGATCACATGGACTCAAGTGCATCTCCATGAATGAAAAAGTATGCCAACTAGGAGTGAGGGACTTGGTGTGTCAGTGGAGAGACTATTCCCTCATTAGTAGTGTGTAACACAATTTAAATACAACAATAGTTCAATAGCAGAAGAAGTAAACCATACAACAAAAACAAATAGTGAAATACTGATAATATAAACAATTTAGAAGTCACATTATATACAAAATGATGATACATATAACATATTCCTAATAAAACATCCAATACAGGTACACATCCATTATATACAATAATTTTTTTAAAGTTACATAAATATTCTAAAAGAATCCCAGTAGCATCGCAAGACTTATCTTTGTCCCATTATATCATGCTTCTAAGAAACATATCAAGTACCTGTATTAGGGAACTTTCATCTATTAAATCCTACAATTATATAATCAATTTTAATAAAAAAGGTGACCCAAACAGTACGTGATATATAATCACAGTAGGAAACCACCCAAGGTATGTTCCAATCAATCGGTGATTATATATAACAAGTGTACATGTAATATATCAATAAACAAGGAAGTAAACAAATGTAAAAATCTTTCTCATTTAGTAAATTTCATTTAACAGTTCAATAAAATTTAATTTATATATATCAATACCAGTCTCAAGAACGACATCCCCCATATAGTCAATAGCACAAACAGATGCCTAAATAAGCCATCTATAAAGATATGAGTCAAACCTGAATCTAAGATTGTGCTATGGTTTGGCAGACTGTTCATAGTCTTTTAAATCAATTTGGAACCTGATCCCATTCCTGAAATTCCAAAGCCAAAATTTATGTATTTCTCAAAATATGATATTACATTGTTCCCTTCCTTAACATTCCTCAAATTTAATTCAAGTATCACCAAGGAATGATATCCATCAACACCCTACAATCCTATCCTGGTTAACCTCTAAGCAACCTGATATAGCTCTAGGTGAGCTAATGTCCATGCCATATGAGTCTATTCTTGGAAGTCTTTTAAGTAATCCCTAAGTATCACTCATGGTATAAGTAGTCAATTACCTTTTTGTGTCCATCCATGGAATCCTTCATTTGGGTCCATGATTCACTCAAAATATAATTCAATCCTCAATGAGTCCTTCCATAGAATCCTTCATTTGGATCCATGATTCACCAATGGTATAATAAAGTTTTAGGCCATTGATTCTATCCATAAAATCCTTTAAATGGATCCATTATTCACCAAGGCATACAAGTCAATAGACCATTGAGTCCATCTATGGAATCCTTCAATTCGATCCATGATTCACCTATGGCTATTAAGAATTTCTCCATTTAAATTCCATTTAAAAATTTCATTTAACATGCCAAGGTCAAAACCAATGACATCCAAATACATCACTCCCCAAAAGGTGACTCAAGCATTGGCCATCCTCAAAAGTCTTGGAATTTTAATTACTAATGTGGAAATTTTTAATACAAGGTCCATTCGAATACCCACATGACCATTTTTTATAAAACAAGCCTAAAAAGACTATCAAGCTATCACATGGCTTCGTTATCATTTATCTCACATGGGAAAATCATCAATAAGATCAATTCATGCTTAAAAAAACAATTCATGTCATAACATTCATTTAACTCATGTGGGAAATGCAATACAAGGAAAACATCCTTATGAAATTATATGACTTGGGTTAAGGGGTAATTAATCCATCCATTACTGTTAACTCATTTTAATTTAAATTCATAACATTTCAATTTAGTTAATAAACCAATTCACACTTTTAAATCCCATGACATGGGGTAAAGGGAATGCCTAATAGGAAACCAAGGGTAAAATCCATCAAAGGTCCGTTTAATAAACAACAACCAAATGGGTGGTTTAGTCTAGGTGTACAATCGATAGAATTCCTGATTAATCATCTTTAACAGAATATGACACACCTATGAATTATTGTATTTAAATTCAATTTAGGAAATGCACATAAAATGGGCGTACGAAACGATGACATATATAAATGGTCATACTTTAAGAGAAATGCATGACACAACATACCTTAGGTTCGTGCTAGATAGCACATCCAATATTTGGTCCGAATTTGGGCCATATTAGGGGAAATATGAAGAACGGAAGAAGAAATATAAATTTGGGAATATGAGCCTAAAACAAAACAACATAGCTGATGGAAAAAAATTACATAATATTAAAAGGGAATTCAGGACTTACCATTATAGATATGATGAGATATACTTCCTTCAAATATGAGATCAGATGGAAGAGTCAGCTCAAATCCATGGATAGGAACCTTTGAGAGATTCTCAAACACTCCCTTACTATACATATGAAGGAAAATCAATTTAGGTTTATATTGGATTTTTAATTTAATTAAAAATTATAAAAAAATTATAAAACTGTCTGGGTCACATTTTTTTGGTGCACGGTTTGGAAAACTGTGTGCTAATCATACACGGCTTCCTGGAGGATAAGGGCCACCCCACAGTTTACAAACCATGTGTAAAATGTGCCAAGAGACTCTTTCCAAATATAATGAAATTACAGACTTGGATTCATGACCATGCGGCCCAAACCACATGGTTTTCACTAACCATGGAACCTTATCTTTTCACCCAAAACATGGGTTATGGGCTTTAGACCGGCCTCAAACACCCTCAAGCCCTCTATGAACTCAACAAGAATTAATATTATTCCATATTCAATCCTTTAAACTGAGAATTAACAAAAACATAAGATCTGTACCCCAAATAAGAACTGATTCCTTAGACCCCCCCCTTAAAGAAATTCATCCCCGAATTACCCTTCCAAGGGTGGTGAAGCATGATCCATGAATAACTCGAACCACTATGATCATATAATGGACCATCAATCTTATGTCTCATCCTGAACTTGGTCGTGCTTCCATAGCTCCCATACTAAAGGAACAGACTGGGATCGAAGAACCTTCGTTCTATAATCCACAATTTGTATAGGATGCTCCTCAAAGGATGTGTACACCTGTAACTCAAGTTCCTCAGGCCAAAAAGTATGAGACATGTTTGAATAGTAACATCATATCTAAGAAACATGGAACATTTCATGCATAGACCAATACCTCTGAGGAAACTGTAATCGATAGGCTTCCGGCCCAACTCTCTCTAGAATATCAAATGAACCGACATATCTCAGTGAAATCTTACCCTGTCTTCTGGTCCTCTTATGTTCAAACCTTAGTGAAACATGTAGAAAAACCAAATCCCTGACCTTGAACTCTAGAGGTATTCTGTGATGTTTGGAGTATGATTTCTGATGATCTTGGACAATAGCCATCCATTTTCGAATCAACTACACCTACTCTGTGGTCTCCTGAACAACACGATGCTCCAACATAACTACCTCTCCAGCCTCCAACCAACATAGTGGTGATCAGCATGAACTACTTTATCAATCCTCATATTGTTCCATCAAAATAGTATCATGAAAGATATTGTTTTTGGAGAAATAAACCAGGAGTATATGCCACTCCTAAGAACCCCCAAAGTACAG
Source organism: Viscum album (assembly GCA_963277665.1). NCBI lineage: Eukaryota > Viridiplantae > Streptophyta > Magnoliopsida > Santalales > Viscaceae > Viscum > Viscum album. The sequence continues at coordinate 1,109,637,910 of OY728128.1, read as the reverse complement.
GATGAATGCTTGTAGCATGTCCTCAAGCACCTGAATCGTGCACTCTGACTGACCATCTTTCAGGGGTGGTATTCATTCTCAGAAGCACCTGAGTACCCAACCACCAATTTAGTCCTTTCTAGAACTAAAAAGTAACTAAGCATACCAATCTAAAATGATAGTGTGCGAGACCCAGTGAAGTCGTACTATCTCACAGATATACACACTTCCAAGATCATCAACACTGAAGGTTTCCTTGATTGTTAGTAAATGAGAAACCTTTGTAAGACTTTCAACAACAACACATAAAACATCATTAACTCAAGGTGATCTCGGTAAACCAATCACAAAATCAATCACAACATCATTCCATTTCCACTCGGGAATGGGTAGCTGTTGTAAAAGTCCAACTGGCCGCTAGTGTTCCACCTTATCCTACTGACAGGTGGAACATATCATGAAAAATCCAGTTACATATCTTTTAATACCTGACCACCAATATTTGAAAGCCCGTTTATCTAGATACAAGATCACGTCGTAGTTTCTTTAAACATCTTGCCGATGGTGCTCCCCACAATGGATTTTTATCACAATAAGGGGCCAATTCCAAACCATGATATCTTTACTATTAGAATTGCCTTAAAAAGAACACCCCTATGATTTATAATGATGCTTCTCTCATGTTTTTTTAAATGATTAAATGGTTGATTACTAACTGACACGTTTATCCAAATCGAGTTGACTTTCCATGAAAATCACCGGCTGACACAAACTGCACTAGCCTCCACCTGATGATGTTCCAAAAAATGTTCCTTCACCTACTGTATACATTAAACAAGAAGGATAATAGTAAAAACACCTCCAGCTAACCATTCTTGAAGATTCCTAACTTAGATGGCTAGACCATTACAAATTGAACTGCAATTCCTTCATCCAAGGCATCCTGTATTTATTCCAAACCACATCCACCGAATCCCATAACAGACTTCCAATGAAATTCCTCGGTTGACCATCATATAACCATTTAAACTATTGTTCCTCAGCACGAAAAAAGAAGTATGAGGAGCTATAACTTTGTAGTCCATACTCTATTTTATAATTGGTACATTGGTAAAATCTAGGAAATCCATATAAGAACATTAACTAAGACCAAAGAGGCATTCAGATAGTGGTCATGTTAAAAGAATGTGGCTAGTGTCCAAGAGTCCATCCAAGGTGTTCCTAGTCAGAAAACCACATATCACTTAGGACTAATCAAGCCCAAAAAACACCAGTCATCCATCACTTAACTCTTAGAGATAACACTAACTAGTACAATAAATTTTAAACTTTAGCATGGCATAAGACTGATGCTCTCTTAGTGCATCAATATTGACTTCAAGATAGGGGACATGCTCATCTCTTTAAGATGAATACACTAGGGAGATTTCCATATTTTCAAAAATATTATAAAAACTACCACTGGTAGAATTCCCTTGAAAGAATATCAACTACACCTATCAACACAACAATACAACTTGATCACAATCCTTCACTACTTAAGGCATCTCGTGATCACTCAATCTAAACCACCAAAGTCCATAAAAGACCAATGGTGTTTTTCAAAGGTTGTATACACATCCAATCATTTCCAAGTTGTGCTGTTGAGAAAGAACTGACATTATTTAAACATAAAATCCTTAAGGGAATTCAAGAACAACCCACCATTTTCCAATGATCTTCTTAGGATGTGCTCATTCTACTTGGTAGGGTATGTATTTACCAAATATGACGTGATTCTTCCAACTCAAGAGCTTCCTATTCATAAAAAGAAGAGAAATACCATCCACACATAAGCACTCTAGATACAAATCAAATTAATTTCATGCATGATACTCCTTCAAGTCTTGATTACATGCGTTAAAAATAATTCATGAAAGAAAAAACCAAACTGATGGGCATGTCAAAACACCCATGTCTTTGGAAAGTCATCTCGAGCATTAGGATGAACTTGTTTCCTTTAATTCCCAAGTCAATCTTCTATGAATATCTCCCAAGAACATATTTAAAAAAAAGGCTCAATGATTTTACCAAACCCAATTGGTTCTTTATATCATTTAACAACTCGAAGGGTACCACATACGTGAACACATACTACATCGATGTTCCAGAAGAAAGATAAAACCTTGATAATATCGATAGGTTATCCACCCTAAGTATCTGAGTATCAAGTGGTTCATATAAGAGATTTAACCTAGAGTCTTACTGACCCATATGAACTTTAACCTAGACGATGATATACCAAGTCACCCATTACCAAGGAAGAATAAAGGCACACAAGACCTACGAAACACCCAACCATACCCTCGACTTGTCTAACCTATTGAAACTGAGCATTATCTGATGCTCACACCCATAAAAAGGGTCAAGGATACCATGAACACCCATACAAAAATGGTTGTCATTTAAATGTAAGAGTCCTTATAGGGACAACAACCCTTTAATGACACCAAACATTAGAAAATGACAACATTTAATAAGAAATTTTAGCTTTAAGGGTGCTACCTACCACGACCACCCCCTTACGAAGCACAAGCATCAACCTTATCACTAGGTCACGCCAAACAGAAGTTTCCAAGCTCAAATTACTATTATTTAAGTCATTGATAATCAAGATATAGTCTATGAAAAAACAATTATGTTTCCATTCCAAGGAAACTAAAAAATATATTTAATCCAATGAATCTACTTACAGGTTCCATTTTTAAGGTCATAACACTCTTTCACATTCAATATTTAATCATTTAGAGGATTCAAATAGAAACTCAATCACTAATTTTAAACATAAGAACTTTGTACCTGATTTAACCAACCCTTCATGGAATAACAGGAAAGTCATATAAAACTTCCTTTTAAACACTAAGCATTTATTTACTTCATGTCATAATTAGGCATTTTATCCTACAAATTCCTTTTAACAGATAAGGTGACATACGAGTATCCCATCAAGCTAACCTGGGTTCATTAGAAATGAAACCCAATATTAGGGGATTTATTTCTCAAGGTCATCAACATCGAAATGGGTCATATCAGAAGAAATAGACCCCTTCTGACCTACCTGGGCTATTTGTGCATCTTTGAAACCAATCACACCCCTCAGTTCAATATCATTACCTATTTTTGTAGACAAAATGTATAGGAAATGTCAAAACCAATATAAAACCATGTCACAACACAAAAAATTATCATAATATAGTATTGAAAATGGAATAGTCATGAATCTTCTAGAAACACTACCTCTTTCCCACTCAAAAGTAAGTTCTAGTTCAAGTCTCTCTGTATCATTCCAAGATTCCATTCCAATTCAATTTAATTTTACTTTGAAAATTCATCATTCATTCATTAAAAAGTTTTAACAAATGTTTCACCATGTTCCAATCCATGAGGGCCCATAACACATCATGAACAAAAATTTTGTTCCCATATATTCTATCCCATATCACATTCACTTTAATGGTTAGGCAATGGTCTACCAAATTCTGATCCAAGAGGGACCATACTTCTCCAAGACCAAATGGTGACATCCAACTGTTTTATACCAAATCATAATTATATCACAGTTCAATTTTAATTAGTATGCCAATGGTCTACCAAATTCTAATCCATGAGGGCCCATACTCTCTCGGGGACCAAATCTTAGCATCCATTTCATCCATACCAAAGTACATCTCAATATGCCTATCATAATAGTCATAATACATATAAAAAAACCTATCACAATCACATGAAACCATTAATTCATTCTAAATGGCATGACATAATGTATTGCATGTGAAATCTAGAAGGTTCATATATGATGCATGAGGTTTTATACCCTCATCTTATAAGGTTTCCACAAAATATAACCCCAATTAATATCAATAATAATAGAATAAATCAAATGCATCACCCAAAAATGGAATCAAATCAACTATAATAGTCAAAATATAGAAAATAATAGTTCAAGTTGAGGCAATATGGATTTTTCCTGTACGCGGGTTAGCTACACCTAGGAAAAACACATTACCACATTCATATTCATTACTAACCCTTTATATTGTCACCAAATAGTAAAGCAAACTAGAAAAGAAGATTCTAATACCACATTGTAATGTCCTGGACCTAGATGCCACTCAATAGTGCCCCAAGCCTAGTGGGTCACATGGCCTCAAGTTCATCTCCCTAAATTTCATAGGTTATCAACTACTACCGAGGTCCTAGGTGTGTTATTGGGGAGACTATATCCTCATTTGCAGAGTGTAACACAATAAAAATACAACAATAGTTCAATATAAGAAGCAGTAAACCATACAGATGAAATATACAATGGAAGACTAATAATATAAATAATCCAAAAGTCACATCATATACAAGACTATGATACATGTCACGTGTTCCAAATTAAAGATCCAAAATAATTATGCAAAAGTCATATACAATACATGCCCCACGAGTACAAAAAGTATCCAAAAGAATCCCAGTAGCATCGTAAGCCTCAACAAGGTCTCATTCTCTCTTTCTCTTAAGCATCATATCAAGTACCTCTATTAGGAAACATACCCCTATCTACACCTGAAATCATGTAATTTTTTTGGGTACAAAAAGATAACCTAAAGATGGTGTGAGATATAATCCTAGCAGGAAACCACCCAAGTTCTATACCTTTCAGTCAGTGATTATATATAACGAATGTACAGTCAGTATAGAAATAAACAAGGATGTACTCAAAATTAAACATCCATCTCATTTAATAAATTTAATTTAATAATTCAATTTCATTGAATTTATTTTTCTTGAGATTTGGATCAAGATTGGTATCCCCCATATCATCAAAAACACAAACATATACCTAAAACGTTCATCTATAAAGATATGAGTAAATCTTGAATCCAAGCTTGTGCTTTTCCTTAGAAGATGGTTCATATAGTCTTTTAAATCAATTTTGTACCTGATCATGTTCTTGACATTCCTAATCTAGAATTCATGTATCAATCCAGGTATGATATCACAATGTGCCTATCACTGAAATTATTCAACTAGAATTCATGTATATCCCATGCATTATATCCAAAAACACCCTACAATCCCATCTCAGTAAACCTCTTAGGAACCCAATATCTCTCTAGGTTAGGTAACATCCATTCCATATGAGTCTTTCCTTGGTGTTCCTTTAAGGAATCCCAAAGTATCACTCATGGTGTAAATATTCAATGCCCTTTTGTGTCCATACATGGTGTCCTTCATTTGTATACAAGATTCATCATACATATAATTAAATCCTCAATGAGTCCATCCATGGCATACTTCATTTGGATCCATGATTCACCCATGGTATAATCAAGGTTCAGACCATTGAGTCCATCCATGGAATCCCTCAAATGGATCCATGATTCACCCAAGGCGTACAAGTCAATAGTCCAATGAGTCCATCCAAGAATCATTCAACTGGATCCATGATTTACCCATTGATATTAAGAATTTCATCACTTTTATTCCATTTGAACATTTAATTTAACATGCCAAGGTCAAAACCAAGGACATCCAAATACATCCCTTCTCAAAATGTGACTAAAGCCTTGGACAACCTCAAAAGGATTGTCCTTTCAATTACTCACATGGGTATTTTTAATACAAGGGCCATTCAAATACTCACACAACCATTTTTCATAAAATAAGACTAAAAATACTATCAAGCTATTACATGGATTAATTGTAATTTATCTCACAAGGGATAATCATTAATAAGAGAAATTCAAGATTAATAAATAAATTCATCACATAGCCTCTATTTAAGTCATGCGGGCAAGGAAATAAAAGGAAAACATGATTAAGAAATTATATGACATGGTTAAAGGGGAAATTTATCCATCCCTTACCTTTAACTCATTTAAATTTCTATTCATTACATTACAAATTAGTTCATAAACCAATTGACACTTTAAAATCCCATGACATGAGGTATAGGGCATGCCTCATAAGAATCCAAGGCTAAAAGCCATCAAAGGTCCATTTAATAGAAAACACCCAATGGGGTAGTTTAGCCAAGGTGTACAACCTATATCGTGCATGATTAATCCCATTTAACTGAATAGGGGACACCTATGAATTCTAGGATTTAAATTCAATTTTGGTGATGCCTATAAAATTGGTGCATGAAACTACGGTATATATAAATTGTATGACTTTAAGAGAATGGAATGAGATCACCTACCTTAGGTATGTGCAAGACATATCATCTAGTATCAAGTCCTTTTTTGGCTCAAATAAGGACAAATATGAAGAATGGATGGATAACCAGAAATTAGGACATATGATCCTAGAACCAAATAAAACAACTAATAACAAGAAGAATGAAATAATATTAAAAAGGAATTAAGGCCTTACCATTTTGGATCCGATTTGATAGACAACCTTCGAATCCGAGCTCAAATATAAGAGTTAGATCAAATACAAGGACAACCACCATTGAGAGCTTCTCAAACCCTACCTTTTTGTACATAGAAAGTAAACTCAATTTAAGATTATATTGTAGTTTTAATTTAATACAAAATTATAAAACTTCTAAAATATCCTATGTTGCACGGTTTAGGCACATGGTTTGGAAAACCATGCGCCGATCATGCATGGATTCTTGTAGGAAAAGGTTCACCCACACAGTTTACCCACATGGTTTACAAACCATGTGAAAACAATGTGAAGAGACACTATCCAAATCCGATGAAATTTAAGACCTAGACGCATGGTCATGCAACCTAACTCGCATGGTTTTCACTAACTATGTGACATCCTCTTTTCACCCAGAACATGGGTTTTGGGCTTCATACTATCCCCAAACACCCCTGATCCCTCTATGAACTCATCTGGAATTCATATTAATCCATATTCATTAATTTAAGCAGATAATTAATGGAAAATAAGAGATCTGTTGTAACACCCCAGGTAAATAAAGAATATGACATTTTCATATTTATCCATATTTGTGAATAAAACATTAATATGACTTTAAAGGGGACGCTATGCTCGATGGCGTACCCAACACGCAACAACGAGTTTCTTGGAAATCTTACGTTGCACTCTAATAATAAAATAATATAATTTTAAATGGTAGTTAAAATGTAGCTGTTGTATTGGCGGGAATGGATAGAAATAAATAAAATATGATTATATATGTTTTTAAATGTTTTTACATTTATCCAATAAAATATAAAGGCATAAAATATGGAAAGAATTCAATTTTAGGTGTATATGCCCTATTTTTCACTAAAGGTTCACTTATCACCTTTTGATGGAGAACCATCATTAAATATAGTTTTGTTCACTCTTATACATCCTTTTGGACCAAATAAAACTCTTCTTAAGAATTGGGACATCAAAATTTACTTTGTGTAAATTTTTGGTATCTTTCTGATAAAGTTCATTTTTTAATGAATAGTGTAAAATGTTGTATTTTAATTCCAAACCCCTTTTTTATATAATTTATTTATATGATTATATTATCTTTTTAATTGGTTTTAAATTGAAATTAGAATATATTTTTACCATTAAATCCAATATTGGTCATTGAAATTAATTTCACTTTGAAATCAGACTTAAACTAGTGTCAATCTTTTGATACTTATTGTTTCATAAAAACACGCGATTTGCTATGACAGCGGGAATTAATTATTAAATTAATTAATGTGACTTGAATGTTTTTAATTTTGTAAAATATACTTCATTTTTGAATTCGGAATGTCAAATATAGCTTAGGGTAAATGTTTGGGATTTTTCTGAAAAACTTCAATTTTTGATGAATAGTGAAACCACTAAGTGGTACTTATAAAAACTGATTTTTCCGTTTAAATGAAATTTTTCCATCTTTGTGTTTTTAATTTCAAAAATACGACATACATGGTTGTCATTAAGAAGTAAAATGTGGTTCAATGGGATAAAAATAATTTTATGGTGAATAGTAACTTATTAAGTTTTTAATCGCGATTAGAGGTAATTAGTGTAGTTTAAGGTAAAAATAATGTTTTAATAATATGAAATGAACTTGAAACATGTCCTAACCCCATTTTATGTGTCATGGCCGACCAAGAAAACCCATGGTTCAACTTGGGGACCCAATGAAGCCACTTTGGTTGGAAAATGACATTAATATCTTTTTATTTAAAGTTAAAGTAAAAATAAGACAAACATGATATGTTTAACTAAAACACTTTTTACATGCGGTTATACAAATCCGATTTTTGACTATAAATATTAATTGGAAAGATAAAAATATTTCCTACATCATAGTATTTTTTTTATAATTTTTAGACATTAAATAAATTAAATTATTTATGACATCATGATGATGCAGCGATGGCCTCATTATTTAACGATTTAAATAAAATGGAAAGATAATGTAATATCTAATACCTACACATTTCCAAAACCTATTGGATGAGTGGATTTCGAATCCATATCACCTTATCCTCGAAAAAAATAAATTTGGGACCTCTTAAATCCGAATACCATTTTAAAATAAATTGACTTTTCTTTACCTTCCAAGAGTGCCCCTCCCCTCATCTTATAAAAGGCCCCCACCTCTACCTCCTTACCCACACTCCCAAAGCCTTTGGCTCGGCCAAACTCTACCCATTTTGTCTCTCCACTTCCCTCTATTACTCCTTGAAGCCTCACTTTGGGCATAAGTCTTCCCAAGGAAGCCTTTGAGCTCAAACCAAAGGGAGTTATCCGATTTTAAGGTAATGTCTTCACTTGAGTCCTTTTGTTTTATTTTGCTTCTCCAACCCCCTAAAATATTTTTATTCATTTCTTTTGTAACAACTAATGTATCATAGATATACTAGGATGTTGTTATAAGAAGTATTAGAGCTACACTTTCACACACCTACATCTAATGGTTAAAGAACATACTGTTTCTGTGGGTGGCGAATTTCGGCCTCCCAAAATGATGATTGTTCAACATTCTTTTAACACTTTCAAAGGTGGCCATTAAGATGACACTATATTTATATATGATATATAATATGTTTATGTTTTCCTTAAGCTTCTGTATTTTTCATTTTGGGCATACCTTTATGGTTTCCATTATGGGTAAACGCGATATCTTCATTTAAGGAAGTGCGGACTACCGCCCCCTCAAAGTGATATGATTCGTTAATGCCATATGTGGGACGTATAAAGGATGGATTTAAAGTTATTATATATGATTTTATACTGGAATTATAATATTCCTCTATATCATTATTATTCCATTCCATAAAAATATTAAATAGAAATGAAAGTAGCGTTCATGCGTACGTACGGCTTACCGTCTCCATGAACGGTGCATTTCATTTCTTATCCCCAAATGTAATGTACTATTATAAGTACATGTATATAATGGATATATATGATGAATGATACATATAAATTATGAATATAATTCTGGAATTAAAATATACATACCTCTCATTTAGTTTTAATTCCATTAATATGACATAGAAATGAAAGTAGCGTTCATGCTTACGTACGGCTTACTGTCTCCATGAACGGTGCATTTCATTTCTTAACTCTAAATGATTATGTAATATTATAAATACATGTATATTATGGATATATATGATATATATGATATCCAAATCATGAATATAATTCTGGATATAATGAACATTTGACCACACGAACAACATGTAATTGTAAGAAGTCCACTTTTGACTTAAGAACCAAATATCGACAAAACAAACATTATTAACTTAAATGATTACATAATGTTTACAACATGGAAATAAGTGATCTAAAAGGAATAATGAACTAGAAAAATGTTCTTAATAAAGTGGAAATTAACTCAAGTTTATTATTCAGGACGTTAAAGAACGATCGAGTCAAGTCGGACCCGAGGTAAGGGATCCTACTCCACTCTTTCTTTTTAAGTACACTCTTTTATGTCATTCCTTTTAAAGCTCATATTTCTTGTTATTGGGATGTTCTTTTATATTAATCTTACTTTAATTTTTATGTTCATGTGATGATAGACCCTATTATCTCTCATCAATCCATTTTAGAAGTTTTGAGTGGCGCCGTTAGGCTGCCAAATTTTCGTAAGAGATCTAACCTCTCTCTTTCTTTTTGAGTACTCTCCTTTATGTCACTTCTTTTAAGCTCCTTTTTTTTATGTTGGGGGATGTTATTTTATATTCCTCTTTCTATAAACTTTATGTTAATATGATGAGATACCCTATTTGATCACATCAATCCATTTTTGTAAGTTTTATGTGGCGTCGTTAGGCTGCCGAGTTTTCGTAAGGGATTTTTCATCTCACTTTTATTCCCGTGAGATTTATGCTACATTTGCCATAATTTCCTTTGAGTGGCATATGTACTGCCCATTATTTTACTCATTGTGTAATATAATTTCTTTTATGATTATTTACATCAATGTTGTATTGTCCTTCTTTCATGAGGTGTATGTTTCGAAAGATACCCATGGCGGTAAGGGAACCTTTCACCCTCCTATTTTTAAAAGACTTATTTTGTTGGGTCTTTTAATTTACATATTTTTATGTTGGGATATGTTCTCATATATCCTTATTGATGTAAATTTTATGTCCAAGTGATGAGATACCTTTTTTTTTATCTCTCATCAACTCATTTTGATGTGACGCCGTTAGGCTGTCAAGGGAACTTCTTAACCCAATTTCGATTTCTCTGGGTTCAACATGTAGTTATTGAATATGTCATCCTTTGAATATGTGTGAATGAACTTTGATTATTTTACACTTAATATCCAATTATTTTTGGTGTATTCGTTTTTCACACATAATTATGTAATTGATTTCTCCTTAAACCAAGGATACCGTCTTTGTAAGGGACTTCGTCTCAATCTCCTTTCATTAAGGCATATTCTGTTTTATACACAACCTTCTTTTATACAGTGTATAAACCCCTTTGAATTTTATGTTTATTCAAAAGGAATATTTTTTATACGAAGTGTTTATTAAACGACAAAAGGGAATGTTTTTTTCGTACGTATGCAGCGACAATGAATTCTCCGCTGTCGTGACCATTATTTGAGTTTCGGCTTCCTCTACAAGCCATACCTTCTTTTTAAAAGAAAAATAAATAACATGTTTTAATTTTCTTTTATTTTGGTATTGAAAATGGTTTTCATAATGTTTTTATATCAATGTGTTGTATTGATATCTTGTGATTGAAAGGTGGAAATGTTATGTTTCCTTTATGCATGTTTTATGTGATACGATTATGTTGAGGTTCTTGGGAATTATTATGAAGACAGGTGGTTCCGTGATAAACTAAGGGAAGGTGAGCCCAATATAGCTCTCCAATGCATTGGGTAACGTGAAGGATTGAAACTTTAAGGTTTCTCCGAAGAGATTTAAAGAATATACTGTGATGGGTATTCCAAACGTAACCAAGCGGGTTACTCCCTACGTAAGAATGTTATGAATTCCTCAAGTTACCTTTATGTCTTATGATTTCTATGATTTATTCATGGTTTTATGAGGTATGTTAAAGTGCCTATGTTTTATGGGTAAAGTATGATTTCATTCTTATGTATATATGAACTCATGTTTCCTTTACATATTTTTTATAACCCTTACTGAGCTTTTTATGCTCATGCCAAGTTTTTGAAATGTTTTTCACAGGTCAAGGGAAAGGTACATGATGTGATGATAGTGTCAAGGATGTGTAAATAAATAATCCTTGTTTTATTTTAAATATGTTTCCGTTGATGGGAAGAATGAATATTGTTTTTATGTAACCACTTTGTTTAAATGGGGAATGTAATGAAAGTTTCATGATCTAATTCTCTAAAACTCTAAACCTAAAAAGATCCTCAATGTGTAATCTTGTAATAACTCAAGATTAAGTAAGGTTTAAGGCTGGGGCATTATAGTTGGTATCAAAGGTCGGTTTAGATAACTTTAGAGGTTAGGGTATTCTTTAAGCATAAGTGACATTACCATAATGGATAGGATTTCAGGAAGAGTACTAATTTTAGATAAAGTGAATGAGTAAGTATATCTTAGTGTTTACCTTCCTCATTAGTACATGATGGTTTTGTTGATATACTCACACTGAAATTTCTGTTTTTAGTGAATGGATGGATCTAGCAGGAATCAAAGAGACAACAGTCTTGAAGGAAACTGTGGTGGTTCTCTGATTAAGATAATAGATAAAATGGAGGATTCAATGAGGAAACTCGTGGTTGTTCTAAACCAAGTATCAAGGAGTCATGATCAACCACTTGAACATTGGTATGTTCTGTAATGCATCATGTACAAGATGACCAATCGATGTGGAAGTTCAGGTACTAATTATAAAGGCAACCATTAGAGTTTATATGATCCTTACTTTTGAGGTAATTATGGGTTATTATATGATATGCTGGAAAATGAAAGGCATGAGATAAACTTGAGGTTAAAATATGTTATGATCATTTTTTATGATTTTATCTCTTTTTGGGGAATGATTTAAGAATTATATAGTTTTGGAAAAAGGACAACACGCAGACCGTGTGACAACCCGTCACGTCGGACAAAGTTGCGGGAATCGAACCCACAACCAAAGTGCGACTGTTATTTATCGCCTACCACTGGACTACGTGATGTCCCTGGTTAGTTTGACTGATTCTTTTTAGTTATATGATTTTATGAATTAATAGTAAGTTGATTTTGGGTTATTTATGAAAATGATTAACCTATCATGGAGGATATGTGATTAGGTTAATTACTTTTCAATACGAGATTTTGGAGCAACTGATGTTGTTTGGAGATAAATGTTACGATTTAACTTGGAAGACTATGTGACTAAATCCTTCAAATATTTGGGTTTCAATATTATATTGGTTTACTTTGAATAATTTTATGGACAAATTGTTTATCAGATGGTCCTCGTTGAACTTTGGGTTTTGTTGGAAAATTTTTGGAGATTAGGCATAGATTTTATTTTTAATGGGTTATCATTTTCTGGATTATCTGACCTTGTACTAACCTTTTTGGTTTTGGTTTCGGTTAAAGCCTAAAGAAATGGGATGTATATAGTTCTCTTTGGTGGATTATGTGATTCCGTAGAAGTTGATTATAGTACTCTTAATGCGAACAAGTCTCCCTAAATACTCGTCTTTTGGAAAAAAATATGAGTTTGATTAAGGAATCTAGTAAAAGTTGAAAGTCAACATGATAAGTGACTATGTTTCCTTATGAATAAATTCCTCAATAAAAGGTAACTTAAAACAAAAATGTTGTCTATTAACTTTTCCTACTAGGGAATCGAATACCGTTTAACCCATCACAAGTTTGTGATTTTTTTATGGTTAACTTTCTCCTAGACATGTTTACTATCACTCTCCCTCAAGAATATGACCCTTTTCGTTTTCTTCCATGTCCATGTTTTTCTACATATGGGTTAACTCTGGTGACCTCTGTACTTATCTTCCTTTATTTTAAAGTGATTGTTTTACCGACTCTTGTTCTGATGTGGGACTTTCAAGGATGTTTCCATGCTCAATTTTAAAAATTGAGAGGACGCAATTCCCAAAAGGGGGGAAGGATGTAGCACCCCAGGTAAATAAAGAATATGAAATTTTCATATTTATCCATATTTGTGAATAAAATATTAATATTACTTTAAAGGGGACGCTATGCTCAATGGCGTACCCAACACGCAACAACGAGTTTCTTGGGAATCTTACGTTGCACTCTAATAATAAAATAATATTATTTTAAATGGTAGTTAACATGTAGCCATTTTATTGGTGGGAATGGATAGAAATAACTAAAATATTATTATATATGTTTTTAAATGTTTTTACATTTATCCAATAAAAGATAAAGGCATAAAATACGGAAAAAATTCAATTTTAGGCGTATATGCCCTAGTTTTCACTAAAGGTTCACTTATCGCCTTTTGATGGAGAACCGTCATTAAATATAGTTTTTTTCACTCTTATAAATCCTTTTGGACCAAATAAAACTCTTCTTAAGAATTGGGACATCAAAATTTACTTTTTGTAAATTTTTGGTATCTTTCTGATAAAGTTCATTTTTTAATGAATAGTGTAAAATGTTGTATTTTAATTCAAAACCACTTTTTAATATAATTTATTTATATGATTAGATAATATTTTGAATTGGTTTTAAAGTGAAATTAGAATATATTTTTACCATTAAATCCAATAGTGGTCGTTGGAATTAATTTCACTTTGAAATCAGACTTAAACTAGTGTCAATCTTTTGATACTTATTGTTTCATAAAAACACGGTATTTGCTCTGACAGTGGGAATTAATTATTAAATTAATTAATGTGACTTGTATGTTTTTAATTTTGTAAAATAGACTTCATTTTTGAATTAGGAATATCAAATATAGCTTAGGGTGAATTTTTGGGATTTTTCTGAAAAACTTCAATTTTTGATGAATAGTGAAACCACTAAGTGGTACTTATAAAAACTGATTTTTCCATTTAAATGAAATTTTGCCATCTTTGTGTTTTTAATTTCAAAAATCCAACATACATGGTTGTCATTAAGAAGTAAAATGTGGTTCAATGGGATAAAAATAATTTTCTGGTGAATAGTAACTTATTAAGTTTTAAATCGCGATTAGAGGTAATTAGTGTAGTTTAAGGTAAAAATAATGTTTTAATAATATGAAATGAACTTGACACGTGTCCTAACATCATTTGATGTGTCATGGCCGACCAAGACAACCCATGGGTCAACTTGGGGACCCCATGAAGCCACTTTGGTTGGAAAATGACATTAATATCTTTTTATTTAAAGTTAAAGTAAAAAAGAGACAAACATGAAATGTTTTACTAAAACAATTTTTTCATGGGGTTATAAAAATAATATTTTTGACTATAAATATTAATTTGAAAGATAAAAAAATTTCATACATCATAGTAGTTTTTTTATAATTTTTAGACATTAAATAAATTAAATTATTTATGACATCATGATGATGCAGCGATGACCTCATTATTTAACGATTAAATAAAATGGAAAGATAATGTAATATCTAAGACCTACACATGTCCAAAACCTATTGGATGAGTGTATTTCGAACCCTTATCACCTTATCCTAGAATCAAATCAATGTGGGACCTCTTAAATCCGAATACCATTTTAAAATAAAGCGACTTTTCTTTACCTTCCAAGAGTGCCCCTCCCCTCCTCTTATAAAAGGCCCCCACCTCTACCTCCTTACCCACACTCCCAAAGCCTTTGGCTCAGCCAAACTCTGCCCATTTTGTCTCTCCACTTCCCTCTCTTACTCATTGAAGCCTCACTTTGGGCAGAAGGCTTCCCAAGGAATCCTTTGAGCTCAAACCAAAGGGAGTTACCTGATTTTAAGGTAATGTCTTCACTTGAGTCCTTTTGTTTTATTTTGCTTCTCCAACCCCCTAAACTATTTTTATTCATTTATTTTGTAACAACTATAGTATCAAAAATATACTAGGATGTTTTTATAAGAAGGATTCGAGCTAAAATTTCACACACCTACATCTAATGGTTAAAGAACATACTGTTTCCGTGGATGGCGAATTTCGACCTCCCGAAACTATGATTGTTCAACATTCTTTTAACACCTTCAAAGGTGTCCATTAAGATGAAACTATATCTATATATGATATATAATATGTTTATATTTTCCTTAATCATCTTTATTTTTCATTTTTGGCATACCTTTATGGTTTCCATTATGGGTAAACGCGATATCTACATTTAAGGAAGTGCGGACTACCGCCCCCTCAAAGTGATGTGATTCGTTAATGCCATATGTGGGATGTATAAAGGATGGATTTAAAGTTATTATATATGATGTTGTACTGGAATTATAATATACCTATATATCATTATTATTCCATTCCATAAAAATATGAAATAGAAATGAAAGTAGCGTTCATGCGTACGTACGGCTTACCGTCTCCATGAACGGTGCATTTCATTTCTTATCCCAAAATGTAATGTACTATTATAAGTACATGTATATAATGGATATATATGATGAATGATACATCTAAATGATGAATATAAATCTGGAATTAAAATATACATACCTCTCATCAAGTTTTAATTCCATTAATATGACATAGAAATGAAAGTAGCGTTCATGCGTACGTACGGCTTACCGTCTCCATGAACGGTGCATTTCATTTATTACCTCTAAATGATTATGTAATATTATAAATACATGTATATTCTGGATATATATGATATATATGATATCCAAATCATGAATATAATTATGGATATAATGAACATTTGACCACACGAACAACATGTTATTGTAAGAAGTCCACTTTCGACTTAAGAACCAAATATCGACAAAACAAACATTATTAACTTAAATGATTATATAATGTTTACAACATGGAAATAAGAGATATAAAAGGAATAATGAACTATAAAAAGGTTCTTAATAAAGTGGAAATTAAATCAAGTTTATTATTCAGGACGTTAAATAATGATCGAGTCAAGTCGGACCCGAGGTAAGGGATCCTACTCCACTCTTTCTTTTTAAGTACACTCTTTTATGTCATTCCTTTTAAAGCTCATATTTTTTATTATTGGGATGTTATTTTATATTAATCCTACTGTAATTTTTATGTTCATGTGATGAGATACCCTATTCTCTCTCATCAATCCATTTTGGAAGTTTTGAGTGGCGTCGTTAGGCTGCCAAATTTTCGTAAGAGATCTAACCTCTCTCTTTATTTTTAAGTACTCTCCTTTATGTCACTTCTTTTAAGCTCCTTTTTTTATGTTAGAGGATGTTATTTTATATTCCTCTTTCTATAAACTTTATGTTAATATTATGATATACCCTATCTGATCTCATCAATCCATTTTTGTAAGTTTTATGTGGCGTCGTTAGGCTGCCGAGTTTTCGTAAGGGATTTTTCATC
This sequence comes from Viscum album, assembly GCA_963277665.1. Taxonomy (NCBI): domain Eukaryota; kingdom Viridiplantae; phylum Streptophyta; class Magnoliopsida; order Santalales; family Viscaceae; genus Viscum; species Viscum album. The sequence goes on along the minus strand of OY728128.1, from coordinate 1,109,621,010 downwards.
TCAATTTTATTCCCGTGAGATTTATGCTACATTTGCCATAATTTCCTTTGAGTGGTGTATGATCTTCCCATTATTTTACTCATTGTGTAATATAATTTCTTTTATGAGTATTTACATCAATGTTGTATTGTCCTTCTTTCACGAGGTGTATGTTTCGAAAGATACCCATGTCGGTAAGGGAACCTTTCACCCTCCTATTTTTAAAAGACTTATTTTGTTGGGTCTTTTAATTTACATATTGTTATGTTGGGATATGTTCTCATATATCCTTATCGATGTAAATTTTATGTCCAAGTGATGAGATAGCCTTTTTTTTATCTCTCATCAACTCATTTTGATGTGACGCCGTTAGGCTGTCAAGGGAACTTCTTAACCCAATTTTGATTTCTTTGGATTCAACATGTAGTTATTGAATATGTCATCCTTTGAATATGTGTGAATGACCTTTGATTATTTTACACTTAATATCCACTTATATTTGGTGTATTCGTTTGTCGCACATAATTATGTAATTGATTTATCCTTAAACCAAGGATACCGTCTTTGTAAGGGACTTCATCTCAATATCCTTTCATTAAGGCATATTCTGTTTTATACACAACCTTCTTTTATACGGTGTATAAACCCCTTTAAATTTTACGTTTATTCAAAAGGAATCTTTTTTATACGAAGTATTTATTAAACGACAAACGGGAATGTTTTTGTCGTACGTATGCGGCGACAACGACTTCTCCACCGTCGTGGCCATTATTTGAGTTTCATCTTCCTCTACAAGTCATACCTTCTTTTTAAAAGAAAAATAAATACCATGTTTTACTTTTCTTTTATTTTGGTATTGAAAATTGTTTTCATAATTTTTTTATATCAATGTGTTGTATTGATATCTTGTGATTGAAAGGTGGAAATGTTATGTTTCCTTTATGCATTTTTTATGTGATACGATTATGTTGAGGTTATTGGGCATTATTATGAAGACAGGTGGTTCCGTGATAAACTAAGGGTGGGTGAGCCCGATATAGCTCTCCAATGCATTGGGTAACGCGAAGGAGTGAAACGTTAAGGTTTCTCCGAAGAGATTTAGGGAATATACTATGATGGGTATTCCAAACGTAACCAAGAGGGTTACTCCCTACGTAATAATGTTATGAATTCCTCAAGTTACCTTTATGTCTTATGATTTCTATGATTTATTCATGGTTTGATGACGTATGTTAAAGTGCCTATATTTTATGGGTAAAGTATGATTTCATTCTTATGTATATATGAACTCATGTTTCCTTTCCATATTTTTTATAACCCTTACCGAGCTTTTTATGCTCATCCCAAGTTTTTGAAATGTTTTCACAGGTCAAGGGAAAGGTACATGATGTGATGATAGTGTCAAGGATGTGTCAAGAAAGAATCCGTGTTTTATTTTAAATATGTTTCCGTTGATGGGAAGAATGAATATTGTCTTTTATGTAACCACTTTATTTAAATGAGGAATGTAATGAAAGTTTCATGATCTAATTCTCTAAAACTCTAAACCTAAAAAGATCCTCAATGTGTAATCTTGTAATAACTCAAGATTAAGTAAGGTTTAAGGCTGGGGCCTTATATCTGTACCTCAAAGAAGAACCATGTTCTTATAAGAATTAATGTATTGTTTCATATTTATATTTAATTTGTTTCTTTTTAGTATTATTACCATAAGAATTGTTTTCTTATACAAGTGTATTATTTTGTTCGATCTTTCAACTGAGATAATAACACTTAGGAAATGTGTCAAAATGTATAGATCCATGATAAAAAGGTAAATTTTTACTACTTAATTAATTTTTTCATCAATTTATTTACTATTTGTAAGTTAATTTCTTTATCATTTTTATGTAACAATTATTTATCTTTTTTCACAGATCTTTTGGGAATTCATATTTTTCTTTCAACTATCTGAAACAAGACACAAAATAGATAAACTTTTCCTAACTACCAATGTTACCATGATTTCCATTTCCTTTCTTGGTAAAAATGGCTACAGTACATATAGAGTCAATATTATTAACTAATTTTTTTTTCTCATTATTGAAATATAGAATATTAGAGGAAAATCATGTTCCCATTATGGAAAATTCTTGTGATATAATGGGGATAATATCTTCCTCTACTCTTATGGCTTTCAATATTGAGAAATGTTTTTCGGCTAAGAACATTTAGTTAATATAGAGTATTGGCTGTTTGATAAATAAAAGAAAATAGAAATCATGTTAACATTATCAGTTAGGATTTATTTTAAAACTTTGGGATTTGTAAGAATCATTTGAATCTGAATCTAACACATGGTGTGACTGGTATGAGTCCAAGTGATTCTTTTTATTTAATGCCGACCATAATTTTAGTAAAAAAGACAACTGACATACTCAAAATTGAGAAAAAATATTTTCGTTGTTTTGATAATTTAATAAAATGACCAAGAAGTAATTTTGGATGTGTAAGAATCATCCACACCTCAATCCTATACACTATGTGCCCTGTATGACTCAAAGAGTCCGTTATCAGTTTAAAATCAATATTTTAGTTCAAAAAGTGCCACTCATAGAAAACCAAGAAACCACACTTGGATTTTCATTATAATTTATAAAATAAATTCATAAATCATTTGTGACATATAAAAATCAGTCTCATATCAAACTGATACACGATGTGATGAGTATGAGTCAAAGTCTGTGTTTCTAGTGTAAAATGACATTTTAGTAAAAAAAGACAAGTGACGTACTCAAAACCAAGAAAACACATTTATATTGTTTTGATACTTTATAAAAATGATTCTTAAGTCATTTATGACATTTATGAATCAACCTCACCTCAATACAATGCATAGTGTGATCGATATGACTCCAAGTACGTCATTTTATTTAAAATTGACATCAATTTTAGAAAAAAACGATAATCAACCTACTCAAAAGAAACCAAACTCATTAATATTGATTTGATACTTTAGGTAAATGATCCATAAGTCATTTTTGAGGTTTTCGAATTAGCCACACCTCAATCCGATACACGATATACCCTGTAAGACTTAATGAGTTTGTTTTTAGTTTGAAATTGAAATTTTTGTTCAAAAAGTGACACTCACTAAAAATAGAGAAACACACATAGATTTTCTTGACAATTTATTACATCAATTCATATGTCATTTTTGATGCGTAGGAATCATTATCACGTGAAACTAATACATGATGTGATCGATATGATTCAAAGTGAATGTTTTCAGTTTAAAATGAACTTTTAGTAAAGAAGACAACTTACATAATCATAAATAATAAAACACATTCTAATAGTTTTGATACTTTAGGAAAAATATCCATAAGTCATTTTAGATATTTAAGAATCAGCTGAACCTCAATATAATTCACGATGTGACCGGTATGACTCCAAGTGAATCTTTTTTAAATTGACATCAATTTTAGTAAAAATGACAACTGAACTACTGAAATTGAGAATAAGAATTAATATTATTTTAATGCTTGATTAAAACTATATTTAAGCCATTTGGGATGTTTGGGAATTAGTTTCACCTCCATACGATGCATGGTGTGACCAGTATGACTCAAAGTGTCCATTATTAGTTTAAAATAATTTAGAAAAAATATCCATAAGTCATTTTGTATGTGTAATAATCAGTCGTAACTCAATTCGACGCACGATGTGAGAAGTATGAATCCAAGTGTGTCTTTTTATTTGAAATTAACATCAATTTTAGTAAAAAGGACAACTGGCCTACTGAAAACTGAGAAAAAGTATTTGGATTATTTTTATACTTTAGTAAAATGATCCATAAGTCATTTGGGATGTGTAAGAATCAGCCACACATCAATCCAAAACATAGTGTGATCGGTATGACTCAAAGTGCATATTTTAATTTAAAATTGACATCAATTTTAGTAAAAAGGACAACTGACCAACTCAAAACCAAGGAAAATAATTATTATTGTTTTTATACTTTTGTAAAATGAAACTTATGTCATTTAATATTCTTATGAATTATCCTCAACTCTATTCGACGCATGGTGTGACCATTCAGATTCAATGTGTTTGTTATGAGTTTGAAACCGCTATTTTAGTTCAAAAAGTGTCACTCATGGAAAACTAAGAAAACATTCTTGTATTATAATAATAATTTAATAAATTGATTTATAATTTATTTTTGTTGTATATGAATCAGTCTCATGTTAAACTGACACATGATGTCATAGATATGAGTCAAAGTGTGTGTTTTTAGTTTAAAATGACATTCTAGTAAAAACGCTAAGTGACATAATAAAATAAGAGAAACCATATTTGAATTGTATTTATTCAATAGGAAAACAATCCATAAGTCATTTAAGATGTGTAGGAATCATCCGTACCTCAATCCGACGCACGGTGTGACTGGTATGACTCTAAGTGTGTCTTTTCAATATATAAACGCCATTTTAGTTTAAAACGTGCATCACGTCACCAAAACTGAGAAAAAAGGCCTAGATTGTATTCTCATCATTATATGTTCTATTAAATAATTAATTTACATAAAAGTTTTATCTTATAATGTTTTAGTTGATTTTATAAGAGATAATTATTAACTCAAAGTGTAGTTTAAAATAAATACTTTATATTAATTTTTTCATATTATTTAAAACATATGAATTGTTTTCTTATACAGGTGATTTATGTTATTGAGCATGGGTTAAGATGAAAATACAAATTAATATTGATGTTTTTGAATGTATGTAATAATTTGTACTTATGTAATTGTATAAACCAATGCTTGAAATGTCTATAATATAGTGTTTTTTCTTGTATTTTTGGTTATAAATTTCATTTCATTTAAATTCTATATTGGTACATGATTTTTCTATTTTCATAGTGTTTTTAGTGTTGTATTGTACTGTTACATAACATTGCACTGGTGCTCTAGTGTGCTGTTACAGTACACCACAATATGCCCCTTTATCAGCACTTTTAGAAGCTCTGATAAAGATCTACTTTATCACCACTAAATAAGAGCACTGATAAAAGACTCATTTATCAAATCTTTTTTTGGAATTGATAAAGGAATCCTTTATCATCATTTTTTATCGATGATAAAATACTAGAGATTATAATATTTCTTCGGTGGTTAGTTCCTACCTTGCGCTAAAAAGGAAATTTTTAGTGATATTTAAGGTCTATTTTGTATCAATGTATGTTGGGGGGTCAGAAACAAGAAAATTACGTCGTATTTCCATAAAATTAGAGGACAATTATGGTAGATTTATTTATAAAATATAGGAACTTAAAACACATCATTACGAGTTATGGTTTTCCTAGGATGGTTGTAACTGGGTTTTTAGTTTTTTAAAACACTAGAACATGCATGTAATAGTAAAAAAGCATAGAAAATTACCTCGAAGAGATGTGAAATCATGGTACAAAAACTATTGAGTTATTTTTAAAATATAAGACATGCTGTCATGTAAAAGTCTCTAAAATTTGTTTATTAAGTAAATTTCAAGCACACTACATGTCGATTTAAAAATGAATTAAAATGTTTAATAGCATTCCCTTTTCAGTTTCAAGTGTTGAAAAATATCTTAAATATGAATGTTTATATAACACCCCAAAAAGTTTATGGTATGTTCCTCTTAGATACTTTATATTCCTTAGATATTCTATATTTCATTAAGAACTATGTATTTTTTGAATCAGAACATTATAGGAGAAAGTTATAAGATATCCATTAAAAATAAATTTCCCACTTCTATGTTTTGAATTTCAAAAAACGGTCATCTAGAGTTGTGACCAGTAAGTCATTTGGAGTATAATAGAACCAACTTGATTTTTTTGATGAATAGTATCATACCCTTATGAATAGTAGTATGAATTGTAATATGACCCTTATAAATAGTAAATAATGATAATATTTTAATTTCTTAAGGTAATAAAATAATGAGATCTTGGTTGATTTTTCAATGAGATATATAACAAATTATATATTTAAAATTGTTACTTTTTTGAATCAACTTGATTTTATTTAAATATTAAATTAAAGATACTTATAAAATTATTTTCAAAAGATGGAGTTCATTTGTGAGTTTTACACATTGAAAAATTATTAGGGTGAATTTTTGTGTTTTTTCTAAAATACTTGAATTTTTCATGAATAGTAAAAATACAGTTTTGAGTATTCGATAGTTTAATGACATCATAATGATGTAATAATTAAATATAAAAGGATGTTCTACTTTTGTACAGTACCCTATGACACGAGGTTTCCTAAGTGGCCAAAACCATGGGCAAGCCCATGGTTTTGCAAAAACCACTAATGAGGTGTCCCTTATAATTAATAAAAAACTCTCTCTTAATTACTATAAATACCCACTCACCCCCTTCGTTTTACTTCATTCTAAACTCAATATCCTAGAATATCTGGTGGTATTACCTCTCTATGATTCCTCCCAAGGTGTCCTCAAACCCCCAAGGTCCCAACCTCCAGGTTTTGGGAGTTACTCTACAAGGTAAGAGAATCAACCACCCTTCTCTTTTCTTAATGATTTAATTTTATGTTTTCTCTTTTATTTTCAATTGAATTAAGTATGGATATTTCAATACATATTCACCTTACTTCCCATATTATTTAAGAGTGATGATATACCCCCTTTCTCTCATCAAACTATTTTATTAAATTTTAGGTGACACTGTTAGGCTGCCGAATTGTCGTAAGAGATTTCTGAATTTTTCTTATTTTGAGTTCCTTTATTTCATACTTCTTTCTTCATCTACCCTCATCCAAATGCTATGATAATTATAGTACATTACATTAACTAGAATTATATTATACTAATGGAATATTTCATCATGATCTCTCTTTCCCCCTCCTCTTATACAAAAAATGAAAACACCATCCGAGATGTGTTAATTTATCACAATCAAGGATGACAAGTTCTCAATTTTCATTACCATGTCCAATTATGGTCATGAAAGAATTTTTATGGTTGAACCAGATCAGAATATATGTAGTTTATCTCATTAATGTTCTGTAATCCCTACACACTCATAATATAAAATAATAATACCAAACAAGTTCATTGTTCACAAAACCGCCAAGCTTAATCCAAGCATTTATCAATAACTTTTAACTAACGATTCATCCTCAAGTATATAACCCAGAATCATTATAAGATAATTTAAATCTATTTAATGTAACATATATATATATATATATATACAATTATGGATGTTTAATCACATTTCAAATGAACTTCCATTTATGAAAGCAAGTAAACGAATCATGAAAACTAAGAAAGAAAATGCTTACAAAACAATAAAATTGAACCTCTTAAACCCATTAAAAGGGCCATGAATGAACCTAATAAGGTTATAATAAATAAATTTCATGTAAAAGAGGTTATGTAATTATTAATTAATGAATATAAATTTGATTATTCATGTCATTAAAACAAACGAAGAACACACTCGAGAAAAAGGTATGGGGTTTCTCATTTCACTTTTCATTTGAAATTATATTTATATTAAATATCCATAAAATCATATCATGGATATGTTCATTGTCTAAACCGCATACCAATTTACATAGGGTGTTTATTTGGAATGTTATTTTAATTATGGAAATATTGATGAATCCATATACTCTACTCTATACGGATATTGAAAAGAAATATTTCTATTATATTGAATCAATGTATAAAGAATGATTTGGACATGCAGTGGCAGGTGGGGACCACTATAGCCCCACGATGCATCGGTAGGTCTCATGAGACAAATCCGTTTGGTGAAAAACGCTTTGAGTTTTTTCCCCAAAATCAGATGAGTTTCTACCCACATAACTAAACCATTTTTATGGTATTATGGTATCATGTGCCAGATACATGATGTCTAATTAATAAGCATTCTCTTTATTCATCATCATTTATTACTATACATGAGGTTTTCACTGTGAAAAAATCTATGGATGCAGTTTCATTCTTAGTTTATTAATGGCATGAGTTTTTCATTTATTCACCATGCCATGTTGATTATGTCAAATTGTTTACAATTCAATTATTATTTATTCATACTTACACTATTTGTAACCCTTAATGAGCATTTGATCTCACCCCTTTCACCGTTTAACTTCAATAGGTTAGGATGTAGATATCATTTATTGAGTTCTTGTGGATGCAGTTTTTAGTTTTTGGTATGTATTGTATTTTTAACCTTTTCCAATCTAATTTGAGTTACATTTATGTATCTAGTTTTTCAAGACTACTAAACTAATCGTTCCTTAGGGATTTTAATTTCTTCTAACCATGATAATATAATAAGTGTTGCACTTCCTCTGGTCTAGAGGGGTAAGGGTGTTAGAGTTTATGTTTTCAAAGTGTTTTGCATGATATATTTTATGTTTTATGATAAGGTGTCTTTTATTTGATTAAAAAAATAACAAATTTTATGTGCAACATTTTGAATATATTCTGTGTCTTTTCAATTTTGTATTTTTTTCTTAAATTTACTTATTTTTATTATAGGTGGAAGATGTTGGTAGTAGGTAGAACGTTGATCATTCTGATCCACATCATTTTTTGGAAGAGAACTGTGATGGTTTTTAGTGTCTGTGTTATGTTTAAAATTGATCAATGATTCTATTGTAATTATGATTTATTAAATTTAGTGTTAATTCATGCTTTCTTTTTTTGTTATAGTTGATGAAATAATGGGGTCAGTTTCAGTTGATGAGATGATGTGGATGTAAAAAGATGTAGTGGGTGTCATGGGGTTGATTTATATAGGTAATGGGTTATTGTTGGACACATTTTATATGTATATATTAATGAATGAGATATGAGTTGACTGAGGTTATGTTGATTGTGTATGTTTGTATATATGATTATGGATTTATGATGTATTTATAAAGAGTTTATCATACATTTATGTTTTAGTTTATTACATGTCAGTTTTCTATATTTACATATTTTATTAAATATTAAAAAATTGTTATATTTAGCGGTAGTTTTTAGTATCCGCCACTCATTAAATTAATGAATATAATAATTAGTGGTGGTTATTATTAATCTCCAACAAACATAACTACCACTTATATATTTAGCAGTAGTTAAGTGCATGTTATCTATTTTATGTTTGGGGTTTTTTTTTTAATTTTTTTTATAGTCATAACCAAAACTACAGCTAAATGTTCCAAAAATGACACTTACATAAACCACTAATAAATTAAATAAACCATCAAAAAATGAATGATGAATGTGTAATATATGGTGGTTTTGATAAACTCCACTATACTATTAGGTGATGGTTTAAACCGCCTCCAGTTCAAGAAAAAACTGCCGAAAATTCCCTCTTTTTTTTGTAGTGAAAATAATCTAATTTTATCAAATATAGATAATATTTGTTTATTTTTTCACCCATGTCAGTTAAATTCATCCCTATGTTATCCCTTTTGGCAATTACTATAATTTTTTTTACTATTTAGGGGTCATGAAAGTTTCTATAAAAAGAAAAGTGATCCATAAATGGATAATTGTTAATATTCTCAACTATATCCTATTCACTTATTCAAATATAACATTTTATAAAAATTTTAAATCATCTAATAATATATCATTTATTATGAAATATCATGTCATTTTTGGAAATACATGAAACATTATAATATAATATATATCTAAATCATGTCAAATGGTTCTAAAATGACATTGATTAAAATATAAGGAAGATTAATATAAACATCTAATCAAATTTTGACAGGTTTAGATATCATTTTAAAATTTATCATTTGGGTTAACCTCTTAGTTATTTTTTTTAATCTTAATAGTTGTAATGAATTTTTTTCACATTAAAGATTTATAATTTTACTTATAAGTAAAAAATTGGCTCATAAATAGTGAATAGATGAAATTGATGAAAATTTATCATCCTACTTGTCCTCTATCAAGATGTTTAAATAATTTAATAAAATATATCTAACATAAAACACTATTAAGGTCATTTTAAGAACTATTCACATAATTTGGATTTGAAAACAACATAACAATAATGAAAATTGAATATAAACCATTTATTTTTTTTTGAATTTTTTTATTAGCACTGATAAAGTGTGCTTTTATCATAACTAAAACAATCCCTTATTAGTGTTTTTTAGCGTCGATAAAGACTGGGTTTTAACGACACTTAGATTAATTTTCTTTATCGTTGATAAATATCATTTGGAACGCTTCTAAAAGTGTAATTTGTAGTAGTATGAGTTATAAAAATATTATTTACCTTGAGTGAAATTGATTTACCCAAGAAATGACCAATTTTATCTAATATTTTAAACCAATCCATTTTATATAATTATTTTTTAATACAATAAATAAATAAATAAATAAATAAAAACTCAATGATGAACTGGGTGATAGAAGGGGAAATAGGTGGGTGAAGGGAAGTTCCCCACTAAAATTAGTTATGTGGATCCAAATATATGAAAGCATGTGGAGTGGAATACAAAAGAGTTGAGTAATTATGGAAAATAATGTCTTATAAAATGGAGGGATACCTACCAGGGAGGGGAGACATCGGTGTGATTGGGAGGAAGAGATGGGGATGTGGGTGAAGCTGGAGGTGGAGCTAGATAACAAGGTTGGAACCACTAAATTTCATGACATATTAAGCACCCTCACACACCACATCTCTAGCATGAGCCTCAGAATCCACAGGTGTGACCTCCATGAAAGCCATTACAACAAGCCCAACTCCCATGTCTACTGGACCTATGTCCTTGCCACCTTCAGAGATCACAGTGTGACTGCGTCTCTCTCTATTTCCATTTCTATATTATTGAATGATGAAATATGGGGCTGTAGTGGGGGCGAAGAAGGAATTGGAGGAGGTAGATGGGTAGAGGCATCAGATGAGGTAAAGGGTGGTGGAGGGGCACTTACTAGAGGACAATTATAGCTTTTGGGTTCTCAAGGAGGTGTGTAGCAGAAATAGGGTGGCCTTGATCGTGGAGTGTGAAAAGAACCACTTGGAAATTCTAGAGATCCTCCCCTAACTCGACATGCTCATCCATGCCACCCGTGACATGGATTACCACTTCATGACTATCCCATGATACCATATCATCACTGCCACCATCCTCATTGTAGTTTTAATATAATTTAATGGTTCCAACTCCTCATGGTTTCTTAATGAATTAAGGGATTCTATTTATGTGTTGTAATTTATTTTATTATTACTATGTTTTAATTTGTCATGTAATATAAAAATAAATAAATAATAACTCCTTATCTATCACTCTTTGATATTTTGGGATTCCCCATGGATTCCTATCTACTGGCGTCTAACTAGGGGTGTGAAGCTTCACTGTTTTCTCTAGCTGCAGACTGTTTAGGCCTCGAGTGTCTTGATGGGATGAATCCTTACACCTTTGTGGTGGTGGATATATTTTTCTCTCTTGAGGGGTGTGATGATCGTATTTTTAGGTGTTGAAAATTATAATAAAAGTGAGAGGAAATATTCTAGATTTTGAATCTCGATGTGTGAACCAATACTACCACATATCAGTGTAAGGGAAGTACTGACTTTTATCAGCACTAAGAATAAAACGGTGATAAAAGTCGCACCTTTATCAATGCTACCTAAAAGCATGGATAAAAGATAGATTTATCAGTGCTATTCTTATCATAATTTTTTTAATAAAAAACATTATTAATTTTTGTAAAATTATTATATTTATATTAGATAATAATGTTTATTTATATACATTATATAAAAAACACATGTTTATAATTAATATATATTTTTATTGATTAAAAAATATATATAATGTTAAAAAATGTATTTAAACAATATAATTAAATAAATATATATTTAAATAATTGTACAATTATAATAAATCTTATTAAATAATAAATAAATATATTATATTTATAATTATATATATATACTTTTTAAATAAATACATTTTCAATTATAAATATAAATAAATAAATATAAATATAAATAAATAAATAAATATTTAAATAAATATATGTATTTAATTAATTTGGTCAATAAATATATTAATGAGTGAATATAATTGACACATACATATGCTATTTATTCATTATGAATGTTCATTTATACATTACATCCTAATTATTATCTATGTTTTCCATATATTTGATGACTATGATCTATTCTTTAATAGGTATATGATTCATTAATGTTATACCAATTAATCAATTATGTTCTCATAAATACATATAAAATTACAATAAATATAATAAATATTAAATATATTTATAATTATAAAATTTTAATTATATACAAATAATTTTTAAATATATTTATTTATAATTATAATTAAAACTTAATATATATATATATATATATATATATATATATTTATATATATTGGATGTATGATCAAAGTGTTGGGAATCGGGACTTTCTCTCTCCACACCAATGTCAATTTGGGCATCCTTCCATGATGAATTTGACCTCTGATGTGGGATTCATTTCTTATGGATGTCCCTTGAAGAGAGTAGATGTGGATCCTAGATTAGTCGATGCTCTTTTTTCCTTAGTCTGATGCAGATCAGATTTTGATGAAGGACTATGTCCCTCGCTCATCGAAACCAAAAGATCTTGTTCACATTGGGCCCGTCTCTTGGCCACCTGATTTGAGATTTTAAGATCATGATTTTTGGTCTACTCCCGTGGACGTTGAATCTGTGTTGGGGGTTTGACGAAGGCGGGTTAGGGATTTCTTGAAACCAGGACCACATTTGGGGTATTTATTTAGAGATCTGAAGTTGAGAGGAAGGTGGACTTTCGATCTCATCGATCCAAGCTCACCTATTTACCAAATGCTCATAGATTTGTTGTCGGGCTGCCTGATTGAAGATCTTACCCCATGTTGTGTCCTTTCGCAATGATCGCTGAGTCATGGGTTTTAATGAAGTCAGATGCTATATCCCATGCCATATATGTTCTACATGATCATAGATATGAAGATCCCATGTAGTCTGCCCATCCGATCGATAAGATACGGGAGGCGCTGAAGATGGATGCAAGTTCTCATCTAGTTGGACCTGACTCATTTGTAGATCAGGATTTCATGAAGCCATATAGTCGGTGTTCTCCCCATGCTAGTGATAATTTCATATTATTCCCTGGTCCTCTCTATGATTCAATGCTTAAGTGAAATCAAATCTTGAGAAATGGTGAAATTGCCTTCGTGGAAGAAAATCCAAGTTTTTTGATGTCCAGATTGTGGAATTCAAGCATTTGATCATTGCACGGATCACCCCCATTACAAAAAATGATCTATTGAAACTTGATGACCTGAAAAATCGATCTATTTTGATTTGGGGTTTTTATGGTTGGAAAATAGTTTCATTAGGTATGGGATTCTTCCACATCATGTTTTCCTTGAAAGTTCTTAAATTGCATGCATAGAGCTCTGAATTTATGAGTCTCAAACCTTGGGTCCTACGCTTTTAGGACTGGGACCCCTGGATTGATCTAGCTCATGCTAAGAATACCATGGCCCAATTATGAATTAGAATTAAATGCTTGAACTAGTTTTTCTGGCATCCACAAATCCTATGGTATATCACCTTAGTTGTGGGATCCCCAATTAAGTTTGAAAAAGAAATTTAATTATCCAAATACAGTCATTATATAATAATTTTAGTTGAGTTTGACCTTAGTTCAACATTGGTTGATATAGTCTATCTGAATGATGAAGAGTTTAAATTTGAATTGGGCATTGAGTATGAATCTATTCCTGAATCTTGCTACAATTGCATGTCAATTGGTCATGTTAGAGCTAATTTTCGAAGGGACTTGAGGTGCTCCACTTGCCGGAAGCATGGGAATAAGGCCGAGGATTATAAATCTAAGATACTCACTGTTGATCATAATGCTGTAAGATATGTTGTTAAGAAGGATGGTGGTGGTGGGTCTCGTAGGCATGGAAGTAGCAGTAGTGCTATTGCTGCAGATAATGGTGTAGTTGGTAAAACTTTCACGGATGTGGTTGAATCAAACCCCAAAAATCATGTTGATGTTTATTTGGAGATAAATAAGGGTGGGGAAAAGATCTAACTATTAGGAATGGAGAAATTTTTGAGGATATATGGTTGTTCTAGGATTGTGGATACCTAGGTTGTTGCATCGCCTCCCAATGTGGAGGTTCAACAATCACAGGCTGTTGCTACTCATTATGCGACTAAAAGTTCTCCCACCTTTAATGAGGAACATTCCATTAATAAAGATGATGCTTAGATGATGGATGATCAAAAATTATAGTTGGATCATAGGGCTTTGACTATGCAAGGGTCCAAAGGTGAGAAGAAATTAGAGGATGAAGAGGGATTTCTACTAGTTATCCCTCAGAAATCCAAATTTTACGAGACTGAATTGTAAAATGCATAGGTTTCTTCTCAAATGAAGCTTGGAAATAGTAGGATTTAGGAAAATCTAGAAAAACCTCTTGATAAAATTGAATCTCATGTTGTTGATGAGCATTAAGCTTCGTTAGTGTTGAAACCACCAGCAACTGCCGAGGTAATTTTTGATGATTTGGGCTATTGTAAGGATGATATTGGTTAGTCTTACCCACCTCAGATTTTGGAGCTGATGAAAGATACCTAAGAATATTTTGGAAAGGATATGCTTCATGAATGTGAATCCTTAAGGATAAAGAATGTCAAGGCTCCTCCCAAAATATTAAGAGGGCTAGAGGTACCCCTGTGTTCTTACAGATGAAATGAAAAAATGGTTTGATCTAAAGCTTGAATTTAATTTTGACAAAATGGAACCAGATGTATTTGGATAGAGAGATTATTTGATGGTCGTTTTTTTGTCAAAGAAAATTGGAGATAGATATTGGAATAATCTAAGGCTTGATATTCAAGATCTCTAATGGAAATACTTGAGCAACATCATTCCGGAGGATTCCTCTAACTTGTCATTGAGTGATGAGCTAGTGCTACCCCCATGGGAAAAGTTATGGTAGATAGGGCAACATCCAATGGACCAAGTTCGATACCCCATGAATCTAGGTTCTATAGGGAGAGACAGGAGTTGATGTTTTGTTTCCTTTCTTTGGGACTTTTTTATGTTACAAAGCTTCGCTTTCTGTTCACTATTGTAATTTACCTTTTATAATATTTTTGATGGGTATGGGTTGGCTTGTTGACACATACTCAGACATTTTTAGTAATATATATATATTTAAATAATTATAACATTAGATAAATCTATTATAATATATATATATATATATATATATAATTATCAACCAATACTTATAAATATATTTATTTATAATTATAACTATATATAGATATATTTAAATAATTTTAAAATTATAATAAATATATTAATTATTTATATTCATAAAATTATTATAAATATAGTAATTATTTATATTTATAAAATTATAAATATAATAAATATGTTTATTTTAATTTTATGAATATTTAAATAAATAAATAAATACATTTATAGTTATAACTATAAATATATATATTTATTATACTTTTTTAATTATAAATAAATACATATTTATTTGTATTTATAATTATAAATAAATATATATTTATTTAAATATTTATAAAATTATGCCGTTGGGGTCTTACTGAGTTGTAAAGGCTCTCTATAATCCCACACCAGACCCGGATTCAAATCTGGGTGAGAGAGAATCTTTGCAGGCACTATATTATTACTATAGAGGAAATGTAGCACTATAGTAATGTTAGTATCGTAGTAGTATTACTATTCATTTAGAATGATCTTTCAGGCCGTTGGGCCTTTGGGTTATTAAGGGGACGGTGACACAGGCATGAAGTGCTGGTGGTGATGCAGGCATGATGCATGAAGGTCCTTCGGGCCATCCAATGGTGGGCCTATGAGCCATGTAATGAACTTCATGCCCACTCGGTCTTCTAGGGAAAAAATATATAATGTAATAAAGTAGCTGGTTAGATGTGTTATCCCTTGGTGGGGCAATGACTTGCATTTTAGGCTTGTGTGTGTGTGGATAAAATTGTATCATCAAACACCTAATATATATTTATAAAATTATAATAAATAGATTTATTATATTTATCATTTTATAAATATATATAATAAATATATTAATGACATATATTTATAAGATTATAAATATAAAAAATAAAAGAAATATGATTTTATAATTATTTAAATAAATAAATATAAATTTATATTTATAAATATAATTAAATATATTTTTATTTAAATAATTATAATATTAATATTAAAATTAAAATTATACATTTATAGTTATATATAATAAAGAATTTAATTATATATATTTATTATATAAAATTATAAATATAATAAATATAATAAATATATTTATTATAATTTTATAATTATAAATATATATATTTATAATATTTATAATTTTATAAATATATATAATTAATATATTAATTATATATATTTAAAAAATTATAAAAATAAGAAATAATTTTATTATAATTTCATAATTATTTAAATAAATATATATAAATTTTTAATTATATATATATATAAATATATATTTATTTGAAAAATTGTAAAATTATAATAAATATATATATTATATATTAATAATTACTCAAAATGGTTTGAGTATGATTTGGCCCACACCCATCAAAATTATTATAAACAAGTAAAGTATAACATAATGATATAAGTAAGACACAACAAGGTTAGAAATTCCACAAACAAGGAAAATAAGAGGTAAATTCACGCCGCTCTCTTTGGATCCCAAATTCCTGGGATAATGACCTCTATTCATCCATTATCTCTGAGGAGGAGTAGTGAAGTGATCTTTTTTGTCCTTTGGGATGTCAGTTCGAGCGGCCAGTTTAGGGAGATCGTCAGCGTTCATTGGTTTGATGGATTTTTGGTGAATTTTTCGATTTTATTTAGAATTTATCAGTTACAGTTTTTGAAATCTAAAATAGATGAGCTATGAGGTATTTTTTATAAATTTTTCTTATTTTCAATTTTTATGGTGAAAGCAACCAACATTCTACAATGATAAACTCTTGATGATGATATAGAGTAGAAAGCATTCATCTGAACATGGCCATTCAGACTTGAAAGAATTAGAGGGTATGTATTTTCCATCAGTACTAGGCCCGTGCAACCCTATGCGGGAAAGCTTGTCGAGTGGTCATATGAGATGGAGGTCTGACATAATGTTGTAATGGATGGTGAGGGTTATTTCCTTATAGTCTTGATCTGGGTTTCTTCTTGTATGATTTTATTTTGGGTTTCCACTTTTTCCTCAAAAGTGATTTTGAAATAAAAATTTAATTTTTAGTTTGTTCTATGACTCTTAGAATCAAAATATCTTACTTCATCAATTGAAGGAGGTTGTAACATAGACAAATCCTGTCGATCATAAACTGCATGAGAGGCCGTATGATCATCCTGCACATGATCAGACTGGTTGCTATCATCTTCACTAGCACCAACAATAGTGACATCCACCACTGCATTTAGTGCCTTCTTCACAAAAATTCCCCTCATTTTTAGATATGGTTCTTTCTTTAGAGAAGGATCCTACTTTTCTTAGGTTAGTGGTATTTGATTATTTCTCATGGGAGCTACACGAGGCCGCAACATTGTGATATGTTCCCTTCTCTTCAAATAAGGTTACCCCTTCGATGGAGGATACTACTGATTTGAGGATGGTGGAGTTTGGTTCTTCCTTATAGGAGGGTTTGGTTTCTATGGATGGTGAATGAGTGTTAGATAATCCCACCTCAGCATATTTTTATTACTAGATCCGTGATGTCCCAATGTCTGACGGTGTAAATTTTTCCTCTGAGAGATTTTTCCTTCTCTCTCACTCAAATTATTCTTCTCATATGATGATCTTGAAGAATGGTGTTGTTTAATTTGTTATAGCCAATCCTGATATCTTTAAGGAGTAGATGGAGGCCTGTTGACATTCTATTATCACATGTTTCACTTCCCATGTAAAGATCAAACCCTAGAAACTAGAAGATCTAAGGCATCCACTGGTTCAGATTTTGGGTTTTTGTGATTTTCATATTATTTTGATTGTCTTGGAATATTTTCACATTACATTCAATTCACAGGATCTCAGGCTATAGGCATGTAGCTTTGAGTATGTTAATATCAAGTCAGAGGTCCTCAGATTTCAGGACTGGGACCTCTGGTTTGATCTGTAGTAGGATAAGAAATCATTCGTTCAATCATGGGTTTGAGGTGAGATGACTAATTTTTTTTTGGGAATTAAAGCAATCTGTATGACATTTTCTTGGATATAGGTACATAAATTTCTTTTGATAAGAAAACAAAGCTGTTCAGGTATGGTAACTATTCCAAGATCCTAGTTGAATTTGATCTTAATTCGACACTAGTTTAGATTTTTTATTTGGTCGTTGGGGACTTTATATTTGATATTGATATTGAATATGAGTATATTCTTGACTTTTGTGTTAATTTATTCTATATTGGGAGAATTATAGAAAACTTCCATAGAGGGTTGATATGCACCAACTGTAAAAAGTATGGTTATCGAGCTAAAAATTGAAAGCAGAAATTACCTGTTTATATTTCAGAAAAACCCATGGATGGGAAGTTAGGGAAGGCTAGTTTGAGAGTATCTTCTCCCAATCTACCATACAATTACAAGCTTGTGAATGAAGGTGGACTTGGTCCTTCAACGAGTGCCCACAAACTTGTAGTTTCCTTTGCTAATGTGGTCTCTGGTGTTAACAAGGTTAGTGATGGGAATATCAATGAAGTCTCTAAGGGTGCCGGTCTTAGTGATCATATAGAGGTTAAAGGTAGAATCAGTGGTGATGTTTCCTCCCATGAACTGCAACTTCAAATTGATGTTTCTACAAATACCCATGACATATAAATTTCTCATGAAAATGCTACTGGAAACCATTCAGGGAAGACACCTTTTGATGATTGAAATGTTGCATCATCTATGGAAGTTTATCATTTATTAAATGCAATGATGTGGGAATAAGTGGATACGGAGAGATCTTGGAACAAATTCAAAAAATGTTATAGTGGATGATTAGGGCTATCAGCTGGTTACCCATAGAAAAGCACTATGTAGCCATCCTTTATAGGCAAAGACCCAGTCAAGGATGAAGGTGATGGTACTAAGGCTGGGGTATATGAGCTTGTGTTTGGTGATACACTAAGAGGGAATGTGAAAGACTCTTCTACTATCCCACCAAATCCTCATCTGGGTAAACATTCTTTAATTTATATGTTAAATAGGTCCACAAGTAGGGATGTGTTCTGTGAAGAATTTGGTATCTTTCCTAAGAATCGAAGTAACCATCAGTATGACTCAAGATTGATTTTAAATATTGTTTCCATGGGAGATAATTTTGATGCCGAATCTCATCTTGAGAATGATGATTCACTGATTTTGGATGATCATGACACCACTTGGTAGGCTTCTAAGCAACGAGAGCATGGTAGACATCCTAAAGGAAGGGGTGACTCATGAGGAAGGGGAAACAGAAATCAAAGGAGGTGACTGAATGTTCTTTTTATCTTTGGTGGCATTACCACTATGATTGTATTTTGTTACCTTGATTTTCATGTCTTTGAAATTTATTTTTATTAATAAATTTTATAGGACCATGGGTTTTAACCCATGGTTTGCGCCGTTTTGAGTACAATAAATATATTAATTATATATAATTATAAATATAATAAATATATTTTTTATAATTCAATAATTATTTATAAATAAATATATATATATTTATAATATTTATAATTTTATAAATATATATAATTCTATAAATATATTTATTATACATATAAATATAAACAAACAAATATTTATTTATAATTATAATTATAAATAAATAACTAAATATATTTATCATATATATAATTTTATAAATATATATAATAATAAAAATAAATTATTAACATTATATCATTATCAGTGCTAAAAAATCACTTATAAAGGTTTATTTTATTAGCGCTTTCTATTTTAGCGCTAATAAAATTGACCTTTATCAGTACTTTTTTTGGTAGTACTGATAAAAAAATTACTAAATTTTATAAATTAACCATAACATTTGTCTTCTCTCTTGCACACCTTCTATATTTCATGGAAAATTTTATCTGTCGCACTGCCACTCTAGCTTCCCTACTCATCACTACTCCTTTATCCCCCCTGGTTGCTATCGCCACTCTACCCTCCTCTTCTCGTCACCACTGCTCTACCTTCCCCTCTCTACCCAGCTATCATTCCACTACCCCTCTCACCGCCACATATCTTGCCGATGCTCTCACCACTGCCACTCTCACCACCATCACTCTTTACCATACCCTTACTACCCGACCATTGTTTCTCCTTCATGGATGAACCTAAAGGTAAGGGTTAACCCTTTTTTGTGTGATTTCATTATGTCTATAGGGAATTTGAATAATTTTTAACCTTTTTTCATCATATACTTAAATTTACAGACCATTCACCAGTGATTTTTGACAGGTTACCCCATGTGTTTACCATTGAATCTGAGAACCATGATTGTTTTCATGTTTAACTCCATATTTTGAAGCACACATTACATTTTTAAAAATATAATACTACCATCCATGGGTCAAAGGATAAATAAGGGAAAAAGTGGAGGGTAGGTGAGTTTTGGTATATCCACACCACAAAAATCCATTAGGAAATTTGTTTTTAAGAATTTTTGTGTCATTTCTTTTAGTAAATCAAAATTTACCATTTTTTACTTTTACTCCGGTTATTAATTTTCAACCTAAGTGATTAATTTAAATGAAAAATTAAAATTAGTCTTTTTACCTCATGTGAACCCATTGATTTTAAATTTTAAAATCATTTTATCAAATTTTTTTAACGATGTGAAACATTAATTTTAAAATAATTTCACATAGCACATAATTTGTTTCAGGAAAAGTGTGTTTTCAAGCATAAACGTTATGTGTTAGAGATAGTTATAAATATTATCAATTTTTATAAAATAAATTAGTTTATTATAATAACTTGTGTAGCTTTAAAAACAATCCAAAATATAATTTTACCTTTAAAATACATAATTTAAAGAAAAGATCAAAAAATGGTTTTTATTATAATTAAAATTATAATTTTTTATAAGGTTAAACATAAGTTTTATATATTTTTAAAAATTTTTTTAAAATGTTAAGCTTTATTCATTTAATAAATATCTTATAAATTCTAAAAAATCTATTTCTTTATTATATAATGATAATGTAATGAAAGTAATCGTTTCGAAAAAAACTATATTTTTCACTATTCATTTAAAAATATATTATTATAGAAAAAACTCCTAAAGCCATATTAATATAATTTTGATATGTGGAATTAAAAATTTATGTTAATTATATAAAAATCATGTTTCTAATTATCATAGAAATTAATTTTAATAAAAAATTATTAAGCAGAAAATAATAATATTTTAAACATATGAATCTTATATTAATATATATTTTTTACATCATTTTCAAAGGGTGATTACTCCTATTTCAAGCAGTACATGAAATTAAAAGTATTGATAAAATATTTCAAGATTTATTTAAAATAAAATTTGAGTTTTAAAGAATTATTTTAGTTTTAAAATTAGTGGTAATCACCAAATTGATGTTTTAAAAATTATTCTTGTGTTAATTGGATTTCAAATGAGGAGTTTGGGTGATTTGAATGTGTTAATAATATTGGAAAATGTTTTTTTATTTTTAACATGGTGAGTTAAACCTTGTAATATATATTTAAAACCACTTTTTTAGCCTTGTTTAATTTTGATATCAAATTTTGGGGTGTTTAATGATTTTAAGATTTCAAAATGAGATGACTTATTTCAAAATGGCATATTTTACCAGGTGGATTAGATTTTGAAACTTATTGTGTCTTTGAATTTTTTTAATGGTCATTTAAAAAGATGTGTGAATTACCATTTTAGTTTCAAAGGTGTTTTGAAAAAATTGGTCCTAAGAGTAGATTGAGATGATTTTTATAAATGATAAAATTGATTGAAATTCCAAGCATGTTTTGAAAAGAGAAGGGCCATTTGAAATTTTATGAAAAATGAGTTTTTATATAATGTGTGATACCATATTAAGCCCGTTTGATTCATTTATGAGCATTGTAGCTTGTTATACCTTGTGGGTATGTTTATTATTGATTAATTATATATGTTTTTTAGGTTTGATGTATAAAGGGATACCATATTATAAGGGTGGGCGGTCAGGACTGAGATATTTTAAATGCTTTGCATGTGATTCATGTAGTTTTTTGACTATTTTGACTTCCATTTGGCTCATAATGTGACTATTAGCTAGATACTATGTTAACTTTGTGTAGGGAAACCCTAGTTTGATAATAGGATGACTGGTGAAGAATTTTTTGGCTACTCTATAATGGTTAGACTCAAAGGAATATGAGGCCCTTATGCTAGTACACTCTTTTTATCTAATCCCATGGGTGAAGGAATCCCATGGAAATTATATTTATTCATCTTATGGATGAAGGAGTTATAAGGATATCCCAATCCTTTCCATTTTCCCCATGTTGTGTGACTTAATATAGTGGTGCTTGATCTTGTTATTTCTTCATTCTTTGTATGGTTTTCTTTTCATATTTTTTTGAAAAGGGATTGTGAAAGGTTTTTAAATAAGGAATAAATGAAAGTGTGATTTTAACTGTTTTTAAACTATTTTAATAATGAGTTTTAAAAGTTTTCCTAAGTGAGAAAAGTTAAATTGGTTTGTATTGGCTATAGAAAAATAGTTTCCAAGTGATTGTTTTCATTTAATAAAAATCATAGAAAATGAGTTTTAACATAATTTTCTGTGTTACTACTTCTTCGGTAAAAATTTATAGAAAATGTTTAATTTTATAATGTATTTAAAATGATATTTTTTGAGATGTAATTAAAAATTGATCTCTTAAATTTGGAAGGTTGTGGTGACCTAATATACTTTTAGATCACTCCTATATTTTATAGGATCAGGTTTATTCTATGTTGTTTTGCTTCATCTGGATCTTTTGAGAGTGATATATGGTTGGATGGTGACCCCATTTGAACATATTTTTTGTGTTAATTTTGTTAAATATTAATATTACTAAATAAAATAGGATTGATATGAATAAATAATGGATTGATTCTAATTATATGACAAAAGAGTATGAAGATGAAATGAAAGAGTTCATCAAGTTTTCATAAGATCATGCATATGACTCTTTTCAAATCCTTTTTCCATTTTTACACTATTTTTATTCAAGAATAATTAGTCTAGAGGAGTTGGAAGATAACTTGATCTGTCATGGAATAGATAAAAGTTATAAATGAATAAACATTGGAAAAAAGTGAATATACTAGTGGCTGGGATAACACTGTGTTTTATGGATCATCTAATATGATTACAAGTGTGGACAATGAAGAAGATTGTATTGAGGGTGTGATTACAAATGTGAATGATGATGAAGATTTTATTGAGGATATGAAAAGGACAGTTGAAGATGACTTTTAGATTATATAAAATTGTTTGAGAAGTTAAATAGTTATGAAAAGATGCCATTATATGTTGGTTTCACTCAATATACAGCATTCTCAGCCATACTGAACCTATATAATTTGAATGTAGGGAACAAATGGAGTAAATCCATTTTTACAAAACTACTTTCTCTCTTGAATGAAATTATCCTTGAATATAATGATCTCCCTATATGAACATACAACACAAAAAGAATTTTATGATCGATGGGTATGATCTATAAAAGAATACACACCTTTTTTAATGACTATATACTCTTTTTCATGGACTAAAAATCAATTATAGAATACCTAAAGCGTGGTGCTTCTTGATAAAAAAGTTGAATCATGCCTTACAAAATCAGTATGGTACTTTCCAATAATTCTAAGGTTTACGAACCAATATAGAATTGAGGAGACTATTAGGAAATTGACATGGTATACAAATAGAAGAAATAAATATTGGAAACTATGTCATCTGGTAGACTCTCCTCAATAGAAGGGAATTGGTCTTGAGTATCTTGAATTTAGAAACAAGACGAGAAACCTTCATCTTTCATTATCTACAAATAGAGTGAATCCTTTTGGTTTTCAAAGTATCACTCATAGTACATGTATGGTTATGTTTTTAAATTATCAAATTCCATTGTGTTTATGAATGAAATGAAAATAAATCATGTTATATATGCTTATATCAGTTAAAAAAACAACCAGGTAATGATATTGATGTTTATTTTTCTCCATTGACCGAGGATTTGAATTTTTTATGGGATTCAGGTGTTACATTGTATGATTCTTATAGAAATGAAGATTTCACATTGTGTTCCATGTTGTACAGGATGATAAATTACTTTCCTACTTATGGAAATATTTTAGGATATAGAATTAAAGGAAATCAAGGGTGTCCTATTTGAAAAAAAGGTACACATTTAAGAGGTTGTAACATTCATTGAAGACTGTGTTTCTAGTACATCGTAGATTTCTACCCTGATGAAATAAGTACTAATATTGGATGACATCATACGACGAAAGTTAAAAAGAACATACAACACCATCACGACTAACGAGTGATAAAATATTTGGGAAATTAAAATATGTGGACACTGATTTTGGTAAATCATTTTCAAAAAACATTACAAAAACCGATTGGAAAAAGATATCAGTTTTTTTGAATTACTATACTTGATTTGTCTTTACACCAGAAATTTTCTTGATGTTATGCATGTTGAAAAAATATATGTGATAGTTTCATCAACACATTGATAAATGAACCCCAAAAAATAAAGGTTGGAATTAAGGATAGGTTAGACATGGTTGACATGGGAATACAAGAAGATTTGGCACCAGTGAAGGGTGAAAAATGAAATTTTCTTCCTCCAGCTTCTTATAATCTTTCCTTGTATAAGAGATATGAGTTTTTAAACTTCTTGAATGACATCAGGGTTCTAGAAGGGTATTCATCATATATCAAGAATATTGTGTTAATGACCAATTTAAAGTTAAAGGGCCTGAAATCACTTAACTACCATGTTTTTATGAAATATCTTATTCATGAAGCTTTACATTTCATTTTTTCCAAGAATTCCTATCATACATTAACAAAACTAGGTTTCTTATTCAATGATATATAAAGAAAAGTTATTGATTTAGAGAAATTATCGTCTATGGAAAGAGAAATTTCCATGATATTATATGAATTGGAAATGTTCTTCCCACCAGCATTATTCGATATGATGGTTCACGTGATGGTTCACTTGGTGTGAGAGATTTGACTATATGGTCCTGTACACTACAGACAGATGTACCCTATTAAACGATATATGAATATTTTTAAAGGGTATGTAAAAAATTTAAATCATCCAAAGGGATGTATTGTAGAGAGATATATTGTCAAGGAATCCATTTAATTCTGTAACGAATACCTGTTTAGTGCAGAAAGTATTGGTCTACTGAAGTCTCATCACACTAGGTGGATTTTAGGTGAAGGAAGTTTTGGAAGAGATGTTATCACAATCAATATTACTGATTGGAAGTAGAACCATATTTATATCTTTCATAATATTATTGAGGTTTCCCTATATGTTGAAATCCCAAAAAAAGTTCTTAGGAATTTGAATAAATCATGGTTAGAAATATGGATATGAAATAAACAAAATCAATAGTTTATAGGATGGTTTCGAGACTATATTTTTAAGGAGTTAGATGAAAATATCGATTCAATTTCATAAAAACTTAAATGGATTTCTATAGGACCAAGTGTGTATTTATTATCTTATAATGGTTGTGTAATTAATTGCTATATGTTCTATAAAAATGAATATGATGAATATAGTACAATAAAAAACAGTAGAGTTACCCTTATAGTTGAAGTGATGCATGTTTCTGTTACTAAAGAAAGAAATCTAATTTACATAAATATGTCATACTTAGGAATCATCAAACAAATATGGGAGTTTTATTATACAATATTTCAAGTGATAATTTTCAATGAAATCAGGTTGATAACTGGGGAGATATTAAAATAGATGATTTGAGATTCTTCAAAGTGGATTTGCATAAAGAAGTGTACAAAGAAAAACCATTTATAATGGAATCATAGGTAGTACAAGTATTTTATGTTCGAGATCCCACAAATTTAAAGTGGTCTATTGTTCTATTATTGACCAAAACCACTGAAGGGTCAGATTAAAATTCAACTAAGGATAACCCTTTCATTGGGGCATTAAAATCATTTCTTAGTAGTCCCAATGTAGACGGGGTCTTATATGTTAGAGGAGACTACAATGAAGGGATTTGGATACTCGATACAGTGTTAAAATCCCTTCAACCTTAATAAAAGAGAGTTCAATAATTAGGTTATATTTCTTTTGTAATATACATTGTGTTACCTCATGTTATTATTTGATCACTACTACATTTATGTAATCTAAATTAAATGATAAACCAATTATGAAAATTATAACTTATGCACGTGATGGAGCTCTCAATCCTAAGGAACAATAGGTCTCTAAAGATACTTCCATTCCCAATGTAAAGGAACAATGACCTTATACACATGATGGTACTACCGCTACAAAAAAATAGGCTTCTTAATATGTTACTTCTCCCAGTGAAGATATAAAATGACCTTATAAACATGATAATGCTACCACTCTAGATAAAAAATATGTTTATCAACCTATTCCTACTCCCAGTGCAAAGGTACAACAGCCATCTGCAGATGCTGATGCTATCACTCCAGGGAAATAATAGGTTTCTCAACTTGCTACTTCTCTCTATGCTGAGGAATAACATATTGATGATGTTGAATCTGAATAAATGGTAGATGATGAAGAACCATTGATGTATAAAACAAATAAGTGAATCATAGTTTTATGGTGTTGGAAAAAATCATTAAGGTGAAAATAAAATGCATCAAATATGAGGTTAAATGGATTGCGCGGGGCTAGCATGTTAACCCCAACAAGGCCATGTTCAGTAGTTACATAGGAATCATCACTCAAAAATACATGCCAATTGATGTAGATTCATGGAGCCATGTTGTTCCCACTCTTAATACACTAAAATTGGAATAGATTGCGGTAACATTACAATATCATTTCATTATTTTACTAAAAACTGAAATAATGATACATTAACTTACTCTTCATCATTGTAACGACCCAAAATTTTGTTAATAAAAATCCCTCTTGATCGAATTAAATGTCTTATTATGTAGAGTTATCATATAAAACATATGAACTTACTTGGTTTTATTTTTTTATATTTTAAAATATCGTAAGGAATTGTGACCATTACTGACATAGCCATTGAATAATGATCACATGATTAGTATAAATATAGGTCTTTAACAAATCCAATTTAGTCAGAAAAAGGAAGATATTTCATCATCCATTAGACTTGCCTCCTATGAATCCCATTTTCCAGATCTCGGAAAGGAGGTGGCATCTCTGAGCTTCTCTCTTGACCAAGCCCAAGCTGAGCTTGAATATGTTAAGCTCGAGAAGAATATCCTATAGAAGAAGTGCAAGTTGATTGTGATTACCACTCGAGTGATGTTATCCGAGCCACCCCAAGATTCTGTCACCATATCACATCTTACCCTAAGGTCTTATGCGTGTGTTTTAAAGAGTTATGTAACAATTCCCTAGTACTATGACCATGTACATTATTTTTGTATAAATGATGTACATTCATTTTTTTATTATTACATAGTAAATAGTTTTTAAAGAGAAAATAGTATTCTTAGTTAATATTCAACTAAGAAATATATTTTTATTAATTAAACAATATTTTAATAAAATATTATTATTATTATTAAATTACTTTTTATTAAATATAAATGTTCATATAATTTTATGAATGCAATTGTAATTTTTATTAAAGTTTGAAAGATCTTTTTGTCAAAACCCATGATTTTTCAACAAATGTCAGTTTCTATTTTAAAAGTGAAAATTCACATATTTAGAAAATTATTTTGATAAAATGAATATTATTTTTGGATCCAGGATGTCAAAATTATCCAACGGTGATTTTTTCATAATTTTCTGAGACAGTCAAATTTTTGGGTAAAAATTAAATACCGTTTAATTATATAATGTGTTTTATGACACAATAATGACCCAATAGTGATGTAATAAAATACTATAAACACACTTTTAAGAAATTATATGTTTTACCATTAAAATAATGTGATTTTAGGTTTATTTGATTTATTTTACAAAGATTTAGAGGACCCTCCATGACTTATAAAACATTTAATATTTTTAAATTGATTTCCTTGAAAGTGTGACTCATCTCCACAAAAGCAACCCTATTATTTTAGAAAGTCCGGCCATTGGACTTATAAAATATTTTCTTCCAATTCCCTTTAGATAAAACCATGGGCAAAAACCATGGGCTGGTTTGTGTTTTTGATTAGTTTAATGTGTGGTACCCAAACATAAATAATAAAAAAAATTCCTCTCTTTTCCAATATAAACCCACCCAACCTCCCACTTCCTCCTCACTCAAATCATTTTTGAGTTCATCCAAACATTTCCCTCCTCTCTCTAGAGTCCTTCCAAGGCTCCCCAAGCTCCCAAAAATCCTCTCTCAAGCCCCTCCCAAGCCTTTGGGATCACACTTCCAAGTAAGGGATGCCTTCCTTTCTCATTTTATACAAGTTTCATAATATTGTTATGCTATTTTATTTTCATTTATAAATGTTGGAGTATGATTTTTCCCCTCCCCCATAATTCCCCGTTTAGGTTTTAATGATGATATACCCCTTTATCTCCCATTAATTCCTCCCATTTACACCTGTTACAGTGCCGAAATTCCTTAAGGAATTTCTCTCTTTTTATTTACATTCAAGAAATTATTTTGTATTATGAATTAAAATTCCATTAATTATATTGGGGCAGGTATCTATATGACCCCCTTAATTTATATTTCCTTTAAATATTATGATACACCCCTTTCTCTTTCATCAACCATTTTTATGAGTTCCTATGTCACGCTGTTACGCTGCTGAAATTGCACTGTGTTTTTCCAAGCCGAAATCATTGTGTAGTGGATACCGTACCCATGTCTCTACCAAGGGTATTATACTTTATGAACATATACACATTGAATGGTACTTTCATATATGTACTTCAAATTCCTTAATTTTGGAATAACTTATGATGTTGATTGATTCCATGTTACATGATCCATGTGACAAACTTATGAATGAAATGAAATGTTTAAGAAGGGTGTACCCTGATAGCGCTCTAATGCATTGGGTAAAGTATAGTATCATGATAAATCATGTGTAATGAGTGTTAACTCATTCTAATTAAAGTTCAAAGATGTTTTACTCATGATTCATGTGCAATGAGGGTTTACTCATGATTTATGTGCAATGAGCCTTTTCTCATGCTACTATCATGTTAAATGTTGTTGCCACATTTCCATGTTTTGATAATCATGATATATAATGCCTTTACATTCATGTTCCTCTAGAAATATATTTATATTCTAATTTCCTAACATGTATTTTAATATTCATGTTATACCTTTTTTTACTCCCTTACTGGGCTTTATATCTCACCCTTTTCTTATGCATGTCCTCAGGTTATCCCATGCAATGCTATGTACCAAGGTCGTGTAAAGGAAGTTTTCAATAAAGATGTTGTGTTTTATGTTATAAGTT
This sequence comes from Viscum album, assembly GCA_963277665.1. NCBI lineage: Eukaryota > Viridiplantae > Streptophyta > Magnoliopsida > Santalales > Viscaceae > Viscum > Viscum album. The sequence continues at coordinate 1,109,591,304 of OY728128.1, read as the reverse complement.
GTTATGTAATGTTCCTAAGCCCCAAATACACTAAACCTATCGATATTCTATGTTGTATCAAGTGAATGTTTTTATGTTATAAATAATGTTTAATTGTGTAATAAAAATATGGGTTATTATAGTTGGTATCAGAGGATAGGTTTAGTTATTTTTTGGATTAAGATTAGAAAACCCTAGTGAAGAATTAGAGACAAGAATATGTATAATAGAAACATCCCTAAATTTTGGTGAGTATTGAGTAAGTGGTTTATCAAGAAAATACATCCCTGACTGGATATGAGTAGGTAGAGGAAACTTTGGCACAGATATACCTAGGAGTAAAAACTCTAACAAGAAGTTTCAAGCTTGACCAAGGGTATCCTGGTACACAACCACGGGCCTTACTACACTCTTGGATACGACACTCCCAGGGGATATGATTTGGTAAATTCACAATCTTAGTATGAACTATTATTAAGGGAATTAAAAAAAATACCCCTATGAATATATTTTAGAAAGTAGATCATGGATAACATAGATTGATTCCTATAGATTCAAAAGTTTTGAAAATAAAAGTAATTTATAAGTCATCTATTTTTTTCTTTAGATTACCCTTTATGTGTTACCCCTAAATTTCCTTTTATTCCAGCCAATGGACACTAATAGGAGGAATCTATATAACAACCGATGTGAAGACCAATGTGATGACTGTTATAATGAGATTCCCAATCTGATGGGAGAAAGAATTGAAAAGATATTCTCCATCCTTCAATGTTCTGAACACGAGATGGTTCTTCTAGATGATTATCGTATGGAGGGTGAAGCTGATCAATGGTGGACATTGATAAAAAATACTAAGCTTGAGGAGGAGATCGAGGCATTGGAATGAATGAATTTATGGAAGATGTTTTTTGATAAATATTTTCCGTGCACCCTTTGACTTAAGATGGAAAGGGAATTCTTGACCTCAAGAAAAAAAGATGATGAATCTATCAGAGTGTACGAGGAAAAATTGATAAGGCTTTCACAATATTCCTCTAGATTTGTCCTTACCCCCAAATTTAAGGTTGAATACTTCTTTGGTGGGATGATACCTAGCCTATGGAAATCCCTGGAAATCCATGACTTCGATAGCTATGAGGAAATTGTCCGATGTGACCTCAAAGTCGAAATGGAGATCGTAGAATCTTAGGGGTATTGCAGGGATACAAAGTGTAAGTTGGAATTAAATTCTTATAGTTTTATGGATAAATCTAATGGTTCTAAGAAGATACAACACCACACTTGCTAAAGGTGAAGACAGAAGCACCCCAGAAATTTCATGAAGGGGATGAGGAAATGCTTTAGGTGTGGAAGAGAATGGCACTTAGCTGTTAACTACTAACAAGAGAAACCCACATCTGAAATAGAGAAGATGAATTCTTTGTTCAACCCTCAACACATTTTTTATTACCTAAACTATAAATAACCAGGGCACCTTGTAAATCAATGCCCTAAGCTAAGGGTTTTTGGAGGTAACTAACAACCACCAAGGAAGAAAGGGTGGGCTTTTTCCATCACTACCACCAAAGTGAACCCCAAAAATGAAGTGGTGACATGTACTCTAGTTATTCATTCAATAATAGTGAACATACTTTTGGATTATGGTTCTACACATTCTTTTATATCTCAAAAGTTTAGTATAAAAATCCCAACACCACCAAAAATCATATAAGTGAAGATGTCAGTGAGTACGAAAAATGGGGAAAGCATTTCATGCCATGAATATAACTCCTCACTTGTCATAATCTGTGGATTGAGATTCTTGGAGAACCTCATCATACTCTCTCTGGAGGAATTTTATGTAATTATTGGTATGGATTGACTTTCCTTATATAGAGCCAATATAAAATGTCATGAGAGGGAAATCAATCTCCCTGGGGAGAATCATCCCCGATTCTATATAAGTGCAAAGAGGTGGATGAATATTATTTAGCTCCATCATCTCAAGCATGGATATTACTTCCTTAAGATCATGCGTATCTGGATCAGATGGTTGAGTCCAGGGATGCAACCATCCTTGAAGACATGCCTATTGTGAGGGAATTCGCTGAAGTGTTTCCTAAAGAATTGTCTGGTATTCCTCCTTGAAGAGATGTTGAATTCTCAATTGACCTTATACCTGGGGCTTTACCAATATCCACGACTCCCTATTGAATGTGTGTTGTGGAACTTGAGGAGCTGAAGAAACAGAAAAATCTGGATAAAGGGTTTATATGCCCAAATGCTTCACCATGGGGTGCTCTAGCCCTCTTCGTCAAGAAGAAGGATGGGTCAATGCACCTTTACTTTGATTATTGGGAGCCCAACAAAATCATTATAAAGAACAATTATCCTCTTCCATGAATTGATGAATTGTTCGATCATCTACGTGGAGCACAATACTTCTCCAAGGTGGATCTGTGGTCGGGATATTACAACGTATGGGTGAAGAAAGAAGATATACCCAAGACTGCTTTTTGTACAAGATACAGGCACTTTGAATTCATAGTAATGCCTTTAAAACTCACTAATTCTCTAGAAATTTTCATGGACTTGATGAATAGAGTCTTCAGATATTACCTCGAAAAAATTATGGCAGTCTTTATAGCTGATAGTCTAATATACTCTAAAACCAAGGAGGATCATGAGGAGCATATGAGAACTATACAAGATACCTTGTGAAAGGAGAATCTCTATGCAAAGTAAAACAAGTATGAGTTCTGGTTAAAGGAGGACTCATTATTAGGTCATATAATCACAAGTAATGGGATATCTATGGACCCCTTGAAGACAGCTACAATAGTGGGATGGATGAGGCCAACATTGGTAATAGATATCCGTAGCTTATGGAGGTTAGCTGGATATTATCGCCGATTTTTGATAATTTTCTCATGATTGTCCAACCCTATTATCAAGCTAACTCGGAAGGGAGTAATCTTTTTCTTAGATTAATGAATGCTAAGAGAGATTCAAGGAGTTAAAAATGTGGCTTATCACTGCACTCGTGCTCGCATTACCCACGAGTGGAGAACTTTTTTTGGTATTTAGTGATGCTTTGAAGAAGGGCCTAGGTTGTGTGTTGATTCATAATGATAAAGTGCTAGCCTACACCTCAAGGCAGCTAAAAATCCATGATCAAAACTATCCCACACATGATTTGAAGTTGGAGGCTGTGATATTTGGGTTGAAAATATAGTGGAATTATCTCTATAGGGAGAAGTGTGAGATATATATTGATCACAAGAGCCTAAAATATATATTCACACAAAAATATAATAATATGTTCCAATGAATATGGATAGAACTCATCAAGTATTATGACTTCTCAATCCATTACCACCCTGAGAAAGTGAATAATGTGGAAGATTCTCTAAGTAGAAAGGATCCAATGATTCTATCATTGGCGATAATTGAGAAAGATATAATCTTCTTATATTTGATGAATATGGACATGTGAACCATAAAGAATGGAACATCATCAATCATTTCTCGAATTATGGCTCAAACATCCATCTTGGAGAAAATAATGGATGCTCAAATAAAGTTTGTGAAAAATATGAAAAGGGTGGAAGCTATCAAAAATGGTAAATCCTCAGAGTTCATGTTTGAAAAGGATAGAATTGTGAGATTTGAGTGACAATTATGTGTACCATCTGATCCAGAGATAAAGAAGTAGCTTCTGAATGACTCAAATAGCTCAACCTTCTCTATTCACCTGGGGAGAACAAAGATGTTTTGAGATCACCAAGAAAACTTTTGGTGGGACAATATAAAAAGAGAGATTGCTAAATATACATCAAAGTTTCTAGTATGTCAGAAAGTGAAGGATGAGAAGAAAAAGTATAACGGGATGATCAAACCACTACCCATACCAACATGGATGTGGGAAAACATTAACATGGACATTTCCACTGAACTTCCAAGGATATCTAGAGGAAACAATGCTATATGGTTCATTGCGGATCATTTTATGAAGACAACTCACTTTATTATGATTCAATAGGAATTCTCATTGGATCAACTTACACAGATTTACATGAATGAAGTATTAAGGATGCATGGAGTACCACTATCTATTGTATCCGATCATGATCTTAGATTCACATTGATGTTCTGGAAAAGTCTCCAACATGCTCTAAGCACTGAACTAAACTTCAGCACAACCTATCATCCTCAAACTGATGGATAATATGAGTGAAGTATTAAAACACTGGAAGATATGTTAAGATCATGTTCTATGGACTTCATTAGAGGATGGGACCAACATATTCTACTGGTTGAATTATCCTATAGTAACAGTTTCCACTCTAGCATTTAGATGGCACCATATTAAGACCTTTATAGGAAAAGGTGAAGAACACCAGTAAGTTGGGACAAAGTTAGTGAGCGTAAGATACTAGGACCTGAAATGGTCTAAGAAATGGTTGATAAGGTGAAAACCATTCAACATCATATAATGGCAGCCCAAATTTGGGAGAATAGTTAAGTAGATAACTGTTGATGAGACCTTGAGTTCAAAGTTGTAGACATAGTATTTCTATGCATATCTCCATGGAAGAAGGTCATGAGGTTTGGAATGAAAGGGAAGTTAAGTCCTAGGTACATCGACCCCTTCAAGATTCTTGATTTTCCAGGGTTGTGTCCTATCGACTAGCACTTCCACCTACTATGGGAAAAAATACAAGATGTATTTCATGTATCCCTTTTAAAGAAGTACATACCAGAACCTTCACATGTACTCTCTTTAGAGGTAGTAGATCTATAGGATGATTTTTTTTACGAGGAGAAACCAGTGAAGATCTTAGATAGTAGAGAAAAACTTCTATGAAATAAGACAATTCCCCTCATCAAGGTGTTGTGGTGAAACCACAAGTTTGAAGAAGTGACATGGGAGTAGGAGGAAGTGATGAAGTAGAGTTACCCACATCTTTTTTAGTGTGGGAAAAGTAAATTTTGAGGGTGCAATTCATTAAGGGGGGAAGATTGTAACGACTCAAACTTTTGTTAATTAAAATTCCCATTAATCCAATTAAATTTCTTATTATGTAGAATGATCATATAAAACGTATTCACTTCCTTGGTTTTGTGTTTTTGGATTTTAAAGTACTATTAGAAATTGTGATCGTTGCTTATATATCTGTTGAATAGTGATCACATTATTAGTATAAATATAGGGCTTTATGAAATCCAATTTACTCAGACAGAGGAAGCGATGGACTCATCCAATAGACTTGCCCCGTACGAAGCACATTTGTCGGATCTCTAAAAAGGAGGTGGCATCTTTGGAATTCTCTCTTGACCAAGCCCATTCCGAGCTTGAATATGTTAATGTCAAGAAAAACCGCCTATGGGAGAAGTGGAAGTTGATAATGATTATCACCCGAGGGATGTTATACATGGAACCCCAAGAGTCTGTCACCATCACATACCTTACCCTATGGTCTTATTTGGGTGTTTGAAGGGGTTATATAATAATAACCAAGTACTATGACCATGTACATTATTTTGGTATAATTAATACACATTAATTTTATTAATGTTACTTTTTAAATATTTTTTAAAGTGAAAACAATATTCTTAGTTAATGTTCGACTAAAAAATTCTATTTTTATAAATTAATGGGTTTTTTAATTAAATAATATTTTTATAAAATATTATAATTATTATTAAATTAATTTTTATTAAATATAAATGATTGTATAATTTTATGAATGAAATTGTAATTTATATTATGGTTTGAATGTTGTTTTTGTCAAAACCCATGATTTTTCGACAAATGTCGATTTCTATTTTTAATCTAAAAAATCACATATTTAGAAACTTATTTAGGTAAAATGAATTTATTTTTGTAATCAGGACATCAAAATTATTCATTGGTGAATTTTTCATAATTTTCTGGGATAGTAAAGTTTTTGGTAAAAATTAAATACTATTTAATTATATAATGTGTTTTAGGACATCATAATGACCCAATAATGATGTAATAAAATAATATAAATACTATTTTCGGCCATTATATGTTTTTAAATTAAAATAATGAAATTTTAGTTTTGTTTGATCTATTTTAAAATGATTTAGTGGACCCTCCTAGACTTATAAAACATTTCATCTTTTTAAATTGAATTCCTTGAGAGTGTGACTCACCTCCACATAAGAAACCCTATTATTTTAAGAAATTCGGCCATTGGAATTATAAAATATGGTTTTTAGATCCCCTTTGGAAAAAACCATGGGTAAAAACCACATACTAGTTTGTAGTTTTGATTAGTTTAATGTGTGGTTTCCCAAACCTAAATAATAAACAATTCTATCTCATTTCCTATATAAACCCACCAAATATCCAACTTCCTCTTCACTCAAAGACTTTTGAGTTTACAACCTATTCCCTACTTTCTCTATAATCCTCCCAAGGAGACCCAAGCTCTCAAGACACTACTAGAAAACTAACCTATACCAACGGTTTGGAACTATTGGTATAGGCCTCCAAACCGTTGGTATAGCCTATACCAACGGTTTGGAGAACCGTTGCCAAGTAAGCCGTTGGGATAGGTCTATACCAATGGTTTTCCTAAAACCGTTGGAATAGACCTATCCCAACAGTTTTGGAAACCATTGGTATAATTAATATGAAAATATATACCAACGGTTATGGAACCGTTGGTATATGTATTTCAAAAAAAAATATTCGCTGGGATTTGATCCCAGGACCCCTAGTTTATTATTCAATGACTTAACCACTAACCTAACATGTCTTTTGTTAATATAATTACATAAATTTATATTTGTATTCTAATAATGATTTTAAATATAGATTTATATAATGTTCTGGGTAAGAAGAAATGATTAAAAATAAAAGGATATATACCAACAGTTGTCAAAACCGTTGGTATAGGCCTATACCAACGGTTTTGACAACCGTTGGTATATATTTTGATTCTAGATCTTGATTCTTGGGTAAGGTTGATTTGTGGGGGACCTTTCCCAACGGTTTTGGCAAACCGTTGGGATAGGTATACCCTTTCCCAAAGGTTTTGGCCAAACCTTTGGGAAAGTTGTCCACAAAGTGAACTTTTCCCAACGGTTTGGCCAAACCGTTGGGAAATAGTATACCTATTCCAACAGTTTTCCAAAACCATTGGGAAAGGTGGCCAAAATGTGGGATTTCCCAACGGGTTGGCCAAACTATTGGGAAAGGTGGCCTCAAAGTGGGATTTCCCAACGGTTTAGCCAAACCGTTGGGAAAGGGAACCTATACCAACGGTTTTTACGAACCGTTGGTATAGAAGCGTTGGGAAAAGTCAAATTTCCAGTAGTGAGAAGCCTCTCTCAAGCCCCTCCCAAGCCTTTGGGATCACACTTCTAAGTATGGGATTCCTTCCTTTGTCATTTTATCCAAGTTTCTTAATATTGTTATGCTCTTTTATTTTCAATTATAAATGTTGGGGAATGATATCAAACCTTTCCCATACTTCCCCATTTATTTTTGAATGATGAAATACCACTTTCTCTCTCATTAATTCCCTCTATTTACACATGTTACCATGCCCAAATTCCATAAATAATTTCTTTCTCCATATTTATATTAAAGCAATTATTTTGTATTATGAATAAAAAATAATTTACTTGTCTTGTAACATGTTTATATATGACCCCATACTATCCATTTCATTTAAATATTATTAGACACCCATTTCTCTGTCATCAACCATTTTTATGAGTTCTTATGTCATGCTGTTACGCTGCCAAAATTGCATCGCATTTTTCTAAGACAAAATCATTGTGTAGTGAATACCATATGCATGTATCTACCAAGGGTATTCACCTTTATGAACATATACTTATTGAATTTTAATTTCATGTATGTATTCCACATTCTTTAATAGTGGAATAACTTATGATGTTGAATGATTCCATGTTATATGATCCATGTGGCACACTTATGCATGAAATGAAATGTTTAAGAAGGGTGTGCCCTGATAGCGCTCCAATGCATTGGGTAATGTATAGTATTATGATACTTCATGTGAAATGAGTGTTGACTCATGATAATTCAAGTGAAATTAGGGTTTAGTCATTATTCTTGTGCAATGAGGGTTTACTCATGCTCCATGTGCAATGACCTTGGCTCATGATACTATCATGTTTAATGTTGTTGCCACATTTCCACGTTATGATAATCATGCTATATCATGACATTATGTTAATGTTTCTCTTGCAATCCATTTATATACCTATTTCCTAACATGTATTGAAATATTCATGTTATACATTTTTTAACTCCCTTACCAGGCTTTATAGCTCACCCTTTTCTTATGCACATCCTCAGGTTATCCCATGCAATGCTAAGTACGAAGGTCATGTAATGGAAGTTTTCAATAAAGATATTGTGTTTTATGTTATAATTTGTTATGTAATGTTCCTAATCCCCAAATACACTAAAAATGTACATATTATATGTTGTATCAGGTGAAGGTTTTTATGTAATAAATCATGTTTAAGTGTGTAATAAAAAGCAGGGTTGTTATAATCATCCCTTACAGAGTGAATTTATAGTAGATGACTCCCAAAAGATATATGTATTAATTTTTTCTATAAGGATTCATATAGGATTTCACAAAATTTTAAGGAGGAATAATATTAAAGATGTTTAATAGAAAATAAACATGAACCCACTGCTTTTGTATGCACACCTGATAACCTAAGAATCATGGGATGCGTTTACTAGATGTCGCGGGGAGATTTATTTTTAGGTACATTGTGGCTGGTAATACATTATTTTACAGTATGTGTGTTCATCACATTGATTGAGAATTTTAAATTTATGAACAAAAAATGAGTGCTGAAAATAAAAAACATGCAGTAAAAACAATGTACACCTACCATAAAGCAAGGACAGGGAACACTTCAGTTAAAAAATTGGTATATATTTTAAATCTATCATAATATTTTATACGACATGACACAAAAACAAAATTATGTTCATATATTTATATATAGATTTATGAATCCAAAGCCAAATCCACTTCCATCCCATATCATGTGTTATGAAAGGAGGAACATGTAAATAAATATGGGATACTAATAGATGAAAACACACAAAAAGTCTAGGAAACACGTGTAAGTATGACATAATAATTTCTTTCCCATTAATTATCTATTACATAATAACGATTACTTATTTTTTTTATATTTTCCATCCAACATAGTCACATGAATCATCAACACCTGCGTCAGATGAACACCTACTATTAGTGGCCTTGAAGCGACCAGAAAATTATGACTGCATGAGAGGTGTGGGTTTTGGGGAGACAACCTAAACATATTTTTAGAAAAAAAAACAAAAGGAGGATCATGATACAGAAAGGGTAGAGATGAAATCAAGAATACATTCCCTTGAAGAAAAATTTATTTGGTTTTCTGAGTTTCTAGAAAATGTTATGGTGGGGGGAGGGAGTAAAGAGAAGAATAAACTCAAGAAAAACCATTGTGTGAAGATCCCCCACCCACACTAGCTTTGAGGTGAGGCATTACCCTAAAAGAGTTATATTACTCAAGTAAATCAATATTTTAAAAAAAAATTCTATGAAATTTAAATCAAATATTCATTGATTCATTTCCTATACTAATAATATACTAGGTTAAAATACTATTTTTTATATCTATTAATACCCAACTATTTCCTTGTATTGAGGGCTATGATGTTTAATATCCAAGATGAGATGTTAAACAACATACCACTTCCAACAAGTCACCTGAGAGTGAAATTTAGCACAGATCATGAGCCAAGCACTGAGATACTTATTCCACTTGAGGACGAAGATATTTATAAGGTTGACAAACCTATTGGAACATTCATCACATGGCTTCCAAATCTTGTAAAAACACATGTCTACATAGAGGTATTCATTTCCAATTTATTTTTCCGGATAAACCTTTAATAATTAATGAACGAAGGTCTAAGTCGATGAATTTTATTACAAACAAACAAAGGGAAGGGGGTGAAATGAAAGATCGAATCACAACCATCTAAAGGGTAAACCAAATGATTGAAAAAATCTTCCAAAATCACCAATACCCCACCCATTGAATATCTACATTTACTAACCTTGATGGTTCATGAATATTCAAAGATACAAAGTGGTAGTAGTCCCTTAGTTGATTTTGAAGAAAAAATGTACGACGACAAAGGCACTGACTACATTTTTTTTGAGAATGTAATTGAAATCCTCAACTATGAATGGATAGGAACTTTAGTTGTAAATGTATACATGAAGAATGTTTTTATGATTTAATTTTCCAAAATCTGATATACTATGTTAATTATGAATAAATACATTTCATATTTATTTTTTAAGCATATATATCAATACCAATTGAAGGGATTTCCTCCTAAATTATTTTTGGACTCTTTAGTCTGCACACTATCTCTACAGAACAAACAAAAATAGAATCCAAATAAATAGATGAAATAGTAGAAAACCTGGCCAAATAATTTGAAAGAAAACTTGCGAATGCCATAATCTTTTTAATACCAACGATGCAGGGGTAAAATGATACAATTAAATCATATAAAATATATCTTAATTTATTTCATTACTTACTATTTTTTGTGTTTTTAAGACACATTGGATGCTCATTACAGTCAATTTGGATACTCCAAAGACTTATTTATTGGATTCACTACATGGATTACCAAAACATTGACCACAAATGATTGGGTTCATCAATTTTTAATACACTACCTCAAAAATTTTATAATTAACATAAATTTATATAAATTATATTGTATTTTATTGAGGATTAATTTATTATAGGGTGATATGTAAATATCATGTAAATCATTGCATAAGGAAAATCATTATGCACAAGGACCCTAGCATGTTTTAAAACCGGATAAGTATAAGGGTATATATAATAATATTTCACTATCTAAACCTATATAAAAAAATACTTATTTCCCTCAATGTTTCTATGTTGTCCAAAATAATAAAATGGAAAATATTGTGGTTACTATTTTTTTTAAATTTATGAGAGAGATCATATTCTATAAAAAATAACACATCCCCAAAAATAAATTTTAAGAATTAATTACTATTTTATTTTAAAATTTTATTGATCCTCTTTGTATTTATATGTTTATAATAATACTATGCCCATCGAAAAAATCTTATTCACAAGAAAACATACATTTTTTCAGAAATTATTGGGCATTATACTTGGTTTCAATATATATACAAATAACATAAACATGTGACTTTAAAAGAAGTAATGGATTATTTAATATTTATGTTTAATTTATTTCTTTTTAGTATTACTCACATAAGAATTTTTTTCTTATATAGGTGGATTCCTTTCAAATTTATGGGTCAAGAATGTATACAACCATCATGAAAAGGTGAATTCCTACTACTTATTTAATTAATTTTTTTCATCATTTTATATAATATTTTTAAGTTATTTTCCATATAATATTTATATAATAATTAATTAGTTTTTTTCATAGATCTTTTGGGAAGTCATATTCTTCCAATGTTACCACACTTTCTATTTGTTTTCATTGTCGAATATCCAATGCTGCATATTGATTTGATGTTCTTAGGTGAAAAAACTTTCTCAAATAAATATGCAGTGTTGGGAGTTTGATAATGAAAGACAATGGTAATTGTGGTAACATTGTATGTTAGGATTGTTTTTATACCTTGGGATATATAAAAATTATAGGCACCTCAATTTGTCACACAATATAACTGTTATGACTCCAGGTGTGTCTTTTAATTTAAAATTGATATTAATTTCAATAAAATGGAAAATTGAATTAATGAAAATTGAGAAAAAATCATTCACATTGTTTTTATACTTTAGGATAATGATCCATAAGTCATTTATGATTTTTCAGAATCAGTGACACCTCAATCTGATGCACGGTGTGACTAGTATGACTCAAAGTGTCCCTTATCAGTTTAAAATCTACATTTTACTTAAAAATGTTCCACTCAATAAAAACAGATAAAACACACTCATTTTCTCTTGATAATTTATGAAATAGATTCATAAATAATTTTTGAAATTTAAGAATAATTCTCTTGTCAAACTGATACACAATGTGACCTTTATGAGTCAAAGTGTGTGTTTCCAGTTTAAAATGAAATTTTAGTAAAAAAGAAAAGTGACATTTTAAAAACTAAGAAAATATATTAATATTATTTTGATAATTCAGGAAAATTATCAATAAGACATTTAGGATGCCTAAGAATCAATCACACCTCAATCTGACACATGGTGTGACTTGTATGACTCCAAGTGCATCTTTTTATTTAAAATTAACATCAATTTTAGTAAAAACAAACAAGTGATGTATTGAAAAATGAGAAAAAACATTAGGATTATTTTTAAGCTTTAAAGAAATGATCCAAGATTAATTTGGGACGTGTAGTAATTTTCCTCACCTAAATCTGAGGTATAATGTGATTGATATGACTCCAAGGGAATCGAATTTATTTAAAATTTACATCAATTTTAGTTAAAAGGACAACTGACCTACTCAAAACTGAGAAAATTCATTCATATTGTTTTGATATTTTAGGAAAATTATCCATGGGCCATTATGAATGTTTAGTAATCAACCAAACCTCAATTATACACATAGTGTGACTAGTATGACTATAAGTGCATATTTTTATTTAAAATTGACATCATTTTTAGTAAAAATAAAAAATGATGTAATGAAAACTAATAAAATGAATTCAGATTGTTTTTATAGTTTAGGGAAATGATCCATGATTTATTTGTTATGCGTACAAATTAGCCGTACAACAATCAGAGGAACAACGTGACTGGTATGACTCAAAGTAATTCTTTTTTATTTAAAATTTAATTCAATTTTAGTAAAAAGGAAAACCAACCTACTCAAAACCTATAAAATGAATTATGATTGTTTTATACTTTAGGAAAATTATCCATGAGTCATTTAATATTTTTAGGTGCCAGCTGCACCTCAATTTGATGCACGATGTGGCCGGTATGACTCCATGTGTGTCTTTTTTTAAATTAACATCAATTTTAGTAAAAAAGGAATATGTGATGTACTAAAAACTATGAAAACACATTTGGATTTATTTTATACTTTATATAAATGATCTATGAGTCATTTCGGATGTGTAGGAATCATCCAAACCTCAATTTGAGGCACAATGTGACTGGTATGACTAAAAGTACATTATTTTATTAAAAATTTAAATCAATTTTAGTAAAAAGGAAAACTAAAATACTAAAAACCTTGAAAAGACATTATTATTATTTCTATAATTTATTAAAACTATTAATGAGTCATTTGAGATACATAGGAGTTAAATTCGACTCAATCTGATGCATTGTGTGACCGATTTGACTTAATGTGTATCTTTTTATTTAAAATTGACATCAATTTTAGTAAAAAAGAACAATTGGCATTCTGAAAACCAATAAAAAACATTAGTATTATTTTTATACTTTAGGTAAATGTTTCATGATTCAGTTGGGATGCGTAGGAATCATCCTAACCTCAATTAGAGGCATTTTGTGATCGGTATGAATACAAGTGGCTCTTTTTTATTTAAAATTTACATCAATTTTAATAAAAAGTACAAGTAAGATACAAAAAATTGAGAAAACATATTCAGATTGTTTTTGATAAATTAATAAAATGATCCATGAATAATTTAAGATTTATAGTAATTAGAAAAACCTGAATCTAATGCATGATGTGACCGTTATGGTTCCAAGTACGTATTTTTATTTAAAATTGACATCAATTTTAGAAAAAAAACAAGTGTCATACTGAAAAAAAAACATTTGGATTGTCTTTATTATTTAGAAAAACAATCCATGAGTCATTTTGGGATGTGTAAGAATCATCCACACCTCAATCCGATGCACGGTGTGACCAATATGACTCTAAGTGCGTCTTTTTATTTAAAATTGTCATCAATTTTATTAAAAAGGACAAATAACCTACTCAAAACTGAGAAAACACACTTATATTGTTTTTATAATTTAAGAGAAATGATAAATCAATCATTTGAGATGTTTAGGAATCAACCACACCTCAATCTGACGCACAGTGTGACTGGTATGATTCAAATTGTATCTTTTTATTAAAAATTGACATCAATTTTAGTAAAAAATACAACTGACATACTCAAAACTAATGAAATGATTTTTTTATTTTAATAATTTATTTAAATGATACATAAGTCTTTTTTTTCTTGTATTTACCAACCAAACCTCAGTACTAAACAAGGTGTGATCAATATGAGTTCATGTGTATCTTTTTATTTTAAATTGACATTAATTTTAGAAAAAAGAACAAGTGGTGTACTGAAATCTCAGAAAACACATTCAAATTGTTTTGATAATTTAGGGAAACATTATATGAGTAATTTTTTATGTATAAAAATAAGTCGTACCTCAATTCGATGTATGATGTGACCGATATGACTCAAAGTCCCCGTTATCAGTTTAAAATTGACATTTTAGTTCAAAACATGTGTCACTCACTGAAAACCAATAAAATTGACTTTGATTTTCCTGATAATTTAGGAAATGAATTAGTAAGTCATTTTTGACATGTTGGAATAAGTATCTCTTAAAACCGACACATAATGTGACCCTTATGACTCAAAGTGTGTGTCTCGAGTTTGAAATGACATTTTAGTAGAAAACACAAGTGACATACTAAAAACCAAGAAATAACATTAATATTGTTTCAATACATTAGGAAAATGATCATGAATTAATTTTTGATGTATATGAATCTTCCTCACCTAAATCCCACGCACAGTGTGACTGTTGTAACTCTAAATTTGTCTTTATTTAAAATTGGCATTAATTTAATTAAAAAAAAAGTGACATACTCGAAAATGATAAAACATATTCAAATTGTTTTGATACTTTAGGAAAATGATCTATACAACATTTGTGACATGTTAGAATCAACTACACCTCAATATAACACATGATGTGACCAGTATAACTCAAACTATGTATTTTTATTTGAAGTTGAAATTTTTTAATATATTTGATCATATTAATGTTTAATATATTTCTTTATAATATTACCAATATATGATTTTTTTCTAATATAGGTGGATTATTTTTCTTAGGTTGAGGTGATTTTTTCAGTAATGGATACCATGTTAGGACCTTTTTGAGAGGGGATCACGGGTGCCAAAGACAAAAATTAATGTTTTAAATTGTTTTTGGATAGTAATTGTAAATGTAATTATGAAAAAAAATATTTGAAATGTATATAGTATTGTTTTTTGTGTTTGTGATGTAAAATTTATTTCAATTAAATTATATATTTTTTGTAAAGGTTATAGGAGGTTACTGTAGTGTGATGTTAGTAGATGTGGCATTTATGACCGCTATTTTTAGTACTGATAAAGGCCACCATTTATCATCGCTGTTAAAATCACTGATAAAGTGGGGCCATTATCAACACTAGTAACAATGCTAATATAGGGGGCCCCTTTATCATAACTATGATTAATAGTGATTTTTTAGCACTATCAAAAACCTTTTTTGTGCACTGATAGAGGGAATATTTTTAGTAGTTGGATTTTACTATCCAAAAGGGATTTATCCACCCCCAATTATTGGTGTTGTGTTCTTGGTGGAAATTTCCCTCGATGATTTCATTAAGATGTTGGGAATTCCAATTACCAAATTCCAACAATCCTACAATGATGATGTTGGAAGAATATTTCAGGAAACTTCGGATCGAGGAGATTCAAATAAAATGATCTTGGAATCCCATTTATTTATTTATCAAAATTGATATAATTGAAATTGATTTGATCAAACCATTTCAATCAATAGGCATTTTAATTCAATAAAAATAGGAAAAATTTTGGAGAGGGAAAATAAATAAGATTTTGAATTTTGAAATTCAACCATCATGACTAATCTCATCATTAGTCATTTTTTTAAATATTTGATTTTATTTTATTAATTTTTTCTTTTGTTATATAAATTTATAATTAAAAATTTGACTAAAAAAATTTATTTAAAAACATTAAAAATCATTTTGTCATGTAAATTTGTATGAGAAAACAACTTTCCAAGACCCTATATTATAAGAGATGATCCTGGAGACTTTTACCTCATTTATAATGTGGGATTACATAAATATTTTGTCCCCTTCATCAATATACACCATTAAAGAATGTGTGTCCCAACAAAACTTTTTTATTTTTTATGAATAAAATTATAACAAACACCACTTTTATTCATAAATAAAAACTCTCCCTATCACAAATGAATTATTATACATAATAAAGGTATATTTTGATTTAAACCATTGCTCAGTGTAAATATTTAAAATTATTATCATATTTACAAGTTGTCAAAACATTAAACTTGTTAATATTAAGATAAACTAGAGATATAATACATAAAATGATCTTTCCATCCAATATGACATTTTATAACA
This sequence comes from Viscum album, assembly GCA_963277665.1. Taxonomy (NCBI): domain Eukaryota; kingdom Viridiplantae; phylum Streptophyta; class Magnoliopsida; order Santalales; family Viscaceae; genus Viscum; species Viscum album. The sequence goes on along the minus strand of OY728128.1, from coordinate 1,109,574,833 downwards.
CTTTTATGGCTATGTGTTACTTTTAAATGAAATCTTTAAGAAGTAAACCCATTAACATTTTTGATAAGTGACACCACTTTTAGGTTCTAGGAAGAATATTACAAAGTGTTTCTATTATTAAAACACATAACTCATCGAGTCTTAATATTTATTTAACAGTTTATAAGTCAACCTCAAATCATAATAGATGATATTTACACCAATTAGTTCAAGTAATAACATTAAATATCAATAATAATATTAGTAACTTGTACTCGTTAAACACTTTTTTTAGAATCTACCTAAATAAAGTGTTTGGTTTCTAATTCAAAAATGATTTATTATATGTGTTTTAAACCCAATATTTATTAGTTTTATGAATAATCTCTCTCAAAAGTGATTTTTTAAATGGATTATCAAGTATTTTGAATGATCTCATAAAGAAAATTGTTATGCTACCATTTTGTAACAATTTTCTCACATAAATATAAAAAAACAATTTTTACCAACAGAAATCCTGTGACAGGTATTATATATATTGGTAAAAATGAACAATTCCAACAGATATTAAGTTCTGTTGATATTAAATTTAAATACCAAAATTTATTTTTACCAACACATATATCTATTATTATTAATGTGTGACCCCAAGAATTTTAATTATTTTTCTTTTAGAATAAAATTAATTTTGTTGATAGCTTGCAATACACACAATACTGGTTTTAAATAAAACACTATTTAGTCTTGTTTTTAATTGTCAATTAAATTATAACACTTTTGAAGAATTTATATAGTAATTTTATATTTTATATATCTGATAAAATATTTTAATATCCATCCAATATATTAGATCTTCATATGATTGGAACAAACCCAAAATTACACATAAAAACCTATATTTTTATAAAGGCAATTTTAGTTCCTTTTAATGGCGTACTTAATTTAAATTAGAATTTTTAAAATTTTATGAATTTAATACAAAGAAACTTAATTTTTTAATGATAAATGTTAAAATTATGTTAGGGTGTTTATTTGGAATTGTTTTGGGAAGTTTCATTTTCTGATGAATAGTGAAAAATACTGAATTTTAATCCAAAAATACTTTTTCATATAATTTATTTATAAGGTTAATTTATATTTTTAATTTGTTTTAAAGTTTAATTATTTCAATTTTATATAAATTAATCTAATATAAGTAATTTTAATCAATTTCACTTTAAAATTGGATATAAAAACATAGCAAACGTTTGAATATTTTAGTTTAAAACCAACTTTGTCATCCTGTATGCGAGATAAAATTTAAATTAATTTCTACTAATACTGTGATTATAATATTTAAAAATTAATTATATATTTTTATTATAAATAATTTATAATATCTAATAATCTCACATTAGTTTTTCTACAAAAAATATTAGTGAAAGAGATTAAAATTAATTACAATGATTAAGAGAAAAATTAGAATAATAAGGGACTAAAACTTAAACATAAGGGCCAACATTACCTATAAATTTGTAAAAAAGATATGGGATAGAAATATTAATACATTATAATCCATTTTATTGTATTTTTACCATTATTGGATCCAATTTTCATAGGAAAAACGTGGCTGGTATTCCCTTTTAAAAAATTTACAAGAATGCCACTCCTCCTCCACTATAAAAGGCCCCCACCCCTCCTGATTATTCACACATCTCAAGACATTTGGATCACAAAATATATAATAAAATAAGTTTCCAACATACCTACCCTCATTCTATAATCCTCCACTAGGGTATAAAGAAAACCAAGTAATCCCTTTGGTGCAAACCAAAAGGAGTAACTCGATTAAGAGGTAACATTTTCCAACGATCAGTTTTCTTTCACTTACTTATCCTACCCTTAAATTATTTTTTACGTTATGATTAAAAAATAATTTCAGTATCATAAATATAATGATAATTTTTTCATATAATGGTTCTACCTAAACATGTCCACACTTCTATTTAATGGGTAACAAACTTACCGTTTGTGTACGACGAACTACCTCCTCACGAAAGAATGATTGTTCATTTTTTCCTTAACACATTTAATGATGGGAATTATGATGGACATACTATTTTTATATGATATATAAGATATTAATAATGTATTTATTTTTATGGAATTATTTTTTAACACATACCTTTATGCAATTCATTTTGTGGGAATACGATAACATCATTTTTGGAAGTGTGGACTATAGCTTCCCCAAAGCGATGTGATTCGTTCAAACTATACATGGAATGTATTAAGGATTTTTTAATTAAAAATTTGATAAATAAAATAAATATATATGATATTCATGACATAATTAACTATATTTAAATATAATATATCATAATCTTTATTACCCTTTTCAGACACTAAAAAAGTGATAATGTCATTCGGGGATGTGTGGACTACCGCCTGCTTGACACGGTGTGAATCATTTTACATAACAATAATTATATATATAATAATATAAAATTAAATAACATTTTATTTATGAAATAATTATCATTTTTTAAAGATATGATGTTACTTACCTTCTTTTCCTAATGATCATTGAAAAAAGGGAACATTAGTCTTGCGTACGTACGACCTGTCATCTCCAAAATTGTAACATTGGTTCATTTTTCAAAATAATATTTCATGATTGGTTTTAAAATTATAATTTATGTATAAATAAAATAATTATTTCATTATTATTATTCTTTATATTTTTATATAATGAACCTTGTGACCATAGTTGACTTACCAAAGTCATTTTTGACAAATAAACTAAATATGGTCAAAACACCCGATGTAAACTTAATTGTTTAAATAGTTGTTTACAACATTATAATAAGTGAAATTAAAGTTATAAAAATATTGAAAAATTTTATGAAGAAATTAAATAATTAACATAATTTTATTATTTAGGATGATAAAGACACACATGGCAAGTTGGATACAAGGTAAGAGATTCTTTTGTCACCTTTCGTTCCATGAGGCATACGCCATTTACACAACTTACTTATTTTATGTGGTATATATGTTGTCCCTTTTAATATATTATATCATGAATCCTTTTATATTAACATTATTTATTGTTTTACTTTGAATTATCTTATCCAAAGGGTTTTTATTCAAAAATTACCATGTGGTAAAAGTTATCTTTGTAATATCACTTTCTTTTATATTTGTTAACTTTTTCTTGAAATAATCACTTATGATAATTTTATTGTGCATACCATATCAATATTAACATGAAATAGATATTATTATTTCCCAAAGCACATACCATTTTTACATATGGTGTTAAATTTTATGGTTATTTGATTAAGAGGGGAATTTTTGATAAATACCTATCTTTTATTCAATAGAGATATTTGATGAGGCATGTTATTAATTATTTAAATTGATAATTTGATATATGAGGAGTGATTTATACATGAAATAAATGGTTTAGGTACTATTTAATGAAATACCTATGGGTTGGGGATTAGTTAATGTAATCCCCATGATGCATCAGTAGTATGATGAGAGGAATCAGTTGGCCAAATCAGAATAGTTTAAACTGTATTGAGAATAAATCTTCACAGTAAAGGTGTCATGTGCCCAGGAAACATGATGTCCAATAATTAAGAATTTAATTTATTTATAATATATTTATTATTATTATCCATGATATTATTGGGTCTACATATCTATTAATTCATTTTATTTTTAGTTTATTGATTAAGTGACATGTGTTTTAGTTTCTTACCATTCCATATTTATTAGGCCTTATCTAGTTATTTGAATGGAATATGTTATCAGTTATTTACCTTTACATAATGATTTATTCCCATAAAATCATTATTTATTCCACATTAATATACCGTACTTAGCATTTGATATCACCCTTATTATGTTTCTCTTCCCCATGTTATGAAGAAGAATCCTTTGAATGAGTTTCAGGGATTCTGAGCATACAGTTATGTTTTTCTTTAGTTTCTTCTACCAATGTAGTTTGGGTATCATGTATGTAATATGGATTTCCAAAACTTCTAAACTATTTGGTCCCTCAAGATTTGATTCCTTTTAATCATGCTAATGTAACAAAATAATGAACTAGCTTCAAGATTCTGGATTTGGGGTGTTATGGTTGGTATCAAAGGATGTTTAGTAGAAACCTTGTAAACAGAGATTTAGAAGAAATAGATTAGGGAACATAACCCTAATATAGACTTCGAGTATATTTATAGAAAAATATTCAAAAATTTTGGTAAGGTAGATATTATGTGGGTCTTCCTAACCACACATCTCTGTCTGAATATTACAAGTGAACATGGTTCTAGAACAACTGTAACTAGGGAAAATAACTCCTAAAAGGTGTGTCAGGTCTGACTTAGTGTAACATAGTACATGAAAAAGGGACTTACTCGGACCTGGTTTGGCACTCCCAAGGGTTACACTTAGGATAATTTACATTCTCTTTACCTACCATTATTATGGACTTAAAATTAATTATGTCTCCAAAGAAACCAAACATTACAATTCTATGATTTTTGGTGTATACATTTATGTTATGTACTATCATATTTGGAATTATAAATTATTATTTTATGAGCTAATCTAGTATATACCATTTTTTGGAGATGGATCTTGGAAAGACTAATGGTATCAATAATTGTAGAAAACGTAGATATTTACCTATTTAGGAAACCAATATAGCCGGTATTGGAATAGAAAAAATTATGAAAAAATTAGGGAAACATAATCAGGTTATAAAAAATAACCTTTCCCGAATGGAGTGACCTATTCCAATGGGAGAATATCCCATGTTGGATCGCTTTATTCGATAGAAGATCCCATCATTTAATAGGACTACTAATCCAATTATAATTAAAAAATGGATTAATTCTTAAGAGAAGATATTTACAGCCTTGGGATACAGTGAAATGCAAAAGGTTACACTTGTGGTGTATTTTCTCCAAGGTGATGACGATCAAAGGTAGTCCTTGATCAAGAATACTAGGGAGGAATAAGAAATAGAACTTATGGAATGGAAGACATTTAAGGATAAATTTTTTAGTAAATACTTACCTCATGATCAAAAAATTGAGAAGAAGATAAATTTCCTTAGATTAAAGAAATATAAAGAATATGGTGTTGCTTGTTATAATGATTCCTTTACATTGCTAGCTAGGTTTTCTATAGATTACATATACAACAAAAAATGAAATATTGACCAATTATTTGAAGTTATCAACGAAAATAACTTAAGGGATATAGTTTCCCAATCTTTTCAATCATACAAAGAGATTATTTTATGCACCATAAAAATAGAGAAGAAATTCCCAAGATCCAATATATTCCAAGGAAACAAAGAGAATAAGAGGTCTTCTGAAACCATTAAAAAGGGAATGTGTCAAAGAAGAAGAAGGGAATGAAGTAATTCACCCCTTGTGAGAATTGTGGGGAAAACCATTTTTGAAAATTATTGAAGGGATTGGTAGTTTGTTATAATTTTGGAGAAAATGGTTATTGTATTAAATAATGAAATAGGAAGAAGGAAAAAACAGCTATACAATGTTTCACTTGTAGGGATAGGGGGAAATACCAAAATGAGTGCCCCATATGCCAAATCCTTTTTTTAAACATTCAATAGCCTCTTTTAGGTTGAGCGGTAACTGCACAGATAACCACAATTTTCAAAATTAAAAACATAACACACCACTAAATTCAAACATAAAACAACAAAAAACATTTAAGGATGATGGACAAGAGCCTCGAGCCTAGATTCGGCCGTCCTAAGTAGACATCAGCCATCAACATAACCAACATAAGTTGTCACCAGAAACCATCCGGAATACACCACTGATCACCGTAAACCCCAAGAAGCTGAAGCCAAAATTGTCACCACCAACGGCCCTTAAAAAAGAGGAAGATTTGCTGAATGCCTCCACCAACAGAATCCCAAGTCTCTAGAGTTGCATCGAGTTAAACTGAGATGGGGATTATTCACAATGGTTCCAATAACAAGATTGAGATGGGGTTTATCCAATGCCTTATTTTATTCTATATCATCACACTCTTTTATATCTACCTAGTTTTCCATGAAAATTTAACATTTCCCTTTTTATTTAATAAGAGTGTTGTTAATAAAAACTCCCAAGGGAAGTCTCATTGCAACAAATATGTGTCGAGTAACCCCCATTATGACACACAAAAATGCTTTATGTACTTACCTTTTTATCATACCTATGGTTTAATTTAATATAATCCTAGTTATGAATGGACTCTCAAAATATGATGCCAAAATTTATTGTAAGAGGAAGGAAATTATGATTTGTAAAGTAGTTGAAGAATCCAATATTTTGAGAGAAAAATATTCCTCACCCTATTATTATCTAGATCCAACCATAGTATATCTACTGAATGAAATTATTAGGTAAGATGAGAAAACAAAATTTATTGGTGAAGAAGGAAATATTCAAATTTATAATGTGATTATGGTGAAATAATACATTGATGTATTTCTTGAGGAATTACCTAGACATCCCCTAGAGTGTGAGGTCTAATTTTCCATTGATTTAATCCTTGATGAAAAGATGATATCAAATACTCCCTACAGAATGGACATTGTGGAATTTGTGGAGTTGAAGAAAAAACTAGAGGATTTGGGTAATAAAGGACTTATGCTCATTAGTATTTCACCATGGGTCGCCCCTATCCTTTTTGTTAAGAATAGATATGGATCCATGAAGTTTTGCATTGATTATAGGTAAATCAATGATAATATAATAAATAAAATGTATCTTATACCTAACATTGATGACTTGTTTGATCAACTTCATGGAGAAAAATATTTTTCAAGGATTGATATTTGTTCTGGGTATCAGTAATTGTGAGTAAATAAGGAATACATTCAAAAGAAAACATTTCAGATGAGGTATAGACATTATGAGTTTACATTAATTCCATTTGGATTAACCAATTAAACCCTTATTTTTATAGACCAAATGAATAGAGTATTCAAGGAATATCTTGATGATTTGTTGTGGTATTAATCAATTATATTCTAGTGTATTCAAAAATTTATGAGTACTAGGATAATCACTCACGAAACATTTTTAAGATTATATGGGAAATTTATTAGGTGAGATTTATCTCTTCTTGGAGTTTCTTATATTGGCCATATTGTATCCACAGATGGAATATCAGTTGATCTTATAAAGATAAAGGCGGCCAAAGAATGACTTACACCAAATAAAATAAATGAGTTACATAATTTCTTTCATTTTGTAGGTTACTATTGATGATTTGTTCCAAATTTTTCCTGATTGGATAACCCATTTACAAAGCTTACACATAAATGGGTTATGTTTTTTTGGATGAAGGAATGTGAAGAATTATTTGATGAACTAAAGAGGATACTGTTCAATGCACCTATTTTGACTCTACCATCTAGATGTGTTGGGTTTTTCATATATTGTGATGCATCGAAGAAGGGACCTGGTTGTGTCGTACTAAAAAATGATAAAGTTATTACATATGCATCAATGAAATTAGAGACTCAAAAACAGAACAGTCCAATCGATGATCTTGAGTTATCAGTTGTAATATTTAATTTTAAAATATGAAGACATTATCTATATGGTGAAATATTTAAGATATACACGAATCATAAAAGCCAAAAATACATTTTCTTATAGAAAGAGATCAACATGACAAAAAGGTGATGGCTTGAACTACTCAAGTATTATGATTTCTCAATACACTACCACATATGAAAACAAAATAAAGTAGTTGATGCATTGAGTAAGAAGGATCATAGAGTTCTTACACAAATGAGTATTGGGAAGGATCCTATGTTCATGGATCAAGTGAATATGAATATGCGAATCTTTAAGGAAGTGGCGACATCAATAAATTTTAAAATGATTTCAAAACCATATTTATTATAGAGGATAAGGAATTATCAATATGATTATGAGAACCTTCAAAAGAAAATTAAAGCTGTGAATGAAGGGAATTTAGCATACTCTGTTTATGAAGATGGTGTTATAAAATTTAGAAAGAGGTTACGTGTTCTATCTATAACTATGATAAAAAATGGAATTGTTGGATAATTATAAAAGATTAAATTTCTTTATACACCCTAGTAGCACAAATATGTATAGGGACTTGAAGTGAATTTTTTTATGAGATAAAATGGAGAGGGACATTATTGATTATGTGTACATATTTTTAGTTTTTCAATAAGTGAAAGTGGTGTGGAAGCTTTTTAAAGGAACCTTACACCCTCTTCATATTGCTATGTGGAAATGGGATTTAATTACGATAAAAATTGACATGGGACAACCAAATAATCCTAGAAATAATGATACAATATGGGTTATTGTTGGTTTCATAAAAAATTTTGCACATTTCATTGACATAAGAGAAGACCTGCCTCTTGAGCACTATGAAAGGCTCTATATTAAGGATGTTTTAATACTTTATGGTGTACCTCTATCAATTTTTTTGATCGAGGTCCCCAATTTACATCAAAATTATGTAAATGTATTTAGAAGGATCTTGAAACAAAGGATTATTTGAGAACTTCCTACCATTCCCATACTGATGGAAAATCTAAAAGAATGATTCAAATAATGTATGAAATGTTGTGGTCATTCTAATTCTACAATCAAGGTATGTAGGTTCAATGCTTACATTTGGTAAAGTTTTCATATAATAACAGTTTCCATTCAAGTATTAAAATGATGTCATATGAAGCATTATATGGAAAGAGATGTTGCAATACAACTTTTTGGGATGAATTTTGGGAAATGAAACTCATAGGACCATGACTTTTTGAAGATTAGACGATAAAGGTAAAGGCTATTCAGGATCATATTAAAGGAGCTCAATGCAGGGAAAAGAGTTATGCCAATAATTAGAGAAATTATTTAGAGTTTCAAGTGGAAGATCATGTTTTCATGAGAATATATCCATGGGAGGGTGTTATAAGGTTATATAAAAAGGGAAAAAAACCCAAGGTGCATTAGACCCTTCAAAATTATTGAAAGGGTTGGATTTGTTTTTTATCATTTAGAAATGTTGTCAAATCTCTCAAAAGTACACGATGTGCTTCATATACCTTAGATAAAAAAGTTTGTTCTTGAACTAAAATATGTGCTCAAATTTGATAAAAAATCTTTGGAACATAGAATTTCATACTGTGAATAACCCATCTGGATTCTTGATACTAGAGAGAAAGTATTGAGAAATCAGATAGCTAATTTGGTGAAGGTACTCTGGAGAAATTACAAAATGTAAGAAGAAACATGGGAACCAGAGGATTCTATGAAGAGGAACTGCCAATATATTTTTGGGAGGTAATACACATTATATTTTGAGGCTTAAAATTTGTAGGGGAGAATAATTTATCACCCCAATACTTTACCATATTTTCCTTTTAGAATAAATATAATTTTGTTGATAGTTAGCAATACACGCAACAAAAGGTTAAAAAAACACAATTAAGTTGTGTCTTTAAGGTTAAATTAAATAATAACACTTTTATAGAATTTATATAGTAAATTTATATGTCACATATGCAATCAAATATTTTTACAATCATCCAATAGATTTGATAACCATAAGAATAAACCCAATATTATGCATAAAAACCTATAGGTTTATAAATACAATTTTACCACCTTTTAATAGAACAACTAATTGAAATCTTAATTTTTACACTTTTATGAATTTAATATAAATAAATTAAACATCATATTCTAAAGTTAAATTTAAAAATTATGTTAGGGTGATTTTTTTTTTCTGTGATGATTTGGTTTACGATGAATAGTGAAAAACACTAAATTTTAATTCAAAACTGCTTTGTTATAATTTATTTATAAAGTTATATTATATTTTAATTGGTTTTAAAGTTTAATTTGACAAATTTAATATAAATTAATAAAATTTAGGTCATTTTAATCAATTTCACTATGAAATTTGATATAAAAACATAGCATGCTTTTGAACATTTTACTTTGAAAACCCACTTTGTTGTCCCGTATGCGGGATTCAAATTAAATTAGTTTCTACCAATTTTGTGATAGGAATTTGGAAAAATTAATTCCATATTTGGAATTAGAATAATTTATAACATACAATAAGGTCAATTTTTTTGACATAAAATATTTTTGAAAGTGATTAAAATTAATTACACTAATTAAGAGAAAAATTAGCTTAACAAGGGACTAAACCTTAAACATAAGAGCCAAAATGACCTATAATGTAGTCCAAAATATATTTTATATAAATATTTAAACCCTATACTCTATTGGATATTATTTTTTACCATTATTGGATCCACTTTTCATAGAAAAAATGTGGGTGGTATTCCCTTTTAAAAAATTTACAAGAATGACACTCCTCCTCCACTTTAAAAGGCCCTCACCCCTCCCCACTATTCAAACCTATAAATATCATTGTACCACCCATGATTTATTCATATAATCTCCCAAAATACTTCCTATTATAGTATAATCTACACCATGGGCATAAATAAAACCAAGTAATACCTTTGGTGCCAACCAAAAGGAGTTACCCGATTAAGAGGTGACATTTCCAACAATCACTTTTCTTTCATTTACTTCAAAACCCATTCAATATTCTTATATCATGGTTATATAATAACATAATTATCCAATAAATACTAATATATTTTTATTATAAGGGTCCTACCTACACTTACACACACTTCCATCTAATGGCTAACAAACATATCATTCATGTATGGCGAACTACCTTCTCACAAAACAATAATTGTTCGTTTTTTAATTTACCACCTATCATAGTGGGAATTATGATGAACAAAATATTTTTATATTATATATAAGATGTTAATATTTTATTTTTTTTTCTAGAATTATTTTTTAATACATACCTTTATGTACTCCATTTTGTGGGAATATGATAACATTGTTTTTGAAAGTGTGGACTACCACCTCCTCAAAGCGATGCGATTCATTCTATCTATACATAGAATGTAATATGGATATTTATAATTAAAAATATATGACATAAAATAAATATATATTATATTAATTACATAATTAATCTTCTGTAAATATAATATATCATTTTCTTTTTTACCCTTTTCACACACTAAAAAAGTGATAATGTCATTCGTAGACGTGTGGACTACCGCCTCCATGACATGATGTGAACAATTTTACATCCTAATAATTATATATATAAATATATATAATTAAATATAATTATATTTTTTATATAATGTTACTTACTTTGTTTCCATAACAATCATTGAAAAATGGGAGTGTTACTCATATGTACGTATGACCTACCGTCTGCATGATTGTAACATTGGTTCATTTTTCATACCCATATTTTATGATTGGTTTTAAAAGTATAATTTATATTTAAATATGATAATTATTTCATGATAATTATTCTATATATGTTTAAATAATGATCCATTTGACCATATTTTACCTACCAAATTCATTTTTGACACATAAACTGAATATGGTCAAAACACAGGATGTATACTTAATTGTTCAAATAGTTGTTTACAACATTAAAATTATAGGATCGAAATAACAATGTAGATGCTCAATATACAAGAGGGGGGGGGGGTGAATTGTACACTTTAAAAATTTCCTTAAACAAGGAAAAATCTATGTTTAACAATGTTAAACTAAGAAAATTCGCAACACCTATAACACCAATGAAAGATTGGGACAATGTGTGAAGTTAAAAACTTCTAGTTCTATGCACTTTCTTAAATCTAGAAAGTGATTCTGAAAATAGGTTCCAGAAATATGGATCCGGAAATTGAAACTTAATCAATGTTTACAATATGATATTCTACCTTAAAGCGTATAGAATCTAAATTAATCAGAGTACAAGTGTAAGGAAATATAAGAAGGTTATACTTTCCTTACAATACAAAATGCATCGGAAAAAATTGTAATCAAGAAACAAGTAACAAGATATGAATCTTTTAACACAAAGAGAAGGGTATCCAACAAACTTGGATAAAGATCCCTTGATTTATACTGTCAAACAAGTCTATCTTACCCACACTAGGGTAAGCCCTCGATACGAAGATCAGAGTCTCTGTCTTGCTATCCCCACAAGCCCTCAACTTCAAGGTAGTTGGAACCTCTGTCTTCCTCAGCAAGGAAGCCCTCGAACTTCATGGAAGTCGGCACCTCTATCTTCCTATCCTCGGAAGCCCTAAAATGTAATAACCAATATTCAGAGTCTCACGAAGAAATCTGAACGAGCAGTTCAGTACGCACAAGGAATGAAAAGCTTCTCTCTCTAGAAATTACCTTAAGAGAATATGGTCTCTAGATTGATCAACTTGTTGTTGAGCTCTTTCAAATGAGCTCCTATTTATAGGCTCGGCTGGAACAGTTGAATCCCTCATTCAATGGTCATATTTTCCATAAATTTCGGAGGCACCTGCACACATGTAACTCAACCAACAGTTAGTTAGAAACAGAATGGACGACATCGTTTTATAACAAAACATGTGTAACTGAATGAAGGATATCATTTTATAATGAAGCGAGTGTAAGCATAAGAAAAAATAAAGTTCGGAATGTAAGCAAATAAAAGTTTGTAGTCTAACCAAAAATGGAATTCGAAGTCTATAATAAAAAGGATATTCGGATTCTGTTTTATAAGAATTCGAAACCTGAATTCTGTAGAAATCCAGACTCTGAATTTCTAAGGAAATTCGGAGTCTGGTGTCACTAGAATTCAGAATCTGAACTTAAAAAGTTTAGAGTCAAACTCATATAAGTTCAGAGTCGAACTCATAAAAGTTAGGAGTTTAACTAGTAAAATTTCAGAGTCGAACTCATAGAAGTTCGGAGTCGAAATCATAAAAGTTTGTATCCAGAATTCGGAATGAAACTATATGGGAGTTCGTATCCCGAATTTGGAATGGAAATTTATTGGAGTTCGTATCCAAAATTCAGAATGGAACTTCATTACAGTTCCTATCCAGAATTTAGAGTGGAACTTCAATACCGTTCCTATCCAGAATTTGGAGTAGAATTTCATTACAGTTCCTATCCAGAATTCAGAGTGGAACTTCATTATAGTTCCTATCCAGAATTCAGAGTGGAACTTCATTACAATTCCTATCCAGAATTCGAATTCTAAAACAGAATGCTTCATATCTTAGCATTGTATTATTCTGAGGTTCTGGGTATGAATCTGATTTTTATACTTAAGAAAAATATTACTATGTATAAGAAAATCTAGGTTAGGGTAAATATCCTTAAGGAAGAAAATTTTCCTTATAGAAGTAAAATATAAATTTTCTTAAGTATAAGGTGTTTGTGATTTTCAAAACAAGAAGGAATGGAAAAATCATAAAAAAAACCTTATTGACTCAACAATCTCCCCCTTTTTGGAAAGCACAAATAAATTTACGAAAAAGAGTATGAGGACTTTGAAAAAATTTCATTAGACTTTGAAATCAAAACTTTTCTCCCTTTGTTCATGGATGATAGTGAATACAACTAACTCCCCCTAAGGTATTTAAACTCTAAGGATTGTATTCTAAATTTCTGGAGTGGAGTTCTTATTATCATGGTAATGAAAAAAAACTTCGTAATGAGGAACTCCCCCTTACTTTAAGGATATTTCACTTAGAAAATTTTCCTTCTTCATTTTAAATTTTTCTTTCTCCCCTTCTGAGTAGTTCTTTTTTCTTTCTCCCCTTTTGTGATTTTCAAAAAGAATTGAATGGAATGGGAAAAAAATAAAGTACCTGAAACAATAGTACATAACAAGACAAGATAGCAGCAAGCAAAAAATTTAATTAGAGTTGATAAAATTTTTACAAAGAAAGACAAACACAAAAAAAGATCGAAGTGGGTTTATTTATCTTGCTTTTCCTTCGGCCTCAATATTTATACACTTATCCATCAGCAAAGATAAGGATTCTGACTTATGATTCAAACTATGTTTCAACATATGGAATCTGGAGTCAATAGTGGGAAATATCGGAATTGTTTCCACCAGCTTTTTCAAAGATTCAACAACAAAGTCATGACCATGTGATGATGACTCCGAATCAGATATCTTGCTTGGAGATTGCTCTTCCTCAACCTGAACTAGATTTATTCTAGAAGAACCACCAACCTATTTATTCCTGATGAAATCTTTTATTGGTGTATCCATGAGAACTTGCTTACCTTTATCTGTTTTTGGAATGGGTTGTTCATATGAAGATTATTCCTCACTTTCTGATAATTGAACAATTTTGTCTTCATCAATTTTATCCTTCTCTATTACTTCTTCAAGATAATGCTTATCATAATATTATTCTTCAGATAAAACATTTTCCTTGTCTTCACCTTCCTTATCATCATAATTTTTATCTTCTTTGTCAACTACCTTTCCCGGATTGACTAATTTTGTGGATTCGGCCTTATCTTGATACACTTATACATGTTTAATCAAGTCATTTAGATCAGCACTTCCTTCCTTGCTTCCTTCCTTCTTCTTCTTCTACTGCCTATTCTTCTCTTTCAACAACTTCTTTTTATTTAAGATTTTTTTGAGTGGAGAATTTATTACCAGGGGTTTCAGGTAATGGTTCGGTAATGATAGATTCCGGAACCGGAATCTGCTCAGAATCTCTTTCAGTTGCTTTCAAAAGTGATTGAAAAACCTCAGCTTAAAACATTTTCTTCTTCAGCTTCTTCTCTTTTTATTTCTTTTATAACTCATCTGAAACTCTCTCTTTTAAGGCCATAGCCTCACCAGGGTCCAATATGATCTGTGGATCCCCTTCTTTCCTCTTCTCTTTATCTTCCCTCCACTTAGCAGCCACTTCATCAGGGTATGCTTTCTGTTTCTTCGGCTTGGGAGGTGCAGATTGAGTTTCCATTGATTTGGGGGTTTTTTCCTCAGCAACCACTTCCTTAATCTTTCCCTTCTTTGTAAATTTCTTCACTGGTTCAAACTTCTCCAAATTTTCCAGAATGGTCTCAGTTTCTTCCTCTGGTAAAGGAAATAATTCTCCGGATTCATCAGAAAAACCCATTTTCATCTCTTTTAGTGTATCATCACTAACCAACATTACCTTGCAATTTCTTTGCTTGGAGGTGAAAGCAACTTTTAATGAATCATGAAATATGATGATATGTTTAGAAATCAGGGCCAGATACATAATGATCTGAGCTTTCATATTCCCTTCTTTAATATTTTTAACTATAATCAAAATATGCCTCATCAGATTTATCTTCCTTAGATTAACTAAGAAATCTAGGATGTAAATGTCACTCTTCTTCATATTATCCTTGTCACCCCTTCTTGGTATGAGAAAACCATATACCCATAGCTATAAAATCCAATTATTCAGAGTGAAATGAGAAATCTTAGCAGTATTAACATCTTTAAGTCCAAGAAATTTTAAAGCCTTCAGCTTGTTGAAACTTCCTTGCTCATCCGGAAGCTTATGTGAACAGAGCTCTGCTCCACCTTCATACTTTAAACCCACTAAGCTTGTATCCTTGGTGTAAGATAATTTTTAAGTCTTCCCATAAGACTTGAAAGAAAATAAATCTCTGCCATCTTCCTCAAGGAAGGAAACTGACTCATAGAACTCAACAAGCAGATCTGTATAAACTAGATCCTGTTTCTCTGGCTTTGATAGGCAAACATCCTCCAAACCATTCAATATGATTTTTTTAGTTATAATAGAATCATTCTTGAAGAATCTAGGATGCACTAACCTCTCCCTATAAAATATCCACTTTGAGATTGTGTTTGAGGTAGACATATCTTGAGATGTAGCTTCAACAGACATTCGGAATGAAGGGTTCTAGAAGATTCGGAACGAGATTTGACAAAGATCGGAACGATCCTTAAGAAGAGAGTCAGGGCTTTGATATGAGAAAGCTTTGAAAAACCGATGTGGGATGACCCTCGGGGGTCCCCTTTATATAGGCGTTGAGATGATGGTTCAGTTTCAACGGTTGATCGAACAGTTTAGATACATAGAGATTTGATATGACGGTTGAGATAAAAACTGCAAGGAAAACTTGACTCCGATCTTTTGAGGTTTTAAGATAAACATTTGGATTTAAGAAAAACTAGAATCCGAAAAATTTAAAAGTAAAGAAACTACCAGCAACCAAATATTGACTATGAAAAATTGAGTAAGGAAGTCATACCTTTCGGATTTTCTATAACGATTGTTCGTAATAGGTGATTTTCTTCTTGATGAAAATTTGATTACAAAAAAATATTACTACGAAAAACTTAGTACAAAAAACATGAGCATGAAAAATTTCATTCCAAAAATTTTAGTTTCAAAAATTTCCATTCCGAAAATTTCAGTTTTGAAAATTTCCATTCCGAAAATTTCTGTTCTGAAAATTTCCATTCTGAAAGTTTTTGTTCCAAAAATATCCATTCCGGAAATTTCAGTTCTGAATTTTTTTGAAAAACTCATTATGAAAAATTTTAGTAACAAAGGTTTTGAAAAACTAACTACACAAATTTTTTATTACAAAAGCCTTAAAAAATGACTACGAAAAATTTGATTATGCTATCAAGAAAATGTACTCTCCCTATAAAAATGAGTTTATTACTGTAAGGATAATTGTTCAACAAGAAGTTAATAAAGAAGGATTACCTCACATTTATCATTCGTAACTTCTGTTTAAGGTATTCAAATCTATCAGAGGGTAAGTATTTCGTGAAAATGTCAGCAAGTTGATCTTGCGTTCCGATAAACTAAAGAATAATATCTCTTTTTAGTGTGTGATCCCTATGAAATTGATGCCTAATATCTATGTGTTTTGCATGAGAGTGATGTGAAGGGTTTTTACTGAGGGAAATGAAACTTTTGTTATCACACAAAATTTGAGTCTTAGTAAAACTCAAGCCATAATCTGTGAGTGTGTGTTTCATCCACAACAGTTGAGCACAACAACTTCTAGGTGTGACATATTCAGCTTCAGCAGTGGAGAGTGCTACAGAATGTTGCTTCTTGCATGACCAAGAAACTAATGAATCTTCTAAGAAATGACAAGTTCCGGATGTACTTTTTTTATCCATTTTACATCTACTAAAGTCATCATCTGAAAAGCTATTTAAAATAAAATCATTTCTAGAAGTAGAAAATAATCCTAGATCCATGGTTCCCTTTAAATAGTGAAAAACTCTTTTCACTACCTTTAAATGAGATTCCTTAGGATTGGATTGATATCTTACACATGGGCAGAAAGAATAAACTCTTCCTTGGAATTGTGTTCTAAGAACTTATCATTCCTAAAATTCACAAGGTATCCTTTATCACATAATTGAATTATGCTAATCAAGTTGTGCTTAAGACCCTTAACAAATAAAACATTTGAAATCAAAGTTTTACCAAGAAGAACGATATTAACTATACCAAAAATTTCTCTCTAAGCATTATCTTTGAAATTTACTTTTCCTCCTTTTATCTTGATAATATTTTCGAAATAGTTTTTGTTACCAGTCATGTGCTGGGAACATCCACTCTCTATGTACCAAGTTTTTTTGTTGGTACTCCCTTTATCTTCCTGAAAATAAGAAAAGGATTAGACTTTCGGAACCCAAACTTGTTTGGATCTAAGATTTTCAGATAACAAAATTTTGATTATCCACATTTTTTTAGAGAAATATAATTTATGTAACCCAAGAGATTGAACTCTATTCAAAGAACGGGTTTTCTTCCAATGCCCACCACTTTGACACTTTGTACAAAAAGGAGCTCTAGAAAAAACAAAATAGTTGTTTTTGAAAACTGGTTTTTGGTGAGTATAACCTACTCCAGTAGTGTTTCCATGAGGTTTTATTTGAGAATACATCTTGTCAAAATTTTCCTTCCCAGAAGAAAATTTTACAAGAAGCTTCTTAAGAGAAAATATTTCAGATTTTAGTCTAATGACTAAATTCCTATCCACAAGAATCATTTTCATAGAGTTATATTTTTCCTCAAAAACTTTTATTTATAAAATAGCATTCTTAAGATCTTTAGAAAGTTCTTCTTTATTAGAATTTTCTTTCACAAGGTCTTTAGAAAGTTTTTCTAAAATCTCTTCTTTATCTTTAAGATATGAAGAAAGATCTGAAATCTCTTTTGTAATAATTTCTTCCCTAGTATTTTCCTTGTATAATTTTCTAGAAATTTTACAATTTTTTTCTTCAAGTAACTTGGAAAATCTAGATACTTCTTTATATGAAGGTTATTCATTTTTTGAAGATGAAGTATCTTCATTAGAAGTACTATTTTCTGAATAGTGATTCTTATCAAGATATATATTTGTTAAAACCTCGACAGAGCGTACCTTGGCCATAAAACATGCTTGTGGAAAAGAAGTATTAGCAATGAATCCCATATTCTTCTGAGATGATGAATCATATTATGAAGATTCACTTTTTGAAGAGTCTCCACAACTAGAACTCTAAGTAGTATTATATTCTAGACTTTTCTTAGCTTTGTCTTTGTAAAACTTTTTCCTATTCCTTTTAGAATTCCTCTCTTTCCTTTCTTTCTTTTTAAGCACAGGGAAATCAGGTCATATGTGTCCACTTCTCTTGCATTCATATCATGTGACCTCTGAATCTTTCTTATCTTTCCTTTCCTTTTTCTTATAATTGAATTGAAAATTTATTTGAGCAACTATCTTGTTTATCCTTCGAGCAGGATTAGCTAACTCATTTTCTGTGACTTCACTCTCACTAGATTTGGATTGAATAGTAACCTTTATACACTTAGATCTAGTTACTCTCTCAGGAGACTTAGCTTTCATGTGATTTGAAGTTGTAGTAAAAGCAACAATACCATTTCCATTCTTCTTCTTGATGTTGTCATCATCTCTCTTCATTCTTGTTTCATATTGGAGAAGAGTTCCAAATAATTCATCAAAAGAAATTTGAGTAACCTTCTAGTTCTCATCAATTGCTGTTCTATTTGATTCCAACTCATTGGGCATAATATCAATGATCTTATCTACAAGAGCTTCATCATCAAGACCTTTCTCTCCCATAGATTGTAAGATATTCACTATAGTCACGAAACTTTGCTGTACTTTGAAAATAGGCTCTTCATAAGGAATATTAAAACCATGATACTCAGCTTAAGCATAGCTCTTCTTGTCTCAATCACTTTAGATGTACCAAAATGAGTAACTTCAAGTTTCTTCAATATACAGTTAGCTGTTTCACAAGAATAAATTTGGCTATATATGTTCCTAGTCATTGAACATAGTAGAGTATTGCGTACCTTATAGTTTAATTTATAATCATGCTTCTCTTGGTTTGTGAAAGCACTAACTTCTTTATCATGAATTTTATAAATTCCAGTAATAATAACAAAGTTTTCTACCTCAGTATTGATAACAAAAGTATTTATTCGATCTCTCCAATACTCATAATCATTTCCATCAAAAATTGGCGGTCTTATAGGATTTAGGTTGTTGATGGAACCAACATTCAAACCTTCCATCTTAAAAATCATTCTACAAAAAAACTTGTTAGAAAAAAAAGTTCGGATTCAAGAAAAAAATATTCCTAAGCAAGGAAAATATAGAAAAAAAACTGAGCAAGAAAACTTATATGTGAGTATAAGTATTTCAGAGACCCTCTCTGATACCAAATGTGAGATTGGTATAGAGTATGAGGTTTCCAACCTCTGATACCAATTGTAGGATCGAAATAACAATATAGATGCTCAATATACAAGAGGGGGGGGGGGGTGAATTGTACAATTTAAAAATTTTCATAAACAAGGAAAAATATAAGTTTAACAAAGTTAAACTAAGAAAATTCACAACACCTCTAACACCAATGAAATATTGGGACAAAGTATGAAGTTACAAACTTCTAGTTCTATGCACTTGCTTAAATCTGGAAAGTGATTCCGAAAACAGGTTATGGAAATATGGATCCAGAAATTGAAACTTAATCAAAGTTTACAATATGAGATTCTACCTTAAAACGTATTGAATCTAAATTAATTATAGTACAAGTGTAAGGATATATAAGAAGGTTATACTTTCCCTACAATACAAAATTCAGAAAAAAAACTTGTAATCAAAAAACAAGTAAGAAGATATGAATCTTTTAACCCAAAGAGAAGGGTATCCAACAAACTTGGATAAAGGTCCCTTGATTTATACTTTCAAACAAGTCTATCTTACCCACACTAGGGTAAGCCCTCGATACGAAGATCAGAGTCTCTGTCTTGCTATCCCCGCAAGCCCTCAACTTCAAGGTAGTTGGAACCTCTGTCTTCCTCAGCAAGGAAGCCCTGGAACTTCATGGAAGTCGGCACCTCTATCTTCCTATCCTCGGAAGCCCTCAAATGTAATAACCAATATTCAGAGTCTCACAAAGCAATCTGAACGAGCAGTTCAGTACGCACAAGGAATGAAAAGCTTCTCTCTCTAGAAATTACCTTAACAGAATATGGTCTCTAGAGTGATCAACTTGTTGTTGAGCTCTTTCAAATGAGCTCCTATTTATAGGCTCGGTTGGAACAGTCGGATCCCTCCCCCAATGGTCATAATTTCTTTAAATTTTAGAGGGACCTGTAAACGTATAACTTAACCAACGGTTAGTTAGAAATATATTTGATGACATCATTTTATAACAAAACATGTGCAACTGAATGCACGACATCATTTTATAATGAAGAGAGTGTAAGCATAAGAAAAACTAATGTTCGGAATGTAAGAAAATATATTTTAGAGTCTAACCAAAAATGGAATTCGAAGTTTATAATAAAAAGGATATTCAGATTTTGTTTTTTAGGAATTCAGAACCTGAATTCTGTAGAAATCCAGAGTCTGAATTTCTAAGGAAATTCGGAGTCTGGTTTTACTAGAATTTAGAATCTGAACTTAAAGAGTTCAGAGTCGAACTAGTAAAAGTTCAAAGTCAAACTCATAGAAGTTTTGAGTTGAACTCATAAAAGTTTAGAGTCGAACTAGTAAAAGTTCGGGGTCGAAATCATAGAATTTTGGAGTCGAACTCATAAAAGTTTGTATCTAGAATTCAGAATGGAACTATATGAGAGTTCTTATCCAGAATTTGGAATGGAACTTTATTGGAGTTCGTATCTGGAATTCAGAATGGAACATTATTATAGTTCCTATCCAGAATTCAGAGTGGAACTTCATTACAGTTCCTATCCAGAATTCAGAGTGGAACTTCATTACAGTTCCTATCCAGAATTCGGAGTGGAACTTCATTATAGTTCCTATCCAGAATTCGGATCCTAAAATAAAATGCTTCATATCTTAGCATTGTATGATTCCGAGGTTTTGGGTATGAATCCGATTTTTATACGTAAGAAAAATATTGCTATGTATAAGAAAATCTAGGTTAGGGTAATTTTCCTTAAGGAAGAAAATTTTCCTTATAGAAGTAAAATATATATTTGCTTAAGTATAAGGTGTTTGTGATTTTCAAAACAAGAAGGAATGGTAAAATCATAAGGAAAACCTTATTGACTCAAAAAAATAATCGAAATAAAAGTAATAATAATCTTGATAAAGTTTTTTATGTAAGTAAATAATCAACATAAGTTTATTATTCAGGAAGATAAAGACACACATGACAAGTTGGACAGATGGTAAGGTATTCTTGTCTCACTTTTCATTCTGTGAGTCATACACCATTGACACCACTTACTTATTTTGAGTGGTGTATATACTATACATTTTGATATATTATATCATGAATCATTTTATCTTCATGGTATTTGATTTTTAAATTTTAATTATATCATCTAAATGGGTTTTACTTGAAAATTACCAAGTGGTAAAATTTATCTTGGCAATATCACTTTGTTTTGTACTTGTTAACTATCTTATGGAAAAATCACTTCCTTAAAATAATTTTAAAGTACATAAAATATCCATATTCCCATAAAATGTATATTATTATCTCCTAAACCTTATTCCATTTTTATATATGGTGTTCACTTAGACAATTATTTTATTAAATGGTTAATTAATGATAAATTTTTATGTTTTATTCAATATAGATATCAGATGAGGCATGTTATTCATTATTTAAATCAATCATTTGATATATGAGTAATTATTTGTATATAAAAGACACATGTTATGTAACTTTTATTTTTAGCCCTATGGGTTGGGGACTGATTAATACAAGCCCCATGATGCATCAGTAGTCTCATGGGATGAATCAGTTGTCCAAATAATAATAGTTTAAAATGTCTTGAGAATAAAGCTTGATGATAAAGGTATCACGTGCCTAGGAAATATGAAGTTCAATAATTAATCATTTACTTTATTGAGAGTTAATTTTTTATTATCCATGAGATTATTGCATTGACATATCTATAGATTCATTTTATTCTTAGTTTATTGATTAAATGGAATGTGTTTCAGGTTTTTACCATTATTTTTATATTATTCCTTATCCAGTTATTTTAAAGGAATGTGTTATTATTTATTTACCTTTTCGTTTTAATTTATTCTCATAAATTCATTATTGCTTCCACTTTACTTTACTTTACTGAGCATTTGAGACCACCCTTACTATGTTTACTTTCCCCGGGCTATGAAGTGAAATCCTTTGAATGATTTTTAAGGGTACTGGACTTTTAATTTTGTTATGATTTATTTTATTTTCCCAATGTATTATGTGTATCATGTATGTAATATAGGTTTCCAAAACAATAAAACATTTCAGTCCCCTGGGATTTGATTCTTTATAATCATGACAATGTAATAAAATAATACACTAGCTCTCGTGTTCTAGGGTCGAGGCATTACAATTAATTGTTTAATACCAACAAACACTTTACCAAAAGTTAAATTTGTTACATTATCATATTAATACAAAAATTTATTGTAGCAACAAATCAACATTTAATTAGTAATTATTATTACGAGTAATTTTCTTCAACAAAGAAATTTGTAGCAATTATTTATTCAATTCCAATAAGTAATTTAACAAAAAAATATTTTCAACAATTAGTTAATCATTTACTAAAAAATCTTTATTTTTATTAACAAAAATTAAATCTAATGTAAGACTAACTTATAATTTAATTACATATTTTTTTATTAACAAGTAAATATTGAGGATATTTGTATTAAATTCCACATTTGATCAAACATATATTATATTTGTAATATAATTAAAATTATATTTTAAATACATTTTAAAAGAAATAAATTTAATATATAAAAAAATATATAAAATTAAATAATAAATCTATAAAAATAAAATGATGAACACATTCCCTACTAAATCCATGAACACCGTGCCTCCCCTCTTCCCACATCATTTTCTCCCACCGGTGCCCCCCTATACTAATGATTTCTTCCTGTAGTGAAAGACACAATTCATCAATATTTCCCACACCCACAACCACACCCCCTAGATTCTTCAACATCACCTACACCCCATGTTTACAAATGATCGATTGATTTTTTTTCCAATTTCATTTAAAAATATTAGGTATCAAGTGTATCTTGACATAATCCTATTTATAATTCAATCAGTCGATGATTGATCCTCTTATAAGGTATTCACTTTTTCTATTCATGTTTTAATTATTTTGAAATCATGAGATTATGGAATTTTAATTGAAAAAATGTATGGGATTTAATGAAATTCAGATGAAATTAGTTTTTTTGGTTTTTTATTGATTTTCATGGATATTTTGCGTTTTTAATTGAATGATTCTCTAAATCCACTATAATTATTTGAGTCGGACTACCATACTTGTAAGCATCAATTATCTTTGTAAATTTTTCCATTTTATTCACTTGATGCAAAAATATAGTGTTGAATGAGAGGAAACAAGTGGGGGAAATCATCATATTCATAGAACACACTAATTTATCTAATTTTATATTAGGATGTTATTATTTTTTAGTTTATTGGCACCCTTTCATTTATACTATCCAACTGGTGCAAAAAATATAGCTAGATGGATAGATAATTTGATAGCTGACCTTCTTCCATACTTTATTCCAAAATTTTCATTACAATTTCTATATCCACATTATATATTGGCCAATATGATTCAAGTGTTTGTAGGATAAAAAATAAAAATTAATAGACTATCTTTCAAGTGATTTGGTTATGATTTTGAATTTTTCATCCATGGAGAGTATTCTTTTAACAACATATTAAAAGCTTCAACTATTGGTCAGAAAAAACCATATAACAATATATTTTTTTGTTGATTTTATTTATATTTGAAAAAATTATTAAATGTTTTAACTTTTTACTTCTATTTTCTCTAGTGTTGATATAGTTTTATGTATTAATTTTTAAGGCTCATGTTATTTTCTTTTGGAACTCAAAATATCATTGTAAGGTGGAATATGCAGTCAAAATATAATGCATAATTATTTAGTTTTTTTACATTAAATGATTTAAAAGTTTTCTGCCAATGATATCCTTATCCCTTATTATTCTCATAATTTCTAATTTTTATATTTACATGTTATTTTTTCCACATATGGAACTTGTTTTCCTATTGATTTTCACATTAGTGGAAGTTGAAATTAATTTCATGAGAAATAGAGCAACTGATGTCTAATTTTTATATTTATTTTTCAAAATTCTATCATATTACTAACTATAATTTTAGATTCATTTTTTTGAAAGTGTTATTTGAAACATTTATAGTCTACAATAAGAAATTTTAAAAAATATGGTATGTTTATTTTGTTGATTGAAAACTTTCAAACTGAAATTCCTAAAGAAAATCACTATGTGACCACTCATCGAGAACTTATAACATAAATTAATCATATTTTATTTCATTCCAATACAAACCAATATACCAATGATCCAAGTACGAATAAATCAAACCATCCCACTAGAGAAGCCAAAAATATGAATACTTTTACAAACTTCACAAAACAATATCCAACACAAAATCATTTCTTCATTCTAGATTCATTTACCTTGACTAATATAGAGGCCCCTTACCTTCTTGTTAAGAAAAAATGTCATTCCAAAATTTCATTGAAATGCCTTGAGAGGATGATCATGGTATCCAAAATCAATACCATAATCCCATGTTTTCTCTTCCAAATCATCAACTTGTCTAGTGGTGAAGAATGTGACATGATGATAGTGACGATCGAGGGTCTGAATTGTAACCAAAACTTGAATCTTGCTTTCTTGAATGCATATGTGGTCCACAAATCACCCGATATTTATATATTTTATTTCCATATTACATTCATTCAAACCAAGTTTCTTTTAATACTTTACTAATTATTATAACCCCAAGTATGTAGTAACATCCGAGGTTTTTGGAATGGGTTGTTTTTTTGTGTAAATTTGAACATTTGAGTTTGGGGGCCGGGAAAACCCTTTTTTTGATCTTTAGAACCTCATTATTGGAGTTGTTTTGACCCAAGACCTTGTTTTAGGTGTGGTCTATGTTCTGGTGGATGTCTTGGGTGTTCAAGTAAACAATGAAGGAAGTACAAAGGGTATGGGATATTTAAAATAGATAAAACAAGAAAAAAAAAACTGTGTAACACTTACATGACATGTAATTAGATTACATGATGTGCAACATACTGTGAAGGATTAGGTGTTCTACCTAAGGAATTCACAATCTATAACTGGGTTACATATCCTGAAACCAATTTATGATGTGTATAATTTACATTCCATGTTTGTTATGGGGAATGTTTTTTAAAAATAAGAGTTTGGGGACTCATCCCCCCTCATTTCTTTTCTACTCCACAGAAAGAAGGGGAAAGAAAATAAGAGCCTTCATGTCTCTCCCCCTATAACCTAAGATTCTTTCATTATTATCCATTCTAGATTTGATCTTAGCTATGTATGTATGATTTTATTCTTAGTGGTATACTATTGAATCCACTTATTTCTATTCTTCTTTACACTCTCCATACGGTGCGATAAATCATTGAAATATTTTTTAGGATTATGATTGAGTTAGTGGTTGATATTTAAGGAGAAAGAGTCTACGAATAGGAGGTTGGTGGTTCATATATTTCTCTTTGATTTCTCTCATGTTTTGGTGGTTCATTCTTGAGTAGTTTGTTGGGTTGTCCAATAGAGACCCTAATAATTTTAATTCATTCATTTTAATTATTAAATTTATCACATGAGATGTCTATGGGAATACTTATCCAAGATTATAATAGCTTATGCATGGTGAGTGGCTTTTAACCTTAGGAAGATTAGGCCTAGGTTTTTATTTTATTAAATTAAATTATTATATTAAATGTGATGAGTTCCATGGGAGCAAGACATGTGTGGAATATGGATTGTGATGGTGTTGACAATCTATATGAAGTGATATAGTTCATCAGGTTGGGAGAGGCTAAGTATCTATGAGTGATGTTTATCATTAGTTGGGAAACATGATCATCAGATTGAGCCAAAAATATTTTCATGTTGTGGGAATGGACTGGGTGATTTGAGATCATGTTGACCATCAAGATGAGTGATATTATTATAGAGGCATGAGGTACTAGGATAATGTGTCTTAGGTAATTTTTTTGGCGAATTCTACTCACTGTGATTAACGATGCACCATTGGAGTTGTGTGTACACATATAACATTCAGATGATGTGGTGGTGTTGACCACTCACGTGGGTAGAGGTCTCCATTAGTTGTGGATTAGGATGGTGTTGTCCATCAGTGATGTTATAGGTTTTTGTCATAGAAATCCATGTGGATGGAAAGTAAAAATCAATTGATGGTGTTGAGACCATCGTTTGGGGGATGCGGCTTTCCATATATTGAGACTGTTGGGCCAATATTATTTGAGAGTAAGGATATCACCATTCCTCCAGATCTTAGATGTTGAGCTAATGGTGTTATTATTTAGAAGACATACATCAGTGTACCTTATAAATTTGAGCTTCAATTTGATCATTGAATTTGAGAAGGGGTCCAAGGGACTTGGTTCTCATTATTTGGGTGTGCCTTTTGGATTTCATTATATGTTTGATGGCATGAGGTTCCAAGTGACTATTTTAGAGGAGGAACAAGAAGGTTCACCACGGATGATTCTCATCAAAGTATGACTTTGGATTTATTCTAATGATCCATGAAACTGTAGTTATAACAAAAATTGATGAAGCATGTGATAAATTCCTTATGGATACTATGTATAATAGAAGTGAGTATTCATTTTTACATGTGTGTAATACCTTTTCACTTATTTTTAGATACACCTAATTTATCAGATATGTAAGATATACACAAGTTGGTGGTGGCCTGTTGAGATTTATTCTCATTCCCTAAATGGAACCTTCAGGAAATGTATATAATTTATTATTTCACAATCAGGTAAGGGTTCAGGCTTCCGATATATACCTTATTGATCATGTAGGACCTTTATCATGGGATGGATGGAAAAGGAACTTAGAGGTTCTTTTATCATATAAAGTTTATCCTTTGAGTTTTCTTTTGTATCAGTATGCTTATTATATATACATAATGAGGTCAGGAGACCCTTTCAACTTATTGTCTAGTATTAAATGACTTTTATGCCTATTTTGTAAATGGTATAATGTTTCTTTAGTAGCTACAAATGGTATTTTATTCTTCAAATGGTGTGCTTGAGGTTATTGATTATTATTTCTGCTGTCTGTTTGTGCTTCTGCTACAACAAGATTATAGTCCAGTTGTTTTATGGTCTTTTCTCCACTATGTTATATTTATATATACCATTATTATTATCTTCACGAGCGGGTATAGTATACCCAATATCATATCTTTACACCCTTAATTCTAGTCACCATCCTTTAGCATATGAGGAGGCATGCCTAAGGCCTAGTGGTCAACCGACCCTGATCACTTTTTGGGTGGAAAAATGGATGGGGTAATATAAATGTTATAATCGGGTTTAATTTTAATACTCTTGGGTCTCGATATTTTGGTTATAGTTGACTACATAATAGGATGTATTCGGGACAGGGTACATATATAGTGTTTGGGTTCCTACAGCCCCATGCATGAGAGACAAACCAAGTTTCTAGGGGTGGGAAATTGATGTTCTACTGCGTGATTTTATAGTTGATATTATTTTCACCTCTAGTGGTGAACTTGGGTGTGATTATTATATGTTATGATATGTAACCTTATTCTTCAATAAAAAGGGAGGATATACAGACCCTTGGGCCAGTATGGAAATGGATGATTCTTTATGCTTTATTTATATGAACATAGGATGAATTAAATTTATAAATGGTCCATGACCAATTACTCATGATCTACATTGGGAACTTGGAATGTTCTAAGAGAGGATAGTTTGTTTAAAGTGTCAATAAATAAAGCTGAACTATGTTTTCCTACTTAGCCACTTTTTGGTGGCATTCTACTAAGAAAACCTTGGCATGTGGTTCCAGTGAAATATATGCATGATGATATATGATATGTGATATATATGTATGGGAATAGATATGATAGAAGTATAAATGGAATATGATAGGGGTTATCTGTTTAAAGTGTTAACAAAGGAAGATAAATAGTGTTTTCTGGCATAGTTTCTCTTTGGTGGAATTCTACTTAGCTACCTCGGGTTACATGTGATGTCGAGACATGTCATGGGAAGGAGAGGGGCCAAAATTCTAGATTTATATGTGATACCTAGATATGATATGGGTTTTTAAGGTTCCATGAGGTCAGATGTTGCATGACATGGTTACAACGGGGGAGTGTAAGGCTGGTGAGATTTCACTTCTTATTACAAATTTTCTAATATGTTATATATATATATATATATGTTATTATTGATAACTGACCATTGTATTTAATTTTAGTGGGATTTCACCTATACAGGATCTTGTGGAGCATCACGAGCATGGTGATTTAGTGTCATAAGAGCGTGCAGAGGTTAAGACCCCTAAGGTTTGAGATGAGGCCCTAGAGGGTGGAGCTGAACATGAGTTGTAGGTATAGGCATAGGTAATGATCTAGTACTGGCAGAACAAACACAATATATGACAAATTTTGGTCCATGGATTGATGAGTAGCTTAGGATGATCTTTATTTATGTCAATTAGGTGATTGATTGGGGAGCTAAGAGAGCTGATCCATCGATGTTATACCGGACTCGAGAGTTCTAGTCACAACACCAACCAATATTTTCAAGGTGAGGGTGGACCATAGTTGGATGAGAACTTGATAAATACAATTAAAAACATTTCTTAGTATCTTGAGACAACCCCATATTGGAGGGTGAATTTTCTACCTAAATGTTCATAGGACAAGAATGGCATTGGGGGGACGTACAAGTTCAAGTAGGAAGACACAAAGTAGTAGCTTGGAATTATTTTGAGTCTAGTTTCTTTAAGAACTTATTCCATGAGACATGGAGGTTATAAAGATCTCTAGAGTTCTTGAACCTTTAGCATAGATACATTTCCTTCATGGACTATGAAGTTATTTTCATAGACTTGTCTTTTTTTGCACCCGGTAAGGTTGTCGATGACACCTCGAGGTTGAGGTATTTCATCGATGGTTTATAGAACACCATCAGGGTGTAGGTAGATATCGTAAGGTTTTCCTCATTCTCCTAGGTGGTGAATCAAACACTGATAACCAAGGGAAATTTTACAAACTAGTCCTTTTAGATTTAGGTGATGACATCAGGTGTTTGAAGTTGTGATTCATTAGGTAGCAAGAAGAAAGGCTATGAGGAGTCTCAAATGGAAGTTTAGGCCTATTACTTGAGTATAAAATTTAAGAGTGGGTCTTTTATGGAGTGATTATAGTGTGGAAAGCTGGGATATGTGTAGATATAGTGTTATTGGGCACTGAAGGAGTGTCGAGCATGCATCTAGGTAGGAAATCTTGATATATTCTATAGGAATACTTCTTGGGAAACTGGTAGCCTAGGATTGGGGCAGACTCATGCATCTGAGGTTGGATTGAGAGTAGTACCAGGAGCTATTGGCTAGGATTCAGGTACACACAGAGGCCACGTTAGAGATAGTGGGACCCAGAAGTAGCGTCAGTGGCATGTGGCTGGTGCATCACCATAGAGAGGCTTGTCCTCAAGTAGTTGGGATTTAGGGAAGGTGCACACAGTGGAGCTTCTAGGTGCAGATAATACTGGTGATCTAAAGATTTTTTGAGGTATTCTATGGCCATGAACAAGGAGATTTTTATTTTGGTATGGTCTTTTTTAATAGAATTTCTGGTTTTGGGTGCATGTGGAGCACACGATTTATTTTTTGGGACCAACCACGTTCTTATTAGTAGGTTGTGTAATGATACATATTATCCATGTATTATTTTTGGATATTGTATGGATTATTTTTGAGACCAGGAATTGAGACTACATGTGATTTTGAGGCCCATTTCACTTGAAATAAATTTTTGAAATATATTAAATAGCATGCACATGAAGTTTTCATAAAAAAGTGAATTATCTTCTAAAATAGTTCCTAGATCTGAAATTTGAGGGCACCATTGAGTTCATAATTCTTGTTTTACCCTAGGAATGACTTAACCTTTGTTAGTGTGGGTTATTTTTAGAAAATATATCATAGGCATAAAATGAATAAAATAATTAATTAAATTATTTTATTTGTTTTGTTGAAACAATGACGCATTGACCTAATTCTACTTATTTAAATATGTACTTATGGAATAATTGTAGGGTTATTAATATAAAACTATGATTCGATAATAGTTATTGGAGCCATTGGAGGAGATCCCATTGGAAAATGAAAACTGGATCATGGATCGATGATTGATGCACAAAAAATCAAAGGATATTGGAAATGACAACAACGCCACATCATTCTTCATTAGTTATTGATCCAAATCAAGGTCATGCGGTTATTTGATTTGTTTTCTTTCCCATTCTTGATTCATATGATGAAGACGGATTAATTGACCAATATATTGATCCATGGATCATGCATATTTGCATGGTGGATTTATTACAGGGTGATTTTGGGAGAATTTATTTATGATTAAATTATTGATTCTTCAATTTTTATTATAAGAGAAATAAACTGATATATATATGAACATTGATCGAAGTCTGTTCCTCTTGATTATTCTTGTGATTTTCTCTCCCGATTAAACGGTCATCATGTGAATCCTTTGTTTGGGCCACAGTTTGACAAATCTCAGTCAATCAATTATTTTACACACATTTATTTGCACAACGATCTGAAATTGTAGATTGAGGATCGACACGACATGATGGTAGTGTGATGATGGAATCAAGGCGAATCTGATGACGATGGATTCCCGATTTCACATTCTTCAGTGTTCTCAAGTGCGCAATGAAGAATGATACATAGATCTAACTTCCAAATGAATTTGATGACAATATATTGATGTTTGTTGATGGAAAGGATCAGATTAGGTAGATCCTTGAGTTATTTGTCATTTCATGGATGGATTTATGGATAGATAATTAGAGAAGGCGACTAGATTACATATCTGTATTTTTTTGAAATTTTCGTGTTACATATAAAGTAATCCAAATATAAACACTGTATTTTCCTCCCTATTAGGTGCCTAGGGTTTTGGGTGATGCTTAAGTATCACACAGTCTATGAATAGGTCACACGAAATGTTACCCCTCCTCGGAGACTCGACGTGTACTTCATGAAGTACACAAACATGGGTTGGAGTACACTACTTGGAAAACATCATGTACTCTCCCATATAGACCTGAGACCAAGACTAGGTACATGATCTAAGTCATGTACTGATACATGTGAACATTTACAAAGGATAAAGCCATGTACTGGCACACAGGTAGACTACACGGGAAGCCAACACACCATGTACTTCTACAAGAACACAGTATGATGACATGGGCTATTAACACAAGAAAGACCTGGGGTTATGGGACATGGTGTGTGATCTCTAATACACATAGTTTACTATTTTATACATTTCTTAGATCCCTTTATCTTAGTATCTTGGAAATTTTTTGTTCGGGTATGTTCCCATTATTATTTCCCTAAAGGTTAGTTCGAAATCACCTCCAACTCCTAGGACAATGATCCTTTTATAAGGAATTTTTGGATAGAGTTGTTGGAATCCCTCTAAGAGGCCTAGAGTGAGATACTCTATTCATCTTCATGACTTAGGTGGAGTTATTGGTATCATCGTGACCAATAATACAAAAGTATCGATCCTCTACTTAGTGGTCTAATATTGATTGAGTTTGTTGGTATTGTTCCATGGACATGGGAGTGACCCTCATCTGTGTATTGTATCTCAGTTGATACCATAAGTGCTATCAAACATCGGAGTGTGCTCTTCCAGATGAGTGTTATGTGGAATATTGGAGCTGTAATCATAGACTGGTATACTACAGTTGTGACTTACCTTTATACTATACATATTTTTTGAGTATATCTGGATATTATTATTATATATACTGTAGTCATATACCTTTATAGAGATGATTGTATTTCATTTTTTGTATTCTTTATGGTTTAGGGATGTCATAATGATCATTTTTATACTCACCCCTACATGATCTTTGCCCAAATGTGTCGTGTCTTGTGTAGATGACTGACCTTGCGATAGAGTCTTAGCCAGACTAGGACCAGACAATTCTTAGTGAGATCAAGCAGTCTGAGGTGTGTTGCTATAGATTTTGGATAGCAGTTCCCAATACTTACTTTCAAGTTGGGCTTGTGTTTCGTAATCTTTTTGGTGGTCTTGTATTCAAACCTGTTTACATTACTATACATCCTATTGTACTCTAGATATGGGATTTAGATTTATTCATGCATCGTTGTTTAATTTTTTTACATTTCAGCATTGTATAGGCTTGGAGACGTGCACATGTGTATAGGTACATAGGCTAGGGCCTCCCATGTTAGTGATATGATTAATCAGTGATACTTGTCACCCCATGGCCTATTGGTGTTGGGATTGGGGATTCGTGATAAGATACCTACTAGGATGGGTCTTGATAGAGTGGTATTAGAGATGGTCAGTTCTACCTTAGGACCAAGAGTCAATGAGATTGGTTTCGGGAAATAGTGTTAAGTGTTTCAAGTTCGGATTTTAGGACACAAACTCCATTGTTGGTGCAGTAACCAACATATCCATACACTAAGACTCTAATCACCTTGTTTTTGACTCAATTAATTAGAATATTGGTTGCAGGAAAAAAATGGTACATGCATCATATAGTAATGGGTTGTGGTTACCATGTCCTTTATGAGTCATTTGTCCAGATATAATCATTAACCATGGTACATATTATTTATTTTAGGATTAATTCACAATGTATACCAGCTAGGACTCAGCATTAGGATCACGAGGATGATACCCTCAATGATGAGGCATCGGTACAAGGACCAGTTCTAGAGGTTTTACTTTTAGGTGGTGCACCGGATATACCTCCACCTATAAAGCAGCACTAGGTACCCACAATACCGGTAGATGAGGTGCACATGCTGAGCATGATTCCTGAGTTTCAGAGATAGATACCTCTTTGGTTTCAAGGTGAGCCCAAACCAAAGGCAGCTAAGGACTAGTTTGAGGTGGTGACATAAGATTTCTGTCTAGTCCAGACACCAACAGATCATATGGTGGTCATGGGAGCAAGCTTTCTTCATGACTTTGTAGGGAAATTGTGGGGTATAGTTACCCAGTATTATGACGAGGAGACTCAAATTTGGTTATATCTTGAGCATTTCTTCTAAGAGGAGTTATATATATCTATGCTAAGAGTTGTACACATCAAGTCACTTCTGCATCTCCAATAGGCCAGCATGACCGCAACTGAAAATTCATCATGGTTTACCAATCTCTCCAGGTACTTGATGGATATGGTTCATGATCAATTCTTTAGAGCTTAGACCTTCAATCTATGTCTTTATAGAGAAATATGAGACAATGTTATCCCTATATGAATT
The DNA here is from genome assembly GCA_963277665.1 of Viscum album. Lineage (NCBI taxonomy): Eukaryota > Viridiplantae > Streptophyta > Magnoliopsida > Santalales > Viscaceae > Viscum > Viscum album. The sequence goes on along the minus strand of OY728128.1, from coordinate 1,109,540,969 downwards.
TTTTTATATGCTAGGGTGCTAGAACCAGATATTGTGTTAGAGAGTTTCTTGGCTGAGCAGATATAACTAGTGGTTGATGGAAGTGATAAAGTAGGTGTAGATAACTCGGCAGTAAGGAGATGATGTTAGTCTTAGGGACCAAGACATGTGATACATTTTAGGAGGTGGTCCCATGATGGATGATGTACAATTTAGGGATCATATGGTGGGTGCAGTCATCCTAGAGAGAGGTGGTGGTACTCATGTGATGGAAGGAGACATCATACTAGAGATTGTACAATCCTTCATATAACCGATAGAGAGACCATATATGGTTCACTAAGTTAGATACAATAGCATGATTAGGCATGTTCACTAGGCATTCGATGTGGTAGAGTATATGGGAGAGCATCACTGGGTGTTAGGTGCTTTGAACTATTACCACCACAACCCCAATGTGGTCCTCACTAGGCTTAGAGAGATGGAGGATAGGGACAAGGACATATGAAGGCGGTCAGAGCTTATGACCCAGAGGATCTGAGAGTGATTTGAGGTATGATCTATTTATTTTCTACCTTAGTTATAGTATTTTTAGACACATGTTCTATATATTCCTTTCTTTCCACATACCTTGTACAAGACTTATAGATTCATGTTGAGCCCTTGGATTGACAATTATGCTTTGAGACTCATATTGGAGAAGACTCAGTGATCACACACTTTTTCTAATTGTGTTATATAACTCTTATAGTTGAGAGTTTCTATTGAAGTCTCTTGGTTGTGACATTGATCCCTTATGGATCCATTCTTCATATGAAATGGTTATCTATAGTTAATGCCGAGATTGACTATTTTTGGCATAAGATGTGACGTGTTCACAGTGAAGGAACAAGGTTCTCCTTTTTTAGTGAAAAGTATACCCAGGTAGTTTAGGATGGACCCTTGCATAGAAGGGTGATGAAAATTACTAATTAGTTGGATAGACAAATCCTTGGTGCAGTGGATGTTATGAGTTCCTAGTTTCCTACCGTGGTGGAAGAGTATGAGGACATCTTCACTGAGGATGTTCCAGTATTACCTCCCCACTGAGAGATAGATTTCTGCATTTATCTACACCCCAGGATGGAACCGATATCTACTCTAACATATCATATGGCTCTTGTAGGACTTCGTGAGCTGAGGGTTAAATTGGAGGACTTGTAAAAGAAGAGATTCATTAGGCCCATTTTTTCACCCCCAGGTAGCCCCAATTTTGTTTTCTAAGAAGTTAGATGGGATATTGAGGTTGTGTGTGGACTACTGACGCTTGAATCCGGTGATAATGAAGAACAAGTATCCACTATCAAGGTTTGATGAACTCTTTGATCAGTTGATAGGGGCACAATGGTTCTCAATGGTTGACCTTAGGTCAGGTTATCACCAATTTCAAGTATGGGATGTGGATATACTGATGATAGCATTCAAATGTCTCTACAGTCACTATGAGAATATGGTGATGCCCTTTGGCAAGATGAATTCCACAAAAGTGATCATCACACTCATGAACAAGATATTTTAGGATTTCTTAGATTAGTTCACTATAGTCTTCATAGATGATATCCTTGTGTACTCAACTTCTGAGGAGAAGCACACGAGATATTTTAGTATGCTTCTAGATGTACTTTGAGAGCAACATATTTATAGAAATATCTCAAAATGTCAATTCTGGATTTAAGTTTTCAAATATATGGGACATGTTATCTCAGTGGATGTAGTGGCACCAGACTCGGCCATGGTCGAGGAAGTGTTAGCTTAGGATCAACCTAAGTGCGTGAAGGAAGTGAAAATATTCCTTGGGTTGTAAGGATATTTTTAAAGATTCATAATTTTTATCTATAGAGTATCAGCACCCATGAAAAATTTTACTTGAAAGGGGTATCCTTTCATGTGGACATAGAAGGGGTAGTAGGATTTTCCAACAATTGAGGTAGTGCTTGATGAACACTCCCATATTGATATTTCTAGAGGAGGGTGTTGAGTATGTAGTGTTCTACGATGAATCAGGAACCAGTCTTGGTTGTATTTTGATGTAGAGACAAGAAGTGATTTACTATGGTTCATGCCATTTTAGACCACATGAGCACAACTACACAACCCATGATCTAGAGCTTGTAGCAGGTCTGTTCATACAAAAGATGTGGAGACACTACCTAATTGGAGGGATATTTATCATCCATTCTGATCAAAAGAGTCTCAAGTACATATTATATAAGAAAGATCTTAACTTGAGACCGAGGTGATGGATAGATTACCACCAGGATTAGGACTTCAAAATTGTCTATACTCCTAGGAAGGGGAACATTTTAGCAAATGCTGTCAGTAGAAGATCTTGCTCACAATTTCTGAAAGAGACATCAAATCCATTGGCCTCATTACAATTATTTTCTGTGTATGAATATGGAACAACTTAACTCCAATTGATGGTTGTTACCCCCCTAATTTTGTAGTGATTGAAGGAGGCACAACATGGAGATGTTAACTATAATACCCTACATACTCAAATATCCATTGGACATGCTCCTGATGGATTTTTAGAAGGTGGGGATCATGTTTATATTTTCAAAGGATTAACAATGGTATCAATGACATTGAAAGAGAAGGTTTTGAGAGAGTTTCATACTTCTCATTTTACGGTACATCTAGGTGTTTCAAAGATATACCAAGACCTCTGAAGTCATTTTTTGTGACCAGTTATAAAGAAGAGAGTGGCATAGTTTGTCTCTCGATGCCTTAGTTGTTATGAAGTGAAGGTTGAGCACAAAGTTCTAGTGGGTTTAGCTCAACAACTTTGGGTCCCATAGTGAAAGAGGGATGGGATATCAATGCACTTCATGGAGCAATTACCATGTACATCAAAGGGACACGATTCCATATGGGTTATCATAGACGAACTCACCAAGTTAGCCCACTTCCTTGAAATTCAGAAGAAGGGATTAGTAGAGAGATTGGGAATCCCTTACATGCAGGTGATAGTCCGAATCCTTGGAGTTTCATAGAAAATTATTTCTAACCGTGATGCTCACATCACATCCCAGTTGTGGAAGGCACTATAGGAGGTTTTTTAGATTCATGTATACTTGAGAACAACATTTCACCCATACAAAAATAGCCAATATGATTGGACCATTTTGGTTCTAGAGGAAATGTTGTGAGATTTCATGTTAAACATTGGTCATAGTTAGTAGGATCATCTACCACTAGTGGAGTTTACGTACAAAAAAAGATACCATTCCACCCTCAGGATGGCACCATTAAAGGTTTTGTATGGGAGACCCCTTAGCTTACCACTTTTCTGGACTGAACTCGGAGAGTCGGAACTCATGGGCCCAAATTTGGTATGAGATACTACTTGGAAGGTGAAGATCATCCATGAGAAGATGGGGACTGGAAAAATCCATCATAAGTCTTATGATGATACATGATGTAGGACTTTGGAGTTTGAGTAAAGAGACCTTGTGTTCATATAAGTTTCACCTTAACATGAATTACAAAGATTCGGCTAGGGTAACAGGATATCTCAGAGATTCGTTGGCCCTTTCCAAATACTAAACAGAGTTGGATAGGTGGTGTACTGCTTAGATCTACCCCTGAATTTAGACCGGGTACTTGACATCTTCCACATGTCATAGCTGATGATGTATGTGCATGACCTATCACATGTTTTTGATTAAAGTGAGATGGACATCGAGTATGGGGCGAACTTTTATGAGTACCTGGTAGAGATTTAGGATCAACATGTGAGGATCCTTTTTGGGTGGTTGATTCTTTTAGTGCATGTATGGTGGCGGTACATGAATCTCCAGGAGAGCACATGGGAGTGGGAGGCTCAGATTCATGATCAGTAACCAAATCTCTTGGAGTATCCCTTATTTTGTATTTTTGGGGACGTAAATATCCAAGGTGGGGAGAATGTAATGACTCAGATTTTCCATCTATTATTTTTGGATATTTTATGGATTATTTTTTAGAAAAGACACTGTTACAACATGCTATTCTAAATCCTGATGTGCTCAGAATAAATGTATGAAATATATGAAATATATTAAATAGCACTCACATGAAATTTTCTTGAAAATGTGAAATAACTTCTAAAATGTTTCTTGGATCATAAATCCAATGGTACCATTGAGTTCAGAATACGTGTTTTACCCTAGGCTTGACTTAATATTGTTCAGTGCGGGTCGTTTGTGGAAAATCCATTGTGGGTGTAAAATGAATAAAAAAATTAATTAAATTATTTTATTTATTTCATTGATGCAGAAACCTAAATATTCTTCCTTAAATATGTACTCATGGAAGAATTTTTTGGTTATCCACATAGCCCTACGATTCGATGAGAGCCATTGGATCCATTAGAGGAGATCCCATTGGCAAGCAATAATCAGATCATGGATCAATGATCGACATGTGGTGGAATCAAAGGATCTCACTATTGAAAATGAAACCACATCATTATTCATCAAAGACTGACAAAAATTGAGGTACGGTAGTTATTTGATTTGTTTTCTTCCCCATTATTGATTCCTGTGATAAACATCGATCAATCGACCAACATATATATCTGTGGATCATGTGTATTTGTGGGATGGGTTTATTATGGAGTGATTTTAGGATAACTTCTTCATGATTAAATTGTTGATTCTAAGATTTTTTTTCTAAAAAAAATGAACTGATATCGACATGAACATCGATTGAGGTCTGTTACTATTTATTATTCTTGTGCTTTTCTCCCACAATTCAACATTCATCATGGGCATTATTTTTTTGACCCACAATTTGACATACCTCGATCAATCGATCATTTCACACACAGTTCTTAATGTAATGATTCGAAATTGTAGACCTAGGATTGGCATGACATTATGGTGGTGCGATGACGAAAGTGAGGTGAATTAGATAATGGAGGATACCAAATTTCTCATTCTTTTTCCCACAATGAATAAAAATGATTAGATCCATTTTTTAAATAGATTTAATGGTAATAAATTGACATTTTTTGATTGAAAGGCTCAGATGTGGTATTTTATTGGGTTTTATGGAAAGGTGTGGCTAGATTTGTGGCAGAATCAATAGAGAAGAAAACCAAATTATAGATATGTGTTTCAAAAATTTCTGTGTTACATGGAATGTAATCTGGATCTACACACCTTGTGCCCCCCCCATGCAGAAGCAAGGGTTTTAGAAGGTACTTAATTATCACACAACATGTGACTAGGTGACAGTGTGTGTGACCCCTCCCTAAAGACTCGACGTCTACTTTGGGAAGTACATATATGTGGGTTGGATTACTTGGGTTGGATCACACCGTGTACTCCCCCACACAGGCACGACCTTGACCTGGTACATGGGCTATGTTATGTACTGGTACACGAGAACATGTACACAGACTGAAGCCATGTACTAGAATACAAGTAGACTAAACAAGAAGTTTACACATCGTATACTTCTATATGAACATGACATGATGACATGATCCATTAATATGGGAAGGATTTGAGGTCACAGGACATAGTGTGTGACCCCTACTACACAAAGTGTACATTTTATATGTGGTTTATATCCCTTATCATTAGTATCTTGGAAAAGTTTCATTAGGGTATGTTCCCCTTATCCTTTCCCCAAAGGATAGTATGAAATCGTCTCCTACTCCTAGGATAATGATCCCTTCAGTAAGAATTCTTAAATAGAGTCATTAAAATCCATCCAAGAGGCTCGGAGTGAGATCCTATATTAATATTCATGCTCTAGGAGGAGTTCTTAGTTTCATCATGACCAACAGTACCTGATTATTGATCCCCTACTTAGTGGGTTAGTCTAGATTGAGTTTGTTGGTATCACCCCACATCCATGGGAGTGATCCTCATCTATGTATCGTATCTCTTCAGATGTCATTAGTGCTATCAAACTCAAGAGTGTTTTCCCTCATATGAGTGCTATGTGGAATCTTTGAGATGGAATCCTAGGCATGTATACTATGGTTGTGACTTACCTTTAGACTGTCTGTATTTTTTTTGAGTATATCTAGATATGTTTATTTTATGTACTGTAGACATATACCTACATAGAGATGACTATATTTCCTTTTTTATGCTTTTTTGGTTTTAGGGTGTCCTACTAAGTATTATTATACTCACCTCGACATGAGATTTTCTTGCATTTGTCATGGCTTATGTAGAAGACCACCCTTTCAATAGAGTCCTAGATGGACCAGGACGAGATGGTGCTTAGTGAGACCAGATGAACCGAGGTGTGTCCATATGTATTTTTGACCGAAATTCCTATTACTTACTTTCAGGACAGACTTGTGTTTTAGAATCTTTTTTGTGAGCTTGTATTTGGCCCTATTTACTTTAATATACTTCCTGTGTTACTTTGTCTATGAGATTTAGATATATTCATTCATGATTGTTTAGTTAATTTTACATTTTATCATTGTATAGGAATGAAGATGTGTGTGTCTATACATGTAATTAGGATAAGGCCTCCTATGTTAGTGATATTCCCACTCAGTGCTAGTCGTCAGCCCTTGGCCTATTGAAGGTGGGTTTGAGGATTCACAGAATGGACCCTACTAGGATAGTCATGACAGATTGTGATTAGATTATATGCATGATATATATATATATATATGATGGGCATGAAACCTGGATTTATTATGAACTTCGATGGATGCATGTATTGTATGAGGTGTATTAGAATCTAAGAATTGATGCGATGCAGGTTTTATTTGTGGTGCATGGAATCATGATTGATTAGGGGCATCTAGGGAGATTTAGGATTTATGAGTGCCTAATATGGCATGGGTACTTTTGGGCATCTAATGATATGCATGAACTCTTATGTTCCATGTGAGACATGGGAACAAGGTGGGAATCAATGCAATGTGGGACATGATGGGTTTCGGGAGTGACACTTGCATTATTTGAAAACCTGATGAGGTACATGAGTGACAATGCATCTCAGGAGGAATTTTGAGTCTAGGTATCGAATATGGACCATTAGTTTATTTGAGTTTTGGGTTAGAAATCAACTGAGGTGGGTAACTCCTAAGGTGGGGACTGCTTTGAGAGAGTTGACCTAAGAATTGATGATTAGGGTAGACTGAGTAGATTTTTATTAGAAGGGTATGTTTGGTACCATCTCAGGGTAATAATATATAGCTTGGGGATGATCCATGTTAAGGTGGGGAGATTTTAATTTCCTATGTTTTGGGAAAAAGTCATTTTCTAGGTAAATTTGAACTTTTGAGTTTGGTGGTTGGGCCAACCCTTTTTTTGATCATCAAAACCTCATTCTGGGAGTTTTTTTGTCCCAATACGTTATTTTAGGTGTGGTCAATATTCTAGTGGATATCCTAGGTGTTTGTGTGAGCACTATAAGATGTTCACAGGTCTTGGTATTTTTAAAATAGATGTATCCAAAAATACATGCCGTGTAACACTTACATGACGTGTAAGTCATTTACACGATGTGAAGTAGTGTGTGAAGGATCAGGGGTCTACCTAAGGAATTCATGATGTGTAACTAGGTTACAAATCATGAAACCAATACACGACATGTATAATTTACACATCATGTACATTATAGGAAGTGTTTTTTAATGGAGGATGGGGGGGGGGGGGGGTTCATCCCCCTTCATTTCTTTTCTCCTTTACGGAAAGAAGGAGAAATTTCCTAGAAAATCACATTTATCTCCCCCTCTACCCTAGATTTATTTCATTATTCTCCATCTGAGATCTATTTGTCTCATTGGAAGTGTAATAGTAAGATCTCAAACCCTCTTTCTTCTCTTCATATTTTCTCTCACTGTACGGTGCACTGAAGCTGTGTGATCTATTTTACACTATTTTCAATGTGTTCATTTAAAATTATGTTTTCATTTTATTTTGCTTGAGTTATAGGCTGATATCTAACAAGTGAGAATCAATAAATATGCAATTGGTGGTTCCTAAATTTATATTTGATTTCTCTCATGTTTTGGGGGTGAGTTCTTGAGTGTGTTGTTGGGATTTTTGAGAGATACACTAATAATTTAATTATTTTATTTTAATTAATAAGTTTATCACATGAGATGTATATGGGCATGATCATCCAAGATTACAGTGGTTTAAACCTAGTGTTAGGCTTCATACGATGTGATGATTAGGCCAGAGTGTTTATTTTATAAAATTAAATTTTTATATTGAATGTGATGAGTTCCATGGGAATGTGAAGGGCATGGACTAAGGATTGAGATGTGGTTGAAAATATGGATGAGGAGAAACAGTTCATCAGGTTGGGAGAGTCCCTGATTCTATGAGTGATGTTGACCTTCAGTTGGGTGACATGGTCATAAGATTAAGGTGATGAGGTCATCAGGTAACAGGCATGTATTATGTGATTTGAGATAGTGTTGACCATCAGGATGAGTGACATAGTCTCATGGGAATGAGGCTTTATGTTGATGTGTCTAAGGTAATGTTTTGGTGATTGATGATCATCGTGATTAAAATAAGTTCCATTAAAGTCATGTTAACATAGATAAGACTTATATGATAAGGTGGTGTTAACCACTTGTGTGGGTAGAGGCCTCCATTAGTTTCATCATTGGATGTTGTCGACTATACATGAGGTTGGAGGTTCTTGCTATAGAATTATACATAGATAGAGAGGTTCCATTGGTTGAAGGTTTTGAGAATGTCCGTTGGGGGATGATGCTCTCTATATATTGAGGCCATTGGACTGAGATTATTTGAGAGTAAAAATATCATCATTAATCAGGACATCATATGTTGAGCTGAAAATGTTATTATCTAGAGGAAAGAAATCAATTTTCCATGGGAAATTAGGATTTGAGCCTATGGGAGATTTGGATAAGGTGTTTTAGAGACTAGGTTCTCATTATTTGGGCATGCATTTTAGACACCAGTACATGTTTGATGTCCTATGGTGTTCAGTGACTCATTATGAGAAGGAAACTAAGGGTTCAACTGAGATGATTCTCATAAAAGTATTCCTTGGTCTTTATGCTAAGGATACTTTCCACTATAGTTATAACAAAAATGGTTGAAATTGGTATTACTTACTTATGGATGATGAGCACAATAGAAGATGGTATTCATTTATGCATGTGTGCGATAATTGTTTACTTATTTTTAGATACACTAACTTTATCTTAGATGTAATATAAGAACATGTTGGTGGTATACTACTAAGATTTATTCTCACCCCTACATGGGCCCTTAGAGATACATGTATACTTTATGCCTTTTTGATCATGTAAGTGTTATGGATCAGGAGCTAGACCTTAGTGATCATGTCATACCTTTATCATGGGATGGATGGAAAGGGACCATGGAGGTTCCTACATCAGCTGGAGTTTATATTTTTGAGTTTTCTTTTGTATCTTCATGATTATTATATGTATATACTGAGGTCATCCATGCGAGACCTTTCTTCTTGTTGTCTTATATGACCTAACTTGTATGCATGTTTTACCAATGGTATCATGTTTATTTAGTAGAAACAAATGGTATTTTATTCTTTAAATAGTGTGACTGATCTCTTTGATTATTATTTCTACTTTATGTTTATGATTCCACTACAGCAGGTTACTGGTCCATATGTTTTGTGGTATTTTCTTTTAGTATGTTATATTTTTATATACCATTATTATTATCATCACTAGAGGGTATAATCACACCACTATCACCTATTTAAATTATCACTACTATTATTTAGACTTTGGTGTATGGGGAGACACACCTAAGGCCTAGTGGTCAATCGTCCCTAAGCACTGTTAGTGTGGGAAAACAGGTTGGGGTGGCACATATACATCAAGTGTGACAAGTTATGTATGTCTTCCTCATATTTTTAGAAAATTTATTTTGTACAACTCATTGGTTAAATTTTACCAAATATACTCATAAAAAAATTTACTTTGGGGTAATCCCTCAAGTTTATGGGCACCCTATCCCTTTACATACTGAACAACACTTACAAATTTTATGTAATGTCTCTACGAAATACACAAATTTCCCATTTAATGTTATAGCCACACATTATCCTACACTCTTAGATAATTTTTCTCATTTTATCACCTTTTCATGGTCTTTCTCATGGACATTCAATAGTTTAGGAATTATTCTATTAAAGAACATTTTTGAGTATAAGAAAACAGTTTTCCTATTTCACATGCACATGCACATGCACATACACAGAGAGTTCACAATGAATGAAAATCGTCTTTAGATTTTGGACATTAATATTCATCACAAAACTATACTAAAGTGAAATATAAATATGAATTTTGGTTGGTTATATTTTTTGGAATGTAAAATAATCTAACAAAAAATGAAGAACTAACTTTGGTTACTAATTTTTTTTTATCATTTTTGGAACCCTTTGTAAGGTCGTTGGTCTTCTAAAAGGACCTCTATTCATTTGAAGAAAATAGATGTTTTTGATAAGAAACCTAACTAGAAGAATTTGAACCTGAGCAATGATGATATAGTCATAATATTATGTTTTTTTATCATGTTCCATGTACTAGATTATTATCAAGGTCCTAGACACTAAAATTATTTTCTCTACTTTACTTTGAATTCAATCCAAATTTTACAAAATAAGAAGAATAATTTCTTTTACATAGAAAGAATTTATGTTTTTATTAATCCTACTTTTAATTTTTCTTGATTTCATTTTTGTGATCTTCATCAAGAACCATATTAATAAAATTTGAGTTCAGCAGTTCTAATGTAAAGGTAATATTGGGGTAGGGGTTTCCTATTATATAAAGAGGTTTTCCAACATAATTGAACTAAAAAAGATGCATATTCCATTAAAATAATCAATCATGAGTTTTCCAGTGGAATTTTGGAGAAATATATTATGATACACTAAATCATGGAAGGAGATAAACATATAGATTTTATTAAATCCATTAGATTTAAGTATATCAGCCTAGAGTAGCGATCCCAAGGAGTGTGGCATGTGATGTACTCTTAATTTAGGTTTTACTATATGTGGTACAAGGAATAACCATATATTCGAGTTATTTATCACTATTTCTTACAATGGTCTGTCAAGATTTTTCCTATGAGACCATTGTCATAGCCTCTCAATATATTAATCCAAAAGGAATCATGTAAAAAATATCAATTATTTTGATGACTATTTTAAGGACCTATATGACTATTTACATTTCACCTAGGATTAATTAGAAGAAACAATTACTGAGAAATGGTTATCCTATAAAATATAAGAACTAGTTTTTCCAATTATTGACTACTCCCAAGATATTATTAACCATATAATCAAAGTTCCAAAACATAATCCTTTCATTTGAAAGTGTAAAACCCAAGTATTCTATAGGATGTTGATTATTGGAATAATATAATTCTTTCAAGAGCATGAGTTCTCCTATCAAATCATATCAAAGAGGAATAAATACTACATCCGTAAACATTGGCCTGTTAGAATCTTCAGTAGTTGTAATAAAAAATAATATATTTAAATTATTTGATAGATTACTATTTCACATTTAGAAATATCCTTAAATAATATATAAGGAAAAGTAATTTGATGAAATATACCCTTTCCTTCACAGAACTCATTAAATTCATTGATAAATTATTCACTAACACTATCTGAGCATAATACTTTAATCCTTTTATTTAATTGGAATTCAAATTCAGATTTATACTTCTTAAATATATTAAAGGATTCATTTTTTTATAATAATATATACATCTAGATATCTACTGAATTCATCAACATAATTAATAAAATACCTTTATCCTCCATGAGTAAACAAACCATTTAATTCAAAAATATAAAAATGTACTAATTCTAATATATCAGAATTTCTATCAACACTTTGAAATTGTTTTTTAACTATCTTAGATTCTACAAAAGTTTCAAATTTATTAAATTCATTTCCATTGTTAATTATGTTTGAACTATTCATTACTTATAATGAATTATAATTAATATGTTCCAAATGATATTTCCATAATTTTGATGAGTCAAACAAGTAAGAAGAATATTCAATCATATTATTAATAGATAGTTGATACATTCCATCACTAGAGTAACCATTCCCCATAAAAATTTCTCCCTTCGACAATATAACGTCTTTATATTCAAATAAAAAATAATATCCCTTCTAACAAAAAAGATCAAAATAAACTAGATTCTTTCGAATATACAACACTTTTAGAAGAGTCAAATTCTTTCAATAATTAATGTCTAGTTCCATACTTCCTTGACCAAATACATTTACGTATACATTATTTACAAGGTGTATTTCCTTCATGATATTACCTTAGTCAAAAGTATTAAAAATTGACATATCCTTACACACATGAACCATTGCTCAAGAATTAAGATACCATCCCATCTTTATTGTAGTCTTATTGACTTTGGATATCATTTTAATTAGATTTCCTTCAATCAACATATTTTTAGCAGGTTGTTTCATTTTATTTCAATAGAGACATTACCTTGTAAAATTCCTAGGTTTTACATAGACAAAGAATTATCCTTTCTTTTTGGAAGGAATTCATTTATTTTTGAATTATTGAATTTTATTCTTGGCATGGAAGTAAGTGTTCAGTGGTCCCTTTACCTCAATGATATTAACCTCTGTATGAAAATGTGAATCCATAACCACATCTCTCAACCTGGACTCTTCTTCAATTAAAAGAATCTTTTTTAATTGTTTGAATGAAATATACTCACTCTTTTTAATAAGTGATCAAAATAATTTTTTTCACATAGGTTAAAATTTATAAAAAATCACACTAAATTGGAATATTTAGGGTATGTAATTTTAAGGGAAAAAATATTTTTTGCTATAACCTAGAGCTCAGGAACATTCCCAAACACTTGATTATTATCAAACATCTGGAAGTTAAGACATTTCGAAATAATAAATTTATTGGTACCTTTTTCTATAATTTTGTGTATAAATTCGAGTGAATCCCATTTCTCTCAAGAAGAATTCATTTGGAGAAATTAGTAATAAAGATGATTTTATATTGTGTTTAGAATATTTCCTCTACACAAAATGTAACACCCCAAGCTGCCACGGTATCCTTCTCTTTCAATAATACAATAGCATGTGTTGTACGCAACACTGAGTTCAAGCGCACCACGACTTACCAAACTAGCCGTTCAAAAGCGGTTATGAATATTATTAACTTAATTTTAAATTTTATATTATCCTAATAATTTTAGTATCCATATTATGAGTTTCTAAGACATAATTTAAGAACAAATTCATTTTTTTCTGATAAAAGAAGTATTTTTCAAAAAATGCAATTGTACCGCCTTTTAATGGCGAAGTATTTTTAAATCCAATATCTGAAACTTTTATATATTCAATTTTACAAAATGAACTTCTTATTTAGAATAGGGACATAAGAATTCAGTTTCAATAATGTTTTGGTGTTTTTCTGATGACTTTCATATTTGGGTGAAAAGTGAAAAATACTATATTTTAACTGAAAATAACTTTTTAAAAAAAAAATATTTATATGGTTAAATTATACATTTTAATGGTTTGGAATTATAAATAGATTATATTTTTTCCATTTATTACAATGATGGTCATTTTATGTAATTTTGCTTTTAAATTGGACATAAACAAGTGTAAAACTTTTGATAGTTATTATTTCTTAAAAATATGCCTTTTTGTTTTAATAGCGAGAATTAATTTTAAATTAATAAATGAGACTTTTATGTTTTTAATTTAGAAAAATAGACTTCATTTTTGGATTTTTAATATCAAAATAATCCTAGGGTGAATTTTTGGTATTTTTCTGAAAACTTTCAATTTTTGATGAATAGTGAAAATTACTAAATTTTAATTAAAAATAACTTTTTTAATCAAAATAATTAATAGTGATAAATTATGAATTTGAGTGGTTTTAAAGTATATTTAGAAAATATTTTTACCATTTAATACAATTCTGGTCATTTGACATAATTTCACAATTAAACCAGACATAAAAAAGTGTCAATCTTTTGATAGTTATAATCTCTTAAAAACACGTTTTTTGTTTTAGCCACGTGAATTAATTTTAAATTAATTTCAGCCAATTATGTGTTTTGAATTTAGAAAAATGGATTTTATATTTAGAATCAGGAGGTCCAAACTATGTAAATAGGTAACTTTTAGTTTTAGAAATTTTTAATAATTACTTCAGTAAATATTTTATTTACCATGGTTAAAGGGTAAATCCGGTAAATAAGGGTAAACAACTAATATTATAATAATAATAAATTACCCTAAAACGTATCCTAACTTTATTGGTTGATACATGTCCGACCATGGGAATCTTTGGGTCGATTTTGGGACCCCATGGATCCACTTGTAAGTGATAAGGACACTTTATATTAATCAAGTTAAAATAAATACAAAAACAACATAAGCATATATCTTTTAGAAAAACAATTTTTACATAGGGTTATATATATTAGATTTTTGACTATAAATATTCATTAGAAATATAAAAAGATATAATACATAATCTAAGTTTATTTATAATTTTTATACTTTTAATAATTAATATTATTTATGACACAATAATGATGCAGTATTTTCCTTATTAATAAAAGAATCAATTAATTGGTATTATAAATATTAAAATAAATATAATTTGAAAATTTTGATGACATAAATGAATTTTATTGGTTAATATGACATTATATGATTTCTTAAATGAATTTGGTTCGAATTAATAAAGTTTTTAAGACTTTAACAAAAATCAATTATTGAATAGTGTCAAAATTGACATAAATGAGTTTTTAAAACAAATATTATATTATTAATTGATATTTTATTCCTAAAAATCTAAGGTTAGGCCAAAAAACTTATATCATGATATTTTTATCATTAATGGACCACTTGGGGGTCTCTTGGATGTATATAGTAAGTTTATTAACTATATAATATAAAAATACAAAGTGACATGGTAAATGTTAAACTAATTAACTAAGAGTTAAAACAAAAAGATAAGGTTAATATAATGACCCAAACCTGTCTAAATTCTATTGGTTGAAATTATTTCGGCCCATCCCCACCTTAAACCTTTAATAATCCACTTTTGAGCCATTAGAAACCTAATATGAATTTGTTATAAAATAATATTTCTAGCTTTTCCAAAGGTGCCCCTCACCCCTCTTATAAAACGGAACTCCCCCTTCTCACTAATTTACATATTCAAAGCCTTTTGGCTCGGCCAACCCCTGACCAAATACTCTCTAAACTTCCCTAAATTCAACCTAGAGGCCTTAGTTTGATCAGAAAGCCAACCTAAGGATCCCTTTTTATCAAATTAAAAGGAAGAACCCGAAGAATAGGTAATGTTTTCACCACCCTTTTTCAAGTTCCTTTCTTCTTCAACTTCTTCTTTCTTTGTTATTTACTTTCTAAAATAATAACTCCAGTATCTTCTATATAATGAGATGTTATTATAAATATGGTACAAGAAGATTCATTATTCTATCCATCCTTTGAATGACATGTCACCATACGTGCGTACGTACGACTTACCGTCTCCACGTCGTGGTGTAATTGTTATTCAAAACATTATTATTTGGATGGGTATAATAATGAAATTTAATTCATGAAAATAATAAATATAACATGATAATGATTCTGTATATATGATATACCATCCAATTATATATTATTATAATATTAAAATAATGATATTTTCGCTCGTGCGTACGTACGGACTACCGTCTCCACGAACGCGATGAGATTCATTATCCGTCGTATCCAGTCAAGTCTAATTCTTATTTTATGATTAAAAATAATTTTTATAGACATGATGTAATTATGTATATGAATAATATACATCCCATCCATAAAAAATATGGCTCACATAACAAAGAATATAAAGGAAAACAAATTCGTTAACACCCGAAACGATGATAATACTAAGATATTATTAACAAATCAATTTTAAAATATAATATATGATATCATATTAATGTATATGTTTCTTGTATAATTTAATAACAATTATTTCACCATTATATAGGAGGTTAAACTACCCCCAACCAAGGAAAAGTACATGTTAAGGGTTTATTTTACAATCTCTTCATTATCCGAGGTTGTTTATACGTAATTATATACAGGGATATCTTTATCATCCACATCCATATTTCTTAAAAATGTATTTCAAAACATTTTTACTATTTAATATAAAATGGGTTAAAGTCATTTATACCCTTGTTTGACTTCTTATAAATTTTTTTGAAATGAATCTTTCCATCGTTTTCCAAACAAGGTACTTTATAACATTTTCGAGAAAATTAAGGTAAGAATGTTTTTTTAACTTATACGGTGGGTGCGGCTATTTTCCACCATTGTAAAATATTTGAATCATTCCTTAAAATATTATAAGAATATTTTCAAACAAAATTTTTTATTTTATAATTATGTGACTTTTAAATGATTTCAATAAAAGATATATTTCTCTAAAATAGTTTTGATTTCATATATGTCAACACCCTTTGATGGATTTTAAGATTATTTGAAGTTGATTTATTATAATACAAAACATCCATATTGTATTGAAGGTTTTGTGATATGTTTGACTGTGGATGTGTTATTTTTATACCATTCATGGTTTATGAAGAAAGTATTCACATTTCGTATGCTAGTTTTAATACGAATGTTTACAAAACCCTAATACCAAAACTCTAAAACAAAAAAATCTGTGATCTAAACCTAAAAACCTATTCCCTATACCCTATATCAAAATAATAAACCCTAAACCTGTTCATATGAGGAATGCATTGGACTTAATAAGTGACGGGTGGAGCTTGCTATAGGTCCTCGATGCATCGGTAGGTCTCATGAGACAAACTAGTGTCTTGTCACAAGGCCTTGACAAAATCTTATTTATAGTCTTGTCATGAGGCCTTGACTATGTGGTTATGATAGTCTGGAATTATGCATTCCATCATTATGAAGGTGGTTATTGATATTGCATGTGATTATTCGACTAGTAGAATATCCATGTGAATAAGTAAATGGAATTATTTCATTTCTTCTTATCCATATTATGCTGAAGCTAAAGTTTAAAAGGCTTTTGTTTTAGTTATACATTTCCTTAAAAGTTTATGCTTATTTATGAAAGTTTGCACTGTATTGTTATCCTTACTGAGCATCTGAGCTCACCCCTTTCAATGTTTTATTTTTCCGAGGATGTGAAGAAGTAATTTATGAATGACCTACAGAGATTGTATGAGGGGATATGAAGACAAGATGTTGTGGTAGTAGTTTTCATTTTATGATGTAATGTAAGACTTATGAATGTATCTAATGATTCCAAGGCTACTAAACTAATCGGTATTTCAAGACTTGATCTTTTGTGATCATGCCAATGTTATGTAATAATGAACCAACTCTTGGTAACTGGGGTCAGGGCGTTACAGTTGGTATCAGAGGAAGTTTTGCAATAAACTTGGAAGCTATATTTAGATAAAATCTTATTAGAGCACATATACCTAAGATAGACATTGAGTATTAGTATAGAAGAATTTCCTAGAATTTTGGTAATGTAGATATTTTGTGATTTTTCCGAGCAATACATCCCTGTCCGGATTAGAGAATGTATAGGAGAATCTAGAATAGATGTACCTAGGGGTAAAACCTTAAAACACCGCTTTGAGCTAGACTCAAATGGGAACTGGCACACGACAACAGGCCTTGCTGCACTCTTGGTTACGACACCCCCGGGGGATATGCTTAGGATAATTCTCATTTTCTTTACAAAAAATTATGAAGGGTTTATGGGTATATAATTCCTCAAAGAAGACATTTTTATGATTATGGATTATATCCATAAACTGTTTAATTTATGTTAAGTGATATACAAATTTGGGATTAGGTATTTCTATTCATAAACTAATCTAGTGTATGCCACTGTTAAGAAATTGCGCCCAGTATAAGGATTGAGAACTCCAGCAATACACATGATCGAAAGAGTAAGAAGGATCATATATTTCATGGTCTTAATCCATAATTTAGAAGGGAAATAGTCTCCCATGTATTATCAACATATGAAGAAATAGTATCATGTGTGGATAAGATAAGTAAAGAATTCTCGGAGTCCTATGTATTTGAATGGAAGCCAGAGAAGAAAAGGATGGTAGAGAGAAGTACATATAAAGGGAATAAGGTAAAGAAGGATTTTCCTATATGTTATAACTGTGGAAAGAATCAACATGAAAAATTCTTGAAGGGAATGGGGGCATGTTATACGTTTGGAGAAAAAGGACACCATGTACGTGACTGCAAGTGTAAGAAAAAGGTTTCAAATGTACAATGCTTCATCTTCAAGGAGTTTGGACACTACGCGGACCAATGTCCCAGTTATCAGAATATGCCGCAAATGATGCTATTAGATAATAATAAAGTTATGATATTACCACAAATGAAGAGGAATGACTAGTGTTCTTATAGTGTTATTTTGGAATTATTTCATTTAAGTGTTATATCAATGATGTTCTGGAAATAAATAAGGATTGTACTGCAGTACTATTTCATTGAGGATTTGGGATTTTATGGTACTAAGAAAACTGACTATATAGCGAGTTAAACTTTTTTGGAAATTACATGGTTAAAGGAAAGATAAACCTTAATATGGTCATAATATTGAGGTAATGATTTTGGAATAAGATATGGTTGATTTGGGTAAATTATATCGGATATTCTTGAATACCTTGAAACTGATTAATGATTTTTCATCGTTGGAGTTTACAACATTTTTGATAGGAGTATATCAAGTATTCTATAAAGAATAAGGGAGCATAAATGTAATCAACAAGGTTTTATGGTAATTCATGATGTTACCATATTTTAAAATAATATATGGTGAAAGTGTTTACATGTCATTACATGGAAAAAAGGATCTTCATTGTATTTAACAACCTTATAAATTTTGGATTGTGAGTTTGGATAGTAGTATTTTGCATAAGTATAAAGGTTGGAATTTATTAAGTTTGAAACGTTATTTTTGGATTTTTATAAAAGGACAACACGAATACCGTGTGACAACTCGTCGCGTCGGACAAAGCTGCGGGATTTGAACCCACAACCATAGTGCGATTGGGATTTATCTCCTACCATTGAACTACGTGAAGTCCTTGGATTGTATAATGTAGTTTCTCCTTTTTAATGGGTCTGACATGTGAATTATACAATCATTATATTTGGAACCCTATACGAATAGGATAAATAGAATATTATTTTTAAGTTCTATTATCTTTTAGAGTGAAATATGAGTTTGTGGTAGAACTTAGTTAAAGTATGGGACTGTACTTGTCAAGTATATATTTTTCTTCTTCTATTATTCATTGAAGAAATTAATTATAATACTTTAGTGAAGGGATATTAAAACAAAAAATGTGTCATCTTAATACCATATGTTTTGATGAACCGATGTGATTTTAAATAATCATAGATTGATGAATTTAATGCCCTCAATTTTACACTTGTTTGTGCTTGATGACCTCAATCACTACCTATAAATATTTACATTTTCTCTCCAATTATATGTCTTTAATTTCCACTAATTTTCTATTAATAGATATCATAATTTGATGGTGACCCTTTCATTTCCGTTTTCCTCTTATAAAGACTAAATTTTATTAACCTAGTTTCCGATGTCGGTTTTCCAAAAAGGTTTCTTCTATTTGCAACCTTTTATTTTCAAAGAAAAATTTCAAGTTGCAAGGACAGAATTTACTGAAGTAGGGGATAATGTAACACCCCAAACATACACGATACACTTCTCTTTCAATAATACAATAGCGTGTGTTGTACGCAACACTGAGTTCAAGCGCACAATGACTTACCAAACTTGCCGTTCAAAAGCGGTTATGAATAGTATTAACTGAATTTTAAATTTTATATTATAATTATAATTTTAGAATGCATATTATGATTTTCTACGACATAATTTAAGAAAAAAATTCATTTTTTAGATAAAAGAAGTATTTTTCAAAAAATGCAATTTTACCACCTCTTAATGACGAAGCCTTTTTAAATCCAATATTTGAAAATTTTATATATTAAATTTGAAAAAATGAACTTATTATTTAGAATCGAGTCATAAGAATTTAGTTTCAATAATGTTTTGGTGTTTTTCTGATGACTTTCATATTTGGGTGAATAGTGAAAAATACTATATTTTAACTGAAAACAACTTTTTTAATAAAAAATTTTATATAGATGAATTATAAATTTTAATGGTTTGGAAGTATAAATATATTATATTTTTACCATTTAATCAAATGATGTTCATTGTAAGTAATTTCACTTTGAAATTGGACATAAGCAAGTGTCAAACATTTGATAGTTATTATTTCTTAAAAATAGGCCTTTTTGTTTTAATAGCAGGAATTAATTTTAAATTAATAAATTAAACTTTTATGTTTTTAATTTGGTAAAATAGAATTCATTTTTGGATTCAGAATATCGAAATTATCCTAGGGTGAATTTTTGGTATTTTTCTGAAAACTTTCAATTTTTGATGAACAGTGAAAATTACTAAATTTTAATTAAAAACAACTTTTTTAATCAAAATAATTAATTGTGATAAATTATGAATTTGAGTGGTTTTAAAGTATATTTAGAATATATTTTTATCACTTAATACAATTTTGGTCATTGGACATAATTTCACAATTAAACTAGACATAAACAAGTGTCAATCTTTTGATAGTTATTATCTCTTAAAAACACGTTTTTTGTTTTAACAATCGGAATTAATTTTAAATTATTTTATGCCACTAATGTGTTTTGAATTTAGAAAAATGGATTAAATATTTAGAATCAGGAGGTCCAAATTGTTTAAATAGGTTACTTTTATTTTTAGACATTTTGAATAATTACTTCAGTAAATATTTTATTGACCATGGTTAAAGGGTAAATCCAGTAAATAAGGGTAAACAAATAATATTATAATAATAATAAATTACCCTAAAACGTGTACTAACTTTTTTGGTTAATACATATCCGACCATGGTCATTTTTGGGTCGATCTTGGGACCCCATGGATCCACTTGTAAGTGATAAGGACACTTTATATTAATTAAGTTAAAATAAATACAAAAATGACATAAGCTTATATCTTTGAGAAAAACAATTTTTACATAGGGTTATATATGTTTGATTTTTGACTATAAATATTAATTATAAAGATAAAAATATTTCTTACATAATATTAGTTTATGTAAAATTTTTATACATTTAATAATTAATATTATTTATGAGAGAATAATGATGCAGTATTTTCCTTATTAATGAAAGAATCAAATAATTCGTATTATAAATGTTAAAATAAAAATAATTTGAAATTATTGATGACATCCATGAATTTTATTGGTTAATATGACATTATATAATTTATTAAATTAATTGTTTTCTAATTAATAAAGTTTTTAAGACTTTAACAAAAATCAATTATTGAATAGTGTCAAAATTGACATAAATGAGTTTTTAAAACAAATATTATATTATTAATTGATATTCTATTCCTAAAAATCTAAGGTTCGTCCAAAAGAATTATATAATGATATTAGTATCATTAATGGACCACTTGAGGGTCTATTGGATTTATATAGTATGTTTATTAAGTATATAATATAAAAATACAAAGTGACATGGTAAATGTCAAACTAATTAACTAAGAGTTAATACTAAAAGATAAGGTTAATATAATGACCCAAACTTGTCTAAATTCTATTGGTTGAAATTATTTCTACCAATAACTACCTTATAGTTTTAATAATCTACTTTGGATCCATTAGAAACCGAATTTGAATTTATTATAAAATAATATTTCTAGCTTTTCCAAAGGTTCCCCTCACCCCTCTTTTAAAAGGCAACTCCCCCTTCTCACTAATTTACACATTCAAAGCCTTTTGGATCGACCAACCCCTGCCCAAATAATCTCTCAACTTCCCTTAATTCAACCTAGAGGCCTTAGTTTGATCAGAAATCCAACCTATGGATCCTTTTTGATCAAATCAAAAGGAAGAACCCGAACAAGAGGTATTGTTTTCACCACCGTTTTTCAAATTCCTTTCTTCTTCAACTTATTCATTCTTTGTTATTTACTTATTAAAATAATAACTCCAGTATATTATATATAATGAGATGTTATTATAAATATTTTACAAGCATATTCAGTATTCTATCCATCCTTTTAATGACATGTCACCATACGTACGTACGTACGACTTACCGTCTCCACGTCATCGTGTAATTGTTATTCAAAACATTATTATTCGGATGAGTTTAATAATGATGTGTAATTCTGGTAAATAATAAATATAACATGATAATAATTCTGTATATATGATATAACATCCAATTATATATTATTATAATATCAAAAGAATGATATTGTCGCTCGTGCGTACGTATAGAGTACCGTCTCCATGAACGCGATGAGATTCATTCTCCATCGTATCCATTCAAGTCTAATTCTCATTTTATGATTAAAAATAATTTTTAGTGACATGATATCATTCTGGATATGAATAATATATATCCCATCCATAACAAATATGGCTCACATAACAAAGAATATAAAGTAAAACAAATCCTTTAACACCTGAAATGATGATAATACTAGGATATTATTAACAAATCAATGTTAAAAGATCATATATGATATCATATTAATGTATATGATTCTTTATAATTTAATAACAATTATTTCACCAATATAAAGAAGGTTAACCTACCCCCAACCAAGGAAAATAACAAGTTAAGGGTTTATTTTACAATCTCTTCATTATCCGAGGTTGTTTATACGTAGTTATCTACTGGGACATCTTTATCATCCACATCCATGTTTCTTAAAAATGTATTTCAAAACATTTTTAATATTTACTAGACAATGAGTTAAAGTCATTTATACCCTTGTTTGAATTCTAATAATTTTTTTTGAAAGGAATCTTTCCATCGTTTTCCAAACAAGGTACTTTATAACCTTTTTGACAAAATTAATGTAAGAATGTTTTTTTAACTTATACGACAGGTGCGGCTGTTTTCCAGCATTGTAAAATCTTCTAAGCTTACCTTACATTCTTATAAGAATATTTTAAAACTAAAAGTTTTATTTTTTAATTACGTGACTTTTAAATGATTTCAAAAAAATATATATTTCTCTAAACTAGTTTTTATTTCATCTATGTCAACATCCTTCGATGGATTTTAAGTTTTTTTGAAGTTGATTTATTATAATAAAAAACTTCTATATTGTATTGAAGGTTTTTTGATATGTTTGACTGTGAATGTGTTATTTTTATACCATTCATGGTTTATGGAGAAATTATTGACATTTCGTATGCTAGTTTTAATACGAATGTTTATGTTATGTTTAAACCTTTTCATATGAGGAATGAATTGGACTTAATAAGTGACGGGTGGAGCCCGCTATAGCTCCTCGATGCATTGGTAGGTCTCATGAGACAAACTAGTGTCTTGGCACAAGGCCTTGAAAAAAACTTATTTGTAGTCTTGGCACGAGGCCATGACTATGTGGTTATGATAGTCTGGCATTATGCATTCCATCATTATGAAAGTGGTTATTGATATTGCATGTGACTATTCAACTAGTAGAATATCTATGTGAATAAGTAAATGGAATTATTTCATTTTATCCTTTCCATATTATTCTGAAGTTCAAGTTTAAAAGGATTTTGTTTTATTTATACATTGCCTTAAATGGTTATGCTTATTTAAGAATGTTTCTACTATATTGTTATCCTTACCGAGCATCTGAGCTCACCCCTTTCAATGTTTTATTTTTCCCAGGATGTGAAGAAGTAATTTATGAATGACCTAGAGGGATAGTATGAGGAGATATGAAGACAAGATGTTGTTGTAGTAGTTTTCATTTTATGATGTAATGTAAGACTTATGAATGTATCTAGTGATTCCAAGGATACTAAACTAATCGGTCTTTCGAGACTTGATCTTTTGTGATCATGCCAATGTTATGTAATAATGCACCGACTCTAGGTAACTGGGGTCGGGGCGTTACACAAAACCTCATATTATGCACATTTTCATGCTTATTTCATGAATTTTTTCTACTTGAGTCATGTTAATGGGAGTGCTATTGGGATTTAAAGAAGGGTCATCTAGAATGGGTGGAAGATTTGGTTCTAAAATGTAAAAAATATTCAACATTATAAAAAGTAACTTTATCTTTCATTTTCATTAGGAGAAATTGTTTCAATCAAAATGGTATATCTTGTCCATGTATTTATTCATGAAATTAAGGGATTCCAAATCCATCTTCTAGGTTACGCCTTTGTCAACCCATTTTGATTTTTTGGAAACTATAATAGAATATAGATATAAAAGATAACATATTTTGAATCATTACATGTGATCAATGTTTAATATCCAAAAGGGTTTGATATAACCCTAGTTTTTGGTGTAGAGTTCTTAGTGGAAATTTTCCTTAATGATTTCACTAAGATGTTGGGAATGAAAAACACAAAATTATGAAATCCCATAAAAGATGATGTTGGAAGAATATTTTTGGAGAATTTTAGATCTAGGAGATTCACATAAAATGATATCAACATCCCACTTATTTATAGATTAAAACCGATGTGATTCACATCGGTTTGATATCACCATTTTGATCAAAATACATTTTGATTCCATTGAAATAAGAAAAATTTTAGAGATAAGAAACCAATCAAATTTAAAATTTTTAAATCAAATCATCTTGAATAATTTCGTCATTTTTTGTTTCTTTATATATTTTTTAATTTTTTTAATTTTTTGTTTTGTTTTTATATATATATAATATAATAAAAAAATTTACTAAAAAAAATATTTCAAATGATTTCTATAGAATTTTGGAATATATATTTTTAGAGAAAAATAGCTTCTTAAGGCCGTTTTTTTATAAAGTAAGAGACCCTAGATTTATTTCTCATTTCCAATGTCGGATTCCATAATTTTTTTTCCACCTCATCAATACACACCTCCAAAGGACGTGGGTCCCAACAAAACATTTTTTTTGTTTTTTATGAATAAAATTATAAAAGTAGAATTGCTTGAGTATTGATGATGGGGATAGAGGGGAGACGTTATGTAGGTGACCATGGGACATGAAACAATAGAGGGTGGTAAATTGATTCATTGAAAATTTTTTATGTTAGTTCAGGTTTCTTTTTAAGATGTTCTAGTTTCGATCTTCAAACTCATCCACTTTAATTTATTGATGTTTTTTTGTGGAAGTGAATCTCCATTATCAAATGTTTTTATTCTTTATATATGTGGTGAAATATCTACTACCATATATGTGGTATATAACAACTTGAAAAAAGGCTATTTTCTTCTTTAAAAAATTATCGATATTATAAGAGACTTTAACAACTAGTCCCTTTATCAATGCTAGAAATAATATTGAAAAAATAAATCTTCATCAGTACTAAAAAAAACATAAAAATAGAATCATTAAGTAGTTGTATTTTTAGTGCAATTTCTAGCGTTGATAAAATATATAGATTATATCAATGTTCTTTTACATTCGCACCACATTGCAAAAACCCATTCAAAAAAGAATTATAATTTAATTTTAAATAAAAAATATATTAAAATTATAAAAAAAGTATACATTAAAAATAATTAAATACACTATAATCACATTGATTTTTATAATTTATTAAAGAAATTAAATTTTCAAAAAAATTCCAAAACACCATGGGTGGCCCTGTATTCCACTATCATTAAGACCCCATTTCAAAATATCCCAATCATGCTACCAATCTCTAAAAACACCACCCCAGATCAAGAAATAAATATGGGTGTAACTATAATAAAAAACAATTACTATGTTAGTAATACTATAAATAAATAAATGGAACACAAATATAACCCAATTCATTAATAAAATGTCACTTTTAAACTAAAAAAACATGTATTAGTTCATGTGCGGTTGATTCCTTCACATATTATATGCTTTATGTATTATTTTACTAAAGTATCAAGATAATACAAGTGTGTTTTATAATTTTTGAATATGTGATGTATGTTTTGAACTAAAATGTTAATTTTAAATAAAAACACACACTATCAGTCATACCATCCACACTTTATGTCATATTAATGTACACCTAATTACTATAGGTAAAAATGACTTATGGATTATTTTACTAAAGTATCAAGAAAATAGAATCATTTTTATTGGTTGTGAGCATGTAAAGAGTTTTTTTTACCAAGATGTCAATTTTAATTAAAAACATGAAGTTTTTTTTATATCGGACACACCATGTGTCAAATATATGTGTAAATGTTTTTATATTTTAAAAATGACAACTGGATAATTTTCCTAAATTATTTGGAAAATTCAATTGTGCTTGGTTAGTATTCAATCAATGACTCATATTTTGATCTAAAATATTACTTTTAAACTAAAAACACAAAATCCAAGTCCTACTGAGAACCCCATGTGTCAGATTGAGACCCAATATATTCCTACACATCAAAAATGAATTTTTGATCATTTTAATAATGTATCGATAAAATCTGAGAAAATTTTCTTAGTTTTTAGTGGGTGACACGTGTTATGAAATAGAATGTTTCTTTTAAACTGAAAATACACACTTTGAGTCATACCAGGAATACTTTGTATCATATAGATGAACGTGTGAATCTAGGTGTGAAATAAAATGATACTTTTTTATTTTAGATTTATATTCCTCGTATTTGTTCTCGCTGTGGGACTTCACCTATGATTATTTCTAGGATCGCTACCTGGGTCTGTCTGTTGGAATTAGCCTGGTTATTGGGGTAGTACATCAATCTTGCTGTATTACCAATGGTTTCTATCTACCATTGAAAATCTTCACCACATCTTCTATATGGACTTTCCAACTATTTTGTGCATATCACATGGGTTTTTTGATCACACTATATAGATTTAGATGATTTCTTGGGCTGCTTATGTCACTTATTTTCTCACTATTATTGTTAGGGGAATTTATTCCCTCTAAAAATATCTCTCTAATCATTATTTGGTTCTTTTTCTCCCTGTAATCTCATTCAATTTGACTAAAATCATTTTAGAATTCCTCTGAGTAACCTCCAAGAGATATAAGTTAAATAATGTCATCATTACACTATTATTGTGCTGTTCACTAAATAAATATAGTGACATCCCTTTGTTTTAAAGATGTGTGTTTGTTTTATAGAAAAACTTTCTAGTAGAACCTTGATTCTAGTGGAGATATGGTGAGGATCAGATTTCTTTAAATACTACCAGAACCCAGAGTAAATGTTATTTCTCTTTTGTAGGAAATCACTGACTAGTGGTAATATGGTCATCCTATAAGTTCAATTTTTTTTCTATATATTTGTGCTTTTAATTCATTATTATTACGTATTGATCTGATAATTTCTTATACTCCTTTTTTTAGCATTAATAAAGTGTTTGAGTGGGTGGTGTTCTTTCTGTGCACATAGGACCTGTAAAGTTCCAAATAATATAAATAAATTTTCTCCTTATTTCTTTATTCTTCTAATTTTATTTACTACTAGTTTTTATTTATCACTAGTGTTTTATCACATCTTAATACACTAATATTATTTTTTTTCTTATAAAACTCTCATCTTTGTATGATTATTATAATTTATTTAATACAAAATTAATAAAAAACAAAAATTCATTCATGATTCACAGGTCATTGATGGGGAGTGTATGCTTAGAATTGTCTCCAACATCATGGTATCAGAGATTCAAAATAAATGATAGTATATTACACATATGAGATAGAGAAATTTGATGGAGAAAATGAATATAATCATTGGTAAACTAAAATGAGGGTGCTTCATGTCTAACCGAGGCTCATCGATACCTTATATATCATTAAGAAACCTATAATTATCCAATATAATGATAGATAAAGCAATTACATATATTAATATGTCATTATCGATGTCTTGAATATATCCAACATATATATTTTTATCCCTAGGTGAAAAAGTCCTTAGAGAGGCTTCTGATGAGTCTTCGGCTGCCATAATTTGGTTGAATCTTGAGAAATTATATATGATTGATGGATTGGTCAATCATAATTGTAAAAACAATATATTTTTACCTTTTAGATCTATTATGGTACTTCAATCAAAGCCCACATTTTTGAATTCAATAAAATTATGCTTGATTTTCCAATATTAATGTCTCTACTGTTGATAAAGACCAAGCCATTATTCATCTTATTTCTCTTGATAATTCCTATAGTACTTCAATTGGATCCATAATGTAGGATCATGAATCTTTAATCGTATAAGAGGTTAAATAATATTTACCATCCCAATAAATTCATTATAGACCTAATGTAAAGTCTAAGGTAGAGAGAATGTTTTCTGGAGGAAGGTCTGAGAAAAGAAATAAGAAGAAAGATAATAATAAGGGTAATGTAAAGAACAATAATCAATATATATGTAATAAATATAAATATAAGTCCATGAATTTTTCCTTCTTTTATTTTTTCAAACCTAGACACATTAAACCCTAATTTCACAATAAAAAAATTCAAAACTTGACGAACCTATTGACTAATCTTTGGTTATTGATTCTGTTTATGATAGTGTAGAGGTGAATAATGTGTCTACAAATGATATGTCTAGTGATTGGGAGGTAGAAAATGGTTGTTTATTATATATGTTTCCTTATAGACAATCCTTTCTTGATTTAACTAATAGAGTGTAAGGAGAGGTTATTTCTAACAATGATGGGTGGTTTTGAGTATAAGGTAGATGTTTTAATTTATTATAACTCTATGAAAATTAAATTGTCACCTTGAATGATGCATGGTGGATACCTATCCTACATTGAAATTTAATAGCCTTAAGTGTTTTAGAATATAAATTATATGCCTCTTAGTTTGGATCATGTTTTCTATGGATATTTGAAGGCACTAGAAAAATTATTAGTGGATCTCTAGTTAATGGGATTTATATTTTTGATGAGAAAACTCACTATAGAGAGTTAGTTTTTATACACGTCACTAATGATTATAATAAAATGATTTTCATAGAAGGTTAGGGAATGTAAACTCCAAGGGCCATGAAGAATTAAGTAGACACAGGTTGTTAAATGATATCACACCCAACATTCTTCCAATTTTCAAGGATTGTATTTTTGCGAAAGTAAAAAAAAATAGTTTTAATAAGTTTTCTTTTAAGTACCATAATCATTTGAAATATATCCATTCATAATTATGGGGTCCTACTAGAACTACCACCCATAGTGGAAGGTTCATACTTTGTGACCTTCATAGATAATTTTTATAGAAATTTGTAGATTTATATTATTAATAACAGGTATTATGTTTTTGAAACATTAAAGACTTGGAAATCCATTTTTGAAAATCAATATGGAATAATAATGAATTCTTTGAGAATAAATAATAGTTTAAAATAATTTTCATATGACTTTATATAATCTTTTGAGTTTGAGGTCATAGATAGACACTGTTTTTTTAGGGAAACTACCTAAAAAAATAGGCTTAGAAAGTAGACGAACCATATTATATTAGACCAGTTTCACATCATGATTGTATGCTTGGTCATTCAAAATATTTCTAGGATGATGATGATACTACTATAACCTAGATCATTAACAGATGTCATTAAAATGAGAGTTAGTTTATGAATCCTAAATAATTACAGTGTAATTGACCCCCCTCTTATTGTCACTTAAGAGTTTTTTGGTGAATACATTATACACATGTTAAAACTGATAAACTGAAACCATGTGATAATAAATGAATCTTCATTGGTTATCCTAATGGGTTTATGGGCTTTAAACTATGGGTTGATAAAACAAGTTTCCAAAAAGGATAATAAGCTAAGATTTTTTTTCCATTATTCTTTTTCTCCTAAAACTTGGTGTCTCATTGATGATAGTGATCACAAACCTCAAACTGAGAGCATTGAGACTGAAAATCTAGCGTAGTTTGAGGATCCCATTAAGACTTCTCTACCTAAACCTCAACCTTTAATACAGCCTAAACCCATCTTAGATAGTGATCCAGATAGTGAGCCTTTTAATTCTCACAATTAATATAAACTATTCATATAAAAATCTAGGAGGTTCATTAGGATTAATATTAATTTTAGTGAATATAATTTGGAATATTTTTCTTTCCATATCACCCATGATACTGAGTCTGAGGATCACCAAACCTATAAGAAAGATATTAATGATAGATATTACAAGCACTAGATCTCTAGTATGGATGATGAAATGAATTTAATGAAAAATAAAAACACTTGGTCTATTATTAACAAGACATTGAATGAAAATCTAATTAACTGTAAGTGTATATTCAAAATAAAGGATGAAAATACTAGATATATGAAAATTAAATTCATGGGTAGACCAATATGATAAAGGTTTCCTCCAATGAGTAAGAATTTACTATTCTAAAATACTTTATCAAATAGTTAAACAATCATATATCCAATTTCCACTTACTTTTTCAGCCTACCATGACTTTCATATTGAGTAGATCAAAGTGAAAACTAATTTTTTTATAGTGAAATTTATGGGAAATTGTGCATGAAACCCCCTGAGGTATATATTAATAATTATAAACCCAATCAGGTATGCCTTTTAAATAAGTCTTTGTATGTTTTAAAGTAATATTCTCAAAAGTGGTATAGAATGTTTGATACATTCATGCTTGGTAATTATTTTAATAGAAGTTAACATGATGCATGTGTATACTTTAAACTATCAAGAATTACTTGATTTATCTTCTATTATATGTGTAAGATATGTTAATAATATGAAAAAATATTAATGCCATCATTATTGTTATGTAATAATTGAATAATTTTTTTATCATGATGGATGTTGGTAATTGGAATTTTTTTTAGAATGGATATAATTAGAAATCGAAGTAAGAAAATTCTTTATTTGTCTTAGTACGCTTATATTCTAAAAGTTCTCAAGAGATATTTTTTTTAATATTTAAAATCTATTAATGTTCATTTTTCACAAATTTTCAAACTATATATTACTGAATAACCTATTATAAGGGTTTATAAATATTATATGTCTATCAATTCATATTCTACAATTATTGGTAGTAACATGTACCCACTATTTTCACCACATTTTATGTGGCTTTTTAAATTTTCAAACATAGTAGATTTAAGGGTAAATTAGGTAGTCCACACTAGAATACCCTTAAATTGATTCTTAGATACATTTCCCAAAGATGATCACTATCTCTATACTTTAGTAGAAAAGTAAATACTGGTGAAATGATTGCTGGATTTGTAGATTCTAATTATGTAGTGAATGTTGAAACTTGAACGTACCACAAATGATATGTTTTTTACTATCTATGGAGGAACCATTTCATGTATGTTTAATATTCAGTTAGTGGTGGCTCGCTCTACCACTGATGAAATTTATATTTCCTTAACTGAGGCTGTAAAAGAAGTGATAGAGTTGAATAGTTTTCTTCTTTGACCTTATTTGAGTAATTATTTTATAACTCTTTACTCTGATAATCGATATTATATTCACTCATCAAAAAAATTAGTTTTATATGGTAGGTCTAAACACAGAGACATTAGATTATATTTTATTAGATATATTATTGAATTAAGAATAGTGTGTGTCAATAAGATATATACTATGACAATCCGGATGATAGTATATCTAAGGATGTAATGTTTTCTAAATTCAAACACTATTTAGAAATTATGAAGTTGTTTCTAATTTAAAAACTATAGGTGTAATAAAATTTCCAATTTCATATAAAAATGGTGATGATTTTTGAATTTTATTTTCCATATTTAAATTTTCTTCTTAATTCAATCATTTTCATTTTTTTACTATTCACATGAATAAAAAATTGTAATTTTTTATGCTCAATTTATTTTATGAGTATTTATTTTTGATGGGGGACTTTTCCTAGAATTCTATTTGGGCCCAAATCTATGGCCTAACTATTTGATCTAGACGATTCACCAGGACACTTCATTATTCCTGATTTATTACCTGGAGATGCTCTTATCTTTTGGTAATATTAACAATCCATCCCATCTGTACCACCCACCTATCTTATGCCTTCCACTTAGGTATTTATATGATGGTATATGGATATAGTTGATTTACCAAGCCATTTATGGTGCCACTTTTCTTGTTGTGACTATTAGTGGAATTGATGAACCCTACAGAACCATCATTCCAGAAATTATTTGGTTACTAATTCCCTAGGAACTCATTTATCTTGGCTGAAATCCTTTCTAAGTTCCTCTAAGTAACCTCTGGATAGATCAAAGTTGAAATCTGTTATCGTTCCATTGTGTCCATGGTGTTCAAAATTGAAATAATATAATATCCATTTATTCTAAATATGTTCAACTATTTCATTTCCCAAAGAACCTATGGAACATTTATTCTTATGAATATATGGTGAAGATCATCATTCATGACATGTTATAAGAATCCATAGAAAAAATTCATTCTCTTATTCCTATGAAAGGAATTTACTAACTAGTGGTAATATGGTCATTCTGTAAGGTTAATTTCTTTCTATTTTATTGTTATTTTAATTCGTTATTGTTTTTATTAATCCAATTGTTTCTTTTACTCCCATTTTTTTTGATAATTAATAAAGTGTGTGAGTGGGTGGTGTTCATGTAGTGAACATAGGATAAAAAATGTACAAATAATGTAAATCCCTACATTATTTATTGATTTTTTATTCTATTTATCTTTTATTATGGTTTTTATTTATCTCATATTCTTTTTCATTTCATCATATTCCATGATTCTATTCATATTTTTAATCAATAATATTTTTTCAAATCACTTTAATTTTTTTCATAGAAAATTAATAAAAACATGTTTGAAAAAAATACCTATATACACCATTTTTTTTGTTTTTTGGTTGTTTTTGTTTGTTGAAAAAGATAGTCAACAACATTCCAGTGTGGTTATTATCAATGTATATGTCTTGAAGGTGGCACAGTTTCCTAGTGTTTTCCATATTTTTGGACATCAAAATCAGGATTTGTTTTATGGTCAGGGAAGAATTTTAACATAGTATTACCAGTGAACTATAAATCATATAGAGGATTTTGTTGGTAAAAAAATACTCTTAATGAGTTTTCAAAATAATAAATAATAAATAATCATCCCATACATTATCTATGATATGAAAACCAAAAAATCTATTAGAGAGATTGTTGTTTGAAGTTGAAAAAGGTGAATTAAGGCTCTTATAAAGGGTTATGCTCTATATGAACCACATTTTAAGATCAGTTCATGGGTGATTCATCATTTTTGGTTGACTAATGTTAGTTAATAGTCACTTTAAATGGATTTTTCTCTAAGGATGAGTATGAAGATTTAAACAGAATCATAAAGTAATCATGCTATATATGAACCGCATATCAAGTACAGTACATAGTGATGGCTAATCTACAAATTAATTTATGGTAATATTTATTATATAAGTTTTTAGTATTTTTTCCTATATAATGGACCCATAATAACATCATTATGGGAGTGAATTTCGTTATAGAAGACCATCACTGGAATAATTCAGCTAAGTCCAAAGTGGTTCATGAAGGAGTAATTCTATGAATGGGGTAGTTCATAAAGATAGTTCACAAAAGTGGTTTGCAAGGAATTGTATCTTGGAAAAAAAAGGTCCTTGAAGGAAAATTAATCCATGAAGTGAAGGCATTCCATGAATGAAATTTTTTCCATGAAGCACATTCTCTACATGTTTGAAGGGTTTTTGAGAAGGATCTTAATCAGTTCATGGAGAAACCACAATAGTTAGAAAAATGCTTCTCCATAAGGAAATACCCATGAGGTGAAGTGTATTTTATTTACTAGATGAAAATATGACATTAGGAAATGCTCATATGTTAGGTCCACTAGGCTGAATACCCTGAGAGGGGGGGTGAATCAGGGTATGACTAATTAAAAATTAATGCCCGTTCTGATCTTGTTTCACTGTTAAGAAAAACAATCTTCTCTCTTTCTTGTTACACTATATAAACAGAAAGTAAAGAAAGTGCAGGACACAACAATTTTACTTGGTTCACTGCTAAGGGCTATGTCCAAGGAGCATACTCCGACAGGTTGCCGGTCATACCAAATTCCACTAATCTTCACTAGATGTGGATTACAAGGTTCGGCCTAGATCACTTCTATGCCCAGGCTCACTGCCTTTACAATGTTTAGTGTCAGCTCACTGCTTTCCCAAGGGTCACTCCCTGTTTCTCTCTCTCTGGCTCACTGCCGGTGGAGAGGATCACCTTCTTCCTCTTCCTAAGCTCACTGCTCCAGAAGGGAATCCACTCACAGTTTATAGACCTGTAGGTCTCTTCATTTCCATTAAGGAATGCATCTTTCTCTGTATGTAGATGCTCTGTTGAAGTTCAACTTTCACCCGTAGATGAATACCCCTTTGCCACTATCCACTGGGAAAACATCATTTGGAAAGACCTTCGCAAAGCACCCTACAATGCGAGGCTCCCAATTTCGCGAAGCTCAAACAAGCCTTCGCGAAGCTCCTGCCTTTTCACGAAGCTCACTCGTGAAGCTCATTCGCGAAGCACTCTCGCGATGCTCAAGTCGTCGCAAAGCAACGACCCTCGTGAAGCTAAGTAAGCCAACACGGAACTCGCAGGTTTCGCGGAGCTACAATAGCCGCCGCGAAGCACCTCTTTCGTGAAGCACACTGGCTCCGCGAACCACCTTCGCAAATCGAGAGCAAAGTATTTTCTCTGAAAATTCTCTCTACTTCGCTCAAAGGGGTCAGCCTCTATTTATAGGCGATTCCACCGACCCTCGTCCCTTTCGCGCGAAGTCAATGCCACGTCATCTCAAATCACAAAGCTCCAAAGTTTCTGTCACAATTCTATCCAAATTGCGAAGCTCCACGGTAATCTTCCGTTCGCGGAGCTTGATGTAGTCGCGATGAATCACTGTCAACTTAACTTTGCGGCTCGGTCCTTCGCCGTGAAGCTCCCTCGCGAAGCCCAACATTCCTTCGCGCCTTCGCCGTGAAGCTCTCTCGCAAATCCCTTCTCCGCCGCAATGCGCTTCAGCCTCTGCCGTTCGCGAAGCTTGACGTAATCGCGAAGCATCACCGCCTCCATTCTTCTGGTCTTCGCGATTTCTAAACCATGCATCCTAGATTCGCGAAGTTCATGCCTTTGCCATATTAAATTATGCTCTTCATTGAAATCCACTTTTCGCGATGCTCACCAAACTCCAAATTTTGGACCCCAAAAATTTGGCAAACACTGGGAAACGGCGCCACCTTGTACTGCTCTTTTTGTACCACCTCCAAATCGCCCTTTCCATTTTCATCGTTCTTTGTCAACATGGATTGACAAAAACTTCTCAGGAACTCGACAAATATCCATGAAAACCTGCTTTGTCAACAAACACAATCAACCCAAAAATACTGCAATGTTACCTTGAGGGATTTTTTCCCAACAATCTCCCCCTTTGGGTTTGTTGACAACTCTTCACAATTTTTCTCAGGATGATTTTCTGCACTTTCATACCTCACTGAGTCTTCTTCCAGCCGCTACCACCGTTCGCCCCTTGCGATTCTGATAGCATTCAAGGATTCACTTAACACGTACTCTAAGCCCACATGAGCAATGCTCGGCATGAGAAACAAGAGTAGTATGAAAAGTTCATCAATGAATCACTTCATGTCAGACCCCAATTGTCGATTCCACCCTGATACCAGTTCTTAAAATAAAACAAGTTGTTGAACCACACTGATACCAATTAGTGAATTCTTAAGTTGATACCAATTGTTGATAGCTGGACACCATCTCACACCATTCCAACACCACTGTTCTGCTTTTATCACGATCCTCAGCTGTCGTGATATCTATGCTTTGATCGATCACTTCTAGCATCGTCAGATTTAAAACGCTCTCCCCCTTGCTCATTGCTCCCCCTTTCTGGATGCTCCACCTGTCAGCTTCTCCCCGTATCAATTATGATTTATCAAATCTCCACACTGTCTCCCAGTCACTATTTTCTCCCCTTTTAACAAACATTATTTTCTCCCCTTTTGTCAACGAACCCAAAGGTCACGCCTTTGTATTCTGTAACAGAGTAGAGAACACATATCAGCACAGTAGGGAGAAATACGTCATACCTCGGGGAGAGGGGGGGGGGGGGATGGTCCCATATCCACACTATTTCAAGTGTGGGGAATTGACTGAACTCCCAGAGCCAGTCGATGCCTCTCAAAATCTTCCTTGGGTAAGGCCTTTGTCAGAATGTATGCAACCTGTAGCTCTGTAGGCACATACTCCAACTTCACGATCCCCTGCTCAACTTTCTCCTTGATAAAATGATACTTTATCTCAATGTTCTTTGTCCTAGAGTGATGTACAGTATTTTTTCTGAGATTTATAGCACTTGAGTTATCGCACTGGATTCCGATCGGAGACTTCACTTCAACTCCCATATCTTCAAGCTGCTGCTTCATCCACAATAACTGTGTGCATGCTTGAGTGGCCGCAATACACTCAGCTTCTGCGGTGCTCAATGAAATGCAATCTTGTTTCTTGCTTAGCCAAGAAATACACAATCCACCAAGATAGAAAGCACCACCTGATGTTGATTTTCTATCATCTGCTGAACCGGCCCAGTCTGCATCAGTATATCCCAATAACTCTTTCTGAGATTTGTCATTGTATGTCAAGCCGAAGTCCACCGTGCCCTTGATATACCGAAGTATTCTTTTCACTGCAAGCATGTGACTTTCCTTGGGATTACACTGATATCTCGCTGCTTGGCATGTGGCGAAAACAATATCAGGCCTTGTTACGGTTAAGTACAACAAACTTCTAATGATTTGCCTGTATTCTGTGATATTAACTGCCTTTCCATCCTCATCTTTTGATAATTTCATCCGGGTAGCAACCAGAGTCTTCATTTCCTTGGAATTATCCATTCCAAACCTTCTTAGAACCTCCTTGGCATATTGGGATTGAGAAATGAAAGTTCCATTCCTTCCTTGTGTCACCTGTAGACCAAGGAAAAACGTTAGCTCTCCAATCATTGACATTTCAAACTCATTTTTCATGAATTCGGAAAACTGTCTGCACTGAGCTTCATCTGATCCGCCAAAAATTATGTCATCGACATACACTAGCACCATCATCCTTTGATTATTGTCATTACTGAAATAGAGGTTGTAGTCAACTCCTCCATGCTGGAAACCAAGCTTCTTCAAGTACTGATCAAGCCTTGAGTACCATGCCCTTGGTGCTTGTTTCAACCCATACAACGCCTTCTTCAGCCTGCAAACTTTGTTCTCATCCTCATGAATGAGAAAACCATATGGCTGCTCAATATACACCTATTCTTCCAGAACCCCATTCAAGAATGCGGATTTGACATCCATCTGGAAGACATTGAACTTTCTTTTCACTGCTATGGCCAAAAATAATCTGATTGTCTCCAGCCTTACAACCGGTGCAAATGTCTCATCAACATCTATTCCCTCTATCTGGGAGTATTCCTTGCACACTAGTCGTGCTTTGTTCCGAATCACTGTGCCATCTTCATTCATCTTGTTGCGATAGACCCATTTAGCCCCGATGACATTCTTGTCTGCTGGCCTCGAAACAATCTCCCATGTCTGGTTCTTCTCAATCTGATCAAGCTCTTCATTCATGGCCTGAACCCAGTTTTCATCTTCAGCTGCATCAGAAAAACATTTCGGATCCACTTGAGACAAAAACAATGCTTGCTGTGATGATTTCATTCTTCGAGTCTGAACTGGAGCTGTTTGATCACCAATGATATTCTGCCTATCAATTTCAGCTCGACTCTTTGGCTTTCTCACAGACACCGACTTGACACTTTCCTCTTCATCATCAGTATCTTCTTCTGAGTCAGCTTCTGCCACTTCTGCTCCCCCTGGGTTGCTTACCTCATCATCACTTTCATCCAGGAACTGTTCAATGGATCGTTGAGTATTCTGCTCATTTTCAACTATAGTGACATCATTGCTTTAAATGATTTTTCCCAGCCTTTTGTTGAAACATTTATATGCTTTGCTTTTCCCAGAATAGCCAAGGAATATCCCTTCATCTCCTCGTGCCTCAAACTTCCTATGATGTTCTTTGTTGAGAATGAAATACTTACTTCCAAAGATTCGAAAGTACTTCAACGTTGTCTTCTTTCCGTACCACAGTTCATACAGAGTCTTCCCTTGCTTCGGACATAACAGGGACCGGTTTGAAACATAGACCGATGTCAAAACTGCTTCCTTCCAAAATTTCTCTGGCAGGTCCTTATCAATAAGCATTGTTCTGGCCATGTTGTTGATGATCCGATTTCTCCTTTCAAATACTCCATTCTGTTGGGGAGTTCTTACTGATGAAACTTTATGCCTTATCCCATGTTTCTCAAGATAGTTTTCAACCTGACTGTTTGTAAATTCCATACCGTTGTCAGTATGAAACATCAGAATTTTCTGCCCAAGAATCTTTTCTGATTCCCTCCTGTACTTCCTTATGCAACTGAACACCTCTGTCTTATGGGTAATTATGAATACCCAGGCCATTCTGCTATAGTCATCAATGAAAAGAACATAGTACCTTTGCCCATTTATAGCTCATGGTGAGATAGGTCCACATACATCAGCATGCACCAATTCAAGCACTCTAGTTGATTTCTGTTCCTTTGGCCTGTATGTCTTTCTGATGATTTTCCTTTGTTGACAAGAATCACACGTATGAGTGCGATCACGTGATAGTTTGGGAAGGTCTCTAGCAACATCACATTTAACGAGATCCTCCATAGATGGTTGGCATAGATGACCGAGTCGCTTATGCCACAGCTGGTTTTCTTCCTCTCTAGATAAAAGACAAGTATCTTCTTCCCCACCTACAAGATAGAGATTTCCCTTTGACCTTTTTCCCTGCAGAACAGCTGCTCCATCTTTTCCTTTCACAACACACATCTTCTTGGTAAATTGGATAGAGTGCCCAGAGTCACATAGTTGACTGACACTGAGTAGGTTATGACGGAGACCCTCTACTACCA
Organism: Viscum album; assembly: GCA_963277665.1. NCBI lineage: Eukaryota > Viridiplantae > Streptophyta > Magnoliopsida > Santalales > Viscaceae > Viscum > Viscum album. Next base: position 1,109,501,838 of record OY728128.1, on the reverse strand, counting down.
AGACATCAGCACGTCTCATCTCTTTTCCCCCAAACTTGGCTTTCCCTGAGCCAACAATCTTCAGGCCTTCATCATTTCCAAATTTGACAACTCCTTCTTTGTCATATTTGATGCCTGTAACAAGATCCTTATTACCCGTCATGTGGGATGTGAAACCACTATCAAGGATCCAAACACCAGATCGATCTGATGCTTTAAGGGCAATCTCCGCCACCACAGCCTTCTCATTTTTCTTCTTCTTGGTCCATACTTTTTCTTTCACACTCGGCATGGATTGAGGCTTCTGTTCTTTCTCAGAGTATGATGGACCACCCTCATCTTGCAAAGTCGCAAATCTATTCTGCGTTTTTAACTCACCTGTTGGTTTATTGACCTGCTTCTTGCGAGTGTTTTGATTCTGCTTTGGAACATTTCTCTGAATGGTTGAAGTACAATACCTAGCCATGTGCCCAAATCCTCCACACCAAAAACAGTGACCTTCAAAATATATTCTGGAAAACCGTTCTATGTTTGGCTGCCATCTCTTTTCTTGTTCCCTTATATATCTCTTGTCTATGGAACACACATACTGTGAATGTCCCATTTTCCCACAGCAATAACACCTGATATAGGATACATTCCTTCGTGATACTTCAGCACTACGATTTTCCCTTTGGGATCTATAAATATTCTGATTCTGTTTTGTGCCCAAATCAACCTTCAAATTCGGAACGGGCGCTTGCGGTCTGACATTAACTGCCACCGATTTTTGTTTGTTATCAAGCCCTGAATCAACCTTATCATTTGAGCTTTCTTGGTGCTTCACTCCTGATGAACTATGAGCCTCCTCTTTCATCTTTTCTCTCTTCTGAATGGCCTGCTTCTCTGATATCACATTGGGGGTCAAGATTTTTTCTTGATCCTTCATTTTTCGTCGTAGACTGACCACTTCTTCTTCAAGCTCTTTGATACGTCTGACCTTCTCCTTTCCTGTGTTAGTCAAACAATCAATTTCCTTCTTTTGTTCCTCAATCTTAAGCTTATGCTCAGCAATATTTTCTGAGCTCTCTGGTGTTAAGGATTTTAGTCTTTCAATTTCTTCTAACAGTTCTGACTTTTCTTCATCCTGTTGTTGCATATAGAGTTTGGCATCACAAACCACTTTATTGGCTTTCTTCGTTTTGGCTCTCCAAACATCTATCTCTTCAAGTGATGCTTCCAATTCGGCTTCCATATCAACTCTTCCTTCAACTTCTTCTTCCTCTTCTCCAAAGTCAGTATCTTCCTTTTCCTGAGAACTACCGACGACCGCTACCATAGCATTTTGTCCATGATCTTTAAAATTTTCAAACTCCTCAACCTCTTCATCCTCAGACTCATCTGAACTATCTATTTCTTGTGAAAGAAGATTCTTCCTCTTGAATAAATTTCTCTTGAAATGCTTCTTCCCTTTCACATAGGCTGAAGATTTCTTCTTGGGAATTTCAACTTCATCTTCATCGTTATCTTCTTGAAACTTTTTGGGGCACCTTGCAGCAAGATGACCAACTTTTCCACATCTAAAGCAAGCAAGTGGAAGCTTCCCTTTGAACTTTCCTTTTCCTCTTTGAAGATTTGAGGAGAGGAATGACATTACCTCATCTGTCTCTTCTTCTTCCTGAGAATATTCAATGTTCAGCTTCTTCATGGCCTTAAATGCCACTTCTTTGGACTTCCCCTTTTCCACAGCCTCATTATCATCGTTCCTCATTTCATATGCAACCAAGGTACTGTGCAAGTTGTCCAGTGTTAGCTCTTTTGGATCTTTATCTTCTAGTAATGAAACTTTCGGATTGAACCGAGGTGGAAGTTTCCTCAAGATGCACTTTACGATCTTTATGTCTTCAATGACTTCTCCAAGACCTCGCATATCTTCTACAACAGTGTTTACCCTGTCAAATAATGCGTCAACAGACTCATTCGGGTTCATTTTCAGATCTTCATATTTGTTCCACAACACCTGCAGCTTTGCCTCTCTGACCTTTGTATCCCCTTCATATATATTCAAAAGATTTTCCCACATGGAATGTGACGTTTTACATGACATCACCTTTGTATATATGGGATTGTAAAGGGCTCCCCCTAAGGCATTGATTGCTTTGGAATAAGCATCCAACTCTCTATGCTCAGCTTATGATAAGACACCACTATTAATATCAGCTGTGATACCATGCATAGCTGCTGAAAACACATCCATTCCCAAGGATCGGAAATAGTGTTGCATCCGATTCTTCCATATCTGAAAATTATATCCGTCGAAGATCGGAATACCTTTATGAGTGGTTACCTCCATTGAGAGAAGAACAACTTTCAACCTTCCCTCTGATACCACTTGTTAGGTCCACTAGGCTGAATACCCTAAGAGGGGGGGTGAATCAGGGTATGAATAATTAAAAATTAATGCCCATTCTGATCTTATTTCGCTGTTAAGCAAAACAATCTTCTCTCTTTCCTGATACACTATATAAACAGAAAGTAAAGCAAGTGCAGGACACAACAATTTTACTTGGTTCACCGCTAAGGGCTACGTCCAAGGAGCATACGCCGACAGGTTGCCGGTCGTACCAAATTCCACTAATCTTCACTAGCTGTGGATTACAAGGTTCGGGCTAGATCACTTCTATGCCCAGGCTCACTGCCTTTACAATGATTAGGGTCAGCTCACTGCTTTCCTAAGGGTCACTCCCTGTTTCTCTCTCTCTGGCTCACTGCCGGTGGAGAGGATCACCTTCTTCCTCTTCCTAAGCTCACTGCTCCAGAAGGGAATCCACTCACAGTTTATAGACCTGTAGGTCTCTTCATTTCCATTAAGGAATGCATCTTTCTCTGTATGTAGATGCTCTGTTGAAGTTCAACTTTCACCCGTAGATGAATACCCCTTTTCCACTATCCACTAGGCAAACAACCTTTGGAAAGACCTTCGCAAAGCACCCTACAATGCGAGGCTCCCAATTTCGCGAAGCTCAAACAAGCCTTCGCGAATCTCCTGCCTTTTCGCGAAGCTCACTCGCGAAGCTCCTTCGCGAAGCACTCTCGCGATGCTCAAGCCGTCGCAAAGCAACGACCCTCGCGAAGCTAAGTAAGCCAATGCGGAACTCGCAGGTTTCGCGGAGCTACAATAGCCGCCACGAAGCACCTCTTTCGCGAAGCACACTGGCTCCGCGAACCACCTTCGCAAATCGAGAGCAAAGTATTTTCTCTGAAAATTCTCTCTACTTCGCTCGAAGGGGTCGGCCTCTAATTATAGGCGATTCCACCGACCCACGTCCCTTCTGCGCGAAGTCAACGCCACGTCATCTCAAATCGCGAAGCTCCAAAGTTTCTGTCGCAATTCTGTCCAAATCGCGATGCTCCACGGCAATCTTCCGTTCGCGGAGCTTGACGTAGTCGCGATGAATCACCGTCAACTGAACTTCGCGGCTCGCGCCTTCGCCGCGATGCTCCCTCGTGAAGCCCAACATTCCTTCGCGCCTTCGCTGTGAAGCTCTCTCGCAAAGCCCTTCTCCGCCGTAATGCGCTTCAGCCTCTGCCGTTCGTGAAGCTTGACGTAATCACGAAGCATCACCGCCTCCATTCTTCTGGTTTTCACGATTTCCAAACCATGCATCCTAGATTCGCGAAATTCATGCCTTTGCCATATTAAATTATGCTCTTCATAGAAATCCACTTTTCGCGATGCTCACCAAACTCCAAATTTTGGACCCCAAAAATTTTGTAAACACTGGGAAACGGCGCCACCTTGTACTGCTCTTTTTGTACCGCCTCCAGATCGCCCTTTCCTTTGTCATCGTTCTTTGTCAACATGGATTGACAACAACTTCTCGGGAACTTGACAAATATCCATGAAAACCTGCTTTGTCAACAAACACAATCAACCCAAAAATACTGCAATGTTACCTTGAGGGATTTTTACCCAACATCATATATGTGTAAAATAATTATAATATGATTCAGATCAATAAAATATTTCTCTGAAGAAGAATTGAGCACAATTTAGTGGAGATAACAGTGATCATTCAAATTGTGATTGGTTGTAAACCAAGAGGGATAGTGAGTTCACTCAGAAATTTGAAATAGTAGTACTCTTTAGTAGATTTAGTATATAGGAATATTTCCTTTTTATGATCCTGGGTGTATCCCTATGAGGGTGAATCATTTAAAATTAGTATTTCATGTGAATTTTTTAATTCTAATATTATTATCTACTATGGGAATGGGAGAGAAGAGTGTTTTGTATAATGATGAAACATGATCCAAATCGATAGATGTTTTAATCTCTCATACCTTGATTCACACCTCTATTAGAGTATTTAAGCTACTTGGGCTAATAATTAGTACCAGAGCTAAATGTTGAAAGTCATTGGTTCTCTCTTAGAAGATGAAATGGAAGCTGTTAATCACAAAGGGATTCTGATCTTCGATGGAAACAAATTTAGCCTTTGGATTAATCAAATGCAACACTTGTTTCAATCATTGGGTGTTGATATACTTAAAGATAAAATGTATGGTATTTCTTCTAGTATAGAAAATGATGTTTTATCATAAGAAGAACATAGATAATTGTATGCTGATGCCAAAGGACTCAATGCCTTAGAGGGATCTTTATCCAACACAACCCATATAAAAGTGATTTCTTGTAATTTATCACATGATATAAGGAAAAATACTCTAAACATCTATAAAGGTGATTCAAAACCATGAGAAGCAAATTTTCATGTTCTATGGAAAAAATATGAGAAATTTACAATGCACCCCAATGAGTCGGTAGATGCATTATTTGATCGGGAGAATTTTATTATGTAAGACATGCATGGTCTTAGAGAAATTATCGTGTCCTTACCCTTATGTAGATGAGATGCATAAGGGTATCCAATCAATTTCACTTATGTAGACTCGTCTGTGTAAGGGTTGTCTCGCCTTACCCTTATATACATTAGTATAATTAAGGGTCATCGAGACTTACCATTACACGAAATGAGGGTTTTGTAATGGTAGTTATGATATTAAATGGGTTACATAAAGGTAATTGGATGCCAAACCTTATGTGAAACTTGATTACATAATTGTAACTGATGCATTAACTTTATGTAGATGGAACTAATAAAGGTAACAATTAGGTTGACCTTACACATGGGTTTTAGAATTATATTACCCTTACATAGAGTGTTTTCCTAAGGGTAGAGGGTGTATACACTTATGTTGAATATATATTTCATGTAAGGGTAAAAAAGTTTTTAATTTTTTTTAAATTATAAAATGGTTTTAATGATTTATAAAATATTTATAAATCAGTATAAAATGTATTTTGGGATTATGTAATTTTTAAAGAATTAATTAATAAATAAATAAATTATAAATGGTTTAAATTTAATTAAATAATTTTTTATGAAACTTTTATTTATTCCCAAATATTAAATGTTAATATTTGAAATAAATTTTAATAAAATTATATGGAATTAATTATGATATATAAATGAGAATATTTAATTAAGAAATAACAATAAATAATTTTAAAAAGTTGATAAATTATGAAATAAGGCCAAAATATAAAATGTTTATATTAAATGATGAATTTTTCATAATTTAATTATTTTAATTGTTGAAAATAAATTAGGGAATTATTTGGATATTATTTTAGCCGCATCAAAAAATGTTTTGATGATTGAAAATATTAATTTTTAAATAATGATTAATTATATGATAATTAGATTATGTAAAATGCATTCATTATAAAAATAGGATTATAAAAAGTTTATAACTCATATATTATTATAAATTTAAAATGGAAATTCCATATAATTATGAATATGAAAGACTTCATGTTAGAATGAATATAAAAAGTTTATATTTAAAACAATGGAATGCCCATAATGTTAATTATGAAATTATAAAAGGGTTTATAGTTTGTTTTATTAATTATTTTTTATTAAATTTTTTTCTCATGTTTAATTATTTGAATTGTTTATTTCTCTGAAGGATATTCAAAATTTTATTTATAATTATTAATTTTTAATATTATGAATGTCTGTATGAAAAAATTTATATGATAAATTGATTATAGGATAGAGCATTGAATTTTCATGCTAAGGATGAATTCATAATGAATTTATTCTTTGATCTACCTTGACCTCAGTTTATAAAGGAAGTTATTATCTTGATTTTTTTGATGAATTTAGTTTATGCATATTATGTAATAGAGTTATGAAGAATTGAATTCTCTTCCATGTAAATTATCCCCGAGTAAATGGACTTGGGGTAAGACTAACTAATTACATGGACACCGAATCCATGTCTTAGAAAGTGAATGGGGTTAGCTATTTGTGCTTCGAGTTTACACATGCACTAATTTTCAATATCATATAATTTTAGACCTTTACATTAATTGTTCATATAACTTATTCATATTATGCACTCATATATGTATGAATATAATTGACTTATAATTTTAGGTGAGAAACAAAAACTTATGGGTTGTGTAAAACGTTACACATTAATATGGTTTGAACATATTGGTTTGTTGGAGAAAATAAGAGTACTGTAACATAGCAGAATGACAAAGGGTTAAATTAATAAATTATATGACTCAGGTTAACAAGTTTCACCTTTATTTTCAAGAGCCTACCTGATTAGAATTCTATAGTTAAGATTTCTTGTCCCGGAGTAGTGATTTGGATGGATGAAATTCTAGGAATTTTCCCAAGGTGTGTATGAGAGAGTAAAAAGTACACTATAAATAACATGTGTTGTCATATAGGGATAGTCATTATTCAGATAACCCATTCAAGCACATGGGTGTGCCCCTAAAAGGGGACCACATATCTGTAGGGAAACTGGTGGTATCTAGAGTGTCAGAAACTGACAACCATGTTAAGGTGGGGAGTTTTTGTTTTAAGTGGGGCTCAGCTGTTACATCAATATTAGAGGAGTAACCGAAACACATGTATTGTGGCACTTCCTAGGTTGATATTTAGGTCCCACAATGAGGATTTTGTGCTCTAAAGGGGGGGGGGGGTCAGTGTTACCCCCTAGAATTATAATGGGTTAAATGAATAAATGATATAAACAAGTATCACAAGCCATGAAAAACAATTTTCACATGAAAATACCACTTCCAAGATACACATACACCAAAAAGCTCAACCACATGTCACATAGTACTCATTTCACAAACAAAATTAATTTTTCGCATCATACTCACACAAAACACCCCCAAATGTGTTTCACGCATTTCTTGAAATTTGATAAAACATTTCAAAAATTTATAAACTATTCTAAATTTTTTTGACATCTTAAATCACATATTACATTTCAAAAACCCATCATAAGTTAACACACTCACCAAAAAACCGTGCAACAATTCCCATATCTCTTTCAAAATCCGATAAATCCTTTAAGAAATTTTATAAAACGTGTGCAAGATGGTAAACATTACATAACAACCCTTTAGCAAAAAATTGGAGCATTTTAAAAACATACACCCACCCAAACATTACATAATCTTATTTTTCACACTTTGTGTAACCCAGTAACCCATTTGCAATTTTCATAAAACACTTTCAAGAAGTATAACAAGGGTTTCACATAAAACCCATTCAAAAATACCCCTCGGAGGAAAAAATGACACTAAATCATTACCCAACTAGAATTTTCAGCCCCTTCCAAAAACTAATAAATCACTTTCATATTTTATGAAACTACCACAAAAGATATCACATGAATTACATTTGAAAAATACACGACTTCCAGCCAAAATGAAACTTTAATACTAAATACTTAACTAGTTCTACCAAAAATGTTTTTTGTACTACAGACAACATATTAGGAACATTATAAATTAATAAATCAATCAAGCTAACTCATCAATAATTTCATAAACATGGAATCACCTACCTTTTGTGCCCCAAACCCCCAATATTGGTGTGAAATGTAAACTTCAGCACCACCACACCACAAGGAAGTGAAATTCAACCTAAAACACCAAGATTAGACCATGAAAATCCAATACATACCCTAGGTATGAAACCTTTCTTTTGGAAATTTTAGAACATCATGAAAGGGTGAAAGAAACCCTAAGGAATGGGAAGAAATCAAAGAGAGAAAGACTTAATTGCATGATTTTGAAGTTCCCCCATCAAATCTCCCTTCAAAATTGAGTTAAAAGGGAGGGTGAGAGATCTTAGAGGATTTCCATGGAGGTAGGGAATGAAATGGGGAAGAAAGGGGTGTATTTGGTTTGTTTTTGGAAGGTAAAAATGGTTAAAACAACCAAAATTTTAATGTGCAGTACACCTTGAATGGTTTGGCTACACGATTTAGTAAACCGTGCAACCCAACCGTGCATCCTGTTCTGGTCACCTAAAACCATGAAATTTTCCTCTAATTTTAGGGGGGTCCAAGGGGGAAACCTATGGTGAAAGAAAATAAAATTATAAGGGGGGCAAGTTCCCAAAAGAACCATCCCTTTCCACCTTAAAACTCATCCACTCATGGGTGAAAACCACCTTGAAAACATACCCCACAAGTGGTGCCATGAGATGTGTCATTAATCCAACTCCAATACAACACAACCTCATACCAAAAATTTGAAAACATATGAGTACAAGTACCATACGTGACCCCCCAAGATCAAGGTCATAGTTCAAAAACACAAGAGACACCAAAAATTTAAACCCGAAACATCTGGAAACTGAGAGAAAGATAAGAACCAAAAGAGGATTTGAAACAAAGAATGGAATTCAAATTCTAGGTGTGAAAATTCTCCCCACCATAAATATTTTCATCCCCGAAAAGCCACATCAAATCCAAAAGAAAAAACTAACCCCAACTGATATACCAAGATGTACTCCTTTGCCAAGTTTGGTCCCCTAAATCCCAAACACCTCTAGTGATCAATTATGAAAGGAATACTATCACAGACCAAAACTTACACCACTTTCCCAAAACGATCAAGAACATTCAGACTTTATCCCAAAATAAAACTCTTCAAACACTATCTGAAAAATATTCAATCAATTTACCAAAATGAACAACAACATTGAACAAGGTTACAATTACCTTACCTTAACTAAACCGTTGGGAACTATCCAATACAAACGTTTACACAGAGAATATGTTGGTAGTTAGATATATTCAAACTTGTCTACTTACCACCAAGGAAAGACCAAGGACAAAAAAGAGTTACTAACCTGGGGAGGCACAAATGGGCCCCCACCATAAGTGATAACATAAATTTTTCCAAGACCAAATCAGGACACTAATAGTGGGAGGCCTGAATAGACTTCTTGGCATAAGGGGTAGATTATCATTAAATTTTTCCAAAAGAACTTACATGAGACCCATTGTGGGTCTCCCAAACATAATAACCAACCATTTAAACCAACCAGTACAGGCCGACATAAAAAGACCCCAAAATATCAATAGTTGGGGCGACCACATGGTTAGTCTGCACAGTTTTGGAAACTATGCGCTAACCGTGGGGATACTTCTATCTACATGGTTTTTCTAGGGAATGTTAACTACTAACTGTGCTCAAACCATGCGTTCAACTTTTTAAGACAAATTTTAAACCATTCTCCAAAAACTCAGTGGAAACCAAAAGGGGGAAGGAATGACATTGGGTGATAACATGGACACGAGGTCCTCCCACCTATTTCTACCAAATGGGAACAAAAAAATAAAGATTCCAATAGAAGAGGTTTAAACTATTCACATATTTTATACTAAGGATAAGACTTTGTACAAGAGTTTGAACGATCCTAAGATTTCCTTTTACTACGCGCCGACTTCACTTCAGGACATATGGCTGGAGCTCAAATGATTAAAGCATCTTCGGCCTCATAGTTAGGCTTTGGAAACCTCCTGAATGGAACTTTTCATTTCAGTGCCCTGAAAACTATACCCTGATCCCAAAGGGGTTCACCAAGACATAATAGATTACAAACTCACTTTACCCTAACCCAACATTTCTCTGAAAAATGTGATTAGAAGACACACACACATCACCCCTTGTTTCTTTGGATGAGAAACAGATAGAGGAATGGATATATAGAAACAACTTCCTCTAAACAAAGGATGTCGAGATTTTCCAAAAAGAGAAACAATTATAACAAAATAATACTCAAAGAATATTGTACAACTTCACATTTACAATCAAACGAGCACACAACATCACAAGGCATCACCAAACATGACCATTGCGACTGATAGAAATGATACATGTAGATTGACCTTATTAAACGTTCCTAAACATCACACAATTATATAAAGTGGCCATATCAGCCTCTCATGACCAGATTTCTTACACTGGTGGTTTAACATGAACTCGTTCTCTAAAGAGACTACGATAGACCCAAAGGCCCTCTAAAACACAATCCACACTAACAAACCCAGAACACTTACACCTTCGACGAATTAGGTAACTTGAGAAATTAAGGTCTATTTCAACCTCTTGAGACCACTGTCCCACTATAATAGTATCCAAAAAACCAAGATAAGAAAATTTTGTAGACTCAATCTACAAAGATTGTGATAAGATTCTTTATATTGATCAACTGGTGGATCTTCTATTTGAGAAACAATTTGGGATGCACTTCTATCATGCATTAACTCTTAATTGGGGCGTACCATATCCAATGAGAGAAACCAAGGACCCAACCAAGCTGGTTTATTAGTCAAAATGTTCCACAACCTAGAACTGAACACATTAGGGGAACCACCGTAAAGGATTCCAAAACTTTTCTTAGAAGAGACCACTAACCAACCCTTCAACCCAACATACCAAAGAAACACATACCCAAAAAAACATTCAAACAAGAGGGGTTCTTGGACTCAAAAAATCCCAAAATAAAAGAAAATTCATAAAACACACAAGATACACCACCCAAACTGGTCATCAAGACATCATGTTTTCCTTTAAAATAATCTCTTTTAAAACAAATGGTTCGGTGGTTAGCGTATCCACCAATGGTATCACATGGGCCTCCCATATGCATGTTTCCCTACAACACTGGGCACCCTCCTCATATCCATCATGAAACTCATCTAGTGGTTCCATTAACCATCAATCATCCCATGTAACCTCATTCATGTGGTCACCCATGGAAATACCAAAGTTTAAAACAAAAATTCTTTCCACTTTTAAAAACCAAAACTGTCAACTAATTCTTCCTTTTTTTCAAGACTGCTAACCATGAAATCAAACCCAATTTAAAACATACAAAACTTTTCAGAAAGGCATAATAATTCAAATGAAAACTCACTTTCTATATATTCACATCAATTTAACGACATCTTAAACCCTTTCAAAATACTTTCATTTTTATGACAAACTCCATTTTATAAATCCTTATTAAATTGGGAACCAAACTCTTCTCATTTTAAAACAAGATTCCACAATTTCATAAAACATTTCAAATGATTTATAGTTACCAAATCAATGTCCATTTCCCAAATCCACACATGACCTCAAAAAAATTACATCCCATTAAAACACAATTCCGTAGTTTAGAAAACTATATTGGAAAACGTTTTTCAAAACCTAATTTAATATAGTTTCTAAGTTCAAAAGAGGTGAAAAAACACCATTTACCAATTCAAAAAAATTATGAAAATTAAATTCCAACATTTCAAAAATCATAAAATTCCATCTTTATTATATAATCATTTTCATAAAAATTTTACGCTTCTTAAAACTATGCCATTTTTTCTTTAAAACTAAACTTCCTATAGTTCAAAATTAAAGGACACAAGAAAATTAAAGGGGAGACTAGTTTTGATGGGTGACTTGGAAATATGGTTGGCAGCCATAGGCCAATCACTTCACCATCATAGATAGTTTTATAAGGAAATATCCTCTACTCTACATCGATTTCCAGGCCATACGACCTCACTGTGACCGTTAACCAAACACTCTTTTCATTTCCCATAATCTTCATCAAACCAAGAAAAGCAACGGACCCAGATAAATCTTGAATTCCCCTAGCGACTTGATTCAAATCATGAGGTGTGCTAGCCTGACACCTTAATCGTAATCAGAATTTCAAGTCCTGACAATTCACTCCCCAAACTATCCTGACTCTTCCCCAAATAACATAACCCAAGGGAGTGAACCTCCTCTGATACCATTTTGTCATGAACCATATCTGGTTTCCATCAAAACTCAAACCCAACATGGTCCGTGACAAGGATCAAAGGGCTTTCCCAATCCCCATGGGCTAGCACAAGTTCTTGGGTATCATAGAATGAAATTTGGGAATGATTTACCCAAGTTCACAAATATGAAACAACAAATAATTCCAATACAACAAATATGTATTTTTCAAAGAAAACCATCTTTTACAAAAATCCAGAATTGATTTACTTAATTTAAAACAATTATCAAATACTATTACAAATGAAGATATGCAAAATATAAATCCCAAGAACCTCTACATGGAAAGAGGCACCGCCCTCCAACCATCTCCATGACACGGCATCATGAAGGACCGCTAAAAACCCAAACCACTAGAACTAAAAGATTTACCCAAACCTGCAACCAAAAAAAGGATAACCAAGTTTACTTACACCCAAAGGTATATGTAGGGTGTGAGCCAAAGGCCATTAGGATTATGCCTCTAACATATTCCATGTGATAAACAATCAAAGACTATAATATAAATAGTTTTCATAAACATGAGATACTATTAATAATTTTAAAGAGATAAAACCTTAAATGAAAACAGTTATCAAGTGGGATACTATAAAGAAACAAAAATTTTAAAATATAATTCCAAAGATACTGACTTATCCACCCACACATACTATATGCCGATGGTAATCATAAAGTCTCTAATGATTACAATAAACGGGAAAATAACCCCTAGCCACTAGCTTGTTGTGGGTCCCAGGTACCTCGTATCTCGGTGAAGGTAACCATCACAATATCCATTCTCATGCATGAGATACTAGTAGAGAACTTACCCATAAACTAGTGGTCCGAAAAATCATCGATATAGTCATCATCATAGATTAGTAAGTGTGGTCATCGTCAAACTTACAACATGAAACTGGGGCCAAACCCTAGGTATAACTTGCATAATAGTATATGTCCACCCACCTAGATACCCTGGGTTTTCCCTCTTATTCTGAAAAAAGTTTCACAAGCATGAAATAAAATTTTTAAATGAAAATACAACTTCTAAGTCACACATACAACAAACATCCCACACACATGTCACATAAAACTACTTTCACAAAAAAAATTCATTTTTCACATCATACTCACACAAAACAACCCACAAATATGTTTCGCGCCTTTCTTGACATTTGATAAATCATTTCAGAAAATTATAAAATATTATGAAAATGTTTGACATCTTAAATCCCACCTTACATTTCAGAAACCCATCTTAAGTGAAAACACTCACTAAAACATCCCACAACATGTCTCATATATCTTTCAAAAATTGATAAATCCTTTATGAAATTTTATAAAACGTTTCCATGATGGTAAACATCACATAATAGCCATTTCACAAAAAAGTGGAACATTTTAAAAACATAAAACCACCCAAACAGTATATATACTTTCTTTTTCACACTTTGTGAAACTCAATAACCCATTTACAATTTTCATAACACTTTCAAGAAGTATAACAAGGTTTTTTACATATAACACATTAAAAAACCCCCCCTTTGAGGCCAAATTCACACAAAATAATTACCCCAATATAATTGGAAGAACATTTAAACAACTAATAGATCACTTTCATATTTTATGAAACTACCACAAAATATATCACATGAGTTACATTTGAAAAATACACAAATTCAATCCTAAATTTTAATTTAATACTAGATGCTTAACTAATGATACCAAAATGGATTTTGCAGCACAAAAATCTTATTAGTAACAAGATAAATCAAGAAATCAAGAAATATAACTCATCAATAATTTCTTACACATGAAATCACCTACCTTCTATGCCAAAAACCTCAAATTTTGGTGCGAAACTTCTACTGCACCACCGTTGCACCACAAAGAAGTGAAATCCAAACTAAAACCCCATGATTAGACCAAGAAACTCAAAGACAACCCCTATGTATGAACCCTAGTTTTTGTACATTTTAGAACTTCATGAATGGGTTAAATAAACACCAAGGGAAGGAAAGAAATCAAAGAGAAAAAAATTTAATTTCATGATTTTGAAGTTTCCCCCATTAAATATCCCTTTAAAATTGAGTTCTAAGGGCGGGTGAGTGACCTTTGGAGGCTGTCCATGGAGGTAGGGAATGAAATACAGATAAAAGGGGCGGATTTTATTTATTTCTAAAGGGGAAGAAGGGTTAGAGCACCCAAAATTTTAATGTTTTATGCACCTTGCATAGTTTTGGATGTACGGTTTAGTAAACTGTGCATCCAAACCATGCGGCCTATTTTGGCCAACTAAAACCATTCCATTTTCCCATAATTTTACGTGGGTCCTAGGGGGAAACCTAGGTGGAACAAAATTCCATGGACATGGGATAATAATTCCCAAAAGAATAATCCCTTTTTTCCTTAAAACTCATCTAACTCATGGGTACAAACACCCTTGAGAACAAACCCCACAAGTGGTTCCACTAGGAGTGTCAGTAATCCAACTCCAAAATAACACAACATCATACCATCCCTTTGACAAAATAGGAGTCTGAGTACCATGAAATCTCCCCCATGACCAAGTTCATAGATAAAAAACATAAGAGACACCAAAAATTTAATCCCGGAACATCCAGAATATAGAGACCCAAGCCTTTTACATAAAACATTTCATGATTTTTAAACATAATTAATCATCAGAGTACAAGATAAAGATCGTTAAGTCTAGTGTCTTGTAAGACTAGGTACATATAAAATAAAACATTGGGATAAATAAAATTATTTATTTAATCTCTATAAAGAGATTCTAAGTTCTTTTGAGCCCTTATATCTGCATAGGGTACACTGGGGAACAAATGAACAAAGGGATGAGCTAAAAAGCCCAGTAAGGGAATGAACATAAGGATACATCTCAAGCACATGAGTTAGGAGGCACGACATAATGATATCCAAATCATGAAACTTATAAAATCATTTAATATAATCATGGGATTATATAAACATGGAATCGTATAAATGTGTCATAATCACAAATCAAATATTTACTACAGGTCAAGGCTAACTGCCAATCCCATTTCCCATTTTAGTACGGGTCAAGGCTAACTACCAATCTCGTTTTACATCGCATCTCATGAGACTTAACAACACCCAATGCATGGGGGTGCTATCTGGGAGCACCCATCTCAACATTTCATGAATATTCTTTCCACATAAATATTCTTACCACATATACAATCATACATAATCAACCAAACACAAACATAAGGGTACCCATAGAAAGAATTGGGCACCACAATCATGACATAAATCATAAACAATGGGCGTATCATGAAAGTGTCCATGTAAGGAAAGAATTAGAAAATAAATGGCCGTTCATAGGAAAAAATAGGCATATAATATGGTAAGTGGTGTCAATCATAAGTGACAACATATAAGAAATGTATTTTAGAAACATTATCATTAATACATTTTTGTGCGGTTTTAAGGAAAATACTATAGATCTTTTAAAATAATAAAGACGAAATTATTTTATAATTGAACCAAGATGGTTTTAATAATAAAAATACAGAATTTTAAAAGATAATGGTTTCTTAAAACAGAATATAGAGTGCACTTAAAATTGGGTAAAAGTTCGGGAAGTTTCTTTAAAATTAGTGTTCTTATTGGGAAGTATCAAAGAGAGATTCACTTAAAAGCATGTATATAACCGAAAGAGAATGTGAGATGGATCTTGGAACATGAGTTTGGAGAATATAAACAGAATTTTGATGTTCTACATAAAATAAAATACAACAACATTTTGGTAAAAAGAAGGATAGAGAAACTCGAAGGAATAAAGGAAGTTCGGGTAGAATCTTTCATAGTTTATTGGAAAGGTATCAGGTGTAACTAAGAGGACTTGATGTGAGAGATAAGGGGGTTCTCATCTCTTATAAAACATTTGGGAAGTATGGGGAAGGTGTATAAACATACCCCATCACTTGTATTTACACAAAAAGGCATAGCATAGAGAACAATCTTGGTTAAGAGTGAAAAGGGGAGGATCCCTTACCTTAAATCCGTTGGGGGTTCTCCACTTGGTATTAACAACCTGAATAAACAAATTAGGATTATTAATTAATAAGTCCATAAAATTTTCTATATTCAATTTATTTATTATAACCCTTTTTAGTTCATTAAAATCCATTTTTACTAGTTATAAGGTTCACTTTCATTGTTCGGGCTCATTTGTTTACTTGGCTTTAAAAGATTGGTTCACTTATATCCAAGTTTTTATTATATGCAAGATGAAAGCGGTTGTCCAGAATTGAAGTTATATTTTTTATTTAATATCTAGGATATTACATGGTTTTAATTATAATTAGGTTACTTAGAGTAAAGTCTAATTATTATATATATAACCACAATGATAACTTTTTTGGTTAATCGGTGGATTTGATTACAAAGAATGTGTTTTGCTTTATAACATAATTACATTTGTACCAAAGGATTACAGAACCAAAAATAGGATATATTACATATATAATAATCTGGTTCAAACAGAACAAAAATAGTTTCATGACCATAATTAATGATAATAATAGAAATTGATAAATTGTTGTCCTTGAATGTGCTAAATTAGCACATCTAAAACGGTGCTTTCATTTATTTCAAATAAAAGGGTGGGGAAAGGAGAGAAAATATTGAAATATACCACTAGAATGAATTCATTCCATTAAATTTATGTTACTGTATTTATCATACTATTATGGTGAAGGGAGGTGAGGAAACAAATAAAACAAAAAGAACTTAAAATAAAAGAAGAAATTGGGAAGAAGAATTTACCTCTTGAGACTTCCTCCTTTGAGAACCTCTTAAGGGGAGAGGTTTTGTTATTTTGAGGAGTCTTAGAGATTTTCAATGTGGGGGAGGAACTTGGGGAGATATTTGGGTAGAATAATGGCATGGAACAAGGCTTGAGAGGAGTGGAGAGAAGAGGGAGTGAAGGGGGTTTTTTATAGTGGAGGAGAGGAGGGATTTCATAATATTATAATCATTAATTTATTATTTCTTACCAAGACAAGGAATAGTAAGTCATACATGACCAAGAATAGTAAATAAGGAATGTGAGTTCTGGATTTGGGTGCTTAAATCACATTTAATGTCAGTAATAGGGGGTTTTAATTATAATGTATTTATACGGTAAATTAATGTATTTTACTATTCACAAAAAATTCTAGTATTTTAGAAAAATCCCAAAAATTTATACCAACCATTTTTCGACGTGTAGAATCCAAAAATGAAGAAAATTTTTCAAAAATAATTTTCTAAATATTATTAATTTAATATTTAATTAATATCACAATTTACTAAAAAAATAGTTTTTAAAATTAAAAATGTTTTTATAGTGCTTTCAAAAATTATGTAGGGTACTGTAAAATCATTTAAATACTATAAGAAATTGATTTGATAATTAATGAACACATTTTAAGAAAATAATTTTCCTTTGAAATTAATTAATTAATTATATTTAATTATTTATGACTTACAAAATACCAAAACGTTTACTAAGGTCAAATTGTCCTTTTCTAAGATGTATAAATTTTATTTAGTTATTCATGTGTAAGGTTACTCTTATGTTGGACGATTTACTATTCATAAGGGTCATATTACTATTCATAAGGGTAGGTTACTATTCACAAGGGTACGTTAATATTCACCCAATATTATTTTTTCTTCATTAGACTCCAAAAATCATCTTTAACACAACTGTGTATGCCATATTTTCAAAATTCCCAACACAGAAGTGAAAAAATTATGTTCAAAGGTCACTTAACACTTAGTAGTTCATTATGTTGTGTATTCATGTGATTTTATGACATATTTATAAGAATGGAAATTCCATTGAAAAACATTGGGTCATTACACAGAATTTCAGATAAAGCTAAGAAACAAAAGATGATTTGAAACAAAGTATGGAATTGAAATTAAGGGTGTGACAATTATCTTGTTTACTAAAAAAATAACATGTGACCTTGGATTATCTTACTAGTTAAGTCATGCTAAAGCTGGGTAACCCTATATTTTTCCATTATTAGCTTGTTTTTGGTATTTTCATTGGGTTACACTAATCAAGAGAACCTAATAGAGTTAGATTATCATAGGAATATTATTGATTTTATCTATATGATGGATTGTAAATTTTTTCCACTCAACTATCTAATATTCACAACTATTATTAGAATATCCTCAAAATCACACTCCTATATCTAGTGTTAAAAACATTTTATTTTCACTTGTGGATTTGATAACGATGAAGGTAACCCAATTTTACCATTCCAAAACAAACAACATAAAAAAATAAAATTACATACCTAAGGGCATTTTGGGTTTAGAGATTTAGATAATCAATACAAACTCTGAACAACTTGGATTTATAAAAAACTGGTTCATAAAGATCCACATCATCTCCCACTCAAACAGGATTTTTATATTCCATATTAACCCTTCAATATTTCCTACAAACTTCATCATGGTAGAAATATGTGTAAAAACAAATAATTTTATCATCATTCTTAATAACTCGAGGAAAAAGAAACATAATCAGGGTGCGTTCAATTTCTACAAAAGGGTAAAAATAAACATTTACAATTAAATGTCACAAGTGGGCATTATAATATAATAAGTTTATGATTATAAAATAAAAGTGAAAGAGCATAACATAAGATTATTCATACCCATCAATGCCTTGATCATCAATCCTAAAACATGGAATACAGATTTAAAATTGTCAAGAGTCATTAGAATCAATAATCTTGAGCCATGTGATATAAATCTTTATTAAAGGAAATATTTAAAACCCATGTAAATCATAAATAATATATTTTGGTATCTTGGAACATCATCTTTATAACCCATTTTAAACCCATGTTAGAAATAATTGGAGACTAGTTAAATCTATAAGAGGAACCTCTAAAAAATCCTTTATTCAAGACTCTAAAGACAAGAAAAATTATCCAATAAATTGTATCACTATTTGGGATCACCCATTGTATAAGTTATATTTTCCTCACCCAAGACTATTAGGATTACCCATCATATAATTTATATCAGGCACACCCAATGCTGTCTAGGTTCACACATCATATAGGATATATCAGGTGCACCTATTCATCATCAATAATATCTATGTACTATTATTGAATAAAACATTTATAATCCTTCAATTTTCAATCATAACTATAACCAATTTTCTTTCACATCTTGATTAACCCCTGGAAAAGAAATGGGTTCTATTACAATCTCACAATCCATCTAGAGAAAGGATAATGATTGTATAAATACCACACTTCCCCAGTGAAGTGTAAGTAAAATCAATTGTTATTGAAATTGATGAAAGAAAGTACCATTAAAATAAAATTCAAAAACATTTTGATGAAAATAAGAATTTAACTTTGAGTAATATCAACATATGTCCTCTTAGATGAAAAATGATTTTGAAAAATCACATGAAAAATTTCATGAGGAAAATATCCTTTCCATTTTAAATACACTTATTTAAAATATAAAAATTTATCAAGAATTAAAGAGATAATTTTCTTTGAAAATAGCCTCTGAAAAAAATAAACTTTAAAATATTGAGTGGTCATGTGGTGGAAGATAACATTTATACTGTACATTTCAATAAAATGATTCCTTTCAAATTTTTGATAAAGTAATAAAGCGAATCATTTGTAAAATGAATGGAAGATTCAATTTTTTGTAAAAATAAAATATTGAGTAAATAAGGAAATTAAAAAATCATAGTAAATCATTTTTGAAAATAGGTATTTGGAAGAAAAAATATTATCAACCGAAGAGAGGAATGAATTCCAATTTTCTAAAAAAAAATTTCATAAATTATTTTATGTACCAAAGAGTGGAAATGGTATTATTAATTGAAAATTTCAAAAATTACCATATTAGAATAAAATGAAATGGATTTATTAGATAATGATCAAATAATTTTCATCGATATAAATTTAGTCATTAACATTCCAATTAAAAGAAGATTATAAAATAAATCTATTTCCACATTGTTAACTCTTTAATCATAAGACCCATGAAATAATAACATCAAAAGGAAGATTAAATATCATGAAAATAAGGATATTAATGATACATCAGGTCAAAAGGGTATTACATACACCTCAAAAATTAATATAGGTGCATATAAAAAAATATGTCTTACAGAAATTGAATTTGAGATGAATAACACTTAAAATGATCATACCATTTAATTAGAGAATCAATCAATGAATCATTTATATGTATTAAAGTTAAATTCACATAAAATAAGTGTAAATAAAATATAAGTAAGTAAAAATTAACTAGACACATAATCCTAAAATATCAAAGACAATGAAGAATAAATATATCTCAATGAAAATTAATTTATTTATGAAATTATTTACCACTTGGTAACATTCAATTTAAATCTCACTAGATGAAATAATTAAAATTAAAACATAAAATACCATAATGTATGATGTATTCACGATATTAAATTTATAAGGGGATTTATACACATGATATAAAATAAATTAGGTGCATAACAATAAAATATGCCTCAATGAAAGTAAATTGAGACAAAATTCTTTATGGCTTTGTTAATCTCTAGATTGAAAACACATGAATGAAATAAATTCATATGGATTTGAAAATCCAAAAAAAATATCAACAAAATTATAAAATATATTCATGGGAAGTATATACACCACAAAAAATGGTGAATAAAAAGTATGTTACACATAAATAAAAGTGAAACAAGAAACCCTTACAAAGATCATATCATTGAATAAAGAGTTAATCAATAAATAAATTGTATGTATCAAATGTAAACCCACATAAAATAATAATAAAAAAACATTAGATAATCAAAATTCATCATACACCAAATTTTATAATGTTAAAGACAATAGAGAAGTAATATAACCCAATAAAAGGAAATTGAGTTATGAAATTATTTACAACTTGGTAAATTTAAATTCTAATTACATTGGATGAAATAAATCAAATTTAAAGTTAAAATAACATGATATAAAAGTTCTTTTTCAATGATTTTTTAAAAAATGAAAAATGGGTCCACTTTATCAATGTTTTTTTAGAATTGATAGAGTTCAACACTGAATAAAGAAGAATTTATTATAGTCATCACTAAGGTGGTCTATCATGATGAATTCATGAGAGATGGGGATAGACCATGACTCCCTCAAAGGGGGTCAGTCTAGTGGCATAATCAATGGATGGTGGGTCATGACTATGGGATCCTCTTCAAATGAAAGGCCATTGTTGACCAATATAAACCCTATGATAACTTTCACTATTAGATTTTTTCCCTCATTTTTTCTCTAATTAATTTCCTTTATTTCCCAAAACATGGTTTGACTATGCCATGGGAATTCCATGTTTTAATTACATTGTAAATATTTTTAGAATTTTTAATGCATATAAAGCTATGAAAACACCCCTAGAAACGAATTCTTTTTTTTTCTACACCAAGTCACACTTGAATTCTTTCTTTATTCTCTATATTTAATGTTTTAGGATTTTTTCTATGTTCATACATGTTGACTGATTGAAATTTCCAACATCTGGTATCAAAAAAACTTTTCCATGATTCCATGCTCTGAGCCCATATCTCCCTAATGCTCTCTATGATCAACATCAGGTCTGAAAACCCATATTGATATAGAAGAAACTCCCTGATAGTACATCCAATTTTTAAGGAGGTTAGGCGATTGGTGGTGTATCAAACCCTCATGAAGATGAACTATTAGTATTGGTACATATTAATGAAGGTTATCCTCTAGGTTTTTAGACTCTAGGATATCTTCGATACTAGTGGTACTGAACTTCAATAATATTGGATGACATTAGCCACTACCCTATATGTTTTCTTACCAGATATGATCTACATACTCACAATTAATGAAAATAACAAGGAGGCTTGGGATACTATCAAGACTATGCACATATGAGTTGACTGAGTGTGCAAGAGTAATTATCAGAATATTTGAAATAAGTACAAATACATTGATTTACATAATGGTGAATTGGTGGTTGCTTTTATGATGCAGGTCACCAGGTTGGTCAACCATCTTACTATCATCAACGATTCAAAGCCTCAACACATGGTCTTTGAGAAGTAATTATGTTTTTACCATCTATGTTATCCCAAATTCCTCTTTCAATTGAATGGATACTTGAACATTCAATGATATCCCTTGAAGAAGTAATGGGGAGACTAAAAGTCGTCAAGAAAAACATTGATTTGGCACCCCCATTATCCACTAGAGTGAAGCTACTCCTCAGTGAGGAGGGGTTATTTTTATGGATAAAGGAGAAGAAATAGGGTAGGAATCATTTATTGAATCCATGTTTGAAAATAAATGTTGTAAACCACCACTATGAATGATTGATAGTGGAAGAAGTGGAAATGGAAGGGAGAGGTCAGGATCTGAAAATAGTCTTCACGTAAGGATGAAAAAATGACACAATTTCAGAAAAATGGGCCATTGTATTCTTATAGAAATGGTGTGTATCACAGTTTCTGATTACAAACTGTAATAATACACCACTCTTAATTCCCTACCACTATGATGCAACCATCTCTTGCTTGTTGAGGAAAAATTATTTACACAATTTGATTAGGAGGAGGCTCAGGATGATGAATTGTGGTACCTTGACACATGTGAAAAAACCACATGACATGATTTCTCACTATCTCCTCAATGCTCGACAATGGGATCCCTGGGATATTCATGTTTTGATATAGCTCCATTATCAACATTGAGGGTTTTATAATGATCATGTTCACCTGAAAGACCAATGAGAATCCTATTCTAATAGAGATGTACTTAATCCTAAGGATCATCACCAACACCATCAGTAATGAACATATTTATTAGAATAATTTACAGAAACTTATCAATAATGGAATTCTAATGATCTATGACTAGCAGAAACACCTTATGGACAAGGTGAGGTGATTCTCTAGTCTATTGTAATATATAAGAATTTATATTAGATAGCTGGTATGATTTTCAAAAATGGTATTATAGGAGGAATGATGCTAGAATGTGAGTTATGACAATATGAATTTATAGGCTCTACATTATCTCACTCAATGCAATATAGTGTAATGGATACCGTATATTGGTCAGGTTAATCCAGGATGTGACAACTTCCTCAATGGGATGTAGTAACAAGTGTCTTTCCCTATAAAAATGAATCATTGCATGAATCATGACCTAAACCATGTCCATGAAAACATCTATAGAACGATCATGTAAACAATATCTACATATGACTACATTTTTTTGATACTTGTGGATTAAATGAGCCTCTACATGTGGCTTCATTAACTATAAAGTAAAGACCGAGCTCCAATGGTGATCCAGAAATTTTATTGAAAATTATAGGTAGAGACATAGTGGAGGATGTTTGTAACTTCCTGGATGACAAATGGTTAAATTTCTAAATGATATGAGTCATGTCAACAAGGTACACATTTATTTTCAGGATCCTACCTGATTATAACTCCATAATTAAGCATGCTTGTCATGGAGTAGTGATCAGGATGGGTGACCTTATGATAAGTTTCATAGGGTGTGTGTGGGTCGGGACAAAGCACACTAGAAATGACATGTATTGGCCTATGGGGACTGTCATTAGTCAGATGAACCATTCGGGCACATGGGTGGGCCCCAGGGTGGGGACCACGTGTTTGCGAGGCATTTGATGGTACCTGGCAGGCTGGGACCTGATGACCATTTTATGGCGGGGTGCCTGTGCTGTCACTGGGAACCAGTTTTTTCATTTGGTATTAGAGGTGGTACCCAGCCTTAAGTGTAGTGCAATTCTTGGGTTGGGATGTAGGCCTCACAATGAGGACGTTGTTCTCTAAAGCGGGTGGTGGGGGTGGTGGGTGATTGTAACACGCCGAATGATAAAGGGTTAAATGGATAAATGATATGACTCATATCAATAAGGTGCACCTTTCTTTTCGAGAGCCTACCTGATTAGAACTCCATAGTTAAGCATTCTTGTCCTGGAGTAGTGATCAGGATGGGTGACATTTTGGGAATTTTCCTTTGGTGTGTGTGAGTGAGGACAAAGAACATGTGAATGATTCCATAAGAAAACACATTTATATTATATGTGACATCATCTTAATGAGTAAGAGCAGTGGTAATGGAGTGATCATGAAGAAGAAGTTATGTTGAATAGTGAGGATATATTCATTGTTGAGTACCCAATAGTGTATATACCTAGGATGATGAATACTGAAAATAATATTGGGGACCAAAGATTATCACCCACACTAACTACTGTGAACATTAGAAACACTGTAATAATAGGATTTCATGATGTGATTTTTGTTCCATCAGTTATAGTTGAGTTCTCCTCACCATTATGTAACTCGGTAGAAGAACTTGAAACTAATAAGAATGATACCCCTCTTTAGTTTCTCACCGTTAACATTGTCATCAGGGTGAAAATTCCACCTAGGTTTGTACTACGTGTGATGATCTCTAGTGATATACAATCCACTATGGTAGATGATCCATCCTCATTCAATGAAGTCGAAAAAAAGTTTTTCTAGAATAATATGATGCTTGAGGATATAAATTATATTAAGGAAAAAACACATGGGATCTTATCTATATCCCCATTAGCCATTATCTAATTTCGATTAAGTGGGTATTCAAGTTGAAGAATAATGAGCATAGAAATGTGGAAAAGAATAATGAGATTCTTTTTGTAAATGGATATATCTAATGGTAGGGGATTGACTTCAAGGAGGTATTTTTTCTGATTAGATACATGAAAACAGCGTGGGTCCTCATCATGGTGGAATCAAAATAAGGGTGATAGATCCATTAATTGAACATAAAATCATCATTTTTTAATATTTACCTCCTAGAGTGGGTATATGCCAAGAAGATACATGGATTCATTATAATAAACAATGACCACATGATGCTCTTGCTCCAAAATGTGCTCTATGACCTCTATCAAGATCCTAGAGCATAAAATTCCAAGCTCTACACTAGCCTTCTAACAATATGATTTTTAAATAGAGGCTCTGAGAACACTATATACATATGTGTCTAGTGTACATCAATTAATAAATCATAACCATCACTGACATCACCAACATAAGTGTTTTCAAGGTTATGATGATGAATTTGTTCAAGATGAGTCACTTGGGACTTCTCTACTACTAAATAGGTATCTAAGTGAGCCAAGGGCCAAGTTCCATTTCCTAGAGTCAAATAATCTATGTGTATAATCTCTTGCAGAAGAGAAACATAAGGATTGAAACCATAGTCAAGTGCTGATAGAGACCCCCTAAAGATGAGAAAGTCAAGCATATTTTTGATAATCAATATCGCTCAATACAAGAGCATCATCAACATACTTTTATACCAAGTGCATATGAGGCAAGGCATTTCTTATGTAGTGGGATATGTAATATGGTTAATGGAGAAACCACAAAAGATCACTTCGAAAAAGTTAAGAATCTACTATACTACATCACCAAGACGCATAACTATGACACCCTCAATGATAGGAAGGTAGATATCCAATCTATTATAATGGGTTTTAGTGATAGTAACATGGCTAGTGTTATTGAAGACTATAACAGAACCATTGCGGTGATCTTTTTTCCTTAGAAATAATATCATCACAAGGAAGTCATAGAAAAAAATTTCTTGGTTATATATTTACGATAAGTAGTGTTCACTACCGCAATAACCACTATATTGTGAGATTTTATCTTATTATAGATCCGTGATACAGTGATCAAGAGGGACACAAATTTCACCATTTAATTAATAAAAAACCTTATTTTCTATGAATGGAGCACGCACATCGATACCCAATTCCTTTTCATCTGGGTGTTCATTGTTTGAGGAAAGACCATTCTTGATAAGATCCCATGTGTTTTTTCCTCAATCTAATTTATATCCTCGTGCATCATATTATTCTAGAAAAATTTTTGTTCTAATTTATCGAATGAGGTTGGATCATCTACCATAGTGGATTGTATCTCACTAGAGATAATCACACGTAGTACAAACCTAGGTGGAATTGTCACCCTGATGACATTGTTAATGGTGAGAAATTAAAGAGAGGTATCATTTTGATCAGTTTCAAGTTCTTCTACCAAGTTATATAATGGTGAGGAGAACTCCACTATAACTGATGGAACAAAAATCACATCATGCATGCCTATTATTACACTATTTGTAATATTCACACTAGTTATGGTGGGTTATAATCTTTGGTCCCCAACATTATTTTTTCTATTCATAATCCTTGGTATATATATTATTGGGTACTCAACAATGAATATATCATCACTATTCAACATAACTTCTTCTTCATGATCACTCTATTACCACTACTCTTACTCATCGAAGATGATGTCACACATAATATAAATGTGTTTTATGATGGAATCATTCACAAGTGCTTTGTTCTAACTCACACACACCCATGGAAAATTCCCGGAATGTCACCAATCCTGATCACTAGTCCAGGCCAAGCATGCTTAACTATGGAGTTCTAATTAGGTAGGCTCTTGAAAAGAAAGGTGCACCTTATTAACATGAGTCATATCACTTATCCATTTAACACTTTATCATTCGGCGTGTTACAATCATCCCCCACCTTTAGAGCACAATGTACTCATTCTGATCCCTACATCTCAACCCATGCAGTGCACCACACTTAAGGCTGCGTACCACCTCTAATATCAAACGAAACAACTGGGTCCCGATGACAACACAGACACCCCACCCACTGCGGTGATATTTTTTCCTTAGAAACAATCCCATCACAAGTAAGTCGTAGATAAAAATTTCTAGGTTATATATTTACGATAAGTAGTGTTCACTACCATAATAACCATAGTATTGTGAGATTTTCTCTTCTTAGAGATTTGTGATCCAGTGATCAAGAGGGACACAAATTTCCCCATTTACTTAATAAAAACCCCAATTTTTTATAAATGGAGCACGCACATTGATACCCAATTCCATTTTTTCTGTGAGTTCATTGTTTGAGGAAAGACCATCCTCAAGAACACTTGCATAGAGGATCATATGAGGGATATTATCATGAAGTAACATGGTCATGACATGTTCTAGGAGTTGCAATAAAATATGGTAATCCTCAAGATCCAGTGGACTTGATAGAAATTAGGTGGTTGATATTTTGAACTAATTTTAACATGGGGATAAATTTTACCCTTACCTTTTTCCTCCCATTTTTCTATAATTAATGGTAATTATTTCCCACAATGTGGTTTTACTAACCCCATGTATTTTGACTTTTAATTAATTTTTAAATTTATTTAGATTATATATATATAAAGTTATGAAAACATCACCAAAATTATAGCCTAGTTTTTTACTACCAAAAATCCTTCTTTTATTCAAGATCCATCATCTAACCTTAATGTTTTGGGTATTCATTTGTTCTAATGCATGTTTCCCAACCCACAATTATAAAAATAGTGGTTTTTATTGATTATAAAGTTTCTATTTTTCTTTTTTGGGATGATTATTCTAGTTTATTTGGTGAATTTTGTGTGTGTGTGTGGGGGGGGGGGGGGGCTCATATTTCACCAAAACTGTTGGTCTCTATGATGTAGGTTCTTTTATTTGTCGGTTTGTCTTATAAAAAGGGATATAGGTTTCATGGATTCCAAAGGTTTCCTTCTCCGGTGAGGTAGAATAGTGGTAGCCTCCTTGTTGTACAATTTTTGGGATAGAAACATTAGACCTGAGTGTACAAGAAGAATTGGTCTTTCTAGGTGATGGTTGTATTTAATTCATAATTGTTTTTTTAAAATATTTAAAATTGTTTTATTTTTATTTTTTGAAAATGATATTCATTTTTCTGAATTCCACATAAAAAATCAGAATGGGATGAGTCTTATTTATTAGGAGAAACACCTTTTTCATTATTTAAATTATAAATTAATTTAAATAATACTATAGGGGATAGTTCAACTTAACCTAAATTCATGTGTGTGATCGCTCAATGTTGAACTTTGAGGGCATACTTTATGCCTGAATGTGTACATCTAGTGGGTAAATATATTTCACAAAATTTTTATGATTTAGAACATAAATCAGATCAGAGATGATTTAAAAAACACATTCTTTCTCAAAATAATGTGTTTGGGGACATTAAGTTGATCAGGTACAATCTAAAAGACATTTTAAATCCATTAAATATATGAATTTCCTAAATATGTATCAACCTAATTCAAAGGGGGTATGATGAATTATTCGAATGAGTTTTTTATGAATGTAAAATGGAGTCCATATTAGATGGAAAATAAATTTCCATGATATCTAATTACCACTCCTAGAACCCCTCTCAATTTGAGATTCCTCTCAAGTCTTCCATCAAGAATCAAAGGCACTTTTCTAGAACAAAACAACAAATAACTTTTTATACTCTATTGATTCCAAGGCTTCCTCACGGAAAAATCTCCATTAAGTAAAAGTGTATATCATCTAGATAATAATGTATCCAAAATATAATTCTTTGGAAACTAATTATACTATTAAATTTTTGGGGGAAAATATACTCTTAAAGAGAGAGACATTGTAACATGACTCAAAGTACTCTATTTACTACATTCCAAAATAATTTCATATCCATTTACCATTTATATACCAATATTAATAAGAGTGGATCTAGTCAATATGGATATAGTGATTCTAAATAATGTGATGAAGGTGGATAAATTCGATGATTTTTTTCTAATAGAGGAAAACAAGGATATTCTTACTTCATTCAAATATCAATGTTATGTGCATTCTTTTATCTAGAAATACATGCACATCAAAATATGAAACTCTTTGAGTTTACCATATAAGAAAAAATGGGATAATGATGATATCATATGTTGAGGATACATACACAACACATTTGTTGAAAATCTCTTCAACACATACTTACTATTATCAAAGGAGAAATAGATATGGGATGCTTTAGAAAAAAATGCATCTTAAAACATGTAGTTATAATTGATTTACTTGTATGAAAGTTAATTTCATACAAAATTTCATATAACATATTTATCACAAAGTTATTCTATTAAATACAATGAATTATACAACACCTAAAGAAAAAAAAGATGAACATGGATTGTCCCATATTTTTCTTATCCATCATTGATAAAATAACCCTTTATGGAAGAATTTTAAGCATTAATTGAAACATAATAATAAATATATTGAACATAATGAATTTCTCAACTACTAACAAATTGAGGAGGAATATCAAATGAAAAAAGAAAAAAATAAATATAAGGATGATAAATCAAGGTCCTCTTGGTTGGGGTTAGGGGTTGATCAGGGTCCTTAATGGTGAAAAAAATACAATACATCAATTAAAAGGAATATTAAAATTTAATAATAAAAAAGGGGAATTATAATTCTATGAAAATATACACATATAATGGGATATTTATCTCCATAATAATGAAGACAAAAACAACACTTCAAAAGGGAAATTTAAACCCATGATCTTTAAAGGTGATTTTCTCGAGGATAGTTCTTATTGGAGGAAATATTTTAGTGATACATATCATTTTTTCACCAATAAATATCTATTTAAGGATGTAAAATCTATCAATGATTGGATTTCACTCTATAATGTGAACTATGTAAGAATAAATGTACAAGGGAAGAGTGTTTTTGATTGTGAGTTTAATTTGAAAAATATCCTTACCTTAAATGACATCCTATATGTGCCCAGAGTTCATAGAAATTGAGTATTTGGGATATTGTTATGCAAGCCTAGGTTCATGATTGTATTTTATGCAAATAATATTACTCTATACTAGGGTGTAATCTTTGTTATAACGGGTCACTTATAATATAGAATATTGAAATTTAATATAAATTTTATTTCTTCATACTTTATAAAGTATTGATTTATTTCATTAAATTTTGGGTCACATAAATCCTAAAAAAATTCATGACATTTTAGAAATATAATTATTACAAAGTTTGGGAAAAAATTATAAAAACATTATGAATTTTATGAAAAAATAATTAGTTAATAATCTATTTCAAACTATAGAAAAGAAAATTCAATTTTTAAAATCAGTACATAATGATGTATGTAATTTTCATGATAAAACTAGTATAGGTAATAAAAGTATTGTATAAATTTTATTTATATTTATTATATTTTTTTTTCATGTTTATATTTTATAAGCTAAAGATGAAGTTATAGATAAATTTATTATTTATAAAAGTGATGTTGAAAACCATTGTTTGTTTACAATGAAATTCATTAGATATGATAGGGGGATATTATATTATATTATATTTAATCATTATTTGAATTCCTGTAGATCAAAAATGTGGTGAAAACAATCAATACACTTAAAAAATGGTTTATGTGAGAGAAATAATAAAATGTTAATGTAAATGGTTAATTCAATGATGTCTATCTCAGGTCTCTCACGAGGATTTTGGGGAAATAATTACCAATTATATGTCACTTCATAAATAATATTTCTAGAAAAGGGAAGTCTATTACCCTATAATAATTATGGAATACTTTGAAACATAACCTCAATTATTTAAAGGCTTCGGTCTATCATGAAACTATAAGAGTACCTAAACCTAAAATGGAAAAGTTGGGTAAAATAGGTACTAAAAGCATATTTATTATACATGTAGAGTATTCAAAATCTTATATATTAATGGATATATAATTTAATGATTTAGTAGCTATTAACATAGTTATTGAATCAAGAGATTATATCTTTGATGATTATAGATTTACCACATTACCTAAACAAATCCAAATAATGGAATCTGGCTCTAATAAAAGAGTATCTCAAAAAATGTATAGTCAAGGAGGTTCATAAAATTAAATGGGCTTAGATACCCAATACATATGGATTTTATTTCTATGTATATGTTTTGGAAGGAACTAATGATAACATTACTAACCAAGCACTAATTTTGTTTAATATAGATCCTGTTATGAAAAAACATCCAAAGAAGCTATGTCAAATTATGATGTTACTCTTTGGGTAGAAGCTATAAATGATGAAATTTATTCTAAGACTAAGAAAAATTCTGTGAAATTAGTCAATATTCCTTATGGTTTACAACTGATAGGTTGTAAGTGGTACATATAAAAAAGATAAATATTGGTGGTACAATTGAAAAATATAAAGATAGATTGGAATCGAAGGTATTAATTGAAAATAAGTGAATTTACTATTTTGATACTTATGATCATATGTTTAGGTATTTTATATTAGAATTATTATTTTTCTTTATATTCAATATATAATTTAAAAATACATTATATGTGTGTGAAAAATGTTATTAAATGGTGAGTTAGATGAAGAAATCTGTATGGAACAATTTTAAGGATTTAATATAACAAAATAGAAAACAACGTTTTAAAATTGGCATGGTCCATATATTATTTAAAAAAAACTCAAAAATAATGGAATGATAAATTTAATGAAGTAATTTTATCAATTGGATTTTTATTTAACTAAGACGATAAATGTTTTTATATTAGGTTTCATAATAATCATGGTGTGATTTTGTTTATATATATTTATGAAATTATAATAGTTTTCATTAATATGAATTAAGTAAATTAAAATAAGTCTATTTTATTTGGAAAATATAATATAAAAGACATAATTGAATAAAAATTTTATTTTTGGAATAAAAATTGTTAGGAATAATAATTTTATAGTTTTATTAATCCTATTATATTGAAAAGGTCTCGATGAGGTTTGAAAATTTTGATTATTCATTAGTTTCAACCTCATATTCTTCTGGGAGTATGATGCTACCAAATCTTGGTAGGGATGTTTCCCAATTAGAATATGAAAAGTTTATCTGTTGTCTCATGTATTCCATGACATGGACATGAATTGATTTTATATATGATATTTGAATGTTGATATGGTATACAAGTAATCCAGGTTATGCATAATGAGTTATAGTTAAAAGAGTAGATAAATATATTAAAGTTAATATGGCTTATTTTATATGTTATAGTACAAACCTACGTGTGTTGAAAATATTTTATGATGAAAGTAGAATTATTAATATAGAGGACCAATTTTCAATAATTGGTTTGGTTTTTTACAATTTTAGATTGAGTGATATCTTGGTGATCAAAGAAACAAACCAATATAATGGACTCCATAATGGATTTTGAGTTTGTTACATAAAAAACTACTAGAATAAAAGTGTAATGGATTATATCACTTTTTTCATATCTACCATTTTTATGATGGTTTGTCTGTGATGTAATTTCAATGAAAAAAAGTTATTTGTTATTTAATTCCATGAAGAAAATGTTATTTTTAATGAAAATCCTTTATAAATAGTTTATTATAAAAAACTCGATCACAAATAGTATTATTTAAGATGGATCAATTAAAAATAGTCTGATTCGAAATTATTTTTGGGTAATTACATATTAAATCACAAATAAATCACTATAATTTTATTTGTGATGGATTTACAATTCCAACATAAATAATTACCTCTGAAATATTTTCTCATCAATCGCAATTTTTTTAAGAAAAAATAAAATAAATGTATAAAATTTAGGAAAATATATAGGAATTATATAATTGAAACTATTAAATAATAAAAAAGTATATAAATTGAAATACAATAATAATATCACTAAAAAGATGTGGGATATACTCTATATATAGGAGGAAACTCCACCCCTATACCTTGTGTAAGTTCAATCATATACTCCATCATCTCTTCATGTCATAGTTCCTAATGTCATCGCTACACTTCTTGTTGTTGTCACTACTATTCCTACTCTTCGATCAATATATGTATATAATCATCAGAAGCTCTCCACCTGTCCTCATAATCTTCAATAGAATATAAATATTAAAATGAACTTTAACATGCTCCCTTTGATCTATATTATGTCATTACTTCAGTTCCATAATAACTATACAGGGTCACTTGTGAACCTATACCTATCACTCGACCTTTCAAAAGGCCTCTCATCATCTCATGCATCTAAGTCACCTCATAGAAATTTTACTCACACAAGCCCTGATCACCACCACCCTTTGTCCTGTCCTGACTCTTCCCCATGTTAGAAATCTCTTCCTTATATGTCACCTACAACCATGTAAATAGAAATTAAGATAAAAATAAAATAGAAAATGATAATTTTAAAAAATAAAAATTTCTTACCATAAATTTTCATATCCCTCCACCAATAATATGTCCTGCATTATTTGTGTAAGTCCTCTTATACAAAAAAACACTTTAATGAGTGGATCAATTAGAGACTAAAAAAATTTATCATATCTATCTAGTATTAAAAATAAATATATATAATTCATTAAATAATAGCGTTTAAAAATTTCTGATATTGTATAACGAATGTTTGAATCCAAGATCTATGTGTGACATACTTTATCCTTTGATTATTTAAACTAGAATTAAATCTCATTTGGAAAGTCTCCCCTATATAATACACACACAATCCAACGCAAGCATAAGTGGGGATGTAATTTGGTCAATAAAGACTATAAGACACATCAAAATAATGTTTTATATTCTTTCAACATAACCATTCTATGAATTATATGTAGAAACTAATAGAAATGATCCCACATGATTGCATATCATGCCTCCCAAATTAATGGTATCATATTCTCATCAATAACAGACCATAAGCTTTAATAATATTTAATAATATATCAAATTCAAAATTATATAAATTTTAGGAAAACAACATTTTTTATTTTATACATACCATCCAGTGCTCGAACTTATAATGTCATAAATTATAATGAACCTAATCCCACGACACACATGGTCTAGATTAATAATTCCTCAAAACAGAACTCACCTGACCAATAATTAAATGTAAAAAACTAATAAAATAAGAATAATTAGTAAGATAATTCATAAATAATTATTTTTAAAGAAAAATAAATAAAATTAATATTTACAATTACTTCACTTGATGTGGATTAAATTAAAATAATGAACATCATTCTAGAATAGGATCTAGAATCATCAATAAAGTAAGGCCCTAACTATGCCTAGTAGCTGGTGTTCTGTCAACTCCCTCAGCTGAAAAATGTGGAGGCTCATCACCAAGTAGTGGTTCATCACTCAAGATACATATCAAGTCATCATAAATCCCTTTATACATTTGTAATATATAATTAAATTTTTAACAAAACCATTAATCTAAATAAATATAATTTATTTAAAAATTATAGAACCTTTTTTTGAAAGTAATTGAGTGAAAATTATTTTACTTGAAATTAATTTGCAATAAAGATCTGAAAATTATAAAACTAATAAATATTTACTGAAAACAAATAATATATCATTCTTCCTCTTTATCTTTATATTCAATAGTGTAAATGTCTTTATCTTCCTCCTCATAAGAATTAATTTTCATCTGAGCTTCAATTTCCTCATCCCTTGTAATTTAAAATTCATTGGTTACATCATTGACATTGTCAACATTGTAAACCATTAACTACAATGTCTCATTATCGATATTAGTATCTATTTTATTAAGAGATATATTCAATGATGATTCTTGAAAAATTTCAATATATTTCTCTTCAATAGAATAACCTTCTTTTTATATACATTTATTTTCATGTGACTTAATTTTAATTACACTCCATGAATCATTTAAGTCTATTGAAGAAAAACAATAATTTTCAAAATAAACTTGATGCGCTTGATATTCCAAAAAATATGGCTCATTTAATACTAGATTACATTTTTTATTTAATATCAATGATTCCATGTTATGGATGAACATGTAACCCATGATCAGTTTCAAACCAATGAAAATTAAACATTTTTATAAAATTATACCTCAGATAATATAAATCAATTATTTCATCTATAATTCTATAAAACTCAACATTATTTTCTTTGTGATGAGACACTATTATATAGACACCACTATTCATTTATTTTTGGGATTATCAATCTGTGTGTGTATGAAATTGAAATCCATTAAACACATACAAATTATAATATTTGACCTTTTTGGATAGTGGATTACTCAATTTACACAATAAACTATCAATTTTATTTCAATGTTGTGATACCGTTATGAATAAAAATATAATTAATAACATATAAAATAACAATTTTATTTTATATTTTTAGTCTCAAACAATTTATGTTGAAAGACTTTAATACTAGAATGAAAAAGTAAATTATCATTGTTATTCAATATAAATTAGAGTAATTTGTGGTATGTTTTTGATATGATATTTATATAATCTAAAAAAAAATAATAAAAATTTAATTTTACCAATTATTGAAAAAATATTAGTAAAATTAATCATTACTCTAAAAATCATGTCATTTATTCACAATTTATTAGAATATTTACATGAGCTTTATGTCGTTATATATTTGATACCCATTATTTATAATGACCACCAAAACCAAGTCTAATATGATTAAATAGTGACATTATATTGTGTGTGACCCCATCAAAGTTTCCCTCATTTATAGTCATTTTATAATGTTTTTAGGGACACAATATTGAAAACAAAGAGGGTCGAAATTTAAAATTTCCTTCTATAGGTATGCTTCAAAAATTGAACATTCAACCGATACTTTGTTACGTACTTTCATCTCCATGTTATGAAGACATATCTCAAATGGGTACATTCATTAAGATTATACAAGCCCTCCACATTTATCTTTATATGAAAATTTTAATATTATATTTTCCATTGAGTCAAATAAGTATGATGGGAATATTTTTTCTAATTTATTTAAATTTATAAAAATATCTCTTTACAACAAACTTAGTGTTTCATGGTTTATTATTATTGAATAAATGTCTTAGAATAAATACGATATTTTAGTAAACACATCTTATATTGATGAATTAAACACACCTCTAATGATAATAGATAATAATATCTATATTATGACATGATAGTCATGCCTTTTTAAATTGGCAATATGTTAATTTTTGATGCAACAAGACAAATTAGAAGCATATCCAGATGGTAACCTAAAATATCTAATCCAGTGATATAATAATAAATTCACTTAATTTGAAAGTTTATATGTTTCTTTTGGATGTATTAAGTTTTTTGACGTTTCATTCTCAAATAAATCATGTTTTGTATGCTTGAACATTTTGGTAATATCTAGAAAAGACTTTACAGTATTTTTGGTCTTTCTAAGATGTCAAAAACAGTGTAAAATATGTTATCAAAATGGTTCTTTTCAATATTCATTACATCTAACACATGTAAAATCAACAAATCATACTAATATGATAGATCTCAAAAAATACATCACTTTATCCAATTCTGATCTCTCTAAAACTAATTATTCTTTTTACAGTTGATCCAAAAGTAATATGTGGTAATGAAGAGGGAATATATTTTACCTAAATATAAAAGAGAACTACATGAGTTTAATCTATTTCTATTATAAATTTTTAAAAATTATTTATATTTAATCAAAATGAGTGATCCGTGGTAAGAAATATCTAATAAAATTTAATAAATTGTCTTTTCTTCCATTAAAAAGCATAAATTTTTTACTCCCATCCATGCAGTATGGAAAATATTTTGGACCATTTTCACTCTATCCGATAACATTCCAAACAAATGTAAAGTCACTAATTATCCACATTAATATAAATTAATGTATTAAATTCTTATCTGAAAGTAAATCATATGTAGGTACACTAATGTTCTATAATATAATTAACTCATCAATCAGTGGATTTAAATAATCATTGATATTCTTCTTTGGATGTCTTGAAATTATTAATGCCAAATATATATAAGGTTATTTCATCAACATACAAGGAGGTAAATTATACGGAGATATAAAAATAGTATAATACGAACAAAAACCAACTTAAGCTCAAAATGGACAGATACTGCAATCAATATGTGATTTAAAAATACATTAATTATTTAACAGGAATAAATTTACAATTTATTTATCATACCTATTTATACCATGACTGTCCACATATTGAACAATAAACTAATGAACCATATTTACCATAATATAAGATGAACCATTTCAAGATTCATGGATTATATGACATATAAGAACTAAATTATGAACCATTTTTTTAATTTAATAAAAATTTTAGGAAATATATATCCTTTAGAAAAAAACAATTTAACCAAATAATATTTTTTGATCAAAACAACTATTTGATATTCCAAAATCTGATTTAATAGCCAGAAATTTTAGAATAGTTTTAAATTTTTTTATCCCATATCCAGGATAAATGAATCATTAATATATTTCAACATTTCATAAAATCAAAATTGTTTTAATTATGGATTTGTTTTATTGTTCATATTTTCTGTTTCTTAGAATTTTAGTATAGCATCATTATGTACTAAATTTGGAAATTTTGATAGTTCTAGATCCCAAAAATTAATATTTCCATATGAATTTTTTTCACCATGATGATACAAAAAGACATAATAACTCTAAAAACCATAATGTAATAGATGTTCCCCAATATTATGAAATGTTTCATATTTTAGGAGATTAAACCTCTTACATGAAAACTTAATTATTCTTTCTAAACAAAACTCTAAATTTTATAATAAAAATGGTAGAAAAACTTTGACACCCTCGATATAGGAAAGATTTAAACAAGAACCATTTTAATTTCTCCAATGATTATCCAATCATGATCCCATAATAAAAACAGTTTTCTATTTTATAGGTCTATAATTTTCTAAAAAAATAAGAGAAATTAGATTATTATAGAAATTACAAAAAATGCATAGGGAAAATTATTTCCAAATTATAATAATTTATTTTATATTATAATAATTTATATCAATTTATAATGATTTATATAAATTTATAATAATTTATATCATTTTGTACTAATTTATATTAATTTATACTAATTTATACCAATGTATACTAATTTGTTTCAATTTATACAAATTTACATAATTATATAAATTAACATAAATTTATACTAATTTATACAATTTTTTATTAATTAATAAATTTTTTAATTAATTTACACTAATCATTGATAAATTTTTACAAACTTATAATAATTTTTATTAACATATAATAATTTATAATAGTTTTTACTAATTTTTAGAAATTAATACTAATTTATGTTTATTTATATGATTTTTTATTAACATACAATAATTTATAATAATTTATAATAATTTTTACAATTGATTCCTAATTTAAAATAATTTACACTAATTTAAAATTATTTGTACTAATTTATATAAATTTATTATAAATTATATCAATTTATTATAAATTATATCAATTTATTAATTTTTTATTCATTGATAATAATTTATACTAATTGGTGATGATTTAATAAAAAATTATAACAATTTATTACAACTTATACTAATTTATAATATTTTCAAAATGTATAATAAATTATATTAATTTTTATTTATTAGTTGGCATGATAGCTGTAGCTTTTCTTTATTTCTTTATAATCGTCCTCCCCGGCTATTGTAATATAATCATTTTTATTAACTTATATTAGTTTATAAAAATTTATATTAATTTATACTAATTCACATCAATTTACTATAAATTATATAAATTTATAGTAATTTATACTAATCTATATCAATTTATTGGAAATTAAATATATTTATATTTGTTTATTAATTTATAACAATTTATACTAACTTGAGATGAACTAGTGGAAATTGATGATCAATGTGGTGTGTGTTAGACCCCAAAGCAATGGAAAAGGGGAAGAAACCCAAGAGGTCGAGGCGGATTCCGTGGATGTGGTGGTAGATATAAAGGATGAGCTTGTTATATATTTTTTATGTTGGTGGGGGTGTTTACCTACTTTTACCCTGATCTTATTTTGTGTACATGTTACTTTATTTTATAATAAATTTCTGGGTCCATGGAGCTTCTCCATAGTCTATACTATTTGATATTATGATAAATTTATTATATTATAAAATTTTTTATTAACATTTCTAAATTTCAATAATTTATATTAATTTATAATAATTTGTACTAAGTTTTTATTAAATCATACTAATTTATAATAATTTCTATTAATTTCTTTTAATTTTATTAATTTATAATAATTTCTAGTAAGTTATTCAAATTAATATCAATTTATTATAAATTATATCAATTTATTATAAATTATATTAATTTATTATATATTATATCAATTTATAATTTATTTAATTAATAATAATTTATAATATTTGCTGATAAATTAACACTAATTTACATTAAATTATAATAATGTATAGTTTTTTTTAATTTATAATAATTTAATAAGATTTTTATTAATTTATAATAATTTTCAGAAACTTTTACTAATTTATAATTTTTTATATTAATATATAATAATTTTTATTAATATATAATGTTCTATAGTCTTTATCAGTTATTTATAATTATTTATATTAATTTACACTATTTTTTGATGAATTTAAACTAATTTATACTAATATTTATTAATTTATAATAATTAATATTTATGAATAACCATTTATATATTTTTTAATATATAATAATTTAAATTAATTTAGAATAATTTCATATTCGTTTATACTAAATTATAATAATTTAAATTAATTGTTGATGAATATATACTAATTTATTATAATTAATGTTAACTTTTATTAATTTTAACTGATTTATAATAAATTTTTTCATTTTATAATTAATTATATAAATATATAATATAATATATTTGTTTTATATTAATATATAATAATAATAATAATTTTTTTTTAAATATATAATAATGTTTATTAATGTATAGTAATTATTTATTATTTATATTAGTATGAAAATATTTAAACTAAATTATATGAATTTTAATTTAATTTAGAATAACCTATGAAAAATTAATACTACTTTATAGAAGTTTTTATAAATTTATACTAAATTATATGAGTTTACAATAAATTCATTTACTTTATAATATTATTTGTTATTTTATTCTAATTTCTATAAATAGTTATTAATATATACTAAATTAATATTAATTTATAATAATAATTTTTAAGTCATACTAATATAATATTAATTTATTTTAATTTTAAATAAATTATAATAAATTTAATGTAACTTTATTATATTAAACTAACTAAAAAATTTTATAAACAAATAAAAAAATGAAATATAAAAAATTATTGATAATTAATAAAAATGAAAAAATATATCTAAATTGATACTTTTGTAAATGATTTGTAGATCTAATCTTGAATCTATTGAGTTTAATATTATATTTAAAATAAGTGACAATTTTCAAAAGAAACACTACTTCTAGGGAATAAATAAGAAGTGGAGGGGTTGGGGAATATTTATAATATATTTTTTATGATGAACTATTTATGAGAGAATTTCCTATCTCAAAAAGAGCTATTTGTGATGTATATTTGAAAAAAATTTATTATTTGCGATGGTGTTTTACAAAAGAGAATATATTGATTGAAGAAAGAATGCCTCCAGAAATAATATTTTTTGTGTATATAAAAAGTATTTGCAATGGAATTTTCCGTCGCAATGTCTAACAACAAGACTATTTGTGAAGGATCCATCCAAAATAGTTTTTTTGTGATGGATCCATCACATATAGTCATTTTGTGAAAACTATTTACGGTCGACATCCAAGTCCATCACAAATAACTATTATTTTTCACTGCATGTGAAACCGCTCCAAAGGATTTTTAGATGGAGGAAGAATTCCTTTGAAAATAACCATCATGAAAAACATTATTTGAGATGAAATTATGGGTCTGTTGAAAAAAGGTTTTTTTATGAAACTATTTTCAATTGAATTTTAGTCCATCATAAATAATTCATCACTAAAAATTAATTTTTCTGTTGTTTTGAGAAATTATATATTGCTACTTTATTGGTTGGTTGTCTTTATAAAAATATTTGAATGTTTAACTTTAAGATTAATTTTGGTATTTCATTCAAAGCCCATATTTAGGAATTTAACAAAAATTTTCTTAGTTTTCCCAATATTAATGTCCATCTAGATGATAAAGACTGATACATGATTCTGCTTATTTCTATTGATAATTCCTAAAGTACTCTTATTGAAACCATGATTTATGGGTGTGACTCTTTAACCCAAGAAGAGGTTAAATCATATTTTCTATCTAAGGAACTTCAGAATATACCTAAAGTATAGTCTAAGGTAGAGAGATTATTTACTATTGGTAGGTTTTAGAATAGAAACCAAAATCATGATAGTAGTAATGTTAATGGAAATAATAATAAAAAACCTAGACATAAAATATCTAAATATAAGTCTAAGAGAATTAATTTATATAATTGTGGAAAACCTGATAATCCTATTGATCAATATTTTTTTGTTGATGCTTGTTATAATAATACTAAGGGTCTTAATGTGTCTACACATGATCTATCTAGTGAGTGGGTGCTAGACTCTAGTTTTTCCTTCTATATGTGCCTCTGTAGGTAACTGTTTCTTGATTTAATTATGGGAGTAGAAGGGGAGGTTATTCATAGAAACAATAAGAGGTGTTGAGTCCATGGTAGAGGTTCTTTTTTATTAGATTTTTGTGATTGTTCATGTATTACGTTTCTTAATGTAAGGTGGGTCCTCAACCTGTATAAGAATTTAATTTCCTTAGATGTTTTATAATCAGGTTTTCTAAAGATCTCTAAAGTCTCTAGAAAAATTATTAGATGATTTATTGTTCGTGGTTGGAATAAGAGGTTTGGGAATTTCAGCGCTAATGGACTTAAGGAATTAAGTATAAATGGATTTTTGAATGATATCACACGTAATAAACATCAATTTTATGAGGATTGTGTAATGGGTATGTAAAAAAGAGTCAGTTTTAATAGGATTTCATTTAAGGCCAATCATATTTTGGAATATATCAATTTTGACTTATGGGGTCCAACAGGAATATCCTCTAATGGCGGAGGATCATAATTTGTGACCTTCAAAAATGATTTTCCTAGAAAAATGTGGACTTGTATTCCTTATATAAAATTTGATTTTTTTGAAAAATTTATGACTTAGAAATCACTTGTTGAAAATCAATCTAGAAGAATAATTAAGGCTATGAGAATAAATATTGGGTTTGAATACTTGTCATATGACTTTATACAGTTATGTGATAATGAGGGAATATTTTGAAACCATAATACTAGGTAAACTCCCTAGAATAATGGGATGGTTTAGTAGACGAACCACATTATATGGGAGTGGGTCCTTAGTATTCTTTCATGCTCATTCTAGACCAAATTTTGTTGGATGAGGATGAAAGTATTTATATCTGCCCCACTAACAAATGTCCTTCAACTACCAATATTCTTTAGAATTCTGAAGAATTGTGGTGTAACTGACCCCCTCCTATGGTCACTTGATATTTTTTTAGTGCACAACTTATGCCCATATTAAAATTGATAAACCTAAACCAAGGGATCCTAAATGTATTTTCATTGGTTATCTATATGGGGTTAAAGGGTATAAAATATGGGTTGATATTACTAGTTACAAGAAATGTATAATAAGTGAAGATATTATTTTCTATAAATATATTTCTCCAAAAACTAAGTCTATCACTGATGATTGTGATCACACAACTCAAATTGAGAATGTTGAGACTGATAATCTATCCCAGTTAGAGTCTCCCACAAAACATTCTTTACTTGAAACTCATCATAAAACCCAACCTCAGTCCAGGTTAGATATTGAGTCATAAATTGATCCTTATTATGATTTTAATGACTTCCAACCTACCAAAGGTAGTGCTAGAGTGTTAGTAGGCCTCCAACTCATTTTTTCCAATATAATAGGCTTATTTTTCTTTCTATATTTTCTAGGATTTTGAGTTTGGGGATCCCCAGACCCATAAGAAAGCTATAAATTATAGAGACTCTATGAACTGGATCACTACCATGGATGATGAAATGAATTACAATAAAAAGAATAATACTTAGTCTATTTTTAAAAAGACTTTTAATTCCAAGGTAATTATTTGTAAATGGATATTCATTAAAGTAAGAAAATAAAAGATATAATAAAATTAAATTCATGGATAGAATTGTAGACAATGGTTTCCTCCAATGAGAGGTAATTAACTATTCTAAAATATTTTCTCCAATATCTAAAAACCCATTTGTTTGATTACTTCTTTATTTTTTAGCCTACCATGACTTTAATATTGAGAAACCAAATGTGGAAAATTCCATTCTTCATAGTGAAATTGATAAAAAATTGTACATGAAACCCCTTGATGGGTATATGAATTATTTTAAACCCAATTAGGTATGCATTTTAAATAAGTCTTTGTATGGTTAAAAATAGACTTCATTGGAGTTGTAAATAATGTTTGACACATTCATACTTGGAAATAATTTTAATAGAATTAAACGTGATGAATGTGTATACTTATCAACTATAATGAATTTAATTATTTATTTGTAGTTATATGTAGATGATATGTTAATGATATTAAAAAATGTGAATATCACCACCTTTGTTTTTCCACAATTGAAGCATTTTTTTGACACGAAGTACATTTTTAATGCTAAAAAAATTATAGGAATGAAAATAATCAAGGTTGAAATTAATAAATTTCATTATTTATATAAGTATTCTTATATTATAATGATTTGTAATAGATATATGTTTGAATATTTAAAACCTGTTAATGTTATTTTTATAAAACATTTCAAACTATATCCCACTCAATTCACTATTATTAGGTATGATTCTGATTGAATATATAATATTTCATATGCTATCATTATTTCAAGTGTCATGTATGTCATGATTATTACCAGACCTAATGTGGTGTTTAAAATATTCAACCTAAGAAGATTAATGAGTAACTTAGGAAAGAAAGTTTGGAATGTCTTTAAATGGATTCTTAGATACATTTCACATACATTAACATTGTATTTATACTTCGGTATAAATGTTAATACTGACTAGACTATTACTAGATTCCTAGAGTCTAATTATATAGTTAATGTTGAGACTTAGATTTCCCTCACAAGCTATGATTTAACTCCCCATGGAGGACCCATTTCATGTAAGTGTAATATGCAGTCAGTAGTGGATATCTTAAACACTGAGGAAAAGTATATTTCCCAAAATGAGTCTCTAAAATAATTGATGTTGTTAAATAGTTTTCATTCTTAATTTTCTTTAATAAATTATATTATAACTATTTAATTTGACAGAGAATCTATTTTTCTCCTGTGTAAAAAAATAATTTTCTAGGTTATGTATAAAAAAATTGACATTATATTACAATTTGTTAGAGATATTATTGAATTATGAACAATATGTATTTATAAGATACACACTAAATAAAATCCATCTGATTGTCTAACAATTCTTGTGATGTTGTCCAAATTCATCCATTATTTATATATTATGAATTTTTTTATAATACAATAATCATAGTTACAAGAACCTATCCAAATTTATATAAAAATACTTAATATTTATGATTTTATTTTATATATTAAATTTTTAATTATCGAATTTAAATTTTATACAATTCTAATGCATGAAAAATTGTAATTTTTTATTCTCAATTTATGTTCTAGGTATTGTTTTCTCACTAGGGGACTTCACCTAATTTTTTTTGAACTGTTTCCTTATCCTATCCATTTAATATAGTGTTATCAC
The DNA here is from genome assembly GCA_963277665.1 of Viscum album. NCBI lineage: Eukaryota > Viridiplantae > Streptophyta > Magnoliopsida > Santalales > Viscaceae > Viscum > Viscum album. Next base: position 1,109,456,969 of record OY728128.1, on the reverse strand, counting down.
ATAGAAACATCAATAACCGTGATTTATTACATAGGATACTCTCATCCATTACTAATATTCCCCACCCCTCCCATACAGACTATCCACCTATTCTATGATTTCTGATTGGGTTGTTTGGAAGCACTATGTGGATATAACTAATTGAAAAATTCATTTACTTCACTTATTTTCAATCTGTGTATGCTAGGGGAATTGATGAACCCTATAAAACCATATTTTTTACATTATTTATTTCCTCATTCAATGGATCTTATTCAGTCTAGCTGAAATAATTTCTATGTTTCTCTGAGTAACCGTTGAGAGATATTTGTGTTGAATCCTATGATTGTACAATGACTATTATGCAATTCACATTGGAAATTCAATGAAATCCCTTCATTTTTAATATGTGCAGCTACTTCAAATATAGAAATTATAGTGGAAAATTTATTCTGGAGAGGATCAATTGAGGAGAATCATTTTTAATGCATTACAAAAATAAAAAAAACATTCATTCTCCAGAGCCTTTTTATGGAACTAATGATCAATGTTATTCTGATTAGATTATATGTATCATTTTTTTTATTATTCTTTGAATTTGTTCTTGTTATCTACTGATGTACTTGTTTTTTGTACTCCTTTTTATTTTTGTGATGATAAAGTTTGTGAGTGGGTGGTGTTCTTTACATTCATATAATATCACAAAGGTACAAAGAATTTAAAACAATATATTCATTATTCATTTTTTGTTTTATTTATATTTGATTATATTTTCTGTTTATAAATCATTTTTTATCTCATGATGAACACCAATTTTTTTTATTTTATATCTCTTATCTATGTTTGATTAATTTAATGTATCTCATAAAAACATAATAAGAACTAATCATTCATTTTGGGTTCCTAATCCATTCTTGGGGGTGTACACTTAATGTTTTCTCCATCATTACTTGAAAAAAATTTCTTATGGATTATTGTCCAAAATTATGAATACAAACTAAGGACATTTTTTAATTTTTGAGTATATGAAGTGTTTTTTTCACTAAATTGTCAATTTTTTAAAAAAATGTGCAATTTTATTTATACCAACCATAAAACGTGTCATGTTTCTTTTATACAACTCTTATACATCAAAAATAACTTATGGATCATTTCACAAAATTATAAATACAATATGGGTGTATTTTAATAGTTTCAAATGAGTGATTCCAGTTTTGAACTAAAATGATACTTTTAAAATGAAAACACTTACTTTGAGACATATAAAGAAAACTATTTATTAGATTTATGTGAGGATGATTCCAACATGTCATAAATAACTTATGGATCATAGTACAATATGAGTTGGTTTTTCTAGTTTTTAGTGAGAGGCACATGTTTTCAAATAAAATATCACTTTTAAATTGAAAACACACACATTGAGTTATATCAGAAACACGGTGTGTTAGATTTACATGATCCTAATTTCTAAATTTCATGAATTACATATGGATAATTTTCTTAAAGTATAAATATATTTTGAGAATGACTGCTCAGTTTTGAGTTTGTGATGTGTGTTTTGTACGAAAATGTGGATTTTAAATTAATACAAACACATTCAGTCAAACTAGCCAAACTGTTTGTCAGATTGATGGGAAGCTGACTCCTATACATCAAAAATTACATAGGTATAATTTTAATGAATTATTAGGACAATATGACTATGTTTTCTTAGTTTTTTGTCAGTGACATGTGTTTTGAACTAAAATATTTACTTTTATACTGAAAACACGCTCTTTGAGTCAAATCTGGGACACTATGTATTAGATTGATGTACATATGATTCCTATACATCATAAAAACATATAGACCATTTTAATAAAAAATAAAGAGAATCCATGAAGGCTTTCCTAGTTATTATGAGTCACTCTTGTTTTAAATTAAAATGTCACTTTTAGACTAAAAACACAAACTTTGAGTTAGAATGAGTACAGTATGTTCCAAAATGAAATGAGGCTAATTTCTATACATAAATAATTAGTTATGGGCCATTATCCTAAATTATCAAGATACAAGAATCATGTTTTATCAAATTTTAATACATGAAGTTTTTTTTATACTAAATGTAAATTTGAAATAAAAAACACTTTCAGCCATACCAGCCACACTGGGTGTTAGATTGTTGTGAAGCTAATACATACAAATAAAAAAACATAAATGTATCATTTTTATAAATTATCAATAAGATTATAGTTTTTTCTTGGTTGTTAGTAAGTGACACAAGATTTTGAAAAATAATGTTTGTTTTAAACTAAATACAAGCACTTTGAGTCATAATCGGAACACAATGTTAAATATTGATGTGATATTGATTCTTACACATCAAAAATAATTTCTATATCATTATAATAAAATATTATGATAAAATTAGGGCTCTTTCTTATTTTTTATTATGAGACAAATTTATTGAATTGAAATGATAAATTTAAATAAAAACACAATCTTTCAATTATACTAGACACACCATGTAACAAATTTATGTGAGGTTAATTTGAACACATAGAAAATTACTTACAAATATTTTTCAAAAATTATAAAGATAATATGAAATTATTTTCTTGGGTTTTTAGTGAGGAGAACATATTTCAAACTATAAGTTCACTTTTAAACTCAAAACACACACTTTGAGTAATAATGTGCACACCATGAGTCATATTGAATTGTGATTGATTTATACATATCAAAAATGACTTATGGATATATTTTTAATGTTTTATCACTAAATTTTTTTGAAAAATGATTTAATAAAAAATATAATTCATTTGAACATAAATTAAAATGATCAAATTAAATAAATAATTAATAGATCGATAGAGAGACTATTAAAAATTATATTAGTGCAAATCATTTTCAAAAGATATTATGATAATTTATTTTTTGTGTAATAATTTTGTTCCTATAATGATTTTAGAAGGCCTCTATACATAGTTCATGGTATAACAACTCATGATTTTAAATTATATTTTACTTTAAAACTTTATTTTTTTTCATTGCTTTCTTCACACACAACAACAAACTAAAATGAACCATGTAATATTATATAACCATTAAAATGTATCCATAGAATTTATGATAAATAATAGTGATTAAAAAATTATGAACAATTTTTTTTTAAATTGTTGACCATGTGCTGATTCAATAATTTCGTTAATTTCATTTTGTTTTTGAGGCCCACAAATACCCAAATTTATTTCACTAATGAAGTTGTTTTAAAGTGAATGTACAAAAAATAATATTTATTTGAATATTTATTCTGGAAATATATTCGATTCATTGATCCATGTCGAATAGTTTTTGAAGTATTATGGATGCGTTTAAAATGTATTATAGAAACACTATTCATACCATTTGTTATAAACATAATGTATTGGTCAACAACCCTTTGTTTGGAATAGCACATATGGACCATATAACCTAAACAGATGGAAATGTATGGATGAATAACCCTAATTTTGTAAGGAAACCTACATTTGGGGAAACAAATGTATGGTACATCAACCCTACTTTCGTATCAATTGTACATTGTCAAACCTACGTTTGGAGTTTTTTCATCACATGCAGGAACCCTACATTTGACTATTCAATGATAGATTTTGAAATCTGTGATATTATCTATGATTTATGAAATGGTTTCAACAGACATAAAGGTCTATTCAAATATATTTTATGGTTGATTCAAAAACTCATTATGATTTATTTATAGGCTGATATTAAATAGAGTAAATCATTTCTATTATTATGGGAAGTTATGACTCTCTTGAATAATTTTGAATTCAAATATTCAGGATTTATTTTTCACTATTTGAAGACGGTTTTACCTAGATCCATTTGAACTTTAATATAAATAGGGAGATTCTCTTAATTTTAAAGTATAAGAGATATACATCAGATAAAACAATTATTCAAGAATAACAAGTGTGTCATTTCCTTGAAATCTACACTTTGGAGACATACATGTTTTTATCTATCTGATTCAATCACTTCTGTTGCTATCACTTCTACAACATCTTATTATCACATCATTTTTTTCAAGGTCGATGAAGAATTTTTCAAAGATACATTTTGGAGACAAACATGTTTACATATCTATTGGGTGTTTTCATTGCTACTCTTCCAAGAAATCATGTGCAACGATAAAGATATCTTTATTATCGTGTGTTATTAAAGATCAATTACATATGTAATTTGCTACTGTAACTATGAATTTTAACTTATATTCTCAATAAAATCATTCTCTATTGATTTATAAGAGTTTCTATTGCTCAAATTCAGTCATGGTGAAGTTTCAGCTTCTTATAGTATGTTATGGATTTATGGGTCATTGTAAAAGAACCAAAATAATCTTTAAAATCCTTTTAAGTCATTAACTACCTTCAATTATTTGTTTAGAGGTCTCTAAATTGGAGGAAATTATATTGAAAATCACAAAGATCATAGATATGAGAATTGGTGGACTAAGGGATATTTGTTCTTGGAACCACTATACATCATGATGTTCTTTTCCTTTATTTATTTCTACTGCGCACTTGTCTTTAAGAGAGAAGGAAAGTTTCACTGCATAACAGAAGAGGTGTTCAAAATGTATCCTGTTTTTGAAGTAAAAAATCCACCCCTCTTGTTTCCTTCTCTTTATCATCACCATCGCGAACTAACATAATTAAAAACAATTAACATTATCAATATTAAGGAACTAACAAATCTCAAATAGTATAACTATGAAACTAATTAGATTGATTTATTCTTTTAAAACCTAATCCTCCAAAATTTGAAATTTATGTGATTTATTTTAAGATGCTAAATATATTATGGATAAATATGTTATTTATATAAATAACATATTAATAATATTCTAGTCAGTGATTTATAGGAAATAAAAGTAAGAACAATTAATATTTTTTATTTTACTGATTTTTTTATTCTATATTTATTTGAAAGATAAATTTTATAATTTTAATATGATAAAATCAATTGTTTTTGGATTTATAAGAAAAATATTATCCTAGAATAATTGTTTGAGTCCTTTCTAAAATAATTGAATTTGAAGTAAATAGTGCAAAATGGGGATTTTTCTAATAAATTCACTTTTATGAAATTATTATTACGGCAAAACATGTTTTGACTTTCCAATTGATATTTTTTTTAAATCACAAAGTACTTATTTTTTATCAGGTATGTTTTTTAAAACGTAACCAGATATGTTGTTTTACAATCATAATCAGATATATCATAATTATGAATGATGTTTACAATGACATCATATATGTTATTTTATGATCATATACTGTTGTTTTACAATCAAAATCAAATATATCATAATCACATATTATGTTTTCCATCATAGCCACACATGCTGCCGATCTACCTCGTAATCGTATACTGATTGTTTTCAATCATATCACATATATTGTTTTAAAATCATAATCAATTATTTTTCTATCAATCATAACCGTATGAATTGTAACTATACATCGTAACCAGGTTATACATCTTATTCATATTATGCATCGTAATCATTCATTGTAATCAAGCATCATAACCAGGTTAAGTATTTCATCGTAACCACATGCATCGTAACCAGGTCATGTATCATATTCATATTATGAATCATAACCATATGCATCGTAACCAGGTTATACAACATAATCACTTTGTGAACCATAACTAAGTTATGAATTGTATCCACGATATGAATCAAAACCAAGATACTAATTTTATCTAGTTCAAGAATCATAAACATGTTATGTATTGTAACCATGATATGTGTCATAAATCATGATATACATTGTAATCACGTTATGAATCGTACTCAAGTAATGCATTGAACTCATGTCTTACTACAATACTGCATACATTATTGTCACTATATTTCATCATATTCATTAATTTATACTACTGTACTTATTGTTTTCTAACTAAAAAGATGTTGTTGAGTTGGTTATATACCAATTACAATGATGTCATGTTTTTTATTTGTTTTTACCGTTGTAATGCCAGGTTTCCATGTCCCACTGAATTTTTCAGAAAAATATGTCTGTTGGAGAAAATATGACTATTAAATCATGAGGCCTATATATATGAGGTCATTAAAATCGTAATATAAAACTTTTGTATCTTACAAGTTATAGACAGAGATGATGTGACTTCTCACTTGCTTCATACGAAAGCCTTGAAGATACAAGACGTGAACTACTTGTTCCAAGTTCTTGTTTTTCTATAAGTTCTTTGTTTTGGTTTTTATGACTGATCATTGTGATAATGATCGAGGGCTTCTGAGGATAAAAAGACGTGCTGCCAATCATTGTATCGAGGTATTTAAAGTGTTTGAAAGGTAGATGTGCTGATTACCTTTTTAATATAGGGCTTCTGGGGATAGTAAGATAGTCATGCCGGTCATTGTATCGAGGGATTACAAGGGTGTTGGTAAGACAAAACTTTTATCCTAGGTGAAAGGATTCCCTAATATTTTGGATAAAATAATTGTAATACCTTTACATTTCCACTAAAATTTGTAATAGAAAGGGTATTGTACTATTTCCTCTTTCTATTCATATTATTTTCTACTGTAATTGGTTCAATTACGATTCATTCCTTACATGTTATATTAAGAGATTCTATACACTGTATGGAGGAATCATTTACATTTTTTTATGCTAATAATTATATTCAATTAAAATACAATTTTTTTCATTACATGTGGTATTACATCATATCTTATTCATAGGATCCAAAAACCATATGGTCATTTTTATTGGTTGTGAATTGTATTAGTTTAACACCTCTAAAACTAAGTTCTTTCTTAAGAGTTTAAATACAATGTTTTTAAACCTAAAATTCACCCCATCTTGTATTGTGCCATATCATATACATTTAAATCTATATTATGATCCAACAATTGGTATTAGAATATGTTTCCACTTATTTTTTTACATGGTTTATTTATTTCATTAAGATAATTGTATTTCTGTTACAAATCATTTTTTATAACTACTCACTACACTAATGAGAGGAGTGGAAAAGTGTTGTTTTATAAGATGGTAGAAATGAATATTGGATCAATTGAAAATATAAACCCAACTTGATCACCAATATTTTATGGGAATAATTATGAGTACTGAAGAGATCAAATGAAGAATTTTGTTATTAATAATGGAGTAGATAATTTTGTGATGTCACTGGAGATTACAAAATACTAGACAAGGAAGTCAGAAACTTCACCAACCAAGAAAAATTAAAATATCAACTGAATTAAAAGTTAAAGAATACTTTGTTATGTTCTATGAATAAGAATATATATATTTAGATATCTTCATGTGATGCATCAAATTGTATTTGGAAGAAATTATAAGTGACACATGTTGGTACATCTAAAGTTATAGAAACCAGAAGATCCATGCTCCGAGCTGAATATCATGGTTTTGTTTTTTCCTTATAGAGAACCGATATGCAAAGAGCAACAATGATTTATGAAAATCATCAAAATTCTACAATCCATGGGTGAAAAGTGACTTGATGATGAAGTGCTTGTGGAAAAGATAATCGATATAATTCCAAATGTGTAGGAATCAAAAAGGAAAGCTATTGATGAGAATCAGAAAGTAACTCAAATAACTCTTGATGAATTATTTGGTACTCTCATAAAAAATGAGACAAGAATGAAAAGAGATTTATATTTTAATAAGATGAATAATGTTAATATAAGTGTAGCTTTCACTACTAAATTTAAATTCAAGACACTAGAAAGGGTAACAAGATCCCAAACTACGAAATATATTATTATATAAGAATATAGTGAAAGAGATCATTCAGAGAATGAACTAGAAAATCTTTCCCAAATAATGAACAATATTGTGGGAAAGAAAGATTTTTAGTATAGGTTCAAAAAGAAAGATAGAATGGACAAGAAAGACTCAGAAGTAACCTGTTATGAATGTAAAAGTGAAGGTCATATTAGACCAGATTGTCCTTTAATTAAATGAAAAGTTAGGAAGGATAAAAATTATGAAAGAAACAAGAAAAAGTATTATTCTTCAAAGACTAATAAATAATTGAAAAGAAAATTATACTTGGAGTGAAAGTGGTGGTGATTTTTCAGATGAATCTTTAGAATATGAATTTTATAGTCAGAAAAATATTGGACTTTTAGCTAGACTACCAATTAAAATCAATGTATTATGGAAATGATACATAATGAAGAATACCTTAAAAATATATCTTTAAATGCTAATTACCCTGATGAAAAATATTATTACTCTTGGAATGAATAATCTTCCTTAGGAGAGGAAAATTTACCTTCTTTTAAATAAGTATCCATATTTTCAAAATTACATGAGAATGAGAATTCTAAACTCAATAAAAATCTTGATAAGAAAAATTCTAGATTATCTATCCTTACAAAAAAAGTATCAGATCTATCGAAAGATATTTATAAGAAAAATCACGATTTTTAAAATATTTCAAAAAATCTTATTGAAGTAAATTGTGAGAAGGATAAACTTTATAAAGACTTTGAAAAAAAGTTTCTAGAAAAAAATGAATTTGAAACAAAAAAAATCCAAAAAAAATTCTTCTGAGAATTAGAATTTAGTTAGTAGACTAAAATCTGAAATTTTTTATCTTTATAAACTGTTATCAAACTTTACTACAGGAAGGAAAGAATTTGGAAAAATGTATTCTCAAATTTATCCTCTAAGAAATAGTTCCGAAATTGGTTATTCTCATTCAAAACTGATTTCTAGTCATAATTAAATTTTTCCTCAAAGTGCTTCTTTCTGCACCTAAGGTCAATGTGGTGGAAATTGGGAAAGAAATTTTCATTTTAAAAAAATCGAATCACTATAATATCATAAAAATCATTTTTAAAAACAAATTTTTTTTTCCTAAAATTCTTTTATCTATCATTTCAAGATCCAATAAAGTTTGGGTTCAGAAAAACTAATTGTTTCTTTTTTTTGAAAACAAAAAGTTTACCAAGAATAAGAATATTTGGTACATGGATAGTGGTTGTTCTCGACATATGACTAGAAAAGAATATTTCTTTGAAAATATCATTGTAATGAATGGTGGAAAAGTGACCTCCAAAGATAATTCTCAAGGAAAAATCATTGGTATATGGAATATTGTTCTTTTAAGAAAAGTTTTCATTTCAAATGTTTTGTTTGTTAATGGTATTAATCATAAACTTATAAGCATATGTTAATTATGTGATGAATCTTACCTTTTTAATTTTAGGAATGGTAAATTTTTAGTTCACAATTCCATGTATGAATTCATTCTTTCTACTCATAGGAATGAGAATATATACACACATAACTTAGAAGGCCTTAGGAGTAAAGAATTGTCGTGATTAAGTGAAATGGAAGACAAATATTTTTTATGGAATAGAAGGTCAGGACAATGTAACCTTAGGAACCTTTGTAAACTCTCAAAGAAAAGACTTGTTAAGGATATAATAGATCTCAGGAATGATTTTCCAAAAGTCTGTAACCCTATTCAATATGGTATGCAACATAAAACTAACTTTAAATAAATTAATGAAGATTAAACTTCTAATAGATCACAGTTAGTGTACAAGGATCTTTTCAGTCCTACATTAAATGAATGTATTGGAGGAAGATACTATGTATTTGTTTTAGTTTATGACTACACTAGATTTACATGGGTAATTTTTCTTGAAAATAAATCTAAATCTGTTCTCTATTTCAAAACATTTAGAGCCCAAGTTAAAAATGAAAAAAACTTACCATTTATAACTATTCGTAGTTATCATGGTGGAGAATTTCAAAATTTAGATTTTGAAACATTTGGTAGTAAGAAAGGTATTACTCAAAACTTTTCAAATCTAAGAACCCCTTAGAAAAATGGTGTTGTCGAAAGAAAAAAATGTATTCTTTAGGAAATGATAGGAATCATGTTGAGTGAATACTCAATTTTTAAGCATTTCTAGGCTGAAGTTTTTAGTAATTTATGTCATACTAATTGAGTTTTAACTAGACCTTTTCTTAATAAAACACCTAATGATTTGTAGACTGGACAAAAACCTAATGTTTATTACTTTAGAGTATTCGGATGAAAAGTATTCATATTGAATACTAAAGATAATCTTTATAAAATTTCACCCAAATATGATGAAGGAATCATTCTAGGTTATTCCACTACTTTTAAGGATTATAAAGTCTTTAAAAAAAACTCATGTATTGTTGAAGAAATATTTCATGTTAAATTTGATTAAACGGATCCTTTTTTAAACAAACCATTCCTATATCAACAGAGGTGTTTTCACAAACTGATTATCAACTGTTGATTGAATGCTCTTCTGAAAAGGGAAATACTTTTGAAATATTTACCCCATAATACATTGTACTTTTTGTTGATAAATTTGTTTTAAAAAACCCAAATCAATTTTTTTATTAGGAATCATTCGAGTGATAATATCATTAGTGATGTAAATCAACTCATAAAGACTATAAATTACTTGAGAAATGAAATAGAACATCTTGATTTTCTATATCAATTTGAACATAAATCTTTAAATTAGGCCTTAGGTGATGAATATTGGATTAAAGAAAAGAAATATGAAATAAATTAATTTTAAAGGAATCATGTTTGGACCTTGTTTGAAATAACTAAAGAAAAAACTGTAATTGGGGTAAAATGTGTTTTCAGAAAAAAATGCGATGAAAATGGAGTCATTATAAGAAATAAAGAAAAGATTGTTGTTAAAGTCTACAATCAACAAGAGGTAATAGATTATTAAGAAACCTAGTCTCCGGTAGCTAGGCATGAATATATACATATTCTATTAGCCTTTACAACATTCTTTAACATCAAACTTTTTCAAATAGATGTAAAATGTACTTTTCTTAATGGTTTTGTAGAAGAAGAAGTTTTTTTTGTATAATAACCTCCTACTTTTGTAGATTCAAAACATCGTGATCATGTTTTTAGACATACAAAAGTATTATGTGGCCTTAAAGAATCCCCTAGAGCATGATAAGATAGAATCACATGATTTCTTTCACAAAACAATTATGAAAAAGGTACTATAGATCCAACTATATTTATAAAAATGGAAAACAAAAAACGTTTTGATCATTTAAATCTATGTTTATAACATTATATCCGGATCAACTCATTAAGCCGTATGTGATTCTTTTTTGAATCTAATGAAATCTGAGGTTGAAATGAGTATGATGGGTGAGTTAACATTCTTTTTAGGTTTTAAAGTCTCTCATAAACTATAAGGAACTTATATATACAAACATAAATATATAAAATATTTACTTAAAAAGTATGGATATGACAACACTAAGAGTATAAGCACTCCAATCGATACCTCAAATGCACTTGATCTTGATGAAGCTGGGAAACCGGTGGATCAAGCATCTTTTAGAGGTAGGGTATGACATTTATTATACTTAACATCTAGTCATCCAGAATTAATGTTTGTAGTATTCTTATATTCAAGATATCAATATAATCCAAAATAATCTCATTTAAAAATAGTGAATGTAATTTTTCACTACTTAAAGAGAACTATGGATTTATGACTATTTTATTCTTATGGAAATTATTTTCTAAAAAAGTTTTTTAGAAGATGATTTTGGTGGATGTAGAATAGTTATAAAGAGTATATCCAGAACATGTCATTTTTTAGGAGATTCATTAGTTTCTTGGTCATGCATGAAGCAACACTAAATAGAACTTTCTACTATTGAAACTGAATATGTAACAGTTGGAAGTTATTGTTCTCACATGATGTGGATGCAACACACACTCACTAACTATGGAATGATTTTTTACAAAACTCAAATACTATGTGATAATACTTGTGAAATTACTATTAGTAAAATCCCTTCACATCATTCATGTGAAAATAACATAGATATTGGGCATTACTTTCTTAAAGATCACATACAAAAAGGAGATATTATTTTACAATTCATTGTAACACAAGAACAACTTGATGATATTTTCACCAAACCGTTATTTTCTGATAGATTTTAATACATTAAACAGAAACTAATAATGATTAATTTATATTAATCATTCACAAATATTTATTTCTTAATCCATATCCTCCCATTAAGTTACTCCTTCTCAAAGGGGGGTATATATAATTTCGTCAGTTTCACTTATTATTTTTACTTTTATCGGTTTTACACTTTTATCAGTTTCACTTTTATCAGTTTCAATTTTATCAATTTTTAATTTTAATTGGATTCATTTTCTTTTCGGTTTCATGTTATTAGTACTAGATTATCGGTATTGATACTAATTTATCATTATTGGATTATTCTATATTAGATTATCGGTATTGGATTATTCTATTAGTACTTGATTATTGGTATTAGAATGATCTATCTATAAAAAATTAATTTTATTTTATGAGTCTTAGTTTTTTAATCAGTCTCATTTTCATTATTGTATTGTTTATATAATTATCAAAAGAAAAATATACTCAAACCAATACATCTCTCCTGATAATCTCATAGGTAAAAATTCTAAAACCTTACTTTTTTTTATTATAATACAAATTGTTGTTTCTCATTTAATTCTTGTAACTCCTCATCAGATTCATTCTAAATATGATTTTATTTTAAAGAAAACCTCAAGAGTTCGAAGTCATTATCAACCATCGAATATTTAGATCTAATATCGACCGTCAATTTCATTTTAAAAGAACTTATCCCACATCGAACTAATCTTATTTTATCTCATGTCATTATGCTCTATAAGTAAAATAAGGTTCATAATTAGAATTTTCCTCTGATTTCGTAATTGGAGATCTCATCAGCATTCAGTTTCAAGATATTATTTCATGTCTGAGTCAACTGCTTCATCTCCAAAGGAAATGTCTCCAAAATATTTCTCTTCCATGACCTTTCGAGGTGAAAGGTTACTATCTCGAGACTTTTTTGAGACTTTTGATTTATCTTTGAAAAGGATAATAAGATTACATAGCAAGGAATACATTTGTGGTGAATGACCAGATTCAGATCAATATTTCTTATATTATTATGAGGTGTTACAATTTTAGAAAAAAATAGAGATAGACAATGGACCCACAATTTCCATTGTGATGTATGATAATAAGTATATGACATCCATAAAACAAGAAACTATGTTTCTAGGTGTTCCATTTAAGGGTGATGCCCTATGTAATTCCCATAAATTACCAGAATTTGATGGGACTTTTGATAATATAAATGCTGAAGAATCTATTTTTTAGATTCATGAGGACAAGAGAAAGGTAAGTCATTTATCAGAAAAAAATTGACTTATAGTCCTCTGGATGCAAGGCTTTTTAATACTAAGAAAGGGTGACATGGAAACTTTGAAATTTTTAGATGTTTATATGCTTCATTATTTTGTGGATATGAGTATGTTTAATCTAATTGGATTCATTTTCTTGAAAATTAATAAGCTCAAATCCAATGACATTAAGTCTTAGTTGGTCAGGATTCCCACCATTCTTAGTAAGTTTTTAAAATAATGTTTAAGTTTGTTCAATGTTGAAACCAAGTAAAATCCGAAATCTTTTAAAGAGCCTCTCATTATTAAGGATAAGATAAGGAAACTAAAGTTAAGATTCAATCACAAATTGAAAAAGTTTTAAAAAGATCTGGATGTTGAGAAAGAAAAGGAAGTAGCTAAAGGGAGTAAAAATGTAACAAACCAAAATTTTGTTAATAAAAATCCCTCTTGATCCAATTAAATGTATTATTATATATAATTATCATATAAAACGTATTAACTTACTTGGTTTTACGTTTTTTCATTTTAAATTAAAGTTAGAAATTGTGACCATTTCTAATATAGCTGTTGAATAATGATCACATGATTAGTATAAATATAGGGCTTTAACAAATCCTATTTACTCAGAAAAAGGAAGCCATAGCCTCACTCAGTATACTTTCCCCATAAGAATCCCATTTTTTAGAGCTCATAAAGGAGCTCACATATCTGGAATTTTCTCTTGACCAATCCTAATCCAACCTTGAATATGTTAAGTTCGAGCGGAACCGCCTACGGGAGAAGTGGAAGTTGATAGAGTTTACTAATTGAGCGATGTTATCCGAGCCACCCCAAGAGTCTGCCACCATCTCACACCTTACCATAAGGTCTTATGCATGTATTTTAAGGGGTTATGTAATAATACACAAGGACTATGACAATGTACATTATTTTTGTATAAATAATATACATTCATTTTATTATTGTTACTTTGTAAATAGTTTTTAAAGTGAAAATAGTGTTCTTATTTAATATTCAACTAATAAATATATTTTTATGAATTAATGGATTTTTAATTAAATAATAATTTAATTAAATATTGTTATTATTATAAAATTACTTTATATTAAATATAAATGATCCTATAATTTTATGAATGCAATTTTAATTATTATTAAGGTTCAAAACATGTTTTTGTCAAAACCCATGATTTGTAGACAAATGTCAGTGTCTATTATAATAGTAAAAATTCTCATAGTAATAAAATTATTTAGATAAAATGAATATTATTTTTGGAATAAGTATGTCTAAATTATCCAACAATGAATTTTTCATAATTTTCTAAGACAGTCAAATTTTTGGGTAAAAATTAAATACCATTTAATTATATAATGTATTTTATGAAATCAAAATGACCCAATAGTGATTTAATAAAATACTATAAACACTATGTTCGTCCGTTATATGTTTTGAAATTAAAATAATGTGATTTTATGTTTATTTTATTTATTTTACAAAGCTTTAGTGGACCCTCCAAGACTTATAAAACATTTTATCTTTTTAAATTGATTTCTTTGGGAGTGTCACTCAACTACACATAAGAAACCCTATTATTTTAATAATTTCAGCCATTGTACTTATAATTTTTATTTTTCCACTCCCCTTCGGCAAAAATCAGGGGCCAAAACCAAGGTCTGGTTTGTGGTTTTGTTTAGTTTAATCTGTGCTATCCCAAACCAAAGTATTAAACAATTCACTCTCCTTTCCTATATAATCCCACCCATGCTCCCACTTCCTCTTCACTAAAATACTTTGTAGTTCATCCAACCTCTTCCTTCATCTCTTTATAATCCTTTCAAGTATATCTAAGCCCCCAAGAATCCTCTATCAATCCCCTCCCAAGCCTTTGGAATCACACTTCCAAGTAAGGGATTCATTAACTACTGGAAATATAGGTTTTCCCAACGGATATATACCAATAGTTTTCTTAAACCATTGGTGTATATTAGTATACCATGAATATACCAACGGTTTATCAAAAACCGTTGGTAATGGTATGTGGTGGTGAAGATATACCAACGGTTTCTGCAAAACTGTTGGTAAAGATTGTTTTTGATGAAGATATACCAACGATTTTGTAAAACTATTGGTAAAAGTGAGTTTTTGAAGGGCTTTACCAACGGTTTTTTAAAACCGTTGGTAAAAGTTTTCATTCCCAACGGTTTTTACAAACTGTTGGGAAATATTTCCCAGAAATAGACAGAACCTCGGGCTCCCCCATTCCGCACGACTGGAGCCCTAAACCGAAGCAGAAAAGTGGGATTCTCTTTACCCTACTGTCCAAATCATTCCATCTTCAAAATTTCATACATTCTCATTTTTAATATGTAAGTTATACTTTCATTTTAATGTTATGTATCTTCTATTTTGATTTTCTGTCTTCTATTTTGATTTTCTGTTTTCAATTGGGTGAAGAGGTGAATTGGGATTCTGTTTACCCTACTGCAAAAATCCTTCATTCCGACCCATCTTCAAAATTTCTTAGTTCAACATTTCCTGTAAGTGATACTTTTATTTTAATAATCTACATCTACTGTTTTGGTTTTTTCTTTATATTTGGGTGTTTATGAATTTTGTTTTCTGTTTGATTTGGGTGCGTGTGTTGAGCTTTGATAGTGACACACATATAGTGATTATAGTATGAGTTTGGTCTATTGGGATAAGTAGTAAAGTGAATCAAATTTGATTAAAAATGAATTGTGTGTTAATATCATCCATAAATTTTCATTTTTTAGAAGGCTTGGTATTTCTGGGAATTTTGTGTTAATATCATTCATATTACACATGATTCACATCATGGTAAGAATGTGTGATGATGTTGTTGAGATTAGATAGAAAACTCATACACTCTAGGTTTTTTATAGTGGCATGGTTAGTCATGAGTGATAATTTTCTTAGTTTTTAGTTTCGATTTTGATGTGGGATGAGACCAATTTCTATTCTCATATTCCAGCCGAATTTCTGTTCCAGCCCAATTTATGTTTCCGTTCTTTATTTCCATTCCATGCATATTCCAGCCCATATAGATTGCATTAGACAGTTGTCTAATTTTTTGATCTGCCTTTCATGTTTCATTACCAAGAAATTTTTATTGTATGTTATAAAATTCAATCACATGTTTAGTTTTAACATTCATTGTTACTTTATTATCTTGTTTTAATAATTTATATTAATATTCTTTTCATATATTCCATCGTTGAGTGTTTTTACTTGTGCAATAGAATTCCATGCTCATTTTACTTCATAGTGATTATTTAGATTTCAATGTGTTTTATTTTTCATGTTAAATTTATTAAAAAGTTTTGGGGACTAATTAAAGTTATTAGATTCCAATTTCCATGGTTCTATGCTTGTTATGAATTAAATGAAATATGATGGTTGTAATTAAAGAAATTCAATGTTCAATTTTTATCATGTATGGGTGATTAATAAATTGGAATGTGATGAACCATATAATTAAACCATTGTTGATGCACATTATATACCAAAAGGTTATTTAATAAAAGTTATTCTTGTGAATTTCGTTACATCATAGATAAAAATGGTTGTGGTTATATGAGAGATACCTCCAATGGTTCTTTGATCATTGTTTTTTGGAGAATGAATGGTTTAGGTCCGGTATTAATAGTGGCTTCCAATGAGACCATTTTAGTATAAGGGGAAACGAGATTATGATCTACAAGGGGGTGATTGAGTTGGTATAGACCAAACATTGTTTGTTCCTTGTGTTCAAGAACCATAAATAGAGTGTTCCAATTAGGTGGTCATCAGTAAAGACGTAGGTAAGATTTCCAAGTCCTGTTTCATGAAGTTGAATATGTGGTGCTATAGTGGTTTTGGATTGTTTCAGGTACTCTTAGTGTATTATAAACCCTCATTTGTTCTATATTCATTTAAATTGATTTAATATCATTTTTTTCACACACACCATTATATCCTCTGAAACTATATTTAGAGTGTATTTTCATTCGTATGGTGTAAAATATTTTAGTAAATGTCCATACTAGCTTCTTTTATGTGTTCTAGGGGTTTAGACTAATGACAGGGCTGCATGATTATTGTGGTTGTATTCTTTTCATATAAATATACCTATACACCCCGACCCCCTTGGACAACCTGACCATCCCCCACAGACAGCCCGCCCACCTAGACACCCCGACCCCCTAGACAGCCCCCACCCCCTGGACACCTCCGACCCCCCGGACGGCCCCACCACCCCTAGACACCCCGCACCCCCCTGGACACGCCACACCCCCCTTGGACAGTCCCGCCACTCCCATGATCCTCATCCTACTTCTCATCCTGATCTACTTGAAGAAGTTAAAGTATAAAATTCATATACTCCCAACAAGTCCCTTAAGGATTATGTATTCCTTGATCCACTTCCAATATCTTACTGGTCAATCCTTGAATATAGGCATTAGAAATTTTGAATCTTATTTTCTTATATACACTATATTTTGTTGTATTTCTTAATATGATTCTCATATAGAGTAATGTGTCAGTTATGCTTTTATATAGAGTAAACAATTGTCATTTACGTAAATATTTTTTTGATTAAAATTTAATATTATTGAATTGCTTTGAAATGACTTATTGCGATTTTTTTACAGAATGTATAGAAGTTGGATGTACGAAACTGATCGAATTTCAACCGATTTTCAAAATAATTTGAAAATATTTCTAGATTTTGCATTTGACAAGGCTTCAGATAGTTGTCGCATACACTGCCCATGTTTTAATTGTGTTAGAAGACCTTGGTTGGGCCGTGAAGCAGTTATCTATCATATAACCAAATATGGTTTCCAAACAAACTATTATGTGTGGTATCACAATGGAGAGAAAATGGAATCTCAAAATGTTGATGATCCAAATGATAGGACTGAATTGGAGAGTTTGATATATGATCGGTTTCCATTTATTCGACATCATGAGAAGGAAAGGATGTCCATCCAACAAGATTTCGATACAAGAACACATGATGCGTCCAATGAAAATGATGATGTTGATTGGGTGAAAAAATTAAATGATGCTGCGACGACTCAAGTATATCGGCAATGTGATAAAATGAAAAAGTTGGAATTTTTAATCCGATTGTTTCATAGGAAAACTATGTATGGGATTTCAAATACTGCAATTGATTACATTCTTACCTTCTTGAAGGACTTACTTCCAGATGATGCAGACAGTCCCTCAAACCACTATATGGCATGGAAGTTGGTTGAATGACTTGGATTCTCAAAAAAAAATTCGTGCTTGCCCGAACGATTGCAACTTATTTTGGGAGGAAACTGCTGAAAGAAATGATTGTATAAAATGCGGAACCTCCCGATAGAACCCAAAAGATGATGGAACACCATCTCACGTGCCACAAAAAGTAATGCGGCACTTTCCATTGATCCCCAGATTACAGAACCCTTTCATGTCTGATGAAATATCCGTAAAAATGTGATGGCATGACACCGAGAGAAAAAAGAATAATGAAGAGTTGGTTCACCCTGCAGATGGATTTTCATGGCAGAGATTTGATGCTCGATATCCTGAATTTGCAACCGACGTGCGTAATGTGAGACTGGGTCTTTCATGTGACGGTTTTAATCCATTTGGGCAGATGCTTACTTCGTAAAACACATGGCCGGTTTTCATACACATTTATAACCTTCCCCATTGGTTGTGTATGAAAAAGCCTTACACTTTCTTGAGTATACTAATATCTGGCCCTTCTGATCCCGGAAATGATATAGATGTATACATGAAACCTTTAATAAAAGAGTTGAAACTTCTTTGGGATGTGGGTGTGCCCACATACGATGCATGTTTGAAAGACATATTTCAGATGCGTGCTGCACTTATGTGAACTATCAATGATTTTCCTGCTTATGCAATGATGTCTGGATGGAGCACAAAAGGGAAATTGTCATGTCCTATTTGTATGAAGAATACTCGATCGAGAAGACTGAAATATCGTCGTAGTTTTAGTTTTATTGGACATCGACGATTCTTGCCAATGAACCATCCATATAGAAACAATCGTCGAAGATTTGACAATACCATGGAGAATGACGATCCTCCTCAGCATATGTCTGGAACTGATGTGATTAATGAATTGAAAGATTTCAGTTATTCATTTGGGAAGAGTGTAATGAAATCTAGAAAGAGGAAAAATGTTTCCAATGATACCTGTTACAATTGGAAGAAGAAGAGTATATTCTTTGAGTTGTCATATTGGTCAACCAACTTGTTACGTCATTGCTTAGACGTAATGCACATTGAAAAGAATATATGTGAAATGTTGCTTTCGATTCTTCTAAATGTCAAGGGGAAGACAAAAGATGATTTACGATCTCGGCGCGACTTGGTAGATTGGGGGATTAGACCAGAATTGCATCCTGTCTGTATCAGTGAAAATAAATGGCAAGTTCCATGTGCTTCTTATGTGATGACTCCTGCTGAAAAAAATCAATTTTTGGAAGTGCTAGAGACTATTAAAGTTCCTGATGGCTATTCAAGAAATATATCAAAACGGGTCAAAAGAAAAGATTTGAAGTTGAAATCTTTGAAGACTCATTATTATCACATCCTTTTGCATGAGTTGATTCCAATAGAAATCCGTCATCTCTTGTCCAATAATTGTTAGAGTCTCAGTTATTCAGTTGTGCTATTTGTTTAGAGATCTTTGTGATAAGAGGTTGTCCAAATCCCTCATGCAAAAACTATTGGTAGAGACACCATTAATTTTGTGTGAGTTAGAGAAAATATTCCCTCCATCATTTTTTACATGCATATTGCATCTGACTGTCCATCTTCCGACCGAAATACTTCATGGAGGACCCGTTGCTTTCCGTTGGATGTATCCAACTGAAAGAAACATGTGCACATTGAAATCATATGTTCGGAACAGGAATTATCCCGAAGGTTCTATTGTGAACGGTTACTTGGCTCAAGAATGTATGGATTTCTGCTCAATGTATTTGTCTGATCATACTATGAGAATAAACAGACCAATGAGAAATGAAGAAGAATAGTATAGGAAAATTGAACCCAGTTTTCCATCACTTCCTCAGATAGGAGGAATTCCGGGATCATATACATTGACAACATTAATCCTTGAAGAGCGAGAGATGGCACATCGCACAGTGTTGTTCAATTGTGATTTGTTCGATGAGTATATCAAGTAAGTTAATTGTACATGTACCTGTTATCTTATCTCTTGTAATTTTAAATATTTGTTAAACTATTATTATTTTTATCTACAGGGAACATAAAGAATTGATATATAGAAAGCATCGTTCTTTATCTTTGAGAATGAAGGAGACTTTGCATAGCAAAGGGTTTTCTGCTTGGTTGAAATTGAAGGTAAAAATATTTCTGTAATAACTAAATAAAAATAATATTTAATTAATTTTACTATTTGTTTATATTTCAGGTATCAATTTTGCCTACAGACTCTATTTCTGAGGAAATAAGAGCTTTGTATTTTGGTCCTAATACCATGGTTCATGCTTGTAAATCACTTGTGATCAATGGGTAAAAATTTATTATCACTAAACGAGCAAGAAACACGAGAACACAACATAATGGTGTTATGCTAACTGCCACAACAGACTGTTATGCCAGTTCATCGGACACTAGATGTCATTCTGAAAATGTTTCTTATTATGGTGTCGTGGAGAAAATAATAATTTTGGATTATTACTCGCATGGTCGAGTCACAATGATGAAATATCAATGGTTTGATTCAATGACGAGGCAAGACACCTTTATTGATGATTGTGGATTTTGAGTTATTGACATGACTCGCACTCTTGCCACCGATGAACTATATGTATTGACATCAATAGTGAAACAAGTTTTTTATGTCAAAGATCATGATCATCCTAAATTCGGTGTAATTATTGAAGTAAATCCCAGACATGTTTTTGATGATGGTGATGATGAAGTTGACATTATCCCTACTGCAATTGGAAGCAATCCGTTTATTACTTATGAGGACCCCAACAGCTCAATTTTCAGAGTTGATTTTGAACCCAAAGTTGTGGTGGGAAATATATTGAATCATACAGTCGTGTTCTCACCTACATGTTTCACATACATCATTCAGAGTGTGTATCCTAGTACTTACCTTCATAACACCATATATCTTCTGTTTCATTATGTTCTTTTTATCATAATGGTTTTTCTATATTTTGTTTTTTGGGTTACCTATTAGTTATTTGTTTCTAATTACTTCCATATTTGTTTTCATTGCAGGAAATGACACACATTGAAGAGAGGCAGCGGAAAAAGATGACAGATAATAATCGTCGCATGGTACAGATGGGTGTTCCTCCACTCATCCCTGTTGTGAGTATTTTATTTCAAATATAAATATTTCAATAACTTATAATATCATGTGTTTACTTTTCTGTCAAACTTTTTTTAAGGATCCACCCCCAAGACGACAGATATCTGACGAGGAGCCTGATATTGCTCCTAGTAGAGAGGTTGGTGGTAGGAGGGAGGGTGGTGTCAGAGATGGATGATCATCTAGTGGTCCCGGTACTGAGGCCGGTGGTACGAGGGCTCGTGGGGCGATAGTTAGATGACCCACTACCACAGACGTATCTTCTACACCCTATTTTGATCCTGGCGTGTCTTCAGGGACATATGAGATATTTAGACCTCCGATGTTTACACTACCAGCTGGCCAGACGTCTATTCCATCATCTTTTGCTTTTGGTTCATTATCTCTGGGCTATTATATTCCACCTTCTTCGACTCCTGCTGCGACACAGTATGTGGCTGAGGAGCATACACTAAGGGACACTCCACCTGTACAGGATACTACTTCAGCTTCTGCACCCATTGATCTGACTACCACATGTATATTTATATAACTCTATCAAATTTTTTTACCAAAATTTATTTTTATTATAACTTGTATTGATATTATTTTTCTTTAATAACAGATTCATCTACAGATAGAAGGCGGGGGAGGGGGCATACTCGCTTGCGTGCGGTATGGAACCGCCAGGCACAATTGATGGTTGAATACAATGTTGATGGAAAAATGATTGAGAAATATGGGCAGTAATGTCAGGGTTTTTTGGCGACACTATCCAAATACTCCGATATCATTCCGGTCAGCCCTCTCTCTTGGAGACATCTGCCACCCGAAGTCAAGGATAACGCGTGGACACAAATATGGGTAAAAAATATATTGGATTTAATGTAGTATATTTTTGTATTTAAATGAACTAATCAATTTGGTTTCAGCTTCAGTTTAACTTCCCTGATGGCGAAGGTGCACGACCAGCGCATTTAAAAGAGCTAGGAGAGATTTGGAGAGATTATAAGCATGAGCTATATGTTGGCTGGTGTGATAGAGTGGGAACGGAGTTAGAGACATTACCTATTGTGGATGAATGCCCGATAGAGAAATATCGCCAAATGATTACCCATTGGGCGACTGCCAAATTTAAGGTATTAATCTCATTTGAGTTATTTAAATGAGAGTTTTCATATTTTTCATTAATATAATCTTATTAATTATTAATCATCATTTAGGAATATTCTGAAAAAAACAAAAAAAAAACATTGATTCAAAGAAATACCTCCACACTTTGGGGCACACAACTATGGCAGATCATGAGAGGCAGCAGGTACGATATAGTTGTTTATAATTTTTCTTTAGGACTTTCCCTTTTTAGTGGATCCTACTTAAATTATGTGATTTATTGAATAATGAATATATGATTATACTTTCACTTTATATTGTTTCAATGTCATTACAGAAGCACAAAATGAATATTGAAGGACGTATCCGTCGAGATAAATTGTTTTGCTCGAGTAGAAGAAAAAAAGATGGAACTGCGGTAAATGAACCGACCCAAGAGAAGATTGTAAGTTTTAATTTGTTTATTTCAAAGTTTAATATCTAATTTGAAATTTATTAATCTATTAATATTTTTTACAGGCTGCTTTAGAGGCTCTTGATGCCCAGGATCCTGACAATTTTGGGCCACACGATCATTTATATCAGGTTTTGGGAGATGAGCACTCTGGTCGAGTACGCTGCCGACCTGGTAAGAATATAGTCCCGACGAGGTATTGGTCGTCTCCAGGTATCCATTCTAGTACCACCGAGTTGGAACAGGTCAAGGAGCATACAAGACAGTCTGATGAAAGGGTCACAGAGTTGGAATTACAAGTTCAAACAAGAGACAGAGAATTTATGAAACTGATGAAAGCATTATCTTCATCACTTCCACCAGAGGCTAGTGCGGTTTGTCGGACATTTATGTCGTCAATGGGTGCATCATCCAATGCACCAGGCGGCAGCTCTAGTGGCGATCGAGATGATGATGTTCCTGGTGATGACGAGGATGCTGAAGAGGAAGAGGGAAAGGATGAGGATGTGGACGAGGGTGAGGATGGGGCCGAGGGTGAGGATGGGGCCGAGGGAGAGGATGATGCCGAGGATGAGGATGAGGCCAACGATGAGCATGGGGACGATGACGAGGATGACGACGCGGACAAAGATGGTGGTGAGGATGAGTCTGATGATGATATTGGTGATGGTGATGGTGATCAGAGGCAGATTGATCCATTACATTTTTGAATTCTGTATAACTCTTTATTTTTGAACTTGGTTTTCCACTTTGGTGTTTTCCTCTACTTCATAGGGACGTTGCATTCAGATTCTGTTTTTTGCACTTGATTCTTATTGTATGATTAGTCTACTACCTAGACCTTTAGTATTCCTTGGTACTGTGATACTCATTTTCTATTTTTTTACTTAGCTTTCTTATTTAGCCATGTATTTCATGTTTATGCATGTGGAAAATGATATGGAAAATGTTCTTTGAAGTAGTGGCCGACACCACTCAAAGTGTCTAACTTTTATTTGAAATGGACATGATTTTAAGTGAAAACAACAACTGGCATACGGAAAACCGACCCAACGAATTCAGATTCTGTTTAAACTATAGGAAAACGATCCATGGGTCATATGTGACGTGTAAGAGTCAACCCCGCCTCAATCCGAGGGCCGGTGTGGCCGATACCCCTCAATGTGTGTCACTTTTCTTTGAAATGGATGCGCTTTTAAGTAAAAAAAACCACATACGGAAAATGGACCAAACGCATTCGGATACTGTTGATACTTTAGGAAATATATCCATGGGTCATATGTGACGTGTACGAGTCAACCCTGCCTCAATCCGAGGTGCGGTGTGGCCGACACCACTCAAAGTGTGTCACTTTTCTTTGAAATGGACAACAGTTTAAGTTAAAACAACAACTGACATATGGAAAATGAACAAAGGAATTTGGATACTATTGATACTTTAGGAAATGTATCCATGGGTCATTTGTGACGTGTAAGAGTCAACTCCGCCTCAATCCGAGGTGCGGTGTGGCCGGTACCACTCAAAGTGTCTAACTTTCCTTTGAAATGGACAACAGTTTAAGTTAAAACAACAACTGACATACAAAAAACCAACCAAATGCCTTCAGATTCTGTTGAAACTGTAGGAAAACGATCCATGGGTCATATGTGACGTGTACGAGTCAACCCCGCCTCAATATGAGGGCCGGTGTGGCCGGTACCACTCAAAGTGTCTTTCTTTTGTTTAAAATGGATGCGCTTTTAAGTAAAAAAAAAACGACACACAGAAAATTGACCAAACACTTTCAGATTCTATTGAAACTTTAGTAAAATGATTTATGGGTCATTTGTGACGTGTACAAGTCAACCCCACCTCAATCCGAGGCGCGGTGTGGACGACACCACTCAAAGTGTCTAACTTTTATTTGAAATGGACAAGATTTTAAGTGAAAACAACAACTGGAATACAGAAAACTGACCAAATGCATTCGGATTCTGTTGAAACTTTAGGACAACAATCCATGGGTCATATGTGACGTGTACGAGTCAACCCCGCCTTAATACGAGGGCCGGTGTGGCTGGGAGCACTCAAAGTTTGTCACTTTTTTTTGAAACGGACAACGGTTTAAGTTAAAACAGCTGGCATACAGAAAATGGACCGAAGTTATTCAGATACTATTGATACTTTAGGACATGTATCCATGGGTCATATGTGACGTTTACAAGTCAAACCTGCCTCAATATGAGGGCTAGTGTGGCCGGGACCACTCAAAGTGTCTTTCTTTTGTTTAAAATGGATGCACTTTTAAGTAAAAAAACCACATACGGAAAACTGACCAAACGCAGTCAGATACTGTTGATACTTTAGGACATGTATCTATTGGTCATTTTTGATGTGTAAGAGTCAACACCACCTCAATACGAGGCGCGGTGTGGCCGACACCACTCAAAGTGTCTAACTTTTATTTGAAATGAACATGATTTTAAGTGAAAACAACAACTGGCATACAGAAAACCGAGCCAACACATTCGGATTCTGTTGAAACTTTAGGACAACGATCCATGGGTCATATGTGACGTGTAAAAGTCAACCTTCACTCAATACGAGGGCCATTGTGGCCGGGACCAGTCAATGTGTCTTTCTATTGTTTAAAATGGATGTGCTTTTAAGTAAAAAAACAACATACGGAAAACCGACCAAACACTTTCGGATTCTATTGAAACTTTAGGACAATGATCCAGGGGTCATTTGTGACGTGTACGAGTCATCCCCGCCACTATCTGAGGCACGATGTGGCCAGCACCACTCAAAGTGTGTCACATTTCTTTGAAATGGACAATAGTTTAAGTTAAAACAACAACTGAAATACGAAAAATAGACCAAAGGCATTCGGATACTGTTGATACTTTAGGACATGTATCCATGGGTCATTTGTGAGGTGTACGAGTCAACTCCGCCTCAATCTGAGGTGCGGTGTGGACGACACCACTCAATGTCCCTCTTTTATTTCAAAAGGAAATCATTTTAAGTGAATACAACTGAAATTTACACTCATCAACGATAGTCGCAAACTCTTTTTCATGATTTGTTTAGTTTCACTCATGGGGTCATAAGTGACGAGACTCCTAAGAAAATATCTTTTCACCATATATTATAAACAATACAAGTTCAATTCAAAATTCATCACAAATCATTACATACCCAAACCTAGTATCACAAAAAATGGGATTTGAGTCAATTTGAATGTCTTATTCAACTCTAATAGATATTTATCAAACTATTCTGCCTATTAGAATTTGATGGGTGAGGTGAATTACCACTGGATGATTGTTGTCATATGTGTTTTTGGGCTATTTTAGGTGTTTTTATACTGTTTGAAGTCTGTATGTGGCTTTTGTGATATTTTTTATACAGGTGTATAGTGGAGGGTATACTGGAGGGCTGTTGTGCACTATTTTTTTATGCAGGTGTATGGTAGGGATTTTGGAGGGCTTCTGGGGGCTGTAGTGCAGCAGCTCTGGGAAACTCTTTACCAACGGTTCAGAACCATTGGTAAATCCTTTTCCAGAATTCTGGAAAAAACTTTACCAACGGTTCTGAACTGTTGGTAAAGCTTTTTCCATAATTCTGGAAAAACTTATACCAACGGTTCTGAACAGTTGGTAAAGCTTTTTCCAGAATTCTGGAAAAACTTATACCAACGGTTCTGAACCATTGGTAAATCTTTTTCTAGAATTCTGGAAAAACTTATACCAACGGTTCTGAACCGTTGGTAAAGAGTTTCCCAGAATTCTCAAACACCTATACCAACGGTTTAAATGAAACCGTTGGTATATGGATTTCCTCACGGCTAACTGGCCAACGGTTTGGAAAACCATTGGTATACCCTATACCAACAGTTTTCCAGCCTATACCAATGGTTATAAACCGTTGGTATAGCCTACTTTTCCAGTAGTGATTCCATTCTCATTTTATCCAAGTTTATTAATATTTTTATGCTCTTTTATTTTCAATTATAAATGTTGGGGTATAATTTCTCACCACCACTATACTTCCCCATTTATGTTTTCATTACAAGATAACCCTTTATCTCTCATTAACTCCTCCCATTTATACCTTTTACCAGGTGAAAATTCGGTAAGGAATTTTTGTCTCCTCATTTACATTCAAGAAATTATTTTGTATTATGAATCCAAATTCCATTACATGTATTGGGAAATATATCTATATGACCCCCTTACCATCTATTTAATGTAAATATGATGTGATACCCCTTTCTCTATCATCAACCATTTTTATGAGTTCTTATGTCACGCCATTACGCTGCCGAAATTGCACCGTGTTTTTCCACGCCAAAATCATTGTGTAGTGAATACCATACCCATGTCTCTACCAAGGGTATTAAAATTTATGAAAATATACATATTTAATGGTAATTTAATGTATGTATTCTAAATTCCTTAATCATGTAATAACTTATGATGTTAAATGATTCCATGTTATATGAACCATGTGACACACTTATGCAGAAATGAAATGTTTAAGAAGGGTGCACCCTGATAACACTCCAATGAATTGGGTAAATTATAGTATCATGATACATCATGTGTAATGAGTATTTAATCATTCTAATTCATGTGCAATTAGGGTTTACTTGTTCTTCATATACAATGAGGGTTTACTCATTCTCCATGTGCAATGAGCCTTGGATCATGCTACTATAATGTTAAATGTTGTTTCCACATTTCCATGTTATGATAATCATGCTACATCATGCCTTTATGTTCATTTTTCTCTTGCACTCCATTGATATGCCCATTTCCTAACATGTATTGTAATATTCATGTTATACCTTTCTTTACTCCCTTAATGGTCTTTATAGATCACCCTTTTCTTATACATGTCCTCAGGTTTTCCCATGCAATGATAAGTACAAAGGTCATGTAAAAGAAATTTTCAATAAATATGTTGTGTTTTATGTTATAAGTTTTTATTTAATGTTCTTAATCCCCAAATACACTAAACCCCTCGATATTCTATTTTGTATCAAGTGAAGGTTTTTATGTAATAAATCATGTTTAAGTGTGTAATAAAAATAAGGGATGTTATAGTTGGTATCAGAGGATAGGTTTAGTTATTTTGGGGATTAGGATTCAAAAACCCTAGTGAAGCCTTAAGGACAAGACAATGTATAATAAAAACATCCCTAAATTTTGGTGAGTATTGAGTAAGTGGTTTATCAAGAAAATACATCCCTGTTAGGATACAAGCAGGTTGAGGTGACTCTGACATAGATGTACCTAGGAGTAAAAACTCTTACAAGGAGTTTCATGCTTGACCCGGGGTATCCTTGTACATGAAAATGGGCCTTGCTGCACTCTTGGTTACGAAACTCTTAGGGGATATTATTTGGTAAATTCACAAGCTTAGTATGAACCATTATTAAAGGAATTAAAAAAATTCCCCTAAGAATATATGTTATAAAGTAGATCACAGATAACATATATTGAAACCTGTAGATTCATAAGTTAAAGAAATACAAGTAATTTATAAGTCATCCATTTATTTCTTCGGATAACCATTTATGTGTTACCCCTAAATTTCCTTTTATTCCAACCAATGGACAGTAAGAGGAGGAATCAGGATAAAAACAGATGCGAATACCAATGTGATGACTATTCTAATGAGATGCCTAATCTGATGGGAGCGGGAATCACAAAATTTGTCACAATTCTCTCTCAATTAACTCAATATCTGAATAAAAACATGGGCCAAGAAAAACGTTCAACCCCCCTAAGAAAGAAAAAGTCAAAATTGAGAGCTTCATGAGACAAAGACCTCCTACTTTTAATGGGTCTTCAAATCCGTCAATCACTGAATAATGGATAAAATCCATTGAAAAGATCTTCTCCATCCGTCAATGTTCTGAACAAGAGAAGGTTCTTCTTGCTGCTTAACGTATGGAGGGTGAAGCTGATCAATGGTGGACATTGATAAAAAATATTAAGCCTGAGCAGGAGATCGAGGCATTGGAATGGAAGGATTTCCAGAAGATGTTTTTCTATAAATATTTTCTTCACACCCTCTCACTTAAGATTTAAAGGGACTTCCTTTCCCTCATGTAAAAAGATGACAAATCCTTCAGAGAGTACAAGGAAAAATTCACAAGGATTGCATGACATGCATCTGTATTTTTCATTACCCCCGAATTCAAGGTTGACCACTTCTTTGGTGGGCTGAAATCTAGCCTACGTAAATCTCTGGAAATATGTGACTTCGATAGCAATGAGGAAATTCTCCAATGTGCCCTCAAAGTCGAAATGGAGATTGTAGAATATCACGGGTATCATGGGGATAAGAAGCGTAAGGTGGACTTCAATTATAGTGGTTCGATGGATAAATCCAATAGTGCTAAGAAGATCCATCACCTCACTTTCCATATGTGTTGAAAGAAGCACAACAAAAATTTCATGAAGGGTATGAGGAAATTCTATAAGTGTTGAAGATAAGGGAACCTAGCTGTTAACTTCCCTCAAGAGAAACCCACACCTACAACATATAGTAGGAATTATTTGTTCGACCCTCAATGTGTTGTTCAATGCATTCTTTTATATACCAAAAGTTTAGTAGAACAATCCCAACACCACCACAAATCATGGAAGTGAAGATGTTGATGAGTATGGAAAATGGGGAAATCATTTCATACTATGAATATAACTCCTCCCCTATCATAATATGTGGATTGAAATTCCTGGAGAACCTCTTCATACTCCCTCTGGTGGAATTTTATGCAATTATTAGCATGAATTGTCTTTCCGTATATAGAGCCAACATAAATTTCCAGGAGAGGGAAATCACTCTCCATGTGGAGAATCGACCCCCAATTCTGTACAGGTGTAAGGAAGAGTATAAATCTTCTTTAGCTCCATCATCTCAAGAGTGAATATTACTACCCTATGAGCACACATATCTAGATTAGATGATTGAGCCTAAGAAAGAAACCATCCTTGAAGACATACATATTGTGAGGGAATTTACTAAAGTGTTTCCCAAGGAATTTCATGGTCTTCCTCCTAGAAGATATGTTGAATTCTCAATTGACCTTATACCTGGGGAGTTTCCAATATCGAAGACTCTATATCAAATGGATATTGTGGATCTTGAGGAGATGAATAAAAAAGTACATGCGAATCTGGAAGAAGGGTATATACACCCAAGTTCTTCACTATGGGGTGATCCAGTCCTCTTCGTCAAGAAGAAAGATGGGTCAATGTGCCTTTGCATTGATTATTGTGATCTTAACAAAATCAAGATAAAGAACAAGTATCCTATTCCACAAATTGATGAATTGTTCAATCAACTATGTGGATCACAATACTTTTCCAAGGTGGATTTGTGGTCAAGTTTTTATCAAGTATGGGTGAAGAAGGAAGATATCCCCAAGATTTATTTTCCTCCAAGATACAGGCACTATGAATTCATAGTAATTCCTTTTGGATTCACTAATGCTCCAAAAATCGTCATGGACATTATTAATAGAGTCGTTAGAGATTACCTCGACAAATATTTGGTAGCCTTTATAGATGATATTCTAATATACTCCAAAACCAAGGAGGATAATGAGAAGCATCTGAGAACTGTACATGAGACATTGTGAAAGAAGAAGCTCTAGGAAAAGTACAACAAGTGTGAGATAAGATTGAAGGAGGACTAATTATTGGGTCATATCATCACAAGCAATGGGATATTTTTGGATCCCTCAAAGAAATATACAATAGAGGGATGACTGAGGCCAACATCGGTAACATATATCCGTAGCTTTTTAGGGTTATAAGGATATTATCACTGATTTGTTAAACATTTCTCATGATTGTCCTACCCTCTATCCAAGCTAACTCAGAAGGGAGTAAAGTTTTCTTGGAGTGATGAATGTGAAGAGTGCTTCATGGAGTTAAAAAGGAGGCTTATTACTACACCCATTCTCACATTACCCACGAGTGGAGAACATTTGTGGTATTTAGTTATGCATCAAAGAAGGGCCTGAGCTGTTTGCGGATATAGAATGATAAAGTAACAACCTATGCCTCAAGGCAGCTGAAAATCCCTTAGCCAAACTATCCCACACATGATTTTGAGTTGGCAGCTGTGATCTTTGTGTAGAAAATCTTGTGGAATTATATCTATGGGGAGAAGTGTGAGATATATACTAATCTAAAGAGCCTAAAATATATATTCACACAGAAATATATTATTATGCGCCAATGAAGATGGATAGAACACATCAAAGTTTATGACTTCTCAATCCATTACCACCCTAGGGAAGCGAATAAGGTGGAAGATGCTCTAAGTAGAAAAGATCTAGAGATTACATCAATGATGATAATTGAGAAGGATCCAATATTCTTAGATTTGATGAAGATGGACATGGGAATCATAAATAAAGGAACATCATCAATCCTTTCTCAAATGATTGATTAACCATACCTCTTGGAGAAAATAAAGGATGCTCAAAGAAAGGATGTGGAAATTCTAAAAAGGGTAGAAGCTATCAAAAATGGTAAATCCTCAAAGTTCATGGTTGAAAAGTATGGAATTGTTATATTTGGGTCACAATTATGTGTACCATCTGATTTAGAGATAAAGAAGGAGCTTCTGAATGACACAAATAGCTCAACCTTCTCTATTCACCTGGGGAGCACAAATATGTATCGAGCTCTCTGAGAAAACTTTTGGTCGAACAATATGAAAAGGGAGAATGCAGAATATAAATCAAAGTTCCGGGTATGTTAGCAAGTGAATGATGAGAGGAAAAAGTCTAAGGGGATGATGAAACCACTACCCATACCAACATTAATGTGGAAACAAATTACCATGGACTTTGTCACTGGACATACAAAGACATCCAGAGGAAACAATGCAATATGGGGCATTGTGGATCTTCTTACAATGATAGATCACTTTATCTCTATTCATGAGGAATTATCACCGGATAAATTTGCAGAGATTTACATCAAAGTAGTGGTAAAGCTACATGGAGTACCAATATCCATTGTATTCAATCATGATCCTAGATTTACCTCATAGTTCAGGAAAAGTCTCCAAATTCTCTAAGCACTAAACTGAACATCAGTACGTCCTATCATCCTCAAACTGATAGACAATCTGAGAAAACTATTCAGACACAAGAAGATATGTTAAGATCATGTTCTATGTACTTCAAAGGAGGATGAGACCAACATCTCCCACTGGATGAATTCTTCTACAATAAATATTTCCGCTCGAGCATCCGAATAGAACCATATAAAGCCATTTATGGGAAAAGGTTCAAAGCACTGGTGCGTTGGGATGAATTCGGTGAGAGTAAGCTGCTAGGACCAAAAATGGTCAAACAAATAGTGTAGAAGGAGAAAAATGTTCAGCATCATATCAAGGCAGCCCAAAGTCGACAGAAGTGTTATGCAGGTAACCGTCAATGAGGCCTTCAGTTCAAATTTGGAGACATGATATTTCTACAAATATCTTTATGGAAGAAGGTCATGAGGATTGGAAATAAAGGGAAGTTAAGTCCTAGGTACATCATCCCCTTTGAGATTCTTGATCGTGTCGGGGTTGTGGCCTATCGACTAGCACTTCCACCTACCATGGACAAACTACATGATGTCTTTCATGTATCCCTCTTAAGGAAGTACATACCGGACCCTTCACATATACTCTCTCTAGATGTAGTATAGCTAGAGGATGATCTTTCTTACGAGGAGCAATCAGTGAAGATCTTAGTTCTTAGAGGAAAACTTCTATGAAATAAGAAAATTCCCCTTGTTAAGGTGTTGTGGTGAAACAACAAGTTTCAAGAAGCACTGTGGGAATTGAAGGAAGTGATGAAGCAGAGTTAACCACATCTGTTTTAGTGTGGGAAAAGGAAATTTTTAGGGAAAAATTTTTTATGGGGGGAAGATTGTAATGAATTAATCTTTTGTTAATGAAAATCCCTCTTGATCCAATTAAATGTATTATTACGTAGAATGATCATATAAAAGGTATGAAATTCCTTGGTTTTATGTTTTTGGATTTTAAAATACCATTAAGAATTTTTACCGTTTCTAATATATCCGTTGAAAAGTGATCACATGATTAGTATAAATATAGGTCTTTAACAAAACCAATTTACTTAGAAAAAGGAAGTGGTGGCCTCATCAAGTAGACTTTCCCCGTATGAAGCCCATTTGTTAGAGCTTTGAAAGGAGGTGGTGTCTCTAGGTTTCACTCTTTTCCAAGCCCAAGCCAAGATTGAACATGTTAAGCTTGAGTAGAACTACCTACGGGAGATATGGAAGTAGAGAGAGATTACCAATCGAGCGATATTATATGAGCCACCCCAAGAGTCTGTCACTAGTGCACACGTTACCCTAAGGTCTTATGCAGATGTTTTAAGGGGTTATGTAACAATACCATAGTACTATGACCATGTACATTAATTTTTTTATAATGAATATACATTCATTTTATTATTGTTACTTTGTAAATAGTTTTTTAAGCTCAAATAGTATTCTTATTTAATATTCAACTAAGAAATCTATTTTTTATGAATTAATGGATTTTTGAATTAAATAATATTTTAGTAAAAAATTATTATTATTATTATTAAATTACTTTTTATTAAATATAAATTATTTTATAATTTTATGAATGTAATTTTAATTTTTATTAAGGTTTGAAAGCTGTTTTTGTCAAAACCCATGATTTTTTGACAAATGTCAGTTTCTATTTTAGAAATGAGAATTCACATATTTTGAAAATTATTTTGAAAAAATGAATATTATTTTTGGAATTAGGATGTTGAAATTATCCCATGGTTAATTGTTTATAATTTTCTGAGACAGTCAAATTTTTGGGTAAAAATTAAATACCGTTTAATTATATAATGTGTTTTATGGCATCATAATGACCCAATAGTGATGTAATAAATTACTATAAAAAATATTATATGAAATTATATGTTTTAAAATTAAAATAATGTGACTTTAGGTTTATTTATTTTATTTTAAAAAGCTTTAGTGGACCCTCCGAGACTTATAAAACATTTTATCTTGTTAAATTGATTTCCTTGCGAGTGTGACTCACCTCTACATAAGAAACCCTAATATTTTAAGAATCTAGGCCGTTGGCCTTTTAAAATATTTTTTTACACTCCTCTTTGGCAAAATAAATGGGTAAAAACCATGGTTTGATTTGTGGTTTTGATTAGTTTAATGTGTGATGTCCCAAACCTAAATAATAAAGAATTCCCCCTCCTTTCCTATATCAACCCACCCAAGCTCCCACTTCCCCTTCACTAAAATCCTTTGGAGTTCATCCAACATCTGCTATAATCTCTCTATAATCCACCCACGGTTCCCCAATCTCTCAATAAGCCTCTCTCAAGCCCCTCCCAAGCCTTTGGGATCATATTTCCAAGTAAGGGATTCCTTTCTTTTTCATTTTATCCATGTTTTTTAATATTGTCATTCTCTTTTATTTTCAATTATAAATGTTGGGGTATGATTTCACACAACCCCCATACTTCCCCCTTTATGTTTGAATGTTTATATAACCCTTTACCTTTAATTAATTCTTCCCATTTACACCCGTTACCATGCCAAAATTCGATAAGGAATTTCTCTCTCCTCATTTACATTCAAGAAATTATTTTGTATTATGATTAAATATTTCATTACTTGTCTTGGGAAATGAATATATATGAAATCTAACTTTCCATTTCATGTAAATTCGTTGAGACACCCCTTCCTCTCTCAGAAATTTTTTTTATGAGTTCTTCTGTCACGCCGTTACACTGCTGAAATTGTATCGCATTTTTTTAAGCCAAAATCATTGTGTAGTGAATACCATACCCATGTTTCTAGAAAACGTATTCACCTTTATGAACATATACATATTTAATGGTAATTTCAGGTATATATTCCACCTTCCTTTATTGTGGAATAACTTATGATGTTGAATGATTCCATGTTATATGATCCATGTGGCACACTTATCCATGAAATGAAATGTTTATGAAGGGTGAGCCCTGATATTGCTCCAATGAATTGGGTAAAGTATAGTATCATGATACATCATGTGCAATGATTTTTAACTCATGTTAATTCAAGTGAAATAAGGGTTTTCTTGTGCTTCATGTGCAATGAGGGTTTACGCATGCTTCATATGAAATGAGGCATGGATCATGCTATTATCATGTTAAATGTTATTCCCACATTTCCATGTTATGATAATCATGCTATATCATGCCTTTATGTTCAGGTTTCTATTGGGCACCATTGATATAAATATTTCCTAACACATACTGTAATATTTATGTTATAAGTTTTTTACTCCCTTACCAGGCTTTATAGCTCACCCTTTTCTTATGCATGTCCTTAGGTTATCCCCTAAAATGTTAAGTACAAAGGTCAGGTAATGAAATTTTTCAATAAAGATGTTGGGTTTTATGACAAAAGTTGTTATGTAATTTTACTAATCCTCAAAGACACTAAACCTCTCGATATTCTATGTTGTATCAAGTGAAGGTTTTTATGTAATAAATCAGGTTTATGTGTGTAATAAAAAGTAGGGTTGTTATAGATAATCCTTATAAGCCCTCAAAATCATCCTCAAGAACAAGAAATTTAGTTAATACTAAATACCCAAAAAAGTCAAAGAAATAAAAGGATTTATCTGACGAGGTTCCTTCTGAGTGGAGGAAGAAGAAGGAGGAAAATAAAGAAAGGGATCCTTTGTTTGGCTTGGATCTTGCTGAAGCTCTAGATTTGAATATAAGATCAGAAGAAACTTTGAAATAAATGGAAAGAAATAAAATAATGAAGAAGATAAAGGCCCAAGGTATAGACATAGATATTATTATCAAAATAGCAGAGAAATACCAAACCAGAATTGTAATATGGGAGCCACCTGTTCAGACTTAATCAGATCCAGTAGAGAAAGGCAAAGAAAAACTAGCTTATAAAAAAATTGGCCACATATAGTCTCATTAAAGAATATGAATAATAAGTGTAAAAATAAGAATAAGGGAAGAAGGAAAATATGAAAAACAAGGAATACAAGAAGAATAAATATAAGAAAATGAATATAGAAACAAGAGAAACCATTTAGCTCAATCCTCAGAAATTCTATCCTTTATATTTCCATCTTCTGATCCACATCCTTCCAAAAAAGTTTTTCAAAAGGTTTCTTCCAAGAAAGTAATTCATATTTCAGATAAATAAGAAGATTATGAATAATTTGATAAGGATCAAAATCAGCCAGATCAATTGATCGGTACTAGAACTCATTTTGGTGATTTTCCAGAATACACTAATGATACGAATTCAGAAAGGACAATCACTCTTAAGGGAATTCAATACATCAAACAAGCTTTTAAGATATTGGAAAAGATGATACCATTTATTCCAAAAATTAATGCTAGACTATAAATCCTTTTGAATAGTCATAATTGATGAATGGACTCCATCAACATTTTGATAGATAGGTTTTTGAGTATTGAAGCTGATTTCAAGATTCAAGTAACATTCTACTGAGCACATCAAAGATTGTAATAAGGTTTTCAAGATATTGGACAAAATTGATGATAGTATCAAGAATCATTTGGACATGAAGGATTAATAGGTGATATGAGTAAATGATATGAATTTTCTATATCAAAAGTTGGTTGCTGATTTGAATGAAAAAATTGAAGTCTTTTAGAGACCAGGTAACTCAAAAGGAATAACCTCTGAAGAGCTTAAAAATATTTAGTAAAAATTAAAGAATGAATTTAATGGGGTTGTTTTATTCTCAAAAATATAATTATAATCCTAGATAATTCCTATAGACTCATAATGGTTGATTTCAATAAATTGGAAACAAGGATTAAAGCTCAGGAAGCAATTAATCGGATTCATGAAGATGGGATCTAGAAGTAGGAAAGGATTATTGCTGAACATGACGTGAAGATGAAGGCTCAACAAGAAACACTTGAAAAAATGAGGGAGGATAGAAAAGAGTTCAAGAATATGAAGCATTCAATGTTCAATATTTTAGAAAAACAAAAGGGGAAATAATTATTTTTGAACTCTTGTTGTAATATAAACTTATTTCATTCAAATTAATGTCTATTATTTTTTTACTCTATTTCTCTAATCCTTTGTAGGAAATGAATGGTTTCTCTTATTCTTTTTGAAAATATCAATGGGGGAGGATAGTTTTGAAACAAAAAAAATGATGAATACCTTATTAAGGGGGATAACTCACATGTAAACGTAAAGAGAATATAATCCCAAGTGATTTGTTTAAACCTATGGTGTAATTAGTCGTATTCACTGTTACTTACTAAACTTAATGAGAGATAAGTCTGTATTGTTTGTTTTGTTTTGTGATCTCTAAAAAGGGGGAGAATGTTGAGTCAAAACATGTTTCAACTTTCCCATTGATCTTTTTGTTTTGGAAATCACAAATTACTTCTATTTTATCTTGTATCTTGTTTTATAATGTAACCAAATATGTTGTTTTTCAATCGTTATCAAATATATCGTAATCATGAATGGAATTTATATCCATATCAGATATGTTGTTTTCTTATTATATATTGTTGTTTTATGATCAGAACCACATATATCTTAATCACATATTTTGTTTTCCATCGTAGACACACATGTTGTCCATCTACATCATAATCATAT
The DNA here is from genome assembly GCA_963277665.1 of Viscum album. Classification (NCBI taxonomy): domain Eukaryota; kingdom Viridiplantae; phylum Streptophyta; class Magnoliopsida; order Santalales; family Viscaceae; genus Viscum; species Viscum album. The sequence goes on along the minus strand of OY728128.1, from coordinate 1,109,419,078 downwards.
GCTGTTTTTTTCAATCATAATCACATATATTGTTTTACAATTATAATCAAGTATTTTGATTTCAATCTTAACCATATGCATCGTAACTATACATCATAACTAGTTTATACATCACATTATTATTATGCATCGTAATCATGCATCGTAATCAAACATCATAACCAGGTTAAGTATTGAATCGTAACCACATGCATCATAAATAGGTCATGTATCATATCCATATTATGCATCAGAACCATATGCATCATAACCAGGTTATACATCGTAATCACTTTGTGAACCATAACAATACTTTGAGCCATAACCAGAATATGAATCGTAACCACGATATGAATTTTATCCATGTCAAGCATCATAACCATGTTATCTATCATAAACATGATATTAATCGTAATCACGATATACATCATAATCAAGTTATGAATCATACTCATGTAATGAATTAAACTCATGTCTTACTACAATACTGCATACATGCTTGTCACTATATTTCATATTATTCATTATTTTATACTTTTATACCTATTATTATCTAACTAAAATGATTTCATTGAGTTGGTTATATACCAATAAAAATGATGTTGTGTATTCTATTTGTTTTGACTGTTGTAATTACAGGTGTCCATGTCCCTTTGAATTCTTTGGAGAAATATGACTGTTGGAAGAAAATGATCATTGGAACTTAAGGCCTATAAATAAGAGGTCATTCAAAATAGAATAAACAACTTTTGGATCTTACAAGTTCTATAGAGAGACGCTGTGACTTCTCTATTGCTTAGTGTGAAATACTTGAAGATACAAGATGTGAATGACATATTCTGAGTTATTGTATTTATATAAGTGATTTGTTTTTCTCTATGCGACCGATCATTGTGATAATGATTGATGGATTCTGTGGATAGGAAGACGTGCTACCAATCATCGTATCAAGGGCTTTAAAGTGTTTGAATGATAGAGATTCTGATTAACTTTTTAATCAAGGGCTTCTAGGGATAGGAAGACAATCATGCCTATCAACTCATTGAGGTCTTACCATGGTGGTGGTAAGACAACTTTTTATCCTAGGTGAAAGGATACCGTACTCTTTAGAATAAAAGAATTGTAATATCCTTACATTTCTACTATAATTTGTAAAAGAAATGTAATTTAATTGTTTCCTCTTTCTATTCATATTATTTTCTATTTTAATTGTTTCAATTATGATTCATTAATTACAAATTGTATTAAGAGATTCTATATACTACATGGTAGAATAATTTACATTTGTATTACTTAGATCATTGTATTCAATTCAAATACAATTGTTTTTCATTACCTGTGGTATTAAATCATATCATATCCATAGGATCCAAAGCTGTATAGTAATTTTTATTGGTTGTGAATTGTATTAGTTTAAGACCTCTTAAACTAAGTTCTTTCTTAAGAGTTTACATACAATGTTTTTAAACCTACAATTCACCCCTCTTGTATTGTGCCATATCATATAAATTTACATCTATATTACGATCCAATAATTATAATAATATAATAATGACTAAAAATATTTTGAATATATATATTTATATTTATAAAGTAAAATAAGAAATTTAAAAATACTATGTTGATCTTATAAAAACAATTTTTATCATTTTGAAAACATAAGTAATATTTTAATTTAAAAATCATTTTAATTCGCTTATATTAAAGATTAATTTTCATCACTTTTAGAAATTTATTCAATAAAAATAGATTAAATATTCTATACCTAAATTTTAATATTATATTATAATTATAATTATAATTTTATTTATAATAGTATGATTACTAAGATTAATGTTAATAACCCTAATACACATGAAAGGGTTATTTTCAATGAATTATTATATTAATGTTTACTAATTGTTATATAATAAATTATGATAATATATTTTGTAAGAGGGGTTATCTTATATATTTAGTTAAACATAAATTAATTTTTAAAGAAACTAGTTACCAAGGTTAAAAAAAATTGAAAAGATTTAAAGTCCAATGGTAAATGACATGAAACACTTTTAAAACATGTGTTCAAATTCATGGTTGAGGATTGATCAACCCGCTACTCTATCTGATCAATTATAAACCACATTTGTATCTATTGACCCTAGAATAGTTTTTTGGCATCATTGAGATGTAATGGGTTTTTATAAAAATTAAAATTTCTTCACTTATAAAAGGAGATCAATCCCACCATTTGGATACTACACTTAACCATTAAAATTTTCTTGAACCTATAATCCATTTACCTCTCATATAAGTTCCTTGAGTTTACCTAAGCCCCTGGTTCTAAAAGATATCCTAATCCCATCATTTCCATAAATACATTATTCAAGAGAAAGTTCAATCTCCCCTCATGAGTAGTACTTACTCATTAAACATTTATTCTTAATATTCAAATTAAAAATATAATAATTATATGAAATTATAATAACATTATTTTTTTAATATTCTGAAGTTTTATTATACTTATGGTATGTCACTTTTCAACCTTCCTCCAATTGCATTGGAAAAATAAATACGTCGTCAATCGTTTATGTGGATTACCGCCTCTATGAACACCAGGTTATATTTTTAATAAAATACTTGTATGGATAGTCAAAAATAACTATTGAATGAAAATATATAATATTTATAACATTATTATTACTAATAAATTATAATTATTTTATTTTCATTCCCCTCACACTCTATGAAAAATTAGAGTATCATCCATGTACATGTAGACTATAACCTCTAGGAAACGATGTATTATTTTTTTCATAACCACCTTTCATGGATGGTTATGAGAATATATTTAATGGATAAATATATTTTTTATGAAATTATTACTATTTTTAAGTAAAATTGGATAACATATTATTAATATTAAAAATAAATGATCGTTGTAATTTCAATAATCTAAAACAAGAACACTTGAGGAAAAAATTTATTTGTAATATATAATATTTTTTATCCACTTAATATAATATAATTATATTTAATAATGATACATCACTTTAATAAATCCTAAATAATATCATTATTACACTATAAAAATGATATGATAACTAAATCAATTCATAATCACCCATTAAATTATGGTATTTTTTTGTTTGGGTTGGTTTGACCACCATCTAGAACAATGATATAAAATTATATCATGTATATATATGAAAAATTAAATAATAAAAATATATGATATAAATAAGTATATAGGTGATTTTTTTGGAATGTAAAAATTACTATTAAACTCATTAATTAAAATACCAACATCTATTCGTTAAAAATCACTGAAAAATTATCGTCATTGATGTCATTTTTATGGATCGTAACCAAAACTATCATAGAATGAAATTATAAAATTATAAGTAATTATAATTGAAAAATTATAGTAACTTTAATGATTTGTTAATGCTGAAATTTTAGAGAATAATGATGAATGACACTGCTATTATGAAACCAATTCAAAATGATCATGATTACTCACACCTGAAATTGAAAAATAGATAATAAAAAACTAATATAAATGTAAAGATTAATTACAAATTAAGCATATAAATAATTATATATATGAATCAAATTATAAAATAGGTGGTTATGATATTTGATTTTTTATATCATAGATTCAAGTTCATTAGTGTAAGTCATTAATTAAGGTAAGGGTTCTATGTCTTAATTTTTTATTTCCTTGGGAGATGTTTCATAATGTAAAATTGGTTTTCCTTTATAGTTTAATGACTTACTCAGTGATTTATTTTATAATTATTATTATTTTATTCATGATATTCAATGTTTCAATTAATTTTCCTTCTTTTATGTAGTTTTGATATATATTTTACCCAAGTTGCAATGGATTCTTCTACAATACCAATTTCAAAACTGGGGTTGATTTTGAAAGATAATATATACCGAGAATTTGAATAATATTTAATTCTAAAACCATCATAATTTTCAAACCCTATTGTTATTTTTGGGGTTATATATATATGCTCACTATGTAATTTTTCTCCTCAACTCATTATTTACCAATTTTAATGAAAGAGACCCTAAAACATCTTTTTTGTTGGAAATAGTTCTCTTATATGATTATATTTGTTGGATTATTTTATGAATTTCCTTATATATGACTAAATAATTCATTAAGTCTCTTTATTAATAATTTGGACTCATTTAAAAATATTTTAATCAAATTACAATAATATAAATGATAAATCACTTTCTTTTTCTTTAAAAATCATTCTCCATTATAGGCATGATTATTCTTCCAATGAAATTCTCATGTGACACCATTAATTTGTTATTCTTATAGAGGAATTGTTCATATATATTGATATCATTTTATATTATTTTTGTTACACTAGGGATATGTATTTTTTCACTATCAACCTTCTTCATCTAGATGCATTATGATTATTTTTTGACTGGGGGAATTTTTTCCATCCCGTATATTATTATCCCAATATGGATGAATATGGATTTCTAAGAAAATTTGCGTATATATTTTTAAACCATCCAACTTATTTCTTTGGATGGATTTTATCCATGTTTTCACCTTTACTGACTCAGAAAGTGTTAATTATCCTTATGTTTGTTTCTCAATATATATGTTTATTTATTCTTAAGGAAGATTGATTATTCATTGTAATTATATTAAATATTTTATATAGTGAATGCATTGGAATTAAATAAGTGATACGTGGGGCTCATTATTATAAATCCCCTCGATTAATAGGTTAGTTTTGTGAGACTAAATGTTTAGGTATTTAGTGTATTCTTGAAAAATGAAAGTGTGATGTGTTTATTGTTACATTTATGGAAAGAATGATGTATTTATTATAGCCTTGATATAAGGAATAATGTCTTAGGTGATTCCTTGAAAATAAATATCAAGATATATGGAATTTTTCTTTCTATGACCACGAATTCAATTATTTTTATCCATGTGATTATTATTTTTGTCATCCATGTAATTTGTTCAATCTCATATGATTAATAATATGGAATTATTTTATATTAATTTATTCATTCCATGTTATTCATTCCAGGTTTATCCTTTGATGGGTGCTGATATAAATTTATTCTTACAAATAATTTGAGATAATTGTTCTTATGTTTCTATTTACCCAGTTTATAGAGAAATGTATTACACATGATATATCTAAAATAATATCTTATGTGGATAATTTTCGGGAGATGTTAATTAATTTTTATTGATTAATTATATTCTTATATATTTAAAAAACATTTATTGTATAAAAAAGAAATTATATTACTAAAAGGTTAATATTTTGTTTCCAATTCTCCAAATCTCGAAAGGTAAATGGTCATGGGAATGTGTTTCAATGAATTTTTTTCTTTAAATTATGTAATTATGGAATAGTAATATATAATTTATCATGAATGGTATCAGATAAAATCCTAGATTAACTTAGATCCTATTATTTTAGTTTAGGATAATTTATGGGTTTATATGTTATGGTTGATTATAATTTCAAAGGTATATATTTCCATTTAGGTTAATTGAGGTAATATTGAAAAAATTAAGTTTTTTTTGGAAATAATATGAGATAAATATTGAGAAAACACTAGGGATGAGTTTACATATTAAAAACATCCTAAATTTTAGAAAATTATTGCATTTATGTTCTACTAAAAATTACATCCTAATATGGATTCCGGAAAGTGGATGTCGCTATGGCATAAATTCACCTAGGTGAAATCAACCTAAAAAGGATGGTTGAGTATTAAATCAATCTTTAATTTAGTTTATGATGAGTGGACTTAAGATTTCACACGTTGATGGAAACTCTCAAGGCATATTATTTTATTAATCAGATTTTATTTATGAACAATTATGAAGAATTCGAAAATACCTTTATGGTATTCTTAGAGAACCTAATAATAGATAGGAAATGAATAACCTATATTTAAGCCTAAAAATTTATATGTAAGGGTACATACATAAATTATAATTTATTTCTTTTACGTTAATAGTTTTCCTTTTTATAAGTTTATCTAATTGTGTATTCTTTTTTTACCATCCTTATTCAAGTAATGGATATAGTAAGGAGAAACAAACTTAACAATGGATATGATAGAAAATGCAGTGACAATTTTAAAGAGAAACCTAATGGGATAAGAGTTCGATTGATAAATATTATGATTTTGAAAAAACAATCACAAATTATGATTAACAAGGTAAAATTATTTAAGTTCCCAAAAAAACCAAAAATAGGAGGTAAATTAATTTTTTACTAGAAGTTCAAGTGTCAATGATGATGATGGAAGGAATTTTCAATTTTCTACATTTTAAAATTGAGGTAATATGAAATGAGGGAAATTACTTATTTGAACTGAAAGATATTTTATATATGTTAAATGTGGACAAAGAGAAATTAAATAAATAGGAAAAAATTACGAGTTCATTTAATGTGATTAAAGAAATATGGACTATAAAAACCCTTAATTTTATTACACACTTAGACATGATTTAATACATAAAAAACTTCACTTGATAAAAAATAGAATATCGAGAGGTATAGTGTCTTTTGGGATTAGGAACATTACATAATAACTTAAAACATAGGACATAACATCTTATTGAAAACTTACTTTACATAACCACTACATTCCCTCATACTTAGCATTGCATGGGATAACCTAAGGACATGATTAAGAAAAGGGTGAGATATAAAACCCAGTATGAGAGTTAACAAGGAATAACATTAAAGATAAAATACATGTTAAGAAATAGGTATATCAATGGAGAATAAGATAAACATGAACATAAAGGCATGATACAGCATGACTAACATAACATGGAAATGTGGCAACAACATTTAACATGATTTTAGAATGATCCAAGCATCATTGAACATGGATAATGAGTAAATAATAATGAAACTTTAATTATAGTGAGTAAATCATCATTTTACTTGATGTATCATGATACTAATCTTTACCCATTGCATTTGAGCGCTATCATGGACCACCCTTCTTAAAAATTTCATTTCATGCATAAGTGTGCAACATGAATCATACAACATTGAATCAATCATCATAATTAATTCAATGATAAAGGAATGTGAAATAAATACCTAAAGATTTATAATCAACGAGTAAATGTTCATAAAGGAGAATACCCTTGATAGATAAATGGGCATGGTATTCACTACACAATGACATTGTCTTGGAAAATCATAGTGCAATTTCGGCAGTATAACAATGTGAAATAAGAACTCATAAAAAATAGTTGATGAGAGAGAAAGGGGTGTCTCATCATATTTACATGAAATGGAAAGTAAGGGGGTCATATAGATATATGTACCAAAAAACTTAATGGAATTTAGATTCATAATACAAAAGAATTACGTGGATGTAAAAGAGGAGAGAGAAATCCCACACAGAATTTCAACAAGGTAATGGGTGTACATGGGAGGAATTAATGAGAGATAAAGGGCACTTCGAAAATCTAAAAAAATAGGGAAGTATGGGGGAGGTTCTAAATTATACCCCCACATTTTTAATTGAAAAAATGGCATAAAACTTAAAGAAAATTGGAAAAAATGAGAATAGAAGAAATCTCTTACTTGGAAGTGTAATCCCAAAGGATTAAGAGTGGCTTGAGAGAGGCTTCTTGGAAGCTTCGGTCACCCTGATAGAATTATAGAGAGAATAGGGAAGAGTTTGGACGAACTCCATAGGCTTTGAGTGAGGAGGAAGTGGGAGCTTGGGTGGGTTTATATAGGAAGGGAGAGGGAATTCTTTATTATTTAGGTTTGGGTCCCCACACATTAAACAAATCAATACCACAAACCAGCCCATGGTTTTTGCCCATGGTTTTTTCCAAAGGGGAGTGTAAAACAATATTTTATTAGGAAAATGGCCTAAATTCTTAAAAAAATAGGGTTTCTTATGTGGAGGTGAGTCACACTCTCTAGGAAATTAATTTAATAAGTGAAAATGTTTTATAACTCTTGGAGGATCCACTAATGTTTTTTAAAATAATTTAAACAAACATAAAATCAAATTATTTTAATGGTAGGACAAATATATTCTGAAAATTTGATTTATAGTATTTTATAACATCACTATTGGGTCATTATGATGTCATAAAACACATTATATATTTAAAAAGTACTTAATTTTTACCAAAAAATTTGACTGTCTCAGAAAATTATGAAAAATTCACCGTTGGATAATTTCAATGACCTGATTCAGAAAAAAATATTCATTTTATCTAAATAATTATTTAAATATTTGAATTTTTTTACTTTTTGAATAAAAACTGATATTTATCCAAAATTCATGGGTTTTGAGAAAAATGACTTTCAAACCTTAATAAAAATTACAATTTCATTCATTAAATTATAAAATAATTTATATTTAATAAAAATTAATTTAAAAATAATAATATTTTTTTAAAATATTATTTAATTCATAAAAATAGATTTCTTAGTTGAATATTAACAAAAAATACTATTTTCACTTTAAAAACTATTTACAAAGTAACAATAATAAAATGAATGTATATTCATTATTATTAAAAAAATAATGCACACAATTATAATGTTATGGTCTTGTTAAATAACCTCTTATAACATCCACAAAAGACCGATGTGTGAGGTGTGTGATGGTGACAGACTCTTGTGGTGGCTCGGATAACATTTCTTGGGTGGTAATCTCTATCATCTTCCACTTCTCTTGTAGGAGGTTCCGTTTGAGATTAACACGTTGAAGCTCAGCTTGGGAATGGTCAAGAGTAAAGCCCAATGAAATCACCTCCTTTTAGAGCTCTGAAAAATTGGATTCATATGGCAAAAGTATACTTGATGAGGCCATCACTTCCTTTGTCTGAGTAAATTGGATTTGTTAAAGCCCTATATTTATACTAATAATGTGATCACTTCTCAATGACTATATTAGAAACAGTCACAATTCTTAAGGGTATTTTAAAATATAGAAACCTAAAACAAAAGAAGAGCATATTTTATATAACCATTTTACATAATAAGACAATTAATTAGATCAAGAATAATTTTCATTAATGAATGTTTGGGTTGTTACAATATTCCCCCCTTAAAAAATTTCACCCTCAAAATTTCCATTTCCCACACTAAAAAAATGTGGTTAATTCGACTTCATCACTTCCAATGACTCCCAAGAGACTTCTTAAAACTTGTGGTTTCTCCATAACACCTTCACGAGGGGCATTGTCTTATTTAGAAGGACTTTTCCCCCATGATCTAAGATCTTCATTGGTTTCTCCTCATAAGAAAGACCATCATCTAACAGTACTACCTATGAAGAGAGTTCATGTGAAGGGTCCAGTATGTACTTTGTTAAGAGAGATACATGAATGATATCACGTACTTCAGACATTGTAGGAGGAAGTGATAGTGGATAGGCCATAGCCCCGACACGATCGAGAATATCGAAGGGGCCAATGTACTTAGGTCTTAACTTCCCTTTCTTTCCAAACCTCATGACCTTATTCCATAGAGATATGCATAGGAATATAATGTCTCCAACTTTAATCTCATGGTCTCATCAAGGGTTATTTTCATAACTCTTCTGTCAACTCTGGGATGCCTTGATATTCTTCTGAATGGTTTTTACCTTCTCCACCATTTTTCGACCATTTTTTGTCCTAACAGCATACGCTCACTGACCTCATCCCAACATGATGGTGTTTTTCACCTATTCCCATATAGGGATTCATAAGGTTCCATTAGAATTCTTGAGTGAAAATGTTATTATAAGATAATTCAACCAGAGGAATATGTTGATCCCATCCTCCTTTAAAGTCCACTAAAAATGATCTTAACATATCTTCTAGTGTCTGAATAGTTCACTCATATTGGACATCAATTTGATGATGATATGGCATACTGAAGAAAAATTCAGTATTCTGATCATTTTGAAGATTCTTACAAAAATTAGAGGTGAATCTTGGATCTCGATTGGATACAACAGATAGTGGTACTCCATAAAGCCTTACAACTCCCCCGTTATATATCAGTGCTAGTTGATCTAATGATAAATCCTCTTTAATTACAATGAATTGTACAGATGTTATAAGAAAATAAATAATAACCCAAATAGCATTGTTTCCATTGGATGTCTTTTGAAGTCCAATGACAAAGTTAATGGTGATGTTCTCCCATTTCCATGCTGGTCTGGGCAATGGTTATATCACCCACTTAGACTTCTTCTTCTCTTCCATCAATTTATGACACACCAGACACTTTGATGTATACTCATTGATCTCAATCTTTATAATATCCCACAAATAATTCTCTCAGAGATCTTGATACATCTTTGTGTTTCTTATATTAATAGAGAAATTTGAACTATGTGCATCATCCAAAAGTTACCTCTTCATCTCCAGAAATGATTGAACCCATAGTCTTTTCCCAAATCTCACAATTCCTTGTTCATTTACATTGAAATCCAAGGATTTCACTTTTCTGGTAGCTTCCACATTCATTTTAATTCCCACATCATCCCTATGAGCATACATTAACCTTCCCAAAAGAGATGGTTGGGCAATCATTTGTGAGAGGATTGATTATGTTCCCTTCTTTTTAATTCACATGTCCATCTTCATCAAATCTAATAATATTGGATCCTTATCAATTATCATCAATGATATAATCACTGGGTCCTTTATACATAGAGCATACTCCACCTTGTTCTCTTTCCTAGGGTGGTAATGGATTGAGCAGTCATAGTCTTTGATCAGCTCTAACCATCTTCATTGGCGCATGTTCAAATCTTTCTGGGTGAATATATACTTGAGGATTTTGTGGTCCATATTTATTTCAATATTATCCCCAATGAGATAATGTGGCCAAATGTTTAATTTGAAGATCACCTCTCCCAACTCAATATCATGTGTTGGATAATTATACCCATGAACATTCAATTTCCTTGAAGCATAGGCAATGACTTTGTCATTTTGCATCAACAAACAACCTAGTCCCATATTCAAAGCATCACTAAATACCACAATCAATTCTCCAATTTTGGGAAAAGTGAGCATAAGTGCAGTGATAAGACTCCTTTTCAACTCCTTGAATCCTTATTCACATTCCTCATTCCATGAAAACATTACTCCCTTCCGAGTTATCTTGATAAGATGGTTGGACAATCGTGAGAACTTTATTAGAAATCATCAATAATATCTAGCTAACCCCAAGAATCTACAGATATCCATTACCAATTTTGGCCTCAAATATCCCTCAATTGTAGCTGTCTTGGAGGGATCCATAGATATCCCATTTATTGTGATGATATAGCCTAAGAATGAGACCTCCTTCAACCAAAACACATAGTTTTTGTACTTTGCATAGAGCTTCTCCTTCCACAAGGCCTCTAGTACAGTTCTAAGAGGATCCTCATAATCCTCCTTTGTGTTGGAGTATATTAGATTATTATCTATAAAGACAACAACAAATTTGTCGAGGTAATATCTATAGACTATATTCATCATGTCCATGAAGATTCCAGGAGCATTAGTGAGTCCAAAAGGCATTACTATGAATTCATAGTGCCTGTGTATTTTACGAAAATCAGTCTCGAGGATATCTTCCTTCCTCACCCTTACTTGATAATATCCCTACCACAAATCCAACATGAATAATTATTGTTCCCCACACAACTGATTGAATAATTCATCAATTTGTTGGAGAAGAAACTTTTTCTTTATCGTGATTCTGTTAAGCCCACGATAATAGATACAAAGGTGCATTGACCCATACATCTTCTTGATGAAGAGGACTGGTAGATCCCATGATGTAGAACTTGGGCATATAAATCCTTTAAATAGATTCTCCTGTAGTTGTTTCCAAAACTCCTCAATCTCCACAACAGCCATTCTATGTGGAGTCTTGGATATTGGCAACACCCCAGGTATAAGGTCAATTAATAATTCAAAAGCTTTTCTAGGAGGAAGACCAAGAAATTCCTTGGGAAACACATCAACGAATTCCATCACAATAGGTATGTGTTCAAGGATAGTTTCTTCCTTGTACTCAATCATCTGATCCAAGTACGCATGCTCATAGGGCAGTAATATCTATTCTTGAGATGATGGATCTAAAGAAGATTAAACATCCTCCTTGCAATTATATAGAATCATGAGTAGATTATCTCTATGGACAGTGATTTCCCTCTCATGAAAATTTATGTTGGATCTATATAAGTAAGGCAATCCATGCCGATAGTTCCAAAAAATTCTACTAGAGGGAGTATGACAAGGTGTTTTGGGAATTTCACTCCACAAATTATGATAGGAGAGGAGTTATATTCATGGGATGCAACGATTTTCCCATTTACCGTACTAACCAAAATCATTACTTCCATGATTTGTGGTGGTGTTGGGATTGTTCTATTAAACTTTTGGGATATAAAATAATGTGTAGAACTAGAATAAAAAAAGTATGTTCTCAATTATTGAATGAATAACTAGCGTACCTGTCACCACTTTGTTGTCAGGGTTCACTTCTAAAGTAGTGATAGAAAATGCTCAACCTTGCTGCCTTGGAGGCTATTTGTTGCCTCTGAAAACCCTTGGATTAGGGTACTAGTTTTCAAAGTGCCCCGATTCATTGTAGTTGAAGCAATGAACAATGCATTGAGGGTCGAGTGGAGTGTTCCTCTCCTCTATTTCAGTGGTGTTTTTTTTGCCGATATTTAATAACCAGGTTCCCTTATCTTCCACACCTGAAGCATTTCATCGCCCCGTTTAGGAAATTTCTTGGGTGCTTCTTTCCACACCTTTGGAATGTGGGGCTTTTATTTTCTTAGAACCATTGGATTTATCCATTGGACCTCAAGAATTTAAGTACACCTTATTATTTTTATCGCCATGATTCCCCTGAGATTCTCAGATCACCATTTAAAACTTGAGGGAACATTAGATAATTTCCTTATATCTGTCGAAGTCACAGATCACCAACACTTACAACAAGCTAGGTTTCATCCCACCAAATAAGCGGTCAACCATGAATTCAGGGGTAACGACAAAGCTAGAGGTGTATCCAGCATGCCTTGTGATGTTTGCCTCATACACTCTGATAGATTTGTAGTCTTTTTGCATGAGGACAAGGAAGTACCTTTCCATATTAAGTCACAAGGTGCCTGGAAAATATTTATCAAAAAACATCTTTTGGAAATCCTTGCATTCCAACACCTTGATCTCCTCCTCAGGCTTCATATTTTTGATCAATGTCCACCATTGATTAGATTCACACTCCATACGATAAGCAGCTTGGAGAACCTTCTCTTATTCAAAACAATGAAGGATGGAGAAGATCTTTTCAATGGATTTGATCCATTGTTCGGTGATTGAGGGATCAGATGATCCATTAAAATTAGGAGGCCTTTGTCTCATGAAGCTCTCTATAACAACTTGTTCTTTCTTTGGGGGTGTTGAATGTTCCTCTTGGCCCATGTTTCTAATCAAATCTTGAGTTAACTGGGAGAGAAGCATGGAAAAGTTCGTGATTACCACACCCATCGAATTGAGCATCTCATTTTCATAATAATAAAATTGATCTTCACATAAGTTGTTAGCCTGAGTCCTCCTATTACTGGCCATTGGTTGGAATAAAAGGAATGTTAGGGGTCACACATAAAGGGTAATCTAAGGACAAAACTGATGACTTATAGATAACTTTTATTTCCTTATCTTAGGAATCCATAGGCTTCAATCTATGTTATCCATGATCTACTTTCTAATATATATTGTTTGGAAAATTTCATTAAAAATGGATCATTATAATCTTGTGAATTTACAAATTATTATCTCCTAGGAGTTTCATAATAAAGAGTGCAGCAAGGCCTGTTGTTGTGTACTAGGATACCCCAGGTAAAGATTGAAACTTCTTGTCGGGGTTTTCAACCCTAGATATATCTGTGCTAGACCCACCTCTACCTGATCGTATCCCGACAGAGATGAATTTTGATGATAAAACACTTTCTCAATACCCACCAAAAATTTGGGATGTTTTTATTATACTAAGTCTTGTCTCTAAGGCTTCACTAGGGTTTTTTAATCCTAATCCCAAAAATAACTAATCCTATCCTCTGATACCAACTATAGCAACCTTTTATTTTATTACACACATAGAAATGATTTATTACATAGAAAAATTCACTTGATATAACATAGAATATCAAGAGGTCTAATGTATTTGGGGATTAACAAAATTACATAACTACTTAAAATATAGGATGCAACATCTTATTAAAAACTTCCTTTACATGATCACTACATTCCCTCATACTAAGCATTGCATTGGATAACTTGAGGACATGCATAAGACAAGGGTGATCTATAAAGCCCAGTAAGGGAGTTAAATAGGTATAACATGAAAAATAAACTACATGTTTGGAAATAGGCATATCAATGGATCATAGTAAAAACATGAACATAAAGGCATGATACAACATGATTAACATAACATGGAAATGTTGCAAGAACATTTAACATAATTTTAGCAGGATCCAAGGATAATTGAATATGGAGCATGAGTAAATACTCATTGCACTTGAATTATCATGAGTAAAACCTCATTGCACTTGACTTATCATGATACTAATCTTTACCCAATTCATTGAAGCGCTATTAGGGCACACCCTTCTTAAAGATTTCATTTCATGCATAAGTGTGCCACATGGATCATACAACATGGAATCTATCATAATAATTTATTCCACAATAAAGGGATGTGTAATAAATACATTAATATTTATAATCAATAAGTAAGTGTGCATAAAGGTGAATACCCTTGATAGAGAAATGGTCATGGTATTCACTACACATTGACAATGACTTGGAAAATCATAGTGCAATTTCGGCAGCATAACGACGTGAAATAAGAAATCATTAAAAAGGTTGATGAGAGATAAAGAGGTGTATCATAATATTTACATAAAATAGACAGTATTGGGTTTATTTGGATACATGTACTAACAAAATTAATTAAATTTATATGCATAGTACAAAATAATTACTTAGATGTAATAGAGGAGAGAGAAATCCATCATGGAATTTCGGCATGGTAAAAAGTGTACATGGGTGGAATTAATGAGAGAGAAATGAGTATAGAATCATAAAAAAGTAAAGAGGGCAGTATGGGTGATGTGTGAAATTATTCTCCAATATTTGTAATTGAAAACAAAAGGGCATAACAACTTAAATAAAATGGGCAAAAATGAGAAAGGAAGAAACCCCTTACTTGGAAATGTGATCCCAAAGGCTTGGAAGAGGTTTGAGAGTGGCATCATGGGAGCTTGGGGAGACTTGGGATAATTCTAGAGAGAGGTGGTAGAGGTTGTATTAACTCCAAAGTCTCTGAGTGAAGAGGTAGTGGGAGCTTGGGTGGGATTCAATAGGAAGAGAGAGGGAATTCTTTATTATTTAGGTTTGGGTCACCACACATTAAACTAATCAATACCACAAACCAGTACGGGGTTTTTGCCCATGTTTTTTACCAAAGGGAAGTGGAAAACAATATTTTTTATGTACAATGGCCGAAATTCTTAAAATAATAGGGTTTCTTATGTGGAGGTGAGTCACACTCTCAAGGAAATTCATTTAAAAAGTGAAAATGTTTTATAACTCTTGCAGGGTCCACTAAGGTTTTGTAAAATAATTTAAACAAACCTAAAATCACATTATTTTAAACTTAATACATATATTTGCCGAAAATATCATTTATAGTATTTTATAATATCACTATTGGGTCATTATGAGGTCCTAAAACACATTATATATTTAAACGGTATTTAATTTTTACCCAAAAATTTGACTATCTTAGAAAATTATGAAAAATTCACCATTTGATAATTTCAACATCCCGATTCCAAAAATAATATTAATTTTATCTAAATAATTTTTTGAACATTTTAATTTTTACTTTTAAAATAAAAAACGATATTTATCGAAAATAATGGGTTTTGACAAAAACGTTTTTCAAACCTTAATAAAAATTACAATTGAATTCATAAAATTATAAAATCATTTATATTTAATAAAAATAAATTTAATAATAATATTTTATTAAAATATTATTTAATTCAAAAATCATTTAATTCATCAAAATAGATTTCTTTGTTGAATATTAATTAAAAATACTATTTGCGCTTTAAAAACTATTTACAATGTATGAATAATAAAATGAATATATATTCCTTATTATATACAAAAATAATGAAAATAATCACAGTGATAAGGTATTGTTACATAACCCCTTATAAAATCTGCATAGGAACGAAGGGTGAGGTGTATGATGGTGACCGACTCTTGGGGTGGCTCAGATAACATTGCTCAGGTGGTAATCTCTATGAACTTCCACTTCTCTCGTAGGTGGTTCTGTTAGAGCATAACATGTTGAAGCTCGGCTTGGGATTTGTCAAGGGTTAAGCCCTTTGAAATTAACTCCTTTCTGAGCTCTGAAAAATGGGCTTCATATGGGGAAAGTCTACTAGATAAGGCCATCGCTTCCTTGGTCTAAGTAAATTAGATTTGATAAAGACCTATATTTATACTAATCATGTGATGACTGTTCAATGGCTATATTAGCAACAATCACAATTATTAACAGTATTTTAAAATATAGAAACATTAAACAAAAGAATTTCATATGTTATATAAAAATTTTACCTAATAAGACATTTAATTAGATCAAGAGGAATTTTCATTAATGAATGTTTGGGTCGTTACATGGACATTATCCAAGTTATTTCTGTAACCCAAGTGATGATAGGGGTAATGTAGCCCTTCATCCTCCTTAACCCTCTGAACAAGGTGGGGCATGTGAAATGACTACCCCTTAAGTGTATCATGATTATAAGGGCACACTTATTCCCCATTATGGATTTGTGTATATGTTTTTGGTGTTTGATTTGAAGCAATCCATTTGACCGAGGATGTTTTCTAGGAGAGTTAAATCACCACCCCAATGATGTGGAATTGATTTATTAGAGAAAAAATTTAGTTGTTTGATTAATTTATCACATTTTAATTTTTGTGGGAATGCGGACCACATAAATATTATTATTCTTCCTTCATATTAATTTAATGTTATATTATAAATAGATTAGTTATATCTACATAGATGCAAAATTAATTTTCAGAATAAGGAAATCTCATTTCATATTAAACTATGATAGTATATCAGTACAAGGATGATTATAAACTCTATTTTGAAGAAGATTATATAATATTTTTATTATTACTGAATAACGAGGGGCTTTAGTAAAAATGAATGGATGTAATCATAATAATGTGGATATTTCTATTATTAAGGAATAAATTAGTTCCGTAGCCTTACCCTAGTTAGTGAGACTATTATCTCATTATAAATTTAATTTTGCGACTTGTCGATCTTAAGGATACCCTTCAATATTTTCATTATTAAGTAATAGTTGAAATCTATAGTGTAAAAGTTATTTAAATGGGGATAATGTAAAACTACAATATTTTAAAGTATAATTTCCCTTGAAACCTAATCTGTTTGATAGCTTGCTTCACATGAAACACCAAACCAAAATGAACTTCAAAGTATTATAAAACCATTAACATGAAGTAAACAAATTAATGAAAAATAGTATAGATAACTGAATTAGGAAATATTTATGGAAATAAAAATGACTTTCATTATTAATACTATGGAACTGATAAAATTCAAATAGTGTAGCTAAGTAACCAATAATATTTATTTATACATTAAAATGTAAACCTTATTAAATTTTATTTAATATATTTTATTTTAATATTCAAAATATGTTATGGATAAAATATATTTCTTACATGTATAATATATTAACATTAATCTCGTTAGTCATTGATAGGAAATAAATATAAGAATAATTGATATTTTTTATTTTTCTATGGAATTTTTTTTCAGTATATATTTATTTAGAAGATAAATTCAAGAATTTTAAATTGACTAAATTAATTTTATTTTATATTTATAAGAATAATATTATCTTATAATATTTTTTTAATATTTTTCTAAAATAATTTATTTTTTGATGAATACTGAAAAAAAACGATTTTGATAATACCATCAATTTTATGAAATTATCATAATAGAATACTGATTAATTTTTTTAATTTTGTTTTATAAAAATATATATTTATAAATTAAAATAAATCCTTTAAAAAATACTATCTTTAGTTTATAAGACCCATGTTTAATGTTTTGGAAACTTTAAAAAAAATTTACTCTAAAAAATATTTTTATTCCCTTACATTAAAAATTAATTTTCATAAAAAATATAAAAAAATGGATTTCATATATTAGATCCACATATTCTTATTATTTAATAATTTAAATTTTCCCTTTATATATAAAATTATTTTTACTATGATTATTGTTAATAACCATGATATTGACAAAATGGTTATTTTCAAAGAATTATTTTATTAATGTCGTGTAATTTTTAGGAAATAAATTAAATTTTAATATTTTATAAAATGACTCTAATATTATATTAAGACATGTTTATAAATATATTATCACCCATTAAGTTGGTAATTAATGTTATATAATATTTATAACAATTAATGGATAAAACATCATTTTTCTACCAAAATAATTTTGAATATCTTATATGTTTTAATGTAAAAGATAATTTTTTATGTTTTAGAAATAGAATTTGATTTAATAGAGGCTAAATTTATTTTCTTAATACAAAAATTTAGTAATACGTATTATCTTATATTTTTAGTAAACATAAATTATATCTTAAAAAAGTAGTTACCAAGGTAAAAAAAATGATACAGTGAAAAAATATAATGGTAAAAGACTAAAAAAATGATTAAGAATTGAGTTAAATGAATTTTTGAGTTTTTATTGAACCATAAAATTAAAAAATAATTTATGGACCACTTTATTACCCCTCTACTATTAAATATTATATTGGCATCGTTGAGATGTAATGGGTATTTCTAAAAATGAAAATTTCATCCAATTATAAAAGCTGATCACTTCCACCATTTTAAATTCCAATATTCCCTTTTGTAATATTCCTGAATATATACCCCATATACACCGCCAATATGTACCTTTATCTCCAATAGTACCCTAGTCTCTAGACGTTAGGATAATACCATCATTTCAAAGAAGTATTTAAAGAAAAATTCAACATCTCCATGAGTGTAGTAATAACTCCTTATACTTTTCTTCTTAATAGCCCCCAAAAAAATTTAATCAATCCATGAAAGTTTGATAACATCAGTATTTATAATATATTTAAATAATATTATACTAATGGAATATAACTTTTCAACCTTCTTTTAAAACCATTTGAAAAATGAATACATTGCGATGCATTTGTGCAGACTACCGCCTCAATGAATGATGAGTTCTATTTTTCCTAAACTAATTATATAGATAGTCCAAAAATGTTATTTAATTATTTTTTAATACTTATAACATTATTAATATTCTTAATTTATAATTATTTTATATTTTTACCACTTACCATTCTATAAAAAATTAGACCATCTTACGTGTAAGTGCAGACTACCACCTCTATGGAAAAGTTTATTCCATTTTAATCACCACATTTAATGATAGTTCATGAGAATGGGTTTAATGGATAATTATTATTTATATGAAATTTTTAGGATTATGTTAAGAAATTTTTTAAAACATATTAATAATATGAGTAATAAACGATAATTGTAATTTCAACCGTCTAAAACAAGCGTATTGAGATGAAAAACATTATTCTTATTGTTTAATAGTTTCATACCCATTTCCAATTAATATTATTATATTAAATTATCATATATAAATTTAATAAATCCCAAATAATATCACTATTACATTTTAACAATGATATTATAACTAAATCACTTCATAATATTCAATTAAATTATGTTAAAATCTTGTTTGGTACGGTTTTTCTACCTACAAGAACAACGGTTTAAAATTATATAACATATCACTATGATAAATTAAATAATAATAATATATGATACAAATTGTTAAATAATTATTTTATTTTTTTCTCTTATTGAAACATTAATATTAATCTCATTAATTAAGATACCAACATCTGTTCATTCAAAATCAATGAAACACGCTCATCAATGATTTCATCTTTATGGAACATAACAAAAACTATCATAGAATGAAATTATAACATTATAAAAAATTATAAATAATTAATTAAAATACCTTGTATGATATGGAAATTCTTAACTTTAGGAGAGTAATGAGGAACAACACTGCTATTACAAAACTATTTCAAAATGATCAAGATTACTTACACTCGATATCAAAAAATATATAATAAATGACTTATATATATGTAGAGATTTATTATAAAATAATTTTATAAAAGGCTATATATACAAGGTTCTTAAAATAGTTTATGATGATATTCATTTTCTTATATATGATATTCAAGAGATTTAGTGGAAGTTAGGAATTAGATTAAGGGTTCTTTGTGCCAATTTTTGATTTCCATGAGACATGTTTCCAAATGCATACAATATTTCATTTTATGGTGTAATGAATACCCCCTCGATTTATTATATAATTATTATTTTTATATTCATTTTATTCAATGTTTTACTTCATTTTCCCTCTTTCATGTGGTTTTGGTTAAGATATTACCCAAATTGTAATGTTTTCTTCTCCAATTTCATTTTAAAAATTAGAATTTCTTATGAAAGATAATTACTCTAGGTTATTTGAATACTATTTAATTATGAAACCCCATTATTTTATTTATTTATTGTTACATTTGGTTTTATACTTGTCTTCTCAATATTTCACTTTCCCCTTGGCTCATTATTTACTCGATGTAAGGAAACTGACACTACATCTTCTTTTCAGTTAGGAATAAACCTTTTATATGACCTTATTCATTGGAAAATTTTATGAATGTCTTTATATATTCATAAATAATTGATTAAGGCCATTTAATACTACATTGGACTATTTTACATATATCCAAATCAAAAATCTTTAAGACAAATAACCCATCACTTCCATTATCCTTCCAAATCATCCTTAGTTATAAACATTATTTTTCATCCAATGCCCTTCTTATGTGACACCATGTATAATTTATTATTATGAAGGTGTTTTTCATCAATGATGACTTCTTTTGAAACTAATTATGTTATGATTGGGATATTTATTGTTTAACCATCATATTTATTTCTTTGGTTGGATTATGATTATTTTTTGACTAGGTAAAGTATTAATATCCCATATATTTTTATTCCAATATGGATAAATATGGATAACTAAGGAAAGTTTATTATGTAGTATTTAACCATATAAATTATTTATTATTAATGATGTATTTCCAAGTTATCTCATTTATTTACTGGGATATTATTGATGTCACATATGTTGGTATCTCACTATATATTTTTATTAATTTATAAGGAGAGTTGATTATGGATTTTACTTATATTGATATCTTTCATATAGTGAATTCTTTAGGATTACAAAAATGATCAGTGGGTCTCAATAATATATATCCCTATGATGCGTAAGTTGGTTTCATGTGAACATATTCTTGTTTTTTTTTGTATAAGACTACAAAATTCATACATGATGTCTTGGTTGAGACCCTAAATACAAGAATGATGTCTTGAGTGCAGCCTTGATAGTAAAAATAATTTCCTAGATGAGTGCTTGATGTTAAATATATTGATTTCTAAAATTATATATTTCCTCACCATGAATTCAGTTATTTTTATCCATGCGATTATTTATTTTGTTATTTCATTCATGGATTTTTTTTCTAGATCATGTGATTAGTTATATTTAATTTTTTGATCTTTATTTATTATTTCTTTAACATTCATGATATGTTTACACTTTAATAGATTCCGATAATTGTTTTCCTTTATAGAGATCTTGATATCACCCATTTATTGTTTCTATTTACCTAGGTTATAAAGAAATATATTGAACATGACATGTCTAAAAGAATATCACGTGTGAACAATTTTAGGGGGATTTTAAAGACTTATTATATATAAATTCAAATATTAAATAGTGGGAAAATATCCATTGGTTGAGAAAGAAATGGTATTAGTTTAATGTCAATGATTTATACCAATTATCAAAATCACTAAACATAAAAGCTTATGAGAATGTATTTTACTCTAGTGTTTTATTTATGTCATATAATTATGGTATAGTTACATCCAATATATTACAAATTATCATTTTTGAAAGAAAAATACCTTTTTAACCTTCATGAAGGACCATGAAATATATATTTATCCCTTTTAATATCTTTATAGGCACAAAATACTTGCAAAAATAAAAATAAATTCTAAATCATCTCTTATTGATATATAAAACTTGAGATAAATAGTTCATTAATTTAGATCATTACTATAAGTGAAACAATACATCTCAAAATAATCATAGATAGCTCGATGATAATAGTAGTTTAGTGTATTTGAAAAATAGTTACATAAGAAACTTATTTTACAAACTTTTTAACCTTATCCTTACTCAAATTCTTGTATACCCATTATATAAATTTCTCATAAGTAATACTTATCTTCATAACCTAGGGTAGAGAATCATAAGAAAGTATTGAGCTTAAAATATCGGTAAGAGAAAACATATCAACATGTTATCAAGGGTTAGATCACCTGAATATGATAAAACATGACAAGGGGTAAAATTTCTTATTAAAAATAATATGGGATAATAAGATTTTTCTATATATCATAATGGATAGACATGTAACATAAAAATAAAAAACATCTCCCATGACATAATAATGTGAGATAATAATGGAAACATGGAATAATGAAATGATATCATAGGATCATAGAATCATAAAATTTCTGTAACAACATAAACATGTATGCATAAACCTAAGTAAAGGATCACATTCAAGATAATAATTGTGGATAGAGTCTCATGGGGGTTCGGTTTCACTCCCCATTCCCATAAATATAGTTGATAGTGTACCATAGTGGATTTTGTTCACTTCCCATTCCCATAAACATAATATATAGAGTCTTAACTAATAGAAAAATAACCTATACTAATGGTTTCAAACCATTGGTATAGGTCTCCAACCCATTGATATATACTATACTTATGGTTTGGAGGACCATTAGCTAGTTTGGTGTTGGGATAGGTCGATACCAATGGTTATGGGAAAACTGTTGGTATATATCTATACCAACGGTTTGTAAAACCATTGGTATAGATCATTTGAAAAACCTATACCAACGTTTTCATAAAACCATTGGTATTGGTAATTCAAAAAGAACTAAGATTTTTTTGATCCCAGTACCTCTTGTTTATATTCCAACAACCTAATCACTAACCTATCATGTCTTTTATAAACACAATTTTATAAATATATATTTCTATTAATATGTTTTTTATCTTTTGATTTATTTAATGTTATTTGACAAAATATTCCATAAAAAATATGTGTGCCTATACCAACGGTTTTGAAAACCATTGGTATAGACCTATACCAATGGTTTTGAGAACTGTTGGTATAGGTTTTTTCAATTTTTTAGCTATACCAACAGTTTTAGTGAAACCATTGGTGTATAGTAGACCTATACAAACAGTTTTGTCCAAACAGTTGGTATAGGTACATTACAATGATCCTATACCAACGGTTTTGGCCAAACCATTACTATAGATCAAAATTAGTGACCTATACCAACGATTTATCCAAAAACATTAGTATATGTCCTATTTCTAGTAGCTCTGGTAATGGATTGGGTTTACTCCCCATTTTCACAAACATAGTGTAAAAAATCCCACAATAGAGTATGTTCACTTTCTAATCCCATACAGAAAATATCCTGAGATATAAATATTTACCCAATTCATTAAAGGGATATACAATTCCTTCCCCACCCACCACATAACATAGTGTGCTTAAGATAACAACCCATGCACAATACATGGTATCTCATGAGTAGAGAAAAATGCCGAATGAATTAGAAGGATATATAATTATGGTACTACCCATCACATAATAAAAATAACAATATTGATATGAATATGTGTGACATATAAGAAAATGAAACCATTCATAAATCATAAGTAAGATAAAACCCTGGATAATAATGTGGGTTTCAAAATATTATCTCAATGAATAACTGGAGGCTATATCATAAGGATTCTGAAGAGAAGAAAGGATTAAATCACTTTGGGATTTCATATTTAAATAGAGAAACATATTCCATTATCATTGAGTTCTAATGTAATAAAATTCAACAGATGGATTAAGGATGTGTAAGAATAAAAATGAACCATATATGTGATGCTTTTCTAAATGAGTATAATATCCTTATGGAAGGAAATAAATTATTATTTCATTTTAGACATAAATTTAATTAATATAGTTTTTATAAAATAATTAGGATATTTAGAATCTATTAAAAGTAAAAATATTTTATATAGGTGACACTTTTCATGAAATAAAAAATAAAAAAGTTCCCCTAATCTGGGTTTACTTAAATGTCATAATTTCAAAGAGAACATATAACAAGTATTGACCCCAAAAAATAATTGTGTAGTAAAATAGGTATATATATGTAATGAATACAGATATATAATATGTAATAAATAAATCATAAAAATATAGACAAAAATAGAGAAAAATTAAGAGAATGTGTAACCCAAATATAATAAGGACAATTTTAGAAGATCCATTTTGGGTTTTAAGAGACATTTTATTAAAGTCCCACATAGAAAAGTAATATAAATAATTATTTTGTAAAAAAGAGAAGGTAATAATGAATGTTTTATTATATTAAATTTAATTAAGTTTCCAATTAAAAGTGAGAACATTAGAAGGAATAGAAATTATGGATAAGGAGGGGAAACATTGTTAAAGAGGACAAAAATTATTCTCAACAGTGATATAATTTTTGATAAATAAATTAATCAAGGTAAAAGAATTTAATTAAAAATAAATTCATCTAATATTTGAATATAATGAAAAATTAAATAAAATATTAGGATGGAATGCTAACAATCTTGGAAGAAATAAATTTGGAAGGAAACATTTCAACTCAACAAAGGGAGTAGAGTTAATAATAACCATTACATCTTCATTAACTATGGAATTTAAAACCAATAAAAGAAGAAAATGAGATTTATTTTAAAATACCCTAGATTTCATGTAATATTTAACAAAAATAAATCAATTTTAAATACTTACACAAAAAATAAAAAATGAGTGGTGAATAATATCATATCTTAATAAATAAAACATTGAGATCCAAAAACCCTTACATTTTATTTTGATTTCCACGAACAAGTATAACATTATGTATAAAAAATAACTATATTACAAACTCATTTAAAAACTTTATTCATAAATATAACCATTTATACTTCACATTTCTATTTATTATCTTACATGTACATTTGTTAGTTTTTACCGATTTTTAATATCAACTGTGAGTAATATTGATCATTTTGAACTAGTTTCGCATTAACATTATAGGTATTCATTATTCTATAAAATTTTATCATTATGAGACCATTAAATTGAAAATAATAAATTATTTATAATTATTTATAAATATATATTTTCATTCTTATTTTAGTTTCGGTTATGATCCATTAAGATATTCTTGGTGACGAGCATGTTTTCAGGATTCTTAACAAATGAGTGGTGGTATTTTAGTAAATTATTTTAATTTTAGTGTTACCATTGTAGAACCAAAATAAAACAAAATTTATTAATTTGTATCATATATTATCAGAAATAATTTTTTTATAGTAATCCATGATATTATTTTATAGCATTGTTCAAGTTGGTGGTTAATCCAACACAAATAAGAATTTACCAAAATTTAATGGATGACTATGAAGTGGATTGCTTGAAATATCACTATAGCATAAGAAAAATGATTAATTTAGTTTTTATTAGTTTGATATATCAAAATTGGATGGAATTATCTGAATAAGATAAATAATATGAATATATTACTTAGAACGAAGAGATCCTTTTCTTCTTAGTATGATTTATTATATGGTTAAAATAATAGTGATGGTTTATTATTCATATTATTAAAAGGTTTTCCATTTTGTATTACTAGAACCATACAAATTTAATAAAAAATATATTTATCCCTTAAAATAATTCATATAACCCTCCATAAATGATGGAATGGCAAATAATACACAATGCTTCATGGAGGCAATAGTCTGCATAAACACACGATTGATGTTTTCATTTTTTCTTAAGGGAAAAGAAGAAAGGTGGTCAAAGATCATTACCTTAGCATAATAACATTAATTATACAACCCAAAATAAATTCACTATATAATAATGATAAATTATTATTGAAATTGTTAGATAGAAAGGAAAGAAATATTAGGAAATAAATGAGTAATCACATTGGGAATTATGAATTTTCCATGGAGGATTCCATGGAAATTGAGTTCTTAGGTTAATTCCTTATGATCAAAATATTATGGAAGTGAAATAAGAATATTAAATATTTTAAAATAGATAGTTTTAAATATGAAACTGAAATATTGGAGTTCCTTTAATGGGTCGTGGGAGTCTCCTTTTATAAGTGGTGAGAATGAATTTTTTTTGTGAAATCCCTCTACATTTCAATAATGTCATTAAATTAATAAAGGATTAAGGATAAAAAATGAAAAATAATTCATTGGTGAAGGGGATAAGGTTGATAATACGTAAATAACTCTATTAAATTTTTTTAATATGTTCCAAGCCCTTAACCCCTATTTATTAAATTTACTATTTTAAATTTTACCCCAATAACAAGTTTATACATAAGTAATTTATCCTTTGTGCCTAAAAAATCAACCTTATTAAATAATTTGAAATAATTATTATAAATGTAAAATAAATTTTATTGAATAAAATTTTTATTAATAATAAAAATTACTTTTAACATTAGTTCTTGGAAGGTGTTAAATATAATTTTTAAAAAAGTGTATTTTTATGCTTAAAAGTTTTACATAGAAAACAATTATGAATACCTTGTATTTTAATGATAAGGATTGGTTTACTATAAAAAAATAAATTTTATTTAGATTTCAAATAAATATGAAACTGAATTTTTCAAATATAATAGTTATTTAAAAATAAAAATAATTTTATTATTATAATGTATTACTTTTGTTGTTTAACATTGGTTTTCTAAATTCATAATTGTATCTTGAAATGTATATTTTTACACATTAAAAAAAATTATCATGAAAAATATTTTATAACTTTTTAATTTATAATTATTTCTAGATATATCAATAAACACTATGATTTTTGTAAAAACTATATTTTAACTTTTCACATAAAAATAAATTATTTAAAAAAATTATAAAAATAAACTTATGAAAATATTGATATGAAAAGTTAAAAATTAATTGACTTATTTAAAATTTAAATTATAGAATATATAAAGGTATCTTTTAAATTTAAATTCAAAATATAAATGAAAACCACATTTATTGAAAAATTTCATTCTTAAACATTATGTTCTCTCAATATTATTTCATACTAATTTATAATTTAAATAATCAAAAGGATCATTAAGAGTGGTTGTTTTTTATCATTTAATACTTCAAATAGTTATTTGAAAGTGTACAATTATATTAATTATATATCCTCTAAATTTAAGTATTTTAAATCATTATTATCTTTTTTATTTACTATATGTTTTATTATTCTTATAATTTTCAAGATAATATTCAACTAATATGTTTTAGATCATTTTTTTAGTGTTGCAAGTAGATAAATATATTGAAAACATCATATTTCTTTAAAGTAATTATATATTGATAATCCATTCCAAAAACAATTTGGTGGTATAAGTATTTATTTAACAAAGTGTGTCCTTGAAATTTTAAAACTCATAAAATGGGATTAATTTATATATGGATATTCTAATTGAACATAGGATAGTATTTTATCATGGGTTGATTTAGGATATGATGCGTGATTTCCCTATACACAAATTTATATAAACCTATTGTAAAAATAGATAAACCATTCCTAATAAAATTTTAAAGAGTGAAGAAGAGATAAATCTTGAAGATGTAATTTTCCATAAACCTCAAAGAATATTCTTATAGTAGATATATAATAATTGTACCAACAAATTGTTTTATTGATAATTTATTATCAAATAGGTGAAAACTTACACGACATAAGAGATAATCAAATCCAGAGTGAAAATAACTTTCTAATACAATAGTAGACATTTCATAATATTTTACTTATATTGATTATCTAAGAGTGTTTTGGAACAAATTGTAACTCTGACACGCAATGATTTTATGAGATAAATTCTTTTTAATTTTTTTGATGTCTTGTGTTGTACGCTACACCAAGATTAGCTTTCGATATACACAACACCGTATTAACTTGATGTATATGCAACACTATGCATGGATTTTGTTACACACAATTTCAAGCTATTTTTATAGAATTAATTTCACACAATGCTGAGTATTAGTGATTACTAAATATTATAACCTAGTCATTATAATAATAGGTATGAATAATATTATCTTTCTTCTAAAAAAATATCCAAAAGAAAATAAGTGAGGATAAAATTATAAAATTACTCTTGATTGATTTTATAATTGAAAAATATATGTATCATATTTAATCTAATTTTTTAAATTCATATTATATGTTTTTTATAACTAATATAGAAACAAATTCATTTTTTTGGATAAAAGAAGTATTTTTTGAAAAAAATACAGTATTTCCTCCTTTTGATGGGACACCCATTTCAAATATAATTTTTTACACTTTTGTATATTCTATTTAAAAAAAGATTCTTCTTTAGAAGAAAGATATAAAATTTTATTTGGATGAATTTTTGATATTTTTTCGATAAGTTTTAAATTTTGATGAATAGTAAAATTATAATAAATTTTAACAGAAATATACTTTTTCATAAAAATAATTTTTGTAATTAAATTATATTATTGAATGGTTTTAAAGTATAAATATAATATATTTTTATCATTCAATATAATTGATGTCTTTAGTATTAACTTTACATTAAATTCAGATGTAAAAATATTTCAATTTTTTTGCAATGTAGTAACTTTTAAAAAGCAGTTCTTTCCTTCCAACAATGAGAAATTTTTTAAATTCATTACTACAACATCTCTATTTTTAATTTTGAAAAATTGATTTTATAATTGAAATATATAGGCCCAAATTATGTAAATATCTTTATTTTATTTTGGGGCATTATGAATAGAAACTTCAGTAATTTTTATTAATATGGTAAAAGGGTAAAAAACTAATTATGGGTAAGAATATTATTATAAAATTACCCTAAAAATTATATTAATATAATTGTATGAGTGTGTTTCTACCTAAATAATCTTTTGGTAAAAATGGTGTCCTTTGAATTCCACTTAGATGAGATTTGAACATTTAATTTATTTTATTTAAAGAAATGTTAAATATGTCTCACTCAAATTTTAATAACTAAACCATTTTTCATATAAGGTTATAAAGATGTTAAATTAAATTATAAATAATTTTTTTAAATATATATTTTTTATTTATCATGGCACTTTTTTTTTGTAATTTTTAGGAAATAAATAATTATTTTAATATATTATACATTAATGATGCAAAAAATTATTTAATTGATGAAAAATAAATAATGTAGTGTTTATTAAAATAATAATACCCATTTAAAGATCCAAAAATGTGACCAAATATTATTTTTCGAGTATATCATGACCATAATCATCCAATTGTTGAGTTATGGTCTATTTGTAGCCTTATAGAATGGATTATGACACTTATATTATTTTATTTAAAGTGATGTTATAGTTGTCACCTTCACAATTTAACATGTATAAAATTATAAATATTATATTTTATAGAAGATAAATTAGTATAAAATAATTATTATATAATATTTTATAATTATATTCATCATAGTATTTTATTTTTAATTTTTATTTAACAAATAATAATATTAAATAATTACACAAAACTGTTTTAGTAATTATTTTATTAGGGGAAATAAAAAATAAACGTTATTGAAAATGTTAGGGTAAATATAATTTGGACTAATTAACATGTACAATTAATTTTTTAGATGACATTTACCACCTAATAATGTAATAAAATTCTTGTTTTGAAGTGATCTTGTTATATTAATAAATTTAAAAATCCACGAATTGAATAGTGTTAAAATTGAAACTATTGTTGTTTTTTTAAAACAATGTATTGTTAAATTATTTAAAAATCATAAAACATTTTGAAAAAATATATAATTATTATTATATGGTATAAAATTATATAAGTTAGTCATTCATTGTTTAATTTACATCAAATAAATAAAAATTTCACCCTTTTAATATTGAAATCCTTGTTATCGTAATTAAAATTAAATTAAACAACAATGTGTTAATTAAAATGATAAGGTTTAAATTAACATAAAAGCTTGTCTAAATTTTATTATTTGATGAGATTATAATCTTATCATATCTTATATTTAAATATATCTCATTTTTTAGGTTTCTGAGTGGATTTTTATTTTATTATAAATTAATATTTTTGAGGTTTCCAAAAGTGCCCCTCACCTCAATTATAAAAGGATGCCTCCTACCTCACTTCTTCACATCAATTTGAGAAATCATGATCTTCCATACCCTACCCCTATTCCTTCTCAACATTCCTAGTTGCATTCGAGAGGTTTTTTATTCTTTAATGACCAACTCTAGTCCTCTACGATGAGATTTAGAGAAAGTACATCGAAGAAGAGGTAATATCCTCTACTGATTCTTTCAAATTTTATTCTTCTTCTACTTCCTATTCATGAGTTATTTCATTATAAGTTAATAAATAAAATATGAATTATATAATTATATTTCATTATAATTATGAAACAACCATATTTCTTCTTCTATCCATCCTATGAAAAAAAATCACCATGTGTGCATATCTACAACTTATCATCTCCATGTAGTGGCGTATTCAGTTTTTCACTACCACTTGACATGGATTCGTATAAAGATAGAAATAATAACTATATATGATTATTATAGAAATTTATTTATTATCTAATAATATATATACTATCCACTTTGATACCATTTTGTAATTAGAGGAATGATATCATCACTCATGTGTATGTTCGACCTATCGTCTCCACGATGCAATGTGATTCATTCTACATGATCATCATTAAACATTCATTATATAAATTAATAGAATGAATAAATATGGCATTTATTATAAAAAAATAATTATTTAAATTATATAACTATCACCTAATAAGTGAAACATGAAAGTTTCTGACAAAACCTGCATAAGAACATAAAGCAGTTCATACCCAAATAACGAGTAATAATGAAATATTATTAACATATGATAATATTATCATATATGATAGCATTAAAATAACTATTATTCAAGAATAAGTCAATGACATTATTTAAATCAATATATAATAGTTTCAGATACATACAATTGATAACAGACCTATGTTAAGGGATAATTTTACAATCTTATTATTATTCGAGATTGTTTATATGCAAGTATTTACTAGGGTATATTTATCATCCACGTCCCTGATTTAAAAGTATGTAATATTATTTATATTCATCAAAAAATTTTAAAGTTAATTTAACCATTTGTTGAATTTTTATTAAATGGTATGAATTGAAACTTTTTCTTTATTCGATTCAAGGTACTTTTTTGGACTTTTCCCTCAAATGTAAGAGGAGAGTGTTTTTTTAACTTATACAACATGATTTTCTTTACAATTTCATAATTTCATATTTACATGAATCTTAATTTAAAATATTTCACATTTTTTTCGACTAATATCTTTTCATTTAAAATATCACCGCATTTTGAGAAAAGAAATCATTTTTGAAGAAGAAAGGATATTTTACTCAAGAATTAATTTCTAGTGTTTTATCAAAATTATTTTCCATCTAAGATTAAATATATGTTTCAAGTATATTGCCCCTATAATTCTTATGGTTTATTATGATTACGATTTAAATCTATTTATGTATTCCCTTTGTTTCACATGGATTATGTTATGATGGAATTATTTTTAAGAAAACCATTTTATTCATTGGGTTATGCTATGATGAATGATTTTTTGTGGAACCCTTATGTATTGTTTTCATTATGTGATGGGTGGGACCTATATCTACCTCCAATAAATTTTGTAAACATTTTTATCTCATGAGATAGATAGATTTGAAACCAAAAGTAAACCTGGTTCAGTAATACAGGGCTGAAACGGCTAATATCATTAGTTTTGAAATACAAGGCTGGAATGAGGAGTGAAATTGATTCAATAATGATCTTTTTTGTCTATGATGCTATTGTCAATGAGAATTTACTAATATAGATATGTTTTTTAAGGTTATTTATTTTCCACAATTCCATGTTTTATGCCAATTCTATTTTATCATGGTTCATGTTTCTTTAGGATTTATGCCTTATTTACTACCAAGATTTACTTTATGACTTATGATTTTGATATTAAAACATCATGTTCATGTTATTACGTTCTTATGTTTATGTTTTGTATGTTGTTTTCCAAGCATACCCTTACTGAGCATTTGAGCTCACTGATTTATGTTTCTTTTCCCTAGGATATAAAGAATGGTTTTAGGTAGGAAAAATAATGGGAAAGATCTTTATAGGATATGTTGAAGCTTATTCACCAAGATATAATAATGTGTTCTTAGTTTTCAAATAAACTAAACTAATACCATTTTGGGTGTCTATTTGTGCAATGTATTAAGTATTCTACAAAATAATTGTAATTTCCTTATATGTCAAGCTCGTGTCATTAGCGTTGGTATTAGAGTGATGGTTTAGTTAATATTTGGAAACTAGGATGTGAAACCTTTAGTGAGATCCCTAGAGAAATTTCTAAGGAAACATCTTGAGATATCCCTAAGGGTACGTCTAACTATAGGTTATAGTTCAAGAATTATTGTAACAATCATGAATACCATATGACTAAACCTATGATTATGGATATTGAAAGTACCCCGTGATAATGTTGTTTTCCTAGTATGATTTTTTCCTCTCACACTAATATTTTTAAGTTTTATAAGATGAATAGAAATAAGAGGATTCATGTTAATGGAAAATATAATGGATAATGGAATGATATTCCATATGAGTAACTAAATGAAATGGGATTTGTAAGGTAAAACATATTTATTACGACTAATCATAAATATCATAATATGATCAATAATCTCAAATTTGTTATGTTTCCTGACCCACCTAATAAGAGAATGACGATGTTTAATGGTGATTATAGAGAAAATAAAGTTCAATTTTCATCATGTAAATCATGTGGGAATACGAAATTAAGGAGAATGTTTCAAAGGAGTTGAAAGATGGGTTTGGTGTAAAAAAGGAGGAAAGAAATCCATTTATTGTAAAGGAAGAGGTTCAGTTAACACAGTGGAAAAGGATAATGATATAAATAAGACATCCATGATGGTTAAAAGTTTTAAATTTAGAATGTATGTAATTATTCAAATCAATTACCTAAGGGAGAATCTCATCAGCAGGGTTGTATGGGTATTATTTATATATTAGATGATGAAGAGACTATAAATGATACATGAGATGAAAGAAGTGTTAAGGAATAAAATGATGAAGCTCATTCAATGGTTTAAGAAGACAGTGGAATGATTTCTTTTTTATCAAGAATAATATGGTATAAGTAATTTTATTATATTATAGAATAATGAAACATATAAGGATTGTTACACTATTGTTTTCCCTTAAGTATTTGGAAGTATATATTGAATGTTACAGATAACCATGAAATATTATTCAGATATTTTTTGAAAACACATTATATTTTCATAATGATAGATTAAAGATATACTGAGATGTTTGATAGTATTAATGAACTCATGACTAATATAAGGACACAGTAATATCATGTTTTGAATATATATAATTTTTGGGATTTTTGGTAAGAGTTAATTTTTTATAGCGTGCATGTTTTCACTAAAGTCCTATGATATTTCAATTAATTTCCATGTTTCAAAAGAATAAATGATTATGTTATTCACATGTTTGTAATGTGACAACCATGAACTTCCCTATGATATATGATAGATAAATTATAAGCCGATTTAGTTCACATCTTTTTAATGTTTTATATTTTTAGTTTTTTGGGAAGGATTTTAATTTTATCCATTTTGGGATAGTATAAGTTATACTCTAGTTTATGTTTGTTATATTAATGTATTATCTCCCTATAGGTGGACTTATGCATATTTTATAGCCTATACAAACCTTTTTTTTGAGACATATGGAATAACCTATCATTCTATTTATGGATCACATGATCTGCTAACACTTCCAGAATGAAAAATTCTACTTCATTTCTTTGAATAAGAGATGATGTGGAAATTATTCAAGGAACAATATACAGTAATATTGTACCAAAATCAAGTATGTATTTATTCTCATGAAATTTTTTTCATCATTAGAGAAAATATATTGAAACCAAAAACGTTATCCTAGTACCTTCTTATCTTAGGAATCAAATGGTCCCTTAAATCATTGTAGATTTATGGCTTTCTGGTTGTTTACTTTCTTCAAAACTTGATCTCTATCACTCTCTATCAGAACATGATGGTTATATTTTTTCTTCCACATCCATGTTTTCACTTCCCAGCTATGTTATTATATATGGAAACCCATTTAAGAGTTACTTTGTGTAACCATTATGTTTTAACTTTTCTTTTTAAAATGACCTTTTATTATTCCTTTTTACGATGTGGGTTTCCATGAATGAAACTTTCATGTAGTAAACCCTTTATAAACTTGGTGAATTTTGAGGGAGAAATTAATTTTGAGGGGGTTAGAATGTGACACCCTGATATTTTATGAGATATATTCATTTTGGTTTCTTTTATGTCTTTTGTTCTATGCTACACCAAAATTAGCCTGCGCTATAGAAAACACTGTATTAACTTGCAGTATATGCAACTCTATGTGTGTCTTGTGTTACACACAATTTCATGTTATATTGATAGAATTAATTTCTCCCAATACTGAGTATAATGGATAACTAAATATTATAACCTAGCCATTTTAATGGCGGGTATGAATAATATTAACATTATTCTAGAAAACTATTTAAATGAAAATTAACGAGTCTATAAAATAATAAAATCACTCTATGGATTTTATTATTTAAAAATATATGCAATATATTCAACTTTATTTTTTAAATTCATATTATATGTTTTCTATACATGATATAGGAATATATTCAATTTTTTGGATAAAAGAAGTATTATTTCTAAAAAATGCAGTATTACTGCCTTTTGATGGTGCACCAATTTTAAATATAATTTTTGACACTTTTTATATATTATATTTAACAACAAAAAATTCTTATTTATAATTAAGATATAAAAACTTTCTTTTGATGAATTTTCTATATTTTTTTGATAAGTTTTAAATTTTGACGAATTGTAAACTTATAATAAATTTTATCTGAAAACAACTTTTTCATCAAAATAATTTATATAATTAAATTATATTATTGAATGGGTTTAAAGTATAAATAGAATATATTTTTATCATTCAAAATAATGTATGTAATTATCATTAATTTTACTTTTAATTCAGATGTAAAAACATTTCAATCTTTTGCAATCTTTTAATTTTTAAAAATGTGTTCTTTCTTTCTGAAAATGGGAATAATTTCAAATTAATTACTTAAAAATATGTGTTTTTAATTTTGAAAAATTGATTCCATATTTTTATTAAATATGCCAAAATTATTTAAATATACTTATTTTATTTTTGGGCATTATGAATAGCAACTTTAGTAATTTTTATTTGTTCGGTAAATCGGTAAAACGTGTAATTAAGGTTAAGAATACTACTATAAAACTAACCTAAAACTTGTCTTAAAATAATTGTATTAGTGTCTTTTGACCTAAATCATATTTTTGTCGAAATTATGTCCTTTGTAATCCACTTGGATGAGATTTGAATATTTAGTTTACTTTATTTAAAGAAAAGATAAATATGTCTCACTAAAATTTTAATAACTAAACCATTTTTTATATAAGGATATAGATGATAATTCAATTATAAATACTCATTTGAAATATAAATTTATTTCCTTTATAATGGTAATTTGTTTTTAATTT
The DNA here is from genome assembly GCA_963277665.1 of Viscum album. Classification (NCBI taxonomy): domain Eukaryota; kingdom Viridiplantae; phylum Streptophyta; class Magnoliopsida; order Santalales; family Viscaceae; genus Viscum; species Viscum album. Next base: position 1,109,382,905 of record OY728128.1, on the reverse strand, counting down.
TTATGAAATAAATAATTACATTAATAGCTTATACATTAATGATGTAGAAATTATTTAATTGATGAAAAATCAATAATATAGTTATTATTAAAATAATAATACCTATTAAAATATCCAAAAACATGAACTAATTTTATTGGTCGAGTATATATTTACCATAGTCATCCATTAATCGAGTTATCTACTATTTAGAGCCTTATAGAAGGGATTATAACACTTATATTGTTTTATTTAAAGTGATGTTAAAGTTGTCACCTTCATAATTTAATATGTATAAAATTTTAAATATTACATTTTAAAAAATATAAATTTGAAAAAATGTATTATTATTAAATATATTATATTTATATTCATCATAGTATTTTAATTTTAATTTTTTTTCTACAAATAAGCATATAAAATAATTACAAAAAATCGTTTTAGTAATTATTTTATTAAGAGAAATATCATATAACTGTTATTCAAAATATTTTTGTAAATATTATTTGGACTAATTAACATGTAAAATTAATTTTATAGACAACCTTGACCACCTATTAATGTAATAAAATTGTTTTTTAAGTTATATTGTTATATTTATATTTTTAAAAATCCATAAATTAAATAGTGCCAAAATTGACACAATTGTTGTTAGGTTAAAAAAATGTTTTATTAAATAATTTAAAAATAATAAAACATTTTTAAAACATATATAATAATTATTATATGGTTTAAAATTCTATAAGTTACTTATTAATGATCTAATTTATATCAAATAAATAAATATTACACCTTTTAAAATTTAAATATTTGTTTTCTAAATTAAACTTAAATAGAATAACGAAGTGTTAATTAAAATGTTAAGCTTTAAATTGAAGTAAAAACTTGATTAAATTTTATTGTATGATGATATTACAATATTACAATATCTTATATTTTAATATATCTCATTTTTTAAGTTTCCTAGTGGGGTTTTATTTTATTATAAATTAATATTTTTGAGGTTTCCAAAAGTACCCCCACATCAATTATAAAAGGGCACCTCCTCCCTCACTTCTTCAAAAAAAATTGAGCCTTAAATCTCAGAAAAACCCTAAAATTTTACCTTATAAACGTCCATATTAAAATTATAGGGTTTTTTTCCAAGGCCAAATCTAGTTATCTATGAAGATATTTAGAGAAAGCAAATCAAAGAAGAGGTAATATCCTGTACCGATTATTTCAAACTTATTTCTACATCTAATTAATCTTCCTGAGTTGTTTCATTATAATGTAATAAATACAATATCAATTACATAATTAAATATTATTATAATTATCAAATAACAATATTTCACCTATTGTCCTTCCTATAAAAAAATGAAATCACCATGCATGCGTGCGTACAACTTACCACCTCCACACTATAGTGTAATATATTTTCACGCCCACTTGACATGGATGGGTATAATTATGGAAATAATAGCTTTATATGATTATTATAGCATGTTATTTTATTTTTACTAATATTTATACCGTATAATTTGATTCTATTTTGTAATTAAAGGATTGATATCATCGCTCGTGCGTACATACGGCTTACCGTCACCACGATGCAATGCGATTCAATCTATATAATTTTCATTAAAACATAATTATATAAATTAATAGAATTAATTAAATGAATAAATATTATATATATTATACTAATATCATTCTATAAATGATATAACTGTAACATAAGAAGTGGAACATGCACTTTTCTGACAAAACATGCATAAAAACATAAAGCAGTTATTACCAGAATAACGAGGAATAATGAAATATTATTATTAAATGGATGATAATATGACCTTATATGATATCATAAAAATAAATATCATTCATTAATAAGTAAATTAAATAATTTAAATCATTATATATGAGGTTTGGTTACATACAACGAATAGAAGACCTAAGGTAAGAGATAATTTTTCAATCTCATTATTATCCGATATTGTTTATACATAAGTATTAACAGGGGTATATTTATAATCTATGTACATGTCTCCTAAGTATGTAATATTGTTTATATTATTTAAAAATTATTTAAATTTAATTTTACCCATTGGAGAGTTTTTATTAAATAGTATGAAGTGAATCTTTTGTCATTTTTTGATTCGAGGTACTTTTTGGACTTTTCTTACAAAAGTATGAGGAGAATGTTTTTTAATTTATACGTCGTGATTTTTTTTAAACTTTAAAAACACCTTATTTTCATGAATATTAATTTACATTATTTCATATTTATTTTAAATTAATTTTTTTTAATTTTATAATTTCATGGAATTTTGGTAAAAGAAATCGTTTTTGATGAAGAAATGATATTTTACTGAAGAATAAATTTAAAGTGTTTTATCAAAGTTATTTTCCATCCAAAATCAAAGATCTATTTCAAATATATTTTCCCTATTATTATTATGGTTGATTATTTTTTCAATGGAATTATATTTATGAAATCCATTTATTTTACAAGGATTATGTTATGATAGAATGATGTTTTAGAAACCCATTTTATTCCTTAGGTTATGCTATAATGAAGGATTTAAATTTTTTATGGTACAAATATGTATGGTTATCATTATGTGATGGGTGGGAACTATATCTACCTAAAATTCATTGGGTGAAGATTTATATCTCCTAATATAGACATGGATGGAATGGCCAGTAAATATAGTTTAGTAATACAGGGCTAAAACAACAAGAATATCTAGATCAGTAATACAATAATGAAACATAAGTATCTTTAGTTCAATAATATAGAGATGAAATGGAAAGTATCGACGGTTCAGTAATACAAGGATGGAATAAGGATTGAACTCAGTTAAGTAATAGATTTTGTCTTCTATGATGGTCTTGGCAATGAGCCTTGGCTAATATAGAAACGATTTTATATTCTTATTTGTTTTACAAAATTCCATGATTTATGCCAATGATATTTTATCATGGTTTATGTTTCTTTATGATTTATGCCATATGTACAACCAATATTTATTTTATGACTCAATATTTTGATATTAAAATGATATATTCATGTTTTAATGTTCTTATATTTATCTTTTGTATGCTATTTTCCATACTTACCCTAACCGAGCCTTTGAGATCACCCTGTTTATCTTTTTTTCCTAGGATATGAATAATGTTTTAGGTAGGAAAACTAATGCTGAAGATCTTTATGAGATATTTTGAAGATCCCTTACCAAACTAGAAGAATCATTCATTATTTTCTGGAGACACTGAAATAATACAGTATTTGGGCTTCTATTTGTGTAATATATTAAGTATTCCCCAAAAGAAATGCAATGTCCATGTACATCAAGCTTGGGATATTAAAGTCACCTTAATAATTTGGATTAGTACATTAGTTTTCATAGTTACTAAATTCATCACATATAAAATAAAATATTAAAAGTGGATCCTTACAGAGAACATTATTTACCCCTATCTTATTAACCAATTTCTCCTTTTCCCCTAGGAATCTTATTTCTCAATTCCTTCCATTACCATAGTTCAAAAAACATGCTGTTCCTTTGAGATATTCTATCAAGTGTCTCTTCCCACTTTTTTGACATGAAGGAATTAAGAATTATTTACTTCACTATATTTCTCACATAAACATCCATAAAACCCCATCCTTACCTTCTTTGGTTTTTTTGATTTTTAACTATTCACATGTCGTTAATCATATTTCAGGATAGATGGTTTGGTATAATCAGAAGTTAAATCACATCAGCTCCAATTTTTTAGGTTTTTTCATTGATGTTATCATTATATTTTCCCTTTGACCAATTTTTACTCATTTATTTCTAATTCTATCCATTAATAAAACATAAATATGTTATTGTGAGTGATGAATAAATAATATTATAAGATAATTATCATAAATAATCTTATAAAAAACTCAACCTTGAAATGTATTATTGATTAAAACCATCACATTAGATTTCAAATCAATTGAAATCACTCTCAGTTAAATCAATGTTTCTTTAGGTTGGGGTATCTTATACTATTTAACCTAATTCATTATCATAATCAATCCTTCAAATTCTTTTAACGGTAATGTGATTAATCAAAATATATCCCCTAAGAGTTTCATTCTAACTGTGAAGTTTGACCTATTTTTCATGCACTAGGTGAAAATTGAGTCAATACCCTACATTCCATTTTTAGGGTTATTAACCTTATGTATATATCTTTTAGATACTATATCCACAAGTAGAATCTAGATAGGTATTCCATTTCAAGGAAAAACACATAGAAAAAAATACATAAATTTCAAGATATTATTCTATATATATATGCATCCCTTGGGGATTCTATAATGTTCTATAATTTTAACCCAAAAAACCAAATTAATACTTAAAAATATATAAACACTCCTATGATAAAAAATATTCCAAACTGAGATAATCAAATCGTTAATTTACATCATTACCATACGTTAGACATTACATCTCACAATAATCACACATGGCTTATATATCATTTTGGTTTAGTGTCTTTGAGGAACAGTTACGTAGGAAACTTTTTTTAAGAAATTATGAACTATTATCCATACTAGAACTATTTTAGAATACATTTTAAAAATTTCTCATAATTTATACTTATATTCATAACATGGGGAAGATAAAAATAATAAATGTGTGAGATTAAATGCCTAGTAAGGGAAAACTTTTCAACATGTCAACAAGGGTTTGATTAAAATGGTATGAGAAAACATGAACATTAGAGATATTTTTTTTTCAAAATAACATAGGTAAATTAGATTTTCCCGTAAATTATGTAAGAAATACATGTAATCTAAAAATAATGAACATGCACTATGATATAAGAGTGTGAGATATGCATGAAAACATGGAATAAGTAATTCATATCATATAATTAAGTAATTATAAATATGTGGAAAATACATTTAACATGAAATAATAAGCACAAATAAAGGATCACTTCTATGATTATCATAATTGTTATATGACTATTATGGATTGGACTCACTCCCCATTCCCATAAACATGGTGTATTGAGTACTATAGTAGATTGGGTTCACTACCCATTACCATAAATAGAGTTAACAGAGTGACATAATAGATTGTGTTCACTCCCCATTCGTATAAAAATAGTGAAAAAATTCACATATATTATTAGGTTCACTAACTAATCCCATAAATGAAATCTTATAAGGTATAAAGATTTACCCAATGCATTGGAGGACTATATAACTCAGGGCCTCCCATCATATAACATACTATGCTTAGGATAAGAGATTGTGAACCAAACATGGTATCTCATGCGATAAAAAAATACCCAATGAATTAGTGGGATAAATAATTCTAACCCCAGCCTAAAATAGTTAAACTAAAAATATATACATATATACACTTTCCGCATATGAAAAAAAACCCTTCACAAAGCACAAGCAAGAGAAAACCTATAAGAAAGAAGAGGGTTTTATAATCATGTCACAAAAGTATAATCGAAGGATATATCATAAGAATTATGAATAGAAGAATAAATTAAATCATTTTTTGTTAATAATTTAATAATTAAATATATTTTTTGAACATTGAGATTTAATTTAGGAAAATTCACGATAAATATCAAGGATTAGTAAGAATAAAAATGAATTATATAGGTGACACGCTTCGAAATGTGCATAGAATCATCAAGGAGAGAAATATATTAATATTTACCTTTATAATAAAATTGAAATAATATTATTTTATAAAATATAATGAGGTTTTTTAGAATCTACTCATGGTGAAGTTTTTTTATAGGTGAAATTTTTTATGAAATAAAAAATCAGAAAGTTCTATTAAGTCAGGTTTACTTAAAAGATGGAATTTCAAAGGGTTCTAATAACATGTATTATATTCAAAAAAGAAAGTTATAGTAAACTAGGTATATATATGTGGAACATATATACAACATATATAAGAAATGAATGAGAATAATATAGATAAAAGGGAAAAAATAAATATAATGTATAACCCAAAAGTAATGAGGGTTGTTTTTGAAAATCCATTTTTAGGTTTTTAACGGTATTTTATTGAAATAAAACATCATAAAAAGGATAATACAAATATTTTTGAAATATTATAAGGAAAAATTAAGTTCTAGGACATAAAATAAAATATGTTTTCTAATTAAAATGGAGAAAATTAGCTGGAATGGAAATTATAGACAAGGAGAGGAAACTGTTGTTAAAGAGGATGAGAATTATTCTCAGGAATGTTATACATTTTGTGAAAAAACATCATCTAGGTAAAATAATTGAACTAAGGAAGGAATTATACATAGATATAAATATAAATTAACATTCATTAAAATATTATAGTTCAAGGTATCGAATCTTGGAATAAAGAAGTTAAAAAGGAATCACTTTAACTCAATAAAGAGAGTGATGTTAACAAAGATACTTAAATCATCATTTTCATTGGAATTGAAAAACCATAAAGTTATATCTTGAGATAGATTTTTAAATACAAAATATTTCTTGAATGTAAGGAAAAAATAAATCCATGTACAATTCATAGACTAAAAAGAATAAACAAGTGGTGAATATGAATCATTTCTCAATAAAACTTTTTGAGATAAAAAACCCTTACCTTTTATCTTAATTTCCATGAATTCACTTCAACCAAATGTATAAAAAACATAACTATCATAATTAATAATTTAACATAATTATTCATAAATATTATAATTTATACTCCTCATTTGTATTTATTCTCTTACCTTTATAATAGTTAGCTTTTACCTATAATTAGTATTAACTGTGAGTAATTTTGATCATTTTGAACTAGTTTCATAATTGAATTGCAGGTATTAATTATTCTCCAAAATTTCCTAATTATGATAACATTCAAAGTAATATAATTTATTCATTATTATTATTTATCAGGATATAATTATATTCTTATGGGATTTTTTTGTTATGATCCTTAAAGATGGGCTCAGTGATTAACATGTTCAGGTGATTCTTAACACACAAGCGGTGGTATCTTTTTGAACGAGTTCATTTTTAGTGTTACCGTTACGAAATAAAATAAAAAACCAAATTAAGTTTTTAATAATATATTATAATAATTAACGTTTTCATATTCATCCATGATATTTTTAATATCATTGTTTAAGAGGGTGGTCAAACTGACCCAAACAAGAACCAACTGTTAATTAATGGATGTTTATGAAGTGTATTATATATAATATCACTATAAAATATGGAAAAATAAAATTATTTAGGGGTTATTAGTGTGATATATCACAATAATAAATAACTACATGTTTAAGATAATTTCTATAAATCTATTTCTTAGAATGAATAAATCATTATCCTCTTTGTATACGTGTTTTAGACAGTTAAATTTTTTTTTTTTCATATTATAAATATGTTGTACAATTTTTCTTAATAAAAAAATAATTTCATAAAAATAATAGTGAACCACAAAAATCTTTCTTAAAACCATCAATGAAATTCTATAAGGAAAACAAAACATCTTTCTAATAGAGGTGTAGTCTGCACAAACTCACGATTTATGTTTTCATATTTCCATAAGGGAAAGGAAGTAAGGTGGTTAATGACCATTCAATCATCATAATAAAATTAAATATATAACCAATAGTTATTTAAATATATATTAATTTGAAAATTATAATTTAAATAGTAATATAGAAAAAAAGAATCTTTAAAAAAAATGAGTACTCACGTTGAGAACTTTGAATTTTCCTTGAAGCATCACATGGAAATGGAGGTCTTAGGATAATACCTTATGAACATAAGCTTATTAAAGTTAATTAAGATAATAATATAATATAAAATAGAAATTATTCAAGTGTGAAAATATATTTTTTAGTTCCTTTAATGGTTGGGGGAAATCCCCATCTATAAGTGGTGGAAATTACATTTTTTTTAAATAACCTTTACTTTACAATATTGACAATACATTATTAAAGGTTAAAGGAACCAAAAATGAGTAATAATGGATTAGGTATGGGTATAAGGTAGCTTATCCCTCAACCAATAAATTATATTCATGTTTTTAACATGTTCCATGCCCTTTACCCATAAAATTATTACTTTTAGCATTTAAGATTTTACCATAACAATTAGTTTTTCCCTAAGTAATTTATCCTTTGGGTTTATAAAATTATTACAGACTGAATAAAGTAACCTAAATATGGTGGTTAACTTAATACATTGAAATAATATATAATATATCATATCATGAATGATCCAATAGTTATATAGTCTCAAGAGACTAAATACATACATGATCGTCACATTATATTTTAGAATATGAAATACAACTTAATATTATAGTGAGAACATTATAATTTCTTATAGTATATCTCTAGAATCATTTATAGATACTTTCTTGGTATACCATGGAAAGGAAAAAATAATAAAGGGTGAGAATAGATTCATATTATGGTAAAGTGTAAAACATAAGATATTATAAAATAAATAAAGAATGAATAATATGGCATACTTAAAAAATAATAATATATTCTATATAAGTAATTTCATAAATGGGGAATATATCCATGGATGATGTAACAACCTAAATAATCACATGGATAACAATAACTGATTTTATAATTGTTGAATGAATAATATTAGACATCAAAATCATACCATCAAGTCCTTGTTCTAAGACATCACAAACATATCTTCTAAGCCTCGTGCCAAGACAAAATATCCAATTTGGAATGCTTAAACCAAATACCTAGACTAGTTTGTCTCATGATACCTACCGATGCATAGAAGAGTAATATATTTTTGGTTCCACCCATTCACTTACTAAGTCTAATGAATTAATCATGTAAATGGAATCAACAAGAATACAATTCAAAATCAATATAAACATTTTTATTGAAAACAAGCATATAAAATTTTAATTAATTCCTCCATTAAATAAATAGATAAAAATGATTATAACAAATATAGAGTAATATGGAGGATTTTATAATTATAATATATCCCATAGTAAAATATAAGAATCATCAAAGGGTGTTGACATAGATGAAATTACTTTTAAAATATCACTAGAATATTTATTGAAGAAAACAACCTTTTAATTTTAAAATAAATTATTTAAAATATAAAAATATAAAAAATATTGGAAAAAAAATTCCTTTATAAGAACCATAGATATTTTTAATTGAATATTCAAGGAAAATAATAGTTTTGATTGTGAGAAAACCTATTCATGCGTTAAACACTAAAACAAATATTTTGTTCACACATTCAGCAAAAAGTGACTCATTAAAAAAAGAAACAAATCCCTTTTAAAACTTTTTAGAGTAAGTAAAACATGGGTAATAGTTTATTTGTTAAATAATTAAATAATAAAAAAAATTATTGAAAACTTTTTAATGAAATGTGGACATGGATGAAAAATAATCCCTATTGAATTCAAAAAACAATGTCAGTTTTCCTTAATAACACTATTTCTAACTTCTGAGAACTTAATGTAAGGAAAATTAAAGTAAAACTTTTATTTTATATAAATAACAAAATTATAAGAAAATATATGGTTTTTATGATAGTAATATCATATAATTAGTCTATTAGATACATAAACATAAATAATCTTCAATAAGGATGTGATTGTGAAATAAACCCTTACCATTGTGGTAACTTTTGAATCATAAACCTCATGAAAGAAATTACTTAAAATGAAAATTTAAAAATCATGAATATAAATATATTCAGGATATAACATATAATATTGGAAGTATATGCACCACAAAAACAACATAAGTGTTGAATATGACATATGTATCAAAACAATTATTGTGATTTGAGAAACCCTTACAAAGATCATAACGTTAAAGTGAGAATTAATCAATGAAGTGATTATGCGTAAAAAAAATAAAAAAATAGGAAATAAAACATAAAATACTTATATTTCATTAAAAATATAAAAATATTCTAATATAGACAATTAATAAGTAATAAAAAACATTGAAAAGAAATTGAGTTATAAATCCCCTTACCTTAGGTCCGACATCAAAAGTAATTTTAACCTTCTGTATAATAAATTCAAATTTATTATAATTATATAAGAGAATCATATTAATTATTATAATAAAATAAATTGTTCACTATAACATCATATCACTCATTCATTAAAAATATTTCATTATCATTTTCATATCGAGTGTTAACTACTTCATTTTTCATGTATGTTTAGATTTTTCAGTCATGGTCCTTGGATTTAGATATTGGTTATGTAAAATTAAAAATATTAGTTATGATATAAATATTATATATATATATATTAATTATATAAATATTTATAATCATCCATAATAGGAGGACATGAAAAATGAATCACATCACTTCACGGAGGTGCGAGTCAACACATACGCCCAAGAGACATTATCATGTTTAATGGTTTTAAGGGAAAGAAGATAAATGAAATATTATATTTATAGAATCTTAATTAATTAATTAATATAATATATATCTTATTAGTTAATTTGGATTCATCATTATGACCAAATATAAGAGGCTATAATGAAAAATGTAATACATCATCTTTAGAGGCAGTAGTCCGCACATAAGCATGAAATATGTTTTCATTTTAAATTATAAGGACAAGTAGATTAACTATGGATATACCATGAACATAATAAAATTTTATTATATGATATAAAATTATTTTAATATATCAAAATGTTTATGATAGGTTTGAAAAAGGAAAAATAATAAATAAATAGAAAACACTCTGTTAAGAACAATACCTCTTCTTCAGAAAAACTCCTTACGTTTATACCAATAGCATTATTAGAATGGTATTACCATAATAAAATCACTTCTAGGTAGTGGGTATGGATTTTAGGAATCCATTTGGGTACTTATTGGATGAGATAATATGATCATGATTTTTGGATAAGAGAAAAGAGGTGGGGTCCTTATATAAAAGCGGGAGAGGATACACTTGGAATTTTTCATAAGAATAAAATATGTTAATGTATTATTCAATACTAATACCTACAAAATGACTCACATTTAAAGAATATATGTTATAGGGTCTAAATATGACCATAAAATATTATTTAGACAATTTTTTATCCTATTCCAATCTTTATCATTTTAGTTTTAACTCTTTTAACCTATTTTAACTCTTACCATGGTAACTAACTTTTTTTTATCAAAGTTAGTATTATTAATGACTAAAAATGAAAGTATAATCATTACAAAATTTATAAATTATGATTAAAAGTTTGTATTCAATTTTATCAAACTCAATTACTATATGTGAATGAAATTACATTGAAAATAAAATTTCAAAATCTGAAAGAAACATGGTTTTCTAAAAAAATACATTTTAAGTATAAAAACGTTTTTATATATAAATTAGTCATAATGTTGATTTAAATAACATTAATTAGATTATTTTTAATAAAAATAAATGAATTATATTTTAAAACTAATTCAAACAAGTTTTAAGTTTTAAATACATGAAGAGAAAATGAAATTTTCTATAAAATAAGATTTTTTCAATATTCAAGGAAAAATCAATCTTTTTAGAAAAATGAAAAAATTTCATCTTAAAATAATTTTTATATTTAGATTTAAAAATCAAATACTTTTTATCAAACAAAATTTATTAAAGTGGTATAAATTAATTATATTATTCACTCTATGAAATCAATTAAAACTATTTTTAAAGAAAACATATTCTTGAATCATAAAATGCATTTACTGAAAATTGAGTCTATATTTACTAAAAACCAATTAATACATTTGAATTGATTAGGAAGTTAATATATATATTTCATAAAATATTTAATAATTTTCATACCTTCAAATTTAAGATTTATGTTATAATGATCAAATTTAAATAATGTTATTTCATAGTTTGTTTTAGATCAATGTTGCTTATGCTACACACTATCAAAATCAATATTCTTTTTAAAAGTTAATATGAAATAAAATATTGTGGTATTAAATTATTCCAACCTTAAGGAAACTGCATCTTTAAAATTTAAAAAAAATTTAAACTAAAAATAATATATTAATAAAATCAGATATTGATTTTATCATGAAAATTAATGTTCTGGTTATGACTAAACAAAGTAATATTAAGTACATAAATAATAAAAATAATTAATTATAGGAGGCTTAAGTAGTGAAGTCCTAGGTAATTCTCTATTAATAGATCAGCACACTCAAGAGGGAGGGAATCCATATTAGAATAAATTTGAAAAGTGTTTCTCTAATTACACATTGAAGTAAAACTGTCCACAATGTACATGATTTCTTCTAATTATATAAGAATAATTTCATCCTTTGATGTAAACCATCCTGATAATGATTATTTTCCTTTCCATGAGATCTAAAATAATACTTTAATCAAATATTATATACACTGATCTAAAACTAAAATGGATCACACAAGCTAAAATAATTAGCAATATGAACAAACCATCATGGGAGGAGGTAAAAAAATAATATCCATATCCTCAAAAATAACACCTAAATTTCAACCTAAATCATTACATAAGTATTCGACCTTAAAAATCATTAAATATATTCCTGATCAAGTTGAAATCCTAAAAATTTGAATGATTTGATCACATATTATTTTGAGGTCAAATTAACAATAATATCTGAACAAAATAAATCACTCATAAAGTCATATAAAAAATGTATATTCCCTATCATATAATTTCCAAAATATTCTAATCTTTCCCACAAATAAACTAAATCACCCTAAATCCACAATATCATCATATATTCTTCCATGAGTTGACTCAACTCAAATTCTTAAAAAAACTTTATTAAAAATAATATTTCCATTTAACTTAATCATATAAAGTTGGAAAAATATCGAACTATTTAGAAAATATAATTAATCACTTAGTCTCCAGATAAATTTTTAATCCCATGATAATATATATTATAGAACATTGTTCTCAAAATTTAATAACCCAATTATCACAATTAACTATATTTACATAAAATATAATATAAACCATAATTTTCTCAATATATTTTATTATATATCTATAAAATATAAAATTATTCTCCTTGAAATAACATTTTCACTATAACAAAAACTAAAAAAATGGTTGTATTTCCTTAAATGTCTTTGAAAATATCCTTATTTCTTATAAAATTCCATCACATAGAACCTAAAAGGGGTATTTATGCCTTTAAAATTATGTTCAAACTTTGTATTCTAAACCTATAACACATTAGGTTTGTCTTATATCACTATATAATATCATAGTTTTTGGTTGGTTCTCTACCCTCATTCATCATAATGGTTCATAACGAAAATGGGAATTAACTGAAACATATCCTCTTGGAGTTTTAATCAAGGTGTGTAGCCTTATGAATAGTCATCACACACTGGTGATGATTGATTTAATACCCAATCCACCCCTTTTAGAGTTGTTACCCCTACATGCATCTGTTACACAACTATATACACTTTGTAGTATCCCGATAGGGAATTATTTTCTAGGAAAATGAAATAGTCTCTACATTACCAATGCTACATGATATTTCCATATACATATAATTATCCATATAATATTTCATATCCTTATGTTCTCTAATCAATTTTTTCATAAATCTTGTTCCTAAGGGACTTACTAAGATTCCTTTAATACAAACTATCACACCCTAAATCTAGTAACTAAGAGATTATGGTTATATTAATATATTGGAAAAAGATATAGTAGATCAAATCCAGAAGGATCTAATATTTTAGTAGACTTAGGATACCATATACATACATGATTCTCACATTATGTATTAAAACATGAAATAAAACATAAAATTCAAGTGCCAACTTTAGTATTTCTTCTTGTATATCCTTAGAATCAATTAATATCCCTTCTAATTATCCTAGGTAAAGGGAAAAAATAATGGGTGGGATTAGATGATCAGTAAGTGAATGTGTACAATGGAGGATATCACAAAATAAAAAAAAAGTATAATATATCATATATAAAAAATAATTATATATTCTATATAACTAATATCATTAAAGTTGAATATATAAATGGATTACTTTTCAACCTAATTAATCACATGGACAATAATAAATGATTTTATAATAATGTAATGAATAATATCAGAATCGTAATCATATAATCAAGGGCTTATACCAAGAAACCATAAACATATGATTAAAGATTCATACCTAGTATAATTAATTTATCACATGAAATGAATCAATAAAAATTCAATATATAATTAATATAAACCCTTATATTAAAAACTAAAATACTAATTGTTTACAATTTACCATAGATAATAACTTGAGAAAAATGATCATAATCTCTCCAGATTAATATTGTGTGTTTTATCATTTGAGTATATCCTATAGTAAAGAATAAGATTCATAAAAGGGTGTTTATATAGATGAAATTACTTTTAAAAGATCATTAGAACATTTATTTAAAAAAATAACCTTTTAATTTTAAAATCACTTGTTTAAAATTTAATAACTTCTAGAATATTAGGAAAAAAAATTTCTTAAAAAAATATATAAACATACAATGTAATATTGAAAATAACAAATAGTTGTGACAATGGGGAAATATTCTCATGTGGTAAGCAATAAACCAAAAATTCTATCCACATATTTGGTTAAAAGTTCCTATTTTGGATAATGATAAGAACATTCCTTTTAAACTTTTACATAAGGTAAAACAAGGGTAAAAATAAATTTAATAAATCATTTTATTATATTAAAAAATTTCTTGAAAACATTTTAAATACAATATAGACATAAAAGAAATATATTCCAGACTGAATAGAAAAAGAGTTTATTTTCCTTAAAACATTTTTTTAGAATTTTGAGTACATAGAGAGAGGAAAATGAATGTTAAACTATTAATTTATATACATAACTATATTAGATGAAAATATATAGGTTTTAAGATATAAATATCATATAATATCCAAATATGGACTTAAATATAAATTATCATGAATAAGGATGATATTGTGAAATAAACTCTTACTACTGTGGTAACTTTTGAATCATAACCCCCATGAAAGAAATGAATTCAAATGAAAAATAAAAAAATTGGAATATAAATATATTCATGATATAAAATATCAAAAGGAAATTATATTCACAACAAAAATGAAATAAGTGGTGAATATGACATATGTATTATAGAAATTAAAGTGATATATGAAACCCTTAAAAAGATCACAATGTTGATGTGAGAATTAACAAATGAATTCATTCTGTGTAACAAATGTAAATCCATATAAAATAATTGGAAATAAATTTTAAAATATTAAAATTTCATTAAAAACACAATCTTATCATAACATATATAATAAATAATTTATATTTCATAATGAAAAATTTATTTATAAAGCCCCTTACTTGAGGTCTAACTTTCTTTATAAGTGATTTTAACATAGATTATAATAAAATTAAATTTATTATAATTTTAAAAAATTATATTCATAATTATAATACAATAAATGGTTTTATTATAACATCTTAACACCCATTCATTTATAATCTTTCATTATCCTTATCATTTCAAGTGTAAAACTAATTTATTTTTCATATATGTTTCGATTCATTAGTTAAGATATTTGCATCTTGATCATGGTTACATAATATAAGGAATTTTAATCATGATATAAATATTATATATATCCATTATATATATATATATATTATGAATAATCCCTGAAAAGAGTACATGAAAAATGAACCACATCGCTTAGTGGAGGTGATAGTCCACACCTATAAATGAGCGACGTTATCATTTTTAACGGGTGGATGGGTAAGAAGGTAAATAATATATTATATTTATAGAATCAAAATTATGTCATATATATAATAATTATAATATTATTTCATTTTTATCCATCATTATGACCAACCATATGAGGCGATGATGAAAAATGAAATGCATCATCTATGGAAAATGGTAGTCCACACATACACATGAAAGATGTTTCTATTTTACATTAGATGAATGATTAGATGAAAAAGAGTTATAAAATAAACAAAATAAAACTTAATTATATGGGGTATACTTATTTTATTATAAAAAAATTGTTAGGAGGGTTTGAAGGAGGTAAAATAAGAAATAAAAGGAAACACTCAATTAATAACTATACTTCCTCTTTGGACAATATCCTTAGGTTTATACCGAAAACCTTCATAGGATGGTATTATAATCAAACCAAGGCCTATAGGATATGTAAAGGGATACTAAAAAAATATTTTGGTAGGTAATATATGAGATAATAGTCTATTTAATTATGGTGAAGAGAAGAGAGGTGGTGTCCATTTATAAGTGAGGGAGAAGACTCACATGGAATTTTCAGGAATATAGAAATGTATTAATGTATTACTCAGTGAAAATAGCTAAAAATGACTCAAATTAAAATATTATATGATATATAATCTAAATATGACAATAAAATATGATTTAGTAATGTTGTTTTGGCCATTTTAACTTCTATCATTTTAGTATTAACCTTTTTAACTCGTTTTAACTCTTACCATGGTAACTGACTTTTTACAAAAGTTACTATTCATAATTATAAAAAATGAAAGTGGAATCATTGAAAATTTTGTACATAATGATTCCAAATATAGATACCATTTTATTAAATTTAATTCTTATATGCGTTAGAAATTAAATTTAAAATAAACCTGTAAAATGTGATGGAAAAATAGTTTTTTATAAAAATGAATTTTAAATATAAAAATGTTTTTATATCATAATTATGCATAATATTGATTTAAATAAAATTAATTATTTTATGTTTAGTAAATACAATTAATTAAATTTTAAAATCAATAAAACTAAAATAAGACTCTATAAATACTTGAAATGAAATGATAGTTTTCTATAAAATCTCTATTTTTTTCTCTTCACTAAAAAATCAATATTATTAGAAAAGTCCCAAAATTCCACACTAAGATAATTTTATCATGAATATTTTAAAAATGATATCATTTTTATTAAATAAAATTTCTATATTTGGTATAAATTAATTATAATATTCTCTCACAAAAATTAATGAAAACTATTTTGGAAGAAAACATATTTTTGAATCAAAAAATGGCATTACTAAAAAACGAGTTCTTATTTCCTATGAATAAACCAACACATTTTTATTTTTTGGAAACACACACACACACACACACACACACATATATATATATCATAATTTTCTTACTCCTATTCATACTCTCCAATTAAATGGCTATCTTATAATGATCATATTTAAATAATATTATTTCATAGTTCGTTTAAGCACAGTGTTGCATGAACTACATACTATAGACCATAATGTTATTTTTAAAATAATATTTAGACTAAAATCATGGTGTATTATAAAAATAAAATTTCCCTTATTATATAATTTGGATATAATAAGAACAATTATAAAATATATTTTATCAAATAAAATTTTCATATAGAAGAAAAATTAGTTTTTACATTAATGCATGTTACTCGTAAAAACCCATTTTTTGGAAGTGTATTTTTAAGATTAAAATTTATGCATAGAATTAAAATATAAATTCATTTTATTATAATTATAAAAAGTTATTTATTATAAAACCAATTGATTTTATTAGGATTTTTAAAAAAAATCCAAAATTTAATGTTTGAAAAATTATATTTAATTAAAAGAAAAGACCAAAAATAATTTAATTAAAAAATAATAATTAATTTATTTAAAATAGGTTTTCAAAA
The DNA here is from genome assembly GCA_963277665.1 of Viscum album. Taxonomy (NCBI): domain Eukaryota; kingdom Viridiplantae; phylum Streptophyta; class Magnoliopsida; order Santalales; family Viscaceae; genus Viscum; species Viscum album. Next base: position 1,109,365,196 of record OY728128.1, on the reverse strand, counting down.
TTAATAATAGTATTTTAAATATTTATTTTTAGTCATTAAATAAATATTTTATAATTAATACTTTTTTATAAGTTTTATGTTATATTTACTTTTTTAATATAGTAATTAACGCTTTTATTTTAGAATAAACTGAATTTTTAGAAGTCACCTAAAAGTCAATAACTTCAAAAAATTATCAAAAACTCCCCATAGGATAATATTGATACGTGGAATTAAAAAATTATTTTAATTTTCCAAAATTAAAATTTGAAACATTTTAAATGTGTCTTTAAAATGAAAATTCAAAAATATAAGGAAAATCTATTTTTATTGATTATTATCCTTCTTGAAAGTAATTTGTTCCCAATATTAGTTCATACTAAGTTATAATTTAACGAATCATAATAATTATTTAAAATAATTTATTTTTTATTTATTAATACTTTAAACTATTATTTTGAGAATGGATAATCATATTAATTATATATCCTCTAAATGTAAACATTTTTATTTGGTTAATATATTTTTTATTTGCTATAGGTTTTATTACTCTTATAATTTCTAGGATAATATCCAACTAAAATGTTGAAATATAATTTAATTTTGTATTTTATGAGGAGAAATCTATTTAACATATTATATTTATTTAAAGAAAATATTAATACTAAAATGTAATGCTTCGACCCCAAATGCCCAGATCCAGTGCATTACTTTATTTCATTGACATGATTTCAAGGAAATAAAATGTAAAAGTAACAAAAGTTTAGCAGTTTTAAAAAAACAATTATATACATGATACACATTTTACATTGGGAAAGAGAAAATTAAAGATGATACATAATAAAACTAAATAAACAACATCCTTTAAAGCTTATTAAAATATCTCTTCTTTATAACTGGGAGAAATGAAAAAAAGTTAGCTCAAATTCTCAATAAGGGTAAGTAAAATTGAAGAAAAAATTAATCAATGATAATAATCACCATGAATTAGTAAATTTATATAGCACACATGCCATATAAATATCTCAATAAGGCATAATCAATATGGAATAATATATAATAGAAACAAATGACATTTATTCAATAAACTAAGAATGAAATGAATCCATAGATATGTAAAAGAAAAAATCAAATTGATAATAATAATAAATAAATTATAAATAAAAGAAATCTTAATAATTTTAAGTAATGTTTTCTAGGCACATGATACCATTACCATCATGATTTACTCTAATGATAGTTTAAACTACTCTGATTTGGAATTCTGATTCATCTTATGAGACTAAACTCTCCTCGAGGGAATTGCATTAACCACTACCCAACATTTATAATGTACAAATAATTACTAATATACATAATAGTATATTTAATTGTTGAAAAACATGAGTTATCAAATATCTGTATAGAATAAGAGATATGGATTTATTGATAATTAACCAGTTAATAAAATAATTATCAAAGTGAACACCGTATGTAAAAACGGTATATGGTTTAGGAAATAATAATATCCATTGAATGAGAATATTTATATTTATTATATATTAAATTTAAAATAAAAATTATCATTAGGAAAAGATTTTGTGAAGAGAAATTTAATAATCACAAATGAAAGTGATATTATAAAGCTAACTTTTACCACTTGATAATTTTCAATTCAAAACCCACTAACTGAAATAGTTCAAAGAGAAACATAAAATAACATTAATTAATACTGAATCATGTCATTAAATGGAATATTAGTATTATATAAACCAAATTAAGGTGAATTGGTATTTATTAACAAATAAGTCTCAATGGAATGTAAATTGAGTCTCAATTGGTGTTTACTTGTTGTTGTTTTTTCTTAGATTTTGATTTATCCATATAAATAATTTAATAAATGATTTAATTATCATATATTTCTAGAATATATGTATTTATAATAATTCATAATATTTGAAGATAACAAATGAAATTCATTTTTCATGGAGACGGTAGGTCGTATATACACATGAATGCTATTTATATTTCATTTGTTGTATTTAATAGAATGAAAAGTAATTGATATATATGTATATTATAATAAATGTATCATATATATTTCATATAGATCACATATTTTAATTAAAACTAGTCTTTATACTTTTCATGTAATGTGTGAACATATCACATCGCTTTGAGGAGGTAGTAGTCCATAAGTCCACAACCGATGATATCATATATAAAGAAAATGGAAAGCATTAAGGTGTGTTTTATATAAAAATTACAGAATTATGAATACAAAATAAATATCACATATATAATATATAAATAGGGTTTCCATCATTATTCCCAACCATGAGAGGTGGTAATGAAAAAATGAACAACATCATTTTTCCATGTAGTAGTTCACCGCACACACAAATAGTATGTTTGTTACCCATTTGATAGAAGTGTGTTTAAGTGTCTGTAAAAACCATAATATAAAAAACTTATAATTATATTTAATATATTTAAATAATTATATAATCATGATATAATGTTAAATTAAAGGAGGGGATAGGGAAATAATGAAAAAATTCATGTTAATGAATGTTACATCTTCCTTGGGTAACTCCTTTTGGTTTTCACCAAAGGGCTTATTGGTTGGATTTATTCTAAAATTGTGGAATATATTTTGATTTTAGGGATATTGGGAAATTATTTGCTAAGATTTTTTGAATTAAAAAGGGTTTTAGAGGTTTGAATAAGTGGGTAGGGTGAGTGGGATCGACAATAACCATTGATAGAGTTTTCTTATAACAATAGTTTCCACCCACGTTTTTTGAAATTGGAATTCCACCCATGTTTTAGGGGTATTATCTTCTAAAAAATATTTAGTTAGTTCTTCTCCATAGAATCCTCTGGTTCCCATGTCCCTTATTCCATTTTGTGATTTCATTAGTGTACCTTTACCTGACGAGTCATCCGATTTGTCAATACTTTCTCTTTGGTATCAATAATCTGGATGGGTTATTCACAGTATGAAAGGTTTGGTTCCAAGTCAATTTCATCATAGGTGAGAATAGTATTTGGGTCAGGCTTGTACTTCCATATCATAGATATATAGAACACATTGTATACCTTTGATATATTTAGAGGAATTACCAAATGATAAGAAATAACTAAAACTATTCCAAGAATATTGAAGGGTCCAATGTACTTGGGACTCAATTTTCCCTTATTTCTGATCCTTATAACACCCTTCCATAGTACATTCAAGAATACCTGATCTCCCACATGGATCTCTAAACATTTTCTTCGAATATTGACATAACTCTTTTTCCTAAATTGATCCTCTTTAATATGATATTTAATAAACTTTACCTTTTTCCTCATGTATTCAAAAAGATAAGGGAATACAAATACCCTTTGAAAAACTTCATCCCAATAAGTTGGAGCACAACATATCTTTCTATAGAATGCTTCATATAATTCCATTTGAATACTTTAGTGGAAACTATTGTTATAACAAAACACTATCAACAGTAATTTTTGATCCCACATACCTTAAAATTCAAGGGAGCATGACCTCAACATGTATTCCATTATTTTAATTATTCCTTTAAACTTTCCATTAATTTGATGATGGTATTAAGTGATCAAATGAAGTTCTGTATCAAGAGCCCCCTGAACACATTTCCATAATTTTGAGGTAAATTAGGGATCTCGATCAGAAAAAATTGATAGGGGTGAACCATGAAACCTTATAAATTCATTAATATGGAGCCTTATGATGAAATCAATGTCCAGATCTTTTCTTATAGAAAGGAAATCTGCATATTTAGTTTGGTGATCAATGATAACCCATATTGTATCATTCTTTATGGGAGTATTTTTTATTCCCATTACAAAGTCCATAGTAATTTCATCTCATTTAGACATAGTAATTACAAGAGGTTGCATGAATCCTATTGGATGCAGCGTCAATACTTTACCTTATTGACATACAAAACATCTAGACACATAATCAATAATTTCCACATCATGTTATCCCACCAAAAATGTTCCTTCAAGTGCCTATACATATTTGTGCTACCAGGCTCTATAGTGAAATCTGATCTATGAGCATCATCCAATAATTACATTTTTAGCTCATGTATATAAGGAAAAAATAGACACTTTCCAAATATTATAACACCATATTCACAAACAATGTCTATTAATTTTCCATTATTCACACCTTTAATTTAATTCTGAATGTTATAATCATCAGATTTAGAATTCTTTATCTTCTCTAATAAATATTGTTCTGGATTCATTTGAAAAGTTATTGATGTCTACCCTTCCTTATAAATTCCCATATCTATATTTATTTGATCCATTAATGTAGAATCCTTCCCAATCACCATTTTGGTTATAACTCTCTAATCCTTCCTCTTTAATGCATTTGATACCTTATTTGATTTCCCTAGGTTATTGTGTATTTATAAATAATAATCCTTGAGTAGATCAAGCCATCACCTTTGTATCATGTTGAGCTCTTTTGGTAAGAAGTTGTATTTCAGTATTTTATAATCCATTTATATCTCACATCTTTCACCAAATAGATAATGTATTTATATTTTCAAAGTGAAAATTACAACCTCAAACTCAAGATCATGGGATGGATAGTTATGTTCTTGGGTATTCAATTTCCTTGATCCATATGAAATAATTTCACCATTTTTAATTAGGAAAAAAGTCCCTTATTTGATGTATCACTATATAGGGCTAGAAGATCGCTTCCAAATGGTAGATTCAAAATCAAATCATTTAATAATAATTTCTTTGTTCATCAAATCATTCTTCACATTCCATTGTATAAAAAAACATAACCCCTTTAAATGTAAGCTTGGTTAATGAGTTATCCAATCATTCAAAATTCTGAAATAATTACCAACAGAAACCGATCAAACTAATTAAACTATGTACCCTGATTATGTTTGTTGGTGTAGTCTAATATATGTCTGCCTTTTTCTTTAAATTATAAACTGATATTCCATCCATAGAGACAATATGGCCAAAAAAATAAACTTCTTGAAGCCATAAATCACACTTAATAAATTTTTCATATATGTTTTCCCTTTATATGAGTCATAATAATGATCTAAAATTTATTCTCAATGTATTTATATATTTTAGAATACAGTAGTGTATCATTAATGAAAACCACAAAAAAAATCATCAAGATATTCCTAAAATAATCTCATCATTAGTTATTTAAAAATAAATGGAGAATTAGTCAATCCAAATAGAATTAATATAAACTCATAATGTCTATACCTCATCTAAAAAGGTTTATTTGGAATTTCATCCTAATTTACTCACAATTGGTGATACCCAAAATGATGATCAATCCTTGAAAAATATTGGGCTCTATGATGTTGATCAATGAAGTCATCAATGTGAGGTAGATTATACTTGTTCATTATTGTAATAGCATAACTTTCCCTATAATCAATGAACAACCTCATTGATTCATATTTATTCTTGACAAAGTGGAAAGGGTATCCCCATGGCGATACACTAGGGTGATTAAATCCATTATCACCCAAATCCTCTAGTTGTTTCTTCAAATCCACTAATTACACACTAGATATTCTATAGGGAGTCCTTGATATTGTCCTTGCATCAGGGATTAAATTAATGTAAAATCCAAATTTATGCTTTGGAGGATGTCTATGTAATTCTTTAGGAAATACATCATTTTATTCCCACACAATAGGTACATCCTAAATTTGAATATTACCTTCCTCATCAATAGATGATATTTTCTCTTATTACCGATGAATTTCATTTATTAGAGCTACTGGGGGTTGATATAGATAATAATTAGGTAAGTAAGCTTCTACTATAAAGATAATGAATTATATATCTTCTTAATAAATCATAATTCCCTTCCTCTTTAAATAAATTTTGGGATCATATTTTGGGGCTACTTGATACAAAGGATTATATCAAAGTCAACTATAGTTATGATAATAAGCTTTTCAAGTAAAGAATGTTCACGTGTCATAATGGGGACTGTACGACACATCTTTATTGTAATGAGACTTACCTTATGAGTTTTAACTATCAAATCTCTTATTAAATAAAAAGGGACATATATATATATTTTTGGGAAAACTAAGTAGATATAAAATGCTATGATGATCTAGAATCAAATAAGGAATATGCTAAAATTTAAGATAGGATTAATATATCTTCCACCACAATATTTGGTACTTCTACATATCCAGTAGTGATTGTATAAGCTTGTATATCAACCCTTAGACTCTTTTGTGGAATATTCCATTGCAACTTGGAACATTCATTTGAGTAGTGACCCATCTCTTTAAAGGTAAAATACTGAATATCAATGTTTTCCTTCTTCCCCCTAAATTATTTAAAATGAAGACCCTTTCCCCCACAATTATAAAAAACTCAAAATCCCTTCAAGCATTTACCAATATTATCATTAACACAATTTTCACAAGGTGAGAATTTATTTATTCCCTTCTTCACATTTGGCACATTCCATTTTCCATGGTTTACAAAAGACCTATTCTTATATTGGATTCTGTTGAATATATAAGATCTTGGTAATAACATCTTTATTTTTATGGAACATGAAAATATTTCCCCATATGATTAAAAAGTATTAGGAACCAGAACCCTTCAGAGATTTTTCTTAATACCATTAAATAAGTGGTCAGTATTTCACTTCGTGTTGCGTATATAATATTTAGAATACTATTCTAACCTTGTAAAGTTATTTTCATAATCTGTAATATTATCTCATTTCTTTTAATTTAAGATATGGAGCTTTATCATTATATGAATTTATTGATCATGAGAGAAGTATTTATCAATGTATGTATCCTTAAAATTTCTCTTTCCTTGAGTTTTATTTCTTCTTCCTCCATAGTATTCTAGATCAGGGACAACAATTGATCAAAATTTCCTTTAAGACAATAGATAACAATTGTATCCTTTTCTATTTCACTATATCCAATGGCCATAAATGTATTCTCTATACACTTAATCCATTGATCAACTATAATTATATCAGTAGTCCCACTAAATGATGGGGAATTCTGTTTCATAAAGAGATCCGACATAGAATATTCTCTCTGCATAATAGGTTTCTTCAATCAGGAAAGGTTATTTTTCATAACCTGATTAAGTTTCTCTTGTATATCCATAATTTTCTCAATACCAATGTAGAGACCCGAAGCTTGACGTACATGGACATTACATTAATTTTGCGGAATACTTGGTACATAACAAAAACACACACACAAGGATCGTAATAGTTTAGTGTCTTTGGAAACTCGGAACGTAATCTTCTAATCGTGGTGAAAGATCTTCAAAATCTCCCATAAAGATCTTTTTTTTACCTAAAACCTTTCTTTATATCCTGGAGAAAAGAGAACATAAAAGGGTGAGCTCAAATGATCAGTAAGGGTAAACAAAAGAAATATCAATCACATCATATACATAAGCACATAACTTTTGGAAATCTTAACCTGCAAAAGAGATCATAATTTCATAACATGGGGTAAATCATGGCAGTGAAATGTAATCACAATAATCATAACATAAATCATGAAACTTTGTGGCATTCACACATAATCATATAGAATCATTTCTTGTTAGTCAAGACTCATTGCCAAGACTATCTTAGTGGACAAAGTCCCTTTCTGAATCGAGTAACCCTCGTTTCAGTCCTGTTTCACTGAACTGGTATAACCTACCGTTCCAGCCATGTCTATCTCATGAGATATAAAGTCTTTACCCAATGCATTGGAGGGAGATATAGGTCCCACCCATCTCATAATGATACCATTCTTATGTGTGCCACAAAATCATAAATCATACATCGTTGCATAACCCATGTAATAAAAATGGGATTCTTAAACAACATGACATCATAAAGCCATTCATATAAGATAAAGGAATCCATAAAAATAATTCCATCACAACATAGTCCAATCAATGTAATAATAGGTATATAAACAGAACCCTTTATTATCTTAGATGGAAAATAATTTTGATAAAACACTTGAACTCCATTCTTGAGGAAAATATCCTTTCTACTTCAAAAACATTTTCCTTTCTTAACATGTCTTACAATTTTAAACTAAAATAAGTTGATTAAAAATAAACTTGAAAACTTGTAAAGGAAGATTCTTGGAAATAATGTTTTAAAAATCCATTCATGCCGTATAAGTTAAAAAAACATTCTTCGTACTTTTGTCGGAAAAGTCAAAAAGTACATCGTACGAAAAACGACAAAAGATTCCTTTCATATCTTTTAATAAAAATTCACTGAAGGGTAAAATTGGACTTAAACAATTGTAGGTGGATGGAAATAATATTACTTGAGGAAACATGGATTTCGATGACAAAATACACCCTTGTAAATACTAAAGTATAAACAATCTCGGATAAAAATGAGATTGTGATATTTCCCTTACCTTAGGTCCGACTTGCTTTGTAAGTGTCCGAACCTCCTCTTCTTTGGAACGCTTCTTTGAATCCTCCACTTAGGGAACTAAGATTGGTCTTTGAAGAAGACCAGGACCTCTAGGATTATTCTAGGGAAGTGGAGAGGAGAAAATGGCAGGGGTTGGCCGAGAATGAGTGCTCAAATTGGTGTGAAGAGGAGGGGGAGGAGGTGACCTTTTATAAGGGAGGAGAGGGGCACCTTAGGAATTCTTAAAAATATTAATTTATAATAAATCTAACCCCACTTAAAAAACCACCAAAAATGACTCCTATTCGAAGATTAGATGAGATAGGGTTGTAATCTCATCAACCAATCAACTTTAGACATGTTTGGATCTTATTTTAAACCTTATCATTTTGATTTATCCTTATTTAATCTATTTAAGTTTATTTGTGGTAATAAAATTCTAAATTTTAAATTATAACAAATAATTACTTATTTGTTGTGAATTTTCCATAATTGTTTACTTTATAACATTATAGACCATATAAATATAAATTTATAATTTTTAAATATTTTTGTGATTTTTAAACAATTTTATAATATGTTATTTTTGTAAAATAACAATAGTGTCAATTTTGACACTAATAATTTATTTGAATTTAAATAAAATATATACAAAAGATATGTTCGAACTAAAAACTTTAATATATTAATAAAAGGTCATATGTATCTATAAAATTAGTGTATCACATTAAATAGTTCATATAATATTTATTTTATTGTTTTTAAAATCATTTATTTGGTTTATCTCTTAATAAAATAATTACTACATCATTTTTGTATAATTATTTAATATACTTATTTGTTGTATAAAAATTTAAAATAAAATCCTATGATGAAGATAAATACATTACCTTTCACAATAATACTTTTACTCGAATTTATCATCTTAAAATCACAATATTTAAATTGTTATATTTATTAAATTATGAAGGTGACAACTTTGGCATCATTTAAAATAAAATAATATAAGTGTCATAATCGCTTTTATAAGGCTCCAAATGGTCAAATATTCGACCATTGGATGATTATGGTTTACATTTACATGTCCAATAAGTTTTTGTTAGGTATTTGTGAATTTTATGGTCACTATGAGTTTAATAAAAACAATATTCTTGATTTTTCACTAGATAAACAATTTCTGCATCACTATTGTGTCATAATTAATGATAATTATTTAATCCCTAAAAATTATAAATAAATTTATATGATGTAGATAATTTCATTAGATTTCTGGAGACTATTCATGTTCTATGTTTCATGAATTTTATCACTAAATTAAAATTAATATACTTATAAGATTTAAGAGAGTGACATGTTGTCACTTTCTTTGGTTTTAATAATAATTAAGTTATTTTCATGGACAAATGTCCATTAAATGATTCTAATCCGACCCTTAGGTGATATGGGTCTACTTTTAGTCATCCAATAGGATTTTGACATTTGTTAGGGTAATTTTAAAATATTATATTTACCCTTAATTACCCGATTTACCTTTAACTATGGTAAATAAAATTTACCGTAGTTACTATTCATAATTCCCAAAAATAAAAAGTAGCTTATTAACATAATTTGGACCCACTGATTCCAAATATGGAATCCATTTTTTAAAATTCAAAACACAGAAGATGCAGAAATTAAATTAAAATTAATCCCGTTGTTGAATAAAAACGGGTTTTTGTTTAAAACATTGCAAAAGATTGAATTGATTTAACCTACGAATTCAAGGTAAAATCAATGCTAATGACATACATTATATTAAATGGTAAAAATATATTCTATTTATACTTTAAAACCATTCAATATTATAAATTAACCACATAAGATATTACGATGAAAAAAGTTGTTTTTAATTAAAATATAGCGTGTTTTTACTATTCATTAAAATATGAAAGTTATCGGAAAAATATCAAAACTTTATCTAATGTAAATTTTTATATCCTGATTCAAAAGAAGAATATTATTTTGTCAAATTGAACATATAAACATGTCAAAAACTATATTTAAAGTGGGTGCGCCATCAAAAGGCGGTAAAACTGCATTTTTTGAAAAATACTTATTTTACCCGAAAAATTTATTTTGTTCTTATACTATGTTCTAGAAATGTGTAAGATGAATAATAATGTTATAGAATTCAAATTTTAGTTAATACTATTCATAAAGGCTAGTTCATGACAATATTATAATAATATAACATTGTTTATTAAAACCCGGTATTGCGTACAACACACGCTATCGAGGAAGGTCGCGATTGCGTGTAATGCAAGCCAAGTAAGGGTTGCGTGTTGTGAAATAATTCTTTGTTGTTTCGTATAACAGAATCCAAACATATTTAATATATATATATATATATATATACTAAATGTTGCGTAGAATAACTATTATCAAAATTGTGTGTAACACGGTCCAAGAATAGTGTTGCGTATACTGCAAGCTAATACGGTGTTGCGTATAGCGCAAAGTAATCTTGGTGTAGAATACAACATAAGACATTAATGAAATTAAAATAATATTTTTCATAAAATCTCGGGGTGTTACATTCTACCCCCCTTAAAATGAATTTCGCCCTCGAAATTCGTCGGGGTTATAAATGGTTTACTATTTGAAAGTTTCTTTGATAGAAACCCAAATCGTAAAAAGGAATACCAAAACTTATCTTTAAAAACAAAAGTATGAAACGTAACGGTTACCCAAATAAACTAATCACTGGGTTTCCAAATAGGTGAAAATATGGATATGGAAGAGAAATCTAACCATCATGTTTTGATGGAGAGTGGTAGAGAACATGGCTATGGAAAAGCTAGCAATCACAAAGCCATAAATTTGTGATGATCTAGGGTACCATCTGATTCATCAGATATAAGGGCACTAGGACAACATTTTTGGTTTTCAAGATCATTTCCCTAAAGTTGAAAATATGAATTAGAATAAATACTTACTTTATTTTGGTACAATCTCACTGTTATTCGTGCCTTTAACAATTTCCACTTCATCTCTTAAATAAATGAAGTTGAATTTGATATTCGTGAAGTGTTAGCAGATCATGTGATAGAATGACGGGTCATTCCATCTGTCTCAAACAAAAGGTTAGCAAAAATTATATACATAAGTCGATCTATAGTGAGATTAATCATATATGGTTCCTAAAATGGACTTATACTTCATGTATCATACTGCTCAATATAATAAAACTAGTTTCTACTAAACAGGGACTTCCTGTAGGCCAGTGGTAGGCGATAAAGGCCAGTCGCACTTCAGTTCTGGGTTCGATTCCCACAGCCTTGTCCGAAGCGATGGGCTGTCGCCCATCCTGCAGGTTGTCCTTTTTCTAAAACTACATTACTATAACATCCCTTCAATAATATCGAAAATCTTCTATACTTAAACAATACTAACTTATGTCCAACATAATCCATTCTAATCTTTAGGCTTATCCATAATACTACAGTCCACTCTCATAATATAGTGAAAACGATTACCAGAGATTTAATACTGCCGTTAATCCCCATATATCATAAGATATGTCTTTTTGGTCACATTCCAAACATTCAAAGGCCTTAATCATGTATTCTCTTGAATAACCATTGAACCATAGTGAAAACATGAATGCAGTTAAAAGTTAACTCTTTCCACATACCACAATCCAAAAATTCTATATACTCAAACCATGATATAACCTTCTCCTTATATCAGTCATGAGCTCATGAATACTATCAAACATTTTATTTTCTCCTTATCCCTTCATTATGCGCATATCATCTACATTCCAAAAATACCTGATTAACCTTTCATGGATACTAGTAACATTAATCAGACAACAATGTAACAATCCTTACATGTCTCTTTATTCCATAGTGCCATGAGATTACTTATACAACATTACACATGATAAACATGTAATCATTCCACTACATTCTTAAACCATTGACCGAGCTTCAACAATTCTTTCGTCTCACATATCATTTGTAGTCTCTTCATCATCATCAACATAAATACTTCCCATACGACCATATTGATTATCTTCATGAGACTTTCCCTTAGGGAATTGGTTTACATAATGCCCGTACATTCCACATTTAAAACATATAACCATTGTTGATGTCGTAACAATACCATTATCCTCATCCATGGTGTTAACTGAACCTTTTCCTTTGCACTTACTTGCTTTGTGTCCTTCTTTTCCACACCCAAAGCATCTTCCAGTTCCTTTGAAACATTCTTCTTGATGCCTCTTCCCACACGATTTACATAGGGGAAATTGAACTTTCTTTCCTCTATGATCATAATGAAACTCCATCTTTCTCTTATTAGCCGAGTCAGGAAACTTACCAAATTTTACTTTATTGATCATATTATGAGATTGCTGATTCGGAATAATGATGATGTTTGGAATTCCAAATCCCATTTAATTTGGTTGCTTATGAAGAATATCATTCCATTGTCCATCATATCCTCTATTATCGTGAATCACTTTGTTTCCAGCCATTTTCTAAAACCCAAAAAGAATAGTGTGAGAGCCAAAATCATAATAAAGGGGGAGTAACTTAAATATCTAACATCTTGGGTTTAATCTAATATCGTTACCATAGTTCTAGGACTATATCCTATACGTATACTTATCCTTAGGGACATCCCTGGACATACCTTAGAAATATCTCTAGGGATCTTACTAACGTTTTCACATCCTAGTTTCCAAAGGTTGACTAAACGTTTCCTCTGATACCAACTGTAGAGACCCGAAGCTTGACGTACATGGACATTACATTACTTTTGCGGAATACTTGGTACATAACAAAAACACACACACAAGGATCGTAATAGTTTAGTGTCTTTGGAAACTCGGAACGTAATCTTCTAATCGTGGTGAAAGATCTTCAAAATCTCCCATAAAGATCTTTTTTTTACCTAAAACCTTTCTTTATATCCTGGAGAAAAGAGAACATAAAAGGGTGAGCTCAAATGCTCAGTAAGGGTAAACAAAATAAATATCAATCACATCATATACATAAGAACATAACTTTTGGAAATCTTAACCTGCAAAAGAGATCATAATTTCATAACATGGGGTAAATCATGACAGTGAAATGTAATCACAATAATCATAACATAAATCATGAAACTTTGTGCCATTCACACATAATCATAGAGAATCATTTATTGTTAGTCAAGACTCATTGCCAAGACTATCTTAGTGGACAAAGTCCCTTTCTGAATCGAGTAACCCTCGTTTCAGTCCTGTTTCACTGAACCGGTATAACCTACCATTCCAGTCATGTCTATCTCATGAGATATAAAGTCTTTACCCAATGCATTGGAGGGAGCTATAGGTCCCACCCATCTCATAATGATACCATTCTTATGTGTGCCACAAAATCATAAATCATACATCGTTGCATAACCCATGTAATAAAAATGGGATTCTTAAACAACATGACATCATAAAACCATTCATATAAGATAAAGGAATCCATAAAAATAATTCCATCACAACATAGTCCAATCAATGTAATAATAGGTATATAAACAGAACCCTTTATTATCTTAGATGGAAAATAATTTTGATAAAACACTTGAACTCCATTCTTGAGGAAAATATCCTTTCTACTTCAAAAACATTTTCCTTTCTTAACATGTCTTACAATTTTAAACTAAAATAAGATGATTAAAAATAAACTTGAAAACTTGTAAAGGAAGATTCTTGGAAATAATGTTTTAAAAATCCATTCATGACGTATAAGTTAAAAAAACATTCTTTGTACTTTTGTCGGAAAAGTCAAAAAGTACATCGTACGAAAAACGACAAAAGATTCCTTTCATATCTTTTAATAAAAATTCACCGAAGGGTAAAATTGGACTTAAACAATTGTAGGTGGATGGAAATAATATTACTTGAGGAAACATGGATTTGGATGACAAAATACACCCCAGTAAATACTAAAGTATAAACAATCTCGGATAAAAATGAGATTGTGATATTTCCCTTACCTTAGGTCCGACTTGCTTTGTAAGTGTCCGAACCTCCTCTTCTTTGGAACGCTTCTTTGAATCCTCCACTTAGGGAACTAAGATTGGTCTTTGAAGAAGACCAGGACCTCTAGGATTATTCTAGGGAAGTGGAGAGGAGAAAATGGCAGGGGTTGGCTGAGATTGAGTGCTCAAATTGGTGTGAGGAGGAGGGGGAGGAGGTGCCCTTTTATAAGGGAGGAGAGGGGCACCTTAGGAATTCTTAAAAATATTAATTTATAATAAATCTAACCCCACTTAAAAAACCTCCAAAAATGACTCCTATTCGAAGATTAGATGAGATAGGGTTGTAATCTCATCAACCAATCAAATTTAGACATGTTTGGATCTTATTTTAAACCTTATCATTTTGATTTATCCTTATTTAATCTATTTAAGTTTATTTGTGGTAATAAAATTCTAAATTTTAAATTATAACAAATAATTACTTATTTGTTGTGAATTTTCCATAATTGTTTACTTTATAACATTATAGACCATATAAATATAAATTTATAATTTTTAAATATTTTTGTGATTTTTAAACAATTTTATAATATGTTATTTTTGTAAAATAACAATAGTGTCAATTTTGACACTATTCATTTATTTGAATTTAAATAAAATATATAAAAAAGATATGTTCGAACTAAAAACTATAATATATTAATAAAAGGTCATATGTATCTATAAAATTAGTGTATCACATTAAATAGTTCATATAATATTTATTTTATTATTTTTAAAATCATTTATTTCGTTTATCTCTTAATAAAATAATTACTACATCATTTTTGTATAATTATCTAATATACTTATTTGTTGTATAAAAATTTAAAATAAAATCCTATGATGAAGATAAATACATTAACTTTCACAATAATACTTTTACTCGAATTTATCATCTTAAAATCACAATATTTAAATTGTTATATTTATTAAATTATGAAGGTGACAACTTTGGTATCATTTAAAATAAAATAATATAAGTGTCATAATCGCTTTTATAAGGCTCCAAATGGTCAAATATTCGACCATTGGATGCTTATGGTTTACATTTACATGTAGAATAAGTTTTTGTTAGGTATTTGTGAATTTTATGGTCACTATGAGTTTAATAAAAACAATATTCTTGATTTTTCACTAGATAAACAATTTCTGCATCACTATTGTGTCATAATTAATGATAATTATTTAATACCTAAAAATTATAAATAAATTTATATGATGTATATAATTTCATTAGATTTCTGGAGACTATTCATGTTCTATGTTTCATGAAGTTTATCACTAAATTAAAATTAATATACTTATAAGATTTAAGAGAGTGACATGTTGTCACTTTCTTTGGTTTTAATAATAATTAAGTTATTTTCATGGAAAAATGTCCATTAAATGATTCTAATCCGACCCTTAGGTGATATGGGTCGACTTTTAGTCATCCAATAGGATTTTGACATTTGTTAGGGTAATTTTAAAATATTATATTTACCCTTAATTACCCGATTTACCTTTAACTATGGTAAATAAAATTTACCATAGTTACTATTCATAATTCCCAAAAATAAAAAGTAGCTTATTAACATAATTTGGACCCACTGATTCCAAATATGGAATCCATTTTTTAAAATTCAAAACACAGAAGTTGCAGAAATTAAAATAAAATTAATCCCGTTGTCGAATAAAAACGAGTTTTTGTTTAAAACATTGCAAAAGATTGAATTGATTTAACCTACGAATTCAAGGTAAAATCAATGCTAATGACATACATTATATTAAATGGTAAAAATATATTCTATTTATACTTTAAAACCATTCAATATTATAAATTAACCACATAAGATATTACGATGAAAAAAGTTGTTTTTAATTAAAATATAGCGTGTTTTTACTATTCATTAAAATATGAAAGTTATCGGAAAAATATCAAAACTTTATCTAATGTAAATTTTTATATCCTGATTCAAAATAAGAATATTATTTTGTCAAATTGAACATATAAACATGTCAAAAACTATATTTAATGTGGGTGCGCCATCAAAAGGCGGTAAAACTGCATTTTTTGAAAAATACTTATTTTACCCGAAAAATTTATTTTGTTCTTATACCATGTTCTAGAAATGTGTAAGATGAATAATAATGTTATAGAATTCAAATTTTAGTTAATACTATTCATAAAGGCTAGTTCATGACAATATTATAATAATATAACATTGTTTATTAAAACCCGGTATTGCGTACAACACACGCTATCGAGGAAGGTCGCGATTGCGTGTAATGCAAGCCAAGTAAGGGTTGCGTGTTGTGAAAGAATTATTTGTTGTTTCGTATAACAGAATCCAAACATATTTAATATATATATATATATACTCAATGTTGCGTAGAATAACTATTATCAAAATTGTGTGTAACACGGTCCAAGAATAGTGTTGCGTATACTGCAAGCTAATACGGTGTTGCGTATAGCGCAAGGTAATCTTGGTGTAGAATACAACATAAGACATTAATGAAATTAAAATAATATTTTTCATAAAATCTTGGGGTGTTACAACCAAAACCAATTATATTGGTTTCATAAGTAGGGAAATATCTACATTTTCATGTGTATTGATACCATTCTTCTTTCCAGGCTCTATTTCTAAAAAATGGAATGTATTGGATTAGATCATAAAACTATGAATTCTAAATCATAATTTGTAATATCAAATATTGTACAATACTAAATATAAATTAAAAATTTTTTCATCATAAATCATTGAATCATAAACATTGGTTTCTTTGGGGATATCATTAATTTTAAATCCTTTATAACGGTTTTTAATTTTTTTTGAAATATCTTAAGTGTATCCCCATGAAGTATCAAACCAAGTGTGCTGTAAGGCCCCTTATCATGTTCCACGTTATCCTAGAGTCAGGAATGATGCAAATTTTTTGAGTTGTTATCCCTAGGTACATCTGTTCCAGAACAAAATCCACTATTATTTTCTAGAAAAGGATGTATTTCAAGTAATAAATATATAATATCTACCTTAATAAATTTCATGGATGTTATTTTATACTTATCATCAATGTCTATATTAGGGTTATGCGTCCAAATCAATGTTTTTTTAAATTTAGTTTCCTTGTTTCCTACTAAACATTCTCTAATACCATCTATAATGCCCTGACCCTAAAAGTATAGAGTCTGTGGATTAATTTATTACATTGATATGATTAAAAGTAAATCAAATATCAAAGGAAAATTTTTTAGCAATTTTTGAAAACCATATTACATACAGGATACCAATTTTACATTGAAAAAAAGAAAATAAATCATGATACATAATAAAATGAAATAAAAAACATCTTTGTAATCTTAATCAAATATTTATTTTTCAAAACCTATGAAATAGAAATAATAATATGGGTGAGCTCAAATACTTGGTAAGGGTAAGTAAAATAGAATAAATAATGAATCAATAAGAATGATAATCATTGCATTTTAAATAACTGAGCACATATTCCATATAAATATCTTTATAATGCATAATCAATATAGAAATGTACATAACTAAAACAGAATACATTTAATCAATAAACTAGAAATGAAATGAATCTATGGATATTTAAAAGAAAAAAATATCATGAATATTAATAATAATTTAATTTTCAATAAATTAGATGATTAATAATTGGAAGCCATGCTTACTAAGAACATGATACCTTTACTATCAAGATTTATTCTGAAGACAATTTAAACTACTTTGATTTGGACAACAGATTCATATCGTGAGACTATCGAAGCATTGAGGGAACTCATTAACCCATCCACAACCCATATAGTTAATTTCTACAGAATTACTCATATATAAAATACTCAATTTAAATGAAGAACAACACACCTTATCAAATATATGTATTGAATAAATGATACAAATTTATTAGTAATTACCCATTTAATCAAATACCATTCAAAGTGATCACCATATTTAAAAATGGTATACACTTTTAGAAATTAAATATAAATTGAATGAGAATATTTAAATTTAGTATAAGTTTCTTGTTCAATTTAACTGATCATAAGTTAGTGATTGTTTCAAGATAAAGTTATCCATCACAAAAGAAAGTGATCTTGCGAAGATAACTTTCACAACTTGGTAATTTTAAATTTAGAACCCATTAAATGAGATAGATCAAAGTGAAATATAAAATACCATGAAATTAAAGTGAATCACTATATTAAATGAAAAAGTGGTAGTATATACACCTCATTAATTTTAATTGGTGTATATTAACAAATAATTCTCAACAGATTGTAAATTGAGATAAAGTCCCTTACCTTGGGTTTCCTTTAGGGTGAACATACTTTTAACTCAAGATTAAGGGTCTTAAACATGTTAATAACTTATAAAATAACCATAATAATATTCATAATTTTATATATTAACTTTTTATAATATCTTATTACCCATTTTTTCTAAGGCTTCATTATTTTCCCTATTTCAGGTTTTAATTGCCTAGTTTTTCGAGTATGTTTTGACTTGTTTCTAGTTTTTCTTCTTACGTCGATCTTGATTTCCTAATCTAAATAATTTAAACCATAATTAAATTATCATATATATATATATATATATATCTAGTATATAAGTATTTATAATGATCCTTAATATTTGGAGATAAGAAACGAAATGCACCATTCGTGGAGATAGTAGGTCATACGTACACATGAACATTATATTTTCATATTTAAAAGAATAACAAGTAAATGATATATATGTATATTATAATTATAGAAAAACTGTTATTTTATTTATATCAAATATTTTAATTAAAACCATCCTTTATACATTCTGTGTAATGTGTGAACGTATCACATCACTTTGAGGAGGCAGTAGTCCAGACATCTAGAAACGATATAATCGTATTTACATAAGTTGGATATCATTATTGTATGTGTTATATAATAATTTAATAATAATCAAGACAACATAAATATCACATATATCGTATATAAATAGGGTTTCGACCATAATTTTCAACCTTGAGAGGTGGTAAAGGAAAAACAAACGACATTGTTTTGTGAGGTGGTAGTTCACCGTACATAGAAATTGTAACTTCATTACCCAATTGATGGAAGTGTGTTTATGAATAGGTACAAAAATTAATATAAAACACATCTCAGTGTAATTAATATACTAATTTAATAATATAATAATGATACAAAGTTAAATGAAGGGAGTGAAGAAGGGAGAAAAGTAAAAATTCATGTTGATGAATGTTACCTCTTCTTTGGGTAACTACTTTTGGATTTCAGGAAATGGATTATTAGTTATATTCATTCCAAAATTTATGCCTCTATGGTTAGGGGAGGGATTTTTGGTGATTATTTGGATAAATGTTGGGTGATCTAAAGTGCTTTAGTGGTGTGAATAAGTATGAGGGTCCATCTCCTTTTCTTAGTGGAGGTGGAGTGACATTCTTGTAAATTTTTAAAAAGGGAATACTAACCACTTTTTTTCCATTTCATGTGGCTCCAATAATAAACAAAATTATAACCAAGTGATAATACGGTTGATATATGATGATAAATATGATTTCTGATATGTTTCATGGTAATTTTTCCACTAATGTTTAAGGTTTAGTCCTTTGCTAATCTATTTTTTATTTGAATTGTTGTAATTAATTTTAGTTACCTTCACTAATATTTTTGGTTAGAAACGAAGTAGAACTTATTAGAAATTAGAAATTATTATAATTACAAATATGGAATAAATTATTCCAAATTAAAATCATATAAGTGGACGAAATTAATTTAAAATTAATCCCAAAGACTGGACAACAATGTGAGTTTTTAAAGTTAAAATTTTAAAATGATTTCTAGTTTTTTTATATATAATCTAAAATTGAAATAGATTAAAATGACCTAATTTTTTGATTAATATATAATTGGTATAATTCTACTTTGAAAAGAATTTAAAATACAATTTCTCCTTAAAAATAAATTCGATGAAGAATCAATTTTCAATTAAAATTCTGTATTTTTCACTCTTCATCAAAAATGAAACTTCATTGAAAAATAACAAAAATTAAGAATATTATGATTTTGATGTTATAATTTCAAAAATTATGTTTATTTTTTCATATTAAATTTATAAATGTTCCAAAATTTATATTTAAAATACGTTTTCTATTAAAAGACTACAAAACTACCTTTATGAAAATATAGTTTTTATGTATAAAATTGGGTTTATTATTATCATATGCCTATAAAATATATTGAATGAATGTAAAAATATTTTACTGGATATAAAACCTATAAACATTATATATCAATTCCCAAAGAGTGTAATAATTTAATTAACTTTGAAAATATGTGACTAAATAGTGTTTTGCTTAAACCAGGTGTTGCATGCATTAAAAACTGAATCAGTATTGTGTGTCTGGAATGGTATCAAAAAAATAAAAAAAATTAATAAAAAAATGAAACATTATTGCTGTAGTACATAAAATATTAGAGATTTATATGATCTCTATGAAAATTAACTAAATAATAAGTTGATAAAAATGATAAGAGAATTTACAAAATTAATATAAGATAAAATTATAAGAAATGATGCTGAATCTACAGTATATAAAACTAATATTCATAATCAATATGAAATAAATATAATTAAAAATAGGATTGGAAGTTAACTCTTCCTGATGTCTACAAACATTATGACACATTTTATTCTTCTCACTCATTTCAAAAAAAAATCTATATCCTCTTTTGAATATGTGGACTATCAAAAGCCCATGTATTACTAGAAAAATATAAATAAAAATGATTAAAAAATATTTAAAATAAAATTACAGTTATCATCGAAAATAAATCTTTGGGGATACTAGTTGATGAAATTTGGAATCTTTCATAAATTATAAAATGTGATAAACACAATTATTATTATTATTTTGTTTCAAACATTGCAGAAACATTGACGAAAATGAGTAATTTATTTCGATATATATTTTGAGAGTGAAATATTAGTATATATAACCTATTAATTATATTTTTCTAGAGATCGACAGGATTATTATGATCACATATCATCCATATACCATGATTTTTATTATATTTAAACACCTCCCTATCAAAAAAATTTTTTATAAAAAATAATATAAATTTTTTTATTTGAAGTTTATTTGTGAAATGTAGAATTTAGTGTTATAAAAGTTGATAAAGGTCATTATTTATGGTCTATTTGGTGGTAATACATAATTTGAATAAAAAATAAAACATTATAGTATTCAAAATGCTTTCAATGAGCAACAAGTTCTCCCTAAAAATGAAAAGGAATAAGAAATAAAAGAAATGTAAATAAATTTTCTATTATTGGATTATAGAGTCTTACCCCTACATTATGAGAGTTAAGAATTGTTCATCATATGTAAGTTTATGTTAAACAATTATGACCAGTGATTATAATATTATTAAATATTCTCATACTTTCAATAACCATTTTATGTAATATTATTGTGAAGGCCTATGATTCAATTTTTTATAGGGTTTTTGGTCACTTAGTACTGATATATACACATGAAAAAATACGAAAAATATTTAAAAATAAATAAAATAGTAAATTAGAAATTATATAAATAGATTATGAAAATTCACCACATGTATATATCTTAAACAAAGACATCTATTCCTCTATTATTGGGGATTTCATTTATATTCTCAAGACCAATGTTGTCTATAGTGGACTATCCATTAATTTTTTTTCAAAATCAATGGATGTAATATTACTATTTTGGAATGTTATATACGCATGATCATGTACTATTAGAAAATTTTCTAGTTGAACTGGTGCGGTAAATATACTCTCTGAAGGTCTTTCTGATTTATTGGTTGATCTTTTAGATTGGTTTGATTCAACCTTCCATTCTCCCTTTATTTTTTTATTTTCTATAATAAAATTGTCTGATTCATACCTCTTTTTATTAGTTGTTAATGGTTTTACAAAAAAATAAATTGGAAAGGAAATACCTTGTTTTCGACATGTATTTTTTTAAGATAAAACACCCATTATATGAATTTTCTAATAGAATGTTTTACCATGTAAACAAACATATATTTAAAGGGAATAAGATTCTCAATGATTTACTAGTGACTATGTGGATCCTTTCCCTCACATAATATTCTAGAAGCTAATTTTATTTAGAATATCTCCTTAGATATTATACAATATACCCATAACAATAAAGATATGTGTGGGTACTAATAAATATAAATTACAATCAATTTAACCATATAGAATATTACTATAGGAAGTATATCAATCTGATTCGCATTTCACGAAACATTTATGACAAAATTTATTTCCACAAATAAAGTAATCCTTTGAGGGGAATGGGTAGCCTAAATATTGGGGGTCAGGGTTATATCTTCATTTATTGGTTGTTCTAGTGTTTTTTGTCTTGATTCCCTCTTACAATATTCTATACAAACTTTGTCTTGTATTTATGTTTTTCTTATAGATTATTTATTCTTACCTGGATACCAATGATTTTCTTATCTTTATCCACCTATGAATTTCTTTTCTCAAAATATAATTGAGGAAACACTCTAAAACCCACACATCAGACACAACCATATTGTACCATATAATTCAAGTCCAATAATTGTATTCATTCATTAGGTACAGTCGATAACCATTCTATTGTATAAACTGAACAAATAGTTTAAGGCAATAGGTAGTAATTTTTATATAATATCGATTTAAAGAAGATTTTTTCTATTATGTATAACTTACACATTATTTCTTGACTCTTTGTATGTTTTCATCTACCCATATTCTGTATTTATTTACAAAACCCTCCAACTATATCACATTATGTGGGATGGAAGTGGGATTAGATTTTGATTCATCAATACATATATAAAAATGAATATTATTATGGTTTTATTTCACTCCATATAAGAGTATTATAATAAATTTAAAATACATATGTTTTCATCAAGTGAAGCATAACCCATATTTTATTTATAATAGGAGTACATCAGTTTTAATGCACACTATTTATTTTCAGGAATCTGTTATTTTTTTATAAATTATTTTTTAAATCAAAGTGATAAATAAATGTATTTATAGGTAAATTATTTCCAGTTACAATGTACTTAATATGACACCTCCTTATGATGAATAACAAACACATCTATCATTTGTTCTTATATTTATGAGGGGTCCTAGTTTACTTTACTATCAAAATTATAGGGATGATTCTTTATATTAATTTTACAAAATTCTCTATAAGACTTTCTAGTGGACATTTTTATTAATTTCATTTAATATTAATCTAACATAAATTCACCCTATAATAGATAATGAATATTAAATAAATATATCATTAATTTTATTTTAAAATAGGGAATTTATATCATAATATTACTCTAATCTATTCCCAAATTACTGCCTTGAACATGGGAACAACATTATTCCACATATATACATCAATTGAAACATGAATTCGAGTGGTGACCAAAATGTAATTAAGGAAAATAAACTTTTTGGGGTTTATAAGTTAGACTTGTGAATTCCATCTAACCATGAATTTTATTCCTTTTATTCTCTCCATTATATTTTTTGTTAAGACTATCATGCTATGGTGTTTTGTTTTTTCTCATACATAGATTGTTCATTTTCAACCATTTACTCTTTTTGGACTCTGTTAGTATGTTTTTTATCAGGATTCGTAGCCTAAAAATGTGTGAAAAACCTATTTTTCCTTAGTATAGGGAGAATAAATAGAGATAAGACACTATTTATAGAATTAGTTAAACATTTAATACAGATTATGTAAATTCAGTGGTGAAAACATAGTACTATGAGGTAACAAAATGTATTTTAAAAATAATTTAACTTGATTATTGAAATCTCACTTTTTTATTCAACTATTGAAGATATTTAACACCTCGATCTATTTTTTAAATCCACTCATTGTGGTCCCCTCTTAAAAACATGAACACTTCTTCATTGGGGACACTGTAAAATTTTTGTGACATCCCAATGAAAGGGTTTTCGTTTTCTAAATTAAAATCTAACCCTATATTTTATATTCAATAACATAATAATTTAATAATTTCAATTTGAAGGACTGAAGACATAAAATACATGTACATCTTATAAATCCACTATGAATGGTTCACCCTTGTACCCTTCCTTATAGAAATCTACTTTCCTGAATCCCAATTTATCAATTTTAACTGCAATCCTATTATCAAACCATTTTCATAGAACAATTGGAACTTGGAATGTTATATAATCCAATTACCATTTTCTTTTGATGATTCAAAAGTATGAAATATTAACATAAATTATATTTTAATCCTTGGTACCCGATATATACATCACTTCCACTAAAATATAAACTTCACTATTTTCGATGGTACTTTATTAATCATGTTTCATTATATAGAATGCATAAACAAAAATTTCATAAACAATATAAGAGAATACATTCAAACTTTTTCTCCTAGATAAGAATTATATTATTTCTGAAATTAAATTCAGATTTATAGATAATTCTTTAAAAACATGGCCTAAAAATCATCTTAAAAACTATCAATTATTTGTATGTGATATATATATTTCTTCCCATTGTGTAATTAAATAACTAATAATTACAATGTAGATTTTCAATAAAATGTGCATCCACAAAAATGTTATTTAAAACATAAAGGTTCACCCTATACCACTTTATTATGGTAGTTGTGACAATATATGTTCTGGAAGGTCCATCACCCACAAGAGTCCCACTATGATGAGATTTTAGGAGGCCAATTCTCTCCACACTGAATAAGATGTTGGTATAGAATTTAATAACTTTCTCAAAAATATATAGATCTATAATAAAACCAGATGACTAACTTTGATTTTTGACATAACATTTAAATATAATTATATACCATTCAATGGATTATATCCATTGATACTGTACATGATCACATATCCATATCTATTTAACCAAGTAAACCCTAAAGTAAACAATTATATCAAAGAATGACAGTGGGAAGAAGAAAATTAGTATAATTAATAGGAAAAAAAATTCATTTTCTATAGGTAACAACTTTCTAGGGTCTATAACATTTCTGTATATAGCATTAAAAAAGAAAAAAAATATTTTTTTAATGTATTATGGACATTTTTAATTAAATATAATAATAAATCTATAATAATTATAACATAGATCAAAACATGGATGTTATGTGATTTTTTCATGAGCCAAACTAGAGTTCCATTTAACCCAACACCATAACCATTCTATGGCATGGACTAAAGGGTGATCCAAATCCCCATTGGATAGAAACTAGTACCTGTGTATCAATAAAATTATTTGTGAATGATTTCACCCATTTACATAAGCACAAATAACCAAAATAAATAAATAAAACATTAGTTAATAACCAAAACCAAACATGGTACAATACTTTTCAAATTCAAATCCTTTAAAAATTTATCCAAAACAAAAAAGTACACAACAGAAGGGAAAGAAAAAAACCAAGAACCTCCATGAGATAAATGGGACATCTCCCCAAAGGAACCACTTGTAAAACCTACAAAAGAGGAACAATAGAAGATGGATATACTACCATCAACATGACACGTCTTGCCTTACCTGGGTCATACATAACAAATCCTACATAAAATAAAAGGTCTTTGTAGGGTATGATCCAAATCCTAGTAGGATTCCAACAAAAAAAGAGATTCTATGCTACAACATTGATATACAATTTAACATGATCATTTCCTTTAAAATATCAGGAACTTTTCTAAGAAAACATTTAAAGGAAATTATTTTAAAGTAAGGCACTTTTAAATAAAAAACCTTTTTACAATAAAATTGCTTGATATAAAATAACATATAACGTGTTCCATATACTAATGAAAAGGACTATATTATATAGGCATCAAGTCACAAAAGAGAACCATGGGGAAATCCCTTGGGGTAATCTAGATTCTGTGGGACACTAGAACATCATACCTTGGTGAAAGGTGGTATAGTAACCATTACTAACAATTTTCTCATACATGATCCACTAAGAGGGGAAACCCCAATAAACTAGTGATATATTCTCATCATAATTATTTTTTCAGTGTTGTAATCATGAATCCATATAATTGAAACCAGTACTATATACTTTCTAATCACTATCATACTAGATATATTCATCCCACCAAGATACTTGATCTTTCCTTTATGCTCAATTTCATGTCCACATGTCACACATACAACCACTTTCACATACATATTCAAAGTAATATAAATATATTTGTATCATCCCGGACCCAGGTGCCACTCAACGGGTGCCCCGAACCTGGTTCGCCACACGAACTCAAGCGCATTTCCCCAAATGCCAGAGGCTGCTGACAAGCAGCGAGGGCCCATGTCAGATAGTGGGGAAACTATGCCCTCATTTGTCAAAGTGTATCACAACAGAATGTAAGTAAAACATACAACATATAGTGGATGCAGTAAACACACACAACAGAAATAAACTACAGTAGTGGATATGACCAACAATATATAAGTGATGATGCTAAATGTTTTAGGTTCTAAGAAAACACCCAGAACATGTTATACATCAATACAGTACATCAAAATACAAAGTACAACAAAACAAGAAAAACAGCTGGCAGTGGCATCATGATCCTAGCTTGGTTCCATGCCCTCCTACTCCTTAGCCACAGTCTGGTACCTATATAAGGACTCTTTCCCCTATCTACACATGCAGCAACATAATCTGTTTGGGCCGAAAAGCATGACCCAAATAGGGTGTGAGAAATATATCTCAGTAGGCACCCACCAAAGGCCCATGCCCAACTGCGTGTAAGCATGCAACGATAGTGTGCAGTAGTAAAATGCAATAAAGTAAGAAGTACTCAAAAGTAACTAATTACCAGTTATATTTCCATTTTATTATTCATTTAATCCATTAAATATTAGAAATCACCACAGTGCATTTCTAAGTAAATGGTCCACATCCTCAGACAAACAAAACCTTACCCTCAGGTAAGAAGAATCCAACCTGCAGGTATAGCCCTCAGGCGTAACAGAAGTTTCCCTCAGGCGTAGGAAGTTTCGCCCTTAGGCACACAGAAGTCAAGCCCTCAGGCACGAAAGGATCCCCTCAGGCAAAATACTACAACCCTCGGGCAAAATAGTGCAGTGCCCTTAGGCTAATCACAACAACACCCTCAGGCCAAATACAACAACTCCCTCAGGCTAAATAGGTAACCGGTCCATGCCCAATAGGTAAACAAGCATTAACAATGAATTCCTCTCAAGGAAATCCAACAATTACTACTTTAAAGGCATACCCTTGGGTATCCTGGCCAAATGGCTAAACAGTGAAACACACCCTGGGGGTGGTTCCGGATCTAAGCAACGATCCCAACCAGCATTTTATTATGACAATTTAATCACCTATGCAATTATAGGAATTAAATATAGCAACGACCTCAACCAAACGACACCCCAACATGGGTTTGTGGCACGAAAATGCACAAAAATGCACGACAGTTGAAAAATAAACACAAAGACACCTACCTCATATGACAAAGATCGTTATACCCAAACACTGACTCCAGAAACGCCCACAAATGGCGTAGATCTGACGAAGAACAAAACCCATTCAAACGTAAATAACTTCCCCTTAGGAAAGAATTTGTAAGAACAGTACCAGGAGAGGAGAGGGCTTACCCGTGCGCTTCCAACGAGATCGTCCGAAGCCGAATCAGATTCTAGACGAACACCTGGCAGATCTTCAAAGGTCTGGCCTCCTCCTTTGGCTCCAAATCGGATCAAGTGTCTCCTCTGCCAAAAGAGGAGTCTACTACTTATTCTAAGCCAAAAAAACAAAGTACACGACGTGTACTTCTGAGTACATGGAGTGTACTTCTTTCATTTAACTATTCATTTGGTGGCACCGCCACACTGTTCATCCGTCGACATGAGTACACGGCATGTAATCTCAAGTACATAGTGTGTATTGTCGCCTAGCTATTGGCTGCTCCACCGCCTTACAGTCTAGGCCTGCCGACTGACTACATGGCGTGTAAGGTACCACTACACAGCGTGTAGTCGGTTCCTACACCCTTCGTCGCCGGCATGGCTACACGCCCCGTGTACCCATCCCTTACGACCAAAAGTACACGGCGTGTGGAAAAGTACACGACGTGTAGTTCCAAAATTTTGATATTTTTCCTATTTTCCATATTTTTCTCAAAAACACTTAAGGAAAAGGAAAAAAGAAGAAGCCCGTACCTCAAAACTAAGAACCGGGTTCTTACAAACGTCCCCCCTTATAGAAATTCATCCCTGAATTTCCCTTCCATGGGTGGAAAAGATATACCCGTGAACAACTCCAGCCACTGAGAATGTACGTCGGTCTCCCACTCCCAGGTTTCTTCCTGCACTCAGCCATGCTGCCATAGTACTCGTATGAGAGGAACTGACCGACCTCGGAGAGCCTTCATGCTCTTGTCAATGATACGAATCGAATGCTCCTCAAAGGATGCATCTGCCTCCAGCTCAACCTCATCTGGATGTAAGGTGTGAGAGGGGTCTGAATGATAGTGACGCAACTGAGATACGTGGAAGACGTCATGCATGGCTCAGTACCGCTGCGGTAACCACAACTGATAGGAAACAAGCCCGACTCTCTTAAGAATCTCAAATGGTCCCACATACTGCGGTGAAATTTTACCCTGTCTCTTGATCCGCTTGTGTCCCAGCCTCGGCGAAACATGCAAGAAAATGTAATCCCTGACCACGAACTCCAAAGGTCATCTACGGAGATCAACATAAGACTTCTGACGAGATTGCGCAGTAGCCATCTGTTTCTGAATCAACTGGACCTGCTCATATGCCTCCTCTACGAGACGTGGTCCCAGTAAAGCTGCCTCACCTTCCTCTAACCAGCACAAGGGTGATCAGCATGACCTACCATATAAATCCTCGTAAGGTTCCATCTCAATATTTTCCTAAAAACTACTGTTATAGGAAAACATGACATAGGGTATATGTTTCTCCCATGAGCCCCCAAAGTCTAGGATGCATGCACGTAGAATGTCCTCTAGCACTTGTATCGTACGCTCTGATTGGCCATCAGTCTAAGGGTGGTATGATGTACTCAGAAGCACCTATGTACCCAGCACCCTCTGAAAACCCCACTAGAAACGAGATGTAAAGCTGGTGTCCCTATCTAAAACGATAGAATGAGGGACCCCATGAAGACGTACGATCTCTCGGATATAAAACCTTCCGAGCTCGTCAACACCAAAGGTCTCCTTGATCAGCAAGAAGTGAGCTACCTTCGTGAGTCTTTCCACAAAAACCCAGAGGACATCATTTCCATGAGGTGACCTCGGTAACCCCGTCACGAAATCCATCGCAACATCATCCCATTTCCACTCTGGAATGTGTAACTGCTGCAATATCCTAGCTGGCCTTTGGTGCTCCACCTTCACATGTTGATAGGTGGAACACCTTGTAACAAAACTAGTTATCTCTCTCTTCATACCTACCCACCATTACTGACGTCTCAAGTCACAGTACATCTTGGTAACCCCGGGATGAACTGCCCAAGCTGAAGCATGAAACTCTCGCATCATCTCCTCGCGTTTATCCCCTGGAACCCATACTCGTCCATGGCAACACGAAACCTCATCATCGCTTATCGTCCAACCAGGAGGAGGTTCCTCACTTGCCACCGACTTCCGTAGAAATAGTCCTTCAGAAATGGATAGCTGTCTCACCCCCACTCTGTCCAGGAAGGTAGAAGTCACAGCTAAAGATGAAAGATAAGTCTGCCCCGACTATCGTGAACCTCGAGATGCATCTCAGAGAACAAAGCCATGAGTTTCCACTCATCACTGGCCTCCTGCACTGCATGTATCTGAGTCTTCTTGCTCAGTTCATCAGCTACTGTATTACCTTTACCAGGTGTATATGCAAGCTCAAAATCGAAAGACTGTAGGTACTCAACCCACCTTCTCTGCCTCAGATTCAGGTCATGTTGAGCAAATATATACTTGAGGCTTTTGTGGTTGGTGAAAACCAAAAAATTATCTCACAAAAGGTAATGTCTCCAACATCTCTACGCATGAACAACTATAGCCAACTCGAGGTCATGCATCGGGTAATTCCTCTCATGTGGCCTCAACTACTGAGACCCGTACGCAACGACTCGATCGCCCTGCATCAACACTAATCCCAGCCCAATCCATAATGCATCACAGTAAACTGTCTAGCTCTCCCCCTGCTATGGGAGTATTAGGAACGGTGCTGATGTCAACCTTCCCTTCAGGTCCTTAAAAGCTGTCTCACAAGCTTCCGACAAAATGAACTTCACACCCTTCTTAGTCAAGCCCGTCAACGGTACTGCTAAGTGGGAGAAGTCCTGTATAAGACGCCTGTAGTGTCTAGCCAGTCCTAAGAAACTCTGTATCTCAAACACGTTCGTAGGATGCTCCCAGGAAAATATTGCTCTCAACTTCTCTGGGTCTATTGAAACTTCTACCTCAGAGATGATATGACCCAGGAAGTGAATCTAGTCCATCCAAAAGTTGCACTTTGAGAGCTTAGCATATATCCGATGCTCCCTCAGTATACTCATTATGATATCAAGATGGGTGGCATAGTCGTGTGAAGTGTGAGAGTACACCAAGATTTCATCCACAAATACTACCAAAAAAGAATCAAGATACGAATGGAACACACGATTCATCAGATCCATGAAAACCGCTAGTGCGTTTGTGAGTCCGAACGAAATAACCGTATACTCGTTTAGACCATACCTGCTCATGAAAGATATGAGAGGTATATCAGATGGTATAACACGTAACTAATGATATCCTAATCTCAAATCAATCTTCTAGAACACTCGTGGTCCATGAAGCTGATAAAAAAGATCATCAATCCTCGATAAGGGATATCAGTTCTTAACCGTCAACTGGTTCAGCTTCCGATAATCCACGCAAAGTCTGAGGGTATCATCCACCTTCTTCGCAAAAAGGACCGGAGAACCCCAAAGAGAAGTACTGGGTCAGATAAAGCCCTTTGCCTGTAACTCCTCTAACTGTCTCTTGAGCTCCTGTAGCTTAGTTGCTCCCATAATATAATGAGTAATGGACACCGGTGCTGCTCCTGGCACTAGCTCAATAGAGAAATCCACCTCTCGCTCCGAATGTAGACTTGAAAATTCTTCTGGGTAGACATCCCTGAAACGATCAACAACTAGAGGGATATCCGTCTGACCAGTCCCCTGATCATCCAGATACAAACTTTCAGTCTGGGCTATGACTCCACCTCGCCCATGATGCTCTGGTCCATCTCGACTCGCTTGAACATCCCACCCGTCCTGGTATATAAACTCTTTTCCCTCAGGTGATGTGAAACTCACCCTACGACAATAGTAGTATACAAAGGCTCGAAAGGGAACCAACCAGTCCATCCTGAGAATGCCATCATAACTCGTCATCTCTAAGACATAGAGGTACCAAAGTAAGTGAAATCCACTAACCTCAAGGGGGCACTCCTTGCACTGACGCACACCAGCCGCTCTAGTTCCCAACGGAGTGTCTAGCATCATAATATCAGAAGAAGGAGAAACACAGAGCCCAAGGCTCTCTACAACGGGTATAGATATGAAACTATGTGTAGCACTCGTATCAAAAAGTACATTAGATGAGATAGAAGCTACTAGAATAGTACCTCTGACTGTAGAAGGTGCAGGATCCTACTTCTGCTGGGTCTGTTGCACTGCATATGCCTGAACAGTGCCGCGGCCCTGCGACACAGCCTGGCTACCCTGAGCTATCCCGCCCTGCTACCTCTGAGATCCTAGTGTCTGGCTACCACATCCACGACCACCATCTCTACCTGCACACCCTGATGTATTCCAGTTCCCTGACTGGTAAGAAGACACTGGTCCCACTCCTGCACATGGAGTCTCCACAGAACCCCTCTCACTAGCCATCAGTGGAAACATCCTGCAAAAGCATTCCAGATGGCCCATCTTGCCGCAAGCTCGACACTCCACTGGGTCTCGTGGACACTGTGATCTCTTGGGCCCCTCTCTTCCACACTGGTAGCACCTGATCGGACAACCTGAAGAAGCTGCCTGGCTGGTACTGCCGCCCTGAGAGAAGTCTATCTGTCTTTTCCTCTTGCTAGCAGAAATAGTACCAGTAACTGGTGCTGAACCGCCCATGGCCCACACCGCCAGATTCCCACAGGTTCCTCTCCATAATCATCACCTGGTTGACAATGTTGTGTACAGTAGGAAACCTGAAGACATTCACCAGCGCTCAGATGTCATACCAAAGACCATCCTCAAAAAATCTGGCTCTCAGCGTCTCATCACCCACCAGCACGGGTGAAAAGCGCTGATGCTCCGTAAAACAAGCAGACTAGTCCATCACTGACATAACGTCCAACTAAAGATTCATGAACTCTCGAGCTCTATCTGCCCTCAGAGTCTCGGGATAGAAGAAGTCATAGAAGGCTGCCTTAAAATCTTCCCACGACATGTCTCTGTGATGCTCTAACTGGGTGGTAACATCCCACCACCTCTTGGTGGGATCACACAACATGTAAGTCGCGAGCGTGACCCTCCGCCCTGGAGGAATCTCAAGATGCTCGAAAATAGTCTGCATCGATACTAGCCAAGACACTGCAGCCTGTGGTTCACCATCCCCTGAAAACGTAGGCGGATGCTGGTGCTGAAAGACACACGTCAACTCGACCATAGATGTAGCAGCCTGCGGTGCTCCCTGAAAGGTCTCCATAAACCGCATAAAACCTTCACGAAACTGCGCCTCCGTGCCTGTGTCTAGTATAACAGCTGGTGCCACATCTGGCTATGCTAGAGGATCAACTGGTAGCCCATGGCCCACCATTGCTGGAGTAAAGTCATTGCCACTCTCCTGGCGAACAACTCGCGGCCGTCTAGGCGGCATGACACTGCAGGGTCAAAATAATGCCTCAGATTCGATGTTATCAAGGCTGAAATCAAGAAACCACAAAGGAAACAAGAGGAAGAAGGCATCTCAAAGTTTACAAAACAAGACTACACGACGTGTACACTGACTACACGACATGTACTTGACTTCCATTCCCCTGACTGGGTCCTTCTGCATGGGTAAGCCACATGGCTCCCATTAAACAAAACTACACGACGTGAACTTAATCAACATGGCATGTATGTTGTTATTTTCCAACTGCCCGTGTCTCTTGTGACACGGACAACTACTCGGCTTGACACTACACGGCGTGTTACACCCGCACACGGTTTGTACATCACCCCGTTTTCCAGCCACACGGCTAACACCACATGTTCTGTCCTCGGACAGGACTACACGGCGTGTCCCAAAGAAACACAGTGTTTTTAGGGAGAGGTGATTCTGTCCCATGTTGTTAGTTACACGGTCGAGTCCCCAGGTCACACTACACGGCGTGTCCAGCATTGACACGGCGTGGTCTGTACAGGAGTTCACCGACCTGTGCTTTTAGTTACACGGCCGGACTCCGGGTCACACTACACGGCGTGTCCATTCGGTACACGACATGTTTTAACCAAGCCTTTACCTACCCCGTGTCGCTGCCCACACTGTTTGTGACATGAGAAGGGACTAAAGGGCGTGTACTTAGGGTATACGACGTGTATGTAAAAAGTTCATTTTTCTTCCCGAACAGAAGAACATACACGGCGTGTATAAAAATACTACACGGCGTGTATACTAGGTTTCCAGACAGTATGCCTCAGAAACCTCCCAGAAACCTAGAAAATACCGAAAACCAACACCTAAGTGTCAAATTCTGACCCGTGAGGGCCAATACTCCCCACAAATCAAAGTTTGACACCTTATCTGTGTTATAACTAATAAAAAGTCAATGATCCACCAAATTCCGGTCAATGGGGGCCCATACTCCCCAAAAACCAAAGTTTGGCGTCCATTCTATAAACAGGCTCATACAAGAAATACCCTATCACAGAGCAGGTATGTATCAAGCAGATATCACAACATCATGCTTTAGTAGCACAACAACTATCACAATAACATGAAAATTATAATGCTCCTACATGGAATGGAAACTATGCATGGCATGTGATTCTAGCATGTGCCTATATGATACATGATACGCAATACCCTCATCTCATCAGGTTGCAACTAAAGGGAACCCATAGATAAATTATAAACAGCACAATCCAAGTGCATCACCCAACGTTGAAAACATTTCAACTGTAAAATTTTCAAAATCCGAAGAATTGAAAAATATGAGGTAGACTGGCTTTTCCATGTACACGGGTTAGCTACACCGGGGCACAACTTATTACCAACTACCATTCATCCTATCCCTGACTACGGCTTTAAATAGTAATTCAAAGAAAAGAAACCCATCGGATACCACTTTGTAACATCTCGGACCCGGGTGCCTCTCAACGGGTGCCCCGAACCCGGTTCACCACACGACCTCAAGCGCATTTCCCCAAATGCCAGAGGCTACCGACTAGCAGCTAGGGCCCAGGTCTGATAGTGGGGAAACTATGCCCTCATTTGTCAAAGTGTAGCGCAACAGAATGTAAGTAAAACATAAAACATACAGCGGAAGTAGTAAACACACACAACTGAAATAAACTACAGTAGTGGATATGACCAACAGTATATAAGTGATGATGATACATGTTTCAGGTTCTAAGAAAATATCTATAATATGTTAGAAATCAATACAGTACATCAAAATACAGAGTACAACAAAACAAGAAAAACAGATAGCAGCAGCATCGCGGGCCTAGGCTCGGTCCCATGCCCTCCTTTTCCCCAGCAACAGTCATGTACCTATATAGGGACTCTTTCCCCTATCTACACCTACAGCAACGTAATCTGTTTAGGCCGAAAAGAGTGACCCAAACAGGGTGTGAGAAATATATCTCAGTAGGCACCCACCAAAGGCCCGTGCCCAACTGCATGTAAGCATGCAATGATAGTGTGTAGTAGTAAAATTCAATAAAGTAAGTAGTACTCAAAAGTAACTAATTACCATTTATATTGGCATTTTATTATTCATTTAATCCATTAAATATAAAAAATCACCATAGTGCATTTATAAGTAAACAGTCCACGTCCTCAGACAAACAAAACCATACCCTCAGGTAAGCAGAATCCAACCCGTAGGTATAGCCCTCAGGCATAATAGAAGTTGCCCTCAGGTGTAGGAAGTGTCTCCCTCAGGCACAGAAGTCAACCCCTCAGGCACGAAAGGTTTCCCTTAGGCGAAATACTACAGCCCTCAGGCTAAATAGTGTAGTTTCGTCAAGATAATCACAACAACTCCCTCAGGCCAAATACAACAATGCCCTCAGGATAAACAGGTAACAGGTCCATGAACAATAGGCAAACAAGAAGTAACAAGCAATTACTCTCAAGGTAATTATACAATTACTACTTTAAAGGCATACCCTCGGGTATCCTGGCCAAATGGCTAAACAGTGAAACACACCCCGGGGGTGGTTCCAGATCCAAAAAACGACCCCAACTAGCTTTTTATTATCACAATTTAATCTCCTATGCAATTCTAGGAATTAAATATAGCAACGACCTTAGCCACATGACACCCCAACATGGGTTCGTGGCACGAAAACTCACAAAAAATGCACGACAGTTGGAAAATAATCACAAAGCCACCTACCTTATACGCCAACAAACGTTATACCCGAACGCCGACTACAGAAACGCCCAATAACGACATAGATATGACAAAGAAGAAAACCCATTCAATCGTAAATAACTTCCCCTTAGGAAAGAATTGGTAAGAACGGTACCAGGAGAGGGGAGGGATTACCTGTGCGCTTCCAATGAGATCGTCTGAAGCCGAATCAGATTCCAGATGAACACTGGCGGATCTTCAAAGGTCTGGCCTCCTCCTTTAGCTCCAAATCCGCTCAAGTGTCTCCTCTGCCAAAAGAGTAAGTTGGTGCCTGTTTTAAGCCGAAAAAACAATGTACAAGGCATGTACTTCTGAGTACACGACGTGTACTTCTTTCATTTAACTGTTCATTTGGCAGCACCGCCACACTGTTCATCCGTCGACATGAGTACACGATATGTACTCCCAAGTACACGGCATGTACTGTCGCCCAGCTATCGGCTGCTCCACCGCCTTACTATTTAGGATTGCCGACTGACTACACGGTGTGTAAGGTACCACTACACGGCGTGTAGTCGGTTCCTACACCCTTCGTCACCAGTATGGCTACACGCCCCGTGTACCCATCCCACACGGCCAAAAGTACATGACGTGTGGAAAAGTACACGACGTGTAGTTCCAAAATTAAGTAATTTCCCCATTTTCCATACTTTTCTCAAAAAACAATTAAGGAAAAGGGAAAAAAAAGAAGCCCGTACCTAAAAACTAAGAACCGAGTTCTTATAATATCTAGAATTCACTATTTTTTATAAATCAAACCGCTTTCCATTTTACACGCATGAGAACCATTTACATGTACATTTAAATCCACTAGAATAATTCATAAAACCCCTGTGAATTTATCATGAGGAAGCAATAATGTCACTTTAACCATTTTCAGGGGACAATACCTTTTCAAATACCCACACAACACAATTTTATTTTTAAAACATGCTTCCATTAGTTTATATAATTCAAAAATCACATTAAAAGTGAAAAAAACACCAATATGCCAATGTATTATATTTTCCATTAAAATATACTTGAAAACTCATTATCACATTATGTTACTTTAAAAACCCACATTAAATCTTTCAAATAACCATAAAAACACATTTAGTAAGCACCACAACATGGAACCTCCAAATATTCACCATTTTATTCTGAACATACCATTTTCATCACACATTCATGTCAAAATTCTTCCAAATTAAATTTCACACCACATAATAAATTTTCAAAACACATTTATAAAAAAAACAAGAATATATAATGTATATAAATTTTTTAAGCCATTGAACCACCTACCTAGTGTGAATAAACTTTCGAAAAATCATGAAAAACATCAACCACACCTCAATTGAACCCTATATGGGAAATATCTAACATAAAACATCAATATTAAACCTTAAGGAACAATGTCTATCATTGAAAACATCACCCTTCCACATAGAGAAAATAAAACCCAAAGAAAGAGGGAGAAAACCCTAGAAGATAGGATAATCCAAGAGGAGAAGGCACTAACTTGAAGATTCAGAGGGAAATCACACCAAGATTACCACCAAAATGGAGCCCAAGGGAGAGGAGTGGAAGGGGGAGCGATTAGGAAAAAATCCAGAGTGGGGGATAGAAAAGGGTGTTTCAGGTTAACAATTTGGGAGATTGAAAAAGGAGAACAAAAATTTTAATGACATAGAAAGCCTATATAATTTTCCCACATGGTTTGCCAAACATTTTTGAAACCATGCCCCCCAAACTATCCAAGTAGGACATACCACACTGTTATCCTACATGGTTTACAAACTGTAGTCTATCCAAGCAATAATCCTTTTTCCAAAAACAGAACTTTCCCACATGGTTACCTGGGTAAGGTAATATGGTTTGAAAAACCATTCACCAACTATAAGACACCTTTTATTTACCCAAATTTTCATATCGTTCACTAAAAAATCAAGAAAAACCCCACATAAAATTATGATATAAAACATACATAGAAGTGATGCCACAAAATTCAAGACCCTCACACCTGAAACTCAAGGGAAAAACTGAGATCCTAAAAATTTATAGGGGTAATCTCACGGTGTGACGATTCTCCCCACCTGGAAAATTTTCCTCCATCGAAAATTCAACCAAATAATTTATCATAGAACAATAATAGATATTTCTCCAAAACATAAGTAAAACATTGACATACATTAAATGAAAATAAAGTAATAACACCATGAACGAAAACATAGATTCACATGATTTGACTTGGGAGGCTAGAGTGGAATCCCCACCATATTCCTCCTACCCCTAGAAGGAAAAAACACATCTAGTTGATTGATTAAATAAAATGGAGTTCTCAAAGTAGTATAATCCAACCTATCTGGACTAAAAAACCTCAGATGTTAAAAAATAAATCTCATGACTCCTTCATAATCTTAATCTATAAACTAAAATCACTTTTGAGTAAATATTTCTACAACCTTGATTCTAGAAAACCACTTGGTACACTCAAACCCCAGCTTTTTTTTCAAGAGAGGAACTTGAAATTAGATAACTTCAAAAGAGTATACCCACTACTAAGCTAACACCAAAAATCAAATAGGATTTTCAAAATAGAGGGGACCAAATGGAATCCCCACTATTTAGAAGAAATAGGCACTGCTTTGAAATGATAGAAATTTTAGTGAAATCCATGGTGGGTCTCCCCACTATATGAACCAACCAAGTTAAAAAATTAGAACAAATTGACAAAAGAACCGACATGGGATAACTTAGGAACTTCCCACACACACCAAATCCCTACCATTGGGGGACAAAAAAAACACAAACAAAATGTAAATCACTACACAGTTTGAAACTCCCAAGGGACTCGACAACTTCTAGATGAGTACAACCAAAAATGAGACTAATTTACAAGGGTGACCACATAGATATTCTCCTAAAAAGGAACAAACACTGAAATCCAAAAAACATGAGACTAGCCCTACTCTTCACAACCAAGGAGAAGCTTTTCAGACACATGGAATTCAATGAGAAAATGAGACCTCTTTATCTATTCCCACAAAATAGGACCATTTAAAATTAAATGGCTATGGAAGAAGCTTAAAGTGTCTCTATTATCTTAACTAAAGACAAAATCTAGAATAAGGTCCTATAGACCCCTGATGTTCATGATGATGCACCAACTTCACTCCAAGGCCTATGGATGGATTCATGATGTTTGAATCATCTTCTGGTTCATAGTTAGGAGTTTAAAATCCCCAATTTGAACTCTTTTTTTGGTTCTAAAAGAAGTCACACAACAATCCTAATAGAACTAGCTGAACACAACACACCAAAGACTTAAATAACCTCAACATGGTCCTTTCACCAAAACAAGTACATATAATATTAACACATATCACCCATTTTCATCCATATGAGAAACATACTGATCAAAGAACACATGGGAGACACCCTCATTTTGAATGGAGAAGATCAAAATCTCTGAAATAAAAAAATGATTCCATTAAAGTAGAAGTTATCAAAGGATTCTACAAAATCCACTTTATTAATCTCATAGAGAATAAAACACCACAAAACACCACCATACATGAACATTAGAACCAAATATGTATTACTAAGGAAAGGGCCTTAAACTGTTCCCCAAACAGTTATCTACTCTTACAAATGAGCAAGATGGATTCTTATGACTATACATTCCACACTGATGGCACAAATTGATACCAAATTTAATGGAAGCTGAACTTTTGAACTATGGCTAGAACAAATGGTCTCAAGACACATTCCATTACCCTTACTGGAATTACCTTTACTACTTCCACAAGCATAGAGGTGGTAAACATTACCTTTAACGACTTAGATAACTCAAGAAAACTAAATTATCTCTCAACATTCCACATCCACCATTCTAATTCAAAAGGATTCACATGATCATAAAAGACATGAGGATTAAAATTCCAAAACTCAAGAAGAAATTCAATGGGATGATCATCTAGAGTGTCTTCTAATAGTGAACTTCTTATGTACACACTTTGAATATCCACTGAATCTTATGGGGTCATACAGTAACTAATAAGGAAACTGAGGATTCAACCAATCTAACCCATCTATCAAATATCACTATAAAAAACCACTAATCACACATTTACCAACTAAAAATCTTCCCAAAATCTTCCCATTAGAACCCACTAACCCTTACTTCAAAACCAACTCATCGAAAAGAAAATATACATGAAACATAATTAACACAAGAAGAGGTTTCGAAATCAAACACCTTGAAACTACTGGTTATCAAACATCACATATTATTTTAAAATTACTTTTGAAAATAAAATAGGCTTGGTGGGTTTCACACATTCCATTGAAATTTCATGGATCCCCACAAATGCATGTTCTTATGCCAAACAAGGCACCCATACACTCGAACTAATCTGAGAACTCATCCATTTGTGCCATCGTCCATCCACATATATCCACTCATTTGGTAAATCATGGAAATATAAATGGTAAAAACAAAAAATTATCACTTTTCAAAACAAAAAATTCAACCCACACATTTAACATTAAAAAATACATAAAAACTTTCTTGAGTTCATTAACCACCAAATTTAAAACCACTTCAAATTCTAAACATCAATACGAAACATTTTATCTTCTCTCAATTTAAAATACCATGGATTATCTGAAAATAATTCAATTCATCTCATTCAAAATATTCTTGATAGCTCAAAAAACTACACTAAAGGAAAATTTCCCATACCCACCTTGAAATAATTCATGTTTTCTAGACATACAATCTTCTATAAACCAGAAGTTTTAATTATGAAAATCCAATTATTATTGAAGTGATTCCCCCATTTATCCAAAATCGATTTTATAAAAATCTACATTTTAAATTATTCATTAAAAATGATTTTGAAAAATCATTTCAAAACTTTGGAGCTTGGCCATTTCCACTTTAAAATCTAGTTTTCACAATTCCAAAATAGTGGTCTTCAAAACAATTTTTAGAACCCAATAAGTCACAAAAAATTCAAAAATAGATACTCGTGTCGGTGTGTGACATTGTTTTATGGTTGGTGTCCATACACCAATCACACCACCATCACAGAGAGTATTCTAGGACTATTTCCCCAACCCCACATGAATTTCTAGGCCATGTGAGATCACTAAGTCCCTTATCCCAACTATCATTTAATTTCCAAACACAAAACAACCTATAAGAACCAAAGTAATCAAAAGAAACCCAAACTACCATGGATAATCATGTCATATTATGAGGTGTTCTGGCTAGGTACCTTACTCGTAACCATAACATAATGTCCTGAAAATCCTATATCTGATCTACAAAGACTCTTTCCCATATAACATAACCCAAAATGGGTGTTACCTCATTTGACACCATTTTGTCACAAACCCAACCAGGGTGCCATATAGCCTAATACCTGACCTGGTCTGTGGCATAGCCTCTAGGCCATTACCAATCCACATGGGATGAAAATTAGTTCTTGGGTATCAACAAAATGATTTGGGAATGATTTCACCCATTTACACAAGCATAAATAACCAACAGAAATTAACAAAACATAACTGAATAACAAATCTAAATAGAGTATATCAATTTTTTAGATTCAAATCCTTCACAAATTTAACCAGAACCAAATGTACTACAATATAAGAGAAATCATGAAAAACATCCATGTGACAAGAGGGACATCTCCCTCAAGCTACCACCCATGACACCTACATGAGAGGAACACTAGAAACTAGATCTACTACCATCACCAGGACACATCTTCCCATACATGGATTATATATACCAATGTCTACATACACCCAATGGTGTATGTAGGGTGTGAGAAAAATCCTAGTAGGATTCCACACTACAAAATAGATTCCACACCATAACATTGAATGCAAATTTAATATTCTCATTTCCTTTACAACATGTATAACTTTTTTAAGAAATCATTTAAAGGAAACTATTGTAAAGTAATGTAATTTTAATGAAAAAAACTTTTTCAAATAAAATTTCCTAAAATAAATACATATACAAGGTAAACCATATGCCAATTTCTAGAACCTTATTACATAAGCATCAAGTCACAAGGGAGCACGATGTGTAATTCCCTAGGGGTAATCTATCTCGAGTGGGACACTAAAACCTCATAACTTAGTGAAGAGTGGTAAAATAACCATGAATAACATATTTATCATTCATAAACCACTTGGAGGGGACCCCATAATGTCCTAGTGGTCCCCAATCATCATCATTATTTAGTTAGTGTTGTAATCATCAATCCAGATAAGTGAAACTAGGTCTAGACACTTCTGAATCACAAGCGTTCTAGATATAGTCATCCAACCTATATACTCATGATTCACATTGTGCTCAATTTAATGTTAACATTTCACACATACCACCACTTTCACATATATATGCCATGAATTATACATAAACTAGGAAATCTCCTTTTTCTATAACCCAAACCTCATTCCATTTTACAGACATCAAAAACATTTTCAAGTACATTTTACACCACTTGAATAATTCATAAAACCGTTTTGATTTATCATGATGAATTCCCATAGTCATTTTAACCATTTTCATGGGCCAATCCCCTTTCAAATCCACACACACAAACTAATTTTATTTTTAGAACATGATTCCCTTCATTTAAATAATTGAAAAATCACATTAAAAGTGAAAAAACCCAATATGCCAAAGTATTCCATTTTAAATTAAAACTCCACTTCCAAAAT
Organism: Viscum album; assembly: GCA_963277665.1. Taxonomy (NCBI): domain Eukaryota; kingdom Viridiplantae; phylum Streptophyta; class Magnoliopsida; order Santalales; family Viscaceae; genus Viscum; species Viscum album. Next base: position 1,109,322,280 of record OY728128.1, on the reverse strand, counting down.
CATTAGTATTTTATGTTCCTTTGAAAAACCAATTCAAACCATTCACATAACCATAAAAACATATTTAAGAAGAACCACAACAAGGAACCTCCAAATGATAACCATTTTATTTTAAAAAATCCAATTTTCAACACATATTCAAGTCAAAATGCTTCAAAATTAAATTTTGAACCACATAATAAACATAAAGAAAAAATTTATAAAGGGAAAAAATAAAATCAAAATCATTTAAAAATGTTAAGGAATGGAACCACCAACCTTGAGTGAAGAAACCTATGGAAAAAATTGAAAAAAAATAAACCACAACTCAGTTGCACCCTATGGGGGAAATATCAAACCTGAAACAATAATATAGAACCTTAAGGAATAAGATCTAACCCTAAAAATGTCACCCTACCCACTAGAGAAATGAAATCCAAAAGAAAAAGGGATAAAATCCTTAAAGATAGGGGAAACCTAGAGGAGAAGGCAGTTACATGAATATTCAGAGGGAAATCACACTAATATTTCCACCAAAATAGATCCCAAGGGATATTAGAGGAAGGGGAAGGCCTGAATATGGAAAATAACAAGTTGGGGGGGGGGGAGAAATGGGTGTTCGGGGTTAATAATTGTTGAGAGAGAAAAAAGGAAAACCCAATTTTTAATGACTTAGACGGGCCCCATGACTTTCCCACACAGTTTTCCAAACTATACGACAACCATGATTCTCTAACTATCCAAGTAAGACATGCCTCATGGTTATCTTGAAAGGTTTAAAACCCATCTTCTAACCATTTGATATACCTATATCCAAAAACACTAGTTGACCACACGATTACTTGGGAAAGGGTGCACATCTTGAAAAACTGTACACCACCTAATGTTTACCCAAATTTTCTTATATTTCACCAATAAATCAATAAAAACGCAAAGGAAAAAAATGATAGACCAAAAATATAAACAAGACATGCCACAAAATTCTAGACCATCACACCCAAAACTCGAGGAAAAAGTTGAGATCCAAAAAATGAATTGGGGTAAAGGATGAAAATGAAAACTTGAGTATGCCATATTTATGCCCTTGAAGTTTTCATAAGTAATTGACATGATATTCTTGAAATTTTATTAATTCCCCCAATAAAAATGACATCTTTTAGGAATTTGAAAAAACAATATCTATCTTTCATAGAAAGAATGTAAGCAATTGGAGGATGAAAATTCAGCCTTTCACCATTCATTGGAGCCAACTATCCCTGTATCCCCATGGGTAACATATCCAAACTAGGATTAATTTTACCATTTATTTTTTTAGGTGAATTTATTAATCTTCTAATGAAAATATGACATCAATATTTCTATGTTCACGACATCAAAGAAATTTTTGGCATACAAAAACATCAAGTATTTTAAATTTAAAAAACAAATATCTTTTTCCAAATATTTTTCATAAGGTTTTTAAAGAAGGTTTTCCAAAAGCTGTTGAAATATAATTTACATTATCAAATAGTTGATCACTTATTAGTGGATATGGTGTTGTACCTTATTCAAAATTTTGGTCAAATGATGTCATCAAAGATCATTATTTATTCCATCCGGGTAAAAATTTGTGATGTCTTAAAAAAACTATCTTTAAGGAATGTTTAATCCTAACTGAGTGTGTAATTTATTCACAAATGAGACAACCCATAGTTCATATAATTTATATCATAAAAATTTTATATAATAAAGAAATTAATTTACCATCCTATTAAACATGACACTCAATAGGAAATATTTATTTCTATAAACACCAGATAATGTAACACCCAAATCCCATAATAATTTCAGATCAATGATCAATGGATCCAAATAATCATAACTTTATTATAATAGAAAATGTTGTTTATTTAATGGAGAAAGTAGTCTAGTAAAGCTGGTGCCACTCCATCCATTTATACATTTTAAATTATATATATTCTTTATGTCTAAAAATGCTTCATATTTAGTACAAAAAATATACTATAGAATCTATACATGTCTCTTTAACCCTTGAAACAGCTTTGGAAAGCTTTGAAACTCATATCCAAATGGCATTATCGTTTCTTCATGATGATCTTCATTATAGTTTAAACATGTAATTGTATCCTTGATATGATATTCATCATTATATATCCTTTTAAATATGTTAAATTATCCATAAAATGATGTTTTGTCTATTTATTAAGGGCGTAATAGAAGTGTGAATATGTGTGAAATGTTTTAAAATTTCTTTTAAAAACCATATCCCGAAACCAAGATAGAGGATATTGAATGAAAAATTTATAATTAATTTATTTAATATTGAAAGAAATAAATAACTAGTCTTAAGAATATTATTCATTGGTGAATGTTGATCATAAAAAAATACCCTTTTAGATTACCTTTATTGCGCTATGATGATCCAAGAATAAAATCTTTCTAGTAGTGATCCACACATGCTACTATGATCTCCAAGAATAACCACTCGATCTCTAGGTTCTATTACGGCAAGTAGAATGTATTTCATTGATAGTTATTGATATCGCATTCTTAAGTACTAAAGAAATATCTTTTTTGCTTCTCGTTAATGAGAGAGTGAGAGGGATGAGTTTGGAGAGAATTTTTTGTGCACTAAAATTCCATATTCTCAATTTTGGATACTCTACAAAAACTACATAACCATATATTTATAGAGTAAGGGTTTAAGCTAAAATGTTATTTAATTGTATAAAATCCATCAGATAACATTTATAAGTTTTAATAAACCCCATTCCACGTAATTATAATAATAATTATTATTATTTTTTGGAATATGCCAACTTGAACGATAAAAAATATCCTGTAACGATCTATTAGTTAATATTTTTCACTAGAATCTTTTTTGGTCCTTTAAAACTTTTATAGAATTTGTTGAATATTCAAATAAATATTTTATTCATAAATGAATATTTTATTCTAAATCTAGTGATTATATATTTATTAAAATATTTCCTAAATAAAATAAATATTTTATTCACAAGATGATGAATAAATATTTATTTTATCTATGCGACTAGAATAACTTGAATAAATTTATTCCTAATAAATGAGAATAATATTTATTCCTATCACATGAGAATAATATTTATTCCATTAACCAAACTCAAAAATAGAATTTAATTAAAATCAATGGAAATATATTGGGTGTTACCCTCTATGATTATTTATTTTCATAATTAAAAAGTCTTTCCTAAATTCAATGATTACTATATAGAAATATGTCGAGGAACCCGAGATAAATAATATAATGTTGAAATTTTGAAAACCACATATGAATGCTCACTGTATAGTATTTTACCTTTTTCATAAAATCTCATCATGAAATTTGTGCATCTATGTCACCGACATATATGCTCCATTTTTATTTCTTTGACTATTTAAAATAAACACATCGTTACACCATGTCCATGTAATTTAATGTGACAGTTCTATTCCTATAAAAGGGCTGAGATATAATCTTTCATAAATATGGGATGGATAAATCATTATTTCACTTATTTAGTAATGAAATTTCACTCATGACACACCCAACATATCCAAAATTCCCATGAAATGTTCTCTTCATGGTTTAAAAAATACACTTAAGTACAAAAATTGTAACATGAATTAATAATAATCTTAAAGTTTAAGGACTATCACACATTCTTATAGATAAGAATATATGATGACAAAAAAAACATTTGGAATTACTATTAGTGGGTCTTTTCTCATAATCTCTCATATTGATGATTACTAAGTGTAAAATTCATGAGGAGAAGTCTCATCTTCTTACAAGTACTCACACTTGATAGTCTATATACTATTTGTCCCATGATAGTATGTTATCCCAATGAAAATAATTATTTGTCAATATAATCATATCACATCAAGGTTCTCACCATAGATGGGATATTCTATGAAAATATCAAATTTTTGTATTATCTAGGACATTATTACATTAGATTTGTACATAACAACAAAAATATGTAATAATAAGTTTTATTAATATTTAATACATCAAAAATACAAGAAATAAAAGTAAAAAAAGTTTGTCCTAGGACACCAACTCCAAAAAAGTCCCACATCTACTAGATACAACCACCTATGAGCATTAGTATTATAGAACTCATATATAATCATGCTTTTTCTAACTTAAGGATTTTTAAGGGGTTGGAAACGTATTCTTCAAAATAAATACTTCTCACTAAAACATCACCTCTCTATGAAAACTCCCTTAGGAGATGATACTGCCGATGTGTGTTCTTCATCCATTGATGCAACATTATATCTTTTACAAGATCCAACACTGTAATATTATCACAATAGAGTGTGATATGATATTTACTCCTAGATAAACTATCCTGATCGTCAATGAAGTTGTACATCTATACTTCTTATTTAGATTCCTTAGAAGCTGCAATATACTCAGACTCTACGGTTGAATCTGAAACCAAAGCCTTATTTTATCTCTTCTAGCTCACAAAAACTATATTCAAATTTTTGATTTTTCCCATTTGTAACTTAATTTCATCTTTATTTTTTTTGGAAACTACCATATTTATATCCTTTAATGAATAGATCTTCATCTCCTCTATAAAATAGGTATATAACATTAGTACGTCTCATATATTTAAGTACAATCTTGAATTTCATCCAATTGAGGTCACTGGAAATTTCTTGATGTCTTCCCACCACATATAATGAATAGGAGACTTCTAGCCTAGTAAATATCATAACATAAATGACTGAAAAACTATTTGGTGTGTATAGAATCTTTTTTATTATATTTCATTACTTATTTTTCTGAGTAAATATTTTCTTGGATAGATAAATTCCATGTGATGCTGAAAACAATCCCCACTTGGATTGTTTCATACTGAATCTCTTTATTATCTTGTAAATAAATGTACTTTTAATTAGGATGAGAAACATTTTGGATCTATCACAATGCATAATGATTCTATGAATATATTATACCCCATTCAGGTCATTCATAGATAATAATTTAATAATCCATGCCTTAATTGACTTTAAGACAGGTATTTCATTTCCAATGAGTAATATTTCATTAATATATACTATTAAGAAAGAAACTATAGTCCCACTAAACTGTTTATAGATACAAAGATCATATTCACTTTTTATCAAACCAAATTATATCATGGCCTCATCAAATTGAATATTCCATGACATGGATTCTTTATTTAATACATAAATTTATCTTTATTAATTTAAAGCCTTGTTGGAATCCGTTGGAGTCAAAAACCCTTCAGGTTGTGTCATATAAACTTATTCCGGAATGTTCCTATTAATTAAGGTTGCTTTGAAATCAATTTCACAAATTTCATAATCATGGAAAGCTATAATGGAATGTATATTTCTAATGTATTTCATTATTTCAACTGGTGAAAAGGTTTCATCGTATTCAATTCCTTGATGTTGTTTAAACACCTTTTCAACTGGTTATTCTTTATAAGTAATTCCTTGTCCTTACATATCCAGTTTCTTCTTGAATACCCATTTCAACTTACATGCTTTAAATATTCTAGAGGTTATACCAATATTTAGACTTAGTTTTGGTACATGGAATACATTTCACAATTCATGGCTTCTTTTATCTTAGAGAAATCTCAACTACATTATATATCCTTGTAGGATAGAGGATAAATATTATCAAATAATAATGAGTCACTATACATGGTGTCTAGAAAATCATACTGTTATGGTGATCTAACCTCTCTAGTACTTTTATGAAGTAATTGTGTCTCTGGAGAAATGTATTATTCCATGAGGGCTTATGGAATTTGTGCCTATTCCAACTCTTTTATATCTTGATATTGGAATTCAATGAAGTATATATCTCTACTATTATCTCTTTTAGATATAAGATCATCCACATGAAAATTTGGATGTATTTTAACTACAACATTTTTTTTTCTAAATAATTGAATAGGTAGTATCATTTATTTCTTTGGGATGTCATATAAAGATACAATTTGTGTCTTGGGGTGAAAGATTGTACCTGAAGAGGCCTTAAAAATGATTCAAATACCCAAACATGTAATTAAGACAACATGTGTTTAATTCCATTCCATAATTGGTATGGTATACAGTTTGTTTCTTTATTTGGAACTCAGTTTAGTATGTATGAAGCCGTTTGTAACATGTATCCCCAAAAGGATAATAGAAGACTAGAATGAGTCATCAATGATCTCACCATGTCCAATAAAGTGTGGTTCCTCCTTTCACATACACCATTACAATGAGGTGTATAAGGAGGAGTTATTTGAGATAAAATCCCAAACACTTGTAGATAATCAATTAATTGTTGATTATAATTTTCTCCATCATGATCTAATAAAAGTTTCTTAATCATCTTACCAAAATAGTTCTTAACTTCATTATTTTATTCATTTAATTTATTCAAAAGAATCCAAATTATACCTCATTAAGTATACATATACATATCTACTAAAATCATCAATATAATTTATGATGTATGAGTACCCACCTCTTTCTTTAATAGGAAATTGTCCAAACACATCGATATGAACTAATTCAAGAAGCTCTTTGACCCTTTCACCTTTCCCTCTAAACATGATTTGGTCATTTTTCCTTGTAAACATGTGTGACACACACAAAATTTATTTAGTTCAAAATAATTTAAATACACATCTTGATATATTTTAGTCAAGAAAAATTCATTTACATGACCTAGTCGGTGATTCCAAAGTTAGGTGTGGTATGAGTCATCTGAAGTATCTTTATTATCGATTACCATTATTTGGTTTATGTAATCCAACACCTAAATACCATTATTTAAATTTGACTATCAATAAAAATTATATATTTATAAAATTAGAAACATTTATTCTCAAATTTGAAAATAAATCCATCTTTATCATGTTTGGAAATAGAAATAATGTTTATTGTTACTGAAGGAACATAATAATAACCCTTTAAAACCAATATCATTTTTGTTCAGAAACATGAGGTGGTAGTCCCTGATAGCTATAATAATAAGTTTATCTCCATTAGATTCTTGAATATCTACCTATCCTCATTCAATATTACTTAATCTATATGGTTATGGTATTATAATACATATATGAGCACCAGAAGCTATATCTAATAACCAATTTATAGAAATAGATAAATTTTCCTGATAATAAATTCACAAAAATATTCCCCTTTATTGTCTGTATGGGTGTAGTTTTTCTTCCAATTAACCTTTTTTCCAAATGCGAAATAGAAAACAACATGTTCCCTTGTTTTTCCATTGATCATCATCTTCTTAGAAGGGTTTAAATAATATTTGGTCTTAAATCTCTTCACTTTCCCTTTCCATTTGTTCACCATAAGGATAGAAGATTCTTCACTCTTTGTATCCGTATCTACATGAAGAGGATTATTAAGAAGATCTGGTAGAGAATTCTGAATGTTTTTATATTACAATTCACATAAAAATTAGAGAATCTCTAGGGGAGTGATTCTAGAATGTGATCGATGCCTAATTATTCAGGGTTTTTAAACCATACAACATATAAGTTCTCAAGGTAGCAAATAAGATTGACTACGTGAGGCCTAACTGGGGAACCCTCTCTAATATTTTACGAAAAGAGAATATTGGAAATATCAAAAATTTCTTGTCTCACTATCTCCTGATAAATAACATAGAGGTGATCAAGCATGCTATACACATCCATGTTTTCATGAGACTTCATTATTTCCCTTTACATCGGTGAAAACATCAAATATTGAATGGAAACCATATCGGTCATATGTTTTTCATAGACAAGTAAATCATTATCACATGCCTCTTTAGGTTCCATATTAGGAATTTATGATTTTTTATTATTATATTTCCATTCATGTTATAACACAACCAGTAGGTCTCTAAACCACTCCTAGAAGTTTCTGCCAGTTAGGAGTTTATCATTGTCTAATATTGATCATAGAGAGAGGGTGGATGATGATCTTTTCATTTTATTGTACAATTAAATTTTTTATATTATTAGTATATTTTTTGATTTCAAAATAAGTGGGATATAATATATTAAATGTTTATTTGTTTATTTATTAAATCACTTACTATTTTATCAAGTCTCAATATCCTTCATCATTGAGATCAGAATATCTACTTGATTGAACATTCAATTGAAAAATATCTCCATTAGTTTTCTTAATGATCAATTATTTGGACATGAAAACCATAACAATTTAATTAGCATGGTGATATTGCAAAATGTGGACTTGAAACTCCTTGATTTTTTTGAGTGGATTCCCCTATCCTGAAATCCTCACTTGTATTTCCTCAACACTTGCTTCTAAATTTTTATTAAACATACTTTGGTCATTAAACCCAATATAGTTTTGGTTAAGTTAACCTAGAAATGTCATGATAAATCTAAAATACATGTATGTTTCTAGACATTGACCATGTACTACACTTCGTTCCACGGTTTCATTCCCAATACAGTAATGGATGGTTTAATCTTAATTAATATTTAATTGAGGGATTTTAATTTATTATTCATAAATTTTATCTTGTTTTATCCATTACACATTTTCTTAATATTAAATGGATGTTACATAATTAATTTACCATGTCATATAAAACATTAACATATAATTATTTTAATTAATTTCAATATTTTCACACTAATTCATTTATTTGTGTGATTGTGTCCTTACATCTATAAAAATAATAATTTCATAGATAGAAATAATTATTTAATTAAATGACCCATTCAGGAGATTAATTCGATAGTTCATTTAATGAGTAGAAATTAAATAAACCTTTGAATTATTAGAAATAAATCACATTTCTAGTCTTTTAATGTGTTACAATATTCCACCTATGCACCTATGCTTCACCTGGGTTAGCATCACTGTGTTTATAACCTGAACTTCTTCTACTCACATTGGGATGCTCCATAAATTAAAAATATTTATTACTCACACCTAGGTGAGGGGAAATAATGAATTGGTTAAAGGGGATTACATAAATATCCTTGGATACACATGTTCTATATTATAATGGAGTGAGAGATCAATCACATGCCATCATTTAATTTAATAATAAATAATTGAAAACTAATGCAATAAATTAAATTAAAACATCCAACACATACACATGTCTTGGACAAGATCACATACAATCATACATGAAATGAATATGAAAAAGTAAATGAATAACATTTATTTATTTATTTGTTCTTTTAACATTTAAGATAACACACTTGAATTAATTAATTAAAAAATAAATAATTAATATAAACACACATTCATAGAAAATAAACACGCTTTCATTATTTTTTCTTTCATTTATTTATTATTTTATCATTGACAATAATCATAGTTATATTAATTATTTATTTTTCATCTTAATGATCTTCCGATCTTATTTGGAGATACCAATCATTAATGAAATTCCATTAATATAAATGATAGAACCAATAATGAAATATTAATTAAAATAAATTAATTGATCATTTAAAATTATTTAAAACCATTATTAAATTTTCAAACACACAATGGTGTGCCAATCAATAAAATAAGGTTTTAAAACTACAATTTTCAATTTCAATGAAATTTTAATTTTTCTATTAATGGGAGACTACACGATGTGTACATCCAAGTATATTCCATGTGCCTTTATTACTATAAATCTATGTCACATTCTTGGGGAATTAGTTTTTTAACTCGGTAGACTACACGACATATGCATGCCAGCGACACACCCTATATTGAATTTTCACATACAAGGTTAGCCTAGTCAACATGCACTGTACTATAGAATAACTTTAGGTAGTTAATTTCTTGGTACATCTTGACACAATTTTCATGGGTATATGATATATACTCCGACTACACACAATGTAATCCAATTTTACTGGCTAAGGATTTGGGACTTCCCAATGGAATATCCAATCATTCTTTATTTGTTCTTAAAACATTAAAAAAATGAGACACTGAATGAACATGATTAATTTATTGATAACATATTAATTCAAATCATATTAAATAATAAATAAATATAAATTAAAATCTAACAGCAATTTTATAAAGATCAACAATAGAATAAATAATGAAAAATTTAAACGTGACCACTATGATACAACTTGTTGGATCTGAGCATAGTTGGTGCATGTGAATGTGAATGATATATTATAATTTTTTTCAATAATTATTCCCCAAATCTAATGGAAAGGATCTTTCATGTCAAATTTTTTATTAATTTATTTAATATTTGGAGAAATACATAGCTCGGCTTAGTAACTTTCTTCATTGGTGAATGTTGATCTTTTGAAAATACCCTTTCGAATTACCTTCGTTTCTCTATGTGGACCCCAAGATAAAATCCCTCTAGCAGTGATTCATACATCCTTCTATGATCTTCGAAAAACACTACTTGTTTATAGGTTGTTAGTGCAGTGACTCAAATGTCTTGCATTGATCATTCTTGGTTGATCATTGTTGAGTCTTGAAGAAATATCTCTCGCACTTCTCATTATTGAGAAGAAGAGATAGGGAGGAGTTGAGAGAGAATTCATTATGATCAATAATTATCTATTCTCATTTATTGATACTCTATATAATAGACATAGTCGTCAATTTATAGAGTTAGGACTAACGTTAAAATTTTATTTAATTTCATACCAGCCACTAAATAACAATTATCACTGTCAATAAACCCCATTCCACATAATAATAATAGTAATAATTATTTTTTGGTGTTTGAAAACTTGTATAATAAAATATTTTTGTAACAATATTTTTAATTAATATTTGTCACTAGACTCGGCCTTGGTCCATTTGAACTCTTGTAGCATTTATTGAAGAAAATAATAAAGATTTTATTCAGCAATAAATATTTTTTTGATAATCTAACAATTTTTTTATTAAAAGATTAAATAAATAATATAAATATTTTTGTTACATGCCAGCAAATATATATTTATTTAATTTATGCAATCAAAATATCTGGAATAAAATTATTCCTCAAACAAGACAATAATATTTATTCTGTTAATTAAACACAAATAGAATTTAATTAAGATCAATGGAAAGACTTAATGTGTGAACCTCTGGGATTCTTTCTCATTGGAATTAGGAAGGCATGCATATTGTTCAATATTACTATCTGTCAATGGGTTAAGGTGCCCAAGAAAAAGTACTTAATGTCACAATGTCAACAACCACATACGAACTATCATAGTGAATTATAATCCCTTGGTCATGAAATCTTTTCATGAAGGTTTCAGATATGTGTCACCAACCTATATGATCGACACATATTTATTTGACAATCTAAAATAAACTTATTGTTACAACTTGGCTATGAAATTTAATGTGATGGTTATATTCCAATAAAAGGAATGAGATATTAGATTCCATAAAAACATATATGAAAAATACCTTCTTAACTTAACCATTAATGAAATGTCACTCGTGATACACCCAATATATCTAACATTACCAAGAACTGTTATCGTCATGGTTTATGAAATACATCTAGGTATGCGAGTTTTAACATGAATGAATAATAATATTAATGTCTAAGGACTACCACAAATGCTCATAGATAGGAATATCTGATGACACAAAAACATGAAGAATTATTAATGGCAGGCATGTTTTCATAATATCCCATCTTTGAGGTTACTAAGTGTGAACATTATGAGAATAAGTCTTATCTGCTTATGAGTACTCACACCAGACAGTATTTGTACTATGTGTCCCATCACAGTACATCATCCAATGGAAGAACATTACTTGAGAATATCATAATAGCACATAAAGGTTCTTATCATAGAGGTGAACTATTGTGACCTTATCAATACGACATATACATTAGGATGTTATGAAGAAAAACAAACAATATGTAATAAGAAGTTTTATTAATATTAAATATTTCTAATATAAATGTCATCAAAGTATAAATAGTTGGTCCTAAGAGACAGACTCCAACCCTATCCTAGTCCCTAGAAACATCAAGCTCTTAACTATGTCTTGTCTAGTATTTATAACTTTGACCTATTCCATGATTGGTCATGTTTTATATTAGTATATTTAGACTAATTATTCTTGAAAAACAACAATGTACAAAATGAAAAAATGATTTGATAAGGGTAATATATACTATATTTTTCAAACCGTATTAATTTTTTAACCCCGTACTCATAATATTTTTTTATACAATTAGTATCCATCCTATTTGATTTAGTAATATTAAAATTTATCAAATAAATAAATTAATACATAGAAGTTATGATATTAGAATCATATAAGGATATTGTTTACACACACACAAACACAGTCATAATATTTGATATAAATAGTCATTTCATAAATAAATTGTTAGAAAATATAAGGACAAAGAATCACATAACATCAAAAAACATATTTCCCTAGGTATTTCCTTATTTTATATTTTTAAACCACCCTTCATATGTGTGAACCTTTATTTAATTTACTTTTTTTGAAGATTTGGTAAATATTAATTTTTAATATGATTATACTTTTATATATTACTTAAACTATTTTTCTCTAAAATAAATATTTTGGATGAAAAAATTCATTAGATTTACATCTCGGGAACATTATTGGTAAAATATGTCGTTATGTAAGACAATACTTCTGGAAGAAAATGAAAATATGAAGGATCTTTGATTATAAGACCGTCAATATAATTATGTTGGATTATACAATACTGTGGTGTAAACTAATATGATTTGGGAAACTGGCCATGTATTGAATGTGGTCTATGAGTGAATTTTGGTGAAGTGGAGATGTGAAATAATTAATAGATCACATCATTGTTAACGACCTTTCAAAATTTCTTTTTTTAAATATATTAGCTAATTTTGACAATTATTTTTTATTTTTATAAATTTAAGGATGTTTTTTTGTGAATATTACTTGTATTTATGTTAATTTTGTCCCTATTTATAATAAAAAAACATATTTTTAATCCATTTTTTTATGTATAACTACTTTTAAAAAAGTCACACTCAAACTCATAATTTTATTAAATAATAATACTGTTTAAATTATAATTTTATATGGGAAAATATGATATTCAAAGATAAAATATTTTAAATTATTAAAATACGAGTTGAGACTAGTTTTTTATATCACAATGAAATTATTTTAATTTATATTATCATCCAAAACCATGTAATGACCCACTTAATCATTTTTTGAATTCATTATTTGGTAATAATAAAAATAAAAATTTTAATATTCCATGAGATTTTAAAAATAATAAATATTGTTATTGGAATAGGGAAAATGAATTATTTGAACAAAATAACCCAAAATTTAGAATTTCAAAATCCTGATTAAGATGGGCTTAATCATAGAAATAATTTTAATCTATAATGAAAATAAATAATATTATTGTTCGAATGGGAAAAATAATACTTTAACCAAAATAACCCAAATATTAATCTGTAGAAATAATGAATATGATGGATTTAATCACAAAAAATAATTTTAATGTGTAATGAAATTCATAAAATAAACAATCTTTTTATTTTAATTAGAATAACTAATGTTTTGAAAATTTTTAATTCTAAAAAAATAGGGAATTTCCAAATTTTGATTCATCTCTCATTTTAAAATAATTTAAACATAAATAAATTTTAACATTATTGGTTGAATTATATTAATTATAATTGTGAATGAAATTTTTATATGAATTTTGACGATGTGTTGAATTAAAATATTAATAAAATAATTATTTTTCTTTATTTCCCAAAGAAAATTATAAAATTGATATAGAAAAATTTAATAGTACTTTTCGTTTTTAAATTAATATTAATGATCGAATTCAATTAACAATGAACATAAAAAATCCTAATTCCATACACATTTTTTGAGAATCAAAAGGAAAAAACCATTAGAATTGTTTGAGAGATTATTTTTGATGAGTTCATGGCTTACAAAAATAAGTTAAAAAAATGTGATATTTGTGACCATTGGGAGATCATTGTAATAGTAAAATAAGAATGACAAAAAATCTTCCAATCAAGGGGAAAACAACAATAAAATGAGAAGAAACAATGAGAAGAACCAAAAATCATAAAAACAAGCATGAAAGTATCAATCAGATGGGAAGAACCAATGAAAAGAACCAAAAATCAAGGAAAATGATGAAAATTCATTTTAAAATAAATAATGAATATCATACCATGAATTTAAGTGTCGATTCATTTGAAAAATTCGATAGAGGTGACAACAAGATTCACCTTTTGTTAGCGATTGAAGGACATAAGTAAAGGCAATCTTGATTAGTGTTCTTTTAAAATATGGGAAGGGATTTTATCAGTGTTAGTAATAAAGTGATTATAAAAGATACATTCATCAACGCTAAAATGAAAACCACTAATAAATATACATGTTATCACTCTTAATATAAATACAAGTAGAAAATAGAAAATAAAAATCTTGTTTAAAAATCATAATAAATTACTAATTATATAAAAATTTATATTAAAAATTACTTTTAATAAAAAATAAAAAATATAAAAAATTACAAAATATTGAAAATAAATAAACAATAATATTTATATAAAATATATTAACAAATGCGATAATATTATAATAAATATATTGTATTGAAAATAAATAAACAATAATATTCTACCAGTACTGTAGCAGTGGCGGACTGTAGCAGTGGCGACGCAGTAACCGTGGCAGTACTGTAGTATTCAGGCCACTTGGCCTTGGGCCTTCAGGCTATGAATTGTGTCTCCATATACCCACACTAAAGAGATCTTTTCTTTAAATAATAAATTGAGGCTTCGACCCCAACCTTTAAAAATATATATAATGATTTAAATAAATAAATATTAAAATGAAAATGAATAAATATTAATTATGTAAATTAAAAATATGTTAAAAATAATAAATATAAATTAATAAAAATTTATAAATAAATATTAATAATGAATAAATTATAAAAATGTTAAAAAATTAAAAAATAAAAATGAATAAATTATAAAAATATTAATTTTGAATAAGAGTTACGAATGAATAGAAAATAACAGATGTATAAATATTAATATTGAATAAAATTTAATAATTAAAACATAAAAAGTACTAAAAAATTTAAGAAACTAATTAATAATTTTAATTAAATAAATTATTGAAATATTAGAAATAAATATATATTAATATAAAATTAAAAAATATTAGAAAATAAAGTAGAAAACCATAAATTTATAAAAATGTATTGATTACTAATGAATAAATAATAAACTATAATTGAATAAATATTTAAATAAAAAAATATTAAAAAAAATATTAATAGATAATATTTATATAAATTACATAAATATTAAAAATGTTGAATATTAATATTAAAAAATGTATAAATAACTATAAAAATGAATACATTACAAAAATGTTAAATAAATAAATACTAGAAAAGAAATAATATTAAAAATGAATAAATTAATAAAAATACTAAAAATGGAGAAATATTTAAAATGAATAAATAAATATGAAATTAATAAATGATAATAAATGAATAATATTTAATAATTAAAATTAATTAAATTACACAATGCATTAAAAACGAAAAAATATTAATATAAAATAGAGTAAATATTATAATGTACATTTAAATATGAGAGATTCTTGATAAATTACAAAATTAAAATGTATAAATAAAAATTGTATAATGATTTAAATTAAAAAAGTGTTTAAATAAAAATTAATTATATAAATTACATTCATATTAAAAATATTAAACATTAACATTTAAAAATGTATTAATAAATATTTAAAATTTAAATAAATTAGAAAAATATTAAATAAATAAATAAATAAATATTAATTTATTTCTATATAAAATTGCATCAATTACATTTGAAAAATAAAATGACTTTTTTGTGATAGTGTGTGTGCATATGTATATATACTATAATGAGATATGTCAAATTGAATAAAAATGAATTTTCTTCTCCTAAAAGATATATTCATATACATATACAGAGAGATACACATTACACACATACACATACACAAGTACATATGCATAGACATACACACAAATACCCACACAGAAACATACATGTACATATATACATATACATTCATATACTTGCATATACACACACACACACATAAATACACATATACACATACACATACATAAAATTACATACACATACATACACGTACATTCACATACTACATATACATACATATACTACATAAAAATATACATACATACACTTGTACATAAATACATATACATCCCGATATAGACTTAAACATACTCATACACATACAAACATACATACACATTCACATACATAATTGCACATATAAACAAGCACATTCATTCATACACATACACATAGATATATAGATACATATCATATATATCTATATAACTATATATAAACATAAACATACACACATAATTATACACATACACCACATACATATGAATGCACATATGCATACATACACACACATACACATACATACAATTATATACACATATATTCACATGCATACACAAACATATAGATGTACACACACATCCACATACATACACATGCATACATAGACATAAAAATATATGTATATATTTTAAATTATTTAATTTGTATAAAAATATACAAATTAAAATATGAAATATAATTAAAAAAACATATTTATTTATATACATATATAATGGTATAATTAAAATATTAAAATATTATATTTCTATATTCATTTTGTATTTAACGTATATAAAAAAATTATTTTACATTTTTATTGATTCATATAAATTTGATTATTTTTTACATATAAAACTATAAAAATTATATTTATGATATTTATTTATTATAACATAGTTATATAAATCATATTTATATATTATATTTAAATTTATATATATATACACTTATTATTTTATAAAAAATATATAAAAAAATATTTAAATTAAATTATTCACGATACCCTTTATCAGTGAAATTTAACTTTTTTAAAGGGGATGCTTTTATCAGCATAAATGAAAGCAATGATAAAAGAAATTTTATTAGCTCTAAAAAAGAATTTAATGAGTTTCACTGTTTATTAAGGATTTTTTATAACTGATAATGGTTTTATTTACAAGAGCATTTAGTTAGTACTGACAAAAGGCTCCCCATTATCAGTGTTTTAGTGATGATAAAGGCAAGCACTAAATAAAGTAGAATTAGTAGGAGGGATCTCTAAGGTGGTATGCGATTATGAATTATTTCAAGTGTGGGATAGTGGATGTGTACTTTTGAGGAAGTTAGTCTGGTGGCATAACCAAGAGATCGTGGCTCGTGTCAGTGTGCTCTACTTCAAAGTGAAGTTGGTTACTAAATAATTTCATTACAATGATTAATTTCACCATGAACTTTTCTCCATCATTTTTTTATTATTTATTTGTAATTTTTTCTAATAGTGTTGTATGACTAAGCCACATGGATACTACATTTTAATTACCCCATATATATACTTATCTTTTTCATATAAATAAATGAAAACACAACAAAAAAATCCTTGTTTTTTGATGCATCAAATCACTCTTTCATTCTTTCTCCATCCCCTACCTTTCATGTTTTAGGTGTTCATGTGTATTAGTTCATGATGACTAGCTAACATTACCCCAAAAAAAATTATCAATGAAAATTTGTATTGATCTATAATATAATGTTCCAAGGCTGTATCACCATGATACTCATAATGATCATCTTCATGTCCCAAAACTCACATTGACAGCAATGACGAACCTATGGTGGTACATTAGGTGGCTAAGTCGGTTAGGGGATTGGTGGTGTATTGATACTTCATAATCTAAAAATATGAATATCAGTCCTTAATAATGATGGTTATTCTCCAAGTGTGTAGACATTGGGACATTATCAATACAAATTATGTTAAACACCAGGAAGATTGGACTTCACTGTAATTCATCCAACATGTTGTCCCACCATAGTTAATCTCCTTACTCGCTATCATGTAAAATTCCAAGGAGGCAAGGGAAAATTTTAAGACCATTCACATCAGAATTTATTGAGTGATCAAGGATAATAATTAGAAGATCTGTAAGGGGTATGGTGAAATTTCTTTCCATAATGATAAATTGGTAGAAAAATTACAATATAGCTCACCAATATGATTAACTATCTTACCACTCTTATTAATCTAGAGCGTTGTTTAAAGATTATCAAGAAGTACTTGTCTTTTATCTTTTTCATGAAATCCCAATTTTCTCTTTAAATTTACACACTACTCACCCTTTTAATACTCTTTGTGGAGGAGTTAATAAAGAGTCTCAAAGCCGCCATGATCCATTTTGATTTGGTACCCATAGTCAACACTTGAGGGAAGATTCTACTCATTGAGAAAGAATATGTTTCATGGATTAAGTATTGAAAATAGGGGAGGAATCCTCTAATGACTCCATGTTTAGTAACTAGAATTATAGACCACCATATTGAAATACTAATGGTTGTAGCAGAAAAAGGAAGGAATGGTTAGTATTATATAGTAGTCATGATGAATTGATGAAAAAATTCTACAATTGTAGAAAAATGGGCACTCGATCTAAATATTATAATAATAAGAGAAAATGGGATGAGAACCATCTAACACAATGTGATGAATATGATCCCACACTCTATATAGAAAGGGTGTGCACCATAGTGTCTGATCCTCTGCACAGAAATCTGTCACTCCCAATTCCCTTCTGCTAAGATGAAACCCTACCCAAATGGTTATGGTGAAGACCATAAAAAAATGGATCTATAGGAGGCACTTGATATCAACTCATGGTACCTCAAAACCCATTTTGAAAACCATTTGATTAGATCCCACACTATATTATCTAATATTGACTCCATTATCCACTAAACCATCATATTCGGAAATGGATATGTCATCAAATTTGAGGTATTTAAAATGATATTATTTTCCTATAAGTCCAATGATCAACATGTTCTTATAGAGGTTTACTTCATCCCAAGGATCACTAGCACTGCCGTCAGTATCAAAAAACATGATAAGAATATTTTCCTTGTACTTATCAACAACATTATAATGAGGATCCATGATTAGAAATAACTCCTTCTTTCCAAGGTGAATCACTTCCCTAGTTTACAGTACAAGAAAAGAATAGAACTTACATAGAAACTATTATTATCAGAAAGGGGTTCAAAGGACACATGGTGCTAGAAGATGTGGTACAACCAGAATAATTTTTAGGTTCCATGTATGTTCAATCAAGTAAATATATTGTGATGGTTTCAATGAATTGATTAGGTTGATCATGTTCATGATAACATCCTTTATTATAAGTATTGGTGATTTCCTTTCCCGAAGAAAGATATGTAACACATGGATCATATAATCAACCTAGTGTATGAAAAAATATATAGGTTGACCATTCCAATGACACAGAGTGGTAACTATTACATTTTACTACTCATGAATGAAATGAGCTTCTACATGTGGCTTAGTAAACTCCCATGTAAGAACCAAGATCCAGTGATGACCAATAAAATTATTACTAAATTTGAGGTAGCTAAAGTTTGAAATATGAAGGCCCTCGACATTTATCATGACAGTGAGTTCACATCAGTAGAATTTAGTGAATACTACACTGAGAGTAGAATACAATGAAATCTCATAAATCTTTATTCACTACAACTAATTGGGGTTATTGAACAAAGAATCCAGACCATTTTCTCAATGTATTAATGTATACCAAAGGAAAAGGGTCTCCCCAATATCATTTATGGTTATCCTATCTCCATGTTAATTTACATCCTCTACCACAAAATAACAATATACCTTGATGATATGATTCTATATGAGGATAGACATAGAAATAAGAAGAATGCAAACCTTTATCACACCTTCAATAATATTATGTATTTCAATAAAGCTAATACTCACCCGAATAATATATATGACTAGAGTACTCCAATGATATTCATCTGGTACAATTTTGGATCAATGGAATATCATGTGTATGATCTTTTCATCAAATGTGTTAATGTTAAACATTAAATTATCTTCAATGTAGTGGAGTATTGGGATTGGAGTGCTCATGATGAAGAACTTATGTTATGTAGTGAGAAAATGTTCACTATCAAGTACACAATGGTATATATACCGGAGACTTTGGAGACCGTAAATACTTTTGGAGACTAGGGATCATTACCCACACCAACTAGAGTATGCTCTATAGACATCAAAACACCAGAACTGGATGAGGTGATTCATATTCCTTTAAATATAGTATATTTTCCCTCATGACCATATATCTTGGTACAAGTACTTGATACCAATCACAATGATTCCCCCCATTAGTTTTATTCTATCGATGGCATCATCAGATTGAAAACACCTCCTAGGCTTGCACTGGGAAAGCTCAACTATGGGGAGGTACACTTTACTATGAATTATCAGACAACCTCCATTATTGTAAGGTTGTTCTTAGGGAGTTGAATTTTATTGAGGGAATCTTTTCAAAATATTCATTATCCATACTTATTTTTGGATCATGTGTGTCTTCATGGTGAAACATGATGAGAATGGAAATGTGTCAAAGCATAAGTTATGGCTTATTGGAAAGGGATATGTCCAATAAATGAGGATTTAACCTATATCACACATGAATGAATTTTAGATCCTCATCACAATGGTAGTTTAACAGGGGTTGGAGGTTCTTCAAATGGATGAAAAATTAGCATTCCTTAACAGAGACCTGTAAGAGATGGTATACATCGAGCTGTTACCTTGATTAATAATCAATAACCACTAGAATAATATGATACAACTCTTAAAGGAGCTCTATAACCTCTTCTAATAACGCATAGAATGGAATTACAAGTAATATTCTAGACTTATGACACTAGTATCTCACTAGAGTAGTTTCAATTAAACCATGTTGATTTTTAGTAATGGTGTTTCTCATTTGACAGTCAGGGTCTATGCTTTTTACTTGACCATCAGTAAAATTGAGGTCACCAACACCACCATGTTCATGTAAGAGATGTACATGTTTCTTTATATAAGAGTCTTGGGATTTGTCTCCTACTACCTTTCTCTCTAACTGAGATAAGGTATGAGTGTAATTTCCCTGAGTAAAATATCTCATATACCTATGTTTTTGGAGAATAGAGGCTTAGGGGAGTACAACCATATCCATTTATTAACGGAGAATTTCCTAAACAAGAGAAATAGATGAATCATGCTAATAGTTAATGCCACTTAGTACCTGAGCATAATCGATATCCTTAATGACCAATTTCATATGTGTCAAGAAATTTTTAACACTATAAGATATGTAATCTAATTAATAGTGAAAGTAAATAAAGATCACTTGTACAATGTTAAAAAATATAATAAGTTACATCAATGGGACACACAATTAAGATTTCCATTAAATAAGGAAGGTTCATAACCGGTCCACCCGAATTTGATTTAATGATAAAAATTTGGTTGGTGTTTTTAATGTCCACAGGGGAACCATTTGAGTGTTCATCTTTTTTAGAAAGAACCCCATCACACAGAAATCATAGAAGAAAAAGTTGGTGGTACTATATTCAGGAAAAGTATTGTTTATTTCCATATCAAATATAGTTTTCTCAAGAATCTAGGTATCTCACATTCTAAGAGATATTCTCTCCTCAAATATCATTTTACGATACTCAAGAGGAAAAAAAGACACCATTTTCTTAAGAAAAAACCCTATATTCCATGATTAGACTAATCACATCGACAAACGATTCCATTTTTTCTAAGAATGTGTTTTTAGATGAAAGACTGTCCCCAAGGACACAAGAACTTCGAATAAACCTGTAGAAATTTTCATGAAGTAACTTGGTTGCTCTATATTCTATGAGCTATATGGAAATATTGATATTATCAAGATCTATTGAATGTGATTGAAATTTAGTGGGTTATATTGTTATCTAAATTTAATGCGGTGATTAATTTACCTGTTAACTTTTCTCCTCCATTATTTTTCTAATTATATGTCATTATTTCCTTCAAGATGTTTTTACTAAGACCCATGTATTTTACATTTTAATTACTTCAATTTTTTTAGGGTTTTTATGAATATCAAGATATGAAAAAAACACTAGAAAAACAACCTAGTTTAGTCTATATGAATAACTATTATTTTCTAAATCTATCTTATTCCATTCATGTTTCAGGAATTTGTCTTTTTTACATGCATGTTGACTAACCATAATTACTAATATTAGTGGTGGTCATTAGCTACATGGTTTCTAATTTTTCATTATTTAGTTGATTCTTATATTTTAGTTTTTATAGATTTTGGAGTAATCTGTTATTACACCCAACCCTTTTGTCTTTATGGAATAGAATCTTTGATTTGTAGTTCTAACTAGATCAAAAGAATTCAAGTGGCATGGATCAATGAGGATTCCTTCTTTGGTGATGTATCATGTAGAAATTGTGGTGATAGCCTCTAATGGTATAAAATCTATGTGATGATTATGTCATGATGGAGTGCATGGGTGACACTAATAATTATAGTTTACGGATGTGTTAGATTCATAAAAGGGGTTTTAAAATATTTTAAATTATTTATTTATGTTTTTTAAAATGATTTTTTTGGTATCCCACCTTAAAATTTTTAATGTAATAGGTATTATTTATTATGAAAAAAGCCGTTATCATGATATAAATGTTAAATTAAATGGAATAATCCTATAATGGATGATTCACCATAACCTACATGAATGTAAAAAATAATTAAATGTGGAACTTTTATAATAATGTTTTTACTCGAATGGGTACTTTTGGTGGGCCGACAAATTTTTCTGAATGAGTATAATATTGACTATTTATCATATTGGGCTTGATCCTATAGACACATCCATTGACTAGTGTATTTGACCATGGTCATCTAACTACCAAGAGTGAATAGAAAATCATAATTAAATCTTGGAAATACATGTATTTCCATAACAGGTATCAACCTAGTTCAAAGGAAATATGATGACTTAACCAAATGAATGATTCCATTCCTATAAAATGGGGTTTTCATAGGTAGGAAAATAAAATTACATGTTTTCCAACTATTATTACATTAACCCCTATACATTTGATATTCCTATTAGGTCTTCTAATAAACATCATATGAACATTATTGGTTTGAAAAAATAACTTTATGTACTCTATTTAATATAAATCTTATTCAAGAGATACTCTCTACATATTACAAGAGACGATTATTGAGCCACCATTGTATCATAAATATTATTCTATGAGAACCCACTATATTACTAAATTTATTATGGGATAATTTACACTTAAAGAGAGAGACATCGTAATGTGACTCAATCTGATCAATATACTACAATAAATAAGACTATATCCATTACCCACATATATCATTGACATTCATAAGATTATATCCCATTTACATGGATATAGTGATTCTCAACAATGAGATGAAGGTGGTTCAATTCGATGAAAATAATCTCAAGAGGTGGATAATGTAGAATCAACTACTTTTTGTAACTCTCAAAGTGGTGTGATTTCTCTCAAATAAAAAACAATCCACATATGAAGAAGAGACTCTTTATGTTTCCCATAAAAGAGAAAAATGGGAGAACAATGATCTCATGCATCAATGACACATACCCTACACACTATTTGATGATCGTTCTAACACTTTCCAATGCCTATTAATAAAAAAAAGACATGGGATGATTTAGAACAAAAATACATCATCAAGGATATAGGTATATAGTATATCGATTGTATAGATTTTTTTTTGAAATGAAATGCATCATAAAAAAATTAATGTAAAAAATATGAAAAAGGAATATTTCATCATTTACACATCCATCATCAATAAACTCTCCCATCATAAAATGATTTTAAACATTCTACAAAATATAAGTATAAATATATTTCCCTCAATGATTTTCTCAACTACTTAAAAGTTTTAGAGGAATATAGAAATCACAAGGAAGAAAATAGACCTATAAATTATATCTCATGGTCCTCATTGTAGAGGGAGTAAGTCAATATGATTCCTAAGAGGCAAATAACATCCAAAACATCCTTCAAAAGGAAAGGAAAAATTCAAGAAGAATAAAGGGTATGGTACTTTTGTGGAAAGCTGTGACACATTAAATGGGATTTTCATATCTCTAAAAAGAAAGATGGATTTTTTTCAAAGGATTAATTTTTGACCATGATCAGAAAATATAATGTTCTCATGTATAGTTCGTATTATATGATCAATTTTTATCATATAAGTCATGTTTATACTAATAAATCTCTTTTTAATAGGACATAATGTATTAATTATTAGATGTATCTCTTCATGGGGAACTCTACAAGAATAAACATACACGGGAAGAGTGTGGTTGATATTGATTTTTCATAAAAAAATTCACTCATGATAAATGATGTTTTGTATGTGTCTTAAGTTCATAGAAACTTAGTCCCAGTGATGTTGCTAAATATGTATGGGTTCATGCTTGTATTTGAGTCAGATAACTTTTTTCTATCCAAGGTTGAGATCTTTGTTGGCAAGGGTCACTTGTATGATGGATTGTTAACATTAAATATAAATATTATTTTTCCCTAGTTTCAAAAGTCTTGATTTATGACATAATTATTCAGGTAACATAAATCATAATAAAATGCATGAAATTTAAAAAATAGAATTATTAACTAGATTGAATAAAATTTATTATAAATATGATACTTATATGAAAACTAAAATTGATAGGAAACAATTTACAACTATAAAAAGTAAAATTAATTAATTATAATTAACACGTAGTGAAGTTTTTGATTTGAATTATACACCCAATATAGGAAATAAAAATTACCGTGTGACTTTAATTGATAATTAATCTAGATCTTTTTCATATCTATATTTTACTTGATAAAAATTTAGTTATAAAATAAATATAGTAATAATAAAAAAGACGTTGAAAATTAATGTGGTATTACAAGTAAATAAACAAAATTCGACAGGGGAGGGGAATATTATAGTCCTTCATTTTTTGAATCCTGAGGGATCAAACATGAGGTGAAAACTGACAATACACCTACACATGATTTGGTGTAGCTGAGAGAAATAATTGAACATCAATGGAAATTGATTATTCCATGATTTTTATACTATGTATCTCAAGGATATTTTGTGGAGAGGCATTATAAACTACAAGTCACATCTTAAATAGAGTTACCAAAAAAGGGAAGACTATGAATTCATGTTAATTATGGAAGCCTACGAAACTAAACCTCAATTATTTAATGTATTGAGAATATCATGACACTATAAGAGTACATAAAAATAAAATGTATCTATTTGGTAAAGGTGGTATTGATAAATAATTTCTTAGAGATAAAGGGCATTCAATATGATTTTTATTTATGGTTATAAATTGTAATGATTTAGTATCTATTAAATTTTTTTTTTGAAATAAGTGATTCTATATTGGATTAATATTGGTTTTCTAAATTACATAAAAAAATACAAATTAAGGAATCTAGTTCTAATGAATGTTTATCCAAAAAAGGTATGATCAAGGATTTTTGAAAGAGTAAATGACCTCAGATACCCAATAAAAATGGATTTTATTTCTACATATACATGTTGGAAGGAAATAATGATAGTATTATTACTCAAGCTCAGGCTTTTCTTAATATAGAGCCTAATCCAAAAAAACTTTACATGAATATTTTTCATATTATGATGCATATATTTATAAGTAAGATATAAACAATTAAATTTAATCTAAAAATAGAAAAAAATTCTTGGATATTAAATGATCTTACTCAAGGTTTACAACCAACAATATGTAAGTGGGTATATAGATGAAAATGAAAAGTCGATGGTATAGTTGAAAATTATAATGCAAGATTGGTAGCTATGGTATTTATGTAAAAAGAAGAAATATATTTGTTAAATACTTATAATTACAAGGATATAAATTATTTTATTATAGTTATTTTGGTTTATCTTCCATATATAATTTGGAAATTTACTAAATGGATATTAAAACAACATTATTAAATAGTAATTTTGATGAAGAAATATATATGGAACAACCAAATGGATTTTTAGTACCTGAAAATAAAAATTGGTATAAAATTTTTTATGGTCAATATATTGTTTAAAATAATCTCAAAAATAATGGCATGATAAATTTAAGGAAATAATTTAATCAATTTGATTTCTAGTTAGCAATGATGATAGATTTTTTATAGTAGGTTTTATAATAATCATAGTGTGATTATTTTTAAATATGTTTATGACATGATAATATTAGAAACTATTTGAATTATGTAAATGAGGACATTTCTATTTTATCTAGAAACATTGATATAAAAGTATTAATTGAATTATTATTATCATAGAATTAAAATTGTTAGGAATAATAATTTAATTTTTCTTTATCAATCCCATTATATTGATAAATTACTAAAGAGGTTCAAATAATTTTATTATTCATCAGTTTCACGCATATATACTTCTAAGAGTAGGATGATAATGAATCCCAATAGTGATGATTCTCAACTAGAATATGCAAGGGTAATCAATTTTCTCATGTCTTCTATAACAAGAATAATACCCAATTTTTCATATTCTATTGGAAATTTGAGCATGTATAATGTAATAATGGTAATGAAAAATGAGATTCGGTTAAAAGAGTACTTAAATATATTAATGGTATCAGGGGTTACTATATATGTTATAGTGTAAACCTAAAGGAGTTATAAGTATTTTATAATACACGTTGGATTACTAATAGAGATGATAAATCTTTTATGATTGGTTGGGTTTATACACATAGGGTTGGAGTGATATATTAGTGATCAAAGAATCAAAAATTTATAATAGACTAAAAAATAGCTTTGGATTTTTTTTCTTTAGGATCTACTAGAATAGAAGTGAATTTCATTAGATAAATTTTACTAGATCTATAATTATGGCCTATACCAATATTTTCTTTTATACATTATAATTTTTAAGTAATTATTTATATGGTATATAAAAATACTTAAATTTGAAAATATAGATACATTGTTCTTACACATAGAAATGTTAGGAATTTGAAATAATATAGTGTCATAATGTTAGAATTTTTTTGATCAAGTTGAAATTTTGTAGACCAACTAACAATTGTACTTTTAAGGAATTTGGAGTAAAAAATTCCTTAAGGATGAGATTAAATTACTTATAAAAAAACTAAAAATGATGGGACCTTAACATAACATAAGATTAATTCACTTGTAATAGTTCAATGTATTAAATTCTGTCATATGTGTAATGGGAAACCCAAATCTATATTAAATCATTGGAAAATGGTCTTTGGTTCCCCTGAGAAAAAGTGGGTGAATTTAAAAATATTAATGAATAATGTAATTAAAAAAAATTTTGAATCTTGGGAACAATTTTTGGTTCACCTATGTGAATGTTAGAGTGGGGCCACTCCAAAGATCTTACGAAATTTTCTTTAAACCATTCATGAATAGATAATTAAGACATGGATATAATGGTGTCTAGAATTAGATGAATAATTTGATAACTTGAATGGTCTTTTATAGGATTATTCTGGATGATAACAAGAGTTTTATTTTCAATTTAGTGTCCACTTGTTTCTCTATTTGTCATTAATTTTTATCTCTTATATAATTGTTGAAATCTTTTGAAACAATTATTTATGAATGTTTTTTACTATAGAATATGTTGAATTATTTTAAAAATGGGGTTTTTCAGTATTTTTAAAGGATAGGGGATTATTTTATTTTTATAAGGATTTTTTTTTAAAAATATTTAAAATTTATTTATTTTGTGTTTTTAAAATCGAATTGTTTTAGAACCCCACATAGAAAATAGTAATTGAGTTAGTATACTTTATTATGTGAAACACATTTATCATTATTTAAATGATAAATTAAATAGAATAATCTAGTGGGAGATGGTTCACCACCACATTCATGAATGAACGCATTCACTATCATCTGATGTAGTTAATTGATGGTTCACTTTTAACATCACATGCCACATCAGTGAATTGTTCTTGTTTGTGCCTTAATTACACTTGAAAGAACAGTAGGTCACATTAGTGTGGGACAAATCCTAAATGCATATGCCCAGTGGGTCAAACTAGTTCAATTAATAGGTATTATCTAGTCTATCTATCAAATTTGGTGTCATATTAAGGTCACATCTATTCTCTAGTGGGTGCGACATGGCCCATTTTATCAATTAGGTGTGATCTAATGGAAATTATTAAATCTATAAAAGACATGAATTTAATGAATAGGTATTAACTCAATTCAAATGGTATGATGACTTATTGGAATGGGAGATTCCATGCCTATAAAATGGAATCTCTATTAGATGGATAATAAATTTCCAATATATCCAATTACCGTTTGTAGACCCCATCTCAGTTTGATATTCCTCTTAAGTATTCTAATAAGAGCCATGAAAAGTCTATAGGGGAGAAAAAAATATTTTTATATTCTATATTGATTCCATATATTCTTTATGGGATATTCAACACTAATTACAATACTAGATTATCAATGCATAGTCGTATCCTAAATAGGTTTCACCAAAAACCCATTGTACTGTAGAATTGGTTTCACTAATTCTACTATTAGAAATAGATACATTATAATGTTACTTGATTAGCTCTATATAATTCCATATAAAATAATGACATTATTTATTACCCATATATATCCCAAACATTCTTAATTTTAGATTTCATTATCATGTATATGGAAATGCTCAACCATGTGGTGATGTTGGAGTAATTTTATGGAAAATTTTTTGGTGTCTGAAAATAGGACGAACTTCTTGAAAATATCAATGTGTAGTATGTGATATCAACTCAAAAAATATCCATATCTAAGGATCAGAGGCTTTATATTTGAATCATAAAGAAAAATTAGTGAACAGTGATATCATGTGTCTCAGACACTTACTCAATGCATTAATAGATGATCCCTTCAAAACATACAAATGGATCCCGGTGGAAAAGAAGAAAAATGATTCTTTAAAATAATAATACCTCATAGAGGATGTGGTGAGTAATAAATTCCAAGTAAGAAATTTTATTCCATTAATATTGTATATTATATTAAAATAATAAATAAATTCTATGAAAGAAACCTAATATTACTTGAATTGAAGAGAAGAAAGATAAATATGGATGATTCCATAATTATTACACCCACATTATTTAATTTACACTTTCTTGGAATAATGTTATACATTATTTAAAACACAAATAGAAATATATTTCTCTTAATGAGTTTCCAACTAATTAATTATTGATGAGGAATATAAAATTCATGTGGAGGAAAATAAACCTATTGTTGATAAATACATGTCCCTTGTGGAAGAGGGAGTTGGTCCATCTAAGTTCTCAAATTGAAAAAACGTAAAAACCATCCTCCAAATTGAATGGTCCAATTTATATTAAATAAATTGGATTTCTACTTCTTTTGAAGTCATGAAACTTCAAACGGGATTGTAATAGTCATAAGAATAAAAATGGAAACAACACATCAATGATGTACTTTATAGCCATGTTCTTCAAATCTAATGTGATTATGTATAATATTTCTTAGTGGACAATTCCAGCACAAAATTACATGTTTATAATGAAAAACATATCTTCAAAAGGATTAAATCTATCAAATATTGGTTGTTTCTCTACATGGGTAAATCTCCAAGAATAAATTTTTAAGGGAAGTGTGTTGTAGTTCTATAGTTTGATTAAATAAATATACTCACTATAAAAGTTATCTTGTGTGTTTTTAATGTTCATAAGAAACTAGTTTCACGGTTCTTATTAAATATGAAGTGATTCAATATTGTATTGATATAGATAACTTTTTTCTATAAAAGATTGGGATATTTGTTGGAAAGGTTCATGTGTATGATAAATCATTAAAATTAAATATAAAAGTTGTTTATAATTACTTTAAATATTCATTTGATTTATGAAAAAATCAGTTAGGTCACATAAATCATAAAAAAATGATTGACTTAAAAAATAGAATTATAACATATCATATATAAAAATAATAAAAAAGGTGTGACTTATATGAAAACTAAAATTGTTTTGAAACAATTTCCAACTATATAAGGGAAGTATTAGTTGATAGAATTAATAAATAGTTATGTATGCGATTTTCCTTCAACACCCACTATATATAATAAAATGTTTTTTATTCCCTTTATTAATGATTGTTATAAATTTTTACAAGTATATATTTTATATAATTATTAGAATGTTATAAATAAATAGATTATCAATAAAAATGAGTTTTAATACTAATTTGTGATTTTAATTAAATGATAAATATCTAATAGGGGAGGATAATATTATAATACTTCATTTTTTAAAAACCTAATGGAAATTACATGAGGGTAGAAATCCTAATTAACTTCAATAGAATAATTTTTCTAAGATAAATAATAAATAATTTGTGGAAATTATTAATTTTATGAAGTCTATCATAGGCATCTCATGATTATTTTAGAGTGAGGAATTTTTAAATTCATTCCACATATTAAATATTCTAAAAATTAGAAGGCTATGAATCCATAGGAATTTTGGAATCCTATGAAACAAACATAAATTATTTGAAGGTTTGGGGTTTTCAATTAATTTTAAGAGTACCTACACCTAAACGAAAAAGTTGTGTAAATGAGGTATTTATAGAATAGTTATTGGATATATGGAGTATTCCAAATATAATATATCTGTGGTTTTAAAATCTAATGATTTAGTATATGTTCACACTGTTATTGAATCAAGAAATGATATTTTTGATAATTATAGGGTTACCTATTTACCCAAAAAAATATAAATAAATAAATATGGAAAAGAGTATTCAAATATATTATGGTTGAGGAGTTTCATAAATATAAATGAACATACACTCCCAATAAATATGAATTTCATTTCATTATTTACTTTTCAGAAGGAACTAAATTTAGTATTATTAATCAAACTCTTGTTTTACTTAATAAAGATTCTATTTGAAAAAATATTTAAAATAATCTATGATATCATTTGTGGTATCAATTCAGAAGGATGATATAAATGATGAAATTGAATTTATCATTGGGAAAAATCTAAATATATTAGGTGATATTATACAATGTTCACAACCGATAGTTTATAAGTGGGTTTTTGGAAGAGAATGAAAAGTTTATGATACAACTAAAAAATATTGAGCCTAATTTATATCTAATTTATTTACTCTAAAGGAAGGTATTAATTATTTTTATAACTATTCTACCGTTGAAAATAATTCTTTAATTAAAATTCTTCTCACTTTAGATTCACTATATAATTTGAAAATATACCGTAGTTTTATTAAAAAAGTATTCTAGAAATGTGATCTAGATAAAAAAATATTGATTAACTATAATGATTTATAGTACTTAAAAAGAAAATAAGTATTGAAAATTATTCTGGACATTATAGGGTTTAAAAAATCCAAAATAATTCTCTAAAAATTTTAATTTTGTAATTTTAGTACATATCTTTTTAGCTAACCAATATGATAGATTTTTTGATAGTATAATTCCTAATAAAAATGGTATGATTATTTATTTATATAATAATTCCACAATAATATTTATAATTTATATAAATATTGTAAATGATGATAATTTTACTATATCAAGAAATGTTTATATAAGTGTATTAGGTGAAGTAAATGTTATTTTGGGAATCAAAACAGTTATTAATAATAATTTATATTGTTTTATCAAAATAATTATTTTAAAAAGGTCTTAAATTGGTTCAAACAACATTATTAGTCACTTATTTTTACACCATATTCTTATAGGTATAGTATGATACCAAATTCTAGTAGGTTAGTTACTCCACCTGAGTATGTATGGGTTATTGGTTGTCCCATGTATTGCATGAAAATTACAAGAACCGATATATAATATAATTTTAGAACATTGAGAAAGTATAAAAGTAATCCATGTTATGTACATTGGGATATAGTTAAAACAATATGCAAATATGTTAAGGTAATTATGGATTATTATATATGTTTATGTGGAAACTAAATGATACTAGAAGGATTTTTAGATATAAAATTGGTTATTAATTTAGAGGATCATTTTTTATGATTAGTTGTATTTTTACACTTGATGGTGGTGCTATATCTTGGGTATCAAAAAAAACCAATATTATTGAATCCATAATAGCTTCTATTTTTTTTGACTTGGAAGATATTTGAAAGGAAGAGGAATAAAATAAATCTATTTTATTTTATCTACCATTCTAGTCTATAAAAATATCTCTAGTTTCTATATATTGTGATAGTTAAAAAATAATATAAAGGGTATATAAACATAACATAATTGAAAATAAAGACACATTGGTCTTAGACATATCTATTTAAAGAAGTTGATACAAGATGGTATTATAACTATTAACTCTGTTAGATCAAGAAAAAATTTAGTGGATCCACTAAAAAATGTACTTTCAATGTAGTCGGTTGAAATATCATCCATAAGGACATTATTAAATCCCTCACCAAAAATTTCTCAATGATCAAACATCAACTAAACATGTTATAGCTTCAGATGAATAAGTTAAATGTAGGAAATTTAGGTTGAAAAGACTTATTTCAACATTAATTTTTAAAATCCCAATACCCACAACTATTTATTATTATTTATTATATATTTATGATCAAGTTTATGTTTAAGATAATTTTTAATTGAATTAAATTTTAATTCTAGTATTCCCCTCTTTAATTGGAATTATCATGCCATAAGTTAGTTTACATGAATAGAGTATCTAAATAATTTTTATGAGAAAGATAAATTCGTATCTTAATTGATACAGAATATGTTTATGTTTTTTATTGGAAGGTGAAATTTATGGGTTCTATTAAAATAATTATTAATAGTATAATGTACATAAATATATTGGAATATGATGCTGAAGATGCTGATGAAGTTGAAAATGAACACTGGAATCACATAATTCAAATAGTG
Organism: Viscum album; assembly: GCA_963277665.1. Lineage (NCBI taxonomy): Eukaryota > Viridiplantae > Streptophyta > Magnoliopsida > Santalales > Viscaceae > Viscum > Viscum album. Next base: position 1,109,289,237 of record OY728128.1, on the reverse strand, counting down.
TAGTTATTTAAAATCAATGCCTAAAAATTGAATCATGATTTTAAGGTGAATATTGATGAAAAACATTTCTAAAGGTTGAATAGATGTTAATGACTGCAACATCACATTTCCTTGATGGATTCCATTTTTAATCTTTTTATAGAGTATTTTTTCTTATGAAAATCCATGTGTGAGTCTTTCTTGTAAATACTTTTATGGAATTTTCATTGTTTTTGTTGTTGTAATGATCCATGAGATTGTGGGATCCTAAGGTTAGGGATAGATAATTCATTATGATATGTGAGATCAAGGGATTCTAGAAAGAAGCTTGAAGTGTTTGTTATCAGGCTTATCAAGGTGTTCCATATCATGGATGTCAAACTATCATATAGAATTTTCATTAATGATACCTAATGTGGTGTCTACATACTTTCTTGATATTTTGGGTTAAAGAGAATGCCTCATTTACATGAGGTATTTTATATTTTTCATATCATTTTAATAGATTAAGTTTTATCTTATAGTTTCAATTACTTTATACATTCTATTATTTAAATATATATATATTTTTATATTTTTCATGTTTATATATTTATATTTTCTAATATTCTCTAATATACTTAGTTAAAAATGATAAAATTTCATTTATCTCACTCTTTTTTTTGTTTTACCTTTTCTTCTATCTATTGGATGATATAAGAGATTGAATTTTACCATTGGTTGAAGAAATAAAATTTACCCACAACATTTTAGTAAATATTCTATACATACTTGGGAATCATTTCATATAATAAGAGGTTAATATATTTTTTCCCCTTAGACTAATTTTGTGGTAGAGGAATGTTTTTTTGTTATAAAAGGATTAAATATTTTCACATTGAAAAATATAAATCCAAGTAGACCACTAATTTTTGACGGAATAATTAGGAGTAATGAAGATATTTTATGAATAGTTTTTTTGACCAATACTATACTGGACAACATTCTTATTATGAATGTAAATTAAAATATTATGGATTAATATGTTAAAATTTTTATGGGAGAAGAAAATTATATGTTTCATTTGAACTATAGATTTTAGAGCACACTTTTGTGATCAATGATGAGAAATTGATACAGTCAAATATCTTCCTATGAAATATTTAATTATATATTCAGAATGTTGTAAGTAACACATTTTAAAAAATACAAGGTTTTAGAAACCATAAGGTCTATAATTTGTGTGTATTATTAAGGTTTTTATTTCTTATCTAGTGAATGTGTTACAAAAATGCATTAGTGGTTTATGAATATTCTGAATAACTTATAGACACATAGATAGAAGGAATTATTATATGAATATATTATTGAGAAGATTATAGATATCATGACTAAATAATGGGAACAGAAAAACACCAATGATGACATGTAACGTCTGACTAAGCTGAGTTTTGTTGATATTATCGAAAATCATATACAATAAGATAGTTGTTTGAAGAGAGATTCTGAAGAAGAGAAAAGGAATAAAGGGGGCAGATTTTTACTCAACTTATGGGGTTTTTATAAATGAAAAAGCTATTTATAGTGAAGTTATTTCAAAATATTAAAAGTCTAAAAGAAATGATCATTATGATTCAGGTAACATTACTTCCGTGGAATGTGAGAGTGAACTTGGTCAACTGGAGAAATAGATGAACCGAATTTTTGGAATGGATAATTTTCATTATTAGTATAGAAATAATATAAAAGATAAAAGTGGGAAAAACATTCTTTGGAATTAGTATACTATAATTTTTCAAGGATGGGAATATTTTTTTGACCAAAGATGACTTTGATCTATACTATCAAACCGTCATTTTAGAGTTTTATCGAACTGTGAAATTTAATGAAGTTGATGTTGTAAAGAATAATTTATTATAATTTTTTAGAAATACTTATAGCATGTCTATAAGAATAATGTTCGATCAATGTTTTGTTATTTCATAAGGAGAATACATGTTTTCTCACAAGAAACCATATGATGTAAGATATTTTATCATCATCAATGATGAACAAACATTGTTTATGGTTAACAAAAAAGTACATAAAATATATCACCTATATCTGATATAACAAATAATGTTTTAATAGGATAAAGACTTTATCCTACTAATAAAAATGAGATAAGGATATGATTAAGATATACTATATGTATATCATATATTTTCTATATAATATGCATATGTTTAATCTCATTTTTGATTATGTGGAGTTACACAAAAGTAACTTTTTATAGGATTATTAAGTTAAATATTCTTCCTTACATGAGGTTTCCCACCAGGTTAGTTATTAAGTATTATATAGTTGAAAATATAAATAATTTGGATCCTATAGTTAGTGTAATGGTGTATATTTTTGGAGTTGAAAAGATTTAAAAAATGAGGTTAATATATGATCTTTCTGAAAAAAAGTTTTTGGGAAAAATCAACTAAATTAACATCAAAATATAATATTAAATAATTACAAAAGAAAATTAAATAAATAATAAAATTACTATAATTATTTAAAAAAGAATCATAATTTTCCAAGAAGAAGATAAAAAAATTCAAAATGAAGAATTTTATGAGTTCATGAAATGAAAGAAAGAACATAATGAAGGTAATCCTCAGTTTGGTCTTGATAAATTTGATTTTTTGTCTATGAGTGATGTAGAGAATAAAGTTTTTAAATAATTAGAAGTAAATAATGTTGTAAATAGAGTTAAAAAACATGTTTTTCAATAATTTATCAGATGATTAACTATTGGATGGAATATTTTTGCGGATGTTCCTCCTCAAAATAATTTCAAATAGGAAAAATATGTTAAAATAGAGAATTATGTTATTTGGGATTAATTAATGACTTATTCATTAATTTCTCCTTATCATCATCATAAGGATGTTTTTACGTGAATTAATGTATAATTAGGTGATAGAGTTATACAATTTCAGAAAAAGGATTTCTGAAAAAACCCTTCCTAGATAGAATCTTCTATATATACTTCTATGTCAATAACCACACTATATATAGAAAAAACAACTGGAATGAAAATGTAGAATTTTAATAAAACAATTTTCTAACAATTATGATACAAAATAGGATATCGCATATCAATATAATATAGATGAGGATCTTCAAATATAATATGAAGATTTTCATTTTGAAGAGATAAATTAGAGAATCGAAAAAAATATATACCACAAGACTTTGATTGTTCTTCCAACACACTTCAAGATAATAAATCTAAATGAATAGAAATAAAAATGAATTAATTCATATAAGAGATTAAGAATCTATATGGAATTATTGATATCTTTTTGGAGCTCTATGTTCATTGTAAGTTAATATATCTACAGACTATCCATGTTCAAGATGTTAAGTGGATAGAAAAAATGATCGATACAATTATAGAGGAAAACTATATTTTAAAGAAAATAAAAAAATATTATACATATTCCAATAGGATGAAGAGTATATTAAAGTGGATAAATGAATATGAAAAATATATGTAGTTTCTTAATAAACATTTTTATAACATTAACAAGCATTATAAAAGACTTTTCAAGTGGACTAAAATTCTCAGATTGGTTGTAAGAAAATACTCTCTAGTGTTAAAAGATATTTAAACTCTTTCTATGGATCAAGTTAAAGAAATAAAGGATAAGAATAATAAAAAAGAGTTTAAAGAAGCCATTTTTGAAAATATAGAGAAATAGTTAAAGAAAATGAAGCACGTGGTCAATGATTTTTTCTAAAAGAACTAATTTCATATAGGCTTTATAATATTAAAAACATTAAAAATTGAATTGATATGTGGGTGAATGAATTTATAGATGTTTTATACACTTTTTTATGTTTATAATTATCTTTCAAAAAAAATTTATGGGGTTTTTTTAAGGTTTTATAACTTTCAAATCTAATACACTTTTTTATTTTTAAGAAACCCAAAGGGGGGGAAAAGTACAGAAAAGAAACCCTTTTATAAAGGGGGGATTTTTTATGTATGAATTAGTAATTTTTTGATATTAAATGTCTTAGTTATCACTTTTTTTATTAAAAAAGTTGTATATTATTTTGTTGAAATAATTATTTTCTACACTATTTGTAAAAATCATAATATATTCAATTTTTTCCTTCTTTATCTTATATTTTTTTTCAATTTGATGTTTTATAGCATTTTAAAGTGCCTTATAATAGTCATTCCTATCTTCTTCACTTTTATTGGAAATAACATTCCATGAGTAAGTTTAAAAGTATAAAATGTGTTTATAATTTCTACATATTGTAATATATATTATTATATTAAAGGTTTCTCAAGATTTTTCTTTATGTTTTTGTTGTTTGGAAGGAGCACTATAGTGATGCTATAAAAATTTATGGGTAGAAGTGGAATGAAAGTAAATGCATTGAAATATGATTATGAATCTATTGATGTAGTTAAAAAATAACACGATAATAATATAATTCAAACATAGTATTTAGTTATGTTCTAGATATAAAAATATCTCCTTGTGTTTTTGGTGAACAATGAGGAACAATATATCTAAAAGTTCCATACGTCTTGAAGACCACCCCATATTATTTCCTCGACTGCTTCAATTTAGAATAATTTTGGAGAGTCTTCTTAAGTGAAACCATTTGTGAGGTTTTGTTGTAAATTTTATTAAGTCCTTGTTTTTGTTTTTTTGTTCTAATATATGAGGTAGATGACTTACATGGCCTGGAAGAGAGACCTTTCGAGAGGTTTATAATCAGGGACACATAATTTTAGGTATAAATATTTCCATTCCACTTTGGTAAAAGTTTATACCTCACTCAATTATATAGTTGTTAGTTTATTTCAAATAACTTTTAAAGGATTAATTTCTATCTTTTAATTTCAATTCCTTTTTATGTAACAATTATTTTTTATACATGTTCTATTTTCTACTATGCATGAGTTTTTGATTATATAAAATTTATTGGTTTATTTGGAATAATTTTATTTAATGAATCATATTATTTTTAATGAAACATTCTCATTATTATTTTTTATTTTACTCATACTTCCAATTAATTGATTATACCAGAGATTTAGTTTTTCAATAGTTTGACGAAGTACAGTTCACCCCTGATCTTATAGTAAATTTGCAATACATTATTAGGGAATAAGAAATTCTATCATAGTTAAGAAGTAAAAACTAAAGGTATATTACATCCTAGGAAAATAGTGATTGGTTTCCATAAGAACTTTGAAATGTGTTTAAACCACTTAATAAACCATGGAATCAATCAAGTGTTGAAGCATGGGAATAATTTTTGGTTCACCTATGTAAATATTTTTGTGAGGATTATCAAATAGGCTTATGAATTTGAATCTTAGAAAGTAAAAAAATAATAAGGTACACTTTGACATAATTGTGTCTAGGACAAGATGAAGAACTAATGATTTTGAATAGTCATGTATATAATGAATCTTAATGATATCAAGAGTAACATGTTGAAGGTAATATCCAATTTCACCCCCTATTTAGATTTGGTTTTTCTCTATTATGTAAGTGTTCAAATTATGAGATAAATTTTTTATGTGATTTCTCCCCAAGAGAGCATGATTCTTTATTTTAAATATTTTTTTTAAATAATTCGTAATGGTGGGTGATTATTTAATTTTAAAAAAATTTTTAAATTTATTTATTTATTTTTTGTTTTTTTGAAATGGAATATTTTTTTTGAAGTGAAATTTGAAAAGTGTAATGTATTGGGTATCATTTATTAAGAAAAAACACATCATTATTTAAATTATAATGTGAAGGGAGTAATCCTATTGAGGATAGTGAACCACGTTGTAAATGTTTGCATCCATAAATTCATGTGTAATTGTGTATTCATGAATAATCAAGTAATTTGGAACTTTGATTTTGCACATTTATCTTCACATGACACATCAGTTTGAGTTTCTTAGAGGATCCTTAAGAATTTTGAATGGATTACTTGGCCACAATGGTTCTGTTCCTTGAACTAATATGTATATCTTATGGGTCATCCCAATTCATTGAACATATTCATTCTAAACTACAGACCAGATCTAGAGTTATTTAATGTACATATTCATTCATTAGCATGTGTGATATGGTTTGTTTAATTTATCAAGTTTGATTCGATGAACATGATTAAATCAGAAAATTACTTTACATTCAAAAATAGGAATCAAACCAATTAAAAGTGGTGTGATGAATTATTTAATGGGTTATTTCATGACTATAAAATGTATTCTCCCTTAGATGGAAAATAAACTTTCAAACTATCAAATTACCTCTCATATAACACCTCTCAAATTAAGATTCTTCTCAAGTCTTCTGACGATAATAAATGTCACTTTTTTGGTGCATGATAAAAATTTAATTTCTATACTCTCTTGATTACAAATTTTATTCAAGGGATACAATTCACTAAGTAAAAGTATAGAGTATAGATCCGCCATTGTATCCTTAAAAATATCCATAAGTAACCGATTATACTACAAAATTTTTGGGGGTGAATATACTCCTAAGAAGAGTGATATTATAACACCTCACATTGTGATATATCTCCTATCATCGAAAAAATACCATATCCATTACCGACCCATATACCCAACATTATTAAGTGAAAAAACAATAAACATGGATATATAAATGATTAACATTGGGATTAAGGTGTAGACATTTTATGGAAATATTTTCATGATGTATCAAAAGAGGAGGAAAATAATTATTACAACTCTCAAAGTGGGGTACCTGATATCAACTTTAAAAACATATATATTTGAATATGAGATTCTTTAAGCTTCCCAAACAGAGGAAAAATAAGATAATGGTGATATTATGTTTTGGGGATACATACTGATCACATTTTCTAATAACTATTTTTCACTTACTAACACCTCCAAATGGAGAATAAGATATGGGATGCTTGAAAAAAAATACATCAGTAAAGATGTGGTGATAAATAAATTCTTAGTAAGATGTTTATTTCATAAAAAATGTTAGATAATTGATCAATGATAGAGAAATTATATGAAATACAATTCATATTAAAACACTAACAGAAAAACAAGATGGAAATGGATAATTATGTTATTTTAACAACTATTATCAATAAATTCCCCCTTATTAGAATATTGTTTAACATTATTTATAACACAAGATAGAATATATTTTCATCATTTATTTTCTCCATAAATTTTAAAAATAATTGTGAGGAAAATAAATCTATTTATAATAAATCAACGGTCATCATCATGGAGTAAGTTGGTTTATCCGAGTCCTCAAAGGGGGAAAAATGTAAAAAATATCCTTCTAATGGAAAAATATTATCAAGAAGTAGAAAGGGGCATACTAATTATATGGAAATCTGGGACACTTAAAATGGACTATCATCTCTATAAGATAAACCATAGAAACACTACTTCATAAGAGAAATTTTAGTTCATGCTCTTTAATGATAATGTGCCTGTGGATAATTATTCTTTGGTGGATCAATTACGGTGCTATACGACATGTGTGAAGTAAAAATACTCTCTTTAAGTGGATAAAATCATTCAAACATGGGATGTTTCTATACATGGGGAAATCATCAAGAATAAATGTACAAGGTAAGTGTGTGGTTGATCTCTAGTATACTATGGGAAATATTCTCACCTTAAATGATGTATTTTTTGTTCCTAATGTATATAGGAACTTAGTCTTAAGGATCTTGTTAAAAAAATAGGTTTAGGATTATATTTGAGTTAAATAAAATTATTTTGTGAAAGTGTGGGATCATTTTTAAAAAGTGTCACCTTTATGATAGATTATTTAAGTTAATTATAAATATTGTTTATGTTTATTTTCTAAATTATATTGATTTATGGAGAAATTGTTTTGGTGAAACAACTCATATTAAAATGAATGGCATGTAAAAGATAAAATTATCACCAAGGTTTGATAAAAATGATAATAAATTTTTGACATGAATACATACAAAAATATCTAGGAAGGAATTTAAATCTTTAGGAAGGAAAAGTAATTTGCGAGAATTAGTACATAGTAATGTATTGATTTTCCGGTTAAACCCACCATAGATGATAAAATTTAATTTATAACTTTTTTTAATTATCATTCAAGAATTTCCATGTGTGTATTTTACATGATAAAAATGAACTTATAGATAAAATTTAATATTAATAAAATTAAGGACGAAAACCAATGAAATATTTTCTTAAAATGTCTTTGTTCGGATAGGGGAGGGAAAATATTATATATCTTTATTGATTGAATCCCTAGAAATCATACTAGAGGCGAAATATAACTTTAAACCTCAATAGACTTGCATTGTTGAGAGAAAAAATATAACATTAATAGAAATGGTTAATTCTATGATGTTTATATTAGGTCTCAAAAGAGCATTTTGGGGATATGAGTTAGTAACCATAATTCACATATAAAATTAAGTTCCCAAAAAAGGAAAACATATTAGATATATTGACCATTAAAATTATTATTGAGTCATGGTTGTAAAATATAATGATTTAATAGGTGTTAACAAAGTTATTGAATCAAGAGAACCTATATTTGAAGAATCTTGGTTTACATATTTTTTTAAGAAAATAAAAATATAGGAATATTACTCAAATAAATGTGTATCTCAATACACTAAAATAGAGGAGGTTGATAAAATTAAAAGAAATCATATACCCTTTACATAAGGATTTAATTTCTATGAGTACTTTTTGAATGGAATTAATGATTCTATTGATACTCAAACTCATCATTTTCATAATATATAGTCTGATCCATGAAAAAATTCAAATAATCTACGTCTTCTTTTGATGAATCTATAATTCCTCTAGTTTTTGGAGCTGTTATTATTTTTGTTGTTGTTTTTTGTTGTGGTTGTTGTTGTGTATGCATGTAATTTTAAAGAGTGATTATCTATTCATTAAAAAACATTGAAACATGATTAGAAAATGTTCCCACAAGATATGAGCCGAACTAAATGAAATTTATTCATTCTTAAGTGGTAAATTACAACCAAATCATATAAAAATATTTACCACATAACAAATATTATAACTCACCATGGATGAAGTTCATCCATTATCAGTGCATCAATCAATAGGGGAAAATATATAGAGAAGAATGAAATCTTCATGATAAGGAAATCTCTAAGAAAATATTCATCCTTGAGGATCAATAAATGCTACAAAACCTATAATGATGAATGTTTATATGAAATGAAAAATCATTATGAAAAATCTATAATATCAACACAGAAATCTCCCTTGTGAAGTGAGTGCTGAATGAAAAAATTATTATAATAGTATATATATATATAACAAGTTCATTGTAAATATAGGCATTTAGTATATGGTCTTTGGTCAAATATCTGATAGGTATACTGAATTAATGTCTTGTTAAGTAGTAAATTTAAAATAATATAACTCAAAATGAAATAAAAATATCATATTAAAATATTATTAATATATCTATATATTAAATTGTTATGTATAAATACTAATACTAATATTAAAATATGATATGATGTATATATAAAATTAAAATAAATAATTTAATATCAATCGCCTAGAAAAATTATTTTTTAAAATGTAATTAATTTTTTTAATGGTATTTGTTAGTGTATTTAGTATAAAAGTAATAGTTTCTTTTTTCAAACAACGATTTTGTTCATTATTCTATATTTTATTCTTTTAAATTAAATTTAACTATTTTAAAATATTATTATATATGAACTACTATATTAACATCTTTTAAAATATAGATTTATATTATACAATATTATGAACACTTAATGTCTAAAACATCATTTTTTCAATAACAACATTTTTTTTAAATATATTGAATATTATTTTAAAAATTGAAGTTATAGATCTCATATTTCTAGAAAATTTATAATATTTTTGAATTAAAAATATCAATATTGGCATAAGATTTTTTTTTAAGATTTTTTTTAAAACAATTGATTTTTAGTTGAATGCTGTAAAATACATATTTTAATAATACTGTAACTTTTATGACATTATTACCCAAATATTCCATTAAAGTTTTTGAAAAACCTCTTAAAATAAAAATATATTTCACAAATTTAAATTAATTATATTTAAATACTATATTTAAAACCCAAAGTTAACATTTTAGAAATTTTAGGTAATGTTTTAATAAAAGGACTTTTTTTCATCTGTTTCTTCTAATAAAATTTTCACATGGATTAATTAGGTTTTTTAAATCTTTTAAATGTAATTAAATATTATTTAGATAATAATAAACATTTCAATGTCACTAGAATCAATACAATTTTTAATTTTATTCTAAAAACAAGGTTTTACACGTTACATGCGCTATTGTTAAAATTAATTTTTCTTACACATGTAAAATTTATTTGCCAAATTTTATTTCATATTTTGAATTATTATGATTAAATTATATAATGAGGATCATTTTTTAGGAATTAAGAATAAATTACTTTCATAAAATGTAGTTACCACAGTAAAAACTAATTTGGTTAAAAGAAACAAATCTAATATAAAATGAATGATTTTTTTAAATTTTGTAGAAAAGTGTAGTTTTGAATTTATAGAACATAACCCTTCCAAAACTCTATTATTTTTCACTTTTTATTCACATTACTGGCGATACAAGCTTTTTCTTTTAATAAATGAGTTATATATACCAAAAAAGACATTCTCTTCAATTATTAAAGGTACCACCACCCCTCCACCTATGAACACATCAAAAGACAATTAAGATCAACCCAAAATGTGACATAATATCTTGTAAGAGATATCCCCAGGTAATTTAATCATTTATATTTTCAAAATACAAGTTAATTCACCTTAATACAGTGACCAGATGAGAACATCCAAAGCGAGAGGAAATATTTTCCACTAATTGTTTTTAATAATTTTATAGTTATACCACCCCAAAACTATTATATCCATGAAGGTATGATATAAATACTATTATTAATATACAAATAAATTTATATACTAATTTGACATCCCTTTTTTACCTTTCTCTAAAATAATTTTGATATATTAGAATTTTACTACACAAGTGTGCGGACTATCAACTCCATGAACGATGTGTTGAAATTTCATCCACTTACTTTAATGAATGGTTGAAAAAATCTATTTGCTAATATAATTTGGTATTCATAAAATTTCAATTACTCCTAAATGATAAAATATATTATTTTCTACCTTCCTTCTATTTTTTAAACTCGAGAGTGTCGTCAGTGTGTACATAAAGACTATATCCTCCATGGTATGATGTTTCCCTTTTATTTTCCACAATTACTAAAATGAATTTAATAAATACTGTTTTTAATTTTTGAAAAGTATATTTAAATAATATTTGTCATTATGTAATGATAATATTGGACATTTCATAAGTAATATCAATAATAAAAAATTATTTTAAATTTAACCGCTATAAAGAAAATATCAAAGTACCATTCCTAACATGATTACATTCTCTACAAATATATTTACTTATATATATATTATATTATAGTGGAATAATATATGAAATATAAATCTTTATTTCTATATATTATGAAACTATTTTATAACACTTTCACCTAGATTGAAAAACCATGTATGTTTATGAGAAATTGACTGAAGAAATTTATGTAAAAAACATAATAGGAAACAATATAATAAAATATTTCACATGGGGATAAATATAACCTTAAGAATAAGTATAGATATTTAATTTTATTTGTATAGTTTTTAATAAAATTAAATTTGTGATTCATGAAGATAAGTTCAAGTGAATATCTCTTTTAGATACTAGGTAAGGGTTTTCATATTAACCACCCTTCATTAAAGAATGCTTTGATATTTTTCACCAATATTCATTTGTATAGTGTGAGTACATACAAATATATTTTTAATATCATAAATTATTTTTGAAAATTTAAAATTCAGTTAAATATATATTATCCCTTTCTATAGATTATGATTATTTTCTTCCCTAAAATATAACGTTCTTTCATAACATAATTTTCATTCTTGAGTTATAATGATTATCTTAGAGTTTCATCTTTTATATAATATAGTATAACAAATTTCAATATTTTGAAATCAAATTTTAATCAAATATTCATTATTTATGAGTTATAATTCTTTTTTAAAATTTAACTACGTTAATAAAAATTCACATATCCTTAAATATCAGTTTATTTTTATTATCTATAGCTTATGCTCTAAATAATGTTCTCCTTTTCAATTGGATACCTAATTAAGTGTTATCTCATGTGAAATTCATATTTATCATCTTTTGTTTTCAAGCAATTTGTTTAATAAACAGTATTCCAACAATGGTGTTTTGAAGCATAAAAAGGGATCTTACGAACAACTCTCATTAACATTTAGTTACACATTATCTTTCCTTTTCTCTATTTTTCATTTTCATATTATCTGTTATTTTATATATATTTTTTATATATGTGATCCTTACATGTATATCTAGTTTTATTTACCTTTATTTTTTTGGGGACAAATCATTTTTTAGTTCCCTATGAAATTTACACTTTTAATTAAAATCTGTGTAAGGGAGCTTTCATATTTCATATCTCATATAGAGAATAATGCCCATAAATCTTTTTAAACCATGAAGAGATTCTAAAAACCATCATTATTTTATGGATACCCATATTTCACCAATTATGGTCTTATATGGAACACTATGCTATTTCCTCATTTACAAACATCTTTACTTATTTCATAGAGCTTCACCCAAGTGGTAAATTTTTATTCTTTCTTCTCATAGATCCTTCTCATGAAATATATTTGTTGAAAATAAATATTAAATACTTATGTTTATTTATAAAATATGAAAAAAAATATTTAATTTCTTTTTATCTTGAGAATCCTTATGATTTAGCCATAAGTTATTCCTGGAATCTGAATTATGAAACCCACTTCCATCTCATGGATTTAATCATTATTATGATTTAAATATCTTTTATTTTTCTCATATGAAACACATATAAAATAAATTAATTTACGTAAATGATGTGACATGAATTATATATCCATTTAATTTATTGGGAAAATATTTATATCCAACGTGATTTTATATATGTAATTAGGGAGTGTAAAAAATTCAGTATGGGACTTTGTCCAATTTATGATGATGGTATTGGGAGTGAATATTGACTTATAATTATGATATCATGTTTTATATCATTTCCGTATGTTTATGATCTTGTTAAATCATTTCCTTATTCCATATATTTATCTTTATGATCATCCTCCTTATAGTATCATGTTATGCCTATTGACAATCATGATATGATTTATTTCCATGTTTATTCCCTTAATAGTCTTCCTATCTCACCCTTTTACTTATGTGTTTTCCCTAATGAATTCTATGTGATTTTAGAGGATCTATAAGAATTAGGAGCACTGTGTGATGTTCTAAATAAATACGATATTTTTATGTTTACAATGATGCATTTTTATGTATAATCTTTTGAAGACACTAGATCTTTAGATCCTTATATTTTTTTATTGGATAAGTTTGTTTTGAATTATAAAATAAAATGTGTTTAAGGATTTTGTGTCTATAATTTCCTATCAAAGGTAGGTATAATTATTTTTAAATTTTAGGATGAAATAACTATTGTTAAAAACTGAGGGATAACTCTAAGGGATAAACCTATGAATAGGATAATATCCAAAAATTTTGGTAAAAATTAGATTATGTGGTTTTCATGAAATTAATACTCTTTTTAGATACTGTAATGTTGATGAATTCTCTTGAATAGTTATAAATAGGGGTAATAACAACAAAGATGGCGTGTTGGGTATTAACTCTAGTGTTACCTAGTGTAAAACAAAAAAGCCTAACTGCACACATGGATATACATTCTTGGGGTAAATAATTTGGTTAGTCATATTCTAGTTATGAACCATTATGAAATATTGATTATATAGTTACTTTTAAGGACTAGGTTTAGAAGTATAATATAATCCAACTTAATGAAACCAAGGTTTAACTGAGATTGATATTGGTGGAATAATATTAATTACTAGATAACATGATGATGTAATAGGGTAAAATATTTTAAGGTTGAATACCATTAATGTTATTGATTATCATTATCCCTATATAATGATAAATTTTCATCAGTCATGATATACCTTTTGGTTTTAATGATGGATGGTGAATATGTAACTAATTTAACCTTTTGTACGATGGAAAATTCAATGATTACCTTAATGATCAAACCATTATAAAGGGATATGGGCTGAGAAATATGGTGATTATCTCCAACCTACTATATGAAAGCTTGATAAAGAATATAAAATATTTAAAATCCTATGTTCTCCAAAGAAGAGAAGGACGGTTGATCAGGAAAATTCAAGCAATAAGTATAGTCAAATAAAGTATATCAACCACCAATAAATAAAAAATATTAGAAGAGTTACCAAAGAAATTTATTTAAGGTGAATTTTAAATGATATAATTTCTGAAGATGGTGTCATTGAGCATCTAATAGTTATAGGAATATGAAGATTTTAGTTTACATGATGTGTGTGGGAATTATGTATCTAAAATAACTAAAAAGATTCAGATGACTTATATGTGAAAAACAAGGATATTACCCAATACATTTTTATTAATTCAAAATAAAAATAATTATTGGCATTAACAACCATTGTAACCATGGGAGTAAGGTAGAGATATTTTAATGACTCCATATGAGGTGGATTATGGTAACTAAATCCTCCACTTATTAATTGTGAATATGAGATCATTATTGTAGCCACTAAAAATTTCCTTGATGGGTTTCTATGTATACCACCATGATGTATAATTTTTCAAATAAATCATATAGTTGTATGATGGCTTCATTTAAAAATTTATTTTTAAGGAAATATATATCTCATCATGGGTATTTTAGATTGATTTAATGCAATTTTAGGAATGGATTATCATTTCAACATAGACTTCTTATTCACTAATCATGTCTAGATTTCCCAAAACATCAATTCTATTGGAAAAAAGGTATGGGGGTAGAGAGAACAACTAGAATATGTTTTGGAGAGATATTAATGTCATTAAAACAATTAAAAACAAAAATATATCATCTTCATTATCATCCATTAATGATATGGTTCAATATATAAACCTCTCTGTTTTTAGGGAGTTTTAAAGAACCATAACAATTTTTGATGGAGAATACAACCCTTTAGCCCCCCCAATAGTGAAAAGGACATGGTGGTTAGGAAACAAATGTGGGATTAACCTTGTTACCTTGAGGTATGGGGAATTTTGATAATCAAGTTTGATTACCTAGATCACATGTGGCCATGTAGTGTGTGTGGGAAATAGTTCAATTCATGGGTGGACCCATTTGGTCACATGAAGATATGAATGAAGTGTCCATATAGACGCATCCATCCACAATAAACATTTGCCGGAATAGATTCAATGAGTGGAAAACACAGAGACTAGTGGAACAAAGGGTGAGGATATGGGTAGTTTTATTTTGGGGTTAGTGAAGTTGGGGAGGGTTATGTTGGTGAAAGAACTTGCCAATGTGGTGGAGGCATATACTCTAAAAAGGATCAAGAGGGATATGAAAGTGGATGAGATATAGATATGTGTGTTTTATCTATTATAAAAACAAGGAATAACATTTTATAACATAGAGCAATTTATGATAATCTATCCCTTTAATATTACTATCAACTCAAGGTAAAAATAAAATTGTTCTTAACCCCAAACCATGAGGTGTATTTAACTCAAATGGCAAGGAAAAACAAAATATATAGATTATTCTTATGATAATTTAATAGATGTGATTGTTACCTCTATATAAAATTAATATCATGTCACCTTATAGGTAAATGTTTCTAACTTAATTGGTAAATAATAATTTAAAAATAAAGTAAAAATTTTATTTAGGGGGAGTGAATATAGGTCTTTAGGTTTTAAGATCCATAAATATTATCATTATTATTACTATTATTACGATTAATATCTATGTCTACAATTTCAATGATTGTTCCTCTATTATTTAAAAAAATTGAAGCATTATTTAAAAATGTTCCAAAAATATATGAACCAAACTAAATTAACTTTATTAATTCATAAGTGGGAAATAAATAAAATCACATACAACATGGTACTACACACCATGGATTATTACTCATCTTAGATGTAGTACATCTATTAAAATTATATAAATCCACAAATGATAATAGATAAAAAAGAATAAAATACTCTCAACTAAGAAATATCCTAGATCATCTTCAAACCATTGGATCACCAATAAAAAAACCTATAATAATTAAGATCACCATAAAAGGACAAAACATTATACAATTTGAAATAAGAACTTTTTCTTGTGAAGTGAGAGTGTAATGAACAAATTACTTTGTAAATCTATACATATAGAAAAAAACATGTCCTTTACAAATATGGTCATTAAAATTATGTCCATTGTAAATATTTTCATTATTTATATATTCAATAGGTATATTGAATTAATTTATTGTTAAGAAAAAATTTAAAATAATATAACTCATAATGAAATAATCACATAATATTAAAATATTATAAATAAATATATATATATATACATTATGTATAAATAATAATATTATTATAAAAATATAACAATATATATACATATATATATAATTAAAATAAATAATCTAATATCAATTGTGTAGTAAAATTAAATTTTATAATATAAATAATTAATTTTAAATGTATTTGTTAAAGTGTATTTAGCTTAAATGTAATATTATTTAAAGAACCATTTGGTCAATTATGGTATATTTTATCCTAATATATTATGTTGAAAACATTTAAAATATTATTATAAATTAAATAAAATATTAACATATTTTAAATTAAAAAATGATACGAAATAATATTAAGACAACATATTGTCTGAAAACATTATATTTTCTGTAAAAGATGCTTTTATAATTATATAAATTTTTTTAGAAAATAAATTTGTAATTATTTGATTCTGTATTTTGTAAAATAAACACCATTCTTTAAAAAAAATTAAAAATTATCGTAATATTTTTTTTTTAATTTTTTCAAAATTATTGATTTTTTGGTGAATATTAAAAATGCTGATTTTACTAATACTATTATTTTTATAATATTATTGTAGAATAATGGAATGAATGTTTTTAAAACCCTTTTTAAAATATAAAATATAGTTTATAAAACTATGTAAAGTGTTTTAAAATAATATATATATAACCAATTATTAATATTTTAGAAAATTTTTGTAGTGTTTTTTAAAAAATGAATTTTTTCTTCTCATTCTTTTAATAAAATTTTTACACGGTGGAATTTGGGATTTTAATAAATTTTATGTTAAATAAATATTCAATGAATAGAAAAATTATTTTCAATTGGACAAATAATGTAATATCCCACCACGACTCAATATATTACCATTTACTGGACTCGTTCATTGCATGACCTCAAGTGCACCTCCTCGTATACCATAGGTTGCTAACTAGTGGTGAGAGTGTAAGATAGTATAGTGTAAAGACTATAACCCTCCTTTCAGAGTATGAAGTAACAAATAAATAACCAAACAAAATCTATTGAAATAAATAATTATAGTATTCATAAATCGATAAACACCCATTAAAAATAAATGAAATGATGTAAGTCCCAAACAACCATGTTTAAACATACAAAAAATTTCCCACTCGGCTGATCAAAGATAAAATTTTAAATGAAAGAAAAATATATAATTAAGATATATATTTTATCATAGAGATGAACATTATCTAGTCTCCTAATACTATCTGGGCACTCCTACTCGACCATGTCATCTTGCTACTCTTCCCAACCAACTCCTGTAATAAAGTTAATGTCTACTCAGGTACCCAAGTGGAATGGTGTCCAAAGTAGGGTGTTAAGAAAACTTATTAGGACACCCCCAATAACATATAAATAAATCTATTCTATGTATATTGTGCATTAAATAATATAATAAATATGGGTATCATTTAATATATTACAAATTCACATAAAATAAACCCGTTGACCCTTGAGTTCTTGGTTGAAACCCAAGGAAGACCAAACCTATTTCAACTCAATGCTAGATATATCTGAATATGACACAGAACTATGAAAAACATAACCATAATAAATTATACTTTAAAATGATGCATGATATCTTCGATCATGTCGCAGAACCACACTTACCATAACCATAAAACTCTATCGGTGTATCTAATCATTGATCTGAGAAAAATTTGGATGATCCTTACAATAATTACAAAATTACTATGTACAATATCACTATATAATAATTTTAGTATGACTGGGAATGAGACCCTTATATAATAATTTTAGCATGACCAGCTGCAAGCCCTTTGGATAAGAATTTCTATATGACCGAGTGAAAGACCTTTATAAAAGAATTTCAGCATAAATAGGCCAAGACCTATAAGCATTATAAGATAACTAAGAAAGTACCTACTAGAATTAAAATATATTTAGGCTAATACATATAATAATTTAAATATTCGAAATGTGTCATAATAAGGAAGAATCCAAACAAGCCACTTACGATACCAAATACCAACATAACAACGATGTTTCCAATTCATTATTAGTTAGTTCATTAAAGAGCTAAAAAACATGCCATCAACGAAATATAAGGAAAATATCAATTAAACCAAATTACCCACCATCACAAAAAATATATCTATCTCCATTATTATTTAAAATTTGATCAATATAACCATTAAACATATTATCATACCCATGTTTCATTAATACTTTACACCAATTCTAATTACATACCATGTTACCACTCCTGTGGTAGATTATTTATTCTCAAAAATAACCATAAAAATTACCTATTAGGAAAAATTTATGTCAATATGAGTTCTTAATTAACAACCCAAACCAATTCACATGGTTTAACCAAAGAATAAAAAATATACATTTAATAAATGCAATATAAGTTTATTCGACTAAGGTTAAAACCTAGTTTCGAGGGTTTTTTACACAACTTGGATGGCCAAAAATCTTGGACATAATGCTAAGGACCTGATGGGGTCCATGGTAGGTCTAGGAATATGAATTCTCATCAAGAAAGTGGATACCAATTTTCTTAGTTCATGCATACAGTGTTTTAATCTGATCACACATATTGCATATTCTATAACAAAAAGAAATAGAAAAAATGGAGCTTTTTTATAACAACTAAATGAGAAGAAGATAACTCTAATATAATAAATGTCCAATGACCTTATCTACATCAACCAAGTCCATCAATATTCCATAAAATCCACAACTTTCAGATGCCATGACAAATTACTTTTATTAATTACTATTAAATAAAATATAATTAATTATTTCATAACAAGGAACCTCAAAACCAATGGTGAAATAAAAAGATTCTCAAATACATACCTAGCATGTCGCGTAGTCAGAATAATTACCAACCATCCGTGGGTGGTCCACAATCTACATTTGACCCTATTTTGAGTAAAAACCTTATCACACAACAATGAAACAATAACCAATTTAATAAAGTAAATTATAAAATATTAAAAAAAGAAACCCAATGAAATAATTTTAATGGATAAGTCTTCAATGGTTCAAATTCATCAACATTGGATATCCTCCTTCCATTCTAGTCCAAGATCACAACATCCTTCAATAAAACCTTCATGATTCATAAGATGTTCTATTTTATTTCTCATTCAGAAACAAGACAAGGTGAATTATTTAAGGATATTAAAAGGATAATTAGAAACTTCCATGTATTAAAAATTTAATAACACTTTGAGAAGAATCCATCACAAATAATGATTCTTCAATCAAAGGAGAGATAAGATCATATATGCTCCTAGAAGCCAAAAACCACTACTCTTATCGATTTCCACATATGATGTTTTAAGGAATATATTTCTTGGGTTAATAAGAAATAAAATGAACAAAAAACCCCTATCAAATAGTCCAATAATAATTTAAGGAATGAAAGGTGATATTTTGTCCAGAATATATCAGGAGAAATAAAAACTCGGTCCTATGAATAAATTTTTAAGGCTTGAAACTAGGTTTCACACCATGAATTTCCCAGGTTTCCACCAATGTCCCCTTTTATATCATTTATTCCATTGTATACATCCTAAAAAAAAATTATGTTATGAATACCATATTCAAGATGTATATTTTCCTTTTCATCCACTTCCATAATCTCAATCCACATATTCCTCCTCTGATGCTTTCACAAACCCCTGATAATTCCTCTTTAACTGAAAAATTATTTAAAACCCTTATTTTGGATGTTTAAAATCCTAGAACCTCATTCTGATTTCTTTACGTCAATATGAAACATCATCCAATGGATAAAATTAAAAATCCTTTTAAAATTCTCAACCATTGAGATACATGTTCTTACAATATTCACACTATAAAATCTCTTGCCTAGGAGAAGCCTTGACAAGAATTTACAAGAGAAACATGACCTAAATGGGTTACTAATCCATTATCAACACATTGAGATCTACTCTATAACACTAAAAGTAACTCCATTGCACGAATCCATACATGTGGCACATTACCCATTAATTCATAATCCACCACATGCAACCATCACTAGATAACTAAAAGAATCTTTAATACACCCTTTTATTATAAAAATCAGGGTTTTAGTAGCCATGTCACCTGTAGGTTCACGGTGATCCCCACCATAGAAATGAAATTTCCATTGATTTTTCCAACCCAATATATTCCCCACCATCGTGGTTATGTATCAAAACATAGCCCTAGCAGTCCAACAACCAGCTCAATACGACATCCATCCCACTATGATCAAACATGAATGAATCACCTTCTAGAGATCATATAATCTATTTTATCTGATTTCAAGACGAACAAATGAGTATTAAGTACCCACATATTGGGCTTGTATATGATGAAATATTCTTAGAAGTTACTAGATAAACCATGGAATACTCCCTTTATACCCATAACAACATTATAAGACCATGGAACCAGTATCTCAATATATTATAGGCATTCACCTGAAACATCATCCTCAGAAATTTTCATCACATGCTTCACCCATAAAACATGTCACTAAATATTTTTTCACATGTTTAACCCCCTAAAATATGTCACTAGATAGGGATTCACCACTTGAATCAAGTGAGTAAATTGGTTAACCAACTGAACCATGTCATGAATCATGGAACACTACACTAAACAAGTAGAGAAATAGTAGTCACCCAAGAATCACTTTATGACCACACGAGAACATCCTGAGTTTGATGTTAACACACTATCTCCATCCAATGTATCATCTATATTTGAAATATGTTGTTTAAATAGAAGAATAAAAATTAGACTTTGTAAATTACTGGCTCTCAACATCACCATGACCATCCAACGACCGATTAAATCAAGAAGAATCCCCTTTTATACAAGGATCATCCTCCAATGGCCTATAGTGGTCTCCCCACCATGTGAAGACCTTTACACTACTATATTATAATAACCCCAAGGATACCCCTCATCTAATCAGAAATACATTTAGTTAGCTAGAAATATTACCTACAATCATTCCGTGTACTAAGAACTATGCCAAGATATTGGTCATGATCATCTCTAGACTAAGATTATAATAATATTTAATTTATTATTACTACGAAAAACCTAACCATTTATGATTTAACCTTTTATATTAGGGAACTGTGAAACCCATTCGAAGGTCTCATGGCTACAAGACCACAATAATTTCATCAACTCCCAGCTAGTAAGATTCATGTAAGAATCATTGTCTAAACTCACAAATTCCCCAAAACATTATTCCAAACAGCCATAAAATAATGTTTTGTTTGACACTATAACACCTAGACTACTCAAGTTCATTCAAATTATCTTGAATAATATTAAACAAAAACAAAATAAATTTATTGTATCAATCCTAAACTAAAATATCCTGCCACAATTTTAATAAATCACCACTTTCAATGAAATCCATTGTTTCATAATACCAATCAATCCATTTACATATCCAAAATGGTATCCCACATTTAACACACATGAAAACTACCTTGAATTCACTATAAAACCCAAACCACACACCCTCATACAACTATTCACTAAACCTAACTCAAAACTCCATGTTTCATTCCACACCAATACTAGACCAAAACACCATTTTAAACAGATGATCATGCCTTTCAGCCTATTAGACACAACACTCTAGAAGTACCCTTGAAAATTATCTTCAAAAATTGGTTCATTTTCCATGCCATCTTAACTCAAATGACTGCTACCTCAAGACATCATCCAAGAACCACCAATGATCCTCATTAGTAGAAAATGTGTCAACCTCATCCACATTCTTGTTCATCACCCAACACCACTCTGGGAATGAGCATCCAGTCACACTCAAGTTGTGTTACTAAGGTGTGATCAAAACACAAAAACAAATTTCAAACTAGTATTATCATCAATACCATACTTTGATTCCTAAATAACCACCACAAAATGTTATAATAACCAATACCCCAAGAACTCTCATGCATTATTCTAAACCCTGACCAAAATAATCATTGATTGACTATGTTCTGAATCTAAACTAAGGGACCCTAGGTATCCCACCTAACTCTACATGTCAATACTCATGAAATCCATTAGGTTTTACCACTTATTCCATAGGTCATGAATATGAATTATCATCTATGTAGTGGTTACTAATTTTATTTGGTTACATGCAAGAAATTACAACATGATCACAAATATCACATATAATATAACAAAATGAGATAGAAAAAATAGAGTTTTTATAGACTACCAAACTCAATAGAAGATAATTATAATCCATGAAAGGCCTAATAGCTTTGTCCTTGTCACCCAAGTCCACCGTCCTTTTGTAAACTCCTTAAGCTCTAGTTGTCATTCAAAATAACTTCAATTAATTAATTACAATTAAATTATAAATAATTAAATTATAAAAAATAATCTCACACCCATAGAAAGAAAAAAATGGTAAAAGACTTACCAGAAATTTTTCATAGTTAGAATAATGACCAAACATCCATGGGTGGTTCAGAATGTTCGTTTGACTTCATTTATGGTAAAACCCCATTCATGCAAAGACCGAATAATAAACAATTTACTAATCTAAATTGTAAACCTTTAATAGAGAATCCCAATTACATACTATGAAAATATAACACTTCATTGGAGTACGTGCATCAACATGTGATATCCTCTTTCCATACTGATCTAGGATATCATCATCCTTCAACAAATCCTTTATGATCTGGAAGATTAACCTTATGATTTCTCATTCGGAAAGAAGCCATATTCAATTTTGTAAGGATATTTATAGGGGAATTATATGTGTCTAAAGAACAAAATGGTTAGAACTAAATAAGAGGAATCCATTATAAATAATAACACTTCAGTTAGAAGAGATATGATATCAACAGAGATCCTAGAATCCAAAAACTCAATTCCCATGAGTTTTTTAATTAGGGGTTTGAGGGAATGTATTTTTTTTGGGTTTCTGTAAAATACCATAACCTTAAATCCCTAATCAAATAGACCAAGATAAATTTAGGTTTTGAAAAATGATTTTACATCATGAAAATGTTGGAAGAAATCCAAAACCGGGGCATTCCAGAATGTTTCATGGAAAGAAACTACGTTTCACATTATGAATTTCTTGTGCCAGAAACCAGGATACCCAATTTACATCATGTTTTCACTTCGCCACACCCTAATTTTTTTTACATATTGAATATTGTATTCACAATGTAAATTAGATTCTATAGATCCTTTTAGTAGCCTGATCCACCTATTCATCCTTTATTTTTTTCCCTAACCCAGATACATCTAGAAGAACATTAAACACATTAAAAAACACTATGTTTTAATGTCTAAACACCCAAAAACTCATTCAAATTTCAATATATCAACATGTACCATATGATAATGGAGAAAAATTATAACTCCCATTCAAATTTTTATCCCTTTGGAAAAGGATTATTATAAATAACATTGATGATTTTATCATTAACATAAATTATATTCTTAAAAATAATGTTTTCCCTCTAAAACCTAATTTTTTCAGTTTATATGTTCTATTATTAAAATTAATTTATTTTTCACGTTGAAATACTATTATAAAAATTTCATTACATATTTATAATTATTATGTTAAAATTATCAAATAAGGATCATTTTAATTTAGTCATTAAAAGTAATTTATATATTTACAAATTATTTATATTGGTAAAAAATTATAAAAGTAATCATCTAAGAGTAATTCAAAAACTAAGTTTAAAACCTATGTTGAAATGTGTGTTTGAGTATTTATCAAAATTAAAAATTCCCAAACTATATTATTTTCAATATTTTCTTCATATTCCATGTGAAACATGTGCATTATTTTTATTAAAGAGTTATAAATTTATAAAATGACATTATTATCATTAATAAAAGTAACCAGCACCCATCCACCTCCACAAAACTCAAAACCCCCTTAGGTTTGATCCAAAATCTAAAATAGTCTCCCCTAAAACCTATAAAAATATATTATAAGCTTTTATCATTATAAAATACTATGTTATGGTGCCCTAATGTGGTTTCTGAATGACAATATCCAAGGTGATAGGTAATATTTTCCACCGCACATTCTTATTCTTTTTTACTTCTACCACAACAAACCTACTCTATCTGTGAGGGTATGATAACACCAATTTTATTAATATTTCATTATGTTGTTATACTAATTTAACATAAATTTTATATCATCTTCCAAAATCATTGATAAAAATGAGAATTTCAAAATTCATGTGTGTGAACTACCGCCTCCAAGAACAACATGTTCAATTGTAAATCACCTCCTTTCATGGATGGTTCATAAATGTTATTTAATAAAATAATATGATATTTGTAACCTGTATTGATTCTGAAATTATAATATCTATTATTTTTTAACATCCTTATATTCTATGAAATCTAGTGCATTTTCTATGTAAACATGCATACTATAACCTACACACAATGATAATTCTTTTACATTTTCCATAAAAACAATCACGGGTGGAATAAAAAATATATGTGATGTATAAAATGGTTATTTACTAAATTAATAAAAATATTAGAGGATAATATTTTACATTCCAAAATTAATATTAACAATATATTGTTATAGTAAATTTAACTGTTAAAAGTACCTTTTGTAATTTTTTCCTATTCTTTGAAGAACTATTTACCAATATAAAGAATGTGATAATTACATAATAACTGAAATAATAATATATAATTATAGATATCATGAAATTATTTTACAATACTTTGACATTTTTCAACATACTATGAACGTTTTTATGAAATTGAAATAAGATATTTAAGTAATAAACATAAGCTAAAATGATGTAAACGATAACAATACGTGATGATAAATAGAAATTTTAATAGAAGGATAATGTTATTATGAATCCTTTTAAGAAACATAGTATTATTATTTGAGATTATAAGTGTAGGTGTAGAGTGATTTCAAATTTGGTAGGGGTTTCCTTCTCAATCACCCTTTATTAAGGAAAACTATGATATTATGCACCACCTTTCCTTATTTACCACTTATTTAATCACATATATTTTTCTACAATGTGAATTATTTCTAAAAATATAAATAAAAAACATATTTAACTTCTTAATGACAATATTTTATTCTCCACGGTGAAATAATCTTGATTGGAAATAACTTTGAATCATAAACTTCCCATCAATGCATCATGATGTTGTTTTAATTAAGATAAACAAAGCATAATCATGTTTAATTATCCTATTTTTTATTAAATATCCATTTTAATATTTGAGTTTTAATTAATTAAATTCTTCTAAAAATATTCAATAAACACATATAAAAGAACCACTAAAATAACTAGATGCTTTTTTATGATAGAGTAATTTACTCTTACAAAACTTTTAAAAAATTCAAAATTTCTCTTATACAGGTTCGGGATACGCTTACAATGACTTATTATATCCATGTTTAATATTGTGTGTGACAATAATACAATTACATACCCTCAATTACAATGAGATTATTTATACAAAACCTCACTTTATTATAACATTGCACATAAATAACTTAGGTTATTCATATATATAACCTGTTTTATTCTTAAATAGTGTTTTTAAATTCATGATTAATCTTCAATAGGGCTATGTAACTCTAATATAACCCTTCAATAACCAGGATTGCGATTAAATTTTAATAAGATTATTCTTTAATATAGATTATATTGTAAAATCATTAATGAAATTTCATTGAAACTTCTTTTGTCCTACTCAACTCAACTATAAAATTCTTTAAACATCTATAGTCACTTTAAATCATCTCAAAATACACAGAATGTATTTAAAAATTATAAAAATCCCACAAAAAAATCTCAGAAAAATTTCTAAATAATTTGAGAATGTATGAACTTTAAACCTCTTTAAATCATCTTCAATGTGTCGTCATTAATTGATACTAGATATTAATTCGTCAATTAATAATCAAATAATGTGCCACCTATCTAATTTCTTCTCTACTACTCATATCTCAATCAAATTTTTTCATCTATGTGATATTAACATATGTTTTAGAAAATATTATATTATAAAAAAGTATGAATACTCATTTTAAATTCTATATATATTTATTAAAGTTATCCAATAGAAAAAATTTCAATATCAAAAATATGTATAGGTTTTTTAGCATCAATTAATAAGAGTAGAAATTATTATTGTTGCAATATAAAATCATCTATAAAATAATTAATTATATAAGTTACTTCCATGAATTAATAATAATATTAATAACTTCATTTTAATTATTTATTTATCATGGAAGAAAATTTGATTATTGTCTCATCATAGTTTTACAATATATTAATGTATGTCTATCAACGTATACAACAGAAGGAAGAAATGAGACATATAATCCATAGATACTACAAGATATATCTGAAACCTTGTATCTCTTCATTCATTGGGTTCTTCATTAATTCCCAGAACATATTAAAACCCCACTTTTTTACAACAACAAAAAAATCATCACAATCCATTTTTATCTTCAGTCCCCCATTCAGATTTTTTATCAGAACCATTAAATAAACCATTTCCAATATATTTTCAATAGCTATTCTCATTTTATGCCCCACTTTCTTATAAAAAAATACTTACTTTTCTTTTAATATTGGTGGTATAAGTATTTTTATAGTAATGAGATATAACATAACAAAATCAATGTATACATGATCTATATCTCTGTGGAAAACAAGAGAAATTTATTTAATCATGTAATCTTTCTATAAAACTATTGAAAAGATGATAAAAACTCAGAAATATTCTTATAGGGTTTGGTTAAGTATATTTTAATATTATTTTATCAAAAATAAGATTTTTAAGAACTTTCAAGATTTATAGCTTCATATGGAATAATAATATCATTAATATTCTCATAAATTATCTCCTTATAAAGATATGTACTTCAAAAAAACTTGAATATGGATCATATTCTTTTTTATATAATCTCTAAAATCTTATCCATAACCAGTCTTCAAGAATGGATGTAAAATTATATTTCATAACACCTGATAGATATATCCTCATACAACTATATGTCCACATCTTTTCCATGACCATCTAAAAACATCACCTTTAATTAAAAACATAATGAAAACAAACATAACATATATGGGAACATGGTAGTTTCTAATTTTATTCTCAAAGAGAGAGAGATAATGTTGAGCGTTTCATCTCAGCCCTAAACCTCCATTCTTAACAAATCCAATTTTGTGATAACTCTTCATTCTCGATCCTTTAACCTTCCAATTATGTTTTTTTATATCACGATATTTATACCCTTTTTAACATTCTCTAAATATAGAATAGGAAATTTTAAATTTTCTAGAAATAAAACATTATTCACTTATTCTTGATTATTATTTCATTCCATATTCAACTAGACTAGTAATTTCATCATACATTCCTTATGATTATGGTTTTATTTCATGGATATTAAAATGTAGTTGTTAGGAGTTTTTTGTAACCTATTTCCGGGAACCTGTAATTTTATTTAATTCTTCTCTAAATTTATCATCCCCAAATCCAATCCTTTTATTTCATTCATGGATTGATTATTTTTTGTTTTATCTTGCTTCTTTTATCATTTATATTCCTATCATTCTTTAACTTAATTATCTGGTGAAGATGATATTGAAGATATTCTGATTCTTAATGGTTCAACATGTGTTTTGAAGGAAGGACATAGTGAATTAAAAGAACATGAATGTTTAAATTCACCTATCATGGTTTAGTTTAAATTATCTACCAAATTAAATAATAAAAATAATGAAGATGTTGATCTCTATGTGACAGATATGTACCAGGTTACCAATCATATAGGGAAGAACTTAACTCTACGATTTAGAAAGAAGATGAAATATTATTTTAAAAATATAAGGATGGTGAACTCATAATGGAGGTTTATGTTCAACTAATAAAATAAATTTTCACCATGATAGAGGAGGAATTTAAATGAAATATTGATTTTAACAATTAGTACAATCCATGAAAATGATTCTTTTATTATTATTTTTGTTTGAATGTTGGATTCCATGGAATTATTTATTATATCTTCTTGGGTATTTGAACCAGTTATGGATTTTTTTTGGTTATTATGGTCTTTGATAATGCACATTTTTAGATTTTCACTGCGATTTTCCAATGGAGTTTTTTATTTTAGTGGATGAATTATGAAGCTAGTTGGATACTTATTGTTTCCCTTTGGGACAGTGATGATGCCTCCAGATCCCTCTTGGGAATTTTTCTTAATTTTGGGGGTTTTTTTTAATTTTTTCATCTTTTATAAGTATAATGTTATTTACTCACGGGAAAGTGCTACATCTTGTGATGTAGTGTTGATGTTCTCTATGGATCTGAGAGAAATCTAGAGTTCAACCTGGATGAGGTGGGAAAATGAATGTAATATTGATTTTGTTAAAAAGAAATGAATTTATTTATTATTTTGTGGACATGGATGGATCACGATAGAAAAAACCCCATGAACCATAGTCTGATTATATATAGATTGGATGATTTTAATGATGATTAAATACCACTTCAATTGTTTTTCTCAACCATGAAGTTGAAAATGGAATCTCAGTACAAAAATTATTGAGCATAGGTAAAGGAAAAACATATTTCTCTTAGATTTTATATATAAGCTACTTTATTCACCATATTAATTTTTTTATGTGTCTTATGGAGTATGTAGATTCATGAGGTGTACATTTGGAGTGGCTACCTTCTTTGGATGTGATGATTTATTAGCTGATGACATGTTTTATTAAGATAGATATACCTAGTTAATACTATATGAAGATATGTTCTGGATAATGTTCTTATTTTATGAATCCTAACTGTGTCCTTAGCGGTTGGGATGCATGAGATTTCTATTAGCGATATATAGTGATAAATTTCAAATCAGATTTTGATTATTCTGAATGATCATGCATAACATTTTATAGTCATTTCATTTTTTCTACCGAAAAGAGGTTGAAATGGATGAGAGATCTGATAACGTCCAAATATTATAAATATCCACTATATTATGGAACTCATTTGTCTTAAATCCACATGTATTAACCTTTTAATTAGTTTAAGATGAAGATCCACACCAGGAGAAGAAGTTTCTTTTGGGATGTTAAAATAACATTGTAGTGAATAATACTTTAGTGGTGGAAGTCTATGATATTGTTAATTTATGGTGATGTTTATTTTTTAGAGGTACTTGTCTTACTAATATTATTTACTATAAATAGAGATCAATGATAGGAAGAAGGATGCTAGTTTATTCAATGTGTAAAGAATTTTTTTATTAAATATGAAGACACTAATGTTGTTATTTTTCGATTACAATGCCTGAAATTATGAATCACTACCTTTTACATCTCCATGAATACCATGTTGGTGCAAACACTTTACATTTCATGATATCATTAACCATTTATTTTCAATAATATTTTTTTGGAAACATGGATTGGTTTACCAACTCATGTTTCAAGTGTTTTTCCTATATTACTTTAAATGATCATTGATATGGACTTTTATTTCATAATAAAAGAATATATTCTTTGGTGTGACATATTTATATGCCTTATTGGGTGTGATTGGTATAAAAGTATCCCTTTTCATACAACCTATGGTAAATTCACAATCACATATTGGTTTTTTATCCGGTTTTATAGAATTATTTATTCAAGAATATATGAATTATTCTTGGTATGTGGGATAAATAATTAATCATTATAGTGACAAATTTTTTTAAAAATTCCATATAAATTCATTAGACATTCAAATCTATTATTGGTGGAAAGATTCATTCCCATATTTTTGGTAATATGCTTCAACTCAACATGATATCTCTTGGATTTGGAATCACTCTTATTTAATAAAGGACTTCTTAAAAATCCAATGATTAATATATTATACCCTCAATCAATGTATTTATGTAAAAAACATTCCAAAAACCACTAGTGACTAATAAATAACATTTTATTCCTTTGTGAAAAAATATGAAAATCTATATCTCATGTGTATTTTTTAGGAAAAAGAAAATATTTTGAGATTATTTTTAGGAACAAACTCTCATGTTATTTCTCATTTACACTTATAATGTAATGGTAAATTTCTCATTATTTTTATCTACTCATATTTATCTAGAAATATTTTTGAATGATAAGTTAGAAATTAAAATATTATTTTAAAAAATATGATTTTTCTTTTAGAAGGGTTAACTATTTAATTAAGTTTAGAGTATATTTATATTTTTATGATTTTGGTCACTTAATTTTATTCATATGGATCCATTTAAGATTAATAAATTTATCTAGAACATTCATTGAAGCACTTATTTTCAAAGCTTTGTGTGAAGATTCATCTTGGTATACTTCCATACTTCCCAAATTTAAATATAGCTTAAAGAACCACATATTTCAAGCATTCATAAGATTAACAAGTGATTTCACTCCATGTTAAAATTATTTTATAATATTATTAGTATAATCAATATTAATTTTATTTTATTATTTCAAAGAACTGTGGAGCTCTTTTAATCTATTGTATTTGATAAAAAATTGTTAATTTTTAATATCCATGGTATCTCCTTTTCTTTCATCGGATGCATGGATCCTTTCTTTAAATACATTATTTTTCTAATCTTTCTCATCAAAAATATAATGAAATAATTATTCTATTAGGGATAATTTTACTTATACAATAATTAATATTATTCTATGGATTTAGAAACATTTATTATAGTGTTTCACTTTTAAAAAATTTATGAATTTGTTTTTATTTCATCCATATAAAAATATTTTTGAGTTTTATAATTATATATAAACTTGATAAACTCAAATTTTAAAGTTACAAATTAATAAGGAATAAAATTAATATAATTTTTCTTCAGTGTGAAATGAACATAGTGATTTAGTAGGAATATACTCTTCAAAAATTGAATTGGATTTTTTAGGAGGATAAATTTAAATAGATATGACTGTTAAATTAACACATTGAGTATCCTCAAATAGTGATGAATCATATCTCTCCTTTTTCATGGGAGTTTTTTTTTTATTATTTTAGTCTCTTTCTTCTTTTATATCTTAAGGATTTTCTTAGAAAAACCCATGTTTTTCTTAATAGAGATAAAATTATCATTATATAGATATGTAATATCATATTATTTTTAAATAAACTCTTAATATAGATCAATGAAAAAATCAGAAATACAATAGATCT
Organism: Viscum album; assembly: GCA_963277665.1. NCBI lineage: Eukaryota > Viridiplantae > Streptophyta > Magnoliopsida > Santalales > Viscaceae > Viscum > Viscum album. The sequence goes on along the minus strand of OY728128.1, from coordinate 1,109,257,423 downwards.
AATCATAGGTAGAACATGTTCTTTGGTATTACATGATGTTCCAAGTGTTCTAATGCAGTTACACTGAGAGGGAGGTGAATTATTGTGATTAGAATTTTACCAATTTTTTTCTCCCTTAGTAATTCAAACATACACACTAGTTAGGATGAATAGATCTTACAATTAAAAATCAATACATTCACAACAAATACTATATATAAGTGAAGTGGAAATAACACATAAATTTTTTATAATGTTTTACCCTGATGTGAGTGGAAATTTCACAATCACTAAGACGATTGCTTGACACCTTTTATTTAATAATATCATATAGTTAATACAAAATGGAAATTCTTCATCCATGACACAAAATATATCTCCTGATATCTTTAGTTTCCCCTGATATTTATATCATACTTGATCCTTTTACTTTATAATGGTCCTCCAAAACTTATTAGTAAATAAGAAATTTAATTTGCTCAAAGATATCACAACATCAAAATAATATATCTTTCTTAACTAAGGTATCTAGTGTCTTTTTCATAAAATAGTTATATTAAAATAATCATTGTTTTTATAGGATCGGTGTTTCATATAACATATGTTATCAAACATAGTTTTCTCTTTTTAAAAAAATTAGGGTTTTACATTATTCCCCCATTTAATAAATTATGTCCAAAAAAATTAAAATTGATTTTGGTGAGATATTTTTTGGAAATTTTAAATATCTTTATTGAAAAACCACATTTTAAAATGGTTTAATAAAACAACCTCTTTAAATGAGTGAAAATTATTTTTTTTATTTCATCACATAACTAGGTTTCCTAGTAGGATAACTTTAGTGGGAAGTGAAAGCATGGACATGGAAGAGAAAACTAACACCATTTAACTGATTGAGTGTGAAAAAGGCCTTTGATATGAGAAATAAAAAGAATACAAAACCATAAATTTGTGATGGATAAAATGGCCATCAATTCATTAGAAATGATTAAAAATGGATTACTTATAAATCAAATTTAATTATTAATATATTTATTTCTAAGTTTAAATCTATGTTATCCAGGATATATTTCTAAAAATATAAGCTTATAGGAATTTTCATTCCACCGTTAAGGGTTTATAAATATCTTTTCAATTTACAAAAACATATCCACTAGGAGTGTCAAACCAGGTTTTCCGCAATGATTGTTGTCATGTACTATTTCATAGTCGAGTCTTGCTAAACATAATGTTTTTAGGTTTTACCCCTATGTACATCTATTCTAGAGTCATGTCAACTTGTAGTATCTATAAATGGATTTATTTTCTTGATAAGACACTTACTATATACTCAAAAAAATTATGCATGTTTTCTTATTTTTAGTATTGTCCCTAAGGCCTTCTCTAGAGTTTTCCCATCGTAATCCCAAAAATCACTAAACTTTTTCTTTGATACCAACCTTGACAAACCTTCTCTTTATTACATATTAATTCATTATTTATTTCATAAATACAACCCAATATATTGATAATTATACTGTCTTTGGGAATTAGGAACATTAAATAAAAACATAAAATTAGAAAAAATCATCTTTATTGTAAACTTTCATAACATGCTCACACTTAAAATACATGGGATAAACTAGGGACATACATAAGAAAGGGGTGAGCTATAAATCATATTATATGACTAAACACAAAATAAAATTAATATAGTAATACATGATAGGAAATATATATATCTATTGTGCGTAAAATGAGTAATAATAATAAATATGACTAATAATACATGATATAACATGATAATCATAAAGGAAACATGGGAAATTTGGAAACAACTTCAAAAACTACATCATAATCATAGTTCAAGGATAAATGATATGAAATCATGATGGAAAATTTAACATGATGAATTAAGATAATTCCCTAATCCATTTAAATGTATCATAATACTAAAACATTATCCAATCCATTGGAGAATAATATAATTCCAGGAACACTTATCACTTTCATTTCATTCTCACAATTAAGAGTTCTATATAGATCATAACACATGGATTAATTCAATATAATATTTTATTTGAAGATCAAGGAGTGAGGAATAGACTTGTAATTCCTTAATTAAATAAGTATAAGTGTATAATGGTGAACACCATCAATTTGATGTTGGTATGGTTTTCACTAGACAATTATTTTGTCATGGATAATCATGGTGAAATTTTTTAATCATAAAATGTTATGTTAAGATTCATAAAAATGGGTTAATGAGAGAGTAAAGGGTATATCATAATTTTAAAATTAAATAGACAGTAATAGGAACATGGAAATACATATCCCAACATTATGAATTGCAAATATAAGGAATAATATAATAAAGAAACATGCATAAAGAGGAGAGGGAGATGATCCCTTACTAACTTTATGCATGGTAATAAGTAAACCTAAATGTTCATTGGATGGATTTGTAACACCCTAAGTTTTTATGGACCTTTCTTTCTTTGGAATGAATTAAATTTTAATTCATGTCATGTAAGGCACAAAGTCAGACATTCCTTTCGCATGCCACCAAATTAACATATGTTAGACCCAACACTGACTTGGAATACATTAAATGTGACAATGACTTGGCATATGTTACACTCAACACCAACATTTCATATAATAATACCGCATTTATTTCTGATCAAAATGATTAGTAAAAGTTATTTTCATTAATCTTAAAAACTTTTTATCATTTTTCTACTTTAAACCCCATTATTTCGTCTCGTGTGTGGGATTATCATTAATATTAATTTGTAGGCTTCTCTGATTTGAATTTATAATAACTAGAATACATCATTTTATTCAGTATAATGTTTAGATTATAATAATACCACGTTTACTTTTGATCAAAATTACTAGTAAAAGTGATTAAAATTAATCAGAGCAATTAATGCCAAATTTAGATTAATTAGGGACTAATCCTAAAAATTAAGGGCCCAACTAACCTATAAACTTGTCCAAAACTCATTATTTGTCCATAGTTTAGACATAAAAATTCTATTATTAAGTGTTTTTGTTATATATGACTTTTCTTAGGTAACAACATGTCTACACCAAAATTGTTTTTAAAAATTCCAAGTGATTCATTTTCCTTCCCTATAAAATCCACCAAATCTCACACTTATTCACACCTTTCAAACCTCTTATGTTTAGAAAATACCTACGCAATAAACATTCCCACATCCCTCTATTATTCCTAAAATCTGTCCCTTTGTTATTAGGAAACCCATGGATGATTTTTGGCAAAACCAAAAGGAGTTACCCGATTAAGAGGCAAGATTTTCTCTCATGTCCTTTATTTTATTTTCTTTATACACCCTCTAATATTTCTTTTTTCCATGATTGTATAAAAAATAATATCCTCAATATACTATGATTTTTTAATTATAATTTTTAAACCTATAATTAAACACACCTAAATCTAATGGATTATGAATATATAGTTTTTTGTGTACGACGAACTACTACCTCACGAAATGATGATTGTTTATTTTTCCTTTACCACCTATCATGGTGTCCATTATGAAATAAACTTTATTTATATATGTTATATATGATATTTATTAATTTTTTAATATTATTTATTTCTTTTTTAAACACACACATTTTTTACTTTTCATTTGGTATTAATACGATAATCACATTTGGGGAAGTGTGGGCTACCGCCCCCTCAAAGCAATGTGATTCATTCACACACCACATCGAATGTATAAAGGATGGGTTTAGTAAACTTATATAATATATGTTATATAATAATTATAATATACTAATGATATTTTGATATATATATATACATATACATATGACATTTACATACTTTCTCTCAATACGACAATAAAAATGGAAACAACCTCCATGCATACGTACGACTTACCATCTCTATGAATGGGGTATTCAATTGTGTAATTATATATTGTATAGATTATTATAATATAAAAATACTAAATATATATGGTATTTATATCATGTTTCAAATTTTTCAGTCATTATATAATCATAAGCACAAATGATATAACAAATAAAGACACATGCGAATAATAAAGCAAATATTATCTAAAGTGAAACCTTAACATAGGATCATTAACCGTAGGGTAATATAATGTCATAATAAAATAATATATTGTATATATATATATAAATATAATAAAGTATGCATTTGTTTAGATGACATGTCAACTCTAAATTATTCCACGTCCCCAACATTCCACACTCCGTGCGTTTTTCTCCATCCAACGCCATTCTCGGCGCCTCCATCCCTCGAAAATTCAATTTGTCGATCTTAGGGTATCATTTATACTGGTTTCCAGGTTCCCCAAACTTGCATCTCTAAAACCACCACTGCCTCCTCCCTCCAACATGGCTTACCTCTTCCCTCGCTCTTAGAAGTCGATCCTCTTTCCTCTATGGCCTACAATTCTTCCAAGTTCGCTCTCCACCTCCCCACCTCTGTTCCCAAGCACTGCCTCCCTCTAGATGTTATGCCTATGGTCACTCTGAATCCTACAACTCTATCTCTTACACCTACAGATCGTATGTATCAGACTCTGAGAACTCCCACATCTACGCATATGTATTCTACACCTCCAGCTCCCACGACTCTGCCTCTGTCTACTTGGCCTCCGCCACCACCTACTACTGCACATCCACCACCTCCTCTTCCACTTGCTCTATCTCTGCCTCCTCTATGCCTCTGAAAAAACCTAGGATGGATTATACTATGAAAATTATTCTTTTTTATCTATTGAACTATATCATAATAAAGTGTTTTTTCAGCTCATAGGTTATGTTGAATGCCTTTAGTTCTCCCTCCTTCTCTACCTTCCCCCATATTGTCTAAACTAAACCACTAGCCTTTCTGAATCTTCTTCTATAGTGATTTTTATTCAGTTGTTCTAGATACATGCTTGAATTTAAATTTTTTTGATAATGTTTAGGATCTTAACTTGGTCTTTTTCATGTTTTGTTTTTACTACAAAGGATTTAAGATGATTGCCTTTTGTAATTTTTTAATTTTTTATGATCAATTTTTTTTACTACAGCCACTTCTTGCGAAACTTATTCTTGGTAAAAATTACGGTAAATTAATGTTCATAGTAAGGGATGTCATGTATAATTTTTTTTATCTATGAGTCTCACTAAAATTGTTAGTGATATGCACAGATTGGTTGAAGAAGAGGAAGATGCATAGAGCTGGAAAAACTCTTTACTTTTCATGACTGATTCTATCCCCCCCTTAAAGAATTAGTTTGCATTCAACTATAAGGATTTTCTATACCATTTTATTCAACAACACATATTCTTACTAATTCCATAAAACATACATTCTTATATGTTGTTCGAACATAATTATTTCCAGATTGTTTACATGTAAGTACCTCCCTATTACTCATACATATATTTTTCTGGATTGTTTATTGAATTATTTCACAATGGGTCATAAATAGTATTCTTAGATATTTCATTTCGTTCCTAGATCCTTGTGTGACAGATTCATTGCCACTGAAGCTTAGTTTGCAGATACATTCTACAGTCACGGTCCTTGATTTTCCATTTGGTAACCCATTAATTCCTCCACATTCGATATGATATATAATAAAACATCTATATTTAGTTTCTCTATTATTTTTTAGTATTTATCTTTGTTAAATAAATTTTCATATGTCATTATAATACTTATATATTTAAAATTCACCAATGATAACATCTATTACAATATTTTTGTTGTTTGACATCAATATTTGGTTGATACATTATTCTGTTGTATCTTACTTGAAAACAGTGGTTTAGGTACTTTTTGATATGTATATTTGTATTAATTTGTGTCTCTTTTATTTGCATGTAGTACTATTTTAAAGGGAGATATTATTTTTTCATATTCGTTAAGTTGGAGAAGTAAGATGGTATAGACATTCATCTCAGAGTTAGGCCTTATGTCTGTGCCCAATGGAATTTTGTTTAATTTTGATGGTTTCTAGTATGTATAATATATTAATGTGTTTGAATTAAAAAATATGATTGTTTATTTATTTAATTACAATTTACAAAGGTTTCCCTATTTGGATAAATATATGCTAGGATTAGTTTTAGAACTGATAATGGTCATTTAAAGGTTAGTTTTGCAACATATAATGGTCCATTCGAGAAACTTTTCTACAATCTATTTTATTTGTGCATTAATTTTTTCAAAATTTTGTTTTCTTTTCGTATATTGATCTATTATGGTCATTTAACAATATTTTTTGGGTATTTGTTATCTTATCTATGAATTTTTAGTATACCGGCTAAGATGGTTTTTTAAAACCCTTGGGTTTTCCCTACTCTAGTCCAACAGTCACCCAACAACTAGAACACTCTCCATGTGTATTTTATTTTCCTCATAAAATATATATGCCTTCGTATGTTAATGATTCTCATCATGGATAAGTATTAAATAAATATGGGTTAGTAGTTTATGCATGCATCATTTATGGGTTAGAAAGGATCACCCATGTGGGGTTTTCTTTATAATAATGTTGAGTATTTGGGAAATGAATAATAATATTTATGCTCTTGATGACCAGGTGATACAACTGTCACATATTCAGAGCTATGTTGGACTACTATTTTTGGTCTGTGTTGTTATATGTGTGGAATTCAAACATTTTATACTATGACTATTCCATCAAAAACATGCATCTTAAAAAAACACAAACAATAAATTCGGTATCACTTAACAGAAAACCTGATAAGAACCCAGATAAGTAGTATATGAAATTAATGGATCCTAATATAAATGATAATGTCTTATTTTTCATTTTAAGGAATTTTTTTAATGCACATACTACTGATAAATCATTTTAAAAAATTTATTTTTCATTCTATAAATTTAGATAGTAATTTTTTTCATTATAATTAATTTATTCCAACTCATTACCAATGTTTACGAATGTATAATCTATGTGAACAAAATGAATATGTGTGAAAACAATACATACAATCAATATGAGTAGAAGCCATTATGAGTATAATTCATTTGATTAGAATCCATATGAATATAATACAACGCAATATAGTGTAACGATATTTATCTATATTAGTAGAGTCCATTTTGAAATACTGTGCATATGTATGCCTGAAATACATTACATTATTTTTATTGACCATCACAAACATTATCCTTTGTGTCTGATCACTTTTTCATTTCAATGTACAATACTCATTCACTTCATTACTTTTTCACATTCTTATTTACAATCTTTTGATCCACCAAATCAAAATATGTTGTTGTTTAAGTAAAAAAACTGATTTTTAACATTCTTATTTATGATCACTTTTCATTTCAATATACAATAATTATTAGTTTTTTAGATTTCAGGTGATGGAAGATAATATGAAGAGAGTGAAACCTGAAACTGATGGGCTTCCCAGGGGAGCTATAATACTATGTTTTTGAGATTTCAAATGTTGTATGACATTTCATTATAGGTTGGTGTATTTTATTTCACGTGTTTTTATACAACAATTTCTCTAAATATGCCAATCTACTTGAATCTTCTGTTTATGAGGGATACATTGTATAGATATAAAATTCCTTATGTTGCAGTTTATTTAGTTGATATACAAAACATGAATTCTGTTTTAATTTTGTCATTTCAAACTGAAAATTCAGGTTAATTTTTTATTAGTAGTTAATTTTTAATGAAGTTGTTTTCATATGTGATGCTTTATTTTCAATAGAATATTCCATTTTTTATTTTGATTAATAGTTATACTGTAAATATTTTTGTTAATGGAGTTGTTTACATATCTATTACATTTATTTTTTATTTTCTGTCATAGATTTATATGTTTATCTAAGAGATAATATATTCTCTGTTCCAGATTTTTAAACAATGAATATTTGGTTTGTAAAAGGTTTTATTATAAGTTTTAGATTCAAATGTTCCTCAACAGGATCCCCTTGATGGTTGAAGCTGAATCATTGTTTTGTTATCAAAACTTCAGTAGACCCAGTTTCTTTCATCATGGTTCACCTCTTTTGTTCTAAATTTTTCCTTTTATGTATCGTCACTGTCTTTGATATCTTTGAAACTCACCCACCACAGGTAAACACTCTTAAATACATTTTCACTAATTTTTTGAATATTCGACTGTCCAACCATATAAGAATTATATTTATATTTTCATGCGTGGAATTTCATAATGTCATCTGGAGAAGTCGAAAAAAGGTATTTCATGAGTAGACCCCTTTATTATTCCAGTCATCCATGGCTAATATTTTTGTTGTTGTCCCAAATTCCAATTTTCTGCTTGAAAATCACGATAGAAACTTAGTTCAATACTTGGATGCCTCCTTTCACTGGTTGGATCAAGTGAAACATGAACATGGAATTAAGGCGTAATCGTGATCAAGCTGCTTTTGGAGTGGTCTTCTGGAATCATAATGGTGATGTTATTGAATTTCAACATGAACACTATTGATTTTCCACTTCGCAGTACGCTCAGATGATGTGATTTATCACTGATGGAAAAGATCACTACTGTTGGCATGGATAAGGGAACAATGTAAAGTTTATTTTTTCATATTGTTGTAATTTTGGCTGTTTATATATTTTAAGAGCCTCTTCTCACATTTTTCAAAACAAAAATTAAAATTTTCAATATATTAATTATAATCAATATTAATGTAGGGTTTCATTCCTACATACAATGTTTTAGTGTCTACTATAACATTATTCTGGAGAAATATTGTAGTTGATCATTTTTTTGCAACAGTTTTTAGTTTCTTGTACTTGTACTATAAATATCTGTCATACATGTTTTTGAAAAATAGATCTTGTACTTTATTTGAGCATTGGATGAGGCTTTTAATTAGATCTGTGGATGTTTTTTTGGTCATTGAAACATGTATTTTATTTGAGTAGTGGGTCATATTTTTATCAATGATTTATCCTTCAAATGGTTTTTATTTTCGTTTATGGAATTGACTTCAGTTTTTTTATTCACACGTATTTTTCTCATGGTGTATCCCATAATTTCATAACAAATATAATTAATTTTCCTTAAAAAATGAAGTCTTTCATATTTATTTCTCATATTCTTATTTAGGATCCCATGGGTGATGTTTTAGTATTTCTTATGGGGAAACATCATATTGATGTTGTAGTCTAGTTGCTAACTGAAGATACTCAAAATAATGGAAGAATGTCTTCAAGTGTGTTTGTCATATATTTTATATAATTCTTGAAATATTATGATAGTTCAAATTCTTCTATATACTATATTTCATTGATATTTAGTATTGTTTCAAATCCTATTATTATTTCAAATCCAACTATATGCCCTCTTTCTTTGAGGATAGTTTTGGTCCAAATCCTACTATATAATATCTATCAACTCCTACTATATATAGTTTAACAAGAAAATTCATTTTTAGAAAACTCTATTTCTCTTCAGATAGTTGGAAATGATTTCTATGATGTTATGTTTTATTTTTGGAGGCATACCACATCCAAGAGTTTTTTACTAAAATATTTCTTAAAATTATTTGTAACATTGTGAGGTTATATTATATTTATATTGATCAAAATTTAAACATGACATGATATTTCTATTTTCAGGTTACCAAACCATATGTTTCACACATATAGTATGCTCTATATTGATATTGATGTTGTAGTTTCTCTTCTTTTGGAGCACTGGATCATGTACTCTCTTTGAGCAGTGTATCATGTATTTAATTTCTGCATTGGATTTTTTTAAGAGCATTGAAAATTTTAGTTTATTTGAGCAGTTGATCATTTTTTTATAGAATTGGAATCATATCACCGTGTGAATTCGCGAACTTGTACTAGTTATATATAATTATACATTTCTATATGAGATGTATACAAAATTTACATTTATTATACAGGTGATTTTAGTGAGTATGACGAGAGTGAAGACACAAGGTAAGAATATTTTTTCTCACTTTTTATCTTCTTGAGATACATGCAATGTTCTCCACTTTTTCCGTTTATATGGTGTTTGTACTACCCATTATTGTGATATATGTACATTGTAATTAAATTTCTCATTATTAGCATATCCAATTTTTAAGATTTATTTCATCGGGATTAACTCTCAAAAGTTACCAAATTGGTAAAAAATGTTTTGTCTCAAATTGCCTTCTTTGAGACTCATGTATTGTTATACAACCAAAATATTTTTCACAGTGTATATAATTCCATGTTTTATTATGAATATCATTAATTTCATGATATTTTAAGCATTATGTAATTTACTTTTACTACATGAAGAGTATTTTCTCAAGTAACTATGTGGTAAGACTTTCTTGAAACAATCTCATCGTTTTTGATATAGTTAATTACTATGCATATTTGATTAAATATTATGATCCATTTATCAAGAACAATATCAAGTTTCCTTATACTCTATTTATTCTAGATATTATCATGTGTTATGTCCATTTGTTCTACTATTTTGTACTTAAGATAATATTTTTATGTAAAATATGACCGCCTCTCTCTTTGGTCCGAAATATATTATATTCAAAAAACCAGGTTTTCAAAAATGTTTTCAATTTTGTTTTTCAAAATATCCTTCAAGATCATTTTCAAGGAAAAAGTATTTTGAAAATGTTTTATTTTCTTCAATGATTCCATTATATATTTTCAAATAAATTTTCAACGAAAAAGGTTTTCAAAAGTTTTTGTTATAAAAAAATATTTTATAAGGAACAAATGATATATTCCTCAAGAAATGTTTTTAAAAGATCTTTCAAAATTATTTCACAGAAAATATTACATATATTGTTATTACTCATGCTTTTTATGGGAATGTTTTTCAATTTTCCAATTCATATTATTTATTTTATGGATTTTGTTTTGATAGCATGGTGTTTATAGAACCCATTTCATAATTACGAGTTATATACTTTGGAAACCCGATTATTTTCAATGGTTATTTTTATGATGAAATTCTTTTGAAACCCATCTATTTCTATAGGTTATGATAATGTTACATTTTTATAATACGCATTTCATTTCATGGTTTATGATATGATTATTTATGATATTTTGTTACATGTATGTATGATTTAATTTTGAGATGGGTGAGACCTATATATCCCTTCAATGCATTGGGTAAATATTTATGTATTAGGAGATAGACTAAGATGATATTGGTAATTAACCATGACTACAAAGATGACTATTTGAGTGAACCATGACTACCAATAAAAAGGTGGAATCTGTATTTCAGAGTGAAAAATATTATTATAAAAAAATTTAACTTAGGAAATATACTAATAAAAAAATCTCTATAAATTCATTGAACATGTTTGAAACATGTATTCCATGTTCTGAATCACTTTACTAGACTATCCATTTTACAGAGGATGAAATGTTATACTTAAATATAACTCAGTACCCAATTACTTTAAAAGGCCATTAAAAAAATTAGAAGTAAATCTGGGATCATAGCTTTATACAACAGATATAGGAACTCCAAAAAAATTTAATATATCTTTGAGGTAAATTTGAGAAAGTTATTCAAAAGACATAAAATCTCTAACGGGGAGTGAATGTGCTTATATAGTTATTTGATCAATAATAACAAAAATTTCCTTATTACCTTGATATTTATTTAGAAATACCAAAAAAAATCAATGGATATATCTCCCATTTCCATTTTGGAATTTGAACATATTAAAGCTTCCCCATTTGGAAATTATCATTCTTCTTTAACCAATTTACAATTCAAACATTTCATTTTATAGTCAATAATTTATATTTTAATTCAATATCACCACTAATATTCTTAAATGGATTTGTACATATTATTTATTTTAGGATAAAGAGAAAATAAAGAACCATGAGATTCACTCAACAATTATCACATCAATTGGGAATTACAAGGCACACACAAACTATTTTGAAATCTGATAAAATCTTCTACATCACACTTAAACAGTAAAATGTTACATATATTAAAATATTATACCCTTTAATATAAATCATGATAATCCTTCTAAGATTACTAAATTTTTTATGATAAATATTAATTTATTGACACTAGACAGAAAATTTATGAAATTTCTACAATTATAATTTCTTGTCCAAAATTCCTCAGATCATTAACCAAATGGTTATATTACAAAAATAACATGGTTAATGTTGCATTATCATTCAGAATCAAATATTCAAAAACTTTATCTATTTTCTAGGATGGTAATGGATCATGTACTAATAATCCTTAATAACTCCCAACCAACTCATCTTCCCTATGTTTAACACTTTCTTACTGAATATATACTTTAAACTTTTGTGATCTGTATACAATTCACACTTTATTCCATAAAAATAATTTCCGTAAATTTTAAAATAAAAAACCGTAATAGATATTTATAGATTAGGTATCGGATAATTTAACTAATAAGGATTAAAATTACATGAAGTATAAAAAATTTCCAAAAAATCTATATCAGAATTAACCCAATTACATTTAATGAATAATCAAAAAAGAATAAAAATCCACCATTTCAAGAGGGTAGAGACAAAATTAGATCATTCAAAAATCATCTTTTCATTTAATATATAAAATTATAACACCCTTTTTTTCAAGATTAATTTAACTCCTTTTAGAGTTAACATAGTTACGGGATATATAACCAAGATGAATTTTCAACGTAACACAATTAGTAACCCACTAATTCAAAAAAGCTATAAATATCAGTAACATTTGTAGGTCTTGAAAATTCTTTAAATTTTTTTATTTATTATGATAAATAGTTATTATATCATTATAATCAATATATATGGGGAAATAAAACCATTTCCACAAAAATTCACACTTAGTAATTACTCTATATAACTTTTTTCTTTTTAGTTTTTCAAAACAACCCATCAGTTTCATCATGATTCACATTAATTTAATAATATACCAATACATTATAAAAAATAAGTAAAAAATTATCCAAATAGTAATGGATTACTTTATACATAATATCAATGAATATAGTTGGTTATAAGACAACCCAAAATACATAATTAAAAAATCATAGTGCCCATATATAGTATAAAAACACACTATAGAATATCTTCTTCCTCCACCTTCAATTAATGGTATTCAGACATATATTCAATCTTCAACGAATACTATGCTACCTAGATCTAGTAAAAAAATCATCAATATGAGTAAAATGATACTTATTTTGTATAGTAATGCTATTTAAGGAAATATAATCAATGAACAATATCATTGAATTATCTTTATTTTTATGAAAGAAAATTAGAGAACCCCATGATGAAGTGTTAAGATAAATGAATCTTTTATCAAGAAACTCCTAAAAATAATTTTTCAATTCTTAAAGTTATACTTGTTCAATTCAATAAATATGATTTTAACCAGGCTTAACATCAAAAACTATGTCAATAGTAAAGTTAAATTTTAAATCTGATATAATAATAGATACCTCATTAAGAAATATATCAAGATATCCATTTACTATATGAAAATCACTGCTATGAGTATTCTCTCTTTTATCTACCACATATAAATGATAACTTTTATTTCCATATTTTAATAGTTAATCATCCTCTTGAAATGTTATTAAAGGTATGATTTCATTCATCTATACAAACTAAAACGATTTCTAAAAAATAACTCCTTTAGCTCTATAATATATATTAACATAGTTAACTAATAGCCAATCCATACCTAGAATAATGTAAAACTCTACAAGGGGAAATAGAACGAATTTTACACATAATTCCCTTCTATATAAAACAACAATAATAATATTATAATTTATTTTTCCTTGACAATTCCCCTCATATGTTTTTACCAAATGTTATGGAATAATTTCTTGAGATAAAATTTCCAATTTTCTAGAAAACTTCTAAAAACGTAAAGAGTGTATATAACCCAAATCAAACAATTCATTGACATAATCTGAAAAAATAAGTAAATTACCTAACACCCCATCATTGGATGAACCAACATCAGATGAAGTATTTACAAAGGATTTATCCACACAATCTATTTGTGATATGGATGATTTCCTTCCTTAATTCCCTTTTTGGAAAATTAATCACATAATGAACAATCCAATTAAAATTAAATAATTTTACCATTGTAATTTTATAATTTGTCAGAAATTTCATTTTTAGTCAAGAACATAATTGCCAAACATTCCAAATCAAAAACACTTCTAATATTTTATATGAAATTATCCATGGTGATTTTTACCACACTTAATAGAAGAGAGAAACTCAATTTTCATATAATTGGATTTATTTTATGGATTCTTCTCCATTTCATACTATATATTCCTTATTATTAAATTCATTATCATGTACTATATGATCATCAGAAACTCCATTTCTATATTCACACCACTTCAAACTAGTCTCTCATGACTTTTTAATTTATTGAAAGAAAATTCCCTTTGATATCGTGGCTTTAATCCTATGTAAATATGAATAATTTTACTATAAATATCCCAAATAAAATTTGGGTAATACCTTTCTAATTGAGTGAGGTTTTCTTCTTACAAAACCATTGAATCTCCTTCCTTCTACCTCTACTCCAAGGAATGGTCTTCCAACCTATATCGAACAACTATAAGAAAATATTTCTCAAGGAATAAGCCCTTAAATGTGTCCCATTATAGGTAATCAAGATCTTTTATTTTTCTAGTATTTTAAAGAATTAAAACATTTTTATTATCTTCAACATCAAAATAAATAATATAAAGAGTTATGTTGTGATGATATGAACAACCCATGGATTCAAATATTTTCTCCAAGGATTTAACCCATAACTTGTCTATCATAGGGACTGTTTATTGACTGAATGTTGGAGGGTACAATTTTATGAAATGATCAAATATATAAATGCTTGTATAAAGTGAACATGGTTTCTATCTCAAATAGATACCAACACTATTTATATTTTATTTCAACTATGCCATCATAATAATAACCACTATATTTCAATTCCAACAATTTTAGCGTACTAATTTGGAATGATATTATCCTCTTAGAGTGTTCCTACTTTAGCTTCCCTATTTCATTTGTGGGACACCATAATGAGTAGACATATATTAGATAAATAAAGAATGGTAGTATAAAAATTATATATCATGATAACCATAAATTATAATATCTTATGGGTACATACTTATAGTATAAAAATATCAAAAATTATCTAATCATTTACATTAATACCAACAATATAGACCTGACCATTATTCAATCCATAATTTTATTTTAGAAAAGAATTCATCTTCTTTTATTCCTAAGGATCTATTTAGGTTCATATTTTTAAAGAATTAGTACATAACTTTTACATAGATAACCCTTAAATTACATGTTTAAATCTTCTTCTTAGTATCATTTCCCATAGTACAAGATTTGTTAACAAAACTTGTTATTTATTCATGATAAATATTTATTATTTTCAACATGACTTCTTATTACTTAATAATCATCTGTAAAAGCCATGAAAAACGTATTAAAACCTTTTATGAGCACATAAAGATTATTAATAAACATAAAAAATAATAAATAATCATGTTATTCAATTTTAGAACCATGAGATCATTAATGATAGGTTATCTTTATCATAAAAATCTTTCAGCACAAATAATCAAATACTAAAACCTAAAATTAGCATTACTGACCAGTCTTTTTTTCATAAAACACTTTATAAGAAAACATAATCGTCAAATTATAATCAATAGGGTTTCTAAGAAAACATGAAAACCCATGAATTTTTTTTTACAAAAATACCTTTTTCTCTAAAAGGACATAATCCTTCATTTAAAATAGATGATAATTAGGTTACCTTTTGAAATCAAAAAATTTCCATTAAAACGCATTAATAATAATATAAAAATTTACGTAGGTTTCTTGTTATATTATATTAATAGAACTGTTATAATAACCCTTATACATTTAATAATAAATAAAATCAAATCCAAACATAATTCTCCATATAACATAATCATTTACCAATGCATTGGAGAACTATGTCAAGGTTACCCATCATCAGGAGCTGTATCGAGATCAAAAGTCATCATAAAAAATTTACAAATACCATAACAAGAATGATAAATATAAAATATTTCTTTTACCTCATAAAACCCATAAAAATATACTTTTGAACCCATAATAAAAACATTTTTAGATATTGATATATAACTTTACTTTAAAACCCAATTTTTAAAACGATAAATCTAAAAACAAAAGAAATGAGATTATTTATTTGAATAAAAAATGGAATAATATAATGGATGAAAAAAAATAAGTTAATTTTTTATGCTGGAGGGGAAAGACATTGAATCTGTATAAGTGAAAATAGAATATTATGTTTTCCCTTTTCTAATGAAATTAAAAACATTCAGTAAAAGGATTCCTTTTGAAAACCAATGAAATAAGATAAAAAGAGAAATATTTTTATTCTTTTTATGTTAAAAAAAATAAATAAATAAAATAATTTTATGAATATGTATATGGAAGAAAAATATTTAGAAAATAAATATTTAAAATATTTAAAAAGTGTGTTTTATGGTAAAGTTACCCTTACCTCGAGTTCAAATGATCACATATATTCTATATCTTCATGTATAATAATATTATATAAATTATTTACTTTATTAATAAAATTTTCATTTTTATTGTTATATTTAATTACCTAATCAATTAACTTCACATCGTATGTTTTGATGATATTCAGTTCATAGGTCTGAAATGACTTCTGTAGTATAAATATGGTAAAAGAGGTCATAATTAATCTCTAGAATAATTTATATGACATAATTTTAATTTTTATATATTAATCTTAATGTTATAACCATTAATGATTGTTTGTTATAGAAAATTAACTATAGTACAATCATGAAGATGGTATGTTGTATGTACGTATGAGTAACATTTCCATTTTTCAATGAACATGATGAAAAAAAGGTAAGTATTTTTTTATCATTCCTAAAAAATTATTATATAATAAATATAATAACCATTATTTAGATATAATTTTATATATAATCCATGTGACGTGGTTAAGAAAAATGATTCACATCGCTTTACAGAGGTGGTAATCCACACGTATGCAAGAACATCGATATCATTATTCAATGGATGGAAAAGTAAAAACATAAACGATATATTATCTATATAAAATTAAAATTATGTCCTTAATATCATATATATATACATTAAATCCATCATTATATATAACCATAATTGGTTCTGATGGAAAATGGATTACATCTTTTCGTGAGGAATTAGTCCCCCATACACACAGACGATGGATTCATTTCCCATTTGATGGAAGATGGAGATGAATATAGGTAAATAAATTATTATAAAAATATAATAGTATATGGATGATACTTTTTATATTATTTTAGAATGTTTTTATATTATTTTATGGAGGTAGAATAGCAAATAAAACTAAAACAATGGGTTAAAATTTACACCTCTTCTTTAGACAACCACATATTTATAACACCTTTAGCTCTTTGTGTTTTAAAAGTTTCAAAAAATAAGATATATTGAACTTAATGATGAATGTTACCATTGTATTTTATTAGTTATTTTTAGATATAATGTTCTCAAATGGCGTGAGGAAGATAGGATAGGTGGATCCCTTTTATAAATAAGGGGATGGGTGTTCATGGAATTTCCAAAAGTATTAAATTAATTTAAACTTATTTTCATGATTATTTTGTTAAAAATTGATATAATTGGAATATAGGATGATTTTGTGTTGAAATAATATTATTAAATAATGTCCCTATATCCTTATATATGTTTTCCCTTATCTATAATTTTAACCCCTCTTAACCATTTTTACAACTACAGTGATATCAATGATTTTTACTATTTAGGGGTCAAGAAAGTCACAATAAAAGAGAAAATGGCCCATAAATGGAAAATGGTTGATATTTACAACCATTTACCATTACATTGGTCTAATATAATATATTTTTTAATTATAAATCATTTAATAAATTATTTCTTATTGTAAAATACCATTAATATCATTTTTACATATTTATTTACTTTGAATTTAAATTAATATAGATAAAAATAGAAATAGAATATAAATCGTAAAAATATATATCATATTTTATATGTATATAATTTTTTTGGAACACTTTATGTCACCCATATAATATAACATTTATTATTTTTAATTTAATTTAATTGATTTTCCTACCACTTTGTAGGAACTGTTTTGACATCACGTAAACATTAATTGTAATTATTAAATTAATAATAAAAATAAATAAAATACCATAAAAAATAATTGAATTTTTCTAAAAATAACCTTTAAAATTCATTCATTAATTATTTTTGGAACTATGTAAATATATATGAGGAATTTAAAAGCAAGTGAGTGGCATTTGGTATTTTTCATTACTTAAAATAATATAATAGTAAAAATAAATATAAAGGTAAAAAAGGTAATATTATATATTTTAAGATGATTTTGAATAAATTAGTCTAATACATAGAATATATGTATGTTTTATAATGAATTGGGATCCATATAACATTATTTTTAACCCTAAATAACTCATTTTACCTTTACCGTGGAACCAAAAACTTACTATGGTTACTATTCAAAATGGAAAAAATTAAAGGGATTTTTTTTTCAGAAAATCTAAAATCATAATTAAAAATACTTAACCCATTATTTAAGAATATATTTAAATAATTGGATGTATTTAATTTAAAATTAAAACAAAAAATGAGATAAAAAATGGTTTTTAGAAAAAAATTAGTATAAAATTTATTTTATACCAAATTCAAGTGTAAAAATCATTCGAACGAACATAATTTTAGTTTTTATTAAAAAAAATTAAAAAATAATCCAAAAAATAATTTTAATTTTTAAATTCTTGAAACTAAAATTCATTTTCTAATAAAAAACAAATATTTTTCAATATTTATTGAAAAATATTTTTTATAAAATTATTAAAAATTTATCTTTAGATAATTTTGACATTATAAATTAAAAAAATGGATTTTATTTTTTCAAAACAAAATTCTATAATTTTTTAGTTGTGTTTTTAAATAAAACCATATAAGGGATGAAAACACAAGTTTTTTAGAAATAATGTTTTTTTCTTTTTGAATGAAATTTTTTATAAATTATCATAATGAATATTTCTTTAAAAAATAAAATTTATAAATGTATATAATTCCAAAAATAGTGATTATTAACATTACCTAGGTATTTACATCAATCCTATGTGAAAGAATATAGGCTTCCATTCCCACTTTCCAAATATGAATCCCATTACCATCAAACATTGAGATGCCTTTATTATTAATAGAATTTTGTTGATCTATATGAGTTACTTGATAGAAAAAGAGTAAACCATACCTCTTACATAATATCTTTGATCACAAGAAAGGTTATACACACTATGAGTGGGGGGATCAGACTGTATACCAAATTCAAATCCCTTCAACTCTCATGATTCATTAAGAATATTATTTCAGAATTATCACTTATTTTGTAAGAAAAAGATTTTTTTACAAGGTTCAAATACATATGCATGACTACCAAATTGGTGGGTCATATTTATTATTATATTTACATAGTCACCATATTATTTTCAAAAGGAACTTCAGCACGGATATGACCTTGTGTTTGTAATACTATTGCAACCAACCAGTTACAATATCATATCAATAGAATGAATCTCCCTTAAGAATGATTCCTAGATAAGTATATGATCCTATACACAGAATCAAAATTATGATTTCTATTCCATTCCTTGAATATAAATCACCTTTAATTATTCTTTGATCTTCTACATTGATAAAACTCTATATCAGTTCTTCTTCTCTGATTAATGAACTACATCTCTTCATCATATAACATTTTATTTATATTAAATAAATATTAATTGAAAAAATTTCCATAATTGTTATGGAAATATCCTTTAATATATGTTTCATAGAATTAGTCATTAAAATCTCAGAAACCACAAGTCAAATCATTATTCAAAATCATACTAAATATTTTTCTAAAGTCCCAGTTCATTATTGGTTGATATATTTATAAAGATCCTTCATTAAAGTAAAAAATTAATGAAATCTTCACCATTTTAGTTCAATTTATATTCAAAAATAGTTATAGTGACGTTTCATATCATTATTTGGAGTGGAACTCATCTGAGTACAAGCTCATTCTTCATCTCATTTTTCCTCCTCAATCTATGCTTATGTCATTTTCATGTGTTTGGTCATGATGTATGATCTAGGAAAAGAATATAAAATATATCATAAGAATTAAATTATATTTTTATTTCATTAGAATAAAAATTTGATAATTTCAACCTTTTACTTAGTAGGATCCTCAAAAAATTCCCAATATATTGAAGAATTATGATTTGTGGGTAAATACTTGTGTGCATTCCATTTCTATTTTTTCTTCACCATCCAAAAGACAAATGATCAATCAATGATTTGTGATGAACATTTACATTCAGGATCAAAATATTATAATCAGATAGGGAAGAATTACATTTTTTATAGATACTAACACTCTAAACTATTTCACTCAAATTAAAGGCTTAAACAAATGACTTTTTCATTTTTCTTCTTCAGTGAATTCTTATTCTCATGAATGAAGAATTACACTCAAGTAATATGCTCATGACCATGTCTTTTTTCAACTTGAATTCAAAAATAATTCTTTATAGAAAAACTTATAAAAATTATTCAACTCATATCTTGGCCTCATCAAATATATTAAGGCTTAATCTAAGGTATCCTAATGTTTTTGAATGGATTCAAAATTTCTTCATCACATAGATATTTCATTCAGGCTATCATTCAATATTAAAAAAACAGTCCAATACACTCCTAGTATCTACACATCAAAATCCATACAAATAGTTATTGATAATTCTCTTTGCTTTATAACAATTCTTATATCTCAATTAATTATTATCATGTAAATCTTCACAAAAAAATAGGTATTACTAAAAAAACAAAACAATATCAGCAAAGGTTCTACAATGTTACTATGTGTATTAAATATTCTAAGCTATCAAATATATTGAAACACTACACATTTTGTAATAAAAGAGATGTTGTGTATGCAATATTTTTTATATGAATACATAATATAGGAATACTTGGGTATTTCATTGTTTGTATGGGTACACATTTTATTTCCCCATAAAATACTCCACGCACTTAATTAATTTTAAATAAATATTATATTATTTAATTTTTTTAAAATTATTGTGGATGGTTATATCAATTACTTCTCATTTAAACATCAAGATAAAATATATTTATTTATTAATGGAATTAATTTGAGGTCATTTTGTCATAAAAGTTGACAAAGTAAAATGAATTCCAACTAGTTTAGTTTTTGTATTTATTTCATGTATAAATGATCACGATCTTAGACTAACCTAGGTAATTTTTTATTTTCTTTTAATTTATTATTATTAAATTAAAATGAGGGAATTTATTTTATCCCCTCCAATATACTATGTATGACCTATGTATCAATGTTTTATTTCATGTTACAACCCATAATGATTCCATAGGTTTCCCTCACATACTTGTGAGTAAAATAATATCTAAGATCTGGATATCTTATGCGAGGGGATCCATCCCAAGTTTATATTTGAGGTTAAACATATATTAGAAATTAACATTAGGATATATTGAATGATTAATATTAAACCATGCATAGTTCCATGAGTCATGTTCATATGGTTAATGGTTGTTTTTTCATCTTATAGATAATCCAATCACTAGAAAAATATTGAGAATACACAATTTTATTAATATATTTCAATCTATTTCATGGTAAATTATTTATGGATTCTTTATCTTGGTCACTAAATAAATGAATCTACAATAATGTAATACAGAATTAACATTACGAAAAATATACTTAATATTAATGAGAATTTAATATTATAAAATGTATAATTTTTGTATAAAAATAAAAATCACTTAATCAAAATATTATATCAGAATCACCTTCCATTATTTATGTTAAGATGCAACAATAGTTCAAAGTAATCTTATATACCAAGTTTAGGTGATTTAAGTTATAAAGGTGTTTTAACATTAGATTTTGTCTAAATTAACATGTTTCACATCAAAGTTTGACTTCCCATATAGGATTTAATATAAATATAAGGAAAGTGTTAAGGAAGTTAAGGCGTGTGATTTCAGGATTTGAGATTACACTTAATAGATCAGTGAGTGAGATTTAATTCAATTCAAAAGACCCACCTACCTAAAAACATCCAATTAAAGTTTCATTCCAATTTTTAGTATATGACAAGGTATAGATGGATTCTTTCTACTAGGATATCCATGTGTCAGTATAGGGAGAGCTATTTGGTTTTGATAAAAAAGTCATTAATAAATAAACTAAAATTTAATGACTAATTTTATAATCCAGATAGTGTAACAAAATCTGATTTTATTTATTTTTGAATCTAAATGTAATATATATTTTAATTATTACATATGATTAATATTTGAGAATGATTTCTCACAGGCATTAATTTCCTATACTAGTATGGGCAATTGTGCATTGTACTATGCCAGGAGAGGATATTATATGTACTAGAAACACTTGTTTCTAAAGCGCATGGTAGGAGTCTAGTTTATAAGAACTATATCTTTACAAGATCCACTTGGATGATATAATAACATGAGATTATAAAAATTAATCTTATCTCAATAACACATACAACACGTAATACAAAGCTTAAATATACCATGAAATATTATTATTTAAATATGACTGTTATATCCAAGCCATTGAATTATAGGGTAATAATAGGAATACCAAATTATCTAATATATAATATTTTTATAGGCAAAAAATTTTATGGATTAATTATTTTTTTAAAAGCACTCGATTTTCAGTAAAGTTATTTTAAGCTCAAAAAATACTGTTTCTTAAAATATAGGTTTTATTGATTTTGTGAATGAATATTATAATTAATTTCTAAAAAATTAAGAAATTATATTTGATAAAAAGTATATTATTTTTTAATCATCATGTTAAAATTATCTTAGGATTAAATATTGGGATTTTTATAAAAGGATTGATTTTTTCATTGCATATTGAAAAATACCGATTTTTATACAATTGTCATTTCTTATCAATAATAGTATAATTATGGTTAGGATTTGATCTCAATATAAAATAATTATAATTTATGTAGAAATAAACAAATTAATTAAATGTTAATAAACAATCATACCAAATTTTATATAAGTTCTTTTATGCTTAAAAGCGCATTTTTCAAAAAACAATTCATTGCATTTTTAATTTTAATCCTATGTTAATTTCTTCAACTTATAGAAATTGAATATTGAAAAGATGATCCAATATTTAGAATAATTATTTATATATATTTTAAATAAATCCCAATTATATTTTTAGGAATTATGAATAGTAACTATAGTAAATATTTATCACATTGGTAATGGAAAGTCAGGTAATTAAGGTTAAAAATAATATGATAGAGAATAAAAAAACACTAAAAAATTTCTTTAATATATTTGATGAGTGGGAATCAACCATACTCATCAAAAAATCTACTTTATAAAAGTTTTTTCCAATTTTTGTTGAATGAAACTTACGTATTATTTTATGTAATAATAAAGTAAAAAATATCAATCTACATATTTAATATCTATAAAATTTTCAAACATGGATAAAACCATATGTTTAGTTTTTATCGGCTATTATAATGATAAATTTTTTTCATGATAAATTTTACAAATTTTTCTCGTAAAATAATTACCTTAAATGCATATATAATGTCGGTATAGTGCTTATGTAACCAGTACAAAAATCAAGTAAATAATTTTTAAAAATATAATAGCAATATTGTTTAGGTGAGTAAAAATGATAAATTAGATTTTAAGATAAATACAATGTATTATATATTTGGGAATTATTTATATTGTTATTCCATTTTTCAATATTTTTAAGGTCGAACAATATGACTAGTTCTAAAAATGACATTAATGATATTTTACAATAAATAATAATTTTTTAAATGATTTTAAATTCATAAAAAAAAACCAATATTCATAAAGGTGAATGTTACATGGTTTAATATATAAAAAAATTCTATTTATGGGTCATTTTTCCGTTTATAGTAACTTTCCTTACCTTTAAAGAGAAAAAAACATTAATATCACAGTAATTGTCAAAATAGTTAACAAGGTGTTACAACTAAATGATAAGGGTAAAACCATAATAAAAAAATTGAATATATGAGAGGATTTATAATCATATTTATCATATATTAAAATTATATTATTTTTTATCCATTTTTCAATGAAAAGTAATTTATATTTATTTTATTTTATTTTCTAATTCCAAAAGTGCACCTCCCCTCATTATAAGTGGGAAACCCTATAATATTCTATACACTCTTAAAAATATACTTTTATTGGACAATACCTACCTAAATACCTTCATAACATCCATAACCACATTTTAGAGGTCTTATTTTGGATATAATACCAACCTTATAGGGCTTAAGGTGTAAAACAAATATGGTTTTCCAAAAAAGATGTATAACTTTTAACCAAATGTTTTAGTTCTGTTTATAATTATACCACATTAAAATATGAATCAAACATGAATAAATAATAAAAAAACTATTTTAAATATACTGATATTTTTTTTGTTAATGTAAAAATTGATATCCATATCTTCTTCCATGAAATGGGTAATCAATCTGTTGTTTAAGTGTACAACATACTGCTGCCTCAAGAACTGATGTAATTCATTTTCCATCCCCACTGATCAGGGATTGATATAATGATATATTTAATATATTTATATATATAATATATTTTTGACATAAGAGTAATTTTTTAATGATAATATATCATATAATATCTTACTATTTAATCCATTGAAAAAAGATAACCTCGCTCGTGTGTATGTGCATATTACCACCTCCATAAACTGATATGATTTTTTTTCATTGCCACAACATATGGATGATATATATAATGTATTTAATGACATAATATGATATTTATGGTATAATATTAATTTTATAATTAAAATATTATACTAACTTTCTTTATATCATGATTGTTAAAAAATGGAAATGTTACTCATGCATATGTACTACCTATCGTCTCCATGATTATAACAGAGTTCATCATTCATAATAAAATTTAATGGTTCGATTTAAAATTAAAATTAAAGTATAAAAGATATAATTATTTCATTATTATTATAATTAATATTATGTAATAATTAACACTTTGACCCTAATCAATAAACCTAAGTCGTTTTAAAATTATAAAGTGAACATCCTAAAAAAACCAAATGTATACTGAATAGATTAAATAACTCGATAAGTCATTGAAATAAATTAAAAAATGATTTAATGATAAATTAATTTACCTATACAAGTTTTTTTAAAAATTAATTAATTTATATAATTATAATATTTTTGAGTGAAAGGACATACATCATATGTCTAGACTCAAGGTAAAGGATGTCATCTCAAGTTACCTTAATTAAATAATATTTTAATATAATATACAAAATTTGTTTTACATAGTGTGAATAAAACCATATTTACAATATATATTAGGAATCCTTTATATTTAAATTTTTTTAATTTACAATTGACTTTTTTTCATCAAGATGGTTTTAATTGGGATGTTAAAGAAGCACTAAGAGGTTTTTTAACTAAATTCCGTTCATTGAATTGTACATCTACTTCATTGATTACATTATGTCAATATTATGTTTGAAGTGATATTTTATTGATTTATATTTTATTTACACTTATTTTTTATTGATTTAATTTTTCCACACAAACTGAATCCATTGATTAATTCTCAATTAATTGTTATGATCTTTGTGAGCGTTTTCTTTGTCTCAATCTCATTTTTCCCAACTAATTATTCATGTTATGCACCATTATTTACTTGTTTAGTGTAATTAATGTCCCATGAAATAATTTTAACATATTAATTATTGAAATTCAAGGGTGTAATGGAGATATCTAATACTCTTGAATTCAATATCTTTTGATTAAAAATTTATAATAGTAGAAAAAGAAATATGTTAAAATGTCCTTTATTTTTGAGATTTTTTTGTTCAAGTTTCCTTTTGTGGATTTCATGTGATATAATTTTCTCCAGATATATTTATTTTTTCCCATATATTTATATATTTGTTTTACATTTTAATTTTTCATTTAATATATTTTTGAATAAAAGAGACATTTTTTTAAGATGAATCATTCTCTTTAATATCGATATTTTCTAAAATGATCTTAAAAATGTTATTTTTGAATAAAAAAATATTTCATAAAGATATTTTTTTTATCTTCGACCTTATTTTAATATTGTTTAATGGTAATTTATAAATATTTTCTATATGGGTGACTATTGACTCTATTTAGAAAATTTTGAATAGAATGTTTTATTTTTAATGATTTCATTATGGACATATTTTTATGATTTCGTGGACACTATTTTAATTAAATTTTATTCTATAATATTCATAGTTTAATTTGAAATAAAATGGTTTTATCAATATTTTGTGAATTCTTAGTTTTTAAATGTATCGAATGAAAATTGTTTTTTCATCTATTTTCAAAGAAATATTTTAAATGTTCTTTTTTATAGAATTTTCATCTATTTAAACATCCTCAAATGGTTCATCTATTTTACTATTATTAAGTATTATGATACCGTTTATCATCTTTCTTTATATGGATTATGATATTTTTTAAAGATATTTTCATGAAACGTTTTTTTCCATTAGATAACCATGATATAAATAAACGATGATGGTTTTTAAGGGATTTATGATGAAATGGTGTAAGAAGATTTTTTAATTTTCATGTTATGGTACTTGAGAATTATATATAATAAAATGGTGATCCTTAAGTAGCTTATAAAATGGGTGAGCTCAATTATATCCCTCTAAAGCATTGGGTAATATTCCTTTTCTCTAAGGGAAAGTAGGAGGGTGTTAATTGATGTAGTTTCTACTACAAACTATAATAGGGTACCATTATTTCTAACATGATTTTAACACGAGTTATGAATATTATTATCCAAGATGGAAATAAGGGTTTTTATTTGATTTCTATTGGGTTTTAATGATTACTTTGATCAAAATTGCATCACATGTCTTATGATTATTTATTCTTTTCAATCTTTCCTTAATTAAAGATTTATACAATTTCCCATGTTTAATGATCTATGTTTTCTTGGGTTTTAATCCTTTTATGTTATTCTCATGCAACACTACTACAAAATAGGCATTTAATAAATCTATCCATTATCAGCACTAGAAAAAAGAGATGATAAAGGTGCCCTTTATTAGTGCTAAAACAAGTACTGATAAAGGGTACCTTTTATAAGCACTTTTTTTTAGCATTGATAAATGAAAAACATTATCAATTCTTTTTTTGTGCTAATAAACGGTACCCATTACAAAAAAAATATTTTTTGTTTTGATAAAGGTAACCCTTTATCAGTTCTTTATTTTTTCACCTATAAATTGGTCCTTTATCAGCACTTTTTTAGCACTTATAAAAGTCTAAATAAAATGAAATAATTAAATAAAAAAGTAAAAATGATTTTCAAAAAAATATTAAAAAATCTATTAATTAAACAAGGATTGATTAAAATAATTAAATTTATAACACTATATATATATTATAAATATTAATAAATAATAAATATTATATATATATATGTAAAATGAAAATAAATCAAATAAAAATTAAAAAAGAATCAATTAAGAAAAATATTAAACATTTTAAAAACTAAATAATGTATTGATAATGTATATAAATAGAATATATTAAATATATAGATATATATGAATGTATATAAATTTTATTTATATAATAAAAAAATTTATGCTTTACATAAATAGAAATATATTTAGTGAATAATGCTTGATAATAAAAAATTAATATGAATTAAAAATAATGACTAATTTCATCAAATAATTGGAATAATTGAATGTTTTTTATTTTTAAATTTAGCACAGATCAAATCATTGTTATATTGTTTAATAAATATGAAATTAATGCATTTTTATATACAACGCACACACACAAATATATTTTTTGGGAATTTAATCAATTTTTAAAATTTATTATATATATTTATTTATTTACTATTTCCTATTATTTTCAATATATATTCTTTTTTATTTAAATATATATCCATATTTTTTAATAATTTATACATAATAAATAATACATATCCCTTTTTTCAATATTTTTAATGTGTACTAAGTTTTATTTATTCAATTTCACTAATATTTAATATACATGCACTTAAGATTAAATATTCATTAATAATGTAAAATATATATTTGTAAAAAATATTTATAAATTTAAAATTAATATTTTTATAAATTTGTATATTTTTAACTATAAATAAACAATGTTTTTAAAAAAAAGTATTTATATATTTATAAATAAATAATCATATATATTTAAATAATTAAAAAACTATAATAAATTTATTTAAATAATTAATATATTTATAATATATATATTAAATATATAATTATATAAATATATATAACGATATAAATATTATTTTTTTAAAATTATTATGGTAATTAAAAATAAATAATATTATGTTTAAATGATTATTAAAATATTATAAATATATTTAATATATTTATATTTATATATTTCTATTATATATATATAATTATATAAATATATTTACACATATTTTTATTTTTAATTATAATTATAAATCCTTTATCAATGCTAAACAAATAACTCATAAAGATGCATTTGATCCATGACAGTTAATTTAGCATTGATAAAAGAGATCTTTTTCAATGATTTTTTTGCAGCACTGATAAAAGTGTCCCAATCTTTTTAAATACCCCTAACCAGTCGTGAAATCATAGTGATATCCGTAACTTTACGTGGAAGCCGCCCTTTGCCGGTGCTCCTTCTCGGTGAATCGAAGCTCAAATCAAGGCTTGAATAAATTCTCAAACAACTTCAAGGCTCAAATCCAAGGTTTGAATGATTCAGGGGTCGTAGTAATCCAAGGGTCAAACATTTTCTAGGTTTTTGATATATATAGTTTCTCTCAAATGATTCAAATCTAAATTCTAAGTTATCTTATTTTCTCTTTCTCCCCACTTGTTGATTTTTTATTTGTCGATATCTATTTATGGGTTTTTATCATCGTTCTTTATTTACTATGACTATATCTCTATCACCATTAGCGTATAATATGGATTTTTTGTTAAAGGGAGAT
This sequence comes from Viscum album, assembly GCA_963277665.1. Taxonomy (NCBI): domain Eukaryota; kingdom Viridiplantae; phylum Streptophyta; class Magnoliopsida; order Santalales; family Viscaceae; genus Viscum; species Viscum album. Next base: position 1,109,228,129 of record OY728128.1, on the reverse strand, counting down.
AGGGATATCGTTCCTTGCACTCCCCCATGCTCACTGCTTGTTGATTTAGTGCATCCTACCCATCCTAACGCCACTGACACTTGCTTCATGAGATCACCAACCACTTAAATTTTTTCATAATTTTAAAATAGATAATATCTCAGATATACCATTCCCTCCCTTTTCACATGACCACATCCCCACTCAAGTTCTCACTTCTTCAAGTATAGGTGACCACTTCCACTCTTCTATACACAGAAAGCACCAAACAAGAAATTCCCTTCATGTTAAACTCGACCATAGGGTCTATGGAATGAAATACAAGTACATTCCCACATCACCTAGAAGATATAAATATAATGATATATATAGTGGTAAATTTATAATATATTTATATTTACATACACATAGCGATGCACACAGATGTTTAAAAATACCTTTTATATTTATGCATGTCAATATATATATCTGTGTGTGTGTGTATAATATATATATTTATATATATATATGTTTTTATAGCTGTATTTATACTTTTTTATATAATGGATTTAACACATTACATATATAAATATGTTCAATATGTTAAATATTTATATTAATATGTTTTTGAAAATATAAATATATCAAAAATAATGATATATATATTTATATATCATACACACAAAAATATATATATATAAACACACACACACATGAATATTTTAAAATAAATAAATATATATATATATATAATATAGATACATATTTTACAAATAGCTTATGAAAAAATATATTTTATATAAATAGAATTATATATTATACTATAAAAATATATATTATAAAAATTTATTATACAAATATATTATACCAATATATTATAAAAATATAAAATATAAATATATTATACAATTATATTATGGAAATATATGTTATACAAATATTGTATACAAATATATTACACAAATTGATATATATATAATAAAAAATTACAATAATTTTAGATATTTATATATATTTTATTTATATGTAAATAAATCTATGTTAAACAATAAATATTTATATATTATAAAAATATATTATTCAAATATATATTATACAAACACAAATATATAATATATTAAAAAAATATATAAAATGAATATATATATATTACACAAATAAATATATATGTTAGAAAAATAAAAAATAAAAAATATATATATTATACAAATATATATTACACAAGTATATTAAAAAATATATTTTACAAATTTATTATTCAAATATATTTCAATTGAGTTAATTCAATGATTTAAATTCATAATTCAATTTTACATATTAAGATTCATCTCACTTCGAAACTATTTTTGTAAGAGTGGGTCAACTCTCATTTAACATAAAACCACTATATCATCCATAATTACTAATTTTTATTTCTTTATGACTTAAATTTTATAGTATCAACCCAAAATTACCCTAGAACAAATAATTTCCAAAAAATAACATTTTCTTATAAAAAAACTCTTCATCTTCTTAAAAATAATTCTTGTTTTCAAGAAGTCTAGAAATATTTATTTAATCAAGTTATTATCTAAAAATTTTGATATGTTTAAAACCTTTATCATTATTAGGTATATTCTATTCCAAAAATTATATTTCGTATTCCTTATTGATTATTAATTGGAATTATAACTTTGATATGTTCTAAAATATTTGATATACCATTAATATTTAATTTAATAATTTTGTAGGTCGTTACATCACCTGTTTAAATAAATATAATGGATATTATCAAATTCTATATATTTTGGAATAATTATTATAATTTTTTTCTATTCGTCATTTTTGTTCTACATGTATCGGTTCCACCCTTAGGAATATATGATTACTATCAATGTATATCAGATAATTCTTTATTTATTAAAATATTTTGTCAATATATTTTTATATCTTTTAATTGATCGAATGATAGTTTATTATTATTATTTTATCGTATTTGGGTTTCTAGTTACTCATTAATTTCCTATTTTATAATTTCATTTATTAGGGGATTTAAGAAATGATTGATTGCTCATTTTAATAGGGGTAGAAATATAATTAGTCAGAGAATTGAATGTATAAAAATTAGGATATCTCTTATAAATATAGAATTTATAGAGGTCCCATTGATTCATATATCATAACATGTCCCCACAAATAACCCTTGCATCACAGACACAAATGTCTATGCCTCCCAAATCTCACCTTTAGTGGGCCACGAGTTAATAACTGGTGAGAATGGTGTAATTCCCACAATTGTGAGGAATTACCCCTTTCAGATAACAAAATGTAGTATAACTATCATCCTCATTAGATTCATCTCCTAAATTTTTATTATTGCAATTTTTTGGTTGAGACTCATCCCATATTTCTTTTATATTGCTTGTACTAATCTAATTATTAGAAATCCCTTGGATGACTATTTATTGGAGTATTTAAAGAAACATTGATTCATATATAAAAGAGATAGGGGAAGTGTGTCAAATAAAACAATGAAATGATGAATGCTTAGAAGATGAGCTGATGAGGATGAAATTTGACTATATCTTTATCCATGGAATTATTTCAATGGATAACACCTATTATAGTGAAGTAGTTATTTTCATATATTGAAATACCCATTTTATTCAAAGCATACTAAAATTATTTGAAACTATCTAATGTTGGTTTTCCCTTATTAGAATTATCTATAACTTTCACATTTTATAATTAATATCTAATGAGTATTTATATTCTTATTGTAAAAAATTGATATTTTATGGACACAATAGGATTTATATGATTCAAAAATGGATGAAGTGTAATCATTTGAAATAAATATGTATATAATGTTAAAGAGTGCATCAGGTTTTAAATAGAGCATTGATATGAACATTATCAAATCCATTTTCATTTTTTTATATTGTTTTTAATCATGAAAAACTTTTTTGAAATATTTAGAATCAAATTTTATTTATCACAAAATAGATCAGAGCTATAAATGATGGACTTAACATTGGAAAAAACTAAACATGCACACTAATTTGGATAATAATGTGGTTTATAAATCATTTGATATGAAAACTAGTGTAAATTATGAGAAAGACCATAAATAAGAAATGATAAAAGAAAATTAAATCTGACATTCTTGATTGGAAAAAGTTGTTGGAGAAGTTAAATAAATATTTTAAGAGACCATTTTATATAATTTTTACTAAATATTCAATATTTTTACTTATTTTGAAATTATATAATTTGAAATCTTGAAGCATATAGTGTGACACAAGCTTTATAAAACTAGTTTGTCTCATGAATGATGTGCTACTTGAAGAAAATGAAATACCATGTCGAACATATGATGCTAAAAGAATGCTATGTTCAGTGGGAATGATATCTAAAAAATAAATTCTTTTCCAAATTATTTCATATTACGTTTCAAGTTATGTGAACACTCATAAAATTCCCTTGGTGTGATGCAGATCGATATATGAAAAATAAATCTAGTCCTTCAAATTTCGTATGATTCTTTCATTTCATTACATAGTATAGAAGACTGTATAGTTTGCCAGAAAACCACAAAAGAATTCACATGGCATGCTGATACCAAAATTTAATAAGTAAATTTATGTAATCTATAAGATTCTCTTTAGTGGAAATTTTTTTATTATGAGTGTCATGAATTTTTGAATGATTTGAGATACTTACATCTTATTTTCTCTAGTGATGAAATAATGTCATGAACCAAATCTAATTTCCAAAAAAACTAACACCAAACCCACCCCATGATAAGGCCCAAGGGATGATCCATATCCCCACGGGTTGGAACAAGTGTTTGGGTATCATATATTCTTGTTTGGGAACAAATTACTTGAGTGTGGATATATAAAACATAATAAATCAATGGGTAAAATAAATCTGAAAAATTCCTTCCAAACATGATTTAAAAAAATCCAAAACTAATTACATAGGTTTAAACATAAAACAAGAGGTCCAAATAGACATTAAAGTAGCAGTAAAATAGCCCCATGTACACCACATGATAAGGGGTCATCACCCACAAGCCGTCTCCACAACACCGCACCATGGAAGGGACCTAACAACACGAACCACCATCACCTAAGGCCTTACCTTTAAATTTATCAATCATGATCAAGTATTCATAATCCCAAGGGGTGTAAGTATGGTGTGATCCTAATCCCAATAAAATACCACCATGTGATTCCATAAAGTAATCAATACAAGGCAAAAAGCATGCCAGTTTTGATAAGCAAGAAGCGATGGCAATAATTTCTAAAGAATAAAATGTAAACAATTTTCAAAGGAAATTTTCCATGAGTGATAAATTTTCAATAAATAATTTAATCTAATATATTTTTGGGTGAAACCACCTTATTCCAAAGATAAATACAAAATAATCAGTTATCACTAATCCTAGGAACACCCCAAGGCACTAGTTAGTCTCAGGCCCCATGTACATCTTATCTTGGTGCAATGTAACCATAGAAAAAATCCATTATCATGCACAATACAGTAGTATAGAACATAACCATAACCTAATGGTCTCCAACCATCATTAATATAGTTTTTTTTTGTTTTCTTTATCCTTTTTTCATTGAAATAGGGATAAAACTTCTATAGATCACTGGCGAACTAGTACGTATCAACCCTCCTAGAAACTCGGGTTTCTTCCTTTGTTATTAAACCATTATCACAAGGTAAAAAAGTCTGTTAGCACATAAAAAAAATCATTTCTAGTAATAATAAACTCAAAATAGTATCTACAAATGATTTTCACCACTTATATCACTCAATAAAACCATTAAAATTTCAATAGAAAAACATCACCAAATTTGACAATGTTTTGCACAAAAAATCCACTAAAAACACCACATTGAACACTATGTGAATAAACATATTAAAAAAATAGAATTTTGAACACTAAAACAATTTTAAAAATCCATTACATGAATTGGAAAACAACCGCAATTGGCATAATATAGAACAGACATGTGAAATACCTCATTTAACACATAATTTGTACAAAAAAATCATTTTCGAGAAAAACATTACCAAAAACAAATTTTTCAGCAAGGATAATTAAGGATAAGTGTTCTAAAATTATAAATTAATCCAATATAACTCATCTATAAGTGCTTATACATTGAATCACCTTCTACAAGTGTCAAAACCCTTGAATCTTCGTACGAAAGTTCAACCACACCACTGCCTCACCAAAAGGGACATAGATCAAGCCTAAAACCATAGGAATAGACAAAGAAACCCATAAAAAACCATTGGTTCGAAACCCAACTTGATTTACATTAGGAACATCAAGAAAAAGGGAAAAAACCCCAGGAAAATTGAATAACTAAGGATGAAACTCACTTACTTGAGAAAGTTTTAAGAATCTCCAACAATTCCCCATTCTAAATAGAGTTCAAAGGAGGGTTTGAGGTTCTTGGGAGGTTTCCATGGATTATAGGGCAGAATGAGTAAAGAAAGTAGTGAGTATAGATAAATACATAGGAGGTAGGATGGAATTTACCAACATTTTAATGAGCTGAACATGGTCGCACGGTTTAGCAAAATGTGCACCCAAACCATGTACCCCCTTTTGTCCACACAAAAAGTGTCCAAAATTATTCAAATTAAAGGGGGTACAACGGTAAACATTGGGGGGATGTAATAATAAAAATATAAGAGAATAATGTAACTAAAATTAGGGACATGGGTTTTACAATTCTCCTCACCATGAAAACCTTCCATCCGGAAAACTCAACTTAAAGCATGATCGGAAAACAAGAATGTGTACTCTTCCTTAACCCATGATTTTTTCTCCCATGTCTAATGTGTATCATTCTCATGATACCAATGAACTGAGACAAGTGGAATATACTTTCCTTCATGCACCTTTTCTTGGAAGTCCACTATTCTCACCGACCGCTTAAAAATAGAAAAATCAGGCTCTATATCCAACTCCCCCCAATTCAGTACATGGGATGGATATGCAGTGTATTTATTCAATTGGGAGACATGGAAGATTCCATTTCATAATATGATTTTTGGTGTCTCTATCCTACCAATAAGCACTTCCTAATCAACTTGACCTTCTTAGACGTCTCCTGCACCAAACTCGGCCCCAACATCGTGGTCTCACCTACCTCATCTCGACACAAGAGGGACTGACAAGGCCAACTATAGAGCACCTCAAAAGTATCCATTATAATCAAGGATCAGTAACTATTATTATAAGATAACTCAACCAATTCCAAATGGCTTTCCCAGTAACCTCCAATGTCCAAAACAAATGCATGGAGCATGTCTTCTAAAATTTGATTCTCTCGCTCTATCTGACCATCATTTTAAGGATGGTATGTCGTGCTCATCTTAATCTGAGATCCCAAGTCCTTCTAAATTCCTTACAAAAATAGGATATGTGAAAAATGAAGGTTCCAGGGGCAGCGGAAGCGCGTGGGTGGATGTGCCCACTTGGCTTTTTGTCATTAGCAATGATCAATCCGGGATCAATACGACGATAAACGCCAGTCTCCACGGATCGAATCACAGAAAAAGACAAAGAAGATGGTTTTTCCCGGAACCACAAACAAGGATCGTTACAGGTTGATTATAATTAATTTAATTAATTATAAAGAAATACCTTTTGGGTGTTCTTTCTTCGTTGATGTTCTCAATCACGTTGTCAATGTGATCCGTCATTGCGTCGCAAAAGCCAAGTGTAGACTCCCTCTAGCGGTGATCCACACATGTACCTCGTATCTCTGGACGTCGCCAAAAGATTCTCCGGGTGCTAGCGTGGAGAAGCCTTTGCTTGCGTTGTCCGCCTTAGATTGTCTTGATCCGATGGAAGAGGATCTCTCTCGGTCTTGAGAGCGTTCTTGGAGGAAGAGGTTCTTTCGGCCTTGAAAGAATTCTCCAGAGATGTTGTGCACAACAATTCTCTTGTATATGAAAAGAGTTGGGGTTGTGAGGATATTTATAATCGGGTGTGTGGGGTTATAGAGTTATGACAATAAATAAACGCGTTACGCGTTTTATTTATTTCATTGACTCTTTATTTAAAACCCCATGTCGAATAAATAATTCCTTGACATGCGCCCACGCTGATTATAATAAATATCATTTAAAACAATATTATATCCTCAAAATCCCAACTAAAAATAAACTACACGGAGTGTATTAATAAATACACGGCGTGTACTTGTTTTTCATTGAAAACTACACGGTGTGTACATTAAATGTACACGGCGTGTATATCTTGTTTTCATTTATTCATTTCATTTCCAAAATAAAACTACACGGCATGTAATAATAATACACGACGTGTACTTGTTTTATTTTCTTTTTCCTCCATCATTTAAAACAACTTAGGCTTCCTTGAATAATTATTAAACCGCGTACGAGAATAATCTTTATTCAACTTGAGATACTTGGATACACTTAGTGTGTGACCCTCTAGGCCTCTTTCTCGTTGGCATTAGGCGGGCTTGCCTAAAGTCCAAGATTACTGTCTAGAAACGGGTCAAGGCACCCAAGAGAAAGAAGTTTACGCCGCATTGACGTATCACCTCATACGAGCGCTTACTGTGTAATTTAATCCCTTTGTCTCAATATCTCATCAAGCAGGTTTCATGGCAGTGTCATAAACCTATATGCTTGATATGTCGTTCTTTGACTACCTGAAATAAACTCATCGTTTACACCATGGCCATGGAATTTAATGCGACAGTTCTATTTCAATCAAAGGGCCGAGATATCAACTTCCATAAATGGAAGGGACAAATCCTTCCTTGACTTATCCATTAACAACATGTCACTCGTGACGCACCCAACGTACCCTACTTCCTGCCAACTATCTGCGTGATGGTTTTCGTCAGTAAATCTAAGTGCGCGAGTCATGACATGAGTTAATGATAATCTTCCAGTCCAAGGACCATTACACACGCTCGTAGATAGCAATATCCGATGACACCAAGACATGCGGAATTACTACTGGCGGGTCTGTTCTCATAATCTCCCATCTTGGAGATTACCAAGTGCGAACTCCATGAGAGAGAGTCTCGTCTTCTTATGAGTACTCGCACATGACGGTCTGTATACTATGTTTCCTATCATAGTATGTCATCCAACCGCAGAACTTTATTTAAGAATATTGTTATAGCATTTCAAGGTTCTCATCATAGCGGGGATCTGCTATGACCTTATTAATGCAACAAATATTTTAGGACATTATTATATTATAGTCATGCAGAACAATGAACAATATATAATAAGTGAACATTTATGTAATCAAAGTACAAAACAGTTGGTTCTGAGGACACCAACCCTTACAAACTCCCACTTGGACTAGAGCCAACTGCCTACGACTTTTAGTCCGCTAGACCTCACATGATGATCATGTTTCTGCTGAGTCAAGGCTTTAGTCAATGGGTCCGCCACGTTGTCTTCCGTGGAAATACTGCTCACTGCAACATCACCTCTCTGAGAAAAATCCCTCAAGAGATTATACTTCCGAAGTATGTGCTTTGTCCGCTGATGTGACCTTGGCTCTTTTGCAATTGCCACCGCTGCAGTATTATCACAATAGAGTGTGATAGGATCTTTACTGCTCGGTACAACATCCAGCTCTTGGACGAAGCTTCGCATCCATACTGCTTCTTTAGCTGCCTCAGAAGCTGCGATATACTCGGACTCCGCTGTAGAATCTGCCACCACACTTTGTTTTGAGCTCTTCCAGCTCACTGCACCTCCATTCAAACTGAAGATGTATCCAGTCTGCGACTTCATGTCATCTTGATCAGTCTGGAAACCAGCATCTACATGTCCTCTGATGACTAGTTCCTCATCTCCTCCATAAACCAAGAACATATCCCTAGTACGCCTCAGATACTTAAGGATAGTCTTGACTGCCATCCAATGGCGGTCTCCTGGATCATCTTGATATCTGCCTACCGCACTTAATGCATAAGCAACATCTAGCCTCGTACATAGCATAGCATACATGACTGACCCAATCGCGGATGCATAAGGGATCCTTGCCATTCTCTTTCTTTCCTCATGTGTCTGAGGACACATTTTCTTGGAAGGATGAATGCCATGTGATACTGGCAACAATCCCCTCTTGGACTGTTCCATACTGAATCTCTTCAGTATCTTGTCAATGTATGTACTTTGACTTAGGCCCAACATTTTCTTGGATCTATCACGATGGATCTTGATCCCAAGAATATATGCCGCCTCGCCCAAGTCTTTCATGGAGAAGCATTTATTCAACCATGTCTTAACTGACTGTAAGACAGGTACTTCGTTTCCAATTAGCAATTTGTCATCGACATATACTATTAGGAAAACGACTGCACTTCCACTAAACCTTTTGTAGACACAAGGCTCACATTCGTTCTTAACAAAGCCAAATTCTGTAACAGCTTCATCAAAACGAATGTTCCATGACCTTGATGCTTGCTTTAATCCATAAATGGATTTTTGCAACTTGCATACCTTGTTGGCATCCTTTGAAGTCACAAACCCTTCCGGTTGTGTCATGTAGACATCTTCCTGGAGGTTCCCGTTAAGGAAAGCTGTTTTGACATCCATTTGCCAAATTTCATAGTCATGGTAAGTAGCAATGGCCAATAGGATTCTGATAGACTTCAGCATTGCAACCGGTGAAAAGGTTTCATCATAGTCAATTCCTTGACGCTGTCTAAAACCTTTTGCAACCATTCGTGCCTTGTAGGTGCTGACTTGCCCCTCCATGTCCAGTTTCTTCTTGAATACCCATTTATTACCAATAGGCTTTACATCAACTGGAGGATCTACCAAAATCCAGACTTGGTTTTGGTACATGGAATCCATTTCAGAATTCATGGCTTCTTGCCACTTGGCAACGTCTGTGCCTTCAACTGCTTCCTTGTAGGTAAGAGGATCATCATTGTCAACCAATAATGAGTCACCATCCTCAGTGACAAGAAAACCATATCGTTCTGGTTCTCTCACATCTCTCGTGCTCCTACGCAGTTCTTGTGTCTCTGGAACAGATTTTTCTTCCACGGGGCTTTGTGGAATTTGTTCTTGTACCAACTCATGTGTATCTTGAGCCTCGACTTCATCGAAGTCTATCTCGCTCCCACTATCTCTTCTGGAGATGTGCTCCCTCTCAAGGAATATGGCGTGTCTTGCCACTGTAACCTTTTTGTCTGAGGGGTTGTATAGGTAATATCCCCTTGTTTCCTTGGGATATCCTATAAAGATACACTTTGTGCCTCGGGATGCAAGTTTGTTACCTGAAGAGGCCTTAACAAATGCTTCGCTACCCCAAACATGTAAATTCGATAACATGGCTTTGCGTCCACTCCATAACTCGTATGGAATACCATTTATCGATTTAGTTGGTACTTGGTTTAGTATGTGTGCTGCTGTTTGTAATGCATATCCCCAAAAGGATAATGGAAGACTCGCATGACTCATCATTGATCTCACCATGTCCAACAGGGTGCGGTTCCTCCTTTCACTTACACCATTCCACTGCGGTGTGTAAGGAGGAGTGAGTTGAGATAGAATCCCAAACTCCCGTAAGAAATCAATGAAGTCTTGATTAAGATATTCTCCTCCTCTGTCTGAGCGGAGTTTCTTAATCTTCTTACCAAGCTGGTTCTCAACTTCATTCTTGTATTCTTTGAACCGATCAACAGAATCTGACTTATTCCTCATTAAATAGATATATCCATATCTACTAAAATCATCAGTAAAAGTTATGAAGTACGAGAACCCACCCCTTGCTTCAACTGGAAATGGTCCACACACATCTGTGTGAACTAATTCTAGAAGATCTTTAGCCCTTTCACCTTTCCCACTAAATGGGGCTTTGGTCATTTTGCCTTGTAGACACGCATGACATACACCAAGTGGTTTTAGTTCAAAAGAATCTAAATACCCATCTTGATGTAATTTTGTCAAACGTTTCTCATTGACATGACCTAGCCGGTGATGCCAAAGTTGGGTGTGGTATGAGTCATGTAAATTAACTTTGTTATCAATTTCCATTACTTGGTTTGTGTAGTCTAACACATAAAGGCCGTTATATAAATGTGCCCTACCAAAACAAATGCTATCTTTATAAAAGTAGCAACATTCATTTCCAAACTTGAATATGAATCGATCAGTATCTAATCTGGATACTGAAATAATGTTTTTGGTTACAGAGGGTACATAATAACATCCTTTCAAAACCAAGACCATCCCGGTAGGCAATGTGAGGTGGTAGTCCCCGACAGCTACAGCAGCAAGTCTGGCTCCGTTGGCTGCTCGTAGATCTATCTCCCCTCGATCAATCTTCCTGAATCTACTTGGTTCCTGTATTTGGATACATATGTGAGCACCACAAGCAGTATCTAATACCCAATTAGTAGAAACAGATAGATTGCATTCGATAACTAACGCACCTGAAGCTTCCCCTTGCTTCCTCGGCTGGGTGCAGTTTCTCTTCCAGTGACCCTTCTTGCCACATGCGAAACAAAAAGCATCCTGTTCCTTTGCCTCCCCTTTGATCTTCCTTTTCTTGGAAGGCCTTGAAGAAGCTTTGGGCTTAAAGCTCTTCGCCTTCCCTTTCCTTTTATTCACCATAAGGACAGAAGGTTTTTCACGCTTCATGTCATTGTCCACTTGGCGAATGAGGATAAGAAGATCAGATAGAGACTTCTCAATATTGTTCATGTTGAAATTAACAACAAAGTTTGAGAAGCTCTGGGGGAGTGATGCGAGAATGAGATCGGTACCCAGTTCGTCAGGGAGTTTAAACCCTAGAACCTCCAAGCGCTCAATGTAGCCAATGAGCTTGACTACATGAGGCCCAGCTGGGGCACCCTCTCCAAGCTTGCTCTGAAACAGAGCCTTGGAGATCTCAAACCTTTCCTGTCTTGCTCTCTCCTGGTATAAACCACGGAGGTGCTCGAGCATGCTGTAGGCATCCATGTCTTCATGAGACTTCATGAGCTCACTAGACATAGATGACAGCATCAAACATTGAACGTCGAGAGCATCGTTCAAATGTTGATCATAGACTAGGAAATCTTCATCACTTGCCCCTGGGGCAGGAGAATCAGGAAGTGAGGACTCCAGCACATAAAACTTCCGTTCATGGCGTAGGATAACCCGAAGGCGCCTAAACCATTCCTGAAAGTTACTGCCGGTGAGGATGTTGTCTTTATCCAGAATTGATCGCAGAGAAAATGTGGTTGATGTGTTTGTCATTTTGATTCTACAATTTAAAAGAGCAGATTCATCAATACTTTCTTGATTACATTTTATGAGAAATAATAAATTTTATTAAGTCTCCCACTATTTTATCAATTCCCAATGGCCCTCACCATTGAACTCGGAATGTCCAGTTGCTTTGACATTCTAATGGCAAGGATCCATATTTCCCTTCGCATAACCCCAACAAGGGTTGGTCAAGCTATTTAAAGGTATTTAGGTAGGCGGGTCTTTGCCAACTGTGAGCTTACAGTTCCTTGATCTGTTGAGTGGACTCCCCAATCCTGAAATCCTGACTTGGATTTCCTCAACTCTTGCCTCCAATATTACATCAAGTCTAGAAAGGGCTACTTCTCTTGATGTAATATGGTTAAGTCAACCCGAAACCTTTCATAAGGGCTTCCTTTATAAAAGTAAGTGTCCCAACAAGGGTTGTTCAAACACATTGTTTTATTGAGTCTTTCCCTTAATCAAGTAACGGAAGGCTTGGTCTGACTTAATATGGTATTTGAGGGATTTTATTCTTTATGCGTATCTTTGCATTATCACATGCTTGTTAATATTAAGTGATGCTTGCTTAAGTGATTAACCATGTTCCGATAATGTATACGCATAGACCGGTTTTTATTTTATTCCATCTTTGCATGCTTGTTCATTTTATTAATTATGTGATCGCGACAACACATGCATAATATATAAACCATGCAATCAGACAGAAATAAAATAAGATGGCATGATCATGAGCTTCTATTTGGTTATCTTATCTAGCGATTTTGATAAGCTTACCCTGACCTAGGGAAAACACCTTGAACCTGATGGTTCATGTTTTGCAGCTCCCACCTGTCCACCTTTGTATCTTCTTGTGTCAGTTTCACCTCGGCTTCGGGATTTGAACCGTCTCCTCTGGCTTGGGAGATCCTCCATTACATGGGTTTACATTAAAGAAACCATGGGCACGCAGGCCCTACATTTTATTGGAAGAAGGCTCGCAGGCCAACAAATTTAAATTAAATAAATTTAAATGAAACCATACACATACAAAGGGTCTTTGGTCTAGCTCATGATCATCCATAGTATGCAACGACATTTACGCATATTTAGAATTCAAATTCTTTTAATCGTTTTATTTAAGATAAGACGCGCTCGAATTCAATTAATTATGATCTTATAATTAATCAATTCTTTATCTTAAATTCCTTTCTGAATTTCCTTGAGATTCTTCTCATCCATATTCCTTGTACGGGTCTTTGTACATTGGAGGAAACCTGGTGAAATTCCATTTCTGGAAAGTACACGGCGTGTAGTTTATAATTACACGGCGTGTATTTTTCTTTTCACCCTTTGTCCAAAGTACACGCCGGGGCTTTGGCGTGTTTTTCTGTACTTTGGAAATTTTAGAGTACATGGCATGTAGATGAATCATACACGGCGTGTACTTCCTTGTTACGCGGTAACCGGCCTGGCGATCCCGTATACGCGGTACGCGACTTATCTTTGTACACGGTTTCACCTGGGTCGGAACGGACTACACGGCGTGTTGTTCCAACATACACGTCGTGTATTCCGGTTTCCACGCGCCGTTCTATTCTGGTCAACACGGCGTGATTAAAACTTAGGCATGATCCATTCACACGACGTGGTTTGGCGGACCAGTGACGGTTCGTTGAACCTAAGTACACGACGTGTAGTTTTAATTACACGCCGTGTAATCCCGTGTTGTACAGACAGAAAGAGCGGCTCCTCCGGATGAGTTCCTCGTTTTTATTTTAATCAAAATTAAAATTAAAAGTTCGTTTCTGTGATATGAATCGAGAAACGAAGGAGGAAGAATAGATCTCGTTAATTCAGATTTATAGAACGATTTATTTCGAATTTAATCAAATATGAATGCGTAAATTATCAACGAAAATTAAATAACTATAATCAACGTTGTAACCTCGCTCTGATACCATTTGAAGGTTCCGGGCGCAGCGAAAGCGCGTGGGTGGATGTGCCCACTTGGCTTTTTGTCATTAGCAATGATCAATCCGGGATCAATACGACGATAAACGCCAGTCTCCACGGATCGAATCACAGAAAAAGACAAAGAAGATGGTTTTTCCCGGAACCACAAACAAGGATCGTTACAGGTTGATTATAATTAATTTAATTAATTATAAAGAAATACCTTTTGGGTGTTCTTTCTTCGTTGATGTTCTCAATCACGTTGTCAATGTGATCCGTCATTGCGTCGCAAAAGCCATGTGTAGACTCCCTCTAGCGGTGATCCACACGTGTACCTCGTATCTCTGGACGTCGCCAAAAGATTCTCCGAGTGCTAGCGTGGAGAAGCCTTTGCTTGCGTTGTCCGCCTTAGATTTTCTTGATCCGATGGAAGAGGATCTCTCTCGGTCTTGAGAGCGTTCTTGGAGGAAGAGGTTCTTTCGGCCTTGAAATAATTCTCCAGAGATGTTGTGCACAACAATTCTCTTGTATATGAAAAGAGTTGGGGTTGTGAGGATATTTATAATCGGGTGTGTGGGGTTATAGAGTTATGACAATAAATAAACGCGTTACGCGTTTTATTTATTTCATTGACTCTTTATTTAAAACCCCATGTCGAATAAATAATTCCTTGACATGCGCCCACGCTGATTATAATAAATATCATTTAAAACAATATTATATCCTCAAAATCCCAACTAAAAAAAAACTACACGGAGTGTATTAATAAATACACGGCGTGTACTTGTTTTTCATTGAAAACTACACGGTGTGTACATTAAATGTACACGGCGTGTATATCTTGTTTTCATTTATTCATTTCCTTTCCAAAATAAAACTACACGGCATGTAATAATAATACACGACGTGTACTTGTTTTATTTTCTTTTTCCTCCATCATTTAAAACAACTTAGGCTTCCTTGAATAATTATTAAACCGCGTACGAGAATAATCTTTATTCAACTTGAGATACTTGGATACACTTAGTGTGTGACCCTCTAGGCCTCTTTCTCGTTGGCATTAGGCAGGCTTGCCTAAAGTCCAAGATTACTGTCTAGAAACGGGTCAAGGCACCCAAGAGAAAGAAGTTTATGCCGCATTGACGTATCACCTCATACGAGCGCTTACTGTGTAATTTAATCCCTTTGTCTCAATATCTCATCAAGCAGGTTTCATGGCAGTTTCATAAACCTATATGCTTGATATGTCGTTCTTTGACTACCTGAAATAAACTCATCGTTTACACCATGGCCATGGATTTTAATGCGACAGTTCTATTTCAATCAAAGGGCCGAGATATCAACTTCCATAAATGGAAGGGACAAATCCTTCCTTGACTTATCCATTAACAACATGTCACTCGTGACGCACCCAACGTACCCTACTTCCCGCCAACTATCTGCGTGATGGTTTTCGTCAGTAAATCTAAGTGCGCGAGTCATGACATGAGTTAATGATAATCTTCCAGTCCAAGGACCATTACACACGCTCGTAGATAGCAATATCCGATGACACCAAGACATGCGGAATTACTACTGGCGGGTCTGTTCTCATAATCTCCCATCTTGGAGATTACCAAGTGCGAACTCCATGAGAGAGAGTCTCGTCTTCTTATGAGTACTCGCACATGAAGGTATGTATACTATGTGTCCTATCATAGTATGTCATCCAACCGCAGAACTTTATTTAAGAATATTGTTATAGCATTTCAAGGTTCTCATCATAGCGGGGATCTGCTATGACCTTATTAATGCAACAAATATTTCAGGACATTATTATATTATAGTCATGCAGAACAATGAACAATATATAATAAGTGAACATTTATGTAATCAAAGTACAAAACAGTTGGTTCTGAGGACACCAACCCTTACAAAAAAAGGGTCTCTATCTAAGATAAGTACTAACAAAACACCATGGAGCCTTACCACCTCTTAAAGATATAAACGTCCCAACTCATCCACTCAAGTTGTATCTCTGATCAAAATGAAATGGGATAATTTTGTTAGATAATCAATCACCACCCAAGTGGAATTATTTACCCCCAGGTGTACAAGGAAATCCTACAATTAATTCTTTGGTGACCTCGTCCCACTTCCAGGTAAGAATGGGTAACGACTGCTAAAAACCAGAGGTCCGATGATGCTTTGATTTGACCTACTGGCATGCGTAGCATCTCGACACGAAGTCCGCGATATCTCACCTCATACCAGGCCACCAAAACTACCGAAAAACATCATAATACATCTTGGTTCCACCTGTATGGAAAACCCACTAGGACTGGTGGATGTCATTCATCACAACTTTCACAGAGATAATGGCACTACTAAACAGCCTTGAAGCATAGAATTCCCTCAAGATATGACAAACAATATGAAGACATATCCCCACCATGAAGAAACTACTTTGACAATGGAAAAATCTCATCACTAGTTTTTTCCCAGTGAATTAGCTCTACCAGAGAAAGAGTCAACTGAATGCTCTCCAAGAATGCAACCCCATTTTTCTTCATTGTCTCCACATACATATGAGAAAAGAGTGCCACCCAAGTCCACTCATCATTGTAATTATTCAAAGCCTACACTGGTACTCTTATGCTCAAGGCATCAACCCCCATGTTACCTTTGATTGAGGTATAGAAAATGTGAAAGTTGAAACCCTTCAAGTACTCAATCCAATGATACTGGCTCAAGTTGAGGTCCTTCTGCGAGAAAATATAGGTCAAGATTTTCAGATCAGACTAGACCAAATACATCTCCCCAAATAGGTAGTGACACCATGTCTTCAAAGCATGCACCACAACTGGTAACTCCATGCCACAGGTTAGGTAATTATTTTTGTGTGGTCGGAGTTGGCAAGAGCCATATTCCACCACATGATCATCCTGCATAAGCACAAAACCAAGACCCATACTTGAAGGGTCACAATACACTACTTACCCATTTATAGCCTCTGGAAAAATCAGAATGAGGGTGGTAGTCAACTGCCTTTTTATCTCTTCAAAGGATGCATGACATTCTAGTCCCCATACAAACATCACTCTTTTCTAGGTGAGCATGGTCATCGATGAAGCAAGAAAAGAGAAATCCTGAACAAACCACCTATAATAACCAGCCAGGCCGGGAAAACTCTAGATCTCAGACACAGTCTTTAGCTACTCCCATGAAATACCCACACTAGTTTTATTGGGTCCCACTAAAACCACCTTCTCTCAGATCCCATGCCCTAGAAATTTCACCCCCCTAATCCGAAAAAATCACTTGGATAACATTGAATAAAGGCGATGCTCTCATAAAGTGCCCAGAACAATCTGCAAGTGATGCACATGTTCCTCCTCATATCCCGAATAAACAAGTATGTCATACACAAATACCAAAAAATAATAATCAAGATACTAATGGAACACACTATTCATGAGTTCCATAAAGACCGCTGAAGCATTGGTCCATCTGAAGGGCATGACCTATTACTCGAAGTGGTTGTACCTACATCTGAAGGCTATCTCTGGGATAATTGCCTCTTTTAACCTGAGTAGATGATATCCCAAAAAACAATTCTATTTTATAAAACCACCATTTCCCCTTCACCTGATCAAAAAAGTCATCTATTCAGGGAAAAGTATATTTTTTCTTGATTGTTACCATATTTAGATTCCAATAGTCAATGCAAACCATAAAGATATATTATCCTTTTTCATAAAAACACAGGGGTGGCCCAAGGATAGATGATCTGAAGAATGAATCCTTTGTATTCTAAGTCATACAACAATATCTTTAATTCCATCAGCTTGGTGGCGGCCATGTGATAGGAGGGAAGAGATATCGACTATGTTCTAGGAACCAGATCAGTCGAGAACTGCACATCCTGCTCCGGGGTAAAACCTGAAAAATAATTTGGAAATACCTCCATAACCTCATCCACTAAATGAGGCATTCCAACATTTTGAAAATGAATACAGTCCTCTCTCATGAGTGACTATAACTAAAAAATAAGATTTACTAACTCTGGGAGAGGAGGTCCCGCACAAGTCGACCAAGGAACCCATTCCCCACAAAAACCCCGATGACTCCCATTAGGTGCTGTGAAACGCACTCAACACCAATAGAAATAGATGTGTGCTTGGAATTGTACTAGAAAATCCATACCAA
Source organism: Viscum album (assembly GCA_963277665.1). Taxonomy (NCBI): domain Eukaryota; kingdom Viridiplantae; phylum Streptophyta; class Magnoliopsida; order Santalales; family Viscaceae; genus Viscum; species Viscum album. Next base: position 1,109,209,772 of record OY728128.1, on the reverse strand, counting down.
TTATTATGTCAAATATAAACCTATATAATACAAAGATGCCTCACTCCATCTCAACAACTGACATGGAAAACGCACATGACGAACCATGAGACCCTGCTACTTCTTCCCCAGCGGCGTCACCAACTCCATTACAAAAGACAAAACTCGGTTGGAAGATTTAGTGTGATCACAATATGGGTAGAGATAAATGAATCAAATGAACTAGTATTGAAAAGAGAAGCAGCTATAGAAGATGCAACCAAGACAGTACCTCGAATTGTCGACAGTCCTTCCTCTGATCTTGCTGGTGCCTGATCCAACGCATGGTGATGTCTTGTCTCTTACTATGGATGACCGCTAGTTTGGGGTTGTTCCCTAAACTAGAACTTCCTAGAAGATTACCTATCCCTACAACCACAACCTCCAAATTGAGATCCCCCCATCTTCGACGGCTCTGACAGATCTGGAACTCTTCTTGAATCCACTGATCCTGCCCCACACTAAAGTGGACTCGCCACCCTGAAAAAGAACTAAAAGTGACACATACATCCACATTTATAATAAGTCTTAAGAGGAAATGGGTATGTTGGTCATATATGCCCCATCCTCCCACACTAGTTTCACACAACAAATATCACATTGGAATCCATAGATGATAACTTCATGGAATAGTGGCTTAAACTACAACCTCCCTTCTTCCCCTGCTCCTCTCACATAATTTTCTTCTCTAAAAAGCCTCCAATTCCCACTACTGATACTATCCAATAGAAACCATCCCTCCATTTTTCGTTAATATCTACCAAACACACCTGGTAAACCACCTCAGTATAGGTAATCGGTTTAACAAGAAAACCTGAGAGTATATCTCTAGCCGTAAGCCTTTCTCAAACCTCTAGGCCTTCACATGCTCATTAGAGAAGATTTTAGGATCATACAGAACAGGATCAGAAAAACAGTTGGCATACTCCATCACCAAAATATCTCCCTGAACAAGATCCATGAACTCTTTGGATCTAGCATATTCCAAAACATAAGGGTAGTACTATTCATTACAGACGAACTTGAAATCTCCCCAACGCATCTGTTCATTCTTTGCAGTATAAAGTACTTATTCCCACCACTTGCGGCTGGGAACCTCCAAAAGAAAAGGGTCACACTTAATCCTCACCACCTCAGGTGTGTCTAGGAATGCGAATATATTCTCTATAATTTCTATCCATTCCTATGCTTCCTGGGGTTCTATGCTACCTCAGAAGGTAGTAGGCTTGTATTTTAAGAACTCCTAAGCTTTTTCCTTCTTAGGACCAGTCTCATATTCTCTAAAAATATCTTGTATAGGAGATGGTCCATTTACTAGATCTTGGATAGCCCGTACCATAGCCTCAACTATCCAATGATCAAGCAGTGAGGGAGAACTCTCTTTGGCTTCCTTCAATGGGTGCATAGGAGCTTTCTGCGGAGGCATGATGCAACAAGAAGGTAACAGTCCCACGGTAAAAAATAAATACAATAGTTCTGATAAATTTTATCAATAACATCTAATATTGATAATCCAAATACATTACAATAATAAAATAAACCACTACTTTCCCCCGCTTGATTTCCACATGCAGTCAGCATCCCACACATCTCACTTGGAAGTGACGTCAAATAAAAAATCCCAAAATCTGATAGTGACTTGAGGTCTATCATTCAGGGTTTGGGTCAGAAACGCTACTCAAGTCCAAAATTCCAATCCTTGATAGTCTTATCTCATGTCTTGAAAGTCTCATCAAAAAATAATAATATAACCCAAAAACAATGGTCTGCTCCGATACCATCTTGTCATGAACCGAATTTGGTGTCCATAAAAACTAGAACCAAACTCAACCCATTACAAGGCCCAAGGGGAGTTCCCTATCCCCACTGGCTAGAATAAGTGCCTGTGTATCATAGATTTTTTTTGGGAATGATTTACCTGAATATGGATACGTAGAATATAAAAAACAATTGATAAACCGAATCGGAAAATTTATTCCAAACAAGATTTAAATAAGATCTAAAACTAAGTACATAGGTTCAAAGATAAAACAATAGGTCTAAATACACATAAATGTAGAATAATAATATCCCCAAGTACTTCACATAGTAAGGGGTCATCACCCATAATCCGTCACTACAACACCACATAAGGTAAGGGAACTAACAATCTGAACCACCATCAACCAAGGCCTTTTCTTTAGATATGTCAAACATGATGAAGTATACTTACACCCAAGGGGTGTATATATGGTGTGATAATAATCCCAATATGATAAAACCAATATATTCCATATAGTAAGAAATAAAAGATAAAAAGAATGCCAGTTTTGATAAGGATGAAGTGGTAGAAATAATTTCTAAAGAATACCACTTTTAAATGTAAACAGTTTCCAAATAGAATTTTCCATGAGTGAGAACAGTTCAATAAAACATGTAAGATACTATATTTTCTATCCAAAACCGTAGTATTCCAAAGATTAATACAAACAAGTCAATGATCAAAAATCTCGGGAACACCCATAGGTACTAGTTTGTCTCATGCCTATAACCTAGTGGTCCCCAACCATCATCAATATAATTTTTTTAGTGTTGTCGTCATCAATTTTTCTCAGTTAAACAAGGATAAAACTGCTCTGTATCACTAGCGTACTTGTACATATCTCCCTTCCTAGATACACGAGTTTCCCTCTTTGTGCTCAAACTATTTCCACATGTTTCCAAAATCCATTAGCATGTAAAAACATCATTTATTTTCATAATCAACTCAAAATAGTAGCTACACATGCTTTTCACCAATTACATAACTTAATAAAAGCATTGTAATTTGAATATAATAATTTCAAAAAAAATTAACAATGTTTTTCACTCAAAATCAAATAAAAACGTCCCTTTGAAGACTATGTGCATACCCACATTCACAAAAATAGAATTTTTATCAATAAAACATTTTTATAAATCCATTACACGAGTTATAAAACAACATAAATTGGCATAATAGATAAAGATATTTAAAACCCCCAATTTAACACAAAATTGGTTCCTAAAAATCATTTTCATAACAAACATCACCAAAACCAAATTTTAAAGAAAGGATAATGAATAAGAAGTGTTCTAAAAATGGAAATTATGAAACGATACCTCATCTAGTTGTTATTACACATGGAATCTCTTACCGTATGTATCAATACCCTTGAATCATTGTGTGAAAGTTAAAATGCACCACTATTACACCACACGGGACTTAGATCAAGCCTAAAACCACAATAATTGATCAAGAAACCAAATATATAACATTATGTTTTAAACCCTACTTATTGTTCATTAGTAAAATCATGAATAAGGGAAGAAACCCCATGAAAATTGAAGGAACTAATGAGGACACTCACATACTTGATAAAGTTTAATGTTTTTTCCACCAAATCCCCCTTAAAAATGGATTTTTATGGAGGGTTTTGAAGTGTTTGGGAGGATACCATGGGTTATAGGGCCATATTAATGAATAAAGGTGTCATTTTGGATAAATATTCAGAGTGAAAAATGTAATTTAACAAAATTTTAATGAGCTAGACAAGGATGCATGGTTTTCTTTCACGGTTTAGCAAACTGTGCACCCAAACCATGCACCCCCTTTGGTCCACTCAAGAAGTTTCCAAACTTATTAAAATTCTATGAGGGACTAGGGGATACATTGGGGTTGGGGATGTTAGGAAAAATATATAGGAGAAAAAACACCTAAAATAAAGTCCATGGGTGTGACAAATAAATCCCTTTTACTAAACAGACCTGTACTCACAATATATATCCCATCATGTTGGTAAATTATAAATTTCCACCATGATTATGAATGAAGTGAAAATAAATTATGTTTCCTATGCTTGTATCTATACCAAACCAACTTGGTAATGATGTTGATACATATTTTTATCCATTTATTGATAATCTAATATTGATGAAGGATACATGTGTTACAATGTATGATGCTCATATAAGTGAAAAATTCACATTGGGGGCCATGTTTTATGGGATGATAAAAGGATTCCCTATATAGATAAATTTATCAAGATATATCTTTAATGTAATGTTGGGGTGTATCATTAGTTAAAAATGCACAAACATAGTTATGTTTAAACTTTCCTCAAATACTTTGTTTTTAGGACATTGAATTTTTTTACCTTAATGACCTAAATACTTATCTTGGATGATAACATTATATGGGAATATCAATCAAGGTATAACACCCAATATAATAATAGGTGATAAAATATTCAATAATGTTAAATATATTGACATTTTTTTGGTAAACCATCTTCAAAAAACATAATAAATCATGTTGGAAGAGGAGATCAAATGTTGTTGAAATATCGTATAGGAATTCTTTGTATGTCAGACATTTTCTTGATGTCATGAATATGAATTTTATAGTGTCATTGGCACATGATTGAATATTCTAGGAAAAAAATATTAAATCAAGGCTATGTAGGACATGAATGACATGTGGATAAGGGAAAATTATCAATGGTGAAGTGTAAAGGGAAGAAATTTCTTCCTCCAAAATCTTCCACTATCAAAATATGAACAAAAATAAAATTTCCCTTTTCCTTAATAGTGTAAAAATTCCAGAGGTTATTATTCATATATCAATAATTTCATGTCAATAACTAATTTTAAGTTACAAGGACTAAAATCACATGGATTTCATGTTTTGATGTGATATTTGTTGCTTATTGCTTTCTGTTTCAGTATGCCTAAAAATGTTTGACATACATTAACCAGACACTGATTCTTTTTCAAATCCATATGCTATAAATTTATAGACCAAATGATGTTTCAAATCAAGAATTGAAAGGTTGTAGTCATATTATGTGAATTAGTGATGTTCTTACCAACATCAAACATAGATATAATTATCCACCTGCTGGTTCACTTGGTTAGAGGAGGTTCAACTATGTGGTCCTATCCATTAATGATGGATGTACCCCATTGAATGGTATATGAATATTTTGAAAGGGTTTGTCAAGAAAAAAATTCATATATAATGTTGTATTATAGAAATATATATTTTTGAAGAATCTATTGAATTCTATGTCAATTACATATCATATTTTGATATCATTAGTATCCTAATGTCTCGTCACAATGGAAAACTTATGGGTGAAGGTATTTCAAGAATAATTTTTATTACAACTACCTTAATAGAGTAGGAGAATGTTTTCCTTAAAAATTTACATAATAGTGAATATTATCATTGATAAATTGAATCCCGCAATGAAATTATTAGAGATTTTAATCCATCAAGGACTGAAGGATGGATATCAAATACACATAATCCAAATTTTATAAGATTCTTCTGAGATTAAATTTTTTAGGTGTTATCTAAAAATCAGAAATCAATTTATGAAAAACTTCAATGGATAGTAAGGGGACTAAATGAAAATGTTTTATCTTACACTAGTTTTGTAATCAATTGTTATATATTCTATGAAAAATAACATGATAATTGCAGTACGATGAAAAATAGTAGAATAAAGCTTATGGAGGAAGCAATGTACATATCTGGTTCAAAGGATAGAAATTCAATTTATGAAAATATGCCATTTTTTTGGAATTATCAAATAGATATATGCGTTGGATCATACAACATTTCATGTGTTGATTTTCTATTGAAAATGGGTTGAAAAATATGAGTGTAGTGAGAAGGTGTTGAAATTGGCTCTCTGATGTTGAATTTCAGTTTTTAGGGGGGAAGAAGAGTCATTCATAATAGAATCATAAGAAGTGTGTGTATTTTATGTATCATATCCATCAAAAAATAATTTTTATATTGTCCTTCTGGGGAAAAAACAAATATCGGGTCATATGAAAATTCAGTCAAGATTGACTCTTTCATTGGTAGATCACAATCGGTTCATGTTGGTCACAATGTTGATAATGTCTTATTCCTTAGATGGGATCAAAATGAGGTAATTTATATACTAGATAGTGTATCCAAACTCCTAAAACCTATTGGTAAGAGTAGAGTACTCAAGAGGGGGAGAATTAATTATTGAAAAAATTTTCTGTTGAAATGTTTTCTTTAAAGGTTCCCTAACAAAAAAAAATACAGCCTAGCCAATTAAGGTAATATGGTTATAAAATTTTTAATGTTCAAATTACCTCTCAAAATATTGATTAATTCTCACTAATATCGGTATGAGTTATTGATACTAATTTGGAAGCTATTATAACCAGGAAAAATAAATATAACTTCTGTCCAAGATTAACGATCAAAGTAAATATAGTGATTTCTGAATTAAACAACATAGTGGATAAAATAAGTGGTTCAGTCTCAAGTTGAGACCTAATCCAATCCACTTGGGGATCACCTTCCACCAAGAAATTTATATTAATAAACTTTATCCACACCCTAGATCGGGGTAAAGAATGGTGCACATGACTATCCAAGTCACACAATCTCTTTCATAGTTCTTCATGGGTATAAACAACTATCTCACAAAAGGACCTATTCCAAAATTATCCATTGGAGTAAAAAAGGTCAAAATATATTCAAGGAATCATATCTTATATCCTTAAGTTTAATGCAAGAGGCAATGTGTGATTTTACTATAACACACACACAATGCCCGAAATCTAATATTATACACAATAGTGAAAAGATGATGAGATAAGGTTATAGTTGCTCTAATTTTTATTCTATGAAGCTATGGAATTCTAGGATGAAGAAGATGCAAGTATCTATTCATCTTGCAAGAAAAAGAGTATCGCATGTCTGGTGCTCTGGTTTCCAGTTAGATCTAGCTCACATTCATCATGGAGTTAGTATAGTGAAGATGTTTTTGGCTCTCATATATTGTATTCTATCCTTTTTATTTGAGAATTATTAATTTTTTCTTCAGATGTATCTTGTTGCATGTATCATTTCTATTCAAAAAATATTTCTCACCCTTATATTGTTCTATTGGTGTGTATATATTTGTAGCTCGGATTTTCTTTTTTATTAACTATGGTTTCACATGTTAGAGATGAAAATATGCATGTAATCTACATTTCATACCTCGTATTGTTAGATGACATGTCTATAATGAAGAATAAATTATGTCATTTCATTTAAATGACTCAAATATGATAGTTTTTAATTAAATAGAAAATGACAAATCAGATTAAAGAACGGTGTCGTAGTCTGTTTAGAAATGGTATCACTTGGGAACAGTTTCACTAGGAAACAATGTCTTCTTCTTTGTCATTGAGCAGTGATACAGTCATGATGGCATAATTTTATTAAGATTAGGAATCGGTAACATAGATGCGGAGTTAAGATCATAGTGTTTGGTCTTTTTTCAATCTTCGAACAATGTCTTGGTGAGGTAGAAAAGAACTGGTGTCACATACATTATGAAATTTGAAACTAGTTATGGTGTCAAGTCACGGTGTGTAGGTAAAGGTGTCTAGGTCATAGTTTCTGGGTCATGGTGTTAGGGTCATGGTGTTTAGGTCACAATGTCTGGGTCATGGTGTTTGGGTCACAGTGTCTGGGTCAACGTGTCTGGGTCACGGTGTCTAGGTCATGGTGTCTGGGTCACGGTGTCTGGGTCACATGCCAGAAAACCAGAACCGGTGAAAGAATCACGGTTTCTCAAATATGTCCAAATATCTATATACAGACTTAAAAAGAAATATTTATAGAGTGAATTATACTTGATCATTGTTAAAATAAATTTATTATAAAAAACATAAAAATAGTTTACAATAGTCAGACATGATTTTCAATATTCATGATATATTAAAGAGGATTAAAAAGATTTACAGGATGTATAGGATTTTTGATAATTAAAACATGAGGATTCCAACAACCTCCCCCTTTTTGATTATCACAAATCCTGTTTGTTATTAGTTTTCTCTTCTCCCCTTTTTGGATTAAAAAATACAATAAAAAGAGAATGAACATAAATACGAGAATAGAGAGAAACATTTCACATTCCATTAGATGAAAAAATGTGTCAGTACAAGAAGTAGGAAAAAATACAAAATTTCTCTATCCAAATACTATTTTAACTATTCTTCAGTACATGTTTTCTTTCTTTTTCCCTTGGTAGCAGCATCAGAAAGAGCCGCAAGAGCAGAAGTAGAAGTTGAATAAGGGAGTGATACAACTAATAGATAAGGGAGAGGGAGTATTTAGATAATATAAGGTTCCAATATAGGTTTGCTGGAAGACCTAGGAAAGTTATGGTCACAGATAATAGGTCTGATATGGGTCAGATCCTAAGATACAGACATTGAGGTAGTGGAAAAGGCATTGGATGAGGAAGGAGGTAAACCAGACCACAAGGGTGCAGCTACAGAATCCACAATAACAGTGCTCTACTCATGAAGATAAGGCTTCCACATCTGAATGAAGTCAGAAATAATCTTTCCATGATACTGCATTGATTTCTCAAAACCATCTTGGTTCTCCATGAACTTGTCCAACAAATGAGTGAAATCATTCAACTTTTGATATTGAGTCTTGAAGGCTTTATTGGTAGGAGGGACTTTGAAATTCTATACAAGATAATAGAAATTATTGGTCATATCATTATTAGGGAAAATCCTATTAATGTATAAATCCACTTTCGTAGTAATTTCTTCCTGAGCATCATTCACAATATTTGAGTGAATCCTTACCAAATCATGTACCATGTCACTATTCTTGACAAACATATATATATTCTCCTTGTCAAAGCTACTTAACACTGATTGAAGTTCCTCATTAATAGTCATTATGAGAATATCACTATCAAAAGAGGGTTTATATGTCTATCCAGAGGAACTAGAGGCTGTAATAGCCGAACTGAGGGACTTTAGCTGATTCAGAACTTTTTGTAGACATTTCCTATACTCATCTGTCAATTTCTTGAGGCCAATAACAAGATCATTCCTTTATTGAACTATACGATTGTTTCTCTCAGCCACTTTTTTAGCTAATTAAGTCAAGGTCAGTTAAATTATAGTGACAACTTGTTGTGGAATCTGACTACAAACATCCTCAACATGATGAGCACCTGCAGCTTGTCCTGTTTGCATGATTTTTTTGAGTATCTTCAACCATATCTATGAGAGAATTCACTTCATCGCATAGTTGTTTTTCTCAATTCTAACTTATTTAATTTTATAAATCATTTTGGATGAATATAATTTCGTTATACATTAATTTAAAGTGAAGAAAGCATTCGGATACAAGGTAAGGGGAAATTCATGAACCAAGCATTCTTTCTTCGGGTTCTCCCTATTTCTCTCCATTTTTGGAATGGTCACTCCTTAAAAATATATTTCTCATCTTTATCATATATTATATGGGATATAAATGATTTCCACTAGATTTAATGTCAAATTTTTTTTCCAAAAGTACTCTTCATTCAAAAAATCACCTTTTAATTATCACTTAAGGTTGATGGTTGTCATATAAAGTATGTTATTCCCAGATTCTTTATTGAACGCAAATTCAATGAATTTGATATTTTGAGATAAAACCCATTAATTTTCATGGGTTAGTTATGTTCATTATTGATATATGTGCTATGTGGAATGCAAGATAATTATAATTGTATGACATGATTGGTTCACCTGGAATAATATAGTGAAAAATGAATTTTGTGATGTGATGTGTGCGCCCAGAATTATACAGTTCTCCAATGCATTGAGTAATGTGATACAAATCATTAGTTAAAGTGAAATATTGTGTGAACAATATTCTATCATTTATCTAAACTATGTGTTTTATTTGACCACTAATACATGATTTTTCATTTTTATGCATTGTCGCATATCATGTCTTTTATTAATGATTCCTCTCATGATCATGATCCTTTTTGTATGTTATGACTATTCTAACCAACTGTTATATTCTTCTTATCTACCCTATTATTTGGATTTTTTCTCACCCATTTTTGATTTATATCCTCAGGTGAATATGTGTACTAAGGAGATTTGAGGTGACAATAAGAGGCTGGAGAAGAATGAATTAAATAAATGATTATTCATAATATTGTAAATTGTATATTTGGTCCTACATTTACCAAGAAACTAAACCTATGTATCCTACTGGTGTAATATTATTATCTTATTTATCAATATAATTATGTAATATTAATGTATTAAAATGTAGGGTCTCTATATCGTGTGTCTAATTTTATTGTGCATTACATGGAACCTTAGGTCTATTGTTATTTAATCAATGATGATAAATTTTAAAACATATATATAATTATTTTCCTATTTTTTATTTTCATATACACATTATTACCACTTTTTCAATATATGTTTTTTAGAAACAATGGGTGGTGTCATGTGGAGTTTCACTCAAACAACTATCATTTATCCAATAGAACATTTAAAAATTTCAAGGCTATAGTTATGTATATGGGTAATAGTCACATGATATATGGATGAGTTAGGATTGTTAATTTAATATGGACAATGGTATATGACTATATTTTGTGTACCTTTTTGGTATTCTTATCATGTATTTATTTTGGTTTATTTTGGTATATGATAGTTCTATGACATGACATGTATACTGATTTGTTTTTTGGTTATTTTCCCAGATTTGGAGTTGATTACGTAATGGATGTATATTGATCATTAGTTTTTGGCTATTATATAATATGATTTATTTTATTTTCTTAATTTATTAATAAAAATTAGTGTTTCTCAATAATTTTTGTTTAGTCCTCACTACATGTTGGCCACCTGTCTTATACAGGGAGGCACACATGAGGTCGCAGAATGAACCTACTCATCGCCCTAGTTATATGACACCTAAAACTAGACAATACAAAGTAATATCATGTGAGTTTTATTTTTAATTTCATTATAGTTTGTGATAGTTATAATTTAATTTAGGATTTTTAGTACTTTTTAATTGGTTCATGCAAGGAAGTAACTAAAACATGTATGGGGGAAACCCTGTTCACATAGTGTTTTTACTATTTTTAATGTTCTCTTATTATAGTTGGATGTAATTTCACCTTGAGAAATACAATTTATCTATGATGTTATTATATTTTTTATATTCTACTCATAGTATTTATAGAATGTGACTATTTATTTAGGAATCATTCTAGGTGTGAAATGATTTAATCTACAAGCATCATATTAGGAACATACACTAATTCATATTATGGTTGGGATGTGGGAAATGAAATGACATCTGGATTCATTCTTAGTTATGATGAAATTATTCATAACAAAGATGTTGTCTTTGGTTTCAATTAATATGCATTAATTGATGTTGTCCATGTGGTGTCAAATGTAAATGTTTTTATTTATAGGATGATTTTATACCAAGAGTTTGTCAATCACCCATGTTGGGAATGGTTAACAGTAATGATGGTATTATAGTTATGACCATTGAGATAGTGTATGGAAGTATCTTGATGTGGCTAATTTTAAAACCCCATCCATTTTGTCTAAAATATGAAAGTGATTGGTTTTTTGTTTTCAGAAATATGTTTGAAATTCTAGAGGAATGACTCGATAAAGGTACTTACCAGTAGGGAGAGAGGAGGGAATTATATAAAAGGAACCTCCAATAGACAAACCAGAACAACCTTTTTTAGATTATATTGATGAAGAATAATTCACTGAGAATTTTATTAATATTATGATGTCCATTTAAAGGGAAACAAGGTATAATACAATGAGTATGTTTGATATCAATTGGGATTTATACATGTAGAATACAATGATGTTGACAAGATATAGTGTCACTAAGGTAGTTGAAAACTAGGTTGAGAGTGTCCAGATGATTATGGATCACATAGAGACTCTTCTAGAGAACATAGTGAAGTTTTTAGATTATATGTTATGAAGAATAATGAATCAGTAGATGGAGTTTATTAGTGATGTATTATGATACCTACATCATGAAAATATAGTGACGTATTTCAAAATTGACAAGATATAATGACATTAGGACAAAAAATTTCAAGATATCATTTTAGATGGGATCATGTCATATGTTAATATCTGTTGATTAAATATATTTTTGGTTGTAGTGAATCTAGATTTTGTTTCTAATGGGTAATTGAAATAAATGTCTATTGGAGGATAAAACATTATAACTAGACAGTTTGGTGGTGTATCTTAATATATCAGGAGTCATCATTCAGATAACATTAACTAATGAGGTGGTAGAAAATGTATCCAAGGGAGAGGATCAACTTCTCAATGTGGTGATATCTTGTTCTTATACTAATGCAACAATTGGGGTCATATTCTTGGTTAGTGTCCTTGACCACAATTTAAGTATTGATCATGCCAAAATATGGGAATTTTGATGATGTTCCATAAGAATCCCTATCATATTTGTATTTTTGGAGGACATAGGATAGTGTATAGAACAATTATGGTATCATCTAACTTGTATCGGTCTCAAAGATGGTGTTTTGTAAGATATACTAGTAGGGGTGGGGGAAAATGTTCTGAAGGAAAATAGAATCCAAATAATCCAATCAATGTAGCACATGTGACCCAGATGAGAGCATATGATAGAGGGACGATTCACCTACATGGAGTTCACCCAACATCCATTGATATATAGGTTGGGACAAAGACTGTCTGATGTACCAACCATGTGGATTATACATATTCTAGTACATTGTTTGATATGAGAGCAACACATTATATTATAACATATCAATGTGTTATTGGTTTGGTTCTAGATGTTGAGATATTTCATGACATCAATTAAATAAACACACCATTCCAGGAGTAATCGGATGGAATTTATCTTTATAAGGGGTGTTCCCTCAAGGTTCATGTGTGTTGTTTATACTAATATTTTCATGTTCAGCAAATTTTAGGTTGAAAAATAATATTGGAATTTATTATTTAGTTTATATCAACATCACAACATCATTTATCATTGATGTGTAATGTTCACCTCCTCACAAGGAGACATTTAGGTTCTTAACAAAGAGTGGAATAATTGAACTACCCATGTAGGGCCAGTTAATTTGTGGTTGGGTAATCTAACAGTCTAGGTGGAATGTTCAATGTTTGATGATTTGGGGATAAAGCATAATGTCATCCATCAAAGAGTGTTTATATGTTATTGTATATTTCCAAAAGATTTTTTGGTCATACAGCATGAGAGGAAGATTCAGTTCATAATTCAGTTGATTTTAGGAGATGATCCAGTTTCTATACTAGCTTATTAGATAAATCCTATATAGATTCAAGTGATAAATAATAAAGTAGATTAATTGAAAACAAATATTTTAATGGATCTGACTATGTCATTGTATAAATATATTTTATTATTTTCGAAATATGGATGATGAAACATTACATTTTTCCTCTCATTAATGGATTATGAATTAGATTAAATTAAATAATCGATATCCAATTTCACTCATTAATGATATAATTCACCATTTTTGGGGGTAAATATTTATTCATTCTTATCAAATTGAGTTTAGGCATTAAAAATGAAAAGCTAATACCTTCTAGTAGACCATATATTTTCTTCTAAATTAGTTTTGGATTTTATAATTTCTTTATGATGCCATTCAAGTTGAATAATCTTTGACTATTTTTGAGACTTTAATGATTTGATTCTTTCAATCATACATGGATACTTTTTTTTGATTTTTATTGTTTATTAGATATTTGGGGAATAATATAAGTGAGATGATTCATCCAAAAACCATGGAATCATCCTCAATAAATAGAGGTAGAATCTCATATATTCTAAGATATATAAGTTTTATTTTAATGATCAATAAGTTAAACATGTTTGGAATGATCATCTCTGAAGAAGGTGTCATGGTTGACCATAAGAAGGCTTTAAAAGATGTTTCTTGAATGTATCCAAAGAACTTTTTTATATCAAATGATTTTTTATTTTTGGATGTTAATTACCAAAGGTTTTTTAATGTCTTTTCTTACTATAAGGCATTGAACATAGGTCTAACAGTGGAAAGAAAATAATTCGATTGGTCTGAATCATGTTAGAGTGATTTTTAGAAATTAGATAATTGTTTGACCCCAACATCAATTATAATCCTACTCGAGTTAGGTAAAGAGTACACTTTTTATTTTAATGCACACGATATTAGATTCAATGTTGTATTGATGTAGGTAGATTGAGTCAGGTTTCTATGATGTTGAAATTTGAGGCCACATGAATCATACTATCCAACATATGATATCATGCTATTCACGACAGTTCATGCCTCAATGTTATGGCTACATTACCTCTTCAGTGAGAGGTTTTCTATTTATAGTATCTTTAATAACCATAATTATATATTTAATCAATGATATTAAATTATAATGACTTAGAGATGGGTCCATAATAAACACTCATTCAAATGTGTGCTATTTTTTAATTGAAAAAGGAAATGTTGTTGTAGATACCTTGAGTTAGAACACAAGAAATATGGGGGTTTATGAGTCTTGTATTGGGTGGATATTTACAGAAATATTAACTATGATGCATATAGGTGATCATGTGGAGAGAGAATAGATGATCCCCATGTCATTATCTGATGATCACACATTTTTGAGATAGATAAAGGGAAAGAATTATTAGAATATCTTGTTTCTAAAATTGAGATATTGTTTTGATTGTGGGGAGATAGCTCTTAACTTGACCATTTATGATGATGAGATAATGTACTCCCATGGTTATGTTGTTCTACTTCCTTGTATGTGAAAGTAGTTTTTGCATGAGTTTCATGTCTCAAAAGGGGAAGTGCACCATGGTCTGACAAAAATGTATTATGATATTTATATGTAGTATTTTTTTCTAAGATAATGAAGGGATCTATAGGTTTTTTGATGGTATTATACACTAACTAGTAGGTTAATTTCAAGCATCATTGAACTATTGTTCGGTTATAACCATTATCTATTCTAGAATGAATGTTGGAAAATGTTAAAATGGGTTCTCTCTATGTTTTTTAAGACACCTATGAATAATGATATGATATGGTTGATCATGGATATATTGAAAAAGGTATCTCACATCTTTTTGATTTACAAAAATTACACCACCAGTTAGAAGGGTATCATATATGTTTGGTAGATAGTATGTTTACAAAGTGTTACTTATGGTATTAATTGATATCATTTTCAAGGTTTTACTTAATTATTTATGAAAGGTTTGTAGTTGGTTCACAGTACTTTGGTGTTTTGAGTATATACTATCAACCATTTATGGACTATAAAATAGATCACATTATCCATGTGTTAGAGAAAATTAAAAGGGAATGTTTTTAAATATTGGTGGAACTTGGGAGGAAAAAATAACACTTATTTAGGTTTTATATATTAATTATTATCATTAGTCTCTTATGAGGGAACCAACAATAATATCTAAAGTAGTACATGAAAATAATTTTCTTTCTAGATGGAAGTAAGAGAGTCATAGTTGTTGGTCTCGATTCCCAAAGAATGAAATGTAAGAGGAGACTCATTGAAATCAAATAATATGGATATAATACAAAGAACATAGAAGTCATTATCTTCTCTAGGTCATCATCTTATTTAGTTTACAGTTGGTGTCCTTATATTCCTTCAAATTTCATAAATATTAACATACATTCATATTAAAAATAAGGATAAGTTTTCACCCAAGAATGTTGGTATGTTTGAGATTCTAGAGAAGATCAGTCCAATGGCATATTGATTATCCCAATTGAAGAAGTATAATTCAATGAATGATGTTTTTCATTTTTCACAGGATTAATTGTACCATATTAAGCCACCGAACAAGATAGATATTGATGACATTGAGGTGTATTTTTATGCATACACTAAGAAGAATATTATTCGTATCATGGAATGAAATGAAATAAATATATGGGCAAGAACAAACCACCAGTTAGAGTGTAGAGGAATCTTGGACCTGTTCAAGAGTATACCTGTAATGACCCGGAATTTCCATGGAATATTTTCTCTTAAATACATGGGAATATTATGAGTCCACGAAAATTTACGGTGCATGATTCCAAGACCCGGTGTGCCCGGAATCAATTTCAAATTTTTTTGGGTATATTTAGTAAATGTACGAGCGAGTTTTTATAACTTTTGAAGCAGTGCTTGGAATTGAAATCTGAGGGCATCGTTGAACTAACAATGCCGATATTTGCTTAAGAAGGCTTTCACCTTGACGATAGATGGTCGGGAATAAAAGTTTGTTTTGGGGTTTTTAGTGAATGAATTAAATAAAAATAATGTTGTGTAGATTTATTTTTATTTTCTTTGGTTAAAACCTTCATGTGGAATTTGGAGGTGGGGACCACCACACCTTAACATCCCATGAGAGGTTATGGTGGTAGGGAGAACTCGAACCTAACCTTTTCTTCATGTTTATTATGGTGGGGACCACTCGAGTTTTAAACCCCCATGAAACTCCCCATTAATGGGGAGAAACCCTCAAATTTACATGAAGTGTAGGGGAGCCTCTTCAACTCCCCTAACACTTATGTTCCAAATTCTCCTCCTTAATTAATTGATCTAACACTTTCAATTAATTAATTAACCCATTTGAATTTTTTTCCAAAAATTAAATAATAGATAAAAATAATCTATTATTTTCGGTGGCATTTTCCTTTTGTTGGAACTTGGGAGAAGAGAGAGAGAGCTTAGGGAGAAAAGATCTCGCCAAAAAAGAATGAAGAACGCGTTCTAACAATGAAGAACACCAACGAGGAGAGTCTTTGAAATTCTTCCTCATAACCTCTTTCGACATAGGATGTCTTCGACTATGACGAGCTGGTGCACAAATCGACGATCGAGGAAAATGCCGACATCTGTCTTTTACAAGGATCCGTCTTCTTTCCTGTAACTCCGTCAATGAACAAAGAACAAAGGTAGGGGTTTGATTTTATTTAATTTCAATGTTATTCCTTTCTTTAAAAATGATAAATGAGGATGTTTTCCTTTTTTGGGTGGGTTGTTGTGATTTGTTCTTATGAACTGATTGCAATCACCCAAAACGCGGATGCTGTGGGCCAAACTAACATGGCTCGACTCCCTCCGTCGTTCTCGTTTGTGATGTTCTTCGGCATGGTGTCAAAACAATGAGGCGACAGGTTACGACTGTGCTACCCGAGGTCTCCGCAACTTGCGCTACCCTTGCAACACTTCGGCCAAACTGGCTCTACCGCCCTAGCCTGCGCCTATCGGCTACCTGGCCACCCACCGGCCTTCTGTCTTCCGGCCACCCACCATCCTCCCAACTGGCCGCTGGCCTCCCAGTCGCCCCGTCGATCTCTCGGCTATCATATCAATCCATTTGAGCCATGCCACTCACGACACTGGCCGAACGGGCACCAGATCCCAGGTCGATTCGTTCGAGTTGTTCCCCTCGCGGCGCTTCCCGAACTGGACCTGGCTCTCCGGCCGAGCCACCCGAGTCGCGCCCCTCGCAGCGCTGGCCGAATCGGCCCTGGCTCCTGGGCCGAGCCACCTGAGCCGCGCCCTTTGCGATGCTCGGTCGAGCCGTCCTCTTGCGCCCCTCGAGGCGCCCTAGCCGAGTCAGCCTTCCTCACCCCTCATGGTTCTCTGAGCTGAACATGCTCCACACCACCGGGCCGAGCCGCCTACACGGCCCCCCTCTGGGCCAAATTTCCCACGTGGCATGCTGGGCTGGGCCCTGTAGGCTGGGCCGAACCCAATGGGCTAGTACTCCCAATGGGTCCAGCTGGGTCGACCCAGACCGGGTTGGCGTAGACTGGGTCGGTCCGACTGGGTGGGACTAGACCTGGGTCTACAACCGATCCTTTACTTTCTTTTGGCCATATCTTTAACACTGGATGTCTGTTTGACGAATCTTCAGCGGATCTAGTAATCATGGAGAATGGAGGTCCCTTAGAGTATACCCCACTATAGTTTGAGGTATAGTTGCGATATGGTCAGGTTGGATCAAGCACGAATCCAACCAGGCCCCCGGGGCTAAAAAGCTAACAACTCATAGGCCGAGAATCCGATTGACACACCATCTATTGGGTTGATACCTCTACGATGTGGTGGACCTTTGAGATACATCTTCACGGGACTTAGTGATATTTGATTTAATGACACTTATCTTGAGGACCAGACCCTCCCGGAATCAAGAGTTCTTCGTGCGGGAACCCCGTGCCTGGCAGCTTCGTGATAAAGGGATCGTACGTGGACTGACTACTATTCCAGGAACCTATGTGGGTTCGACAACTATGACTACTATTCCAGGATCCTAGGTGGGTTTGACAGCTCTAACTACAATTCAAGGATCCTAGGTGGTTTCAATTGCACTGACGACTGTTCCAGGATCCTACGTGGGTTCAACAGCTCTGACTACTGTTCGAGGATCCTACGCGGGTTCGACATCATTGACTACTATTCCAGCATCCTAAGTTTGTTCCACAGCTTTGATTACAGTTCTAGGATCCTACATTGGTTCGACTGCTTTGATTACTATTACAGGATCCTATGTTGGTTATACATCTCTGATTACTGTACCAGGATCCTACATGGGTTTGACGGAGAAGTTTATTCAGTGGCTACATCTAATCATCTATATCTCTCTACAGAAGTTGTATACCTGTGTTAGCTGATCCTTGAATCCGTGTTGTGATATATGAGTTATCTTTTTTCCTTCGTGGAATGGGTTGTGCTTGGGATCAAGAGTTTGAGCCGGATTGTATCCGATTATTAAGGTATATGTATGAGCATATACATATGTAGGGTTGGATGATACATTGTGATTGTATCCTTATCTTGTGGATTATCCTTGTTGGATTTTGTGAGACCTCAAGGGTATTAGGGTCCCTACTATGTATCGTTATACTCACCCCTGCATGGGCTATTCCTGCACCACATTGTGTTGGATGAAGACGACAGACAACGTTGAATGAGTCTGAGAGTACCAGGACTCGACGGTACCCGTAGGTCACTCATGGACGCAGAGTACTAAGGAGGCTATCTATATCTACCCTTCAGGTAGGAATCCAGGAGGACGACCCAACAACTATTTTTTTCTTCAGTTGTACATGTATTTCACATTTCCTTGTACTTTACTGTTGGGCTTGTATTTCCGGCCCCCTTTACTTTTTAGTACTCTTTTGTCCAACTGTTTTTCTTAGTGTTTCGTATCCAGCTGTCTACTCTGTTGTGTTTGTAAATAGTTTATAAAGGAAACACCTTTTCTATTTTAGGGAATTACACCTTTTGTTCTAGTCTCTAGCCCCAAGCTTATAGAAGGCAGTCTTGGGGTAGTCACGGCATGGGCCCCAGGGGACGCGTCATGACAAATTGGTATCAGAGTATTCGGTTCTACCATAGAACTTAGGACTATGATCTTTTCTGTGAAGCAATAGTATAAAGGGTATTGAGTAAGGTTTTCAATTCAGGGAGTTCAGTGTTGGTGTTGTGGTCGACATATCCGTAAACTAGGACCCTAAATTCTGATTTCTAACTTAGTGCATGAAAACACTGATTGCATGTATGTTTTCAAATGTTTTCTTTGAGTCATCTCACATGTTATAACTTATTGACTGTGGCACACATGTTTCTTTTCAGGATGGCCCCATGCAGACATCCATCCAAGGTTCCAGGCTTTGTATGAGATGGTAGCCTACCGAGCGACGAGGCCTTTGTGAAGGGCCTTGTCACAGCAGAGGCACCAACTGTACCACTACCCATTGGGACACTGATTCCAGCAGCCCTAGCAGTAGAGAGTGCCCACCGCCTAAGCGTGTTTCACGATTTCTAGTGTCAGAGGCCGCCCAGGTTTAGGAGTGAGATGGACCTGCATGTATCTGAGGATTGGTTGAAGGCTGTAGTGAGAGTCTTCGGACTATTAGGGACACCGGCCGACCTTATGGTGATCCTTGCTGCGAGTATCCTTATGGAAGAAGCAGACAGATGGTGGAGCCTGATGCTCTAGGTTCATGAAGAGGTGACACTTCTCTGGGCAGACTTCGAGATCCAATTTCGGGCAATGTTTTTCCCAACCACCCTACATGCAATGTGGATACAAGAGCAACTTCATCTGCAGCAGGGAAGTATGACAGTGGAATTGTACTCAGAGAGGCACAATGACCTCTCACGCTACTCCACAGATATGGTGTGATACCCATTCTTCCGGGCCTAGACCTTCAAGCAGGGGATTAGGCGAGAGATCAGGGATTCGGTGATCTCCCTCAGCATCCAAACGCAGGGGGAGTTATTGGACCAATCCCTCTTAGTGGAGAGCTTACTTGATGATTAGTCACCAGTAGCGAGACCCACCTCCGGGCATCATGTAGTGGAGTCTTCCGTAGCTTGCAGCAGATAGATTTCATAGAGATCTAAGTGGACCAGAACATCTAGTGGATTACCTCAGGACACGAGTTCGGTTGTGTGAGGCACATGAGACAGAGCCAGTCATACGAGGAATATGTAGTATTACCCATGTGACGAGCAGTGTCAGATGGCTCAAGACTGTCCGACCCACTGTGCATATGATCAACCGACAGTTGAGGGACCTCTCAATAAGAGGAAGAGGTTCGAACTAGGAGATCTGCAGGGCGTAGGACGACGTGGCAGAGGAGTTGGTCATGCAACAGGAAGTGGATGACGTTATGAGGTGTTACCACCACCACCACAAGGAGTTCCACCCTGACCATAGGGAGCCGGTGGATTGGCGAGAGGTCAGCTCCAGGAATCTGAGTCTTATGATCATGGTGATCTAGAGATGATTCGAGGTACGATCTGTGTCTACTCCACCTTAGCTTCATTTATTATATACATAGGTTCTAGTCACTCTTTCATTTTCACTGTCCTCATTCAGAGCTCGGAGATTCTGACAGAGCCGTTGGCTCGATCCTTATGGCTAGAGACTCCTACGGAACAGATTCGACGATTACGCACTGCTGTCGGCAGTGTGAGATTACTCTTGGAGGTGAGAGCATTGGTTGTGATCTCTTAGTAGCAGCGTCAAGGCCTTATGTCGTCATCTTGGGTATGGACTGTTTATCTACAGTCCAAGCTCAGATTGATTGTATTAGGAACAAAGTGCGGTGTGTCCGCACAGATGGGACTAGTTTTACGTTCACCGGCGAGAAGGCATCCTTTTCAGCACATGATAGACTTACCTGGAGGAGAGTTAAGCCTATCACTCATCAGTTGGCTTGCCTTTCCATCGGAGTAGTAGATTTGGAGATTCCGAGCTATCCTATAATGGTGGACTAGTCCGTGGATGTTTTCCTTGATGATGTACTAGGTATACCTCCTCGAATATAGGTGGAATTTTACATCGACTTGTACCCCAGGAGGGAACCAATATCTACTCCAGGGTATCGGATGGCTCCCACGGAGCTTCGTGAGCTACTGGAGTAGCTGGAGGACTTATAGGGGAAGGGATTCATCCAACCCAGTGTTTCTCCCTGGGCTGCCATGATTATGTTCACCAAGAAGGTTGATGGGATCTTGAGGATTTGTTTCGACTACCGTCACCTGAACTAGGTGACTGTGAAGAACAAGTACCCACTTCCAAGGATTTATGACCACTTTGATCAGATGAAGGGAGCGTGGTGGTTCTCGAAGATAGAACTTAGATAAGGCTATCACCAGCTCAAAGTTCGAGATGTGGATATATAGAAGAAAACTTTAAGATGTCAGTATGACTACTACGATGTCTTGGATATGACTTTTGTGTAACCAACACTCCAAAAGTGTTCATGGGACTCATGAGTAGGATTTTTCAGCCATACCTCAATCGTGTTGTCATAGTCTTCATCAACGACATTCTGGTCTACTCGACTACTGAAGAGGAGCATGCCAACCCTTTGCAGGTAGTCCTGGACACAGTCTAAGAGAACCAGCTTTATGGTAAGATCTCTAAGTTCCAGTTCTAGATCCGAGAGGTTCACTTTCAAGGACATGTCATATAAGATGCTAGAGTTGCAGTGGATCCAGTGATGATTGAGGCTGTACTTTCTTGGGAGCCACCTAGGAGTGTGACAGAACTACTCAGTTTTTTGGGTTTGGTTGGTTATTACTAGAGGTTCGTACCAGACTTCTCTAGAGATTAATCACAACTATAATCCTTGATGAAGAAGGGGAAACCCTTCGTGTGCTCAAAGAGATACCAACAGAGCTTTCAAGAGATCGCGCAAAGACTGACTTGTGCCCCAATATTGAGGCTTCCAAAGGAGGGCATAGGGTATGTAGTGTACTGCAACGCATCAGGGACCATAATCAGATGTGTACTGATGTAGGAATGAGTATTTATCACATATGGTTCTCAGCATCTAAGAAAACATGTGAATAACTACACTACCCATGACCTGGAGTTATCAACAGTGGTCTTCGCCATGAAGATGTGGCGACACTATCTTATGGGAGAGCGTTTTACCGTGTACTATGATCAAAAGAGTCTCAGGTATATCTTCTCTCAGAAGGACCTGAACATGAGACAACAATGTTGGATTGAGTTCCTCTAGGACTATGACTTTCAGATAGTCCATACTCTTGAGAAGGGGAACGTTGTTGTAGATGCACTCAGCAGGAGGTCTGGTATACAGCTACTAGGCGAGGTGACAGAGCAGCTGGATCCTTTATAGATATCCTTTGTGGATAGAGATGGAGTATCCTTCTTACAGTCTCTTACTATCACACCCCCACTTCTTCAACAAGTCAGGGAAGCACAACATGGGGACACAGACTGCGAGACACGAAGTGCTCAGATATCCACAGGGCAGACATCTGATATATTTTTTGAAGGTGGGGAGCACGTCATCCTATTCAGAGGACATACCATGGTATCAGTGCCACTTCAGGAAGAAGTGTTTAGGGAGTTCCACAAGTCCCCTCTAAAGGTACATTTAGGAGGAGATAAAATGTATTAGGACCTCCAAAGACATAACTGGTTTCCAGGAATGAAGAAAGCAGTTGTGGAGTTTGTCTCTTGATGCCTCACTTTTCAGAAAGTGAAGGCGGATCATTATGTACCAGTAAGATTGGTTCAACCTTTAGAGGTCCTATAGTGGAAGTGGGATGGGATATCCATGGAATTCGTGGAGGGACTTCGATGTACTTCTAGATGTCATGACTTAATTTGGGTGATCATTAACTGACTCACCATGTTGGCCCACATCCTACTGAGTAGAGATTAGGGTTCAGTAGAGAGCATGAGACATCTCTATGTGTAGGAGATTGTGTGGCTACATGGAGTACCTTATTCTATTGTCTTCTATTGTGACACAAGATTTACTTCCCGACTATGGAAGGTGTTGTAGGAGGCTTTTGGGAGCCTGCTTCATCTTAGCACTGCCTTCCATCCTTAGACGGATGGTCAGACCAAGCAGACCATTTAGACCCTCGAGGACATACTGCGTGCTTGTTTACTCAACTTCAGTTATAGCTGGTAGGATCACTTATGTAGAGACCTGAAGCTTGACGTAAATGGAAATTACATTACTTTTGCAGAATACATAGTACATAACAAAAACACACAGATGAGGACCGTAATAGTTTAGTGTCTTTGGAAACTCGGAACGTAATCTTCTAATCATGGTGAAAGATCTTAAACATCTCCCATAAAGATCTTCATTTTTTTTCTTACCTAAAACCTTTTTTATATCCTGGGGAAAAGAAAACATTAAAGGGTGAGATCAAATGCTCAGTAAGGGTAAACAAAAGAAATACCAATCACATCATATTCATAAGAACATATCTTTTGGAAATCTTAACCTGCAAAAGAGATCCTAATTTCATTACATGGGATAAATCATAGTAGTGAAATGTAATCCCAATAATCATAACTTAAAACATGGAACATTGAGTCATACACACATAATCATAGAGAATAATTTCTTGTTAGTCAAGACTCATTTCCAGAACTATCTTAGTGGACAAAGTCCCTTTCTGAACCGAGTTCACTCCTCGTTTCAGTCCTGTTTCACTGAACCGGTATAACCTACCGTTCCAGCCATGTCTATCTGATGAGATATAAAATTTTTACCCAATGAATTGGAGGGAGATATTGGTCCCACCCATCTCATAATGATACCATTCTTATGTGTGCCACAAAATCATAAACCATATATCATAGCATAACCCATGTAATAAAAATGGGAATCATAAAAATCGTGACATCATAAAACAATTCATATAAGATAATGGAATTCATAAAAATATAATTCCATCACAACATAATCAAATCAATGTAATAATATGGGTATAAACAGAACCCTTTATTATATTATATGGAAAATAATTTTGATAAAACACTTGAACTCCATTCTTGAGGAAAATATCCTTTCTGCTTCAAAATTTTTTATTCCTTTCTTAACATGTCATACAATTTTAAACTAAAATAAGTTGATTAAAAATAAACTTGAAAACTTGTAAAGTAAGCTTCTTGGAAATAATGTTTTAAAAATCCATTCATTTTGTATAAGTTAAAAAAAATATTCTTCTCGCACTTTTGTCAGAAAAGTCAAAAAGTACCTCGTACGAAAAACGACAAAAGATTCCTTTCATATCTTTTACTAAAAACACACCGAGGGTAAAATTGGATTTAAACAATTGTAGGTGGATGGAAATAATATTACATATTGAATAAACATGGATTTGGATGATAAAATACACCCCACTATACTACTAAAGTATAAACAATCTCGGATAAAAATGAGATTGTGATATTTCCCTTACCTTAAGTCTGATTTGCTTCGTAAGTGTCCGAACCTCCTGTATAATGATTTAACTAATGTAATTAACTTATTACAGAATCATATTCATTGTTATGATATCATATATGGTTCACTTATGACTTTATATTACCCGTTCTTTTGTAAATTCCATGTTAAAGAAGCGTTTTGGGTAAAATCGTTTCATTTATCGTAGGTGTTTGAACTTGTTGTTCATGAAATTATTATTACTTATATCATGATTTACTTACTTACAGAATATAAAATATGATTTATATATCACATATATTCAGTATATATATATATATAATATATAGATAAATGAAATGAAACACACCGTTCATGGAGACGGTAGTCCGTACGTACGCATGAACACTATTTTCCTTTCCTTATTATCTTGAATGGAAGTAATTAGATGAAATACATATATAAATAAATCCAGAAGCTTTATAATGTCATATATTTCATTATTATTTCTTATATATACTTTATAATCATTCTTAAATGGTTAACATGGAGAATTAATCTCATCGCGTCGTGGAGACGGTAGTCCGTACGTACGCACGAGCGATGATATCGTTCTCATGATTGTGAACTTGTGTTGAAGTTTATGTATACTATTTTAGTATCAATATCAATTTATAATAATCATATATAGTTACTCATTACACCATTATACCCATCCAATTAAGGTGGTGGTGGAAAATGGATTACACCACGGCATGGAGACGGTATTCCGTACGTACGCACACGCGGTGATTTCCTTTTTCCGTAGGATGGATAGAAGGTTAATTAGAGTTGTTTCATATTTATAATAACATATCAGTATATAATAAATACTTATGTTATTACTTTATCATGAAACAACTAAGGAAGAAGAAGTTTAAGAAGAATGGAATTGAAAAAGATCTGTAATGGATATTACCTCTTTTTGACGCGCCTTTTCTTAACCTCCACTTAAAGAACTAAGGATGGTCTTTGAAGAGGACCAGGACCTATAGGATGATACTAGGAAAGTGGAGAAGAGATTTTTTCAGGGGTTGGCCGAGATTTAATGCTCAAATTGGTGTGAGGAGGAGAGGGAGGAAGTGCCCTTTTATAAGGGAGGAGAGGGGCACCTTAGGAAAATCTAAAAATATTATTTTATATTAAGGTCAAATTCGATTTATAATGGTTCCAAAAGGTCTTATTTCGAATATAAAGTGGTTATGGGTCTAAATAATCTCATAAAATAGGATTTAGACAAGTTTAGGTTATTATTTTAACCTTATCAATTAGAATTAACTCTAAGTTAAATAATTTAACTTTTACCGTGTATTTTTGTTTTCTTACACTATATGGTTAATAAACTTACCATAACAAGCCAAACGAACCCCAAGTTGTTTATTATTAATATATCTATCCTTAGCTAAGTCATTTTTCCGAACCTTAGATTTTTAGGAATTAAATAACAATTAATAATATAATATTTGTTTTAAAAACTAATTTATGTCCATTTTGACACTATTTGGTACATGATTTTTATGAAATTCATAACAGAATGATAAGTTCGAACCAAGTTACTTGTATCAACAATAACATGTCATATTAACCTATAATATTAATTTAAGTCATAAAAAGTCTCAAATTACATTTATTTGGGCATTTATAACATCAATTATGTCAATATTTCATTAATAAGACAATTACTGCATCATCTTTGTGTCATAATAAATGATAATGATTTAATCCCTAAAAATTCTAAATAAATTCGTATGATGTAGATAATTGTATGATATTTCGGGATACTATTCATTTTCAAAGTTTCATAAAATTTATCACTAAATTAAAATTATTATACTTATAAGATTTAAGAAAGTGACATGTTGTCACATTCTTTAGTTTTAATAATAATTAAATTATTTTCATGGAAAAAAGTTCATAAAATGAATCTAATCCAACCCTTAGGTTATATGGGTCTACTTTTAGCCATCCAATTGGATTTTTCCAAGTGTTAGGGTAATTTTATAATCTTATATTTACCCTTAATTACCCAATTTACCTTTAACTATAGTAAATAAAAGTTATCGGTGTTACTATTCACAATGCCCAAAAATAAAAAGTAGCTTATTAACATAATTTGGACCCA
Organism: Viscum album; assembly: GCA_963277665.1. Classification (NCBI taxonomy): domain Eukaryota; kingdom Viridiplantae; phylum Streptophyta; class Magnoliopsida; order Santalales; family Viscaceae; genus Viscum; species Viscum album. The sequence continues at coordinate 1,109,182,985 of OY728128.1, read as the reverse complement.
CTGATTCCAAATATGGAATCCATTTTTCCAAATTCAATAAACAAAAGATGCAGAAATTAAATTAAAATTAATCCCGTTGTCGAAAGAAAACGAGTTTCTCTTTAAAACATTGCAAAAGATTGAATTGATTTAACCTACGAATTCAAGGTAAAATAAATGCTAATGACATACATTATATTAAATGGTAAAAATATATTATAATTATACTTTAAAACCATTCAATATTATAATTTAACCACATAAGATATTACGATGAAAAAAGTTGTTTTTAACTAAAATATAGCGTGTTTTTACTATTCATTAAAATATGAAAGTTATCGGAAAAATATCAAAACATTATCTAATGTAAATTTTTATATCCTGATTCAAAAGAAGAATTTTATTTTGTCAAATTGAAGATATAAACATGTCCAAAACTAAATTTAAAGTGGGTGTGCCATCAAAAGGCGGCAAAACTGCATTTTTTGAAAAATACTTATTTTACCCGAAATATTTATTTTGTTCTTACACCGTGTTCTAGAAAATGTGTAAGATGAATAATAATGTTATAAAATTCAAAATTTTGTTAATACTATTCATAACGTCTAGTTCATGACAATATTATAATAATATATCATTATTTATTAAAACCCATTTTTGCATACAACACACGCTATCGAGGAAGGTCGCGATTGCGTGTAATGCAAGCCAAGTCAGGGTTGCGTGTTGTGAAAGAATCCTTCATTGTTTCGTATAACAGAATCCAGCCATATTTCATTTATACCTTGAATATACATATGTATATATATATATACTCAATGTTGCATAGAATAACTATTATCAAAATTGTGTGTAACACGATCCAAGAATAGTGTTGCGTATACTGCAAGCTAATACGGTGTTGCGTATAGCGCAAGGTAATCTTGGTGTAGAATACAACACAAGACATTAATGAAATTAAAAGAACATTTTTCATAAAATCTCGGGGTGTTACATTCTACCCCCCTTAAAATGAATTTTGCCCTCAAAATTCGTCGGGGTTATAAATGGTTTACTACTCGAAAGTTTGTTTAATAGAAACCCACATCGTAAAAAGGAATACCAAAATATGGCTTTAAGAACTAAAGTATGAAATGTAACGGTTACCCAAATTAACTCATCACTGGGTTTCCACGTAGGAGAACATAGTTGAAAATATGGATATGGAAGAAAAATATAACCATCAAGTTCTGATGGAGAGTGGAAGAGAACATGGCTATGAAAAATCCAACAATCGTAAATACATAAATTTGTGATGATCTAGGGTACCATCTGATTCATCAGATATAAGATCACTAGGAAAATATTTTTGGTTTTCAAAATCATTTCCCTAAAGTTGAATAATTTGAATTAGAATAAATACTTACTTTATTTTTGTACAATCTCACTGTTGTTCGTACTTTGAACAATTTCCACTTCATCTCTTAAAGAAATGAAGTTGAATTTGTTATTCATGAAGTGTTAATTGATCATGTGATAGAATGACGGGTCATTCCATATATTTCAAACAAAAGGTTAGCAAAATTTATCAAATATACACAAGTCCATCTATGGTGAGGTTAATCATATACGATTCCAAGAATGAACCTATACTTCATATATCATACCGCAAAATAAAATAGAACTAGTTTCTACTAAAAAGGGACTTCCTGTAGGCTAGTGGTAGGCGATAAAGGCCAGTCGCACTTCGGTTGTGGGTTCGATTCCCACAGCCTTGTCTGACGCGATGGGCTGTTGCCCGTCCTGCAGGTTGTCCTTTTTCTAAATCTATATTACTATAACATCCCATCAATAATATCGAATAAATTTCTATCCTAACTTATTTCCAACATAATCCATTCCAGTCTTTAGTCTTATCTAAAATACTTCAGTCCAAGCTCATAGTATAAAGAAAATGATTACTTGAAATGTCATCAACCAACCATCATTTATCTCCCATTATCTTGTTGGTCACATTCCAATCATGTGAATACCGTAATCATGTATTCTATTGAAAAATAAATACCCATTAAACCTTAGTGAAAACATGAATGCTGTCAAAAGTTAACTCTTTCCACATACCAAAATCCAAAAATTCTATATAGTCAAACCATGATATAACCTTCTCCTTATATCGGTCATGAGCTCGTGAATACTATCAAACATTTAATTTTCTCCTTATCACTTCATTATGTTCATATCATCTACTTTCCAAAAATACTGGTACCATTCATCACATAATTTCAAAACATAAGGAAGGACAACAGTGTAACAATCCTTAGATGTCTCTTTATTCCATAGTACAATGAGATTACTTATACAACATTACACTTGATAAACATGTAATCATTCCACTACATTCTTAAACCATTGACCAAGCTTCAACAATTCTTTCATCTCACATATCATTTGTAGTCTCATCATCATCATCAACATAAATACTACCCATACGGCCATACTGATTCTCTTCATGAGACTTTCCCTTAGGTCATTGGTTTTCATAATGCCCGTACATTACACATTTAAAACATTTAACCATTGTTGATGTCGTAGCAATACCATTATCCTCATCCCTGGTGTTAACTGAACCTTTTCCTTTGCACTTACTGGCTTTGTGTCCTTCTTTTCCACACCCAAAGCATCTTCTTGTTCCTTTGAAACATTCTCCTTGATGCCTCTTCCAACATGATTTACATAGGGGAAATTGAACTTTCTTTCCTCTATGATCATCATGAAACTCCATCTTTCTCTTATTACCAGAGTCAGGAAACTAACCAAATTTTACTTTATTGATCATATTAAGAGATTGCTGATTCGGAATAATAATGATGTTTGGACCTCCAAATCCCATTTCATTTGGTTTCTCATGAAGAATATCATTCCATTGTCCATCATATCCTCTATTATCGTGAATCATCTTGTTTCCAGCCATTTTCTAAAACCCAAAAAGAATAGTGTGAGAGGAAAAAATCATAATTAAGGGGGAGTAACTTCAATATCTAACATCTTTGGTTTAATCTAATATCGTTACCATAGTTCTAGTACTATATACTATACGTATACTTATCCTTAGGAACATCCCTAGACATACCATAGAAATATATCTAGGGATCTCACTAACGTTTTCACATCCTAGTTTCCAAAGGTTGACTAAACCTTTCCTCTGATACCAACTGTAGAGACCTGAAGCTTGATGTACATGGAAATTACATTACTTTTGCGGAATACTTAGTACATAACAAAAACACACACACGAGGACCGTAATAGTTTAGTGTCTTTGGAAACTCAGAACGTAATCTTCTAATCACGGTGAAAGATCTTCAACATCTTCTATAAATATCTTCCTTTTTTTTCTTACCTAAAACCTTTCTTTATATCCTGGGAAAAAGAAAACACAAAAGGGTGAGCTCAAATGCTCAGTAAGGGTAAACAAAAGAAATACCAATCACATCATATTCATAAGAACATATCTTTTGGAAATCTTAACCTGCAAAAGAGATCATAATTTCATTACATGGGATAAATCATGTTAGTGAAATGTAATCCCAATAATTATAACTTAAAACATTAAACTTTGAGGCATACACACATAATCATAGAGAATCATTTCTTGTTAGTCAAGACTCATTTCCAAGACTATCTTAGTGGACAAAGTCCCTTTCTGAACTGAGTTCACTCCTCGTTTCAGTCCTGTTTCACTGAACCGGTATAACCTACCGTTCCAGCCATGTCTATCTCATGAGATATAAAATCTTTATCCAATGCATTGTAGGGAGATATAGGTCCCACCCATCTCATAATTATACCATTCTTATGTGTGCCACAAAATCATAAACCATACATCATAGCATAACCCATGTAATAAAAATGGGAATCTTAAACTTCGTGACATCAAAAAACAATTCATATAAGATAAAGGCATTCATAAAAATATAATTCCATTACAACATAATCAAATCAATGTGATAATAGGGATAGAAACAGAACCCTTTATTATCTTAGATGGAAAATAATTTTGATAAAACACTTGAACTCCATTCTTGAGGAAAATATCCTTTCTACTTCAAAAACATTTTTTCCTTTCTTAACATGTCATAAAATTTTAAACTAAGAGAAGTTGAATAAAAATAAAATTGAAAACTTGTAAAGTAATATTCTTGGAAATAATGTTTTAAAAATACATTCATGCCGTATAAGTTAAAAAAACATTCTTCTCGTACTTTTGTCGGAAAAGTCAAAACGTACCTCGTACGGAAAACGACAAAAGATTCCTTTCATATCTTTTACTAAAAACTCACCGAAGGATAAAATTGGATTTAACAATTGTAGGTGGATGGAAATAATATTACATATTGAAGAAACATGTATGTGGATGATAATATACACCCCAGTAAATACTAAAGTATAAACAATCTCGGATAAAAATGAGATTGTGATATTTCCCTTACCTTAAGTCCGATTTGCTTCGTAAGTGTCCGAACCTCCTGTATAATGATTTAAATAATGTCATTAACTTATTAAAAAATCATATTAATTGTTATGATATCATATATGGTTCACTTATGTCTTTATATTACCCGTTCTTTTGTAAATTCAATGTTAAAGAAGCGTTTTGGGTAAAATCGTCTCATTTATCGTAGGTGTTTGGACTTGTTGTTCTTGACATTATTATTACTTATATAATGATTTACTTACTTCCAGAATATAAAATATGATTTATATATCATATATATTCAGTATATATAGATATATATATATAATAGATAGATAAATGAAATGAAACACACCATTCATGGAGACGGTAGTCCGTACGTACGCATGAACGCTGTTTTCCTTTCCTTATTGTGTTGAATGGAAGTAAGTGGATGACATACATATATACATAAATCCAGTAGCTTTATAATGTCATATATTTAATTAATATTTCTTATATTTACTTTATAATCATTCTTAAATGGTTAACATGGAGAATGAATCTCATCGCGTCGTGGAGACGGTAGTCCGTACGTACGCACGAGCGATGATATCGTTCTCATGATCGTGAACTTGTGTTGAAGTGTATGTATACTAGTTCAGTATCAATATCACTTTATAATAATCATATATAGTTACTCATTACACCATTATACCCATCCAATTAAGTAGGTGGCGGAAAATAGATTACACCACAGCGTGGAGACGGTATTCCGTACGTACGCACGCGCGGTGATTTCCTTTTTCCGTAGGATGGATAGAAGGTTAATTAGAGTTGTTTAATATTTATAATAACATATCAGTATATGAGAAATACTTATGTTATTACTTTATCATGAAACAACTAAAGGAGAAGAAGTTGAAGAAGAAATAAATTGAAAAAGATCAGTAATGGATATTACCTCTTTTTGACGCGCCTTTTCTTAACCTCCACTTAAAGAACTAATGATGGTCTTTGAAGAAGACCAGGACCTCTAGGATGATACTAGGGAAGTGGAGAAGAGATTTTGGAAGGGGTTGTCCGAGCTTGAATGCTCAAATTGGTGTGAGGAGGAGAGGGAGGAGGTTCTATTTTATAAGGGAGGAGAGGGGCACCTTAGGAAAATCTCAAAATATTATTTTATATTAAGGTCAAATTCGGTTTATAATGGTTTCAAAGGGTCTTATTTAGAAGATAAAGTGGTTATGGGTAGAAATCCTCTCATACGATAGGATTTAGACAAGTTTAAGTTATTATTTTAACCTTATCAATTAGATTTAACTCTAAGATAAATAATTTAACTTTTACCGTGTCTTTTTGTTTTCTTACACTATATGGTTAATAAACTTACCATAAAAAGCCAAACGAACCCCAAGTTGTTTATTATTAATATATCTATTCTTATCTAAGTCATTTGGCCGAACCTTATATTTTTAGGAATTAAATAACAATTAATAATATAATATTTGTTTTAAAAACTAATTTACGTCAATTTTGACACTATTTGGTACATGATTTTTATGAAATTCATAACAGAATGATAAGTTCCAAAAAAGTTACTTATATCAATAATAAAATGTCATATTAACCTATGAAATTAATTTAAGTCATAAAAAGTCTCAAATTACATTTATTTGGGCATTTATAACATCAATTATGTCAATATTTCATTAATAAGACAATTACTGCATCATCTTTGTGTCATAATAAATGATATTTATTTAATCCCTAAAATTATAAATTAATTCCTATGATGTAGATAATTGTATTATCTTTCTGGAGACTATTCATGTTCTAAGTTTCATGAAGTTTATCACTAAATTAAAATTATTATACTTATAAGATTTAAGAAAGTGACATGTTGTCACATTCTTTGGTTTTAATAATAATTAAATTATTTTCATGGAAAAAAGTCCGTAAAATGAATCTAATTCGACCCTTAGGTTATATGGGTCTACTTTTAGCCATCCAATAGGATTTTTCAAAGTGTTAGGGTAATTTTATAATCTTATATTTACCCTTAATTACTCGATTTACCTTTAACTATAGTAAATAAAATTTACCGTAGTTACTATTCACAATGCCCAAAAATAAAAAGTAGCTTATTAACATAATTTGGACCCACCGATTCCAAATATGGAATTCATTTTTCCAAATTCAGTACACAAAAGATGCATAAATTAAATTAAAATTAATCCTGTTGTCAAAAGAAAACGGGGTTTTCTTTAAAACATTGCAAAAGATTGAATTGATTTAACCAACGAATTCAAGGTAACATCAATGCTAATGACATAAATTATATTAAATGGTAAAAATATATTCTATTTATACTTTAAAACAATTCAATATTATAATTTAACCACATAAGATATTACGATGAAAAAAGTTGTTTTTAATTAAAACATAGCGTGTTTTTACTATTCATTAAAATATGAAAGTTATCGGAAAAATATCAAAACTTTATCTAATGTAAATTTTTATATCCTGATTCAAAAGAAGAATTATATTTGGTCATATTTAACATATAAACATGTCAAAAACTAGATTTAAAGTGGGTGCGCCATCAAAAGGCGGCAAAACTGCATTTTTTGAAAAATACTTATTTTACCCGAAAAATTTATTATTTTCTTATACCATGTTCTAGAAAATGTGTAAGATAAATAATAATGTTATAAAAATCAAAATTTAGTTAATACTATTCATAACGGCTAGTTCATGACAATATTATAATAATATATCATTGTTTATTAAAACCCAGTATTGCGTACAACACACGCTATCGAGGAAGGTCGTGATTGCGTGTAATGCAAGACAAGTCAGGGTTGCGTGTTGTGAAAGAATCCATCGTTGTTTCGTATAATAGAATCCAACCATATTTCATTTATACATTGAATATATATATATATACTCAATGTTGCGTAGAATAACTATTATCAAAATTGTGTGTAACACGATCCAAGAATAGTGTTACGTATACTGCAAGCTAATACGGTGTTGCGTATAGCGCAAGGTAATATTGGTGTAGAATACAACACAAGACATTAATGAAATTAAAAGAATATTTTTCATAAAATCTTGGGGTGTTATAACTTACCTTTGGTGGAGTTTTCATACAACAATATTTATCACTCCACCATTAGGATGACACCTTTTGAGGCATTATACGGGCATCCTTGTAGATCGCCTCTATGCTGGACTAACCAAGGGGAGTCAACACTTTTGGGACCAGAGATGGTATGGGCTACCATAGAGAAGGTACAATTCATCTAGGAGCAGATGAAAACGACACAGAGTAGGCATAAGTCATATTCTTATAGGAGATGGAGACCTCTGGAGTTCGAGGATGGTGACAACACCTTTCTAAGAGTCTCATCTCGATGAGGACTATGGAGATTTGGCCAAGGTGGAAAGTTATCTCCAAGATTCATCTGACCTTTCCAGGTCCTCAGCAGAGTTGGTGAGGTGGCATACTGCTTAGCTCTTCCACCTATGTTGCACTGGGTGCACGATGTCTTCGACGTATCCCACCTGAGGAGATACGTGTGTTACCCTTCTCACATCATCGACAATGTAGAGCTGGACATAGACGATGGGGAAACTTATATGGAGTTTCCAGTGATGATTGAGGATCGACAGGAGTAGGTCCTACGTGGACAGTCGATACCTCTAGTGCGAGTTCGCTGGCAGCACAGTAACCTCCAAGAGATCACATGGGAGCGGGAGGCTCAGATGCGTGCTCAATACCCCCACTTGTTCACTTAGTTCGAGTTGTATCTTTTGGGGATGTAAATCCATGTGGTAAGAACAATGTAAAGACCCAAGATTTCCATGGAAATTTTTTTCCTAAATAGATGGGAATTTTACGAATCTGAAAAAATTGACAGCGCAAGATTTCAAGGCCCAATGTGCCCGGAATCAATTTTGGAAGTTTTGTTCAGGTACGTTTAGTAAAGGTACGAGTGGGTTTTTATAACATTTAAACAGGTGCTCAGAATTTAAATCTGAGGGCACTGTTGAACTCACATCACCGATATTCTCTTAAGAATACATTCACCTTGATGATAGATAGTCGGGAATATAAGTTAGTTTTTGGGTTTTTAGTGAAAGAATTAAATCAAAATAAATTTGTGTTTCTTTATTTTTATTTTTGTTGGTTAAAGACTCTATGTGGAAGTTAAAGGTGTGGACCACCACACCTTAACCTCCCATTAGAGGTTATGGTAGTGGGGCCCACCTGAACCTAACCTCCACTTCATTTTTTATTATGGAGGGGACCACCCATGTTTTAAACCCCCTTGAAACTCCTCATTAATGGGGAGACACCCTCAAATTTTTATTAAGTTTAGGGGAGCCTCTTCAACTCCCCAAACAATTAATGTGCCAAATCCTCCTCATTAATTAATTGAGCCATCACTTTGAATTAATTAATTAACCCATTTGAATTTTGTGCCAAAATTTAAATAATAGATAATCGTAATCTATAATTTTGGTTGGCATTTGTATTTTGGTGGAACATGAGAGAAGAGAGAGAGAGATACAGAGAAAAGATCTCGCCAACAAAGAATGAAGAATGCATTCTTCCAATGAAGAATTCCGGTGAGGAGCGTGTTTGACTTTCATCCCTGGATCCTCTTTAGATGTAATATGTCTTTGACTATGACGAGCTGGTGTGAAAACCGACGATCGAGGAAAATGCCGATGTCCGTCTTTTCCAACGATACATCTTTTTTCTAGAGACTCCATCAATGAACAGTGAACAGAGGTAGGGGTTTAATTTTATTTAAGTGCCATGTTCTTCCTTTCTTTCAAAACAAAAAATTAGGATGTTTTATTTTTGAGGGTGGGTTGTTGTGCTTCGTTCTTATGAACCAATTGCTATCACCCTAAAAGCGAAGGGTGTGGCCAAACTAACATGGCATGACTCCCTCTATCGATATCATTTTTGATGCTCTTCATCATGGTGACAAAACAACGCGGTGACGAAGGTGACATGGAATGACTGCACTACTCACGGTTTTCACAACCCGCGCCTCCCTCGTGGAACTTTGGCCGAATGGCTCTACTACCCCGGCCTGCACCTCCCGGCTCCTAGCTTCCACCAGCCTCCCGTGCGCCCGGGTCTAACTGTGTCTACCCGTGCCTCCCGGCTTCCTGGCCGCTCGCCGGCCCCTAGGCCGCCCGTCGACTGCCCGACCACCAGCCGGCCTCTGGGCTGCCCACCGGCCTCTCGACCGCCCCTGACCTCCCAGTCCCCCACTGACATTTCGGCTTCCAGCCGCCCAATGGCCTCTCGGATACCCACTGGACTCCCAGTCACACCGCCGACCTCTCGGTTTCTGGGCCCATCCATTCGCACCATGCCCTCCTGTCCCTGAATGAACAAGCCCCAGCTCCTAGGTCAACCTGTATGAGTCGCGCCCCTCGCGGTGCTGGCAGAAACGGCCTCAGCTCTCGGGCCGAGCTGTTCAAGTCGGGCCCCTCATGGCACTGGCCGAACTGGCCCCAGTTCCTGGGATGATCCACACGAGCCACCAGAGCCGCTCCCCTTGCAGCGGCCGGCCGATCCTGCCTCCCATGCCCCTCGCAGAACCCCGGCCGAGCTAGCCTTCCGCGCTCCTCGCGACGTTCTTGGCCGAACTGGCTCCATCCTACATGGATGGTCCGCCTACGCGGACCCCACTCTAGGACGAACCACCCACGCGGCCTGCTGGTTTGGGCCCAGCGGGATAGGACAAACCCAACGGGCCATGCCGGAACCTAAGGGTCTGATCAGGTTGGCCTAGATTGGGTTGGGCTGGGTCGGTCCAGATCTGGTTGGTTCGTGCACAAATCTAACTGGCCCCCCAGGACTAAAAGGCTAATAACTCACAGAACGAGGGTCCGATTGACACGTTGTCTCCAATGTTGAGACCTCTATGACATGGAAGATCATTAAGATACTGCTTCCTGGGAATTTGTGATAGTTGATGTATCGACAGTAGGCTTGAGGAGTGGACCATTCAGGATTCCACCGTGCTTTGTGAGGGAACCCTGTTGCTGGCCGCTTTGTGATAACGGGATCCTACATGGACTGACTACTGTTCTAGGATCCTACGTGGGATCGATAGCTCTGACTACTATTCCAGGATCCTATGTGGGTTCTATAGCTCTGAGTACTATTCCGGGATCCTACGTGGGTTTAATAGCTATGACCAATGTTCCAGGACCCTACGTCAGTTCGACAGCTTTGACTATTGTTCCAGGATCCTACCTGGGTTCGGCAGCTCTGACTTATCTTCCAGGATCCTATATGGGTTCGATAGCTCTGACTACAATTCCAGGATCCTACGTGGGTTCGACAAATCTGACTACAGTTCCATGATCCTGCATGTGTTCGACAGCTCTAATTACTGTTCCATGATACTATGCGGGTTCGACAACTCTGGTTAATGTACCAAGATCCTACATGGGTTCGACGGATAAGATGATTAAGTGGCTACATCTAATCATCTTTATCTCTCTACATAAGTTGTATACATGTATGAGGTAAGTATTGAATTCATATTTTTATCAATGAGTTATCTTTCTTCCTTCATGGAATTGGTTATGCTTGGTCTCAAGAGTTGGAGTAAGATTGTATCTGATTACTTAGGTATATGTATGGGCATATACCTAAGTAGGGTTGGATGATACTTTGTGATTGTATCCTTACCTTGTGGTTTATCCTTGTTGGATTTTGTGAGACATCGAGGGTCTCGGGGTCCCTACTAAGTATCGTTATACTCACCCCGGCACGGGCTATGCCCGCACCACATTGTGTTTGATGCAGACGACAGACAACACTGATTGAGGCTGACAGTACCAGGAATGGATGGTACCTGGAGGTGACAGAAGGATGCAGAGTGCTGAGGAGGCTATCTGTACCTACCCTTCAGGTAGGAATCCCATAGGATGACCCAACATCTGTTTTTCTTTTCTTCAATTGTCCATGTAATTCTAGTTTCCTTGTACTTTACAGTTGGTCTTGTATTTCTGGACCACATTACTTTTCATTACTCTTTTAGCATACACTTTTTTTTAGTGATTCATATCCAGCTTTGTACACTGTTGTGTTTCTTTATAGTTATAGAGGAAATTTCTTCCCAGTTTTAGGGAATTATGCATTTAGTGCTAGTCACCAGCCCCTGGCCTATGGAAGGTGGGCTTGGGGTAGTCTCGGCACGGGCCCCGGGGGACGGGTCGTAAGAAGACCTATGAGTGGGATAATGATATGTGGAAATAATTTCTTGACTTTTTTTGATAACCACTATGATTCTTGTGGGAGAAATGTTGGGGATAATATGTCCATTAGGGGGGAGTTTGTAAGACACGTTATATTTTTAGATACGTCCCACGTTATGCATTTTAAATCCTCTATGAGTTGGTTTTTTACCATTGGTTACATAACCAAAATCTATCTTGGTGTTAACATGGTTTTTTAATAATGTTTTGAGAGTATATAAGGGGAAGTTGAACAAAAAATCAATGGTATAGACGATTATACACCAATGAGATCTAGGATACAATATATGTGTGGTCACTATAGTATGTAGATACTGGATTTGGTGTATATTGATGTGAGTAGCACAATCATACATTCATGAATATCTTGAACACCTATGACAATGATATAAGATGTGGTATAAACTAGTTGATTGTTGAGGCGTAGAGAGAGTCGTTGCAGCTCAAAAGAAAAACATAGGAATCTAGTAGTTATTCCATGTTCGAAGCCCCAGAGACATAGAGAACCACTAAAACATAGCCTTATTTCAAGGTTTCTATGTTCTGAAATTTGGTGTTTTAGGTTTCACTAGGACACCTCCCTCATAATATAGGATCTAATCCAAAGAACCCATAATGATACTCAGATACTATTTGGCTGGGAATGTGAAGATATTCTATCTTGCACTAAGCCATAGTAATACCTTTATCATTCTATTATGAATTTCGGTCTAAGAGGCCAAATCAGTGTCAACAATTATGAAGGATTACTATAGGTAACCCACTCCACACTGAGCACATTTCTCTCACATATCATATAAAACCCCATTGGCACCATAGAGATATTTTCAATGTGTTTTGAATCTCATTTCAATTTTAATAAACCCCCACCTTCAAGGGTTCAATACACAAATATGTAGTTATTGTAGAAACAACTTATTTGTTTCCATTTCAAACTAGAATCAAGATCCATCAGATTATGGTGTTTCAAGCATATAATATGAAGTTAAGCCTTTTTGTTTCTCTTTGGATTCTCATTTCCTTGTTTGTTTCTTTAGGAAACCTTGTTGATAGATTCTTCAGTCTTTATAGAAGGGAGGAAAAGTTGAACATGAATGAACCTTTGAAAAGAGTATTTTTCTTATGTCCATTATTCCATTGAGGTTGGTGTTATTCATGTTTTCTATTATTGTTTTGATGTTGTTCTTGTAAATGATGTTGTAACAGTACATTGTCACACTAAAAATTTGTTTCCTTGACTAATAATGTTATATCATGCCAAGAATAAAATTGTGAGATCCTTAATAGACCTTATAAAGTCCACTTATTATTACAAGACTAGAACTATGGTCATCCAAAGTATGGGCCTCTCTCTTGAAAATAGTGAAATGAGTTTTCAAATGAATAAAGAGTGGGTTTATCAAATTCAACCAATTGTGATTGTGTTTAGCATGTTACCCTGGTATAAGGGTTTTTTTCTTAAAAATGGAATTAAATGTTTATGACTTGATTATGGAAAATGGATATAGATTGTATCATTGGGAATTATTAAGAAGCATAATGATTTTAATAACCTTTAATGGTTTTGTTATAAGAATACATCATGAATTAATTGAATTGTGTGTTAGAGACAAAGATATCTAATAAAAAAACCCTGGAAAATGTTTAAAAGTAAAAAGTTTGAGTGTTTTTATTATCATTGATAAAATGGTAACTTATAGTGAACCTTGGAGATATATAAATAATAGTATGGTTCAGATGTTGGACTGATGCTCCATATCTCTATGGAAGGATAAAAATTTTATCTAGGGGATAATATTGTGTTGTGTGGTTTCAGTTGGCAGATCGATTATCCAATATGCTATGGTTTGGCCATGTTATCAATACCTAGGATAACTCTAAAAGGTACATTATATACAGGTAGATTGAAAAATAGAAGCTCCAATGACTTAATTATCCCTATAGATAAACCACTGTATTATATTTTTTGAGGAATGACATGGGCTAATGAAAGGATTATTTTCCTGTGAGTCACTTGGAGCCTAAGGGAAAACGTTTTTAGTAAAATTATATTTAAATATAAAACCTTTTTCAACAATTTTCTTATTTGTTCTTACATTTTTCACTTGCATACACATTTTTAAATTGTAACGATGTAGAATTTAACAAGTTATGTGAGTTGATTATGTAATGTGTGTTAATTTATCATTATTGTTTTTAATATTAATTTTTTTATTTCCATTGTTGAATTATTTTAGTAATGATGGTATATTATCCCAATATATCTTGATAGAACCTCACAATAATAGGTATCCTTTGGAATATTGGGATGCATGACTGATGTCACATAATGAACCAAATTGTGGAACCTATATCAGCATGTTAAAATATTTGAGATGTAGATATCATTTAATTTCCCAGAATTGTGTTGTTAACTACCCCACTGTAAGACTACATAAGATATCACTGGTGTAGAAAATGTGTGGCAACGATTTAGACACATAGGTTTTTTATAATCAATAGAATATTAATCATACACATACCCTTATTATTTAAATTATATAGTGGGGTTTTTTCACATGTATCCAAGATGATATTAAATATTTATAAAATGATTTAATAATACATTAAACTTTTTTTCAAACTATATTTTAGGAACACACTCTCCAAATATATTAGAAACAATCAAATTTAACCAAAAAGTTTTTATTTCAGGCTACCATAGAAATCATTATGTTTCTTTATTTTTATTGACATTGATTAATTTAAATTCACCAACCTAATATGAGAATTTATTATTATGAATTAAAATTTGAGGGAATAAACATTTAATTAATTTCAATATTATTTTAATAAACTTTTTACAAATTCTACATTTTCTTGTTTTAAAATATTCTAGTAGTTTTTTAAGATACATACCCTCTCATTAAATGATTTAATCCATCATAAACAGTGATCTCATCATTAATATGGATTTATTTTTCGAATTTTTGGGATAACACCAATTTTAATACATTAATTATTTCATTATCATGTTAGATTTAGTACATCAAATAATCATTACAAAGTCATATATTTCATTACTTACCTTTTGTTTAAATTTATCACACTGTTATTGTTTACTAATAGTCTATTAACCTTAATCATGATTGTTATTTCATGATTTGTTCAATAGAGTTCTATGAGAAAAATCCCACCAATATTATTTCTAGTTCAAATCTAGAATTATTTTCCAATTTCATTATTATCAATAGTTTTACTTCTGAGAACCAATGCTTCAATAAATCTAAGGAATTTTTGACACATAAATAAAAAATATATATTTATATTATTTTCCATCAATTTTTATCGATACTTTATGTTTGAGTGAGAATTTCTTCTCTGCCAGTTTTCTATTAAAATTTTAGATACATTTCTGGATGGACTCGTTATTCTTTCCCAATCATTCTTCAAATATTATTTTCTTGTGTGCATTTCATGGGATTTTTAGTCCTTATTTTTGTGATATATTATAGTCGTAAAGAGTTATGATGGTACTATAATAATAACATTTTTTCCATGTCATTCATGATATCATCTTGGTTGGGAATCAATGTTAAAAAAACAAACATGTTTTTCTTTTTGAACTTCTATAAACCTCCCAAAATGATTTTAAAAACATCTATGTTTATCCCATATTGAAAACATCTCATGAAATTTGTTCCCCCATCATGTAGAATCTTATACTAAACATTATATCTTTAATAATATTGAAATTATAATATTAATTTTTCTCTAGGAAAGATAGACCAATTTTATGCAATACTATGGGAATATTCTCAATGTTTTGTTTCACTAACTATAATGGAATAATTTTAATCATTCATGTTTTGTATTATATTTTGAAATAGAAAATATCTTCTTGTATTTTGTGTAAAATTAAAATTGACATTCATGGGTGTGATTGAATATCAATTTTTATTTTACTAATCACCTATGGATAAATAAACACCCTTCTTTATTAACATATTGGGAATTTTATATTTAGAATTATTCTTATGAATCATTTACATGGTTGGATTGTCTATATTCTTATTCTTAAGATATAATATATTATCATGTTTTATATTTTCAATTTTTCATGATTTATACATAGATGATTTTTTAATATGACCACACACATTATATATTTCACATTTATCTATAATAATTTAAAATCTACATGATTTTTAAAGATGGATCCTTTAATTTTATGTGTCTTATCTCAATTTATCACTTATCACTTGAGAGGATAACTCACATTTTCATACATAAGATGATATATAATACTAGTTGTTCTAATATATACACCCAAATATGTTAAAAACCTTAACCAATGAACCATGGTTTTTTTTCATTAAAATAAATTATATTTTGATTTTATAGGACAAGTAGCTTGTCATTTCTTATCATCTATATAATTTTTTTCCACGTTAAGTGAGGATGTTCTGATATAAATCTTTTTTTAATCCTTTATATGATTGTTTATTATCAATAACTTTCATCATCCATCATTGTAATGAATTCTAGGATTATGTATGTTCTATGTATACAAAAAAATCATCATATTTTTTTTATGTGGATAAAACATTCCAATTTTTTTCTAATTTATACTAATTATTAGTTGAGTTCATCATCTTCTTTCCACGTGGTTAGAGTTTTTCATAAAAATGTTACTTTATTGAATTTTTTTCACTAGTATAATTATTTTAAAATTACAGTGATGAAATATAATGTAATTATTTAGAATTATTAAATTATATTAAATATTGTAAAATTTATTATTGAGGATTATTCTCCCATTATACAATAATATACATTTTTGTTCACAAGCCATTATCATCTCATAAATTTGATCATCTTGTATTTATTTTATCTCAAATGAGATTGTAAATAACATTAATCCTCTTAGGAAAGACCTCAATTTGACAGTATTGAACATAATTTATTTAATCTAATTCATGGAACCATTCTTTAATAATCTTATTTTCATCCTCTCTCTCCATTAGTTTTTCAATTTATTCATCTATAAATATATATTATCATTCTTTGACCACTGTAATCACTACCCTTATGACTCTACGTTTTTTGGAGAGAAAGTTATAAAAATTATATGAATTAATTCAAATAATTCATAATTCTATAATTTTCATCTATATGGTGGGTGATATCCACCTTAATACGTGTAAATAATCTGACAATATTTGATAAATTTTTTTCGGGAAGTTATAGTTAATATATTTTATTGGAATAATTGATTCAAATAGTGATTACTTATAAATATTATTTTCCATATTGATACATATTTTATTTGTATGATAGTTTGGTTAATTATTTGGTATCACATACTCACATATAGATGAAAATATACCAATAACAATACTACTTTAAAATAAATTAGTTTTTGATCCAACACATAGATCTTAGTATATAATGATTGAATTTTAATTATTGGGGTTTTCAGATTAAGAAATATATTTTCATTTATATATTTATAATAGGGGTTTAGTTTGTATCACCACAATATTTAGTACATAAATCATATATAGTTGTAGTAAGTTTAATCTTACATATATTACAATAAAATATTGGAGAGCCAGTTTTCTGGAGATTTTCCCAATATCATCCATTCCTTGATTTTAGGCTATAAATATCAACATCTTGGCAAGGTAATGGAATGATGAATAATTTTTAAACTCACACTTCGTCAGAAATTGATAACATGAATACTATAGGTTTGTTATCTCAATTTCTTGATCCTAGATGTGATCAATACTAGGGTATACTAAAGACTATTCTCACAATCTTCTTTGTATAATTATTTAGTGTATATGAATTGAATTGAGAAAAATTATTCTTCTCTTCGACACATTTGATTAGAGGTAGTTTATTCAATAATATCTTGTCTACCCATAAATTTTCAAAATATTTAATATTATAAAATACACATTCCGGAATTTATATAGTTTTACATTTATACTTTTAAGAATTAAAATTTGATGTACTGTGTTAATATATACATTTAATTTTCTTTTATGTATAGAATGCATGTTTCCTAAAATATAATTTTCAAACCTACAATCATAATTTCATTCATTATATAAATTCTTCCATAATTTTTGGAGGATTCCCTAAAAATATTCCTTTGTGAAATATTAGAAATATTATAGTCCCCCCCTTCATGTAAAACATCTATAAAAACTTATATTATCCTTTGATATTTTCCATGTTTCTATTTATTAATGAAATAATGATCTGGAAACTTTTTTTTGCATGGAACACATCTCAGTAACACAAAATACTTCTTGGATTTACCCCTTTTAAAATTTACTTGTTTCAGGATCATATTATTGATCATGATATTTTTAAAATTAATGAGTTGTTTCTATAACTCCCTAAATTATTTGACGCATTATAGAATTGAATATGAAAACAATATTTCAAGTTTCCCAATTTATGAAATTTCACTAAATATTTATATCATATGAATATGTAATATACCTTTACATTGACATAATTAGTCTCATGGTTTTCTTCTACAATCATGTAATTCACATGATCTCATATATTCAATGAAAGGCTTTCACTTATATTCTAGAAATACTAATAGCTCAAAATCTTGTTCTTAACATTAAAATTAATATTATTTTAAAACATAAAATCAAATGACTTATCATCAAACCCAATAACTAAGATTATTCAAACTGATATACAATTTTCAACAAAGTCATATAATATTAGTTTCTATATTCTCCATCATAATCAAACACATCCCACCTTTATGTATGACCACTTTAGTGGAATATTTGTGTAATTTTAACTCATTAAACTTTGAAAAGAAGAATATTATATTCGATATCATATTCTACATGATACACTATGCTTAATCGAAACAAAAAATAAATTTATTTAAAATTAATCACTTTGATAGCCCACAAAACACAAAATGTAACATCATAAGTTTAAAATAATGAGTTATTTATTTTATTGTAATCCTGATTCATTGTTATAAAATAAATTTTAATAAAAAAATAAATGAATATTAAATTATAAATTAATAAACAAAATATATTAAAATTTTATTTTTTCCAAATAATATATTATAATATTATTTTCAATAAATAAGATTTAGTAAATATTCCAAATTAATAAAAAACTTGTTTTTTATATGGTATTGTATATTATGTATAATATTAATATTAATATATTTGTTTTATTATTTTAAAAAATATATTATTTGAAAATAAAATCAAAATTTATTATGAAATTATTATAAATTATTATATTTATTTATATGTTATATTATAAATTATAAATAGGTTTTCTATTTTTGAAATAAAAAATATTACCATTTAAAATGTTTGGTTAACATATAATTTTATAAAACTATATTTTTTCATAAAATAATATCTTTAATGATCATAAAATCTTTTTTAATACAAACTAATAAATTATTAAAATCATTCATTAAATAAGAAAATAATTTATCATTATAAATATCAAAATTTAGATAACTTATTTTTAAAATTCATACATATAAAATATGGAAATGTAATTTAATATATTTGTAAAATAATTGAAATTAGAAATTATGAAGAAATATTAATATATATATCCAATATGAATATTAATTTTTGGGAATTTTAAATTCAATAAATTTTATTATCATATATGAATTATTATAATTAAATTACCTTAAAAAATTAAAAGTAATATAGTATAAATATAATAATAATGGAAATAATGTATAAATTATAACATTAAATTATTAAAATATAAAAATTAATAATGAAATTAAATATCAGTAGTATTAAATCAAATTTTGGTATATGTTAAAATATAAATATTATTGGAAAACTTAATAAAAATAGAAAATAAACTAAGATGTGGGGTTCATTCTCATTGGGAAAGGGGGATCTATGGGAGTCACATTGAGGACATGGTATGCATTGGTTTTAACCCAGATTGATAGATCCATATGCTCAAGAGTAGATGAGGAGCTCAATGACTGGAAAGGTATTTGATGTAAAAAGAGAATCAAATGCTTGATATGGAACCTAAAACTATAAGGTAGTTGAGTATGAATTGGGACATGTAATGATATTAGCTATGAGAAGAGAATATATTTGATTAAGAATAAAGCATATTGTAGTTCAATAGTGGAATAAGTGTGGGTTTTGATCATCTTATTCCTTTTTAATGGGTTTATAAATCAAGGGTAGGTGTATTTTTTAGTTTTCTAAATCTCGTTAAAAAATTTATGTTTGGTATTTACCTATTCATTATATTATTCATTTTTCTTTTACAATCGTTATAGGATTTTCTTATTTGTTGTAAATGTAGATTTTTAGTTCGAAATCATTTTTCTCAATTTTTGTGGTAAGTAGATCTCGATTTTTTTTTATTTATTAATTTAGACCATAGATTCTTATCAACATTGTATTCTTTTTTAAACAGAAAATCTTTTCATCATATTTATTTTTAGCACTATCTCGAATCTTGGAATCTTCATTATAAATCTTTGATTAGAATAAATTAAAATAATAAAAACTAATTAAATGAAACCGTAAGTTTAATTTTCTCCAATAGGTTTGGAATGGTTACTTTGGAAAAATATTTATGATTTAATTGTAATTATTCTTGTTATTAAATTTCCACTTCTGGTTATTTCCCACAAAGAATACAGTGGAATAACATGCAATATAAATATATAAATATATATTTTATGAAAATAAAATATTCTTGAACCTTCTATATATGAAACACTTCTCTTCCATAAGAAACGTTTTTCAATTGTGAAACCTAGGTAAGTATAACAGAGATAAATAGTGTTAGAGAGGGAGAGTTTCTACATGCTTCCAATAGAAAGGTCTTCAACGGTTAAGGTAAGGGTTTCATTTTAGAAATTTTTTTCACTACGATTATAATTAGGTTTTCCTATTTATTTAATCCCTTATGTAGGGGATTTTATATTATATTTTTTTATTGAAGGTATTATATGAAAAAATAATTATCATCAATTTGATGAATTTTTATGAAAAAATATTTTCAATGATGTATTCTGATGGAAAATTTATATTTTTTTTTATTTTTCAATTAAAATTCTGGGTTCATGTATAAAAAAGGACTCTCTCAGTTATAATTAATATTGTGGAAATGTTTCCATCAATTTCAATTCTATATGATATTATATAATGTCAAAAATATTTTAAGCTATATATATATATATATATATTTATCAATCAATTCATGTTAAAAAATATTTTATGTGTAAGGAATTGTTATTATAATTTTTTGAATATTTATAGAATATTAATTAGGCTTCCTTAAATTCAACAGTTTTTATGGAAGTTTCAAAATTTAATTTTTAGTTAAAATAATTTTATTTTAAATAATTTATTTGAATATATATATAATACATTTCATATGAAACATTTTTTCAGAAACGTATTTATATATATATTCTATAATTTTAGGTTAAACTATTATTTAATTTTATTTAAATATATACATGTATATAGTTGTATATATATGTGTACCAATATATGCTAAAATATTTTATTTCTAATATATATGTAAATAATGGTATATATATACATTTCATTTTATGTAAATGTTTTTTATGACATCTATACATATGTGTGTGAATATGTGATACAGTTTCATATTATAATACCAATATATATTTCATTACATTTGAGTTTGTGTATATATATATGTATCATGTTATGTGAATTTTTTTTATTTTAAATATTTATAGAAAGGTATATATTCATATATATAACATTAATTTTTTTATGATTATATATATATCTAAGTAATTTTTTATGAAATGGACACTGATGCTCATGGTTCTAAAGAAATATTTCATTCCATATACTATTCAGTGCATTTTATTTATTTTTTAATCAAAAGAGTTTCACTTGGATGGGATGGGGAGTAAACCCAAATCCTTATGGGGCTTTTTCCAACTATATGATGGGGCACCCAGATTGAACTAGGTGAGCCTGTTATATCTTACATGATGGGTGGGACTAGATAGCACCCTAATGCATTGGGTAATTTTTTAAATCTCATGAGATTCTATTTATGGTGAGCATGAGGATATCATAAGGAAAAAATGACATTACGTAGTAAACCTAATAATCAAGGGACTATGTCCACCATATTATGTTATCTCATGAGTAAAATGGAACATTATGTTATAATCCAAGTGCCTTTATTAATTATTTATGAATTTTATTATTTTTATAAGGGAAACTCTTAGGATTATATGAATAAGTGAAATAGATTTTACAAAGGGTCATAATATTGAAATATACTAATAAATAGTGTATATTTTACAATATAGACAAGATTTTATATAGATTGGATTTTCAAACATTATAAAATGTTTTAATTTAATATTTAATTGAACAAACTTATTTTCCTTCCACATGTTTTAAACCCCTTTACTGGGAAATTATTGTTCTTAATATTTTTTTAAAATATATTTGACATAGGTTTAGTATAATTTATAATGGTGCTCATATTGAGATGTAACAAACACCAAGATAGTTAGTCACCTATATATATATACTATAAAACATTGAAAAAATGTAATGTTTTTTTATAATTATCCATAAAGTAGACCATAAAAGGGCCTGGAATGTATAATTTAGTATTTATTGTTCATTAATATTTTTTTTATAAAAAATAGTATATTTTAGTACTAAATCTTGGAATGCAGTTTCGGGGCATTATAGTTTGTATTTGAGCGGTAGTCTGTAGAACATTAGAAATTATCATTTAAAAAAAATCAACATGGTAGAATTTTATTTTGATCTTATTCATAGATAAAAATCCTAATGAATATATATGTCCAGTCATAATATCTTTTCTTAATTCTGATGAAGTATTTTCATAAATTTTTAAGTCTAACGAATGAATTGTGAGAGTGAAATTCAATTAGTGGGGGTGGGGATGTATCATCTTGAGTTTTATATAATCAAATTTATCTTATTAGTATATTAATTCAATATTATAAATATTAATTTAAATAAAAAATAGGGAATATTAAATGATTAATTGATGATATTAATAAATAAAAATATGCAGTTTTCAAGTCATATTTTATAATAATGATTTCATGAAATATGATTTTTGTAATAATAAAAATTATAATGATATACTATTTTTATATGTAGTTATGTCATTTAAAAGAGTAATTTTAATATAAATATATTTATTTTATTTATAAAAAAATATATGTTTATAATAACAAAAAAAATATTATTTTAATATTATTATAAATTAATTTATCAAATTATATGTTATATTAAAAAAAATATAATTTTTTTATTATTCAAATTAGAATGATTACCATTGATAATGTTTTGGTAAACATTTAATCTTATTAAAATATATTTTGTTCAGGAAATAAAACTTTTTAAAAATATAAAATATATTTTATTACAAATAAATAAATTATTAGAATCATAATTTAAAAGATATTTATAATTATAAATACATAAATTCAGATCACTTATTTTTAATGTTTGTATATTCAAATTTATGTAATTAATGGTAAAATATATATAGAATAAATGAAAATATAAAAAATTTATTTATATCCAATATAGATATTTATATTTTGATACATTAAATTTATTATATTTTATAATGATATAATAATTATAATAATTAAAAAATATTTATAAAATAAAAAATATCATTTTATAAATATAATAATAAATAAAATTATAAAAATATTATAACATTGAATTATGAATATATTAGAAAATTACAATACAAGTATTATTAAATCTAATTTATATATATTTTAATACAAAAATAGTAATAAAAATTTTAATAATGAAATAGTAAATAAATTCGGTTAAGTGGGGATGCATCATTCATTTTAGGAATGAAGGATTAGAGAGCGTCATTTTTAGGGAAAGCCAAGGAGTGATTTCAGCCCAGTCTTAGAGCTCTAGAAGCTCAAGTGAATAGGGGGATGTTGACTATTGGATAAGGCTTTGTTGGTGAAATAAAATCAAATGAACGATCTATATATTAACGTGGTCCTAGCTTTTGATAGTTCTTCAGGATGACATTGTAGATAAAACTCAAGAAGTGAGCATATTTGTGGAAAAATAAAGGTCTTTAGGTTTCAATAATAGATGAGGTGATTTTTTTAATCTTCATCCTTCTATTTTTTTAATTTATGAGGTAGGTGTATTTTTTTCCTTCTGGTGTACGAATATAGTAAATTTCAGGTATTTCCTTGTTTGCCCTCTTCTAATTTTTTCCATCTATAATTGTAATTGTTTTTTTCCTATTTAATATTAATGTTTATTTTTAAATCCAAATCAGTTTGTTCAATGTTTTCGGTCGTCAGTTTATTATTTTTTACTATTATTTTTTCTTTCATCGATTGTTATGAAAAATTTAATCTATTTTAAATGAAAATATATTTTTCAACAAATTTATGTGACTTTATCTCTCTGTGAAGAAGATTTGACTAAACCAAATTAAAACAAGGAAAAAATAATTAAAACTAACCATCGGTGTAATATTTTTCAAATGGGTTTTCTAGATTCTTTTTCCAAATTCATATTATTTCCTTTTAACCATGATAATTTTTGAATCTACATCTTTGGTTTTTTG
Organism: Viscum album; assembly: GCA_963277665.1. NCBI lineage: Eukaryota > Viridiplantae > Streptophyta > Magnoliopsida > Santalales > Viscaceae > Viscum > Viscum album. The sequence continues at coordinate 1,109,158,629 of OY728128.1, read as the reverse complement.
AATCATCGTACAGATGAAAAAGATTAAATATATGTATATAAATATAAATTTTGGTTATAAGGTTTCATGTTTGTTTTTTTTTTATTTATAATTTATTTATAATTTTGTTTTTAAATTTTTCCATTAATTAGATCATATTCTTTAATAATAGAGGGTATATGTACTAGGATTACTTGGACATGTAGTTGGACTATGCATGGATGGAGTTGGATATTTTAGATTTTGGTTGTTTTGTGTACACATCCCTATAGTTTAAGCTAAGTTTATTGACATATGATATTAATTTTCACCAATATTATGATATTGATCTTTCGATTCATGAAACACCTATAAAAATAAATGGTTTACCTAGTAAGATATTATAATTGATTTGAAAGATTAATTAAAATAATATAAAAGTTTTATTCCTTAATTATTTAATTAATCTTATGTATTGACTAATTAAATTAATATGACTAATTAATTGAAAATGTTCAATGGGAAACACTATTCTCTATGTACTAGCTTGTTTCCTATCTACATATGAATGATGTTTAACTTTTTTTCTATTTCAGACCTACATTTAATATTGAGCCTATGGTAATGTTTGATCACATTGTGCATGGGTAGCCTAATGATACTTTTAATTGATTGTATGAAATTTTGTTACTGTGTAGACCATGAGACCTTATTTGGTTCCTTGGCCACTTATTTTTGTGTGTGTTCAAGACCCATGAGACCAATGTTGATTCTCGATCACATGAGGTCAACATGTGTAGTCCCGAGACATGTGTGTGTTTTTATTGCAGGTTAGTTTTGATGACTATTCTACTTTGATGATTTGATTTGACTTTTGACCTATCATCTTGTAATTATTTAATTCATGATTGATTGTTCTCTGGATGGTGGGAACTATTTCTGAGAGGGGGATTGTGTTTCCTATGAATGGGAAGCTTGTATGATTGATCACTAAAATATGAGAACTTATACTCAAATAGGAATCAATCCTTATAATAGATGAAGTCTTGTTTGATTCTATTCCATGTTTTTGATTATATAATACCTAAATCAATGGATAAGGTGAGGTGTTTCTTCAATATTAATGGATGTGTATTTAATTCTTCCTTAAGGGGGAATGTGAATTTTCCTCATAGGTGGACGTTATTACATGGAATGACCTAAGTAATTTGAGAATACTTATGATATTATTTTCTAATGGACATAATATAGGTATAGAAATTGGTTTCTAGTAGCTTGTTAGGTACATGAACACTCAACATATTGGGTTTGTATTAAATACTTGTGTAATTTACATATTTTTTGTTTACATTATATTTAGATTATCACAGGTACATACACATAATATAATGGTTGGGGACCAGACTGTATGGATGTTACCCTATTTATTAATACTCACACCCTACTCCATAAGCCATTTTGTTGAGGTACACATGAATCCCTCACTTCTTATAGGTTGTGGTTGAGTTAATACCTAGGTTTTATCATATAGAGTGATTCCTCTAGTTCGTTTATTTTTTCAATCATGTATAAGACCTACATGATTGGTGATTGTATCTATTTTATGTCATGACTATTTAGTATGTTGTTTCTATATTAATACCATACTAACATAATTTTTTCACATACTCTTACACTATATTTTTACTTATTTAGATATTTATTTCTTTTTGTAATCTTATTAATATTATATTATTGTTAATATTAAACCTTATACACTCTCTACTAGTCTGAACCCTCTATTATATGGTATGTTGTGCATGTGGTTATGTTTAATTATTGATTAGACCTATTGATTTAGATAGGTATGTTTCAAAATGGTATTATATCACAATCTTTCTTGTTTTTCTTTTTTGGGGAGTTTATTGAATGAGAACATAAGAATGCAATGAAACATGAGATAAATCTCAGTCTTGGATGTCAAGAACACCGTTTAAGAGTTATTTCTAGGTTACAAATGCATTGAATGGATGTTTTTGGTTTTCAATATTATGGTTCCATATGATTTCATATCATATGACCCTAACAAATATTGAGGTTTCTGATTTCATTTGTATTTGACCCTTGGTATTGTCAGTAAGAGGTGTAGCATGCATAATACAAAGTATATTGATTTATCATGACATAATTTCCAATTTTATTTGATTAAAATGATGATGATGGTTTCCATTTCTTGGGTATTTACACCTTGTAATTTTATTGGATATATGACTTCTTGATCAGATTTCTTTAGATAAACCCTTAAGAATGTATTCTTCTAATAATATGATATATCAAATTACAGTGTCGTGGAACATGGTGATGAAGATGATGGCAACACTGATGTTGAAAAAAATGTGATTTTGTCCCACTATCCACATATGGTGTAGTTTTCATGATAATTAATTTTTAGGAGTTAATTTCCTTAGTAAATAACCATGTATGAGTAGGAACAAGATACGCCTACTTAATTATAGTGTTTGTTAGTGTAAAGACCCGTAAATTCCAAGGAATTTTTTTTCTTAATTTTCTTAGGAATTTTACAAGAACGCAGTTTCTGACGGCGCCTGATTCTGAGGCCTGGTGTGCCCGGAATCAATTTCCGAAGTTTGGCTCGGGTACGTTCAGTGAACAGACGAGCGGGGTTTTCTAACTTTTGAACCGGTGCTCGGAATCGAATTATGAGGGCACCGATGGAATCGCAGCGCCGCTAATTGCTTAGAAACGCCTCTTCCAGAGTTTCGGTTGCTCGGGTGTGATTTTTAATTTTTGGGCTTAAGGTTAAGAAATAAAATAAATTGTACGACAAACTTTATTTTATTTCACTTAAGCCGCTTGGAAGCCACTTGAAGCCACTTAAAGCAGCTTAAGCTGGGTTGAAGCGGATAGGGTGCTATCCAAAAATATCCTACCCTCTTGGTAGGATATTTGAGAGGTGGGACCCGCACGAGCCCCACCATTTCTTTTCCGCTAAGTAACGCACCCGTGAAAACCCGTCATTATGAAAGTCAACTGACGCGTTTTCTTAATTTCTTAACGCACCAATTAATTGGGCATTTAAGTTTTACAATTAATTCTTCGAATTTAATTGTTCGTTTCTTATCTTTTGTTTTTCAATTCTTAAGTTGATAATAAAATAAGTTGAGGACTTATTTTATTTTTCTATTGAGGGGGTTTGTGTTGTGTTAAACCTTCGGGAGAGAAGAGAGAGAATTATTCGTTCTTTGATGAAGAACGTGAAGAACACGAAGAACGCGAAGAATGCTCCGACACCCGACGAAGAACGCCAAACCCCTGGAGATCGACGACGTGATGCCGACGACTCTCCTTCCGCGATGTTACTTCCGTGATGAGAAAATATGCGACGAACCCTCACTCGACGACATCGATGAGGTAGGGGATTGTCATGTTGAGAATAATTTTATTCCCTTAAATTCTTTATTTCTTTCTTTCTTCATTCTCAAGAAAACAATGAACAAGGATCAACTTATTACCTAGTTGATCCGCGAACGTTTTCCTTGGGGGTTGGGAATTTCTGTTGCAGGTAGTTATGGGGGATTATTTTTATTTTTGATCGTGATCTCATCTGTCGCCTTTCTTCCTTCTTTTTTTGGGCCGCCTGTTATCAAAATAACGGGGGAAGGTCGGACCGCACGAACATGGCCGACCCTCCTTCCCCTCTTGTTGTTTGAGATCGTTGCGGCACGAACAAAGGCGGAACAGTGCAACGACACCATGCAGACAGGAGGAAGAACGCGGCGAAGGAGCGCGGCACTGTCGCACCACGCTGTTGAAGCCGAGCGAAACCGCAGGCGGAGTCGGGGCCGCGGAGGCATTTTGAAGACCCCGCGGTTTGCTGTCGAAGTGCGGATCAACGATCGATGGTGAAGCGGGCCGCGAAGACATTTTGAGGGCCTCACAGTGAAGCTCGGGTCCCGGGAGGACCACTGGAGAAGACCGTACACAAAATGGACCAACGGAGCGCGTCCGGTGGCCCGCAGAAACTTCTGCCGCCGGTGCCCGGCGTGCTGCCGACAAAACCCGCCGCGACAGAAGCCGCGGCGGCGATGCGGTTCCGCAGCCGCGCGGAAGCGGGGGAGGGACGCGGCCCAGTCGCCGCGTCCTCTAGCAAGGCGGCCCCAACTGGGGCCGCGGGTTCCTCACGCAGGGGCAGCGTGCCCCCGCAGCTTCCGCGCTCGGCCGCTCGGCCGACCCCTGGGGGGGTCGGGCCGGGTCGGCCTGGGCCCGGACCCCCGTCATCGGACCATTTTCGGTCAAATGCCCATAACATGAGCTACGGGCCTCTGAACGACACGCCGTCAGTGGAAACACGATCCTTGGTTCGAGACTGTCGTTTCGGTATATCGCACTCAAGGTTTCGGAGTACTTTGGGTTCGGCCGGGTTGGTTCGTACACGAAACCAACCGGGCCCTCGGAATGAAAACAATCATATCTTGAGCTACAGACGTCTGATTGACGTGCCGTCAGCTTTGTTGAATTCCTCTAAGTGAGATGGATATTTTGGCTTACTCCGCTCGAGGTTTGGATGCCGTCGGAGTGCGGTCGGGTTGGTTCACTCACGAAACCAACCGGGCCCCTGGAACGAAAAAAGCCAATAACCTCCAGACCGGGCGTCCGATTGACGCACCGTCTTTTGCGTTGCGTTCCTGTTGACGATACGGAACATTTGGCATCCTCCGCCTGAGTTTTGGATGCAGATGGATAGTGACCGGGTTGGATTGCACCGAAATCCAACCGGGCCCCTGAAACGGAAAAGCTGATACCTTTCTGACAGAACGTCCGTTTGACGAACCGTCAGCGGCATTAGTGATCACATTGAGAAATTGTCCCTGTGAGTATACCATATGGGAGTTAGGGGTATAGTTGAGTTACGGCCGGATTGGTTCGCTCACGAAACCAACCGGGCCCCTGAGACGAAAAGGCTAATAACTCACAGACCGGACGTCCGATTGACGGGCCGTCTGTTGCGTTGAGACCCCTATGACGAGGCAGTCCATGAGTTACGTCTTCATGAGACTTTGAGATACTTGGAGTATCGACCAGTAGCTCGTGGAGCGGACCCTCCCAGAGACGAGCGTGCGGAGTACGGAGACCGTGTAGACAACTGAGACCTGACGACTGCTTGACCGAATCGACTTGGAGTGAGTCGACTAGCCCAGTGGACGGAGCGCCCAGTATTTGGCGGCAGACCCACGGCGGACGGAGCGCCTGGTAGTTGGCAACAGACCCACGGTACTCGACAGGAGGAGTACCTCTGTAGGCTATTGGGGGGAACGCCCGGTATTTGGCGACAAACCCATAGCGGACGGAGCGCCAGGTAGTTGGCCGCAGACCCACGGTACTCGACAGGAGGAGTACCTCAGTAGTCTTAGGTTAGTGATCAGTACCTCGGAGTCATGACAGGAACACTGTACACTCCAGAGACGGATCTCTTCAGCAGTTACGGTTTCGATGATGAAAATCCTGGTCTGAGCTGAGACTTTTTGACCTTTGTGTTTACCACATGATTGATATGGGTCACTTGATAACTTAGGTATATGTATGGGCATATACCTGGGTAGTGGTTATTCGTTGATTTCACACTCCTTGTGTTTCCTCATGATTGAGATGGGTTACTTGATAACTTAGGTATATGTATGGGCATATATCTAAGTAGAGGTTATCTGTTGAGATCTTCTTGTGGTTATCTTTGTTGGCTTAGTGAGACCTTGAGGGTCTCGGGGTCCCTACTGAGTATCGTTATACTGACCCCTGCATGGGCTATGCCCGCACCTCGTTGTGTTGGTTGCAGACGACGGGCAGTGCTGACAGAGGCCGAGTGTTCGAGGATTGGACGGTACTTGGAGGTGGACTACATGACGAGTCAGTACCCGGAGGTGGACTACACGACGTGACGACTCACAGAGGAGGTTGACGGATGAGAGCGTGGAGGAGGCTATCTGTACCTACCCTTCAGGTAGGACCTGAGGAGGACGACCCAGGAGCTGCTTCCTTCTTCCAGCTGTTTGTCTTTTTGATGTTATACCCTGTTCAGTTGTAGTTCTACTTTCTTTTGGGTTTGTATTCTGTCCCATTTACTTTTTAGTATTTTTTAGTACTTAGTGTTTTGCTTCTTCTTGTACTCTGTGGTGCTTGTTTTCTTTTATAAAGGAAATGCCTTCCCAGTTATCGGGATTTTACGCCTTTGGTGCTAGTCGCCAGCCCCTGGCCTATGGAAGGCGGGCTTGGGGTAGTCACGACATGGGCCCCAAGGATGGGTCGTGACAAATTGGTATCAGAGGAGTCGGTTCTACCGCAGAACATATAACTCTAATATTTTCTTTCTGTGAAGCAATAGTTTTAAGAGTACCGAGTGTGGTTTTCAGTTCAGGGAGTCCAGTGTTGGTGCGGGCGGCCAACGTATCCATACACCAGGACCCTGACAACTGATTTCCGACATTGTGCACGAAAACACTTATTGCGTGTGTTTTTTCAAAGGTTTCCCCTTAAAACAGCTCAAACTAGGTCAGCTCACCAGGTATGATCGTTTGACCGTGTTATGTTGTTTCTTTCAGGATGCCTTTTCTCGGACGACCAGCTAGATCCCGGAGGGATATACGTGCTGACAGCCTGTCGAGTGATGAGGCTTCGGTACAGGGCCCTGTTGCAGTTGAGGCACCGATGGAGGCACCAGTGGTACTACCATACGTTGGGCCACCGATGCCACCAGCCCCTGCAGTAGGCGATGCCCGCTATTTGAGTGCACTGCACGAGTTCCAGCGCCAGAGGCCACCCAGGTTCCGGGGAGAGACGGACCTGCAGGCGGCTGAGGATTGGCTGGAGGCTGTGGTGAGAGTCTTCAGGCTAGTAGGGACGCCGACAGACTTCATGGTGATCTTTGCTGAGCAGGCAGGTGGTGGAGCCACTTGTTCCAGTTTTGCGACGAGATGACCTTCGCATGGGAAGACTTCTAGACCGTCATCAGGGTGGAGTTTGTGCCAGTAGCTCTACACCCCGAGCGTGTACAGGGGCTTCTGCCTTTGCATCAGGGTTTTCGATCAGTTGCCGAGTCATCTGCAGGCAGTAGACAGATGATGCAGAGGTCCAGAAGGACCATACCAAAAGTTGGATGATCTCGGGTTTTAGGACAGGTGGTGCTGGGAACCCGGGGTGGGAACAGAGCTAGGCGTTCTAGAAGCAGGTTGTGTTACTCATGCGGCAGAAAGGGTCACCTGGCACGTGACTGTCCGAATCCTCGTACGGTTGATCAGTGGGTGTTGGAGGAGCCACCGAGACAGAAGCAGCAGCTGGTGCTTGAGCAACAGCCGAGCGATGGACAAGGCAGTAGAGCTCTGAGAGCAGGTGGGCAGGAGAGGAAGTAGTGGATACGTCCTTTGTACTTCTAGTTCCATGTTGCTATTGTATTCGTGTCTTTGTACTATGAGCTGCAATAATAAAAAGACACTTATCTTTTTCTTCTTTCCTGTCCTTTTGTTTGGTTGATACTGAGTGTTCCCGGTTAAACTGTTGACTTGAGCCTCACTTTCGAAATTTCTACTGGAGGATACCCAGTGACCTCACACTGATGCTGACAGTGTGACTCGACCCTTGGAGGTGAGAGTGACAGTTGGATCTCTTAGTAGTTACGTCGAGGCCTTACGACGTCATCCATGGCATGAATGCATCATTCATGTCAGGATTGACTGTATTAGGCAAAGAATGTGGTTCATCCAGGGGATGAGACCGAGTTTCTCTTATTGGAAAAGAAGAAATCATAGCATATCTTGTGAGACTAAAGGAGGTCCAGGTCATCCAAGAGCGGACGAAGAGTGCACAGTGCAGTAAGAAACAGGAAACCGGTGCCAGTCTTAGAGACTCGGGTGTGTTAAATGTTTCAAGAAGTGGAAGCTTTAAGGATAGATGAGTCTGCGAAGTAGCAGACGTGGAGGCAGAGCTAGGAGAGCAGTATGAGGTAGTGTACATCTTAACATGCTACAACCACCCGCCTTAGTTATCCCCGCCAGGCTCAGGGAGCTGAAGGGCGGTGGAAGAGTACGGCTGCTTGCGGTCAAGGAGTGTGACCCAATGGCTCTAGAAATGATTCAAGGAACAGTCTGTGTCCACTACTAGCTACTGTAGTAACGGACGTCGATATGAATCATTCCTTGCTTCAAAAATCTTGTTCCAGACATAGAGTTTCCAGTAATCCGTGGATTTGACCCTCACGTCTGGAGATACCTTGGGAGGAGACTCGATACTCACACTTACGCCGATTGTTTGGTCAGACCCTCGAGGCGAGAGTTTCGGTTGGAATCTCTTGGTGGCAGCATCGAGGCCTTATGACGTTGGTTTAAGTATGGACTGGGCAATCACAGTTCATACACAAATTGATGGTATTAGGCAAAAAAAGGTTTTTGTTTAACTACGACATCGGGATGGGTTTTCCTTGGTCGGTGAAAAAGGAAACCCCAGGCAGCACAGGGTAACTCTTGCACAGGAGGGTGCGACCGATCACTATTGAGTCGGTCAACCTTACCATCGTAGCAGCAGTCGTTTTGAGTTTTAGTTCTATCAGAGAATGGAGACCTCTGGAGTTCGAGGATGACGACCACGTCTTTTTACGAGTCTCACCTCGATGAGGTTTACGGAGATGTGGCCAAAGTGGAAAGTTATCTCCATGGTTCAACGGACCTTTCTAGGTCCTCAGCTGGGTAGGAGAGGTGGTTTACCGCTTGACCCATCCACTTCAGTTGCACTAGATGCACGACGTTTCCACATATCCCAGCTGAGGAGATACGTGCTCGACCCTCCGCATATCATCGACCATGGGGAGCAGGAAAATGGCGATGGGGTTACATCCACGGAGGTTCTAGTGAGGATCAAGGATCGACAGGAGCGGATCCTATGGGGACGATCGATTCCTCTGGTACACTTTCTTTGGCAGCACGGGAACCTCCAGGTGAGCACATGGGAGCGGAAGGCTCAGATGCGTGATCAATACCGCCTTTGTATCCCTATGTTTGTGGTGAAGCTTTATGGGGACGTAAAGCTCTGTGGTGGGAGTAATGTAAATACCAATAAATTCCAAGGAAATTTTTTTCTTAATTTTCTTTGGAATTTTAAAAGAACGCAGTTTCTGACAGCACCTGATTCTGAGGCCCGGTGTGCCTGGAACCAATTTCCGAAGTTTGGCTCAGGTACGTTCAGTGAACGGACGAGCGGGTTTTTCTAACTTTTAAACCGGTGCTCGGAATCGAATTTTGAGGGCACTGATGGAATCACAGCACCGCTAATTGCTTAGAAACGCCTCTTCCGGAGTTGCATTTTCTCAGGTGTGGTTTTTAATTTTTGGGCTTAAGGTTAAGAAATAAAATAAATTGTACCACAAACTTTATTTTATTTCACTTAAGCCGCTTGGAAGCCACTTGAAGCCACTTAAAATAGCTTAAGCTGGGTTGAAGCGGATAGGGTGCTATCTAAAAATATCCTACCCTCTTGGTAGGATATTTGCGAGGTGGGACCCGCACGAGCCCCACCGTTTCTTTTCCGCTAATTAACGCACCCGCGAAAACCCATCATTATGAAAGTCAACTGACGCGTTTTCTTAATTTCTTTACGCACCAATTAATTGGGCAGTTAAGTTTTACAATTTATTCTTCGAATTTAATTGTTCGTTTCTTATCTTTTGTTTTTCAATTCTTAAGTTGATAATAAAATAAGTTGAGGACTTATTTTATTTTTTTGTTGAGGGGGTTTGTGTTGTGTTAAACCTTCGGGAGAGCAGAGAGAGAATTATTCGTTCTTCGACGAAGAACGCGAAGAACACGAAGAACGCGAAGAACGCTCCGACCGCCGAGGATGAACGCCAAACCCCCGGAGATCGACGACATGACACCGACGACTCTCCTTCCGCGATGTTTCTTCCACGACGAGAAAATCCGTGACGAACCCTCACTCGACGACTTCGACAAGGTAGGGGATTGTCATGTTGAGAATAATTTTGTTCCCTTAAATTCTTTCTTTCTTTATTTCTTCATTCTCAAGAAAACAGTGAACACGGATCAACTTATTACCTAGTTGATCCGCGAATGTTTTCTTTGCGGGTTGGGAATTTCTGTTGCATGAAGTTATGGGGGATAATTTTTATTTTTGATCGTGATCTCATCTATCGCCTTTCTTCCTTCTTTTTTTGGGCCGCCTGTTATCAAACTAACGAGGGAAGGTCGGACCGCACGAACATGGTCGACCCTCCTTCCCCTCTTGTTGTTTGAGATCGTTGTGGCACGAACAAAGGCAGAACAATGAAACGACACCGTGCAGACACGAGGAAGAACGCGACGAAGGAGCACGGCGCCGTCGCGCCACGCCGTTGAAGCCGAGTGAAACCGCGGGCGGAGTCGGGGCCGCAGATGCATTTTGAAGACCCCGCAGTTTTCTGTCGAAGTGCGGATCGACGATCGATGGTGAAGCGGGCCGCGAAGACATTTTGAGGGCCTCACAGTAAAGCTCGGGTCCCGGGAGGACCACTGGCGAAGACCACACACAAAACGGACCACCGGAGCGCGTTCGGTGGCCCGCGGAAACTTCCACCGGCGCGCCACGCCGGTGCGGCGGTGCCGGCGGTCAGAGGCTGCGGCTGCCCGCCAAGCGCGCCGCCGACAAAACCCGCCACGGATGAACCCGTGACGGCGACGTGGTTCGGCAGCCGCGCGGAACCGGTGGAGGGACGCGGCCCAGCCGCCGCGTCCGCTGGCACGGTGGCCCCAAACGGGGCCGCGGGTTCCTCACGCGGGGGCAGCGCGCCGCCGCGGCTTCCGCGTTCGGCCGCTCGGCCGAGCCGAGCCTGACCGGCCGGCCGAGCCAGGCCGCGCCCTCGCCGGACCGGACCGGGCCAGCCGGGTCGGACCGGGTCCGGTCGACCCGGTGCGGCCGACCCCTGGGGGGGTCGGGCCGGGTCGGCCCGGGCCCGGACCCCCGTCTTCGGACCATTTTCGGTCAAATGCACGTAACTTCAGCTACGTTCCTCCGAACGACGCGCCGTCAGCGGCAACACGATCCTTTATTCTAGACGGTCGTTTCGGTATATCGGACTCAAGGCCTCAGAATACTTTGTGTTCGGCCGGGTTGGTTCGTACACGAAACCAACCGGGCCCACGGAGCAGAAACGCTCATATCTTGAGCTACGAACGTCCGATTGACGTGCCGTCAGCTTTGTTGAATTCCTCTAAGTGAGACGGGTCTTTTGGATTACTCCGCTCGAGGTTTGGATGCCGTCGGAGTGTGGTCGGGTTGGTTCGCTCATGAAACCAACCGGGCCCCTGGAACGAAAAAAGCCAATAACTTCCAGACCGGGCGTCTGATTGACGCTCCGTCTATTGCGTTGCGTTCCTATTGACGATACGGAACTTTTGGCATCCTCCGCCCGAGTTTTGGATGTAGATGGATAGTGGCCGGGTTGGATCGCACCGAAATCCAACCGGGCCCCTGGAACGGAAAAGCTGATACCTTTCTGACAGAACGTCCGTTTGACGAACCGTCAGCGGCGTTAGTGATCACGTTGAGAAACAGTCCCTATGAGTATACCCTATGATAGTTCGGGGTACAGTTGAGTTACGGCCGGATTGGTTCACTCACGAAACCAACCGGGCCCCTGGGACGAAAAGGCTAATAACTCACAGACCGGATGTCCGATTGACGGGCCGTCTGTTGCGTTGTGACCCCTATGACGAGGCGGTCCTTGAGTTAATTCTTCGTGAGACTTTGAAATACTTGGAGTATCGACCAGTAGCTCGTGTAGCGAACCCTCCCGGAGACGAGCGTACGGAGTATGGAGACCGTGTAGATGACTGAGACCTAACGACTGCTTGACCGACTCGACCTAGAGTGAGTCGACTAGCCCAGTGGACGGAGCGCCCAGTATTTGCGGCAAACCCACAGCGGACGGAGTGCCTGGTAGTTGGTAGCAGACCCATGGTACTCGACCGGAGGAGTACCTCTTTAGGCTATTGGGGGGAGCGCCCGGTATTTGGCGACAGACCCACAGCGGACGGAGCGCCCGGTAGTTGGCCGCAGACCCGCGGTACTCGACAGGAGGAGTACCTCAGCAGTCTTAGGTTAGTGAGCAGTATCTCGGAGTCATGAAAGGACCATTGTACACTCCAGAGACGGAGCTCTTCAGCAGTTACAGTTTCGATGATGAAAATCCAGGTTTGAGTTGAGACTTTTTTCCTTTGTGTTTACCTCATGATTGATATGGGTCACTTGATAACTTAGGTATATGTATGGGCATATACCTGGGTAGTGGTTATCTGTTGATTTTACACTCCTTGTGTTTCCTCATGATTGAGATGGGTTATTTGATAACTTAGGTATTTGTATGGGAATATATATAAGTAGAGGTTATCTGTTGAGATCTTCTTGTGGTTATCCTTGTTGGTTAAGTGAGCCCTTGAGGGTCTCAGGGTCCCTACTGAGTATCGTTATACTCACCCCTGCATGGGCTATGCCCACACCTCGTTGTGTTGGTTGCAGATGACAGGCAGTGCTGATGGCGGCCGAGTGTTCGAGGACTAGACGGTACCCGGAGGTGGACTACATGACGAGTCAGTACCCGGAGGTGGACTACATGACGTGACGACTCACAGAGGAGGTTTACGGATGAGAGCGTGGAGGAGGCTATCTGTACCTACCCTTCAGTTAGGACCCGAGGAGGATGACCCAGGAGCTGCTTCCTTCTTCCAGCTATTTGTGTTTTTGCTGTTGTACCCTGTTCAGTTGTAGTTGTACTTTCTTTTGGGTTTGTATTCTGGCCCATTTACTTTTCAGCATTTCTTTTATACTTAGTGTTTTGCTTCCGCTTGTACTCTGTGGTGCTTGTTTTCTTTTATAAAGGCAATGCCTTCCCAGTTATCGGGATTTTACACCTTTGGTGCTAGTCGCCAGCCCCTGGCCTATGGAAGGCGGGCTTGGGGTAGTCATGGCACGGGCCCCGAGGACGAGTCGTGACAGTTAGGGCCTATATACAATTGTACATATATCACATGGTATGATTATATTTACTAAAAGTATGAATCATAGTTCTAAATATTTCTAGTATAATAATGGATTTGTCATTTCATATCCAGATATATGTTTTTAAATGGAATCATGTCAGCTGTGACCCTTATTTAAACCTTATGTAGGTTATGGGTAAGACCTTATAGCCATAATGGTCTAACACTAGTTACTAGTGAGATGTTGTCTCATGAATTATGAAGTTAACATATGTGATTGTTTCAATTTTTAAGGGATATATATATATAATTCATTTAGGGATGATTTAATTGAAGAAATTCCCTATACATGTATCATTTGGAAGGATGAAAGGATAACATGGATAGTGGAATTATTACCTGATGTATAAATGACATAGATTTTAGTTAAATAAGATTCAATGATTTGTTTTGGAGTTTTTTTTATGCTTGTCACATCATTAGTGGGTCCATGGTTTACTTGAACCATTGGTTCTGAATGAAACTCTTACGGTTTAAAAAGTGAGAATAATAAGTGGTCAAACCTGCTAGAGTTGGATCATGGGAGGAAACTCAGGGAGTTGACCTGACACCCTTACATCAAGTAGTTATATTTTATTATTATTATAAAGGAGATGATCATTTCTAAAAGGGAGTATAAATATTGATCAAGTTTGTTGATGTTGGTACCTTATTGTGTGGAAAATTAATATGGTGGGTGAGTCTAGACTGAGAGGTGTGTGACTCATGGGAAAAATAATTCTACTAAATTTAATAATTATTTATTCACTCTTTTTTGGGATTCCCTAAAACATTATCATTCATTTATTGGCTTCATGTGATCCTCCACGAAATTCTAAATTAAGATATTTTTATTCAATAGAATATATGACATGAAGTACTAAGATTAGAAGAAAATATTACACCCCAAGAATATATTATATATTTACATTAAAATAAATTCAATATATTTATATTATTTAATTACAAACAAAATATATTTCATTTATTGCTACATGAAATACTGAGTTTTTCTTATGTTATATGCAATACTGAGTTTATCATGGCATGCATGTAACACTGAGTTTTACTGAACAACTATATATTATTAACATTATTATTTATTATATCTCCCAGATATTGGAATGTAAGATATTAATAGGATTAAAGAAATTATAAAAATATATATTTTATACATTTTTATTAGTAATAAATTTTTTAAAAATAAAATAATAATCATTTAAAACAAAATGAAATATTTTCTACAAAAACTGTGTTTTTATAAATGATGGATTAACCATTCATTGAAAACAAAAATTAAAATTAACATTTATCACATTTAAAAAATTTATTTTAAGAAATAAAAATAAATTTTGAAATCATAATATCAAATTTAAATAATGGTTACATTTTTGGATTTTTATTAAATGAATCATTTTTGGATGAATAGAGAAAAAATACTGTATTTTAATTGAAATGTTCATTTCATTTCATATTATTTATGATGTCAAATTATATATTAAATCGGTTTTAATTTAAAATTAAATCTATTATATATAAATTAATGCAATTTAATTCATTTGAATAATTTTCATATTTATTTTTTATTAAAAGCATTGTAATCTTTTTTGATATTTTCTCTTTATAATCCCGCTTCCTCGTCGTGTTTGTGGGTTAAATTTAAATGTTAATTTTTCTACTAAAGTGAATTGAATTTTTATAAATGGATTTAATATTTATAACTAGAAAAATTTTATTTTATAAAATTTTTATTTTATTTTTTTACCAAATTGAGTAGTGAAAATAGTAAAAATCAATTACTGTTGTAATGGTAAAAATGGATTTACCAGGGGGCTTAGCAAAGAAGGTAAGGGTTAAAAATGACCTACCAACATTTCCAAAACCCTTTATATGGCCATATTTTGACCATATCTCATCCAAGTTCTATAATATCCTAGTTTTTAGTATTTTTTCTTGATACAAACATGGTAATAGTATAATATTTTCAAAAAATATATAACTATTCCACTCACCCGACTTATAAAAGGTCACTACCTCTACTATATTCATCATAAATCGAATGCTATTGGTTTAATAAATACCTGATAAAAAGAATTCCCAACATCCCTACCATAATTAAATAAGCTTAATTTTTCCATGAATCCATACTTGGAATGATTTTGGTTCACACCTAAGGAGGATTTAAAAAGAAGAGGTGGTGTTGTTGAATGATCATTTTTATTTTATTTATTTGTCTACCTAAAAAAATCTTATTTAATCATGATGATAGAATATGAATATTATATTACATATGAAAATATATTTTTATATTAATTTAAAGACCTAACACCATCTTCAAATCAATGAAATGTGATTCAAAATCATTATTCATTTTTACAGCGGACTACAGCCTCAAGAACCGATGTCTTTCGTATTTTCAGTTATAACCTATCACAGTTGGGTATGAGGATGTAGATAAAGTATTTATATGATATTTATAAAATATTTATACTTATTTAGTCATTATATCGTATATAACTTATAAATTTCCATTCCATACGTGAGAAGATAACGCCGCTCGTGTGTAGGGGAGACTACCGCCTTGCGGGGTGATGTGATTTTACATTCACTAATGCTTTACATGGATGGTGATTATGAAATATTTAATGGTTATGTTTTATTTAAATGAAATAAATATGGTATTAATTAAATATTTACTATTATTTAATGATAATTTATCTTTTTATTTATTACATGGTCTCCCACATAAAGATGATAACATTGTTCATGTACCTGGGGACTACCGCCTTCAAGAAGCCATGTGACTCTTTTTTCATCACCATATCTAATAGATGATATATATAAATATATATTATGTTACTTGTGATATTATTATAAATATATAATTAATAAATATTACTTACCACATTTATATAGTTATTATTTATAAATGGGAACGTTACTCATGTGTGCGTATAACATACCGTCTCCATGACTGTAACATAGTCAATTTTTCATAACCATCATTCGTGAATCCATTTAAATTATAATTGAGATAAAATATTAAAATTATTTCATGATTATTTTTATTTATATGATGTAACTATACAATATTCATAAGAACAAGATATTTCATGATGAAACACACATGATAAAACAGGGAAATTAACACCTGAAAAAATTAAAATACTGAATGATTATTAACAAAGTGGTTATAAGATCTTATAAAAGGATCACATATGATATTATAAATATTAATATGTTTATTGAATATATTAATTAGATTTTGAAAACCACTATATAGTATGTTAATGAATGTTCAACCAAAAGTAAGCATGCGGTAAGGGATTTCATATAAATTTTATTTCATTGAGGCATATAGAAATGTTATACACCTAATTTGTTTCCATTAGGTTTATAATCTCCCTTTTACATGTATTGTATTGAATAAATCCTATTAATTTTATATTATGGTTTAATTTAAATTATTTTATCAAATGATATTTTACTTGAAAATTACGAAATGGTAAAGAAAATTATAACTCAATATCTTTTCATTGGATTATATTACTTATTCATTATCATTGATATTCTATTATTATGTGTATAAAGAATTCTTATTATATTAAGTTTTTTTTCCACATTTTTATATATATTTAATGTTTATAAACATAATTAACACATTGATTAATTCTAACTTCAGTTTTATGATCATTACAAGGCTTTATTTCATAATCTCAATCTAATCAAGATTTGTTATTATTTAATTTTAGTTGAATAAAATTATTTGTACATTGTCTAAATAAAACTATTTAATTTTATTAACCTCTGTTTATTCATAATATTTTGAATTAATAATACCATTTTTACTATTTGGTAGTTAAAATGTTTGAGAATGTTTTTAAAGAAAAATTGACATCATTTCTCTCTTTAAATATAAATTTGTTTCCTTCCAAAAAATTGTTTTAAATAATATTTTTTCAATTTTTTATACATTTAAAAATTATTTTTAAATAATTTTTTTTCTATTTTTTTCTTTTAAAAAATGGATGGAAAATTCATGTCATTTTTAATAAAATTCCATCTTTATTTGTTTGAAAATGTGAAAGTAATATTCTCGACTTTTTCTAAACAAGTCATTTTTTATAAAAATTATATTACAAAAGTAATTTCATTTTTAACTTGTAATACATTCATATAATTACCCTACTCCATGAAAATTATTTCATTTAATATTACTTTCAATTATTAAAGGATTTTTTTTAAATAATATTTTTTTCATAATATTCAAGAAATTATTTTTTTAAAAAGTTATTTTCAATGAAAATGGATTTTCAAAATGATTTATATTTTAAAAAATTATTTTAAATATAAAATTGATATTTTTATAAATAATGTTTTAAAATGTATTTTTTCGTCAATGAAATTAAACTTTATTTTAAAATTACTCCACTTGGTATATATTGTATTGATACCACCCTTATTCATCCACTATATAGTTTATTAATATCTTGACCAATGATTGAATTGACATTCAATTCCATGATTCATTTTGGTAGTCATTAACTTTCCCTAGAATTTTTCACTTTCCTGTGAACATTAAACATGAAATTTCCTTAAATTTATATATAATATTTTATGACCCAATATTTTCAGGGATGGATATTTCATATTTTTTATATGAATATTCCTCACATTACACAATCACATGACCAAGGACCATAATAGTTTAGTTAATTTGGAAACATGGTACACAAACATATAGTTTGTAGAAATATATTCAATGTTCCCCACAAAGATATTATTATTTTGTGTGCCTAATTAAAACCATTCTTTATAACAAGTAAAAGGAAACATAAGTAACGATGAGATCAGATGCTCAGTAAGAGTAACCATAAGATATATATAAGTATAACATGAACATGGGATATGAGATCTGGTCCATAACATTTGAAAAGAATAACTTGCATATCAAATATCATAATCAAGAATCAAGGAAAAAATATTATTAGTTCATAAGATGAGAATCATAAGATAATCCAAGAACACAAGGCATGAGAGTATAACAATGGCATAAGAAATTTAATTTTTGGAATAAACATAAATTTAGAAAATATTATGTTAATGATAGCTACCAATACATTAATATAATGTTCTTCTTGGTATAATCACTCAAATACAAGAATTAATCTTAGGATGACCTCTCGTATAACCTTTATTTTTGAGAATAGGATGACCATTCATGTAAAATCATGTTGAAGGCATGGGATGACCTACCATGTGCCATATTATTGTAGGCATGGAATGACCACCCATGTACCCATTGAGATCGTATAATATTAATCATTACCCAATAAATTGTAGGGAGATATAGGTCCCACCACTAAAATAATGAAAACCATATATATGTGTTCCAACAGAATATATATCATTAATCATATCAGATATCATAAAAATAAAATGGATACATAAACATTTTATCCTAACATAACTAATGAAAATGAAATAAAATTCTTTAAGATAATTTATTGACAAATATAGACCATTCATAAAAATAATAATAATGGTTTCCTTGGGTAATATCTCTATTAAGTCATATGTAACATATATGTATGTCCTCTTAGATGACAAATAATTTTGATTGATCTTTTAAAAAAATATCTTGGAAAAAATATCCTTTCCAATTTAAAATATGATTATTAAATAAAAAACATTTAATAAACATTTTTAAACATCATTTAAATCGTTTTCCTTAAAAATTATAAAAAATATCATTTCAAAACAATTTTTAAAATCTATTTAGAAATCAGGGGTTTTGAATAAAAAATTTTTTGAATAAAGATAGAATACCATTAAATGAAACTTATAATATAATTAAATGAAATATAATCATTATAAATCATGTAAAACACAGTTATATGCACCACATAAAAAATATTGGTGCACAACATAATATGTGTCTCAAAGAAGGTAAATGGAGAAGACAATACCTTACGAATTTGGTAAAATTTAAACCTTAAATACAATGAAAGATAAATAATCAATTGGATATATAAATAAAAATATATTTAGTTTTAGAAATCATATATGAAATTCTTGGTATGTATATAACCCACAGAAAATAAATGAGTGGTGAATATGGGAGAGGTCTTGAAGAAATAAAAATGAGGCTAGAAAATACCCTTACCTTAAGTTTTGACATCCATAATACTCATTAAAACCTCCAACATAATAAATAAAATTTTATTATAAATCATACAAAGAAAAAATTCATATATATAATATCATATATTATTTACTTATAAATATATATTATTCTCTTATTAACAATTCCATATTAACGTTATGTTTGGGAAAATAACCACATTGTTTTTGTACATTTTTAGACCTGTTATTCTTTGTAATATTTCATAGATCATGAATTGATCATATATATAGTGATAACCATGATATTAATATCATATATATTCATTATATATTCATTTATGGTGATTCTTGAAGGTTATAGGTATAAAATAAAATACATATTTCATAGAGACGACAGGTCGTATGTACACAAGAACATTGTTTTAATTTTATTTCTGACTCAAAAAATTAATGTTATAGGATATATTATAATTAATGAATAATTTTAATGCCATATATATCACCCATATTTATTAAAACCATGTTTAATGCATTCTATGTAAACCTTGATTGAATCACATCACTTCGCAAAACAGTAGTCTACCCAACACACAAACAATGTTATCATATTCCCACAAAATAAAAATCATTAAGGTATGTATAATATAATAGTTATAGAATTATAATAACTTCATAAAAATAACATATATTATATATAAAATATCAAATCATCAATATAACTATCATTTAAAGGTGTTAATGGATGAACAAAATACATCGGTTCATGGGGCGGTAGACAGCCGTACACATAGTCGATGATTGTATATCCCTTTTGATGAAACTGCATGAATATGTTGGGAGTAAAAATAATGAAAAAACATATTAGAATATTTATTATACTTAGGTTATTATATAAAAATTATATAAAAATAATTTAATTTGTTTAATGAAGAAATAAATGAACAACACCCGTTCTTGAACGTTTTCTCTTCTAATAGTATCTCCATTTGGTTTACACCAAATGATTTCATTGGGTTGATTTTGGACAAAAGGAAGGATTATATGATAGAGTGAGGGAATTTGGTAGGATATTTTTATAGGTTTAGGATGAAACATAATGGTTTTTAATTGTTAATAAAATATAAGAATATTTTTTCTTTTATAAGAGAGGGGAGGGGCACACTTTGAATTTCTCAAAATATTAAATTAATATTAATTAGTTTTCACATAGAAGATAATCCAAAATGATTTATTTATCATTTAAAATGATTATGGGTCTAAATATATTCATAACAATAATATTATATCGTCTTTTACTATTTCATAATCATTAACTTTTTTGTTTAAACACATATTTAACCCATTTTGTTCTTACTATGACAACAATGATTTTTACTCTTTGGGGGTTAATATTTTAACTATAAAATGGAAATATAAAAATATATTGAACATGGATGGTATTTGAAACCATATAAAAATAAATTTTCTTTAATATTAGATTATTTGGACTTTTCTATCATTAAATAATATAGTACATATTTGAAAATATTATTAATGTCACTTTTGACAATATTCATGACATTCACTTTTTAAAAAACTATACAATGAGATAAATTCTAAAAAATATTATAACATAACTATAAAATTTCAATTTAATATATAAAATTAGTTTAGGAAATAAATTATCTCAAAGTATATTTATTTTATTATGTTTAATATAAGTTATTTGATATTTCTTTTAATTAAATAATTACTTCCTCATCATTGTGAAATACTTTTATGGTAAGTATTACATCCCTGAAAATTGAAAATAAATATACATGATGAATATAAATATTTAATGTTTCTAAATACTATTTATGTTAAAATATATTTTTTGGTTGACCACATAATAAAAATGTTATACATATTGAAAATAGTAATTTGAAAAGTTTGACTTTTCTTAAAATGAAATATTATAATGGGCTTAAAGTCCTAAAAGTTGCACTAAGAGGTCATAAATTAGTCCTAAGGTTGATTCGGGTCGACAATAACTCATTAAATAAAACTAGTAAATGTGTTTGGGTAATTTGATAATATTTAATAAAAAAAATTTACACTTAATTACCTAATTTACTCAAAACCCATATAATTAAATTACTATATTTACTATTCATATTGTCCAAAACTAAAAGGGAACTATTTAAAAAATAGTAACTTCAAATTAGAAAAATAGAAACCAGATTTAATAATTCAAAACACATAATTGGAAAAAAATAATTTTAAAAGTAGTCCCTTAGACGAGGCGATAAAATGAGTTTTTAACGTGGAAATGCTCAAAATATTGAAATGTTTTTATATCCAAATTAAATATGAAAAAGATTTAATTGACCATAATTTTCTTAATAGATTTATACTAGCTTTAATTTTACTTTAAAACTAATTTAAAATATTATATACCATTACAAATTATTTAGATGAAAATTCTGTTTTTAATTAAATTGCATTATTTTTCACTATTCATCATTAAAAAAATCATATCATAAAAATACCAAATATTCACCCAATTTAAATTTGGAAATTAATATTTTAAAAAATATTCTTATTTTATCAAGTAAATTTTTTAAAAATTTCAATGTTTATTTTTAGAATATGTGTACCATCAAGATGTGTCAAAACTGCCTTTAAAAGAATACAACTTCTTATGCATGAAATTTAATTTATTTTTTATCATGTATATAAAGCACATAAGATGTACATTAAACATTAGATTGAATATATTATATAAATATTTCATAAATATAATCCCAATTTTTTTTATTTTATTGGTATAAAACACAATTGTGCACATTTGTAATGTTTTTTAGAAAAACATTACCTTTTTATTTTTAAAACGGATTTATTTCATTTATAATTAATTATTTACCAAATAATTTTTTATATATAACTGTGTGAACAATATTTTAATAATTTATTTAATATTGTTCTTACCCTCCATTTTAATGGCTAGTTTATAATAGTCTTTTTTAAATAATTAGAATAATAAATTATTGTTTCAAATAAACTTAGTGTTGCATGTAATGCAGGATAAGACTATGTTGCATGTAGTGTAACATTTATATGTTCTAGCATAGAAAATAAAACAAGAAATAAAATTATTTAAAATTATAATTCTTGAAAATCTCTAGGTGTTACATTTTACCGCTCTTATAATGAATTTTCCCTCGAAATTAATCTCTTTCACCAAATGCATAACATTTGACTATTAATTTATAGAAACCCACACCATAGAAATAATAAAAATTCCCTTAAAATGGGAACATTGTAAACATAATGATTATCTTATGTAGCTCATAACATGATTTTCACAGAGTTAAAATAATAGTGGAACATTAAAATATTTATTTAGAAGGGAAAACGTGTCCCCAATAAATAATATAGTGTGATAGAGAACATGGTCCTGATAAGGTTAATGAACACAAAACCATAGAAAAATAGGTATGAAAATGGTCATTAATATCATCATTTAAGATGATAATATGAAAACACTATATTAAAAAATCCTTTGAGAAATATATAGTTACTTTATTTCATTTCATAAGTATAAGATCACTGATTTGTTGAAAATTTATCTATTTATGCTTCATATTTTACTACAATAAATGAGGTTAAAATTGTAATTCATGAATTATTATTGGATCATAAGATCTATAATGTTATGAAAATTTATTCTTTCTATCTCTAGTTTTCATCATAAAAAATTTATTGTACAGGTTATCCAATACGCATAATTTATTATTTGGTGAACTAATACATTAATCTCTAAAACCTCATCTAAAGTTTAACTTAAAAGATTTCATAAATGGTATCCATTATGATCCTTCCAAAATATTAAAATTGAAAATATTCAAAATAAGTATACAAATTTTTTAAAATGAAATAATCACTAATCCCATAACCATCTTTATGTAACTACTAATTATTACAAACCAAACTTGTCCAGACCAATATCATATATTCTCTTGAATAGTGGTCATAATCTGAATTATCATAAAACCATATTGAATACACACTTTCTTCTTCATTCCTTATATAATAACTTTTTTAATATGAAACAATATTCATTGGATGCTTGAGTTCATCCTTATATCGATATTATATTTGATTTCATTATTCTATAATCTAAGTTGACAATGATATGAAATTTTACTAATATATGAACAATATGATTTTCATAGGGATCATTAATTTAAAATCAAATTTGAAGATCCCAAAAATAAAGAGGAATATAAGTTTTACCTAATTATCATGCTTCACATCACCCATTATGATGGAATAATATTTCAATTTATTCTTTTTCCCATATATGTTTTTGTGTCATAACATCTACATTAGTCCTTAGAATAATGAACTTGTTGAAATAATGCCAAAAATTCTTTAAGTAGTTTAAATTAAGTGTTGGGGGTGTATTTTGTTGTGCATTATTATTATTCAAATCATTAACTAACTTTTTCCCATCACATCAACATTTAGACACATTATGAAATTCCTTTATACACCTCTGACATCTTCTTGTTCCTATTAGGAATTCCCCAAAGTGATTCTTCCAACATTTATTGAATACAAATACCTCTAATTACCTTCCACCATTTATGTTTTCATAATACTTGATCTTATATTTATTATCAAAGTCAGAGGAATTATTGGAATATCCAATTTATATTTGTAAATATTGTGCATATTGAATGAATTCTTAATAGCTACTAAAGTCTCTTATAACAAAGGATTTTTTAATACTTGGTTCCATGCCTCCAAATAATATATCAACTTTTTTAGGGATAATTATTAACCCATAAGAATACTTTTAAGGTCTTTTATTATTAGATTCATTGGTACTAACAGATTCATAATAATTTTTCTTAAGATCAAGGAATTCATTCTAAAATTTTGTATGAATAATACTAGGAAAGTAATTATTGAAAAAAAATTTATTGATCTCATCCCATTCCATGGAGTCAATATAGTCGTGTTTCCATGTATTAATGATAATATTTCACCATTTATCTAAATAACCTTCTAAATCATTGAAATAAAAAATAAATTTCTCATGTTCTAAACATTAGAAAACTAAAAATATCATTTTGGTGGTACTGTTCTATTTATCACCCACTAGTGGATTAGAAGACCCACTAAATGAAGGTGGACACATCCACATAAAGTAATCAACCAACTTTTTTACCATATTAGTTCATTTTGAAATCCATAATGATTTATAGCTCGATAAAGTTGTGTAGAATAGAAAAAAATAATTCATACGCACATAGAACTTGGTTTGTTGAAGGAATAATCATTTCCTTACACATAACATTCAGTATTAACATGGTTCCTTCAGGTTCCATCCAATGACAAAAACAAACAAAAATAGTGTTAGAAGCAATACTAATACTAGTAAATCTTAATAATCGAGTTAAATTACTTATAAAATTTCAATACATGACACATTATGTTTAATTAAAGGTTATTCATTATATATACCAAAAATCTATGACTATAACCTATAAATAGACTTATCTATAAGGATCTTATTAAGGTTTTATAATTCTAGTTTCAAAATTTTAACTGAACCTTTTCTCTGATACAAACTACAGTGACCCAAGATTTTCTTACATGTAAGGAAAATAATATTTTATTCCCTTTGGAAACATGGTATACAAACTTCTAGTTTGGTAAAATATATTCAATTTATCCCACAAAGATCATACCTTTTATATCCCTACATAAAACCATTATTCATAACCCAAAGAAAGAAATCATATGAAACTATGAGAGTAGATGCTCAGTAATGTTAAAAATAAAAGATATATATAAATAACTTGAAAAGAGGGGTATGATATCATGAACATGAAATTCTAAAAACATACCCTACATATCAGATATCAGAATCATGAATAAAAAAATAAATATTGGTTTTTCATAAGACATTAATCATAAGATAATCAATGAGCATGAGTAATTAGAGTATAATAATGGAATAATACATAGAGTTCGTGGCATACAAAAATGTTTAAAAAATTTAATGTCTATGAGACCTACCAAGAAATCCATGGCATGTTAAGATTGGGATAATAAAACAAGTACCTTCTTTAAGATTAGGATGACCTATCATCTACCCTCTAAATTCATGCATTGGATGACCACATGGGTACCCTCTTGTTGTGGGCAAGGGATGACCTCTCATTTTTGTTGTTGTTGTAGGTTGGGGTAGACCACCCTTGTATCATTTTATCCCATAGAAAATTTTTCATTACCTAACACATAGTAAAGATATATAGTTACAAAATTTCACATAATGAAAACCATAAATATTTCTTCCACTAGAATATAAATATTTCATCATATCATAACCCATAAAAAGAAACAATTTTCTTAAATAGTTCATCATAAAATACTAATAGATAAGAAATAATATTCATATAAATCATGATATCATAAACATAATCTATTTAGATAAGTAATAATAATGTTATATATGGGTCATATCCCCAATAAATTATAAATAACATCAATGGATTTGATCTTTTAAGAAAAATATTTTTGAAATATTTTTAAAAAAATATTCTTATGGAAAATATGAGTTCTACATTGAATAATTATTTTTAAATAAACAAATATAAAAAAATTATTTAAAATAACCTTTAATAATTATAAATGAATCCATTAAACCATTTTATACATATTTAAATCATTTTCCTTGAAAAGTCTTAAAAAATCATACAAATTTTTTAAATTTTTTTTTATGAAAACATGGTTTTTAAATAAAATAAATTACAAACCGGATATATAATAGCATTAATTGAAACTTATAATTTCATGAAAATAATTATATTCATGATAAAAAATTTCAATATAAATTATATACACCCCATAAAGTAATATTGGTAAATAAAATATCATTTGTCTCAGAGAAGAAAAATTGAGACAAAATTACCTTACAGATTTTGTAACATTGGAACCGTAAACCCCACGAAATATATACCATAAAATTGATATAGAAATACCTAGAAAATTAAAATTAATTATAATAATAGTATATTACATTCGTGGGTAGTATATACACCATACAAAAAAATTTCATGTGAATAAGGAATAAGTCTTAAAGAAATAAATTTTAGACTATCATTCCCCTTAACATAAATCTTGACTTACATTGAACACATTAAAATCTAATGTATAATAAATATATGTTAATTATAAATTGTCCATATAACCTAATCATATATATAATACCATATATTAATTACTTATGACTTTATATTATTCTCATACTAACAATTCCATGACAATGTTATGTTTCGAGTAATAACAACTTTGGTATTTGTAAAATTTTGGACTTGTTATTTTTGGTCTTCTTATTTATATAATGATTTAATAAAATCAATAAAGATAAAAATGATATAGATATAATATATATTCATCATATATATATATATTTATATATAATAATAAAAGTTTGATATGGAAAATAAATTACACGATTCAAGGGGAAGATTGGTTGTACATACACATGAATGTTGTTTTGATTTTATTATAGTATTAAATGAAACAATTTTATCCCAATTTGGTTAAATAACCAGATAGGGTAGAGAGGGTGAATCAGGTAATGATAAAGAAAAACATATTCCCATTTATATCTTTTTCTAACATTAAAAAAAACTATCTCTTATGCCATTCCCATAGCAATGTATGAGTAGAAATTAAATCATGAACAAGACACAATAATTTTACATATTTCACCCTCACTGGGATAGATACATAAAGCATAAAAAATGATGTGCTGATGTTCCAAATCCACTGAGGTTTATTTCCAAATTACAATGATCTTACCAGATCACTTCTATGCCTAGTCTCACTGCCTTTATATGGTTTAGGTTTATCACAGTACCTTCCCAATGGTAACTTCCTATGTCTCTTTCTATTGCCCACTTTTGGTGGAAAGGATCACCTTCTTTACTCTTCCTTTTCTCACTTCTATTGGATGGGATTTTCCAATAGTTTTTTGGACATGTAGGTTCCTTTATTATTATTAATGAATACATAATCAGTTTTATAATAATGGTCCATTGAAGTTTCACATTCATCCACTTGATGAATTAAACCTTAACATATATTTTACAAGAATTTTTTTTCAACACATTCATGATGCTCATCACCTTCTTAAAAATTTCCACTTTCACAAAGCTCAAATAAAATTCACGATGAAACATTCTTTCTTTAATATCACATAGACTACTTAAAACTCTTATAATTCAATTAGTATTTATTTCCTTCTTGAACTCCCTTACTTGTGTGATGCCCGCACTTTTTGGTTTTATTTTATAGCCTTCCTGAACTCCTTTCCTTTGTGAACTTTTTTCCAACAACCACTAGCAGGAACCACCTTCGTGAAACCAGTTCCTTAAAATGTTTCTTAAGTGATGTTTTTTTTATATATGGGATATAAGACTATTTATAGGTGTTTCCCCCAATTCCATAAGCTTCTAAAACAATCATCACCATTTCATGGCACTCCCTAAATTCTTTGTGGTGATCAGTTCTTCACAAAGATCCACAAAGATTTTCTATTCATGATGTTTGTCAGAGTCATTGATCATACCATCAAAACATTCAAACCATTACAAAACACAATTTATGAAGCCTATTATACACTAAACTCATGACTTTTCTGTATTTTCATAAGAACTTTATGGAAATTTATCTTTTTTAATGCTAGATATTCTCCAAATTTTAGACCCCAACAATTTGGAAAGCACAAAGAAACAACATCACCTTGGGTAAAAATATTTCTATACAACTCAAAAGGAATACATTACTTTATTTTGGATCATTATAAGCATACCAAGTGAAAAAACTTTCTAGAATTTACAAATTACCATGGCACCCCGCTTTGTCAACAAATACAATCAACCTAATATAATGCAATGTTACATTCAGGGGTCCTTCCAATCAAAGAAACATATATGATATATTATCATTAAAGAATAATTCTCTGTCGTATATATCACATATTATTATTAAAAACATCATTAATTTATTTCATGTAAGATATTATTAAATTACAACACCTCGCGGGGTGGTAGTGTTCCGTACACATGAGTGATATTATCGTACTCCAACAAAATGAAAACCATGAAGGTATCTGTGATATAAAAATTATAAAATATTAATAATAACATAAAAATATTATATATCATATATAATCTATAGATACATCATTATTCACAACCTTTCATATTGGAACATAATGGACGAACAACATCGGGTTGGGAGGCAATTGTCCTCGATACACATGATTGATGGTTGTGTATCCTATTTGATGGAAGTCTGTGAAGTTGTAGGTCATAAACCTAAGATAAAAAATATTATTATATTTAATAAAATTATTATGTTATATAAACGTTAGGTAAAAATAATTAATGGGTTTAAATGAATAAATAATTCTAAAACATTTGTTGATGAATGTTACCTCTCATTCGAGTAACTCATTTTGGTGTATACCAATTATCTTCCTTGGGTTTATTTCATCCCAAAGTAACTATCAAAAGATAAATAAAGGGATGTTGGGAGGATATTTGGACAGGTTTTTCTAAAATAAATATGTTTTTAAGTGTGATTAAAATAAAAAAATAGGTTCTTTTCAATAAGATTGGGGAGGGGCGCTCCTAGAATTTCACAAAATATGAAATTAAAATAAATTAATTTTCTATTAAAAAGAAATCAAAACAAATTTATATTTAATATAGGATAATTATTGGTCAAAATACCTTAATGGTATGAAAATTATATATATTGACTATTTTTAAATCCATATATTGGGGTTATAAGCCATATTTGACTCCTTTTATTCTTACCATTACAATATGGAATCTTACTCTTTGAGGGTTAATTTCTTTACAATAATATACCAAAAGAACAATAAACATATCATGGATGGAAGTTACAACATTATAAAAATAATTTAATATAATTTAATTTTTTAGGAATTTTATATCATTTAATAAAATATTTTTTATTTTAAAATATAATTAATATTAATTTTGACATTATACGTTACTTTGACTTTTAAAAAAATAAATAAAGAAATTTTAAATTATAAAAATTATTATAACACATAAATAATATGTCAAAATAATCTATATACTTCTTCTATGTCATTAATAATTTTAAATTATATTTATTTTAATATTTTTAATATCATTTATTTGATATTTTCATTAATTAAACAATTACTACATCATCGTTATGCAATCCATTGAAGGGAATTAGTTCCTCCCTAAAAAATAAAAAAATATTTCCATGATTAATGTAAATATTTTATATTTCTAAATAATATTTATGGTTGAATATATATTCTATATGACCACATGTTAAAAATTTATACCTATTAAAAACAATATTGTGACAAGTTTGACTTTTCTTAAAATAAAATACTATTAGGGGCATAAATTCACCCAAGTGGAACCAATAGGTAATAAATTTGGCCCACGATTTATTTTGGTTAAATATCACTCATACAATTAAAACAGTTAAAATATTTTGGTAATTTTCCAATATTTACTAATATTATTTTTATCCATAATTACTTGATTTTCCTTTAAGAGTGGTAATAAATTTACTAAGATTATTATTCATATCGTACAAAAATAAAAGTAAACTGTTTAATAAAATTGAACGGTCTAATTACAAATATGGAATCTATACTTAAAAATTAAAAACAAATACTTTTCTAAAACCATTTTAAAATTAATCATGTAGATAGGGTGAGAAAGCTCATTTTTAAACAGAAAATGTTCAAATGTTTGAAATGTTTTTATATCCCAATTCCATATGAAAAATATTCCAATTACCTTCATTGTATTAATTTAATTATAATTTATTTAATATTAATTTAAATCTAATTTAGAATAGAATTTATTATTATAAAATATTTAGATGAAAATTTAGTTTAAAATTAAAATGCAACATTTATCACTATTAATCAAAAAATTAAATATAGCAGAAAAATGAAAAAAAATACTACCAATATAAATATGAAAATTATGAATTAAATAATTTCATTTATTTCATCAAATATTGTTTCTATTTTCAGTTTTAAAAAAATGTACCAATAAAAGGTGACAAAATGTCATTTAGAAAAACACATATTTGTATGCTTAAAATTGTATTTATTTTTATTTCATGTCTTGAAAACACATTGGATTAATGGTAAAAATTAGAGAGAAAAAAGTATATTATATATATATATATATATATATATATCATTGATATAACCCAAAAATTTATATTTTATTAGTATAAAACACACTTTTGTACATTCATATAGTTTCCAAAAAAAATCATTCCTATTTTTAAAATGGATTTATTTTTATTTATAATTAATTAGTAGCCAAAAATTAATTAAATATAAATGTGTACAATATATTTTCATTATTCAATTAATCATTTTTTATTCCCACTATTCTAATATCTAGGTTATAGTTTTTTTAAATAATTGTTATAATAAATGTATTTTTGTAGAAACATAGTGTTGTGTATAACAAAAGCTATAGGGTTTTTGAATAAAATATAAGCATAACATGGTTTTGTTTAAACAAATTACATAAATGAAATAAAATTATTTGAAATATTTTTTGTGAAAATATAGCATTGTTACATTATTTATCATGGATATATTTATTTAATAACTCTATATCGTTTATATTTATGGTGTTCTTAATTGAATAAATTTGTTTTATATGGGAAAATATTGATAAACCTATATTAATTACTCAATGTGGATATTTTTATGTTGAGAAACATTGTTCATGAATTAAATATAGTATTTAATATATGAGGTATACTTTAGGAATGTAGAAATAGGTGGGTCCTGATTAATGATACTTATTTAATAAATCAGTATTCTCATCATTCGAATCGGTATGATAGCATAAAAATAGTTGGCTAAACCAAATGAGTTTGTACCCAGCATTTTTAATCTATATTTTTAATGTTCATGGTGGTAGAGGTCTCATATACCTGAGATATGACTTCCAATAATTAATAATTTCCTTTAATCCGAATTTAGTTATTATTATCCATGATATTTTTATAATTATATTATCGCTTGATTCATTTAATACATAGTTATTGATTAGATGGAATGTGTTTTGAGTTATTTACCTTTGTTTATTGATTTAGCCTTTTTCAGTTTTGATATTCATGTTGTTGATTAAATGGATTGTGTTTTCATATATTTACCTTTCCCTATTGATTATTGTCAATGATATTTTTGTATTGATATTATCTATGGATGGAGCTACAACTCATTTAAATAATTAAAAGGCATGTGTGTTCAATTATTAACCTAGCAATATTGATTTTTCTAATTGATTATTGATTAATTTCACTGTACATAATACTTTCTGATTGTTGGAGTTCACCATTATTTTGTTTCCATTCTCAAGAATCTATGAAGTGTACTATGGTTAAAGTTAAAATAATTTCTAAATGGAATAATAATATTCTAAAAAAATCAATTTTTTCTAATTTAATAAAAGAATCAATTATGTATCTATTTTACCAATAATAAAAAACAACTTTGTTTATAAGGATAATATTACAAGTCTGTTACACCAATATATTAAAGTAGGCACCATCTTCAGGCTACCTGGGTCATGGTCGCAGTAGTTGGTATCAGGGAAATTTTAGTACAAACCATGCGAACTAGATTTGGGAAAAAATATATTTAGGAACATAACAGTATGATAGAGATCAAGGGTTATCATATAATAACTTATTAAAGGTATGGTGGTGAATATATTTTATAGTTGTTTCTAGAAATACATCACTTTTGGATACTAAAAGTGGACACAGTTCCAGATCATAGGTACCTAGGGGTAATAACCCAAAAAAGGGTGTATTATTCTTGACCCAATTGTAACCTAATACATAACAACAAGACTTATTGTGAACGTGGTTTTACACTCAAATGGGTTGTGCTTAGTTTAATTAACATAATCTTTATAAAAAATTATGAATGATTTAAATAGATGATAACAATGAACGACCCAGGTCAATCCAAATGTTTCTAAGACTGAAAAGAAGGTGTCTCAATGGAACATGATAATTATTTATGTTTGGAAAAGAAGGGTATAATGAAAATAATTTCTAAGGAAAAATTAGTAGTAAAATGTTAGGAGAAAAATATAGTCATATGGATCCATTTATACTTTATTTTCATAAATTTTGATTACATGGGAATTATCATAATAAATTTCCTCTTCTAAAGGTTAATCCCTAGACTAGGAAGTACCTATTCTGAAAAAAAACTATGATGTATTTATGAATTGAGATTAAATAAAATTAATATTATAAGTATTTTTACAATTTTTATTTTGGCTATAAGAATCATGAAGTATTTAAGGATTCTCTTAAATTTAATTAGAATATATTTCATCTTTAACTTCAGAGTTATGGATGCCATCATGTGTCAATGAGTTTATCAATTATCATAGGTTAAAATTCATAAACACATCTTTTATATTTGATGTAATGGGAGTATACCAAGATCAAAGAAATGTTTGTATAAATTTATGTAAGTTATATGTTTTAGTGGAAATAGTTTTGTGGAATAATTCAATGACATTTTATAGACACAAGTTTAAAAGATATTAATAACCATTAAATATAATATGACTATTAAAGAAATTTTAATAATTGTTAAATAATATTACTAGACATTGTGAAAATAATTAAATTTAAAACCATATTAAAATTTTTATATAATTATTAATTTTATTTTAAGTAATTATATCATATTTTTTTGGGAACATTATCAGAATTATATTAATTTAGTTTTTTAAAAATAAAAATTTTACTATGGCAGTTAACCCATTACATCTAGAAAAATCATAGGGCATGAACCAATTACCAAATAATAATAAAGTTTTATCACCCACCACTAGACTATGAGATAACCTAGTTAAAGATTCATTATTTTTATTTAAATGGTTTGATAAATAATTATTAATGATGGACCAGTGGTTTTCATTTTTTGGTTTTGAGATAAATATATCACATTAGATATCTTTTGATAACCATATTGGGTTTTTAAAATAGTTAAAGATGTATATAAATACATGTCACTATTTTATAGGACTTATTATCCACTAAATTTAAATTTTACGTCATTAGGAAAAAAGTACATTTTTGGATATTCATTTCAGGGAGTAAGGAATGAATTTGAAATTGACCAAATCATATCCAAAGGAAGAAATTGTTACTACAAAATAGAAACAAATCATGTAATAATATTTTATTATATTTTTAGAAAGTAAAATAATTCCTCAATATTATGAAATAGATCTTAAAAAAACTCATATTTCATTCATATGTGATGAATAAGACATACTTTTAAAACATCACATATTTATAGTTTTTTATCCCTTAACATTCTATTAATAATTCACATTATTATGATCAATGAACCAAAAAGATCTTTATAATTATTTAGTCTTTTTTCCATCTATATTAATTCACTTTACAGAAATATTATCATAATTATAAAACTAGTAATATGTTATTCCATGTCATGTTATTTCTTCCCTTTCTATCATACTAAGATGATATTTTATTAAAATAATTTACAACTTTTTCTTCAACAACGATAATTCAAAATTTCAAAACATTATTAATATTGTAATGTTTAATTTTCAAGGATTTAATTTATTGAATGTGTGGATATTGTAATTCCCTAAAATTCTAAAATAAAAACAGTGTGTTTGATATCATATGTTACACACAACACTCTTCTTAGAAGAAAATTTATCACACCGAGACATTGTGGTATATTTATTTGGAAATAAATTAATCCCGTTTAATATATTAAATTAAATGAAACACCAAGTTTATATTGAGTTACATGAAACACTGTGTTTATCTTATGTTATATTCATCACTGATTTTAGATCGTGTTTCATACAACAATGAGTTTTACCAAAAAAATATATTATTAAAATTATTATTTATTATAACACCTAGTCATTAAAATAGAGAGTTTCAATGGGGATAACTAAATTACTAAAGAAATATTTTACCCATATTTATTACTTTACTATTAATTAGTATTAAAATAAGATTAATTTATAAGAAATAAAAATATTTTCTAGAAACTGTGTTTTTTATAAAAGATGGATTATTTAGGCTTTCAGAAAATAATTTAAAATTAATTTTATCACTTTCATAAAAATTATTTTAAAAAAAATGCAATTTTTAATTCAGAATATTAAAACTAACATATGGTTAATTATTTGTATTCTTATGAAATGTTTCATTTTTTGATGAATATTGAAAAAATAATGAATTTTAATTTAAAACTCTCTTTTCATTAAAATTATTTATAAATTTAAATAAAATTATAAATTTTTTAAAATAAAAATTATTTCAATAATAATTCAATTAATCCAATTTATGTCATTGGAATCATTTTCATATTTTGTTTTGATATTAAAACATTGTAATTTTTTGGACATTTCCTCATTAAAACCCCACTTTCTCATCATGTCTGTACGATTAATTTTAAATTAAAATATTAAAATTCTACTAATTGAATTTGGTATATTGGTTTCCAAATTTGTAATCTAAATAATTTATATTATATAATATAAAAAACGTAATTTTTCTCCTAAATATATAGTGAAAATAATAAACCAATTATTACTACAAGTATGGTTGAATATTATAAAAAACATTACACTTTTCCCACTCACCTAACTTGTAAAAGGCCATCCACTATCCTCTATTATTCATACCTTCATACCCTTTGGTTTTACCTATAAAAATTCACTTCCCAAATTCCCTACTATCACGTCCCGACATAGAAAATTGTGTTTTATTTTTCATTATAACATTTTTGATATAATATTACTACTACTACTACTATTATTATTAATATTAGTTATATTATTATTATTATGTTTTATTATTATTATTTTTCTTTTCTCTTTCTTTCTCTCCTTTCTCCGTAGAATGTTACATGAGCCCCTTCACCCTCTCTTCTCCATCCACATGCCTCCCTCCCTCTCTACTCCCTCTTCACCCAATGATTCCCCGCAGTTCATGATTGGTTTTTTTCGGAAACTCCATGGTATACCCTCCTCTTCTCTATTCCTCCCTATTTGTTTTGATTTTCTTTTCCTCGTCTCCCCTCTTAGAATCAGTCAAACCATATGGTTATGTGGGGGAAATTTTAGATTTTTTTCTTTCCTTTCTAGTGTTTGAACCAGGTCTTTTGGGTCGCCATCCTTCATGTTTCGACACGCACTTCTGAAGGTAAAAAAAGATTCAATAAGTTTCAACTCGATATTCAGTAGTTGGTGTGAGGTTTCTCTTTTTTCCTTATTCAATTTAGTTTTAATTGGATCCTATTTTAACTTTTTAAGTCCCTTACATCATTGTAGTGTGTTTTTTTCATCACGGTGTGGGTTTTGGTCATCAGTGGAAAAGACCTATATGTATATACATGAGTAAGCATGTATATATGTATATCCTCCTGATGCATATTCCCCCATAGTGCAGGGAATGTGTACTTGGTTCAGTGATTATATATATATATATATATATATGAAAAATGTATATATGTGTAGGTGAAGCAGTTCTGGGTTTCTATCGTCTAAAGATGCATGTCTTGAGGTAGGTTTCCTATGCCTTAGTATTTAATTTGAAGTCCTTGATTTCATGAACATTTTAAATATATATTTTCATGTCATTGTATTATATATATATATATATCTGTGTGTGTGTGTTAGTTTGAATTGTTTAAACCACATGGTTTTGGTTAATTATTTTCCTGTATGATTTTTCGATGAGTGGTGAGGTGTTTTTATTAAATCTATACTGTCATAAATATGTAATTTTTTTTCTAAATGATATTTAGTTGTCAAGTGAATTTATTAAAACTCAATTGTTTGGTATAATGTATCATTAGTGACTTAGCCCATTTTACACATTTTATGGTGTTGAGTATTTTTATTTTGGATATTGGAAATTCCCTTAGAAAAAGTGGATATTTATGTTGGGAAATGTAAAGGCCCAGTTATCCCCTTATCTAATTTTTAAGAGGAATTTTGTTTTAAACATGTAGTGGATATTTCCAAAGACATTTTTTCATTTTATATTGTTTGTTAATAAAAGTGTAATGATAGGTTTGTTTTTTCAAAAAATCTCTAATATGATATCCAATGATGGGTTTTGGTGTGATGAAATGATCAAATTGTGGTTTGAATTTAATGAATGAATTGTATCATTGTAAACTTAGGATAATTCTTGTTTTTAAATGTTTAGTAAATTGGTTGTTCAGTTGTGCTTTCAAAGTATTTTGGAAACCTAAAAGTGCATGTGTTTATTTGTTCTAAAATGAAAAGTATTCCTTGTAAATAATTATTCTCATTTGTCACTTTTAGAATGCTTGGTGAAAAAGTAAAACCCCTCTTGAGATTTTCCCCCTAGTTTGAGAAATTAGATAATTTTTAATATGTGCTTTGTGACATGTACCTAGTGAAGAGGCTTGGGATTTTTTTATGTGATGTGAAATAGGGGGGATGTTCTTAAGGAGGGAGAATGATTGTAATAGGTTGAATAGGTTTTGGATAAATAAAGTCTTATGTTCATTAATGTTCCCTTGATAAAACCTCACCATAATTTTCAATAGAGAACATGGGTAACCCTGGGTACCTAGGAGGGTAGAGAAGGAAGAGTAATCTAAATGATTTGGAAGTGGGTCATCCTAGTTTTTTCAAGAAAGATTGACAACTACAACAATAACTAAGAAATATGATTTTTGGAGACCTCTTAGTTAGGGGTGTGTTCCCTACTAGTGGCTCGGGTATTAGAACACTATTGCTTTTGGTTGCTATACCATGTTTCACAGAGGTATAAGTATCCTAGGTCCCCAACTAACCTTAACTGCTTTGGGATTTCCCATTGTGATTGTGATCTGATTTTTATTTTTTTTGTTTTACCCTTGTTGTATGATTTATGAAAAAACAAATTTTAATATAAAATTCTTTCTTTTCAATTAGAAATGTTAATGTATTCTTGGAGTCTATTTTTAAAATATATTCCAATATAAAATAAATCCGTAAAAATTTAATCATTTTCCTTGAATTTGAAATGAATATAAAACATTAATTTATTATGTCATATTTTCAAACTAGCATAATTGGGTTTCTTTTTAATGGTAAGGGAATATTGCATTGTTTATCCACAGCATTCCTAATAATAATATTGATGCACATTACAACCTTATTTTTTAGTTTCAGGTTTCTATAGTTTGGGTATCTCTTGTTGCAAGTGTGGTTTTGTGTTCCAGGGTGGCCCATGAGGTTACAGGAAGTATGTTTTGCTTCCTAGTTTATTTTATTTCTGCAACTAGTGTTGTTTTTGTTTCTTTTAGTTTATTATTAGTTATCTTTATTTTGTTTTTGTCTATAATAATCATAACTATCTAATTCTGATTCCCAACACTATTTTTCATCCCATGGGGACCAGGAACGTCCTTTGAGCCTTATTGTGGATCGACTCGGGTGATTGGTCCAGGGTTGACCCGGGTAGGTTCAGGAAAAAATGGTACGAGATGAAGTTTTTTCACATGTCCATTGGGGATTTAAAATATTTTTGAGTTATAATTTTTAGAATCCAAGTTTTCAATTATGAGTAGGTACTTGATCAACACATATTTGGAAAGACACATGAATTACTACGGTGGTTTGCGGTGGTCTTTCCTGAAATTATATATTTAGATCTCAGTTGTTTTTTAGTTCCATAGTCATTATTTGGTGTTTCTAGCTGGTCATTAAATTTTGTGGTCAATTTGGAGGGTTTCATATTTATTGAGCATGGATTGGAAATCCATGTGTAGACTATGTAATTTCCTCTAATGACTTCCTATTTGCTCACATGGTTAGTGCACGATCTTCCAAACCATTTGACCAAACCGTGTGTAGCAGTTGTTTATTTGAGAATTTGGAATCCTGAATCATTGAGTGAATTGGTTATTTTGTTATGTTCTTGGTGTGAGTTTTAGTTTCTTTTGGGGTGTTTTTTATAGGTTTTCAAATTGATGATTGGTCTTTTTAACATGGATTTCCCAAATGAAAATAATTGTTTGTCTGAAAATATAATAAGTTTTTTTTGGGATGGAAAGTTTCTTAGAAAATGTTTTGATATATTAAAATGTTTTAGGAAAAGTAAAATTTAAAATGTTTTTAAAAGTGTATGGGGGTTTCATGAAGTTATTGTAGAATTTATAATGGGAATTTCATGGAAACAAAAATTTGGGGATGATTCATTTTAGGATTGTAAAGGATGTCTTCAAAATTGGTTTGGAGTTCCAAATCTAGGTTGCATGTTTTTTTTATAAATGAGAATTTTTTTTTGATTTGGTATTTTTTTGGATGCCCACATGTTTGGATGAATTTAATTGGATGTGGATGGTTGTTGGTACGCATTTATGGGTGCCCGAGTTAGCACAGGAAACTATGTAAATTAGGATTCATGGAATACCAATGGTCGGTGCTTGGTTTTCAAGGCCTATTTTTTCCAGAATAATTTTTAGATTAGTGATGTTCTAGGTTTATTTTTTGTTTAAGAAACTTTAAAAAGGGGAATGGGTTTTAAAAAGTGGGTTTTATCATTTAGATGGTTTTGAAATGGAATGGTTTTGAAAATGGTCATTTTTGAAAGATGGTTTTAGGCTTGGTTGGTGGTGTTTCATTGTATTATTTCGGTTGATATTTGTTTTTTTTATGGTTTGGTTTTGTGATGTATTAGTCCTTGGGCTTGATGCTTGTTTTCGAGCTGGTGTTTCATGGTTGAATTGATGTTTTGAGTTTGAATTAATGATTTATGGTCAAATGTGGAGGATAATTTGTTGATGTTATCTAGGTTGGTATTGTGATTCTTTTTTTAAAGTGCACTAGCTATAAATGTCCAAAGGTTGACAGTGGTCATTTTTAGTTTTTATTTTAACCCAAACACCCAGTGGAGTGGTGTGGTTAGTTTAATTTCATTGTTCCTTGTTTTCTCTATGGGGGCTGAGGTTCGATAGGGATTGCGGTGTAACCTGAAGAAGTCAAGTGTTTCTTCAGGTCATCAGGAACTTCCGATGTTGTGAAGGGTATGTTTTTATAGTTTTTTTGAAGGCTAAAGTTAGATCTAGATAAGAATGATTTCTTCCTTAACCTTGCAAGTTGGGGTCACAGCGAGTGATCTATGACAAATGGATATCTCTCTTTTCAAGGTAATCATGTAGGATTTCCTATTTAGTAAAGAGGGTGAAATATAAGCATATGTTCTTGGAATGAGTCATTTTTCAGTTCTGGTTTCTCATTCCTAATACCACACACTCATTCATTTCTAATGTAATTGATTTTGGTACTCAAAGTAATTTTTCATAATATTCTGAAGGCTTGTTAATGGTGTTGATTTTTGGGTTACCTAGGGAAGTCTGTAAGCAGTCTTGATAAAATATAAAGCATTAGTTAGAGTTTTTTAGTTTTTAATAGTGTTGTAGCATAGGTTTCAATACATCATGACTCTATCCATAGGTATTGCAGTTAATCTTTTCATGTAGTGGGGTAGTCTATTTGTGTGGGGGGAAATGAGATTCTAATATATTTCCTCTAATTTCAGATATGATGTCAGTTTAATTTTCCGTTCCCATGGTAGTTTGTTTTGGGACCTTATTTTGGAGGTCTTGGGGGCCTCTTCAATAAAATTTCAATGGTTGTGCCTTGTTAGTGTAAGATTTAAATGGTTGGTCTTTCTTTAGACTAATTACAGCATCTGGGTGATGATCATTAGGAAATGTATGCAGGTTATGGATATTATAAATCGTGGTTTGGCATGGTGTTTGTCCCATGTCTTTTTTTATCCCCCTTGGACTGGGGGCATTATCTTGGTTTGTGTTGATGTTTCTCCATATGATTGGGGTCGGCCCATGTCGATGGGTTCATGATGGGAAATTCAATCCCCATTGTTGAAACTAAATTGAGAGTTCCCATGTGGGTGCCATTGTATTACTCAGTTTCTAATATGATGGGGAGACCCACTATGGTTCTCACCAATGTCTTACCTCAAGATTGTCGGGTGCGACTTGGGATGTTTAGGGGTCAGACAAGTGTTAGGGATCTTGATTGGATTTCTAATTTCTTTCAATTTGGAAAATTCATTATTCAATTAGAGTCTTAATATGGTGGGAAAACCAACATAGGACAAATTCACGAGGAACATAGTCTCAAGGTGTTCTTGTCGGGGAAAATATTTTCCTCTTCTACACCTGACCACAATCAATATAGATGGTTATCCTAGATGATGGGTCTTATGGAGACTGTTTATTAGAGATCCCGAGCAGACTCTAGTGATTTCTATGTTTGGGGTCAAGATATTATAGGTTTTGGTTGTGTTTGGAAATGTGATTCTTGTGACATTGGTTCTTTTTCTTGGTAGTTTTGGTCTCTATGATTTAGGTATTGGGTGGAATGTGAGTGTTTGATCCTCAAGTGGAAGGGGTATTTTAAGAATCGTTTCATCCTTGTTTGGGCTTGAACAACCATGTCTTTTTGGAATTTCTGGGGGCCGAATGTGTCTTGGGGGAGGGGGGAGAATTATCGCACCCCGATCTAGCACGTTGTGTTTTAGTTTTCTTTATAACATTATTGGAATAATAATAATATTATTATTATTATTTAAATTATTATTATTAGGTTTTTATTTTATTTTTTATTATTTTTATTTTCCCCTTTTTTATCTTCCATTCTCCCTAGTGCGTTGTGCGAGCCCTTACTTCCTAACGATACTAACTACATGCCCCCTCTCTCTCGGGCCACTATTATCCCTACAATTCCACGTGGTTTTTGAGGGTTTTTGGTCAGAAACTACATAGTAAGCCCTCCCCTTATCTCTTACTCCCCATTTGGTGTGATTTTCTCATCCTCGTTTCCCCTCTTAGGTTCGGTCGAACCCTAGGGTCTCGGGGGTCTGATTTTTTATTTTTTTCTTCCTTTGATTGGGTTTTAAATGGGTCTTATGGATCCCCTTCCATTGTTATTTCAACACTGACTTCCAAAGGCAAAGAGTATTTGGACTGTTTCAACTCGATGGTCACTGGTTGGGGTGAGGTTCTCTTGAATCTTTGTCTAATATAGTTTTAATTAGAACATTTTTTAATTTTTATGCTCCCCTGCATCGTTGTTGCGTGTTTTGTTCATCACGGTGTGGGTTTTGGTCATCGGTAGCAGAGACCTATATGTATATACATGGGTAATAATATATATATGAATATTCTCTTTACACATATTCCCTCATGGAAAAG
The DNA here is from genome assembly GCA_963277665.1 of Viscum album. Classification (NCBI taxonomy): domain Eukaryota; kingdom Viridiplantae; phylum Streptophyta; class Magnoliopsida; order Santalales; family Viscaceae; genus Viscum; species Viscum album. The sequence goes on along the minus strand of OY728128.1, from coordinate 1,109,117,133 downwards.
GGAATATTTACTTATGAAGAGATTATATATAAATATCTGTGAAAATTTATATACATAATGGTGAAGTGGTATCAGGTTTCCATAATTTAAATCTTCGTGTCTTGAGGTAGGTTCTCTATAAATGAGTTTTAAATTTAATTTTCTTGATTTCCTAAAATTTTTAACTACATATTTTCATTTCATTATAGTATATATATATATATGAGGATGAATTGTATGCTCTATATGGATTTGGTTTATTATTTAACTATATGATTTCTCTGAGACTGGTTATGTGTTGTGTTTAAATTTAAAGTGTCATAAATGTGTAAAATAGTTTTCTAAATTATTTTTAGTTATCATAAGAATTTCATGGATCTCAAAGGTTTGGTATAATTTGTTATTAGAGACTTGGTCCGTTTGGCACATCTTAGGGTTTTGAGTGTTTTTATTCTATATATTATAAATTCCCTTGGAAAAAGTGTGGTTTTATGTTTGAAAATATAAAGGCCTGATTGGCACCTTATGTGATTATTTGAAGTGTAATTTGGTTTTGAATGTGCAATGGATATTTCCAAATACAAATTTACCTTCTGGTCTGTTTCTTAATAAAAGTTTAATGAAATGTTTAGTTTTTCAAAAAAAGACTCCAATGTTATTTCCAAGGATGAGTTTTGGAGTGAACTCATTCCCATATGGTGGTTGGACATTCTTGAATTAATTACATCGTTGTAAGCATGGATTTAATCTTTTTATAAATATGTACTACATTTATTATTAAATTGAGTTTTAAATGAATTTAGAAAAATAAAAGTGCTAGTTATTATGTGTTTTAAAATCAAAAATATTCCTTTTAAATAATTAATCCCATTTAGAACATTCAGAGTGGTTTGTAAATAATTAATTTTGATTTTCTTATATTGTATTTCATCTTTTTATATCTCTATTAATTGTTTATAGAAAAAAATCTATTCATTGATAAATGAAAACATCAATGTTATGACCATTATAATGGTCTATTTTACAATCTCAATCTAATCAAGATTTTTTAATCATGAATTGCAATTGAAATTTTTTTATCATTGTATAAAAAACCTAATTAATTTTATTCTCCATTTATTATTCATAATATATTAAAATAATAGTACCATTTTTCACTCTTTGGCAGTTTTAATGTTTATGAAAATGTTTTTAAGAAAACCCAATATTTATTTCTCATTTCAATATGAGAAATATTTCCTTCCAAAACTATGATTTCATTGAATGTATTTAAAAATTATTTATAAATATTTCAAAATTATTTAATAAAAAAATTTACCCATTTATAATTTTTACAAAATGTTTTGGGAGAAATATTCATGTCACGTTCAAGACAATCTCCATCAGGATATTACTGAAAATTTTAAAGGAATATTATTTTTATTTTCCAAACAGGGCACTTTTTTAAACCTTTTACTATTAGAAAGAGGTGTTCTTTTTATCATCCATGACATGTATATAATTAACTTTCTATCATGATAATAATTTCTTTGAATATTCCATTATATTTTTATATGATTCTTGGTATATAAAATGTCTTCCCTAATATTGTTGAAATTAATTTTTAACTTATATTCAAGGAAAAGTATTTTCAATATATTTTATATTTTAAAAAGTTATTTTAAAAATGAAAAGGGTATTTTTCAAAAGAATGTTTTTATATTTATTTTATTCATCAACCAAAAAAAGTTTTATTTAAATATACTCTACTAGGGATATTTTTTATTTATTATATATTTATTCTTCCCCTAGATAATTAATTATTGTATTAACCAAGGACGGTATTATAATTCCATTCTTTGATCCATTTTCTTACTTATTAACAATCCATTGAATTTATTACTTTCATGTGTTCATGAAAAATTAAATATAAAATAAATATCCATATTATTTTTTAAGGTTATTTTTACTTCTTAAACTTTATATTATTTCTACATATATTTTTATACACTAAAATTTCTTTCATATATAGGGAAATATTAAAAAAATAGTATTCTTTACTCAATATGAATGTATGATGATAAGGAACATTTTTCATGAATTAAAATGATTATACAATATATGAGTAATTCTGTAGATAGGTATACATGGGTGGGGCTCAATTAATGATACCCCCATGACGCATCAATAGTCTCATTAGATGAATTAGTATGATATAATAAAATAAGATGGAAAACCCAAATTATTTTATACCAATTAGTTTTAAGCCTTCTTGTGAATGGTATTAATAGTAGATTTATCCTATTCCTGATACATGATTTATAATAAATGATCATTTTCTTCATTCATAATTCAATTATTATTATACATGTGATTTTTAGAATGATATTATATTAAGATTCATTTCATTATCAATTATTTATTAAATTTTATGTATTTTTAGTTACATACCTTTCCATATTGATTGTGCCTTATTTAGTTAAATATTCATTTTATTGATTAAATGACATGTGTTTTTTTACCTTTCAATATTGATTATTATCCATGATAATTTTCATTTATAATATCTCTTGATTCACTTATTTCTCATTTTATAGATTACATGGATTGTGTGTTCATTTATTTTCCTTCCCATATTAACTGTGCTTATTCATTCATGATTGATTCCATTGTATTTAACCCTTACTAAGAATTTAGTCTCACATATTTGGTTTAAATTTATTATGAATCCATGATGTGGATTTTGTTTGATATGAATGTTTATTCTAGAGGTAATAAGGTAATTCTTGAATAAAATTATGTTTTAATTAGTATTTTCAAATAAAAATAAATACTCAAGTATGTATCTAGTTTACTATGACAACAAAACTATTTAGTCCAAAATTATGTGATTCCTCATATCTTTTTCCAATCTATTAATGAATAAATCAGATATAGGTTACAAGTGTTAAGGTCACTACATTAGGAGAGGTTGATTAAATCAGTAGATTAGGGTGGTGAGTTGAACAATGGGAATGTTTCACATCCTATTTATGAACACTGATAAGAATTTTGGGGTAGACCAGTAAATAAATTGATTTTGTGTCACCCTGGAAAATATCTACCTATGAATTTGGAATAAATCTCACATCAATTATAAATATATAGATGTGTCTGGAGATTTATTCAAGGTGGATAGATAAATAAACAATTGGTAGGTGTACCATTGTATGATCAATATAATTTAGATATTTAAGGATAGAGTTTGATTTAAAATAGTGGCTTGTGTAAGGGAATGAGACCCATCGAGGTTTGGATATATAACCTATGCCTAGGATATAGAAGAATCTTAGACCCATAAAGAACATTGAATATAGTATATTGTGTTCTATAGTATCTTGGTTGTTATAGTATGTGGTGATTTTCATGTTAAATGGACGAATGTAGGTTCATGCTTTGCCATCCGGGTCAGTGATGACTACTCATCAGTTGGGTATACCGATGTGAGAATTGAAATGATATAATATGGATAATTCTATTGTGGGAAGTACAGTCCCTGTTATATGTTTTATGACATATTTTGAGATAAGTATCATTTAATTATAATTGACATACTATTGGATGATCTAGGTAACTCCATAATACTGATATGTATTTGAATCAAGTTAATATGATTCTACATTGTACATATGATGTTTATTTATGATGTGAAATTGGATAGAGACTTTATGTGGGATTTGGACTTGGGAGATAATGGTGAAAATAGACCAGGATTAGGATCATAGGTATTTTTGAGAGAATTGTGGCTTCTGAGAAAAACTGATGAATCAATCAAGAAATTCATTTCAATACATTCTGGACATTAGTCATGATATTAGACTGATTTAATGATTCCACCAGGGAATAACTTATCATAGTATATATTTTTGTGTCACGACCCCCTCCCCACAAAGTGTACCCCTCCTGGTCTGGTAATGTGAGAAGGGAGATAATGACCCCCGAGTCCTGCCTCCAGTAGGCCCTGGGTTGGCGACTAACACCGAGGGTATAATAAACACTCAAATGGGAGGCATTACCCTCTATGAGAACACATGTGGAAGAGAGAGATAAGATAGACACTAACCAACTCCAACTCATAACTGAAATATAAAAGAAACCCAAGTACATATATGAAATTCCATGAAAAATTACTACAACTGAACGGGAAAACTACAAGTACCCAAAAGAAAGTAAAACGGAAACAACCACAAGCCCGAACAACTCCTCCATCCACAAGCTAGTAGTAACCAGATTGATCTCCAACCTGCTCCATGTGACCAGAAACGAAGTTTATATATACGTAGGGTGTGTATAACAGTATACTCAGTAGGATCCTCCCCGAAGCCTCTCATGCAAAAGTAAAGAATGCATGCTAAAGCATAGTGAACAACAAGTGTAACTAACTCATCACCTAAATAGGTATACTAAGTTCCCATCTTCACCATGACTACTCTAACTATGTAACATATACAAGAATGTAGCTTATAGAAAATAATATCAAGGGTACCCTTCTACTAATTCCCCACTAGTTTTCCACTTTTCCCCAACAACAAACGTCATGTGCATTTCTCTCCAAAGGCTTTCCCGAATACACGTGGGCTATGCTCCAAAAACTGCACAACGTGCACCACAAAGGCTTTCCCACAGACACCTGGGCTAAGAACCACACCTTCCTCACAACCAAAAGTAACTAGGTAGTTTCCGGGATCCACCACAACTCGCATAACATGTATCATATGTCAGGTATTATACCTCAATCCAATATAGCCCATACACCGAGTAAGGATCCTCAAGCCATCACAACCTATACAAGTTACACCTATAGTAGTCCATAGGATACTATATCCCGAATATATGTGTGTGAATAACCACAAGACATTACATACCTCTACACACACATATGGGGAAAACTAGCCATTGTGCCTAATGACAATAGTATCTACCAAGAGAAGAGAGCGGGGTCAAAGGGGGTTGTCAGCCATTCACCCTCCCATCAGAATGTCGGGGAAAACACCCCCTCCGGGCTCAGAATCCCCGAGGTGATAGTTTCCCTTACTGACAGGGTGGAGTAGCATATAGAAACACAAAAAGTTTAGAATATATTATAACTCACAACCACACTATGGGCATAACCTAGTCTTAGACACAACTGCAGCTAACGTCTCTCGGACTCCGGGCTGCCACTTCTAAGACTAAGTATCCTATAAGCACACAACCATTTAAAGAGCCTTATTAGGTTACTTCATTCCCTTTTTATAGGTTCCACTGTACGTTAATTAATTCTTCCAACAATAATTATCAATGACCAAAACCACATTAAATTCATCAACATCACACCCAATGTCAAATGTTCTTTCAAAGTTACAACCTCATTATTATATTCCAGCATCTCCATCCCCATGGGTTAACATCAATTATTCAAACATTAATTACATAATTACTTTCCCATATTTACGGGCATTCTAAAAAAGAATCCTATTCTACTAAACACAAGGGGGCTCAGCACGGTGAGTAGATGTACTACCCGTCGAGTCTATGCCGCCTATAGCAAGAGCATAGACCCATTCTCCCTAGAGAGGCCAAACATGGAAATCACATGGCATACCCTGCGTGTCTTCACCCCTTTCGGAAGAATGTTAAGAAGACCAGCTACCTTGAGCAGTGGGGAAAAGAAAAGAAGATAAACAACCAAAGAATCCACAAGGATCCAACAACCACATCAATCCCATTCCATTAGCCCTGGTGTCCTCTCTGACACCCACATGAATAAACCGATGCATCTCGCCACTCTAGGTGTCATCCGCTCCCAAAACCACAAGGCCTCCATGCCCCCACATATCACAACACCCTCCCAGGGTCACATCACTACACAAGCAACAGGAAAACAAACATCACATCAAATTGGTCTCTTGGCCCCTTAACAACGCATCTGGTCTTCAAAAAACAAGCACCAACAGATTTCAGGTTTACCAACCAACTAAATTAAACAAATCATCAGTCTCAATTTGATTAACACCAAGTTGGAACAATATCCACAACAACAACAACTAGATTCATTTACATGACCCTTTATCACAATCCAATTAATTATCAATTAATTCTGGCTTTACGTTCATTATCAATTTCATCAAGAGAAACATTCTAACAAGCAAGGCATATATATCACACAATCTAGCAAATCAAGAGGTGAACTGTTATCACGACACAGATCAACAACATGCGATCAAACCAATTCTTTTAATCCGGTTCAACAATTTAATTAGGTCAATTAAATTTTTATCCAAAGGCCACATCATGATAACTCTATGATTGCACATAAACAATTAGAGAGGCCATGAATCCCCTACCTTAACGGTTATGACAGAAACCACAACGGTCGAAGAATGCCCAATAAGACCTGTCTGATTCACCAAGGATCCTCCCTAAATCTCTTCTCCTAACACAACCAAGACCAAAGATCATCATAAAAAACATCCAAACACATTGATCTACCCATAACAGACATAGATCTAAGATCCCGAAAGAATAGGAGGAGTAGATCTAGGTAGATCTATGAAACCATAAAAAATGATCACATACCTCAAGAAACCGGCTTCGATTCATGAAGAGAAGCCTCCAGATCACCTACAAAACTCTTGGGAGAAGTTCTTCTACCTACAAGGAAGGTTAATACTGAGTTATGGCTACATAGGGGATTAAAAGAACCATTTAGAGGTGAAATAGTTCAAATCCACAATTTTAGGATCTAACTTTATGTGCCTGCATGGTTAGTCTGCACAGTTTACCAAACTGTGCGCTAACCATGTGATAACTTCTATCTCTTCAAGCACTCCTCGAATTGTTAGGCCGCATGGTTTAGAAAAACTGTGCACTAACCGTGCGTTGTATACTACCTCCAACACCAACCTTGCATGGTTTGGCTGCACGGTTTGACAAACCGTGCACCTCCCGTGCGATGTCCATAACCCTATAACTTTCCTTAAAAGTTCACCCAAATGCACACCAAGTCCCCTTGACCTCCCGGAACACCTCCAACACCAAATTTTCACAAAGGAATGGACCAGAGAGGTCTGTGACATTACATCAGATACCTCTCAAAACATTCTTGTCCTTGAGAATCCAAAACCCACCTAAAGAGAAAACAAAACAGGTTCTAAACAACCACCCACCGAGATACATCCCAAAAGAGACGAAGAAACCAAAGAAACAAAGGGAGCCATCTCATAACCATGAATGTTTCATAACCACATCAACTACAATGATACATGGAAAGAGTTAACCATCAAACAACTCTAGGTAATGAGCACGTATATGTGATTCAAGTTCCCAGGCACTCTCTTACATGCCACTGTGTCACCACAAGACATAAACTAAGGGCATGGAACACCCGCGCAACACTTTCTCCTTGCGGTCTTGGATCTCCACAGGTTACTCCTCAATGGTGTCATCATCATCAACATCGATCTCTACCCAATCGATGATGTGGGGGTCGTCATAAAGATAATGACATAGCTGTGATACATGGAAAACATCATGTATCTGACTCATCTGAGGGGGGAGTGCTACTCGATACGCCACAACTCTTACATGAGATAACAACTCGAAAGGCCCAAAAAAATGGGGAGAAAGCTTACTCCCATGACTAAACCTTCACTTTCCACAATAGGGAGTCACCTTCAGAAACACATGATCCCAAAAATTAAACTCCAAGGGTCTCCTCCTTTGACCAGCATATGATTTCTGACAATCTCGCGCTGTATTCATCCTCTCACGAATCACATGAACCATCTCTGTTGTATTCTGCACTAGTTTCGGTCTGAGAATTGCTGACTCTCTGACCCCATTCCAACACAATGGAGAACGATAAGGTCGGCCATACAATTCCTCAAACGGTGCTATACCGATGGTGGAGTGGAAATTATTATTGTAGGAAAACTCCACCAAGGGTAAGTGCCTCATCCATGAACCTCCAAAATCAAGAACACAAGAGCACAACATGTCTTCAAGAGTCTGGATGGTTCGCTCCGTCTGACCATATGTTTGAGGATGAAAAGAAGTTCTAAAGAATAGATGAGAACCGAAAGCATGTTGGAGACCTCTCCACACCTTGGAGGTAAAACAAGGATCTCGATCAAAAATGATCATCCAAGGGACTCCATGAAGTCTCACCACCTCTTCCAGATACTATGTCGACAAAACTTCCACTGAGCTTGACTCCTTGATTTCTATAAAGTGGGATGATTTTGTTAAATGATCAACTACCACCCAAATAGCTTCATAACCTCCTGGAGATCGAGGTAAACTAGTTAAAAAGTCCATTGAGATGTCCACCCACTTCCACTGAGGAATCTCTAATGGCTGGAGAAGACCACTAGGAACATGGTGTTCGGCCTTCACCTTCTGGAAGACTAAACATCAAGAAAAAAACTCCGCAACCGCATACTTCAGACCAGGCCACCAAAACTGGCTCCTCAAGGATCAATACATCTTTTTCAAACTAAGATGCACCACTAAAGGAGAACCATGGAACTCTCTGAGGACCGTCTCACGCATCGCCAAGGGAACAAAAATCCTTCCACGATACAACACTCTGTGTTGTTCATCCTCAGACCAACCATCAGGGGCCTCACCAAAAACAACTCGTTCTCTCTAGACATCCACCTCAAGATCCCCCAACTGGGACTCTTTCACCTTCTTCACTAGGGATGACTACACAGTCAACTGAAAAAGACAGCCTCTACCCCCAACATCTCCCATATCAAGATGTAATGCTGACAGTTCTTCCATTACTCTCCAGGAATCACCGGATTCACGCACAGCATCACTACGTGATTTTAGGCTCATCGCATTAGCCACAAAATTTCCTTTTCTAGGTGTATACGATATTTTGAAGTTATATTCCCATAAGAACTCCATCCACCGACATTTTTGTAAGTTCAAGTCATGCTGGGAGAAAACATACCTCAAACTCTTATGATCAGTGAAAACCACAAAGTGTTCAATAATGAGGTAATGTCTCCACAACATCAGAGTAAACACCACGGCTGCCAACTCATGATCATTGGTGGAATAGTTGCATTCATGGGGAAAAAACTGCTGAGACCTGTAAGAAATGACTGACCTCTGTTGCATAAGAGCACAACCTAACCACATATGTGAAGTATCGCAGAAGACATCAAACTGAACTCCTTCAGCTTGAAGACAAAGTACTGGATCACTTACTGACTTCTCCTTTAGATACTCGAAAGCTTCCTGACATTTATTAGTACATATTTAAGCCTTGTCTTTCCTGGTCAAAGTTGTCAGAGGAGTCGAAACCCGTGAGAAATTGGCTATGAACCTCATGTAGTTGCCCGCGAGACCAAGGAAACTTAGCACCTCTAACACTGTCTTGGGAGCTGCCCAAGACACAATTGCTTCAATTTTCAATGGATCCATAGCTACTCCATATTTGGACACAAAATGCCCCAAGAAACGGACTTCTCGAGCCCAAAAATCACACTTAGACAACTTCCCAAACAGCTGAGGTCGATGAATAACTCCCAAAACGACTCGTAGATGCTCTGCATGCTCCTCTTCAGATGTGGAGTACAAAAGGATGACGTCGATGAAAACTACCATGAACATGTCTAGGAACTCATGGAACACAGTATTCATCAAACCCATGAACACAACTAAAGCATTTGTCACACCAATTGGCATTAAAATGAACTTATAATTCCCATGATGACAACGAAAGGCAGTCTTCGGAATATCCTCATCCTTCACACGCATCTGATGATATCCCTACCGAAAGTCCTTCTTTAAGAACCAACTTGTTCCCTTCAATTGGTCAAATAAATCATAAATCCACAGAATAGGAGAGCGATTCTTTATTGTCACTTTCTATAAGCGAAGATAATCGACACACAACGGAAAACTGTCGTCGGCCTTCTTCACGAACAGAACTGGTGCACCCCATGAAGACACACTTGGTTGAACAAAAATGTACTACAACAGACCATCAAGCTGTATATGCAGCTCTCATAACTCAGAAGGGGCCATCCTATATGGATACATAGAGATAGGAGAAGCTCCTGGATGTAGCTCGATCCCAAACTTGATCTCTCATCGAGTGGGTAATGCTACAACCTCTTCTGGGAACACATCTGGGTACTCCTCTACGACCATAGGAAACGCCAAATACTGAACCTCTGAATAACTCAGCATCATCTCAGCAGCCATGTACAATAAGGATGGAATGCACGTGTGACCCATCCGAGGATCTCACTCACCAAAAAACACCACTGGCTCTCCATCCACACAAAAAAAACGAACATCTTCCTGAAGAAATCCATGATATCCTACACCAAATACAACCAATCCATGATGAGGATTAAATCATATGGTTATATCCATAAAGATATGAAATCTCCCCAAGAGTAGTGTTTCCCCAACACTAGCTCACAGTATCTACATACTTCAAACAAGTCAGCTCGACCTCCAACTGGCGTAGTCAATGCCAAGGGCACTGGAAGCCTCTCCACCTCAAGTCACAAATCATAGAAAAGGGTAGGTGATATGAAGGAGTGTGTCGCTCCTGAATCAAACAAGGAATACACCAAGGTAGAAAACATGAAAAGGGTACCTCGAATGACATCTGGCTCGACTAGTGTTGGCAATGCTAGAGCATGATGTTGAACACAACCTCATCCATGGTCTCTCTAACCCTTATGAAAACCACCACCAAAGCCGCCCTCTGCTCTCTGAGGACGGGGAGCATCATGGGGCTGTCCTCTGCCTGCCCCATCTCCCCTTTGGTGATCTAATGCTAGTGTAACTGGCTGCTTCTGCCTCGGCTGGAACTGCCTCAAAAGAGGAACCTGGAGCATAGCTCCCAGTTCACAATGACCGCTTTGAATGGTCGGGCACTCCCGCTGCTGATGGCCACGACCAACATAAGAAATACAAGCTTCTGATCCCTTGGCATAAGCTTGAGAGTTGCTGCCACTAGAGAAATGCGATGTGAAGGGCTTGGACCTACCCCCGACTGAACGAAAACTATTCCGGCCTAAAAATCGGTAACCCCAGACCGCATCTTTGCTTCATGAGGAATCATGTTGATTCCCATCTTGTGATGATCTGGTACTATCCAAAGTCCTCTCGGCAACCTACTCCCTCACTAGCACCTCACAATATGTCTTCAGCATAAATGGGGTGACTTGGCACTGGATCTCTGGATGCAAAGCCTCCTCGAAATGCCTCGCCCTGGCCTCCTCATCTGGTAACAGGTCCGAAGCATATCGCAAAATGTTCCTGAAACTGATCCTGAACTCTCGAACACTGGAGCTCCACGGTCAAAAGGAATGAAGCACCCGACAAAAGGATTCCTTCGCATTAGAAGAAAGAAACTCACCTCTAAACCTGTCTCGTAACTCCTCCCATGAGATCGCTGAATCATCTCGATCTTCGATGAACAAGAGCCACCACTGCCTTGCTGCTCCATGCAGCATCATCACAGCTAAGGACATCCAGTGCTCCTTCCATGCACGGATCGAACTGAGGCCTATCTTGACCTCCTCCAACTAGTCTTCTGTGACTGCATCTGAAACGGAGTCCTTGTACTTCTACAAACTCTGGCGCTGGAACTCTCAGAGTGTCTTCCTCCAAGTGTCGTCGCCATCAACCTCTACCCTGCGGAGACCTACAGGAAGGCCTTCTGGACATCTTCTACGCAAACCTAATGAGGACGTCCACCTGGAGCCAGAACTAAAAAATAACAAACACTTAGTGCTTCTAATCCTGAAATATGGAAGAATCAACATCTATTAATTAATTGTTTTATTTTTATTCATTTTAGGTCAACCTATCCCAAGGTCTACCCATTCAAACATAGGAACAAATGAGAATGATGCATGATCCTTTCCTAGGTCTCTACCTTGTAACATGTATCACCTTATTTAGTAGCCATTCTAAACTTAATGGTCCGTGCATCAGATCATGGGGGGCCCTAAATGCCTATGTCTCAGACAGTATTTAGTGTTTACCTCACTTGCTAACCATGAATGACACCATTGCCCTACCAACCCATGCAACCTCACACGTGCCTAACTCAAAAACCCATCCTATCCCTCAACCAGACTTCTGATACCATTCTGTCATGACCACCTCCCCACAATGTGTACCCCTCCTGGGCCGGCAATGTAAAAAGAAGATAATGACCCCCCGAGTCCCGCCTCCAGTAGGCCCCGGGTTGGAGACTAGCACTGAGGGTATAATAAACACACAAATGGGAGGCATTTCCCTCTACGAGAACACATGCGGAAGAGAGAGATAAGATAGACACCAACCAACTCCAACTCAAAACTGAAATATAAAAGAAACCCAGGTACATATATGAAATTCCATGCAAAAGTACTACAACTGAAAGGGAAAACTACAAGTACCCCAATGAAAGTAAAACGGCAGTGACCACAAGCCCAAACAGCTCCTCCAAACATAAGCTAGTAGTAACTAGCTTGATCTCCAATCTGCTCCAAGTGACTTAAAAATTTGTTTATATATATATTGGGTGAGTATAATAGTATACTCAGTAGGATCCTCCCCGATGCCTCTCGTGCAAAAGTAAATAAAGCATGCTAAAGCATAGTGAATAACAAGTGTAACTAACTCATCACCTAAACAGGTATACTAAGTTCCCACCCTCACCATGGCTACTCTCACCAAGTAACGCATACAAGAATGTAGCATATAGAAAAGAATATCAAGGGTACCCCGCTACTACTTCCCCATTGGTTTGCCGCTTTTTCCCAACGACATACGTCCAGTGCATCTCTCTCCAAAGGCTTGCCCGAATACACCTCAGCTAAGCTCCACAAACTGCACCACGGGCACCACAAAGGCTTACCCGCAGACACCGAGGCTAAGAACCACACCATCCTCACAACCAAAAGTAACCAGGTAGTTTCCGAGAGCCACCACAGCTCACATAACATGTATCATACGTCGGGTATTATACACAAGCCATTATAGCCTATACACTGAGTATGGATCCTCAAGCCATCACAGCCTATACACGTTACAACAATAGTAGTCCATAGGATACTATACCCATAATATATGTGTGTGAATAACCACAAGCCATTACAGACCTCTACAAACATATATGGGGAAAACTAACTGTTGTGCCTAATGTCACTAGTATCTTCCAAGAGAAGAGAGCATGCTCAAAGGGGGTAGTCAGTCATTCACCCTCCCATTGGAATGTTGGGGAAAACACCCCCCAAGGCTCAGAATACCTGAGGTTCCATTTTCCCTTACTGACAGGGTGGAGTAGCGTATAGAAACACAAAAAGTACAGAATATATTATAACTCACAACCACACTATGGGCTTAACCAAGTCTTAGAAACAACTACAGCTAAAGTCTCTCAGACTCTGGTCTTCCACTTCTAAGACTAGGTATCTTATAAGAACACAACCATTTAAAGAGCCTTATTAGGTTACTCCATTCCCTTTTTATCGGTTCCGCTGTACGATAAATAATTCTTCCAACATTAATTAACCATGAGAGAAACCACATTAAATTCATCAACATCACAACCGAAGCCAAATGTTCCTTCAATGTTACAACCTCATCATTATTTTCTATCATCACCATCCCCATGGGTTAACACCAATTATTCGAACATTTATTGCAGAATTAATTTCCCATATTCCCAAGAATTCTAGAAAAGAATCATATGCTAATAAACACAAGGGGGATCAACACGGTGAGTAGATGTAGTAACTTTCGAGTCTATACGGCCTATAGCAAGAGAATATACCCATTCTCCCTAGAAAGGCTAAACACATAAAGCACATGGCATACCCCACATGACTTTTACCCTTTCAGAAGAAGGGTAAGCAAGACCAGCTGCCTTGAGTAGTGGGGAAAAGAAAAGAAGATAAACAACCAAAGAATCCACAAGCATCCAAAAACCACATCAATCCCATTCCATCAGCCCTGGTGTCCTACCCGACACCCACATGCATAAACTGATGCATCTCGCCACTCTAGGCATCATCTGCTACCACAACCACAAGGCCTCCATGCCCCCACATATCACAACACCCTCCAAGGGTCACATCACCGTACAAGCACCAGGAAAACAAGAATCACATCAAATTGGGATATTTACCTTTTAACAAGGCATCTAGCCTTCAAAAAACAAGCACCAATAGATTTTAGGTTTACCAACCAACTGAATTAAACATATCATCTGCCTCAATTTGATTAACACCAAGTTGGAACATCATCCACAACAACAACAATCAGATTCATTTACAATCATCTTTATCCTTATCCAATTAATTATCAATTAATTCTGGCCTGATGTTCTTTATCAATTTCATTAAGAGAAACATGCTAACAAGAAAGGAATATATATTACTCTATCTATCCAATTAAGAGGCGAACCGTTATCACGACACAAAGCAACAACATGCGATCAAAAAAATTCTTTTAATCCGGTTCAAGTATTTAATTAGGTCAATTCCATTGTGAACAAAAGGTCAAATCATGATAACTCTATTATTGCACATAAACAATTAGAGAATCCACGAATCACATACCTCAATGGTTTTGACAGAAACCACAATAGTCAAAGAACCCTCATGAAGACCGGGCCGATTCACCAAGGATCCTCCCTAGATCTCTTCTCCTAACACAACCAAGAACAATGTTCATAATAAACGTTATCCACACACATAGATCTACCCATGACAGGAATAGATCTAAGATCTCTAGGGAAGAGGAGGATTATATCTAAGAATCCTAAAAAAAGGATCACATACCTTAAACAACTGGCTTCGATTCGCAAAGAGAAGCCTCCAAATTGCCTCCAAAACGCTTGGGAGAGGTTCTTCTACCTCGATGGATGGGTAATACTGAGTTATGGATGCTTAGGGGCTTAAAAAAATAATTTAGAGGAAAAAGAGTTCAGATCCACAATTTTAGGATCTATCTTTAAGTGCTCGCACGGTTTACCAAACCGTGCGCTAGCTTCTGCCTCTTCAAGAACTCCTCGCACGGTTAGTCCGCACGGTTTAGGGAAACCGTGAACTAACTATGCATTGGCTACTGCCTTAAACACCAACCTTGCACAGTATGGCCGCACAGTTTGACAACCCGTACACCTACCGTGTGAAGGCCATAACCCTTTAAATTTACTTTAAAGTCCACCCAAACACACACCAAGTCACCTTGACCTCCCGGAACACCTCCAACACCAAATTTTCACAAAGTAATGGACCAGAGAGGTTTGGGCCATTACATTTTGTAGGTCATCAATTTTTAATCCACATTCCATTGAATTGACTAGGATGTAATAACATTGATCAGTGTTTCTGTAACACCCCGAGATTTTATGAAAAATATTCTTTTTGATTTCATTAATGTTTTGTGTTGTACGCTACACCAAAAGGAGCTTGCACAACACGCATCCTTGACTTGCCTTGCATTACACGCAATCGCAACCTTCCTCGATAGCGTGTGTTGTACACAATACTGAGTTTCACGAAACAACGATATGCTATTAAAATATTATTAAAACTAGCCGTTATGAATAGTAATAACCACTTTTTAAATTTTAGAAATTTTATCTCTCAAAATGGACTTCATTTTTGGATTCGGAGTATCGAATTTAGCCTAAGGTGAAATTTTGGTACTTTTCGGATAACATTCATATTCTGATGAATAGTGAAAATTACTAAATTATAATTAAAAACAACCTTTTTAATCGAAATAATTAATAGTGATAAATCATTAATTTTAGTGGTTTTAAAGTATATTTAGAATATATTTTTACAATTTAATACAATGTTGGTCATTGGATATAATTTCACATTTAAACCGGACATAATCAAGTGTCAATCTTTTGATAAATATTGTTTCTTAAAAACACGCTATTTGTTTTAACAGCGGGATTTATTTATAAAATTAATTAATGCAATTTCTATGTTATGAATTTGGTAAAATAGACTTCATTTTTGAATTATGAATATGAAATATATCTTAGGATGAAATTTTGGCATTGTTCTGAAAAACATCAATTTTTGATGAATAGTGAAACTACTAAGTGGTAGTTAAAAAAACTGAATTTTTCATAAAACTTAATTTTACCGCTTCTGTGAATGGAATATCAAAAATCCGAGAGACACGGTTGATGTCAGTAAGTAAAATGTGGTTCAATGAGATGAAAATAATTTTTGGTGAATAGTAACTTTTTACTTTTATTTACCACGGTTAAAAGTAAATAGGGTAATTAAGGGTAAGAATGATATTAATATTACCCTAACACATGTCCTAATTCTATTGGACAAGTGTATCTCGACCAAAAACAACCTTAAGTGTAAAATATTATCATTTAGGCCCACTTGGATTAGATTAGGACATTTATTATTATTTAATTCAAATAAGAGTTAAAAGAGTTAAAATCAAAGTTTATTTACTAAAACATTTTTAATATAGTGTTGTACATGAGATAAATTAGATTTCAAATATTCATTAGAAATCTAAAAAGATTTACTACATAATGGTATTTTATTTGTAATTTTTAGACATCAAATAATTTAATTTATTTATGACACAAATATGATGCAATAATTGTCTTATTAATGAAATATTGACATAATTGATATTATAAATACCAAAATAAATGTAATTTAAGACTTTTTATGAATTCCACTAATTTTCTAGGTTACTATGATATATTATTTTAGATTTAATCAACTTTTTTCAAACATATAATTCTGTTATGACTTTTACAAAAATCATATATCAAATAGTGTCAAAATTGACACAAAATAGTTTTTAAATCTACTATTATATTATTAATTGTTATTTTATTCCTAAAAATCTAAGGTTCTGTCAAATTACATAGATAAGGATATATATATTAATAATAAACAATTTTGGGTTCGTTTGGCATGTTATAGTAAGTGTATTAACCATATAGTGTAAGAAAACAAAAACACGGTAAAAGTTAAATTATTTAACTTAGAGTTAAATCTAATTGATAAGGTTAAAATAATACTCTAAACTAGTCTAAATCCTATTGGTTGATAGGATTTAGACCCATCCACACTTTAGCTTCGAAATAAGACCCTTTTTAACCATTATAAACCGATTTTGACATTAATATAAAATAATATTTTGAGGTATTCCTAAGGTGCCCCTCTCCACCCTTATAGAAGGACACCTCCTCCCCCTCCTCCTCACACCAATTTGATCACTCAAGCTCGGACAACCCCTGCCAAAATCCCTTCTCCACTTCCCTATAATAATCCTAGAGGTCTTTCTTTTCTTCAAATACCAATCTTAGTTCCCTAAGTGGAGGATTCAAAGAGGTGTTCCAAAGAAGAGGTAATATCCATTACCGATCTTTTCAATTTCTTTCTTCTTCAACTTCTTCTTCTTTAGTTGTTTCATGATAAAGTAATAACATTAGTATTTCTTATATACTGATATGTTATTATAAATATGAAACAACTCTAATTAACCTTCTATCCATCCTACGGAGAAAGGAAATCACCGCACGTGCGTACGTACGGAATACTGTCTCCACGCCGTGGTGTAATCTATTTTCCGTCACCACCTTAATTGGATGGGTATAATGATGTAATGAGTAAATATAAATGATTATTATAATGTTATATTGATACTGAAATAGTATACATACACTTCAACACAATTCCACGACCATGGGAACGATATCATCGCTCGTGCGTACGTACGGACTACCGTCTCCACGACGCGATGAGATTCATTCTCCATGTTAACCATTTAAGAATGATTAAAAAGTATATATAAGAAATAATAATGAAATATATGAAATTATAAAGCTACTGGATTTATGTATATATGTATATGTATGTCATCTACTTACTTCCATTCAAGACAATAAGGAAAGGAAAACAGCGTTCATGCGTACGTACGGACTACCGTCTTCATGAACGGTGTTTTTCATTGAATTTATCTATCTAATATATATATATATATATACTGAATATATATGATATATAAATCATATTTTATATTCTGGAAGTAAGTAAATCATGATATAAGTAATAATAATGTCAAGAACAACAAGTCAAAACACCTATGATAAATGAAACGATTTTACCCAAAACGCTTCTTTAACATGGAATTTACAAAAGAACGGGTAATATAAAGTCATAAGTGAACCATATATGATATCATAACAATGAATATGATTCTTTAATAATTCAATGACATTATTTAAATCATTATACAGGAGGTTCGGACACATACGAAGCAAATCGGACCTAAGGTAAGGGAAATATCACAATCTCATTTTTATCCGAGATTGTTTATTCGTAAGTATTTACTGGGGTGTATTTTATCATACAAATCCATGTTTCATAAATATTTCATATTATTTCCATCCACCTACAATTTTTTAAATCCATTTTTTACCCTTCGGTGAGTTTTTAGTAAAAGAAATGAAAGGAATCTTTTGTCATTTTTCGTACGAGGTACTTTTTGACTTTTCCGACAAAAGTACGAAGAATGTTTTTTTAACTTATAAGACATGAATGGATTTTTAAAACATTATTTCCAAGAAGATTCCTTTACAAGTTTTCAAGTTTATTTTTAATCAAATTCTTTTAGTTTAGAATTTTATGACATTTTAAGAAAGGAAAAGTGTTTTTGAAGTAGAAAGGATATTTTCCTCAAGAATGAAGTTCAAGTATTTTATCAAAATTATTTTCCATCTAAGATAAGAAAAGGGTTCTGTTTTTATCCCTATTATTACATGGATTTGATTATGTTGTGATGGAAATATTTTTATGAATTCCTTTATCTTATATGAATTGTTTTTTGATGTCATGATGTTTCAAGAATCCCATTTTTGTTACATGTGTTATGCGATGATGTATGATTTATGATTATGTGGCACACATAAGAAAGGATTCATTATAAGATGGGTGGGACCTATATCTCCCTCCAATGCATTGGGTAAAGATTTTATATCTCATGAGATAGACATGGCTGGAACGGTAGGTTATACCGGTTCAGTGAAACAGGACTGAAACCAGGGTTACTTGATTCAGAAAGGGACTTTGTCCACTAAGATAGTCTTGACAATGTGTGTTGACTAACAAGAAATGATTCTCTATGATTATGTGTGTATGACACAAAGTTTCATGTTTTAAGTTATGATTATTGTTATTACATTTCACTGCCATGATTTATCCCATGTTATGAAATTATGATCTCTTTTGCAGGTTAAGATTTCCAAAAGTTATGTTCTTTTGAATATGATGTGATTGATTTTTCTTTTGTATACCCTTACTGAGCATTTGAGCTCACGCTTTTATGTTTTCTTTTCCCCCGGATATAAAGAAAGGTTTTAGGTAAAAAAAAGAAGATCATTATGGGATATTTTGAAGATCTTTCACCACGATTAGAAGATTATATTCTGAGTTTCCAAAGACACTAAACTATTACGATCCTTGTGTGTGTGTTTTTTGTTATGTACTAAGTATTCCACAAATGTAATGTAATGTCCATGTACGTCAGGCTCCGGGTCTCTACAGTTGGTATCAGAGGAAAGGTTTAGTCAACCTTTGGAAACTAGGATGCGATAACTTTAGTGAGATCCCTTGAGATATTTCTAAGGTATGTCTAGGGATGTCCCTAAGGTTAAGTATACGTATAGGTTATAGTACTAGAATTACTCTAACGATCATAGAATTAAACCTAAGATGTTAGATATTGAAGGTACTCCCCCTATATTATGTTTTTTTCCCTAGCATGATTTTTGCATCTCACACTATTCTTTTTGGGTTTTAGACGATGGTTGGAACCCGAAGGAACCGTGTTGGTCAAAGCAATGGACAATGCAATGATTGTCCTCCTGAACAAACAAATGTTATGGGAGATGGAGTTCAAAATCTTATTTCTATACTTACACAAGCTATGAATCATTCTGGACTTCCAAATGAGCAGAGAAGGGAACAATATTCTATTGAGTCCTTCATGAGGCAACGTCCACCTTCTTTCAGTGGGACTTCTGATCCACTTGTTGCTGAACAATAGATCAGTACCACTGAAAAGATATTTTCAGTTCTTCAATGTTCTGAACATGATAATGTCATCTTAGCAATATATCGTTTGGAAGGTGAAGCTGATCAATGGTGGAATCTTATCAAGAATACAAGGCAAAGAGATGAAATTGAGTCCATGGAATGGGACGAGTTCAAGAACTTATTTCTCAGTAAGTACTTCCCCCGTATTCTTCGAACAAATATAGAGAAGGAGTTTCTTGAACTAAAGTAAAAGGATGATGAATCTGTTGGTATATACGAAGTGAATTTTACAAGACTTGCAAGGTATGCATCTGGCATTACCATCCAACCTGAAAGTAAAGTTGATCGATTTTTCAGTGGCTTAAAACCAAGTCTTCGAAGGGCATTAGCTATAAGAGACTTCGGTAGCTATGAAGAAATTGTGCGTTGTGCTATCAAGGTAGAAATGGAAGTTGGTGTTACATATCCATCTCATGGTTTTGACAAGAAACGAAAGATGGAGTTCAAGGAGAAATCTCAGAATAATGGTGAAAAGAAGATGAATGTTTCTTTATGCACAAAGTGTGGAAAGAAGCATGGTGGAGATTGCCTTAAAGGGACTAGAAAATGTTTTAAGTGTGGAAAAGAAGTTCATCGAGCAGTTGAGTGTCGAAGTAATGGAAAAAGGGTTTCTAATGATGTGAATAAAGCAAACACTGCAGAGAACGCACCACCAACACTTCAATGCTTCAAGTTCAAGGAAATGGGGCATTATGCTAATAAAATGCCCTAATCCAAGGGTTAGTGATGATCAACATGAGCAACCACTGAAGTCAAAGGATAAAGGGAAGTCACATGTGATCACTATTGGCAATGTTGAATATGACAACGATGTGGTGGAATGATTAAGTGTTTATGTAATGGGATTCCAAAATAATGTTGTATCATTGAGTATTGCAATATTTATTGATGTGGTATTCAAAGTGATTGAGATATTTTTTTGGAAATAAGATGATATGCGCATAATGAAGGGAAAACGAGAAAATGAAATGTTTAATAGTATTCATGAGCTCATGATTGATATAAGGACTAAGTGATATCATGGTTTGAGTATATAGAATTTTGAGGATTTTGGTATGTGGAAAGTGTTAACTTTTAACTGCATTCATGTTTTCACTAAGGTTCAATGGGTATTCAAGAGAATAAATGATTAAGGCCTTTTAATGATTGGAATGTAACCAACAAGACATATCTTATCATATATGGGGATCGACAATGGTGTAAAATCTCTGGTAATCGTTTTCACTATGTTATGAGAGTGGATTTCAGTATTATGGATAAGCCTAAAGATTGGAATGGATTATGTTGGACATAAGTTAGTATTGTTTAAGGATAGAAGTTTTTTTTCTATGGGATGTTATAGTAATATAGTTTTAGAAAAAGGACAACCTGCAGAACGGGAGACTGCCCATCGCGTCGGACAAGGCTATAGGAATCGAACCCACAACCGAAGTGCGACTGGCCTTTATCGCCTACCACTGGCCTACAGGAAGTCCCAGTTTAGTAGAAACTAGTTTTATTATATTAAGCAGTATGATATATGAAGTATAAGTTTATTTTAGGAACAATATATGATTAATCTCACTATAGATCTACTTATGTATATAATTTTTGCTAACCTTTTGTTTGAGACAGATGGAATGACCCGTCATTCTATCACATGATCTACTAACACTTCACGAATAACAAATTCAACTTCATTTATTTAAGAGATGAAGTGGAAATTGTTCAAGGCATGAACAACAGTGAGATTGTACCAAAATAAAGTAAGTATTTATTCTAATTCAAATTTTCAACTTTAGGGAAATGATCTTGAAAACCAAAAATGTTGTCCTATTGCCCTTATATCCGATGAATCAGATGGTACCCTAGATCATCACAAATTTATGGCTTTGTGATTGCTAGCTTTTCCATAGCCATGTTCTCTACCACTCTCCATCAGAACATGATGGTTAGATTTGTCTTCCATATCCATATTTTCACCTATGTGGAAACCCAGTGATTAGTTTATTTGGGTAATCGTAACATTTCATACTTTAGTTTTTAAAGCCAAGTTTTGGTATTCCTTTTTACGATGTGGGTTTCTATTAAAGAAACTTTCAAGTAGTAAACCATTTATAACCCCGACGAATTTCGAGGGCGAAATTCATTTTAAGGGGGGTAGAATGTAACACCCCGAGATTTTATGAAAAATATTCTTTTTAATTTCATTAATGTTTTGTGTTGTACGCTACACCAAAAGTAGCTTTCACAACACGCATCCTTGACTTGCCTTGCATTACACACAATCGCAACCTTCCTCGATAGCGTGTGTAGTACGCAATACTGAGTTTCACGAAACAACGATATGCTATTAAAATATTATTAAAACTAGCCGTTATGAATAGTAATAACCACTTTTTAAATTTTAGAAATTTTATCTCTCAAAATGGACTTCATTTTTGGATTCGGAGTATCGAATTTAGCCTGAGGTGAAATTTTGGTACTTTTCGGATAACTTTCGTATTCTGATGAATAGTGAAAATTACTAAATTATAATTAAAAACAACTTTTTTAATCGAAATAATTAATTGTGATAAATCATTAATTTGAGTGGTTTTAAAGTATATTTAGAATATATTTTTACAATTTAATACAATGTTGGTCATTGGATATAATTTCACATTTAAACCAGACATAATCAAGTGTCAATCTTTTGATAGATATTGTTTCTTAAAAACACGCTATTTGTTTTAACAGTGGGATTTAATTATAAAATTAATTAATGCAATTTCTATGTTATGAATTTGGTAAAATAGAATTCAGTTTTGAATTCGGAATATGAAATATAGCTTAGGATGAAATTTTGGCATTGTTCTGAAAAACATCAATTTTTGATGAATAGTGAAACTACTAAGTGGTAGTTAAAAAAACTGAATTTTTCATAAAACATAATTTTACCCCTTCTGTGAATGGAATTTCAAAAATCCGAGAGACACGTTTGATGTCAGTAAGTAAAATGTGGTTCAATGAGATGAAAATAATTTTTGGTGAATAGTAACTTTTTACTTTTATTTACCACGGTTAAAAGTAAATAGGATAATTAAGGGTAAGAATGATATTAATATTACCCTAACACATGTCCTAATTCTATTGGACAAGTGTATATCGACCGAAAACAACCTTAAGTGTAAAATATTATCATTTAGGCCCACTTGGATTAGATTAGGACATTTATTATTATTTAATTCAAAGAAGAGTTAAAAGAGTTAAAATCAATGTTTATTTACTAAAACATTTTTAATATAGGGTTGTACATGAGATAAATTAGATTGTAAATATTCATTAGAAATATAAAAATATTTCCTACATAATGGTATTTTATTTTTAATTTTTAGACATCAAATAATTTAATTTATTTATGACACAAAGATGATGCAGTAATTATCTTATTAATGAAATATTGACATAATTGATATTATAAATACCAACATAAATGTAATTTAAGACTTTTTATGAATTCCACTAATTTTCTAGGTTACTATGATATATTAGTGTTGATGTAATCAACTTTTTTCGAACATATTATTCTGTTACGACTTTCACAAAAATCATATATCAAATAGTGTCAAAATTGACACAAAATAGTTTTTAAATCTACTATTATATTATTAATTGTTATTTTATTTCTAAAAATCTAAGGTTCGGCCAAATTACTTAGATAAGGATATATATATTAATAATACACAATTTGGGGTTCGTTTGGCATGTTATAGTAAGTGTATTAACCATATAGTGTAAGAAAACAAAAAGACACGGTAAAAGTTAAATTATTTAACTTAGAGTTAAATCTAATTGATAAGGTTAAAATAATAACCTAAACTTGTCTAAATCCTATTGGTTGATAGGATTTCGACCCATCCCCACTTTAGATTCGAAATAAGACCCTTTGGAACCATTATAAACCGATTTTGACATTAATATAAAATAATATTTTGAGGTATTCCTAAGGTGCCCCTCTCCTCCCTTATAAAAGGACACCTCCTCCCCCTCCTCCTCACACCAATTTGAGCACTCAAGCTCGGCCACCCCCTACCAAAATCCCTTCTCCACTTCCATAGAATAATCCTATAGGTCCTTCTCTTCTTCAAATACCAATCTTAGTTCCCTAAGTGGAGGATTCAAAGAGGTGTTCCAAAGAAGAGGTAATATCCATTACCGATCTTTTCAATTTCTTTCTTCTTCAACTTCTTCTTCTTTAGTTGTTTCATGATAAAGTAATAACATCAGTATTTTTTATATACTGATATGTTATTATAAATATGAAACAACTCTAATTAACCTTCTATCCATCCTACGGAGAAAGGAAATCACTGCGCGTGCGTACGTACGGAATACCGTCTCCACGCCGTGGTGTAATCTATTTTCCGTCACCACCTAAATTAGATGGGTATAATGATGTAATGAGTAACTATAAATGATTATTATAAAGTTATATTGATACTGAAATAGTATACATACACTTCAACGCAATTCCACGACCATGGGAACGATATCATCGCTCGTGCGTACGTACGGACTACCGTCTCCACGACGTGATGAGATTCATTCTCCATGTTAACCATTTAAGAATGATTAAAAAGTATATATAAGAAATAATAATGAAATATATGAAATTATAAAGCTACTGTATTTATGTATATATGTACATGTATGTCATCTACTTACTTCCATTCAAGACAATAAGGAAAGGAAAACAGCGTTCATGCGTACGTACGGACTACCGTCTCCATGAACGGTGTTTTTCATTGCATTTATCTATCTATTATATATATATATATATACTGAATATATATGATATATAAATCATATTTTATATTCTGGAAGTAAGTAAATCATGATATAAGTAATAATAATGTCAAGAACAACAAGTCAAATCACCTATGAAAAATGAAACGATTTTACCCAAAACGCTTCTTTAACATGGAATTTACAAAAGAACGGGTAATATAAAATCATAAGTGAACCATATATGATATCATAACAATGAATATGATTCTTTAATAAGTCAATGACATTATTTAAATCTTTATACAGGAGGTTCAGACACATACGAAGCAAATCGGACCTAAGGTAAGGGAAATATCACAATCTCATTTTTATCCGAGATTGTTTATTCGTAAGTATTTACTGGGGTGTATTTTATCATCCACATCCATGTTTCATAAATAAGTAATATTATTTCCATCCACCTACAATTGTTTAAATCCATTTTTTACCCTTCGGTGAGTTTTTAGTAAAAGAAATGAAAGGAATCTTTTGTCATTTTTCGTACGAGGTACTTTTTGACTTTCCAACAAAAGTACGAAGAATGTTTTTTTAAACTTATAAGACATGAATGAATTTTTAAAAAATTATTTCCAAGAAGCTTACTTTACAAGTTTTCCAGTTTATTTTTAATCAACTTCTTTTAGTTTAGAATTTTATGACATTTTAAGAAAGGAAAAGTGTTTTTGAAGTAGAAAGGATATTTTCCTCAAGAATGAAGTTCAAGTATTTTATCAAAATTATTTTCCATCTAAGATAAGAAAAGGGTTCTGTTTTTATCCCTATTATTACATGGATTTGATTATGTTGTGATGGAAATATTTTTATGAATTCCTTTATCTTATATGAATTGTTTTATGGTGTCATGATTTTTCAAGAATCCCATTTTTGTTACATGTGTTATGCGATGATGTATGATTTATGATTATGTGGCACACATAAGAAAGGATTCATTATAAGATGGGTGGGACCTATATCTCCCTCCAATGCATTGGGTAAAGATTTTATATCTCATGATATAGACATGGCTGCAACGGTAGGTTATACCGGTTCAGTGAAACAGGACTGAAACGAGGGTTACTCGATTCAGAAAAGGACTTTGTCCACTAAGATAGTCTTGGAAATGTGTCTTGACTAATAAGAAATGATTCTCTATGATTATGTGTGTATGCCACAATGTTTCATTTTTAAGTTATGATTATTGTGATTACATTTCACTGCCATGATTTATCCCATGTTCTGAAATTATGATCTCTTTTGCAGGTTAGGATTTCAAAAAGTTATGTTCTTTTGAATATGATGTGATTGATTTTTCTTTTGTATACCCTTAATGAGCATTTGAGCTCACCCTTTTATGTTTTCTTTTCCCCAGGATATAAAGAATGGTTTTAGGTAAAAAAAAAAGAAATCTTTATGGGAGATTTTGAAGATCTTTCACCACGATTAGAAGATTATATTCCGAGTTTCCAAAGACACTAAACTATTATGATCCTTGTGTGTGTGTTTTTTGTTATGTACTAAGTATTCCGCAAATGTAATGTAATGTCCATGTACGTCCGGCTACGTGTCTCTACAGTTTCTATATGAACATAAATGAAAAGGTATGGAACCACATCAATCTTATAGTGTTGGATATGATTGAGTGGTTAACAATTATCTTGGACCTTCTAGGAATGGTCTTATATTTTCACTTTTTATTTGTTTTGTAGTGCCTCTTTGGGTCTGTTAAAAGCTGGTAAGGACATTTAGGTATTGAAATTTAATCCATCATTCATTTCACATGAATTTTAGGGTGAAAATATTATCCTTTCATGTTATAAAGATGACTTAATTGGGTAAATGTTTTGATGATGAATATATTTAGAAAAATTCATAGAAGGTAAGGGGAGATTGTGTTATGAACTAGGTTTTGAGTAGGACCATATGATAGTGTCATTGTAGTAATTTTGTGCATTTGGAAGAATTTTATTTTGAGGATGCGTTGATGGAATGACTGTGTGATTGGGAAATGATTTCCATAGGAGGTCCAAATTGAATTATTTCCAAAGGATGTACATGGTGAGAGGGAAAAAATGTTATGAACAACATGTGGAACATGGTTGCAGGGTCAATGGAATAATGGTTTTGTGTATTTAGTATGCATTTCATATATTGGGAAGAACGATATTATGGAAAAGGCCACGATAAGCATTGTATTATAGTTTAAGACCATATGATTTAATAAATATTGCTAGTAGACCCCATGGAATACCTAAGGAGATGGTTACACAGAGTGTTTTCTTTGTGTGAATGTGGCCATCAATGTATGGATCAAATTCTAGTGTTTAATACATAAAAATTTTCCATTGATATAGCATGTTTGTTCATTATGTATTAGAATAGCCATTGGGTAGTGAATTTTTCATTTGAGAATATAACATGGGGAAATATTTATAGGTGATGTTCATGGTAGATTAGGAGGTGTGATCCACTTTCTACCACAACTTATTGGTGCTTGGAAGCAATATAATGGGTAGATTGTAATGAACTGCATCGTTATAGGTTGGAAATACAAGTGTATGTTAAATATTTTCATTATTCAATAGTTTCTTTTTTATAACATGGAAACATAATGATTTTCTATGAGTTTATACATTATAAAATGGTGTTTCTCACTTGGGTTCAATGCTTTGGTGTTGACATAGGATTTTTGGAGGCTTATAATGAACATTTCAAGTTGGAAATACTATTGAAAAGTATAGAAACAAACCATTAACATATTAAATATGTTATTAATGATTCGATATTGATTCATGGGGTGTCCAATGAGGTTTTCAGATGTGAAAATAATGATGGGGAAAAGATGATAAATTTTCATGAGGTGATAGAATAATTCACTACATTTAATATAAAAGTCAATTTTTTAATATTAAATAGAGGATTGTCTTCACATTTATTCATATGAATGAATACACATGGTAGGGGATTGGTAGAAGATTACCTACCATACTTTTCCTTCTATTTGGGTGATTCTATGTGAGATTTTATGGAGTCAAAGGTAAGGATATTCCACTTCCCAACATATGTGTTGCTTTTCCCCATTGATCATAATTTTTGGAATCATTGTTTTAGGGCTTCCAACCAATATAATAGGGTATGAAATAATAATCCATTTTTTATTGTGTATTTTCTAAGCCTATATAGAGGAAAACCAAATCGAGGTTCTCATTTCATTGTGTGTTTTCTTAGTGAAGGTGCATCACTTAGTTAAATTTTCATATATTTTCAAATTTAATTTTATTAAATTGGATTTTTTCTTTTTTGGTATGATAGTGATTCTTCTCTGAATTATATTATAAGAATTTCATAGATTTTCCTTGTGTCTTTGGCTATGTTTCTAGCTAGGCAGTGATATTTGGTTTGTTCATCATTAATCGTATTTTTCTCCCTTAGTTATAATGCATCTAGAAATATTTTAATTATTTATTATTTAGTTATAAGTAATTATTGAACATGTTTTGGCATAAATTAAAACCTCATGTAAAGTTATTAAATCTGAATGAGCAAGGATTGTAAGAAAATTAGTTGGGGTTTCAATGATGTCGTTGGATCCATTATATGTAGGTGGTTTCTTATACAAACCCCTGTGGTTTATTTTTAGTTTATTTTCCATTTATATGTGATCACACTACCCTTGGACCTTTGACCTTTAGATTCATAAAGAACCTATATAATAAAGGGTTCACCCAGTGATATATTTTAATTGATTCACCATGTCCATTAAAATAAGTGTCCAAGTTCCATGTTTAATTATTTGATGAATTACCTATATTATATAATCCATTTACTATAAAAAATTAACTAACTATGTTCTAAGGGAAACATTGGACGTTTTCTGTTTTCTTATTTCCTCGCCATCAATGTCTGAAGTTTGACTAGTGTTCAATTTCTTAGCTTCTTTTATTACTGATCCTAGAGTGATGTTTGATCAAATGGATTGTGTTTCTGTGTGGACCTATAATAATTTTTTGGCTACTTTCATGTTTGTTATTCTTTTCCAGCCTATGAGACCATCTTTTTTTCCATGATCAGAAATGTGTGCATGTGTATCTCGGGACAACAGTGTTGATTCTTGATCACATGTAGTGTGTGATTGTAGCTATGAGAACTATACTTATGAAGCTTTCCTGTGAGTTGTGATTACTATGATACATGATTTATCTAATATGATCTTTAATATATCATCATTTACTTATATATTTCATGAAAATTTGTTCTCTAAATGGTGGAATTGATTCCCAAAGTTGGACCGTGATTCCCAATAGGGGGAATATTGTCTTATTTTTCTATGAATAATGAGAGCTTCTTTAATTTTGAGATCATGATTTGTATAGGGGAAGGGTTTTATGATTTCATGACATGATTCTGGTTATAGGATGGAAATATGTGTCCTTAATGGTGGGTCATTGATTTCACCTTAATGGTGGTGTGTGTGGAATTTTTCATTTAGGTGGAACAAGAATTGAATGCAAAGGTGAGTTGAGTTACATTGACTGACCTATGTCATGCGAAACTGCATATGATATTCCCACCGCATGGGACAAAAGCATGTATGGATAATGGTTAATGGATTCTTATTCAACCCAAAAATACTCGTCATATGGGATGTTTCATACTTAGTTGGGTAATTTAGGTATTTCCTATTTACTTTCTAATAAGACTATTAAATGAAAAATCACTACATATACAGGTTTAGTATAGGACAATGTGGGTGGTACCCTACATTGTTTTACTCACACCATGTTTGTGAAGACATGGAAATTTCGTACTTGAATAATCATAACTTATTATAGTGACAGGTTTGGTTAGGACATAGGTTTTATCATTTAGTGGGATAACATTATATGAGTGTGTAGATATGGATGTGTTGTGACTTTTAGTGTGGTAAAATCATCTTATAAATTTATTTTTTATATTTTTAATGTGTTTGGACTGATGGGAGATCATGTTTCCTTCCTATTGATATTTTTTATTCTAATATTTTTGCATTCATACTTTACTGATTGTTTGAAATTTTTTTACACAAACTCTGATTGTATACTATTTACATGTTTATTTATATATATGATACTATTTACATTGATTGAGGGTATAGTAGCACCATAGCTTAACCATATAACCTCTATAATAGTTGAAACCATATTTTATATGGGGAGGTTCACATGAGGACATGTCATTCCATCGTAATCCCAATGATTCTAGTCAGGATGTTACAAAATGGTATCAGAGCATAGGATATCATTTTTCCTTGTATGCGGAGATGGTTGATGGGATTTATAATAATGTGTTCGATATTGCAGTGAAATTTATTTTAGTGCATTACAAAAACCATTTTCCAGGGAAGTCTAGGTCACAAGAGCATGGGATTCATATTTTTTGTATCTGCAATTATTATTTTATATGATTTCACCTCATGTGACACACATGGATTTTGAAGATCATGATTTCATTTTGATATGTTTCTTGGTTGTATCTGCAATAATAATTTCATGCATCTTATTAGGCATGTAGGTTTATAATGAAATCTATGCCTATTATATAGTATTTTACTATCATTAGAGGATTTATTTTCTTGGGTTTCTTTTACACAAATATTGATTCCACATATGATTTCATGATGACCATCCATCGATTGAAACCATATGACTGCCTACTTCTGATATTATGTCATTTGATATTATAGTTTTGTTCACTAAAGTAAGGATGATGATAATTATTATAATTATGGGTAAGATTAATATTATGATGGTGTAGTCCCTCTATGCATAAATGATACATTTAACTTGATAGGTCATTATTGGGAATTAATTTCCATAGTATAGAACCTTATGGGATTAGCCACTATATAGGTCTAGAAAATTAAGGTTTAAACTATTATATATGTGGAGTTATCTATCTATAACCCTATGGAATTATGTGGAACTATATTCGGAATCTTTGGCCTAGATTTTGTTAGTCCATTGGAATTTCCATTTAATCATATCAAGAGATAATATTTAAGATTAAATCAAGGGGGTTATTATTCCTAGTGAAACCTTGTGCAGGTTATATATAAGACCATGTAGACCTAATGTTGGGAATTTGGTTAATAGTGAGACTAATTCATCTATGGAATTAAGGTAACTTTAGTGATGGTGTCCCTTGTGAAATTATATTTATGTTTAATTCATTATTGATGGGTTTTATTAATAAAATCTCCTATATATGTGAAAAAATTTGGATATATTAAATGAATTACTTTAAAGTTAACATGAATCCTAAAGAATAAAGAACCTAGAGTGATGGTAATTATGTTGTAATTATTGATTTTTGAGTTCTTGGATTCTTCAAGCATCAATGTAAGGGCCATTATGTTTTTTACCCAATTGCCTACGAATGTAACTCTCCTTAGTTACAAAGTGAGAATAATTGATGGTTAGACATTGAAGAGATAGATCATAGAACCATGAAAAATGGCTTGAACTAAACCACATTCTTTCGGTGGTTCATTGTGAACCTTTTTGTCAAGGGGATTCTCTTTTCTTAAACGGATCAGTAAGAGTTCCCATGTTTAGTGATGTTCTCTTGTTATTGTGTAGACAAATGATAAGTAAAGTTTGATGGCACCTATAGATATGTGGATTATGGGAAAAATATTTTTTTGGAGTAAATAGTTGTTTTTTATTTCATTATGGTAAGACTTAATGTATGATAATTCATGTAGTGGTAGGTAATTTTGGTTAATTAGGTGGTGTTTGTAGTGCGTTGACCATTATAAATGATCAAGGTTTAGTGGATGAACTAAGATAAGGTATTGGTGGTAAGACACTAATGAATTAGGTCAAGGTTCACCATTAAAAATATAAAATGGTGTACCTAGAATGGAAATCATATATCTTGGAATCATATAAGATGTGTGTTAACTTTTATTCACAGGGGAGGATGACATCATCATTGGATTAGGGTACCATTGTACAATCAACATGAGTTGTTCACAGATAGAGATGTTGTGATTCCAAATAGTGTATTATATAAGGGAACATGAACTACCATGTTCTAGAGTCGTAATATATTCCTAGTATTTTTTAAAACTTCATGCACATAAAAAATGTTGAATGAAGTGGATTGTGCATTGGGTAATCCAATTTTGTGTAGTATGTGGTATTTTTCATTACAAATAGTTGAATAGAAAGTCTTGTTTATCCATCAATTTCATATATTTTCAATTATGTAAGGGGTAAAATTAGGTTATCATTATGATTATATGGTAAGGATACTCCAATTATGGGGAGGATCATCTTGGTCATGTGTGAAATGACCACTCTTGTGGGAAATGTTATGGTCATTCATAAGGCATGTTGTTGGGCGATCATGGTAACTCCAGGAGACAAATGTTTAATAGACATGCATGAATGTTTCCAACTTGAATTATAGATGTTTAATTGATTCATTGTTATAAATGGATAATATATGTGGGATTTGAACTTGGGATAACTTATGGAAAATATCTAAGTAGCTGGATCGTAGGATTATTTATGCATGGTTGAGAGCCCTGTGGCTGGAGAATAATGTTGATGATTCAAATGGAAAATTACATCTATATCATTTTTTACATATATGTGTAGGTTAGTATTATTTAATGATTCCTTTTACGTTTAATTAAATGAACAAGGTGGTTTTTATAGAATTAGTTATTTAGTCCATGTACCATTGAAATGAGTATGATTGAAAGGTGAATACAAGTGTTTCTAAAAGACCCAAAATGCTTGGGGGTTGAACTAAATCTAGCTCATCATATTAGAT
The DNA here is from genome assembly GCA_963277665.1 of Viscum album. Lineage (NCBI taxonomy): Eukaryota > Viridiplantae > Streptophyta > Magnoliopsida > Santalales > Viscaceae > Viscum > Viscum album. The sequence continues at coordinate 1,109,084,419 of OY728128.1, read as the reverse complement.
AAAAATTTATATTTATTTATTTTTTAGGAAATTATATGAATTTTAACTGTGTTTGGTTTTTTTGTTTGATAGTGACTCATTAGTTTGGTTTAGAACCAGGAACTATATATTTGTAACGATAGCTAACCCATGTTTAGGATCACAAGTATTAATGGGGTGAAACATAGTTTTTTAACTTGTTTCATGGGGTAAATATTATCATGGACAGTAATAGGAAATATTTATATAGACTTATTTATTAGTAGGACCATTTTGTGGGGACTTTGTTGTAATACTAATTTTGAGGTAAGATTTTATTTTCATAGAACATCAGTTGTATGCCCAATAATTTAAGAAAATGTTAGACAGAGGAAGTCCAAATAGAAATAATGCTTTATGATAGAATTGGTGTAAGCTAAAATTATAAGGAACATTATGTTGATCAATATTAACAGGTTTTTGGAAATTTTCATTGGATTTTTCAGTAGGCATTTTCTATAATAAGGTTAACCATAGTTAAGAAATAGTCCATAGAAAGATAATTCCTTTTTTGATGGACCCATATATTTCAAGAATGGTTGGTATAATTAATCATGTAATACTTAGATAGATGGGTTTAGAGAGAATAATCATTATGTTCAAGCGTTAGTGAGTTTATATAATGATTTCTTGTATTTTTATTCCTGGAAAATTCATACCAAAATATTATGATGTTTTAATGTTTCATTTTTGGAATAATTGTTTTATTAAAATATTCCAAAGAAGGTTTGAAGAGTCTGAACATCCAAAAATTTAGTTATGGGATTATATTTAATGCCTATATAATTACCTTGGGGTTTAGAGGTCATCAGTGGAATTTTTCAGTCCAGGGAATACTGGAAAGATCAATAGTAACATATTCACATCATTAATAGAGTATTCATGATGTCAACATGGTTCATAGGGTATACATGGATCATTTAGGGAATAAAAATGGGGTTGGGGAGTAGAGCCCAAATTTTTATGGTGTGAATTACTGTTTCACACCCTGAAATATATAAACCTATTTTTTATTCATGATGATGAGCTTGTCCCCCCATTTTTTTTTAAAAACAAACATGCACGGGATGGGGTTGGATGAAGCTTCCCTCGCTCATCATTCTATTTTGATTCAGGAAATCATATGTGAAATTTGGTGGCATTCTAGGTAAGGATATTCCTCCTCCCTCCTCCCATGATTGTTTTCCCCCATTGTTCCTAATTTTAGACATCTATATTTTAGGTATTTTTAACGATCCATGAGAATAAGGGAGAATATACCATTTCTAATGGGGTATTAACTCATCCCAAATATATGATAACTTGATACGGGGTCTGAATTATATCGTGTTTTGTCTCTGTGAAGGTGCATCACCATATTGAAATCTTTTATAATTTCTAATTTATTTTCATTAACTTTTTTATTGTTATTTTTACCTGCGATAGAGATTTTTCATAGAATTAGGTCAGAGAAATGTTACCAACCTTCCATGGGTTTCTTGTTGTGTTTCTATCTAGGTGGTGTTATCTGTTATGTTCATTATAAATTGTTAATTTTTTCATAGTTGTATGGTTACTTGTAATCATTAAATTAATGATTATTTTATTATAAATAATTATGTTTATTTTTTTAATTAATTAAATCCTTATAGTGAACGATGGAGACATTGTACATGGATGAATTAGAAATGTGATTGGAATTTTCCTGGATAGAAATATTTCCATTACAGTTATATAGTTCTATGTACATGATCATACATTTTATTCATAGTTTTATTGTAATGTGATATGTGGTTTCTCCACTTTTATGTGGTTGACCCTGAGATTCATAAAACACCAAGAAAATAAAATTATACACCGAAAAGTATATCTTAATTAATTTTCTTATTCAATTAAAATTATATACTAAATTCATTCCTTTATTAGTTAATTAATTAATTGTCTTAACTAATTAAATCAATATTATTAATAAACTGAAAACATACTTTGGTCCACACTTGATATTATGTGTTTGTTTTTCTGGACACCAATGGATGTGTTTTGGAAAGTTATGTATAAAATACCAACATATAATATTGAGCCTTTGTTGATGTGGATAAGAAGGTGTGTGTTAGTTTGTGTGTTTCCCTATGATACCTAATGTTGATTTTTGTTTTAATTTTACATGAATATATAGATCGTGAGACCATGTTTAATTCCCCAATCACATATGTTTGAGTTTTGTGTCAGGAGACTAATGTTGATGCTTGATCACATGAGGTATGAGTGTGTATACATAAAAATAATTTTTTTTATTTCATGTGGGTTTTTATGAATTTGATACATGATTAATTTGACATTATAATTGAAATTTTGTCCAGTATATATCTCATGGTTATTTTTTCTCTAAAATATATGAACTTCTACACAAATAAGAACCTTGATTTTTCAGAGGAAGAAGCCTATAATATTTTTCTTTGAAAGATGGAAAATTCGTACCAAGAAGGGAGCATAAATTTTGAGAGGTGAAATCTTATATTATTGTATACTATGTTATGATTGAAGGATTCCATGATGGATCCGTAATGGGGACTTGTTACTTTCACCATAAAGGCAGTGTCAGTGGAGTTGTTCCTTATTTTTCAATTCGAATTATTTTTAATAGATGGTAGAGTTACAGGGCAGAGCCTATGTCACGTGAAGCTTCTTATTATATTCTTCTATAATTTCATAGAAGCATATACAATTGATGTTTCATGGTGTCTTGAAATGTGAATGACTATTGGTACATTGGGGTTTTGTTACATACTTCCATAGTTTATATATTTCCTATTTAAATTCTCCTAAAATAATCAAATGAACATACATTGTATCTTTTGGTTTAGTACTAGACCATATAGATAGTACTCTACTGAGTTGGACTGACACCATGCTTTGGGGGAAATGGAACATGGGTACCTGAAAATCCCTCATTTCATACATGTATAGGTTGGGTTGATACCTAGATTTGATCATATTGAAATATCTCTCTCTATGAGTCTATATATTGGAATGTGATGTTGCATAGATTGGGAGAAGATCCTTTTATACACTTATTATTTTTATCTTTTATATGATCAGTCTAGTAGATCACCATGAATGTTTCTTATTATGATAGTTGAGTCTTGTGTTTCCGCAGTAATATTTTACTAAAGGTATGAAATTGGTTTTCAACTAACTCTAATTGTATATTAATTAAATTATTTATTATTTATTTGTAGTCACTCCTAACAGAAAGAGTCATGGATTCTCAGACCAGATGATTTGGATCTAGATGTATCAATTTATGACCTTACTCCTTAATTTATCTCATTTACCTTATGTTAGCCTTTATAGTGAAAAATAACTTTAATAAAGGTATATTATTTTTATGACATTAAATAAAATTTAACTTATTACTAAATTTGGACATATAGATTCCAAATTAAAAACTATTTCACTATATCTAATTTCTAAGGGTGATAAAAATTTATTTTAATTTATGTACACATAATTAAAAAAAAATTTATAAAAAAGAATTTGTATTCATAAAAATGAATTTAAACTTATTAATTACCAATTAATAATCATTATATAATTGATTATATAATTGAATATATATATGAAATCCATTTCATCAAAATTCAAACATAATATATTCAAAATTGTTCCTTTATATAAAAATAAATATAATATATAAAAAATTAAACATTTTTTTGAATAGCCATTAATATTTTAAATTTAATGTCTAATAGTTACATAATTATTTGTGAGTATATATAATGTGATTTTTTTACTAGTAATTATTTTTATTTTATAATTACATAATACTGGGGTCCTTCTATAAAAATAATATATTTTACAAAAATATGTAAATGTTAAAAAAATCTCTAGAATCATTGGTATTATCTGAAATTAATTAAAAAACCATTATTTTATAAAACCATTGATTTTGATAACCATGTTTCATTTAATTATCGTGTACTATATTTCATATTTCATTTTAGTAATGTATTGTTTCCTTTATTTTGTTATTCTTTGTATCACACACTGGATTTATTTGAAGGGAATGATATAATTAAATCAAATGGTGATACATTGATCAAGTTTAAAACATGTGTTCCACTACAACACTTTTGGAGAATTTTACAGTAGGACATATTCTCTAAATAAGATATGGGCAATGGGTTTCATTGTTCTCACCATATGGGACTCCATTTAGAAATGTTCAAAGTGATTCCTCTAAGGTGTGTACCCATGCAAAAAGGTAGTACAACAATGATGCATTTTTCATTTACTACAGAAAGTCTAATTCGAAAATATAGAGGATATCGATCCAAATAAACAAATATAAAATTAACAATTTAATAAAATGTATTCACTTAAACTATTATAGAACTCATAAGTCCACATCATCATACAGTGAAAATATCAATGGGGAAAATCAAATAGATAGGAAAATATGGGCCAGTGGGGTAAATGAAATTGAAAACGAAGTACGAGACAATATAATAGGATTCTACCATGATCTAGGAGATATGATAATATTCAAAATGGGGTTACTTGGTTAAGGTCATATAGATTTGAACAAATTGGCGCTTCTAGTTGTGGATACATAGAGTTGAACATGAGGTGATGGGGTCTATGGCTAGGAAACCTTGACTAAGGGCCTACTAGAATTTAATTTCATATTAATTTTACATGGAGAGTCCCATTTAGGGTCAAGAAACTTGGACTAAATTGTTGTACAATTTAAATGCATGCAACTATGAATATTACACAATCATTTTATGGTCATGAAATCTGAACTATGGGAATCACCACCATTCAATGTTGTGATTCTAGGATGGAGAGGATCATTTCCCAAATATAATCTACATCAAATGTTCCAAAAAATGATTGAATTAAACCCTTAATTCCATGTGATTCATTCTCATTCTGGGAAACTAAATGTAACATATTGTCATCCATGTTTAAAGAGGTAGAAACACTAAGGGAGGTTGAACTTTTCATGAAAAAAGGAAAATGAAGCAAAGAAATATTAAGACCTCTATGAATCAAATCACTAAGTGAGTGGAAGATATGTTCTATATAACTTTTAACCATACCTTTGAAATGAATTTTCTACTATCTTGTTGAATAAAATGGTGGAAAATAAGTAGAGGGTGATTATTTAACACATTTAAAATATGGGATCATTTTTGAATTGATTAAAATAGTTCTCTAGGATGTGTAATCCTAATGGGAGGTAGGACACAAGGTTCATTTCCATAACTCTAAGGGAGTATATTAAGACATGAAAGGTTCATTGGAATTCATGTTCAGGAAGATAAATGTGGTATGGTGAATGAAATAATGATACAAAAGTATAATACACACAGATTGGGGGATTCATAATAAAAAATATTAGGTATCAATAGGGAATGGTGATGCAAGTAGATTGGCATACTATCATGATTCATTGATGGATAGATGGGACCTAAAAACACATGAAAGGGAATAAAAGTAGATTTTGACCATACCTGAGGGGGTCCACTGTGATCCCTAATGATGAATATTTTACTGTTATATAGTTGATACCAAAAGGTGTGTTAAACAATATTGAAATGATAAAACGTTCTAAATACTATTATAAATGGCATTAGAGGGGCATGGAAATTATTTATGGTCATCAAACATGGAAAATGTGAGGTTATTTTTATGTTTTCTCGTCATGGAAAAAAGAAATGTAGTTTCACATTATATAGTGAAGAAAAAATGATGTAAAAATCTTGATACCATAGTCCATGGAAACCCCTGAAATGGATTGGAAGCCCAAAAACTAGTATAAAAAACCTCATATATAAGAGAAAACAACGTTTGATCATGATTCTGTAAAAAAATATTCATGTATTGGTTTATAAAATATGGATAAAAATCTTGAAGAGGTGTTTGGAATGGGTAAGATTTCTAATTAGTAAACCACACACTAAAATGAGATGGGAGCTATATGAATTTTACAATGGGGCTAGAGATAGGTGATTTGTGTGTAACTTTATTTCTAATGATAAAGGAATCAATCCACACATTATTCTTAAATGTGGAATATTTTGATATTAACCTATCTCATGTAGAAGTAAAGAGGAAGTGAATGGATTAATTTTAGAGAAACCAATATGATGAAAAAATATAGCATATGTTGGGCCTTATTGCTAGAGTAAATACATGAAAAATTTTCCATTTAGATCTGGTTTATTTATAGAGAATGTGGAATAATTTTGGATCTTGGTATGAAATGGGTCTCTACATGGTTCAAATCAGTAGCATGTGTTCTAAGATTTAATTAGGTGACTATTACATCTAGGTACAAGAAAGATCATACAAATATCACTAAAAATCTAATGAAGTAGTAATCAACCCATATGTGGTTTTCTGGGTATATTAGATAGAAAATACCAAAGGAGGGTAATGTTTGAAAACAAATTGATAAAAGGGGTGTCTAAAAATAAAGGGATAAAGGAATCACATAGTTTGAAGTCTTATTACAGGGATAAAAATATAAAATTTAACACTATATGATGAGTACATTGATCAATGAGTTTAACATTTTATATAAGGATGGAAGGAATTATAGTTCAAATTCATTTTAGTTAGATTGTATGTGGAATGTCAAAGGTCCCAATGAGTCATCCAAATGAAACAGTGGTTCTCACATGTTACATTACCAATGTGATATATAAAGGGATATATAGGGATACTCATATAGTAGGTGAGTTCGATATATAAAGAACAATTTTGGTGATTCAAAAGGAAACTTTCACATGTATAAAAAAACACTTGTTAAGAGTAGATAATATAAATTTTGAACTAAAAATTAAATCAAGAGAAGTGGAGTATAAGAGTGGTAAATCATGACTTATAGGTTTTGAATTGAAATGGAGGTGAAAAATAGGATAAGGATTACTATTGATTTAGTCCAAGACATTAAATCTTCTACCACTTCATCACGAATGGGGGAAAACAAATTTTGGTTGACTTCTATATATATTTAATACATTCATGCCCGAAATATTATTACCAAGAAATATTTTTTGGTTGAATAAACCCAAAATGTGATGTGGTCTATGGGGAGTTATTCCATTATCAAATGGGAGTCCATTTGGAAATAGAACATTGATTGGATAATTCAAAATAAATAGAGAGGAGGTGTAAAGATAAAAGAAAAAACCTTCTCTAAGGGATGAATGAGTAAAATTGGGCTACACCATCATGGGTTGGGTTTATTGATGTGGTTCATGAGATAAGAGAAGAAATATGTTTTTTCTGGTAGGAAAACATCCTCTTAAAATCCTCTTGTTTGGGAAGGAACATATTATCATCCATTTTTGAAGGATCAATATATAAAATACATGTATGATCTGTCATAGGTTATCATATAGTCCTGATAGATCCCATTTTTATTATAGAAAACTTGGAGGCACAATTTGACATCAAGAATAGACACTTTTTTTCATGAGTTATTTTTCAGGAAGGATTTAATTTTTTCATCTCTTGAAATTGATATGGGATGGTCTATTTTCCTGACTGCCCATATTCGACCGTAATGATGAGTGTTATATATATTGATGGAGTAGTCATCAAAACCCATATAATTTGAAATAAATTGTTTAGGATCATATAACAGGATCGATCTATACTATTTAACATCATGTTGTATGGTCACTTATGTTTTGAGTGGGTTGACATCAAGGGATTGTATGGGGAATACACATTTGTGCCAACTTATTAATCCTAGATACTGAGGGAGAAAAATTGTATGTGTAGGGATTTCCACTATTATGAGACTTGTTGTGCTGTTTTAGTGAATAATGGAAACACGTGTAGCATTTTTTATATTTACTTTCTATATCTGATCTTGTGAGGAATAAAATTTTATGTTTCCAAGAACTTTTTTGGTGGAAAGTGGTCTAGGGTGATAGGTCCTACGATTTTGAAAAATGGGAAAGAATACATTCCATCCTATTATTGATGAAATGGTTAAGGGTATAATAGTTAATGAAACATATCATGTTTTTAGTGTTTTAAAGAAGGATAATATAATAAAATGTCTCTAAGTCACACTAGACCATAATATTTTTTAATACATGCTTCATAAAAGGATGACTTCATGTAGATCAAAAGGGTGTGTGATTCACATGAGAAGGGGTTTCATGGTATCAAGACTTGTATAAGATGTTTACCCATTGCATGAAGTATTTTTATAATAGAAGGTCGTTTTTTGAGAACATATAGACATTAGATAATATTTTAATGTAATTATGTATTCTATTTTCCATATGGTTCTTACTAGAATAAGTCCATAGAGGATTTTAGGTTGTGTGAGTCATTGATGTAAATGTTAAACAAGCTTGGAGATCTAAAATTGGAAATCAAATTCCCAAACAATAATCCTTGAAATGGTTGTAATAACACTAAATCAAGTACACTCAATCCAATAGATATTTTATTACAATAATACAAACCCAGAGGATCTAAAAATTTAATAGCCTAAGGAAATCCGGATATATAATAGTGTTTTGTATTAAATTGTTGAAAGTAAGAGAAAAATACATATTATGATATCCTGAAACTGTTATTATCCAAATTGCGTCCATTTTTTTCATATGTAGTACTATTATTAGTTTCCTAGGAAAAAGTAAAAAAATATAATGTGGTGAAATCAGATGCTAAGTAATGGGTTCTATATAATGGAACCAAGTATAAATAATACATTACTATATGAAGTTAAAAATTGAGTTATGACATATCAAATGAAACTGAGAGCACAAATAAATCCATGTCCACTATAAAAATAAATAAACTACAGGATAATATCGTCTAATAATATATTGATTGGAATTTATAATTTCATAAATTTTAAATAGATCATCAAGGAATTATACCAAAACATCTTACATGAAAGGTAAGGACTCTCCCATTACCCTATATTTGTTATTTTATAAGAACAACAAATGCACTAAGGGGATATATAATTTAAATCCCCACTCATCACACAAAAGTACAATGAATTATATCACATATCAATATATTACAAGTCATAATATTAATGGAATGAAGAGTGTAAAAACTTTTTACAACTTATCAATGCGGAATATCTTACTAGATTTATCATATATAAGAAAGAATAATGTGGAATGAAATTATTTTCCCAAAATACAAGAATTAATAATGATTTATGAATTCTAAAATGTAGGAGACCAATGAAGTGATTGATAAATCATTTATATTTATTTTTTGTATCATGTATCTTATAAAATGAACATCCCTTTAGAGTGTCAAACTAGGTTCACTTTAAGGGCTCACACACCACGAAACAGAATAATGGCTGTGATATAACTGACCAACTCATTTCTAGGTTAGTATCTAGAGAAGTATTTATTATCTTGGAAAACCTCACCCAAAATACACTACTAAAATTTTAGGATGATGTTGTGGTTAATAAATAGTATGAGAAAAGTAACATAATAAAAAAAGTCAATAAATATAGAGAGTTAGTAATATCTTGTTTGGAATAATTCAATTTTATGGTAATAAAATGGAATAAAAATTATTTATTTATATGAAATAGAAGCTTAAAATATAATATAAAAAACAAATTTCAATTGAAATTAAAGGGGGTTGGGAAGAACTTATAAAGATCATATCATTGAATTGGCAATTTTTCAACAGAGAGATTAAGTATAAAATATATAAATCCCAAAAAAATATCTAAAAATATATAATATACCAATTTATCCATTGATCCACAGGAAATAATAGTATACCAATTTCAATGAAGAATAGTTATATCCGAATAAAAGGAAATTTAGTTAAGAAACTATTTTTTATTGGTAACCATTATGTCAAATACCCATGGATGAATTAATCATATTGAAACATAATATAGAATAAAATATAAATTATTCCTAATATAATATGTATAAGGTTTAGCAGATACACCATGTAATATAAATTTAGTGTACAACATTAAAATATTCCTAAAAAAAATTAGAATGAAACGAAATCCCTTACCACTTTTGATCTTTTGGGCTTTGGGATGAACCTCCAAACCAACAAAACTCTTTAATATTGAAAAGATACAAATATAATAGTATCAATGGGAGGTTTATGATGAAAAAAGGTTGAATTGGTTGTGGAATAATAGGAATATGGGGTGATTATTTTTACATGAGGAGGGGGTGTTAAGTGTTTCAATAATTATTATTTTTTCCATTAAGGCTAATAAATTTTGGGTAGAATTAATTCCAACAATTTGGGTTGAAAATAATAGAAATAATAGAACATTTAATACATAAAATGATTTGATTTATTACATTTAAAATCAACCTTCCAATTTATAAAAAAATATTCCCCTTTTAATAATTTGTAATACTTAATGAATAATTAGTAATTTTTTAAAGAATTTATTACATTAAACATATTCATCTACAAAGAGGTTTTATTCAAATTTAATTAAAATAGATGTTTAATGTAAATTTCAAAATATTATGAGTGTTAAAAAAACAATTATCTATTTGAAATAGGTTTCACATAATATTATAATTTAAAACAAAACTTACTTTGATTATTCCAAATTAAAAAACCCCCTACATTACAAATATTTAAAACATAAATATATATTTTTAAAAAATATAGGCCCCATTACATACAAGACACCTTTATATATATATAATTTATTATTATTTATTCCTACGTTTTTTGTCGTATGTATACATATTTATACACATACACAAACACACAGATATATATATAATATAAATTATATATGACACACATATATATTTTAATATATATTTATCTATATATAACATATGTATATATATCAAAGATATAAAAAATATATATTTTCATATATATTTTAACATATATATAACATGAATATTTCTCAATATATATATATAACAGATAAACCATGATGCCTATATATTTAACATATATGTATATAACATATATGTATTTCAATATATTTATAAATATATATATATATATATATAACATATATCTATTTCAATATATATATATATATAACATATATATTATTTAAATTATTTTGTATTAAATGTTCATATTCCACATATATGAATATTTACATTATATATATATATTTATATTCCCTCTTTAATGTTCCCCATGTGGGGTACACAAATATATATATTATTATTATTACTTTCTTTCTATTTCATTTTTTCATTCACTTTACTTCTCAAAATTATAAACATTTGTATGTTTTTCATTTTTTATTTTTTTGACTATTCAAATCTACACACACACACACAAATATATATATATATATATAAAACTATAAAAACCTATAGACCCACACAAAGATATATATATAAACATTCCTATGCATATGTCTTCCTACATGAATATATTAATATACACATACATATAAATATATATGTTTTAACACATAGATATATATAACATATATTTTTAAATATATCTGAAGATACATATATATATTTTAAAATTTCTATATATATATATATATAACGTATACGTATATATATATATATATATTATTCATTCCATTTTTTCAATGCCTTCTTTCTCTTATCATTCCAACATCTCTCATATTTCAACACTGAACACCCCATTTTTTCTTTAATGATTTACACTGATTATTATTATTTTTAAAATCATTTCATATCCTATTTCCCCATCATTTTCAATTTTCATTCACTATTATTATTATTTTATTAATAATTAAAACTAATGATTCATATATATATATATTCAATTTTTTGTATAAAGAATCCTCTATATTTTTATATATTTATATATATACTTAATATAAGGGTGTATATGTATATATATATACTGAACATACATATATATATATATTTATGTATACATATATTAAATACAATATTATAACTCTTGACATAAATGTAATAATAAAATCTATTATCAATTACACATAATTATAAGTATATATATGGTTATGGTTATTATTTTGGTTTACTATATATATATATTAACATATTTACTATTTATATACAGACATTTTCTTTTAAATTTATAGAAACCTAAAAATATTAATGTTTAAATTAATTTTATCAAATCATAAATTAGAATTTTTATATAGAATACTATATATACTAATTTCTAATGAAAATTATCTAATTTGAATCTTAGAAACCTAATTATATATGACGTAGTATATTTATTTCAAATTAAAATTTTACATTGTAATATAAATGTCACATATAAAATATCTTTATTCCATAAAATATATTTAACTAACACACAAACATATTATAACATAAATTATCATGATAAATAAAATTTTTATTTTGAGAAAAATATTATAAAATATAGTATAATTATATTATTTCTAATTTAAATTATATATATTTAAAAACCTCGGTTGTTACATTCTCCCCACCTTAAAAAATTACATCCACAAAATTTTAAATTTTATAAGGTAAATTTAGTTTCTAATTATGAGAATAACAATTATCTATATAAATGTTTTTCTATAAATTAATACTTCGAGGTAATCTAAAATATATAGTTAATTAATTATAAAAAATGATTTTGTCTCAATGTTTTTTTCTACATATTTTGAGAACCCAAATACTTACACACTATAAAGTTCATATGAATCTACCTTTGATTGATTGGTATTTAGTATCAACTTTCAACTCAAATATAAGAACCTAAATGCACCAAATGAAAATACTAACATATAAATTATAATTGATAATCTAATTTATATAGTATTCTAAAATATTTCATCCCTTTGGAGCTATTCCTAGAAAATGGTTTACACTTAATTAGTGAATTAATACTATTATGATTTTAATTTCTATATATATTTAAATAATATCCTAAAGGATTCTCCCATGGTTCTTGTTTTTAACTATGTTCATAAAAATCTAATTCCAAAGGTTTCTATAAAATATCCCTTATATACTAACTGTAACAACCCCAAATACAATACCCTGGAGCTGGTGTCAATTGTTTACAATGATACAGTTAAATTGGATTAATAATGTTAATAAAATCAGGAAAAAATGTCCCCTAATAGATTGAAACATAACATTGAAGAGAATGAAATAAAAATATATCACCTTAAAACATTAAAACATTATTATTCCACATGAAACCCTTTTATAATAAATAAAACCCATCATGGTTTCCTATGGAAAATTCAAACAATATAAAGGGGTGATCTCAAATTCTTAGTAAGGGGTAGCGTAAAATGGAATAAATTATAAAATATATATTATAAAATGAATAAAAAATGAGTGATGTTGGGTGAAATGAGACTAAGAGAATAAATAAATCCATTTCCAACATAACAATAAATAAATTAATAGATAAGGATAAATGATCTTATAGTGATGGTAATTTATAATGTTGGGCATCATAAATATACCATCATAACCTTATGCCAAAAAATTATTTATAAAAATTAAGGACATTCCCATTACCCAATCTGAGTTGTCACCTAAGACCAATCGATGCCCTGAGAGGAAATATAATTATGGGCCACACCAATCATATAAAATTTCAATATATTCCATAATATATTGAAATATTAAAATTCATAATTTTCAAGGAATGAACTGATCATTTCTGCCATAGAAAAATAGTTCTAAGGTTGGATATATATTAAAATTTCTTTTAATAATAATTTCCCAAAACCAAGATAAAGGATATAACACGTTAAATTTATAATTATTTTATTTAATATTGAAAAATAAATACCCGATATGGGGAACTTTTTATGATTGAGAGTATTTATTATCTGAAGTTACCCTTTTGGATTACCTTTATTGCATTGTGAGGATCCAAGAAAATAATCTCTCTAGAGGTGATGCACATGTTCTCCTATAATCTCTGAGAAACACAGCTCGATCACTGATGGTTACCATGGTGATTTAAATACCTATCATTGTTTGTTTTTTATTGTTTGTTATTTTTTCTTAATTAAATATCTAATTCATTTCTAGTTCATATGAGGAAGATAGAATGAGGATTTGAGAGAGAATTTTGTCTGTGCAACAATTATCTATTCTAAATTTTTAGATGAACTACATAATAGAAATAGTTGTCTATTAATAGAGGTAGTATTTAATTTAAATTATATTTTAATTTCATACCAACCATTAAATGATTATTATTACCTTTAATAAACTCCGTGAAAAATAATAATAATAACTTTTTATTATTATTATTTTGTGTCGCACGCCAACTTGAACACTAATAATTATTATGTAATGGTCTTGATAGTTAATATTTGTCACCAGACACAGTCATGATCCATTCAAACTCCGGTATCATTTATTGGTCAACCTAATAAAAATTTTATTATAAAATAAACAGTTTATTCACAATCTAAAGAATAAATATTTATTAAAATATTGAATAAATAAAATAAATATTTTATTCCGAAGCCATCGAATAAATGTTAATTTTATTTATAAGATCAATATACAATGAATAAAATTATTCTTTTGATATAAGAATTTTTTTATTCCATTAGTTAAACTCAAATAGAATTTAATCAAGATCAACTGAAACACTTAGTGTGTGACACTCTAGTATTCTTTCTCATTGTCATCAAGTGAGCTTCTCTATAGTCTAATTTTACTATCTAGAAATGGGTCATGACATCCAAGGGAAAGAACATAATTTTTCATCATTAAAAACCACATATGAAAACTCACTTTGAAATATAATCCCTTTTCTACAATCTCTCATCAAGAATGTTTCAAATTAGTTTCACTAACCTATATTCCTGATATTCCTTTCCTTAAATATCTCAAATAAACATGTTGTTACACCATGGACATGGAATTTAATGTGAATTTTATATTTCAATAAAAGGGATTTGATATAAGATTCTATAAAGATAGAGGGGAAACCTCCTTCCTTGAATTATTCATTAATGACATGTCACTCATGATAGATTCAACTTATCTATCTTATACATGAACAATAATCATCATAGTCTATGAAATAAATCTATGTATGAGAATTGTAGAATTTATTAATAATAATATTAAAGTATGAGGACCTTCATAGAAGGTAATGGATATGAATATCCAATGACACCAAAACATGTTAAATTCATATTGGATAGTCTATTCTCATAATCTCCCATCTCAGTATTCACCAAATGTGAACATCCTAAGAAGAAGCATCATCTTATTATGATTTCTAACACTTGAAAATCTATATACAATGTGTCCTGTAATAATACGTTATTCAAACAAAATGTTTTTAAGAATATGATCACAGCATATCATGGTTCTCAACATAGTGGGGAATTGCTATGACCTTATCAATGTGATGTATACTCTAGGATATTATTATATTAGAGTAATGTAGAATATAAAAAAATAAGTCATAAGATGTTTTATTAATATTAAATACATTGAATGTATATTAAATCAAAATAAAAATAGTTGGTCCTAGGAAAAAAACTACCAAAAACTCCTACTTAGACTCGAGCCAACTGCCTACGACCTTCAATCCACTAGAGCTCACATTATAGTCATGTTTATTCTATATCAAGGTTTTAGTTTAGGAGTTTTCAATGTTTTCTTCCATGGTAATAATTCTAACTAAAACATTACCTCTCTAATAAAAAACTATCCTGAGATGATACTATTGATGTATGTTCCTTTTCCTTTGATGTGACCTCAGATCTTATTCAAAATCCAACGCTACAGTATTATAAAAATAGGGTGTGATATTATATTTACTCCAAGATACCACATCAAGATCTTAGATGAAGTTTCACATATACACTACCTCTTGTTATTCCTCAGAAGCCTCAATATACTCAGACTATTTTGTACAATTTTCAACCACAACCTTCTTTGATATCTTCCAACATATATCACCTCTATTAAAAGTTAATATATATTCTCTTTGTGACATCATGTCATCTTGATTAGTTTGGAAACATGAATATTCATATCCTCTAATGAAAAAATCCTCATCTCCACTATAAAATAAGAGAATAACCTTTGTAATAAATAGATAATTAAGGATTATCTTGAGTTCCACCCAATAACAGTCACTTAAAACCCCTTGATATCTTTCTGTTGCACTTATTTCATAAGAGAAATCTATCCTTATACATCGAACAACATACATGACAGACTAAAACTTTGTTTCTTAGGGAATCCTTATTATTCTGTTTCTTTCCTCATTTTTCTGAGGAGAAATTTTCCTAGAAAGATGAATTCCATGTGACACTGGAAAAAATCCCAAATTGTATTGTTATATACTGAATCTTTTTGGTATCTTTTCAATGTATGAACTTTGAAATAGGATAAGAAACAACTTTGATCTATCATGATGGATTTTGATTTCATGTATATTTATATCCTCACCCACATCCTTCGTATAGAAGTATTTATTCAATCATTAGTCTCGAGAATGTAAGACTAGTATTTCATTTCCAATGAGTAATTTTTCCTGAACATATACTATTTAGAAAATAATTTCACTCCCATTAAACAATTAATAGACATAGGACTCACATTATTTATTTATGAAACCAAAATCTATTATGGCCTCATAAAAATAAATTTTCTATGACCTGGATACTTTCATTAATCCAAAAAATGGATATTTTTATCTTTCATACCTTGTTGGAATCATTTGGAGTCACTAACCATTCGAGTTGTGTCATATAGAAATATTCCCAAAGGTTCCTAACAAGGAAGGATGCTTTTAAATCCATTTTATAAAGCTCATAATCATGGAAATCCATAATGGAAAGTAGAATTATTATAAATTTCAACATTGAAATTGTGGAAAAAGATTATTTTGGGTAAATGCATTGATGTTATTTAAAATCTTTTGAAACTATTCATGCGTTATAGGTATTTCCGTGTCCATCCATTTCCAATTTGATTTTAAATAACCATTTTCTACCAATGACATTTATATATACTATATGATTTACCAAAATCCAGACATAGTTTTAGTACATGGAATCCATTTCATAATTCATGGTTTATTGCTACATGGAATCATCTGTGCCACTTACTACTTTCATATATGATATGGGATCATTATTATCAACTAATGATTAGTCTCCATCAATAGTGACTTGAAAACCATACCGTTCTAGTTCTATATCCTCTCTAGTACTTCTTCACAATGACTTTGTCTATGAATAAATTTCTAATTCCATAGGGATTTGTGGAATTTGTTCCTATTCCAACTCTTGTGTTTCACGATCCTCGACTTCATTTAACTGTATCTTGATCCCATTATCTCTTTTAGAGATATGGTCCTTCTTAGGAAATGTGGGATGTCTGTAAACCAAAATCATTTTTTCTGAAGGATTTTATATTAATTATACCATTTTTATTTGGTATATCCTATAAAGATACACGTTGTTCCTTAGGGAGGAATCGCGTTACATAAAAAATCCTTAACAAAGGCTTCACAACCCCACACATGTAAGTAAGAAAACACTTGGTTCCTTCCATTCCATTAATAGTAAGATAAATCTTTTATTTATTTATTTTTAACATTGTTTAGTATGCATGCTACTATTTTTAATGAAAATCCCCTAAAAGGCTCACATGAAACATCATTGATATCTCCATTTCATAAAATGTGAGGTTCCTCATTTCACATAAACCATTCCACTAAGGCATATAAGGAGGAGTGAGTTGAGATAACATCCCAAAATTTTATAAATAAGAAATGAAGTCTTCATTAAGATATTCTCAAACATAGTATGAGAAAAGTCTCATAATCTTCATACAATGCTGGTTCTCAACTTCATTCTTTTCTTCCATTAATTTTTCAAAATATATCAAATTATACCTCATTATGTAGACATATACAAATATACTAATTTTTTTAAAATTTTGGAAGTATGAGTACCGAACCCTTGATTCAACATGAATTTGTCTACACATATCCATTTGAACTAATTCTATATGGTCTTAATCCCTATCACATATCCCACTAAATAGGTTTTTTAGTTTTTTCCTTATAATCATGTGTGACTTACACTAAGTGGATTTTGTTAAAAAGAATCAACATATACATCTTAATGTAATTTATTCATGCCCTTTTCATTTAAATTACCTAGTCAGTGATACCAAAGTTTCCTCTAGTATGATTCATGTGAAGTAACTTTTTTATCAAATTCCATTATTTGGGTTGTGTAATATAACACATAATAAAAATTATATAAATTTTACTTTCCATGCAAAACACTATCTTCATAAAAGGACAAAAATTCATCCCCAAATTTAAAAATAAATCCATCCATATCATGTTATGATAAAAAAATATTGTTTTTGGTAACTGGATGCACATAATAACAACATGAAGTGGAAATCCATGATTTCTACAACAGAAATTTTAGAACTATTAGATACTCATAGATCTGTCTATCCCTGTTATATATTTGTGAACCTAATTGGTTCCTATATTTGAATACATATGTTTGAATTACAAGATGTATCTAATACAAAAATTTTAGAAATAGATAAATTTCACCCAATAACAGATGCACCTGAAGCTTTAATTCTTTGGATGGGATTAGTTTTTCATCCAATGGTCCCTCTTGCCACATGAGAAATATACAACATTCTTTTCACTTGTCCTCTACTTGATCTTTCACTTCTTTGATGTGCGTGAAGATGTATTGGGAATAAAGCTCTTCTCTTTCCCTTTCGGTTCATTCAACATAAGTACATAAGGTTTTTCATGCTTCATATCCTTATAAACTTGGTGAAGAAGATTAATACAATCTTTCAGAGGCATCTCAATGTTTTTTTTTTAAAATTCACAAAAAAATCTTGAAAAGTGTTAGGGTAGTGATTAAATAATGAGGCCGGTGTCTAGTTCATTGGGGATTTTACACCCTGGAACCAATATGTTCTCAATATAACCAATACGGTTGATGATGTGAGGCCCAGATTTGGCACCATCTCAAATATTGATTTGAAAGAGTGCCTTGGAAATATCAAACTCTTCTTTTCTATCCCTCTCCTCATTAAGATGATGAATGTACTAAATAATTGGACATCCATACATGTTTTTGGGAGACTTTATTAGTTCACTACACATTGAGGAAATCGTCAATCATTGAATGTCAACCACATAGCTCAATTTTTTTCATAGAAAATGAACACTCCATCACTCGCTTCTTTAGCAGGCTGATCTGGTATAGAGGATTATAGCATGTAAGATTTCTATTCATTGGGTAGCATAAACAAAACGCATCTAAACCACTCCTATACGGTACTTACAGTTATGAATTTATATTTTTATAATATTAGTCATAGGGATAGTGTGTCTTATAAACTTTTCATTTTATTCTATAATTATTAATAGAAAATTGTTATTTCTTTTCATGATTAAAAAAAGTGAGATATTATTAATTAAATGTTTATTTAATTATTCATTAAATATACCACTATTTTATCAAGTCTCCATATCACTCACTATTGAGGTTGGAATGTATATTTGATTTAACATTACAGTGACATGGATCCCTATTAGATTTCTTAATGATCAATACTGTGGCCATTACATCCATAATAATTTAATTAAGTAGGTTTCCATTCCAACTATGGACTTGAAGATCTTTGATCCAGTGAGTGGATTCCTTTATCCTATTTTTTTTTTGATTTTCTAAAAACATGCCTCCCAAAATGTTTTGAATAGGCATTGTCGATTAAACTCAATAAAGTATCTCTCATGTTAACCCAAAAATCTCATGAGAACTCCATGATAAAAGAATGTGTATAGACATCGGTCATGTACTACACATAGACCTATAGTTTCTTTCCCAATCAAGTAATGGAAAGATTTGTCTTAATATTTAATTGAGGGATTTAAATTTATTATGAATAAATTTTCATCTATTGTATCCTTAACATTTATTGTTAATATTAAGTTGATGTTACATAATTAATTAACTATTTTGGATAAAACATTTATAAATAATTCATTTATTTAATTTACATATTTTCACATCAATTTAATTATTTAAGTGATCATGGGATTTCATCCATAAAATAAATAATTACACGGATAAAAATAAAAAATAAATTAAATGACCCATTCCCGAGCTTGATTTAATGGTATATTTAATGTGCGGAAATTAAATAAACGTTTTACCTAGGGAAAATAAGTTCTATTGCTCGTATGGAATTAATTAAAATGTTCCACCAATCCACTGGTGTATCACTTGGGTTGGCATCATTACGGTTTTATCTTGAACCGACATCACGTGGCTTTAGATGCTTCATTAATTACAAATATTAATTAATCACACATAGGTGATGAGAATGAAAGAATTGGCTAAATGGTATTACATAAATAATCTGGGACATGTAGGACCTATATAATAAATGAGGGAGGGATGACTCGAAGGCCATAATTTAATTTATTTTCAAATAATTGAAAACTCATTTAATAATCTAATTTAAAACATCTAACACATATAATGGTCTGGGTCCAGCTCATTAATTGACTTACATGTAATTAATACACTAAATTAAATGTCTAGAATTTATTTATTTATTTTCTCTTTTCTTATTTTTGATAAGAACACATGCATTAAATAAATAATTAATTAATTAATTAATTCCCCTTTATCTTAATAATCATCCAACATTATATATAAGTACCCATCATTTATGGAGTTTGTGAAAATTAAAAGTCAAAACTAATAATGACATATTAATTATAGTAAATTAATATATAATTTCATATTATATAAAACCATTATTAAATTTTCAAACACAAAACGATGTTACAATAATGAAAATATGGTTTAAATTCTATTATTTTATACTTAAATGTAATTTTATTTTACATCATTAATGGGAGACTAAACGGTGTTTACAAATAGCTACATGCCTTGTACTGAAGTTCCCATATATCCAAGTCAAATTCCTTTGGATTCGATGTGTTAACCCGGTCATACTGCCCAATATGTACATGCCAACTACAATCCCACTTTCCACTTATCATGTCCAATGGTTAGCCCGATCAACACAAAGTGTGGATTAAAATCCCGATGCATAATTAATTTCATAATGTATAAAAATACTATGTGAATGGGTATACAAGATCTACTCTGGCTGCACATAGTGTAACCCAGTTTTAATAGAAATATATTTGGAACATTCCAATGGAATCTCCAATCATTCTTTATTTTCTCTTAAACCATTAATAAAATGAAATACTCAAGAAACATGATTAATATATTGATAAAATATTCTTTCAAATAGGATTAAAGATCAAATAACATGAAATAAAAATCTGACCACACTTTCCCATATCTCAATAATAAAATAAATACTTTTAAATTTAAATATTACCGCTATAGTACCACATGTTGGTTTTAGATGTAGAGAAAGCATCCATAAGGGAGATATATTAAAACTTATTTTGATAATTTTTTCTTTAAACCAATAGTGATGATTTTTCACATCAAATTTATAACTCATTTATTTAATATTTGCTAAAATAAATTCATGAGATTATGAGCATTCTTCATTATTGAATGTTGATCATTCAATAAGTCCATTTAGGATGAACATTGTTACAATGTGAGGATCCAAGGATTGAATTCCTCTATTAGTGAGCCACATTTTCTCCTATGATCCCCATGAAATACCACTCAATATACATGTGGTAGCACGATGAGTAAAATTTCTTGGATTGTTCGTTCTTCATCGCTCATTCTTCAATCCTGAAAAAATCACTCATTCACTTCTCATTCTTGAGAGGGAGAGAGAAGGATTTGAGAGGTAATTTATTATGTGAAACAATTCCTTATTCTAAATTTTTGGATGCAATGTAAAATAGAAATAGTCATCTATTTATAGAGTTGGGATTTAAGTTAAAATATTATTTAATAGCATACAGGCCATTAAATAACATTTATTACCTTTAATAAAACATAGGTGAAATAATATCAATTATATTATTATTATTTTATTGTTATCGCTAAATTTTATAATATAAAATATTATTTGAAAATCTTGTAAATTAATATTTTTCACTAGACATGGTCTTGGTTCATTAAAATAGCTCTAGAATTTACTGAACAGCTAAATAAATATTTTATTTATAAATAAATATTTTATTCTTAGTATAGTGAATAAATATGTATTAAAATTTTCATTACATAAAATAAAAATTATATTCAGGACCCAAAATATAAATATTTATTTAATATATGCAATCAATGTAACATGAAAAATATTATTCTTCACACATGAGAATAATATTAATTCAATTAATTAATCTCATATATAATTTAATCAAGATTAATGGAAACACATAGTGTGTGAGCCCCTTGGATTATTTCATGTTGTCATTGGGAGGGACGTGCCTAAAGCCCAAGATTAATATCTAGCAATGGGTCAAGGCACCCAAGAAAAAGAACTTGATATAACAATGTTGAAAACCACATATGAACACTCATTATGAAATATAATTCCTTTGTCACAATATATCATCCAATAGGTTTCACATCTATGTCACCAACCTGTATGCTCGATATGTATTTCTTTGACTATATGTAATAAAATTTTCGTTACACCATGGCCATGGAATTTATTATGATGGTTCTATTAAAATAAAAGGTCCAAGATTATATATTCCCTAAAAATAGTTGTAAATCCTTCCATTACTTTTTCATTAATTAAATGTCATTAATTATGCACCAAACATATCCCACTTTCCCATGAATTTTTATTATCATTGTTTATAAAATACATCTAGGTACGTGAGTTGTAACATTAATTAATAATAATCATAAAGTATAAGGACCATGAAACATGCTCATAGATAAGAAAAAATGATGACATCAAAACATGATGAATTTCTATTGGGTGGTCTTTTCTCATAATCACCCATCATGGAGATTATTGAGTGCGATCTAAATGAGAAAAAGTATCAACTGTTTACAAGTACTCACACCTAACTGTATATATACAATATGTCCCATTATAGTACATTATCCAGATATAGAAAATTATTTAAGTGTATTTCCATATAACATCATGGTTCTCATAATAGTGTTGAAGTGTTAAGATCTTATTAATGTGATATATACTCTAGGACATTATTCTATTTGAGTCATGTAGAACAAAAAAAATACTTAATAAGATATTTTGTTAATTTTTAATTTCATTGAATATACATGTAATATTAGTACAAATAGTTGGTCATAGGACACTAAATCTAACATGAAAAACATAAATACTCAGTATAAGTTCTCAATAAGGAAAATCATACAAGATTTACCTAATAGAAAAAAGAAAAATATAGTAAGAAATTCTTTGAGCACACTCTATGAGTTAATAATTATTCATGAATTCCCAAATGTATGAAACCAATGAAATGATATATATATATATATCATTTATATTGGTTTTTATGTAGTATTTAGATCATCTAAATGATGTCCCATGTGGGTTCTAATCTAGGTGTGTTGTAAGGGCCTACTCACTGTGTAAAAATTGATTGTTGGTAAATACCCATCCAAAACATTTTTAAGATACCAATACCTAGTGAAAATGAGAAAAAACCACATATACATGTAGTATCTAATTTTTTTTTCCTTTTTTAGAAAACCATAAACACATTACTTCAATAAAATTTATGGCTAGTTTTATAGTTATTGGGTATTTTGAGCATTATATTGACTTAGATAATGGCAAGAATGAGAGATAGTAAGTAATCCCTCATTTGGAATATTTCCAATTGATTTTAATAAAATGGAATTATATATATAAATATGAAAGGATTCCTAAAATATATTATAATAGAGGAATTTCAATTGAAAATTAATGGGGAGGATTTGGAAATCCTTAAAAATATTCTATCATTGTCAATAGAGAGATTGTGTGTAATTTATTTTAGAAAATACATGTTGAAATATAAAATAATCTAATTTATAGATAAATACACACATATTAATGGCATAACCATGTCAATGGATTATAACAAAAAAAAGGAAACTGAGTTAAGAAATGCTTTATCACATTGTAACCTTCAAGTCAAATCTCCTTTATAGAATTAATTCAAATTGAAACTTAAAATACTATGAAGTTTAGATGATTCAAGATATAACATGTATAAGAGGTATTACATAACTCATTTATAAAGAATTTGGTGCATGAAATTAATATATCCCTTAGTAAAGGAATATTGAGTTGAAATCTCTTACAAATCATAAGCTTCTTGGATTAGGGATGAACCATCAGACCAACAAAACTTATCATTATTGAAGATATGGTAATGGAAGAGACTCCATTTGATGTATATTATCAGATAATATTGAATTGATTTTGTAATAATGGAAATAGGGGTGATTATTTCTACTTGATAAGGGGGTGTTAAGGGTTTAAATAATGATTATTTCTCCATTAAGGCATAAAACTTTTGGTTAGAATTAATTCCAATTTTTTTTAAATAATTATAGAAATAAAAAACATTTAACACATAAAATAATAAGTTTTATTACTTCAGAAATATAAAATTAATATTTTGAAAACAAAATTTTCTTTTTATTAATTTATAAGACTAAATTAAAAATTAATTATTTTTTTAAGAAAGAATGGCATCAGACCTATTCCTTAATAAAGTGGTTTCCGTAATATTAAATCAAAATAAGAGTTTAAAATATAGTTTTACTTATTATGAGTGTTATAGAATAGTGATTTCTATGAAATATATTGGTCATAAGAGGATAATTTAAAACAAAACAATCTTTGAATTTTCGAAAACATGACCCCATCACATTACATGAAATTGAAACAATTGAAAAGATCAGCTTCTCCCGACTTCTATCCTGCGAAAATGGCGTAATCCGAATGCGCCGCAGCACTACTCCCTCCTCCCAATCAGAGGAGGGAGGATTGCTTCCTCAGACACAGGAAAAGAGAATCTCACACTTTCCATACACAAATTTTGATTCCCTTCTACCCTTCATTAGGGTTTCGTTGTCTCCGAAAGTCCCCAAGTTTTTTCAGGATGCGCCGTAGATCCCTCTATCCTCGACAGAACTCAACGGCGCCGCAGTGCTTTGAAAATTCACCCTGGTTTCAAGGTTTCGTCATCATCGAACATCAGTTGATGAATTTGACCATTTTATTTCTGGTTCTTGGAAGTTACAGGAGCATGTGGTTGTCGGGCTTCTTGATCGGCGTCATATTATGATTCGTCTTCATTCGGAGGAGGACCTTATAGTATCCTGGTCTAGGGAATCCTAATGATGTAACAGAACATACTTTCTTCTATTTCGTTGGTGCTTTGATTTCCATATACGGCAATATGTATCAAAAGCCGCAATTTGGGTAAGTCTTCATGGTCTCTGTAACACCCCAGGTAAATAAAGAATACGACATTTTCATATTTATCCATATTTGTGAATAAAATATTAATATGACTTCAAAGGGGACGCTATGCTCGATGGCGTACCCAACACGCAACAACGAGTTTCTTGGGAATCTTACGTTGCACTCTAATAATAAAATAATATTATTTTAAATGGTAGTTAACATGTAGCCGTTGTATTGGCGGGAATGGATAGAAATAACTAAAATATGATTATATATGTTTTTAAATGTTTTTACTTTTATCCAATAAAAGATAAAGGCTTAAAATATAGAAAGAATTCAATTTTTGGCGTATATGACCTAGTTTTCACTAATGGTTCACTTATCTCTTTTTGATGGCGAACCGTCATTAAATATAGTTTTGTCCACTCTTATACATTCTATTGGACCAAATAAAACTCTTCTTGAGAATTGGGACATCAAAATTTACTTTTTGTAATGCTTTGGTATCTTTCTGATAATGTTCATTTTTTTAATGAATAGTGTAAAATGTTGTATTTTAAATTTAAAACCTATTTTTAATATAAATTATTTATATGATTATATTATCTTTTTAATTGGTCTTATTGTGTAATATGAATATATTTTTACCATTTAATCCAATGGTGGTCATTGGAATCAATTTCACTTTGAAATTAGACTTAAATTGGTGCCAATCTTTTGATACTGATTGTTTTATAAAAACACGCTATTTGCTCTGACAGCGAGAATTAATTATTAAATTAATTAATGTGACTTATATGTTTTGAATTTTTTAAAATATACTTCATTTTTTAATTCGGAATATCAAATATATCTTAGGGTGAATTTTTGGTAATTTTTTGAAAAAACTCCAATTTCTTGATGAATAGTGAAACCACTAAGTGGTAATCAAGCAAACTGATTTTTCAGTTAAATGAAATTTTACCACTAATGTGTATTGAATTTTGAAAATCCGACATACATGGTTGTAATTAGTATGTAAAATGTGGTTCAATGGGATGACAATAATTTTTTGGGTGAATAGTAATTTTTTTTTCATTAATCGCGATTAGAGGTAATTAGTGTAATTTAAGGTAAAATGATATTATAAAAATATGAAAACGCCATGAAACTTGTCCTACCCCTATTTGATGAGTCATGGCCGACCAAGACAACCCATGGGTCGGTTTAGGGGACCCCATGGAGCCTCTTGGGTGAGATAATGACTTTAATGCCTATTTTTATAAAGGTGAAAATGACACTAACATAAATTATTTTAATAAAACAATTTTTAGAAGGGGTTATACTAATCATATTTTTGTCTATAAATACTATTTGGAAAGATAAAACTATTCCCTACATCATAGTATTTTTTTTATAATTGTTAGAGTTTAAATAAATTAAATTATTTATGACATCATGATGATGCAGCGATGACCTCATTATTTAACAATTTAAATAAAATGGAAAGATAATGTAATATCTAAAACCTACACATGTCCAAAACCTATTGTATGGGAATATTTCGAAGCCTTATCATCTTATCTTCGAATTATATCATTGTGAGACCTTAGAAATTCGAAACACTTTTGAAAATAAAATAATAGTTTCATGATTTCAAAAAGTTCCCCTCCTCTCCTCTTATAAAAGGCCCCCACATCTACCTCATTTCACACACTCCTCAAGCCTTTGGCTCGGCCATCCCCTGCCCATTTACTCTCTCCACATCCCTATCCTCAGCCTATAGGATTCCCTTTGGGCAGAATCCTTTCAAAGGAAGCCTTTAGGCTCAAATCAAAATGAGTTACACTTTTAAATGTAATTCATTCTCTCATGTTCATTTGTTTTATTTTGCTTCTCCAACCCCCTAAAATCTTTTTATTTACTTATTTTGTAACAACAACAGTATCTTCAATATACTAGGATGTTGTTATAAGATTTATTTGTTCTACACTCTCACAAAACTACATCAAATGGTTAAAGAACATACGGTTTCCGTGGATGGAGAAATTCTGCCTCCCGAAATGATGATTGTTCAATACTCATTTAACACCTTAAAAGGTGGCCATTATGATGTCACTATTTTTATATATGATATATAATATGTTTATTCTTTCCTTAATCTTCTGTATTCTTCATTTATGGCATACCATTATTGTTTCCATTATGGGTAAACACGATATCTTCATTTTAGGAAGTGCGGACTACCGCCCCCTGAAAGTGATTTGATTCGTTAATACCATATGTGGGATGTGTAAAGGATAAAGTTAATAATATTATATATTTTATTATACTGGAATTATAATATACTCTTATATAATTATGATTCCATTCCATAAAATACGAAATAGAAATGGAAGTACCGTTCATGCATACGTACGACTTACCGTCTCCATGAACGGTGCATTTCATTTCTTACCTCTATATGTGATGTAATGTTATAAATACATGTATATGATGAATATATATGATATATATGTTATCCAAATCATTAATATAATTCTGGATATAACTAACCTTTGACCAAATTAACAACATGAAAGTGTAAGAAGTCTATTTTTGACTTAAGAACAAAATACCGACAAAATGAACATTATTAATTTAAATGATTACATGATGATCATAACATGGTATAAAAGGAATAATGAACTGGAAAAAGGTTCTTAAGCAAGTAGAGATTAACTCAAGTTTATTATTCAGGACGTTAAAGAACGATCGAGTCAAGTCGGACACGAGGTAAGGGATCCTACTCCTCTCTTTCTTTTTAAGTATGCTCTTTTATGTCATTCCTTTTAAAGATCATATTTCTTGTTATTGGGATGTTCTTTTATATTACTCTTACTGTAATTTTTATTGTTCATATGATTAGAGACCCTATTCTCTCTCATCAATCCATTTTGGAAGTTTTATGTGGCGCCGTTAGGCTGCCGAGTTTTCGTAAGGGATTTTTTTCATCTCACTTTTATTCCCATGAGATTTATGCTACATTTGCCACAATTTCCTTTGAGTGGTGTATGTACTACCCATTATTCTACTATTTGTGTAATATACTTTCGTTTATGATTATTTACATCAATGATCTATTTTCCTTCTTTAATGGGGTGTATGTTTTGAAAGATACCCAAGTCGGTAAGGGAACCTTTCACCCTCCACTTTTTTAAAAGACTTCTTTTGTTGGGTCTTTTAATTTACATATTGTTATGTTGGGATATGTTCTAATATATCTTTATTGATGTAAATTTTATGTCCAAGTGATGAGATACACTTTTTATCTCTCATCAACTCATTTTGATGTGACGCCGTTAGGCTGTCAAGGGAACTTCTTAACCCAATTTCGATTTCTTTGGGTTCAACATGTAGTTATTGAATATGTCATCCTTTGAATATGTGTGAATGACCTTTGATTATTTTACACATAATATCCCCTTATATTTGGTGTATTCGTTTGTCACACATAATTATGTAATTGATTTATCCTTAAACCAAGGATACCGTCTTTGTAAGGGACTTCGTCTCAATCTCCTTTCATTGAGGCGTACTTCGTTTTATACACAACTTTCTTTTATACGGTGTATAATCCCCTTTGACTTTTACTTTTATACAAAAGAAATATTTTTCTACGAAGAGTTTTACTAAATGACAAAAAGGAATGTTTTTTTAACGTATGTAGTGACAACAACCTTTTCCGCCGCCGCGAGTATTATTTTGGTCTTTGGCTTCCTCAACAAGCCGTAATGTTTTTAAAATGAAATAAATACCATATACTCTTTTATGTATTTTGGTATTGAAAATGGTTTTGATAATGTATTTTATTATGATATATTGTGATTGAAATGTGGAAATGTTATCATTCCTTTATATGGGTTTTATGTTTTATGATTTTATATTGGTACTTGGACATTTGACGGGTGGTTATGTGATAAACTATATGACGGGTGGTGCCGTGAATACCAGGACTGGTGGTTATGTTATAACCTCCAATGCATTGGGTATGGAAGTCGGCCGTATGGAAATTCCATTAAGTATGTATGGAAATTGGCCGTATGACTATTCCATTAAGTGATATGTGTGGGAGTCGACCTTATGGTTATTCCACTTAAGTATGTTTATGTCCCAAGTTACCTTTATATATGTTATGTGTTCTTTATGTGGGTTTTATGGTAATACATTGGTTACAAAAAGGTAAGTAATTATACTTTATTCCATGAAGAGTTTTTACTACTTCATGAAGGTGAAGTTATTACTTTGATAGAGTATACATGGTTTACTTGATGTTTGAAAAACTAACAGTTTTCATTCTTATGTATACATGTACTCATGTTTCCTTTCCATATTTTTATATCCCTTACTGAGCTTTTTATGCTCATCCCAAGTTTTTGAAATGTTTTTCACAGGTCAAGGGAAGGGTACATGATGTGATGATAGTGTCAAGGATGTGTCAAGGAAGAATCCATGTTTTATTTTAAATATGTTTCCGTTGATGGGAAGAATGAATACTGTCTTTTATGTAACCACTTTGTTTAAATGTGGAATGTAATGCAAGTTTCATGATCTAATTATCAAAAAATCTAAACCTGAAAAGATCCTCAATATGTAATCTTGCAATAACTCAAGATTAAGTAAGGTTTAAGGCTGGGGCCTTATAGTTGGTATCAACGGTCGGTTTAGATAACTTTAGAGGTTAGGGTATTCTTTAAGCATAAGTGACATTACCATAATGGTTATGATTTCAGAAAGAGTCCTAGTTTTAGATAAAGTGAATGAGTAAGTATATCTTAGTGTTTACCTTTCTCATTAGTACATGATGGTTTTTTTGATATACTCACACTGACCTTTTTGGTTTTAGTAAATGGCTGGATCTAGCAGGCACCAAAGTAACAGTGGATGTGAAGGAAACTGTGAATGTTTTTTGAGCAAGAAACTGAATGATATGGGAGCTGCAATGAGAACTCTTTTGATTATCCTCAACCAACTATCTGAAGTCATGATTGACCACCTAAACCTTGACAATTTCTCTAAGGCATCATATACGCGAGAAACAAATCCCTACGGAATTACAGGTAATAATCATAAAGGTAAGTGTGTTCAAAAACCTATGTGTCAAAGATGTGGAAAGAAACACCTAGGAAAATGTTTCAAAGGGACATGAATATGTTATAGATGTGGAAATTAAGTTCATAAAGCACGATCCTGCCATGGAAAAAGGAAGCATCCAGTTGACTCAAGGAAAGGGAAATAAGTTCTTTCTGAGGGATCAATTGAATGTTTTAAATGTGGTGTACATGGTCATTATTCAAGCACATGTCCTATGAAGAATTTTTGTGAATGGGGTCACCAAGAGCGTACAAATGTTCGTTTACCAATACCTAATGCCATTCCGATTCAGGATGAAGAAACTGACAATGACCAATCAAAGGTATGTATTATTTCATGACTATTGTTTTCCTATTTTAGAATCATAGGATATGATTCATGATTTTGTTTGTAAGAAAGAGGTATTTCAGAATAAGTTGGAAAGGAATGGTTAATGGATCATGAAGAATTTTGAATGAGTAATATGACAACATATAAGGGCTTCACGAGTTATGGTGAAATTCTTAAGAGTATTAAGTCTCTTTTGATGATGGGGTTACATTAGGAGACTTTTCATATTATGTATAACCCTGATGTTTAATATAGGCAAATTTTATTCAAGGAATAGTTATCTTTTCTTTTGTGGACATAGTTATAAAGAACCATTTGGGTCTATATGTTCCTTACTTTTGTGGTAATTACGGGTTACTATATGTTATGATTGAAGTGAAAGGAATGAGATAAAATTGAGGTTAAATTATGTTATTGTTATTTTTGATGATTTTATCCCTTTTTGGGGAATGATTTTAGAATTATATAGTTTTGGAAAAAGGACAACACGCAGACCGTGTGACAACCCATCACGTCGGGCAAAGCTGCGGGAATCGAACCCACAACCAAAGTGTGACTAGTATTTTTCACCTACCACTGGACTACGTGAAGTCCCTGGTTAGTTTGACTAATTCTTTTTAGTTATATGATTTTAAGAATTAAGAGTAAGTTGATTTTGGGATATTTATGAAAATGATTAACCTATCATGGATGATATGTGATTAGGTTAATTACTTTTCAATACGAGACTTTAGGAGAAACTAATGTTGTTTGGAGATAAATGTTACGATTTAACTTGGAAGACTATGTGACTAAATCCTTCAAATATTTTGGTTTCAATCTTATATTGGTTTAATTTGAATAATTTTATGGACAAATTGTTTAACGGATGGTCCTTGTTGAACTTTGGGTTTTGTTGGACAAATTTTGGTGATTAAGCATAGATTTTCTTTTTAAAGGGTTACCCTTTTCTGGTTTATTTGATCTTGTACTGACCTTTTTGGTTTTAGTTTTGGTTAAGGTTTGATGACATGGGAAGTATATAGTTCTCTTGTGTGGATTAGGTGATTCTCTAGAAGTTGATTATAGTAATCTTAATACGAACAAGTCTCCCTAAATACTCATCTTTTGGAAAAAAAATATAACTTTGATTAAGGAATCTAGTAAAAGTTGAAAGTCAGCATGATAAGTGATTATGTTTCCTTATGAAAAAATTCATCAATAAAAATTAACTTAAAACAAAACTTTTGTCTATTAACTTTTCCTACTGGGGAATCGAATACCGTTTAACCCATCACAAGTTTGTGATTTTCTCATGGTAGACTTTCTCCTAGACATGTTTACTATCACTCTCCCTCAAGAACATGAACCTTTGTTTTTTTTCGTGTACATGTTTTTATACATATGGGTTAACTGGGATGACATTTTCCCTTCTCTCCCATTCTTTTAAAGTGATTGTTTTACCGACTCTTGTTCCGATGTGGGACTTTCAAGGATGTTTCCAAGCGCAATTTTAAAATTGTGAGGATGCAATTCCCAAAAGGGGGGAAGGATGTAACACCCCAGGTAAATAAAGAATATGACATTTCGATATTTATCCATATTTGTGAATAAAATATTAATATGACTTTAAAGAGGATGCTATGCTCGATGGCGTACCCAACACGCAACAACGAGTTTCTTGGTAATCTTACGTTGCACTCTAATTATAAAATAATATTATTTTAAATGGTAGTTAACATGTAGCTGCTGTATTGGAGGGAATGGATAGAAATAACTAAAATATGATTATATATGTTTTTAAATGTTTTTTACTTTTATCCAATAAAAGATAAAGGCTTAAAATACAGAAAGAATTCAATTTTTGGCGTATATGACCTAGTTTTCACTAATGGTTCACTTATCTCCTTTTGATGGCGAACCGTCCTTAAATATAGTTTTGTTAACTATTATACATTCTATTGGACCAAATAAAACTCTTCTTGAGAATTGGGAAATCAAAATTTACTATGTGTAAATTTTTGGAATCTTTCTGATAAAGATCATTTTTTTAATGAATAGTGTAAAATGTTGTATTTTAAATTCAAAACCTCTTTTTAATATAAATTATTTATATGATTATATTATCTTTTTAATTGGTCTTAATGTGTAATCTGAATATATGTTTACCATTTAATCCAATGGTGGTCATTGGAATCAATTTCACTTTGAAATTAGACTTAAACTGGTGTCAATCATTTGATACTGATTGTTTTATAAAAACACGCTATTTGCTCTGACAACGGGTATTAATTATTAAATTAATTAATGTGACTTATATGTTTTGAATTTTGTAAAATAGACTTCATTTTTGAATTCAGAATATCAAATATATCTTAGGGTGAATTTTTGGTAATTTTCTGAAAAACTCCAATTTTTTTATGAATAGTGAAACCACTAAGTGGTAATCCAGCAAACTGATTTTTCAGTTAAATGAATGTTTACCACTAATGTGTATTGAATTTTGAAAATCCGACATACATGGTTATCATTAGTATGTAAAATGTGGTTCAATGGGATGAAAATAATTTTTTTGGTGAATAGTAATTTTTTCATTAATCGCGATTAGAGGTAATTAGTGTAATTTAAGGTAAAAATGATATTATAAAAATATGAAAACACCCTGACACTTGTCCTACCCATATTGGATGAGTCATGGACGACCAATACAACCCATGGGTCGATTTAGGGGACCCTATGGAGCCTCTTGGGTGAGATAATGACTTTAATGCCTTTTTTTATAAAGGTGAAAATGACAATAACATAAATTGTTTTACTAATACAATTTTTATAAGGGGTTATACTGATCATATTTTTGCCTATAAATACTATTTGGAAAGCTAAAAGGATTTCCTACATCATACTATTTTTTTTATAATTTTTAGAATTTATATAAATTAAATTATTTATGACATCATGATGATGCAGCGATGACCTCATTATTTAATGATTTAAATAAAATGGAAAGATAATGTAATATCTAAACCCTGAACATGTCCAAAACCTATGGGATGGGAATATTTCGAAGCCTTACCATCTTATATTCGAATAATATAAATGTGGGACCTTAGAAATTCGAAACACTTTTTAAAATAAAATAATAGTTTCATGATTTCCAAAAGTGCCCCTCCTCTCCTCTTATAAAAGGCCCCCACCTCTACCTCATTTCACACACTCCTCAAGCATTTGGATCGGCCATCCCCTGCCCATTTACTCTATCCACATCCCTCTCCTCATCCTATATGATTCCCTTTGGGAAGAATCCTTTCAAAGGAAGCCTTTAGGCTCAAATCAAAAGGAGTTACACTTTTAAATGTAATTCATTCTCTCATGTTCATTAGTTTTATTTTGCTTTTCCATCCCCCTAAACTCTTTTTATTTACTTCTTTTGTAAAAACACCAGTATCTTCAATATACTAGGATGTTGTTATATGATTTATTCGTGCTACACTCTCACACAACTACATCAAATGGTTAAATAACATACAGTTTCCGTCGATGGCGAAATTCTGCCTCCCGAAACGATGATTCTTCAATACTCATTTAACACCTTCAAAGGTGGCCATTATGATGTCACTATTTTTATATAAGATATATAATATGTTTATTCTTTCCTTAAGCTTATTTATTTTTCATTTATGGCATACCATTATTGTTTCCATTATGGGTAAACACGATATCTTCATTTTAAGAAGTGCGGACTACCGCCCACTGAAATTGATTTGATTCGTTAATACCATATGTGGGATGTGTAAAGGATAAAGTTAATAAAATTATATATGTTATTATACTGTAATTATAATATACTCTTATATAATTATTATTCCATTCCAGAAAATACGAAATATAAATGCAAGTAGCGTTCATGCGTACGTACGACTTACCCTCTCCATGAACGGTGCATTTCATTTATTACCTCTAAATGTGATGTAATATTATAAATACATGTATATGATAAATATATATGATATATATGATATCCAAATCATTAATATCATTATGGATATAACGAACCATTGTTCAAATTAACAACATGTAAGTGTAAGAAGTCTATTTTTGACTTAAGAACCAAATACCGACAAAATGAACATTATTAACTTAAATGATTACATGATGTTCATAACATGGTATAAAAGGAATAATGAACTTGAAAAAGGTTCTTAAGCAAGTAGAGATTAACTCAAGTTTCTTATTCAGGACGTTAAAGAACGATCGAGTCAAGTCGGACCCGAGGTAAGGGATCCTACTCCTCTCTTTCTTTTTAAGTATGCTCTTTTATGTCATTCCTTTTAAAGATCATATTTCTTGTTATTGGGATGTTATTTTATATTAATATTACTGTAATTTTTATTGTTCATATGATTAGAGACCCTATTCTCTCTCATCCATCCATTTTGGAAGTTTTATGTGGCGTCGTTAGGCTGCCGAGGTTTCATAAGGGATTTTTTTCATCTCACTTTTATTCCCGTGAGATTTATGCTACATTTTCCACAATTTTCTTTGAGTGGTGTATGTACTGCCCATTATTCTACTCTTTGTGTAATATACTTTTGTTTATGAGTATCTACATCAATGATCTATTGTCCTTCTTTCATGGGGTGTATGTTTTGAAAGATACCCAAGTCGGTAAGGGAACCTTTCACCCTCCTCTTTTTTAAAAGACTTCTTTTATTGGGTCTTTTAATTTACATATTGTTATATTGGGATATGTTCTCATATATCCTTATTGATGTAAATTTTATGTCCAGGTGATGAGATACACTTTTTATCTCTCATCAACTCATTTTTATGTGACGCCGTTAGGCTGTCAAGGGAACTTATTAACCCAATTTCGATTTCTTTGGGTTCAACATGTAGTTATTGAATATGTCATACTTTGAATATGTGTGAATGACATTTGATTATTTTACACTTAATATCCACTTATATTTGGTGTATTTGTTTGTCACACATAATTATGTAATTGATTTATCCTTAAACCAAGGATACCGTCTTTGTAAGGGACTTCGTCTCAATCTCCTTTCATTGAGGCATACTTCGTTTTATACAAAACTTTCTTTTATACGGTGTATAAACCCCTTTGACTTTTACTTTTATACAAAAGGAATATTTTTCTACGAAGCGTTTTACTAATCGACAAAAAGGAATGTTTTTTTAACGTACGCGGTGACAACGACTTTTTCCGCCGCCGCGAGTATTATTTTGGTCTTTGGCTTCCTCATCAAGCTGTAATGTTTTTAAAATGAAATAAATAACATATACTCTTTTATGTATTTTGGTATTGAAAATGGTTTTGATAAAGTATTCTATTATGATATATTGTGATTGAAATGTGGAAATGTTA
Source organism: Viscum album (assembly GCA_963277665.1). Classification (NCBI taxonomy): domain Eukaryota; kingdom Viridiplantae; phylum Streptophyta; class Magnoliopsida; order Santalales; family Viscaceae; genus Viscum; species Viscum album. The sequence continues at coordinate 1,109,048,275 of OY728128.1, read as the reverse complement.
TCATTCCTTTATATGGGTTTTATGTTTTATGATTTTATATTGGTACTTGGACATTTGACGGGTGGTTACGTGATAAACCATATAACGGGTGGTGCCGTGAATACCAGGATGGGTGGTTACGTTATAACCTCTAATGCATTGGGTATGGAAGTCGGCCGTATGGCTATTCCATTAAGTATGTATGGAAATTGGCCGTATGGCTATTCCATTAAGTGATATGTGTGGGAGTCGACCATATGGTTATTCCACTTAAGTATGTTTATGTCCCAAGTTACCTTTATATATGTTATGTGTTCTTTATGTGGGTTTTATGGAAATCCTTTGGTTACAAAAATGTAAGTAATGATACTTTATTCTGTGAAGAGTTTTTACTACTTCATGAAGGTGAAGGTATTACTTTGATAGAGTATACACGGTTTACTTGATGTTTGAAAAACTAATAGTTTTCATTCTTATGTATACATGTACTCATGTTTCCTTTCCATATTTTTATATCCCTTACTGAGCTTTTTATGCTCATCCCAAGTTTTTGAAATGTTTTTCACAGGTCAAGGGAAGGGTACATGATGTGATGATAGTGTCAAGGATGTGTCAAGAAATAATCCATGTTTTATTTTAAATATGTTTCCGTTGATGCGAAGAATGAATACTGTCTTTTATGTATCCACTTTGTTTAAATGTGGAATTTAATGAAAGTTTCATGATCTAATTCTCTAAAACTATAAACCTGAAAAGATCCTCAATATGTAATCTTGCAATAACTCAAGATTAAGTAAGGTTTAAGGCTGGGGCCTTATAGTCTCCCTCTTCGTCTCCAAAATCCAATGATTTTGTGTGTTATTGGGAACATGTTTGGATGGTATCTCTGTTCCGATAGGAGAACATAGTTGTTATGTCATCCTTTATTCCCAAGAATTTGTGTCTAAGTGGATATAGCGAGGCCACCCATTCATTGGGTTTGGGTCACAGACAGGGAAGAATTCCGCTGGAAGCAGGAGGTTATCTTTGAATCTTGGGTGAATTACTATGTCAATTGCTGACGTTTTGGTCATCTTGCAACAGTCTGTCAAGGAAAGAGTATGTTTGGATTTTCGTGAGCGGTGGAGTTGGGAACTGATGGCTCCGGCAGTAATGGTATGGTGCAACCGCCGGTGGAGTCTCAGCCTGAGTTGCATGGGCGAACTGATAGCTGTACAAGTGAGGGGAAGGCTCCTTCTTCAGATGCCACGAAGTGCACTGGAGGGGTGGCATCCTGTGAGTAGGAAGGGAGGTTTGAGGATTAGTCTCATTCAGCTGCAGATGTGAAGGTGAAAATAATACAGCACCTGTAGTTGTGGAGAAGGTAGTTCCAACTAAAGTGAATCCCTCTGGGAAGAGAGTGTTCGAGACTCTGAAATCGGCACTTGGGGAATGGAATCAGCCCTCGCCTGATGCTGATGGTAATGGAAATTTGCAGGTGGTTAATGTTCCCATTCACAATCAATATGAGATGTTGGAGACTGAGAAGGCCCCTATCATAGAAGACGGTTTGAAAGGAGTTGAGCTTGAGAATATGCAGGTTGTCACTTATTCACAACCTGCAATGAAAAAAGTTTCTCTTGGAAAGGAGCCCTTGGATGAGTGTGGCAATGAGATCCCCCTACGAAGCCTCAAGCCGACTGATGTGTGAGTGCAGTTGGTGGGGGGAGGATGTTTATATGCTTAAGAGGATAGGCTGAGTGGAGAAAATTATGGATGTCAAAATTCTAAATCTGCGCACATCACGAGAAGATGGGGAAATATCTCTGGCAGTGACAAAGAGAATCACAATGATGTTGCCAGAATATCCTATAGTGATATTGTTGAAGGTGACAAAAATAAACTGTCTGTAAGTGAAGGTGGTAGAAATGCTCCAGCAAAAAGGAGACTGAGAAAGGATTACTCATATCTACTGAACCCAGTTATTACCAGATCCTCCTCCAGGAGGGAGAATTCTTCGAGAGCCATCAATGGTGTGAGAAAGGGAATTAGATCTCCGACGGCGTTACTCTCGTTGGAGAAGCTGAATCTGAGAAAGAAGTATGCAAAGATTCTGAATCGTTATGAAATCTCGGAGTGGGAATCGGCGACTGCAGATGAAACTTTTCATCAGAAATATGGCGATGGGGATTATTTCTATGATTTGTAGCTATATGTGTTGTTGTGCTTTTCTTTCTTTCTGTACTTTTTTCTTTTCATTAATAAATGGTTAGAGGTTTACCTCTGGATGAGATTACCTGGTTAAAATTGAAACATAAAAAATATATTTTTTAAAAAATCATTCCTCATACACATCACAGACCTTCACATATATATGTGTTTGTGTATATTATTATTTTTACTTTACATAATTCCTATGTGTGTATATATACATATTTATTTATATAGATATATATATACAAACACACACACACACACACACATATATATATATATCATTTTTCTTGAATATATACATATATATAATAATAATTAATCTTTTGTATATATATATAACATATATATCCTAATTTATATATATCATAACATATATATATATATATATATTTAACCTATAAGTATTTCTACAATTATACACACATATATATATTATATTTATTGTTTGGGATTAAATTTCTCTATACCACATATATGTGTATTTAAATATCTATATATATATTATCTTTAATGTGCCACTTGAGGTGCATATCTGTATATATATATTGTTTCCTTTTTTCCTTCCCTTAAATCCTCACAATTATAAACATTTATGTGATTTCATTTTTTATCCTTTTGACTACAGAACACACACATATATATACTTATATATTTTACAAATATATATATATATATATAATCCTCCATATATATACACAGATATATATATTCCTCTGTATATCTATTTTCATACAACTATATATATATATATTCTATATTATTTATACATATATATAAAAATATATTTTAACATGTATATAACAAATAAGTGTGTGTGTGTTTGTTTCAGTTTTTACATATATATAGTTTATATGTGTAAATATTTATATATATAACTAATTACTTTATTCCTCACCTATTTCAATTCCCACAATCTTATTTTTTTCATCTATTATTTATAATCGTTATTATTATTAAAATAATTTAATATCCTCTTTTTTATACATTTTCAATTATCATATTATTATTCTTTTTTTGAAATTCCCCATAAATCATGCACTATATATATATATTCAAATATTTATTTTATAAAAGAAACCTCTTACATATGAATATATATATATATATCGAATATAATTATATATATGAATATATATATTGCACGTATATATTTATACATATATTAACTACCATTTTATAATTATTTTCATTATGCATTATCATCGATTTTGTTATCAATTATGCCTAATTATACATATATATATATACATATGTGCTTATTCATTCATTTTACTACATGTATACAGTTACTTATTATATATATATATATATTCTTATATTTTTAGAATCATCTAAAAAGTATATCAATTTAAATTAAATATTTATAATAATAAATTAGTATTTTCATATATATTAATATATATATTACTTCTTAAGTAAAATTAACTATTTTTAATTAAATGAACTTAATTTTATATGTCATTATATATTTATTTCAAATTAAAATTTCATTTTTCTAGAAATATGTCAAATATAAAATATTGTTATTCCATAAAATATATTTAAAACACACAAATATATATTGAAACCTAAATTAACATGATAAATAAATATAATAATATGTAGTATGTCATTATAAAATATAGTATAATTATATTATTTCTCAATTCAATTATAAATATTTGAAAACCTGACTTCATACAATAGTGATATGAGGGTTATTATATGCCTCTAGTTCATGAAAGTGTTATGTTCATGCAATTTCCAGGAACACACATGAGTATGGGGTTTTCACAGACTCTCAATGCATTTTTTGGAACTACTTCATGAGTGTCAAACACTATGGTTGGGAAGAACCTCTTAATATGAACTCATGAAACTCTGATTTTTGTCAATTTTTTAATTTCACACTAGATTTTCTTATTTGGGTCATTTTTTGAATGACTTTCATATTTTAGAAACATTGGACTTATTGGAACCTATAGTTTTGGAATCATGGAACTAAGCTTCTATGAGAGTCATTCAAGATCCTTTATAGATGTTAAACATCGAATGCCCATAATATTTTATCTGTTAGGTTATTTTGGCTCCATGACTAGTCAAATTGAATCCTATGATATAATCTTTGATCCCAATTCCCCTATAGTGGGTGACTTCTGAAGTACCCCCCCACTTAAAACCCTAAAAAATATGTTTTTTCACTAAACATTATTATAAAAAATGTTTAAATACATCACTTCAATCAAATGAGAGATTCATAACCACATTTTACTAAACAATGAAATATATTTGAAGCATCTCCACCCCTTAGTGTATGATAATCCATACTGAACATGGATATCTGATATTCATCTTCCATAAGAATTATTCCTCCTTATTCCTTTTTTAAAACATTTATTTGGATCCTAAATGTAGAATGTAACTATTGATTTTTTTAGTATAGTATTCTTTTTAAATATATCCAGTGTGTTTGACAATATTTTTTATATAAGGCAATAATCTAAAATGAACAATAATATATTTTACTAAGGTAAATTATTAAAATTCATGTTAAATTTTAATACAGTGTGATAATTCAATATGGACCATCATTAAGAAAATTAAAAGACGAATTAAACAAAAGATAAATAAAAATAACACAAAAATCAAATACTTATCCATAAGGATTTTCATGATGATCGTAACTCCAATAATAATTATGAAAAGAAGGAATAACATTATAAAAATAATAAACAATTAGATAATAATGTAAATTCTTATGATGAATGATTATATATATATATATATAACACTCTATATAAGAATATAATATTTTTGTTATATATATGGTTGTTAGACATATGGTCAGTGGATTTATATCCATTAGATATATAGTCATTGGATATATGGGTTTTTCATCTAATTTTATCTAAAATGGACATTGGATATTTTAAATTGATGTTACTAAATAAAAAAGTCACAATCCTATAAATAAATAAGAAGATAATACATAATTACAAAATTTTATTATATAAATAGGTATTTTTATTTATAATTTGTTATTTTAATAGTATTATTTTATGTTTTAGATTAAATATTCTAATTATGATTTCTTGATAAAATTGAGTGGTATGAAAATAAATAATTTGATGTGATTAAATTCATTTAATTTTAAATGGGGATTTTTTTTGTAGAATTTTTTTACTTTTTTGGGTGCATTTGTATTATCAAATAAACTGATCTCTATTGTAGAATGAATTTAACTATTTTTTATTACATATATAATATAATAAATTAATATTCACCCAATGATTATTTTTTTGAATTGAATAATAATAAATCAATTTTTGGGATTACAATATATATATTAATTAATGATGTTTTTATACTTTATTTATTTAGTGTTTTAAAATTTATTTTGATCATTGTTAGAAATTTAATAAATAGATTTGGATTTCATATTCTGAATCAAAATATCCAAATTGTGAAATAAGTTCAACATTATTTTTGGTCATAAAAATAAGTTAGCAATGAAAAATTTAGTAACAATGATAAATGTTAAAATTCGGTATATGTGTTTAAATAAGTGATAAAGACATAAAATACCTACAAAAGTTATCATTAAACATATTTATGAATGAATTATAATCCTTCCAATTCTATTAATTTTTTTAACTTCTCTTACTTTTTTAAATTAAAACATTATACGTTATGTAATGGGTATTTGGGAAAACCCACTCAGGCTTATCACGAAAAGAAACTCCTATATACCAAAATTTTACAAAAACATTTCATTAAAATTTTTATGGAATAAAAAAGAGTTATTTCATAAAATGAATCACTAAAATTAAAAACCCCTGGATACAACAAGATGTCCCAAACTACTCTTTTATAAGAGACATATAAAATCATATTTATATAATCAATGTATTTGTTATCTTCTAATTAATCATTTTAATTTATTTTCATCATCCACATCTTCCTAAATAATATTTATCATATTCATAAATAATTTTTAAAAACATTATGATTATGTAAAATGGAAACTATTCCTATATAATAAAATGTTCTTACACATTCAAACTTTACAAGGTGATTTATTTGGGATGTTTTTACCACCTACATGAACAATGTTATAACGTTTACATCATTAACGTATATGGAAACATAAATATAGGTAAATAGATGTAATAGGGATGATTTTATGATTCATTAATTATTCATTTGTGTTAATATATATCTATATATATTCATTTACAAAACAATTCTTTTAATTGAATCGAAATTAAAAAAAGATATTTTCAGAATTTTATTTGAACCATCACCATAAGATACATTAATCGACCATGTTACACTAGAAAAATATCAAAAAATAATATAAATAATAATAAAAATCCAAAAGTAGATGAATCCATGATCAAATAAAAATGACCAGAACCTGTGAACAAAAACATCCATAAGAAAAATGAAAAAACTAACATAATACTATTAATTTTCACTATAAATATTTAATATATGGAAATCAAGTAATTAAAAATAAATGGTATTATAGAAAATAACTATGAATAATATTATTATTCAAATCAATAATTATATTGTGTTTATTATATGGGATGTTATAGTAGGATTGACCAAGCAAAAGTCCTTATTTGTGGTTTCTTTTCCTTTCTTACATTGAAATCCAGATTGTCTATCTATGATTTCTAATTTAGTGAGATTATATATTATTTGTCTCTAAAATACCATATTTTTTTGAATCATATGATTATATATAGGGTTCACTTTTACTCATACCAATTAACTTCCTTTCATTCATAGTTAAATTTAAATGATTCTTGTAAGTTTAGTAGACCTTATATCTATTTTTTCTGTCTGGATGCTTTCTCCACCATGATTATATTCTATATTTTATTTTATAAATTTTTTAATCTATAATTACATGATTTCATAATTTCATTTTATATTATCCTTGAATTAATTTACAATATATTTAAATGAGTATCCTTTTACTTCCTTTCACACATTTCTTTTTCTATTAACATTGAATTCCTATATAAAATTTTTAAATGAATTATGTTAATTACTTAAACATGAATTCATTTTCTCACTATATTATTAAATTTTAAATAGGAATATTCATTTCCAATTTCTCATAGTTTTATAAATTAAATTAAATTTTTATTTTCTTATATGGTATTTTGTTTCAATAAAGAGTAATTAACATGTAATGTGTATTTCTTTTTTGTTATTAAGGTAAAATTATAATTATCTAACAATTTTTTCCATCATTATCAATATCATTTTACATATATAACTCTTAATTAGTGTTTTTACCTAATGGTAACATCCACCTTATCCTATAGAGGGATGATGGTTATGTTTTATGAATGTTTTAATAAAATGATACTCATTCTAATGAGTTAATTATGCTATGGTGAATTATGAATGTTTCCATGTTTGTGTAGAGATGACATGTATGGGTTTAATTAGATTACCAGCATACCAATAATTTTATATTCCTATAATGAATTTTTTTAGATATTTGTCTTATTAGATGACATAGAATGGACTATAGAGTGATCCCAATCCACTCATGTTTAATTTGAGTGAAAACTTAACCTAATACCTTGGGGGATATAATTTAAAATTTAATGATGGTATTAGTGGTGTTCCCTGAAAAATAATATTATTTTCTATGTTCATGTTTTATCCACTCTCTTGTTTCCAATTCTTATACGTATATTATTTTTTCATGGTTCATGATAATTGAATCATGATTCCACACAACTATGATTCATGTCTAATTTTATACTAGAATAATTATTCAATAACTCAAGAATTGTGACCTAATTTTTTTTGGAATCATTATTTTAAATTTCTTCTTTAAAATTTTATTATTTTTTCTTAAAAATATTCTTATAATATGATCAGAAAGGATATTTTATTGATATCATCTTCATTTATCCTCAATTAACATTTGAGAAAATATTTTATTTTTTTCCATTCACTAGGTTATGAAGAAGATAATTATGTATTTTATGTTTATATAGGTATAATTTTTGAATAATATGTGTGGGATATATTAAATATATTTTCCAATATGTTTCTTAAGTATTTATTATCTAAATACATGAATCCCATAGGTTTCTATAAGTGTTTTTATGGAGATAATTATTATTATTTTAGAATAATGAAAAATGTATTATTAATTTTGTGTGGGAAATCTTCGAGTTGATATAAGAAAATTATAAATTATTCGCTGCATAATAGAGGTGGAACAAGAGGTTTCAATATAGTGGTTTTATTGTCTGTATAAAAATATTCATTATTGAATAATTGATATCACTTTTTATCCTACATTTTTCATGCGACATGCATGTAGTTACATGATTACTATGATTCTCATTTCATTATTTGACATTTTATATTTTATATAATAGATATAAATGGGTTGGAGTTATATTTACATTGTAATTAATTCCATTCATGTGTTTAAATATTTGGTGATAGACAGCAACCTGTGTCCTAATATTGGTGGGATTCAAGGTTAGGAATTAATCTCATAATTAGATCAGGTAGAGTTCAAATGTGGCCCTATCATGATAAAATTGTACTATATATACATTTTTAAGATGGATTTTAGAGTAAAAAATGCAAGTATTTCATCTTGTTAGTATGGAAAAAACATATATGCACACAGTATAAGATGTAAAAATTGAATTAAGTTACATATGTAGGTGGCCATAGTGATCTTACATATGGATTTTGATTTTGTACTAACTATACCTAAAGGATGAATATATTAAATATAATGTTCTTAATAAGTGAGGGATTATTCATCAAATAATATTATATAGAAAATTATGAAATAATTTTTTTGACATATGATTTTTCATTAAAATATAAAATCCAGAGCCTCATTCATATATTTTCATGGTTTTATAGAATAAAAAAATTATATGATTAAAAGAAATTGTGTTTCTTCCATTGATATTTTTTGGTATTATAGAAAGATAAGGAATACATATTAATGTTTTGTATTTTTGTAATGTAATGTTTTCATGTTAAATCTATAACCTCGAGTCATTTATATTGTGAGGTTCAACAAGATCCTCATTCACTACACCAAAGAACATACCTGAATAATATATAGTCTTAGTAGAGAACTTTAAATATGTTTCTGACCAAAAAAATTTACCTATTTTTATATGTCTATCTCTAATCAGAATAATGAATTCCATCTACAAGAATTAAAAAAAGGATTTCAATTATTCTAGATATTGGATGAGAATATCTTACTATTATCCATAAAATTTTTTTATATAGTATATTGAAAATGTTAGGCACTCATATAAGGGGATCAAAATGTGTCGATTATATAATGGGATTAGTTTCATTTCCATTTTAATAATTATTTATTATCAAATACTGTTATAGTGGACCAAGAACATGAATTTAAAAAATATTCATAAAGGAGTTTCCATAATATGTGATTTTAGAGTCAACTTAATAATATAGTTATGTATTTTTCATGATTTTGTATCGAATGGATACTTATGGGAAGGTAATTTCCAATGATCAACAAAACTATATATTCAATGAAATTTTATATATCTTTTAACCAATTACCTTTAAATATAATTTTGAAAAGGATGAACTAAAATAGAACATGTTGAATTGAACAAAAAAAATTATTTATCTCCAAGTACAGTTAAAAGTGTGAAATTTGATTATGATGTTAATTTTCACATGTTTTAATAAGAACTCATCAAGATTATAAATTATAGTTTTTATTATTAATGAATTATAGAATTTTAATTTCAAGGACCTAAGGTTTAAAATAGGGCCTTAAATCATATTTTTTTGATATATGGTCAATTTACAAATTAAATTTTTACCACCACTTAACAATAATTAAATACATGATATTATAGTGATGATGGACATAAATATACATCAGTTTCATAGACCTCCATAGAAACAATATCCACAACAAGCTAGGTAGTGAAACAATATCATTTTGTGATCCATGTTCAGAAGGAAAATATAATAACACAAGCAATTAAGGTGGTGATAAGAAAGGCCACAAATGATAAAGAGTGGGATATGGAAAAATTAATTCTATATAGATTGTAAAAAAGATAATGGAATGGAGTTTATCAGTCCATCAATGCATTAAAAAACTGAATTTTTTAATAATATCTGTTATCTTATTTTTTTTTGTTTTCATTTTATTTTTTGAAAATATTTTCCATTGTATTCTTCTTGGGTTTTGAGGATATTATTCCCTATTGTATTAATATGGATAAAAAATTAATATAATATAATATTAATGAATTTTTATTTTAAATATCATCATTCCATTTTGGTAGTTATGCTAGGATTTATATTTTTATCTATGTTACTAAATGTGTAAAGCATCCAAATTTCTTTTTTAGATTTGTTAAGCCATGTTTCCATCTTGACCTGTGGTTTTAAGGTTTGTCCCATACTTGGTTGAAGACTTATGATATTTTGATATTCTATTTTGTGTTTTTTAGACATTTTGGTTCACTATTTCCAATAATAAACTCGTAAGAAATGCATTGCATGTCACTGGTGAGCCTCTGTGTAATATAGGCTAAGTGAAATGGCCAAGACAAGGTGTGGCCATGGGAATGGAGTGTTGGGGAAGAGCCAATAGGGAAAAGATATATTTGTGTCACCATATTTTGGTGAAGGTAGGGGTGAGAAAAAAATGGCGATGATTATTAAACCACACCATGGTGGGATCTGTGTTAGGTTGTTTTATTCAAACCCACCAATACCATGGTGGAGGCCATAGAAGAGCTCATGAGGATGGTAAAGATATAATTCTAATTGATAAACTGTATTTTTCTTCTTGGATATTAATCATTTCAAATGGAAATTTAATTTAACTAAAATGAGGGGCGATGAATTGAAATTTAATTCATTTTTTCCAATTTATAAATTCACACTACTCCCTTGGTCATTCCATTAAATAAGAATAATTTCAAACATGGTCCAGAACAAATTATAGGATATTTGAGGGAATGTCTTCAAAAATATTACTTATAGAAGGTACATCACTGGGTGACTCATTATTATTAACCCTACTCATGTGATATTACTTTAGGATCAATATGTAGATGTTGTAGGAGTTTCTTGTTAATTCAGAATCATATGACACATGAACCACTTTCATATTCATTATATCTTCTGTGATATTATACTAATTCCTTTAATCATATTGTATATATGTCATCGTTGGTATTTGTTGTTTGGTATGTCATTTATCTACAATATTTTCTTATTCTAATTCTCTTACTTACTCAATTACCCATGATATTATTATTTTGTAGCAACTTTAAGAGAAATTTTCATGAAATATTATAAATACTGGAGTGAAAATATGATCTAAGTGGAAAAACTCATAAAGAACCTTTTAATTTAGGTCACGAAACTTGTGGTAGGATATCCTTAACAAATTGGGAAATTATTTGGAATTTGATTCCATGATTAGTTTGTGTTTATTCCTAGAAAGAGACCCTTTATTGGTTTTATTGATTATCATAGATTATGGTGGCCCATGAATCCCTATATTAGATCTATTATGTATTTTTTTCATTATATTGTATAAATTTAGTCACATTACATAGAATGTGGAATGTTTCTATGCCATATTTTTCTTTGTTATATCATTTATTACTTTTTTAATTTTTCATTTCCTTTGGAATTTATTATAGTGATATAATTTTTGATTCTATTTTACGCATTATATTTAGTTTCATGCATGTCCAATGTAATCTCAATTGTAGTGTTCCAATTGATAGGTCACCCTTGTAGATTTAGTTGAACCCTTAGAGGGGGATCTCGGTTGAAATTACTCAATGATTATGGCTGTATATAAGATGGTTAGTGCCTTATATTGGCATGTTTTTTAAAAGGGAATGCCATACATCATTGGAACAGTGAACATATATTATGGTATGATCTATCGATGAAGAATTTCCATGTGTTTGAGAGAGAGAATCGACTGATCGGGGGCTCTTTTCATATGTTCCATTAAAGGTGGGAAGGTATTTATGTGACATGGGATACAATATCCCATAAATTTGGTCATGGAGTTTTTTATTAAGGTTGAATGTAAACTATTAATAATGGTGTATGGAGGTATATGGAATTATCCAAGTAATGAAATTGTATATATTTAATATCCATCAGGAACCACAACAAATCTAGTATGGTCGAGGTTTGTTGCATCTTGTTTAGTGATCAATCGTTGATTATATGGTTGAGTAGATGATTGGTATCTCTTTATCATGCATCATTTCATACAGTTCCATGAAAATGTGAACTTTTATTAATTACACATTGGTGGTTTCCTACGTTATATATAAACACACAATTTTTTATAGTCCTGATGTATGTGAAGGATTCATGATTATGAATTATTTGAGGGGAAATAGACCTGTGAAATGATGTTCAAGAGCATGGATATAAGATACGGGTGTAGTATAGGATAAAATATATATTATTTTTTATTCAATTTTATATATTTTTGTTACATTTTATACTATTATACTTATTGATAGGATACATTGGGGTTTATTTTATTACTTTTGTTTGACATGGAATGACATCTCTTATGTCATAAATTCATATTATTTTAATATTGTAAAATTGTATGGATTTTTTTCTATTAAATTGACATTTAATGGGTATTATTATCAATGGTACAGTATACCCATGTTACATTAGACCCTTTACATTTTTCATAAACCTTTTTTATATGGCGATGCATGCATAAGGATATGTGGCACTTCTGATCAAACATCAGGATTCAGGTTCGGGTGTTACACAATTATATCATAAGATTTTGGTTTCCTAAGTTTATTTTGGGGTTATAGTATAAATGATATTACTTATATAGAACTAAGGCAGGGGATTTATCATGGTCCTGGAAAGATCATCTGTAACAGAAACCCAAGTTTTACGTTATTGTATTTCCATGACTGTTTTATTAAATGTGGGTTTGCTGATGCATCATAAGTAGGCACATTGAATCACATGCCATTTGTATACCTTTTGAGTTTTTTTATAGTTTTTCACTAATAAAATTCCAAGATTTAGGTTACTTATTCATAGATATATTTTTATTCTATATTTTTTGTATATATCTATGTAGGCTTCATTTAGTTGAATGTTTGTATGTTGTTATATTTACATATATGATTGTGACTAACATGAATGTTTGAAAAAATATGCTTTAGAATTTTGTAAAATAAGTGGGTTATACCATTTATATGGGTATCATCTAGTATATTTATTCTAATAGAAATAATTTATGAGGTACATGTATATCATAACAATTTCTCATTAGAATTTTGTTATAATAATTTTAAACCTTTGTTTAGAATTTATGAAAAACACCTCCACGGAGATGCCAATTTTCTTATTTTCGAGATGACATGTGTGTTATACCAAAGGATTTACAAGAGAATGAACCTACAAATACTCTTTCTCATATGATTCAATCGATAAACCCTCACAAGGTCAGTGTCTTACATATTGTGTCTGGTTAGTTCAGAGGGGTGTAGATGATGATTATTGGCTCTATAAGGGATTTTCATCTCTTACATCCCCAAGAATTATATGGTACTGGTTAACCATATGATGTGGACTAAATATTGATATTATTTAAATAATATTCATATTATTTGAGACTGCTGGTGATATAAATGTGAATATTGAAAACATTATACTTCAAGGACCCACCAAGAGGTGTTGGGAAGGATGGGTTAGGCTGATGGGCATAATGGTCTTACTTGGGAGTCCTTAAAGTAACCTTCCATTAAAAAGTTTCATCCTAAAACACTGATGTAGGATATTTATCAAGTGTTTATATACCTCCAATATGAGATGATAACTACTTTTTCTTAATCTACTTTTTATAGATTTTCTTTTCATTCCTCCTCTTTTCGATGGTATGAGGAAAATGTATATGAATTATGAGATAGGCATTTTCCCATATATCTTAAATGATGTTAGGTTATCTCACATAAATACATATTTACGTATTCTTGACAGGGCCTTATCCTTTCATGTCAGTCTATAGTAAAATAGGATTTTGGGTTTTCTTCCAGTATATAATGCACTGATGACTAGGATTTCCATTGTGGAAATTGGTTCCTCTTATATTAGTATAAAGTGGGTGGCTGAGTAGGTAAAACAAGGTGGATGGCTGGAAGAGTATATTATGTCTTCGTCTAATCCCTTTCCAAGATGAGGTTTCCCAAGCTTTTACAACTACAAATAGAAGTTAAATTTTCATACATCACGTGTGAATATACCTATGAGATGATATCAATTTTGAATGATATCTCAACTTCTTTTATTTTTTTCTATTAAATATTTTCTATGTTCAAGTAGCATATGCCGTGGTACTGTAAGGTCTCGTTATTAGATGTATATCTAGACACCATATATATTAGTGACTTAGGTGAGTTATTCACTAGAGACTAGAATGATTTATGTGATGGATCAGGTTTTAGCCACTAGTTGGAAGAGCCCTTATATAGTTTAAGATAGGGTTGTGAATAACTCTATATTGTATACTACTTTATTTGACATGGCATATTCTCATCATTTCATATAGACTATATTTTTTTTATCCTAAATAATTCTCATTACATTCTCTTGACACACACATAGGGAAGAAAGCTAATTATCATTAGAGATTCCCACAATATCATATGGTGTTTGATTGATACATATATCTATGGGAGTTCATGATCTTAGAGAAAATCTGTTTAGATTTGATATTCATAATCGAATAATTGACCAGTTATATATGTCATTTCAAATATTACTGAAGTCATGTGACTTTCATCGGGGGTATATAATAGAGGTCCATATATAAAATTGATTGGGATCTTAGTCAAAGCAGGATACGACCAAAACTGAGTATGATTATAGATATTATGGTGAATGTATCAGGCTTCTCTCTTGTAGTATAAATTGTGGTATTCCCCTCTATCTTCTCCCAAATAGTGGATCATTATCCTGATGTTTTTCCAATATGGTTTCTCATGTATTTCTCTAGAAAGGGGAATTTACTTATATATTTTACTGTACCTAGGAAATAAATGATATAAAATCATTTCTTATTATATTGAACTATCTGTGATAAGAAATTTAAAATTAGAAAATAGTGAATTTATAGAATTATGTATTTATCAGAATGGTCAAATCACCATCGGTTGATCTGATGTTTTTTCCTAGAAGGTATATAATACTCTAATACTTTTTTAGACTCTAGGAAGATAAATTAGGAATCTGCAAAGAAAAGGTGCCCTTTACATTGTATTAATGATTTGTTTTATTAGTTGTGTGAATCCCATTGTGTAACGCCCCGACCCTAGTTACCCAGAGTTGGTGCATTATTACATAACATTGGCATGATCACAAGAAAGATCAAATCTCGAAAGACCGATTGGTTTAGTAGTCTTGGAAACACAAGATATATTCATAAGTCTTACATTACATCATAAAATGAAAAACGGCTACAACAACACATTGTCTCCATAAACCACACTCATATCCCCACATAATATCCCTGAAGGTCATTCATAATTTACTTCTTCACTTCCTGGAAAAAAATAAAACATAAAAAGGGGGTGAGCTCAAATGCCCAGTAAGGATAACAATATACCGGAAACATTTATAAATAAGAATAAACATTTAAGGCTATGTATAACTAAAACAAAAGCCTTTTAAAGTTGAACTTCAACATAGTATAGAAAAAGTAAAATGAAATAATTCCATTTACTTGTTCACATGGATATTCTACTAATCGAATAATCACATGCAATATCTATAACCACTTTCATAATGTTGGAATGCATAATGCCAGACTATCATAACCATATAGCCAAGGCCTCGTGCCAAGACTACAAATAATATTTTGCCAAGGCCTGGTGCCAAGACACTAGTTTGTCTCAGGAGACCTACCGATGCATCGAGGAGATATAGCGGGCTCCACCCGTCACATATTAAGTCCAATTCATTCCCATATGAAAATGTTTAAACATAACAAAAACATTCGTATTAAAACTAGCATACTAAATGTCAATATTTTCACCATAAACCATGAATGGTATAAAAATAGCACATCCACAGTCAAACATATCACAAAACCTTCAATATAATATAGAAGTTTTGTATCATAATAAATCAACTTCAAATAAGCGTAAAATCCATCAAAGGATGTTGACATAGATGAAATCAAAACACTTTTTAGAGAAATATCCCTTTCTATTTTTGAAATCATTTAAGATCCATATATAATATAACATTTTCTTTGAAAATATTCTTATAATCTTGTAAGGAAAGCTTTGAAGATTTTATAATGGCGGAAAATAACCACACCCACTGTATAAGTTAAAAAAACATTTTTACCTTAATTCTGTCGAAAAGGATAAAAGGACCTTGTTTTGAAAAGGATGGAAAGATTCCTCTTATAAAAAGTCAAACAAGGGTATAAATGACTTTAACCCATATTCTTGTAAATAATAAAAATGTTTTGAAATACATTTTTAAGAAAACATGGATGTGGATGATAAAGAGATCCCAGTAGATTATTACATATAAACAACCTCGGATAATGAAGAGACTGTGAAATAAACCTTACCAATTTGGTAACTTATGAAACATAAAACCCATGCAAGAGGTATCATACAATGAATATGTAAATACAAATAAATTAGAGTGTATTACACAAAGAATATAATTATGGGTAGTACATACACCACACAAAAGGTGATGGTGGCAATATGGCATGAATCTCACAGAAAAAAGGAGTGAGATGAAAACCCCTTACCTTGTACTTTTCCTTGGTTGGGGTAGGTTAACCTCCTGTTTAATGGTGAAATAATTGTTATTAAATTATACAATAATAATATACATTAATATGATATCATATATGATCTTTTAATATTGATTTGATAATAATATCTTAGTATTATCGTTGTTTCGGGTGTTAACTTACTTGTTTTCTTTTATATGTTTTGATACGTAAGACATGTTTGTAAATGATAGGTTGTATATTATTCCTATCCAGAATGATATCAAGTCCTTAAACATCATTTTTTAAATCATCAAATGATAATTATACTTGAATGGATACGATGGAAAATGAATTTCATCGCGTTCGTGGAGACGGTAGTCCGTACGTACGCACGAGCGACAATATCATTCTTTTGATATTAAAATAATATATAAATGAATGGTATATCATATATACTGAATCATTAACATGTTATATTTATTATTTACATGAGTTACACATCATTATTATACCCATCCAAATAATATTATATTGAATAACAATTACACCACGACGTGGAGACGGTAAGCCGTACGTACGCACGTATGGTGACATGTTATTCAAAGGCTGGATAGAATACTGAATATGGTTGTACCATATTTATAATAACATCACAGTATATATATGATACTGGAGTTATTATTTTAGAATAGTAACAACAAAGGAAGAAGAAGTGGAAGAAGTAATGAACTTGGAAAAAGGGTGGTGAAATCATTACCTCTTCTTCGGGTTCTTCCTTTTGATTTGATCAAAAGGGCTGCTTAAGTTGGCTTTCTGATCAAACTAATGCCTCTAGGTTGTATTGAGGGATGTTGGGAGAGTATTTGGGCAGAGTTTGGCCGAACCAAAAGGCTTTGAAGGTGTGAATAAATGAGAAGGAGGAGTGCCCTTTTATAAGAGGGGTGAGGGCCACCTTTGGAAAAGCTAGAGATATTAGTTGATAATAAATTCATATTCGGTTTCCAATGGCTCCAAAGTTGAAGATTCAAAGGTTAAGGTGTGGATGGGTCTAAAACAACTCAACCAATAGATTTTAGACAGGTTTGGGTACTTATATTAATCTTATTTTTAAGTATTCACTCTAAGTTAATTAGTTTCACTTTTACAATGTCTCTTTATATTTTTATATAATATGGTTAATAAACATACTATATACATCCTAGAGACCCCCAAGTGGTCCATTAATGATGAAACTATCATGATATAAGTCTCTTGGCCGAACCTTAGATTTTTAGGAATTTAATATCAATTAATAATATAATATTTGTTTTAAGAACTCTTTTATGTCAATTTTGACACTATTCAATAGTTGATTTTTTTGAAACTCATAACAGATTGATTACTTCGAAAAAAGTCAATTAAATAAATCCTAATATATAATATTATCCTAGAGAATTATTTTAATTTATTAAAAGTTTCATATTTTATTTATTTGGGTATTTATAATATCAATTATTTTGATTTTTCACTATTATAGTAATTACTGCATCATCATTGTGTCATAAATAAGTTAAATTTTTTAATGTCTAATAATTATAAATAAAATATAATTATGTAGGAAATATGTTTATCTTTCTAATTAATATTTATAGTCGAAAATCCAACATATATAACCCTATTTAAAAATTGTTTTTCTAAAAGATATATTCTTATGTCATTTTTGTACTCATTTTAACTTAATTAAAATAAACTGTCCCTATCACCTACAAGTGGCTCCATGGGGTCCCCAAATCGACCCGAAGATGCCTATGTCCGAACATGTATCAACCAATAAGGTTAGGACACGTTTTAGGGTAATTTAGTATTATTATAATATTATTTTTTTTACCCTTATTTACCGGATTTACCCTTAACCATGGTAAATAAAATAATTACCGCAGTAATTATTCAAAATGTCTAAAAATAAAAGTTACCTATTTACAAAATTTGAACATCCTGATTCCAAATATGGAATCCATTTTTCTAAATTCAAAACACAGAAGTGGCAAAAATTAATTTAAAATTAATTCCCGCTGTCAAAACAAAAAGCGTGTTTTTAAGAGATAATAACTATCAAAAGATTGACACTTGTTTATGTTCAGTTTAATTGTACAATTATGTCCAATGACCAAAATTATATTAAATTGTAAAAATATATTCTAAATATACTTTAGAACCACTCAAATTCATAATTTATCACTATTAATTATTTTGATTAAAAAAGTTGTTTTTAATTAAAATTTAGTAATTTTCACTATTCATCAAAATATTTAAGTTATCTGAAAAGTACCAAAATTTCACCTTAGGATAAATTTGATATTATGAATCCAAAAATGAAGTCCATTTTGAAATACAAAATATATATAAATTCAAAAATTAGGTATTACTATTCATAACGGCTAGTTTGATCGGTTGTGGTGTGTGTTAAAACTCGAAGTTACGTACAACACACGCTACTGTTTTATTCAAAGGAACATGTACCGTGGAAGCTTGGGATGTTTCATTTTAAATTTTTTTGATGTCCCCATTTATTCAAAAAGTTTAAAATATTGTATTTAAAAAGGTTTCACTATTAAAAGTTGATAAAAGTGCAATACTGAAAATGAATCTGTTCTTGCATTATGACTAAGAAACTCATAATATGGATTCTAAAATTATAAGGATTATATAAAGTTTAAAATGTAGTTAATACTAATCATGACCTCTTTTAATGGATTTTTTTTGTAATTCATGGTGTGATTTAACTCGGTGTTGCGTGTAGTGCAAGTTATTGAATTATTTTGAAGAAATAACACACTATGAAATCTTGGGGTGTTACATTCTCCCCTCCTTCAATAAATTGCGTCCTCGAAATTTGAAATTGTTCTTCGAAAATAAAAGGTTGAAAATAGAAAATATATTTGTGGGAAAACCCACATCGTAAATTGGGTTACTAAAATTTAGTCTTAATATGAGGAAAAGAGAAATGAAAGGGTCACCACCAAATTATGATCTCGATTAGGAGAACATTGGTGGCAATTAGGGACATATAATTGGATGAAAAACTTAAATATTTATAGGTAGTGATTGAGGTCATCAATCACAAACAAGTATAAAATTAAGGTCCTTAAACTCATCAATCTATGATGATTTGAAATACCATCGGTTCAACAAAACATAGTGTATTGGGATAACACATTTTTGACGTTTCAAAATATCTTAGTTGAAATCCCACATCGAAAAATGAATTAATGAGGCCTCTATTTAAAATAAAGAGTGGAAAGTATGAAGATTACCGAAAATAACACATACTAGGGTTCCATGTAGGAAAATATGGATATTGAAGAGAAATATAACCATCAATTATCTGAGGGAGAGTGGTAGAGAACATGGCTATGAAAAGGCCAACAATTCCAAAGCCATAAATTAGTGATGATTTAAGGTACCATCTAGGAAAACATTTTTGTTCTAAGTTCCTTTTATTAATGTTGAGGAATTTATTTATGAGATTGGCTAAGATCATAAGAAGATATACTTACATTATAATTAGAGTTTTATCCATTAATAAATTTCTACCACAAACTCATCTTTCACTCTAAAAGATAATAGAACATAAAAAAATTTCTATTTATACTATTCGTACATGGTTCCAAAATAAATGAATTTATAATTCATCTACCAGATCTTTTAAAAAAAACTACATTATTTAATCCAGGACATCTCATGGGCTAGTGGTAGGTGATACACCCTTGTCGCCCTTCGGTTGCAAGTTCAAGTCTCGCGGCCTTGCCTGTCGCGACGGGTTGCCGCCTGACCTCCGGGATGTCCTTTTATTGAAATCCAAAATAATCCAAACTAGAACTATCCAAAATATTTCTGTCCAAACTCACAGTCCAACATTTATAAGGAAGGTAAACATAATGTAGATCCTTTTTACCCTGTAATAGCATTTGAATACCGTCATCTTGTATTATTTTAATACACTGAAACGTCCTGAATTACCATATTCCTTATTGATTACATTCATGCTCCCTTATTCCATATAGAATGCTGGATATACTTCATCAATCCAAAAATGTTTGAAACCCCAAAAATGATGGAATATACAAATCATTAATCAGTTTCAAGGTAGTCAAGAATATCCAATATAATTTATCCAAATCAATCATGTATTATTCTCAAATCACTAACTCGGTATCAGAACCATATTATGGTTTATCTTTCTCTCAACCATATATTTTCCAAATATTTAACCTGCTATTGAGTCACTTTTCTTTGTTCCACACAATCTCAAGTCCTTAATGAAATAGTATTGTAGTACAATCCTTATATACTCCATAATTATTATAACAAGTACATTGTTGATACAACACTCAATTGACATAATCAACATAAGAACTCTAATCATTCCTCTTCATCTGTGGTAGTATCATAACTTGATTATTATCCAATAGCATCATTTGCAGCATAGTCTGATGACTGGGACATAGGTTCGCGTAGTGTCCAAACTCCTTGCAAATGAAGCATTGTACATTTGAAACCATTTTCTTACCCTTGCAGTCACGTACTTTGTGCCCTTTTCCTCCACACTTATTACAAACTCCCATTCCTTTCAGGCAAGTTCCATGGTGTTTCTTTCCACAGTTACCACATATGGGAAAATTCTTCTTTTCCCTCTTCCCTTTATCCATCTTTCTCTCTTCCATCCTTTTCTTCTCTTGCTTCCCTTCAAAGCCATAGGACTCAGTAAACTATTTACTTATCTTATCAACACCTGATATTATCTCTTCATATGATGATAATACATGGGAGACTATTTCTCTTATAAATTCTAGCTTATGACCATGAAAGATATGATCCTTCCTTCTCTTTGGATCATGTGCATTACTGGAGTTCTCATTCCTTCTACTGGGCTCCATTTCTAAACAATGGCATACACTAGATTAGTTTATGAATAACAATACCTAATCCCAAACTTGTAAAACACATAACATAAATTAAATAGTTTATGGATATAATCCATAATCATAAAAATTTCTCCTTTGAGGATGTATATACTCATAAACCCTTCATAATGATTTGTAAAGAAAATGAGAGTTATCCTAAGCATATCCCCCGGGAGTGTCGTAACCAAGAGTGCAGCAAGGCTCGTTGTCGTGCACCAGTTCCCGTTCGAGTCTAGCTCAAAGCGGTGATTTCAGGTTTTACCCCTAGGTACATCTGTGCCAGAGCCGCCTCTACCTGCTCGTATCCAGACAGGGATGTATTGCTCGGAAAACTCACAAAATCTCTACAATACCAAAATTTTAGGAAGTTCTTCTATACTAATCCTCAAAGTTCATCTTAGGTCTACGTGCTCTAATCAGAGTTTATCTAAATCTAGATTCCAAGGTTTGTACTAAACTTCATCTGATACCAACTGTAACGCCCCGACCCTAGTTACCCAGAGTCAGTGCATTATTACATAACATTGGCATGATCACAAGAAAGATCAAATCTCGAAAGACCGATTGGTTTAGTAGCCTTGGAAACACTAGATATATTCATAAGTCTTACATTACATCATAAAATGAAAAACTACTACATCAAAATATTGTCTCCATAAACCACACTCATATCCCCACACAATATCCCTGCAGTTCATTCATAATTTACGTCTTCACTTCCTGGAAAAAAATAAAACATAAAAAAGGGGTGACCTCAAATGCCCAGTAAGGATAACAATATACCGGAAACTTTCATAAATAAGAATAAACATTTAAGGCTATGTATAACTAAAACAAAAGTCTTCTAAACTTGAACTTCAACATAGTAATGCAAAAGTAAAATGAAATAATTCCATTTACTTGTTCACATGGTTATTCTACTAATCGAATAATCACATGCAATATCAATAACCACTTTCATAATTTTGGAATGCATAATGCCAGACTATCATAACCACATAGCCAAGGCCTCGTGCCAAGACTACAAATAAGATTTTGCAAGGCCTAGTGCCAAGACACTAGTTTGTCTCATGAGACCTACCGATGCATCGAGGAGATATAGCGGGCTCCACCCGTCACATATTAATTCCAATGCATTTCCATATGAAAAGGTTTAAACATAACATAAACATTCGTATTAAAACTAGCATAATAAATGTCAATATTTTCACCAAAAACCATGAATGGTATAAAAATAGAACATCCACAGTCAAACATATCATAAAACCTTCAATATAATATAGAAGTTTTGTATCATAATAAATCAACTTCAAATAAGCGTAAAATCCATCAAAGGATGTTGATATAGATGAAATCAAAACACTTTTTAGAGAAATATCTCTTTCTATTTTTGAAATCATTTAAGAGCCATATAAAATAAAACATTTTCATTGAAGATATTCTTATAATCTTGTAAGGAAAGCTTTGAAGATTTTATAATGGCGGAAAATAACCACACCGGCCGTATAAGTTAAAAAAAACATTTTTACCTTAATTCTGTCGAAAAGGATAAAAGGACCTTGTTTTGAAAAGGACGGAAAGATTCATCTTATAAAAAGTCAAACATGGGTATAAATGACTTTAACCCATATTCTTTTAAATAATAAAAATGTTTTGAAATACATTTTTAAGAAAACATGGATGTGGATGATAAAGAGATCCCAGTAGATTATTACATATAAACAACCTCGGATAATGAAGAGATTGTGAAATAAACCTTACCAATTTGGTAACTTATGAAACATAAAACCCATGAAATAGGTATCATACAATGAATATGTAAATACACATAAATTAGAGTTTATTACACAAAGAATATAATTATGGGCAGTACATACACCACACAAAAGGTGATGGTGGCAATATGGCATGAATCTCACGGAAATAAGGAGTGAGATGAAAACCCCTTACCTTGTACTTTTCCTTGGTTGGGGTAGGTTAACCTCCTGTTTAATGGTGAAATAATTGTTATTAAGTTATAAAATAATCATATACATTAATATGATATCATATATGATCTTTTAATATTGATTTGATAATAATATCTTAGTATTATCGTTGTTTCGGGTGTTAACTTACTTGTTTTCTTTTATATGTTTTTCTACGTAAGACATGTTTGTAAAGGATAGGTTGTATATTATTCATATCCAGAATGATATCAAGTCCTTAAACATAATTTTTTAAATCATCAAATGATAATTATACTTGAATGAATACGATGGAGAATGAATCTCATCGCGTTCGTGGAGACGGTAGTCCGTACGTACGCACGAGCGACAATATCATTCTTTTGATATTAAAATTATATATAAATAGATGTTATATAATATATACTGAATCATTAACATGTTATATTTATTATTTACATTATTTAAACATCATTATTATACCTATCCAAATAATATTATATTGAATAACAATTACACCACGACGTGGAGACGGTAAGCCGTACGTACGCACATATGGTGACATGTTATTCAAAGGGTGGATAGAATACTGAATATGGTTGTACCATATTTATAATAACATCACAGTATATATATGATATTGGAGTTATTATTTTAGAATGGTAACAACAAAGGATGAAGAAGTGGAAGAAGTAATGAACTTGGAAAAAGGGTGGTGAAATCATTACCTCTTATTCGGGTTCTTCCTTTTGATTTGATCAAAAGGGCTGCTTAGGTTGGATTTCTGATCAAAATAATGCCTCTAGGTTGTAGTTAGGGAAGCTGGGAGAGTATTTGGGTAGAGTTTGGCCAAACCAAAAGGCTTTGAAGGTGTGAAGAAATGAGAAGGAGGAGTGCCCTTTTATAAGAGGGGTGAGGGGCACCTTTGAAAAAGCTAGAGATATTAGTTTATAATAAATTCATATTCGGTTTCCAATGGCTCCAAATTTGTCTATTAAAAGGTTAAGGTGTTGATGGGTCTAAAAAAACTCAACAAATAGAATTTAGACAGGTTTGGGTACTTATATTAACCTTATCTTTAAGTAGTAACTCTAAGTTAATTATTTTCACTTTTACAATGTCTCTTTGTATTTTTATATAATATGGTTAATAAAATTACTATATACATCCAAGCGACCCCCAAGTGGTCCATTAATGATGAACCTATCATGATATAAGTCCTTTGGCCGATCCTTATATTTT
This sequence comes from Viscum album, assembly GCA_963277665.1. NCBI lineage: Eukaryota > Viridiplantae > Streptophyta > Magnoliopsida > Santalales > Viscaceae > Viscum > Viscum album. The sequence goes on along the minus strand of OY728128.1, from coordinate 1,109,023,163 downwards.
TAGGAATTTAATATCAATTAATAATATAATATTTGTTTTAAGAACTCTTTTATGTCAATTTTGACACTATTCAATAGTTGATTTTTTTGAAACTCATAACAGATTGATTACTTAGAAAAAAGTCCATTAAATCAATCCTAATATATCATATTATCCTAGAAAATTATTTTAATTCATTAAAAGTTTCATATTATATTTATTTGGGTATTTATAATATCAATTATTTTGATTTTTCACTATTATAGTAATTACTGCATCATCATTGTGTCATAAATAAATTAAATTATTTAATGTCTAATAATTATAAATAAAATATCATTATGTATTAATTCTTTTTATATTTTAAATGAATATTTATAGTCGAAAATCCAACATATATAACCCTATTTAAAAATTGTTTTTCTAAAAGATATATGCTTATGTCATTTTTGTACTCATTTTAACTTAATTAAAATAAAGTGTCCCTATCACCTACAAGTGGATCCATGGGGTCCCCAAATCGACCCAAAGATGACTATGGTCGAAAATGTATCAACCAATAAGGTTAGGACATGTTTTAGGGTAATTTAGTATTATTATAATATTATTTTTTAACCCTTATTTACCGGATTTACCCTTAACCATGGTAAATAAAATATTTACCGCATTAATTATTCAAAATGTCTAAAAATAAAAGTTACCTATTTACACAATTTGAACATCCTGATTCCAAATATGGAATCCATTTTTCTAAATTCAAAACACAGAAGTGGAAGAAATTAATTTAAAATTAATTCCCGCTGTCAAAACAAAAAGCGTGTTTTTAAGAGATAATAACTATCAAAAGATTGACACTTGTTTATGTTCGGTTTAATTGTAAAATTATGTCCAATGACCAAAATTATATTAAATTGTAAAAATATATTCTAAATATACTTTAAAACCACTCAAATTCATAATTTATCAATATTAATTGTTTTGATTAAAAAAGTTGTTTTTAATTAAAATTTAGTAATTTTCACTATTCATCAAAATATTAATGTTATCCGAAAAGTACCAAAATTTCACCATAGGCTAAATTAGATATTCCGAATCCAAAAATGAAGTCCATTTTGAAACATAAAATATATATAATTTCAAAAATTAGGTATTACTATTCATAACGGCTAGTTTGATCGGTTGTGGTGTGTGTTAAAACTCGAAATTGCGTACAACACACGCTACTGTTTTATTCAAAGGAAAGCGTACAGTGGAAGCTTGGGATGTTTCATTTTAAATTTTTTTGATGTCCCCATTTATTCAAAAAGTTTAAAATAATGTATTTAAAAAGGTTTCACTATTAAAAGTTGATAAAAGTGCAATACTGAAAATGAATCTGTTCTTGCATTATGACTAAGAAACTCATAATATGGATTCTAAAATTATAAGGATTATATAAAGGTTAAAATGTAGTTAATACTATTCATGACCTCTTTTAATGGATTTTTGTTTGTAAGTCATGGTGTGATTGAACTCGGTGTTGCGTGTAGTGCAAGTTATTGAATTATTTTGAAGAAATAACATACTATGAAATCTTGGGGTGTTACACATTGGTTCTTTAAGATCGGTCTTAATTTATGATACCATGGGCTATGAGTTAGTGAATATGATATTCTCATGATAGAATTTATGATTAGAGATAGACTATATGAGTATCTTGTAATTCCTTTTTAGGTAAAAAATTATCTTGTGGTGTTCTGGGATCTCACTGACAATATTTTTCTTCCAAATCATGATTCTTTCATCATTCTATTTATTAATGAAATCCAAATATAATCTATGAGTTTAGATATTCATGTCAGGAACCTGGAGACTATATTATGAAAGCTTTTATGGCATCATATTTATGACAGAATTTTGAAGTTAAATTTAATGTTTTAGGAGGTGTGTTTTTGATGAATCTAGTATTTTAACACATTTTATGAAGGTTACAAAATTATTTAAGTAGCTAATCTATAAGTTTTGTGAAAAAATTGTGATTTTTTATGAATGTGCCCAAATGATAAAATTTATGCATTATATTATTATGTGACCTTTCATATGGAAGGTTTGAATGTATAGAGAGTGGTCCTTCAATATAACTAAATCTATAAATTTATCTTAAGAATTGAACCACCACATTTTAATGTGAACATTTCAGTGATCTGTGAGAAAATAGGATGTTACATTAGATATCTATAATATAAATCACATTACATATGAGATGAGTAATAAACAAATAAGTTAATGATAAATGAGAATTATTAAGAGGTATAATTTAAGGAAGAGTATAAAGTATCTTTATTGGAGGATCCCAATGAAGTATAAATTTATGATGTAATGTCCTTTCATTACTCAAATCTTAATAGAGGAAAAAAATTCATTTGAAATCTTTATATTTCTTATTTAATCATGAAAATGCTAGTCATGTTATTACTGAGTTTTGAATGAACTTCTAGAAAAATGTTTAAGAAGAATAACCACTATGAAATATTTCAGAGGAATGGATACCAAAATAACATCTTGAAGAAATTTTTTAATAAAAGGGACAAACACTCAAATTAGGATGTTGGTTTTGATGAAATAGAACTCAAATACATTGAGGGATATAGTGGCCACATTAATGCTTTTTATGTGGATATTATACAAAATAAAAACTGTGAGAGAATAATGATGAAGTATTTATCCAATGGAGGTAAAAAATGTGAGGGAACACACAAGATACACCCTAACAACATTAAAGAATTATAAATTTACAAATTCATTCATTTAGTAAGACAATTAGATGAAAACTTTTTATGGACACATTTTGTGGGGAAAATGATCACCCCTATACCAATAAATCTTTACTCCCCATTCCATTACATGGGATATACATTTTTAGGGGTATAAGGTAGAGTTTATATTCTACAATAATTCCTTATATGTTAGATATATATGAGTTTATATCTCTTATAAGACATATATTTTCTTTTATTTTCTTTTTTTCCTCACCACACTTATTTTTTCTTCATGTGTGTGGAGAATTAACTCTTAATGTTGTTAGATAAGGGTAGTGGTGATTTATTTACTGTGTTATGATTAAATTAATTTTCATGATTTATTATAATGTTTGGGTAGTCATTAATTTTTTTTGTTATGTTGTCACTTCTCTTTCTCTACTAATGTCTTATTTCTCCCTGTTCAATCATTTTCCTTCCCATTGATATATATGTCATAAAAAATGTGTAAATTTTCACATGAATTCATGTGGATGATTTTACTCCCACACATAAAGGTCTCAATGTAGAGTAATACCATTTGAATTGGGGGTGAATAGTGAATGTTATTGATCTCTACATTGAGTAAAATAAGGAGACAAATATTTCAAATAACAACAATACCATAGTTATAAACCCCTGAGAAAAGATTTTCTATTTTTCTAACTTATTTGGGTCTTTTATTTTTCTCTGTATTTTTTTATATTTTTCATAATATATATATATATATTAAATTACATGAAATTTATATTCAAAACCCCATTTATATTTGTTCATCAGTTTTATATCAATTAGATTATAATAATGATAATATTAAGATAGTGTGGTGAGAGAATCACCGTTGATATCTACCCTAGGTTGTTCCAATGTGGTATATTCTTAGAAAAATAATATTTTAATTTAATATTGATTCATTAAAACAAAATTTTATCCACATGGATCCATTTTGGTGAATCCAAGTTCTTTTTCAAAATGTCTTATAAAAAATAACAAATTTTAATAAAGAAAGAGAATCATTGAAAATATTTTATTTTTTATGTTGAGATGGATAGTAAGTGTGGTTACATTAACTAATCACTTATTGATTAATTTTTTTGGGACCATAGAATGGGAGAGGAATAAAAAATTCAAATAAAATAGAAAAAAGAAAAAATAATCCTTGGAAATTCATGTGCATTTCTAAATGCTCGATGGAGAAGGAATAAAAATAGAACCACTGACCAATAACTTTAATGATGTTAAGTTTCTATGGATGGAGAATCAAAAATAGTTGAAGATGATAAATTTATTATTACATTTAATTTTCATTGAGACATTGGCGAGTTTGAATAAATACATGACAATCAACTTTTTTCTCTAAATGATAAATTCCAAGTATCCCTATTTTTGGGAAATTAGTTTGTAGATGAATGTTTTGAGGGAGATTCAATTTCTGAGAATTAATTATATTCCAATATTTTTAAGTTATAATTTAAATTTGATCTATCTTATAATGGTTGTTTGGAATCAGTACCACTACTACATGACCTTTTTGAAGGAGATAAATAATTTTCTTGTATTTGTGAGATAATGGAGGTTCCAATTGAGTTATACACTAGTGAATATGAGTGTTTATGTAATAGTGAGATCCCTATACCAAACTATATAGTACATTTATTTTCATATCATGTATACTATTAGATATAAATTTTTAATAATTAACATTATAGTGTAGATATTTCTTTATACACTATTTAATTATAATGTCCACATATTTTTTATCGTAACAAAAGGTTATAAAACATCCTTGGATATAACGAGAAACTCCATTTACTATAACATTGATATTAAACAAAGTTCATATGATCAAGGTATATTTTACTGACTATATAGAGTATATGTTCGAATATCAGGTGATTGGGGCTTGTAAGCATTGATATTTCTTCTCATGATGTTCTCACTTAGTGATCTCTATTAGAGATATCATGAGAACAAACCCACCAAAAGTAACACAGCATATTTTGGGTGTCATTAGATGTTTCTATCAATAGACATTTTTATTAGTTTCCTAACCTGAGAACATTTCCAATGTGTGAAATTTGATCACGTACTTTGATGGAAGGAAAAAATATTATAATGAAATCGTGGAGAGGTGGCTTCTATTGGGTGTGTCAATAGAGGTATGGATTTTTTTGAATGGTCAATAACATAATATATATTAAGATATGTTAACTAGGATGCTAGTGGCTTCATAAAACCATGTCCTTGGATGTTGAGGGAAAATACATCTAGTTAGATCAAAAAATAATATTACAATAAAGGATGATGACATAGGTGTGAGTCATGCTTAATGAGACAATAATGAACAAGAGATTATATTACACAATGTGTATTAATAGGGTAGTTTTCCTTGCTATGAATATACATATATTTTTTGGGGTCATGATGGGTTGTTATATCCCACTCTTGGCCTATGAATATTATTCACTCCTATTGACATATGGGCTTAGAGGGCCACACAAAATAGTGTATTAATGAATCTTCCCTATTCAGTTGAATAGAAATACTGGACATGGTGCGTCCCACTATTCGGGTCCGAGATTTGTCGATGGAGATATTATCACCACAGAAATAAATAGTTTTATATTATTCAAGTTATGAATAATTAGAATTGTATTTATTTATAAATTTTTTTTAAAATTTATAATGTAAATATATGAAATATTATTTTATCGAATATTAGTTTAAAATATTTATGTTTCATTTACTATTTTTCCGAATAAATAGTAGATTTAATATCTCAATTATTAAAACACAATATATTTGTTATATTATTAGAAATTGATAATAATATTAATGACTTAGTTCAGTTGTCATAATATGCCATTCATTGAGATAGAAATAAATATTATGGTATTGGGTGTATATTTCAGATATTTATTAAATCACTACATATAGAAGGGGGAGATAAAATGACATGCAATATTTATTTCTCTGAGGTGAGAGATTCTCTATCTTATTCTCTCTTCTTCATCCTAGAGAGATAAGCTCTGGATCCAAGTCATCAGATCAAGTTCTCTCTTGCAAATCACATGCATAGTGACGTGGTGATCATCGAAGCATCAAAGGTATCATTGGATCTCCACACTAGCACCCAAATTTTGAAAATAGGTGATCTCATAGTTTTTTGAGGAATTAGTGGAATATCTAGAGGAAATTCGAATTCAGATTTGTCAATGTGAGATTACCGATGACGAGTAGATGTCTTGTGTGGCTTCTGATCTAACCATGTATTTTATTGTTTTATTTTTTGTGCTTAATTAATTTCACGTGTGATGCTCAGGATGTAATTAGACAGTGTTTAACTGATGACAACAATTTCTTGTCAATCATCAGTGAAGAAATTTAAAATCCCACATTTTGGGGTTTCTTCTACATTCCCAATACCTTCATTTTTTATTAGAACAACACGTGATGATTTTAATTCTATAAATAATTAAACATTCATTAAATATAAAATAGGGTGTTGTTCTAGTCTCAATGTCATAAAATAATTTTGAATCTTACAATGGATGTTCAAGTTATGACCATCCCTTGTTTTTAATATGGACTAAGAAATTCTATCTTGAAGGTATTAAATAAAAAAATATTATTTATATGTTATTTTAACCCATATCATCCGAAAGAATTTTTTTTATGACAAACTCGAACATTGGTCATAATTTCATTGGATAGAATAGTAAAATCTGGTTGATGAAGTGTTTTTCCACAATTTGTGGAATTATTAGTAGAAAATATAATAATATTCAAAAACAGGTAGAGGATTTGTGGAAAATTATTCAAACCAGAAAACTCCTTTTATTAAAAAAAATTGAAGGTTAGTGTATCCTTTAGAATGAAATTAAATGAGGGGATCAAAGACCTCCATTTTTTAAAAGAAAACGTCATTTGTTGGTATTCCATGTTGTTTGAACCCCCCCTCCCAATCCCCTATCAGTCACCCTACACTAGAATCCATGTATCCCCAACTCCCTGACCATGGAATAAAATGCTCTCCCAAAATTGGCGACAAATTGACCACCTATATCCCTCCTCCAATGGCTTGCCTTCGGTCACCCCCTCTTCTACTGGAGTTAACCACAACCGAAGCTTCTTCCACAACCTAGACAGACTCTTCCACATCCCGCCTCTGTAGGTAGATTGATACAACACTCTGTCTTCCAGATACATCCATCTTCATCTAGATCCCACCTAAAATTCTACCCTCCCATGGGTCTCCTCCGTCAGTTTGAAAACATAAACTAGTGGACATCAGGTGATAATGAAGACTTTGCCTCCCAATTGCTTCCCACTTCCACTGAGAAATTGATGCACTGATGTCTTCTACTTACCTCTTCCCTAGGCCTCCATGACCCCCTTTCCAGCTAGAGCTGGCCTCACAAAATCCTCCCACATGCTCTAGACCGAACAACCTCACCTCGAAGTGGGCGACAAACCCCACTAAAGAGCTCTCTATCGCAACCCAACTAGAAACCTCCTCTAGACTTGCTGGTGGTGAAGACCACTAATGTGGATCCTTTCATAGGACCACACCTAGTCTTGGATGTTCCCATGTTGTCCTATGTTTATTGAGGTACAACAATTTTTTCTTTTCCACTGACCAGATCCTCCATGAACATGCCAAGGCTGGTCTGCTTGATCCTGAACGGGTATGGGCCGACCATCCTTGACCAGAATGTCCCCAAATGGGGTCAACATAGCCTGTAGTGGGCCTACACAAGTTCATCCTGACCCACACATGCTCTATCTATAGTTTTCCTGGCCTAGTGAATTTAATATAATAAAAAATTAATTAATTTTATTTTGGTTGTTAATTACATTAATTGAATATTAATTTTTGGTTTAGAAAATAATTTTAATGTTCCTAGATTAATTAATATAATTTTGGTGATATATTAAATTAATTATTTAATTTAATTTTTGGTTTTAAAATTAAATTACATAATGGGACCAAATGATTAAATTTTTCGAATTAAAATATGAGTAAATTTTAGTTCAATAAAAAACCCATTAGAAAGTATTATTAATCCATGTTTAATTTTAGTTCTACATTTAATTTTTATATTCATGTCTAAATCATACTATACTGATCATGATCAATTTATCATCCAATATACTTCTAGTAAATTATTAATTATTTATTTTATTATTGCAATGGATAGTAAGAATTAATTTAATAAAACACAGTATGTATGTCGTCTAAGCATCATTATATGTATAATTAATATGTTTCCATGTGTCAGAGTTTTATTTTATTCTCCCATGACCCCCTTTCCCATGTGTGAGTATTTTTTTATAATTAATAGATGAGTACAGATGCACTTCGTGCTGAGTATGGCGACACACCTGATAATAGATAAATTCATTGGATGAGGAAGTATAACATTTCGAGTAACAAGAGACACCACTATAGGTATTTACAATAGTGTCTTGTATGATACATTATTCACTTAATAGATCAACCATTATTAGTGTCTCATGATCAGATTATCATTTTTCCTAGTTTATTATTTTTTGAATGTGTAGTTTATGCATGCTAACATAGAATAATATACAAGTATGCTCAGATAAAATGAACACATAACATGATTAATTTCTCTATTTCATGGTTATATGTGAGTGTGATCACAAAGTACATAAACTTAAGACATAAAATTATTTATTTCTTCAAATAATATATAAAACATTAATGAAATATTATGTTGTAATCACGACCCATCATTCAAATTTGGACTAATCCAGGTGTTCGGTGTGTTCAGTCAACCATAGTTGAGGCTGCCTATTACTATCAGAGATTTTTTTTGAGAGTGGTGGGTTGAGATAACTAAAGTGGTATTAAGGATTAGCCATGAAAAATTTTCTATCATTTTAGATGCAAGAATTGAGTAAGTCAAGTTTTGATTTTAGAACCTAGGACATCACTCAATATATCAACGAACTGCAAGTTAATGTGGTTTCCCAACCACATGTATACTATGAACCCTCCATGTAATATAATAACCATGTATTTTAGACTATGAGGAGAGATTTAGGGATCCTTTCCACTAGAATAATCAAGTGATAGATAATTCTGATTCTTGCATAGAGGGTTGCTATAATTTGATAAAATAGTTGGAAATATTTAATGATTCAATTAATTATTCAAAATGTATAAATTGGTAATCATGATTGGAAGTACTATTATTTTTATGTTTATTTTTTTTTGAAAATGAAATTTTATACCATAATAAATACTGTTATAAATAATGGAAAAAGTAAATTTCCACACTAGCACAAATTTCTAAGTGTAGTATATGCACTTGCGTACAATTATATGGTAAGAAAAATTCATGTTTATAGTGTCCCTAATTACATATTAATCTAACAAAATATGTTAGTGTTTAAAGAGTCTTATAGGGTACTCATGTATATAGAATAATTTGGTTATTTAATAAATCTATCATCAACATATGATGTTACTTGTGGTCCCTATATCGGGACATGGGTGATATAACATGTTTCCATATCTTTGAGAAGTTTTCAAGGAGAGTGTGAAGGAATATATGAATAGGTTGATGATTACACTGGACTTGTGTAAATTGAAAAATGGATCAAGATCTTTCAATGGATCCCTATCTCTTTTTATTTCCATGCATTTACATAAATCTCTTTTTAGGTTATAAAATGAATACTATTAAGTAAATTATTCATTAGCAATGAAGGTAAGGTTCTCCAAAGTATGGAAAAATATAAAATACATATTAATCATTAATTATTATGGAAAAAATTGAAATAAAAATATAAAAGGAAAATGAAAATTGGTATGATAAAGGCACCTTCACAACATCCTTTAAAAAAGAAGTATTAATAGGAGGTTATTTTCATAGCATAACAAGAAATAAATTATATTGAATTTAAATGAAATGAAATGCATGGAATAATAAAGTACACTATTTATTAATGAATATTCGTCAATTAATGATTCAATACTCATGTAATAGAATCATTTCAAGAAGTAAGGTGTAGTGCCCAAGAGGATGAGAAAGGATGACTCCTAAGTCAATAGTGAGATGTACCCGACTTCTATATTAAGAAAATGATTCTAATTAAAATTTTATTCATTATAACAAAAAAATTATATCATGTGACCTTTGGATATAATGTTATATTATTCTAGGTTTAAGAATGAAAGCCTGTTTGTGGTATTTAATACTCAATTAATAGTTCAGTGATACATGAATCAGAGGCAATACCTAATGAATATAAAATATAAGACCAATTTACCTAGTTGTGGAAAGATAACTCTTTTTCAAGCAAAATTAAAGTTCACATAGTGTGTATATATACTTCAGAATTCAGTCTTGTTAAATCTAAACACATTTTTTATTTTAAATGTATTTAGTTTTTGAAAAAGGATCTGATATAAAAAAATGTAAACCATACAGATTTTGGAATTATTTCAACAAGTGAGTGTAAACTATTCCAAGGGTAAGATAATGTAAAATATACCTTACGATTTTCTTTTATGTAATTACAGAATGTGATAGTGTAGTATATTAATGGTCAAATAATATTATTTTCATTGGGCTGGCATACCAAAGAATATATTAACCAAGCATTCATCGATAATGATAATGTAGCGTAGAGTAATTTCAAAATGATCATTACCTTATCAACATCATGGAATTGATGTTAATGAGGAGGATAAATGATTAAGTTTTGAATATTAACATTGATCAACAAAATATAGCATGGAGAAATTCTTTAATGCAAATTTTATAGATCGAAGATATGATGTAAGGAGTTTCAATGTTGAAACTTACAGATACCTCCATTATATTTCCTGACATACTTCACAAATAACGGTGATACCCCATTACAATATTCCCACTATAATAACAAATAGATATCGAAGGAGTCATATTATGATGAAATACATTATGTAATAAGGACATGTGTATCATTATAAATAATTTGTTAAGATATAAAAAAACATTAATCAAGATCAAATACATTGTACATCTAAAGTAATTATCATAATGATTTATTATGATATTACATAACCCCTATGATAGAAAAGTGTTTACCAAGTGATAGACTACATTTGTGTAATAAGGGTTTACATATCTATTTGAGATAATATGAGAAATAATGACTTGGGTTTCGTCAATTCTAGATATTCACATATATTTGTAATAGGAACTAGTTCCACACTTCATATGGAAGAGGAATTTACGAGAGAATGAGGCTGAAAAGAAATTTTAAAAACACAGTGATGGTTTTATATTAACCACAGTAGGTGATCCATTATTCATTATGAATATTAATTGCTACATGAAAGATGTATATGGGAATCATCCAAGATTGATGAGGCCAAATAAAATTAAATAATGGATTCCATGAATCTAAGTGCAATGGATCTTATTATCTTGAATACTATAGTAGGTATTTGAATGACATTATACATGGATGGTAAAAGTGTGGTACTAATAAGGCTTGATTGGTTTTACAAATTAATTATTCCAAAATCAATTATATTTTGTATTGTCATAGCTAATTTCTATGGTCATATAATTTTCTATTTGATGTGAAGATAAAATTTCATGGAAGTTGTCTACACAACGCGACCCTAAATAGACAATGACACCATTGGATGAAAATATGGGTTGTCAGTTACTGAAATATAATCTAAGATTGATGCAAGAAACATGATCCTAAAAAATTCATTTAGAATGAATCATTTCAATTTTTCTACCCGAGGTTAGTGGGATCACCATTCTTTCAGGTAAAATATGCTCAACAACATTTGGAAAACAAATATTGGTCATACAATTAGTAAATACCAAGATAAGAATATATTCTTTAGTGATTTATATAATTTCACAACCTACGTTATAGGGAAATAGATATGTTGAATTACATATAATGGTTTCTTTGACCAATTAAATCATACATATAGTTACATGGAATTGAAAAAAACATGTTTTTATAATTCAAGTAAGAATTTTTTTCAAGTGTCACATATAATAAATATGTCCAGGTAAACATGTCTGTGACATAGGAGGAGACTAATGTGGTGAGATTATTTCTATAAGCTTAAGAAATGGATCAATCATGTATTCTGTGATATGTATAATAATTGATATTTCCAAAGTATAATTTATCATAATAAAATATCAGTTATATATAGGATCATTGTATGTGATGCAGTTAGAACTATCTAATTGTATTTTAGAATGTAAAAAAATATATACCTAGGATGTGGAGAATAAAGGATACTAGTTTTCAAGGGACATAGACTAGTCTTCCTTATATACATGTGATCTAATATAATTGTAATTCCATGGTGTTGAAAAAGACAAGATCATAAAATCTAGTGGTATCCATACCTATAAATACCAAGTATGTTTCACCTTCTGAAGAAGCTAAGAAGAAGTTAAATGAAATGGTTTTTGCTAGTTCTTCCTATATCACCTAGTAAGAAAATTATTATCATTATGAAAATTATAATATTCTTAAAATTAAGATGTCAACTTATGATAGTGTAAAAAAGAGAAATACTCAAGGATACCATCTTTTGAGAAGTTTTTCTCATGGAGATGAGGTTGTAAATAGTAAAATAGCCATGCAACAGAATCATTGAAGACTCATCAACTAAATCCATGACTTAGTATAAACTTGATCAAAATCATTTTAGAGCTAACAAGAATATTTAAGAAGTTAGATCTAGTGAAAGTGATAGTTTTGTAATAGTGGGTTACCTATACCCAACTATAAAGTACATTTTATAAACATATCAAATGTATAGCCATATATACATGATGAATATTTACCATTATAGTGTAGATATTTCTGCATACACAATTTAATTTAAATTTCAAAAGATTAATTATCATATCAATAGGTTATAGTAGATCACATGCTATAATTAGAATCTCAATATAATATGGAAATAATCATAAATAGAGGTCATGTTGTATAGATAAATCTTACTAACTGAACATAGTACATGTTTGACTATCATGTGTGGGGGCTCATAATCATTGATACTTCTTCTCATGATGATTTCAGTTGTTGATCTCTAGTAGTGAGATCATGAGGAAAAACCTTCCAATAGGAACTCGGGATGTTTTGGGTGTCATTGGATGTTCATATATACAGACATGTGTATTGGTCACCTAACTTGAGATCATTACCAATGTGTTCCACTTGATCTTGTAGTTTGATGCATGTAAAAACCATGGTAATGAAATCATTGTGGCGTATCTTGTGTTGGGTGCATCATTAGTCCTCTGGCATTGGTTGAATGGTTATGAAAGGATTTATCGCTTCCAGGTAGAGAAAGTAATATATCTCAGGCCATGGTAATTACGATGGTAATACCTTTATAAGACCATTGCCATGGTAGTTGAGGATAAATTTGTTAATTTAGTGCAATAAATAATAAATCAATAAAGGAAAATGGCATAGGTGTGCATCCTTTTTTATGAGAAATTAACAACAAATTTATTATATTACCCAATGTTTGTTCGTAGTTTGGTTTTATTACTATTACTATAATTATCCATTTATGGGCCATGATGGATTGTTTGATCCCATTCTTGGTCTGTGAATATTATTCACTATTATCATGGAAATGGCGTAGATGTTTAAACACAATAGTGTATCTATTCAGTGGAATGATTATATTGGACAAGGTGGGTGCTGCCACTACGGTCTTGGATTTTTTCAAGTAGATAAAATCACTAAATCAATGAAAAAATTAATATTATTAAACTTAATAAAAATTTTCATTGATTTTTTTTAAATTTATATACATGTTTTAATGTAAATAAATGAAAATATTATTTTAATGAATATAAGTTTAAAATAATCATGGTTCATTTAATATATATAGGAATAAAAAGATGAGTTAATGACATAATTATCATCACGTAATATATTTGATATATTTCAAGAAAGTGATAATAAAATTTATGACTCAATTGAGTGGTCCTAATGTGTCATTTATTTAGTGATAAATAAATATTCAACTATTGGGTGAATATTTCAGATATTTATTAAATCACTATAAATAGAAGAGAGAGAGCACATGAGATGCACTATTCATTTCTCCAAGTTGAGAGCTTCTTTTCCTTCTTCTATCTCTCATGTTTTTGATAGAGAATCTATAGATATAATGATATCAATCTCTCTCTCAGGCATCACAAGAATGGATATATGCTGATCAATTGAGTATCGAAGGAATCATCAGATCTCTGATCTAGAATAGGAATTTTGATGACAGGTGTTCCCCCAATTTCATGAAGTGTGTGTGGATGATGTTTAGGTATTTGGATTTTAATTCTTCAAGCAGCAATCACCGATGAGGATTAGTGGTTGAGCATGACATTGGATCTAACCAAATATTTTACTGTTTTAATTCATGTGATTAATTTATTTTACGCAAGATCTTCCAGAGGTAATCAAGGATTATTGCAATAACTATGTAAAATTAAACTTTATCATCATCATAAAAATTTAAATCCTACCTTTTGGTTCTTCCGTTGTGTACCCAATACCTTTATGTTCGATTTTGAAGAAATTAAATCATTTCAAAATTATTTTTTAAACCTAATCTATAAATTATTTAACATTCTATTGTATTATCATCACTCCCCATGGACACCACTCTTCCAACTAAATAAAATAGGAAGCATCCCTATATTATATTCCCTCCCCCTATGTGTCAAAAATTCTCTCTCTCATCTCTTCTTGTGGTTGGGGATATTTTTCTTTCCATTGGGTGTACTCAATCATACTAAATACTAGTGAATGTTGGATGAAATAACATCTAGTAGTTTATGAGAAATAAACCACACCAAAATTCATATTGGGGATAACCCACTAAAGGTTCCTAACTGAGGCTATAAAAACCATGCACCCTCCTAGTGGTCCATACCATGATCTACCCTACATTTATTTCACTTTCTTTTACAACATTTATTTATGTTATTTTTTTATCTTTATTTATATGTTTATTGTTTTAGTATATAGTATCTTATCTCAATAATACAGCTAGAAAATAAACATTGGTTATGTCTTTTTATCACTTTGGGTTTTTCCCATATCTTTTTAGTTTGTTTATAAAAAATGAAGGTTGATAAATCTAGGTCTGTTATTAGGGGGATATCAACTATCTTAGTTTTTTTGTGTGTTTTTTTTTGTGTTTTTATATTTTAAGAAAATGGAACATAATTGAATATTTGTATAATTTTTCATAAATCAATTGATTTT
Source organism: Viscum album (assembly GCA_963277665.1). Lineage (NCBI taxonomy): Eukaryota > Viridiplantae > Streptophyta > Magnoliopsida > Santalales > Viscaceae > Viscum > Viscum album. The sequence goes on along the minus strand of OY728128.1, from coordinate 1,109,008,113 downwards.
GAGAGAGATTAAATGATATTTGGAATACTAGAGTTTAAATGATTATTGACGTGTAAAATATCTTACATCAATTTTATTTTCATGAATTTTTATGAAATTGGATGATTTTTTAATTCCATTCCCTTGAAAGAATAACTGAATATTTTTTTTCTAGTATTAGGAATTATTTTTGAAATAATTGAAATATTCTTCCTAATACCCACAAATTCATAAGAGAAACATGGTTTTTTTAGAACTAAAACAGGGTATCTTATTATTTTAAATCTATGGATTTTATAAAAACTATTTGACATGATTGAGGCATAATATAGGTTAGAAAAAATTTAACTTAAGACACATATTTAAATTTAAACTATTTTACTCCAAAATCCTTGTATTACCTTATAAGATAAATCCATAATACCTATAGAGACCACTTTTCCATGAAATACATTTAATATATCTAGAATTATTTTCCAAGCCATGCACTATGAAGATGTGCGATTCTGGGGCCCATTTTTACCAGAATTAATTTTATAAAAATATTGAATAAATTTTATATCACAAATTAATGGTTTTAAAAAAATAATGGGATAAATCTTAAATGATATATATCCTAAAAAATACTAGAACATGGTAGAATCTGGAATGAGAGATTTTCCCAAGGCATGGAATAATGTTTTTCATTTTGGGGCGTTCATATATAATGTCCATTGGAGGGTGCGTTTAAATAAAATTAATTATTTAATTTAAATGACCAAATTCAAAAAAAATTATAAATAAGTTATTACAGCAGATCTCTAGGGTTAGATTCATAAACCTAGGATCATTGATAGGAGAATTCCAAAAAAAATTGGTTAATTGAGATTGGATGACAATGTGTAATTGGATTAAGAAAAATCAATGTGAGACGAATGCAACAGTTCTTCCTCCTTTGTTGGGAAGCAAGTTCTTTTTCATTGAACGATCCAATCATTCGGTAGGACTCATCAAATTTTTATTTTTTCCATTTCTATTAATTAATTGATCATAATAATTTTGATTCCATTAATAGGTGTCCATTTTTATCCTTTTCATGTACTCATGTAAATGATTTATTTATATTATTCGATTAATTTTGTTATGCCATGTTTCTCAAATTTGATATCCCCAATCTATATTCATTGTCTTAGAACACTTGGAAAATGATTTTGGAACCTCTATTTCTAATGATTTTCACTTTTGTTATTTTTGATCTTCACCATTTTCCTACAGGGACCTAAGTTTGACAATTCTTAGGGTATTGAGCTTGATTGGACCACTAGATTCAAGGAAAATTCACATGTATTGTATAGATTAGTGAATAGAGAATATATGATGTTTATTAGTGGGTTTTGAGAGATTCCAGCATGGTTTAGGAGATCCAGTGTCGCAACATGAGTTTCCCAAGAGACGACGGTGCTTGCAGCTTCGAGCGAAGAATAGGAGATCTGATTTCCAAGCACTAGAGTACCGAAAATGATGTTTAGAGGAGGTTGTCATAGACCATGAGTGGTAAAATGGTGGGATTTGTGGATAAGGATCGATATTTAGATCATGGGGTGCAAATATGTTATTTTTTGACCAACCGAACTCCATAATGTATATTCTAATGAACACATGTCATGTAGGGCACCAACTATGGTGGCTAAGGGTTTTGAATGAGTTAAATATTATACATCATGTTAGAACCCCAAAAACCATGTGACTCAGCGCTGGAGACAAAACATGTACTATGAAAATACATGGACATCAAAATAGCTATGCACATATTGTGTACTAGCACATCCATAGGGTACATGGACACAACCAAAAGGTCACAGGTAGGACCCCATGTGGGAGAAGCAATGAATGTTGGAGTAAACGGGTATCATAATGATAACATAGACACAACCATAAGAAATGGAAGGATCCCTTTAGGTTTTAACACATTATGTAGTCCCTTTACATTCCATGTAATGATACATGCGATGTGAGACATGAACTGACAGGGAAACAACTTGGTATTAGAGTGGGACCAAAAGTTGTTCAGGTCCCCTTACATGCAGTGTACCATCAATTTTTGGAAACATCTACCTATCATATGTCCTTTCTTTAGACTCATATTTTTCCCTAAGTATATTATCCTATGTTTTTTTCTACATGTAACATAATGGTGGAATTTTTGGTGGATTTTGAGATATGATATTAAATTTAAATTGCATGATTTTTTTTAGAGATTTACGACGATGGTTGTGATTGGTCATGGTCATTAGAGACATTAGATTGGCACCCTAAACATGATATTGTCCTTGGTTCCTCTATAGAGTATTGGAGTGTAATTCACTTATATGGAAAGGCTTGTTTCATCGAACAATAGAATGGAACCCTCACGCTAAGACGGTTATGAGTTCTCTAACTACCATTAGATCAGATTCCACTTACTGGCCATGGAATGGGCCTTCTTCCATTAGAGTCTCACCCTCATACTAGGTAGGTCATGCTTCCTATATCTACCAGTAGAGTGGCACCCTACAATTGGATAGATATTGGGTACTAGAAAATTAGAGTGGAACCCTCCTACTAGTTAAGCCATAGGTCCTTGAGCATTAAAGTGGAACCCTTCTGTCGGGATAGGGAATGTGTCCTCTATTGTAACACCCCGAGATTTTATGAAAAATATTCTTTTTAATTTCATTACTATCTTGTGTTGTATGCTACACCAAAAGGAGCTTTCACAACATGCATCCTTGACTTTCCTTGCATTACACACAATCGCGACCTTCCTCGATAGCGTGTGTAGTACGCAATACCGAGTTTCACTGAACAACGATATGCTATTAAAATATTATTAAAACTAGTTGTTATGAATAGTAATAACCACTTTTTGAAATTTTTTAAATTTTATTTTTCAAAATGGGCTTCATTTTTGGATTCTTAATATCGAAATTAGCTTAGGGTTAAATTTTGGTACTTTTCGGATAACTTTCTCTTTCTGATGAATAGTGAAAATTACTAAATTTTAATTAAAAACAACCTTTTTAATCGAAATAATTAATAGTGATAAATTATTAATTTGAGTGGTTTTAAATTATATTTAGAATATATTTTTATAATTTTATACAATTTTGTTCATTGGATGTATTTTCACATTTAAACCAGACATAAACAAGTATCAATCTTTTGATAGTTATTATCTCTTAAAAACACGGTATATTTTAATTAAAAACAACTTTTTTCATCGCAATACATTATATGGTTAAATTATAATATTGATTGTTTTTAAAGTATAAATAGAATATATTTTTACCATTTAATATAATTTATGTCATTATCAATAATTTTACATTGAATTCATAGGTAAAAACATTTCAATCTTTGGCAAAGTTTTAACTTTTAAAACCCGTTTGCTTAACAACGAGATTAATTTTAAATTAATTACTACAACTTCTGTGTTTTGAATTTTGAAAATTTGATTCCATAATTGGAATCAGTGGGTCCAAATTATGTTAATAGGTTAATTTTATCTTTTTGATATTATGAATAATAACTACGGTAATTTTTTTTATTTACTACGATTAAAGGTAGATAGGGTAATTCAAGGTTAAAAGAATATTATAATAATTAAAAATTACCTTTACACTTGTTCTAACCTTATTGGATGAGTATTGGGCGACCATGGGCATCCTTGGGTCGATTTTGGGACCCCATTGAGCCACTTGGTAGTGACAATTACAATTTGGATTAATTAATTTAATGTAAAGACAAAATTGACATTAACAACAATCTTTTAGTAATTAATTTTTATAAGGGGTTATATAAATTATATTTTAGACTATAAATATTCATCAGAAAGATAAAATGATTTCCTACATAATGATAGTTTTTTTATAATTTTTAGACACCAAATAAATTAAATTAGTTATCAAACAATAATGATGAAAAATTTAAATCATTAATAAATGATTTAAATAAATAAGATTATAATGATTAAAATATTTTCCAAAACATTTCCAATTCTGATTGGATGATTTTATTTCGACCATTAGTCATCTTATCTTCATTTTTAATTATTTTTGGACATTTTGAAACCGAAGATAAGTTTATAATAAAATAATATTTCCACACTTTCCAAAGGTGCCCTTCTCCTCCCTTATAAAAGGGAACCTCCTCCCTCTCCTCCTCACAGCAATTTGAGCCCTCAAGATCGTCCCACCCCTGCCAATTTATCCTCTCCACTTTCATGGAGACGTCCTAGAGGTCCTGGTATTCTTCAAAGACCAATTTTAGTACCCTAAGAGGAGGATTCAAAGAGGCGTGTCAAAGAAGAGGTAATATCTGTTACCGATTCTTTCAATTTTCTTTCTTCTTCAAATTCTTCTTATTTAGTTGTTTCATTATGAAGTAATAACATCAGTATCAATAATATAATGATATGTTATTATAAGTATGAAACAACCATATTTTACCATCTATCCATCCTATTGAAAATGAAATCACCGCGCGTGCGTACGTACAGAATACTATCTCCACGCTGCGGTGTAATCTATTTTCCACCACCACCTTACTTCGATGGGTATAATGGTGTACATAATAAATATATATGACTATTTGAAAGTGATATTTATTCTGAAATAGTATACATACACTCCGATACAATTCCATGATCATGAGAACGATATCATCGCTCGTGCGTACGTACGGACTACCGTCTCCATGACGCGATGAGATTCATTCTCCACGTTAACCATTCATGAATGATTATAAAGTATATATAATAATTAATCCTGAAATATATGACATAATTATGATACTGGATTTATGTGTATTTCATCTACTTAATTCCATTCAACTCAATAAGGAAACTAAAACAACGTTCTTGCGTACGTACGGCCTACCGTCTCCATGAACGGTGTATTTCTTTCAATTTACTGATCTATTATATATATGTATATTCTGAATATTTATTACATATAAATAATGTTTTATATTCTGTAATTAAGTAATCATGATCTATGTAATCATATGAATAATTACAAGTCAAAACATGGATGACAAATGAAATGATTTTACCCAAAACGCTCTTTTACATGGAATTTACAAAAGAACATGTAATATAAAGTCATAAGTAAACCATATATGATATCATAACAATGAGTATGATTCTGGAATAATTCAATGACATTATTTAAATCATTATACAGGAGGTTCGGACACTTACGAAGCAAATCGGACCTAAGGTAAGGGAAAATATCACAATCTCATTTTATCTGAGATTGTTTATACTTTGGTATTTACTAGGGTGTATTTTATCATCCACATCAATGTTTCCTCAATATGTAATATTTTTCCATCCACCTAAAATTTTTTAAATCCAATTTTACCCTTCGGTGAGTTTTTAGTAAAAGATACGAAAGGAATCTTTTGTCATTTTTCGTACGAGGTACTTTTTGACTTTTCCGACAAAAGTATGAGAACAATGTTTTTTTTAACTTATACGGCATGAATGGATTTTTAAAACATCATTTCCAAGAAGCTTACATTAAATTTTTTCAAATTTTATTTAATCAAATTCTTTTAGTTTAAAATTGTATGACATGTTAAAGAAAGGAAAATGTTTTTGAAGTAGAAAGGATATTTTTCTCAAGAATGGAGTTCAAGTGCTTTATCAAAATTATTTTCTATCTAAGATAATATAGGGATCTATTTCTATCCCTATTATTACATTGATTTTATTATGTTGTGATGGAATTATTTTTATGAATTCCTTTATTTTATATGAATTGTTTTATGATGTCATGTAGTTTAAGAATTGTCTTTTTTACTACATGGGTTATGCGATGATGTATGATTTATGATTTTGTGGCCCACATAAGAATGGTATCATTATGAGATGGATGGGACCTATATCTCCCTCCAATGCATTGGGTAAAGATTTTATATCTCACGAGATAGACATGGTTGGAACGGTAAGTTAATCCGGTTCAGAGTTACAGGACTGAAACGAGGAGTGAACTCGATTCAGAATGGGACATTGTCCACTAAGATGGTCTTGGAAGAAATGCCTTGGATACTATGGAAATAATTACATGTGCTTAATGGATTCCACAATTACATGTTTTATTCCCATGCTATTTTATCATTCTTAATGTTTCTTTATGATCTATTCCTTACGTACTTCCATGTTTTATGTCATTGCGCAAGCTTTTGACGTTTAAACATTATGTTCATGTTTTTAAGTTCAAATGTATATAGTATGTTTGATTTTACCTATGCTTACCGTTACTGAGCATTTGAGCTCACACTTTTTATGTTTTCTTTTCCCCAGGATATAAAGAAAGGTTTTAGGTAAGAAAAAAAAGGGGGAAGATCTTTATGGGAGATGTTGAAGATCTTTCACCACGATTAGAAGATTTTATTCCTAGTTTCCAAAGACACTAAACTATTACGGTCCTTGTGTGTCTATTTTTGTTATGTATTAAGTATTCCGCAAAAGTAATGTAATGTCCATGTACGTCAAGCTTCGGGTCCCTACAGTTGGTATCAGAGTAATGGTTTAGTCAACCTTTGGAAACTAGGATGCGAGAACTTTAGTGAAATCTCTAGAGATATTTCTAAGGTATGTCTAGGGATGTCCCTAATGTTAAGTATTATAGTTCTAGAATTATGGTAATGATATTAGAATTATACCTAGGATGTTAGATGTTTAAGGTACTCCCCATTGATTATGTTATTTTCCTTGTATGATTTTTTCCTCTCACAGAATTATTTTTGTGTTTTAGTCAATGGAGGGAACCAGAAAGAATTCGGTTAGCATTGAATCCAGTGGACAAATTGGTGACTATGATCAACAAAATCGCGTAATGCCTAGTGAGAATGATATTGTGATTATTCCAAATCAGTCATCGCGATATATGATTAACAAGGTGAAATTTAGTGGTATGCCTAATTCATAAAATAAGAGGAAGATAAACTTTTATTCATGTTCACATGTTGAGGAGCATAAAGAAAGGAAGACTGAGATTTCAAAATAAGGGAAGAAGAACCTTGAGGAATACCTCAAATTGAGGGACAGATGTTATCTGTGTGGAGAAAAGGGACATAGAGTGATAGATTGTTATAGAGTTCATTGTCTTATTTGTGGAGAACATGGGCATTACCCAACTCGATGACCTGACCTAAAAATTTACTTCTAAATTAAGGAAGAACTTATTCCAGGACAATCATTGAAGATGATGGTTTGAAGTGTTTATATATTGGTATTCAGGAATAATGTTATTCAGGTACATTTATGGTATATTGGAATATCTATGTATTGGTCCATTGTGGTTTTCTATAACAATATGGCATCGGTAACCATGAAAAGCGATTGAAATATTTTTGGAAGGTAGATGATATGCACATAATGAAGGGATAAAGAGAATCTAATATGTTTGATAGTATTCATGAGCTCATGATTGATATAAGGACTAAGTGGTATCATGGTTTGAGTATATAGAATTTTTGGGATTTTGGTAAGTGGAAAAGAGTTAACTTTTGACAGCATTCATGTTTTCACTAAGGTTAAATGGGTATTAATTTTTCAAGATAATACATGATTAAGGTATTCAAATGTTTGTAATTTGACCAACAAGATATATGTTATGATATATGGGGGATAAATGATGTCATTCATGTGATTGTTATGTGACATTTCATGTAATCATTTTCTTTATACTATGAGCTTGGACCGATGTATTTTAGATAAGCCTAAAGATTGGAATGGATTATGTTGGAAATAAGTTAGTATTGTTTAAGGATATAAATTTTTTTTCGATATTATTGATGGGATGTTATAGTAATGTAGTTTTAGAAAAAGGACAACCTGCTGGACGAGCGATAGCCCATCCCGTCGGAAAATGTTGTGGGAATTGAACCCACAACCGAAGTGCGACTGGCCATTATCACCTACCACTGGCCTACAGGAAGTCCCTGTTTAGTAGAAATTAGTTTTATTATATTAATTAGTATGATATATGAAGTATAAGTCCATTTTAGGAACCATATATGATTAATCTCACTATAGATGGACTTATGTATTTTTTTATAACTTTTCTAACCTTTTGTTTGAGACAGATGGAATGACCCATAATTCTATCACATGTTCTGCTAACACATCATGAATGACAAATTAAAATTCATTTATTTAAGGGATGAAGTGGAAATTGTCCAAAGAACGACCAATTGTGAGACTATACCAAAATCACGAAAGTATTTCTTCTAATTCCAATTTCATCAACTTTAGGGAAATGATTTTGAAAACCCACAATATTGTCCTAGTCCTCTTATATCAGATGAATTAGATGGTACCTTATATCGTCACAAATTTATGGCTTTGTGATTCCGGGATTTTCCATAGCCATGTTCCCTACCACTCTCCATCAGAACATGATGGTTAGATTTCTCTTCCATATCCATATTTTCACCTATGTGGAAACCCATTGATTAGTTTATTTGGGTAACCGTTAGGTTTCATAATTTTATTTTTAAAGATTTGTTTTGGTTTTCCTTTTTACGATGTGGGTTTCTATTAAAGAAAATTTCGAGTAGTAAACCATTTATAACCCCGACGAATTTCGAGGGAAAAAATCATTTTAAGGGGGGTAGAATATAACACCCCGAGATTTTATGAAAAATATTATTTTTAATTTCATTAATGTCTTGTGTTTTACACTACACCAAAAGGAGCTTTCACAACACGCATCCTTGAATTTTCTTTCATTGCATGCAATCACGACCTTCCACGATAGCGTGTGTAGTACGCAATACCGAGTTTCACTGAACAACGATATGCTATTAAAATATTATTAAAACTAGCTGTTTTGAATAGTAATAACCACTTTTTGAAATTTTGTAAATTTTATTTTTAAAAATGGACTTCATTTTTGGATTCGGAATATTGAAATTAGCTTAGGGTGAAATTTTGGTACTTTTCAGATAACTTTCATTTTCTGATGAATAGTGAAAATTACTAAATTTTAATTAAAAACATCCTTTTTAATCGAAATAATTAATAGTGATAAATTATTAATTTGAGTGGTTTTAAAGTATATTTAGAATATATTTTTACAATTTAATACAATTTTGTTCATTTGATATAATTTCACATTTAAACCAGACATAAACAAGTGTCAATCTTTTGATAGTTATTATCTCTTAAAAACACGCTATATTTTAATTAAAAACAACTTTTTTCATCACAATAATTTATATGGTTAAATTATAATATTTATTGTTTTTAAATTATAAATAGAATATATTTTTACCATTTAATATAATGTATGTCATTATCATTAATTTTACATTGAATTCATAGGTAAAAACATTTCAATCTTTGGCAATGTTTTAACTTTAGAACCTATTTGCTTAACAACGGGATTAATTTTAAATTAATTACTGCAACTTCAGTGTTTTGAATTTTGAAAAATGGATTCCATATTTTGAATCAGTGGGTCCAAATTATGTTAATAGGTTACTTTTATTTTTTTGATATTATGAATAGTAACTACGATAATTTTTTTATTTACTACGGTTAAAGGTAAATAGGGTAATTCAAGGTTAAAAGAATATTATAATAATTCAAAATTACCATGAAACTTGTCCTAACCATATTGGATGAGTATTGGCCGACCATTGGCATCCTTGGGTCGATTTTGGGACCCCATTGAGCCACTTGGTAGTGACAATGACAATTTGGATTAATTAATTTAATGTAAAGACAAAATTGACATTAACAAAAATATTTTAGTAATTAATTTTTCTAAGGGGTTATATAAATTATATTTTCGACTATAAATATTCATTAGAAATATAAAAATATTTCCTACATAATGATATTTTTTTATAATTTTTAGACACCACATAAATTAAATTATTTATGACATAATAATGATGAAATATTTACCTCCTTAATAAATGATTTTAATAAATAAGATTATAATGATTAAAATATTTTCCAAAACATGTCCAATTCTGATTGGATGATTTTATTTCAACCATGAGTCATCTTATCTTTATCATTAATGATTTTTGGACCTTTTGAAACCGAAGATAAGTTTATAATAAAATAATATTTCCACACTTTCCAAAGGTGCCCCTCTCCTCCCTTATAAAAGGGCACCTCCTCCCTCTCATCCTCACACCACTTTGAGCCTTCATGCTCTTCCAACCCCTAGAAATTTCTCCTCTCCACTTCCCTAGAGACATCCTAGATGTCCTGGTCTTATTCAAAGACCAATTTTAGTACCCTAAAAGGAGGATTCAAAGAGGCGTGTCAAAGAAGAGGTAATATCCGTTACCGATTCTTTCAATTTTCATTCTTCTTAAAATTATTCTTATTTAGTTGTTTCATTATGAAGTAATAACATCAGTATCCATCATATACTGATATGTTATTATAAGTATGAAACAACCATATTTCACCATCTATCCATCCTATGGAAAATGAAATCACCGCGTGTGCGTACGTACGGAATACTGTCTCCACGCCGTGGTGTAATCTATTTTCCACCACCACCTTACTTGGATGGGTATAATGGTGTAAATAATAACTATATATGATGATTGTAAAGTGATATGGATTCTGAAATAGTATACATACACTCCAATACAACTCCACGATCATGAGAACGATATCATCGCTCGTGCATACATACAGACAAGCATCTCCACGACGCGATGAGATTCATTATCCACGATAACCATTAATGAATGTTTATAAATTATATATATTAAGTAATCATGAAATATATGACATAATAATGATTCTGGATTTATGTGTATTTAATCTACTTAATTCCATTCAACTCAATAAGGAAACGAAAACAGCGTTCTTGCGTACGTACGGCCTACCGTCTCCATGAACGGTGTATTTCCTTCCATTTACTAATCTATTATATATATGTATATTCTGAATATATATTATATATAAATCATGTTTTATATTCTGGAATTAAGTAATCATGATCTATGTAATCATATGAATAATTACAAGTCAAAACATGGACGACAAATGAAACGATTTTACGCAAAACGCTCTTTATCATGGAATTTACAAAAGAACGGGTAATATAAAGTCATAAGTAAACCATAAATGACATAATAACAATGAGTATGATTCTGGAATAAGTCAATGACATTATTTAAATCATTATACAAAAGGCTCGGAAACTTACGAAGCAAATCAGACCTGAGGTAAGGGAAAATATCACAATCTCAATTTATCCAAGATTGTTTATACTTTGGTATTTACTGGGGTGTATTTTATCATCCACATCCATGTTTCCTCAATATGTAATAGTGTTCCATCCACCTACAATTGTTTAAATCCAATTTTACCCTTCGGTGAGTTTTTAGTAAAAGATATGAAATGAATCTTTTGTCATTTTTTGTACGAGGTACTTTTTGACTTTTCTGACAAAAGTACAGGAAGAATGTTTTTTTAACTTATACGGCAAGAATGTATTTTTAAAACATAATTTCCAAGAAGCTTCCTTTACATGTTTTAAGGTTTATTTTTAATCAACTTCTTTTAGTTTAAAATTGTATGACATGATAAAGAAAGGAAAATGTTTTTGAAGTAGAAAGGATATTTTCCTCAAGAATGGAGTTCAAGTGCTTTATCAAAATTATTTTCCATCTAAGATAATATAGGGTTCTGTTTCTATCCCTATTATTACATTGATTTGATTATGTTGTGATGGATTTATTTTTATGAATTCCTTTATTTTATATGAATTGTTTTATGATGTCATGTTGTTTAAGAATCCCCTTTTTTACTACATGGGTTATGCGATGATGTATGATTTATGATTTTGTGGCCCACATAAGAATGGTATCATTATGAGATGGGTGGGACCTATATCTCCCTCCAATGCATTGGGTAAATATTTTATATCTCATGAGATAGACCTGGCTGGAATGGTAAGTTAATCCGGTTCAGTGTTACAGGACTTAAACGAGGAGTGAACTCGATTCAGAATGGGACTTTGTCCACTAAGAAAGTCTTGGCAGCAATGCCTTGGCTACTATGGAAATCATTACATGTGCTTAATGGATGACACAATTACATGTTTTATTCCCATGCTATTTTATCGTTATTAATGTTTCTTTATGAACTATGCCTTATATACTTCCATGTTTTATGTCATTGCTCAAGCTTTTGATGTTTAAACATTATGTTCATGTTTTTAAGTTCAAATGTATATAGTATGTTTTATTTTATCCATGCTTACCCTTTCTGAGCATTTGAGCTCACCCTTTTTATGTTTTCTTTTCCCCAGGATATAAATAATGGTTTTAGGTAAGAAAAAAAGGGGGAAGATATTTATGGGAGATGTTGAAGATCTTTCACCACGATTAGAAGATTGTATTCTGAGTTTCCAATGACACTAAACTATTACGGTCATTGTGTGTCTATTTTTGTTATGTATTAAGTATTCCACAAAAGTAATGTAATATCCATGTACGTCAAGATTCGGTTCTCTACATCTATCGACTATCAGAGTGCAATCCTCCTACTTGTAAGGGAATTAGTCCTCTATCTACCCTAGGATTGGAACCCTCCTTTATTAAACGATCATTGTTACTCTACCCAAATATTTTTCCTGGTGATTGTGTGGAATAGTTGGAAGGTGCAGCTTTACATGGATGTTTCTTCAGACATAATCTTGAGATTTTGGGCATCGTTTATGGTCCTTTAGAACAAAAGGAAGAACCTTTTCCTAGGATGGGTTATGAGTTAGAGATCCCCATTCATTCTTGTTTTGATGTCTCTTTTTGATCATATAAATATTTGTATCATTGTTTTTGTGTTTTGTTACTCTCTCAACTATGGGTTCAGCTGTCTATACAAATCATGTATCTTAATTCTCCCACTTCATCTTTCAAGGTGTCCTACTGAGTATGTATATAATCACCACTACATGGATTCTTTTTAAACTTTTTATGTCTTTTATAGATAACAGATTGGTCTACCATGAATAATGAGAAGAATAGGGATACCGTGGTGCATTTGACCAATAAAATTGGTGGTCATGGAAATATAGAACTGGGAACTCCCAATAACAACAAGTAATTATTTTATCAATGACAGAAGGAAAGAGGTTCAAATTAATTCGGGATGTCAGAAAAAATGAAGTCGAAGGGTATCACCCATCACAAAATTAGTACTTCCCGAGGGGAGGGACCCGAGGATAAATAATTCCTTGAGGGGAGGGGGCATATGAATCATTTTATGCAAGGATCTCGGTGACATTGTCACCTCCATGCCATGTATGGAGTAGTTTCTTCTTATTTAAAATATGATCCTTGTATTTCCGGATTTGGTAGGTAATCTTCCACAGGGTTGTAGAGGTTTCTTTAAGATAGCTCCATATAATTTTTGAATCAGTTTCCACGGTGTACAGAGCACTCTTCCTTGAGTGAAACAACTCCAAAAACTAATAAAGGCCTTAGATTCTTCTTGCATGGATTTACCATTCCCATAAAACATGATGATGGAATACAAAATAGAACCCATAGGATATCAGACCACTCCCCCCATACATGGCCCCATGTACTCAATGCTCCATTGATATCATGTATGGGGATGTCGGTAGAAGGATACTAATACACTCGGTTCCCCTTTTAATCTTGTGTGAGTGCATTGGGAGGGGGTCTTCAGACAAAATATCATCTGTGGGAGGGATAATCCTCTTAGTGTTTCAATTGGCCCGAGATGTTAGACATAAGACATACACCTTTAATTACCAGTCTAGGAGTGGGCAGGGGACGTTCATTGTAATGATCTTGATTATAAGCATGCCAAAGGGACCAATAGATTATTGTAATGATATGCATATGTGCCTTCTCCTCATGGGTGTTCCTACCTGATGCTCTAAACCATCCCTGAATAAATCCCCCTGCATACTCAATATCACTAGGGAGGATAATGAATTCCCCTAACTCAGACCACATCCTACATACCTAGTCACCATAGAATAATACATGCAGTGTAGACTTCTCTCTAGGGAAAAAAATAAATACAATATTTAATTAAGGCCAATTCATTTTCCTTTAACAACTGCATCCATTTTGAGGGCCCTATTACAGACTCTCCAAAATAAGAAATTGTATTTAGCAAGGATATATTTACACTAGAGGAAACTCCCACATGGATATTTAGTATGATCCACTTGCAGTATCTTTTAATAAGTTTTGGATGTGAATTTTCCGGATGAAGAGATGGCAAAGACACACTAATAAGGAATTTTCTCTACCATGATACGCTAAAAAGTAATTCAATGAGTGTGATTGAGGATCGAATGGGTGAAAGTGGGGTGGTCACAAGCCTGCATAAATATAAGGACCAGAGTGGGGCATCCAGAAAAGTACAAGACCATTCCCACCTAGTTGATTCCCAAAAATTGATATTTCCATTACCAAGGACCCATCAGGAGTGATGTTGTAGAGTTGGGATGTGTCGCCACAAGGTGTTCCATAAGGGGGTGGTTGGCCTCTTTTTTCACTATTCCCATAGCCATATTTTCCTCTTATTAACAAGATCTAGAGTGATATCCCTTCAATGAACTCTCATGCTAGTTTCCCTTAGAGGGTGTCCCATTCTCCCCTCACATTCCTCGCATTGACCCCCCTTGACCCACTGGTTTTGACAACCGGAATCCGGATGGCAAATAGAAATTCAGCTCCCCTTGGTAATTCTAGATGAAGGAGTATAAGAGTTTCTCTATATATTTATATACTTACTTGGTAACCTTGAGCACCAAAACAATGTTAGTGGGAATTGTGGAGAGCTCACAATTAACAAGGGTGATACTTTGACCAAAAAAGGGAAAATATTCTTCCAGTTATTAAAGTGGTTGGTGATACTATTGGTAAAACATTCAAAGTTCCTTATATGGACCCTTCCAGTTGTGATGGCTTCCCCCCAAATATTCTATAGGAATGATTTTTTCCAGAATCCCCAGGATGTATTCAGTTTTATACCTTCTCCTAGATAGAAAATTAAAATAATAGAAGTTGTATATTAATTAAGGTTAATAGTTTTCCTACTCCATATATCATATTCTTCCATCATGCTATTGAATACCCTAATTGAAGATCTACTTCAAATGGATGAAGAATTCCATGTCGTCTGTAGAAAAGATATGAGAGACCCATTGGATGTGGCCTCTTCAATCGTACAAACTAATCCGACCGTGCTCCATGTAGGAGGTTTCATTTCTACATTGACCATTATGAATCATAATAAAAAATGGTGGTGGAAAGAAAGTCCCATTTTCTTAGTCCCCTAACATAATTCAATAATCCAAATAACCTCCCCTTGAAGAAGATGATGGACTATGGTCAACTACAACATTATAATATTAAATTGGAGGTCCCTTGAGAGAACCCATTTCACCTCATCAACCAATGGATGAAACCTTTCTCAATGGGATCATAAAACATTTTCATGCTGAAATTGATGATAAGGTTAGATTTTTTCACTTTTATATTTATATCATTGACCATATCTTGAGCACTATCTATGTCTCCTTGAATAGATCATCCCTAGATGAAGGCATGTTGTTCCTCTGAGGATGAGGAGGAAATGAAGCGAGCCAGTCTCATGTTGATGATAGAGTCCAACAACTTATATGCAATGTTTCACATGCTGATCTATCCTAAGTAGTTTCATAAGGATGTGTTTTCACTTTGGGTACAATGACCATCAATGTGGCACCCACAACCAATGGGAGCAGCCCTCATATGATGACGTCTTGGATGGAGACAATAAGCTCCTCCTTGATGATTCTCTATGATATAAAATAGAATGATTCTGGAAAGACATAGAGAATAGGTGTGCTTTCATAGTTTAGGGAGAAAACCATGTCCCACACCATTGCCTCTTCTTGGATGCTACCAAGCACATCATTTTCATTTTCGGACACCACACTCGAGAGGGCGTTAAAGAAATAAACATAGATTTTTGGGTATCGAATCTACATACATGGGTTAGGATAACATAATTATGAATTAAAATGTGTATACACCATACCAAAAATTTCATCCAGATCACTGGTGTGAGAGGAATTAGCACAACGAATATTAGGCATGTTGTTCCGATGTTTTTCTTTCAAGAAGGCATGGATTAAGGATGTTTTTCTATCACATTATCTAAGACATATATCTAGTGGCCTTTCATGGAGACCTCTATCATATTATAGGAGGATTTCATTGATTTTTTGATATTTTAGACAAAGATAAATATAGGGGTCTTCATCCCATGCCTCTTCATATCTATCATTGAAATTCTAGATTTCCCTTTGAACTTCATCCCAGAATTCATGGGACAGGGTAGGGAGTCCACCCATGACAGGAGATCATATCTCATGCGGCGCAACTTGTTATGAAAAACCATGCCACCATCCCCCCTTAGATGGATAATACCAGGAATGTGGAACTGTTTAGAGGAATGGAGGGTGGAGCGGTTAAAAATTGGTAAAAATGATGGACTTGTTGCCTTCGATGCCAATATATTAGTGAACAACGAGTGGAGAGTGGTCTGAAAATTCACGCATGAGGTGGGTGACTTCTGTTCTCAATTAGAAGAAAATAGCTTGAAGGTTCCCACAAAGAAGATCCTGTTTACACCACATACCTCAATTACCTTGTTGATTATTGCACTAGGAATATATGTCGCCCGAGTACCTCAGGTCCATGAGACCCTCCTGACAAGAATAAGGAGAAGAAGAACATTCTATCATTGTAAGGGAGGGGACCTTCAACCTTTTCCTCCGAGGACTCCATGATGGTGTTTAATTTCCCTCCCACAAACCAAAATACTTCAATGGGGATGAAGGATTTCAGGTTGTGCCACAGTTTCTCCTGATGTACTGCTTTGCATCTTGCGTAAACAAAAGAAAAGAAGTGGATCTTGTTCCTAGCTTCCACTCAGACCAAGTAGTGTTGTTCAGATACCTCAATTTTATCCACCATGATGGTGGAGTTCAAAAATACATGTGATGATTAACATGCCCACTATGTAGGAAGTATCTCAGGCCAATACTTCTGAAAAAATCCCCGATTTTGTTGGGGTTTTTTCTAGGTCCACGACCACCAAAATTAATGAAAAATGCTTGGATGCATCCCATGATATAATGTATTCTTTTTACACAAGAACTGAGGCCCTATGCATTCCATATGATCACAAGGATCATTAAAAATATATGCACCTCAAACATGTCCAAAGAGATGAAAGTTTCTTTCCTTGTGTGTTTGAAGAGGACAATTTCCCTCTAGATTTTGATAGCGTGCAAACTCCATTCAAGGGGAATATAGGAGTTGGGGATGGCTATAAACCCACCTCTATAATGAAGTTGATCGAGAAACCACTCGTATGGGACATTGGGAGAGGAGAGATTTTTACAGTACATGTGATAACCTAGAGAATTTGTTGTAAATATTATACAGGGAGGAGGAATACCCTAAAGCTGAGAGAAAGAAGGTTTCTGGGAAGGAAGGTAGTGAAAGGCCTCTTTTACTTTAGACGAATGTTTTAACAGTTAAGAGATGTTGATAATATGATAGGAGATCTGAGGTAAAGAGATAGGATGGGGTACAAATGTCACAATAGGTTTGCATGGGGTATAAGAATCTTTGACTGATTGCTGGGTATGTTCCGAGGAGGGAGGGGAGAAAGATGGGGGGAGCTCTGGGGAGACAGAGGTAGGATTTCTTGGCACTAGATCCCTATAAGAGGAAGAACCTTGATCGATAGGCTTGGAATAAGATTTGGGACTCAGACCTTGTTTGACAGCTGAGAGTCAGGAAGAAAAGAAAGGATTAGGAGGGATAGAAAATGATTTCTCTCATTTGGAGAAACAAACCCTGTCGAATGAAATATGATGGGGGAGAAAAGGATAGAAACATTTCTCTCAAACCCTCTGTTTCTAATCATCCCAAAATTAGGATGATTTGGACGGAAATAGTTTGTAGGGTTGTGGTGTTTTTTAAATTTCCAATTTTATCCCTATAAGCTTATATAAACACTATTCACATCTTTGATTACTTTAAATTGTCGCTTCGTTCCCCATTAATATTTATATAAATGAACATTATTTTAATTATTAATAATAACAATAAAAAATATTTTCTTGGGGGAAATAAAATATTTTCATGAGAAAAATAATATTATTAAATTTTTTGTGTGGGAAAAAATATTTAGATACTCATAAAAATATTGTTTGGGGGCACTGGTCACAGGGTCGAGTCCCCAAACCGTTTGATTGTGGATTTTCCTTATATCATGCATGAGATGTCATTTTACAGCAATACCAATTTTTTTTAATAATAATAATCAAATATAAATAATTTTGATAATGTGTATATAAATAATTTTTATTATAACTAATTATGTGTATATAAATAATAATAAATAATTTATAAATAATTTTGATTATAAATAATTACGATTATCTTAAATTAATTGTCTATGTAAATAATATATAAATAATTTTTAATTAATATATATTTTGAATTAATAATTTTTTTTAATTAGTAATTATTTTGAATTTATAATTATTTTGAATTAATAATTGTTTTGAATTAATAATTTTGAATCAATAATTTTGATTACCTCGAATTAATGATTTTTAATTAATAAATTATATAAATAATTTTGATTACCTCGAATTAATG
The DNA here is from genome assembly GCA_963277665.1 of Viscum album. Taxonomy (NCBI): domain Eukaryota; kingdom Viridiplantae; phylum Streptophyta; class Magnoliopsida; order Santalales; family Viscaceae; genus Viscum; species Viscum album. The sequence goes on along the minus strand of OY728128.1, from coordinate 1,108,989,420 downwards.
ATTTTTAATTAATAAATTATATAAATAATTTTGATTATATTAAATATTTTTTTTAAATTTTAACATTTTTATTAATAATGTTCGCAGTTTAATGTTTAACTAACTTTGGTGATATGAAAGTTAAGGTTCTATTAAATTCAAAATTAATGTGTTTTGGTTTTTCTTAAAAAATGTAATTAAAATACATTTTTTTGAAAAGGTTATTTGTGTCATTTAACATAAATTGATGATGTTGGAGAAATATGGTGGTAGGTTGGGTGTCCAATGGGATCAAATCTATGATTGTTTTTATCTTGGCAAATTATGCCCTTCAATCATGTGTGTAAGTGTTAGTTTTTAACAAAGGTTATTTGTGTCATTTGCACTAAAACAACTTCTTTTCTTTTATTTTAAAAAGTGTCACCAAACATAATGGAGATAAATTCAAATATTTTCCTTTATTTTACAATGTTATTGATCCAAACACAATGAGATAAATCATAACCATTTCTTCTTATTTCTTTTCTTTTAAAAGCTATCATGTCATTTCTTTTATTTTACTAAAATTTCTCCAAACACAGTGCCACATTGGGAAAATCATTTCGTCGAACCGTGCAATAGGATGACCTCTTTCTGCATACTGACATTCTGTGCCCATGGAGGCACAACCTATATAGAATTAGAACACAATAGATAGTAGAATAACCAGCCTCTATTCCTTCATTTATTCAACCTAATGGATTATCTAGGATGGAGGAGGGATCAAGAAGTCCAAGGAAACATTGATCTGAGGAGCTGTAGCATCATTGATATGTAGGGTTCGGGAATCCGCACATAGAAATTCTATAAGGTAATCATATATATTCAAAAGGAAGGAATGGGTTTTGAAGGGTTGAGGGAGCCAAGGATTGTTCTGCCACACTACCGTGAGTCGGGACTCCCTACCCCTATTAATTTCTATCGACCACTGGAAGAGGTTAAAAAAGAACCTTTTGAGAGTTTGAGGTCTATTATCCAAGACCTTGAGGAATTCATCCTGTGAATCCCAGAAAATGAAAAAATCTTTCTTTTAGAGCTCTGATATCCTTACCATGCGATTCAGGTTCCAAGAACGAATGACGTTATCGATGAATTCTAATAGGTTATTACCAGAGAAAACACACACAACCGGGGTCCACTTGATAAGATTAGTAGATTAAAAATGGTAAATACTAGAAAATACAAGACCGATGTCCCATCTAGCAACCCCATAGATGTGGATCCAATATGAACCATCTGAAATGGGGGTTTGGGGGTGGGGGATGTTACAAGTGTTCCGGTGAGAAAGGATTATTTTATAGACTAACCCATGGGAAAAGGTGGGGCCTCAAATCCATGGGGTTTCAATGTACTTGTAGTGCCACAAAATATTGAGGGCGAATGGTATGAAGGGGTCATAGTTAGTATGGGGGGAGAATCTTGAACAGTTCATTGAGTAGAAAGAGGATTGTGTGGTACGTTGTTTTGATGAGAATTCAAATCTATCCTCTCAATCGCTGGTCACTGTAAAAATTTAAAAATTTACTTTTTTCTAGTTGGGGAATCTATCTAGTTCGGTGTGTATTATTTTCCATTTTATTTCCAAATAATTTTGTGGTACTATTATTTTTTGTATTGGTATTATATACATGGTTTATACCCTAGATGTTACATATTTTATTATTATTCATCTAAACTTATTAATAGAGGTGGTTGGGGTTTCTCGTACATGTACATTTACAAAAAATCCTCCAATATTAGTTATTCCATTCAGTGCTTCTCACCATTACATGGTTTATACAGTCAGGTTTGAGGTAGTTGTGACTCGAGCACTATTAGGCCAGGGCATGAAAAATTGCTATAGTATAGGTTCATTCATTGGGATGGTGTTTTGGAGTTGTCCCCACAAAAGGATTTTATTGGTATTCAGGGAAACAATTTGAAAGAGTTTCGAGTGTGGATTTTAGGCTAGTAAACCTAGTGTTAATGTGGTGGATGATGTATCAATTGACCAAGACCCTAACTACTAGCCTGTTGAATTGGGATACTGAGAAATTTGTAGTAGGTGTCAATGGTACCTAAAAAAATAGGATTGAGTCTTTTTTAAAGAAATTCTTGAGTCATCTCCCATATATATATAAATATGTGTGTGTGTGCTCATCTGACCATGGTACTCCTTGGTTAAATATTCGAGATGCCTTTGTAAAGATAGTTAGACAAGTTACGAATTCTTGATCAAGAGGACAATTCGAGGAGAGTTGAGGCCTCAATTCGTCCTCCATCCGATGAGATCTTTCCTATTGGAGGATAGCTGGTAGCAAAAAAACTTCTTGATTAGTATATTATACCATATAACATGCTAATTATGTGCACAATATTGGAGTACTCTATGAGTTCTAGCACCAAAGGCCACAGGGGGGTCCATGTTGAGGAATATATCATGGTGGTAGAGGATTCGATAGATTCATTGATCCAAGTATTTTGGAATATCTATAACACAACTGATCAGGTGATTTTCTGTGAAACTAATATTTTTATGGAGTAGCTATGTACTAGTGATGTATAGTCACACATATTCATGAGGATTCAACACTCCCATGGACATAAATCCATTAGTTATTTCATGAGGATTAATCCCCCTCATTGTTAAAATCAATTTTGATTTAGGATATTCAAGAGCATTGGACTGGGGGGATGATAGTTTTGATGTATAATATGAGGTTAAAAACCTTACACCGTACTATATTGACATGATTTTGGAAGGATACTTCTAAGATCATAAGTTTGATTAGGTTCTCTAAAGAGACATCCATTAGAGTTTAGTATCTGTGTGCATTCCATCCAATGTCGGGTTGTTGGAGTGGGAACTAGTGATATAGATCTTCCTTTAAATGGGATGTTGGGTAGCTAGGGATGGGAGTGGTCATTATATGGGGTAGTCATCTATAACATCTATGAGGTGCCATTCGGTAGGACCTCAATGTATCAAATGATCCATAGATCAGACTTATGAACATGGTCATATAGAAAATGGATGAGACACATGATCAAGGAAACCCATAAAGGGTCGGTTCTATGAATGGGATAGGTAAGGTCACATGGAATGTGATTTTCTAACCAGATATATTGAGGAGGGTAGGAAGATAGCATATTGACCGCCACTATAAAGGTAGTGTTGTGACCATGGATCTCCTAGGGGAGGGTATAGTGGCCCCCAAAGTGGTAGATTTAGTAGTATATTAGGTGGAGAACTATGAGGAGGAGCTATGGGTGGTGGGTGAAGTTATGAGCTATATCTACCCCCACCACTAGGTGGCCAACAACCTGCTTAGGGAGCTAGTAATTGGGGCTAGTGGTAGCTACACACTATGCGTGAATATGACTCAACAACTCACAAGATGTTTAGATGTATAATTTTTTTTTATTATACTATTCTTTTAGAATAAGTAAGGATAGGTTCGAGACATTCATTCATCTCATTACACCTGGTTCAAGATCTGGAGCTCCTAGTTGAGCCTTTATCCAATCACTTCTATATTATGCTTCCTTTGGCGAACACTTATTCTACATCATTTATCTACTAGTAGTTTGAGGTATCACTTTTTAGAGAGTGTATTTTAGGGAAAATTATGTTTATCACAGTGAAGCATTATAACATCATTTTGGGTATGTATTGGTTGTCCATATTCCAATCCCAAATTGACTTTCAATTCTAATGAGTTAGATGGCTTTACACTAATGGGATGTGATTCCCTTTTTTGGGTGATAGAAATTACATAATAGGATGAGTGATTATTGAGATTATGAAAATAAAAATCAATACCCATTAGTAGGTGAGTGTTACTCTTGGCACATTAATCTATTTAGGAATCATGATTCCTTCATTCATGGAGGCTTTTATAGATGTATTCCCTGAGGTAATTATAGGAAAACCTCTAAGGAAGTAGATAACATTTTGGATCAACATGCATCATGAGACTACTTAAATATCATATGTGGCATATTGGATGGCCCCAATCGAGCTCTTATAGAGATTTGGTATTAGTTGGAGGACTTTTTAGGGAAGGGTTTTATCAGAACCAGTATGTATTAAAAGGTATCTCTAGTGTTGTTTATGAAAATTCATATAGGATAATGTAGATTTATGTTTTTTATCATCAACAGATCCAAGCCCAGATATTGAACAAGTTCCCCTTGCCAAGGATTTCAGACTGCATTTTTTAGTTTCAAGGAATGAGATGTGTCTTGAAGATCAACCTCAGGTTTGGATACAACTAGTTGAGAGTTCATGAGGTTGATATTATGAAGATTAAATTCTAATGAATCTATAGACAATATGAGTTCCTAGTGATACCTATTAGTGTGACGAATCCACCAACTAGGTTTATGGATTTGATAATCAAAATTTTACAATCATAATTTTACCAATGTGTCATTTTCTTTATTGAAACATACTTATATACTCTTTGTTAGAGGAGGTTCACTTGAGGTCATGTGTCAACATATTTCATATGGGGAGGTTCACCTAAGTTCATGTGTCATTCCATCGTAATCCCAATTATTCAGGTCAAGATGTTGAAAAATGGTATCGGAGCATAAGATATCTTTTTTCCTTATCTGGGGAGATTGTTGATGGGATTTTTAATAATGTGTTCTATATTGCTATGAAATTTTTTTTAGTGCATCACAAAATCCATTTTCCAGGGAATTATAGGTCACAAGAGCATGGGATTCATATTTTTAGTTTCTTCTATTATTGTTTTATATTATTTCACCTCATGTGTCACATATGGATTTTGAAGATCATCATTTCATTTGGATCTGTTTCTTGGTTGTATCAGCAATAATAATTTCATTCATCCTATTAGGTATGTAGTTTTATAATGAACTATATACCTATTATATAGTATTTTACTATCAATAGAGGATTTATTTTCTTCGGTTTCTTTTACATTAACATTGATTCGACATATGATTTCTTGATGACCATCCATCAATTGAAACCATATGACATCCTACTTTTGATAGTAGGTTATGTGATAGTATAGTGTTATTCAACAGAGTGATGATGATTATAATTATGATAATTATGGGTATGATGAATATTATGATGGTGTAGTCCCTCTAGGCATAGATGGTGTATTTCACTTGATAGGTCATTATTGGGAATTAATTTCCTTAGTATATAACATTATGGGATTAACCACTATATAGGTCTAGAAAATTATGGTTTAAACTATTTTATTTGTGGAGTTATCTATCTACAACCCTATGGTATTATTTTGAACTATATTAGGAATATTTGGCCTCCATTTTGTTAGTCCATTGTAATTTCCATCTTAGTATATCAATAGATAAGATTTAAGATGAAATCCCGAGGTTTATTATCCCTATTGAAACCTTCTGCATGTTATATCTAAGACCTTGTAGAACTAATGTTGTGAATTTGGTTACAAGTGAGGCTAATTCATCTATGGAATTAAAGTAACTTGAGTGAAATTTTCCCTTGTGAAATGATATTTATTTTTAATTCATTATCGATGGTTTTTTAATGAAATCCACTGTATATGTGAAAAAAAATTAGATAGATTAAATGAATTCCTTTCAAGTTTACATAAAACATAGAGAATAAAGAACCTAGAGTGATGGTAATTATGATGTAATGATTGATTTTTGAGTTCTCGGATTCTTCTAGCATCAAGATAAGGGTCGTTATGGTTTTTACCCAATTGGATACAAATGAAACGCTCCTTAGATACAAAGTTAGAATCATTAATGGTTATACATTGAAGGGGTAGATAAGATAACCATGAATAGTGTCTTGAACTAACCCCTATTCTTTGGATGGTGCATTGAAAGGATTGATCATATAACCATGAACAATGGATTGACCTAACCCCATTCTATTTTCTTAAGGGGATCAATAAGTGTTCCCATGTTTAGTGATTTTTGCTTATTATTATGTAGAAAATTAATAAGGAAAGAATGACGGAACCTATAGGTATGTGGATTATGGGAAAAATATATTTTTTAGAGTAAATAGTAGTTTTTATTTCATTATGGTAATCCTTAATGTATGATAATTCATGTATTGGTGGGGAAGTTTGGTTAATTAGGTGTTGTTGGGGTTTGTGTTGACCATTGGAAATGATCCTGGATTAGGGGATGAACCGAGATAAGGTATTGGTGGTAAGACACTAACGAATTAGGTCATGGTTCACCATTTAAAATATTAAATGGTGTAATTTTAATGGAAATAATTTATCTTGGATGCCTATAAGATGTGTGTGAACATTTATTCATAGAGGAGGATGACATCATCAATTGATTAGGGTACCACTATACAATCAACCTAAGTTGTTCATAGATAGAGATGTTGTGATTCGAATTAGTGTCTAATATAAGGGAACATGCACCACCATGGTCTGGAGTCGTAATATATTCCTATTATTTTTTATAACTTCACACACATAATGAATGTTGAATGAAGGGGATTATGCATTGGGTAATCCAGTTTTGTGTAGTACGTGGTATTTTTCTTAACAAATAGTTGAATAGAAAGTCATGTTTATTCATCATCTTCAAATATGGTTTGTCATGTAAGGGGTAAAATTATGTTATTATTACAATGATATGGTAAGGATACTCTAATGATGGGGAGGATCATCTTGGTCTGGTGTGATATGACAACTCTTGTGGGAAATGTTATGGTCATTCATAAGGAATATCGTTGGGCTATCATGGTAACTCCAGGAGACAGATGTGTAATAGACACGCTTGAATGTTTCCAACACGAGTTATAGATGTTTAATTTATTCATAGTGATATATGGAGAATATATGTGGTATTTGAACATGGGATAAATTGCGTAAAATATTTACGTAGCTGGATCGTAGGAGTATTGATGCATTGTTGAGAGCCCTGTGGCTGTAATGACCCAATGTTTTAATGGAAATTACCTTCTTATAAATATGGCATAAAGTCACATAATAATGAACTACTAAGTGATAAGTTACCTTTAAACATAATTTTTTCACTTCTGTGTTTGGAATTTTAAAAATCTGACACACACGATTATGTTCAAGATGTTTTTTGGAGTCTAATAATACAAAAATAATTTTTGGTGAGTAGTAACATACCCTAATGAATAATAACATACCCTTATTAATAGTGATATACACTAATGAATAGTATCCTCACCTATGATAGTATAAAAAAAATTCAAGTTGGAAGTACAATATACATATGTTTTAGAATGAGTCAATGCATGTTTTAAATCTGGTTTTTGATAATAAATAATGATTTTAATTAAATATTAAAATAATAATATTTACAAAATTATTTTAGAAAAATGAACTTCATTTTTGGATTCTGAACGTCTAAAAATTGTTGGGGTTAATTTTTGGGATTTTTCTGAAATACTTGAATTTTTTATGAATAGTAAAATACTGTAATTTACCGTATATGTACATTATAAGATAAATAGACTATTCCTAGAATCATGGATGATTTCACCACCCTTGGTTCTGTTTCACATGACCCATTTACTATTCTTGGTCATGTAATACTTACTATTCTTTTTCTTGTGAAGAAATAATAAATTAAGGATTATAATATCATTAAATCCCTCCTCTCCTCCACTATAAACCCCGCCCCCTCAATCCCTCTTCTACCCACTCCTATCAAGCACCAATAATTCTATAAATTCTACCCAAATCTCTCCCCAAGGTCCTCCCCCACGTCTAAAATCTCTCATCCTCCTCAAAATACCAAAGCCTCTCCCTTTAAGAGGTTCTCAAAGGAGGAAGTCTCAAGAGGTAAATTCCTCTTTCCAAATTTCTTCATTTCTTTTAAGTTCCTTTCTTTTTTATTTTCTTTTCTAACCTCCCTTCACCATAATATTATTATAAATCTAGTCACATAAATTTATTGTAATTTCTTCATGCTTGTGGTATATTTCATTACCTTCTCTCCTTTCCTCACACTTTTATTTGAAAGAAATGAAAGCATCGTTTGTGATGTGCTAATTTAGCACATTCAATGACAATGGTTTATCAATTTCTATTATTATCATTAATTTTGGTCCTCAAACCATTTTTATTATGGTTGAAACAGATTATTATATATGTAATATATCCTATTTCTGGTTTTTTAATCTTTTGGTACAAATGGAATTAAGTTATAATGAAAAACACATTCTTTGTAATCAAACCCACCGAATAACAAAAATATTTATCACTATGGTTATATATGTATAATAATTCAACATCACTCTACGTAACCTAATTAAAATTAAAACCATGCAATCTAATGTATATTAAATAACGAATGTAACTTTAATTCTGGACAACCACTTTCATCTTGCATATAATCCAAACTTGAATATAAGTGAACTGATCTTTTAAGGCCAAGCAAACAAACGAGCCCGAATAATGAAATTGAACCTTATAACTAATCAAAAATGATTTGAATTAACTAAAAAGGGTTATAATAAATCAATTAATTATAGAATAGGTTCTGGACTTATGAATTTATAAACCTAATTTTTTTATTCAGGTCATTAATAACAAGTAGAGAACACCACCGAATTTGAGGTAAGGGATCCTCTCCTTTTCTCTCTTAATCAATATTATCCTCTATACAATGTCTTTATAGGTGTATTAGAAAATTATGGGGTATGTTCAAGAACCTCCCCCATACTTAATTCTGGATTTATAAGTGATGAGAAACCCCATTTCTCTCTCATCAATTCCTCGTGGTCACTCCTGACACCATGCCTATAAAATCGTAACGAATGCTACCTGAACCTTCTTTGTTCTTTTGGGTTGCCTTATCATTCATTAAAAATGGTGTTATCTTATCTATATATGTGAGTCTTATTACTTATTGTAATTTTTACAAGATTCTTACATCAGGACCCTTCCATCACATTCTTTTGGTGATATACATGATTTTGAATGATTCCCTCTTAGAACATTCCAATAAGACAACTTGTTTTAATGGGACTTCCCAAATTTTTACCCAAATTTCAAGTGCACTCTATCCTATGTTTTAAAAAAACCATTTTATTTATAAAATTAGTATTTTTATTATGAAAATTTTTTTGGTTCAATTCTGTTTTTACATAAAAGAATGTCATCTTTTCTATTTGGAAAGCTCTAGAGTGTTTTCCTTAAAACCGCACAATTTTTTTTTAATTCTAATGTTTCTAAAATATTTTTTTAATATGTTGTCACTTATATTTGACACCACTTAACATGTTATATGCCTTTTTTAACCTATGAATTTCCATGTTTTTTCTAATCCCTTCCTTTCATGGAAACTTTCATGATACACCCATTGGATATGTTTTATGTCATGATTGTGGTACCCAATTATTTCCACGGGTAACCTTAGGTTTATGTGTGTTTGATTATGTATGATTATTTATGTAGAAATATTATTTATGTGGCTAGAATATTCATGAATATTTTGATATGGGTGCACCCAGATAGCGCTCCAATGCATTGGGTAAGGATAAGTCTCATGAGATGCGATGTGAAACGGGATTGGCGGTTAGCCTTGACCCATACTGAAATGGGAAATGAGATTGGTCGTTACCATTGACCCGTACTAAAGATATGCTTTATGATTCTGTAACATTTATATGATTTCGTGTTTATATGATCCCATACTTATATTAAATTATTTCATATGTTTCATTCTTTGGATATCATTATGTCATGCCTCTTAACTCATGTTCTTGAGATGCATCCTTATGTTCATTTCCTTACTGGGCATTTTTAGCTCATCCCTTTGTTCATGTGTTCCCCAGGGTACCTTATACAGATGTATGATCTCAAAGGATGTTAGAAGCTCTTTATGGATATTAAATAAATAAGTTGTTTTATCCTCTTGTTTTTTGTTATATGTACCTAGTCTTCAAAGACACTAGAATTAATGATCCTTGGCTTGTACTCTGATGATTAATTATGATAAAATAATGAAATGTTATATGTAAATGGCTTGGGTTTCTGTAGTTAGTATTAGAGGATGTTCTAGTTATTTTTGAAGATTAAGAATAGAAAACCTTAGTGAGAACCTTAATGATGAGACTATGTATAAGAAAGAAGTCCTAAATTTTTGTGAGTATATAGTAAGTGGTTTATCAAGGAAATACACCCCTATCTGGATATGAGCAGGTAGAGGTGGCTCTGGAACAAATGTATCTTGGGGTAAAACCCGAAAACACCGCTTTGAGCTAGACTCAAGCGAGAATTGTTTCACGACAATAGGCCTTACTACACTCTTGGTTATGACACTCCCAGGGGATATGATTTGGTAGATTCACGAGCTTTGTACAAACCATTATTAAGGATAAATATCCCATAATAATATAAGTTAAGAAATAGATTGAAGATAACCTAGATATAAACCTATGGAATCACATGTTGGGATGTACTTATTCTTTATAAGTTTATCCTTTAATGTTCGACGTTTCATTTTTATGTTCAATATCTAAGCATTCAAGACCTCTAATTACACGTTATTTTTCTTAGTTAATGGCAGGAAATAGAAGAACATGTTCCAACAACCAATGTGATAGGCAATGTGATGATTTCTCTAATGACATGCCAGATATGATAGAAGCGGGTACTAAAAAATTCAAGGAAATACTTGCTCAGATGGATCGATTTATGAATAATAACTTGAATCAGGTGGAATGTCCCCCTCCTCCATGGAAAGATCAAGTTGTTGTAGAATACTTCATGCGGAAAAGGCCTCCAATGTTTAATGGGACTTTTGATATCTTCCTGGCAGAACAATGGATTAACACCATTGAAAAAAATTTCTCTAGCCTCCAGTGCTCGGAAGAATAGAAAGTTGTACTGATAGTCTATCGTTTTGATGGGGAAGTTGATCAGTGGTGGACATTGATCAAAAATATGATGTCCCAAGAAGAAATTGATTCCATAGATTGGGAGGAATTCAAGGGGGTGTTTTTCAACAAATATTTTCCTCGAACCCTCCGTCTCAAGATGGAAGGAGAGTTCCTTGGACTAAAGAAGAAGGAAGATGAGTCCATCAGGGTGTATGAGTCACACTTTATAAGTCTTGCAAGGTACGCCTCTGGCTTTTTCATGAACACCTAAAGTAAGGTGGATCATTTCTTTAGTGGACTAAAGTTGAGTCTACGAAAACCGTTGGCGATTCAAGACTTCGACAGCTATGAGGACATAGTCCATTGTTCCCTCAAGGTTGAAATGGAGATTGGAAACTCTCAGTGGTCTCATGGGACCAGTGACAAGAAGAGGAAGATGGTAAAAAAACATGGGTGGTCCATCAAACAAATCCCATTATGGAAATAATCCCAACTTTCCCCTTTGCAAAAATTGTGGAAAGAAGCATCCTAGGAACTGTCTAAAGGGAACCATGATTTGCTTCAAATATGGAATGTTTGGTCATCTTGCCAAGAACTGCTGAAGGGATATGAAAATTCCCACTAAAGTAGAAGAAGAATGGAAGGTTCATATGAACACTCAGCCTACAGTGCAGTGTTTTAACTATAAAGATCTTGGGCATTATGCAAACAATTACCATAAGCCGAGGGTTTTAGGAGGGAATCAACAACAACCTCCAAGGAAACAAAGAAGGGCTTATGCTATCACTACTGCTGAGGTGGAGTAGGAAAATGATGTGGTGATAGACATTCTTGTTATTCATTCAATAATAGCGAACTTACTATTTGATTCTTGTTCTACACATTCTTTCCTATCTTTCCTGTTTAGTAGAACTATTCAAACACCACCACAAAATTTGGAGGAAAAGTTATCTTTGAGAATATCGAATGGGGTATTTATTGCATCCAAGGTTTATAACTCCTCCCCAGTTAATGTTTGTGGTATGAACCTCCCGGAAAATCATGTCATACTTCCTTTAGTGGATTTTGACACTATCTTGGGCATGGATTGGCTATCTTCGTACAAGGCCAACATCAACTGTCGGGAAAGGGAGATTACTCTTCACATCTCGAAGCATCCTATGATTATTTACAAGTGAAAGGAGGAAGATGAGTCTCCTTTAGAATCTTCATCTCTCATTAGGATATTTCTTCATTATGATAATGCATACCTAGCTCAAATGATTGAGACAAAGGATATAATCATGCTTGAAGACATGCCCATCATGAGGGATTACATTGATGTATTCCCTGAAGAGTTTCCTGGTGTTCCCCTTAACCAAGAGGTTGAGTTCTCAATTGAACTTATCCCTGAGTCTCTGCCAATCTCAAAGACACCTTACAGAATGGCCACCGTAGAGATGGAAGAGCTGAAGAAGCAGTTACATGAGAATATGGAGAAGGGGTTTATATGCCAGAGTGTTTCACCATGGGATGCTCCAGTCCTCTTTGTCAAGAAGAAGGATAGATCAATGTGCCTCTGCATTGATTATCATGAGATCAATAAAATCACTATAAAGAACAAGTATCCCCATCCACAGATAGATGACTTGATCGAGCAGCTTCATGGGGCCAGTTGTTTCTATAAGGTGGACCTCCAGTCAGGATATCACCAACTAAAGGTGAGGAAGGAAGATATTCCCAAGTCATCCTTTCGAACGAGGTATAGACAATATGAGTTCATAGTGACTCCCTTCAGACTCACTAATGATCTAGAAACTTTCTTGGAGTTAATTAATAGAGTCATTAGAGATTACCTCGACAAATTTGTGGTGGTCTTTATTGAGGATATTCTGATATACTCCAAGAGAAAGGAGGAACATGAGTAGCATTTGGAAACTGTGTTAAAAATTTTTTTTAAGGGAGAAGTTGTATGAAAAGTATAGTAAATGTGAGTTTTGTATGGAGGAAGTATCATTCTTGGGGAATGTTTTCACCAGGAAAGGGATATATGTGAACCCTTCCAAGATGAAGGCAGTTGATGAGTGGTCGAGGCCAACTTCTGTAACGTAGATCTGTAGCTTTTTAGGTCTAGCTGGGTATTATCGACGATTCGTGAAGAACTTTTAATTATTGTCAAAACCAATTACCAAGATGAAATGGAAGGTAGTAAAGTTCATCTTGACACAGGAATGTGAAGACTGTTTCAAGGAGTTGAAAAAGAGTCTTATCACTGCACCGGTAGTCACACTCCCTTCAAGTGGAGAACTCTTTGTGGTGTATAATGATTCTTCTAAGAAAGTCTTAGGCTGTGTAATAATGAAAAATGATAACTTGATAGCCTATGCCTCAAGTTAGTTGAAAATCCATGAGAAAAACTATCCCATGCATGATCTGGAGTTGGCGGTTGTGATCTTTGCGTTGAAAATCTGGTGGTATTATCTCTATGGGAAAAAATGTGAGATATATACTGACCAAAAGAGTCTCAAATATATATTCACACAGAAAGATCTTAATATCTACCATCCAATATGGATAGTACTTATCAAGGATTATGACTACTCAATCCACTACCATCCTAGTAAGGCAAACAAGGTGGCATATGCTCTAAGTAGAAAAGATCTTCCATCTTTATCAATGATGAGAATTGAAAGGATCCGATCTTCTTTGATTTGAAAAGGATGGACATGGGAATAATTAATGGAGGAACATCACCAATCCTATCTCAAATGATTGCTCAAACATACCTTGTGGAGAAAATAAAGGTTTCTCAATGAAAGGATGTGGAAATTCAGAAAAGGGTGGAAGCTGTTAAAAATGGGAAATCCTCTGATTTCAAAATTGACGGGGAATGAGTTGTAACATTTGGTACACGATTATGTGTGACATATGATCCAGAGATAAAGAAGGATCTATTGAATGATGCAAATAGCTCGACCTTCTCTATCCATCCTGGTAGTACCAAAATGTACAATGATCTCCGAGAACACTTCTGGCGGGATAATATGAAGAAGGAGATTGCAGAATATATATCAAGGTGCTTGGTATGTCAGAAATTTAAAGCTGAGCGACAAAAGTCCAAAGGTATGATGCAGCCATTGCCTATACACATGTGGAAATGCGAAAATGATACTATGGACTTTATCATGGGTCTCCTGAAGACATCGAAGGGAAACAATGTGATATGGGTTGTGGTTGACCAACTCACCAAGACATCCCATTTTATCGCTATTCAGGAAGATCTATCGTTTGAAGAACTTGAAAAGTTATATGTGAAGGAAGTGGTGAGAATACACGTTGTTCCACTCTCAATTTTCTCTGACAGTGATCCAAGGATCACATCTAAATTCTGGAGGACTCTTCAATATTCAATGAGTACTGAATTAAATTTCATCACGACCTATCACCCCCAAACTGATGGCCAATCTGAAAGGACTATTCAGATGCTTGAAGATATGCTAAGAGCTTCCTCTCTTGAATTAAAAGGTGGTTGGGATCATCATCTCCCATTTCTTGAGTGTTCATACAATAATAGCTTCCACTCAAGTATTCAGATGGTTCTATATAAAGCTTAGTATGGAAAGCGATGTAGAACTCAAACTTGTTGGGATGAAGTAGGAGAAATAAAGATACTTGGACCTAATCGTGTTCAAGAGATGACAGAGAAGGATTAAGTCATTGAGAAACAAATCAATGCTGCTCAAAATCAGAAAAAGAGCTATGCTGAAAACCATCGAAGGGACTTGGAGTTTGACGTCAGAGATAAAGTCTACCTTCGAATATCTCTATGGAAGAGAGTCATGTGATTCGGGAAGAAAGAGAAGCTAAGCCAAGGTATATTGGCCCCTTGGAGATCCTTGACCGCATAGGAGTCGTTGCCTATTGGCTTGAACTTCCACCAAATATGGCTCGAGTTCATGATGTATTCCACGTATCAGTCTTGAGGAAGTACATACCTGATACCTCACATATACTAAAATTAGAGGTGGTGCATCTGGATGATGATATCTCCTATGAGGAGTAGCCAGTAAAGATTCTAGATCAGAGAGATAAGGTTCTACGCAACAATACAACCCAAATTGTCAAATTATTATGGAGGAACCATAAGTTTGAGGAAGTAACATGGGAACTAGGGGAAGCAATGAAGGAAAAGTACACACATCTATTTTTGGACTAGAATGTAAAATGAAATCTGGAGGGCGAAATTTCATAAGGGGGGAAGAATGTAACGACCCAATGTTTTTAATAGAAATTCCCTTCTTATAAATATGGCATAAAATCACATAATAATGAACTAATAATTGATAAGTGACCTTTAAAAAGATGTTTTTCACTTCTGTGTTTGGAATTTTGAAAATTTGACATACACGGTTGTGTTCAAGATGTTTTTTGGAGTCTAATAAAACAAAAACAAATTTTGGGGAATACTAACCTACCCTAATGAATAGTAACATACCCTTATGAATAGTTATATACCATAATGAATTGTAACCCCACCTATGATAGTATAAAAATAATATTCATGTTGGAAGTACAATATACCTATGTTTTAGAATGAGTTAATGCATGTTTTAAATATGGTTTTTCATAATAAATTATGATTGTAATTAAATATTAAAACAATAATATTTAGAAAATTATTTTTGAAAAATGGACATCATTTTTGGATTCTACACATTGAGAAATGGTTGGGGTGAATTTTTTTGAATTTTTTAAAATACTTGAATTTTTTATGAATAGTAAAATACAGTAATTTACCGTATATGTACATTATAAGATAAATAGACTATTCCAAGCATCATGAATGATGTCACCACCCTTGTTTAGGATTCACATGACCCATTTACTATTATTGTCATGGAATACTTACTATTCTTTGTCTTGTGAAGAAATAATAAATTGTGGATTATAATATCATTTAATACCTCCTCTCCTCTACTATAAAAACCCCCCTTCACTCCCTCTTCTCTCCATTCATCTCAAGCTCCATTATTTATCTAAATTCTACCCAAATCTCTCCCCAAGGTCCTTCCCCACTTCAAAAATATCTCATCCTCCTCAAAATAACAAAACCTCTCCCCTCAAGAGGTTCTCAAAGAGGAAGTCTCAAGAGGTAAATTCCTCTTTCCAAATTTCTTCTTTTCTTTTAAGCTCCTTTTTTTTATTTTCTTTCCTAACATCCCTTAACCATAATAGTATGATAAATCAAGTAGCATACATTTACTATAATTTATTCATGCTAGTGGTATATTTCATTATCTTCTCTCATTTCCCCACACTTTTATTTGAAATAAATGAAAGCACTGTTTGATATGTGCTAATTTAGCACATTCAAGGACATTGGTTTATCAATTTATATTATTATATTTAATTATGTTCATGAAACCATTTGTGTTATGGTTGAACCAGATTATTATATATGTAATATATACTATTTTTGGTTCTGTAATCATTGGGTACAAATGGAATTAAGGTATAATGAAAAACACATTCTTTGTAATCAAACCCACCGAATAACAAACACAGTTTTTCACTATGGTTATATATGTATAATAATTCAACATCACTCTAAGTAACCTAATTAAAATTAAAACCATGTAATATACTAGATATTAACTAAAGAATGTAACTTCAATTTTGGACAACCACTTTCATCTTGCATATAATCCAAACTTGAATTTATGTGAACCAATCTTTTAAAGCCAAGCAAACAAACGAGCCCAAACAATGAAATTGATCCTTATAACTAATCAAAAAGAATTTGAATGAACTAAAAAGGGTTATAACAAAAAAATTACATATAGAAGTGGTTCTGGAATTATGAATTAATAATCCTAATTTGTTTATCCAGGTCATTAATAACAAGTGGAGAAGACCACCATATTTAAGGTAAGGGATCCTGTCCTTTTCTCTCTTAATCAACATTTTCCTCTATACTAGGACATTAAAGGTGTTATATAAAATTATGGGGTATTTTTAAGAACCTCCCCCATAATTCATTCTAGATTTATAAGTGATGATAAACCTCATTTATCTCTCATCAATTCCTCGTGGTCACTCCCGAATCCATGTCGATAAAATCGTAACGAATGCTACCTGGACCTGCTTTGTTCTTTCGGGTTGCCTTATCTTTATTTCAAAATGGTGTTATATTATCTATATATGTGAGTATTATAACTTCTGGTAAGTTGTACAAGATTTTTACATCAAGACACTTTCATCACATTCTTTTGGGGATATACATGATTTTGAAAGATTCCCTCATTTGAACTTTTCTATAAGCCAACCTGTTTTAAGGGGACTTCCCAAATGTTTACCCAAAATTCAAGTGAACTATATCCTATGTTTTAAAACACCTTTTTATTTTTTAAATCAGTATTTATATTATGATAACCTTCTTGGTTCAATTCCGGTTTTATATAAAATAATTTCCTATTTTCTATTTGAAAATCTCTAGAGTGTTTTCCTTAAAACCGCACAACAATGTTTTAATGCTAATGTTTCTAAAATAGATTTTTTAATATGTTTTCACTCATATTTGACACCACTTAACATGTTATATTCCTATTTTACCATAGTAATGTCCATGTATGTTAAAATCACTTCATTTCGTGGACACTTTCGTGATATGCCCATTAGATATGTTTTATGTCATGATTGTGGTACCCAATTCCTTCCATGGGTAACCCTATGTTTATATCTGGTTGATTATGTATGATTATTTATGTGGAAAGATTATTTATGTGGCAAGAATATTCATGAATATGTTGATATGGTTGTGCCCAGATAGTGCTCCAATGCATTGGGTAAGTATAAGTCTCATGGGTGCGCCCATATAGCTCTCCTTACTGTGCATTTTTTTCTCATCCCTTTGTTCATGTGTTCCCCATGGTACCCTATGCAGATGTAAGAGCTCAAAGAAAGTTATAAGATATTTATGGAGATTATATAAAGAATTTTTATTAGCCCCTTGTTTTATGTTATATGTACCTAGTCTTCCATGACACCAGACTTAATAATCCTTGGCTTGTACTCTGATGATTAATTATGATAAAATAATGAAAGGTTATATGTAAAAGGCTTGGGTCCCTATAATGGCTAGAGAAAGAGGTTGATGATTCAACTGAGAAATTACATCTATATTAGTTTGTACATAGATGTGTAGGTTAGTATGATTTACGATTTCTTCTATGTTTAAGTAAATGATCAAGGTATCATTTAGAAAATTAGTTATTTAGTCCATGTACCATTGAAATGAGTACGATAGAAAGGTGAATACAAGTGTTTCCACGAGACCTTAAATACTTGGGGTTGAACTAAATCAAACTCTTCATGTTCGATAATGATTCTGTAAAAATATATATCCATGTATAGGTTCATAGAATATGGATAAACTTCTTGAAGAGTTGTTAGGAAGGGGTAGGTTTCCTAATTAGTAAACCACTCAATAAAATGAAATGAGATATACATGAAATTTCCAATGGGGCTAGAGATAGGTGATTTGGGTGTAACTTTATATCCAATGATAAAGGAATCAAGCCGCACATTATAATTAAAAGTGGAATATTTGATATAAATATATCTTATGTAGATTTAAAGAGGAAGTGAATGTGGTAATTTTTGAGAAAGAAATATGAAAGAAATATAGCATATGTTGGGCCTTATTGATAGAGTAAATACATGAAAAATATTCCATTTAGATCTTATTTATATATAGGGAAAGTGGAATAATTTTAGATATTGGTATGAAATGGGTCTCCACATCGTTCAAATGAGTAGCATGTTTTCTAGGATGTAATTAGGTGAAGATTACATCAAGGTACAAGAAAGAGCATACGAATATCACTACAAATTCAATGAAGTGGTAATCAACCCACATGTGGTTTTTTTGGGTATATTAGATAGAAAATACTAAAGCAGGGTAATGTTTGGAGAAAAAAAAAACTATAAATGAGGTGTCTAATCATAAAGGTACAAATAAATCACATAGTTTCAAGTCTTATTATAGGTATAAAAATATAAAATTTAACATTATATGATGAGTACATAGATGAAAGAGTTTAACATTTTATATAAGGATGGACAGAATTATAGTTCAAATTCATGTTAATTAGATTGTATGTGGAATCTCAAATGTTTCAATGAGTTATCCAACTGAAACACCGGTTCTCACATGATACATTACCAATGTGAGATATAAAGGGATATAGAGGGATACTCATGTAGTAGGTGAGTTCGAGATATAAAGACCAATTTTAGTGATTCCAAAAGAAGTTTTCACATGTCTAAAAACCCACATGTTAAGAGTAGATAATATAACCTTGGAACTAAAACTTCAATCAAGAGAAGGGGGTAGAAGAGTGGTAAATCATGACTTATGGGATCTGAATTGAAATAAAGGTGAAAAATAGGATAAGGATTTCTATTGATCTAGTCCAAGACATGAACTTGGATAACACTTCATAATGAATGGGTAAAAACAAATTTTGGTCGATTTATATAAATATTTAATACATTCATAACCAATATTTTATTACAAAGAAAGATTTTTTGGTTGCATATACCCAAAAAAGTGATGTGGTATATGGGGAATTATTCCATTATCAAATGGGAGTCCATTTGGAAATGGAAATTTGATGGGATAATTCAAAATATATAGAAAGGAGGTGGAAAGATGAAAGAAAAAACCTTCTCTAAGGGATGCATGAGTAAAATTGGGCTACACCATCATGGGTTGGGTGTATTGATGTGGTTCATGAGATAAGAGAAGGAATATGTTTTTTTATTATAGGAAATGATCCTTATAAAATCATCTGGATTGGGAAGAAACATATTATCATCCATTGGGGAAGGATCAACATATAAAATACATGTATGACTTGTCATAGGTTATCATCAAGTGGGGATAGATCTCATTTTTATTATAGAAAAAAATGGAGGCACAATTTGACAAACTGAATAATACTTTTTTTGCGTGAGATATTTTTCAAAAAGGTTTTAATTTTTTCATCTCTTGAAATAGATATGGGATGGTCTGTTTACTTGTCTTCCCATATTTGACCCAAATGTTGAGTTTTATATATATTGATTGAGTAGGCATCAAAACTCATATAGTTTGAACTACATTGTTTAGGATCATATAATGGGATCGATCTATACTATTTAACATCATGTTGTATGATTACTTGTGTTTTGAATGGGATAACATCAAGGGATTGTATGTGGAATACACATTTTTGGTACCTTATTCATCCTGGATATTGAGGAAGAACAATGGTATGTGTAGGGATTTACAATATTATGAGACTTCTAGTGATATTTTAGAGAATAAAGGAAACACGTGTAGCATTTCCTTATATTGTTTTTCCATAGATGATCTTGGGAGGAATAAAATTTTATGTTTCAAATCCCTTTTTTGGTAAAAAGTGGCCGAGGGTGATAAATCCTACTATTTTGAGAAATGGGAAAGAATACTTTCCATACCATTATTGATGAAACAGTTTAGGAGATAAGAGTTAATGACATCGATCATGTTTATAGAGTTCTAAAGAAGGATACTATAATAAAATGTCTCTAGGACCCACGAGACCTTAATATTTTTGAATACATGTTTCATGAAAGGATGAATTCATGTAGATCACAAGGGTGGGTTATTCACATGAGAAGGGGTTTCATGCTATCAAGACTTGTATAAGATGTTTACCCATTGAATGAATTATTTTCATAATAGAAGGTAGTTTTCTGAGAACACACATACATTAGAAAATACTTTAATGTAATTATGTATATTATTTTCTAGATGGTTCTTACTAGAATGAGTCCATGGAGGATTTTAGGTTGTGTGAGGCATTGATGTAAAAGTTAAACAAGCCTAGGGATCTAAAATTGGAAATCAAATTCCCAAATAATAATCCTTGAAACAGTTGTAACAACACCAAATATAGTACACTTGATCCAACAGATATTTTATTACAATGATACAAACATAGAGGATCCAACAATTTAATAGCCTCATGAAGTCCGAATACATAATAGAGTTTTGCATTAAATTGATGAAAATAATAGAAAAATGAATATTATGATATAATGAAACTGTTATTATCCAAATTGTGACAATTTTATCATATGTAGTACTATTATTAGTTTCCAAGGAAAAAGTAAAAAATTATATTGTGGTGAACTCAGATGCTCTGTAAGGGGTATTGTATTATAGAACAAATTATAAATAATACATTACGATATGAAGTTATAAATTGAGTTATGAAATATAAAATGAAACTGAGAGCACACATAAATCCATGTCCACTTTAATAATAAATAATTTCATAGATAATATTGAATAATAATATATTGATGGGAATTAATAATTTCATACATTTTAAATAGATCAACAAGGAATTCTACCAAAACATCTTACATGATATTTAAGGACTCTCCTGTTACCCTATCTTAGTTGTTTCATAAGAACAAAAAATGCACTAAGGGGATATATAAGTTCAATCCCCAATCATTGCATAATTGTAAAATTAATTATATCACATATCAACATATTACAAGTCATAAAGATCATGGAAACAATAGTGTAAATACATTGTACTAGTTATCAATGTGGCATATCTTACTAGATTTATCATATATAACAAAGAACAATGTGGAATGAGATTATTTTACCAAAATACAAGAATTAATAATGATTAATGAATTTGAAACTGTAGGAGACCAATTAAATGATTGATAAATAATTTATATTTATTTTTAGTATCATTTATCTCATAAAATTAATATCCCTTTGGAGTGCCAAACCAGGTGCACTTTAAAGGCTCACACACCATGAACCCGAATAACGGATGAGATATACCCGACCAACACAAGTCTTGGATAAAACCCCTACATTCATCTAATCCAATACCACATCCACTTATAGTATCTAGATAAGTATTTCTTATCTTGGAAAACCACACCCAAATACATTAGTAAAATTTTAGGATGATTTTTTGGTTAATAAATACTTTGAGAAAAATAATAGATTAGAAAAAGTCTATAAATATAGATTGTTATTAATATCTAGTTGGGAATAATTCAAACGGATGGTAATAACATGGAATAAAAAGTATTTATTTATATAAAAAATCATAAAATATAATATAAAAAAGAAATTTCAATTGAGATGAAGGGGGCCAAGAAGAACTTGTAAATATCATATCATTGAATTGAGAATTTTTCAATATAGGGATTAAGTGTAACAAATATAAATCCCCAAAAAAATATCTAAATATATATAATATACTGATTTATACATTGATCGACACATAATAATATTATAACAATTTCAATAAAGAAGAGTTATATTCTAATGAAAGGAAATTTAGTTAAGAAACCATTTTTCTCTTGGTAACATTTATGTCAAATCCCCATGGATGAATTAATCATATTGAAAAATAAAATAGAATAAAATATAAATTAATCCTCATATAACATGTATAAGGTTTAGAAGATACACCATGTAATATAAATTCGGTGTATAACATTAAAATATGCCTAAAAAAGTTAGAATGAAACCAAATCCCTTACCGCTCTTGATCTTTTTAACTTTGGGATGAACTTCCAAACAAACAAAACTCTTTAATATTGATTAGGTAAAAATATAATAATATCCATGGGAGGTTCATGATGAAAAAACAATGAATTTTTTGGGGAATAATGGGAATAGGAGGTGATTATTTATACATGAGGAGGGGGTGTTTAGTTTTTCAATAATTATTATTTTTTCCATTGAAGCCAATCAATTTTGGGTGGAATTAATTCCAACATTTTGTGTTAAAAATTATATAAATAATAGACCATTTAACACATAAAATGATTTGATTTAATATATATAAAATCATCCTTCCAATTTATAAAACAATATTCCCCTTTTAATAATTTGTAATATTTAATGAATAGTTAATATTTTTTTAAGATTATATTACATTAAACATATTCATCTACAAAGAGGTTTTATTCAAATTTAATTAAAATAGGAGTTTAATGTAAACTGTAAATTATGATGAGTGTTATAAAAACAATGATGTATATGAAATATGTTTCACATATTATGATAATTTAAAACAAAACTGACTTTGATTATTCCAAATTAAAAACCCCCTAGATTACAAAAATTTAAAACATAAATACATATCCTAAAAAATAGAGGCCCCATTATTGTAATGGCCCGGGGTTTTGGGGACCATTAAATGGTAAAAAGCTGATGTTTGGGGTGTTCTGGGTGGTCTGGAAGGCCATCCCAGCTTCTCGTTGAAGATTAAGACTCCTAACGGTAGCATCGGCCAACCGGTAGATTGGTCTACCGGTTGACCTATCCTACTGGTGACCTCAACACGGGTTTTCCAGTAGTGCCTCCTATTTGTGGGAATTTTTTTTAAACCATGTTTTAACCCCTTTAAGCCTGCATTAAATCCCATTAATGGTGTTTAATTAAATGATTGATGAGGTGCCCTCCTTTAATGAAAGAACATGTGTTTTGTTCATGCCTTTAACCTCATTTTGAGAAACACCTCTAGCACATCCTATGAGGAGTCCTTTCTTGTTTAAGGAGGTGTGCATCATTTTTAACTACCCCAAAGGGTGGGGACCTTTTATGTTGGACGTGTGGGGTGGCCCGACCGCGTGGTCAACCCACGATCCCACTTCTTCCACAGTTTCGAGTTTTTCTCCATATCTTAACTATCCCAAGAATGTTGTATCTCATCCGTTATATCCTAAAGGCTTCTCTTCTCCCTGGGTATCTTTTATTTATCTATCAACCTGCGCATGGAAAACCCTTCCTCCCAATGAGTTTTACCCCTGTGATGTTTTCCTTGACCGCGTTCCATGGAGTTCCTGCTACTCCTGATTTCTAGTTTCCACACAAGGACTTAATGTCGATCCTTGATCAATCAGGTAGGGATCTTACCTTTGTATCTCCTCCTTTTGTATAATGCTGGGTGGGTGTTCTATGGTTCCCACGAGGTTGTTAATCAATTCTGTAATGAAGATAATAACTGGTTAAATAACGGGGGTGAAGAAGTTTGTTAATTTTGTTACATTTTTTTACCCATGCTTTACCTATGATGTTATGAATTGAATGGGTTTAGGACTACTGAAAATCATGGCCATTGGGGGGCCTTTGATTGATTATCTATGCTATGGTCTGTTTTACGCATCGCCTGGTGATTGGGAATCATGTATGAATTGGTTAAGCACTTAAACTTGGTTGTTGAATATTAATTCCCATAACCTTGTGTGATCACCCCAGTTGAACTAAATAATATAAAATAATGAATTATGAATTCTGGGATGGTTCAGTTATGAAATGGGTGAAGGGGGTGAATGTGTTTTGTTATGGATGGGTGAACAACGGGGCTTTAAATGGTGCGGTTTGAATTTCATGAGTTATTGTGTGGCTGTGGTGGTGTTTGGAAGCAGGGCTGCAGGTTGGGTTGTGAACATGAATAAAAGTGGAATGTTAATAATGAACTAGGTGGAATGGTAATGAATTAATGTGGGTATAACCAATGGTTTGTTGGTTTTTTTCATTGGTTCCAGTTTTTCGAGGGTTTCCACTAATCCCACTTTGATGTTTTTATTTACAAGAGAACCGGGTGTGAATTATTAAATTACCCGATGGTTTTCCTTCCTGCATTATTGTTGTTTCATCTGTGATTGGGCCTATTAGTTGCTCAGAAGTGAAGGGATTAACTCACACTGAACTGTTATGAAATGATAACATGAATGGAAACTAGGAACTGTTTGTTGTGTGCCTGTTTTCTGATGCAGTAGTGCTTGGGCACCTGCTTGTATCTATTTGAGGAGCCATAGGTTGTGTTGTGTGTTGGTATATATATGTGTAACTGTATGTTTTGTGTTTAGTCGCACCCCATCTGCGTTGGGAACTTAGTATCGAATAACCTATGTCATGGGGAAGGGTGTTTCCCCCTAGTTACTCCCCTTCCTGCTCCCTCTTCCCTAGGTTGTGATGGTTGGAGGTGACATTACACCCAAGGCTCTTTGGGTAGGTTTCGCATGGTGTTTTGTTAGCTCGGGACTCTTCGGGCAGGTTTTTTTCCAAAGAATCATCGGGCAGGTTGTTTTCCAAGGTGACTTCGGGATGAGGCCGAGGTTTATGCGGGCATGGATATATGGTTGTGAGGCCCAGGTGTGTGTGAGAAGGGATGTGGATGGTTGTGAGGCCAAGGTGTATGCGGCCAGGAAGAGTGTGGTAGCGTCAGGATGTTTTCTGTTAGGGATGAGTAGCTAGCTAGTGGGGGAAATAGTGGTGCAGGGTACCCAAATGTTTTGTTCTTTACTATTATCTTACTGCTTGTGTAATTTGGTGAGCATGGCCGGTGAGGTGGGATGGACAGATTCCTCGATAGATGATGTTTCTTCTGCTTATCATGGGACTCTAGGATGTCTCCCCACTTGTGCACGAGAGATTTAGGTTTTCCTACTGAGTATACTTTGTATGCTCACCCTACATTTATTTTTAGGTTTCCAAGAGGGCTTTGGAGGCAATGCGAGACCTTATTAGTTTGGATATTGGAGTTTCTGTTGGTCGTTGTTGGATTCTGCTTAGCCTTTTCCTTTCCTGTTTGGTATTGTGCTTTGGAGTCCTTGTACTTTGTTCAGTTTTTGTTATTAAAACATGCATCTAGTTTGGTTTTTTTACTTTGATTTTTCTATACTTGGTGGTGTTTGGTGTTGGCTCACTCTTTCTCCCAAACTCTGTTAACTAAAAAGGGTAATGCCTCCCATATTGTGAAAAAGTTATACCCTTGGTGCTAGTCGCCACTTCAGGGTCTACTGGAGGCAGGACTCGGGGGTCATTATCTCGTCTTTGACTAGAGGAAGGAAGGGTGGGGACCCGTGCCACCCCTTCCATCGTCTTCCCGAAGGTGGGTCATGACAGAATGGTATCTGAGGTTAGGTTGAGGGATAGGATGAAGTCTAGAGTTAGGAACAGTGAGGTTTGCATGGGATGGTATGGAAATAATGTTAGGTGATCTTGGTTCGCAAAATAGACCAGGGAGGACTGACTAGGTCACCAAATTTTAGGGCCCCCTATGATCGGATGCAAGGACTCCGAGCCTACCAAACGTCCAAGTGAGACTACATCTATTGTAGGGTAGAGACCCTAGGGAAGGTACATGCATCATACTGATTTTGTTTTTAATTGATTTGGGGAACCATTGGGAGAGAAAAAAATTAATAATAATATTTACCTTCATATTCGGGATTATGCATTCTTTGTTTACCATGAAGCTATGGCACATAGACATTATCCAAGAGCTACTCGGATGGTTGTGGCCCAACGGATCGAGGCGGTTGACGAGCAGAGGGTTGACCAAGATGAGTAGGATGACTTGTGGAAGAGGAATCTACTCTCCTTCCAGGGACAAACCCTTGAGAATTATGAGGGCAACATTTCTGAATCCGTAATGGAGGGATGGATCGAGGAGCTAGCCATCACCTTCTCTTTGATCCGTGCTCTGAGAGAGTACTGGGTTTCGTTGGCCGTCAGTCAGCTAAGTGGAGATGCGCGTCAGTGGTGGACGCTTTTCATGGGAGAGAAGACATAGGCAGAGGTTTCATGGGCCGGTTTTGAGAAGGAATTTCATGTGGAGTTCCTATCATCTACGATGAAGGCTGGGAAGAGACAATAGTTTCTCACCTTTCAGCAGAGAAGCATGTCGATGAGGGAGATGGGGATCAAGTTCAAAGATCACTTGCACTTTTCCCCAGATCGCTTTCTAAATGAGGAGTCTCGGGAAAGATGGTTAGAGGAGGCACTTTGTCCTTCTCTTCAGTACACTGTCACTCCCTTCACCCTTCTGACGTACCTAGCAGTACATAATAAGGCCAAGATTTTAGAACGGATTCACTCATAGAGAGACACACCACGAGAGGGGAACCAGCTGAGTTCATCAAAGGGGAAGGCGGTCAGCAGCAGGTCTCCAGCGATAGGGCCTTCCAGGTTTCGACAAGCAGGGATTAAGCCTCATCAGTTCCAGTCCCGAGCTTCTGGCCCTAGCCCCTTTTCCACAGGGCCAGGACTGAAGTGTTTCTCTTGCAGAGTTTTCGGGCACACCTTGAGCAGGTGTCTAACTAGATCTCCACATGGTGTAGGTGGGCAGTTTCAACACCCACCTCATCAACGTCTGTTGCTGGTAAGGCCTTTACAACAGTAGTAGTAGTCACATGTCCCTCCAAGGGACGAATTTGTGGGAGGAGACCGACACCAGGGTTCTCCTCAGGGACCT
The DNA here is from genome assembly GCA_963277665.1 of Viscum album. Taxonomy (NCBI): domain Eukaryota; kingdom Viridiplantae; phylum Streptophyta; class Magnoliopsida; order Santalales; family Viscaceae; genus Viscum; species Viscum album. The sequence goes on along the minus strand of OY728128.1, from coordinate 1,108,962,246 downwards.
CGACCAGGGCATGGTCGGGGAGGTGGTCAACAGCACCGAGGCAGAGGATCTGGGCGTGGACAGTTGCGCACCGCTGAGTTAGTAGCTCTAGTGGGGCCAGAGGTCATTCGAGGTACGATCAGTTTATTCAGTACTCTTGTTTCTTCCTTGTTTGATTTGGGAGCTTCGCACTCCATTGTTATGCCCGAATTATCCTATGCTCTGGGTTTGGATACCAAGAGACTTTTTGTGCCACTAGTGTTGAGAACACTAGTTGGGGGTCAGACCAGTGTATCTTACTTTTTCCAGGGATGTAGACTGATGTTGTGACTGCATCATTCCAGTGGAGACCTTCTTTCATTGGAGATGCAGTAATATGATCTCATTCTAGGCATCGACTGGTTATTCACTGTGTATGACATCATCGACTACTATCGGAGAATTATTGAATTCTCCAATGAGGATGGATTGCATGTGGATTTTTTTGGGGAGTGGAGTAATCAGGTGGGGATTCGAAAAGTGGATCCACTCCTTTTTATGCTGGAAGGGGTGTCAATGGAGTCGGTAGATGCAGGAATGATGGATGTCCTAGATGTCATAAGAGAATTCCCTGATGTCTTTCCCGATGAGGTTGTGGATCTACCCCCTCAACGTGACGTTGAGTTTGGGATAGACTTACAGCCTGGTGCCTTCCCGATCTCGATGGATCCTTATCGGATGACACCTTATGAGTTGCGGGAGTTACAGATTCAGATTGACGATATAATGGAGAATGGATTTGTTCGACCTAGCGTGTCTCCATGGGGAGCTCTAGTTTTGTTCATAAAGAAGCCAGATGGTAGTCTATGACTATGCATAGACTACAAGAGGTTGAATCAAGTGACATTCAATAATCGTTACCCCCTCCCGAGGATAGATGATCTTTTCGACTAGCGGAGGGGAGAAGGTTGGTTCTCTATGATCGATCATCGGTCTGGATACCATCGGTTGAGAGTGAAGGAAGGGGATATCTCGAAGACGTATTTCAGGTAAAGATATGGACACTTTGAGTTCGTGGTCATGCCGTTTGGCATTACTAATGCACCAGAAATGTTCATGAACCTCATGAACTCTGTCTTCTGAGAGTTTCTGGACCAGTTCATTGTGGTGTTCATCGATGACATCCTTATCTACTCAAGATCAGAGTAAGTGCACATTGAGCATCTTAGGACAGTTTTGGGAGTCCTTCGACACCACCATATTTATGGGAAACTGTCTAAGTGAAAGTTCATAATGCGATAAGTACATTTCCTTGGACACATATTGTCTCAGAAGGGAATAGCAGTAGACCTGTCGACGGTCGAGGCAGTCTTTTCATGGGCATCACCCAAGAATGTGGTGGACGTTTGTAGTTTCCTAGGTTTGGGAAGGTATTACTGAAGGTTTGTGGCCGACTTCTATCGAGTTTCATCTCCATTGACAACATTTACTAGGAAGTACCAGGCCTTCGTGTGAAGCAACCAGTGCTAGATAGCTTTTGGCTACCTAATGGAGAAGCTGGTTAGTGCTCCAGTACTCAAATTACCAGAGGAAGGGGTGTTGTTTGAAGTGTTCTTTGATGCTTCTGGCCTTGGGTTGGGATGTGTGCAGATGCAGCAGTGGGGACTGATCTCTTATGGGTCTAGGCAGTTACTTCCTCATGAACATAACTATGCCACCCACGATATGAATTTTGTTGTCATGGTGTTCTCAATGAAGTTGTGGCGGCATTATCTCATCGGAGAGTTCTTTTTGGTCTTCTCAGATCACAAGATCTTGCATTATGTCTTTTACCATTGGGATCTGAACTTGTGCTAGTGAAGATTGGTTGAGTTCCTCCAAGACTACGACTTCGAGATCTCTTATTCTGAGGGCATGGGTAATGTTTTGGTTGATACCCTGATCAAGAAATCGTAGAATAAAGTAGTTTTGGAATCTACAGATGTGTGGAGAGCGATGGGAGAGTTAGCGGCCTTTCATTTGGATCCAAGGGTGGAAGGTGGAAGAGGCTGTCTATTTCAGATGACTATAGTTTCCTATTTAGTGGTGTAGGTGGAAGAGTCTCAGTGGGGGGACTCGGAGGTAGAAGTGATGAGAGATCGTGTTTATCAGGTAAATGACTCTAAGGGATGGTCAGAGGATGGTCAACATCTGATTCTTTTCCGTGGAAGGCTTCTTGTTCTAGAGATTATGCATAAAGGAGTTCTTCTTGACTTCCATGGATCGGCTTTAGTGTTACATCCTAGGGACTCAAAGATGTACCATGGCCTGAGGGGACAGTTTTGGTGGCATGGGGTAAAGTGGGTGGTGGCAGAGTTTGTGGATAAATGCCTAGTGTGTCAGCAAGTGAAGGCTAAACACCATATTCCTGGATGGTTGTTACAAACATTAGATGTTCCCGAGTTGAAGTGGGATGAAATCTCGATGGACTTCATCATAGGGATACCCAGGGCTCAGGGATTCTATGATTTCATCTGTTTAGTGGTGGATCGTTTGAAAAAATCAGATCACTTCTTAACGATTAAGGAGTCGAGCCCAGTGAGTACCTTAGCACAAAGGTACATGGATGTGGTGGTGCGGTTGCACGGGATTCCGAGATCTATTGTCTCCGATCAAGACATGCGGTTTACCACACGATTCTAGAGGGGATTACGGCATGCCTTTGGCACCCAGCTACGCCTTATCACTGCTTTCCACACTCAGACAGATGGGAAAATAGAACGAATGATCCAAACATTGGAAGACATGTTGCGGGCATGTGTTCTAGATTTTGGGGGATCATGGGTACGACACCTGCCTATGGTGGAGTTTTCTTATAACAATATCTTCCACTCCACTGTCGGCATGACATCGTTTGAGTCCTCATATGGAAGGTTGTTTCATTCACCCATTTGTTGGACAAAGATTGGGGAAGCAACTATTCTTTTGCCAGATGTGGGGTAGGGCACCACTGAGAAGGTTCAGCTCATGCGTGAGAGGATGAAGGCAGCCCATGATTGGAAAAAGTCTTATGCTGATCATAGTAGGAGGCCCTTGGAGTTCGAGGTTGGAAATCATGTGTTCTTGAAGGTTTCCCCTCGACTTGGGCAGCGAAGGTTTGGGAAGGTGAGTAAGCTCTCCCCTAGGTTCATTGGACCTTTCAAGGTGCTGGGATGAGTTGGTGAGGTGGCGTATTAGGTGGCGTTTCCACCTTAGTTGGAGAAATTTCCCAATGACTTTCACATCTCCCATCTTCGTAGATATCTACATGATGATTCCCACGTCATCGATTGGGGATAGGTAGATGTCGAAAACAATGCGGACATCATAGAACGACCGATCAAGATCAAGGATCGTAAATATAAAGTGCTTCATGGATGAACCATACCCTTGGTTCGTGTTTTGTGGATACATGGTGTCCTGGAACAGATCACTTGTGAGAAAGAGGCCCATTTACTTGTTTAGTACCCATAGCTCTTTTGACATCCTTGTTGTTTTTGTTCTGAGTTTTCTTGAGATGTTTTACCGTGGGCTTTAATATATAAAATTCTTGTACTGCTTATTCTGTGTTTGAATGTGTGATGATGGGAAAACCTGACTGCTAATCAAGGCACATTAATGTGGATGTGATTAAACCCATGCGGGCGAGTCAGTGCCGCTCAAAGCAGATAATATCCTGAAATGTAGGAAGGGACTCCCTGACTCAGGTGTTGGACAATGTGATCCTTGTGGTTTATGTGGATGTTTGTGGTTGATAACTCTTGGGGGAGTATTCCTAGATGTAGGGGGTCTGTTCTAGCTTTTGAACAACTCAGGGGTTTTCCCATGTAATGTATATTTAGAGGGTGGTTGTTTGGACCCCACTTTTCTCCTTTCTTGTTTGTTCTTATATTCTCAAAGATAAGAATAGTTTGAGAAGTATCTGATTTAATGGACTGGGGTTTTGGGGTCCATTACATGGTGAAAATATGATGTTTGGGGTGTTCTGGGTGGTCTAGAAGGCCATCCCGGATTCTCAGTGAAGCTTAAGACTCGTAACAGTAGCCTCGGCCTACCGGTCGCCTCGGCCTACGGGTATCCTCAGCCTACCGGTAGCCTTGGCCTACCAGTATCTTGGTCTACCGGTAGATGAATCCTACTGGTGACCTCTCCATGAGTTTTCCCGTAGCGCCTCCTTTTTTTGTGAATTGGTTTTTAAACCATTTTTTGACCCCTTTAAGCCTGTTTTAAAAACCATTAATGGCATTTAATTAAATGATTGATGAGGTACCCTCCTTTAATGAAAGAACATGCATTTTGGTCATGCCTTTAACTACGTTTTCAAAAACACCTCTACCGCATCCTATGAGGGTTCCTTCCTTGTATAAGGAGGTGTGAATCAGTTTTAACTACCCCGAAGGGTGGAGACCTTTTAAGTTGGATGTGTGGGGTGGCACAGCCACATGGTCAACCCACGATCTCGCTTCTTCCACGGTTTCGAGTTTTTCTCCATATATTATCCGTCTTGGGAATTCTATAAGTCAGCCTTTATAACCTAAAGGCGTCACTTCTCCCTAGGATTCTTTTTTTCTCTATCACCATGTGCATGGAATACCCTTCCTCCTGAAGTGTTTTACCCCTATGATGTTTTCCTTGATCACATTTCGTGGAGTTTCTGCTACTCCTGATTTCCAGTTTCCACGTGAGGACTTAACGTCGATCCTTGATCAATCAGGTAGGGATCTTACCTTTGTCTCTCCTCCTTGTGTACCATGCGGGGTGGGTGTTCTATGGTTCCCATGATAAAGTTAATCAATTCTGTATTAAAGATAATAAATAGTTAAATAACGGGGATGTGGAAGTATGTTAATGTTGTTACATGTTTTTACCCATGCTTTCCCTATGATGTTATGAATTTAATGGGCTTAGGTCTACTGAAAATCACAGTCGTTGGGGTGCCTTTGTTTGCGCATCTATTCTATGCTCTTTTTCACGCATCGTCTGGTGATTGGGAATCATGTTTGAATAGGTTAAACACTTAAACTTAGATATTGAATATGAATTCCCATAACCTTGTGTGATCACCCCAGTTAAAATAAATAATATAGAAGAATGAAATATGAATGATGGGATGGTTCAGTTATGAAATAGGTGAAGGGGTGAATGTTTTTGGTTATAAATGGGTGAACAGAGGGGTTGTGAATGGTGTGGTTGGAATGGCTTGAGTTGTTGTGTGGTTGTGGTAGTGTTTGGCAGCAGGGATGCAGGTTGGGTTGTGAACATTAATAAAAGTGGAAAGTTAATAATGAACTGGATGGAATGGTAATGAATTAATGTGGGGATAACCAATGGTTTGTTGGTTTTTTTCATTGGTTCCAGTTTTTCAAGGGTTTCCACTAATCCCACTTTGATGTTATTATTTACAAGAGAACTGGGTGTGAATGATTAAATTAACTGATGGTTTTCCTTTTTGCTTTATTTTTGTTTCCTCTGTGATTGTGCCTGTTAGTTGCCAAGTAGTGATGGGATTAACTTATACTGAACTGTTATGAAATGATATCTTGAATAGGGAAACTGGGAACTGTTTGTTGTGTGCCTTTTTTATGAGGAAGCGGTGCTTGGGCACCTGTATGTATCTGTTTGAGGAGCCATAGGTTTGGAAGTGTGTTGGAATATATATGGGTAACTGTATGTTTTGTTTTTAGTCGCACCCCACCCGCGTTGGGCACTTAGTTTCAAACACCCCATCTCATGGGGAAGGGTGTTTCCTCCTAGTTACTCTCCTTCTTTCTCCCTCTTCCCGAGGTTGTGATGGATGGAGGCGACCTTACAGCCAAGGCTCTTCAGGTAGGTTTCATTTAGGTGGTTTTTAGCCTGGGACTCTTTGGGCATGTTGTTTTCCCAAGAATCTTCATGCAGGTTGTTTTCCCATGTGTCTTCGAGATGAGGCCAATGTGTATACGGGAAAGGATGTGTGGTTGTGAGACCCAGGTGTGTGTGGGTAGGGATGTGGATGGTTGTGAGGCCCAGGTGTGTGCTGGTAGGAAGAGCGTGGTAGTGTCAGGACGTTTTCTGTTAGGGATGATCAGCTAGCTAGTGGGGGAAATAGTGGTGCAGGTTACCCAAATGTTTTGTTCTTTACTATTATCTTACTACTTGTGTTATTTGGTGAGCGTGGATAGTGAGGTGGGATGAGTAGATTCCTTGATATATGATGCTTCTTCTACTTCTCACGGGACTCTAGGACATCTCCCCACATATGCATGAGAGATTTAGGTTTTCCTACTGATTATACTTTGTATGCTCACCCTACGTTTAATTTCAGGTTTCCATGAGGGCTTCGGAGGCCGTACATGACCTTACTAGTCTGGAAGTTAGAGTTGCTATTGGTCACTGTTGGATTCTTCTTAGCCTCTTCCTTTCTTGTTTGGTATTTTACTTTCGATTCCTTGTACTTTGTTCAGTTTTTTTTTATTAAAACATGCATGTAGTTTGGTTTTTTACTTTGAGTTTTCTATACTTGGTGGTGTTTGGTGTGGACTCATTCTTTCTCCCAATCGTGGTTAACTAAAAAGGTTAATGCCTCCCATATTGTGAAACTGTTATACCCTTGGTGCTAGTCTCCACTCGGGGGCCTACTGGAGGCAGGACTCGGGGGTCATTATCTCATCTTCGACTAGAGGAAGGAAGGGCGGGGACCCTTGCCGCCCCTTCCATCGTCTTGTCGAAGGCGGGTCGTGAAAATTACATACAAGACACCTATATATATATATATATAATTTTTTATTATTCAATCATACATTTGTTTGTTGTATTTATACATATTTATACACATACACAAATACCCAGATATATATCTATATATATATTATAACTTATATATATGACACATATATATATTTTAATATAGTTATATAACATATCTATATATATCTAAGATATAAATAATATATATTTTCCTATATATTTTAACATATATACAACATGTATATTTCTCAATATATATATATATATAACATATAAACCCTGATGTCTATATATTTAACATATATATATATCTATAACATATATTTATTTCAACATATTTATACATATATATATATATCATATATATTATTATTATTATTTTAAATTAAATGTTCGTATGCCACATATATGTATATTTACATTATATATATTTATATTCCCTCTTTAATGTTCCCCATGCGAGGTACGAATATATATATATATATATATATATATATATATTATTACATTCTTTTTATTTCATTTTTTCGTTCACTTAACTTCTCAGAATTATACACATTTGTGTGTTTTTCATTTTTTATTTTTTTGACTATTCAAATGTACACAAACACACACACACAAATATATATATATATATATATATACATATACATATACATATAGAACTATAAAAAGATATAGACCCACACAAAGATATATATATATATAAACATTCCTATGCATATGTATTCCTACATAAATATATTAATATACACATACATATAAATATATATGTTTTAACACACACATATATATATAACATATATTTTTAAATATATCTGAAGATACATATATATATTTAAATATTTCTATATATATATATATAACATATACGTATATATATATATATATATATATTATTCATTCCATTTTTTCAATGCCTTCTTTCTCTTATCATTCCAACATCTCTCCTATCGCAACACTAAACACCCCATTTTTTCTTTTTTGATTTACACTGATTATTATTATATTTAAAATAATTTCATATCCTACTTCCCCATCATTTTCAATTTTCATTCACTATTATTATTAGTATTTTAATACTCAAAACTCATGATTCATATATATATATATATATATTCAATTTTTTGTATAAAGCATTCTCTATATTTTTATATATTTATATATATACTTAATATAAGGGTGTATATGTACAAATATATACTAAAAATACATATATATATATGTATGTATACATATATTGAATACAATTTTATAACTCTTGAAATAAACGTAATAATAAATTCTATTATCAATTACACATAATTATAAGTATATATTTGGTTATAGTTATTATTTTGGTTTACTATGTATATATAAATTAACATATTTACAATTTATATACATACATTTTCTTAAATATGTATAGAAACCTTAAAATATTAATGTTTAAATTAATTTTATCTAATAATAAAATAGATTTTTTATATAGAATACTATATATATTAATTTCTAATGAAAATTATCTAATTTGAATCTTAGAAACCTAATTATATATGTCGTTTCAAATTAAAATTAAACATTTCAATATAAATTTCACATATAAAATATCTTTATTCCATAATATACATTTAATAAACACACACACACATATTATAAAATAAATTATAATGATAAATAAAATATTAATTTTTATAAAACTATTATAAAATATATTATAATTATATTATTTCTCATGTAAATTATATATATTTAAAAACCGCAGTTGTTACATTCTCCCCACCTTAAAAAAATTACAGCCTCAAAATTTTAAATTTTATAAGGTATATTTAGTTTCTTATTTGGTGAATAACAATTATCTATATACATGTTCTTCTAGAAATTAATACTTCAAGGTAATCTAAAATTCATAGTTAATTAATCATAAAAAATGATTTTGTCTCAATGTTTTTTCTACGGATTTTGAGAACCCAAATACTAACACACTATAAAGTTCATAAGAATCTATTTTAGATTGAATGGTCTTTAGTATCAACATTCAGCTCAAATATAATCACCTAAAAGCACCAAAGTAAATACTAACATATAAATTATAATTTAAAATATAATTTCTATAGTATTCTAAAATATTTCATCCATTTGGAGCCATTCCTAGAAAATGGTATACACTCAATTAGTGCATAAATAGTATTATGACTTTCATTTCTATAAATATTTCAATAATATACTAAGGGTTCCTCCCATGGTTCTTTTTTTAACTATGATCATAAAAATATAGTTCCAAAGGTTTCTATAAAATAGACCTTCTATACCGACTATAACAACCCCAACTACAATACCCTAGAACAGGTGTCAGTTTTTTACAATGATACAATTAAATAGGATCATTAATGTTAATATAACTAGGAAAAAATGTCCCATAATAGAGTATAACATAATATTGAAGAAAATAAAAATAAAATATATCACCTTAAAACATGAAAACATTATTATTCCCCATGAAACCCTTTTATCATAAATAGAACCCATCAGGGTTTCCAATGGAAAATTCAAAAAATATGAAAGGGTGATCTCAAATGATTATTAAGGGGTAGCGTACAATGGAATAAAATATAAAAAATATATTATAAAATTAATAAAAATGAGTTTTTTCATTTCAAATGAGACAGAGAGAATAAATAAATTCATTTACCACATAACAATAAATAAATGCATAGATAAGGATAAATGATCTTATAGTGATGGGAATTCATAATGTTGGGCATCTTGAACATACCATCATGACCTTATACAAAAACATTTATATAAAAATTAAGGACATTCTCATTATACTATTCGAGTTGTCTCTTAAGACCTATCAGTGCACTGAGGGGAAACATAATTATGGGCCACACCAATCACATAAAATTACAATGTATTCCATAATATATCAAAATATTTCAATTCATAATTTTCAATGAATGAACTAATCATTTTGGGCACAGAAAAAGCATGATAAGGTGGGATATATATTAAAATTTCTTTTAATAATAATTTCCCAAAACCAAGATCAAGGATATAACACGATAAATTTATAATTATTTTATTTAATATTGAAAAATAAATACATGGTATGAGGAAATTTCTATGATTGAGAGTGTTTATTATCTAAAATGACCCTTTTGGATTACCATTGTTTCATTGTGAGGGTCCAAGAATAGAATCTCTCTAGAGGTCATGCACATGTTCTCCTATGATCTCTGAGAAACATAGCTCGATCACTGGGTGTTACCATGGTGATTTAAATACCTTGCATTATTTGTTTTTTATTGTTTTTTATTTTATCTTAATGACATCTCTCTTTCACTTCTGGTTCTTATGAGGGAGACAGAATAAAGATTTGAGAGAGAATTTTTTGTGTGAAAAAAATATCTATTCTAAATTTTTAAATTCCCTACACAATTGAAATATTTGACTATTAATAGAGGTAGTATTTAATTTAAATTATATTTTAATTTCATACAAACTATTAAATTATTATTATTAACATTTATAAACTCCATGCCAAATAATAATAATAATAATTTATTATCAATATTTTTCATCGCACGCCAACTTGAACACTAACAATTATTATGTAATGGTCTTGTATGTTAATATTCTTCACCAGACACAATCTTGATCCATTCAAACTCCTGTACCATTTATCGGTGAACCTAATAAATATTTTATTAAAAAATAAATAGTTTATTCACAATCTAAATAATAAATATTTATTAAAATATTGACTAAATAAATAAATATTATATTCACAAGACATGTAATAAATGTTTATTTTATTTATACAATCAATATACCATGAATAGAATTATTCTTCAGATATGAGAATAATATTTATTCTATTAGTTAAACTCAAATAGAATTTAATCAAGATCAATGGAAACACTTAGTGTTTGACACTCTCTGATTCTTTCTCATTGTCATTAGGTGAGATTCCTTATATTCCAAGATTACTATCTAGAAATGAGTCATGACACACAAGGGAAAGAACATAATTTTGCAACATTGAAAACCACATATGAAAAGTCACTATGTAATATAATCCATTTTCCGTAATATCTCATCAAGAAGGTTTCAAATTAGTTTCACCAACTTATATGCCCGATATGTCTTTCTTTGAATATCTCAAATAAACATGTTGTTACACCATGGTCATGGAAATTAATGTGTATTTTATATTCCAATAAAAGGGATGTGATATAAGATTATATAATGATAGAGGGGAAACCCCCTTCCTCGAATAATAAATTAATGACATGTCACTCATGACAGACACAACATATTCATCTTCTCCATGAACTGTCATCGTCATAGTTTATGAAATAAATCTATGTAAGAGAATTGTAAGATGCATTAATAATAATATTAAAGTATAAGGATATTCATAAAATGTCATGGATAGGAATATACAATGTCACCAAAACATGTTGAATTCATATTGGATGGTCTATTCTCATAAAATCTCATATTGGTAATCACCAAGTGTGAACATCATGAGAAGAAGCCTCATATTCTTATAACTTATCACACTTGAAAATCTATGTACTATGTATCCCGTCATTATATTTTATTCAACCAAAATGTTTTTAAGAATATCATCATAGCACATCATGGTTCTCAACATAGTGGGGAACTGCTATGACCTTATCAATGCGATATATACTCTAGGAAATTATTATATTAGAGTCATTTAGAACCGAAATCAATATTTCATAAGAAGTTTCATTAATATTAAATACCTAGAATGTACATTAAATCAAAGTAAAAACAGTTGGTCTTAAGAAAAAACTCCAAAAAACTCCCACATGGACTCGAGCCAACTGTCTACAACCTTCAATCCACTAGTTCTCACATGATAGTCATGTTTATTCTATATCAAGGCTTTAGTTTAGAAGTTTTCTATGTTTTCTTCCATGGAAATACTTCTCACTAAAACATCACCACTATAATAAAAATCTATCATGAGATGTTACTTCTGAAGCATGTGACTTTTCCTTTGATGTGACCACATATCTTTGTCAAAATCCACCACTACAGTATTATAAAAATAGGGTGTGATATGATATTTACTGCTGGATGCCACATCAAGCTCTTAGATGAAGTTTCATATCTACACTACCTCTTCATCTTCCTCAAAAGCCTTAATATACATAGACTCTTTTGTACAATTTTCAACCACACCCTTCTTTGATCTCTTGCAGCATAAATCACCTCTATTAAAAGTGAATATGTATTCTGTTTGTGACTTCATATCAACTTTATTAGTTTGGAAACTATAATATTCTTAACTTATAATGAAAAATTAATCATCTCCTCTATAAACCAAGAGCATAACCTTTGTACACAATTGATACTTAAGTATTATTTTCAATTCCACCCAATGACAGTCACTTGGAACCCCTTGATATCTTCCTATTTCTCTTATTGCATAAGATAAATCTATCCTTGTACATAGAATAACATACATGACAGACTAAATTTTTTTCTTAATGAATCCTTATTATTTTGTTTCATTCATCATGTGTCTGAGTAGAAATTTTCCTAGAATGATGAATTCCGTGTGACACTGGAAAAAATCCCAAATTGTTTTGTTCTATACTAAATCTTTTCAGTATTTTTTCAATGTATGAACTTTGAAATGGGCTAAGAAACCTCTTTGATCTATCATGAATGATTTTTATCGCAAGTATATTTTTTTCCTCACCCAAATCCTTCGTAGAGACATATTTATTCAATCATTCATCTGCAAAATGTAAGACTAGTATTTTATTCACAATGAGTAATTTTTCATGAACATATACTATTAAGAAAATGATTTCACTCCCATTAAACTATTAACATACACATGACTCACATTATTTATTTATGAAACCAGAATTTATTATGGACTTATCAAAACAAATTTTTATGACTTGGATGGTTTCGTTAATCCAAAATGGATATATTCATCTTTCATACCTTGTTGGAATAATTTTGAGTCACAAACCATTCAGGTTGTGTCATATATAAGTATTCCCAAAGGTTCCTTTTATAGAAGGTTGTTTTGAAATGCATTTTCTAAATATCATAATCACGGAAATCCATAATGGAAAGTATAATTATTATAAATTTCAACATTTCAACTATGGAAAAGGTTTATTTTGGGTCAATGCATTAATGCTATTTAAAATATTTTGCAACTTTTCATGCATTATAGGTACTGCCTTTCCATACATTTCTGATTTCATTTTGAATAACCATTATCAACCAATGACATTTACATATACTATATGGTTTACCAAAATCTATGCATGGTTTTGGTACATGGAATCCATTTTATAATTCATGGCTTCTTACTACATAGAAACATATGTTCCACATTCTGCTTACTTATATGATATGGGATCATTATTATGAACTAATGATTAGTCTCCATCAATGTTCACTAGAAAACCATATCTTTCTGGTTCTCTATCCTCTCTAGTAATTCTTCATAGTGATTGTGTATTTGGAAAAATTTATTATTTCATATGGATTTTTTGAATTTGTTCGTATTACAAATCTTTTGTATCATGAGCCTCGACTTCATTGAGTTCTATCTCGACCCCACTATCTCTTTTAGAGATATGATCCTTCTCAAGAAATGTGGGATGTCTGTAAGACAAAATATTTTTTTCTGAATGATTTCATAAGAATTATAGATTTTTTTATTTGGTATATCCTTTAAAGATACACTTTGTTACTTAGGGAGTAATCATTTTACATAAAAAATCCTTAACAAAGGCTTCACAACCCCACACATGTAATTAATGAAGCACTTGTTTCCTTCCATTCCATTATTCGTATAATAAAACCTCTATTTATTTATTTTGAACTCATTTTAGTATATATGATACTGTTTTTTATGAACATCCCCTAAAAGGCTTGCATGACACATCATTGATATCACTATTTCAAACAATGTGAGGTTCCTCCTTTCATATACACCATTCCACTAAGGCATATAAAGATGAGTGAGTTGAAATAATTTCCCAAACACCTATAAATAATCAATGATGTCATCATTAAGATATTCTATAACCTGGTATGAGAAAAGTCTCATAATCTTCATACTATGCTGGCTCTCAACTTCATTCTTTTCTTCCCTTAATTTTTGAAAAGATATAAAATTGTACCTTATTATATATACATATCCAAATATACTAAAACAATTAGTAAAATTTAGGGTGTATAAGTACTGATCCCTTGCTCCAAAATGAATTGGTCTACAAATATCCATATGAACTAATTCTATAAGGTCTTAACCCCTTTCACATATCCCACTAAATAGGAATTTTAGTTTTTTCCTTGTAATCATGTGTGACTTACACCAAGTGGTTTTTGTTAAAAAGAATCAAAATATACATCTTGATGTAATTTAGTTATGAACTTTCCATTTACCTGACCTAGTCAGTGATAACAATGTTGCCTCTGGTATGAGTCATGTGAAGTAACTTTTGTATCAATTTGCATTATTTTGTTTGTGTAATCTAACACATAATAGAAATTATTTAAATGTGCCTTTACATGCAAAATTCTATCTTCATAAAAGAACAAATATTCATCCCCAAATTTTAAAATAAATCCATCCATATCATGCCAGGATAATAAAAATAATGTTTTTGGTAACTAAATACACATAATAACAACATGATTTGGAAAACCATGACAGCTGTAGTAGAAATTTTAGCTCAATTGGACACTCGTAGATCTATTTATCCTTGTTAAATATTTCTGAACCTAAATGATTCCTATATTTAAATACATATGTGTGAATTACATGATGTATCTAATACAAAATTTTTATAAATAGATAAATTTCACTCGATAAAAGATGCACTTAAGCTTCCCATTGATTCTTTGGATGGGATTAGATTTTCTTCCAGTAGTCCCTCTTTCCACATGAGAAATAGACAACATCTTTTTCACTTGTCATGTACTTGATCATTCTCTTCATGGATGTGCGTGAAGAAGAATTGGGAATAAATCGCATCGCTTTCCCTTTCTGTTCATTCTACATAAGTGCAGAAGGTTTTTAATGCTTCATATCCTTATCAACATAGTGAAGAATATTAATATAATCTTGCAGAGGCTTCTCAATGTTTTTGTTTTTAAAATTCTACAAAAATCATGACATGTTATAGGGTAGTGAATCAAGAATGAGGTCGGTGTCTAGTTCATTGGGGAGTTTATACCCTGGAACCTATAGCTGCTCAATATAGCCAAAATGGTTGATAATGTGAGGCCCAGATTTGGAACCCTCTACAATAGGGATTTGAAGAGTTCCCTAGAAATATCGAACTATTTGTTTCTATATCACTACTCATAAAATAATAAAGGTACTAAATAATGTTATATGCATCCATTTTCTAGTGGGACTTTATTATTTCACTACACATTGATTAAATCATCAATCATTGAATGTCAACCACATCGATAAATATTTTTCATAGAAAAGAAACACTTCATCAGTCACTTCTTTAGCAGGCAGATCAAGTATTAAGGATTGTAGCATGTAAGATTTCCATTCTTAGGGTAGCATAACCCAAACACATCTAAACCACTCCTATAAGTTACTTCCAGTTCCGAGGTTATATTTTTATAATATTATTCATACATATAGTTTAGCTGATAAACTTTTCATTTTATTCTACAATAATTAATAGAATATTATTATTCCATTTTATGATTAAATAATAAGTGAGATATTATAAATTAAATGTGTATTTTTTTATTCATTAAATATACAAATATTTTATCAAGTATCAATATTAAACACCATTGAGCTCAAAATGTATATTTGATTTAACATTACAGTGGCAGGGATCCCTGTTAGATTTCTTAATGATCGATTTATTGGCCTTGACATCCAAAATAATGTAATTAAGTAGGTTGTTCATAGAGATAATATTTTCATCACTTTTCATATGCATTTCAATGATTTAACCCATTCCAATTAATAAATTTGAGTGGATTTGTATCATTTTAGTGTTTTGGTGAATTATGGGCTTAATTGTGGATATTTGTTAATTTTGGAAATTTAGCAGTTTTGTGTAGCTTATGTATTTCAGACATATAATTTAAAATTTTGATCCAAGTTGTATGATTCCTTTTTTTAGGCTTTCTATTTTCGTGGGCTTCATCTTTTTCTTCTAGACCTTGATCCAATTTAGATAATGATGGGATAGAAAAATTAAACAATTGGAAAATGTCTTCTGGCTGATAGAATGGACCCCACCATAATTAATGAAGTTTATCTCTGGATAAACATGTATAAATGAGCTGATTCTAGCTAGGAAAGAAATAGAACTCCTCGTATCATGTTCAAAATAAATTTAATGAATAAATTAGTTCATTTAATTATACATTTAATGTGAAAAAAGAGAGTAATTTGAAGAGTCACCTCGGGCAGAAAAATTTGTCATTAGTAATTTGAGGATAAATTTTATACCACTTGTCCAAATTCGATGAGATTTTGAGGATAAATGAACAAGACATAGGGTAAAAACATTTCTGAATAATCCTTCTCAAGATTCAGTCATTTATTATGCCAATTACACTCTATCATTCGGTCTAGTAATTTTGGTGGAAATTCTCAACTCCAAAAGTCTTTAAATAAGAGTGTTCACCTCTATTAAAAGGTTTTCATGAAGGTGCATGAGGTTATTTGATGGAGTATTGAGTTCATTATGTTCTTTATATTTTCTATTTTCTAATTTCTTTGTTTCATTATTCTCTCTTCTTCCCCTTTTAACTCTATTACCTTTCACATGGAGGGGTAAAACCTTTTAATGATCGGGGAATAAGAAGTTTCACTTCTGTAATGTCGGTGTTTTGTGATTAAATATAAAATCCTTTTTTTATTTTGAATGAATTCTATTATCACTGTTTTCCAATTATCCTTATTCGATCATGTTTTGAGTTTTTTATATTAATTGTTAATATCTTTGGTTAAAGACTTTTAATCTCCCTCCGCCTTGTGAAATTTGTCTCGATCGAGAAGATTGTGTTATGAGGTGTGTGTCTAGCGATTGTTGGAATGTGTGTGGAACTAGTAAACTTTTTATATAGTTATAAGGAGAAAAAATTCTTGTTCAGGACATTCCTTGGTTGTTAAGGATATGTTTATGATCTTCTATGCACATAAGAGTGAGTTCCATTTCATTCTTCAACCAAAGGTGATTGATAACTCGATCGAGGATTCTTTTATTTTTCATTCAAAAGGAAGAGAGGGAAGATGATATTTATGACTATGATGACATTTAAAAGGTGATCCAACCCTGAACCCATCATTATCTTCATCCATTAGTGTTAAACCTTTCTTTTTTATTGCATGATTTATTTTTCAACTCAAACAATTTAAAAAAAAAACCTTTTCTTCTTTCTTAAATTTATGTGACAGAAATAATTGTTTTTCAATCATATCTGGAGAAAAATTAGGTTAACCGCTATACTATATTTTAATGTTGGTGTTATTTGTTTTTGTCACACCACATGATACGCAAGTGTTAAAACATGGTGTCGTTGCTGGGGAGGTTGTTCCAACAATCCATTTGTAAATAATTATCTCTTTTCAAATATAAAAAAAATTAAAAAATTAATTTTCCATGATTTTATAAAAAAATTTCTTTAATTCATGGAGAAATTATCCATGAGTGAAAGAAAAAATTATTGATTCACCATGGTCTATATAGGATAGTGTTTCTCTCTTTTCTAACAGATCAGGGGAGCTCGAATCCAAATCATCAAGGACGATGATTTCAAGGATCTCATTCAAGACCTTAAAGAAAACCTTGAATACTCAGTATTGGAGGGATTGGCCAGATAATTAGTTAAACTCCAAGATTATTTTACAGAATTTTGTCATGAAATTATCGAGGTGAAACAAGATGAGGAGATTTGAAAAAATTATCAATTGCATGTTCTTTGGGAAGAAATATGGGATCTAGATAGAAAAACGGAATGGATAATTGAGTATTTTCACACATCCCAAGAGAAACATGAACTTAAACATGAGCCATTAGTGGAAGTGGATTCTCTGCTATTACTTGATGTTGAAGAACTAGTAAGTATGGGAGATCAACCAGATCTAGATGAGTTCTAGAAGGAGTGTGAGTAACTACTTTATCCCCCTATTCCTCATAATGCAGAAGTTCCAGAATCGTTGAAAGAAGAAACCACCAACAAGGTGGAATTTGAAGTGAATGTTGAGAAACTTGACTACTTGACCTCAGTATAGAGAAGATCTACTCTAAGAGGCACTTCCTACTGATGAAATAATTAAAGATAAGAAAACTCAATGATATGATCTTTTCTTGAACTCATTATCTTCTAATTTTACTGAATCCATATTGAGTATCACATCCCCTTGCTTGAAATTTTCAAATCCGAAAAACTCATGTATTATCTTGGAGGACGAGGATAAAAAGGAAGATGCACATAAAGAGGAACAATTGGATCTCCCCAAACATGATGATCATTTATCGGAGGGAGTACATGAGATGATTCAAGTGGCATTGCCTGAGGAAAAAGATATATAAGATGCATATTGAAATGGAATAATTTGATATTGATACCCCATGCATTAATTTTTTTGAAATTGAATTACACTTTAACTTTCCCTTTGAGTTTTTCAATGATGCAACACACTTTCAGCAACCATTGGAGAATAAAGAAGATATTGTGCAAGTAGAAACCACGAAAGTGGAGGACTCATTACTTGTCCTACCCACACCACGAAAGTTATATTTTATTGTTCTAGTGGTGGATTTGGTGTACTATACACGTGGTTTAAAAAAAAGTATAAAGCTCGTGATGTAAAGAAGAACTTTTGTTTGTTCATCACAAAGAAACTCTACCCACCATCAGATTGCGTATAACCAACGGGAACTGCCCATCTGGAGGCAGGCAAAAACCATGGCCCACTTGGGGGATTAAACCAATATATATCCTTCTTTTCTCATCCTATTTCTATTTTCATTTCTTTTAATAATTGTCTTCTGTTTTCTTTTGTTATTTTTTTTTTGTTTTTAGTGTGCAACACTTATGAGCTCAACTCAATATTGAACATCCAATAACTTAGGTTGTACCTCACCTTTAAACATGATTGTTGTTTTAATTCATTTTAAAATCTAATTAGATG
This sequence comes from Viscum album, assembly GCA_963277665.1. Taxonomy (NCBI): domain Eukaryota; kingdom Viridiplantae; phylum Streptophyta; class Magnoliopsida; order Santalales; family Viscaceae; genus Viscum; species Viscum album. The sequence goes on along the minus strand of OY728128.1, from coordinate 1,108,943,366 downwards.
TTTAATACCCATGAATGCATTGAGGTCACTGCACCATTTAAGTGTGGGTGAGGGAACCTTTTTAGTTTATGATTTTTATTTTGTTGTTTCTTTTTTTAAATAAAATAAATAAATAAAATTGTGTGTTTTTTAAATTTTTGTGTGTTTATTTTTAAATTTTTGGTGTTTTTTTGAAACTTTTGAGATGAAATGATTATAATTTACATTTTTGAAACCTATGCCACTGAGTGAACCAATTTATTCCATGAAACTGAGCTCAAATGAAAGCTGAAAATGACTTTGTTTCAAGTTCAATTTTTTAGGAATTTCATGAAAATTACTCCGATTTTTGAATCCCATGACACATCTCACTATCTTTATATTTTTAACCACATTCTCATGATGCTTCTGAACCAGTATTATTATATTCTTTTCATTCACATCACTTCTTGGGAGAACCGTATTGTTCTTGTTTTAACCAGATTTTGATTTATTCCTTTCAAAACTTGAGTGTTTGGAGTACATGTGTTTTAAATGATTGAGGCATTTCTTTGGTTTAAAGCCCCCTTTTTCAAGATAATCCTTTTAATTCTAGCCTACCCTGTACATTTAATCCTTGTAACCCATATAATCAATGAATATATTGTTAATTTATCCACATTAAAGTCCAATTTTCCCTATCTTACCTACTTTTGAAGTGAAATTGCAAGATCTATTTGAACTTAAGTGTCAGGGAAACTATCTTGTGTTGTGGTAACTCATTTGGTGAAACTTTGGGTAGAAAAATAAATTCTTTAGAGATGTGTGTGGATGAAAAATCATTCTGTTGAATGTTGTGCCATTTCTGGAGCATTCGTGATAAGAGAAGTTGTGCCTTTCTGGAGCTTCTAATGGAGGAAGAAAGATGTGCCTTTTCTGAAGCTTTGAAGAAAAATAATGTTTGAGAAGATTGAAATTTTTTCTGCTGAAATGCTGAGATATTTGAACATTTATTAATATTTCATGATTATGGATCTGAATTTATACTAAGGAAAGTGAGGAGGATACCATACTTGAGTGAAAATTAGAATTGAGCAATTTTGCCTAGAGCCAAACCCTCTTCATTTGACCTCAGAATTTTTCACATAAAATCCTACCAACTAAAATTCAAAAAACAACCTTTCAAAGTCCTCATGATAAACACATGTCCTTGACTCACATCTGGTGGAGAATTATGATTTTTTCAAACCTATTGTGACCCTTGAATTTGTTTGGATGAGAAAAACTTTGTTGAAAAATTAATATTTGTGAGATGAGAGAAAATTCATGTGAGGTAGGTGTCTTGTGTTCATGGGAGGATAAATGAAGAGAAAAAATATTGAATGATATGATTTTAGAACTCGTAATAATGGTTATTGATGAGGCATGATAAATTTATTTCTTGGTATGGAATTGGTGGATCTCATTGGCATGGGTTTTGAATTTTCTTTGATTTGATTTTGATTTTGACTTATCCCGGAGTCCAAGTGCTAAGTGTGGGGGAATTGATAGATATAATATTTTAATTATTTCTATATTTATTTTACTGATTTAACCCCTTCCAATTAATCAATTTTATCTAATTTGTATCATTTTATTGTTTTGTTGAATTATGGGATTAATTGTTGAAATGGGTTAATTCTAGAAATTTAGCAGTTTTGTGTAGCTTCTGTATTTCAGGAATATCATTTATATTTTTTATCCAAAATATATGATTCCTTTTTAGGATTTTTATTCTCATAGGATTCTACTTTTTCTTATGTTCCTTGATCTAATTAGGCACACAATGGGCCAGAAAAATTAAACAATTTGAAAAAGTTTTCTGGCTGACAGAATAGACCCCACTATAATTAATGAAGATTATCTTGGGCTACACATGTGGAAATGAGGTTATTATAGCTGGAAAATAAATAGGACTCCATTTATCATGTTCAAATTAATGTTCCTGAATAAATTTGGTCATTTAAGCATCCATTGAATGGGGGAAAAAGAGTGAAAGTTGAAGAGTCACCTCAAGAAGTAAAATATGTCATTAGTAATTCGAGTATAACTTTTGTACCACTTGTCCAAATTCTCTGATATTTTTAGGATGCCTAAACAAAACATAGGGGAACATAATTTATGAATAATACTTTCCACGATTCGGACATTTAATAAGACAACCGGACTCCAACTTTCGGTGGAGTAATTTTGGAGGGAAATTCTCAACTCCAAAAGTCTATAAATAAGAGTGTTAACTTCCATTAAAAGGTTTTCAATAAGGTTAAAGAGGTTATGTGTTGGAGGATTTATTTCTTTATGTTCTTTATATTTTATATTTTCTATGTTCTTTGTTTCATTATGCTCTCTTGTTCCCCTTTAAACTCTATTACCCTTCACATGGAGGGGTAAAACCTTTGAGTGATTGGGGAAGACGGAGTTTCACTTTTGTAATGTTAGAGTTTTGTGCATAAATATAAAATCCTCTTTTTCTTTTGAATGAATTATATTATCATTGTTTCCAAATTATCTTAATTTTATTGTTTTTTGAGTTTGGTGTATTCATATTTATTAGCTTGGGTTAAGGACTTTTAATCTCCCTCTCCCTAGTGAAATTTGTCTCGATCGAGCAGATTGTGTTACTTGGTGAGTGTCTAGCGATCGTTGGAATGTGTGTGGAACTAGTAATCTTTTTATAGATTTATAAGGAGAAAAAATTCCCGATCAAGACATGCCTTGGTTTTTAGGATTTGTTTATGAACTTTCATGCACATATGAGTGAGTTACATTTCATTCTTCAACCAAAGGTGATTGATAACTCGATCGAGGAGTCTTTTATTTTTCATTCAGAAGGAAGAGATGGAAGATGATATTTATGACTATGATGAAATTGTAAAGGTGATCCTACCCTGACCCCATCAATATATTCATCCATTAGTCTTCAACCTTTCTTTTTATTGCTTGCTTTATTTTTTAATCCAAACAATTTCAAAAACAACCTTTTCTTCTTTCTTAAATTTAAGTGACAAACATAATTGTTGTGCACACATCTTTGGAGACAACTTAGGTTCACCAATCTACTAAATTTTAACTTAGGTATTATTTTTTGTCACACCCCATGACAGGGACATGTCAGTTGACTTTCCAACTATGGACTTCCACCTCTTTAATCCGCTGAGTGGATTCCCTAATCCTAAAATGTTTTCTAGGATTTTCTAAAAACATTCCTCCCAAAATTTTTTGAATAAGAATTTTACATTAAACTCAATAAATGTTTTCTCAAGTTAACCCAAAACACTCATGATAACTCTATGATAAAAGAATGTGTATAGACATCGGTCATGTACTACACTTAGAACTATAGTTTCATTCCCAATAAAGTAATAGAAATATTAGTCTTAAAATATAATTAATTGAGGGATTTAAATTTATTATGCATAAATTAATTTATATTTTATCCTTTACATGTATTGTTAATATTAAGTGTATCTTAAATAATTAATTAACTATGTTGAATAAAACATTTATACATAATTAATTTATTTAATTTAAAACTTTTCACATCAATTGAATTGTTTATGTGATCATGGGAGTGCATCCATAAAATAAATAATTCCACAAATACAAGTAATCAATACATTAAATGACCCATTCATGAGACTTATTTAATGTTATATTTAATGAGTGGACTTTAAATAAATGTTATACCTAGGGAAAATAAGTTCTATTTCTGGTATGATAGTAATTACAATGTTCCAATTATCCACATGTGTATCACATGGGTTGGAATCATTGTGGTCGTATCTTGAACTGATGTCACATGGATTTAGATGATCCATTATTTACAAATATTAATTAATCACACACAGGTGACTGGAAAAAATGTATTGGATAAATGGTATTACATAAATAATCTGGGACATGTTGGACCTATATAATAAATGAGGGAGGGATGACTAGAAGTCCATAATTTAATTTATTTTAAAATAATTGAAAACTCCTTTAATATACTAATTTAAAACATATGACACATACATTAGTCTTGGTCAAAATCATTAATTGTCTTACATTCAATGAATACACAAAAGTAAACGCCTAACATTTATTTATTTATTCATTCTTTTCATATTTTTGATAAGCACACTTGCAATAATTAATTCCCCTTTATCTTAATGATCATCCAATCTTATTTGTAGGTACCCATAATTTATGGAAGTCTTGAAAATAAAAGGCATAACCAATAATGAAAAATTAATTATAGTAAATTAATTAACAATTTTATATTCTATAAAACCATTATTAAATTTTCAAACACAAAACTATGTTACAATAATTAAAATATGGTTTTAATGCTATTATTTTAGATTTAAACGTAATTTTAATTTAGTTCAATAATTGAAGAATAAATGGTGTTTACATATAGCTACATGACTTGTACCAACGTTCCCATATATCCAAGGCACATTCCTTGGGATTCGATGTGTTAACCTGGTCGTACTGCCCAATATGTACATGCCAACTAAAATCCCAGTTTCCACTTATCATGTACCATGGTTGGCCCAATCAACACAAAGTGTGCATTAAAATCACCATGCATAATTAATTTCTCAATGCATATAAATACTATGTGAATGGGTATACAACATCTACTCTGGCCACACATAGTGTAACTGAGTTTTAATAGAAAAATATTTTGATCATCCCGATGGAATCTCCAATCATTCTTCATTTGATCTTAAACCATTAATAAAATGAAATACTGAACAAACATGATTAATATTTTGATAACATATTAATTAAAATAGGATTAAAGAAAAAATAACACGAAATGAAAATCTTACCACACTTTCCCATAGCTCAAAAATAAAATAAATAATTGTAAATTTAAACATTACAACTCTAGTACCACTTTTTAGTTTCAGATGTAGAGGAAGCATCCATAGAAGGGAGATATATTAAAACATATTTTGATAATTATTTCTTTAAACCAAGTGCGATGATATTTCTCATGAAATTCATTACTTATTTATTTAATATTTTCTAAAATAATTTCATACGATTAGGAACATTCTTCATTGGTTAATGTTGATCATTCAAAAAGACCATTTAGGATGAAATTTGTTACATTGTGAGGATCCATGTATTTAATTCCTCTATTAGTGAGCCACATGTGCACCTATGATCCCCATGAAATACAACTCAATATACATGTGGTAGCACGATGAGTCAAATTTCTTGCATTGTTCTTTCTTGATCACTCATTATTTGATCTTGAAAAAATCACTATTTCACTTCTCATTCTTGAGAGGGAGAGATAAGGAGTTAAGAGATGATTTATTATGTTAAACGATATCTTATTCTGAATTTTTGGATGAAATGAAAAATAGAAATAACCATCTATTGATAGATTTAGGATTTAAGTAAAAATATTATTTAATTGCATACATGCCATTAAATAACATTTATTACCTTTAATAAACCATTGGATAAATAATAAGAAATATATTATTATTATTTTATTATTACCGCTAAATTGTATAATAGAAATTATTATTTCAAAATCTTGTAAATTAATATTTTTCACTAGACTTGGTCATGGTCCCTTAAACAGCTGAATAAATATTTTATTTGTAAATAAATATTTTATTCATAGTCTAGTGAATAAATATTTATTAAAATGTTCATTAAATAAAATTAGAATTATATTCAGATTCCTAAAAATAAATATTTTTTTAATTAATGCGATCAATATAACTTGAAAAATATTATTCTTTATACATGATAATAATATTAATTCCATTAATTAATCTCATATAGAATTTAATCAATATTAAGAGAAACACTTAGTGTGTGACCCCCATGGATTATTTCATGTTGGCATTGGGGGGGATATGCCTAAAGTCCAAGATTACTATCTAGGAATAGGTCAAGGTACCCAAGAAAAAGAACTTAATGTCACATCGTCGAAAACCACAAACAAACAATCATTATGTTATATAATCCCTTTGTCACAATATCTCATCCAATAGGTTTCACATCCATATCACCAACCTATATGCTCGATATGTATTTCATTGACTATATGAAATAAACATGTCGTTACACCATGGACATGGAATATATTATGACAGTTCTATTCCAATCAAAGGACCAAGATACCAGATTCTATAAAAATAGAAGGTGTAAATCCTTCTATGAATTATTCATTAATTACATGTCACACATTATGCACCCAAAATATCCCACTTTTCCATGAATTGTTATTATCATTGTTTATGAAATAAATCTACGTACGTGAGTGGTAACATGAATTTACAATAATCATAAAGTATAAGGACCATGAAACATGCTCATAGATAAGAGAATACGATGAAATAAAAACATAATGAATTTCTATTGGGTGGTCTATTCTTATAATCACCCATCATGGAGATTATTGAGTGTGAACTAAATAAGAAGTATCATCTATTTATGAGTACTCACACCTAATTGTCTATATACGATATGTCCCATTATAGTACATTATCTAGCCGTAGAACAATATTTTTGAATATTTCCAAGAACATCATGGATCTCATCATAGTTTTGAACTGTTATGACCTTATCAATGTGATATATACTCTTGTACACTATTATATTTTTGTCATGTAGAACAAAAAAATATATAATAAGATATTTTATTAATTTTTCATTTCATTGAATATACATGTAATCTTAGTACAAATATTTTTTCCTAGGACACAAACTCTAAAATGAAAAACATAAATACTCAGTACAATTTCTCAATAAGGAAAATCATACAGGATTTACCGTATATAAAAAAGAATAATATGGTAAGAAATTCATTTAGCGCACTCTGAGAATTTATAATTACTCATGAATTCTGAAATGTATGAAACTAATAAAATGATAAGTAAATCATTTATATTGGTTTTTAAGTAGTATGTTGATCATTCAAATGATATCCCACGGGGGTTCTAATCTATGTGTGTTGTAAGGGCCCACTCACTTTGTAAAAATTTATTGTTGGGATATAACCAGCGAACACATTTTTAGGATAAAAATACCTAGTGAATCTGAGCCAAAACCACATATACATGTATTATCTAGAAATTTTTTCCTATTATATAAAACTATAAACACATTACTTCAATAAAATTTTTGGAAATTTTTATGGTTACTGGGTACTTTGAGCAATATAATGACTTAGATAATGGATATAATGAGAAAAAGTAAGTAATCCCTCATTTGAAATATTTCCAATTTATTTTAATAAAATGGAATTATATATATAAATATGAAAGGATTCATAAAATATATTATAATATAGGAATTTAAATTGAAAATTATTGGGGAGGATTGGGAAAATCCTTAAAAATATTGTATCATAGTCAATAGAGAGATTATGTGTAAAATTTTTTTAGAAAAGAAATACTGAAATATAAAATAATCCAATTTATTGATAAATAGACACATATTAATGGTATAACCATGTCAAGGGAGAAGGGTTACAAAAAAAGGGAACTGAGTTAAGAAACGCTTTATCACATTATAACCTTCAAGTCAAATCTCCTTAGTAGAATTAATTCAAATTGAAAATTGAAATACGATGAAGCTTAATGGATTCTGGAGATAAAAAGTATATGGGGAATTATATAACTCATTTATAAGAAATTAGGTTCATGAATTTAATAAATCCCTCAGCAAAAAGATATTGAGTTTACTTCTCTTACCAATCTTAAGCTACTTGGATTATGGATGATTCATCAGACCAGCAAAACTTATTATTATAGAAGATATGGTAATATAATAGAATCCTTTAGAGGCATATGATCAGATAATATCGAATTGGGTGTGGAAGAATGCAAATAGGGGTGAGTATTTCTACTTGAGAAGGGGGTGTTAAGGGTTTAAATAAGGATTATTTCTCCACTAAGGAAAATAGCTTTTGGTTTGAATTAATTCCAAAATTTTTTAAATAATTATTAAAATAAACCAACATTTAATACATAAAATGATAAGTTTTAATACTTTTAAAATATAACATTAATATTTTTAAAACAACATTTCCTTTTTATTAATTTATAAGACTAAATTAAAAATTAATAATTTTATTTAAGAATGAATGGCATCAAACCTATTCCTTAGTAAAGTGGCTTTCTTAATATTAAATCCAAATAAGAGATTAAAATAACGTTACCATTATTATGAGTATTATAAAATAGTGATTTCTATGAAATATATTTTACATAAGATGATAATTTATAACAAAACTATCTTTGAATTTTCAAGAACATGACCCCATCACATTACATAAAATTGAAACATAAGCAAATATTTTTTTAAAAAAAATCATTCCTCATACACAACATAGACCTTCACATATATATATATATATGTGTGTATATTATTTTTTTTACATTATATAATTCCTATGTGTGTATGTATACATACTTATTTATATAGATATATATACACACAGATATATATATATATATATATATATATATATATCAGTTTTCTAGAATATATACATATATATAATTATTATTAATCTTTTAGTATATATATAAAACATATATATCCTAATTTATATATATCTTAATGTATATATATATATATATAACCTATATGTTTTTCAACAGATATACACATATATATATTATATTTATTTTTTTGGCATAAATGTTTATATACCACATATATGTGTATTTATATATCTATATTTATATATTATCTTTAATGTGCCACTTGAGGTGCATATATATATATATATATTGTTTCTTTTTTCCTTCCCTTAATTCCTCAAAATTATAAACATGTATTTTTTTTCTTTTTTTATCCTTTTGACTACTGAACATATATATATACTTATATATTTAATATATATATATATATATAATCATCTACATATATACACCGATATATTTATTTCTGTGTATATCTATTTATATAAAATATATATATATATATATTCTATATTATTTATACATTTATATAAAAATATATTTTAACATGTATATAAAAATTATGTGCGGGTGTTTTTGTTTTAATTTTTACATATATATAATTTATATGTCTGAATATTTATATATAATATTAATTACATTTTTCCTCACCTATTTCAATTCCCACCAAATTATTTTTATCATCTATTATTTATAATCATCATTATTATAATTAAATTCATTTAATATCCTTTTTTATACATTTTAAATTATTCTTTTCTTATTCTTTTTTGAAATTCCCCATAAATCATGAAATATATATATATATATATTCATATCTTTTTTTATAAAATAAACCTCTTACATATGAATATATATATATATATATCGAATATAAGTATTTATATGCATATATATATTGCACGTATATATGTATATATATATTAACTTCCATTTTTTGACTATTTTCTATATACATAATAGTAGATTTTGTTATCAATTATGCCCAATTATACATATATATACATATGTGGTTATTCTTTCAATTTAATACATATATATATTTACTTATTATATATATATATATATATATTCTTATATTGTTATATTTTTACAAGAATCTAAAAAATATATAAATTTAAATTAAATATTTATATTAATAAATTTTTATTTTCATATATATTAATAAATATATTACTTCTTAAATAAAATAAACTATTTTTAATCTAGGTAACATAATTTTATATGTCATTATATATTTATTTCAAATTAAAATGTCATTTTCCTAGAAATCTGTCAAATATAAAATATTTTTATTCCATAAAATATATTTAAAACACACACATATATATTGAAACCTAAATTAACATGATAAATAAAAATAATAATATGTATTATGATATAACAAAATATAATATAATTATATTATTTCTCAAGTGAATTATAATTATTTGATAACCCAAGTTCACACAATGGTGGTATTAGGGTTATTATATGCCTCTAGTTCATGAACGTGTTATGTTCATCCATGTTCTAGGAACACAAATGAGTACGGGGATTTCACAGACTCTCAATGCATTTTTTGAACTCTTTCATGTGTTTGAAACTCTATGGTTGTGAAGAACCTTCTAATACTAACTCATGCAACTCTGATTTATGTGAATTTTTTAATTTCACAATAGATTTTCTTATTTGGGTCAATTTTTTGGATGGATTTCGTATTTTAGAAACTTTGGACTTATTGGAACCTATAGTTTTATAATCATGGAACTAAGATTCCATGAGAGTCTTTCTAGCTCCTTTTTAGATTTTAAACATAAAATTCCCATAATATTTTATCTTTTAGGTTGTTTTGGATCCATGACTAGTCAAATTGAATTCTATGATATAAACTTTTATCCTAATTCCCTTATAGTGGGTGACTTCTGAAGAACGCCCCCACTGAAAACCCAAAAAAAATTGTTTTATTTTGAATATTATTATAAAAAATGTTCAAATACATCACTTCAATCCAATGGGAGATACTCAACCAGATTTTACTAAACAAGTAAATATATTTGAAGCATCTCCACCCCATAGTGTAAGATAATCCATAGAGAACATGGATATCCGATTTTCATCTTCCATAAGAATTTTTCCTCCTTATTCTTTATTAGACACATTTATTTGGGCACTAAATGTTGAAAGTAACTACCGATGATTTTAGTGTAGTATTCCATTTAAATAAATCTAATGTGTTTGGCAATATTTTGTTATATAAGGCGATAATCTAAAATGAACAAAAATATATTTTACTAAGATAAATTAAAAAAATTCAAGTTAAACATTAATTCCATGTGATTATTCAATATTAACCATCATTAAGAAAATTAAAAGATGAATTAAAAAAAATAACACAAATATAAAATACTTATCCTTAATGATTTTCCTGATGATCGTAACTCCAATAATAATTATGAAAAGAAGGAATATCATTATAAAAATAATAAATTGTTTGATAATAAAGTAAATTATTATGATGAATGGTTTTTTATATATATCAAAGGATCTATATATGAATATAATATGTTTGTTATATATGTGGTTATTAGACATATGGTTAGTGGATTTATATCCTTTAGATATATAATCATTGGATATATGGGGTTTTCATCTAATTTTATCTAATATGGACATTGTATATTTGAAATTGTTGTTGCTAAATAAAAAAATCACAATTCTATAAATAAATAAAAAGATAATACATAATTACAATATTTTATTATATAAATAGTTATTTTTATTTATAATTTTTTATTTTTATATAATTATTTTATGTTTTAGATGAAATATTCTTATTATGATTTCTTGATAAAATTGAGTGGTATAAAAAATAATTTTTTGTGATTAAATTCATTTAATTTTTAATGGGGATATTTTTTGTAGATTTTTTTACTGTTTTGGGTGCATTTGTATTATGAAATAAATTAATCACTATTGTAGAATGAATTTAACTATTCATTTATTACATATATAATAAAATAAATTAAAATTCACTTAATGATTATTTTTTTGAATTGAATAATTATAAATCAATTTTTGGGATTACAAGATATGTATTAATTAAAGATGTTTTTATACTTTATTTATTTACTGTTTTTAAATTTATTTTGATCGTTGTTAGAAATTTAATCAGTAGAAATCAATTTCTTATTCTGAATCAACATATCCAAATTATTCAATATGTTTAACATTATTTTTGGTCATAAAAATAAGTTACCAATGAAAAATATAGTAACAGTGATAAATGCTAAAATTGGGTATATGTGTTTAAATATGTGATAAAGACATAAAATACGTCCAAAATTTATCAATAACCAGATTGATGAAGCAATTATAGTCATTACAATTCCAATAATTTTTTAAATTTCTCTTAAATTTTTTAAAAATTAAAACATTATACGTTATGTAATGGGTATTTGTGAAAAATTCACTCAGGATTAACACTAAAACAACCTCTCCTCTACCGCAATTTTACAAAAATCATTCACTAAAATTTTTATGGAATAAAAAAATATTTATTTCCTAAAATGAATCACTAAAATTAAAAAACCCTTGAATACAACAAGATTTCCCAAAACGCTATTTTATAAGAGACATATAAAATCATATTTATATCATCAATGTATCTTTTATCTTCTAATAAATCATTTTTATTTATCTTCTTTATCCACCTCTTCCTAAATATTATTTATCATATTCATAAATTATTTTTCAGAACATTATGATTATGATAAATGGAAACTATTCCTATATAATAATATATTCTTACTCATTCAATCTTTATAAGGTGGTTTATTTGGGATGGTTTTACCACCTACAGGAACAATGTTATAATTTTTACATCAATAACGTCTATGAAAGCATAAATATAGTTAAATGGATGTAATACGGATGATGTTTTGATGCCTTCATTATTATTTTGTGTTAATATAAATATATAAATATATATTCATATAAAAATCAATTCTTTTTATTGAATCGAAATTAAAAAATATATTTTCTGAATTTTATCTAATCCATCACCATAAGATACATTAATCAACCATGTGACTCTAGATAAATTTCAAAAAAATAATATAAATACTAATAAAAATCCAATAGTAGATGAATCCATGGTCAAATAGAAATGACCAGAACCTGTGAACAAAAACATGCATGGAAAAAATGAAAAAACTAACATACGAATATTAATTTTTACTATAAATATTTAATATAAAAGAATAATGTAAATAAAAAAATTGTATTAGGAAAAATAACTATGAATAATAATATAATTCAAATTAATAATTATACTATGTTTATTATATGGGATGTTATAGTGGGATTGACCAAGAGAAAGTCCTTATTTGGGGTTTCTTTTCATTTCCAACATTGAAATCCAGATTGTCTATGTATGAATTCTAATTTAGTGAAATTATATATTATTTATCTCTAAAATACCACATATTTTTGAATCATATGGTTATATATATGGTTCACTTTTATTCATTCCAATTAAATTCCTTTCATTCATAGTTAAATTTAAATTATTCTTGTATGATTAGTAGACCTTATATCTATTTTTCCTATCTGGATGCTTTACCCACCAAGATTATATTCTCTATTTTATTTTATAAATCTTTTACTATAAACATATATTATTTCATAATTTCATTTTATATTATCCTTGAATTAATTTACAATATATTTAAATGAGTATCCTTTTACATCATTCCAGACATTTGTTTTTCTATTAACATTTAATTCCTATATAAAATTTTGAAATGAGTTATGTTAATGACATAAACATGAAGTAATTTTCTCACTATACTATTAAATTTTAATTATGAATATTCATTTCCAATTTTTCATAGTTTTATAAATTAAATTCTATTTTAATTTTCTTATATGATATTTTGTTTCAATAAAGAGTAGTTAACATGTAATATGTATTTATTTTTATTATTAAGGTAAATTTATAAATATATAATTTTTCCATCATTATCTATATCATTTTACATATATAATTATTATATAGTGTTTTTACCTAATGGAAACATCCACCTTATCCTATAGAGGGATGACGATTATGTTTTATGAACATTTTAATGAAACACTATTCATTATAATGAGTTAGTTATTCTTTGGTGAAATTATGAATGGTTCCATGTTTGTGAGGAAATTATATGTATGGGGTTTATTATGTTACAAGCATACCAATAATTTTATATACCTATAATGAGATTTTTGTAGATATTTGTCTTATTAGATGACATAGAATGGACTATGGAGTGATCCCAATCCAATAATATTTAATTGGAGTGACAACTGATCCTAATAACATGGGGGATATTATTTATAATTTAATGATGGTATAAGTGGTGTCCTCTGAAAAATAAAAATATTTTCTATTTTCATGTTTTCTCCACTCTCTTATTTCCTATTCTTATAATTATATATTTTTTTCATGGATCATGATAATTGAATCATGTTTTCACACAACTATGATTCATGTCTAATGTTATATGATAATAATTATTCCATAACTCCAGAATTCTAATCTAATTTTTTTTGGCATCATTATTTTACATTTCTTATTTAAAATTTTGTTAATTTTTCATTAAAATATTCTTATAATATGATCACTAATGATATTTGATTGATATCATCTCTGTTTATCCTCAATGAACATTTGAGAGAATCATTTATTTTTTTCCATTCACTAAGTTATGATAAAAAGAATTACGTATTTTATGTTTATATAGGTATGATGTTTGAATAATATGTGTGGGAGATATTTTCAAATAAGTTGGTTAAGTATTTATTATCTAAATACATTAATCCCATAGGTTTTTGTATGTGTTTTTTAGTGAGGTAATTATTATTATTTTATAATGATGAAAAATGTATTAATTTTTTTGGTGGGAAATCTTTGAGTTGATATAAGTGAATTATAAATGATTCACTGCATAATAGAGGTGGAATAAGTGGTTCTAATATAGAGGTTGTGCGGTCTGTATAAAAATATTCATTATTGATATATTGATATCACTTTTTATCCTACATTTTTCATGTGAAATTCATGTAGTAACATGATTATTGTGATTCTCAATTCATTATTGACAATTTAGATTTTATATAATATATATAAATGGTTTTGAGTTATATTTACATTGTAATTTATTCCATTCATGTGTTTAAATATTTGGTGATAGATATCAAACCTTGTCCTAATGTTGGAGGGACTCAAGGTTATGAATTAATCTCATAATTAGCTTAGGTGGAGTCCCAATGTGGCCCTGTAATGATAGACTTGTATTATATATAAATTTTTAAGATGAATTTTAGTGTAAAAATGCGAGGATTTCATCTTGTTAGTGTGGAAAAACATATATGTATATTGAATATGATTTAAAAAAGGAATTAAGTTAAATATGTAGGTGTACATAGTGATCTTACAAACGTATTTTGATTTTTACAAACTATACCTAAAGGATGAATAAATTATATACAGTGTTCTTAATAAGTGAGGGATTATTTATCTAATTATATTATATAGAAAATTATGAAATAATTTTTTTGATTTGTGATTTTTTATTAAAATATAAAATCCAGAGCCTCATTCATATATTTACATGGTTGTATAGGATAAAAAATTCTATGATTAAAATAAATAGTGTTTCTTTCCTTGATATTTTTTGGTATTATATAAATATAAGGAATACAGATTAATGTTTTGTATTTTTGTAATGTAATGTTTTCAGGTTAAATCTATAACCTCTGTCATTTCTATTGTGAGGTCCAACAAGATCCTTATTCACTGCACCAAAAAACATACATGAAGAATATATAGTCTAAGTGGAGAACATTAGATATGTTTCTAAACAAAAAATTTACCTTGTATTATGTGCTTATCTCTGAAAAAAATACTAAATGTCATCTACAAGAATTATAATTAGGATTTCAATTATTCCAGATATTGGATGAGATTATATTACTATTATCTATGACATTGTTTTAGATGGTATATTGAAAATTTTAGACATTCATATAAGTGGATCAACATGTTCCAATTATATAATTGGATTAGTTTTATTTCCATTTTAATAATTATTTAATACCAAATAATATTATAGTGGATCAAAAACATGAATTAAAAAAATATTCATAAAATAGTGTCCATAATATGTGATTTTAGAGTGAAATTTGTAACGACCCGAATCTGGAGCCCCTCCATTGGTGCCCTGTACCCGGTTCGCCACATGACCTCAACTGCATTTCCCCAAATGCCAGAGGTTGCCGACTAGCAGCAAGGTCCTTGGTAAGTTATTGGGGAATCTATGCCCTCATTCGGTAAGGTATACAAGGTAAGGAAAAACAACAATAAACAACGGAAGCAGTAAACAATACGCAACAATTAAAACCAAACAGTAGAAGCAAAGAATATATAGCAATGATGATAATGATGAAACAAGTACAAGTATATATGGAGAGAAGAAAACACAAAAACATGCTGAAATACAACTGAACACAAGTACTAAAGAAACAACATCAGAAAAATAGATGAGAAACTCCTCAGCATCGAAATCCACGACTCGATCCCATGCTCCCCAACTCCAGTGCAATAAAGAACCTGAAGTAGAAGGGCGCTTGCCATTATCTATACCTGCAGAAACATAGTCTGCTTGGGCCCAAAAGCATTGACCAAACTTGGTGTGAGATACAATCCCAGTAGGCAATCACCCAAAGATTTGTGCCTAACAGTCAATGAATACATGGCAGTAATAAAACAAGAAGCAGTAAACAAGAAAGCACAAGCAGCTACAATCCACAGTTCTAACAAAAAAGGTACACAAGTAAACAGCTAGAAAAAATAAGGAAAAAGGTAACCCTCTGGGTAGCTCTCACAGCCTAACCCCTACGGTTCAACTTATAAGTACTAGAAACCCTCTAGGAGGCACACACTGTCTCACCCCTTCCAGTTCAGCTATGGAATTAATAATAGACTCTCTGATAAAGCAGTCACTGTCAATTCCCCATATAGTCATATCATACTAAAGGCTCTCTGGGGAAGAACTCAACGTCTCATTCCACCTGTGGCCCGTGTCAAGGAACTACAGACTCTCTGGGGAAGCACTCATCGTCAATTCCCCCTGTGGTCTCGTATCATATTTAAAGACACTCTGGAGAATCCCTTACGTCAATTCTCCCTTTGGTATACTACTCTAGGTTCTTAGAGTACTGAGTGAAAATAAACATGCATAGTGTGCATTTATCATCCAAAAAAACCTCAATAACTACTTGGCTATCATTCTAAGGCTCAACAGCATAAAAAAAGGTAGTAGTTCCACTATCCTACGACTAGACATGGCAACTGGAAAAATTCCAAACAGGCAGAACAAACATGGAAATGCAACCTAAGCACAAAATAAATTTCTCTACTTACATGCATAAACCTATACTACAACAATCAAGAAAAGCAGACAAACGATAGGGGAAAAACAGGAAACCCACAATTCCACACCAAAGGGAATTTTTGGAATTTGCACAAAATACTCATCGAATTTCAACAAGAAGTCACAAACCACCTACCTCAATCCTAGGAGATCAATATACTTGAACCACGATGATTGATTCCCCTTAGAACGTCATAGATCTGAGAAAACGCACAAAAAACTCAACCCATGATAACTCTAAAACAGGGAGGAATCATAAAACAAGGATAAAGAAGATGAGAGAGCTCACCACTGCGCTTCCAACGCAATTGACCATGATCAAATCAGAGAACGGATGGAGAGGCGAGAGCTCGGGGAAGATTTAGCCGTATGGGTCTCTCTCGGATGAACTAGACCTAGAAGAAGATGAATATCGTGATGAGGTACGACCCCGGTCCATTTAGTGAGAAAAAAGAAAAGAACACAACGTGTACTTTTAAACTATAGGCTTTGTAGAGGTTTTTTCCGTACATCACTAAAAACGCCCCTCACGTCACCCCTACACACTGTGTGTGTGGCCCTGGCACAGCCAGCACATAGCTTTGAGCCGGAGAAGAGTACACGACGTGTACTCAAAAAATACACGGCGTGTACTTCGAAAATTTCTATGAAGTTCATTTTTCTTAAAAACTATAGAAAAGGGAAAACATACCTGAAATGAAGATCCAAGTTCTTAAAAACTTCCCCCTTTAAATAAATTCATCCTCAAATTTCCCTAATGTGTCATAGAAGAAGAATCCTCAAACAGCTCCAGCCACTACGATCGTACATCGACATCCCTTTCCGAAGTCTAGTCCTGTACTCACCCATGCTGCCATAGTACCCATACCAGAGGAATAGACATCCCGCGGAGAACCTTCATACTGTGATCGATAATCCAGATAAGATGCTCTTCAAAAGACGCATCCACTTTGAGCTCAACCTCCTTAGGTTGAAAGACTAGAGACGGTTCTGAAAATTACCTTTGGAGCTGAGATACGTGGAAGACATCATGCATGGCCCGATATCTCTGTGGTAGCTGCAACTGATAGGCGTCCGGCCCAACTCTCTCCAAGACCTCAAACGGCCCGACGTACCGCGGTGAAAGCTTACCCTATCTCTGAATCCTCTTTGTTCCAACCTCGGTGAAGCACGTAGGAAAACCTGATCCCCAACCTTGAACTCCAGAGGTCATCTCCGCTGATCAGCATAAGACATCTACCGAGACTATGTTGTAGACATTCTCTCCTGAATCAGCTCTGTCTACTCTGAAGTCTCCTGAATAAGACAAGGTCCCCGCAAAGCTGTCTCTCCTACCTCCAACCAGCACAAGGGTGATCAGCATTTCCTACTGTACAAAGCCTCGTATGGTTCCATCTGAATGGTCTCTTAGAAACTGTTGTTGTAGGAAAACTCCAGCAAAGGAATATGCTTCTCCCAAGAACCGCCAATGTCTCGGATGCAATCTCGAAGCATATCCTCAAGCACCTGGATCGTGCGCTCGGACTGAACATCCATCTGGGGGTGGTATGCTCTACTCAAAAGTACCTATGCACCCAAATCCTTCTGAAGTCCCTGCTAGAACCGAGTGGTAAAGCGTGCATCCCTATCTGAAACAATGGAGCATGGAAATCCATGTAGAAGAATGATCTATCTAATGTACAGTCGTCCTAGGTCATCGACACTGAAGGTCTCCTTGATCGGTAAGAAGTGAGAAACCATCATGAGCCTGTCGACGACAACCCAAACATCATCATTCCCTCGAGGCGATCTCAGAAACCCGGTCACGAAGTCCATCGCCACATCATTCCACTTCCACTTCGGAATGGGTAATTGTTGTAAAAGGAATTCTGGTCATTGGTGCTCTACCTTGACCTGCTGACAAGTAGAACACCGCAAGACAAAACCAGAAACATCTTTCTTCATACCTGGCCACCAGTACTGGCGATGAAGATCCCGATACATCTTGGTGACGCCCAGATGAACTACCCAAACAGAGGAATGAAAATCCAGAATCAGCTCCTCGTGTATGTCACCTGGCACCCATACGCGTCCCTAGAAACGTAAGATCTCATCCTCGATCACTGTCCATCTAGGAAGAGGGTCCTCTCCTAACACACCCTCCCGCAGGACTAAGACTTCTTAGTCTGATAGCTACCTCATCCAAACCCGATCAAGATGTGAAGAGGTAACAACTACGGAAGAAATGAAAGTATGTCCCTGTTTGTCATGCACCTCCA
The DNA here is from genome assembly GCA_963277665.1 of Viscum album. Classification (NCBI taxonomy): domain Eukaryota; kingdom Viridiplantae; phylum Streptophyta; class Magnoliopsida; order Santalales; family Viscaceae; genus Viscum; species Viscum album. The sequence goes on along the minus strand of OY728128.1, from coordinate 1,108,924,208 downwards.
GAAGCATCTCAGAGAATAGAGCCATCAGCTTCCACTCACTTCTGGCATCCTGAACCTCCTAAACCGGAGGTCTCCTGCTCAATGCATCAGCCACTGTGTTGCCCTTTCCTAGTGTATAGGCAAGCTCGAAATCAAATGACTGAAGATACTCGACCCACCTATGCTGCCTTAGATTCAGATCAAATTGAGTGAAGATATACTTGAGACTCTTATGGTTGGTGAAGACCATAAAGTGATCTCCCAAAAGATAGTGTCTCCAATAGCATAAGGCATGGATAACAACTGCCAACTCCAGATCGTACATCGTGTAGTTCCTCTCATGTGGCCTCAACTACCGAGACGCGTACACAATGACTCCATCTCCTTGCATAAGCACAACTCGTAGTCTGATACCTGAAGCATCACAGTAAACTGTGTAGCTCTTTCCTAGCTCTGGCAAGACTAGTATCGGTGCTGACGTCAACCTCCCTTTCAGCTCTTAAAAGGCTGACTCACAAGAATCTGATCATAAGAACTTCGACCCCTTCTTGGCCAGACCTTTCAAAGGTACTGCTAGACGAGAAATGTCCTAAATGAAGCGTATGTAGTATCCAGCAAGCCCTAGGAAGCTATTTACCTAAAAAACATTCTTCGGCTTCTCCCAGGAGACTAAAGCTCTCACTTTCTCTGGGTCCATAGATACTCCTCCCTTTGAGATGGCATGACCCACGAAGTGAATCTGATCCATCTAGAAGTGACACTTTGAGATTTTAGCATAAAGTCGATGCTCTCTCAGTGTACTCAAAACGATCTCAAGATGTGTGTCATGGCCACGTCGAGTGTGAGAGTACAACAAGATATCATCCACGAATACCACAACAAAAGTGTCCATGAAAGGATGAAACAATCGGTTCATCAGTGCCATGAAAATAGTAGGTGCATTCGTGAGACCGAACGACATGACTGTATACTTGTATAGACCATACCTGCTCCTGAAGGATGTCAGAGGTATATATAATGGTCTAAAGTGCAACTGATGATAAATAGACCTCAAGTTGATCTTTGATAACACTCAGGATCCTCGAAGATGATCAAAGATATCATCGATCCTCGACAAGGGATACTAGTTCTTGTCCATAAACTGGTTCAGCTTCCGATAATCCATGCAAAGACGAAGGGTACCATCTACCTTCTTTGCAAACAGGATAGGCGAACACCAAGGAGAAGTACTAGGTCAGATGAAACCCTTAGCCTGCAACTCCTCCAACTACTTCATGAGCTCCTACATCTCAGGTGTGGCCATCCTATAAGGAGGAATGGACACCGGTTCCGCTCTTGGAATGAGATCAATAGAAAAGTCTACTTCACGTTCTGGAGTAATACCTGAAAAGTCCTCTGGAAAGATATCTCTGAAACGATCCACCACTGTAGGAAAGTACAACTATGAAGTCCCTTGATCATCCACATAAAGACTAGAAATTTGGGCAGTCACCCTTCCTAGCCCATGATGCCCGAGTCCTGCTCGACTCGCCTGAGCATCACATTCGCCTCTATGAAGAAATGATTCACCCTCTAGTGAAATGAAACTCACTCTGCGGTGAGAACAGTCGACGACTGCCTGGAAGGGAACTAACCAGTCCATACCGAGGATGACATCATAACATGTCATCTCTATGACATAGAGATCCCATAAGAAATGATACCATGAAACCTCGAGTGGGCACTCTCTACACTGGCGCACACTATATGTCCTTGTCCCCAAAGGTGTGTCTAGTGTCAACGAGTCGGCAGAAGAAAAGTCACAGAGCCCAATGCTCTCAACAGAAGCAATAGAGATAAAACAATGTGTAGCACCCGTATTGAAAAGGGATGAAGATAAAACATAGGATACTAAAATCATACCTCGAACTGTAGAAGGGCCGAGATCCTGCTCCTGATATATCTGCTCCACGACGAAATACTGGTCGGCACCATTGCCCTGTGCCCCTGGCTGACCACTCTAAGCTGATCCACCTTGTTGATGCTGAGGGATTGGTGGCTGACCGCCACGACCTCGACCTTTACCTCGGCCCAAATGGCTGGAAGAACTCCAGTTCCACGACTGGTGAGAAACTGGTGGTGCTTCTCCTGAATGAGGAGTTATGGAAGAACCCCGATCATCAGCTGCTGGTGAGAAAACCTGGCAGAAATGCTGAAGGTAACCCATCTTGCTGCAAGATCAGCACTCCACGGGGTCTCTCTGGGACTGCGGCCTCGTGTTCCCTGACAGGACACACTGGTAGTATACCACCTGGTTTCCCGAAAATGCATCACGCTTCCTCGGATCACCGCGCGTAGGATCCCTATGGCGCATTTTACTGTCATATAGAGGCAAATTAGCTCTGGAAGAAGAATATCCCTTAGTTGCAGCTCTAGAGTCTCTTCGATTGCCCTCCGCAATCAGTGCCTGATTGAAGATGGAAGTGATGGAAGTCAGCTGGAAGATGTTCACCTGCGAGCTTATCTCCCTCCTTAGACTATCCTCAATCTTCCTTGCTAACAACACCCCACTTCCATACTGGAGGGGTGTGAAACACTACAGCTCGGTGAAGCGAGAAGAATACTCCATGACAGAAAGAGTACCATGCTCAATGCTCATGAACTACCGGGCTCAGTTGGCCCTCAGGGTCTCTGGGTAGAAGTAGTCGTAGAACACACGCTGGAGCTTCTCCCAAGCCATAGGCTGCTGATGAACCTCCTGTGAGATCACATCCCACCACCTCTTGGTGGAGTCTCGGATCATGTAGGTGGCAATCATGACCCGACTCTCTGGAGGCGTCTCTAGATGATCGAACATAGTCAGCATGGCTTCCAGCCATGACTCTACAGCCCATGGTCCTCCTTCCCCCGAGAAAGTAGGAGGATGCTACTGCTGGAAAACTCAAGTCAAGTTTTCCATTGACGTGATAGGATGCAGTTCTCCCTGGAAGGTCTGCATCATCCTCATAAAACCTTCCCTTAATAGTGTATCAGTGCCTGCAACTGGTATGACAGCCGGTGCCAAGGATGGATCGACTGGAGGATCGACAGGAAGTCCCCGATCACCCATATCTGGCATCTGATCACTGCTTGACGACAGAAGTACGACTGAAGGACGTCTTGGAGGCATAGCTCTGAAGATCAAAAGCCCAAATTAGATTAGAAAAGTAATGATAGAGAACACAAGAGTACAAAATGGAAACAGGGGGACAAAAACACAAAAGTTTATAAAACTCGACTACACGGCCTGTATAAAAACTACACGGCATGTCTTCTTGAACCACTGACATGGGTGTGTGCTCCTACCCTACAAGTCGTGTGACACCTCAACTACACGGCGTGTTGACCCCAACACACGGTGTGTACCAGAAAACCATTCCCCTGCCTGAGTCTCTTACACAGCTGACCCACACAGTTTTATTAAACTGAGACTACACGGCGTGTTCCCTGAGGACACATCCTGTAGTGGACAAGGCTTCGGCGGCCCGTGTTATTATACACACAACTATCTACATGGTTGAACCTTACATGTCATGCTCCAAACAGACATGGCATGTATAGGCATAGGCGACACTGCCCCGTGTTGTTCGTGACACGGCCGAGTCCCTGAACAAGACTACACGGCGTGTTCTGAACAAACCCGACGTGCGGAAAAGAAGGTAACACCGGCCCATGTTGTTCGTGACATAGCCGTGTACCTGGATAGGACCACATGGCATGTTCCCTATGGACATGTCATGTTCTACCTGAGCTTCCATGACCCGTGTTGTTAGTGACACGGTCGGGGTACACGACTCATTACTACACGGTGTGTACCTACCATTCACGGCGTGTTCCTAAAGTTACTTTCACGACACTGTGTTCTACTCACACGGTCAGTGACACGACCTGAAAACTACACGGCATGTATCCAAAAAGTAAACACTGTGTATTATGGTTTTTTTGGGAAGTAGCTCATAAACTGCACAGAACCCCAGAAACACTAAAAATAAGGCAAAGAGGTTCCAAATTCCGATTCGTGAGGTCCCATACTCCCAATGAATCAAATCATGGCATCTCCTATAGTCACATAAAAGGGAAAACAACATCTCTCTAACATCACAGCAGAGATTCTATCAAGCATCTGTCACAACAACATACATAATCTACACAAAGCCTATCACAACAGCATGCAATCGCAAATGCACCCTAGATGGCATTGAAAGAATGAATGGCATGTGATTTCTAGAAGTGACTATATGATGCATGAGATGGCATAACCTCATCTCATCGGTTTGCGACAGAAATAGAACCGAAATATCAAAACAATAATAGCACAAGTCATGTGAATCACTCTAGGTGAAATTAGATCAACCATAAAATCTCAAAACCAGAACTACAATTAACGAGGTAGTATGGATTTTCCCTGTACACGGGTTAGCTAATCCCGAGAACTTATTAATACCAAGTACTAAACACATCCTATCCTTGGCTAAAGTCTCCAAATAGTAAAGGAAGAGAAAATAACTCCTCTGATACCACTTTGTAATGACCCGAATCTGGAGCCCCTCCACTGGTGCCCCGTACCCGGTTCGCCACATGACCTCAAGCAGATTTCCCCAAATGCCAGAGCCTTCCGACTAGTAGAGAGGACCTTGGTATGTTATTGGGGAAAATATGCCCTCATTCAGAAAGGTATACAATGTAAGGAAAAAAAACAATAAACAGTGGAAGCAGTAAACAATATGCAACAACTGAAACCAAGCAGCGGAAGAAAAGAATATATAACAATGATGATAATGATGAAATAGGTACAAGAATCTAAGGAGAGAAGAAAACACAACAACATGCTGAAATACAACTGAACAAAAGTACTAAAGCAACAAAAAATAGAAAAATAGATGAGAAACTCCTCAGCATCATCAGCCACGACTCGGTCACATGCTCCCCAACTCTAGTGCAATCAAGAACCCGAAGTAGAATGGCGCTTGCCCTTATCTATACCTGCAGCAACATACTCTGCTTGGGCCCAATAGCATGACCCAAATAGGGTGTGAGATACAATCCCAGTAGGAAATCACCCAAAAATTTATGCCTAACAGTCAATGAATACATGGCAGTAATAAAATAAGAAGCAGTAAACAGGAAAGCACAAGCAGCTACAATCCAATGTTCTAACAAACAAGGTACACAAGTAAACAGCCAGCAACAATAAGGAAAAAGTTAACCCTTTGGGTAGCTCTCATATCCTAACCCCTAGGGTTCAAACTATAAGTACTAGCAACCCTCTAGGAGGAACACACGGTCTCACCCCTTCTGGTTCAGCTATGAAATTAATAATAGACTCTCTGAGGAAGCACTCACTGTCAATTCCCCCTATAGTCTCATATCATACTAAAGGCTCTATGGGGAAGCACTCAACCTCTCATTCCCCCTATGGCCCGCGTCGAGGAATTAAAAACTCTCTGGGGAAGAACTCATCGTAAATTCCCCCTGTGGTCTCATATCATATTTAAAGACACTCTGGAGAAGCCCTTACATCAATTCTCCATTTGGTCTACTACTATAGGTTCTCACAGTCCTGAGTGAAAATAAACATTCATAGCGTGCATGTATCATCTAAGAAAACCTCAGGAACTACTTGTCTATCATTCGACGGCTCAACAATATAAAAAAAGGTAGTAGTTCGACTATCCTACGACTAGGCATGACAACTAGAAAAATGCCAAACAGGCTGAAAAACTTGGAAATGCAACCTGAGCACAAAATAAATTACTCTACTTACAAGCATAAACCTCTAACACAGCAATCAAGCAAAGTACGAAAATAGTAGTGGCAAATCAGGAAACCCACAATTCCCTGCCCAAGGTAATTTGTGGAATTTTCACAAAATACTCATCCACATTAAACAGAAAGGCACAAAGCACCTACCTCGATCCTAGCGATCGATATAATTGAACCACGATGATTGATTCCCCTTAGAATGTCATAGATCTAAGAAAACACACAAAAATATCAACCCACAATAACTCAAAAATGAGGAGGAATCATGGAACAAGGCTAATGCAGAAGAGAGAGCTCATCGCTGCGCTTCCAATGCAATCGACCGTGCTCGAATCGGAGAACAGACAGAGAGGCGGGAGCTCAAGGAAGATTCGGTCATATGGGTCACTCTCGAATGAACCAGACCTAGAAGAAGATGAATATCATGATGAGGCGCGACCCTGGTCTGTCTAGTGAAAAAAAAAACGAAAAGTACACGACATGTATTTTTAAAGTACACAGCTGTAGTGGTTTTTTCCGTACTCTGCTAAAACTACCCCCACGTCACCCCTACACACTGTGTGTGTGGCTCGGGCACGACTAGTACACGGATTTGAGACAGAGAAGAGTACACGGCGTGTACTCCAAAAATACAAGGAATGTACTTTGAAAATTTCCAGAAAGTTGATTTTTCATAAAATCATTAGAAAAAGGAAAACATACCTGAAATGGAGATCTGGGATCTTACAAAATTAATAAGATGTTATGTATTTTTCATGATTTTTTATCAAATGGATACTTATGGGCTGGTAATTTCCAATGATCAATAAAACTAAATATTCAATGAAACTTTTTATATCTTTTAACCAAGTACCTTTAAATATAATTTTGAAATGGATAAACTAAAATAGAACATGTTGAACTGAACAAATTTTATTTTATTTATCTCCAACTAGAGTTAAATGTGTGAAATTTGATTATGATGTTAATTTTCACATGTTTTAATAAGAACTCATCAATATCGTAAATTATAGTTTCTATTATTAATAAATTATAGAATTGAAATTTCAAAGAACTAAGGATGAAAATAGTGTCTTAGATAATAATTTTTTTGATATATGGTCAATTTACAAATTATATTTCAATCATCACTTAAAAATAAGTAAATACATGATATTATAGTGATGATGGACATAACTATACATCAGTTTCATAGACCTCCAAAGAAAAAATATCCACTACAAGCTAGGAAAGTGAAACAACATCCTTTTGTGATCTATGTTCACAAGGAAAATATGATAATAAAATCAATTAAGGTGGTGATAAGAAATGCCACCAAATATAAAGAGTGGGATATAGAAAAATGTATTCTATATAGTTTGTAAACAAGATAATGGAATGGAGTTTATCAATCCATCAATGCATTAAAAAAATGAATTTTTTAACCATATCTATTATCTTATATTTTTTTGATTTCTATTAATTTTTGGAAAATATTTTTCATTGTATTCTTCTTGGTTTTTGAGGATATTATTTCCTACTGTCCAACTATGGATAAAAAATTAATATAATATTATATTATATTACTGAATTTTAATTTTTAATCTCATCATTCCATTTTGGCAGTTATGGTTGGATAGAAATTATGATCTATGTTACTAAATGTGTAAAGTATCCAAATTTCATTTTTAGATATGTTAATCCCTATTTCCATACTTACCTGTGGTTTTAAGGGTGGTCTCATACATGGGTGAAGACTTATGATATTTTGACATTCTATTTCGTGTTTTTTAGACATTTTGGTTCACCATTTCCAAAATAAACTCATGATCGATGCTTTGTATGACATTGGTGAGCCTCTGTGTAATATGGGCCAAGTGAAATGGATAAGACAAGGTGTGGCCATGGAATGAAGTGTTGGGCCAGAGCCAATGGGGAAAAGATATATTTGTGTCCCCACATTTTGGTGAAGGTAGTGGTGGGAAAAATTGGACATGATTATTAAACCACACCATGGTGGGAACTGTGTTACTTTGGTTCATTGGAATCCACCAATACCATAGTGGAGGCCATGGAAGAGCTCATGGGGATTGTCAGGCTAGAATTCGAATGGATAAACTATATTTTTCTTCTTACATATTAATCATTACATAGGGAAATTTAATTTAAGTACAATGAGGGGTGATGAATTCAAATTTAATTCATTTTTTCAAATTTATAAATTCACACTACTCTCGTGGTCATTCCATTGAATAAGAAAATTTTCAAACATGTTCCAGAAGAAATTATAGGATATTTGTGGAAAAGGCTTCAAAAATATTCCTTATGGAAGGTACATCACCGTGGTTACTTATTATTCATAACCCTACTCATGAGATATTACTTTAGGATCATGATATAAATGTTGGAGGAGTTTATTGTTAATTTAGAATCATATGAGACTTAATCCACTTTCATATTCATTATTCCTTGAGTGATATAATTCTAATTCCTTTAATCAGATTGTTTATATGTCATCGTTGGTATTTGATGTTTGGTATATCATTTATCTATTATATTTTCTTATTCTAATTATCTTACTTACTCAATTACCCATGATATTATTATTTTATAGTAAATTTAAGAGATATTTTCATGAAATATTAGGAATGTTGGAGAGAAAATATGATCCAAGTGACAAAACTCATAATGAACCTTGTAATTGTGGTCAAAAAACCTGTGGTAGTATATCCTTACTATATTAAGAAATTATTTGGAATTTGATTCCAGGATTAGTTTGTGTTTACTCCTAGTAAGATACCCTTTCTTGGTTGTAAGGCTTATTATACATTATGGTGTCCCATGAATCCCTAGATTAGATCTCTTTTGTATTTTTTTCATTGTATTGTATTAATTTAGTCACATTACATAGAATGTGGAATGTTTCTATGTCATATTGATCCTTCTTATATAATTTATTACTTTTCTAATTTTTCATTTCCTTTGGAATTTATTATTGTGATATAATTCTATATTATATTTTACACCTTATATTTAGTTTCGTGCATGTCCAATGTAATCTTAATTCTAGTGTTCTAGTTGATAGGTCACCCTAGTAGATTTATCTGAACACTTAGAGGGGGATCTCAGTTTAAATTACTCAATGTATATGGCCTTATATAAGGTGGTTAGCGCCTTATATTAGCATGTTTTTTTCAAGGTAATTCCGTACATCATTGGAAGAGTGGCCATATATTTTGGTATGATCTATCGATCTGTAATTTTCATGTGTTTGAGTGAAAGAATCTATTGATCAGGTTATCCTTGCATATCTTCCCATGAAGGTGGGAAGGTATTTATGTGACATGGGAGACAATATCCCTTAAATTGGGGCATGGAATTTTTTTGTTAAGGTTGAATGTAAACTGTTAATATTGGTTTGTGGAGGTATATGGAATGATCCAAGTCATGCAATTGATTACATTTGATATCCATCAGGAACCACACCAAATCTAGTATGGTAGAGGTTTTTTGTGTCTTTTTTAGTGATCAATCTTTGATTACATGGCTGAGTGGATGATTGGGATCTATTTATCATGCATCATATCATAACCTTCCATGTAAATGTGAACTTATATTAATGACACATTGGTGGTTTCCTACTATATATATAATCACACAATTTTTGAGAGGTGTGATGCATGGGCATGATTCATGATTATGAATTATTTGATGGGAAATAGACCTATGAAAAGATGTTCATGATCATGGATATTAGATAAGGGTGTATTATAGGATTGAATCTATAATATTTTTTATTCAATTTTATATATTTTTTTTTCTTTTTATAGTATTATACTTATTGAGAGGCTACATTGGGGTTTATTTGATTCCTTTTGTATGACTTGGAATAACATCTCTTATGGCATAAATTCATGTTATTATAATATTCTGCAATTTTATGGATTTATTTCTATTCAATTGACATGTAATTGATTTTATTATCAATGGTATAGTATCCCCATGTTACATTAGACCCTTTACATTTTTCATAATCCTTTTTTATATGGTGATGCATGCATGAGGATATATGGCACTTCTGATCAAACTTCATGATTCGGGTTGGGGTGTTACACTATAATATCATAGGATTTTGGTTTCTTAACATTTATTTTGGGATTATAGTATAAATTCGATTACTTATATGGAACTAAGGTAGGGGAGTTATCATGTTCCTGGAAAGATCATGTGTAATAGAAACCTAAGTTTTAGGTTATTGTATTTCCATGATTTTTTTATTAAATGTGGGTTCGTTCATGCGTCATAAGTAGGCACATTGAATCACATGCCATTTTTATACCTGTTGAGTGTTTCATAGTTTTTCTCTAAAAACATTTCATGATTTATTTAATTATTGATAGATATATTTTTATTCTATATTGTTTTTAGATATCTATGTGGGATTCAATTAGTTTAATGTTTTTATGTTGTTATATTTACATATATGATTGTGACTAACATGAATATCTGAAGAAATATACTTTAAAATTGTGTAAAAAAATTATTCTATTCCTTTTATATGGGTATCATCTAGTATATTTATTCTAATAGAAATAATTTATGATTTACTTGTAACTCTTAACATGTTCTCATAATAATTTTGCTATAATAATTCTAAATGATTGTTTAGAATTTCTGAAAAACACCTCCACTATGATGCCAATTTTATTATTTTCGAGATGACATGTGTGTTCTACCAAAGGACTTATAGGAGAATGAACCTATAAATACTCTTGAACATTATAATATGATTCAATAAATAAACCCTCACAAGCTCAGTGTCTTAAATATTGTATTTGGTTAGTTTAGAGTGGTGTAGAGGATGATTGTTTTCTATGCATGGGATTTTCATCTCTAACATCCTCAAGAATTATATGGTACAGGTGATCCATATGACATGGAGTAAATATTGATATTATTGAAATAAAATTCATATTAGTAGAGACTCTTGGTGATATAAAAGTGAATCATGAAAACTTTATACATCAAGGACCTTCCAGGAGGTGTTGGGAAAGATGCGTTAGGCCGGTGGGCGTAATGGTCTTACCTGGGAGGCCTTCAAGTAACCTTCCATTGAGAAGTTCCTTCCTAAAACACTGATGTAGGATACATATCAAGTGTTTATATACATCAAATATGAGATGATGAATAATTTTTCTTAATCTACTATTTTCATAGATTTTCTTTACATTCCTCCCCTTTCCGGCCTCACTAATGCCTCCCACGTGCTCTAGACCGAACCACCTCACCTCTGAGTTGGTGACACACCCCACTGGAGAGATCTCTACCACAACCCCACTGGAAGCCACCTCAGGCCTTGCTGGTGGTGAATACCACTACTTTGGATCCTTTCATATTGCCACACATAGTCCAAGAAGTTCCCTTGTTGTCCAATGTTTAGTGAGGTACAAACATTTTTTCTTTTCCACTGACCATATCCTCCATGAACATGCCAAGACTGGTCTGTTTGATCCTGAATGGGTCTGGGCTGACCTTCCTTGACCAGAATGTCCCCGAATGGGGTCATCATATCCTGGAATGGGCCTACTCAAGTTTATCCCAACCCGCATAGGCTTTGTCTATTGTTTCTGTGGCCTAGTTAATTTAATATAATAAAAAATTAGTTAATTTTATTTTTGTTGTTAATTACATTAAATGAATATTAATTTTTGGTTTAGAAAATAATTTTAATGTTCCTAGATTAATTAATTTAATTGTGGTGATAAATTAAATTAATTAATTACTTTAATTTTTGGTTTTAAAATTAAATTACATAATGGGACCAAATGATCAAAATTGTTGAATAAAAATTTGTGTGCATTTTAGTTCAATAACAAAGCCATCAAAATGAATTTTTTAATACAAGTTTGATTTTATTTCTACATTTAATTTTTTATATAAATGTTTAAAGTATTTTATACTGATCATGATCAATTTATCATCCAATATACGTCTAGTAAATTATTATTTATTTAATTTATTATTACAATGGACGGTAATAATTAATTTAATAAAACCCAGTATGTATGTCATCTAAGCATAATTATATGTACAATGCATATGTTTCCATGTTTCAGAGTTTTATTTTATACTCTCGAGACCCCCTTTACCATGTGTGAGTATTACTTTATAATTAAGATATGAGTAGAGATGAACTTCGTGTCGAGCTATGGCGACACACCAGACAAGAGATAAATGCATTGGATGAGGAAGTGCCTCATTTTGAGTCGCAAGCGACACCAATCTAGGTATTACTGATAGGGTCTTTGATGATCTATTATTCAATAAATTAATAAACCATTATTAGTGTCTCATTATAATATTATCATTTTTTTCCTAGTTTTTTATTATTTGAATGTGTTGTTTATGAACGATCGCATTGAATAACAAACAAGTATACTCAGATACAATGAACATATGACATGATTAATTTCTCTATTTCATGGTTATTTGTGAGTGTTGTCACAAAGTACATAAATTTAAGACATAAAATTATTTCTTTATACAAATAAAATATAAAACACTTAATGAAATATTATGTCATAACCACCATCCATCATTCAAATTTGGACAAAACCAGGTGTTCGGGGTGTTTGGACAAACACTGTTGAGGGTGCCTCTTACTATCAATTTTTTTTTGAGAGTGGTGGGTTGACATAACTAAAGTGGTATTAAGGATTAGTCATGTAAAAATTTCTATCATTTTAGATGCAAGAATTGAGTAAATCATGTTATGATTTTTAAAGATATGACATCACTCAATAGATTAGGGAACTACAAGTTAATATGGTTTCCCAACCACATGTATACCTTGAACCCTCCATGTAGTGGCATAACCAAGTAATTTAGACTTTGTGGGGAGGTTTTGGGATCATTTCCACTAGAATAATCAAGTGATAGATTATTCTGATTCTTGCATAGAGGGTTCCTAGAATTTGATAAAATAGTTGGAGAGATTTAATGATTTAATTAATTATTCAAAATGTATAAATTTGTAATCATGATTAAAGGTACTATAATTTTTGATTTTTTTTAAAATGTAATAGTATACCATAATAAATACGTTTATAAATAATAGATAAAGTAAATTTTTTACACTTTCACAATTTTCTAAGTGTAGTATATGCACTTGCGCATAATTCTAAATTAATAAAAATTCATTTTTCTAGTGTCCCTAAATACATATTAATCTAACAAAGGATGTGAGGGTGTAAAAAGTCTTACAAGGGACTCATGTATATAGAATAATTTGGATATTTAATAATTCTATCATCACCATATGATGTTACTTGTGGTCACTATATCGGGACATGGGTGATATAACATGTTGCCACATCTCTGAGAAGTTTGCAGTCTTGGTAAATATAAACACCTTTTTTATTTTCAATGTATTTAGTTTTTGATAAATTAAACTTTATAAAAAAAGGTAATCCATAAGGATTTTGGAATTAGTTCAACAAGTGAGTGTAAACTATTCCAAGGGTAAGATAGTGTAAAATATACATTACAAGGTTTATTTATATAATTATGGTATGTGATAGTGAAGTATATTCATGGTCAAATGATATGATTTTCTTCAGGCAAGAATGCTGAAGAATATATTTACCAAGCATTCATCGATAATGATAATGTCTCATAGAACAATTTCTAAATGATCATTTTGTTATCTACATAATGGCAATGATGTTAATGAGGAGGATCAATGATTACGTATTGAATGTTAACAGTGATCAACAAAATCTATCCTGGAGAAATTCCTTAATGCAAATTTTATACATCCTAGATATGATGTAATGAGTTTCAATGTTGAAACATACAGATACCTCTATTATATTTCATGACATACTTCAAAAATAACGGTGAAATCCCATTACCATATTCCAACTATAATAACAAATGGTATCGTATGAGTCATATTATGATGAAATCCATTATGTCATAAGGACATGTGTTTCCTTATAAAGGGTTTGTCAAGAAATAAACAAACATTAATCAAGATGAAATGAAATGTCCATCTAAAGTAATTATCCTAATGATTTATTAGAATATTACATAAACCCCTAAGATAGAAAAGTGTTTGTGAAGTTATAGACTCCATTTATATATAAAGGTTGCACATATCTATTTGAGATAATATGAGCAATATTGACTAGGGTTTCGTCAATGCTAAATATGCACATAGAGTTGTAATATAAACTAGTTCGTTAATCCATATGGAAGAGGAATGTGCGAGAGAAAGAAGCTGAAATGAAATGTTAAAAACATAGTGATTGTTTTATATTCACCACGGTTGGTGGTCCATTATTTGTTGTGAATGTTAATTCCCACGTAAAAGATGTATATGTAAATTAGCTAATATTGATGAGGGAAAATAAAATTAAATAATGGATTCCATGATTTTAAGTGCAATAGAGCTCATTATCTTGAATACTAGAGTAGGTATTTGAAAGACATTATACATGGATGGTAAAATTGCGATACTAATAAGGATCTATTGGTTGTAAAAATTCATTATTCCTAAATCCATTATAATTTTAATTTTCATAGCTAATTTCTATGGTCATATAATTTTCTATTCGATGTTAAGACAAATATTCATGAAATGTGTCTATACGATGCAACCCTAAATAGATAATGACACCATAGGATGAAAATATGGGTTGTCAGTTACCAAAATCTAATTTAAGATTAAAGTAAGAAACATGATCCTAGGAAATTAATATAGAATGAATCATTTCCATGTGTCTACCGGAGGTCAGTGGGAGCGCCATTTTTTCAGGTAAAATATTCTCAACAACATATGGAAAACAGATATTGGTCTTACAATTAGTAAATACCAGGATAAGAATCTATTCTCTAGTGATTGACATAATTTTACTACCTAAGTTATAGGAAACCAGATATATTAAGGTAGATCTAATGGATTCTTAGACCAATTCAATTGAACATATAGTTACATGGAATTGAAAATACATGTTTTTATAATTTGAGTAATAACTCTTTCGAGTGTCACATAGAATATATCTGTCTAGGTAAACATGTTTGTGACATAGGAGGAAACTAATGTGGTGAGTTGATTTCTATAATATTTTTCAATGGATCAATCATGTATTCTATGATATGTATAATAATTGATATTTCCAAAGTACAATTTATCATAGGAAAATATCAGTTATATACAGAAACATTGTAACTAATGTAGTTAGAACTATCTGATCATATTTTAGAATGTAAAAAAGATATATACCTTGGATGTGGATAAGAAAGGATACTAGTTTCTAGGGGACTCAAACTAGTCTTCCTTATATACATGTGATCTAATATCATTGTAAGGACATGGTTTTGAGCGAGAAATGATCATAAAAGCCAGTGGTATCCATACCAATAAATACCAAGTATGTTTCACCTTCTGAGGAAGCTAAGAAGAAGTTAAATGCAATGGTTTTTTCTAGTTCTTCCTATATCACCTAGTAAGAAAAGTGTTGTCATTATAAAAATTTTGATATTATTACAATCTAAGATGTCAACTTATGAAATTGTATGAAAGAGATATACTATGAGATACCATCTTTTGAGAAGTTTATTTCAAGGAGAAGAGGTCGCAAATAGTAAAATTACCATGCAGCAGAATCAAGGAAGACTCATCAACTATATCCATGACTTAGTATAAACATGATCATAATCATTTTAGAGCTAAAAATAATATTTAAGAAGTTGGATCTAAATAAATTTGTAGTTTTTTAATAGTGGGTTACCTAAACCCAACTATAAAGTACTTTTTATTAACATATCATGTGTATAGTCATATATACATGATGAATATTTACCATTACAGTATAGATATTTTGGCATAAACAATTTAATTTAAATTTTGATAGATTAATTATCCTATCAAATGGTTATAGTAGATCACATTCTATAATTATCATCTCAATATAATATGAAATTAATTTTAAACATTGGTCATATTGTGTAGATAAATCTTACTAACTGAATATAGTATATGTTTGACTATTAGGTGTGGGGTCTCATAAACATTAAGACTTCTTCTCATAATGTTTTTAGTTGTTGATCTCTAGTAGTTAGATCATGAGGACACACCTTCCAATAGGTACACACGATGTTTTGGGTGTCATTTCATGTTCATATATACAAACATGTGTATTGGTCTCCTAACTTGAGATCATTGCCAATGTGTGCCACTTGATCTTGTACTTTGATGGAATTAAAACCCATGGTAATGAAATAGTTGTGGTGTATCTTGTGTTGCGTGATTCATTAGTGCTATGTCATTGGTTGAATGGTTATGAAAGGATTTATCTCTTCCATGTTGAGGATGTAATATATCTCAAGCTATGGTAATCAGGATGGTAGTACCTTTGTACGACCACAACCATGGTAGTTGAGGATAAATTTGTCATGTTAGATCAACAAATAATAAATCAAGAAAGGAAAATGGAATAGGTGTGCATCGTTTTTTATGAGAAATTAAAGACAATGTTTTTATATTACATAATTTTTTTTCATAGTTTGGTTTTATTACTATTACTATAATTATCCATTTAAGGTTCGTGATTAATTGTTAGATTCAACTCTTGGTCTGTGAATAGTATTCACTATTATCAAGGAAATGTCCTATATGTTCAAACACAATAGTGTATTCAAGAATATTTTCCATTTAGTGGAATGAATATATTGGGCAAGGTGGGCGCTACCACTACGGTCTAGGATTTGTCAAAGGAGATTAAATCACCATGTAAATAAACAAATTCATATTATAAAATTTAATAAAAATTTTCATTGAATTTATTTTTAAAATTTATCTACATGTTTTAATGTAAATATATGTAAATATTATTTTAATGAATATATTTTAAAAATATTCATGGTTTAATTAATATATATAGGAACAAAAAGTCGAGTTAATGACTCAATTATCATCATGTAATATATTTAATATATTTAAAGAAAGTGATAATAAAATTAATGAATCAATTTAGTGGTCAAAATGTTTCATTTATTTAGTGAGAAATAAATATTCATGTATTGGGAGAATATTTTAGATATTTATGAAATCAGTATAAATAGAAGAGAGAGAGCACATGACATGCACTATTCATTTATCTAAGCTGAGAGCTTCTTTTCCTCCTTCTGTATCCCATCTCATTGACAGAGAATCTCTAGATCTATTCATATCAATATCTCTCTTAGGCATCACAAGCATGGATATATGATGATCAATTGAGCATCGATGGCGTCATCAGATCTATGTGCTAGAACATGAATTTTGAGGATAGGTTCACCCCTAGTTTTTTGTAGTGTGTGTGGATGATCTTGAAGAATTTGGCTTCTAATTATTCAATCAGCAATCACTTATGACAAGTAGAGGTCGAGCGTGACTTTGAATATAACAAAATATTTTACAATTTTAATTTTTGTGATTAATTTATTCCACGCAAGATCTTCCATAGGTAAATGAGGAGCATTGCACTGACGATGAAAATTTCATGTTGATCATCATAAAAAAAATGAAATCCTACCTTTTGGGTCTTTCATTGTGTTCCCAATAACTTAGTGTTTGATTTCGAAAAAAATTAAATCATTTAAAATTTAATTTTATACCTAATCTATAAATAATTTCACATACTATTGTATTATATTCACCCCTAATGGAAACAACTCCTCTAACTAAAAAAATAGGAAGAAACCCTATATTATATTCCCTCCCCCTATGTTCCAAAAATTCCCTCTTTCATCACTTCTTGTGGATGGGGATATTTTTCTTTCCTTTGGGTTTACTCACTCATACTAACTACTAGTGAATGTCAGATGAAATAATATATAGTAGTTTATGAGAAATAAAACCCACCATAATTAATATTGGGGATAACCCACTAAATATTCCTGATTGAGGCTATAAAAACAATTCACCCACCTAGTTGTCCATACCATGATCTACCCTATATTTATTTCAATTTATTTTTCAACATTTATTTAGGTTATTTTTTTATCTTTATTTATATGTTTATTGTTTTTGTATATAGTATCTTATCAAACGAATACCACTAGAAAATAAATAGTGGTTGTGTCTTTTTATCACTTTGAGTTTTTTCCATATTTTTTAGTTTGTTTATTAATAATCAAGGTTGATAAATCTATGTGTGTGAGTGGGGGGGGGGTTCAAATGTATTAGTTTTCATTGTGTTTTTTTTGTTTTTATATTTTTAAAACATCGAACATAGTTGAATATTTGTATAATTTCTCATATATCAATTCATTTTGAGATAGATTAAATGAT
This sequence comes from Viscum album, assembly GCA_963277665.1. NCBI lineage: Eukaryota > Viridiplantae > Streptophyta > Magnoliopsida > Santalales > Viscaceae > Viscum > Viscum album. The sequence goes on along the minus strand of OY728128.1, from coordinate 1,108,906,132 downwards.
TTTTGAAATATTGGAGTTTAAATGATTGTTGATGTGTAAAGCATTTTACTTCAATTGTTTTTAAATAATATTTATGAAATTGGATGATTTTTTAATTCCATGCCCTTGAAAGACTGACTTAATATTTTTGTCTAGTACTATGAAGTATTTTTAAAATCTTTGAAATATTCTTATTAATACCCACAAATTCATGAGAGAAACATGGATTTTGTTTGTGAACCAAAACATGGTATTTTATTATTTTAAATCTATGGATTTTATAAAAACTGTTTGACATGATTGAGGCATAATATAGGTTAAAAACATTTTATATTAAGACCTATATTTAAATTTAAACTTTTTTACACCAAAATACATGTATTAACTTATAGGGTAAAGCCATAATACCTATAGAGACCACTTTTTCCATGAAATACTTTTATTATATCAAGAATTATTTTTATAGCCAAGCACTATGACGATGTGTGATTCTGGGGCCCGTTTTTCATAGAATTAATTTTTTAAAAATATTAAAAAAAATTATATTACCCATGCACAGTTTTTAAAAAATAATGGGATAAATGTTAAATGGGATCTGGCATAAAAAATATTAGAACATGGTAGAATATGGAATGTGGGGGTTTCCCTAGGCGTGACATAATGTTTTTCATTGTGGGGAGTTTCTATATAAATACCATTGGAGGGTGTGTTTAAATTAAATAAATTATTTAATTTAAATGACTAAATTCTAAAGTTTCAATAAATAAGCTATTATAACAGATCTCTAGGGTTAGATACAAAACCCTAGGATCATTGATAGGATATTTTGAACACCTTTTTTGTGAACTGATATCGGATGACAATGTGAAACTGTATCAAGAAAAATCGAAGCGAGACAAATGAAACTGATCAACCTCCTTTGTTGGGAAGAAAGTTATTTTTCATTAAACACTCCAATCATTCAGTAGGACTCATAAAATTTGTATTTTCATCCTTTTTATTAATTAATTTATCATAATAATTCTGATTCAAATGATTTGTGTTAATTTTTATCCTCTTCATGTACCCATGTATATGATTTATTTATATTATTCGATTAATATTTGTTCTTCCATGTTTATCACCTTAGATATCCCCAATATATATTCACTTTCCAAGAACACTTGGAAAATGATTTTTGAACCTCTATTTCTCATTATTTTAAGTTTTTTTATTTGTGATCTTCACCATTGGCCTACAGGGACCTTGTTTCGACAGTTTCGAAGGTATTGAGATTGAATGGACCCATAGATTCACAGAAAATCCACAGGTAGTGTATATATTAGTAAATAGAGAATATATCATGATTATTAGTGGGTTTTGGGAGATTCCAGCATGGTTTTGGAGATCCAGTGTGGAAGCAAGAGGTTCCTGGGAGACGATGGTGCTTGCTACTTCGAGTAAAAAACTAGAGATCCGATTTCCAAGCACTAGTGTACCGAAAAGGATGGTTAGAGGAGGTTTCCATAGACCATGAGTGGCAAAATGGTGGGATTTGTGGATAAGGATCCTGATTTAGATAACGAGGTGCAAATATGTTATTTTTTGACCAACCAAATTCCATATTGTGTATTCTAAAGAACACATGGAATGTAGGGACACGACTATAGTGGATATGGTTTTTGAATGAGTTAAATATCAGACATCATTTTGGACCCACAAAAACCGTGTGACTCAGTGATGGAAACCCAACATTTACTATAACATTACATGGACATGAAAATAGCTATGCACATGTTGTCTACTGGCACATCCCCAGGGTACAAGGACACAACCAAAAGGTCACAGGTAGGACCCCATGTGGGAGAAGCAATGAATTTTGGAGTACACGGGTGTGATAATGATAAAATAAACACAACCATAAGAAATGTAAGGATACCTAAAGGAGGTAACACATTGTGTAGTCCCTTTACATTCCATGTAGGGATATATGCGATGTGAGACATGAACTTATAGGGATACAACTTGGCACTAGAGAGGGACCACATGTCGTTTAGGTCCCCTTACATGCAGTGTACCCTCAATTTTTGGAAACATCTACCTACCATATGTCATTTTTTAGACTCACATTTTTTCCTAAGTATCTTATCATATGTTTTTTATACATGGAACATAATGTTGGACTTTACGGTGGATTTTGAGATATGATATGAAATTTTAATGGCATGGAAATTTTTTAGAGATTTACGATGATGGTTGTGACTAGGGAGGGTCATTAAAGACATTAGATTGGCACCCTAAACTTGATTTTGGGCTTATATCCTTGTTCAACTATTGGAGAGGAATTCACTTATATGGCAAGGCTTGCTTCATCTAAAATTAGAATGGAACCCTCATGCTATGAAGGGTATGAGTTCTCTATCTACCATTATATTGGATCCCACTTACTTTCCATGGAATGGGCCCTCATCCATTAGATTCTCACCCAAATACTATGAAGGTCAACGTTCATCGATCTACCATTAGAGTGGCACCCTCTAGTTGTGTAGGTCTTTGGTCCCAGTACATTAGAGTGGAATCCTCTTACAAGTTAGGCCATAGGTCCTTGAGCATTATAGTTGAACCCTTCTGTAAGGATAGGTCATGGGTCCTCTATTGACTATCAGAGTGGAATCCTCCAACTTATAAGGGAATGAGTCCTCTATCTACCCTGGGATTAGAAACCTCCTTTATTAACTGAGCATTGTTACTCTACCCAAATATTTTTTCCAGATAATTGTGTGGAATAGTTGCAAGGTGCGACTTTACATGGATGTTTCTTTAAGAATAAGCATGAGATTATGGGCATCGTCGATGGTCCTTTAGAAGAGAGGGAAGAACCTTTTCCTAGGATGGGTTGTGAGTTGGAGAACCCCTTCCAGTCTTGTTTGGGTTTCTTTTTTGGATCATACATATATTTGTATCATTTTGGTTGTGTTTTGCTACTCTCTAAACTATAGGTTTAGCTGTCTATACCTATCATGTTTCTTACTTCTCCCACATTATCTTTCAAGGCGTCCTACTAAGAATGTATATACTCACACCTACATGGAATATTTTTACAATTTTTATGAGTTTTACTTATAACAAACTACTCTGTAGTGACTAAAGAGAAGAATAGGGGCACCCTAGTGCATTTGACCAATACGGTGGGTGGTAATGTAAATCTAGAGCTGAGAACTCTCAATAACAAACATTAATTTTTTTTATCAGTGTGTGAAGGGAAGGGGTTCAATGTAATTCGGTATGTCTTAAAGAATGAAGTCGAATGGCATCTCTCATCACAAAATTAGAACTTCCCGGGGGGAGGGAACCAATAATAAAGTATTCCTTAATGGGGTGGGGTCCTATGATGCTTTGTATACAACGAAGTCCGTGACATTGTCACCTCCATGCCATGTATGGAGGAGTTTAATCTTATTTAAAATATGAGCCTTGAATTTTCAGATTTGGTAGGTAATCTTCCATGGGGGTGTAGAGGTTTTATAAATATATCTCCATATAATTTTTGAATCAGTTTCCATGGTGGCAAGGGCACTCTTCCTCGAGTGAAACAACTCCAAAAACTAAAAAAGGCCTTAGATTCTTCTTGAATGGAGTTACCATCCCCATAAAACACGTTGAGGGAATACAATACAGAACCCACAGGTTCTCAGACCACTCCCCCACATATATGGACCCATGTACTCATGATCCGTTGATATCAAGTATAAATATGTGGGTAGAAGGTTACCAATACACCCAGTTCCCTCGTTAATCAGGTGTGAGTGCTTCGGGAGGAGGTATTCTGAAAAAATATCATCTGTGGGAAAGAGTTTCCTCCTGGTGTTTCAATAGGCCTGATATGTCATAAATAAGGCATATAGATTTCAAAAATACTATAGGAGTAGGTGGGGGAGGTTCATTGGTCTGATCTTTATTAAAATCATGCCAAAAGGACCAACAGCTTGCTGTAATGATATGTGTTTGTGCGTTCTCCTCATGGGTGTTCCTGCCCGATGATCCGAACCATACCTGAATAAATCCCCCCAAGTATTCAATATCACTTGGGAGGATGATGAATTCCCCTAACTCAGACCAAATCATACATGCCCTGTCACCATAGAAGAATAGATGTAGTGTAGACTCAAATCTAGGAAACAAATAGTAAAATAATCTTTAAGAAAGGTCAATTAATTTTCCTTTCATAACTGCATCTGTTGTGAGGTGCCTATTCTAGACTCTCCAAACTAAGAATTTGTATTTATCAAGGATTTATTTACAATAGAGGAAAATACCTCATGGATAATTAGTAATATCCACTTGCAGTATCTTCTAATAATATTTGGCTGTGATTTTTTCGGATGAAGAGATGGTAAGGACACACTAATAAGGAATGTTCTCCAGTTTGATACACTCAAAATTAATTCTTTATGTGGGATTTCAAATCAAATGAGTGAAAGTGGGGTGGTCACAAGCCTGCATAAATGTAAAGACTGGAGTGGGGAATCCAGAAAGTCACAAGAACATTCCCACCTAGTTGATCAAAAAAAAATTGATATTGCCATTACCAAGGACCCATCGAGAGTGATGTTGTAGAGTTGGGATATGTCGCCACAAGGTGTGACATAAGGGGGGCTGGTTGGCCTCTTTTTTCACTATTCCCATAGCCATATTTTCCTCTGATGAACTATCTCCAGTGTGATCTTCCTTCAAGGAACTCTCCTACCAGTTTCCCCTATAGGGTGTCCCTTTCTCCCCCTACATTCCTCATATTCATTCCCCCTTTATCCACTGGTTTTGATAGCCTAGATAAAAATTCCAAATAGAATTTGACCTCCCCTTGTGAATTATAGATGAAGGGGTATAAGATTTTATCTATATGTTTATGGACTTACTTGGGAACCTTGAGCACCAAAATAATGTGATTGGGAATTGTGTAGAGCACACAATTAACAAGGGTGATCCTTCGACCAAACAAGGGAAAATGTTCTTCCAGTTATTAATCTGATTGGTTATACTATTGGTTGTACCTTCAAAAATACTTATAAGGACCCTTCCAGTTGTGATGGGTTCCCCCCAAATATTCTATAGGAAAGATTTTGGCCAGAATTCCCATGATATATTCAGTGTTATACCATATTCTAGATGGAAAATTAGAAGAAAAGAGGAAGTAGATTTTTTAAGGTTAATAGTTTTCCCACACCATCTAACATATTATCCCATCATGTTTTTGAATACCCAAATTTAAGAGCTACTTAAATTGGATGAAGAATTCCATGTCATATGATAAAAAGATATGAGACACCCCTTGTAAGTTACCTCCACAATAGTAAGAACTAATCAACTCATGCTCCATATAAGAGTTTACATTTCTATATAGATAATTATTAATAAAAATAAAAATGGTGGTGGAAATCAAGTCTCCTTTTCTTAGTCCCCTAATAGAATTCAATAATCCACATCACCTCCACTTGAACAGGATAATGGACCATGGTTAGCTACAACATCCAAATATTAAATTGGTGGTCCCTTGAGAAAACCCTCTTCACCTCATCAACCAAAGGATGAAACCCCACTCCATGGGATCATAAAACTTTTCCATGTATACTTTGATGATAAGGTTAGATGTTTCCACTTTTATATTTATATAAAAGACCATCTCCTGAGCAATGTTTATGTCTTCTTGAATAGATATGCCCTAGATGAAAGCATGTTGTTCCTCCAAGGCCAAGGAGGGAATGAAGCGATCCTGTCTCATGTTGATGATAGAGTCCAAAAACGTATATGCAATGTTTAACATGTTGATCTTTCCCAAGTAGTTTTCTGAGGATGGGTCTTCACATTGGGTACATGGACCATCATTATGGCACCCACAACCAATGGTAGTGGCCCTTCTCTGATGATGTCTTGGATCGCCGCAATAAGGTCCTACTTGATGATTCTCCATGATCTAAAATAGAATGATCTTGGAAAGGCACTGAGTACAGGTGTGCTTTCCAAGTTTATGGAGAAAACCGAGTCCCACACCTTGGCCTCTTCTTGGATGCTACCAAGCACATCATTGTTATTGTCGGACACCACACATGGGAAAGTGATAAAGAAATTAGCATGGACTTTAGGGTATCGAATCTGAATCCATGGGTTAGGTTAACATTATTATGAATTAAAATGTGTTACACCATACAAAAAATTTCATACAGATCATTGGTGTGAGATAAATTATCACCACGAATATTAGGCATGCAGTTTTGATGTTTTTATTTCAAGAAGGCATGGATTAATGACGTTTTGACATCACATTCTCTTAGCCATATAGCTTGTGACCTTTCATGGATATCTCTATCACATTCTAGGAGTATTTGATAGAAGTGTGATTTTTTAGACCAAGATAAATGAAGAGGTCTTCATCCCATGCCTATTCATATCTATCATTAGCATTCTTGATTTCCCTTTGAACGTCATCCATATTTTCATGGGATAGGGTAAGGAGTCAACCCATGAATCGAGATCATATCTCATGTGGCGCATCTTGTTATGGAAACCATGCCACCATATCCCCTGAGAAAGAGCATACCAGGAATGTGGCACTGTTGAGAGGAATAGAGGGTGGAGCGGCCAATAGTTGGTAAAAATGATGGACTTGTTAACGTCGGTTCCAATCATCAAGTGACCAATGAGTGGATAATGGTCTGAAAATTCACACATGATGTGGGTGACTTCTGTTCTCATATTGGAGAAAATATCTTGATGGTTCCCACGACACAGATCATGTTTACACCACATGCCTCAATTACCTTTTTGATTATTGCACTAGGAATACATGTCGCCCAAGTACCCGAGGTCCATGAGACCCTCTTGACTAGAAAAAGGAAGAGAATAAAATTCTATCATTATGAGGGAGGGGGACCTCCAAACGTTTTTTCCGAGGACACCATGATGGCGTTTCTGTCCCCTCCCACAAACCAAACTACTTTAATGGGGTTGAAGGATTTTAGGTCAAGCCAGAGTTTCTCCTGATGTATTGCTTCACATCTTGTGTACACAAATAATGTTGATCTTGTTCCTAGATTCCACTTAGACCAAGAGGTGTTTTTAGATATATTATGTTTATCCACCATGATGGATGAGTTCCAAAATACATGTGATGATTGACAATCCCACCATGTTGGAAGTATCTCTGGACAATACTTCAAGAAAAATCCCAGATTTTGATGGGTTTTTTCCTGTTCCACGACCTCCAAAATTAATGAAAAATGATTGGATGCCTACCATGATATGCAGTTTGTTTTTTACCTAGGAACCGAGGCTCTGGGCATTCTATATGATCACAAGGATCATTAAAATTACATACACCTCGAACAGGTCCAAGGAGCCAAATGTTTCTTGCCATGTGTTTTTGAAGAGGACAATTTCTTTCTCAATTTTGATAGAATGTGAACTCCATTAGAGGGTAATATATGTGTTGTGTATGGGAATTTACCCACCTCTACAATGCAGTTGATCCAGAAACCACCCATATAGGACATTGGGAGAGGGGAGAGTTTTATAATACATGTGATAAGCTAGTGTAGTTGTTGTAAAGATTATGCGGGGAGGAGGAAGACCCTAAAGCTGGGAGAAAGAAGGTTTCTGGGGAGAAAGGAAGTGAACGACCTCTTTTACTTTAGAAAAATGGTTGAAATGTTTGGATATGTTGAGATTATGATAGGAGATCTGAGGTAAAGGGATAGGATGGGGTACAAATGTCACAATAGGTTCGCATGGGGTAGAAAAAGCATTGACTGAATGCTGGGTAGGTTCCAAGGAGGGAGAGGAGAAAGATGGGGGGAGAGCTGGGGAGAAAGACCTAGGATATCTTGGAACTATATCCCTACAAGAGGAAGAACCTTGATTCATAGGCTTGGAAGAAGATTCAAGACTCAGACCTCGTATGGTAGTCCAGAGTCGGGAAGAAAAGAAAGGATTAGGAGGGATAGAAAACAATTTCTCTCATTTGGAGAGACAAACCCTGACGAATATAATATGATGGGGAAGAAAAGGAGAGAAACATTTCTCTCCAACCATCTGTTTCCAATCATCCCAAAATTGGGATCATTTGGACGGAAATAGTGTGTGGGTTTGTGGTATTTTTTAAATTTCCAATAATATCTGTAAAAACCTATATAAAAAATTTTCACATTTTTTATTACTTAAAATTGTCACATCGTTCCCCATTAATATTTATATAAATGAACTTTATTTTAATTATTAATAATAACAACAAAGAATATTTTCTTGGGGAAAATAAAATATTTTCATGAGACAAAAAATATTATTAACCTTTCTGTGTGGGGAATCAAAATATTTAAATACTCATAAAAATATTGTTTGCGGGCACTGGTGACGGGGTCGATTCCCCGAACTGTTTTTTGTGTATTTTCCTTATATCATGCGTGAGAAGTCATTTTACAGCTATACAAAACATTTTTTTTAAAAAATAATAATAAAATATAAATAATTTTTATAAAATGTATAAAAATAATTTTTATTATAACTAATTATGTGTATATAAATAATAATAAATAATTTATAAATAATTTTGATTATAAATAATTATGATTATATTAAAATAATTATTCATATAAATAATTTTTAAATAATTTTGAATTAATATATATTGTGAAATAAAAAAGGTTTTAAATTAGTAATTATTTTGAATTAATATTTATTTTGAATTAATAATTGTTTTGCATTAACAATTTTTATTACCTAGAATTAATAAATTATATAAATAAATTTTATTTTCTTTAATTATTTTTTTAAAATTTTAAAATTTGAATTAATAATGTTGTTAGTTTAATGTTTACCTAATTTTGGTGAGATTAAAGATAACTATGTATTATAATAAAAATTAATCTGTTTTTTTTTTCATAAAAAAGGTATTTAAAATACATTTTTTAAAAGGTTATTTGTTTTATTTAACATAAATTGATGATTTTGGAAAAATATGGTCATAGGTGTGGTGTCCATGGGGATCTAATCTATGATTTTTTATCTTGGGAAAGTATTCCCTTTAATCATGTGTGTATGTGTTATTTTTTAACAAAGGTTATTTGTGTCATTTCCACTAAAATAATTTCTTTTATTTTATTTTAAAAAGTGTCACCAAACATGATGGAGATAAATCCAAATAATTTCTTTTTATTTTACTAAGTTATTGATCCAAACACAATTCGAGAAATCAGAATCATTTCTTTCGATTTCTTTTCATTTAAAAACTATCAAATCATTTCTTTTCTATTACTAAAATTTCACCAAACACAGTGTCACATTGGGAAAATCATTTCGTCGAACCACATGATAGAATGACCTCTTTCTACATACTGACATTGTGTTCCCATATAGGCCACAACCTATATAGAATTGGAACACCATAGGAAGGAGGATAACCAACCTCCATTCCACCATTTATTCACCCCAAAGGATTATCTAAGCTGGAGGAGAGAACAAGAAGTACAAGGAAACACATATATGAGGATCTATAGTATCATTGAGATGGAGGGTTCATGAATCCACTCATAGAAATTCTGTAATGGAATCATATATATTCTCAAATAAGGAATGGGTTTTGAAGGGGGGAGGGAGCCCAGGATGTTTCAGCTACACTACCATGATTCAGGACTCCCGACCCCTATTAATGTCTATCGACCACTAGGAGAGGTTAAAAACACACCTTTTGAGAGTTCAAGGGATATTAGACAAGTCCTTGAGGAATTCATCCCATGAATCCTAGACAATGAGTAAAGCATTCTTGTAGAGCTCTGAGATCCTTACCATGCGATTCAGGTTCCAAGAACAAATGATATTATCTAAGAATTCTAATAGGGGATTACCCAAGACAAAGAATACAATCGGGGTCCACTTGAGAAGATCAGAATATTCAAAAAGAGTAGATACTAGAAAATACAAGATCAGTGTCCTATCTAGAAACCCCATGGGTGTTTATCCAATCTGAACTGTCCGAAATGAGGGTGTGGGGGTGGGGGGAAACGAAGCAGGAGTTCCGATGAGAAAGTATTATTTCACAGAATGACCCATGGGAAATGGTGGGGCCTCAAATTTATGGGATTTCATAGTAGTCACAGCACCAGAAAAAGCTAAGGGAGTGTCGTATTAAGGTGTCAGAGTCAGTATGGGGGGAGAATCTTGAGCAATTCATTGAGTAGAAAAAGGCTTGTGTGGTATGGTGTTTTGATGAGAATTCAAATTTATCCTCTCATCCTTTGGTCACTCTCAAAATTTAAATTTTATGTTTTTTCTTGTTTCTACATCTATCTAGTTAGGTGATTATTATTTCCCATTATATTTCAAGATATGGTTGTGGTACTCGTGTTTTCTCTATTGGTTTTATATACATGGTTTATACCCTAGATGTTACATATTTTATTATTATTCATTTGAACTTATTAATAGAGATGGTTGGATTTTCTCATACATGTACATTAAGAAAAAATCATCAAATATTAGTTATTATTTTCAGTGCTTCTCACCATCCCATGGTTTATAGAGTCAGGTTTGGGGTAGTTGTGACTCAAGTCCCATTAGGTCAGGGCGTGAAAAATTTCTATAGTATAGGTTTATTCATTGGGATGGTGTTTGGAGTTGTCCCCTTAAAGGGATTTTATTGGGATTCAGGGAAACAATGTCAAAAAGTTTGAAGTGTGGATTTTAGGCTACTGAACCCAGTGTTAATGTGGTGGATGGCGTATCAATTGACCAAGACTCTAAGTACTAGCTTGTCGAATTGGGATAGTGAGATATTTGTAGTAGGGGTAAATGGTATCTAAAACAAATAGGATTGAGACTTTTTAATGAAATTTCTGAGTCATCCCCCATATATATATATTTGTGTGTGTGTGATCATCTGACCATGGTAATACTTGATTAAATTTTTGAGATGCCTTTGCAAAGATAGTCAGACAGGATACTGATTCTTGATCATGATGACAATTCAATGAGTGGTGGGGCCTCAATTCGTGTTCCATCCTATGAGATCCTTCCTCTAGGTTGATAGGTGGTAATAAAAAAACCTCTTGATTAGTAGATTATACTATATAACATGCTAAGGATGTGCACAATATTGAAGTAATCTATGAGTTTAAACACCAAAGGCCGCTGGGGGACCATGTTGAGCCAGATATCATGGTTGTGGTGGATTTGATAGATTCAGTGATCTAAGTATTCTGTCTTATCTATACCCCAACAGATCATGTGATTTTCTAATAAACCAATATTTTTTATGGAGTAACAATGTACTAGTGATGTACAATCAAGAAGATTCATGAGGAGTCAACCCTCCCATGGACTGAAATCCATTAGATATTTCATGATGTGTAATCTCCCCCATTCTTGAAATCAATTATGATTTAGTAACTTCAGGAGCATTACACTGGTGGGATTATAGTTGCGGAGTATAATACGAGGTTCACAAACCTTACACCGTAATCTGTCAAAATGATTTAGGACGGATACTTTTGAGATCATAAGTTTGAGTAGGGTCTCCAAAGAGACATCCATTCAAGTTTAGTATCCATGTGCATTCCATCCAATGTCGGGTTGTTAGAGTGGGAACTAGTGATATAGATCTTCCTTTAAAAGGGATGTCAGGTAGTTGGGGCAGGGAGTGGTCATTATAGGGGTAGTTATCTATAACATCTAGGAGGTTCCATTCAGTAGGACCTCAATGTATCAAACCATCCATGGATTAGACTTGGGAACATGGTCATGTGGAAAAGATATGAGACATAGGACCAAGGAAACCCATAGAGGGTTAGTTCTATGAATTTGGTAAGTGAGGTCACATGGAATTTGAATTCCTAACCTTACATGTTGAGGTGGGATGGAAGATAGCATACTGACTGCCACTACAAAGGCAGCGTTGTGACCATGGATCTACGAGGGGAGGGTATAGTGGCCCCCAAAGAGACAAAGTTAGTAGTGGATCAGGTTGAGTTTTATGAGGAGGATTTATGGGTGGTGGGTGAAGATATGAGCTATATCCACCACCACTACTAGGTGGCCCACAACATGCTTAGGGAGGTAGTTATTGGGGCCACTGATAGCTACACGCTATGGGTGAATATGACTCAAAAACCCACAAGATGTTTAGATTTATATTTTTTTATTATGCTGTTCATTTAGAATATGTAAAGATAGGTTCAAGACATTCATTCATCTCATTACACCAGGTTCAAGATCTAGAGCTCCTAGTTGAGCCTTTATCCAAGCACTTCTATCCTATGATTCCTTCGGGGAACACTTCTTTACATAATTTATCTACTATTATTTGGAGGTATCACTTATTAGAGTGTGTATTTCATGGGAGATTATATTTATCATGATGAATCATTATGAAATAATTTTGGGTATGTATTGGTTGTCCAAATTCCAATCCCAAATTGACTTTCAATGCCAAACAGTCAGATTCCTTTACATTGATGGGACACGATTCCCTTTTGTGGGTGACAGAAATTTCATAATAGGATGAGTTGTTATTGAGAATATGAAAATAAAAATCAATACCCATTAGTTTGTGAGTGTTACTTTTGGAACATTAGTCTCTTTAAGAATACAAATTCTTTCATTCATGGAGGGTTTTATAGATGTATTCCATGAGGAAACTCTAGAAAAACCTCCAAGTAAGGAGATGGAGTTATGGATCAACAAGCATCATGAGACTACTTAAATATCATATGTGGCATATTGGATGGCCCCTATCGATCTCTTTGAGATATGGTATTAGTTGGAGGACCTTTGAGAGAAGGGTATTATAAGAAACAGTGTGTCCCCATAGGTATCTCTAGTGTTGTTTATGAAAATGAATATAGGATCTTATAGATTTATGTCGATTATCATCACCAGATCCAAGATATGATAATGAACAAGTTCCCCTTGACAAGGATTTCAGACTACATTGTTTAGTTTCAAGGCATAAGATGTGTCTCAAAGATTGACCTTAGGTTTGGATACAACTGGTCGAGAGTTCATGAGGATGATATTATGAAGATGGAATTCTTATGAAGCTATAGAAAATATGATTTCTTAGTGATACCTATCAGTGTGATGAATCCTCCTACTAGGTTTATAGATTTGATAATCAAAATTTTACAATCATACTTTTTCCAATATTTCATTATTGTTATTGACAACATACTCTTATACTGTTTGTTAGAGAAGGATAATATAGAGCACTTATGAATGCACCTATATTTTCTTTAGGAGAATAAAATTTATGGTAAACTTTAAAAGTTTCATTTTTCAATCTATGAGGTTCACTTTTTAGGAAATTTCATTTCTGAGCATGGATTAGCTATGGACCCAACAATGATCGATGTAGTGGTTTCTTTAGAACCACCCAAGTGTGTGTCAAAGGTGATGGGTTACATTATCTTGTTGTGTTACTACAAGAGGTTCTTGGAAGACATATCTAGTGATTAATACCCTTTTGATACCCTCATGTTTAAACGAAATATATTTACCTATACAAAATAGTGCCAGAGGACCTTCGAGGAGTTGAGGATGAGGCTGACGAGTTCTTCAGTTTTGAGTCTACCCAAGGAGGGCGTGGATTACATAGTATATTGTGATTTCTCTAGGTATAGTCCTAGGTTTGTGTGGATATAGATACATGGTGTTATATTATATTGGTTGAGGTTGTTGAGACACTATGAGAAGAACTACATGACTCAAAACCTAGAGTTGGGAGTGATATTCATTTCTTTGGGGATGTGGAGGCACTATCTTTTTGTAGAGAACATTTTAGTTTACTCAGACCATCAGAGTCACAAGTATGTCTTTATACAGAGATACATGAACTTTAGATAGAGGGCATAGTTGGAGTTCTAATATGACTTTGAAATTGTGATTGTATATAATTCAGGGATGTAAAACATGGTGGGTGATTACATTATATGGAATTCCAATGATAATTTGGTGTATGTGGAATCAAAGTTGTTGGCCTCCCTATAATTGACGCTAATTGTTGTCGAGGGTAAAACATTTCATTAGTCAATAGTGTTAAATTCTCTACTACTCCATAATTTTAGAGAGTCCATATTTAAAAACATCGATTGTGATGTATTACCTGACAAGATACCCTCATGAGTTTCAGAAGAGGGATATTTAGAAGTATGGAATTGAGTTATCCTTTCCCAGGGAAAGAAAGTGGTCCCAATCAAGATATGGGAAAAGGTGATGAAATAGTTTTTCGCATATCCTTTGGCTGAACATCCCTAAGTGGTAAATATATAAAGATACCTTTACTGGATGTTTTGGTGGTATATAATTTGATGGAGAGTGGATAAGATTATCTCTGGGTGTCTCATATGCCACCAAGTGAAGGATGAAATCTAGGATTTGGTATGATATTGTGTGCCTATTGGTATCCCACTGTAGAAATTGGATTCCATATCCATGGAATTTATGAGAGATTTTATATGGTATGTGAGAATCCAATATTCCATTTGGGTGATTTTTGATTGAATCACAAAGTCGGCGCACTTTATTGCTATCAGGGAGATGTGTTTGGTTTAGATTTTGTTTCCGCAGTACATATGGGAGATATTTCTCCTTTATGGGGTTCCCTTGACAATAGTCTCTGAATGTGATCTGTAGTTAATTTCATGGTTTTATAGAGATCATTAAGATACATTCGGGTCCAAAATAATGGTGAGTAAAACCATTCACTCCCATATATATGGGAAAAAGAGCACACTATCCAGGTACTGGAAGATTTGTTGGGGGATTATGTGTTAGACTTCAAACGAAGCTGGGAGGATTGGTTTCTTATGATAGAATATGCATACAATAATAGATACCACACTAGTATCTACATGTCACCTTATGAGGCCGTATATGGGAGACCCTATAGGGAACCCTTATGCTAGACTAAGACTAATGAGACATCACTTGTTGGTCCATAGATGGAGAAGGAGATAATGAAGAATGTACCCCTCATCTTTTAGTGGACGAGGATGTCCCAAAATAGGTGTAATTCATTTATAGAATTATTTCATATTCCCTTAGAGTCTGGGTATGTACACTATGCTTTCTTAATAGTCTCCCCACAATGAGTATTTTGAAGACTTAGTCAGGGACATAATCTATCCATGAGTTTCATAATGTTATTAGATATTTTATAAAGGGAATGAGAGGTTGATTACTACCTTGCCATACCCTATTGTTGGATCATGTGCATGATATATTCCATATGTTGTTGTTGAGAAGGTATGTGCATGACCCATACATGTTATTGACTGGGTAAATATTTTCATTAAGGATAGATCCATTTTCATGTGAAACCTAGTGGAAATTTGGGATTAGTGTGAGAGGATCCTACATGAACACAACATACCCTTGGTTCAGGTGTTATAGAAGAACGAGATCATGATAGAGAGCTCTTTCATGTGGGAGGGCTAGATAGAGCCTCAATATCCCATCCTTTTTGTTTTTATTTTTCATTTAGAAAATGAACGTTTTGATGGAGGAAGTAATTTTGAGACATTTTATTTCATTTTAAGACTTTGAACTAAATATAAAAATATCATCCAAAATTGGCTCTGAAATGGGTGACGATTCCGATCCCCAATGTACCCAAAATTAATTTAAAAAAATGTTTAATATATATTATATCATTAACAATTTTTTTTAAATAATGGGATAAACCTTAAATGGGGCCTTAGATAAAAAAAATATGAGACCATGATTGAATCTGGAATGCAGAGATTACCCAATGTTTGGCCTAATGTTGGTCTGAAAGGGGAGTTCGTACATAAGGAACACTGGCGGGTGCCTTTAGACTAGATTAATAAATTAATTTAGTTATTTAATATAAATTTCCTAATTATAAAACTTCTATAAATAAGATATTATAGAGGATCACATGGGAAATCTGGATAACCCTTGGATCATTGAGAATATGGTTCCACCAGATCTCAATATAAATCTATATCAGATAACAAAGAGAAGTTTGGTCATGTAAAATCAATGCGTGTGGAATAAAAAAGCTCTTCCACCCTCAATTGTGAGCATGTTTTTGTTATTAAATGATCAAATATGATGTAAGACTCATTAGATGTGGATTTTATTTCTTATGATTAAATTATTGATCGTGATCATTCTTAGAACATTGATCTATATTAATTTTGAACCTTCACTTGTTCCCATGTATCTAATATATATATTTGATTCGATTAATCCCTATTGTTCCAAATTTCTCATCTCTAATATCCCCAATCTATATTGGATCACTATGAACACTTGGATGATGCCTTTTCACATATTTTTCTTATGATTTTTCTTCATCGTTCTTCATGATCTTCCCTATTGGATAGAAGGACCATGTTTTGACATTTTTGTGTGGAATTGAGTACAATCAAATGATCAGATATGTGCCAAATTCATGGGTGATGAATAAATCAATGAGTAGAGAATGGTTCAAGATATTTTATGGGGTTCAGGTGATTCAACTATGAATATAGATATCTGGTGTGCCAGTGGGAGGCTACAGAAGTGAAGACAAAGCCTGAAAATTACAACTATGAACCAAATATAGGATATATGGTCAATAGAGGGCCGAAAACGATGATCAGGTGAGGTTTCTAATGATATCATGTGGTCAAACCTCATGATATTCATTGAAGGAATCATATATAGATATCATGTAGTGTATTAGATATTCTATAAAAAAATGACTATACACCATGTAGTATTAAGAACACGTGTAGCACCCCGACTGTGGTGGCTTGGGTTTTTGGGAGAGCTAAATATCATACACCATGTGTAAACCCCACATGCTGTGTGACTCAGTGCTGGAAACTGAACATGTAATCTATGATTACATAGAAACATAAATGGATGGGAACATTCCATGTATGGGAACATATCATAGATAAATGGACACGACCCAATGAAAATGGGAATGAAACAGTGCGGGAGGAAACATAGTGTATTAGAGTATATTGGAAGGGGCATGATTTCAGGGAAATGGCTTGGAGAACTGGTATGAACATGGATGGTTGAAACACAAATTTTTGTCCCTTTACATACAATGTAGGTATACATGGGTAGTTATCCATGTACTGGTAGGGACATAACCAGGATGTGGACCAAGATCACACGCCATGTGGCTCACTATACACACTATATACCCTCCTTTTTAGGAAACTTCTACCTATCATATATCCTTTGTTTGGACTCATATTTTGTCCAATGAGTAGGCTATACATAGTTTTTTTAAACATTTAATGAAATTGTTGAATTCATGGAGGATTATTAGATATTATGAAAGTTTTTCAAAGAGTGATTGTTCTTTCGGTGACGTCTGATGATGTTAGTAATCAGGCATCATCAT
This sequence comes from Viscum album, assembly GCA_963277665.1. Taxonomy (NCBI): domain Eukaryota; kingdom Viridiplantae; phylum Streptophyta; class Magnoliopsida; order Santalales; family Viscaceae; genus Viscum; species Viscum album. Next base: position 1,108,888,764 of record OY728128.1, on the reverse strand, counting down.
CCGAGACATTAGAGTGGTGCCCTCCAAATTGGATAGGTCATGGTTTCTCTATCGACTATCAGATTACAACCATCCTGTTAAATAGGAAATGGGTCATACTCTATTATATTAGAACCCTCAAACTGGGTAAAGCATGTGTCTTTGATATACTATAAGAGTGGTACCCTCATATTGGTCGGCTAATGAGTCCTTTGCCATTAGAGCAGAACCCTCCTATTAAGAAGGGAATAAGACTTATATCTACTAGTATAGTTGAACCCTCATATAGGTAATGGCATGGGTACACGACCATTAGAGTGGCACACTCATACTTTTTCATACATGGATCATTGATAATAAGAGTGTCACCCTCTTGTAGGGATTATGAATGGATCCTCTATTGACTCAATGTTTTACCCTCTTTTTAGGCATGGAATGTGTCCTATATATATGATTGGAGTGGAATCCTCCAGTGATATTTGTTTATGGATCCCCTACATAGATTTCTTCTCCTTTAAAATGTGGAATAGTGGCATGATGTGTCTAGACTTCGATGTTTATTTGGATAGATACGCGAGATGCTATGAATCATCAAGTGGACCATTAGAACTGATGAAAAACACTTTTCCTAAGTTAGTATTTGATATAGAGATCCCCATTATCTCTAATTTTGGATTATTTTGGGGAGAATATATATTTTTTTATTTATATCTATGTGGTTGTATTTTATACTCTCTCCTAAAATGGGTTGACCTATCTATCCGATTTCATCTCTTACATCCCCCCTTTAGCTTTTGGGGCACCCTACATGGTATTAACATACTAACCCCTTTATGGGTATTTAAAAAATATATTTTCTCTTATGCATATAATGGATTGGTTAGCGGTGATTACTTAGGAGAATAGGGATACCCTGATTTATTTTAATGTGCACGGTGATCGAGCATTCAGATCTAGAGCTGATAACATCCCACATTTACATAACTTGTTTTAGCCGGTTGGGAAATATTTCTAGTTAGATGTGAATTTTCCCAGTTTTTCTTTTCAAATTATTTTGACATAATCTTTATTTCCCCAAATGATTTACCATTATTCTTTATTCTCCAATTGTTGCATCTTTTAATATCATTCCTCTACACTTTTGTATGGGGATGGATGGTGTGTGTTTATAAGTAAATTAGGTGGAGGCCCACCATATTAGTTTTTCTTTTTAGTGCTTATCAACATCCCCAGGCCCAAGGATGTGGGCTTGGGGTACTTATAGCTCAAACCCTATTGGGTTTATTTATTCTAATACCAGTACATTTTTTCCATACAGGCCATCAATTTAAATATTTTTTCATGTACATTCCATGTTTTCTTGTGGGGTATGGGAATTTATTGAGTATTTTATGGGATATAATTACTACTTGGGTGGTGTGAGTAATGTTTCATAATTTTGGATAGTGTATAGAGAGAAAATTGGGCATTAATCGACACATCTATGTTCTTTTTTCATATCATGCTTCTCTGCTTAAACAATTTGAAAAACATAAGAAAATAATATAAGAAAAAATTTATATGGGTTTTAATTACTCAATGTACTTAATTTTTATATTAATTTCACTATAAGAAATTTAGGGCATGAATTTTAATTCATTCATAATTTCAAATTTCTATCCTATCCTCTATGGAAATTATAAACCAATTTTGGAAAAAGGGAAAAATTAATAAGGGAGAATGTGGATGAAATAATTCATTAAAATAATTTCATGACTCAAATCCCATGTCAAAAAGCTGGTGGTTTTTTGTTTCATCTTTTTCAAGTGAAATTTAGTGAAGAATTTCAAGGGTTTCAATTCAATATTTAGGGATGGAAGTTAGGAGTTTGACCTTCAATTTGAAGACTTAAATATGTAATTGGTTTTATCCACAAACATGTATCCATCAAAATAACCAAGAAACATCATGATTGAAAATATTTTCATTCTTAATAGTGTGTATAGATGATAATTTTCATAAGGTGATACATGCAAATTACATGTATTATGATAACTCTATATTTTTTCTCTATTTAGTGTTGAGTGACATAAAAGTTAATGCGAGGTATGTTTTTGTTGGTCCATTAGAGAATTTATGAAATGAATGAATTAAAATGTGAGGTATGATAATGAAATGGAATTGTTTTCTTGGTTTATACCTGATAGAAATATTTTTTAGACAAGATCATGGATATTTACCAAATCTTAATTCTTGTGTAAATTTTGATTAAAAAATTTGATGATTATCCGTAGGTGAAATGGTTAGGTGTGGGGGAGTGATGAATCAATTACTTTAACACATTATAACCATAAATATATGTTACAAATACCATAATAGTTTTATTTTATGGTAAAAAATATCATTTTTTGTATTTTAGTAATATTTTTATCTTAAATGAAAAAATAACATACTTTTGGATTTTTAAGTATTTTAATGAACTTTTTTATTTTTTATAGAACATTTCATACACAAATAAAAATTAAAAAATTAATTATGTAGGATTTCATATATGTTATGATTCATTTCATTCATGTTTATCTTAATCTCAATCCAACTTCTTGAGGCCCATAAACAACTCACAATCTTGGACTCAAAATCTGTGCAATGAATTGATGACTATTAAATATAGTCCTATATATCACAAAATTATGAACCAAATTGAGCTAAAAATGTTATGTAATTTGAGAATAGTTCTAGAATAATTTATTAATATTATTTCAACATGAAAATATAACCTCTCTAAATGTTATTAATGTATGGGAGGTCAGTTCATGGGAATATGAATAGACTATCAGGAAAGATATGTTATATTAGTGATCTAAATATAACCCCTTCATTACTTTTCCAAAAAAAAGTCATTTTTTTGTTTAATAGAAATAATGACTAAAATAAATTTGTGTAAGAAAACGTTTCTAAATAACTCAATTTAATTGGGATATAGAGAGGAAATAAATTTATGAAATATTGTTTTTTGAAAATGTGCACCCATATCGCATTAAATTTGTTCCCCCTCTTTCATTCCATGGGATAACCATTTTCAGAGGGTTATAGTGGATTTTTTTATTGCAATAGTTATTTATATTTTCATTTTATATAAATGTAACTCCCCTATCATTTCTTTATTTTATCTTGTTTTTTATTTTGGGTTCCTCCAATGTACTTGTTTTATTACCATGTTTATAGAGAATTAACCCTCCTTGTTGTTTGAGGGAGGGGAGTTTTGGTGTTTTGAGTTTATTATTATTTAATTATATATCATGCCTTATTATAATATTTTATTATTTATTAAATTGATAGTGGTGTGCAATTTCCCTATTTTCTCTAATATTATCTTCTTCCTCGAAGCTCACTCATTTTACTTCTTAATGATATATAAGTCATTCAAAATTTGGATTTTTGATTTGGTATTTATGTAGAACAGATTAATAATACATTCATAGTTATTAGTGTAGGGTAATTCCATTTGAATTAGATGGTGTAATCTAATAAATTTTGAAATATATATTGATTAAAAAAATTTCATTTTATAAAACAATGATAACATCATTATTAACCCTAAATAGAAATTACTTTTATCTGAAAATTTATTATGGTCATTTCTCTTCTTCTTTACCTTTTTTATTTTCTATAACAAATATATATATATATATATATTAAATTATATTAATTTTATATTGAAACCCACCATTTATGTAATTTTTGTAGTTTTAAACTACATAGATTAAAATAGTGACAATATGAAGACATTATGGTCTAAGCGGGCTCCATCAGATCGACCATCGGTTGTGAAACTAAAGTTAGTTATTAGGAAAAATAATTTTTATTGAATAGTATTTTTTGAAAATCAATTATTAGAAATTTGGAATAATTTCTAGGGATTCTAAGATATTACAATCAATGTTTTTATAGACAGATCAAAATAAAAATAACAAATTTCCATAAAAAATAGCATCATTGAATATCGTAAATTACATAGGTTGAGAAGGATTTTTAATGATGCTAAATTAGTTTACGAATGATGATAACTATTCTGGTTTCCCTAGAATGTAAGAGGAATTTAGTATTCAAATGTAGCAAATTACACATCAAATTGAAAAAAAGTCTATGGAATTGAAGAAAATTTTAAATATACTCGAAGAAGAAAGAATGAAAATTGCATCACTAGACACTACCTTTATAGAATATAATGTTATATTAATTTAATGAAAAAAGTGAAAATATAAATAGAATGAAATATTTGTTAACCTATATTTCAAAAAAAATGTGATGTTTATGCAGTACTTGATGTTCAAATTTCATCCCTAAGAAATAAATTTTCAGAATCCCTGCTTAATGAAAAAGAGTTTGAAGCTGAATTTTTTGAGAGAGATTTAATAAATGAAAATTATTTTTATTCAAAAAATATTATGTCTGAAAAATAAATAATCCCCCTTATAAGGATTTTGTATATTTAGTTTCTATACTATTGTCCATAATTGAAGAAGATGAATAATAATAATATTTTGATGATTAAATGGTGTATAAAATTGAGTTGTACACTAGGGCATATGAGGATAATTACATAAAATAAGAAATAATTATAGAAAAACTTGTTAAGCCTGAACCAAATGAGGAGAAAAATCCAAATCTATTATCTTCACCACCACTAAAAGCCACTCCTACAGCTTAATAAAATAGTAATCACCCCTAAAATTTTCCCCTCCCCTATTCACCTCAAATTCTTTCCATCATCTCTTTTGAGGGATGAGGATATTTTAGTCTATTTTGGTAGTTCTAACTTTAGGAATATACTCATGGATGTTGGTAGAAATAATACTTTTTTCATTTGGAAGTATGAAAATGTACCCTCTATCATTTTTTGGATAACCTATTGAAACCACATAATATGGGCTATAAAAACCTAACACCCATATGTGGCTCCAAACCATGATCTTTCCTCTTTTAAGGCTCTCTTTATTTTTCTATATTTTTATTATGTTATGTTTTGTTCTTGTTTTTATGCCTATTGAGGCCATAACATGGATCTTAACTCAATGATACATTTAAAAAGTAATATCTAGTTTTTTCTTTACATATCTTTGTATTTTTTTCCATAATACTTTTATTTTGATGAATTAAAATGAAAATTATTGAAATCTTTTTTTGGGTGGGGATAATGTCAACATAATTTTTTTTTTGTTTTTTATTTTTTTTTTCATCTCATGGAATCATTGAGAAAAAATGAATATTTTTATCATTTTTAACACTAATTAATTTTGGAAGAGTTGAATTGATTTTTTAAATAATCTATTTTTAATTATTGTTGATGTGTAAATTTTTGTCATCATTTATATTTTCAATATTTTTTATAATTTTTAATGTTTTTTGAAACCCATTCCCATGAAACACTGAATCAAAATATTTTTCCATCTTTGTGAGGTATTGTAAACCTGTTTGAAATATTATACATAATATTCACACTTTCATAAGAGAGACACAAATTTTTTTTGAGAACAAGAACATGTGATGTTATCTATTTAAAATATTAGGATTTTTAAAAATTATTTTGAAAAAATTATAGCATTTAATTGGATTTCAAAATTTTAAATTTAGTCCTATATTTAAAATGACCCATCTATATCACAAAAAGGACCTGAATTTATTTATTAGTTTATTCCACAATACAAGATGGTAATTCTTTATCTACCTTCACCCTTAATATTTTTTTTATGAATATGTCAATTTTAGGTTTGGGGGAAGGGACTTAAAAATATTTTTTTTTGAGATATACATAATTTTTTGGTGGTGTAAGATAAGTTTTATAATTTTTTTCACGGATATATAGATTATTGGGCAAGATTCATCATTCCATTCTTTTTCATTTTTGTAATATGGTTCTTCATAAAAAAAATTTCAATGGAAGAAAACAAATATAATAATTTTGGTTACTTTTATGAAAGATTTCCCAATAAAAAATGTAGGTAGTAATTTTTAATTCATTTATTTAATTCATTTATCATCTCACCCTCCATGAAATAATAAGTAAAGTGAAAACATTGTATACAATGAAACATTAGACGAAATAATTAAATATAATCTCTACATGACTTATTTATCATGTCAAAGATGGTTTGGAACTATGTTTCACACTCTCAAGAGGAATTTAGTGACAATTTTTCTAGGTTTCTACATCAATTTTCATTCATTTCACTCAAGAGTTCAACCTCTTATTTTTCCTCAAATTATTAAATGATTTTACCGACTATCTCTAATGCACCAAAATTACATGAAAAAATACCTCATGATTGAAGATATTCTCATATATTGTAGTATGGGGAGATGATATCTTTCAAAAGAATATGGTGACACATGGACATTCCATATCAGAGCATCACTTGTGATTTTATATCTCTTCAGTGAAGAGTGACATAAAATTTATTGCAAGGAAGGTTGTGATTGGGCTATGGATTGATTTCTGAGGTTGAATAATTTTAAATGTGATGGATTAAGATAAAATATAAATGTTTTCAAATATGTGATATGAATTACTTATTTTTTATAAGAGATAGTGGATGTTTTCTAGTTTTTGATTCTATTGTGGATTTCTATTCATATATTTGATTATTTTATAGGATTATAATCATTATCTATGGGGGAGTGATGATGATAGTATTCTAAAAAAATTACATTTTTTACCCCCTTATAATTTTCTTTTGGTGTTAACTATCACATTTTTAGGTTACGGTAATATTTTTTCATTATTGTCAAAATGGTACAATTATGGATTTTAACTTATTCAAAATTAATCTTCATTTAATCCAAAACATATTATAATTAAATTAAAATTTTGAAATCAACATTAATGATCCCATAAATGTTAGGATTCATTTCATTCACCTGGATCAAAATATCTATCAAACAACTTGAGGCCCAAAACCAGCTTAAAATCTGTGCCTAAGAATATATGCACAAAATGGATGACTTTTAAAGATAATACCATCTCTCATAAAGAACGAAATCCATTGATATTAAATTCCAGATAGAGATATATATAATCCTCTGGTTAACAATTTAACTAATAGTATCCACATGAAATGATTCCTCTATCAATGTTATAATTACATGGTATGTTAGAGTATAATGATATTAATAGACTTCTTGGAAAAAAAATATTTTTCTAGTGATATGGAAATAACTCTTTCATTATGTGTCCTGTGATTCTCAATATTTATAGTCAATAGAAAAAGAGTGATTAAAATTACTTTTAAAAAGAAAACATTTTCATATTCGTCAATTTATTCGGTACACTATGAGAAAATATCACCCCATTATATTTTGGAGAAAAAAATGAGCACTGCTATCCTTATAAATTCTTACCCCTTATTCCATTACATTGGATAGGTATTATCATTGGATAAGGTGAATTTTAGATTCTATATTAGTTATTTATATTTTCAATGTATATATAAATTAACTTCTTTTATAATTTTCTTTTCTTTTGTGTTTTGTGTTCCTCCATTGTACTTATTTTTAATCCATGTTTTTGTAGAATTAACCCTCAATGTTGATTGGGGGAGTGGTGGTAATTTTATATTATTATTATTTAATTATTTCTCATTTTTTATTCTATGATTTCAAATGTGGTAAAGATGATTGTGTTTTGTGGTTTCCCCACTTTCTATACTTCTATTTTATTATTCCTTGTTTACTCATTTTCATTATCTTTGATATCTAATTAACTAAAATAGTGGAATTTGGATTAGGTATTGATGTGGAATAGATTACTACAACATGAAGAGGTATCAGTTTATTGTAATACCATTTCAAATAGAGGGTATATAGTTATGAGCCTTTATCTCTACATTGAAATAAATAACAAGATGTATGTTTAAATAATAGTGATAACATCACCTTGAACCCCTGAGATAAATAGCTCTCTTCGATGATATTTTTTTTGTAATTTACTTTTCAATTTATTGATTAAATGATAATTAATATGTATATAATATTACATAAATTTCACAATCAAACACATCATTTATATTAATTTATTAACATTATATTTGTTATATTACAATAGTGACAATGAGAAGAGATTGGGGTGTGAGAGGCCTCCTTGAGATCACCCCTAGGTTGTACCAATATATTACATTCATTGACAAATAATAATTAAACTGAATAGTCATTATAAAAAATTAATATCAAATTATTTTTCCATATGATTAATAAGGTAGGGATCTCACTGAAACTAGATAATTTTGGGGTTGTGTTGTCTTGAGAATGACCCTGAAATGTGTTTTTTGTCGGGAACATCCTTAGTCTAATAGGGTATTATAAAGGAATCAACTATGAATTCTCTAGTTTGTAATAAATAATTATAAATTTGAAAAAAAGTGGAATAAGATTCAATATTTTGATTAGTGTGAAGAGTTTTTCATAGAGTTGAAGAGGAGATTGACGGAAACTATGGTTTTGAGTCTACTAGATCCTATAATTGGATACATAGAATATTCTGAAGACTCATGTGTTTGGTTGGTAGATATATTCTTTATGATAAATAATTTATTTTCTTATGTTCTACGTTAGTTATGAATCAATAATTGGAAAAAACTAACTTGTGACAAAGAGTAGGCAGTTGTGGTCTCCGTCCTGAAGTGTCAGTGATATTATCTCTACATTGATATGTTCATCATCAACATTGACTACAAGACAAAGTGATATATATTCTATTAAAGGGAAAAAATATGAGATACTATTTTTTGTTAGAGTATCTACATAAATTCAACTTTATGATGACATATTCATTGGGAAATAAAATTTTTGTTGTAGATTCTCTTAGTAGGAAACCAACAGATATGAAGTGTGACACCAAGAAGTTCTATTTTCTTTTTGATAAGCTAATATGTTTGATAAAATGTCATTAAAAAAACCTAAAATGTACAAATAAAATAAAAATTAAGAATACATTATTAATAAATATATAATACAAAATCTAAATAATAATTAATTATTACATTCAAAAGGTAAATAATAAGAATGATTTAATATTCAAAAGGATATTTTGAATTAAATTTTTATTCCTTATATTATTTTTTAAACAAATATTTAAAATAATTTATATAAAATTTGATGTTGTAAAATTTATTTTTTTAATTACTCACAAACAAAATTATATTTGGAGGTATTTTCAAGATATTACTAAAATAGTCAATATTTAGGTAAATACTAAAAAAATACTGATTTTTTCTACTAACTTCTATTTTAAATGACATCGTAGTTTTAAAAACATTTTAGGTGTATTATATATATATAATGTAAAATAAATCATTTTAAATTAATATTTTAAATTTATAATACCCATGAATATTATTTTAGAAAATGATGTAATAATATTTGGAAACAACTTTTCATCGATTCAGATAATTTAATTTACACACTGGGAAAATTTCAGTTCTTATTTATTTTAATGTCACATAAATATTCGTTAAAAATTTATTTTATTCATAATATTAATAGAATAAATAAAATTAATAAAATTTTCTTATACTTAAATTGATTTTTTAGAATCCACTTTTCTAAAAACGGGTTTATACATATTATTTGTGATAATGTTAAAAACATTCTCATGCACATAAAAAGTTAATTTAATAAAGTGATTCCTATATTTGGGACAATAAATTTCATATTAATTAAAGTGATAAATTCTATTGTGGGTATAAAATTCAGATCGTTAGGATTAATGTAATTTCCACGACTATGGTGAACAAAATATTTATAAATTGTTGTAATTTTAATATCAAAAGATTTATATCAAAAAAATTAAATTTAAGCCATTTGGAAAATGAATTTAATATTATATTTAAACAAAATAAATAAATATATTAAATCAAATTTTTTTATATCCATAAAAATAAAATTATAATTTTTTAGTTGTAAAAATAACATATCTACATAAATGAAATTTCTACACATTATATTTTCAATTAATAATATTATTTTATAATATTTAAAAAATGAATTGGATTAAATATAAGTAAAATCTGGTTCTATATCTCCAATATATAGAAATTTAGTTTATTTTGTGTTTTTATTATAACATATAATCAATTAGTAAAAAACTAGATGCATAGTTTCAATGTAAAAGAGTAAAATATAAAAACATAATCAGAAGACCCCGATAATATGATTATAATATGTGTGAAAATCTTTTTTTAAATCTGTATAGACCCTTATACACCATATATTCTATTATTTCTAATCTTTTGGTACATTTTACAATGGAATAGTGTCATCAAAATGTTAAAATAAAAAATTTGTTCCAAAAAGATACATTTTTCTCTCTTCTAAAAGGGGATCACTTACACTATAGCAGCCCTAATTTTCATTAAATAAATTATTCATCATTTTTAAGATAAACACTATAATTGAGATACAAATATATTTTCAAAATGTTTAGTTTCTTTTGAATGTTAGGACCATACATTACTTATGCATAATAAAATCACACAAAAAATATTTAAAATCATTGTTTTATACTTTTAAAACTCATGTTATCCATAGTACATATAGTCACATAAGGATATACATTAAACAAACTGGTGATCAAAAATCCAAATATGTCTATAAATAATAAAATTAATCAATATAACATGGTTAGTAATAATCATAATGATTATAAAATAATAATAATAACATCATCATAATCATGATAAGAAGAATTAGATAAAGGCATGGAATGTGGCAATGCATAAAAATGAAACAACATGTCTTAGTGGAAACAGAAAACACATATTTATGAACAAAGCTACAATCATGTTCATTCATATCATATTTTCATAATGATAACATCATAATTGGGAAAACATATAGTATAACAGTCAAGCACATTACCCATTATATAATGAGATACATCACATTACCCAATGCAATAGAGGGGTATATAATTCTGGTCCAACCCATCACATCATAATATTTACATAATCATGCATGCCACATAGAATATATATAAATCAATTTCAAGAAGTACCCTATGAAAAATAGTGGGATTCATATGGATTTAATTAATAATTATTTCATGAATAATCTTGGTTTTCAAAAATAGAAAAGGAATAAATAACATGTTTCATATAATAAACATTATTTTTGAGAAAATAAGTAATAAGTGAATATGAGTCAATATGTGTCTAGAAAAGAAGATTTATTTTTTAAAATCTATATATATACTCATGAAAGTTTTTCATCATAGTGGTGTATCCAAAAGATAGGGAGTTGGGTTTGAGAATCCCCTTACCTTATGTCTGAATGCATTATTCATTTGCACATAATATTTTGAATAATAAAACTAGATTCATTAATTAATAAATATATATCCTATTGTACATTTATTTTATTTATGATAGTATTCTTATGTTTATTTATGGTTATTTTGATAATTTATGGAGTTCAATTTTGTCATTCCAAGAGTGTTCGTTTCAGGGTTTATGGTCAGTTCCCTTGAGTATAATTATGGATTTTCTTTTATAATGGATATAAAACAAAATAAGTGGAATTATATTGATTTAATATACTTATATAATATTATATGGTCCCTTGTATAATTGTTTTTAGATATAATAATGATTCACTATACAAAAACATTAGTGAAAATGTTTAATTTATTTCAGCCTTTTTTTGAGCTTCACTAACTAGTATAATTTTATTTAATATTATGTTTATAAATTGGTTACATAACACAATACAAGTTATAATATTAATATTAACATCTTATTTAACCATAATAATTGATTTATGACCACACAAGAAGCTATTAATTGAAAATGAAAACTCTTCATCCACGAAAGTGATAAATCAGAACATCCCAAATGATGTTTTTTAATAAAAATATAAGATAATATATATTAAGATGTATATTCAATTAAAACAATAACATTATATTATATATGAGTTATTGGAACTATAATTATACCTTTTATAAGTGATGTGAGGAGTGTATAAGAAATGAAAATAAATTATAAGAGAACGAAGGGTGATTTTACTTCAAAAATATTGTTTCCTTGAGAACCCCCTTATTGAACTTATGTTATGTATACTGATAATAATAGATTTTCTAGATTTTGGGGAATAATATTGGAAAAGTAAATGCGAATATTTTAAAAAAACTAGAAGTCTTGGAATGTGTGAGGAGAAGACGTGGTGAGAGGTGGTATTTATAAGCAAGGAGAGGGGTGTTTTTTTATTATTGTATTCATTTGTTTAATATTTTGGATCAATAATATAAATATTGATTATTATTATGACTAATTAAAGTAAATTTCTTATAATATTTAGAAAAATTAGATTATTACATCATCCATAGAGTACATGTGACTCAAAAATTAATATATTTGTCAAATACCGTAAGTTGCCTTATTTCACTATTCTCTAAAAATTCAAATATTTTATAAAAATACCAAAATTTCACCTGAACCATTTTTGGATGTGTAAATTTAAAAAATGAGATAAATTTTATGGAAATATTTTTCCAAATATGATAATATTAATTTTAAAATAAAATCATCCGTTATTCGAAAGGTACAGATTTTAATATTATAATTTATTTTAAGACCCTTTGAAATTTTAATTTAAGTCTCATATAATTATATTAAAATTATGATAAGACATAATATAAATTTATGAATAAATTTTATGAAAATATATTTTTATTTTAATAATTTTATTCAATGTAAAATTACAAATAAATATTTATGTTTTCCCAAAATACTGAAACTTAATTTATCCTTTCTAAAACATTTTTTTGTATATACCATGATATAATTATATCAAATTTTCATTTATAAGAAACCTCAAATATATTTATTACTTCATAGGGATGGATTTTATTTTATTTTTCATATTAATATTCCTAATTTTTATTTTACTATTCCAATAGTCAGAATCCAATTTCTTTGGTATTGGTTCATTAATTTCTATATATACAACTCAATATTACATAGTTGAGTGGGACTCGCTCTTAATATGGATCTTTATTTAACATAAAATGGTCAGATGATTTTTAAATTAAATTAGATTCACCAGCATTGGGGAAATGGGAATGATTTCTAGAAATTCATATTCTATTTTAAAATCCTTCAATAATTTGTATACATGGAAATTTGGTTTGTTGTTTCCTCTAATCAGATAGTATGACTAGAATAGCGTGTCATCTGATATTAGCGAAGGTATTTGTAGAAGTAAATATGTAAAAGGCACTTGTTTACTACTTCTAGATTAATTTCAGTGAAGAATTACGATATAAGGAGTCGGTCATTTTTGAATCATGGTGTGAGTTTTATTCATCATGTTAGAAGTTGGGGCATGTCTTAGCGGTTTCCTGCAACAGAATGATGCAACTAGGTGCTATTTTGTATGTTCAGGAGAATAGGGCCTGAGGTTGTTCTCTAGGAAATTATGTAATTATTTTGGATATGTTTGGTGATGGGTCTGCCTATAGTTGTGAAGGATCTGGTCGAGGTCCTGGTAAGACTACTGGTATAGTATGATCGTGTGAAGTAGTGAATCAAAAAAATGTATCTCATCATGAATTTAGTGTATCTGGAATTTGTTTTTCAAGTTGGGGATATATCTTTCAATTTCTCCTTGTGACACTATGATTTTAGTGTGGTGTACAGGCTAGTGAAATGGTAGAAGGTAATCTGGATATGGAAAATGATAATGCACAAGATCAGGTGGATTCAATTAGAGTTGATGTTCTAAATGATAAGGGTGATGTGATCCCAAATTCATGCACCTATGCTATGGATTTGCGTGCAATAATTAGTAAAAACTATAAGGGTGATACAAATAACTAGAGAGGGAAATTATATCAATGGTCAGGAGTGGGAACATCCAACAATAAGTGAAAGAAGGTAGTTGAATATTAAACAAAGAACCAATATGAGGAGGTCGTTGTCATGTATCAATTTAAAAAACCTCATTGATAGTTTGAGTAACGATAGAGGTATTTATGAAAAAACCATTTGTCCCTCCAAATCCAAGTATGATGGATAAGGACAGCCCTCATATTTCAATGTTATAAGAAGGTTTAGAAAAGGACATCACAGTCCAGAGAAGGGAAATAATGAAAAACATGGATTCTGGGAGATTCATTGTTACCATCAAGAAAAAACCAAAAGCTTGTAAAGACTAAAAATTTCTTTCTAGGACAATAGAAACACAGTCATTCAAAAAAGATGGTAAATCCATGGATCATAAGGTCAAGATAGTGAAAGCTGAGGGGGTTTAGCAAGTATAATACATCGGGTCTCTAGAGAACAGCTGGGAGGTTACAATAGAAAAGGGTACCTTGGAAGTCTGGTGACCAATCAAGGGGACCGAAAAAATATGTTGGAGGATCATCATGTGTAGATAATACTGCAATATGAGGATGTGGTGCTGGAGAAGTAGTCATCTATCCCGCTTGGATAACAACATGATATAAGGACTCCCGATGGCTCACAATGATAAAATGTCCTGAGTCTGAAACAAAATATGATTAATCTCATCCACCATGGTGAGAAAAATGGTAGAGGTAGTTATGATGATTAAGGTGACACGAGAATATGTTGATCAAATGATGGGAATACTACTTCAAGTGGATACTACCAAGGAGAAATGTGAGTGGATTGATAAGAAAGACCACATATTGAATAGAGGCTCTAATATGGGAATGATCAGTAAAGAATAGTACATGCAATATTTGGACTATCTAGCATATCATTATGAAGATATCTTAAAGGATGATCTATAAATCCATGTAAATTCATCTCCCTAGAAATTTTTTAGGGATTTTTATTCCAACTAACTTATACATGTCTTTAATAAGTAAGTAGTATTATTTGTTGTTGGATCTCATTATGTTGGGAGGGTTCTCACTTTCCCCTCAATTGTTTTTAAAAATAAAAAGTTAATTTGGATGGATAACTAATAGGACACTACTTTTATGTGGTTAAGCATCTCAAATGGAAATTTATACCTTTTTTAATCTTCTCTTTTTTTCTAAATCACATGACTTTATTCCATGGTAATATTTGAATGAAAACATTGTCTCCAACATCAAACACCAATTTCATTTGATAGTTGTTAGCATAGATATTCTATGGACTCTGAGAAGATGTTATATTTTGTTGGAATACTTGAACACACTTAGTAATTTCATGTGCAAGATCATGTCCAAGTATCATTCTTTCTCAAATTCATCCCAACTAGTTGGAGTTTTACATCACTTCCTATAAAGAGCTTCACATGGATCCATCTGAATACTTAACTAAAATATTTTGTTTTATGAGATGTCAACCGATATGAGATGTTGATCCCATACACCATTTAATTAAATTGCGTAAACTCCCATAATTTCCTCAAGAATATGAATATTCATTTCAGATTAGCCATAAATTTTCAGGTTATATTCCATGCTGAAATTCAATTTAGCTATCAACTCATGTTATTGAATTCTCTAGATTTTAGGTGTAAACCTTGGATCGTGATCCGATATGATTCAATGTGAAACCCCATGCAACCTCAACACTTCCTCCACATTAATCATGAAATTTTAATCAAGAGATAAATCATCCCAAATAGCAAATACATTTTTGTCTTGGTGAATCTATCTACCACAAACCATATCACATTCATTCCTTTAAATTACATCGAGTGACAAATGATGAAGTTCATGGTTATGTTCTCCCATTTCCACATGTTTATAGGTATGGTTGTATCATTCCATTGGAATGTTTTTTTCTTTAACCTTATCTCATATTAGGCACTTTGAAATGTACCCAATAGTCTTTTTCATCATGTTTTCCAACCAAAATATTTCTCCCAAATTAGGATACATCTTGTAACTTCCTTGATGGATGGAGAAAGATGAGGTATGTGCGTTATCCAATAACTCCTTCTTTATATCAGGAAATAAAAGCATACATATTCTTCTTCCAAACCAATTTATTTTGTCTTTGTTAATAGGAAAGTCATATATATTCCCTATTTTGTTTTCTTCACCTTCTTTTGTAGCTTCAAATCCCATCTTTTTATCTATTTAATATATCTATTGGATAGATGGTAAGGCAATAATATTGCAATTTTATGATGTATTCCCTACCATTATTATTTCCAGATACACCCCTTTCATTTCCATGAATATAGGGTCTTTATCAATCTACATCATGGATAGAGTAATAGGATCTTCTCTACGTAGAGAATCAGCTACTTTGTTCTCCTTTCCTTGATTGTAGTGAATAGAGAAATCTTAGTCTTTGATTAGCACTAACCATATTCTTTGACTCATGTTGAGTTCATACTATATGAATATTTACTATAGATTCTTATGATTAATATACACATAACACTTATCTCTATTTAGGTTGTTCAATAAGATTGTGGAAGGAGAAAATCAAAATTTCTAGCTTTAGGTCATGCTTCAGGTAGTTCTGTTTATGGACATTCAACTATTGTGTTGCGTAAGACATCGATTTATCATTATACATGATTACACTTCCAAATTCATTCCTTGAAGCATCATTTTATATCAAAACACATCTCCACCTATTGGTAGTTTGAGTATAGGTCCAGTGATTAGCCTCTTCTTGAGCTCCAAAGGGCATTCCTCTAATTCTTTTATTTAGTCATATATTATGCCTTTTCATGTTAACCTATATACCTTGATAGATAATTGTGAAAATTCTTCAAAAAACAACCGTAGTACCTAGATACACAAAGAAAACTATGGATTTACACAGAAGTAGAGGGTCTAGGACATTCATTTATTTCACTTGTTTCTAAAGGGTCTAAAAAAATTCCCTCACTTGTTAATTTGTGCCCCAAGAATGTGACCTACCACACCCAAAAGTCACACTTACTAAACATGGAATATAATTTATCCTTCCTTAATGTTTCTAAGAAAAACCATATATTTTCTTTAGATTCCTCCTTTCTTTTTGTGTATATGAGCAAACCATCTCTAAAAACTACCACAAATTTTCCAGGGTTTTCTCTAATGAAACTGTTCATCAAATCCATCAAGACTTTTGGGGAATTAGTATATCCGAAGGGCGTCACTAGAAACTCATAATTCCCATATCTTGTACAGAAACTAGTCTTTTGAATATATTCCTTATTCAAATTTTGTTTATTATATCCAGAATAAAGACTCTCCTCTAAAAAGTCCCAATGTCCTCAAATTTGATCATTAAGTTCCTCAATCAATGTAAGATGATGCTTTTTCTTTATGGTGATCTTATTGAGATCTCGGTAATTGATACACAGCCATATTGATTCATCCTACTTGTTTTAAAAGTCATCTACTACAACCCAAGGCCATGCACTAGGGCATACGAACCCTTTACCCAAGTTCTCTTATAGCTTCTTCTTTAACACCTCCTGTTAGATATGATATATCTTGTAGGGAAATTTTTTGATAGGAGTGGATCTGATTACATGTTCTTTTGATAACTCTACCAATTTACCTATGGGATGTTCATGTAACTCATCAGTAAATGAATCACTATATTCTCTCACAATGGGATCATCCTCTAGGTTGATACATTCCTTTGACTCAACAATTTGAGTAATTCATGATTCTTCACAAAGAACCAACACCCACAATGTGGATGAATTTGATAAAGGTTATTCAGGGCCGCCTTTTAATTTTAGAGGATCATCTGATGATTCTAAATATAAAAATATATTTCCATTGCCCGATGTTTGATATGTTCTCTATATAAAAAGATCCAATCCATTCCCAATATAGAATTGAATTCCACCAAGGGAAGTATTTCTAGATTAACAAGAAGTTTTACCCAACACAAGACAATAAAAGGAGAATACAATACATAGGTTGCAATGATCACACCACTTGAATTTTTTATGAATATATCTACTTAAATGTACCAAGGCTTCAATTAAATAGTTATATAAATCATTCAGGATATAAAAGAATGTACAGAAATATAATCAAATAATTATTTTCAATTATTTAGTGAATAGTTGGTGTACCTTATACTAATTCATTTGGATGATACATATCAGTATTAGTGATGGAATAACAATACATTTCTCCTTTTTTAGGTGGTTGTGGATGCTGATTATCCTTAAGGACTTGTGTTTTAGTGTAGTTGCTTGCATAGGTTACTTCCTCCCTATAGTTGAAACATTTAACCATGGGTGGTTTGCTCCTTTCCTCCATCACATTAGTCAACTTCTCCATGTCTCTTTAACATTCACGATCTTGGTGGCCTTATATTCCAAACTTATAAAATTTCCTTAACCATTTGAGTCACTTCCCATGATGGTTCTTCCAAAAAAAATTAACTTGCCGGTGGTTGATCTTTCTTTCCAACATTATAATTAGACAATACATCTTCAAACTCCTTATTTCAATTATTATCCACATAACCATATAACCATTCTCTATACTCTATCTCCACATTGATATCACATCAAACCACCTCTTTATAACTCCCCATGTGTAGGTTAGATAGATACTTTGGAAGTTGTGGTTTTAATCTACTAAATAATATGTCTATTTTTTATCATTATTTATAACAAAATCCAAGGAATATATTTTAATATT
Organism: Viscum album; assembly: GCA_963277665.1. Lineage (NCBI taxonomy): Eukaryota > Viridiplantae > Streptophyta > Magnoliopsida > Santalales > Viscaceae > Viscum > Viscum album. The sequence goes on along the minus strand of OY728128.1, from coordinate 1,108,870,181 downwards.
TTTGATGTTTTCTTCACAAGTCATAATAGATTCACCCTCCTTTTCATAAGCTCTATATATTCACTCTTCATAATTGTAGAAGAGTTTGATGGAAGTACTTGTTATGAAATATTTTCTTAATGTCTTACCAATCCATCTATTTAATTTCATCAATTGAATTGGCGTTATTTATCAATTACAACCATTTATATTGTTTGTTGTCTAAATTATAGATAAAGAGAGTCACCTTCGCCTTATCAAAATTTTGAAACACATAAATGAACTTCTCCATTGAGTTAAACAACTTTTCCAAAATAACATGATCATAAGATCCACTAAATTTTGGTGGTTGTTTTTACATAATGGAATCAAAGGATAGTTTCTCTTTCATGGGTGATTGAATTTGTTCCACATTGTTTAGGTTCTTATTCGTAGCCCGATAAAACTGGGTAAGCATTTCCGTGATGTTTGGAACTCCACCACCCAAGGCATTGGGGATTTAATTTGATAAATAGTTGCATTGTCCTTCATAGGAGTTTTGGCCTGGTTTCTCCTTATTTTCCTCATTTTTTAAAATAGATTTTTTTGAGAAAAACATAAGTCAAAAAGTCATGAATAAATAATTTATTATTTGATAAAATGGAATCTAAAGACATATATTAATGGATACCTATGTTTAACATCTTTATTAAATAATCCTTATTGTCTATTATCATATACATAGTCATATCTTAGTTTTTTCACCAACATTATATAATTTTATTTCCAAAATTGAATAATCCATGCTCTGATACCAAATATAGCAACCCTAAATCCTCTTACATAATTATTTAATCATTTTTAAGATAAAAACTATAATAGAGATAAAAATAAAGGATCAAAAGTTTTAGTATCTTTGAAAAATGAGGACCAAAAATCATGTATCCATAATAAAAACAATATAATTCATTTAAAATATTCTTATTTATCCTGCTAATTATATTTTTATATTTAATTGCATGTTTTCACCTAAATATATACATCAATTAATGGAGTGATCTAAATCCCAGTAAGAGGACCGATAAAAATATAAATCAATACAACAAGGGTGAGAATAGTATTCATAATCATAACATAAGAATAGTACAATAATCATAATAATGAGAGGAAGAATAAGATAAATACATGAATATATAAATCTATAATAATTAACAATCCTGACTTAGTGGTCAAATACCACACATATTTGTGAAAAATGATTGAGTCAAGATCATACATAACATATGTTAATAATCATAACATCACAATGATGAACTAATATGTTGTCATGTGCATGAATATTACACATTGTCTCATTATATAGAAGTAATTACCCAATGAATTGGAGGTCTATATAATTTAGGGCCCACAAATATCATCATAACATCTACATAATCATGCATGACACATAGAATATATATAAATAAAAGTCATGAAGTAACCCATGTAAAGGAATGGGCATCATAATGATTTCATCAATCCTGATTTCATTAATCCTGATTTCATGAATAGAAAAATTATTCCCAAATGTAAAAGGGAAAACAACATATTTGGTATACGAATAATTATTTTTGAGTGAATAAGAAATAACTAAATAAGAGTAAAGGTGTGTTTTGGAAAGAAGATTTATATTGGAAAATATTTATATTTTTCATAAAACAAGTCGTAAACATTTATATCCTAGAAAATAAGATTTAATAACAATTAAATAATATTTAAGGTACATTAAAATAATATCATCATAGATGATTGGCATGAAAGAGGTATTGCACAAAGAAAGGGGGTTTGGGTTGATAATCCCTTTAACTTATGTCTACAATCATTTTTTACATGAAGTTAATATCCTAAATAATCTAATTAGATTCATTAATTAAAAAATTAAAAAACTAATTATACTTTTATTTTACTTATTATAATTATATTAAAATATTTTATGTCTATTTTAATAAGTTATAGTGTTCAATTTTTTCATTCTGGGAGTGTTCGTTCCAAGGCTAATCGTTAGTTCCTTTGAGTCTAATTATGGGAGTTTTTTCAAATTGAAGTTATACTAAAGAAGTGGAATGAAATGAAATTAATATAATAACAAAATTTTAAATTGTACCAAATATCATTTTCTTATATGATTATTTTACTTTATATAAAATATTGATGAAAATGTTTAATTTATTTTATCTATTTTTATAAACTTCATTAACTAGTATAATTATATTTAATAATATTTTCATATATTGGTTCCAAAATATGATAAAAGACATAATATGTATATCAAAAACTGGTTTAATAGTAACAATGGTTTTATGAAAATCATTGATGGTGATAATGAAAAATAAAAACTCATCATCCATGAAGGTGGTGAATCGGCACATCATAGACGATGTTGAATTTTTAGAATAAAAGGAGAATAGAATATATTTGATTATGTATTTTACATTAAAACAGTAGAAATATAGTATATATATATATGATAATGGAGTTATCATAATTCCGTTGATGGGGAATGGGATGAGGGGATGATAATAGTTATGAAATTAAAAGAGAAAGAATGAAGTTTTTAACTCTTGAATAGTGTCTCCTTGAGAACCTAATTAAGGAACTTAGGTGGGGTATTTTGTTGAACCCATAAGATCTTGGTCATGGTTAAGAGTCATGGGAAGTTATTTGGGAATAATATATACAATAAATATGTCTTAGATGGTGTGAGGAAAAGAGTTCGTGAGGGGCAGTGTTTATATAGGATGATAGACGTGTTTTTTGACAATTTTATTTATTTGTTATTATTTTGGATCAAGACTATCAATAGTAAATATTCATAGGACTATATGTAATAAATGTTTTTTATACATCAAACCATTGGGTTATTACATCCTCCATAGATCATCCATGGCTAAAAAATTCATTTATTTGTTAAATACCACAAATTGTAGTATTTTACTATTCACCAGAAATTCTATAATTTTTAAAAAATACAAAACATTAATCCTTAACAAGTTTTGACATTTCTATTTAAAAAATTAAATCCATTTTATAAATGTAATTTTATAAATCAGAGAAAATAATTTTTTAAATAAAATCATCAATTATTTAAAAATACCAATTTTAATATTATAATCGTTTTTATCACCCTTTGAAAAATTAATAGAGGTATCATAAATTTATCTTATAATTATGATAAAACATTATATTAATTTATTAATTTATTTTATGAAAATAAATTTTATATTAAATTATTATATTAATTATAAAATTATAAAAAAATATTTACGTTTTACCAAAATACAAACACTAAATTTATTATTTCTAAAACATTTATTTACTTATTCCATGATATAGTTATATAATATTTGCATGTATAAGATACAAAAATTTTATTTAATCTTTTCTAGGTGACGTTACTTTAATATTGTCCAAATTACAATTCCTAATGGTCATATTACTATTCCAATAGTCATGTTACTATTTTATCAGTATTGGTTCCTTAATTTACTTAAATACTTCATAATTCATTATAAATTTATTATAATAATGTATTTATTAGGTTATATTGGTTTTTTATATGTTTTACAATATATAACTTAATTATAAGAAGTGAAATTACATTGATAACATTTTCAGTTGTTATATACACCCTTCCAAATAAAATCCTATCATTATAAATTTCATGATAAACTACCAAAATATCATCTCCTAGAAGTCCATCAAATTCTATTAATCCCCTGGTCAGACTATTTTATCCTAATGTATTCAATTCAAAGGATATTTTCCATGAAAGATTAAGTTTGGATTGTAAGTATTTTATCCTTCTTATGCTTTTAAACATATTCTTCCTCTACTATATGATTTATATCCATAAAATATACGTAATTAAAAATAATTTGTATAATAATATGTTTCTATATTAGTGGATTAATATTTGTTTTCTTCTTCATATGCTAAGAAAAACAGAAGCATCGTTAGTGCATTGCATCGACAACCACCTCCAGAAATCGTCATCTATTGTTTGTTAGCACCACTATTTATAGATGATCAAAAGGATGTAATATGTGAATTCATATGAAATAAATGAAATAAATATAATTATATAATTATAAATTATCATATAATTTATTTCATCACATTAATTAATAAATGGAAACATTAATCATTCAAATGTGAGAATTATCATCACTATGAGAAATAAGCCCCATTGGACATCAAGACCCATCATGGTTTGATTTAAAAAATATTTTTAATTTATAATAATTATTCCTATAACACTAATATAATTTTTGATATTATGAATCTATTTTATGGTACTTTATATACTTTTAAATGTACATAATGGGTAATGAAAAATTGACTGAATAACCATATGCAACCAACATAAAAAAGAAAACTGGATAATAAATAAAAAAAATAAGATAATTAATGGTCAATAATGAATTAAATAAAAATAATAAGGTTTCATTTAAGGTATATAATAAACATATCTTGATTATTTAGATTTTTAATCATGTGGATAGAATGAATGTATAATAAGTTAAGGGTTTCAATCTCAATTTACTTTCAATGAGACATATTTAAGCTATACATAATGTTATCTTCTATATAATGTAATTACCACCATATTGTAATATTAGTACCAAGAATATCATATATGCCATTATATTCAATTTCCAATTTCATGTAAACATTCTCATGGTATTCTGACTCTAATGTTACAAAGGCTGTAGGGGTTTTCATATAAAATTCATCTCTTTGAGATATATTAGTTATTATATGGATAATTCCTTTTTTTGAAATACTTATTATTTGAGATATCATTTCATGAATTTTATTTTAATAATAGTACTGTACTTTCAATTTAAATACATCTCTTTCAATGGGGTTTGACTAATGTGATTCCTATGTCGTAAGGGTTTTCATAGTATTAAATTTGATTCATTAAGATATAATTAATTTTTTGAACCATGTTTTAATTTAACTGTGCAGTCACTTCCTATGGATATAATTATATAATAGGACTTTTATTTCATGGAATTTACTAGTTAGATCATGTTCTCTCTTTCAAGGGGTTATTTATTTTTTTGTTCCCCAGTTGTAATTGATTTTTTGTTACTCAATTTTCATTCATTGAGTTATGATCATTCCGTTGAACTTATTTCATACAACTTGGGTATATTTACCCCTTTGATTTTATTATGTGGTAATATATCATTGTTTTTTTGTATATACATTAGTACCATGTCAAAAATTTGAAAAATATTTCTCAATTCATGGGATAAATTCTTTTGAATCATTTCACTTTCTTTTTATAGAATGGTTATGATCATTTTAATCTAGTATTAACATTTTCCAATTCTCATTGTTCTATGCAGTGTGAAATTCCAACATTACATTACATAGATTGGATGAGGTTCTCTATGAAATATTGATAATTTATTAACATGGTGACATTTATTGACATTCTTGATGATTATTTATTACTAATACATGTTGATCATGTATTGATATTCTATATTCTTCATCATATAATCATCCATGATTATATTTAGTAATAGGTTTATAATGACCTTGAATTTAACATACATATGTTGTACATTAGTTTTGTTGAATATTTATTACATTAAATATATAGATGACTAATAATAGTAACAGTTTAGTTCCATTGGATGATTTAAAGCATTAACACTGGTCCATAAGGGAGCTATATCATCTCTCACTAAATTCATCATAACGTGATCCCTTCTCCATCACATCATACATGATACATATCTTCATAAAATATGGAATGAAAACATAATAAATATTGATATTAGATTATTAGTAAGGGTATAAATGAGAGATACATATTCATACCAAGATCATAATTGTTTGAGAACATGAATGTGACATTTGAAATCCCAAACCTGTTAATCAATGATCATAATCATGAGTTGTGGAATATAGATTGGTAGTTCATACGACATGAGTCATAAGGGAATCAAAGAACAGAATCCATGAAAGAATAACATTGTAATAAGACTTGAAATTTATGGAATATACATAAGAATAAAAATAATCTACATATTAGTCAGGAATGACATCCAAGACCATCATAGTGGACAAATTAGTTAACTGAACAAGGTACATACCCCATTCCATCTCTGTATTACATAATGAAGATCACTTCTCATTCCATCCTTGTATTACTGAACCCGGTTCACTTCCCATTATATTCACGCCTATCTCATGAAATATGAATATTTACCCAAGGAATTTGAGGGATATTTAGGTCCCAACAATCATTTATTGAAATATTTCATATGTGTTCCACAAGATTATAACATTAATTATATCATAACCCATGAAATGAAATGGTTTTCATAATCATTTCATCGTATCATATAATATAGAAGATATATGGGATTTATGATCAATTTATAATAAAATAATCAATTAAAAGGAATTGGTTTCATAATCATATAATCATGGTATAACCCATGGAAAAGAAATTGGTTTCATAATTATTTAATCCAGGAATATCTTATGGAAGATAAAGGAGTTTCGTAAACCTATTTCCATAAAGGTATAAACTATTCAGGGAAATTATATGAATGGAATTGGTGAACCATATCCCTATTAAGTAATATTTAACACTAATGGATTTTATCTCAGATGAAAAATCATTTTTAAATATCATATAAAAAATATCTTCTGGAAAATTTCTTTTTTCGCTTAATAAAATATGTTTTAAAAATAAAAATTTTGATATCCTTTTTATTTGAATGTAAAATTGAAAACATATAAAGGATTAATTGGATTTAATTTAAAACACATTTTCAACATAAAATATTTTCTAAATCCATTTCTTTGAAAATGAGCATAAAAATTTATTTGAAAACATTTTTGATGACATTTATAGATAACATTGTTTTGGAAGAAAACTAATTTACTATCAAAGAGATAAATAATGTGAGATTTTATTAATTATCATAATTAATAAAGAGTGTAAAAATGTTACCATTACATGAATATATAATGAGTAACAAGTTGATGATAATATTCATGAGAGTTAATAAGAGGTAGAATAATAAATTTTATTATTGGATACTTAATCATAATCAATCATAATAAATTATGTGATTGTAACATAAATCCTTACCACATAGGTAACATTGAATAATTACCCCCATGAATTAATAAAATAAAATGGAATATAAAATATGATTAGTATAAATAAATTCTTGATACTTCTTGTAAAAGGTTCTTATATAAACCTCATAAATTTATATAGGTGCATAACAGGAATTATATCTCAAAGAATCCAAATTTATACAAAATTCCTTACATCTTTGGTTACATTGAAACCATAAAAATAATGAATGGGAGATACTCAAATGGATATTTAACCCACAATAATTTTTTAAAGAATCATAATAACATACATTAATGTGCATTATATATACCACATAATAGAAATAGATGGTGAGTAAGGCATCTTTCTCACATCAGTAAAAGTGAGATGGAAATACCTTACATTAATCATTGAATTTTATCGTAAATTGTAAAAACTCATGTATAATAAATATAATTTTATTATAAATATATTACAGAATCATATTCATAAATATCAGGTAATATATAAATTTTTATGGAAATTTATTATATGTTTATTAACAATTCCAAGTTAAAGTATCATTTTTTTTATAAGTTCTTCGTTTTTTAGAAAAGTTTTGATTTTTTATATTTTTTATTATATTACCATAATCTTGAATTAATAATATCAATAATAATAACCATGAAATAAATATCATATATATTCAATATATATATATATATTTCAAATAATATATAAGAGATTGAAATAGGAAATAAAATATATTGTTCATGGAGACGATATGTCGTACGTACGGATGAACGTAGTTTCCTATTACTTATCAGATTTAAAGAAATAAATGTATATTATATGTTATGATTATATAATCATTTTTATATTATATATATATCCCATATTTTATTAATTTAATCCTTAATACACTCTAGGTAAATCTTGAATGAATCAAATCACTTTATGAGTTTGTAGTTCTCGGTACACACGAACAACGTTATCGTATTCCCACAAAATGAAAATCATGAAGGTTTGTGTGATATAAAAATTATGGAAAAATAATAACATAATGACATAAAATATATAATATATAAATACTTAAACCATCAATATTACCATCCATGACATGTGGTATTGAAAAAGTGAATGACATGGGTTCGTGATGAGGTAGTTCTCTGTACACACAAATAATGATTTTGTATCCAATTTTTTGTAAGAGGGAATGATTTTAGTTCCTGAAATTATCATAAAAACATATCAGTATATATAATATATTAATTTTTTTATATAATTATTATATTTAACAAATTATCCTTTTTACAGAAGAAATGAAATAAAAATGTTCATTGATGAACGTTACCTCTTCTTCGGGTGTCATCAATAGATTTTCACTAAATACTTCCTAGGAAAAATTTATACCAAAACAAATTATTTTAGGATAAGGGGAGGTATGTAACGATTTTATTGTGGAATTTTTTTTTGATCAAATTTTTTTTGTTGTCATAAAGGAGACAAGAGTGGGGGTGGATGTTCAAATAAATGGGGGAGATGCCACAATTGTTATTTTTGAAAAGATTTGAGTACACCCACATTTTTAACATGGAAAAGGGTATAAAATAGAGAAAATTATAACCTTAGACATGATAAAGTCAAAATATGGTGATAAAATAATTTTTGACAAGTTTATCTATAAATTTGACCCTTATCTTCAAATTTTAACCCTTGGTGAACCAATTTTTACCATAATAATGGAAATTCATTTTTACAGCATTCTCTAGTCAATTCAGTTAAATATATGTAGAAATTATTAGATATTAGATATTATTATGTTTAAAAATATGGTATAATTTTTCTAAAAATCAATTACATAATTTGTAATTTAAAATTAATCCTACACGCATGATGAGGATGAAGGTTTTTGAAGGAAAAGTGATCCAAATATTATAATGTCTTTAACTAAATGTTGTAATATCCGTTGTTCATTTGAATTTATAGAATAATTCTAATATTGAGATAGTTTCATGAGTATAGAAATGATATTTTTCATTCTATCACTCAAAAAATTTAATACATAGAAAGAAAATAACTTCACTATTTTTCACACTCAGGATTAACATGATTCCATCGACTTCTAGACATTTTATAAAACCGAAAAACATAGGAAAGCAATAATAATCATATTGAGGAACCATGTAATGATGAAAATAACTTAGATTAATTCTATGTAATGATACATTATTTAATATATGACATAAATGGTTTATCCTAGGTCATTCCTAGTAATCTTCTATTTAAATCCTTCATGATTAATCTTAAAGAGTTTGTGAATTTTCAATGTGTAGCCCACAGGAGTGTCAAACCATGTGTGTAGGAAAGACTGTTTTCATGCAGTAGTTCCTGATTGAGTCTAGCTCAATATTATTTTTTAGGGTTGTTTCCCCTAGGTAAATATATTTCAAATCCACATCCACTGCTAGTATCCAGATAGAGTATAATTTCTTAGAAAACACTCATTCTATTCTTTAACAAAATTCCAAGATATTTTCATATACATTGATACATCTATAGATATATCCTTAGGTATCTCATTAATTTTTTCTCTTCCAAGTTTTCAAATATTAACTAAATTTTTTATCTAATACCAAAAATAGATATCTAGGAATTAAAATACATGTAAATCACATTATTTGTGATAAATATTTATTACATGACCTAAATACACACCAGAGAACTATGATATTTTAGTTCCTTTAGAAGCATTGAAACATAAAAAATAGTCCATAAGAGTGAAATGTAATCTCATATAATTTTATTCATAAACTTTATCCTTCATAGAAATATCATACATAATACATATCTTCAAAACCTGGGGAATGAAAACATAAAAATGATTATATCTGATGATCAATAATGGTAAATAAGGGATATATATATGCATAAAATGATCATAAGGTCATGAGAACATTAAAATTAACATTTTAAACCATACCTTATATATCAAAGATTATAATAATGTGTCATGAAATAATTATTTTAAGTTCATAAGACATGATTTATAATGTAATGAAACAACATCATCCCTAAAAATATAACATTGGAATAAGACATGGAATTTTTGAAATGCACATAAGAATAAAAAATAATTTTAATATTTTTGAAAGATCATTCCCAAAATCATCATAGTATAAAATTTACTTTAATGAACTAGGTTAACTCCCTATTTAAGCCGTATATTACTGAACATGCTTCACCTTCCATTCTTGCTTTGTATTACTAAATCGGGGCCAATTTAAGTTCCAGTCTGGTCTATGTCATAAGATATAAATATTTACCCAATTAACTAGAGAGAAATAGTGTTCCCACATATCACATAATGATATCATACATATGTATTCCCTAAGATCATAACATTCATCATACCATAACCCATCAAATGAAATAGGTTTTATAAACATTTTATCATATCATAACCTATGGAAAAGAGATTGGTTTCATAATCATTTCATCATAGAATAACTAGTGAAAAGGAATGGTATTAATTAGAATATTATCATAGTACAAATAGAGTAAATTAATTATTTTCTTAAATGTATTATCATTGTATAACTTGTGGACCAAGATTTGTTTTCATAAAAATATTTCCATCAAAACATAAGATACTTTAATAAATAATTTGAATGATATTCCCGAATCATATCCATATTATAGAATAGGTATGATAAAAGACCCTCATAATATATAGAAAATAAATTTAAAAGATAATTTAAAATATTTATTGAGGAATGTATCTTTTCCTATCAAAAATCCCATTTTTAAAACATAATGAAGTTGAAATCCTTCTTCTTTAAATATGACCATAAAAACACATTAAAGAAGCATTGAAAACCATTTAAAACATATTTTAAACATTATTTTTTAAAAAATACTTATATTTTAAAATTAGTATAAAAATATGTTTTAATTAATTTGTAAATACTTTTTGAGATAACATTATTTTGAAAAAAAAATTTCTCATTAAAGAGAGAATTAAAGTAAAATAAAATAAAATCTCAATTATTAGTACAAAATAGTTAAAAATAGTAGAATTTAGTAATAATATAATTAACAATGTTGGTCGGAGTGGACACTCAAGAGGGGGGTGAATTGAGTTCCAATTAAAATTTCTCTTAAAAACAATTTCTATTAAAATCCCCCAATTTAAAAAACAGATTAAACTGTAGTGAATTTATAAATATTATAAAGGTTAAATTAGTATCTCAAATATTTATTAGTTCTCAGTTAACTTAATCTTATGATTAATTTAACTTTTGAAACTAACTTACTGGTTTACAATAAATATAAACACTTGCGAGTTTAACTATAAAACTAGATTTGGAAAATAAATTATATTTCAATGTAATAGCAGAGGAATATGAAATAAATATGTACTATATGGATATAAACTTTAACTAAAAACACAGAGGAGTTAACCAAGAGGTTCAGTCTCAAGCCGAGACTTAGTCCTCTTAAGAGTTTATATAAAGATGATCCACACCCTGGATCGGGGTTTAACAGTTTACAACTATTCAGGTCCAAGACCTCTACCACTGTTATTCGTGGGAAAAAAAACAACAACAACCCGCTATTCAGGTTACACACGACCTCTACCACTATCCATAGTGGGAAAATGAATGAAAAGATAGTGAGTGAGGATTTACAAATCTTCCATTTAAGGTTCAGGAGACAGTGTGTGTGTGTAGAATACAACAGATAACACACACTGCTCGTAATGTAAAAGGTAAATCATAGAGATAAAGATTTAGAGTTTAGAAATGGCTCTAGTGATCTTCGTGCAGCTCTGGACTCCTTTTGTCGATTAGAATTCGTTCTGAGTCTTCTTCTGTTTTTTGTCTGGAAAACAGAGTATCATCTGTTTCCTTGAGTTCCAGGTTCATCTTTCTTATCGGCTCAAAGAATGAAGAGTTTTGTGTAGTTCTTCTTTAGAATAGATTGCTCGATGTATGCTCTATGTTCTAGAGGCTGGTAGTAGTAGTCTCGTGAGTGCAAGTTCTCCAGTTGTTCTTGGCACGTTTTGAGTCTTGATCGCAAGTGTGTTCCGTGTGCTCGATCTCTTCAAGTCTATTGTCTCTCCCTCATTTTTGATACATACACGATGTCCTTTTTATGCCTTTTTTTATTTTTCTGAGAAGAAAGAATGATTATACTTTTTTATCGTACTTGGTACGGTTTCCTGAAATGGCAACATAAATAATTTAATAACATTAAATGCATCAAAAGTAACAAATGTAACCATTAGTATAATAAACAAATAGTGTCGAGGATGTAGGATTTGACTCCGCAGTTCATTATAGGTAGCTATTTGTTTGTAGACGTGTACGGTTGACTCGGTGTAGGATATTCCATCGGTAGCTCTTCAAACTCTTATCGGTGGATCTTATCGGTAGCTCTTATCGATAGCTCTTATCAGTAGCTCTGTGCATCGGTAGCTCTCTGTCCATCGGAAGCTTTGTGCATCAGTAGCTCTCTGTGCATCGGTAGCTCTCTGTCCATCGGTACCTCTGTGCATCAGTAGCTCTGGCTATCGGTAGCTCTGGCTATCGGTAGCTCTGGCTATCGGTAGCTCTGGCTATCGGTAGCTCTGGATATCGGTAGCTCTGGCTATCGGTAGCTCTGGCTATCGGTAGCTCTGGCTATCAGTAGCTCTGGGTATCGGTAGCTCTGGCTATCGGTAGCTTTGGCTATCGGTAGCTCTTGCTATCGGTAGCTCTGGCTATTGGTAGCTCTGTGTCTTATGCAAACCACATCTAATTGACTTAGAATTGTTTCAAAGATTGTATAAACAAGGATAATCGAGATTAACATAAATCAGAGATTATTTAAACATTATTATTAACTTGATCACTAATTTGAAAGAATTAAAATGTAGATCAACAGTAATTGAGAATAGCATAATATATGAACACATAATTGGGATTATCAAAACATATAAAAACACGATTGGGATTATCAAACCAGGTGAGGTCAACAATCTCCCCCTTTTTGATAATCACAACTTATGATATGACCAAAAATAGTGAGAATATAGTATAAGAGAATATAACATTTGTATTCGAATTTCTCAAAGAAAGCAGTATCAGAGGAAATAGAGGAAATAGTAATAGAATGAGATAGATAAAAAATTATCATAGTTAGTATTAAATACAATAGTATCAGAGATAAGCTTTGAATGAATTGGTTCCAAAGAAGGAAATGTAGGAAATAGTATCAAAGGCTCAAATTTCTCCCCTTTGATATTTCCCCTCCTCGTTATAGCATATTTATCCCCTCTCTTTATATTTTCTCCCCCTTTCTTTATATTTTTCTCCCCCATTGTGATAATCAAAAAGTGGGAAAGCAGACATAGAAAACTGATAAATAGAGATAGTGTAAAGAAAAGCATTTGTATTAGACCAGACAAAACATACATAAACAGAATAGAAAAGAAAAAAAATTCCTATCAAACAGCCTAGCCACATTAGCAATCCTGATATTCAACATGAGATTTTCCTTGTGGATCAGAAGAGGATACAAGAGGTGAGGATGTGGGTGAGGGCTTTGGAATTCCAGAAATGATCACAGGAGGATGAGCCACTGATACAGTGCCTGGCCTATATGGGGAAGTTCGTTGAGTGATCATAGGTGTGAGGCTTCTAATGTCCTGAGCAGGAGTCATCTGGATGGGAGACTCAATAGAGGCAGAGGCAGGCAAGGCAAGAGGGATAATAACTAGTCTGGAATCAACATGCAAAAAGGGAAGCAACATATTTCTGAAATCCATAATGATTACTCCTCCTATTTCCATAGAAGATATAAAATCATCTTTGTTGTCCATGAATTTTTCTAAGGCAGGAGTCATCTTCCTTAGCTTGCTCACTTGTTCTCGGAAGGCTTGAGTTACAGGGGTAACTTCATGTTTTCCAAGATCAGCTTGAAATGATGGTTGAGTTGTTTCTTGGTAAAAATCTTTTGGAAATAATAATCCACCTTGTTCTTGATTTCCTCCTGAGAGGCAGAGGCCTCTTTCATATGGTCGTGGACGATTTTCACTATTTCCCTAACTGAATCTCTTGTAGAGAGAACTACTCGGCTTAGATCTGATGAGTCCACAGAGCCACTGGTTGAAATAGAACCAAGATCCTCCTTCATCATAGCTCGCAATTGATTCAAATCAAATGCAGGTTTTGAAGCTAGAGGACCAACTGAGAAAGATACAGTTTCTTTGAAACTTTTGGTCAAACCACTAATCAGATTTTGCAGTGGAGAGTCCCGATTTTTAACATGATCCTTTATAGAAGATTTTAAATCTTCATATACTGAGACCATTTGGCTTACAACACTTTTCACATAGGCTAAATCCTTATCAGCTTGAGGCTTTGAGCTTATGTAAGAATCTAAAGCATTAACAGACTTCTTTAAGGCTTCAAGATCTGCTTCTATTCTAGAAGATTGGGTCTGGCACTCTTTGACTGCTTCCATTAGCTCACCCATAAAAGTTGACAGATTTAAACCAAGAGAAATCTCAAGAGATTGTTTTAACAACTTCATTTCTTTACTAAAATAGTGTTTCATCTCAGCAACTGAGGCACTGAAGGATTCTTTCATCTCATGCTTTAGGGATTCGAGATCAGACTTTGTAACAAAATCAGTAGGAGCAACTGTAGTAGATACTCTTGCAGAAGCTAAACTGACTACAGAATCATTCATGACTGATTGAATCGAGGATACTAAAAAAGATTCCATTGTCTTTACTTCTTCTACAAAACTGACTTTGAGATTTTCTTTCAGCACATCTAAATCATGTACTCGGACCACATCATCAGGTAATAACTCAGAATTGATGTCATAGCTGATCTTTGGTCTATTCAAAGATACTTCATTATCCGAATCAGGATAATCCAAACCACAGACTATAAAACCTGGGTCTTCTACCCAGTCTTCAACCTCAACAGCCACTATAACATTTCCAAGATTGGAATGATGCTCTCCCTCAATGGGTGCATTCTTATGTACAACAACTACATTCTCTGCTGGTCTTTCTTCATCAGAATCTTCCACAATAACTTCCATCTCAGCAGCAGTAAGGAGATTTTCTGGAAAAGGTACAGCTTCTTCTCTTTCTTTTTCTACTTCAGCAGTAGGCACAACTGAGTTTCCAATCAATGGACTCAGACTCAACCTAGCAGAATCAGGCGATTCAGAAACATTCTCTTTTTCTCCTTCTTACTGAGGAACTGGCTGGTCTTCCTCATGAATAGATAACACTTCATCTACTTTTCCTTTTCTTGAGTATACAAACTCAGTAACATGACTTGGGGGAAAGTCTGGATCTCCTCCAATATCCATAGGAGTTTCTTCCTCATCTTCTTCTTCTGACTCATCACTGTACTCGGGTTCCTCTTCATCAGGTCCTAAACCTAGATCTCTTTTATCCTTTGGCCTTGAAGGATAATCCACAAGATTAAATTTATCATACACCTTCTGTTCATCACTGACCTATTCTCCTTTCCACGGGTTACAATTGATTTTCATGTACTTACAAACTGTATTAGTGATACCGAAGTTATTCTTAACTACAACTGTCTCATCTTGAGACTCAGCTATCCCTTTCACTTTTATCATCATAGAGATCATTTTGGCAAATAATAAAGCATTAGTCTTTGATTTCGGCCTAATCATGTCTTCCATTTGACTCAACAGCAGTCTGCACAGATTAACTTTCACACCATGTCTTAATAGATGTAGAAGATAAATATCTTGAAATCTCATATTAGAAAAATCTCCTCTCCTCGGTATCAAAACATGTTGAAAAAATTTGAAAAGCAATCTGTTCTCTCCATCCAATTCAGTAGCAACCACTTTCCTTTGACTTCCATTACCCGTTAGTTCTTTTAAAGCGGTCTCATAGTCAAAGATGTTACTGGTAGGTGGAATTTCTCTTGAGACATACCCGGATACACCTTCATGTGTGACTTTTAAACATTCATCCCACTCTACTGAAGAAAACGACATTTATTTTCCATTTAAAAAAGAACTTACCCGGTTCTCATTCTCAGACTTCTCGAAGCTTACGAATTCGTAGAACTGTTTCACTAACTTCGAGTAGTAGGGATCATTGTTATTTGAAAAACAATCTACCCATCTCTGATCTTCCAGAATTTCAAGCACCAACGACTTTCTTGGTAGCAGCCAATCTACGCATAGCTCCTTTTCAATCACAATATCTCTATTCTGCAAATTAGGGTTTACTGGTCGCTTTCCCAACCTAGTTCTGACATTACTTCCACTAGCTTCTTGCTGCAATTTCTGCTTCTTTGTTTTAGGCTCTACACTGTCATCTCTGCTGGCAGGAATCTTGGTTTTTGCCATTGCGGATTTAGGGTTCTCAGTCGATTAGGGAGCTAAGATTCGAAGGTGAAAGGTTTTGGGTCCGGTGGAGTGAGAAGCGGCTTAGGCTTAGTTTTATCATGTAGGAATCATAAATAAACGAATAAATTAAAATAAAATAAAAATAAAATGATTCATATTCTTGGTGGAAAACAGAAGTTTTAAAACATTTCATCAGTGAGAATTGATCATCGGTGATAATTTCAACATCGGTGAGAATTTCTACATCGGTGAGAATTTCAACATCGGTGAGAATTTCAACATCGGTGAGAATTTCATCATCGGTGAGAATTGCAACATCGGTGAGACTTTCAACATCGGTGAGAGTTTCAACATCGGTGAGAATTTCAACATTGGTGAGAATTTCAACATTGGTGAGAATTTGAACATCGGTGAGAATTTCAACATCGGTGAGAATTTCAACATCGGTGAGAATTTCAACATCGGTGAGAATTTCAACAGCGGTGAGAATTTCAACATCGGTGAGAATTTCAACATCGGTGAGAATTTCAGCATCGGTGAGAATTTCAGCATCGGTGAGAATTTCAGCATCGGTGAGAATTTCAACATCGGTGAGAATTTCAACATCGGTGAGAATTTCAACATCGGTGAGAATTAAACATCCCCAGCTCGTGCCTAATGTAACTTAACCTATCAGAACTTAAAGGTTTAGTGAAAGTATCAGCCAATTGATGTTCAGGGCTAATAAATTCAAGAGTAATATCACCTTTTTGATAATGATCTCTCAGAAAATGATGTCTTACATCTATGTGTTTGGTTCTAGAGTGAGATACAGGGTTCTTAGATATGTTTATTGCACTAGTGTTGTCACAGTTAATTGAAACATGTTTAAACTCAAATCCATAGTCCAATAAAGTGTGTTTCATCCATAGATTTTGTGCATAGCAACTACCAGCAGCTATATACTCTGCTTCGGCAGTAGACAATGAAACTGAGTTCTGTTTCTTACTACACCATGACACTAGGGATCTTCCATGTAAATGAAATGTTCCAGATGTGCTCTTCCTTTCTAACTTACATCCAGAAAAGTCAACATCTGAAAAGCTAGTTAGGTCAAATGATTGTCTTTTTGGATAAAACAAACCTAAATTTACAGTATGCTTAAGATATTTAAAAATCCTTTTAACAGCCAGTAAGTGTGATTCTTTAGGATTGGCTTGAAATCTAGCACACATACATACACTAAACATAATGTCTGGTTGACTAGCAGTAAGATAAAGTAAGCTCCCAATCATACCTCTGTAATTGGTTTGATCCACTGGTTTCCCAGCTTCATCTGTATCCAACTTAAAGGTAGTACTCATATGTGTATCATTTTACTTAATACTATCCAATCCAAAACATTTTAAAATATCTTTTGTATATTTACTTTGATTTAAAATAATTCCATCTCTAGTTTGAAAAATTTGAATACCAAGAAAATACTTAAGCTCTCCCATTAAGATCATTTCAAATTCATTTTGCATACTTTTTGAAAAATTAGTACATAAAGATTGCTTAGAAAATCCAAATATAATATCATCAACATAGATTTGTACAACTAAAACATCTTTAGAAATTATTTTAATAAAAAGAGTTGGATCAGCAATCCCTTTAGTAAAACCTTTTGAAATAAGAAAATTGTTGAGTCTATCATACCAAGATCTTGGAGCTTGTTTTAAACCATATAAATATTTAGAAAGTTTAAAAACTTGATTTGGAAAATGAGGGTTTATAAATCCAGGTGGTTGTTCCACAAAAACATATTCAATTATAAAACCATTTAGAAATGCACTTTTGACATCCATTTGATATAACATGAAATTCAGATGTGATGCATATGCAAGTAAGATCCTAATAGCTTCCAGTCGAGCTACATGTGCAAAAGTTTCTCCATAGTCTATAACCTCTTCGTGACTATATCCCTGTGCAACTAGTCTAGCTTTGTTTCTAACTATGTTTCCTTATTCATCAACTTTATTTCTAAAAACCCATTTTGTGCCTATTGTCAAGCTGTCCATGGGTCTATCAACTAATTCCCAGACTTTGTTTCATTCAAATTGATTTAACTCTTCTTGCATGGCTATTACCCAGAATTCATCATTGATAGCATCATTGATATTTTTGGGTTCTAGCTGTGACAGAAAAGCTTGATGTTCAACCTGGTTCCTTAGAGAAGCTCTAGTTTGTGTTCCTCTATCAAGATTACCAACAACAACATCTAAAGGATGATTCTTTAGAATCTTAGTCGATTTGGTAAAGGTTAGACTAGAAACTTCAGGTTCATCTATAGGTTCGGGTTCAATAGAAGCAAATTCTGGAAAAAGTCCAGAACTGGATGTTTTTGTAACAGGTTCTTTAGATTTATCATTAAGGTCCAGAATAGACAAATCTTCTTCAAGATTCTCAAGAGAGGTTTTAGGATCATGTGGATCAGTTTCATCGAATTTGATGTGAACATATTCTTCCACACATTTGGTTCTCTTATTGAAAACTCTATAAGCATTACTTGAAATAGAGTAGCCCAGAAAAATTCCTTCACCACTCTTGGATGCAAATTTGTCAAGATTGTCTTTGATATTGAGAATAAAGACTTTGCAGCCAAAAACTCTGAAGTAGTTAACCTTAGGTTTCCTATGGTTCCACAACTCATAAGGAGTCCTCTTAAGAACAGGTCTAATCAAGACACTATTGATAACATAAAAAGATGTATAAACATCTTCAGCCCAAAAGTAAATAGGCAGTTCATATTCGTTGAGCATGGTTCTAGCCATTTCATGAAGGGTCAGGTTTCTTCTTTCTACTACACCATTTTTTTGGGGTGTCCTAGGGCAGAGAAATTGTGACTATAGCCATTGTGTGAGCAGTAAGATTCAAACTCATGATTTTCAAACTCACGACCATGATCACTTCTTAGGGTTTTAATCTTAAGTCCACTAAGGTTCTCTACAGACATGGAATATTTAACAAATCAAGGACAATCTTCACTTTTGTGAGCTAGAAAGTATACCCAAGTATATCTAGAAAAGTCATCTACAAGGACATAGACATAATGATTCCCATTTAAACTAGAAACTCTTGATGGTCCAAACAAATCCATGTGAACCAACTAAAGTGGTTGAGAAGTTGAGACTTCTTTCTTTGATTTAAAATAAACTTTGTGTTGTTTTCCCTTTTGAGAGGGATTACACACTTTGTCATTTAGGAATTCTAATTTAGGTAAGTCTCTAACTATGTTTTTCCTAGCAAGTTTTCTGAGTGAGTGAATGTTGCAGTGTCCTAATCTACTGTGCCATAGCCAAGATTCTTTATGAAAAGCATTCAAATAAGAAATATTATTTTTGGCTAAAGAATTTAAATCAACAGCATAAACATTTTCATTCCTTAGAGCAGAAAATACTAAAGAATTTTTGGAGTTAAAAACATCACACGAATCATTTTCAAACTTGACATTGAAACCATCGTCACATAATTGAGATATACAAAGCAAGTTATATTTAATTCCATCAATGAATAAAACTTTAGAAATTAATACTGAGTCAGTGTTACCAATCTGGCCTAGGCCAAAGATTTTTCCTTTAGAGTTGTCACCAAAGGTGACATGACCTCCATCAACCTTTATTAAGCTCTTGAAGCAAGAATAATATCCAGTCATGTGTCTTGAGAACCCACTGTCTAAATACCATATCTTCTTGTGACAACTCTTCAAGCTGGTCTCCTATAAAACAGATTTAAACAGGAAATAAATTTGGTACCCAGATTTTCATGGGTCCAGATAGGTTAGCAATCAGGGCTTTAGGTACCCAGATTTGTTTTATTGGTTTTATAAAATTAACAGAAGTAACAGATTTTGAAAGATAGACTTTATTTGGTATATAACCATATGAATGTCCTGTTGAAGCATATGAATTTCTAAAACTGGAACTAGAAATATTTTTTTCAGACTTAGGAATAAATCGGGTTCTGGTGAACTGTCTCTGTCCTGGTTGGTATCCTAAACCAGTAGCATATCTAGGTGCAACTTGCTTTCCTAGAATTTGATTTAGAGCATCCTTTCCATTTGTAAATTTTTCTAAATCCTTTCTAAGTTTCTCATTTGACAGTTTCAGTTCTATATTTTCCTTTAGTAGTTGAGCATTCTTTTCCTTTTCTATATCAAGATCTGATTTATGCTTAACACTTAAAGCATACTGTTTCTTTAAACCTTTGTATTTGTCTTTAAGATCATTACAGGTTTCTTCCAACATATCACATTACTCAAATAGTTCATATTTTGACATGTTTTCCGAATCAGAATCATCTCCAGAATAATATGAATTTAAAACAGGAGTGTCAGATGTTACCTCAGAAGTATTTGTCATGAAACACATGTTGGCTCGATTCCTTTCAGATTCCGAAGATTCGGCTTCACTAGTGATGTCTTCTGAAGCACTCCAGGTAGCCTTCATGGCTTTCTTGTACTTCTTATCTTTGTAATCATATTTCTTTTTGAATTTTAACTTTGGACAGTCTGCTTTGATATTTCCTTTTCGCTTGCATTTGTAGCAGACAACATCATCAGTCTTGTCAGCCTTCTTCCAATCCTTTTTCCATTTTCCTTGTTGATCATACTTTCCTTTGCAATTTGTTTTCCTAAAGAATTTATTTTTCCTATAAAACTTCTTCAATCACCTGGCTATTTGAGCCATCTCGGCATCACTGTCAGATTCTGTATTTTCATTCGTTGAACTCTCAGTCTCCATTTATTGTTTATCCTTGTCTTTACTCTTAAAGGCAGTAGTTTTAAACGCTACATATTTTCTTTTGGGTTCCTCATCTTCTTCTTTATTTACTTTAAGCTCTTCTTCATACATCATTAGCTTACCAATTAACTCCATGACAGGCAGTGCTCCAATGTCATAGGATTCTCAAATTGAAACGGATGTACCTCTCCATCTATCTGGAAAACATCTCAGTATTCTCATAATTTGTTCTTTTGCAGGAACAATCTTTCCGAGTGAGCTCATTGTGTTTACTATCTCATTGAACCTGAGATACATGTCAGAAATAGGTTCATCAGGCTTCATTTTGAAATTATCATATTTAATAGTATAAGTGTTTAATCTCATTTTTTTAACAGTAGTTGTTCCTTTGTGAGAAACAGCCAAGGTATCCCAAATTTCAAAAGCAGTTTTTCATGCAGAAATTCTGTTGAATTCTTCATCTCATAGAGCACAGTACAGAGCATTCATAGCTTTACAATTATTATTGTAAGCAGTCTTTGTAGGTTCATCCCAAGTAGATATATCAGTAGTGGGAATTTTGTATTCAGATTCAATAGCAGTCCAAATATCAAAACTCATGCTTTCAAGATGAATTTTCATTTTAAGTTTCCATTGAGCATAGTTATTTCCATTAAAGAAAGGTGGCCAGTTCGTAGCATCACCCTCAAGTATATTATCCATTATAAAAAAATTTAAAGAGATAAAAATTTAGAAATAACAGAAATTTTAAGAACTTTAAAATACAACTAAAATCACAGTTGAAAACAGAGTAATTTAGAAGATATTAACCTCCCTCTGATACCAAATGTTGGTCAGAGTGGACACTCAAGAGGGGGGGTGAATTGAGTTCCAATTAAAATTTCTGTTAAAAACAATTTCTATTAAAATCCCCCAATTTCAAAAACAGATTAAATTGTAGTGAATTTATACAGATTATAAAGGTTCAATTAGTTTCTCAAAGATTGATTAGTTCTCAGTTAACTTAATCTTATGATTAATTTAACTTTTGAAACTAACTTACTGGTTTACAATAAATATAAACACTTGTGGGTTTAACTATCAATGTATCATTGAAAATTAAATTATATTTCAAAGTAATAGCAGCGGAATATGAAATAAATATGTACTGTATGGATATAAACTTTAACTAAAAACACAGAGGAGTTAACCAAGAGGTTCAGTCTCAAGCCGAGACTTAGTCCTCTCAAGAGTTTATATAAAAATGATCCACACCCTGGATCGGGGTTCAATAGTTTACAACTGTCCAGGTCCAAGTCCTCTACCACTGTTATTCGTGGGAAACAAAACAACAGCAACCAACTATTCAGGTTACACATGACCTCTACCACTATCCACAGTGGGAAAATGAATGAAAAGATAGTGAGTGAGGATTTACAAATCCTCCAGTTAAGGTTCAGGAGACAGTGTGTGTGTAAAATACAACAGATAACACACACTGCTCATAATGTAAAAGGTAAATCACAGAGATTAAGATTTAGAGTTTAGAAATGGCTCTAGTGATCTTCATGCAGCTCTGGACTCCTTTTGTTGATTAGAATTCATTCTGAGTCTTCTTCTGGTTTTTGTCTGGAAAACAGAGTATCATCTGTTTCCTTGACTTCCAGGTTCAGCTTTCTTATCGGCTCAAAGAATGAAGAGTTCTGTGTAGTTCTTCTATAGCATAGATTGCTCGATGTATGCTCTATGTTCTGGAGGCTGGTAGTAGTAGTCTCGTGAGTGCAAGTTCTCCAGTTGTTCTTGGCACGTTTTGAGTCTTGATCGCAAGTGTGTTCTGTGTGCTCGGTCTCTTCAAGTCTATTGTCTCTCCCTCATTTTTGATACATACACGATGTCCTTTTTATGCCTTCTTTTTGTTTTTCTGAGAAGAAGGAATGATTATACTTTTTATCGTACTTGGTACAGTTTCCTGAAATGGCAACATAAATTATTTAATAACATTAAATGAATTAAAAGTAACAAATGTAACCATTAGTATAATAAACAAATAGTGTCGAAGATGTAGGATTTGACTCCGCAGTTCATTATAGGTAGCCGTTTGTTTGTAGACGTGTACGGTTGACTCGGTGTAGGATCTTCCATCGGTAGCTCGTCAAACTCTTATCGGTGGATCTTATCGGTAGCTCTTATCGGTAGCTCTGTGCATCGGTAGCTCTCTGTCCATCGGTAGCTCTGTGAATTGGTAGCTCTCTGTGCATCGGTAGCTCTCTGTCCATCAGTAGCTCTGGGCATTGGTAGCTCTGGCTATCGGTAGCTCTGGGTATCGGTAGCTCTGGCTATCGGTAGCTCTGGCTATCGGTAGCTCTGGCTATCGGTAGCTCTGGCTATCGGTAGCTCTGGCTATCGGTAGCTCTGGCTATCGATAGCTCTGGCTATCGGTAGCTCTGTGTCTTATGCAAACCACATCTAATTGACATAGAATTGTTTAAAAGCTTGTATAAACAAGGATAATCGAGATTAACATAAATCAGAGATTATTTAAACATTATTAATAACTTGATCACTGATTTGAAAGAATTAAAATGTAGATCAACAGTAATTGAGAATAACATAATATATGAACACATAATTGGGATTATCAAAACATATAAATACACGATTGGGATTATCAAACCAGGTGAGGTCAACAAATAACTATTTTAATATATAATTAATGATAACTAAATATAGTAAGTTAGTGATATTTCATTGTTAGATACATAATCATAATCAATACTGATCAATGTTGATACAGTAACATAAAATCTTTACCCCTTCGGAACATTGAATCATAATCCCCATGAGAGAATAAAATAAAATATCATGAGGGTAACTAAATTAGAGATATTAAATGTCAAAGGAACTTTATATACACTTAATAAAATAACATAGGCTTGTAACAAAACATATGTCTCAAAGAAGGAAAATTGAGGCCAAATTCAATACCATTTTGGTATCATTGAAACTGTAAACCTCATTAATGAGATATACTAAATTTAATATTCCAAAAATAATAATTTTTATTATATTAATAATAAAATACATTCATGGTAATTATTGACACCACATAAATAAAATTATTTTTTAATAGGATATTTTCTTCATGGAAGTAAAGAGTGAGACAAAATTTCATTACCTTAAATATTAACATATGTTATACTCAGTGAAACATACTATATATTACATATATTTTAATAATAAATATATTACATAATCATAATCATATATATCATACTATATATTATTTTTTATAACCTTTTACTACCCATTTATTGATGATCCCATTTTAATGTTATGCTCAGTATTAACCGCTTTGTTTTTAATTAAAGTTGTGATTTTATGTATTTTTTTAACATATTACATTAATCATGATTTCATAATCACGAAAATTATATCCAATTTTTATATATATATATATATATATATAATTTTTTAATTATTTATTTATTCATAATAATCTATAAAATATTGAAAAATGAAATTAAATACAAGTTCATTGAGACAATTGTCCATACGTACACATGCTTTCTTTTCAATTTTCATTTATAATTGAAAGAAAGTATATTATATGAAACAATATCATTATAGAATAATTTATATTTCATATATATCACATAAGTGTATTAAACCCAACCTTATTAAATTCTATTTAAAGTGTGAATGAATGAAAACACTTGGTGATGTGGAAGTCCATCATACACATGAACAACTTTATCTTATTCTAAAAAAGAGAAGCATTATGTTATGTGTGATATAATTGTTAAATAATAATAATAACATAATATATATCATATATATAATATAAAAATAGTAATCCATCATTTTGACCATTCTTGAGAGATGGTGACAGGAAAAAAAACGAAATCAGTTCGTGGGGCGGTAGTCTGCCATACAGAAGAATGGTGATTTCATATTCAATTTCATGGAAATGGAAATGATTTTTGGTAAGATGATTATCATAAAAATAAAATTATATTTGAGATACCGACGTAATTATATAATCATGGTATAAAATTTATTAAAGGCTTTTTTGATGAAATATAACATAAATGTTTGTTAATTAATTTTACTGCTTCTTTAGGTATCCTCCATAGGTATTCACTAAAATCTTTCCTTGGATGTATTTATTCCAAAAATAAGGATTATATTTTGATGGTATGGAATTTTAGAGACTATTCAGGTACATATTGGCTTATTTAAAGAGGATAGAAGTTGTCAAGAAGAGGGGATAATGGTGGCCATTTATAAGTAGGGGAGAGGACACACTTGCCATTGTTTAAAATTATGGCACGACCCTATGATTTTTATATGTTTAAATGTATATAAAATTGATTTAATTCATACCATATACATGATAAGGCCGAAATATGGCCATAAATATTTTTTTAACAAGTGTATATGAAAAATTTACCCTTATCTTATTAGTTTAACTTACAGTTTACCCATTTTTACCTTAACTGTGGTAATTAATTTGTACAAAATTCAAAATTATTTTGGTCAAAAATTAGGTTATATTATTAAAATATATAAATTATTATTATTCCAAAAATTGATTCCATTCTTTCATATTAAATTCAAATAAATGGACAAAATTAATTTTAAACTCCCACAGATGCGATGAGAAAGAAAGTATTTGAAGCCAAAGTGAATAAAATTTCCCAAATTTATTATATCCAACATTAATGTGAAATTGGTTATAATGAAATTATTTGGATTAATTTATGCATAATTTTAATAATTTTACTTGAAAAAAAAATTAAAAAATAATTTATATAAAAAAATAAATTAATAGAAATGGTAGTTTTGAATTAAATTTAGTATTTTTCACTACTCTTCAAAAATGACAATTTATCAAAAAAATTATCATAATTCACCCTAATATAATTTTGAAATTATTAATTCAAATATGATGTTTAATTTATTAACTTAAATCTCTAATGTTTTGAAAAAATAATTTTATTATTGAACAGAAAAAGGATAAATACAATTTTTTTAACAGTAGTATTTTGATGAAATTTAATGATTTTACAAAAAAAATATTTTTCTTATAAATTTGATTTTATTATATCAAAAATTTATACTTAATTGATAAATTTTATTTATTAAAATTCATGTCACCATGTTTAACCGCTATTTTATAATAGTTTTATATCAAAAACAATATTAATAATATATCATTTCTTAATTAAAACTCCATGTCACATATAACACATTTTATACCGGTGTTTCATGTTGCACAAGGCTAACATGGTGTATTGTGAAATTCAAGCCATGAATTAAAATTAATTTATTAGAAAAAAATGTTCATAAATACATGAGTTGTTATAAGATTCTTTAGGGAACGGTAAATAAATATATTGTCGACTCTTATGGTGATGCATTGGACAAAAAAAGTGAAGGGTGGGTAATGACATTATTTATCTCTTTGATGCATTAGAAGGAATTATGGGGAATTTTTTTTTGTATTTTATGTTGTACTCTCACCATAACAATATAGTGTCTGGGAATAGTGATTTAATAGTAGAATTACTTGAAAATGGTCTTGATTAAAAGTAATGTGTCTTGGAACAAAGAATTAACAATATTTTTTGATATCTTGAATTATTCCCTAAATAATTATGAGTTCATTAATGTTGATATAAATGTATTCAATTATTTTCATAGATACATCATGAATTTCATTTTTTGTTTATTATTCCTTCATAATCTGTATATATTTTTTCTACATTGTTTAATGAATGTTTTCTATTATTTCTTCAGTTATACATATCTTTTACCAAGGGTTTAACCTCAAATCTTCTTATGTTTACTTTTCCCCTAGTTTCGATGAAATGTATCACATATTAAATTTTAGAAGAGTAGAATGTGTGAAATAATTTATAGGGGTTTTTTAAGAAACATTTTGATTTATGCAATTTCATATATAATAGGAAAATTACCCATTTATATAAAAAAGTGATTTATCTATTTCTATTGACTTTTAATTATAATAATATCTAAACCAAAAATGATACATAAGATATATGAAATGAAATAATCAATTTGATTTGGTAAATATGGTTAGATTTATTAAGGATTTTAAAAATAATATCAATGAATGTATAAAACATTGATTCCATGACCACCAGATCAAAAATATTGAATTTGGGGTGTCATAGTTTATATCAAATGATTTTTTTAGAAAAAGTATAATAATATATTTTTTATGGATAATTTATGTGTTGATAAGTTATGGATGATAATAAGTTCAAAAGTATAGATAACCCTTTGGTTCATGTATATGATTTTTTTATAGTAATAATGTTTATTATATTTTATGTTAAAGATAAGTAAAACATTATAAAATTCCTAGAAATACTTATAAATATTGGATTATATCCTAGTGTATTGATAAAGTAGATATTTTGTGGGTTTTACTAGAAAAAAATCAATTTATGAATACATGAAGGTGGATACGAATGTGGAAAAAAATCAATTACAGGTAATAAACATATAACTTTGGTTTTTAAATAAACCAATTTTCACTCTCATTCATTATTAATAGGCCTAATATTTTACGCCTAGTGAGACACTCCATTTTAATATATTTGGTTAATCACATTCTCTTTTCAAACCATTATGATATAATAAATTTTTTTAGAAAGATGAATAAAATAATTACAATGGACAACCTAGGATTATAAAATGATATTCCTAGTTTAATCCAAAAGACTCATATGAAAAAATAATGGTTTTAGATGGGAATTTGTTTTTCAATTTAATTTTTTATATTCCTATTTTTCATATTTGAACAACCATTTTGATTTTACTATTTGGTTCAAGAGGGATCACAAAAGTGAATATGATAAAATCATGTTCTAATAAAACTCCACGTATTATAATTGAATAAGGGAGAACAATTCAATATTTCAGAATCTATAATACCCTAATATTTTATGAAATATAATTTCCATAAAAATTTAATTTTTTTGATATCCTTTGTTACACGCAACACCATGTTTTAATGAAACCCAGAATGCTCCAAAAAAATATTATTTAACATGATAGTTGTTTCCTAGATTATGGAATGTAATGTATGAATAGGATTAACTAAATTATGAAAATATAATATTTATACATTTATATAATATAAATTCTCTGGTGACAAATTAATTAGAAATAAAAATAAAAAACCCATTTGAAAATTAATGAAATATTTATAAATAAAATATTTTTATGCATACAAACATGTTTTATCTCATTAAATTATTTAAATAATATTTTGTGGATTAATTTAATAAAATATATATAATATATATTAAATCAAAAATTTTAATATACATCTTATGTGTTTTCTATGATTGAGATAAGAATAAATATAATTTTTCACACAGAACAGTTTTTTCTAAAAAGACAATATGGAAACTTTTGTATACTTATATTAAAATTATTTTTTCCAAATATAGAATATTTATTTATTAAAATGAACTTCATTTTTAAAATAATAATGTAAAAATTATCTTGTAGTGACGTTTTTATAATTTTTTGACAAGGTAATATTTTCAATGAATAGTGAAAATATTTGTTTTCATTTAAAACTTTTTTATTAAACTAATTTACAAGATAAATTTTATGTCAACATGGAATTAGAATTTAAATTAATTAAATTATATATCTATTAATTCAATTTATTTCATTTAATAATTTTCATAATTAATTTTTATATTAAATTATTTTAATCTTATAAAACATTTCTCTTTGGAGAACTACTACTTCATCGCTTCTTTGATATTAATTTTAAATTCAAAATTTTCACATATATTAAAGGAATTTTGAAAATATATTAACTATTTTAAATAAAAATAATAAAAAAATATAATAATGTAAAATTAATATTTTCAAAAATATAATTGTAAATGAGTAAAAATTAATTATCATGGTTAAAGATAAAAAATGTTTTCCACGGTATTAAACTCAAATGATAAGTAGTAACATGACCAAGAAAATTTTCTAACACCCATTGTATGGACATATATGTAACTTATATACTCTATGTGTAGAGACCCAATCTTGATGTACATGGACATTAAATTACTTTTTCGAAATACATAGTACATAATAAAAACCAACACTGAAGGACTGTATTAGTTTAGTGTCTTTGGAAACTTGAAACATAATCTTCTAATCATGGTGAATGATCTTCAACATCTCCCATAAAGATCTTCCCCTTTTGTTTTCTTACCTAAAAACTTTCTTTATATCTTGGGGAAAAGAAAACATAAAAAGGGTGAGCTCAAATTCTCAGTAAGGGTGAACATAGATAACATTAAACAATCCATAAACATTTGAATGCAAAAACATGAACATAAAATCTAAACATCAAAATCTTGAGCAAAGACATAAATATTGGAAGAATGTAAAGAATATATCATAAAGAAACATCAGTCATAATAAATTAGCATGGGAATAAAACATTTAATTGTGGAAAACCCTTAAGAACATGATATGATCTCTATAGTAGCCAAAGCATTCCTACCAAGACCATATTAGTGGACAAAGTCCCTTTCTGAATCGAGTTCACTCATCATTCCAGTCTTGTAACACTGAACCGGATTAGCTTAACGTTTCATCCATTTCTATATCATTAGATATAAATCTTTACCCAATGCATTGGAGGGATATATAGGTCCCAACCATCTCATAATGAAATCATTCTTATGTTTGCCACAACATAAACATAAATCATTCATCATAACCCAAAGAATAAAATGGGTTTCATAAACATAATCCAATCATAAAATAATCCATATAAAACAAATGGATATAATTTCATCATAAGAAAAGTGAAACCATGTAAATAATAGATTCATTATACTTTAAATATACACATATGAAATAATGTAATATTAGATGGAAAATGGTTTTGATGAAACCCTTGAAATGAATTTTTGAGGAAAATATCCTTTCTTCTTCAAAATAATTTACTTTTCTAAAAATGCAATGAAATTTTAAAAGAAAAATATTTTATTGAAAATAATCATGAAAACATGTAGAAGAATCTTCATAAAAATTTTGCGTTATGAAACATTAAAAATATGTTCATTCCATATAATTTAAAAAAACATTCTCCTCGTACTTTTATCGAAACATTCTGAAAGTACCGCGTCTGGTAAACAAAAGAAAGATTCTTTCCATAACACAAAGTAAAAGTAAAATAGGGGAAAGCATACATGTAAGAATATTAAACACTTTATGAAAAACATTTTTATGGATATGGATGAAAATATAACCCCAGTAAATACTTACGAATAAACAATCTCGGATAAAAATGAGATTGGAAAAGTTATCTGTTACCTTAGGTCTGATATGCTTCATACGTATCCGAACCTCCTGTATAATAATTTTAATAATGTCATTTACTTATTAAAGTATAATATTCATTGTTTTTATATCATATATGGTTCACTTATGAATTTATATTACTCATTCTTTTGTAAAATCCATGTCAAAGCAGCATTTTGAGCAAAATCGTTTTATTTGTTGTACTTGTTCGGACTTGTTGTTCTTGATATTATTATTAATAATATCTTGATTTAATTACTTCCAGAAAGTAAATAATTATTTATATATCATATATATTCAATATATATATATATATAAAATAGATAGATAAATTAAATGAAATACATCGTTCATGGAGACTGTTGGCGGTACGTACACATGAACGCTATTTTCGTTTTTCTTATTAACTAGAATTGAATTAAGTTGATTAAATACA
Organism: Viscum album; assembly: GCA_963277665.1. Lineage (NCBI taxonomy): Eukaryota > Viridiplantae > Streptophyta > Magnoliopsida > Santalales > Viscaceae > Viscum > Viscum album. The sequence goes on along the minus strand of OY728128.1, from coordinate 1,108,839,175 downwards.
TAATAATAAATCCAGTAGCATTATTATTTTATAAATTTCATGATTTATTATTATATATACTTTATAATCATTCTTGAATTGTTAACATGGAAAATGAATCTCATCGCGTCGTGGAGACGGTAATTCGTACGTATGCACGAGCGATGATATCGTTCCCATATTTATTGAATGGAATTGGAGTGGTTGATATAATATCTTATAATCAGTATTATTTTATAATAATCATATATAGTTATTCTTTACACCATTATACCCATCCATGTAGGGTGGTGGTGGAAAAACATCTTGCACCACAACGTGGAGATGGTATTCCATACATACGCACGCGCGATGATTTCATTTTCTGTAGGATGGATAAGAGGTGAAATGGGTTTGTTTCATATTTATAATAACATATAAGTATATAAGTAATACTAATTTTATTACTTTATAATGAAACAACTAAAGAAGAGGAAGTAGAAGAAGAAATAATCTTTAAAGAGTCGGTAGAAGAGATTACATCTTCGTCGATGAACCTCCTTTAAACTTTTTCTTAGGGCACTAGAGTTGGTCTTTTGAGAAGACTAGAACCTGTAAGATATAACTATAGAGGTTTAGAAGAGTAATTTGTAGGTTTTTGATTATCTTCAAGGCAAAAAAGGGTATGAAGAGATGAGGGAAGGGGTGCCCTTTTTATAAGGGAGGTGAGGGGCACCATTGGAAAAACATAAAATATTATTTTATAATAAAGTCATATTCGGTTTTTTAATAGCTGAAAATTCATTTATTTCGATGATAAGGTGGGTATGGGTAGAACTAATCTCAAAAATTAGGTTTTAGACAAGTTTATGTTACTATTTTAACCTTATAATTTAGATTTAACTCTAAGTAAAATAATTTAACTTTTTCTGTGTCTTTTAGTTTTCTTACACTATATGGTTAATAAACTTACTATAACAAGGAAAAAGAACCCCAAGTGGTTCATTATTAATATATATAACCTTATATAAGTCATTTGATAGAACCATATATTTTTAGGAATAGAATAACAATTAATAATATAATATTTGTTTTAAAAACTATTTTATGTCAATTTTGACACTATTTGGTACATGATTTTTGTGAAAATAATAACAGCATGATTATTTCTACGAAATTTAATTAAATCAATAATAAAAGGTCATATTAACCTATATAATTAGTTTAATTCATAAAAAGTCTCAAATTACATTTATTTGGGTATTTATAAAATCAATTATGTTAATATTTCATTAATAAGTTAATTACTGCATCATCATTATGTCATAAATAAATTAAATTATTTAATGCCTAAAAATTATAAATAAAATACCATTATGTAGGAAAACTTTTTAGATTTTAAATTAACATTTATAGTAGAATTTATCTTATGTATAACCCTATATTAAAAATGTTTTAGTTATTAAACATTGATTTTAACTATTTTAACTCTTCTTTAAATAAAATAATAATAAGTGTCCTAATCTAATCCAAGTGGACCTAAAGGGTAATATTTTATTCCTAAGATTGTTTTTTGTTCAAATTAAACTTATCCAATAGAAATAGGAAATGTGTTAGGGTAATACTAATATCATTTTTTCCTTTAATTACCCTATTTACTTTTAACTGTGGTAAATAAAAGTAAAAAGTAACTATTCACCAAAAATTATTTTTATCTTATTAAACCACATTTTACTCCTTGATATTAACCATGTCTCTCAAATTTTCAAAATTCCACTCACAGAAGTGGTAAAATTATGTTTTATGTTAATTTTCAAATTCTCCTAGGAGGTGGGTAAAAGACGGTGAAAAGTTCAATAAAAAATTTCATATATCAAAAATTATTTTAAAATAACTCAAATGATTTAAATTGAACTTATATAGGTATTATTTATCAATTTTGACCTAAAATAAATTAAAATAAAATAAAAATTTAATTAAATAAAAATTTGGTTTTTAAATAGTAATCCAGTGTTTTCACTATTCCTCAAAAAATTAAAGTTTTCAGAAAAATACCAAAAATTCACCCTAGGATAATTTTGATATTCTGAATCCAAAAATAAAATCCATTTTGAAAGATAAAATTTATAAAATTTCGAAAAGTGGGTATTACTATTCATAATGGCTAGTTCATAATAATATTATAATAATATATCGTTTAGTGAAACTCGGTATTGCGTACTACATACGTTATTGATGATGGTCTTGATTGTGTGTAATGAAAGCCAAGTCAGGGATGTGTGCAGTGAAATCTATGTTTGTTGTTGCTTATAACATAATCAAAACATATTTCAGTTATACATTAATCAAAATCTATACTTAATGTTGCATAGAATATTTTCACAAAATGAACATGAAATTATGTGTAACACGAGCCAAGAATAGTGTTTCCAATACTGCAATCTAATACGGTGTTGTGTAGATCACAGGATAATTTTGGTGTAGCGTACAACACAAGACATCAATGAAATTAAAAAGAATAATTCCCATAAAATCTCGGGTTGTAACATTCTTCCCCCCTTAAAATTAATTTCTCCCTCGAAATTCATCGGGGTTATAAATGGTTTACTACTTGAAATTTTCTTTCATAGAAACCCAGATCGTGAAAAGGAATAATAAAACTTAATTTTAAAAATTAAAGTAAGAAACATAATGGTTACCCAAATTAACTCATCACTGGGTTTCCACATATGAGAACATAGGTGAAAATATGGATATATAAGAAAAATCTAACCATCATGTTCTGATGAAGAGTGGTAGAGGACATGGCTATGAAAAATTCAATAATCACAAAACCAGAAATTTGTGATGATCTAAGGTTCAATATGATTCATCATATATGAGGACACTAGGGAAATATTTTTAGTTTTTAAGTTCATTTCCCTAAAGTTGAATTATTTTTGAATTAAAATAAATACTTACCTGATTTTGGTACAATCTTACTATTGCCCGTGCCTTGAAAATTTTCCACTTAATCTCTTAATGAAATGAAGTTGAATTTGTCTTTTCTGAAGTGTTAGCAGGTCATGCTATAGAATGAAAGGTCATTCCATCTATCTCAAACAAATTATTAGAAAAAGTTATATACATAAGTTCGTATAATGGTGAGAGTAATCATATATGGTTCCAGAAATGGAATTATACTTCATCTATCATACCTCTTAATAAAATTAAACTAGTTTCTACTAACCAGGGACTTCATGTAGGGCAGTGGTAGGCGATAAAGGTCTGTCGCACTTCGGTTGTGGGTTTGACTCTCGCCACCTTGTCCAACACGACGGGTTATCGCCCATTCTGCAGTTTGTCCATTTTCTTAAACTACACTATTAAAACATTCTATCAATAATATCGAAAAAAATTTCTAGCCTTAAACAATACTAACTTATGTTCAACATAATCCTTTCCAATCTTTAGGCTTATCCAATATACTTCTTTCCAAACTCATAGTATAAAGAGAAAGATTACTAAAATGGTCATATAATGAGGACCATCATTTATCCCTCATTTTTCTTGTTGGCCACATTCCAATCATGTGAATACCTTAATCGTGTATTCTCTTGAAAAAATGATTACCCATTGAACCTTAGTGAAAACATTAATGCTGTCAAAAGTTAACTCTTTCCAAAATCCAAAAATACTATATACTCAAACCATGATATAACCTTGTCCTTATATCAGTCTTGAGCTCATGAATACTATCAAACATTTAATTTTCTCTTCATCCTGTCATTATGCACATATCATCTTCTTTCCAAAATATTTGAATAACTTTTCATGGTTACCGGTGCCATATAATTATCGAAAACCACAAAAAACCATTATATATATATTCCAATGTTCCACAATACTATAAATTATATTCCACAACATTATTTTAGAATCCATTTACATAAACACATAATCATTCTACCACATCATTGTCATACTCAATAGTGCTAATAGTGATCACATGTGACTTCCCTTTGTCCTTTTCCTTAAGAGGTTTCTCATGTTGATCATCATTAAACCTTGGATTAGGGCATTGATTAGCATAATGCCCCATTTCCTTACACTTTATGCATTGAAGTGTTGGTGGTGCATTCTCTACAATCATTTCTTTATTCACATCATTAGCAACCCTTTTTCGATTACTTCGAAACTCAACTACTCGATGACCTTCTTTTCCACACTTAAAACATTTTCTAGTCCCTTTAAGACAATATCCACCATGATTCCTTCCATAATTTTAGCATAAAGAAACATTCATCTTCATTTCACCATTATTCTATGATTTCTCCTTAAACTCCATCTTTCATTTCTTGTCAAAACCATGAGATGGATATGTTACACCAACTTCCAGTTCTACCTTGATATCACAACGCACAATTTCTTCATAGCAACTGAAGTCTCTTATAGATAATTCCCTTCTTATACTTGGTTTTATGCCACTAAAGAATCGATCAACTTTACTTTTAGGTTGGATGATAAAGCTAGATGCATACCTTGTAAGCCTTGTAAAATTCGCTTCATATATACCAACAGATTCATCATCCTTTTGATTAAGCTCAAGTAAATCCTTTTCCAACTTTTTTCGAAGAATACGAGGGAAGTACTTATTGAAAAATAAGTTTTTTAACTCATCACATTCCATGGATTAAATTTCATCTCTGGTTGTTGTATTCTTAATTAGAGTCCACCATTGATCTACTTCACCTTCTAAATTATAAATAGCCAGAATGATTTTTTCATGTTCCATAAAATGAAGTATGGAAAATATCTTTTCAATGGTATTGATCCATTATTCAATAAAAAGTGGATCATAAGACCCACTAAAAGAAGGTGGACGTTGCCTCATGAAGGACTCGATAGAATATTGTTCCCTTCTCTGCTCATTTAGAAGTCCAAAATGATTCATATCTTGTGTAAGTATAGAAATATGATTTTTCACTCCATCTCCCATAACGTTGGTTTGTTCAGGAGGAAAATCATTGCATCAACCATTACATTAATCAACATGGTTCCTTCGGGTTCCAGCCATCGTCTAAAACCCAAAAAGATTAGTGTGAGAACAAAAAATCATGCTAGGGAAAACAACATAATAAAGGGGGAGTACCTTTGATATCTAACATCTTAAATTTAATTCTAATATCATTACCGTAATTATAGGACCATAACCTATACTTATACATAACCTTAGTAACATCCCCAGACATACCTTAAAAATATCAGTAGGGATCCCACTAAAATTTTCGCATCCTAGTTTTCAAAGGTTAACTAAACCTTTCCTCTTATATCAAATGTAGAGACCCAATCTTAACGTACATGGAAATTACATTACATTTGCGGAATACTTAATACATAACAAAAACCAACACTCTGGGACCTTAATATTTTAGTGTCTTTGGAAACTCGGAACATAATCTTCTAAACATGGTGAAGTATCTTCAACATCTCCCATAAAGATCTTCTCCTTTTGTTTTCTTACCTAAAACCGTTATTTATATCCTGTGGAAATGAAAAATTAAAAAGGGTGAGATCAAATTCTCAGTAAGGGTGAAAATATATAATATTAAACAATCCATAAACATTTGAATGCAAAAACATTAACATAAATTCTAAACATCAAAATCAGGAGCAAAGACATAAATCTTCAAAGTATGTAAGGCATGTATCATAAAAAACATCAATCATGATAAAATAGCATGGGAATAAAACATTTAATTGTGGAAAACCATTAATAACATGATATTATTTCCATAGTATACAAAGCATTGCTTCCAAGACCATCTTTGTGGACAAATTTCTTTTCTGAATCGAGTTCACTCCTCATTCCAGTCCTGTAACACTGAACCAGATTAACATACCATTTCATCCATGTCTATCTCATGAGATATAAATCCTTACCCAATGCATTGGAGGGATATATAGGTCCCACCCATATCATAATGAAATCATTCTTACGTGTGCCATAATATAAACATAAATCATTCATCATAACCCAAAGAATAAAATGGTTTTCATAAACATCATCCCATCATAAAATAATCCATATAAAACAAATAGATACCATTTAATAATAATAAAAGTGAAAACACATAAATTATAGAGACATTATACTTGAAACATACAGATATTAAATAATGTCATCTTAGATGGAAAATGGTTTTGATAAAACACTTGAAATGAATTTTTGAGGAAAATATCCTTTATTCTTCCAAATCATTTTATTTTCTCAAAATTCCATGAAATTTTTCTAAAAAAATATTTTGTTGAAAATAATCATGAATACATGTAGAAGAAGATTCATGAAAATTAGGCATTATGAAACATTAAAAATCTGTTCATTCCGTATAAGTTAAAAACACATTCTCCTCGTACTTTTGTCGAAAAAGTCGGAAAGTACCACGTATGGTAAATAAAAGAATTATTCCTTCCATAACAAAAAGTAAAAGTCAAATAGGGGTAAAAATGACTTTAAACATATATGGAAGAATATTAAACACTTTATGAAAAACATTTTTATGGACATGGATGAAAATATAACCCCATTAAATACTTACGAATAAACAATCTCATATAAAAATGAGATTAGAAAAGTTAACCCTTACCTTAGGTCTGATATGCTTCATACGTATCCAAAAATCCTATATAATGATTTAAATAATTTCATTTACTTATTACAGAATAATATTCATTGTTATTATATCATATATGGTTCACTTATGACTTTATATTACCCGTTCTTTTGTAAATTCCATGTTAAAGCAGCGTTTTGGGTAAAATCATTATATTTATCGTATTTGCTTGGACTTGTTGTTATTGATATTATTATTACTTATATCATGATTTAATTACTTCATGAATGAAAATCATGATTTATATATCATATATATTCAGTATATATATATATATAATAGATAGATAAATGAAATGAAATACATCGTTCATAGAGATGGTAGGCTGTACGTACGCATGAACGTTGTTTTCCTTTCCTTATTGACTTGAATGGTATTAAGTAGATGAAATACATATACATAAATCCATTATAATTATTATGTCATATATTTCATCATTACTTATTATATATACTTTATAATCATTCTTTAATTGTTGACATGGAAAATGAATCTAATCGCGTCGTGGAGACGGTAATCCGTACGTACGCACGAGCGATGATATCGTTCCCATATTTATTGAATGCAATTAGAGTGGATGATATAATATCATATAATCAGTATGATTTTATAATAATAATATATTGTTTTTTACACCATTATACCCATCCAAGTAGGGTGGTGGTGGAAAAACAGATTACACCACGACGTGGAGATGGTATTCCGTACGTACGCACGCGCGGTGATTTCGTTTTCCTTAGGATGGATAGATGGTCAAATGGGGTTGTTTAATATTTATAATAACATATCAGTATATAATTAATACTGTTTTTATTTCTTTATAATGAAACAAATAAAGAAGAGGAAGTAGAAGAAGAAAGAATCTTTATAGAGTCGGTAGAAGAGATTACCTCTTCCTCGACGCACCTCCTTTAAACATCATCTTAGGGTACTAGAGTTGGTCTTTTGAGAAGAACAGAACCTCTATGATATAACTAGATAGGTTTAGAAGAGTAATTGTCAAGGTTTGGCCGAGAATCAAGGCTCAAAATGGTGTGAAGAGAAGAGGGAAGGGGTGCCCTTTTTATAAGGGAGGAGAGGGGCATCTTTGAAAAAACATAAAATATTATTTTATAATAAAGTCATATTCGGGTTTTAATAGCTAAAAATTTATTTATTTCTAAGATAATGTGGGTATGGGTCTAAATCTATTCAACCAATAGGTTTTATACAAGTTTAGGTTACTATTTTATTCTTATCATTTAGATTTAAGTGTAAGTTAAATAATTTAGCTTTTACCGTGTCTTTTTGTTTTCTTACAATATATGGTTAATAAACATACTATAACAAGCCAAAAAAACCCCAAGTGGTTCATTATTAATATATATAACCTTATCTAAGTCATTTTACCATGAATTATATTTTTAGTAATAGAATAACAATTAATAAAATAATATTTGTTTTAAAAACTATTTTATGTCAGTTTTGACACTATTTGGTACTTGATTTTTTTGAAACTTATAACAGCATGATTAGTTCTAATAATGTTAATTAAATCAATACTAACATGTCATATTAACCTATAAAATTACTTTAATTCATAAAAAGTTTCAAATTTCATTTATTTGGGTATTTATGACATCAATTATGTTAATATTTCATTAATAAGGTAATTACTGCATCATCATTATGTAATAAATAAATTACATTATTTAATGTCTAAAATTATAAATAAAATACCATTATGAAGAATATATTGTTATCTTTCTATGTAATATTTATAGTCGAATTTATCTTATATATAACCCTATATTAAAAATGGTTTAGTTATTAATCATTGATTTTAACTATTTTAACTGTTCTTTAAATAAAATAATAATATGTGTCCTAATCTAATCCAAGTGGACCTAGAGCGTAATATTTTATTTATAAGATTTTTTTTGGTCGAATTAAACTTATCCAATAGAATTAGGACATGTTTTAGGGTAATAATAATATAATTTTTACCCTTAATTACCCTATTTAATTTTAACTGTGGTAAATAAAAGTAAAAAGTAACTATTCACCAAAAATTATTTTTATCTTATTGAACCAAATTTTACTCCTTGATATTAATCGTGTCTCTTGGAGTTTCGAAATTCCAATCATAGAAGAGGTAAAATTATGATTTATATAAATTTTGAAATTCTTCTATGAGGTGGGTAAAAGACGGTGAAAAGTTCAATAAAAATTTTCATATATCTAAAATTATTATAAAATGACTCAAATGAATTACATTTAACATATATAGGTATTATGTATAAATTTTGACCTAAAATAAATTTAAATAAAATAAATATTTATTTAAATAAAAATTCGGTTTTTAAATAGTAACCTAGTGTTTTCACTATTCATCAAAAATTAAATGTTTTAAGAAAAATACCAAAAATTCACCCTAGGCTAATTTTGATATTCTGAATCCAAAATTGAAGTACATTTTGAAAGATAAAATTTATAAAATTTCAAAAAGTTGGTATTACTATTCATACTGGCTAGTTCATAATAATATTATAATAATAAATCATTTAGTGAAACTCAGTACTACGTACTAATACACTATCAAGGAAGGTCTTAATTGCGTGTAATGCAAGACAAGTCAAGGATGCATGTAGTGAAAGATATGTTTGGTGTTGCATATAACATAATCAAAACATATTTTATTTATACATTAAACAAAATCTGTACTTAATGTTGCATAGAATAATTTTTTAAAATGAACTTGAAATTGCCTGTAACACGAGCCAAGAATAGTGTTGCACGAATGCAAGCTAGTACGGTGTTGCGTATATCACAAGATAATTTTGTTGTAGCATACAACAAAAGACATCCATGTAATTAAAAAGAAAAATTCTCATAAAATCTCAGATTGTCACACCATGGTTTGTGAATGACCCAATTTTGGAGACATTTCTCATGTAAAAAACATGGGCACACACTTTTTATTTCAAAATTTTCTATTGTGCCCTCTAATCCATTTATATAAGTCAAAGACCTCTAATATTATATTCACACCACCAAAAAATATCCTAGATGCCTTATTTTTATTAGTAACCCCTCTTACGAAGGCTTTTTGAATTAACCTAAAGATGTTATCCATTGAAGAGGAGGATAGAAAATTTATGAAGTTAGTCAAGAATTAAGGTAAATTTTTTTCCCCTAATTTATCTTCATTGGGGCGTACATTGTTTTTTACACCTATATTCATTTATGAGGTGTATAAACATCACATTTTATTTTTAATATCATGAATTTATATATTTTCATGATATTTTACGTTTCATTGAATTTTTTTACTTCCTGGGTATTACGATTAAAATCTTTCCAATTCGACAAGGGTTTTAAGATAAGATCTTCTTATTTATTAAGATATTTTATATTTATTCTTTTGATGATGAAATATTATGAACTATCACTCAATAATTTCATGATTTTCATCTTCTATGTTTATTTCATTAGAATATATATCTTCACTCATTTTACTTTTTATGTACTCATGATTCCAAATGAATTGTTTTAATGAAAATCAGTATTGTTTATATATTTAGTCAAAACCCATTTTTTAATATATATCCATTTTTTTATAAAGATTTCTTTTTTTATTATTTCTATAAGATTATTTAGTTTCATTTTTACCCTTTTATTAATTTCTTTAAAAATGTTCTTAAAAGTAATATTTATTTCATTTTCAAAAACAAGGCCCATTTAGATTTTTCAAAAAATGTTAAAATAATATTTATTTTAATAATTATGGAATTTTCCACTATAATAAAAACTAAATGTTTTAATGATTCAGTTATATATTTCAAAGTAAATTTTTATTGGAAATGGATTCTAAAATGTTTTTTTTATTTTTAGTTTTAAAAATTGATTCCCAATGAATGGTTACTTTACTCAAGAAATGTTCCCACTTTATTTGAAAAATCATTTTCTATATATGATGATATATTTTACAATTAATTATTCTTTACTAGGGATATGATACAATAATACAATTTTTGGACTTTCTCTATACACTTTACATTTATGATGAAAAATGTTTACGAACCCCAATTCTTTACCGTGGTTATGATATAATGAAATATTTATGAAAATCATTTCATTGCATGGGTTCTGAAAAGATTAATTAATTATGAAATAATAATAGCCAAATTTATGGATTATATGAAGGGTGGGGCCTATATGTTTCTCCAATGTATTAGGTAATGATTAATGATATATTAGATTAGTGGGTACTTGAGAGGTTATTATTTCATAATCAATTACTCTTTTCAGCATCTTAGCTTACCCTTTATTATGTTTCCTTCCCCTAGATATGAAAAAATACATTATATATAAGAAGGGTTTGTGTTACGAATAACATTTTTTGAGATGGAATAATTCACTTATGGACTTGTTTTTTATGTATACAAGTTCATGAAGGCAATAAAACTAAATGGTTCTGGCATAGAAATTTTTTTTATTTATCAAATATTATCAACTAATATTTAATATTTATATATGAGATGTTTTGGTCTGTACAGTTTGTATCAAAGTATGATTACATTAATCATTTGGAAAATTTGATTGGAAAAAATTATTGAGGTACCTTTTGATATGTCTAATAATAAATTAGAGGATAATCCTTAGAATAATAAAATATTATGGAATATTTATGAAGGAAGGAGGGAGTGGATTCCAAAAAAAATTATACCCCTATCTAGATACTACCAATGGATGTTGTTTTTTGGTACAGATTTACCAAGGGAAAATAACGTAGAAAAATGTGTGTCCTATTGACTTGAGCATTACTTTGTACAATATAATGGGCCCTATAGTTCACTTGGTGTGAATCTTTTGGTGGTTATGCTTTTGGAATTTACAAACTCATTACAAACCATCATAATAGATTTGAATATATGATGACAATGAATAACCTAGATGAATTATAAGGTTTTATATATTTAAATGAACTATTCATGATTTATACATCATATAAATTATTCTTTATAATTATGTGGCTTCCAACTATTATTATTATTGACTACACTTTTTTTTATTTAGTCTATGGAGGGAACCAAAAGAAATATGATTATAATTGAATGTGGTAGAAAATGACTTAATGAAAAACCAAATGGGTTTGTTACCTGAGTGAATGATATTGTGATTATGCCAAATTAGTTTTCATGGTATATGGTTATCAACTTTCATGTAAACCGTATCTCAACCCCACTAAATAAAATAATGATAGAGTTCACTGAGATCTCAGGAAATTGAGACTATGGAGGAAATAAGACATAGTTTTAAATATTTCAAGAATACGGGAAGAAGGACTCATGGTAATATCCCAAAGGGATGATATGTTCTTTTGACTATCGAAGATATGGACACAAAGAATGTAATTTCCCTAGAAAAATTAAAATTTTGGTTAATTAAATGGTTGAGAATAATGCATTCCATATTGAAACATCAATGGATTAATATTATAAATATAAAATGTATGGGATGTAAAAAAATTGAGTTCCCAGGGGGAATTATCATTAAGATAATAAAAAAGGTTCTATGACTAATGGTTATAATTTTTATGATGAAGAGACTTTGAATAAAATATTAAAGGTATAGGATTTTTTAATAGTTTATATTATGTTAAAAATGAGATGAAAGATTAAATTGATATTGGTGAATGTAATGATATGATTCATATTTCATATTATTGGAGATAGGCATTTATTATGAGATGATGAATCCTTATTAATGGTTTTTAATGGAGTTAAATGATTTAAGTGTTTATGTATTGGAGTTGAATATTTATGTTATACAATTCATGAAATATATATATGTATTGTTCTATATATTTTTTGAATTAAGGATTTTTAATAATAAGTTAAATGGTATTGATGACCATGAAAATTTATTTAATGGAAAGTGGATATTTAATGGAAACAATTGATTATGATAAGATTATCCTTCTTATGTTCCAATTTTTTTTAAATGATGTTGGGAAAAAGTTATGATTTTGAATCATAATGTAAATTGGATAAAATTGATTACCATGGAAGTGATTACTTATTTATTAAAAATGTTTTATATGTTATTATAGATGGAGTTTACAACATTGTTTTGATTTTTGGAATATATTCAATAATATGTGGTTTTATTTAAGGAATAACGAACCATGTATAGTTTAATTATGTTTTTATTATTATTTTGGTAATTATTATGATTCAATATAATATATGACCATATTATTAATATATTTGTTATGTGACAAATAAGATAAACTTAATGATATTTGGAGGATTACTGTTATGTTGATTTTTGAAAATTTTGTAACTTTATTTATCGATTTTAAATTTTTGAAGGGTAATAAGGTCAACCATTTATTTAATGGTTTATGTTTAAATTTTGGTGAGGTTTTAGAGATTAATTTATTTCATCACTATATGATAATTTATACAAATTCTAAAAAATTTTCTATTTATTTTTTATGAATATTACTAGAGATACAATGAATGAATTATCATTCTTTTACGAATATTATGATCAACTGATTCTTTAGGCATAAAAATTTCATATTCACTTCCTTGAGTAACAGATGAAGTGGAAATTGATAAAAGAGAAACAACATTATGAAATTTTGATTTCAATATTAAGGAAATCTAAGACCTAGGTATATCGATCTCATTTAAATTTTTGCTCATATCACGGTGGAAGCCTGTCAATTAGTGATTCCACCTAACTTCAATGAAGGCCAAAATTTCTTCAAAGAATCTCTCATTAGGAATTATATAGTATATCCTTTATATATACATAACTCATAAGTCAGCCAGTTCAATAATGTTATTTATATTAAAGAATAATTAGATGAAATTTTGTATGATATAGAGAATGTTCTATGAAACTAGACTACTCACCGAGTCAAAGTTTTGTAGTGAAAGCACCAACATGGGGAAGGTGCATGGGAACATATATATGTAATGAGACATAAGTATCCTCATTTTTTATATTAATGGTAATGTTAAAGGTAAATTTAAATTTAATTTTTTAGAATGTAACATGTTGAGATTTTATTAAATACTTATTTTCAAATAAATTTAATTTTTTCGATATCTAATGTTACACACAACATTTTATTTTAAATAAATCCAACAAACTATTGCAATATTATTATTTAATACGATGAATTTCACCTATACATGGGAATGGATGGTGAATGAGATTGAATATATTGAGAATCTATAATATTTATACATGTATATAAAATTAATTCTTTTGTGATGAATTTATTATAAATTAAAATTAAAAGAATCTCAAATAAAATGAATTATTTTTTTGAAAAGTTAGAATGTTGCGCAAAGAAGTGTTTTACCTAAATAAATTAAATAATTCAATTTTAGGGAATTATTTTGATGAAATTTATTTTTTATATATTTATTAAATTTTTAATATTCATCTTATTTGTTTAAAATTATGATATTTGAATAAATCCAATTTTACACCTCAAAATGGTTTTTTTCTAAAAATTAGTTTTGTGTCTTATTCTATACATATTTTAAAATATATTTTCTATTCAATTTTAGAAAAATTATTTTTAAAAAATAAAATTAATTTTTCATATTAGCATTTCAAATTTATCATGGAGTGATTTTTTGATAATTTTCTAAAAAGATGATTTTTAGTGGATATTTAAAACTATTATTTTTAATAAAAAACTACATTTTCATTAAAATAATTTCTATGAAATTTTTTATTTTAATATGATTTTAAATGAATAATTATATCAATTATACATATATTAATTCAATTTAAGTGATTTTAATAAATTTCATCTTGAATTTTTATTTGAAAATATTTTAAACATTATAAAATTTATCTTTCGAGTACATCTTTTAGTCGAGTCTATAGGATGAAATTTAAATTAATATTTTCTAGTTCTGCCTATATAATTGTGAAAATTTAATTACATAATTGAAATAATAATAATTTATATTATATAATTTTTGAAAATTTGTTTTTTCCTAAAATAAAAAATAAAAACAGTAAAAAAATAGTTATCGTGATTAATGGTAAAATGGGTTTACATGGGTTTAAAAAAAAATAATGGATCATGTTTCTGAAAAACATGTTCGAATCCAATTTTCTACCCATAAATCTAACTTATAACTAATTAATTTTGATAATGACCTATATTTTAACCTTTTATCATGATAATTGTGAGGGTACACCTTTTTCTATTCATTAATTCCTAGTGTGTCATATCCCAAACATATAAAAGTCCACAAACTCTCCTACCCTTTTAACATGTCCCTAGACCAATGGTTCAACCAATCCATACACAAATATTATCATTACTTCCCTTTCCTCATCCAAGATTCGAAAGTTTTATTTTTAATTAACCCCTCGTAAAGACACTCTATTTGTAATCCTTAAGAGGTTCTCTAATAAAGAAGCGGGTCGAACAAGTTCAATGGATGTCAAGTCTTACAGTAAGGAATTTTTTTTCTCAACTTTCCTTATTTTTGAATATTTTATATTATAAACCTATATTTATTTATAACATATATGTATGGACCATTTGAAATGTAATATATTTAATTAATATATTCTCATGATATTTTTTGTTTAATTTAATATTAATCCTTCATGGGGCTTACAATTCAACGATTACCAAAGTTTTAAGGGGTTTATGATACAATCTCATTATTTATTAGGATTATTTATGTTTACACATTTTTTATGAAATATTATGAACTATCTCTCATCAAATTTTTGAATTTTATTCTTTTTTATGTTTTTATTGAGAATAAATATTTCCCTTCATTTTCCTCTCTTTGTGTACTCATGACCATAAAGGAATGTCTTAAAAAACACTATTAATTCTCTCTTCGATTAAAACATCTTTTTTAATCCATATCTTTGTTTAGTAAAAAAATATTCAAAAATGTTTTAATTTTACTCTATGATTGTTTAAATTCATTTTTACCATTGTTTTATTTTTTATTAAATTTTTTTAAAATGAATCATCATTTTATTTTCCAAACGTGACCCATTTTGGAATTATTGAAAATGTGAAAAGAAGGGTTTTTATTGTTTATGTAATTTCCTGCATTCATGACCACATAATGTTTTAATGATTCCTATATTTTTTAAAAATATAATTTTCGAAGAAACTTATTTTGAAAATATTTTATGAATTATTATTTTTTAAAAATGTATTTCAATGAAATATTGTTTTCCATAAGAAATGTTCATAGTGTATTTTTAAATTTATTTTAAATCTAAGATTATATCCTTTGATATTAATTATACTTTACTTGTGATATGATCCAATGATACCATTGTAATTGTTCTTTAAGATTGATTATTTTTATGATTAAAAATGATTATGAAACACATTTCTTTCAAACAGGTTATGATATAATGAAATCAGAATAAAAACAATTTCATTATATAGTTTCTTATATGATGAATGTTTTTTAATCATATGGAACATAATGTACTGATTATGTAAGGGGTTGGACCTGCGTCTCAATCCAAATCATTGGGTAACAAAAAAATTATATGAGATCAATGGTGATATGAGAGGTTATCCCAATACTGAAATATGGTACAAGGGTGGCTACCCCAATCCGGAAATAGGTTACATGGGAGGTAATCATATTCCCAAAGATGGTACACCAGTGTCTATCCGAGGAATAAATTGTTACGAATGTCTTAGGGGATATACACAACATACGAATTTATATGCTTATGTGTATTCAAAAAATCTATGTTTGTTGACAATGTAATGACCTCATGGATCATGTTGTTTGATTTTATTATTATTCCTATCTTAGGAACATTCAATATTTATTTCATGACAAACTTTTGTAATCTATGATATGTTGGTTATAATTTTCAAATGTTATAGTCATGTTATCTTACCCATAATCATAGTTATATTCATATATACATTTCATACTCTTAGTGAGAATCTGAGATCAATATTTCTTATGATAATTTTTCCCATGATATGAAGAAAGGTATTATGTCTAATAAGTAGTAATTTCATGAATAACTTAGTGTGAGATTACATATCTCATTTATAAAAAGGTTTTTTATGTTTCTATGTTTTCAAAGGCACTAAACCTAAACATTTCTGGGGTGTATTTTCTGTTTTGTAAAAAATATTCATCAATTAAGATGTCATATTAATTTATATAATGATTGGGACTTTATATAACATTAATATTTTCCTATTATGATGGAAATTTAGTTTTTAAGACTTATATAAGTTAGTGAGGTTGACATTTCAACAACCTTGATACTCATAGCTAGTTTAATTTTTGGCGTGATATTTATGGATGACTTTTTTGTATATTCTAAATTTTATGAGGATTATGTGAAGCATATTAGGATTATTATGTAGTAGTTATACATTAATTTTTTTAAAACATATATTTTATGTTATTAATAACCATGAAAATTAATTAATGAAAATTTTATATTTTTAAAGAAAATTATCTAAGAACCTATGGATGAGGGATTGATAACACTTACGTTTAATGGAAACATAATGTTTATATAATAATATGTGGTTTGATTTTGAAAATTTATGTTAGAAAGTAATTTGGAACCATGGTATTGAAAAATGATTTGTGATATTTTTAGAGAAGTTCAACAAAATTTTGGGATTTTGATATATAGTGACTAGTATATAACTTATGAACTAGTGGTTCAAATAATTTTAGGGATTAATATTACATTAATTTTTTTTGGAATATATATTCTCATTATGGTCTAATTTCATATATATTAAAATAGGTTTTTGGAAAATAATTTTACTAAGACTAGAGGATCAGGCTATATACACACTTGGTTATTTGATTGTATGAATGTATATTTTTTTCAGGAGGGATTAGTTGGATTTTAATTGTAAAAATTTCAATGATTATTGGGTTTAAAATATTTTATAAAGATCATGGTAATTTTGGATCAATATTTTAATGATTATTTTAATAAATATGAGAGAACCAAAATAAATGTAACCTAGTTTTATCCAATAATCATATCGGTTAAATTAATATTGGTGGTGGTTAAACTAAAGAAATTACATGCTAACCTAATGATAAGGATAAAAGGTTTAATGGATAAATCCCTATTATATTATTATTTTTAGTTATTCCCATATAAATTTAATGTTTAATCAATCATGTAACAATTTTGGGTTTCATAATGTATGTAAGTAGAAGGTTTCATGGTTGTGGGGGATAATGTAGAGATTAAATCAATAAAGAACACATCAGAATGAGGGATAGAGTGAGGATCCATGTGATTATACAAAACTAACTATCATGAAATATTATTAACAATGATAATGTACCTGAAGTCCCAAACCCACAAAATAAGAGAAATATGGTGTTTCATGAAATATCAAGAGATAATGATGTAGTTAATAAACAAACAACTATAGAGGAAAGAGATAATCTATAAAAAAATATTAAATTTCAAGAGTGTTAGGAAATATGTGACTCACTATCCTAACCTAAGGGATATTGATGTAAATAGTCACTAACAACCCTGTGAACTAGGAAAATCCATTTAAAGTAATAGTAATATACCTAATAATGATTTTCAACTTAAAATTTTCCAATTTCTTATTCTATGTAGGTTTTCACCAACTAATTCAAATTGTATTATAAATAAAATACATATTAGTATGACAATAATATAAATCAATTTTTGGGTTTTGGGTTTGTTATTCATTTTAGATATATATATATGCATCCATTATTACTATTCTATGTGAACTTTTAAAATCGGTAACTCTATTTTTTTAAAAAAAATTCTCGACTATTCATATAGATAAATCTAATTTCACATCTGAAATAAACCCGTGATCATTGAGTGTTGTGTGGTTAATTATAATTTTCCTGTAGAACATAATCCAATTTTTATTCAAATTTATAGAATTCAATTTATTCTTGGGGGATAAAATGACACCCTAAAAATATAATTACCATAAAACAAATAAATAAGATCCATAACATGTCATTCACACTACACACAACATAAGTAACCCAAAATATATTATTAATAATGTATTAATAATGATATAATAAAAACTATAATAAAAAAGTATAACTAATTATTACATTTATAAGGTAAATAGTTAATAGGATTTAATATTGTAATATTTATTTTCAATAAAAATTTCATTCTAAATATTTAAAAAAATAATTTAAATTTGATAAACTAGAATTAAATTTTGAATTAGTCAAAATAAAATTTTCATTAGATGTATTTTTTATATTTTTCTAAAATAATCGATCTTAATGTGAATATTAAATCAACATGTATTTTTCTATTATCTCCAATTCTATATGACATATATGTTTTTAAAACCATATTTATAATATATATATATATATTCATAAAGTAAAAAATTTCATTTAAATGTAGTATTTTCAATTTATAAAACCTATGAATATCATTTTATAAAATCAATTAATATTTTATGGAAAATAATTTTCATCAGTTTCCTAAATAAAATTTATTCCATTTAAAAATAGGGTTTGTATTTATTTTAATAACATGTAACACATATTTAAAGAATAATAATATTCTTATTATCATTTGGTCAATAAAAATTATAAATGTTTCCTATACTTAAACATTATGATTAAAAATATAATTTTATTAAAAACTAGTTTTTATTCCTTACATGAACTACTATTGAGATTAATTTCTCTATACATAGAATGTTAATTTTATTTAATGATTTTTATATTTGAAATAATAATTTAATATTATTTTAAATTGAAAATTTCATATTTGGGTATAAAATTTATATTGTTAGGATTGATTCCAACTACCACGATAATGGTGAAACAATTAATTTACAATTATTGTTTTATAAATATCATGAAATTTATATCAAATAAATTTAATTAATATAAATTTAACAATTAATATTATATTATTGATATACACATCAATAAATATATTAACAAAAATTTATTTGGTAATTAATTATAATAAGATTAAGAATCTACAATGATCAAAATAGATTATTTTTACTAGAAGAGATTTTATTTACATTATCTATTTTAAATTAAATGTTAACATTATAATATTTAAAATGTGAATTATATTAAAAATATTAAAAAATTTGTTCCTTTACACCCATATTTATTTATATGTGTTATGCTATATTTTTAATTAACCATAAAATAAATTAGATAAAAACCAGTTACCAAGTTCAAATGTAAAAGTGTAAAATTTTGAAACATAATTTAAAAACCATATAAAATTTTTAAAACATGTTTTTATATACATGGTTGTGTAATTTTGAACCCAAATACTCTGTATATCCATTATTCCAAAAATTGGTTTCTATTGACCATGGAATATTGTCCTAGAATTAATAGAACTTAAACAATGCTCTCAAATGTGTAACTTCCACTTTCATAAAAGGGGGAACTTACACCCTTTCAAATATATACCTAATCATAAAAATATAATTTATCATATGCCACGTTATCATCCCATATAATTTCATCACACTCTCTTATTCCCCTAATCACACTATGTTATCCAAATCTCTTAAATTCCAATGGTATTTTAAAGGAATGATCAATTCTCCAACATAATTATTACCTCCTTTTGATGTTTTTATCCCCAAACATATAGTTAAAATTATATTATATCTATAATAAAATTATTATTTAATAATAAATATTTTACTAATATATTTTTATATTTATGTAATAAAAATTATTTATTCCACTCTATTATCTGAGAAAAACTAAAGCATCATTAGTGTGTTTCATAGAATAACACCTCAATATAGCGACATTTACCACTATTAAAATCCTTTATTAATGGATGATTAAAAGTATGTAGTCGATGAAAAAATATGATATATATAATATATCTATGATTATAAAATGAAAAATTATCAAATGCTTTATTTCCCTCTCATATTTCGTGAAATGGAAAACATAATCACGTATAGTAATGAACTGTCACCTTCATAAGTAATTATTACACATAGTCATCACCACACATGAAAGATTGATAAAAAATATATTTAATAAAAAATATATTTTCATAATACTATTAATATTATAGATATTATGAATTTATTTACCCAATATTTTGAAAATGTTCAATAAATGTGTGGTGTTAGGAAAAATTGACCGAATTACCTTCAGTAAACTACATAGAAATGAAAAATATATAATAAATAAAAAAAATGTTATAAAATATTTAAATATTTATTTAAATAAAAAATAAAAATGTTCCTAATAATGTATCTAATGATCAAAAATTTGTTATTTATAAGGTCAAATGCATGAATATAGTGAATCTAAAATAAGTTAAGTGTTACATTCTCATTATATTTTTCTTGATAAATATTAATTTTATACTCCATGTTTTCCATTTTATAGTGTACATACCACAATATTGTAATATTTATATCATTATTTTTTAATATTTAATGATATTTTAGGTCCCATTTCATGTTAATTTTCTCATGCAATTTTATCTCCAATGTTCCAAATGATGTAATGGTTTTTTCTCAAATTCATCTCCTTGAGATGTATTTTGTATTATGCACATAATTCCACATTGTGATGTACATATAATAATAATTTAATATATTAAATAAAGATTTATATTTTAATCATGGTATATTAAGATCAATTGAAGTCAATATATTTAAAAGTGGTTTGATTAATGTGTTACTCAATCCATAAAGGTTTTCCTAGTATAAATTATAATTCATTGAGAATGAATACATTTTGTGAGACATGTTTTTTATGATTGTTTTATTAAATTTCCATGGATATATTTATATCATATTCCATTTATAAATTTACATTAACTATCCAAATAATTTTCCATTATTCAAGTGGCTATTTATTTTTTTCCCATGTAGTTAGTGTTTTTGTTAACTCAGTTCTAGTTAATTGAGTTGTGATAATCCATTTAAAAAAGATCATTAAAGATTGGAATAATAAAAAATTTTATTTCATTATGATTTATTATTTCATTGTTTTTTAGGATTTTACATTTCTAACACTTAATCCCTTTGACAAATATTTCTCACTTCTTGGGATATGATCTTTTGAAACCGTCCACTTTCATTCTCCTATAGAATTATGAACATGTTATTATAGTATTTATATAGAAATATACTCATTATTGTTTTATTATTTGAACAATATATTTTAAATAACTCAGATTATATTGTTTTCACCATGAATGATTATTATCGTCATGGAATGGGGATAAGTGTTAACATTCTTGATGATTATTGACTACTAACACAGATTCATCATGTGTTGATATTCCATATTCTATATTATATGGACATCCATTTTTTATTCAGTAATAGGTTCCTTAGGTAATGTTAGAGAACATATTCTTGAATATTATAGGAAATTAATTCAATTTAAACAAGTGACAGGTGGTTACCATTGTTATATATCCCTCCAAAACAATGAAAGGTCTCATGAGAAACAATAGGTTGGGTTTTTTTGTATTCCTCTTCCCAAAAAAATATTGCTCCTTGTCATAATACCTTGTCACTATGATGTCTTGACTATGGTCTAGATGAATAATAATGTGTCTTGGTATAAGACCTTATCAACATGTTTTGAAATATTGAATTATGTATTCCATTGGTATGAGATAATTACTATTGATATCCATATTTTAATTTAATTTCCTTAATTTAGACAAAATTCAGTTTAATTTTGATTATATCTTAATGTTTAATACTTATTCCCATCATAATGATTAATTCATATTTATTCCATGATTACTTCAGTTATATGTTTCCCTTACATTGCATTTGACCTCACACCATCTTATGTTTCTTTTTCCCTATGATTTGATGAAAATTAGCACACGATACATTTTTATAAGGATACCATGTGTTATAGAATTTATTAAAGATATTTAAAAACATTATTAATTAATTATTTTAAAATATAGTTTATAAATTATCCATTTGAAAAATACATGGGAATTATTATATTGTTTTCTAATTCTCTACATCTCAAAATCAAAAATTAATTTTATATGTAAGAAGTCAAATAATCATTTTTTTTGAATTTATGGAATTTTATGTCTAATATGATACATATAGTATAAAATCATGTAATTTATGAGTCTTTTAAAAATGAATATATGAGCATGGGTAAGGGGAATTACTCATAGGAGCATGCAGAGTGGCCTTTGTAAGAGGATAGTAATATAAGGATTTTGATGGTGGAGTGGATAGTTGATATATCATAGGATCATTTCATGAGTACTTTTCACATTCAATGACCATTTATTCTTTATTGTACTTTCTAATGTTGATCTAAGAGTCTTACCTCCTCTATGTAGTGATGTGAGGACACTTGGTAGGAGATGATTTTGTCAAGAATGTTCCTCAGAAAATGAAAATGTAATTTACATCCATGGAAGAGTGGTTTCTATATATTACATGAGGGATGAGATGATGAGAGAATCTCATTCTATGTAATGGGTAGTGTATCTAGGGTATACAGATATGTAAAATGATATCTGGTATCTTTTTTAGTTTACAGGTATAAATGCTGACATTATTTTTTCCCTTCTGATTCCTTACCTAGGAGATGATAAATGATAAGATTTCACATCATTGTGATTTTATCCAGATAGATATCACATCTATATAGTTCTGAGATATTGTGGTGATGTTATTCTGAATAGGGCTACCTAAGGCCCCCAGGAGTCATGATGTTCTTTGGGTGATAGTCGATCAACTCAATAAAGTGGATAATTTCATGGTGATTTAAGAGACCCTATCAATGGATGAGCATGGGAATCCATATGTACAAGATATTTTACACCTAAATAGTGTTCCCTTGATATTTTTATCTCATAGAGATGCGTATTTAACATAACTATTTTTTGGGATTATATATGGATTTGGGTACTTAGTTGAAACTGAGTGTAGTGTATCATCCATATATTGATGGATAGTGAGATCAAATTATTCTGATCCTTGAGAATATTCTTATAGCATACATCATATACTTTGGTGGATCATTGAATGAGAAACGAACAATGTTATAGTTTTGGTATAACAATATTTTCCTGACATCTATTTAGATAGAACCTTTTGAGGCTCTCTATTGATGGTTATTCTATTTACCACTATGTTGGAATGACGTGGGTGATGAAACTCTATAAAAGATGATTATAGTGTAGAATACATCATAGAGAGTTAATTTTATCAAATTTTGGTTGGTTATCAATCAAATAAGGTGGGTATAATATGATGACATGATTGGATGAAATTTGGAGCACACTATTGGTGACTATATTTTCATAAATCTTTCACCTTGGCTGGGGCATCAGTGTTTTTGGTAGAAAGGGAAGCTAATTATATGGTTTATCGGACCATTTGGGATGACCAAATATATTAATAAAATTTATTTCCAATAGTAAAATCCTCCATGTTATTTAGGAATACATGATGTGTTTTTGTTTCCCAATATTAGGATTACATATATGATCTTTTTCATGTGATCAACTCTAATCATGTTGAGTTGTAACAACATGAATAATTTATAGAGAACCTAGTGTGGATTATATAATAGGGAGTAATGGTTTTTTGGGAAATGATGATGTCCCTTGTTATATTCTTATGGTTGTATAGATAGATTTAGGAGGAAATGGTATAGTGTGAGTATGATTTAGGAGCATAGTGTTAGGATTTTTTTGAGTAGTACTACTCATTATACTTCTCAAGGATGATAAGTCCTTATAGTGGGATATTTTAAAGCCTCTCATTTTTCAAATATTTTACTCCTTATTTCCATCAGTTCCTATGATTTTATAGGTTGTGTCACACTTATTTGTATCCTTATGATCTTTTAAGATGCACTTTAGGGTTTTTGGGATTTCTTATCCCATCCGAGGCAACACCACACCCATGGTGGAGGTTATTTTGGTCTCTAGGTTGACCCTGTAAAAATTTGGAAATGAAAAAAGTACTGGACAAGGAAATTCCATTTTCAAGGAACATTAGGGAAGCACATATGGTAAATGGTTTGATTGGACTCATTATGTCTTGATTAATGGAATGATGATCCCAAAATAGATTGGATTTTGGAACCATTTCCCTTAATGGTTTCATGTCATGTTGTTGAATTCAAATACACCATGTCTGGGTTTGTGGTCATGGGGGGATATTGGGATGGTCATGGCTATAATCCAAATCATCAAAATATATTATATTCTTCATTTATATTAATTATTTCAAAGGTAAATTGCGTGTTTCATTAAAGAGGGGTCTTGAATAGTATTTTTATTCTTTTTCCCCTTATTAATTTATAATTACTCCTCCCTTTAACATTCCTTCTAATGGGATAATTTCTATATGATATCTAGACAACAAACCATTTAATATTACAGCATGTATATTTATGATCTTCCTTACAAAAGCTACACCATTTAGTGGTTCATTTTCCTTGACCCTCCTTATATTACCTTGATAGAAGATCAATCCCTTGAAGGTGGAGGTGATTCTTGTAGATATAAATTCATAGGATCCTCAACACTATTCATTGTTTTTTCAGGAGCAATGGATTTCTCTTTCCTTTAACCAGATTGGATTTCAGTCTTTATCGGAATTTAACATTTGTTATGTTAATTATATACATCTTTGGATTTTTCATATTATTTTCCTTTCTATTTAACCCATATTAAGTCAAATTATAAGAGGTTCTAGTTGCAATTTCTACACAATATTTAGTAATTTAGACTGAGAATGTGATTTAAGTTATGAAACTCATAACGAACCATGATGTTGAAATCAATAAGATTAAATAATGTAGTCCTCACCTTGTTAGGTCATTATTTGGTATTTTTCCATGATTTATTTGAGTTTAATCTTAGTTAGATACCCTTTCTTTGTTTCTATGATGAATATAAATTTTGGTGGTACCTGATACTCTAGGATTTATGGATTTTGTGTTCCTTTGGAGGTTATATATTAAAAGAGTATAGTTTCATAGTTTCTGGAGAGTTGATATTCTATGTTATTCCTTGTTATGTTGTTTTTTTACATCCATAATATTTAATACTCGGTGGAATTTAATTTTCTTATATATTTTTACTTATAGGTTTTTCCTTATATGTGGATCTGTGCATAGCTAGTGGAATCATTATTCTCATGTTTTGGTTGACTGGTAGTCCTAACAGATTTATCTCACTCTATAGAGTGAGAGCTCAGGTGACATGGCACATTGGATATATATCTATATAAGACTGTTAAAACTTTATCTTGGAATGATTTTCTCAAGGGAAGACGATACTCTTTTGTAATAGTGACCATATATTCTAGTATAATCTACCGATAGGAAACATCATTACATCTAATGGTGATTTCATTATATGTTTTTGTGAGACATGCATACCATAAAAGTAGGTAGGTATTCAAGTGACATTGGAGTCGTTATCCCCTCATGGTGATAATGTAGTTTTTCCATGATGTTAAAATGTTCATTGTCCTTAAAATTAGAAATATTTTCGTGGAATTTTCCAATCCATAAAGTTTACTATATTTTATAACCTTCTAATGTCATTTTGAATTAATACAACTACGTTTATGATTGATTAGTTTGAAAACAATCACTCGGTACATGGTTGATTGTCTATAATGGAGCATTGTTCCCTTAAATATTATTATACACACCCATATACATGATCATATATATTATGGACATATTGGTGTAGTTCTATTAGGTTTATACTCACACAATACATGGGCTTTTCAATTCATTTGCAGACTTTATTAATATAGATTCTTTGAATTTAAAGGTCCATATGATTGGTCGGTGAGGAGCACTAAGATGGTAAATGGAAAAGGTACAAGGATATAATCTAGATTCCTTAATATATACATTTATTTATTTTAATTTATAATTTTAATATTATACATTATGGCCATCCATGTTGAGGGTTCATTGATTACTTTTGTTTAACTTAGAATGACACATTCTATAGAATTTATTCATCTTATTATTCTATTGTTCTATGTTTTTAGATTATATATATGTTGTACTAACCAATAATGGATATGATTTCAAGGTTATAATCTCACCATGTTACAGTATACAGTCATTGTTAGTCATTAGCCTCTTGTATATGAGGAGGTGCATAATAGTTTATCTGGTACATTAGGTTAGACCATGTGATTCAGTTCTGGGTGTTACAATAGATTATAATTATTTAGTAATACTATGACAAATATTTTAACGATTAAAATTTATAAATGGGGTTAGTCACATAAAGACCTAAATATTCATGTTGTGTACTTTGTTATTATTTAGAGGGTATATTATAATTTTTAAAAAATATAAAAATGGGGTTTAGTTTATAACATTCAGTGACCAGTAAATTTTTTGTTAAATAATTATAATGAAGAGATTTATTTTAATTTTTTAATTTTTTTAATACATTTAGGTCATATTGTTTTTATTTTATTAAAATATAATTTTCTATACCATGTGAATATGTTTCTAATATCATAATATAACATGTTACCTAATTTTATTATTTATTTAGTAATGGTATATTGTTATGGTATCAAAGTCCTAGAATTTAATATTACATGAGTTGATCATTAATATTATTATTAAATAATATGACATTAAAGAAATGTAATTATTTAATAGTATGTTATCATATAGATATTTAAGGGTTTTAATATCATGTTACTTTAAACTAGAATTTATAAAATAATTTTATGTTCAAATGATAAATAATTTAAACTATTTAATATAATGTATTTTTATTGTATTTTTATCTTGTAAAATTATTTAAATTTAAAAATATATATTGATATAATATTATCAACGAAACATATTTTTTTCTAAAAAATATTTAGATTATATAGATCGAGTGTTACAATTTATTCCTGAATTTATACTTCATTTCCAACATGAATTCCAAAGTGATCCACTACGTTATGATGTCCCAGAATGTGTGTAGCTGCAATAATGGACATCTAATTCATTAAAAATATATAATGAAAATCAAAGAAGCCTATAATTCTAAGACAAACCATCATAATATTTTCATACACAACATTTTACTTATGATATGTTCTATCATATTCATACTATGATAATTATCCTTTAGAAATTTAAATAGTTTATATATATAATATCAATTATCTAATGAAAAAAATTATATATATCATTTTTGTTTACCAACATATTTTATGATTTATCTCAACATTTATGCCTCCACCTTTTTTATTATGTGTTTAACCACCTTCCATATTATCATTTAAGAAGAATGCACTATAATTTTAATCTATATTGAAGCCATTTAATAGGAAAAGATTGTGTTATAATTTTGGACATATATTGATTCATCTTCATTATTTAACCTTTATTTTTTTAAAGAGGTACATTTATTTTAGGTTTAAATATGTATTAAAATATTTAATATTCAATTCTATCAACTACCAAACCATTATTTTTGTATCAAATGTATGTTTAATTTTTTGAAAGCTCTAAATTACTTTTGAGAAACATTTTAATTTAATATATAATATCCAATTGTTTGGGAATATTAAAAATTTATTATGTGTTATCCCAAAAAAATTTATATTAATAAATATATAGATCATTAAAACATTCTTATTTTATATATAATAAAACATAGTGATTAGTTAAAATTAATTTAATTCAAATTTGAGAATATAATAATAAAAATAATAAGTATATAGTGTAAACACTCCTAATTAAAATTAAAAACAATTCATCATAAATATGAGAAATAAATTTTGAATACAAAATAATAAAATAAGGAATTAAACACTATTGGATAACAAAATTTCTAAATGATAACTATTATTTGACAAAATGATGTTATAGGAATCTAAATATCGACTATATGCCTAGAGAGAATTATGAGTATCGGATATACATCAACTATTATGTTATCAATGATATTATTAAATATTATTGAGGGTATTGTAATAACTTAATTTGATTATAAGGAAGAACCCATGTACTAAAATAATAGTACCATACCATATGATGTAAATTTACTTGAGCATAGGAAATAGGTAGTATCTCTGGGGTTATCCCAAAACTACTACCTAGATAATGTTTATTAATTGTGGTTCAACAAAAAATTTACATGCAGATAGGTCTAAGCCTATGTAAATCCCTATGATATAAATATTGGTTGAAAAATAACAGGAAATCAATATAAATTTATTCCCTAAAAATAGGTCATAGGTTGTTATAATAAAGGGATATTTTTATAGGATTTAAGATGAAATTAATGTGTAAATAATATTATTAAAAAATAAAATTCACCTTGATAATATATTTCTCCTAAATACATTATTTTTAATAAAAATATAAATTTACCGTATCTATTTGATT
Organism: Viscum album; assembly: GCA_963277665.1. NCBI lineage: Eukaryota > Viridiplantae > Streptophyta > Magnoliopsida > Santalales > Viscaceae > Viscum > Viscum album. Next base: position 1,108,810,140 of record OY728128.1, on the reverse strand, counting down.
AATTTGGAAAATTTCATTAAATATTTGTTTTTAAGATGTTCAAAAATGTTAAAGGGTGTAATTTGATATTTTTATGATAAATAAATATATTGTAAGAATGGGGAATATAATTATATTCATTAAATATATATTCATAAATGTGTGAGCCTGAACAAGATCCTACTATCATAGTTACTGTGTTCTAATTATAGTACTACAAAGTATGGTCAAACATAACGGAAGGTAGTGGACCATTATAAGGTACATTGGAGGACATAAGATAATTAAAAATAGTTAAAAAATCCTTTCGAATATGATTCTAATTATAAAAAAACAAATATATCCCCCTTATATCCTTTATCATTATAAAAAAGTTGAATTGCACATATTATATCATTTTAAAGGAGTCTGTTTGATGTACCTTTCTATAATATTGAAATGATTTGGTGGTTTCAATGGTCACTTCTATGCTAAATGTTTAACTAATGTACGGGTTTATATTCATTAGGTTTAAAGAGATGTAGTGTAATCACACATAATGTGGGTAAATCATCTTGAAAATTGTTTCAGAAAGTTCATTTTTTTACTTTAAAAATTCATCCCTCAAAATTTTTAGAATGAATGGATCTTATATTAATCATCCAACATAAACAGACATCATGTATGAGAAAAATTAAAGAGGTGGGTTCATATTTTTTTATAATGATATACCCTAATGTGTTTGACTAAACCCATACTATATTAAGATTATGTTTGAGAAATGATTTATTTATTATTTTTTATAATGTGAGAAATGGGGAAGGTATAATCCTAAATAATGATTGTATCTATTAAAATAATTATAGTCTCTCGACTAGTTCTTTATAATGACACCCTTATATATAGACTATAACTTCTAACACCTCCCTCATAAAAATATGTAATTGTACATATATGACGTCACTACAGAAATATTTGATCTGATTGCTAATTCCATTTGAATTTGACTTCAAGTTTCTTATTATAAATGATATCATTCATTTTGTCCTTATCCTAAATCATCAGAATGATCAACACATGTAAAATTTAAAAGTATCATTCATATTTTATTTTTTTACTTCAATATTATCTCATCCTTATAATAATAAGGAAAATCAATAAGTAATCCACATTCTTGTGTCTCGGTTTATTGTATATTCTATTATAAATGAATAGTTATAGTCACTCTCATTAATTCTTCTTATTTCTAACTCTAAGCTCTCGATGATCAAGGAAGTATGTCTGATACTTCCCTTGTCTCAAAATTTTCTTCATTATCTTTATTACTTTTTTAAACTCATAATAATATCATGTGATTATTTTCTCCATACATTGAATAAGTAAATTCAATGGATAACAAAAATATAATTTTATCCTTAAAACTAGTCAAATAATATCTCTAGATAAATTATTTAGTTTTATATATTTCTAAATAATTTTAATTAGTTTTATTTGAAATCCTACATTTATTACATAATGTAATTATTAATTATTCCAATTCAATTCTCATTATATTTTATTCTTATATCCCATTTATCATTATTAAAATATATAGGTTTTTACCCACATATCAAAGTAATATGATAAGTAATAAAACCTTATGATATATAGTTTCTTCTAATGTCTATAGCTAATTATCAATCATTAGTGTGTCTCATTTGGATGAAATGTGACACTATTAAATGACATAATTTAATGGTTCATCACAATTAAAGATTTGAGAAATTTTTATAGAATATTAATGTGAGGTTGTAGCATCCTATATTTCTTAATATATAACTAATTACAACATGACTTTGATCTTCATTGAACAATATTCTTTTTCATCAATAAAATCACTTGATTAAATCATGTCAAAATAATAAAACAATCATGATGTTTAAATAATTATATAAAAATTTATCGTCATCTATTTTATTTTATTTATCAAATCAACTGATTTAAAATCATTAAATATTTATCATTATCTAAATAAATTCTTTATATGTAAAAAATAAGTTACTCTTACAAAGACTAAAATTACTCTATTTATTTTAGTTTATGAACCAGACTACACTTATATAAAAACATATTAGTCTTTTAGGTATTTTTTAATTTTTTTTAATTTTATATAAAATTCACAAACATGTGTTTAAGTCAATATATCTCCAAATCTATTTTGATGTAGATTAGGTGAACTCATGTTACACTTGAATAATAGAAGTTTAATATTTTGTGTCAATACGCCTATTAACTTTACACTAATGTATCTATTTGAATATCTATAAAATCTTACTCAGTGTATTTTTTATATACACACATCATCAATAAATTATAGATTAATTTTCCATAGTTGAAATTTAATCAAGGACATCTAAAAAAACATTATTCTAATATGAAATCAATGGAACATTTTCATGTTTAAACATCAAATATAATTACCTTGGCAGATTTTTTTAAAATTAATAACCCCAAAATTCCAAATACCCATCTCTGAGATTCACATATTTTTTAGTTAATTCAATCATTTTTAAATCATTTCAATTAACATAAAATTAATGAAGAAAATTATTAGGGAATTAAAAAACACTTTTTCATGATTTATAAATAATTTGAGAATGGAAGAACTTCATTCCTCTTAAAATCTTATTCTATGTATCTTAGAAATTTATTCCAAAATTATCAAAAATAGAACATTAGTGAATAAAGAGTAAATATATCACTAGTCCCATTGCAGTGTCCCTATATAACATAATCCATGTTACATATTCAGCCCATGTATAATTATTTATTCTAGGAACATAATAATAATTATTAAAACCATTTAGAGGGATTTATTCTTCCACTAAATATTTCTTTGAGCTATCATTCATCGAGATACTCAAGAATATGAAGATCCTATAGTTTATAATGATATTAATTACTTATTAATATGATCAATAATTATGATTAATTATTATATATTATGGCTCCAAAATCATCATACATATAATCTAATTTCTAATATATGACTGACCATAAACATTAAGTAGCATTAGTCTTCATAATCATTATCTATTCATGACAGCAGTTCAAACTCATCATTCATTGGGTTCTTCATTGCCACCCAAATAATAATCATATCCATATAGATTGACAAATAATTAAATCACCATCATAATATATTATGTATTTCAATATTCCTTGTTGTATTTATTATCAATACCCTCAATTAATTTATGTTTTAATATTTTTTCCTAGCTCTTCACCATTACATATCCCTTATTAAAAATAGATACAATAGATATTTTTATAAGAGTGTTATTTCTACTCTATATGAAATTGGTGAAATATTAATCAACTATAACTTAAATAAATCTATCTTGATGTAGAAAATATTATATATCAAATCAAATATTAAATATACTCTTAAAACTATTTTCATATAATACCAGCTTAAAAACATACTTCTTGGTGTTTTTGAATTAGATTTATTTTTACATTGTCAATCTGATTCCAACATTAATTATAAAAATATATAATGAAAATTAAAAAAAGTAGGTTTCTCATATCCCACCATTTTTATTTATTAGAAATTCTTTACATTTCATAACATTGGTCAATAAGTTACTTTTAACTAATTTCATAATTATTTTACCCATAATGAGGATTGGTATAAAATGAATCATTCCTTATTAATAATAGTTTAAAAAAAATTCCATTACATTATATTCCCATAAATAATGAAACTAGGATATTTCACAACTTCTTCCCCCAATGGAAAAACTACAATACATACATCATTATGACTGATACAATTTCAGGTGTTTCAAGGAGGCCACAACATTTCATTCTTATATCACCCCATTATTTATAATAATAATTTTAATAATATTTCATATAATAATAATAATAATAATTTCTCACCTTATTGGTATCATATAAAATTAAATTAAAAATGAAAAAAATATATCTCAATAAAATTATTTTCTCCACTGTTCAGTAATGAGAGATAGAAATTGATAAGGGTTTCTTTAACAAAAACCCTTTTCATTTATGCTTCAATTATGTGGAAACTATTCATGATTTCATTTTTAACCCTTTATGTTTTATTTATAATATTTTTTTTCATCTAATATTGAATTAGATGTTCAAAATAATCTAACAAGGAGAATGAATTCATATAAGATTTTTCCATTTTCATTTCCATTTATAGTTGGGTTGGCCATATCATCATGATTTTTTTTTACAATTTCAAAATTGTTTGGTTACTCAATATGTCTTCTCAATAGAGTTTGGGTAACCTTCCTTTATTATCCTCTCATAAAATTAAAATTCATCATCATATATTAATTCCACCAAATCATTCTTTTTATTTCATTATATAATTGACTTTCCATTATGGTCAATATTTGTTATATAAAAACTGGTATTCAAGGATTGTGTAGATAAATTGATGAAGTGGGTTTAAAATATATAGTACACTCATTTATTAGTTGATTTAAAATCATTATCATCCTTCATGGGTGCAATCTTTTTAACATTGTCCCTATTTATATTCCTGATGGTAAACTCACATTCACATCATTTTTTATTTCACTTATCTTGTGGTCAAATTTCCATGAAAATTATTATATATTATTTATTGATTTATTTAATCCACAATTAAAAAAAATTGTATATAACTGCCTCAATTTCCATAGAAAGTATTAGTTATTTAAATTTTATTCCAAAAAAGAATTATTTTCATTATTCTATTTTCATTACCATAACTCAATAGGATCTCTCTTAACTTATCTTTGGATATCACTTTATTTAGGTGTTCTTTGTTCCCCATTGATTTCAACATTATAACAATAAAAAATGTAATTGAACCAAAAATTCCATAGCCCAAAAAATATCCATTAAATCTTATTTTTCTCCACTGATAAGAAATATATCCATTATAATGTCCCAGTTCTTGAAGCCACCCAGAGGCACCCCATTCCATGTTGGTCACATAGCCTCAAAAGCACTCTATCGAACACTAGAGGCTACCGACTAGAAGGAAGGGACTTGGGTGTGATAGTGGGAAACTATTCCCTCATTGGAAGAGTATACAGTGGAAGAAAACAACATATAATAACAGAAGTAGAAAATATTCAAAAATAGTAAACAGTAGAAGACTGATAAAGAAACAACTTAAGCATAAATATATATTAATGATACATGATACATATATGTATAGGAAAGCAGCCAAACAAGTCACAATGCTGAATACAGTACTAAACCAAGGTACAAAAGGAAATTAGGTGAGAAACTCCTCAGCATCGCAAGAATTGGCTGGTCCCATGCTTTCCAGCTTCAATGATATCAAGTACCTGAAGTTGCAGGGCACTTTCCTTTGTCTATACCTGCAGAAATATAATTTGTTTGGGCCCAAAAGCAATTCTCAAATTGGGTGGGAGACTAAATCTCAGTAGGCAACCACCTGAAAATTTGTTCCTAACAGTCAGTGAGTATATGGCTGGTAAAAGTATAGAAAGCAGTAAACAAGGAAGAACTAAGCAGTAAAAAATCATCAGTTTAAGAATTCTAATCACCACACAACAAGAAACATTAAAACAGATAACACAACAAGTAACCCTCTGAGAAGTACTCACAGCCTATCCCCTCTTGTACTACCTATCAAGTACAAGAAACCCTCTGGGCAGTACACACAGTCTCACCCCTCTGGTTCAGTTAAAGTATAGACTCTTTGAGGAAGCACTCACCGTCAATTCCCCCCTATAGTCTTGTATTGTAACAAAGGTGATATGGGGAAGCACTCAACATCAATTCCCCCAGTGGCATGTGTTATAGAACTACAGACACTCTGGGGAAGCACTCAACATCAATTCCCTCTGTGGTCCCACATTGTAATTATAATGACACTTTGGAGAATCCCTCAATGTTTATTCTCCATATGGTCTATACACCAAGTTCTCATAGCCCTGTGTAAGTCAACAAGCATAGAATCCCGTAACAGCCAATGTAACCCTCAAGAACTACTTGGCTAGAATTCTACAGCATAACACCATAACAGAGGAACAAGCACACCATCCTATAATACTAGGCATAGATATTAAATAACATCCTAATAGGAAAACTAGACCCAAAGGTCAAAAGTATGGAAAAAATGCATGGGAAATACCTCCAAGACACAACTAATTACACTACTCACAAACAATAAACTCTACTCAGACATAAAATCAAAGTAGGAAAACAACAAATCTAAAATGGTAAACACGCAATACCCCGTTCAAGGGTATTGGGAGAATTTTCACATAAAACTCAAAGAAATTCTACAAAAAGGCACAAACCACCTACCTTGAGGTTAATATATCAATATACTTGAACCAAGAGGCTTGAATCTTCTTAGAATTCCGTATATCTATGAAAATTCATAAAACATTAAACCAATGATTACATGAAAAATAGGATTAATTGTAAAGCGATGCACTATAATAAGGAAGATCTTACTGCTATGATTCCAAGGAAATTGACGGTGATCGATACGGAGAACGGATGTGTGATCGGTGACTCGGGGAAGTCCTTGTGCCGTACAGGTGCTCCAGAGAATTTCGTCCGAAGAAGAAGACACCCATGTCCATTAGACATGACCCCGGTCCATTTAATGATAAAAAAAGAAAATACATGGTGTGTACTTTTGAAGTACATGACGTGTACTCGCCCTTTCTTGTACTTTGCATTAGGCTACCTCCACGTCACCCCACACAACCGTGTGTGTGTCCATGACTTGGCCAGCACACGGCCTCCTGTCGCAACGATGTAAACGACATGTACTCATAAACTACACAGCGTGTACTCATAAACTACACGGCGTGTACTTCAAAAACTTCCAGAACTCATCTTTTCTCAAAAACTCTAGAAAAAAGAAAGAAATAACTGGAAAGAAGATCTAGGTTCTTACAATCTTCCCCCCTTAAAGAAATTCCTCCCCGAATTTCCATAGCGTGGCGTAGAAGAAGGAACCCCGAACAACCCCAGCCAATATGACCGTATGTTGAACTCCCTCCCCCATGTGTCGTCATGCACCCACCCGTGCTACCATAGAAATCGTACCAGAAGAACATACCAACCATCGATAACCTTCATACTGCGGTCCAAAATCCAGATAGGATGCTCCTTGAAAGATGCATCCACCTCCAACGCGACTTCCTAAGGTTGGAAGCCATGAGACAGGTCAGAAAAGTAACGTCAGAGGTAAGAATCATGGATGACGTCATTCATATCCCAGTACCTCTGAGGTAACTGCAACCGATAGGCAACTAGCCCAACTCTCTCCAATACCCCAAATGGCCTGACGTACCTTGATGAAAGCATACCCTATCTACTCATCCGCTTGTGTCCCATCCTTGGTGTGACATGCAAGAAAAACTGATCCCTGACCTTGAACTCCAGAGGTCATCTCTGCTCATCAGCATAAGACTTCTGACGAGACTATGCAGTGGCCATCCTCTTTCGAATCAACCCTAACTGCTCTGTGGTTCCCAGACCAAGATGAGGTCCCTGCAAAGCTGCCTATCGTACCTCCATCCAACAAAAAGGTGATCGGCATAGCCTACCGTACAAAGCCTCAAAAGGTGCCATCTGAATAATTACTTCAAAAATATTATTGTAGCCAAACTCCACAAGAGGTATATGCTTCTCCCAGACCCTCCAAAATCGAGAATGCATGCTCTGATCATATCCTCAAGCACCTAAATCATGCATTTAGACTAGCCATCTATTAGGGGATGGTATGTTGTACTAAAAAGTACTTGTGTGCCCAAAGCTTTATGAACCCCCTACCCAACCCGGGAAGTAAAACATGCATCCATGTTTGAAACAATAGAGCATGGAACTCCATGTAGATGTTCAATCTCTCGGATGTACAACCTCCATTTCTCATCAGCACTGAAGATCTCCTTGATCGGCAAGAAATGAGCGACCTTCGTAAGCCTATCGATTACAACCCAAACTGCGTCATTCCCTCAAGACGACCTCGGAAAACCAGTCAGAAAGACCATCATGACATCATTTCACTTCCACTCGAGAATGGGTAACTGCTGCAGAAGCCCTGCAAGTCACTAATGTCTCGCCTTTACCTGCTGACAAGTGGAACATCTCATGATGAACCTAGCAATATCCCTCCTCATACCTGGCCACCAATACTGACGGTGTAGATCACGATACATCTTGGTGACGCCAAGATGAACTTCCCAAACTGAGGAATGAAAGTCATGCATCATCTCCTCACGTATGTTTTCTAGAACCCATATGCTCCCCTAGAAACACAAGATCTCATTCTCACCTATAGTCCACCCAGGAATAGGTTCCTCTCCTGACATGCATTCCAGTAGGACAAGGCCTTCAGAATTTTATAGCTACCTCATTCATACTCAATCATAAATGGTAGAGGTAACAGCTATAGAAGATAGAAAAGTCTTCCCCTGTCTGTCGTGCACCTCCAAATGCATCTCAGAGTATAGATCCATAATCTTCCAATCACTGCTAGCCACTCGAACTGCCTATTTCTTATTCCTCATGCCCAACGCATCAACCACTGTGTTACCTTTCCCTAGCATGTAGGAAAGATCAATGTCAAAAGACTGAAGGTACTCAACCCACCTAATCTATCTCAAATTTAGATCATGCTGAGTGATGATGTACTTGAGTCTCTTGTGGTAGGTGAAAACCACGAAGTTCTCTCCTAGAAGATAATTTATCCAATAGTGTTGGGCATGAACAACCACTTCTAACTCCATATCATGTTTCAGGTTATTCCTCTCATGTGGCCTCAACTGCCAAGACCCGTACACAATGACTCCACACCATGCATAATCACAACTCCCAACCTGATACCAGATGCATCACAGAAAATAGTATAACTCTTACCTAGCTCTAGAAAGACAAGTATCGGAGATAAAGTCAACATCCCTTTCAGTTTTTGAAAGTATTACTCACAAGAGTATGACCATAAGAACTTCTCCCCCTTCTTATTCAGACATGTCAGTGGTGATGCTAAGTGTGAAAAGTCCTGGGTAAATTGTCTGTAGTATCCAGCCAGCCATAGAAAAATCTGCACCACAAATACATTCTTCATATTATCCCAAGAAACTCATGCTCTCAATTTCCTTGGGATTACTGATACTCCTACCTCTGAGATAACATGGCCCAAGAATTGAATCTGATCCATCCAAAATTGGTACTATGAGATCATAAAATATAACTGATTCTCTCTCAGTGTACTTAAAATGATCTCAAGATGCGTAGCATGGTCGTGTCGAGTGTGGGAGTACACAAAGATATCACCCATTAAAGCAACCATGAAGGAATCCAAGTATGGATGGAACACTCGGTTCATTAGTGCCATCAAAACTACAGGTGTGTTAATGAGACCGAACAACATAACCATATACTCGTATAGACCATACCTGCTTTGGAAGGCTGTGAGAGGTATATCAGATGGTCTAATGCGCAACTGATGATAACTAGACCTCAAGTCAATCTTTAAGAACACCTGGGCTCCTCAAAGATGATCAAGGAGGCCATCAATCCTTGACAAGGGATATCGGTTCTTGACGTCAACTGGTCCAGATTCCGATAATCCACAAAAAGATTAAGGGTATCGTCTACCTTCTCCGCAAACAAGACTGGAAAACCCCAAAGAGTAGTACTAGGTCGGATAAACCCTTTTACTGAATCTCCTCCAACTTCTTCTTGAGCTCCTACAACTTAGGTGTAGCCATCCTATAAGGAGGAATGGACAACGGTGCCCCTCCTAGGACAATCTCAAAAAAAGTATACCTCATGCTCTGGAGGAAAACCAGAAATTTCTTCTAGAATGATGTCCCTGAAACGATCCACCACTGGGGAAAATTCCATCTGTGAAGTACCCTGGTCATCTAGAAAAAGACTAACAATCTGAGCTTTAACTGCACCCAAACAATGATGCTCTAGAACCTCTCTGCTCGCCTGGACATCCCACTCACCATTATGAAGAAAAGATCCACCCTCTGGCGAAATGAAGCTCACCCTACGGAAATAAAAGTCGATGACTTCCTAGAAGGGAACTAGCTAGTCCATTCGAAGAATGAAAACATATCTTTCCATCTATAGAACATAAAGATCCCAAAGGTTCTGACACCCACCAACCTCATGAGGGCACTCTTTTCACTGACGTACACCAGATGTTCTTGTCCCCAACAGAGTGTCTAGTGTCAAAACTTCAGTAGAAGAAAATATACAGAGCCCAAGGCTCTCCACAACAGCGAAAGATATAAAGATATTTGTAGCACCAATATTCAATGTAGCTGAAGATAAAACTAAGGAAACTAGGATTGTTGAACTGTAGAGGGGTTGGGATACTGCTCATGTTGGGTCTTCTCCACTGAAAAAGTTTTTCCAGCTCTGCGGCCCTATGACCCATCCTGACTACCCTGTGCTAATCCACCCTGTTGTCACTGGTGGCCAGGTTACTAACCACTGTAGTTGCCACCTCCACCTCTGCTTGAACGGCCAGAAGAACTTCAGCTCCCAAACTAGTGAGAAACTGGCCATGCTGCTCCTTTACGAGGAGTCATAGATGAACCTCTGTCACCGGATTCTAGTGAAAAGATCTAAAAGAAATGCTGAAGGTGTCCCAACTTGTCGCATGATCAGAACTCCACCAGGTCTCTCTAGCACTATGACCTCATATGCCCAACCCTTCCACACTGGTAGCATACCACCTGGCTACCTGAGGATGCATCTCGCCTACTCGGATCTCCCCATGTAGTCTCCCTGCGGTGCTTCTGACTATCAGCTGGTGAAGCACTAACTCTAGATGTCGAGCCGCCCTGCCCCACAACCTAGATTCCCTCAGACTCCACTTTGTGATCAGTGACTAGTTGATAATGTAAGCGATGGAAGTCAACCTGAAGATATTCACCTGAGAGCAGATGTCATGTCTGAGGCCATCATCAAACATCCTTTCCGGGAATAACCCATCGCCTCCTAGGAAGAGTGTGAAATGCTGAAACTCGGTGAAACAAGAGGAATACTTCATAACTGATATGTTACCTTTCTCAAGTCTCATAAAATCCTGAGCTTGATCAGCCCTCAGGGTCTCCAGATTGAAGTAGTCATAGAAGATGTGATGGAACTCCTCTGAAGCCATTACCGTATGATGACCTGCCTATGAGATCACATCCCACCACCTCTTGGTGGAATACCATATCATATAGTTATTGAGCTTGACTGTCTTCTCTTGAGGCGTCTCTAAATGCTCAAAGATCATTATCATGGCATCGATCCATGAATCTACAGCATGAGGTCCTCCTTCCCCTGAGAAGGTTTGAAGATGCTGATGTTGGAAGACCCGTGTCAAATCTGCCATAGATAGGGCAGGAGGCGATGATCCTTGAAAAGTCTGCATCATCCTCATGAAGCCTTCCCTGATCTGTGCATCAGCATTGGTAATAAGTATAACTGATGGTGCCATGACTGGAATAACAAGATGATCTGAAGATGGTCCCTGATCAGCCATGTCTGGTGTCTGATCACTACATGGAAACTGGCGTACAACTGGAGGACATCTCGGTGGAAAGACTCTGCAAGGTTAAGCACACACATTAGATTAGAATTATCAAAGATTGAAAACAATGATTTTAAGAAGAAAACAAGAGGAATAAAACATTAATGTTTTACAAAACATGACTACATGGCATGTACACTACCTACACGGCGTATTACCAAAAGTCATTCACATGGGAGTGTACTTTCTCCTAAACTGGTTGGGTGACACCCCAAACACAAGGTGTGTACTTGAATCCTCTTCCCCTGCCCAGGTAATTCTACAATGTTAAGCCACACAGCTCTCCTAAGACAAAACTACACGGCGTGTTCAACGTGTAGGATCGAAATAATGATGTAGATGCTCAATATACAAGAGGGGGTGAATTGTATACTTTAAAAATTCCTTTGGAACCTTTAAAGTTAGTTACCATTAACTATGTTTTCCTTAAGCAAAGGAAAGGGATAAGTTTAACAAAGTTAAACTATGTAAATTCACAACACCTCTAATACCGAATGCAAACATGGAAAGAGATTCCGAAAGTAGGTTCCAGAAATATGGTTCCAGAAATTGAAACATAACAAAAGTTACAATATGAGATTCTACCTTAAAGCGTAGAGAATCTAAATGAATCAGAGTATAAGTAAGGAAGTATAAGAAAGTTATACATTCCTTAAGATAAAAAATGAATTGGAAATAAAACAAGTAGTTAAACTACAAGTAACAAGATATAAGTCTTTTAACCCAAATAGAAGGATATCCAACAACCTTGGATAAAGGTCCCTTGATTTATACTTTCAAGGAAGTCTGTCTTACCCACACTAGGGTAAGCCCTCGATACAAAGATCAGAGTCTCTATCTTGCTATCCCCGCAAGCCCTTAACTTCATGGTAGTTGGCGACCTCTATCTTCCTCAGCAAGGAAGCCCTCGAACTTCAAGGTAGTCGGCACCGATGTCTTCCTATCCCCGAAAGTCCTTGAATGTAATCACCAACATTCAAATTTGCACGAAGCTTTGAGAGTTAATAAGATCCTCTCTCTCTAGAAATCACTTCAAGCAGGTAATCACATGAGTCGAAGATCAGTCAGCCTTTCAGCACTGAGCTCTTTCAAATGAACTCCTATTTATAGGTAAGGTCGTCTCCTTCTCCAACGGTTATATTTTCCTTAAAGATGGGAGAGACCTGTACACATGTCACTTAGACAACGGTTAGTTTATAACAAAATAGACGACATCATTTTATAACAAAACAAGTATAACAGAATGTACGACATCGTTTTAATTATAACTAAAAGGTTCGGAATGAAAACTTCGGAGTGAAAATTCGGAGTGTAATGGAAATAATAAAGAGTAGACAGATTATAGAAAAGTAAGCAGAATAAATGTTCGGAGTCTATTCAAAATATTTTTCGGAGTCTGAATTAATTCAGAGTGTATAAAACAAAGATGATCAGATTCTGTTTAATAAGAGAATTCGGAATGAGAGTTCATCATCAGAATTCATAATGAGAATTAATCATCATAATTTTTAATGAGAATTCATCATCAGAATTCGTAATGAGAATTCATCATCATAATTCGTAATGAGAATTCATTATCAGAATTCGTAATGAGAATTCCTCATCTGAATTAGTAATGAGAATTCCTCATCAAACTTCATTAGAATTCATATCCTGAATCAGGATTAAAACCGTATCCAGAATTTGGAATGAAACTTTATTACAGTTCTCATTCTGGATTTCGGAGTGAAACATTATCACAGTTCTTATCCAGAATCCGGATCTTAAAACAGAATACTTCCTATCAAAGTTTCAAGCAATTCTGAGAAAATATAAATGAATCCGAATCTCATACTTAAGAAAAATCTAGATGAAAATATAATAAGGATAAATTTTTCTTATAAAAGTGATTTTGCTTATAAAAGCAATTTTCCTTAAGAAAGGTGTTTGCGATTTTCAAAACAAGAAGGAATGAAAAAGTCATAAGGAAAACCTTATTGACTCAACAATCTCCCTATTTTTGGAAAGCACAAACATCCTTACGAAACAGAAATTCTAAGAAGAAAGAAAAACATTAAGGCTCATCTCCCTTTTATTTGAGGATATTGATGAATACGACTAACTCCCCCTTAGGATTTGAAACTCTAAGGATCGTATTCTAGATTTCCGGAGTGGCATTTCATTATGAATAAGAAAGTCTTCTTAAATGAAAAACTCCCCCTTAAACAAACTCTTATTAGAGTTCTTTTTCCTTAGGGATCTTTTCCTTCTCCCCCTTTGATAAAATCTCATTGGAGTTCTTCTTTTTCTTAAGGATCTTTTCCTTCTCCCCCTTTTTGATTTTCAAAAAGAAATTGAGGGAATGGAAAAAAAAGTACCTGAAATATTAGTAATGACAAAAAAAAGAAACGAGAGGCACACTTTTCATTAGGTTTGAAATCTCGACAAAAAAGAAAATATTACAACAAAAAGATCGGATTTGGTTATTTCAGATCTTTTTCCTTAGAAATGAGCCCTTTAAGAATAGTCTTGATATTCTTCAGGTCTTTATGATCTTCTTCAGCTTGCTTCTCTAAGACCACTATTCATGCACTTTGAGCTTCAATTCTTTCTTCCTAGGCCTGAAGTTTTTCTTCCTGAGCTTTGATCTTTTCTTCCTGAGCCTTCATCTTCTCTTCAAACTCAATTCGATGATCTCTTTCAAATTTCCAGTTCTGAGAAACAGAATTTAACTTCCCATTCAGATCTCTGACTTGTTGAATCCGAAAGTTCTTTTCATCTGCCAGCTTCTCTTCAAAGGATGAAGTCAGGTTATTTAACTTCTTGTCCTCAGTCTCAAAAGCATCCTTGACATTGTCTTGAAATTCATCAAATAACCTCATATCTTCAACAGTCTTCTTCGACCAATTTGTCATCCTCTTGCAAGATTTTCTATGAGCTTCATAGCCAACAAAGAAGGTTTTGAACTGAGACTCAATCTCAACGCACTTCTCCATAACCATAGACACGGAGTCTGTTTTCTGATTCAAAGCATGTTGGAGTATCTGGCATATTGAATCAATACTTGAGAAGGTCACGATGGATCCCACCAACTTCTTTAACGACTGGACAACAAAGTCATGCCCCACCGAGGATGACTCCGAATCTGAAACTTTTCTTGGAGAATTTTCTTCTTCAATAAGGTCAAGATTTCTTTTCGAAGAACTACCAACTTCCTTCCTCTTTCTCACTTCTGAGCTCGGAGTATCAGCAAGAATTTTCTTTCCCTTGTCTTTTTCCAGAAATGAATCCTATTCCGGAGTTCTCTTCTCACTATCAGAAACTTGAACAACATTATCTTCCTCATCAGCAACTCCCTGAACACGAACCCCTACATTTTCCATCTGAGCAACATCAAGTAAAAGTTGTTCTTCTTCTCCATGATAAGTAACTTCTTCTTCTCCTTTCTCTTCTTCCATTGCTGGAGTAACTAGCTTCGAAGATTCAGATTCTGAAGTTCAGAGTGATAAGTGTTCCGAAGGTGTCCCCTTGTAATCATCTACTTGTTTTAGTACATCTCCGGTTTCACCACTTCCTTCAGCACCATCTTCTTCTTGTTCCACTTGCCCAACATGCTCTACTTCCTCAGTATTCTTAGCAACAGCTTCTTCCGGAGCAACGAAATTTCTTCCTGGAGTCTCAGGTATAGATTCCAAGGAGAAAGATCTCTGAACAAGAATACTTGTTGAAACCATCTCATTGAATTTCAACAAAGTCTGAGCTACCTTAGCCTCAGACATCATCTTCTTGAGCTTCTTTTACTTTATTTGTTTTTCAAGTTTATCAGAAGTTCTCTCATTTCAAGGCCTTATCCTCCGCAGGGTCCAATCCGAACTGCGGATCCCCTTATTTTATTATCTCTTTATCTGCTCTCCACTTTGCAACAAATTAATCAGGATAGGATTTCTTCTTCTTTGTTTTTGGAGGTGCGGAATGGACTTCCTTAGACTTAGGATTCTCTGCTTCTACTTCCACTTCTTTCAGCTTTCTCTTCCTTACTGTCTTAGAGGATTCTGGATCAGCAACTTTCAGAACTGCTTCTCCTTGAGAAGGTAGATCAATAAACTATCCATACTCCTTGTCAAAAGCTACAACCATTCTCTTAAGAGTACCATCACTCACCAGCATAATCTTGCAAACTCTTGGCTTATATTTGCAAGCCTCCTTGAAAGACTCATGGCACCGAAATATCAACTTCGAGAGGATTGCTGGATACATAATAATCTGAGCTCTCAGATTTCCTTTCTTCAAATTCTCAAGAGTGATAAGAATGTGCTTCATCAAGTTAAACTTCCTCAGATTAATCATATAATCTAAGATATATATCTCACTCTTCTTCAAGCTATCTTTGTCACCTTTCCTCGGTATGATAAGACCCTGTACCCATAGCTCTAGAATCCAGAAAATTTGTAGATAAACTAGCAATCTTCGGAGCCTTGTCATCAGCCAGTCCGAGAGTTTCTAAAGCTTTTTCCTTGTCGAAGCTACCTTTAGAATCCGACAACACATGAGAAACAAACTCAGCTTCACCTTCATTCATTAGCCCTACCAAGCTCGCTGCCTTGGCATATGAAAGCTTATAAGTCTTCCCATAAGACTTAAAAGACAATTTGTCTATTCCATCTTCCTGAAGAAAAGAAACTGTCTCATAGAATTCAACATGTAAGTCTGAATACACTTCATCTTGGTTCCCGGGTTTTGACACCGCAACATCTTCCCAACCATTAAGCTTGATATTCTTAGAAATAAGAGAATCATACTTGTTGAAGAAATCCGGATGAACCAGCCTCTCTCTATAAACTAACCACTTCGAGATCGGCTTAGATGAAGACATGTCTTGTGAAGCTACTTCCATAGACATTCGGATCTGAAGACCTTTGAGAAGTTCGGAACGGAGACAACTGGAGTTCGGAACGTCCTTAAAACAAAGAGGCAGAGATTCGGGACGCGAGAGCTTGAGAACCGATGTGGGACGAGTATTCGGGTCCCCTTTATATAGGCAAAGAGATGACGGTTCAACTTCCTCAGTTGATCTAACGGTTGTGATAATATGAGATCAAATCTAACTGTTGAAAACTAATTCTCTAGAAAACATGAATCCAATCTTTTTGAGGTTTTTTTATTATATCAGAGAATTAAGAAAAGTAAAAATCTGAAAATATAATACAAGAAAATTCCAGCAAGTAAAATATGACTATAAAAACTGAAGTATTGAAATCATACCTTTCGGATTGGATTAGGAGGATTCTTCGTAATTGGTAACATTTTTACGAAAACAACAAAAAACAACTTTATTACGAATAGGGGTAAAAAATCAGAAAAATCACTATGAAAAATAGAGACAGTACGGAAAACTCAGTACGAAACTTTCATTACAAAATTTGAAAACGAAAGACTTATTATGAAAGATTTGGTACGAAAATCCCGTTATGAAAATATCAGTACAAAATTTTCCATTCTGGAAATTTTCAATACGAACACTTCCATTCCAGAAGTATTTTGTATAGAAATGTCCATTCTGGAAAATTTTAGTTCCGGGAATTTCATTCCGGAATTGTAGTTCCGAAAAGTTTGAAAACAAATTTTGTAAAACTTTGTTAATCTAACAATCAGATGTACTCCCCCTAGGAAAAGGAGTTTATTGCTGTAAGGAGATTTTTCAACAGAAAGTTAATTTAGGAGGATTACCTTACGGTTATC
The DNA here is from genome assembly GCA_963277665.1 of Viscum album. Lineage (NCBI taxonomy): Eukaryota > Viridiplantae > Streptophyta > Magnoliopsida > Santalales > Viscaceae > Viscum > Viscum album. The sequence goes on along the minus strand of OY728128.1, from coordinate 1,108,792,868 downwards.
ATTCCTAACTTCTGTTTAATGTATTCAAATCTATCAGAAGGAAATGATTTTGTGAAAATATTAGCAAATTGATCTTGCGTTCTGATAAACTAAAGAATAATATATCCATTAAGTGTGTGATCCCTAAGAAAGTGATGCCTAATATCTACGTGTTTTTCACGGGAGTGATGTGCAGGGTTCTTACTGAGGGCAATGGCACTTGTGTTATCACACAAAATTTGTGTTTTAGTAAAACTCAGGCCATAGTCTGTGAGTGTGTGTTGCATCCACAACACTTGAGCACAACAACTTCCAGCTGCTACATATTAAGCTTCAGTAGTGGAAAGTGCTACAGAATGTTGCTTCTTGCAGGACCAAGAAACTAATGAATCTCCTAAGAAGTGACAAGTTCCAGATGTACTTTTTCTATCCATTCTACATCCACCAAAGTTAGCATCAGAAAAGATTTTAAGAACAAAATATTTTCCAGAAGTATAAAATAATCCTAGATCCATGGTTCCCTTAAGGTAGCGGAAAATTCTTTTTACTGCCTTTAAGTGAGATTCTTTAGGATTGGATTGATATCTTGAACATAAGCATACTGAAAACATTAAGTCTGGTCGACTAGCTGTTAAGTATAGTAGGCTTCCTATCATACCTCTAAAAGATGTTTGATCTACTGGTTTCCCAGCTTCATCAAGATCTAAAGAGTTTGAGGTACCAATGGGAGTACTTATACTCTTAATGTTGTCATAACCATACTTTTTCATAAGATCTTTAATATACTTATGTTTAGATATGTAAGTTCCTTCTGGTTTTTGAGAAATTTGAAAACCAAAGAAAAAATGTTTACTCACCCATCATACTCATTTCAAACTCAGATTTCATTAGACTTGCAAAGGAGTAAGTCAAATATTGCTGAGTTGAATCAAATATGATGTCATTAACATAAATTTGAACAATAAAAACATTTTTCTTATCGTTCATTTTAAAAAGAGTTGGATATGCATTCCCCTTAACATAGTTATTTTGAAGTAAAAATCCAGTGAGTCTATCATACCATGCTCGTGGGGCTTGTTTAAGGCCATACAAAGCTTTGGTAAGTCTAAAAACATGATCAGGATGTTTTGTATCTTCAAAGCCAGGAGGTTGTTCAACAAAAACTTCCTCTTGAACATAACCGTTAATAAAAGAACATTTCACATCCATTTGGAAAAGTTTGAAATTAAAGAATGCTGCAAAGGAAAGTAGAATACGGATAGATTCAAGTCTAGCTACTGGAGCATAGGTTTCTTCATAGTCTATTCCTTCTTGATGATTATAGCCTTTAGCAACAAGTCTATCTTTATTTCTTACTATGATTCCATTTTCATCACATTTATTTCTGAAAACCCATTTTACTCCAATGAAAGAAGTTTCCTTAGGTCTTTCAACCAAGGTCCAGACTTTATTCCTTTCGAATTCATTTAGTTCATCTTGCATGGCATTGATCCAATCATCATCACCTAAAGCATCATCAGTGCTTTTTTGTTCTAATTGGGAAATAAATGCTAGATGTTCTACTTCATTTCATAAGGAACTTCTAGTCCTTACAGGTTTATTTACATCACCAATGATACTATCACTGGGATGCTTCTTAAGAAACACCTGATTTGGGTTTTGTAAAACCTGTTCATCAACATAGGGTAGAAAGTCTTCTAGGGTAAATGTTTCTGAAGTATCTTCTAGAACATTATCCTTATCAGAAGGTTCTTCTATCAAAGGTTGATAATCAGTTTTTGAAAACAAATCCGAGGATGTAGGTAGGGATGTTTAAAAAAAAGGATCTGACTCATCAAATTTAACATGTACTATTTCTTCAACAGTGCAAGAATTTTTATTAAAAACTCTATAAGCCTTAGAGACTGTGGAATAACCTAAGAAAATACCTTCATCAGATTTTGGTGAAAATTTATGTAAGTTATCTTTAGTATTCAAAATGAATACTTTGCAACCAAAAACCTTGAAGTACGAAAGTCTTGGTTTTCTACCATTTCGTAACTCATAAGGAGTTTTATTAAGAAAAGGTCTAATCAAAACTCGATTTATAGTATAACAAGCAGTACTTACACCTTCAGCCTAGAAATGTCTAGCAATAGAATATTCACTCAACATGGTTCTAGTTATCTCTTGAAGAATTCTATTTCTTATTTCAACCACACCATTCTGTTGAGGAGTTCTAGGTGCTGAAAAATTGTGAGTAATACCTTTCTTACTACAAAAAGTTTCAAAATCAGAATTTTGAAATTCTCCTCCGTGATCACTATGAATAGTATTCAATGGAAGGTTTTTCTCATTTTTAACTTGAGCTCTAAAACTTTTGAAATAGGAAAAAGCTTCAGATTTCTTTGCTAGAAAATAGTCCCAAGTAAACCTAGTGTAATCATCAACTAGAACAAACACATAGTATTTGCCTCCAATACTTCCAGTTTGTGTTGGACCAAAAAGATCCATGTGCACTAACTGTAATTCATCGGTTGTTGAGACTTCACCGGTTGATTTAAAACTATATTTATGTTTCTTTCCATATTGACAAGGATCACAAACTTTATAAGAATCAAATCTATGCTCCGGTAGATCCTTAACTAGTTTCTTCTTAGAGAGGTTACATAGGTTCCTAAGGTTACAGTGACCTAGTCTTCTATGCCATAACCAAGAATGATCTTCCATTGCACTTAGGCAAGGTAAATCTTGGCTTCTGAGGTCTTCTAAGTTCAGAGTGTAATCATTATCTTGCCTGTTGGCTGAGAGAATAAATTCTTCCTTGGAATTGTGAACTAAACACTTATCATTTCTAAAATTCACAAGGTAACCTTCATCACATAACAGGATTATGCTAATGAGGTTGTGCTTAAGACCTTTAACAAAAAGAACATTTGAAATCAAGGTTTTACAAAGAAGAACAATATTACCAATACCAACAATCTCTCCCTTAGCATTATCTCCGAATGTTACCTTTCCTCCTTTCGTTTTGATAATCTTTTCGAAAAAGATTTTGTTACCAGTCATGTTCCGGGAACATCCACTATCCATGTACCATGTATTGTTGCTGGTAATCTCTTTGTTTTCCTGAAATCAAACATAAAATTAGATTTTCGGAATCCAAACTTGTTTGGATCCGAGATTTCCAGACAATAAAATTTTAGGGAACCCATATCTTCTTAGAAAAGTAAGCTTTGTGAAATCCTAGAGATTGGGTTTTGTTTAAGGAACAATTATTTGCCCAGTGACCACCACATTGACACTTAGTACAAAATGGGGAACTTTGAGGAACAAAATAATTGTTACTGAAAATAGGTTTTTCATGGGTATAACCAAATCCAGATTTATTTCTTTAAGGTCATATTTGGGAATACATCTTATCAAAAAAAAATTTACCATGGGTAAAGTTTGATAAACACTTTTTTAATGAAGAAATTTCGGACTTGAGTTTTACAACCAAGTTTTTATCCTCAAAATCATTAGTTTCAGAACTACAACTAGGCTCGAAAACATTTTTCTTAGAAATTACTTTTTCTAACTCTTTAGAAATTTTTTTCTTCTCAGAACTTACTTCCTCCTGATTTTTTGAAATACTTTCAAAATCAGCATTTTTCTTATCAAGATCTTTAGAAAGATCTGATATCTCTTTTGTAAGAATAGAATTCCTAGAGTTTGCCTTATCAAGTTTCTTATTGAGTTTGGAATTCTCAATCTCAAGAAGTTCAGCAAACCTAGAGAATTCTTCATAAGTAGGTAAAGTATTTTCTTCATCAGAAGATGATTCTTCATCAGAAGAGTTATAATACTTAATATCATTAGAATTTAAAGAAACATTGGTCAATGATTCATCATTTCGTACCTTATCCATGAAACAATGATTATCAATAGGTAATCTGGCTATAAGACCAAGATTCTTCTGTCCTGAAGATTCATAATCAGAAGATTCATCTGAAGAGTCACCACCACTGGCACTCCAGGTGTCATTAGCTTTCAAAACTTTCTTAGCTTTAGCTTTATAATATTTCTTTCTGTTCCTGTCTGAATGCCATTATTTTCTTTCTTTCTTTTTGAGCATAGGGAAATCTGGTCTAATATGTCCAGCTCTTTTGCATTCATAACAAGTAACTTCTCCATCTTTCTTATCTTTCCTGTCCTTTTTCTTATACTTGGATTTAAAATTTCTCTGGCCATCTATCTTGTTCATTCTTCGAGCATGATTTGCTAATTCATTCTCTGAGACTTCACTCTCACTAGATTCGGATTGGAAAATAACTTTCTTAGACTTGGATCTGGTTACTCTCTCAAGAGTCTTAGCTTTCATCTGATTTGAAGTTGTTGTAAAAGCAACAGTACCATTTCCATTCTTCTTCTTGATGTTGTCAGCATCTCTCTTCATTCTAGTCTCATGTTGTAGAAGTGTTCCAAATAATTCATCAAGAGTAATTTGAGTGACCTTCCTGTTCTCATCTATAGCTGTTCTCTTGGATTCCCACTCATTGGGAATAATATCAATTATCTTGTCCACAAGAGCTTCATCATCTAAAACTTTTTCTCCCATAGACTGTAGACTGTTGACTATAGTCATAAATCTCTGTTGGACGTTATAGATAGGTTCACCATAAGGAAAATTGAAGCCATGATACTCAGCTCTAAGCATATCTCTTCTAGTCTCAATTACTTTAGAAGTTCCAAAGTGTGTAACCTCTAACTTCTTCCAGATACAGTTAGCTGCTTCACAAGAAGAAATTGGGCTTTATATATTTCTGGTCATTGAACATAGTAGAGTATTGCGTACCTTATAATTGAGTTGATATTCTTGCTTTTCCTGGTTAGTGAAGGTTCTAACTTCCTTTTCAGTAATTTTATAATCACCAGTAAGCATAACAAAGTTATCTACTCTAGTGTTGATAACAAAAGTCTTCATTCGATCTCTCCAGTACTCATAGTCATTACCATCAAAGATTGGTGGTCTTGTAGGATTTAGATTATCAATCGAACCAACATTAATTCCTGCCATACTAGAAATAACCTTCGATACACAAACTTGTAAGTATCAAAAGTTTTGTAATAAAAATGTTCGGAATGAGAAAGTTCGGAATGACAAAGTTCGGAATGGGAAAATGAGCAATAAAAACATGTATGTGAGTACAAGTATTTCAGAAACCTTCTATGATACCAATTGTAGGATCGAAATAATGATGTAGATGCTCAATATACAAGAGGGGGTGAATTTTATACTTTAAAAATTCCTTTGGAACCTTTAAAATTAGATACGATTAACTATGTTTTCCTTAAGAAAAGGAAAGGGCTAAGTTTAACAAAGTTAAACTAAGTAAATTCACAACACCTCTAACACCGAATGAAAACTTGGAAAGAGATTCCGAAAGTAGGGTCCAGAAATATGGTTTCGGAAATTGAAACTTAACAAAAGTTACAATATGAGATTCTACCTTAAAGCGTATAGAATCTAAATGAATCAGAGTATATGTAAGGAAGTATAAGAAAGTTATACTTTCCTTAAGATACAAAATTCAGTGGAAATAAAACATGTAGTTAAACTACATGTACCAAGATATAAGTCTTTTAACCCAAAGAGAAGGGTATCTAACAACCTTGGATAAAGGTCCCTTGATTTATACTTTCAAGCAAGTCTGTCTTACCCACACCAGGGTAATCCCTCAATACAAAGATCGGAGTCTCTGTCTTGCTATCCCCGCAAGCCCTCAACATCAAGGTAGTTGGCGACCTCTGTCTTCCTCAGCAAGGAATCCCTCAAACTTCAAGGTAGTCGGCACCTCTTTCTTCCTATCCCCAGAAGTCCTCGAATGTAATCACCAACATTCGGAGTCGCACGAAGCTTTGAGAGTTAATAAGAGCCTCTCTCTCTAGAAATCACTTCAAGCATGTAATCACATGAGTCGAAGATCAGTCATCCATTCAGCACTGAGCTCTTTCAAATGAACTCCTATTTATAGGTAAGGTCGGCTCCTTCTCCAACGGTCATATTTTCCTTAAAGATCGGAGGGACCTGTACACGTGTCACTTAGACAACGGTTAGTTTATAACAAAATAGACGACATCGTTTTATAACAAAACAAGTATAAAAGAATGTACGACATCGTTTTAATTCTAAATAAAAGGTTCGGAATGAAAACTTCGGAGTGAAAATTCAGAGTGTAATGGAAATAATAAAGAGTAGACAGATTATAGAAATGTAAGCAGAATAAAAGTTCGGAGTCTAACCAAAATATTTTTTGGAGTCTGATTTAATTCAGAGTGTATAAAACAAAGATGATCAGATTCTGTTTAATAAGAGAATTCGGAATGAGAGTTCGTCATCAAAATTCGTAATGAGAATTAATCATCAATATTCGTAATGAGAATTCATCATCAGAATTCATAATGAGAATTAATCATCAGAATTCGTAATGAGAATTCATTATCAGAATTTGTAATGAGAATTCATCATCAGAATTCGTAATGAGAATTCCTCATCAAACTTCATAAGAATTCGTATCCTGAATCTGGATTAAAACCGTATCCGGAATTCGGAATGAAACATTATTACAGTTCTCATTATGGATTTCGAAGTGAAACTTTATCACAGTTCTTATCCAGAATCCAGATCTTAAAACAGAATACTTCCTATCAAAGTTTCAAGCAATTCCGAGAAAATAGAAATGAATCCGAATCTCATACTTAAGAAAAATCTAGATGAAAATATAATAAGGATAAATTTTTCTTATAAAATTGATTTTTCTTATAAAAGCAATTTTCCTTAAGAAAGCAATTTTCCTTAAGAAAGGTGTTTGTGATTTTCAAAACAAGAAGGAATGAAAAAGTCATAAGGAAAACCTTATTGACTCAACACAACGTAGACAGAACATGTACTAGACAAGATTCATCTGGCCCGTGTTGTTAGTGACATGGTTAGACACTCGGCTCAAACTACACGGCGTGTTCTTGATAGACACAGCGTGTACGTGAAAGGATAACACCATACTGTGTTGTTCGTGACACGGCTGAGTACGTGGGTCAGACTACATGGTGTGTTCAAGGTAGAAATGGTGTGTACAAGAAGAGACTCCACCGACGGGTGCTGTTAGCTACATGGCCGGGTTCCAAGGATTATACCACACTGTGTGTTCAATGCGGACACAACATGTTTCCACCAAACTTTTCCCATCCCTTGTCTCTACCCACATGACCTAAGATGCGGTCAGAGATTACATGGAGTGTACATAAAGTACATGGTGTGTGATTAATAAAAACTATTTCTTCCCAAATAGAAGAACACATGGCATGTACTCAACATTACACGGTGTGTATTCTGGGTCTTTCCAGACAGAAAGCCTCAGAAACTACTCTGGAACCCATAAAACACTGAATCAAGCATTGAAAGTGCCAAATTTTTATTTGTGAGGGCCCATACTCCCACTGAATGAATGTTTGCAATCTTATACATGTTATAATAAATAAAACAGTACAATAATCCAGAAAATTATGGTCTATGAGGGCCCATAACACCTCAAGAACTAATGTTTTACGTTCATTCAAACAAAAACTTACACAACCAAATCTATAAAAAGAATAAAATATTTTTATCAAGTTGCCTATCACAAAAACATGAAAATTCTACACAACATATATTACAAAAATATGAAATTGATAATTCACCCTAGATGGCATGGCAATAATGCATGACATGTGATTTTTAGCATGGGTCTATATGATGCAAGGAATGGAATACACTCATATCATCAGGCTGCGACAGAAATAGAACCTCAATAACGTCAATGGTAATCACACAAAACATGTGAATCAAAAAAAAGTGAAAATCAAATCAACTGTAAAATTGAAAACCAGTAAAATTCCATTAAACGAGGTCGTATGGCTTTTCCATGTACACGGGTTAGCTACATCAAAGAACAACTTACACTAATGGAGAAATTACCTTTACAAACCATTTGGAACCGTTGGTATAGGTCTTTAAACTGTTGGTATAGCCTATACCAACGGTTTGGGGAGCCGTTGGGTGATTTGGAATGGGGAAAGACCTATCCCAACGGTTTGGAGAAAACCATTGGGAAAGAACTATGATAACAGTTTGAAAACCGTTGGTATAGGACTTTCCCACCTATTTGAGAAAATTGTTGGGATAAGTAAATACATAAAAAAGAGTTCCAGTAGTGGTTTGAACCCACAACCCATGTGTTATATATCAATGAATTTACCACTATCCAAAAGTATCCTTTGTGAATATATTTTAATAAATATATAAATATATATATATATTTATATGTAATTTATATATTGATTTATTTGACGATATTCTATAAATGTACTCATAAAAAATAAGGGCACATATCCCAATGGTTCTCAAAACTATTGGGATAGGTACCCACCCTTTCCCAATGGTTTGGCCAAACAATTGGGAAAAGTGGCCTTAAAGTGGACTTTTCCCAATGGTTTGGCCAAACCGTTTGGAAAGCCATACCCTTTCCCAATGTTTTGGCCAAACTGTTGGGAAAAGTGGCCTGAAAGTGGAATTTTCCCAATGGTTTGGCCAAACTGTTGGCAAATCCATACCCTTTCCCAACGGGTTGGCCAAAAAATTAGGAAAAGTGGCCTCAATGTGGAATTTTCCCAACGGTTAGGCCAAACCGTTGGGAAAGGAGACCTATTCCAACGGTTTTTACAAACCGTTGGTATAGAAGCATTAGGAAATGTTAGATTTACTATAGTGTTATTAGCAAGAACCTATTCCATACTATCCCTAGGTATAGGCTCCAAATAGTATGTCAAGAGAAAATAACCCCTTTGATACCACTTTGTAACATCCCAGTTCCAGAAGTCACCTAGAGGCGCCTCGTACCTAGTTGGTCACATAGCCTCAAGCATATTTCCCCAAATGCCAGAGGCTACCGACTATAAGCGAGGGCCTTGGGTGTGATAGTGGGGAAACTATGCCCTCATTGACAGAGTACATAGTAGAAGTAAACAACACACAATAATGAAAGCAGTAAATATCCAACAATAGTAAACAACAAAAGACTGATAAATAATCAACCGGAACATAAATATATATATAAATGATGCATGATACATATATGTCTAGGAAAGTAGTCAACAAGTCACAATGGAGAATACCGTACTAAACCAAAGTGCAAAAGGAAAACATATGATCAACTCCTCAGCATCGCAAGCCTCAGCTTGGTCCCATGCTCTCCAACTCCAATGCAATCAAATACTTGAAGTCGTAGGGCACTTTCCCTTGTCTATACTAATAGTAATATAATCTGTTTGGGCCAAAAGAATGGCCAAAATAGGGCGTGAGACTAAATCCCAGTAGGCAAGCACTGGAATATTTGTGCGTAACAGTAAGTGAGTATATGGCAGGTAAAAGTACAAAAAGCAGTAAACAGGGAATCACTAAGCAGTAAACAATCCTCAGTTTAAGCATTCAAAACAACACACAACATGCAACATCAAAACAGATAACACAACAGGTAACCCTCTAGGAAGTACCCACAACCTATCCCTTCTGGTCCTACCTATCATGTACAATCAACCCTCAGAGTAGAACACACAGTCTCACACCTTTGGTTCAGCTACGGTATAGACTCTCTAAGGAATCACTCACCGTCAATTCCCCATATAGTCTCGTATCGTACTAAAGGCGCTCTAGGGAATAACTCAATGTCAATTCCCCATGTGGCCCACATTGTGGAACTACAAACACTCTGGGGAAGCATGCAACGTCAATTCCCCCTACGGTCTCACCTCGTAATTATAAAGAATCTTTGGGGAAGCACTCAACGTCAATTCTCCCTATTGTCTATACACTAGGTTCTCACTGTCCTGTGTAAGTAAACAAGCATAGCATCACGTAACGGCCAAAGTAAACCTCATGAACTACTTGGACAAAATTCTACAGTATAATAGCATATCAGGGCAATAGGCTCACCGTCCTATAATACTAGGCATGGATAATAAATAGCAGCCTAATAAGAAAACTAGACCTAAAGGTCAAAAGCAAGAAAAACATGCATGGGAAATACACCCAAGGAATAGATAATTACCCTATTCACAAACAATAACCTATACATAGGCATAAAAGAAAAGAAGGAAAACAATAGAGCTAAAATGGTAAATGTGCAATACCCCATTCAAGGGTATTGAGAAAAGTTTCACACAATACTCAAAGAATTTCTACGGAAAGGCACAAACCACTTACCTCGGGGTTAGGATATCAATATACTTGAACCATGAGGCTTGAATATCCTTATAACATTATAGATCTATGAAAACGCATAAACCATTCAGCCAATGATAACTTGGAAAAGATGAGGAATTGGTAAACTATGCTGTAGAAGAAGGAAGAGCATACCGTTGCGATTCCAACTCAATCGACGGTGGTCGATTTAGAGAATGGATGTGCGGTCGGGGGCTCCGGGAAGTCTTAGTGTCGTATAGGTGCCAGTACATAGCCTCCTCTGGCAACGAAGTACACGAAATTTTCTCATAAAGTACACGATGTGTACTTCAAAAATTTCTAGAACTCTTCTTTTCTCAAAAACTCCAGAAAAAAGAAAAACATACATGAAAAGAAGATCCAGATACTTACATCCATTATAAATAACTTCCTTTTTTCTCAAAAGGGTAATATATTTATCATATTTTGTGGAAAAAATATCTTGTTCATGCTCTCATGAACCCCAGAAATTTAAGTGCATTCATCATAATTATTTTCCACCCATTTACATTAAGAATTTATATTGTAACCTATAAAATCTAATGACCGAACATTAGTATCAAAAATATTTTTCATTAACATTTTTACGTTTTTCTTAATGTGTGAAAGTTATGTATCATTGGATGATTTCAATCCCTTCTTGAAAAAACATTTAACCCTTCTTGAAAAAAACTCTAATCAGAAACATCAATTGTAACGTATCTTATCTCGTTATTTTAGGAAGAACAATGATGTGTTATATCCAAATTATTTATTTTTAATTAAATCTAATGAATCATTTTTTTGAGGGTATATTTAATAACCCAAGATGATGTCATTTTTTATTCCCATTCATTGTAAACCATCTCAATATGATATTAATCCATCTGAAAATTTTCAAGCATTGAATTATCATGATCAATTATCCTATTATCCTTGAACACTAATTTAGAATTATCAAAATCCTCAAAAACTATTTATTTTTCATCCAATGAATGAATCACCTCTTTATAAGAATTACTTATATCAAATTTTTAACCACTTGTTTTTGAAATTCACCTTTAAAAATGTAATATTTTTTCTTAAAGAATATTAAATGTTTGACATTTTCATTTAAATATTTGATTTTAGTGAATCAATTTTACAACATCCAAGACAATTCCATCCCCAAAGCATCATTATAAATGTATAGGTGTGTTTTATCTTTTTAAAGACCCTTAGTAAGCTCAATTTGGAAGTGAATACTTTAAGACAGATATTTTCAAATTGTACTTCTTTCAGAGTAAATGATGAAATGGTATTTATTCCTCATATACTATTCATGGCTTGGACTATATTTTTATAGATGATAATTCCCATTATATATGATTGATAAATTGACACTTTTATTACCATTAAATAATTTTGAATATTCCTCCCCCTTATTCTTTTATCAGATTATTCTCACCTAATTATCCTTTATTTTTTTGGTATTCATAAATGTAATGGAATAAAAAAAATACTATCATTTAAAATGTATTCAAATAATTCTTGATATTCACATAATATATGACTTATAGTCCAATTAGAAGAAAATAGATCCAACCAAGGATATAACCATTTATATGATATTAATTGAGGTTTATTGTGATCTAGTGAAGACACACTAATAGTGGGGATGAATCAGTGTGATCAATGTTTTTAAAAAATATTTTTTTTATTAATTAAACCATTGAAAATGTTAGAAAGAATAGATATCAAAAGAATAATATAAAACACACAATTAATGAATGAAAAAAATAAATAGACAGTAATAAATGATATATTAGTAGGGTTTTCCATTAATGTGGGTGAAAAAACACATAGATTTGATCATGTGGAGTCTGATATATGAGTTCTATATTATTTTCATAAAGTGAATACTCATTGGGAATATATTTTCCTTAACCCTGAGGTTATATACCAATTTATTTACACTTTACTGGTTGGTTCCTTTTTCTAATTTCCATTAGTTCAATCAAAGGATTTTAAATTCCCATGTGTGGATTTGTATCCATGGCCTCGCCTAGGTCTAATATCAACCTAAAATACTCACTGACCTAGCCTCTTTTTTTAGTACTCTATTAAATATTGATTAGCGCACTCTCAATGAGAATATTTTCATATATGATAGAATTATTGTTGAAATCAACATGGAATCACCACCACAAGATTAATTATTATTAATTTCTAATGATCATATATTTGAGATTTAACTAGAATTCAAGAATTTGCATGTATTCTGTGAACACTAAAAAATGGTAGTGAATTCCATTAATAATTGAAGAGTGGTACACTCTTCCCTCTATGATTGATACTCTATCTAATGACGTGGAGTGTCTTAGAAAGAATCCTTTATTTATTTCTCTAGATATTTTTTCCTTATTCTCTGCATTGTAATATGAGTATTATATTTTTGATCTCATCTCTCTTCAGCTTAATTAGGTAATCCAGTTAGATATGTCTTTCTCAGATGACTCCCAAATGATTCCATGCACTGAAAAGGTTTCTAGTCCAAAATAGGTTAAGAGGAATTCTGAAACCTCAATAGGTCGCACTGGTAATTATATTCTGATAAAAGATAATGGAATAAAATCATATTAATTGGATGCTGCTACGAGAATCAATGAATCTATTATTTCTCTGGATATCAAGGAATCTCAGTTAACAATAAAGTTAAAGAGAAAAAAAAGTAGATAATGAAGAATATGGGTATAAAACCTATAAAATAATATCCAAATGAGGACCCTCTTCTAGAACATTCAGGGAATATCTATCTCTCTTACTCAGGGTTTCAAAGAGATTCTTTCAAGATAACATAAGACTAATTTAATTGATGTTGTTGATCACAAGAAAAATATCTCCATAAATGAATCTTATATTATTCAAAGGGGTTATAATATGAAAAGGGAAAATACAAGCATCCTACAATCATGATAGTCTCTGGTTACTCAACCAAAACACTCTATATAATCCCTCAATAGTTGAAGTAGGGTATTAGTATATCACTTGATTTTTTTCATCTCTAGAAGGAAAATTTTATGTTTAGTTGTCCATTACTACAATAACTATATAGACAGAATATCTCTATGGTCACATCGTAGGGACTCCATTAGTTGTATTAATGATCCATTTATCATTATTAGAAACTTCAACTCCATTCTTCATGCATATGAGAAAATTGGGCCTATCTTCAGCTTGTCCTCCATCAAGGATTTGTGTGTTTGTGTTGAGGACACCAATTTAACTAAAATTAACTTTCTTTGTGCCATTTTTTCATGGTATAGAAGGAATGTCAATAGTTTTAGAGACATTATATTTGACATAGTATTTGTGAATGATTTTTATCTTGGATATTGGAGACTCATTTCTTATGTGACCTTGGCCAAACATAATTTTGATCATTATCCCATCTTGGTGAAATTTCAAGACAATGAGAAAAGGTCGCCTCTCCCTTTTGGGATTAATAATGATTGGACTGACATCCTAGAATAAACTCAAATTGTTCAAGACAATTGGTATTTATCTAATTACAATTAGAATCGGCTTTCTTGCATATCCATGTTGATGATTCTCAAGGATAAAATGAAGGAATGGAGCAAGGAAAACTTCAGTCACCTTGATGAAAAACTTTATTCCCTTGAGTGTTCCCTTCATTCTCTTCAAAAATAAATAACTATGAAAACCTTCCCAAGTTGATTAATTCACGAAATAGTGTTGTTATCCAAACTTTAAAATCACATCAATCTCAAGGATAATATGAAAAAGGACATTTTTAAGGCCAGGTGGCTTAGTGATGTATATTTGAATATGAAGTTATCCAATGCTCAAAAATGGAATGAAAGGTCAAAAAATATATCTCCCTCCTCATAAATGGTATCTATATTATAAATGAGAGGCAGTACCTTACCTCACCTATTATCTCTTTCTATGAGAAACTTTTAAATGGACCCCTAATAAATGAGGTTTTAAAGGAAGGCGTCATCCTTAAACTGGTAACTGGGAAAGAAAATGTGCTTCTCACTTCTAGTCCTCTAAATTTTGAAATAAAAAATGTTTTTATTGGTATAAATGTGGAATCTCACTTGGAATAGTTGGCTTCACTAACAATTTCATTCAACATTTCTAATATATTATAGATAATGATGTTTTCAAATTGGTTATTCATATTTTTCAAGGTTGGATCCATCTTTCAAGAATTTATTACTCAATTTATTTCACTTATTCTAAAAGTGGACAATTATAGTGATGTCATCCAATTCAGGCTAGTTACTCTTTTAACAAAATTCATAATATCATTTCAATTATCCATTCTAATTGACTAGCTCTAATTTCTAATAAAATAATTTTTCTAGAATCAATTTTGTTTTATTAAAGGAATGAACATTCAATATTGTCTAATAACTTTCTTAGAGTGCATGAATCTCCTTAGGAATCCCACCAGGGGTGAAAACATGCACTCAAACATTACATGAAAAATCATTTGATACTATGGATTGAGGCTTCATCATTAATGTTCTATCAACTTTAGGCAATTAAAAACTATTTGTTTTCTAGATTAAATCCCTATTTGGATCTTCCCATATATTTTTATTAGTTAATGGATACCCAGAAGGCTATTTTAGATGCTTAAGCGGGGTGAGAAAAGGATAACCCTATCTAATATCGTCTTTAATATGGAAAAAGATTATCTCAATAGATTGTTACGCCATATGGTGACTAATGGTGGATTGAAAAGCATTAGGGATACGAGAAGTATTTCTTCTCCCACTCATCTCCTTTTCTCATATGATATTATTATCATTACCCAAGGTGAAAGTAGAAATATCATATTCATGAAGCAAACTCTTCTTCATTATGAAGGAGCTTTAGGCAATAAAATTATATGGAATAATTCTTTTATCTATGGTGGAAAGAATATTTCATCCTCTAGAAAAACCAATCTCATAAAAGAACTAGGAATAAGGGAAGGCTATTTTCCATTCATCTATCTTGGTGTTCCTATGTTCTAGGGATGTTATCATGTATCCGACTTCAACAATGCCTTGATCCTGGTGAAAATAACCCTTCATTCATGGAATGGAAAATCCATTTCTATGGAAGGATGAATTTGTATGGTTAATCACGTGATTGTATCAAAGTTGGTATATTCTTTCATGGATTACTCCTAGAAATCCTTGATGATTAAATCCGTTAACATTTTTATGAGAAACATCATTTGGAGTGGTATCATCATTGATAAGGAAATCATCATAGTCTCTTGGATGAAACGTCTCATAACCTATTCTCTTTGGGGTATTGGTTTCAGGAATATTTATATATTCCACCAATCCCTAAAAGAGAGATTATTATGGATCCTAGTGAAAATAAAAATACAATACGTGGGATTTCATAGAGATAGGTTCCTTTCCCGACTGGGAGCATGAAATATTGGATATATGGAGTCCTCGATATGGCCTGGTTCAAAATAAATAGTTCAAAAAGCCGAATGAAATCACATTGGCTCGTCAGTTCCAACTCCTCTCTTATGTTCTGGAAAGATGACTAGGTTAGATCTCCTGTTATTGACCTGCTTGACACTATTGAACATGATGTTGATTATGATATCTATATTAAAGTTCAAATTACCAATCTTGCTGATATACTTTATGTCCTTAAATATGCTATATCTACATATGAATTTATTGAACAAGAGGATATTTTGATTTGAGAATAAGCCCCAATGAGCTTCTTGACTCTAAATACTTCTAAAAACACATGCTGCAGGGCTCCCACAAAAGGATTTTTATCTTCAATAGTAAATGGATACTCAAATCAAGGTTCAATTTTATTTGGATACTCTCAGTAAAGAATGTACCTATTGATGTCAACCTTCGACGTGTAGGTATAACTATTTTTTCAAGATGTGTGATATACCATCAACATCATGAGGATGTGGAAAACCTATTTCATTATTTCGAATCTACCTCTACTTTATGGCATGCTATATCTTATATTTTTGAGATTTATCCACCATAGGAAGCCATGGTGAATGAGTTCACACCTTCTCTTCTTAATTATCAAATTTCCAAAAAAATAGAAATCTTTTTCCAATGGCCTATGTTGAACTACTATATGAAATTTGGAGAGGTAGGAAAAATCTATCCATGACCAGATCCCAATAAACCCTCAATCCACTATGGGAATGATCATTGATAATACTAAAAATGATAATGCATTGCATACAGGGAGATATATCATCTCTTTATAGGACCTTTCTATGTTGAGGTTTCTTAAGGTCTCAAGTAATTACCCCCCTCTAATTGGCACACTTTATGTCTTTTTGATTCCATCTTTTTCTAGCTAGATAAAATGTAACATGGATCAGCCTCGTGGGTAAATACTCGACAATTTGTATTTGGTGTTGTCTTTTGGGATCATAACAATGATGTTATGGAATGTTATTACGATTATTGTGGTTATGGTTCTAATTTTGAAGAGGAGATGGTTGGGATAATCTCTATTATCTACATGAAAAAACAGCAGAACAAGAGAAGCATCTGGTTTGAGTGTGACTCCACCACCATTGTACAGGCTGTCAAAACTAAACAGATCCATCTTTATTGGAATATTATAGTGAGATAGTTCAAGTGTCATGATAATTTATCTTTGATGAACTACATTATCTTGCATTTCTATCATGATCATAATTATCTTGATGATGTACTTGAAAACAGAGAAGTAAGCATGGAAGAGTGCACTTATACTAACATTTTCTTTGGAGAGATTCTTCATTTACTTCATAAATATCAATATAAAATGCCTTTATTTAGAATTATTTAAATTTTTCCTTTATATATTCCAAGATTCCCATTTCACAATTTGTTTCCAAAAAGCAGAAACACATTAATAGATCTTATTCTTTAATCATTATGAATTTTATTTCTTCTTGATAATATGCAATCACAACAAACACATCTTCCATATCTAGATTATTTAGTGAAAATAAAAACATGTAAACTGTTCTAGGATATTATATTTTTTCTTCTTACTCATCAATATTATCTAAGATATCTTATAATTTTCAACAGTATAATCCCCTCATTCTTTAAGAATGTAGATATATATTATATTCAAGGATAATTTAATAGTTTATATTTTTCTTACTCTTTCACTTTCTAAATTCTTCAATAGTCCAAATATTCATGAAATTTTGTCACAATATTTACTTTTGTTATCATTATATTTCTTCTTCCTCATAATTTTATAAATCTACAATAATATCACATTAATATTATATGCATACATTTGTTATCAAAATTCCAGGGAAATCAATAACAAGTTTTTTATCAAATAATAGTTAATATTATATATATTAATGAAGACTATAAAATTTTATATTTTTAAACGAATTCAAGTAAAAATATTTGAAATCCTATAATTATCACATGAATACCTTCTTAATTATTCTCACTTAATTCACCCTTAATCATGGTATTCTATTTTCTACTATAGTCATCAACAAATCAATGGTTTCTATTTATCCATTTGTGGAAGTAGTTTCAAATGTAGTAAAGAATTATAGTAAAAAGATTATTTTCATGGGAAGAGATAAATATCTTTTATATTTTGGTTTTTTTTAGATATGAAATGGAACTCTAATTTTTTCATTATGCCATTATTCATCCAAACTATAAATTCCTTGAAACTAATATGTCATTTTACTATAGTGAAATATCATTATTGATAATATAATTTTACTACTCATTAAAAAGAAAATTATATGTACGACAAAACCTTCTTCTTCTTAACTAAAATAAATATCATGAAGGTTGACCTAATTATTTATTCATTAAGATGTTTTAATTAGTGAAAAAAATATTTACCTACCTCTGATTTAATTCACCTTTCGAAGTCATTATTTTAAAATATGGAAATATATCCCATTAATCAGACATATGATGTGTACATAAAAGATAAGTTAGACTTATATTTCTATTATACATTATTTATTCATATTCTAACAGCTGAATATTATTACGAAGCCCCATGTTAGTCTTTAGTGAAATTATAACCTTTTTATTCAATATGGTCTGAAATTCAATAAATTGTATTACTTAGATATGGATCCCAATTTATTCTAAATAAAATTTGAAAAAATTGGTTGTTATATTGTGAGATCAGTTAAATCTTATATAGAATCATCTCTGATTTCAAAACTCTTACATAGATATAAGATTCTCCAGGATACTTTTACATAAAAGTGGTTTTATTCTTATATAGATTAATAAAATTCCGGATTAATAATTTTTATTTCGTTTTTAATGTGATGTATCCTTCAATAAATCTAGGTTAATTTATTATACATAAAAAATATAAATTTTAATTATATATATATATATATCACAATTTAATCAATATTCACATCCCAATAATCTCTAGAAATCATATTCAGACTACTAAATCCATATCCAATCTATCTCATCAATAATAAATCATCTCAGATAACTTTTGTTAACTTAGGAAAAATAATAAAATTTTAAAAAATACCATCTAAATTTAAAAATCATTTGAGCTTCTATGAATATTAATTATCATTAATGAATCATTAATCAACTATTCTTAAAACTCTCTCAATAATAGGGTATTAATTGTTCACAAATTAAATTCTCAAATTAACATCATCTAATGACTCGTAAATTCCATGAGTACTTCTCCTTAACATATACACAAATATAAATCAGAAAATATTCTAGATATCTTTATTATTATACTCATAAATATAAAAATATTTCTTTTAACCAACATTTCAAACTCATGATTATTTTTTAATTAACAATTCTTCTCACTAACTATTAATATATATAATGACTTTTATTTATCCCAAATTTTTTTAGATCCACATTAATCCAATATATAAGATAAAAATTTATATATGTATATCCCTATACAACATGAAATTTTCAGAATCATATTTTTTTATCCATAATATAAAATCATTGGGTTCATTATCAGCACATAATAAATATTGATATCCTTACTTATTTACAACAATACCACAATCATCACATTTTGTTGGGATATTCACTTTATGTTTCTTTTTTGAGTGTGATTAGTTTTTTATAATATCATTAAAATTTATGTTACAATTAATTGTTTGATTTTAAATCATTTTCTCTCATTAATTTTTTTACAATTTTAAAAAATTTATTTAATCCCTCTCATCTAAAAATCTATATAAAATATTTTTTCATAAAAAAATTCCTTGATTACCAAAAATCTATAATTTTCCATATCCTTTTTATGAATTATTGAATATCTATTACTCAATTTACTATGTGAGATATTATTTCCTTGTGTTGAAAATTAATATTCTACATAATCAGTTTAAATGTAATGAATTATTTCCATGAAATCATTTTTTATTCAAATTGTGGGTTGTGAAAGACATATTGTTTGAAGAAATAATTTCGGGTTTGTTTGGGTAGGAATGGGGTTGCAGTTTCTGCCAGCCTGTATTTATTTACAAAGGAAGTTCACATGTATTATTCATTCACATATAAGTCTAATATTATATTATTTTCAAATATTTTCCTTAAATTTATAAACATTTAATTATTTCATTGAAAATCCAATTATATTATCCTTTAAAAAATATTATTTTATATGTAACCTTTATAATATATTATACAATATAATTACCATATATTTTTAAAATTGTATTGAAGTGACTTCATCTAGATGTTTTACAAAAAAATTTGAATAAAGAATAAATATATTGACACCCTTAACCTCTACACAAGGGGTAAAACTTTATCTTTATTAGACATTATAAATGATTTAGTTTCATAATCTCATTTATATATTAATGTCAATATATGAAATATATAATATTTTTTAAAATATAATGTGTTTTATATTTGTTATTTTATTGAATTTGGGACCAAGTTACATAACCCTTTAATAAATTATGTTAAGTTTCTTCTTTGGGGATATTATGTGTAAGAAAGAATTATGTTGTTGGTCTATTGGTTGGTTCCCTTTACATAGAAACCTTTAAAATACTATGCCATTATAGGTATCATTGTTTAAAAATTTTCTTCTCTTAAAAATTTATGTTGTTCCAATTATCACACATTATATATGTATCTTGTATCTTTTCAATGTTTAGGATTGTACCTTGTTTTATATCATCACATTAACTTCATCAACACATAACCATTTCTATTGTTACTATTATTAGGGTATCTAAGAATTTATTTATTCATTTAATATCTATATGGAAAAAATTCACAAAATAAAGGGATTATGGATAAATCGATTTAACAAACATATGATTTATGTGTTTTGTGTATTCATTATTTCTCATTTATAATGTTTTAAATACCCTACCACCTATTTTAATAATTTTATAAATTATTTAAATGTAATAAATATTATTTTTTGTAAAAAAAATAATATATTGGAAAATTATCATGATTATGGGTTTTGGGTGTTCTAGTTTTTATCATAGAATAGTTTAGTTACTTGTGGGAATTTGTATTAAAAAAAAGATACCTATTATTTTTAGTGAAATATAATGAATTATTAAGGATAGAATTTTATACTAAATTCCTTTTGTAATCTATTGTATTATATAGGATAATGAAATTATCTTAATTTGTTTATTAAATTTATAATATGGAAATAGATGACATATATGTTTAAGGGAATTCCCAATGTGTTGATAATTTTCATTAGGATTATTATCCCATTGATCAACTCAATTACATTGTTGATAAGGTTAAAAAAATTATTCCCACTCATTCACTATTATAACATGCCCCAAAATTTATTGATATTTATAAACCATAAACACAATAATAGATATGACTAGGTATATCCCTCTAGAGGTGTTGTTACTATTATTCATCATATAATTCTCTTAGTAAATTTTATGTTACTTTTGATTAAATGGGATTATGAGGAAAGTGATGTGGATTATAGTGTCAAATGGTAATAAAATATAAATTCAACATAATACATGAAACTATTAGGGGAAAGCTTTTTTAATATATGGTTTATCAATTTTTTCCCTTTATTATCCATTTAAATTTTCTAAATCCATTTGAAAATGCACCAAATATAATTTATGCACAAATATCTTCTTTAATTATTATAAAATAAAGTGCATTGTTGATGATATTTAGTATATATTGAACCTCACCTCCACTGTGGTAAATAATGATGGCCACACCAAGGCCATAGAATTTCTATAAACAGAAAAAAACACATAATACATTGTTCATTCCCTAGTAAACAAAATTATATCATGTATTAGGAAAACCATGATAAGTGTTATAATTCTAATTTGGGATAAAATATTGTTGAACTACTAGTATATGGTAGATTTTGGATAATCACTACATAAGACTATAAGAAACTAATGGCCAAATCATAAATTAGTTGGAAACATTGAGAATTTAGAGTGGGGATCTATAAATTTTATAATCTCCCTTAGGGATCTCTCACTTGACATAGTTTCCAACCAATAGGGGAACTAATTGAAATAGATTAGGAAAAATAATATGATGGAACATGAATATGAATTGTGATCTACTATAATGAAAATAATATATTATAATTTAAAAAAAATTAGATAACCTAAATTATGTAAGGAAGTGGTTGATGGAAATTTATATAGTATCATTGATTTTTTTTCAAAAGTTATGTTCGTATAAGTACTCATGAATATCTAGTGTTCTCAATAGGGATTCCATGTTGATTAATTAAAGAGTAGGATTTTCTCCACATTATTGATTGTTGATAAATATCCTAATATACTATGCACACATGACTAATTTTTACCTCTTAAGGAGGATTAAATCACATGGACGTGTATCATGATTATTTCATGATTTGGATGAATATAATATATGAATATATTCTATCTTCTTAAAAATATCATGCATAGATTCCATGTAAATTTGTGATGATTACCCTGGACAAAGATAACCATTTAAATTTTTTTTGCTTCCTATATAGATATTGGTGTAGTGGTCCCGAAGACATACTGGTGGTTTGGATTGTAAATTTATCAGCAAACCATAATGTAATTTTTTTAGAATTAAAAAATATAGTTTTGTGTATAAATAAATTAATACATAAAGTGAATAAATTTTTTCTCCCTATTGACATAGTTTTGGCGTTCAATGAAAGAAATTGTGAATGATGAGAGAACATCTAGTTCTAGTTTCAAATGTGTTGGGGATTCTTAAAACTCTATATGATATAAGATAAATGCTACATCATGATCTGAGATTATTTTTGAGATTATATACATCTTATTTTGTCTTATTATGGATTTTATTGTGTGACTGATTTTTTTGAGCCTATAATATAGTTCCTAAAATATGGGATCACAACATTCATTATTGTTTTATGTGAATATAGAATGTTTTGTGATCTAATTAATCTATTAAGGAGATAATAAATGTTATTTTCAAATAACATAATACATTTATTGAGTACTATGAACTGTATTAGACATATACATTTCATTGAAGAGTATGTGCCATACATTCTAGTCAATAATTCATCCACTAGGTCATGAAGTATCCATAGGTTTGAGTGTGTGTAGTGTTGGTGACTTGATATAGTGTGAGTCTCCTAACTAGAAAATCATCGGTACAAAGATATAACCTTGGGATCCCTTTAAAGATTACATTAGTATGGTGACTCATACTCAAGGTTCTCTATGGGGTTATTTCTATTTTAGACAAACACTATTCCCTATTAAAAAACTATAAATCACAAAGAAGTATTATTTTTTCCATTTGATATTTTAATCATTGAATAAATATTTTATAATTATAAACAATATTATTACATTTTCTCATTAAGATCAAAAATATTCCTATAAAATTAATAAATTATTTATTCATATTTCATATTGTATATGTTTTATTATTAAATAAATTGTATAATAAAAACACTAAAAATAATCTATGAATCACCCCATTATAATTGAGTTATTCCGGGTCCTTAGTGTGTGTCTTTTTACAAGAATAATTTTTTAGAGTATATTTAGTCAAACAATGTTAATTTTAAAAATATATATATAAATATAAATATTTTAATGAAATAATATTTTCAAGTACCTTTTGAAAAAAAATTATCATCTTACATAGTAATTCAACAAACATTAATTCGCCACTATAAAATTTACTAGATAAATCTATATTCCACTTGTTCATTCAAATACAGTAATCGTCATTCCTTTAATATATCTCAAAAACCTCGATCTTATTCACATTTTTATTTATTTCATTCATTTTTATAACATATATTTGATAATTAGTCCAAACATAACCAAAAGTAATGAGTTCCAAATAGTAGGAACCCCCTCTTAGTGGTTATTTGAGATAACCAAGGAATGGGAGAAATGTTTGGACAATTGAATCTTAGGAAATCATTAACTATTTATTATGGATTTTTATTTTATAGAAACTTAGAAATTGTTTTCATTGAATCATTTAAAATCATTTTTTGGATCCAAATCACTCAAACTATTGTAATTATAAAGAATTTATCAATTTTTTGTGTAAAAATGAATCTCTATATTATTAGTTTTTTACTAGGTTATTCCAAAATATTGTATATCAATGATCCTAATAATTCTTATTAAATCATGGTCTACAGAAATTATATTTATATTTATGAATCATTAAATTTTAAAAAATTAAAATTTATATTTAAAAAAATGGATCATGTCACATAATGAAATTAAAACCTCTATTCATTCATACGGGGAAAACTCAAAACACTAATTTTTAAACGAAAAAAAATGTAAAGAACACAAAAAATTATAGAATAGATCACCCTAACAAAATAATAATTTCACTACTCTTCCAAAAAGAATGAAAATTCCAAATATTGGTGTTGAAATAAAGCATAATGGGGAAACCTAATGTTTTTATTTTATTGTATACTGCTAGGATTTATCCTCATATATATTGGTTCCCTACATCTTACAAAATAAAAAGGATTCATTTTATTTTTGTTCAATGAAGAGTTAATTGAGAATGTTGGAGAGAAAGGATTTTTAGGTAATACACCACGTGTTTGATGTCTATATAACGTATTTTTAGGTAGTTTATTGGTTGGTATTTATCTAATGGTGGATGAGTAATATGTGATGTGAGCCACTATATATTTTTCTATTGATATCCATAGGTGGAAACTAGTTGTCATAAAACACAAAAGTGAAATGTATTATCCCAAATCCTTTCATGATATGGTGAGGGAGATGTAAGGTTATGAGAAAATTAAATGAACCAAACTCAGTATTTGTTGAATCTTCCTCTAGTTTATAGTTTTGATAATGTTGAGGATACTAGGGATTCACATTATAACCCAAGTGTTCTACATATTTAATTAACACCTCTTATATTGCTTTATATTCTAAATCCACTACCAACTTCTCCTCAATTTTTACTCCATCGTAATCATATTCTCTCCCATAAGAAATCAATGGTACTGAATATAGAAAATAAAATCATGTTCTTTTGTATTATATATTTTAACAAATAAAATAAAAACTAAATGATTTTGTGCTTAGGTCGTCCACATTGGTTGATAAACTATATGAATTATTTTTTCTTGTAGATCCAAATAGTGGAAATAAACATGTTAGTGGAGATAATGATTTATTATTATTATTCCCACATTCTTAAGGTATTATTTAATAGTAGGAGAAAGTATTGGTGGATATTCTTGTTTTTATGGAAGTTTATTAATGTTATTTAAAAATTTATATGGAGAACTATGTAACTACTTCATCAAGGATTATTACAGTTGATATTTTATATCCTCTTTATTTTCCTTGAAGTTATCTGTATAAGAGTAGTATTTTGAATTTGAGTAAAAAAATACCCTACCATGTCTTATAAATTTAAAATTGTTTCATATAAGGGAGAGAGTGGATCAAAAAGTCATTCCATTTTTTAAAATTAGAAATGTTAATAAATGAAAAATAAAAATTTATATAGTAATAATTATAATGTAAAGAAAATAATTAATGACTAAATTAGTTCCATGATAACATCATAAATGTGATCGGATACTATCATGGGCCTTAAAATCATAAGGAATTTTTAAATATGGATTATAGTTTGGATTTGACAAGGGTCATCTGAGTTAAGGATATTTTCTAACTACTCATAGTTAATATAACAATTTTTTATATTGTGTATTTATTTATGTGAATGAAAGGGAAATGGAGGTATTATATCATACATTATGATAACATTAATGGAAAGAACAATAAATCACATAGTTGTTAGAAAAAAAGTGGATGGATCATTATTTTAGCCCATGGTTTTCTTTATCATCCTTTAATGTCATAAAAATACATTTTATTATTTAATCAATATAATTGATTCATTAACAACCATTTTATATATTTTGAAATACAATTTACATTGGTAGATCACATTGGTACACAGAACCTCACCACCCATATGTCAGATAATAGTGAATGTGACATGACTAGGAAATATTATAAAACTACACAAAACCTATGAAATATTATTCATTCATTAGACCCCATTTTTCAATTCTATATGAGTATAAGTGGACCAAGGGAAGATGTTATGAACTATTAAATAATTTAATAGAACCGTTGGTATTACATAGAAGGTAGAATATTTCCACACATAACCATAACACACTCACTTCCCCATATATTATGGAATAAAAGAAAAAAAATATTTTGGCGGTGGATTTGGGAACTCCATTAACCTCCTCCAAGGATCACAATTATAGGATAGTTTCCCAATATCGTGATAATTAAATGGAAACAAGAGTGAAGAATAAGAAGAATATGATGAAATACCAAGACAAAACTCAACATTTTGGAACTAAAAATACATACTTTACAACTAGTTTTTATATCTTGTGAGATGAAACAAGGAAATATTACAAATGTTTCCATAATTTAAAAATTAAATCTTATAATAATTACACAATCCTAGAACACAATGCTTTAGTATATTTAGATATTACCGACATTGAAAACTGATTTTATAATAGTACGACCATTTATCGATAAATCACACAACATTATAAATCCATTTAGATATATCATATGTTATTATCATTATTATATTATAGGTATTGGATAATATAAAAAAGGATGGGATCAAATTATTAGTAAGTGAAATAATTATTTAGAATTCATTAAGGTCTAGACCATAATAAATTGATATAATAAGACTATTAGAAAAATATATTACTAAAAGTGTCAAGGAATACTAAGAGTTTTCAAAAATGTATAACAAAAAGGAATATAATCTCAAATAATGAAATATATATCATGTAATAAGAGTGAAGAATAATTAAATTAAAACCATGATCCATTGATCCTAATTAAATATTATGACAAATAAATGTTGAATATGGATAGGTTTTGGAAATAAAAACAAAAGGAATATATCAAAAATAATTTTTTCCCATCACATTCTTTTAAGAATATATTAACAAAAATTATACTTGTACACAATCATTTTAACATAGATTAACTACAATTACATCAACAAATGGTCATGTGGGTTAGGAATTAATTTCCATGTCTCCAATAACATTTTTTCCAGTAATTCTCATCCTTGTCTCCCATAAAGATGATGGTTAGAAATTCATACCCCCTTTTCCCATAATATAATGTATTGAGAATTCATATCCTTATCTACCATATAATAGTTGGTTAGGAATTAAAATCACTACTCCCCATAATTATCTTATGAAATGTCAAAATGTATGAAATGAATCAGAGGTTGATATTGGATCCCACCATTCATGATTAAAAACATCCATAATGATGTGTTCCAGGAGAACATGAAAACATCCATATTTAAAACATAACTTAATTAACCCTTGTAAAAAAGATAGACTTTAAGAAAACAACCCTATAAGATTTGATAATACATCTAAACAATGTATTTTGTTGGTATCATAATGATTTACCACTATAGAGGCATAACAAAATAGAAATATATTGACATATATCAAAATAAAATTTGTTATAAGAAAAGTTTTAATGTTACCACATAAGGGGATCTTCGTCATTTGATATTTTTAGTCTAATCCCCCAAATGAGTAATAATATATGGGGAATTTAGAGGATAATTATTGTAAAATAATTCCTTAGGAAATACATTTTTTATATAAAAGGAAATATAAAGTAAAAAAATTAAATATTTTTCCTATAATGTCTATAACACTTACATAAAATAAGAAACCATGTGTCATTTTGAATACTAGCTTTTAAAGGGGAAGTGAAATATTTTCAAAACATTTACATCTAAAAAGGATTATTTAATAATGGATCCTTAAAAAAGACAAAAAGGAAATCCTAAGGATATTTGGAATATAATGTAACACATGAAATCTTATTGAATTGAATTTTATTTCTTAATAGGATGATAAACGTCATGTATTTTCCTTTTTATTCATTTTTGAAAATAAGATAGGTTATGGGTTATATTGGTGTAAAAGAAAAGGGACCTAAAACTCTTTGGAGAGGTGTAGGGGCCACGAGCTAGCCAATAGGCACCACCGAATAGATGGTATCTTATAAAGTACTCATGAGGCTCTACTCACCTCACCAACTAGTTGGCGAGATTTAATTGGCCATATAGTGGCCCACTAGCCTCTTATATCAGGGTATTAACTTATCAATTAGATTCCAATTCTAGATTTTAATAAGGCACAATGATATAATTTTACCAGACCCTATAATTTCATAAATCCCTAACTCTCCCTAACAAAGACTAAACATCTATAGATAAATATGGATTTACTAGGTTGTTTTGGACTCCCTACTCTCAAATAGCGTGGATTTAAATCATCATTGATTGGGTTTGATCACTATAGTTTTGTATAACACTGTTTATGGTCTAGATAAATGTTTCTTCGTAGTTTATTATTATTGAACATTAAATTGGATAATTAAAGGAATATCTAGAATCATTGAAACCTTAAGATCGATTCTTGTGTGGATACATGAAAATCAAGTATTATAATTCTTGATGTAGGTGGAATCAAGATAATACATGATGTATTGATGCTCAACCGATCATTATATGGGGAAGTGGCCACTGTAAAATAGTGTTATGGCTGTACCTGATTTGGATATACATTGAAAATGTGGAAACTCTCTTAAAAACATGAGTAATGAATCTTGGTTATTTGATTCAAGGGTAATTGACAAGATAGTTATACATCATGGTTCATGCAGATTATCATGGGAGTATAACCTGTGTAACACCTCGACCCCTCTAGACTAGAGCTGGTGCATTATTAAGTACATTTTCATTGTTTGAAAGAAATAAATCCTGATGGAATGATCATTTTAGTTGTATTTAATAAACTATATACATAGATGTAACTCAAATTACATTGGAAAAGGTAACAAAGTACAATATATAACAAAAACATGAAACTGCATCCACAGAAACTCAATAAATGATCTCCTCTTAATAACCTATTGAAGGTAAAAAAATGAAAGGGTGAGCTCAAATGCTTAGTAATGGTTACAAATATCGGAATCATGAATCAATAATAAATGAATAATAAACCACTGGGCATAATCAATATGGCATGGTGATTAAATGAAAAACTCACGCCATTAGTAAACTGAGAATGAAACTGCATCCATAGATTTTTTCGTATTGAAAACCTCATGGTTAGTAATAACTGATGATGAATGAAGATAATTCTTATTAATTGGATTTCATGTATCTAGAAACAGATACAATAATACCGTTAAAATGGTTTAATTATGTGGGTAGAAACCCTTCTGATTTTTCGAAACAAACTCGAAGTGTTTGTCACCAAACTAATTGTTCCATGAGACCTATCAATGCATCGAGGGGTTGTAGCAGGCCCCACCCACCAATTCATGTCCAAATAATTCTTTATACATAGGTTCAAACGAAGCTAAATATTTATTTACATTATCCATATAGAATAGAGGATATAGATACATCAATATGTCCACAGTCAAAACAACATTAAAAAAACCGTATGTAAAATAGAACACAGTTTAGACAATAATCATATCCAAAATATGAGAATATGTAAATTTTAATGGAATACAATTTCAACTGAAAAGTTATCTCAAATGGTTAGTAGGTGCACCACATAAAAAATATTAGGTGCACAATACTAAGAATGTCACAACAATGTGAAAATTGAGACAAAGATCGTTACCATGTTGTAATCAATTGAGTCATTTGAGAAAAATTTAATAACCACCAAATGAAGAATATAATACCATTAATATAAAGAGAATAATGATAATATATATCAAATTGTAGTACACCTATACCACATATACGAAATAAGATCTGAGTAATGGAAATGCCACAGAATTAAAAGTGATATGAGAAAACCCCTTACAAAACATTTTGGCATGGTAACGGGTGTTCTTGGAGGACTTGATATGAGGTAAAGGGGTATAAAATTATTTATATATCATAAGGCCAGTATGGGTGAGGTGTGAAAACATACCCCATTATTAGGAATTAATAAAATAGATGGACACCTCATAGAGGAAATTCTTGAACAAAAGTGAGAGAGAGGATCCCTTATATTATGCTCGAAGGTGTTCTTGATTATTCTTAACGACCTGAATAATAAAATTTAGCTTCATTAATTAATATTTCCAGAACCTAATAAACATTTAATCTATTTTTTATAACCATATTAGGTTCATTAATGGCCTTTTTGATTGGAAGTTCATTTGAAATGTAATTAAACATACATAATTGCTAATATATAATATTACTGAAATTAAAGATATATAAATGATACTATAATGATTCTAGTTATATTCCACGAGGATGACTCATTCGATGAGTTAATGATAAACGCTTGGATATGGGTTATCGGGTTTGTGCACAATGAACTTGTTTTTTATTATTATTCCATATTATGAGTGTGTAAGGATTACAGAACATCAAAAAAGGTAAAATACATATATTATGATCTGTTTCATCAATTGAAATTGTTTCAGGACCAGTATTGAATTTAGTAATACAAATTGAAAACACATCTTCCTTGAGTGTGATAAATTGACACATCTCGGACGGTGTTTGCATTTATAGTATAAAAGGAAAGAAAGAAAAAATATTATGATGAAATATTGAATTTGAAAAATGAAAACCATGTACAAGTATAGTACTGTAATTATCATTATATTTGAAATAGGTGAGGTGAGAAGAGAGAACAAAATAGTTGAATTTGTAAAAAAAAAATTGAAAGAAAAAGGAAGAGAGGTTGGCCTCTTGAGTACTCCCCCTTCAGAAACACTTTAAGGACGGTTTTTGGACTTTTGGGGATACTAGAAGGTATTGGACGTGGGGGAGGAGGTTCTAACTCTATTTGAGCTGAATTTAGGTCATGCATGAAGCTTTAGTGGTGTGGGAGGAAGAGGGGTGAGGGGAGGTTTATATAGTGGACAGGAGAGGGGATTTCTCTATATTATATTTATTAATTTATTATTTCTCCACAAGAAAAATAATAGTGAGTCTTCTAAGATAAATAATAGTAATTTTATCATGTGAATCCCAATCAATTGGGCTTACATAAGCATAACATCACACATGACTCTATAATTAGTGTATTTAGCTTATTTTGTAAAATATGGTATTTCAATATTCATAAAGAAATCATGTATTTCAGAAAAATCCAAAAAAGACACCCAAAATATTTTTCAATGTATAGAATACAAAAATTAAGTCTATTTATCAGTATTAATATCATAAATATGATTAATTAAATATTTTATTAAAATCATTATTTAATTGAAAAATATACACTCAAATTATTCATCTTTATTTTTAAGGTGCCTAAATTTACTTATACATTCATTGGTATGGATACCATTCATAAGAGTCATATTACTATTAATAATGGTATGTTACTAATAATAATGGTATGTTACTATTCATATGGGTATGATACTATTCAGAAAAAATTATTTTAATTATATAAGACTCTATATATTATCCTGAGCATAACTATGTATGTCAGATTTTTAAAATTCAAATCACAGAGTTGGAAAATTTAACTTTATTGGCTAGGTTATTGCTATCTCTTATAAGTAACCAAGTTTTTTTCCATAGAGGCTTAGTGATTCTTGAAATATAGGCTATCTAATGAATATATTGTATTTAAGAGAAACATACTATGAAATTTTTGGGGTGCTACATTATTCCCTCCTTCGGAAATTTCACCCTCGAAATTTTATGTATAAAGCCCACCAAAAAGATGTGTGTGGTTCTTCTTCATAAAATCCAAAGGTTTACTTGTTTCTTCCTCCATATTTTGGTTTCTCCAAATAACATTTACTATACGAGTAGCTCAATTTTATAATACATGCTCCCTTGTGTCAATAATTTCAATAGGATTTTCACAATATGACAAATCAGGTTCCAGATCTATTTCTTGAATGGTGAGTACATGCATTGGGTCTATAATTTCTTTCATTAAAAATGACACGTAGTGCACATCATGAACTCTAGAGAGATTTAGCAGCATCGCTAAATGGTAATCTATAGTTACAATTCTTTCCATAATTTCATATGGTCTGATATACCTAAGGCTTAGTTTCCCTTTCGTCCGGAACCATAAGACACCCTTCTATAGGGATACTCTCAGAAAGACATAATCTCCCACTTTGAATTCCAAATACTTTCTACAGTTGTTAGAAAAACTCTTCATCCTTCTTTGGGATGCTTTAATAAAGGATTTAATTGTCTTTACCTTTGTCGCTGTCTCTTTAATAAGTCTTGGCCCTATAAGTTTCCTCTCACCAACTTCGTCCCAACAAGTTGGAGTTTGACATTTCTTTGCATATAATGCTTTATATGGATCCATTTAAATACTTTAATGGAAACTATTATTGTAAGAAATTTCCAAAAAAGTAAAGTATTGATCCCATATACTTTAGAAGTCAAGAGAGCATGATCTCAGCATGTCTTCTAGAGTTTGAATAGTCCTTTCAGATTGTCCATCAGTTTTGGTTGATAAGCAGTACTCATAAAAAGCTCAGTATTTAAAGCCTTCGAATACTTTTCCTAAATTTTGATGTAAACCAGAGATATTTATTGGATAAAATCGATAGAGTTTCCCCATTATGTCTTACAATTTAATTAATATAAATTCTTGTTTGGCGCTCAAGTGGTAAATCCTCTCTTATAGGAAATAAATGTGATGATTTTGTTAGACAATAAAAAATTACCCATATTGCATCATTACTTCTTGGTATCCTCAGTAGTCTAGTAACAAAATCCATCGTAATGTTATCTCACTTCCTCATAGGAATAGTTAGAGGTTGGATCACTAATTTGGGATTTGTCTTATTACCTTCACTAGTTTACAAACTAGACACCTTCACACGTAGTCAGCATTTTCCCACTTCATATTATCCAATAAAAAATATTCCTTCAGATCTCTATACATCTTTGTGCTACCCAGGTGTATAGTAAAATTTGAGCTATGTGCATCATCTAACAGTTCCCTTTTTATCTCTGGTGCTGATGGAATGCATAACCTCTTCCCAAATTTTAGAACTCCTTCTTCATACACGAAGTCTACCAATCTCCCATACTTGAGAGCATTAATTTTCTTGTGCAGATTCTTATCATCGTATTGGGAGCTTTTTATCTTCTCTAATAAAGATGGTTTAGTAATTATTTGAAATCGGAAATTTGGTTCCACTTCCTAAACAATTCCCATATCCATCTTTTACTAAATCCAGGAATATAGAATCTCTTTTGATCCTCATTTTGGTTAAGAGTCCATGATCTTTCCTGGTTAATGCATCTTCCACCTTAATTTCCATTCCTGGGTGGTAGTGTATTGAAAATTCATAATCTTTGAGTATCTCGTGCCATTCTCTTTTCCATATGTTGAGTTTTTTCTATGTGAAAATTCATTTCAAACTCTTGTGATCTGTGTATATCTCAAATTTATCATCGTAATGATAATGTATCTATATTTTCAGAGAAATGATTATGGATGCTAACTCAATATACTGTGTTGAAATTTTTTTATTATGAGTCTTCAACTGCATTGATGCATAAGTAATAACTTTACCATTTCTCATAATGACACAACTCAGCCCATTCTTCGATGAATCATTGTATTTTACAAATCCATCACTTCCAGATGAAAGAGTCAAAATTGGAACATTGAACAATATTCTTTTCAATTCTTCGAAGCGTTATGTACATTCTTTTTTTCCATAGAAACTTAACTCCTTTACATGTGATCTTGGTTAGCGGGTTAGCCAATCTAGAAAAATTCTGACTAAAACACCGATAGTAGCCTGCTAAGCCAATAAATTTACATACCTCAGTTTTGTTTTTCGGGATAGGACACTCTTGGATTTCCTTTTTCTTTGTAGGATCAACTAGGATTCCATCCATAGATGAAATATGTACTAGAAAAGAAAGTGATTGAAGCCAGAATTCACACTTTCTTAACTTCCCATATAATTCATTTCTTCTAAGAGTTTTCAAAATAATCGGCATGTGATCATCACAGTCTTCATAGATTTTTGAGTATTTTGGGATATCATTGATGAATAACACAACAATGTTATCAAGATATTCCTTGAAAACTATATTCATTAAATCCATGAAAACCAAGTTTACATTAGTCAGTCCAAAAGGCATCACTTTAAACTCATAATGCCCATACCCGGTTTGAAATATTGTCTTAGTAATATCTTCCATCCTCACACACAGATGATGATATCTGGATCGAAGGTCAATATTCAAAAAGTATTGATCTCCCTGAAGTTGATCAAATAAATCATCAATATGAGTTAGATGATACTTATTCTTTATTGTAATAGAATTTATTTCCCTATAATCAATGAATAGCCTCATGGATCAATCTTTCTTCTTGACAAACAGAACCAGAGATACCCATGGAGAAACACTAGGTTAAATAAATTTTTTTTCACTCAAACTCCTCTAGTTTTTTCTTTAGCTCCACTAACTTCATAAGGACCATTCTATAGGGTTTCTTTGATATAGGTCTTGCACAATGAATTAAGTCAATGGAAATACCAATTTCTCGCTCAAGAGGATGTCCAGGTAAATCCTATGAAAATACTTCAATGTATTCTTGAACTATATGTACATTTTCAATTGGAATATTTCTTTCCACACCCAAATAAATTGGGTTCTATTCCTCTCCCATAATTGCATTCAATAGAGCTACTGAAGGTGGGTCTAGATAAGAATCGGATGGCAAGGTATCTGATCTAAAGAAAATATATTCTACACCTTTATCAAAAATTATAACTTCCTTTTTCTTTCAATAAATCTTCACATCATAATTTTACATCCAATTCATACTGAGAATTATATAAAAGTTAGTCATTAGTATGATGATAAGGTTAGAAACTAAAGAACATTTGTGTGTCCGGAGGGGGACTAATCAACAAAAACGTTGTTTCAATGATACACCCATAAGAGTTGTTACTGATAACACCTTTATTAAATCCAATTTGACATGTCTAATTTTCATGGAAAACTGGGAAGATATAAATGAATGTGATTATCCAAAACCAAATAAAGTGTTGGCTAAGTTTGAGGAAACAATTAAAGTACCTGCCACCATATCATTAGAAACTTCAACTTCCACGGTTGTAATCACATAAACTCTCCCTTTCTCTCTTATACTATTCTAAGACATGTTTCCTTGGATCTTAAGACACTAATTTTCAGAGTTTCCCATATTTCTACAATTGTAGCATTAATCATAATCAAATTATTTCTTCCCCTTGCATTCATTAGATAGATTACTCTTTTCTCCACACTTATATTAGACTCCCATGCCTTTCACACATTTAATGATATGATTCATTCCACAGTTCTCACATAATGGTAATTTATTCATTCCCTTGTCCTTCTTTGGAACTTCACCATTCCCTTAGTTATTATAGTATAACTTTTTATCTTTTTTTTCCTTTAACAAATTTTATCTATCAAATTCATTCTCTATTTTGATGGAACTTAATAAAATTTCATCAAGTGATGAAAATGTTTGAGAATATAGTGTCCTTCAAAGACATGGCTTAAGACCTTCAAATAAATGATAAATCTTGTTTGTTGAGTCACATATGTAATATAAGGCATACCTGGATAGCTTTGTGAAGGTAGCCTCATACTCAGAAACATTTTCTTCTTCCCTTTGCTTTAATCCAAGGAATTTCCACTTCATTTTAGTTCGTTACTCATGAGGGAAATATTTTTCATTGAATATTTCTTAAAATTCCTCCATTCCATATCGTATATTTTTTCATCCTCTGTGGTATTCTGAATCAAGGACCACCATTGATCAGCATCTCCCTTGAGACACTATACTTCCAACACGACCTTTTCATTTTCATTGCATCTTAATTCCATGAATATATTTTGAAGGGACTTGATCTATTTCTCAGTAACCACTGGATTAGTGTTCCCGCTAAAATATGGGGTCTTCTATCGCATTAAATGATCCAACACAGGTGTGGAATGGTTATTTGTTACAACCTGAGTAAGATTACTTAATATAGTCATGATCTGATCTGTTCCAACATTGACTGTGTTGACTTGCTCAGTGGGTATATCCCTACATTGACCATGATTATTGGTTCACCTTCTTTCATTAGAACTCATTTCTAAATAATGGATCAAACTAGATTAGGGTAGGAATCAAAATGTATAATCTTAACATAACAAAATACATAACATAAATTGATATCATAGGCATAATTAATACCATAATCAGAAAAATGATTTCTTTGATATATAATTTACATTTTCATCCTTCATAATGGATTATAATGAAAATATGAATTATCCTCAGCATATACTACAGGATTGTCGTATCCCAGAGTGTAGCAAGGCTAATTTTTATTTAACCGGATACCCAAGGTCAATCCTAAAACTCTTCGTTGGAGATTTCACTCCTGGGTACATCTGTGCCAAATCCACCTCTACCTGCTCGTATCCAGACATAGATGTATTTTCTATAAATATTCACATAATCTATTCATTAAAAAAATACCAGAACATTATTGTGCATTTATCCACAAATACTACCTTAGGGATTTGTTACCAACTATACATTTCCTACACTTGTTTCCAAGTTTTCTACTAAACTTCATTTGATACCAATAGTAACACTCTGAACCATCTATACTAGGGTCGGTTCATTACTAAGTAAATCGACATGGTTAGAAGGAAATAAATCCCGAATTAACGATTAGCTTATTAGTCTTGATGAAACATGATACATATATGTAACTCAAATTACATTAGAAATAGTAATAATTAAAAATATATAAAAAATTTAAAAATTGTATCCACAAAAACTCAATAAATGATATCCTCTTCATTACCTATTGAAGGTAAACAAATAAAAGGGTTGATCCCAAACACTCAGAAAGGGTTATAAATAGTTGAATCATGAATCAACAATAACTGAATCATAATGAACTGCGCATAATCTATATGGCATGATGAATAAATGAAAAATAACTCCATTAGTAAACTGAGAATGAAACTGCATCAATAGATTTTTTCATAGTGAAAACCTAATGGATAATAATCACTAATAATGAATAAATAGAATTATTATTAATTGTGTATCATGTATGTAGCACATAATACCATAATACTATTAAAACGGTCTAAGTCTGTGGGTAGAAACCCATCTGATTTTTTGGAAACAAACTCGAATGGTTTGTTACAAAACTGATTGTCTCATGAGACCTGTTGATTCATTGAGGTGTTTTTGAGGGCCCCACCTGACACTGCATGTCTAAATAATTCATTATACATAGATTTAAAACCTGAACAATATGCCTTTACATTATCCACATAGAATAGAGGATACAGATTCATCAATATTTCCACAGTCAAAACAACATTTAAAATAAACACTGTATGTAAAATGCTATACAGTTTATAAAATAATCATATCCATGATATGAGAATATGAAAAACTAAATGGAATATAATTTCAATTGAAAAGTGATCGTAAATGGGAAGTAGTTTCACCACATAATAAATAATATATTCACAATACTAAGCAAGTCACAACTAATTGAAAATTGAGACAAAGCTCGTTACCACATTGTATTCAATTGAGTCATTTGAAAAAAAGTTAATAAACACCAAATGAATCAATGAATACCATAAATATAAATAGAGCTATCATAATATATTTCAATTGGATATACACCTATACCACTAAAAATAAATATTAGGTGAATAATGGAAATCCTACCAAATTGAATGTGATATGAGAAAACCCCTTACAAAACAGTTCGACATGATAACATGTGTTCTTGTGAGGGATTAATGAGAGTTAAAGGGGTATACAATTATTTATATATCATAAGGGTAGTATGCAGAAGGTGATAAATCATACCCCATCATTATGAATTAAAAAATAGGAGGACACAACATAGGGTAGATTCTTGAACAAAAGTGAGAGAGAAAGGATCCCTTACCTTATGCTCGAAGGTGTTCTTGATTATTCTTAACAAATTGAATAATCAAATTTATCTTTATTAATTAATAATTAAAAAAATCATAAACAAGTATTTTATTTGGTATAATCTTATTAGGTTCATTAATGGACTTTTTATGGGTCTAAGAGATTCAATTTTATTGTTTTGGAAGCATTTTCTTACTTGGTTTTCATGATCCGTTTACTTGTATTCATGAATGGAAGTCAGTTTTAAATGTGGTTAAACAACCAGAATTTTTAATATATAATATTATTGATATTAAAGATATATAAATTATCCTATAATTATTATGGTTATATACCATGAACATGACTCATTCGGCAAGTTAATGATAAACATTTAGATTTGGGTTGGCAGTTTTATTCACTATGAACTTGTTTTGTATTATTTTTCCATATTATGGGTCTGTAAAGATTACAGAACATTAAACAAGGTAATATATATATATATATATAATTATATTTTTAAACCATTGAAAAGGTTTCATGACCCTTCTTGAATATAACAATGCAAATTGAAAACCAGTCTTTCTTGAGTGTGATAAATTAACACATATTGGACGATGTATGCATTTATAGTATAAAAGGAAAGGAAGAAAAGAGATTATGATGAAATAATCAATATACATAATTAAAACCTAGTACATTTTTGGTACTCTAATTATCATGTCATTTGGATGAGGTTATGTGAGAAGAGAGAACAAAATAATGGAACTTGTAAACAGAATTGAAAGAAAAAGGAAGATAGGTCCACCTCTTGAGTACTCCTCCTTGAGAAACACTTTAAGGAATTTGTGTTTGGACTTCTGGGGAGACCATATGGTCATGGATGTGGGGGATGAGGTTTGGAATCTATTTGAGTAGAATTTAGGCAACGCATGAAGCATGAGTTGTGTGGGAGGAAGTGGGGGTGAGGGATGGTTTTTATAGTGGAGGGGTATGAGATTTCTCTATATTATATTCAATAATTTATTATTTCTCCACAAGACAAGGAATAGTGAGTCTTCTATGACTAAGAATAGTAATTGTATCATGTAAATCTGAATCAATTGGTCTTACATCAATAGAACATCACACATGACTCTATAATTAGTGTATTTAGCTTATTTTGTAAATTATGGTATTTCATTATTCATAAAAAATTTATGTATTTCAGAAAAATACCAAAAATTCACCCAAACCATTTTTTTACATGTACAATACAAAATTGAAGTCCATTTTTCAAAATAAATTTCTTAAATATGATTTATTAAATATTTAATTAAAATTATTATTTAATCGAAAAATATAAACACTGAAATTATTCATCTTCCTTTTTTTGGTGCCTAAATTTATTTATATATTCATTGGTGTAGATACCATTCATAAGAGTCATATTACTATTCATAATGGCAAGTTATTATTAATTAGGGTAGGTTACTATTCATAAGGGTATGTTACTATTCACCAAAAAAATAAGTTAATTCTATCAGATGCTAAATATCATCCCAAACACAAACGTGTATGTATGATTTTTAAAATTCAATTCACAGAGTTGGTACATTTAATTTTAATGGCTAGTTTATGGATATCTCGTATAAGAAACCATGTTTTTTTCCGTAGAGTCTTAGTTATTTAGGAACTATAGGCTATCTAATGATAACATTGTATTTAAAAAAAATACCAAAAAATGTTTTGTGTTCTACAGAATGGAAGGAAAATAAGACAAATTTATTCAATTATTTATTTACAATGTCCATTATAGAAGATAATGTTTTACAATTCATAAAAAATGAAGTGTGTGTTATTTATTTGATGTATTTCATCACATATTTTACATGTTTTTGATGCTTTCATGTAATATTGGAAGTTCATTAGGTAACTAGTATGAACAACTATGAAGATAGACTTAGATATGGTATTAGGTAATTTATTAATGTCTTTCAATTAAGGACCTTTTATATAGCGGAAAACAAAAACCTTATAACTAATAGATAATTAATGGAAAGACTATGTGGTAGAAAATAATTTTATTCTATGATAGATGGTAGTGAATATTTGGGTAGTAGGGAAGACCACTTTGATAATATTTGGAGGGGAATTAGTTGGAAGGGAAACTTTAAAAATTGCATGGTGTGATGATTTCACAGTTTTAAGGCTTTAAATAAGTGATTTTAGTGTGATTGACCAATGATAGTGTCGATTTAATTGAATGATGCGAAATTAAAATTGGTTTTGTAGGAACCCACCATGTATTTATAGTAATAATGAATTTATTTTGACAATTAATTTTGGAATAGTATCATTCACACCACTATAGATAGGTAAGGGGGGCTCTACATGATTTAGAGGTTGAGGTAGAGGGCATGGTATCCCAGGGCCATGGAAGAAACATCTGATGTTTTTTTAGTCGATCAGGGATTTGTTATGATAGAAGGATGTGGAAAAAGCTATATTTTTGTTATATAGTTAACTCTATCCAATCAATATGTTCGACCATCCACCATTCTACATACTATTATGGTGAATTCTACAATAGCATATCTTTTATTTTATATGGGATCTTATCATTGACTTATGATTATTCACTTCATTCGGATATTAGGCCTTTTTGGAGTACCTATGGGTTTTGACTACCAAGACATGTTACATGGGATGTGGTTGGATGAAATTCATTTGTAATACCAGAGACCTAACTATAGTGGGTAAACACGATATCCTGAACTATCACACAATGCACACTCTATAGAGTCATTATTCATGTTAATATTTTAATGATTAATTTATGTGTGAAATAGTTTTTTTTAAAAATACAAATTACAACATTAACACCTCAAAAAGATATCATCTAATGATTAAATTTGGGATTTTTCATAAATAATTGTTTTTTAAGTTATTAATGGAAAATATAGTTTTGTTTTCAAAAAACACCCACCTTGAAGACATTTTCATTATATAAAAAAAACTATAATCAAATAAAAACTATTAAATGGTAAAAAATGTATTTATGGAGTAAAACTATTTGTTTTTTAACCCCAATTCTTAATTTATAAAACATATTCATCGCATTTAAACATATAAATAATATTTTCCAATACAATAAAATGTTTATTCTCTTTTCATTTATTTAAAAATTATTTTTCAAAAATTTAAGTCTATATTTATTTTCATTCCATGTAAAGTATATTTTTTATAACAACTATTTTATGACATGAAAATAAATTAAATTGATTAAATTTCCTAAACATAATTTTTATAATAAAAAATGCTATTAAAAAAAAGTTTTATGCATTCTAATAATAAAATTAATTTTCCTTTACCACATTAATTTGATTTTATAAAACTGAATTTATATTAAGAATTATTAGATATAAATTCATAAACAAGTCTAATGTTATTTTTTATTAATTGAAAATAAATTTCATAAATTTAATATTTTTTCATCATAAAACTAAAATTTTTTTCAATGAAATTTTGTATTAGATTTATATAAATAAACTAAAACAATTTATATTAATAAAAAATAAATTATTTCTCAAATAGGATTTATAAAAACATATAATAACATAAAATAATAATTCAATTTATAATTAACATGAAATAAGTATTAAAACACCTAATATTTGAAAATTCATTTCTGTGTAAATTTATTTTCTAGTCTCATATTTGTTTATTTAAAATTTAACATTCTAACACATTGAAATTGAATTGGATTAAATTGAGTCCAAATTATAATTTAGAATATAATTTTTTAAGAGATTTTATCTTATATTTTGAGTAATATAATAGTTACCAAGGTAATTTTTTAATCAATATTATAATGTGTAAAAATGGGTAAATGAAGTATCTCAAATTTTCAGTAACTAAAAGGTTACATACACTTTCTAGTCTAATTTTTATAAGTATAAAAATCATACAAGAATGTATCTCCAACCATTTTTTTCACTTAACTCACAAAACCTACCTAACCCCATGTGATTACATTATTACCCATTATTGAAACTTTGTTTTCAAAAAATGACCCTATTTTCACTAATAAAAATAGATCATCCTCACTAATAATCTCATAAAAATCCACCCCAAAGACATTTATCTTGAATTTTTTCCCTCTCCCTCTCTAAATCCCTCCCAAGTAGTTCATAAGGTTTTATGGATTCCTCCCAATCATTAATAGTATAATTATAAAATATTATTATTATAATCCTTCCCTTTCCTTTTTAATTGAAATTATTTTATTATAATAAAATTTAAAAATATTTCCCTAATTATAATTTCATGGTATTATCTTCTAATTTCTATACAGGTAATGAGATATTTTTTACCCCTCTCATTATAGTCTTCTTCCTCTTCATTTACTAGGATTAAATAATTTTTTTCATTCCACCCCTTACATTTTCAATTTTAGACCAATATTATAATGTCGATATTTTTATAATTATATGGAATTATGACCCATTTGATATATTTACAACAATTTTTTCATTAATTAAATCTTTCTTATTATCATTAATTATTCTAAAAAAATCCTAAATTTCATGAATTCAAAGCGTGTATCTTTTCCCTTGAAATGAAATCCCTAAAAAGATACTAGAATTGGATATGGTAATGACACTGATCTAGCTGAGGGTAATCCCCCTAAAAAGGATGGTTGATCATTGACTCAACCATCATCTTGTTGAAATTTTAGTTAGCCTATGACTGTACACCAGGTTAGACACACCTAGGTGATATTCTTTGTAATATTCACACAGTCATTATGAACCATGAGGAATAATATTTCCTAGCACTGGTTTGTTCTCCTACAGAAACAAACTATTGAACCCAATTACTATCTTCCATTAAAAATCCAATACATTTAAAGTACCCACACCACATTTTTTTTATAAGTATATTTTCTATTTCTAATACTATACCTCGAACCATGTATGTTGATTAAGGGATTTTCTCATAGAATTCCACATTATTCTACGAAATGGGGTAGTATTTGTTTTTCATACATTTCACTATAGGAATATACTTATTTTTATCTAGGAATAGGTTCATTATGGAATGGTATGAAATCTCTTGATGACTCTTTTGGTGAATACATATGACTTATTCAAGAGATAGTTAGGGCCTGAAATTATTTAGACCATCGATGCATTAACAATTCACATGAGAAACAAATCTTAGGTTTTGGTGTATATCTCTACCCATATCAGAATAGTGCTATAGAACAATGCATAAAATGAGTTTTTTGTTGAAAAGAACTATACATTATATATGTAAGAGATCAATGAAATTTTTATTTATATTATAAATTTTTACATTGATAAGTATTCCATATACTTCAATTAAATATGGATTCATGTATTTTATTCATTCCTATCATATAATTTTTTCCATGAATATGTTATGATTAATTAATTTATTCTCCACTACCCATTATACATCTCTGATCTCCCTTATTTTTTATTTCCAAAGGAAATGTAGAGTAAAACTATGATAATTTGAATAGATATGTTGGAAGGGATATAAATCTTCTTCGAGTATTTCTATATTATATCATAGGTTTTGAAATATAATGTATATATGTATCTAGTATTATAAGATGACTAAGATATTTGATCATATATAAACTAATATATTTTCTACCAATAATTCAATATAGTTACCAATTATAGGTTTTTTGAGTCCAAGTCATTACATTTTATATTAGAGTATGTTTAATAGAAACCATTTTCGACTAGATATATAAAAGACTAATTAAATAGGACATGTACATTAAAAAACTCAATATTTATAGCAAAAAATCTATAGAACATAATTGGTATTGAATTTTTCTATTCTATTTCATGGAATAATTATGAGAATTCTATGATAGAGAAATGGAATCTCACTATGGGAATGATAACTATATCAACACTTGTAGTTGTGGTAGCTATGGTACCCTTGATAAAGTGACTAAAGTTGGAGTAGATGATAATAATATTTTAAATATATTATTTAATTTCAACCAGGTTATGATAAATGATCTCACTTACATAGAGAAACCTACTGATTTGAAACATGGTATAGCTATATTAGAAAACATCATCTATAAACAACATCATGTAATCAACATATATAATAATAATTTGTTAATTAAACAATGAATCAAGTCCCTATATAATATCATTATCTCTTTTGGATGTATTGCAAAATAAAAATTCATCATCATGGAATAACATCTAGAGGGAGTTGCAGACCCATGATGGTCTCTAATTTAAAATAATAAAGGGAATGATGAATATAGCTCATATAATGGGGAATTGATGATCCATATAATCATGGGTTTAATTAGTGGTAAATATTTCTAATTTCTTTTTTCAAAATAAATAAACCCATACTTTTTTTGAGTTATTAACCTTAAAAAATATAATAAAAAATATCACATGGAAGAAATGATAATAATTCAAATCAAGGAATGCTTGATTTGAAAGGTCTGGCCTAATTGTGCAAACTTATATATTTTCCATGGAAACTCCCAATGGTCACATTAAATTAACTATTTATAAGAAGTGAATACAAATTGAGTAAAATATTTTTAGACACATTCTATCTCATGATTGAAATGATTATACTGAACCCTTCCAGTTATAATGTATTTTTATGAGGCATGAAACACACAAAAATA
Organism: Viscum album; assembly: GCA_963277665.1. Lineage (NCBI taxonomy): Eukaryota > Viridiplantae > Streptophyta > Magnoliopsida > Santalales > Viscaceae > Viscum > Viscum album. Next base: position 1,108,748,427 of record OY728128.1, on the reverse strand, counting down.
GGGATAAACATTGTGAAAAACTCCTTGAATGTTCAAACATAATTCTTTTAATGGGTTTCCTCCATTCAGTAAGTGTTCACCTGATGAGCCCATTTTTTCAGTTTTCCCCATCAAGTTCACCTTTGTGAAATAATATTCTCATATTTTGAGATTAATCCAATGAACAAAAACTAATGTGCCTTAAAAAACATCTCAGAAACTCTTTATGATTACTCTATTATGTTCTATATCTAATTACAAATATTAGTAAGACTATTTATTATAACCATGAATTATGGATCATTCTAATGTTTCTAATTAAATATATATATCATAAATCAGAACAAAAATATCATCTAGTTTTATTTATTTAACCAAAATATAATATTTGTTGGAAGCTCACTATAAAAAAATTATTCAATGCTTCATCCTTTTTGGGAAGTTAAATAGACTATATACAACATATTTTCCTATATTATTATATACATTCTTATAGGTTACCCGAAGTAAAAAATATTGGAAACCAATTCACATTCCCACCAAGTTCATTTATTGGATTATTTTAAATTATTCAATAAAATTCTTGAATATTATTGAAGATTCTATAATTCTCTAACAACCATAAACTTTTTCAAACATCCATAACCTTAGTGTCAAGAAACATATTCAATATTACTTGTCAAATATATATAAAAAATTTTAAATAAAATTTATCTCATTATCTTCTTATAAAAATTGTCTTTTAAAAGATATGTAAATGTATATATACACTATCTAGAAATGTCAGTATAATGACTTCATAACAATTTATTAATATTGTTTTATCTAATTTATCACCCATAATTATCTTTTCATGATTTGGTTCTTTTTATAATCTTCTGATGTCCTTTTCACATATGAAGTTTTTCTCTGATGAATCTATATTTTTTCATATGGTCACTTCCATAATCGTTGTCCAGAAAACATGAGCCGTTGAATATGGTTTACTATATTATTTTAACTTTAAAAAAATAAAAAATGAACTATAACATTATAGTACCCTAAAAAGTTTCCTCCAACCACTCATTACCTTTAATAAATTCACATCAAATTTGGATGAATATTTCATAGTTTATCTTATACCATTAAATAGGAAAGGAAAAATACAATTGAACTTTTCAAAGAACATCTATTAACATTATGTGGCCTTTAATAAATAATTATGACCATTATATTGGTCTAAAAATATTTTTTCCAAACAATATTCCCCACCGTGGTTCTTCATTACAAATTCAAATTATTTCCCTTTTTATTTCATTATGATTTTTTGAATATTCACAACCTCATCAATAAACACTTATTTTTTTTACTTGATCTGGTATTTCTAATGATATGTTCCTTTTCATTTATGTAAAGTGATCTTTGGTAGGTGGTATGTGTCTATAAACCTATGTTCATTGGTATACTTCTGGAAACCTTCATCTAGTGGTCTTGTTTTTATACATCTACATCATGCAGTCTATTTTTATTACTCTATGTCCAGTGTAATATTAAGGTCCAATACCCTTATATAATCATGTAAAAACTTTAGCTGGGTTCATTAATTTTTCATTATGTTATGAATTTTATCATATAGATTTGAATTATATGACTTAATTATTTTTTTAATCATAGTTAAGGAAACATTTCATATCCTCCTCCACCTCAATATAATAAATCCATCCATAATAACATTTTTAACCTTTATACACATTTAAAAAAATCATAACAATATATATTGATAATTAATAAAAACAATGTCATAAAAACATCTCAATGGATCTTAAATATTCCCATTTTTATTTTTTTGAAACATTACAACATTGAACACACCTTTTTTTGACCAATATAATTTTTCAATTTTTTTAAGTATTCATCAAATCACAAACATTATCATAGATAATTCACTAAAACCACACATATGATAAAAGAAATTAATTTGAAATAATTTGGACCCATGATGACAATATGTGTTTTCCATGATATGTTTAACCCCCACCCCGTAATTGTTTTCTATCGTTCTATCTCCCACATTTTATGATAACAACATATTCAAAATTATTTTTGAAAGTGTTATACTTATTATTACGGTGTTAAAATATCTCCCCCATTAAAAACATAATAAAATGAATAGTGTGGGACATCATTTTAAATCATAGGAAGTCATTCATGGATTTTGACCTTGTACTTTTAGCCTTATTTCCTCAAATAGTTCGCTTGGAATATCTTCAGAAAAAACTTCATCAATTTTATACTATATAAAAATGTCCTCAAGTATAAAATCTCCACCAATAATTTTTGATATTATGAGATGATAATTAATATAAATTTATGTTGATCTTGAAATTTTTATATGATATTTGGAAATATCAATGAATATTTGATTCTAAAAAAACTACACTGATTTACTTATATTAACTCTCATGTCTTCCAACTAAAATTTCATCCATATCATTTGAGTACAATATTGGGCAGTAGAACCATATTATAATTATACTATGACTAATATAACTACAATATATTTCATAACTATTATATCTCACAAAACATTATCCGCTAAGAAAATATCTTCCTTGGTTTTATTTTCTATAATTTCAATCTCTAGCTAAATTAACATCAATGTATCTATGAAATTTTTACCACAACTTCATTTATATAAATGGTTAAAAGTGGATGTTAATTTAACATAGGTATGTATTTTTTCAACTAACAAGAAGTGTGATTCCATTGGATCACTATTATATCTTGAATATAGTGTAATAGTTTAAACGATTTATGGCCTCAATGCTGTTAGAGATAAAAATATTTCTATCAAAATTTAGAAACATTTTTTATTATCAATTTTCCTAGATTAATCTTTTCAAATCATTAAACAAATAGTTATAGGTTCATAATATTGATTTAAATATATTATCCAAAATTTATAACAACCCCTTGGAATAAAATTTATAATAAAAAAAATTACATTCCATATATTGATTTTGTAATCCCAAAAATAATGTTAAATCTCTTAACATTGGAATTTCAATTTTATTATTTATTTCATTTGATTTTTTTACATTTTTTATCTCTGTTAACTAAAAAATAATATGATTAATGTAAAAAATGAATATCAGGGAACTTTTTCTCACTTTTATTATAAATAGGTTTCTATCAACATTTTCTTTTTCGAATGATCAACTATTTTAGGCAATTGTAATGGTCGGAGTTCAATTCACATGGATTATATTTGAACACAATTTTTTTCTTTAACTAAAAAACCATTGTTCTATTGCTTTAAATTATAAACTTATTGGTTTATTCATAATAATGTTTTTTATTAATATCTCTATTCATTAAATATGACTTTACATTCATTTGAAATAATTTAAAATTATTATGTGAAGCTACGTGAAAAAATAATATTATATTTTCAAATCATGAAATAAGGAAAAATATTATTCAAAATAAAAATCCCCCACTTGTGAGTAACCATTAGAAAAAAAATATTATGTTTTTTCATTATAATTATCTACATTCGTTTAGTTCATTAATTAAAAAACACATTGTTCCTATATAATTCTTTCAAGATGGTGTTGGATGAAAAGCCCATATTTCACTTTTATAAATGTAATCTAACTCTTATATCATAGAAACTAATCAATATTTTGGTTAAATAGCATGCAAAACTGATTTTAGTTCTACCTATCAGATAAGTGATGTCTAATTCTCTAGCATCATCCTTAAATATGTATGAACAAGATAATTTTATTTCTAATGATGTTATTAGTTACAACATTTTTTAAATGTTTTGAACATTATATATTTTATTCCAAAACAACTTTCATCACCACATGATTCATTTGACGCACCATTCTAATTTTTTTCTCACATTCATCTCACTATTTATTATATTCATTGGGTTTCATCATTCTATCTATTATGATATCATTATTTTCATATTAAAAAAATTTTGTTATAGAAAATGGATTCTAAAAAAATAACATAATAAAAATCAACTAACTTTTGTAGACACTTATTCCCTAATTTCCAACTACCCTTATTATATGAATATCCCATAAAGATTCCATATTCATATTTTTCATCCAATATTAAAAAAAACTATATTTTTTATATTAATAAATCTTGGAATCCAAAAAAATATTTTAATACATTCTATATATTTTTTCTTATTATGCATAATTTGGAGTAATGTGGGAGTATGCCTATAATAAACATTTTGTATATATTAACAGTAGTAAAAATATATTATCTCCAGAAAAATATAGAAATTTTATACCTAAAAAGCATACTTCTTCCGATTTCCACTAAAATAATCTTTTCTTCCTCATTTCCACTCCATTTTTTCAAGGAGTATATTGTTCACTATACTTTTTTTATTCCATGTTTATTCAAATATTATTTGAAATAATTTCATTTTAATTCATTCATATTTTTAGTTATCAAATGAACTATATAAACACCAATTTCTCTCTAAAAACCCCCTTTTAAATATTTTAACACATATCTAGGATCTTATTTTTGTTTCATAATCATTATGTTGGTTACTTTAATTAATTATTCAATGAAAAAGATAAATTAAAAATACAATGTTATTGATTTATGTCTCATTGTCCCACAAAGTTACAATTGATGAAATTAATAATTATCATGGATTATATTTTCACTTTATTATACAACATACTAACCATTGATATTTTCTAACAAAGTGTACAAACTATATCATCACTCCTACGTAGTTTTGGTGTGTTTGTTAAATCACATTCTATATAATGTTTTCTTCTAATTATTTGGACAACACACCAAAATATATGGTTCTACGAAATATTTTTATCCTCATCACATAATTAACATGAGTTACAAAATCTCTATTCTAAAATACATTTCCACTTATTATTTCTCTAATAGTGATTACATTACATTCTTTTATACTTATTATTATACAAGAATACTTCCTAAAAATAAGTTCTTTTACATCATCACAATCTTTTCTAAAAATATAAATGTTGATCTTGATCCCATTGATTTCCCTATATTATATTAATATATTGATGGGTTTTTGTATGTGAATTCATTGAATATTAATTCATTTAAAATAATATATATTCCTGATATTAATGTTTTTTTATTATGATAAAGTGCCATACTTTGGATTAAAAGTAAGGAAAATGTGGGATTTTAGGAATACAGAGGAACATCATGTTGTGTCATGAATTAGTGCAATGCTATAATGGGAATTAAATATTTAATTTTGTATTTATCCTTGAAGTAAAAGAATCCAATAAATCCTTTCTAATATGGTTTTACAAATTATTGGATAACCATGGGGAGTTTTAAAGGATCAAAACTGATGAACCATAAGAAAAATGAGATTCAAATACTGGAAAAATATTTTACATATTATGTAAAATCATTACATGATTTGATGTTCCAAGCTATGAAAAAATTAAAATCTATAAAGAAGAAGAATCCAACTTATCTTTAGCTTTTTGAGGCTCGATCATTTCATGATGTGTAAATTTTTTATGACAAGAAAGTATTTGGCCTACAAAAAAATAGTGATTTTAGATTATCTTCAATTGAGACCCAGAGAAATTAATAGGTGAATCAATTAAAATACATTTTAACATATATAAACCTATGGATAGATGAAAATATTAAATATTTTTTTATAGAAAAGAAAAAAAATCACATTCTAGGCACAGAGGGAATTGACAACCAGGAGGTTGGATCAAGGTTTTTACCTGACATTAATTGTAGATAGGTTTCTGTTTTTCATCTATTATATTTTTCCATCATTGATGTCACTTTTGTTTCATCAACAATTTAATTCTTGTTTTTTTCTTTTTTTCAAAATCATTCATTCCATTGTTATATATTTGGTATGGAATATGGTTTTCTCATCATTGGAGATCACCAAAATATTATTGGATAAATATGTAGGGGATATTAGAATTATGTGAAATAGGTGTGTACCAGGGTGTTCAATTTCATTTATCACTTTCATGATTATCTATTTCAGTTAATATTGTGTCGTGACTAACTTTTATCATATATTTAATTAAATCATATACCAAGTGTGTTTGGTATTTGACAAAATCTATAATGATTATGTTATTTTATTCATTACCATTGATTGTCATTATTATTCTAAAATTGAAATGTAATACTATATAACTCTTGTTATTTTAATTTTTCAAACCACCATGAATCAAGATACTTGGGTAGATTAAAAGGATTTGAACTCTCTTATATAAATTAAATATTATTGATTACGCAACTAGTGAATATTATTGATTTCCATGTATAGAATTTATTTTTTTTTTTAAAAAAATCACTTATGGAAATAGAATTCCCTCTATTTTGATTTTTTAATTTAATTAATTTATTTAATTTTTATAAATATTATAATAAATTCCAACTGAAATTGGAGTGACATAACTTTTAGTACAATGTTGTCTTCATCATTTTTTCTGCTCTCTCTAGGATTGACCTCTTGCTTTCACACTATTATGAAATTATAGTATCTTTGGTTTAGGTTTTATAAAAATATATAATTTGATTCTGCTAGAGAATTTCATGAAATCTTCTGGAGGCATCACCCATCTATAAATAAATCATCCATTAATTTGTATATCTGGAATTCTACCCTAGTTCTTACTATTATTATGATTTTCAAGGAAATTTCATTTCAAAAAAAACTTCTCCTCCATCAATATCTTCAATATCATTCATGATATTTGTATCTGATCCCATTTTTTGAAATTACCACTATCAAGAATCTATCGTTCATATCTTCATCCATCTTTTAGAGCAGTCTAAACAACAAAATATCTTTCTTCTTCTATCTTATTTTCTGCTACCTTTTCATTCCAAGATGTTGAACCCTCTGGGGATTGAGTTGCTTTTTTATATTTTGATAATCCCAACTATATTTTATTTATATCTCAATTATGTTTGATACATCTCCAATAGGCTTTATTATATGTTGTTACATTCAATTATGCTTAATATAAGTCTTTTGGATATATGTATTCTGACTTAACACATTCTGCCAATAGAATTCTTAAACAGTTTATAGCTACCGATATAGAACAATAGCTACCGTTATGACTTAGAGCTGACGATATCGAATAGAGCCACCGATATGGAGTCCACCAATATGGAGTTCACCGATAGGGAGTTCACCGATACGGAGTTCACCGATATGGAGTTTACCGATACTGAGTTCACTGATACATCATGTCCACCAGTACTCAAATTTAACCGCTACATCAAAGTCTACTGATACGGTACAACAAGTCTACCGACAAAGTTACAGTTACTGGCTCACCGGTACTCAGGCTTACCACTACATCGAAGTCGACAGCTACCGAAACAGAGCTACCGATGTGCTGAAGTCCACCGATATGCAAAGTCTACTGATACATCAAGGAAGCTAGAGATAGGGACTTACCGCTACCGATACAAGATAGAGCCACAACTACCGTTACAAGTCCACCACTACTGATGCGATCAAGTCTCCTGTTGCAGCTACCGATAAAAAGTCCACCGTTACAAATGAAGTATACCGATACAGACACCTACTATAACAGAAGTCTACCGATATCAAGAGCTACCGTTCCAGAAACAGAACCTGATGCTGCTTTAATTTCATTATCATTATTTAATCTAACCAACGGTCATATTAGGAATATTTTAATACACTGAAATTTATTTAATGTGTGTTGTTGGATGTTAGGGAATCATACCTCGTACCTGCAAAAAGTAAATCATCTTTTGCTGGAGCTCGTGCTTTATATAAAGGAAGGATGTGCTACTGCAAAACGGGGATGAATAGATGAATACACAGAGAGACATAGATTTTCCATGAGGTGTTCTGGAAGAACCACTAAGCGTGAATGAAAAGATACGATAGAACTTACACAAAGAATTCATTATTGCATACTAGTGAAGAGCTGAGAATTAGAACATAACACAAGAACTTCATTGACTACTATCTCCTCTGTCTATACACCTGGAAGTCAAGGAAGCAGACGACACTCTATTTTCCAGAAAAAACCCAGAAGAGGACTCAGAACTAATCCTAATCAATCCAAAGAAGTCCAGAGCTGCTTTGCAGTCACTAGAGCCATTTCAAAACTCTAAATGTTTGCCTATGTGATTTATCTTTTTACATATTGAGCAGTGTGTGTTATCTGATGTGTTTTACACACACAATGTCTCCTGAACTTTAACTAGATGATTTGTAAATTCTCACTCAATACTCTTACATCTTTTATTTACCACTGGGATAGTGGTAGAAGTCGTGCATGGCCTAGATAGCTAATTTTCTATTGTTTCTATTTCCCACGGATAACAGTGGTAGAGGTCTTGGACCTGGACAGTTGTATACTATTGTAATCCCCGATCCAAGGTGTGGATCACTTTTATATAATGTTTTGAGAGGACAAAGTCTCAGCTTGAGACTGAACCTCTTGGTAAAAACCTGCTGTGCTTATTTATTTTCTATGTTATTTTTTATTCTGCTGCAAACTACTTTAAAACCAAAATTGTTTTAAAGTCACTTTGATAATTAAACTCGCAAGTGTTTATATTAGTTGTAAATCAGTAATATAGTTTCAAAAGCTAATCAATTATTCTGATTTGATTAACTAGGAAATAATCAATCCTTTGAGAACCTAACCGAACCTTTGTTTTGATATAAATTCACTACAGTTTTATTCATGTGTTTTATTTGGGGTATTTTTAGACAATGCTTTTAAAATAGAAATTTTAATTGGATCTTAATTCACCCCCTCTTGAGTGTCCACTCCGACCAACATTTGGTATCATAGGATTGTTTAAAATATTTTGTACTCTGTTTTTCAACTGTGATTTTTGTTGTATTTTATAGTTCTTAAAATATCTGTTATTTCTAAATGTTTATCTCTATAAAATCATTGCTTTTAGTAAGCTATCATGGATAATAGACTTGAAGGTGTTGCTACCAATAGACCACCATTTTTCAATGGCACTAACTATGCTCAGTGGAAAATCAAGATGAAAATTCATTTAGAAAACATGGGTTTTGATATTTGTACTTCTATAAAATTAGAATATAAAATTCCTACTACTGTTAGATATACTTGGAATAAAGCTACTAAGACAACCTACAATAATAATTGCAAAGCTATAAATGACTTGTACTGTGCTTTAGGAGATGAGGAATTTAATAGAAAATCTTTCTGTAAAACTGCTTATGAAATTTGGGATACCTTAGCTGTTTCCCATGAAGGAACAACTTATATTAAGGAAATGAGATTGAACACTTATACTATTAAGTATGCTAATTTTAAGATGAAGCATGATGAACCCTTTTCTGACATGTATATCAGGTTCAACGAAATTGTCAACACAACGATCTCTCTAGTAAAGGATGTTACATCAAAGGAACAAATTATGAGAATTCTGAGATGCCTACCTGAAAGATGGAGAGGAACTTCTGTCTCAATTATATAATCATGTGATATAGGAGAACTGCCAGTCAAGGAACTTATTGGAAAGCTGATGATGTATGAAGAAGAACTCATGGTGAACAAAGAAGAAGAATATGAACCTAGAAGGAAGTCTGTTACTTTCAAAACCTCAACTTCAAAGAACAAGGATAAAGAAAAGCTTCACGTTATAAATGAATGTTCAACCTATGAAGACAGTGAAAGTTTTTCTGATAGTGATGCTGAGATGGATCACATTGCCAGAAGATTTAAAAAGTTTATAAGAAGAAGAATTTTTTTCAGGAAATCAAATTAAAAAAATAAGTAAGACAGCAAGGGTCATTGGAAAAAGGATTGGAAGAAATATGACAAAACAGATGAGGTTGTCTGCTATGAGTGAAAAAGAAAAGGAAATTTAAAAGAAGACTTTCCAAAGGTGAAATACAAGAATAAGTATGAATACAAGGACAATAAGTACAAGAAAGCCATGAAGGCTACTTGGAGTGCTTCTGAGGAGAGCTCCACTGAATCTGAAGTTTCTGAAACTGAACACAGAAATAAGGAAAACATGTGTTTTATGGAAAACACATCTGAGGTAACATCTAAAACTCCTGCTTTAAATTCATATTATTTTGGAGATGATTCTGACTTAGAAAACATGTCAAAATCTGAACTGTTTGAATATTCTGATATGTTATAAGAAACCTGTAATGAACTGAAAGATAAATACAAAGGTTTAAAGAAACAGTATGCTTTAACTGTTAAACATAAATCTGATCTTGATATTAAAATAGAAAATAATGCTTAGTTGCTTAAAGAGAACACTGAACTGAAATTATCCAATGAGAAACTTAAGAAAGAATTAGAAATGATTACAAATGGTAAAGATACTCTTACTCAGATTCTATGTAAACAAATAGCACCGAGATACACTTCTGGTATAGGATACCAACCTGGACAGAGAAAATTTACCAAAACTAAATTCATTCCTAAATTTGGACAGAATACTGCTAGTTCTAGTTCTGGAAATTTATATGCTTCAACTAGTTATATTCATAGTTATAGATCTAATAAGGTTTACCTTTCAAAATCTGTTGATTCTACAAAGTCTATGAGACCCGTTAGACAAATATGGGTACCTAATGTTTTGTTGGCTAACCTTTCTGGACCTAAGAAGATATGGGTACCAAAATCATTTCCTATCAAAATCTATTTTGTAGGGAACCTGCTTAATGAGCTCCTGTAGAAAGACTTGGTACTTGGAAAGTGGATGTTCAGGACATAAGTCTGGAGACTTCTCATGCTATAAAATCTTAGTCAGAGTTGATGGAGGTTTTTTCACTTTTGGTGACAACTTAAAAGGAAAAATCATCAGCTTAGGCAAGATTGGTAACACTTACTCAGTATTGATTTCCAAAGTTTTATTTGTTGACGGGCGGAAATATAATTTGTTAAGTACTTCTCAGTTATGTGATGATGGTTTTTATGTTAAATTTGAAAATGATTAATGCAATGTTTTTAATTCTAAAAATGTTTTAGTGTTTGCTGCATTGAGAAATGATAATGTTTATGTTGTTGATTTAAATTCATTAGCTAAGAAAAATATTACTTGTTTAAATGCTTTTCATAAAGAGTCTTTGCTTTGGAACAAAATATTAGGACACTGCAATGTGCATTCACATAGAAAACTTACTAGGAATAACTTAGTTAGAGACATAACCAAACATGAATTTCCAGTAGACAAAGTTTGTAATCCCTGTCAAAAGGGAAAGCAACATAAAGTTTCTTTTAATTCAAAGAAAGAAGTGTCAACTTCTCAGCCTCTCGAGTTGGTTCACATGGATTTATTTGGAACTTCTAGAGTTTCTAGTTTATAAGGGAAGCATTATGTCTATGTTCTTGTAGATGACTTTTCTAGATATACTTGGATATATTTTCTAGCTCACAAAAGTGAATCTTGATCTTACTTTGTTAAATATTCCAAGTCTGTAGAGAACCTTAGTGGACTTAAGATTAAAAACCTGAGAAGTGATCATGGTCGTGAGTTTGAAAATCATGAGTTTGAATCCTACTGCTCACACAGGGGCTATAGTCACAATTTTTTTTCCCCTAGGACACCTCAACAGAATGGTGTAGTAGAAAGAAGGAATAGAACCCTGCAAGAAATTTCTAAGACTATGATTAATGAGTATGACCAACCTATTTACTTTTGGGCTGAAGCTGTCAATACAGCTTGTTATGTTATCAATAGAGTCTTGATCAGACATGTTCTTAAGAGGACCCCTTATGAGTTTTGGAACCATAGGAAACCTAAGGTTAACTACTTCAAAGTTTTTGGCTGAAAAGTCTTTATTCTTAATACTAAAGATAATCTTGACAAGTTTTCATCCAAGAGTGATGAATGAATTTTCCTAAGATACTCTATTTCTAGTAAAGCCTATAGAGTTTTCAATAAGAGAACCAAATGTGTGGAAGAATCTTTTCACATCAAATTTGATGAAACTGATCCAAATGAACCTAAGACCTCTCTTGAAAATCTTGAAGATGATCTATAAGTTTTGAACCTTAATGATAAGGACAGTGGACCTGTAGTAAAAACATCCAGTTCTGGAAATCTTCCAGAACCTGCTTCTGTTGAACCCCAACCTGTAGATGAACTTGAAATATCCAGTCCTACCTTCTCTAGATCAACTATAATTCTAAAGAATCATCCTTTAGATGCTGGTGTAGTAAATCTTGATAGAGGGACACAGACTAGAGCTTCTCTAAGAAATCAGGTTGAACATCAAGCTTTTCTTTCATAGTTAGAACCTAAAAATATCAACGATGATATCAATGATGAATTTTGGGTAATGGATATTCAAGAAGAACTAAATAAATTTGAAAGAAACAATGTCTGGAAATTTGTAAAAAGACCTAAGGACACTATAACCATAGGCACAAAATGGGTGTTTAGAAACAAAGTTGATGAATCTGGAAACATCATTAAAACAAAGCTAGGCTAGTTGCACAAGGTTACAATCAAGAAAAAGGAATTGACTATGAGGAAACCTTTGCTCCTGTAGCTAGATTAGAGGCTATTAGGATCTTACTTGCTTTTGCATCACATCTGAATTTCAAGTTATATCAAATGGATGTGAAAAGTGCTTTTGTAATTGGTTTTATTGTTGAAGATGTTTTTTAGAACAACCACCTTGTTTTTCAAATCCCCATTCTGAAAATCATGTTTTTAAACTTTCTAAAGCATTATATGGTTTAAAACAAGCTCGAAGAGCTTGGTATGAAAGGCTTTCAAACATTCTTATTTCAAAAGGATTTTCAAAAGGAATAGATGATCCCACTCTTTTTATAAAAAGGATTTCAAAATATGTTTTAATAGTACAAATCTATGTTGATGATATTATTTTTGGATCTTCAAAAAATTCATTATGTACTGATTTTTCAAACGTTATGAAAAATGAGTTTGAAATGAGCTTAATGGGAGAGCTTATGTACTTTCTTGGATTTCAAATCTTTCAAAATAAAGATGGTATTATTTTAAATTAGAGTAAATATACTAAGGATTTATTAAAACGTTTTGGTTTGGATAGTATTAAGGGAAGTGATACACCTATTAGTACCACCTGTAAATTGGATATTGATGAAACTGGTAAACCAGTTGATCAAACTAATTACAGAGGTATGATTGGGAGTTTACTTTATCTTACTTCTAGTCGACCTGATATTATGTTTAGTGTATGTATGTGTGATAGATTTCAAGATAACCCTAAAGAGTCACACTTACTTGATGTTAAAAATATTTTCAAATATCTTAAAATTACTGCTAATTTGGGTTTGTTTTATCCAAAAGAACAATCATTTTATTTAATAAGTTATTCGAGTGCTGACTTTGCTGGATGCAAGTTAGATAGAAAAAGTACTTCTGGAACATGTCATTTACATGGAATGTCCCTAGTATCATGGTGTAGTAAAAAACAGAACCCAGTTGCATTGTCTACTGCTGAAGCAGAGTATATAGCTGCTGCTATTTGCTGTGCACAGATTCTGTGGATGAAACACACTTTATTGGACTATAGATTTGTTTTTAAACATGTTTCAATCAATTGTGTCAACACTAGTGCAATCAACATCTCTAAGAATCCTGTGTCTCACTCTAGAACACAACACATTGATATTAGACACCACTTTTTAAGAGATCATTATCGATGAGGTGATATAACACTTGAATTTATAGGCGCTGAACTTCAATTAGCTGATATATTCACTAAGCCTTTAAGTTCAGAATGATTAAGTTTCATTAGAAACGAATTAGGAATGATAACTTATCCTCACCGTTAGATAATCCTCACCATTAGAGAATCCTCACTGTTAGAGAATCCTCATCGTTAGTAGACCTCACCATTAGAGAATCCTCACCGTTAGGAAACCTCACCGTTAGAAACCTCACCGTTAGAAGACCTCTCCATTAGGAGACTTTACCGGTACATCTCACGCTGTTTTAAACATATTTAAAGCCGAGACATCGATTTTTTCTATATATGATTTATTTTATTTATGGATCCTAAATGATATTAAACTGAGTCTAGATTTCACTCAACGTCACAGAGAACTCGTCTGTTCGAATCCCTTCAACCTAACCCTCTCTAGCCGCAAAACCCTAATCCTCGAATACGTAATGGCCCACGTCAAGAGACCCCAGGTTACAGATTGGAGTGATGACCCGCAAGCAAAACTACAAAATGGAACGAATTCTAGTACCAGTGGTAGTGGAAGTGGAAGTATAGCTAGAATAAATCCAATAAACCCGCATCTCTCAAGGAGAGAGATTGTCGTAGAGAAAGAGGTGTGTGCAGAATGGATCATGGAGAGCAAGTCCTTGGTTCTTAAAGTTTTAGAAGAACAAGGTTGGACTGAGTGCTTCACAAACAACAACGGACCTTATTATCCAAGGCTCGTAAAATAGTTCTATGAATTCGTTCATTTTGAAAAGTCTGAAAAAGAAAGCAGAATGATTTCTGTGGTAAATGGTCAGGAAGTATCTTTTACTTCATTAGAATAGGCTAGGAACATAAGAGTTCCACATGAAGGAGATTATGTGTTTTATTCAAAGTCTTTACCTTCAACCAGTGATGTGTTTCAGTATGAAGATGCTTTACTAGAGCTCACAGTGGATGGGACCCCTAGAAAGGTGATTGCTGTAGAGATGGTAGGAGAAGATAAGCTGTTGTTTAAGTTTATTCAGCATGTTTTTAGTCCGAGGAGAGGATATTTTTCTACTTTGAGATTCCAAGACATATATCTATTATATTTTCTGAAGCACAGTGTGAGAATCAATCTATGTAGATTGATTATGGTTCAAGTGGAAGAGATGACTAGACCGAAGTCCAAATCAAATGCTCTGTTTTTCTCAAAGATGATTTCTGTGATGATAAAAGTGAAAGAGGTTGTTGGACCTTAGGATGAGCTGGTAGTGGTTAAAGAAAACTTCTGTATTACAAGAACTGTCTGTAAATACATGAAGGTCAGTTGGAATCCTTGGAAGAAATCATGGGTGAATGATGATGGAAAAATTTATGACAATTTCACTCTTATGGATCATCCTTCTAGAGTAATGGATGTAAGGGATCCTGGTCTTGGACCAGATGAGCCAGAACCGGTCTACAGTGATGATGAAGCTGAGGAGGAAGAGATATCAGTAGATGAAGGAGGAGACCCATAATTCCCCCTAGATCTGTGCATCAAGTTATTTCTTATGGAGCAGCTAGACCTCCAAAAGAACTACCAAAGAGAGAAACTGTCTTGAAGGACAATGATATAGAGACTACAGAAGAAGAAGAAGAAGCATACCAGTATGTTGTCAAGGATACCTCTGATGAGGATGAGGCAACCGAATCTGGTCATAATGTTAATGGAGAAAAGGATGCTGATGGTGAAGCAGATGATGACGAAAATGTTGAAAAAGAGCTCAGTTTGAGTCCTCTAATAGTCAGTACAGTCAGGACAGTGCCTGAACAGGAAGAAGTAGCCATATCACCTATTGATGAGAGAGTCATTAATGACTCAGAACAAATGGCTATTGAATATGTTATGGATAGAGAGGAAATTTCAGAATTACCTCAGGAAGAACAGTTGGAAGAGATACCACAAGAAAATGTTCCAAGTGAGGGGGAGAATCTTGGCTCAGTATCAGTGTTATATGACATTGAAGGTTGGACATCAGATCCAGGATATATGATTCTTGGACTTTCTTATGATGATTCGGATGAGGAAGACCAACCCTAACAGGAATCAGTTACCTTACCCACAATGGCTGAAAATGTGGCAACCAAGGAGGACCTTGAGTCCTTAAAAGCTGAATTGAAATAAAAAATAAGAGAATTAGTGGCAAATATGAAGAAAAGTATGGTTGAAGAGATGAAAAGAGTGGAGAAATCCCTTGAGTTATCCACTGGATGTGGTGTGTCCAGTCCTATGAAAGAAATGTTGGATGAACTTATGGTGTGCCACACTCAGATTGAGAGTTGGACAGGAGCTGTAGTTGCTCTTAGACAATCAATTGCTTCATTGATTGCCTTGAACAGTTCTCAAACCCAAGTGCACACTGACATTCGTTATATCAAAGAAGTGGTCAAACAGTTTGTCGATGTTTTTGAGGCCTTTAAGAAGTCAGTCAAAGAACATATGAACAGTCTGGGTACCCTTGTTCAGAAAGTAGTTAGTAGTCTGACTCAATCTTTCAAGGATACAGTGGCCTTCTCAATGAAACCTCTTCCCTCATCCAGCTCCAGTGTGAACCTTGACCAGATCCGAAATGTTATTCCGGAAGAATTGGCTAAGGCCAGTCCCAGTAGTGCATCAGATACTCGGATTCTTGCTACCACTATGGAAGTTAGTAGTTTTGTTCGTGATCACCTGCGGGCAGCTACTGCTTCTCATGAGGCAATCAAGAATAAGGTGGATGCTTATTTTGAAAAGTTTTATACCAAGCACCAAATGACAAAACATTTCAAGCTATTTATTGAGAATATGAAGTTACCTCCATTTAGCCAAGATTTCAGGGAAAAAGTTAGTATGCTCAGTGAGCTTACTCCTACTTTGGATAATTTTATAGATAATAGAGATGATTTTGTGTCTGCAATGGAGAGAGGAGGAAGCAATATAATGGATTTCAGAAACCTATTGTTGCCCTTCCTGCATGTGGATGCCAGACCAGTGATTGTACCTCCTGTAGTTCATGCTTCTGCCTCTAGGAGTACTCCTCAATTGACTCCAGTTCAAGCCATCAAGAGGTTGACACCAATGATCACTCAGAAGAGCTCAGATTTCAGATCCGGTACAGTTTCTGTAGCTGAACCACCAGTTGTACCTTCCGCCATTCTGAATCCCTCTGCTAACCCTGCATCTGAAACCTCTGTTGATCCTAAGGGAAAGACATCTGTTCAGGAGGAGGATTGAGAGTTTCTAGATCTCTTTGATAGGATTCAATTTTGTTGTTTTGTTGTTCTGATTTTATTAGTGTATCTTTTGTATGTTAGTGAAATTCCTTCTCATTATCTACTTTACTGTGTTTCTATTACTTTGTCATTTATTCTATGCTAATCTTTATCTTTTCCTTGCTACCCTTCTTTTTGTTAATCACAAAGGGGGAGAAAATGAGCACATGAGAAAATGAGAGCAAATAAGCTATGAGTCCTAAGAGTTAACAAAGGGAGAATGAGAAACTGAGACTTGAGAAATATGGCAATTTTTTTTAAACAAGAGAAACCTTGTGTTCTTTTCCATCTTTTCTGTTTCCTCTGATACTATTTTTTTTGATATCATTTTTTTGATATTTTTTCTCTGATACTATTTCATTTTTTTGGCATAAGTTGTGATTATCAAAAAGTGGGAGATTGTTAAACCCTCTGTGAATTGAGTTGCTTTATTATATTTTGATAATCCCAACTATATTTTATTTATATCTTAATTATGTTTGATACATCTTCAATATTCTTTATTATATGTTGTTACTTTCAATTATACTTAATATAAGTCTTTTGGATATATGTATTCTGACTTAACACATTCTGCCAATAGAATGCTTAAACAGTGTATAGCTACCGATATAGAACAATAGCTACCGTTACGACTTAGAGCTACCGATATCGAATAGAGCCACCGATACGGAGTTCACCGATATGGAGTTCCCCGATACAGAGTTTACCGATACAGAGTTTACTGATACTGAGTTCACCGATACATCATGTCCACCGGTACTCAAAGTTCACCGCTACATCAAAGTCTACCGATACAGTACAACAAGTCTACCGACAGAGATACAGTTAGAAGCTCACCGGTACTCAAGCTTACCACTACATCGAAGTCGACAGCTACCGATACAGAGCTACCGATATGCTGAAGTCCACCAATATGCAAAGTCTACCGATACATCAAGGAAGTTTCCGATAGGGACTTACTGCTACCGATACAAGACAGAGCCACAAATACCAGTACAAGTCCACCACTACTGATGCGATCAAGTCTACTATTGCAGCTACCGATACAAAGTATACCATTACAAATGAATTCTACTGATACAGACACCTACTGTAACACAAGTCCACCGATATCAAGAGCTACCATTCCAGAAACAGAACCCGATGCTACTTTAATTTCATTATCATTATTTAATCTAACCAACGGTCATATCAGGAATATTTTAACACACTGACATTTATTTAATGTGTGTTTTTGGGTGTCAGAGAACCGTACCTCGTACCAGCAAAAAGTAAATCATCTTTTTCCGAAGCTCCTGCTGTATATAGTGGAAGGATGTGCTACTACAAAATGAGGATGAATAGACGAATACACAGAGAGAAATATATTTTCCACGAGGTGTGCTGGAAGAACAACTAAGCGTGAATTCAAAGAGATGACAGAACTTACACGAAGAATTCATTACTTCATACTAGTGAAGAGCTGAGAACGAGAAAAAAACACAAGAACTTCATCGACTATTATCTCCTCTGTCTCTACACATGGAATTCAAGGAAGCAGACGACTCTCTTTTTTCCAGAAAAAACCCAGAAGGGGACTCAGAACTAATCCTAATCAATCCAAAGAAGTCCAGAGCTGCTCTGCAATCACTAGAGCCTTTTCTTAACTCTAAATCTTTGCCTCTGTGATTTATATTTTTACACATTGAGAAGTGTGTGTTATCTGCTGTATTTTCCACACACACTGTCTTTTGTACTTTAACTAGAGGATTTTTAAATCCTCACTCAACACTCTTACATCTTTTATTTCCCACTGGGATAGTGGTAGAGGTCGTGCGTGGCCTGGACAGCTAATTTTCTGTTGTTTCTGTTTCCCACGGATAACAGTGGTAGAGGTCATGGACCTGGAGAGTTGTATACTGTTGTAATCCCCGATCCAGGGTGTGGATCACTTTTATATAAAGTTTTGAGAGGAATAAGTATCAGCTTGAGACTGAACCTCTTGGTTAAACCTGTTGTGCTTATTTATTTTCTAAGTTATTTTTTATTTCGCTCTAAACTACTTTAAAACCAAAACTGTTTTAAAGTCACTTTGATAATTAAACTCGTAAGTGTTTATATTAGTTTTAAATCAGTAAGTTTGTTTCAAAAGCTAATCAATTCTTCTGATTTGATTAACTAGTAAATAATCAATCCTTTGAGAACCTAACAGAACCTTTATTTTGATATAAATTCACTACAGTTTAATTCTGTGTTTTATTTGGGGGGATTTTTAGACAAAGTTTTTAAAACATAAATTTTAATTGGAACTCAATTCACCCCCCTCTTGAGTGTCCACTCCGACCAACACAAGCATTAGAATCATTTCATAGAATAATAGTAATAAAATATTTAGCATAGTGAATAACATTGTAAAATTTTCCATTGACTTCCTCAAATAAATCAAATTGATTTTTTCATTATGAATATACTAAAATCTTGAGATTTTTCTTTTCATTCCTCATATATCTTTGGGATGTTATACTCTATTATTTTTTTATTTCTCTCTCTCAATTCATACTTATATCTAATGATAGGGTTGTTTTTCCAATAATTATTATATTTATGATGATATACATCACCACACCATAAATATCCTATAAACATGATCTTTGAAAGAAAATGGTATTTCTCATTAATTGGTTTGTTGAGGTTTAACATATCCTTCTCTATAAGATTCTCCATAGCATGGAAAATCATTCATATGATGGTTATTTTCAATTTTCAATGATTTTCTAGATTTTTAACACCCTTTAATAAAGTAAATTGTCCATAAAAAATTTATAACACCTACACTAATAGATTAATCAGATGATCTTTTATGTTTGGTGGATGTAGATTCCTTATAATCCTTTGAATGAGTTGTCTTCACAACTCAAGATCATTTATCCTTTACCAATGAAGCCTTGTTAACATTTTCTATTATAACCAGTAAGTTACTTTCAAACTCAAGAAACATAAACTTATATTTACGATCCAAATCTTACTTATCATTAATTTTATTACTATGATATTTCTATATCATTCCATATTCTATAACATTTATTTTAAGGTTTTTGTTTTTTGGATATATTCATATTCTTAATTATATACATACTTTCACTCTTAATTATTATTTCAAAATTTATTATTCAATATTATAATAGCCTTCTTGATTTTTGTGTTTTGATCAAGACAAAAAATCAGTTATGATCATAGTTGATACACCCTATAAGTTTATCCACCTTATACTTCTTTTGATGATCGAAGTATCTTGCATCTTTTAATCATCTGTATATAAATTTATAAATATTTCCAAATCTTAATCATAAAATGATCTAGTATTATTGGATTAATATTTAATTTTCATACTCATCATATATCTTATGTTATTTTCTATGATCATCATATTAGTTTTGGTGTATTCCTCGTCTTATATTAAAGTATTACTTCATTTCATAGATTTTGATTTTTCATTAGAATAATCTAAATATTAATTGAATATTTTCTTTGGAATGTTCATATATAAATTCAAAATTCCTCCACACAAAAAAAAATTGTGGAAGTTTTTCATTTAACATTTTTCTACCTAGTATATATATTTTATAGATTAGATACATGATTCATTCATATTATTCATCACCATAAACATTATCATTATCATTTTTTTGACTTTGTTCCACTATCTCACATTTAGATTAATGAGTATTTATCTTATTTATACCCTCAATGGACATCCCTTCAATTATTTACTTCTTGAATGCTAAAATTTTCCTGATATCATACTTAATAAGAATGATATTTAATTAATCTAGAGAAAAATATTATTTATCATTTAGATTAGATATTTTAGGATAAAACCTATTAGAAATGTTTCTCATGAGTTTCTTAATAATAGAAGAATATTAAATGAAATATCCTAACACATTGATGTGGTAAACAAGTTCATTAACAAGGTTGATATATTAGTAAATACTTTCATCATATTTAATTATTATATATTGGAAATTACTTAGCTTTATTTATATCTTTTCTTCCTTCAATTTGGTATTTCCCTTAGTGTTTAGTTCATGTTTGTCGAAATATTTTTTATATATCTTAAGACCCATGACCTTTATAAATTTTATTCTAAAAAAGGCAGTAGAATAGAATATCTAGCTCTGTTATCAACATCATTATTTTATTTATCTTAAATTTTCATAGGAACATTTTTTTCTCAATATATAGAAACCCAATAGTAACTACATCAATTAAAACCAAGCCAAGAGATGTAAGATAGGGTATAATGGTTTTTTCCTTCACCCAAGCTGGCAGGATTGAACATTTCATTCATTCCATTCTGAATCTCTACCAACTAGAGATCTTTAGTATCATTAAATTAAACATAGATATGGACAAATTCGTTTTCACGGGTAAAATATCGGTTGAATTCTCTATGAAGTGATTCCATGCATTATCATTGTTGAACGAAACACATGAGGTTTAGATTGATATTATTTAGTGAAACAACATTCCATATAAAATATACATCTTGGTGTGCTATATTCATCATATCACTATACCTACATATGATCTGGTAAAAAATAAGGGTATTTCATTGTCTTCAAAATTGGGGTTCTATAATAACCAAATAGAAGAAACCTCTGATCACCTACTATTTGAGAGTGAATGGGAGGAGTTATTTTATATTATCTTGGTATTTATTTCCTGGGTGTTCATGGAATAGATTTAAAGACTTTTCTACCGGCCTGGTTTATAGCGGCAGAGCTTAGAAAGGTGAGGGAACTTCTCTTAGTGGAAGGTTGATTGAGTTTTTAGAATGTTAGAAACAAAAGTTGACAAGAAGACATTTCCAGTTCTTGGTTGGGGATGCTGTTGAAATATTGAGTTTGGAGGAATATTTTTTTTCCAATTTATAGATGGTGGGAAGTATCCTCATCGTATAGAAATATCATCGATGGATAGCACATTTTTTATGCTCCTCAGAATCAAACAAGGTACGTAAATGGGTGATATGAAAGCTACCAAATAGTGGTTATAAACTCAACATGGATAGATCATTCTCAAATGGTGTCATGTTAGGGGTGGGGGGTGTTCAGGACACCCAAGTATTAGTCCTTCTAGATTTTAGTGATGGATTTTGATGTGTGGAATCTATAATGGTGGAGGAAAGGATGATGCTAAAGGGAATTGATCTATGTTAGTTGTAACAATAAGAAATTTTTAATTGTATTTGTTTCCTAATTTTATGTGTCAATTTATTTTATACTCAATAAAACTACATCCTTTAATTAATGATGTGGGTATAATTAAAATGAGACTGTTGTGTTTCAATTGTTATATGACCATTGGTCAATATAACTGTTGTAAACTATAATCTTAACCTTGTGTTTTTATAAATAATGTTATCTTGGATAATCAATATAGAAAGAAGATTGAATGGTCTCATCCTACAGACTTGGGCCATATGAACACCATCTGTCAGAGCTTGGGAAGGAGGTCGCATCATTGGGCATTGCTCTAGACCAAGCCTAAGCTGAGCTTCAACATATGAAGCTTGAACGGAATCACCTAAGAGAGGCGTTCAAGCTGATAGAAATCACCAATTGGGAAATGTTTTTCAAGCCACCACAAGATTCTATCACCATAGCACACCTTACACATAGGCCCTATGCTGGTGTTATAAGGGGCTATGTAATGATACCTTAACTGCTTTGTGTAATCCTTTTATAAAATTGTTATTTATTATTATGGAAAATTTAGAGAATTTCAAATACACGGATAAATATATGATGTGTATTGTTGATGAATTTAGGGGAAAAAGGGGTATTTTAAAATATCATTGTATTCTTTAAATAATTAATAATGTGAATTGGTTTTCAAAAAATGGTCTTCTACAGTTGTGATCAGTGAAAAATTTAGATTCTAATAAGATCAATATTATTTTTAGTGAATAGTAATGATTGAATAGTAACATACCCCTATGAATAGTAATGAATAGTAAATTGGCCAAAAAAATAGAAACTTCACCCATGAATGTATAAATACAATTAAAACATCTTAAAAGTGAAAAAAATGATCATAGTATAAGTGTTGGTATTTTTGTATGTCATAAATATTTTATTTAAAATTTTATAATTAATTTAATAATTTAAAATAGAAATATATTTTCATAAAATGTAATCTTAAATTGTCAATTAATTTTATTATGGTTATATAATAATTTTACGGAACCTTGATTACTTTTTTAAGGTGTTACAAAATGAGTTATAGTTTTAATGTTGTATTTTTGGAATAAATAATGATTTTATTTAAAAATTAAATTAAAAATATTTAGAAAATTATTTTCATAAAATAGAGTTATTTTTTGAATTTAGAGCATTGATATTAGGTTAGGGTGAATTTTTGGTATTTTTCTCAAATAGTTGAATTTTCGAGGAATAGTAAAAATACAGTTTTTGAGTTTCGGTGTTTAATGACATCATTAATGATGTAAGATTTCTGATCAACTTATAAATATTGAGATATGCTATGATTTTTCCAAAGTGTAGAATACCATGGGAAAATACCATGGTCAAGCCCATCGTTTTGCAAATACCACTGATGAGGTGTCCCTTGGAAATTAATAAATTATTCTCTCACCTTTCCTATAAATACCAAGCCATTTCCCTCGTTCATTTCATTCCAAAATCCACCTCAACGATGTTATGGTGTCCTTACCTCCCAAGGTTCCCTCAAGCCTCCCAGGGTCCCATCCTTCATGCTTTTGAAGTAACTCTTCAAGGTAAGGGAACCTTCCACCCTCCTTTTTTAGTAATAATTTCCTTAAAGTTATGTCTTCTAGTTTCTATATTCTTATATGGGGGTATGTTCTTATATATTCTTATTAATATCCATTCTGTTTAAAAATGATGAGATACAATTTCTTCTCTCATCAATTTAATTTTTTAATTTTTAACTGACGCCGTTAGGCTGCCAAATTTTCGTAAAAGAAATCTTATCTTCTCTTTTTTTTTCGAGTTTCATTTTCATATGGTATTTTCTTAAAATATCCTTACAATGATAATGTATCTTCTTATTTGTTACACCTACTATATAATGAGTTATTTAATTGTGGGTTACTTTTGTCACATTTTATATTAATTTTTAGAACCATGAAATATAGCCGTTATGTTGTAGAAATATCACCTCAAAATTTCTCCCTTTGTCCCTTGTTTTATTTATGTGAATACCCAGACCTATTTTGTTTCTATGGGTGTTCATAAATATAACAGAAAAGATATATTTTATTCTTTAATTTACATGCATATAACCCTCACTCCATTTCTATGTGTTATAAATGACATAATGACCTTTTTTTATCTTTTAAAACGTCACAATTTTGAAATGAAACCCATTTATTTTATTCCCTATGGGTTATTTATGAAAGGTTTTTTTATGATATATGTGGAAAACATTTAAAAAAAAGACATATTAATGGTGTTCCGTGATATATCTCTAATTTATTGTGTAATGAAATTAAACTCCTGAGAATAAAAGTTTCACGATACCATGGAGAATAACCTTGGTAATTTGTATGACACCTCGGGGAAAAACCCTGGTGATATGTTCATGAATGTCTAAATGAAATGTTGTAGAGACATATTCATGTTATTATTCATGTTCTTTTAATTAAGATATTACTATTCTTCCATTTATCATGCCATTATGATTTATATCGCGTTCTTAGTAATATTGCTCAAGATCACATATCAACGGTTTCACTTGTTTTTCTTACTAAGCCTTCTGCTCACCCTTTCCTTTGATGTATGTCCTAGGTTATGAGATGTAGTAATTGTACATAGGATGAACCTATTATGAATCCTTACAAGTGTTTTATAAGGATTTTTATGTGGTTTTCTTGTATTATGTTCCCGATTTCGATGACACAAGACTTTAAAGAACCTATGTTTGTAAAAATGTAATGAAAAGTTATGTAATAAAAGGTTGGATTCTATAGTTGGTATCAAATAATAGGTTAGTTATTTATGTAAATTAGGATATGAAAACTTTAGTAAGACTCCTATATAAAATCTTGAATATAGGAAAAATTCTTGGGATTTTTGTGAGTATTGAGTAAGTGGTTTATCAAGAAAATAAATCCCTGTCTGGATACGAGCAGGTAGAGGTGGCTCTGGCACAGAGGTACCTAAGAGTGAAAACTCTGACAAGGAGTTTTGGCCTCGACCTAGGGTATCCTGGTACACAACAATGGGCCTTTCTTCACTCTTGGTTATGACACTCCTGATGGATATGTTTGGTTAATCATAAGCTTTTTATGAATAATTATGAAGGATTTATAGAGAAATGTAATTGTTTGAATATGTTTTAAGACATAGAATATTTTTTTGTTAAAAGATTCATAAATAAAATAAGTTTCTCACAAAGGTTTTATTTTTTTAGAAATGGCAGGCAATAGGAGGAACCGTGCAAATGGTGACTGCAATGGACCATGCGCTAATGGCCCTGTGATGGAAGCTGGAATGGAAACATTCATGTGAATGATAAACCAACTGACTCAAGTAATAGGAAATAACTTGAATCAAGTAGAGAAACCAATATCACCATAAAGGGATCAATATTTTGTTGGGTCCATTATGATTCAACTACCACCAACCTTCATTGGATCGGCCGACCAATTGATTTCTGAATAATGGCTCTGCTCTATAGAGAATATCTTTTTTGTGGTCCACTGTTCAGAGCATGAAAAGGTCACCCTTTATGTCTATTTCTTAGAGGGATAAGTAGATCAATGGTGGGAACTGATTAAAAAACATGAGTAAAAGAGTTAAGGTTTAATCTATGGACTAGTAAGAGTTTAGAAGGATCTTCTTCAGTAAGGATTTCCCTCATTCCATGAGTACAAGAATGGAGAAAGAGTTTCTTTCACTGAAGAAAAATGAGAGTCAATATATGGGAAGCTACGAGATGAACTTCACAAGTATTTCACATTACACCTCTAGCTTTGTCATGGATCCAAGTGGTAAGGTTGATAGATTCTTCGGTGGATTGAGACCTCATCTACCGAAGAATCTATCCAACCAAGACTATGATAGCTATTAGGAGATTGTGTGGAGTGCAATGAATGTTGAGCTGGAGTTTGGTGATATGCAACGGTCTCATAAATCCAATGAAAATAAAATATCAATGGAGCCATGCTTAGGGAGGAGGTTCGATCAAGGAAGAGGAGGCAAGAAATTGTAACGTCCCACGTGTAATAAAAGTGCGAAGAAGCATTCGGGGAACTACCTTCTCGGGAGCATGAAATGATACAATTATGGAAGAGATGGCCTTAATGCGAGGAATTTCTGTAGTGAGGTGAAACCTCAACTTCCAAACACTAATAAAAAGGGTATGATGGTTTAGTCCTTACATGATGTCCAGTGCTTTATGTGTAGAAAACTTGGGCACTTTTCCAATCATTGTCCAAATTCGGGGGTAGTGGAGGGGAACCACCATCAACCTCAACCAAGGCCAAGCGAGAAAGGTCATGATTTTTCTATTAGAACAGCTGAATTTGAATCTCTGAATGATGTGGTAGCAGTTACTCTTGTTGTTCTCTCAAATCTAGCAAGTAATTTTTTTTATTCTGGTTCTAAGAATTCTTTTATTTCCTCCAAGTTTGCAAAGAATTTAGAATCAACTCCTGATTTGATAAAAGTAGAGTTATCAGTCAAGACTCTTGGTGGAATTATCCATGAACCATCAATGTTTATAAACTCTAGTATTTACTTTAGTGAGCACAATATTATCACAAATCTAGTAGTCATTCCCATGCTGGAATTCAACATTAAACTAGGAAGGACTGGCTCTCAAAGTATTATTCTATGATTAAATATTGAATTAAGGAAATCTCAGTAGTCTTGAATTGAAAGCCTATAGTTATCTTCAAAAGAGAGATATCTCAACCTTCTCTTTGTATAGAAGAACCTCCTTTATATTTCTTTGTGGAATTGATCGGTGAAGAAGAAGAAGGAAATGAGTGTTTGAGGATAGAAATTGTCCCCATTTTCCAGGAATATGTTGACGTATTTCCTGAGGAGTTTCCTAGACCTCCCCCAAAAAGAAAGGTAGAGTTCTCTATTGAACATGTACTTGGATCTCATCCAATATTAATGACCCCATATAGGATGGAAAATGTGGAGTTAGAGGAATTAAAGAAACAACTCCAAGATCTTTTAGAGAAGTGGTTTATCCGACCGAGTGTGTCTAATTTGAGAGCACCTATTCTCTTTGTGAAGAAGACGGATGGATCGATGTAGCTATGCATTGATTATAGAAAACTTAACTGGATCACATAGAAGAAAAAATACCCTCTTACAAGAATTGATGACTTATTTGAACAACTTCATGGGGCTCAATTCTTCTCTAAGATTGATCTTTGATCTGGTTATCATCAATTGAGGGTGAAGAAAGAATATATTCCAAAAACTGCCTTCTAATCAAGGTATGGGAATTATGAGTTTGTTTTTATGTCTTTTGGACTAACTAATGAACCAGTTATTTTTATGGATTTGATTAATAGAGGTCTTTATTGACTATCTTGATAACATTGTGGTAGTTTTTATTGATGATATTCTGATATATTCCAAAAGTTGTGAGGAGCATGAGGATCATCTAAGGGTTATTTTGAAAACATTATGGAAGGAGAGTATTTTTTGGAATGTTTTGTAAATGTGAATTCTAGTTACAACAAGTTGCTTTCATGGGGCACATTATTACCAATGAATGAATCACAGTTGACCCTACAAAGAAAAATGTTATAGAGGTGTGGACTCATCCTACAATAATAATAGAGATTTGTATCTTCCTTGGATTAGTGGGATATTATAAGAGGTTTGTGAAAAAAGTTTCATGACTTTATAATACATTAACCAAGTAAACTCAAAAAGGGGTCATGTTCATCTAAACCAAGGAGTCTGTGGAAAGTTTGCAAGAGATGAAGAAGAGATCGGTTTCTACACCCATGTTAACTCTTCCCTCAAGTGGATAAGGATTCGTTATTTTTAGTTACTATCTATGAAAGGTCTTGGGTGCGTCCTCATGAAAAATGACATGTTCATTTCTTATGGATCTCGACAGTTGAAGACTCATGAGAAATACTATCCTACTCATGATTTAGATCTGTTTGCGGTCATTTTTTCTTTGAA
Source organism: Viscum album (assembly GCA_963277665.1). Classification (NCBI taxonomy): domain Eukaryota; kingdom Viridiplantae; phylum Streptophyta; class Magnoliopsida; order Santalales; family Viscaceae; genus Viscum; species Viscum album. The sequence goes on along the minus strand of OY728128.1, from coordinate 1,108,720,272 downwards.
GATATGGAGGCACTGTCTTTATGGAATGAAATGTGATATATACACAGACCATCAAAGTATGAATTATTTTTTCACACAAAAGGAATTGAACAAGAGATAGAGGATATGGTTGTAACTTCTCAAAGGCTATGATTGTTCAATTCATTATCATCCCAGAAGAGCCAAAAAATTCATTGATGCATTAATCAGGAATGACCCCGTTGTTCTTTCAATGTTGAGGATTCAAAGAGATCCGTTGATCAATGACCTATTAATGCTGGACATGGGAATTATAAGGGAAGGGACATCATCAACCCTAACCCAAATGACTTCTCAACCGTCATTACTAGAGAAGATTAAGAAAGCTCAGAAATATGATCCATTGTTATAGAATAAGTCTGAGGCTATGAAGGATGGGATGTTTTTTGAGTTCAATTTTGATCAAGAAGGTGTACACGAATTTCGTACTAGACTATGTGTTACATATATTCCAGAAATTAAGAATGATTTGATGGATGAAGCTCATTTCTAAACTTTCTCTATACATCCTGGAAGCACAATAATGTAGAGGGACATTCATGATCATTTTTGGTGGGATAATATGAAAAGGGAGATTGCTGACTACACTTCTAGGTGCCTGGTATTTCAGCAAGTGAAGGCAGAGTGATAACTTCTTAAATGGGTTTTTCAACCACTACCCATACCGGCATGGAAGTGGGACAATATCACTATGGACATTGTCACTGGTCTCCCAAAAACTCCCAAAGGAAACAATGTGATATGGGTTATTGTGGACCGCCTCCCCAAGACTGCTCATTTTGTCTCTATTTGGGAAGATTTATCTCTTAATAAACATTCCAGTATTTATGTGAAGTAAGTGGTAAGGCTATATGGATTTCCACTTACTATCGTATATGATCATGATCCAAGGTTCATATCAAAATTCTGGAGAAGTCTTCAACATACTCTGAGCACTGAATTGAATTTCAGTACGACCTATCACCCCCAAACTGATGTCTAATCTGAAAGGACAATTAAAACACTCGAGGACATGCTGATAACATGCTCAATATAATTTATTGGTGGATGGGATCAAAAACACACTTTAGTTGATTTCTCTTACTACAACAGCTTCCACTCGAGCATTCAAGTGGGACCCTATAAAGATTTATATGGTAAGCGATGTAGAACTCATAATTTTTGGAATGAAGCTGGTGAGAGAAAACTTCTTGGGCCTGATCTTGTGAAAGAGATGATAGAAAAAGTTCATGCCATCCAACAACACATTAAGGCTACTCAGAGTTGGAAAAAGAGCTATGTCGACCACCGTCGAAGGGACTTTGAGTTTGATGTTGGTGACCAATTCTTTCTTCAGATTTAACCTTCGATGTGATTCATGTGGTTTGGGAATAAAGGGAAGCTTAGAACTAGGAACATTGGCCCCTATTAAATCCTTGATCATGTAGGAGCAGTGGAATATCTACTTGAACTTCCTCTAAATCTAGCACAAGTTAAGGATTTCTTCCACGTATCCTTCTTGATAAATTACATACCTGACCTTTCACATGTACTAAATCTAGAGGTGGTACAACTGGAACATGACCTCTCTTATGAGGAGCATCCAGTGGAGATCTTAGATCATGGAGACAAGGTTCTACGCAATAAGACTATCCACCTTGATATGGTTTTGTAGAGGAAACACAAATGTGAAGAAGCCACGTGGGAACTAGTGGAGTCTATGAGACAAAAGTACCCACACCTTTTCTCATCATAGGGTATGACATAAAATTTCAGGGATGAAATTTCTTAAGAAGGGAAGAATGTAACGACCCAAAATTTTTAATTATATTTTTTTTCCTAATTTTGTGGGTTATTTTATTTTATAATAAAAAAAATTATATCCTTTAATTAATGATGTAGGCATAAATTAAAATGATACCATTGGGTTTTGACTATTATATAACCATTTTTCAATATGGACATTGGAAAAAATAATCATAACATTGTGATTTGATAAATAATGATATATTTGTTAATTAATACAGGAAGAAGATTGAATGACCTAATCCAGCAAACTCGGGCCATACGAAGCCCATCTGTCAAATCTTGGGAAGGAGGTAGCATCCCTAGGCTTTGCTCTGGACCAAACCCAAGCCGAACTTCAACATATGAAGCTTGAATGGAATCGACTAAGGGAGAAGTTCAAGCTGATAGAAGTCACCACTCGGTCAATGTTTTCTAAGACACCACAATATTTTATCACCATAGCACTCCTTACACTTAGGTCCTATGCTGGTGTTATAAGGGGCTACGTAACGAGACCTTAGTAGCCTTATGTAATCCTTTTATAAAATTTTTATTTCTTATTATGTCAATGTTTATGAATTTCAAATATCAAGATAAATATAGGATGCGTATTATTAATGAATTTAGGAAAAAATTGTTATTATAAAATATTTATTTATTCTTTAAATAATTAATAATGTTAATTGATTTTCCAAAAAATTGTTTTCTACGGTTGTAATCAGTGAGAAATTTAGAGTCTAATAAGATCAAATTGGTTTTTAGTGAACAGTAATGTATGAATAGTAACATACGCGTATGAATAGTAATGAATAGTAAATTGGCCAAAAAAATAAAAACTTTACCCATGAATGTATAAATACAATTTAAACTTCATAAAAGTGAAAAAATGATCATAGTATATGTTCTAGTATTTTTGTATGTCATAAATAATGTATTTACAATTTGATAGTTAATTTAATAATTTAAATTGGAAATATATTTTCATAAAATGTAATCATAAATTTTTACTTTATTTTATTATGGTTATAAGATAATTTTTTGGGACCTTGATAACTTTTTTATGGTGTTACAAAATGAGTTATCGTTTTATAGTTGTATTTTTAGAATAAATGATGATTATATTTAAAAATTAAATTAAAAATATTTAGAAAATTATTTTCATAAAATGGAGTTAATTTTTGATTTCAGGTCTTCGTTATTAGGGTAGAGTGAATTTTTGGGATTTTTCTAAAACAATTTAATTTTCGGTGAATAGTAAAAATACAATTATGAGTTTCAAGTTTTTAATGACATAATTAATGATGTAATAATGATTTAATGTTTCTAATCGAATTATGAATTGTGATATATTTTATGAGGTGTCCCAAGTGTCCAATACCTTGGGGAAATACAATGGGGAATCCCATGGTTTTGCAAATACCACTAATGAGGTGTCTCATGGAAATTAATAATTTATTCCCTCTCTTTTCTTATAAATACCATGAAATTTCTCTAATTCATTTCATTAAAAAATCCTCCTCAATTATGTTATAGTCTCCTTATCTTCAAAGATTCCTCCCAATGTTCCCTTAAGCCTCCCAAGGTCCCAACCTTCAAGCGTTCGAAGAAACTCTTCAAGGTAAGGGGACCTTCCACCCTCCTTTTTTAGTCATGATTTCTTTTAAATTATGTCTTCCAGTTTTCATCTTCTTATCTGGGGGTATGTTATTATATAGTCTTATTACTATCCATTTCATTTCTAATTGATGAGAGACCCTTTCTTCTCTCATCAACTTATTTTTTGAATTTTTATGTGATGCCGTTAGGCTGCTGAATTTTCGTAAAAGAAATCGCCTCTTCACTGTTCCTTCGAGTTTCATTTTCAAATGGTATTTCCATAAAATATCACTATAATGATATTCTTTATTTCTATTATTTACACCTACTATATAATTATTTATTTATGAGTGGGTGACTCCTGTCCCCTCATTTTTTATTATTTTCTAAAACCATGATATATAGCTGTTATGCTGCAGAAATTTCACCTCAAAATTTCTCTCTCTTTATCTCTTCTTTTATTTATGTGAATACCAAGCCCTATTTTGTTTATATGGGTGTTTATAAATAAAACAAAAAATATACATTTGATTTTTTAATTGTCATATATATAACTCTCACTCCCTTTCCATGGGTTATAAATGACATAATGACCTTTTTTAACTTTTAAAACATCACAATTTTGAAATGAAACCCTTTTCTTTTATTCTCTATGGGTTATTTATGGAATTTTTCATTATTATATATGTTGATCACATGTAAATAAAAGAATATTAAGGGTTCACCCTGATATATCTCTAATACAATGGGTAAAGAAATTAATATCTAGAGATGACAAGTTTCAGGATACCTTGGTGAATAACCTTGGTAATTTTATGACACCATGGTGATATATTCATGAACATATAAATGAAATGTTGTAGCGATATATTAAATTTATGATTCATGTTATTTTTATTGTTATATTTCTAATCTTCCATTTATAATGACTTTATGATTTATATCTTGTTCTTATTAGTATTACTCAAGATCACATGTCAACTGTTTCACTTGTTTTCCTTACTAAGCCTTTTTCGCACCCTTCCCGTTGATGTATGTCTCCAGGTTATGAGATGTAGTAATTTTACATAGGATTAAACTATGATGAAGCTTTATAAGTGTATTAGAAAAAAACATATGTTGTTTTCATGTATTATATTCCTTATTTCCAAGAAGTAGACTTTAAAGATTCTCTATTTTTAAAAATGTAATGAAAAGTTATGTAATAAAAATGCAGGATGCTATATTAGTTACGAAAAATTAACCTAAAATCTGTAGAAACCAACTCAATGATGATTTTGGGATCACTGAAGGGTACCCTCTAAATTCTGTGGTACATTAACTATATATTCCCCAAATTTATAATGATCCTTGATTTAGGGTAGGCTAGCTATCAGACTTGGTTGGAGGGGAATAATGTAGCGGATTACTATTCTTATTGAGTGGATAATGGTAATAAATGTTTTTTATTTTACAGCATGGGGTCACTTTCTCATTAGTGTGGTATCTTTGTTAAAGCATAATCATTTGATCAACACTATTTCCTGTCAACATGCCTTTGTTTTGTTTTGTCTTATCTCATTATTTCATATTTTTAATAAAAATTTAATGTTGGAAGGAGAGAACTACATAACAGGGGGGATGAATTAGTGGTAAACTTTTAGAATTTATTTTTTTATAATGAAATAAACCACTATAACATATTTTAGTAATTAACAAAATAAAAATTATATAAAAATATCACATTCATACAATGATATTAAATTAATGGCAGTCATAAAAGATTTAAGAGGTCCAGCCTTAGTGTGAGAACAAACATAGATTCGATGGAGACACCTATCATTCTGTGATAATTAATTATTAATAAAAAGTGAATAAATATTCATCAAAATCCTATTATACTCATTCTATCTCTATATAGTAGTTATTACACTGAATACTATAAATTAAAAATATTTTCCTATGAAACATGATACAATTCATGAGTATGAAACATTTTAATAAATCCCCCTAAAAGTTAATCCATAATTACTCTATATTATTTCTTAAATCTGTTAAGTGTTCATCTGATGTCACCTTATTTTTTCTGGTTTTATCTATCTGGTATTCTTAACTAAAATATTATTCTTAGGTGCTGAAATTTTCTAGATGTGGAAAAGCAATTGTACCTCACAAAAAAAACTCAAAACAAGGTATGATTACTATTTTAAGTCATGTATTTAATTATAGGATTTCGGGCCACCTCAAGGCCTATAGGCCACATCAAGGCCATTGGGACACCTCTTGGAATTCTATACACATTATATTGTTCTTAATAGACCAAGAAAACTCTACAAGGAGTAGGGTCTAGATGAGGATACAGAGTTGGAGCATTCCCCAGAGCGAAAGTTAAAAGATTTTCAAGAATGAGAGGGTGTGGAAATTTCCATCAAGAATAACTTATTCTTTCAGAGGAATCCTAGATGAATAGTAATGTAAAGGTGGATAGCTGATATCATGATTAAGATGATGTAGAGGGTCAGTTCCAAGTATTTATATTTTAGATGATTCCATCTAAGAAATTCATGTCATGTAATTTCATAGAGCCTACGTGCCATGTAGAGGTTCCCCTGCAAAACATAAAAGGGGAATTATCAAAAATGAATAAAAATAAGGCCTTAAGTCCATTTAGGTTGTGTTTAAAACACTTCTTGGTAAGAATCGTCCTTCTAACTCAAAATAGAATCAATGTTCAATGTCTATAATGAAAACTCTATCTGATAAATGTTAATAAATATTTTTTTGTTATCTTTTCCTCAACCAGAAAGCAATCTAAATTAGATACTAATTTTAATAAAAAAATTAATTTTCCTGAATTTTTATTGATTACAAGTGTTATTATAGAACAATTTACCATAATATTTTATCCCTTTATATAGGGTACATAAATGTATAAAATGGGTAAATCAAATAATTTTTCATCCCAAATAAATTAACTGGATACATCTCAATTCATCTAAAACATTCTTGAATATTCATGAACATTAATGAATTTTCAAATGATCAAAAAACATCATTAAACATGCATAAACTTAGTGTAAAGAAACATCATTGATATTACATAACTCATATAGATAAAAATAAAATTTAAAAATAGATGTTCTCATCATCTTCATGTTAAAAGGTCATTAAAGATTTATTTTCAGTTTCTCAAAACTCTATCAGGTATAGTCTATCTATTGAATTAATAATATCTTCATCATCCAATTTTTTATATCTAATAACCCTTATCTTATTTTATCACATTGATATTCATAAGAACCAGCAATCCATTAGACTTATGAAATGGATGTATGATGGATTGGTATTTCTTTGTCTGATAAATTTTCCTTGTCCAAGTAGAAAAAACTAAGTCGTTGAAGATTGTTGACTACATTTTTTAACTTCTAATTTCTTTATTACATGAAAATTAGATTTTTGGATCCAACATAGATTTCCTCTAAATGTTCCTTGATATTTAAAATTTCATGTCAAACATGGATGACCATTACATAGAATCATTCATACTCTTATGTAGTTAGGGTAAAATATGATTGATATTTATATAGTGCCTCTACTATCTTTATGTGGTCTTCAAGAAATAATGATGAATATTATATTGGCTTCAAAATTATAACTCCATACATTCTTCCACGTATTTCTACTTCCTCAAAATTGAACTACTCCCCCCTTTTATTTCATTATCATTTTATAAACACACTTAAATTCAGTAACAAAATCATATTTTCTTTTATCTGATCATATATGTATAATGAAATATAGTTGGTTATTTGTGTCTAGTGAACTCCTACAGTGATACACATCTAGTCACATGTTTCCTATTTTATTAATTTGTAAACCATCATCTAATGGTATATTTCTTTAATCCAATAGATAGTAGACCACATCTGGTACATCTTTGTCTGGTTGTCTATGTCTTGTACTATACAACTTAAAAGAAATTTTTACTTCTCTTCCCTTTTAAAATCATGTAAAAACGACATCTTGGATCTTTAATTTTTCATTTTATTTGAAACATGAATTAATGACATAGAAACATCTGTATTAAGAACATATTCCAATCATATTTAAGACAATATTTCTTAATATCTTCCAGATCAACATAAGAAAACCTTTCCAAACCACTTGAGTATATTTTATTCACATGCTGAAACGAATCATTCATAATAGGATATTATATGAACATACAAAAAAAATGTTATTGAATCATAAAAATGATCTATAGAAACGTTTATGAAGTTATTCTAAATGAAATATTTTCTTCATTATAAAAGAGTGGAAATGGAATGGAAATTCCTCACTCTTATATAAAAGGAGGAGGAAAATATAATTGAGATTGAGGTAAAAATTACTAGGTTATAAAGGCATGATATTAACTATTTACAAATATAATAAATAAATATTGATTTTTTATTTGGTAGGTTAATTTTGATCCTTCAAATTGATTTAGTATCTTAGACCTTTTCATCATATGAAGATATATTCAAAAGTTAGATAAAAAAAAATGAACTTATGTTTGAATAATTAATTTAAGGGAAACTAGTAGAAGAATATGTCAGTTGAGAATCGTGGTAATAAAAATAAAACCAATGGGAATAAAGGATGGCCAAGTTTACCACATGTGACAATTATGGGAATAAGTTTCTTCAATCTTCTAGTAAGGAATCCATGCTTATTACAACTATATATAAAAAAGCTATGAATATTGTGAATGCAAAGGAAATAAAGTGTATATTGATGTTCATTTTAAAAAATGTATGTATATGTGACATTTTATGAACCAATTCTCAAATTTCAAAGTATTTTATCTCATAAAAGTTCAAAGGAGAAAAACCAGGCTTATGTTATTTCTTTAGTTTATGTCGAAATTCTTAATGATGAGGTGGAAGTTAATTTGATCATATCCACCAACATATATAATTTTTTATTTGATTTTGGATCTTCACACTATTTTATATCTTATATATTTTCCAAAAACATTAAAAAATTCTTCCTATCACCCTACACTGGGAGCTACAATTTAAAACACCTAGTTGAAATCTTCTTATAACACATATTGGTTAGTCAGTTCTATTCATGATACACAGATATAACCTATTCTAAAACTTTTTTTATATACATATTTTTATATTAAATACGATCATTAGTATATATTTGATTTTAAATTATAATTATTTTCCCCAATAGATGGATATTATGAGTCATGATGGCGAGTTGAAATCTCTTGTCTTCATATTGGAGTCTTCATTATCTAATTCATGTCGGGATTATCCCCCATTAGCACTACATAATAAAATTATAGGAGTAAATAAAGTTATATAACAATATATTAATAAGGATGATATCATATGTATATATTATTTACTCATAGTGGATAAATTAATTGACATATTTTCATAAGAATTATTTAGTCATTTGGTATATTGTAATGTAGAGTTATCTACTGATATCAATAATGAAACAAGACCAATCTCTATAACATTATATAGAATAGAAAATGTGGATTTTGTTTAGTTGAAGAAAAAAATATATGAGTTATTTGATAAGGTATTCATACACCCCGATGATTCACTATGGGGATCCCCTACTTTATTCTAGAATAAGTATGAGTGCATGAGATTGTGAATTAATTACCATGAGATCCATGTAATTACTAGAAATACTATGTATCCATTAAAATTTATTTATTTCATCAAATTCAAGGATCTCATAAATTTACAATGTTGTTATCTATGCTATATTTATCATCAACTAAGTGAAAAGAAGGATGATATACTGAAAACATCATTTTGAACATGGTAAGAAAATTATGAGTTAATGGTAATGCCCTCTTCAATTAAAAATGAACTATCTACCTTATGGATCTGATGAGTATATTTTTAAGGGAAATATCGGTATAATTAAAGTTTAATTCATTTATGATATCCTGATATAGTAGAATGATATTCATATTAAAATAATTTTAGAGACCCTAATAAAAAATAATTATCCTTGGAATATAGTGATAATGAATTTTGGGTCAACGATGTTTCTTTTCTTATATATATTTTCACTATTGATAGAATATTTGTATAATCTTTATTTATTTTTTCATATAATAGAATACACTGATGAAAATTATAGAGATATGATTTTTCTTAGTTTTAATAGGATATTGTTGGTGGCTTGATCAATATTTCATCCAATTTTCGAACACATTATCCATGTTAACACGTAAATATCCCAAATTGAGATGTTTAATGTAACATAGGAATGTTTTTGTAGATATTAATTGGAGATTTATTAATGAACCATTATTAATATTAACATCATGTAATGAAGGATTTTTAATATATTTTTATTCATCCAATAATGGACATGGTTATACCATATAAAAATGACATGGTAGTTTCTTATGCATTAAGATAATTAAAAATCATTGAATAGAATTATGAACCCCATGAAACTAATCTAGACATCATAATAATTAAATTGAAAATATTTCGACATTACCCCAATGGTTAAATATATAAAATATATATGGACCACCAGAGTTTAAATGGTATATTTTTTGAGAAGGTTCTCATCATGAAGCAATAGTGATAGTTGGAAATAATAGATCACTATAATTTCATAATAAAAAACCACCTTATGATATAAATAAGTTGAATAATTTATTGATTAGTATGGGAAATTTAATTATGACCGTTATGGATATTAATGTCGATACTATATACATAGATTTAGTTAAGATTAATATAGTGATTTTTTTGGAAACAAGGTCCATCATTATTTTTCTATGAAATTTATAAAGCATACGTAAAAAAATAAATAGAAATCCGAATAAGATAAATGGTAAATAAAACAGATTATTTAACAAGAAAATGTTGTAAATTTATAGAATTCATCAATAAGTATGTAGTGTTATATTTAGAAAGAAGTTTCGTTTTCTCTCTATACTAGAGTTGAGGATATATTTATTATATAAATAAAATAAATCAAATTTATCTATACACACAAGTTGAATTAACATGTATATTTATTTAAGAAAACATATATGGGGGATAGTTTAAAGATGGAAAGTAAATTCTATTTAACCAGATTTATAGCATGTTAGAGGGTAAGGTTTTAGAAAAACATCATAATAGAGTCATGAAATCTCTACCTATACAAATATGGAAAAGGAAAAAAATTATAGTAGAAGTTTTCATTGAATGTATGAATAATACATCTAAAAATAGGATATGTGGGTCATATATAGATAACTACACTATGTCATCCCATTTCATAGTGAAAAAATAATATCTAACCTACGAGCACCTTTCCCGTCTCTAAATCATAGAAAACATTAGGATTCATGGGGATACTCTATCAATTAGATCTAATCATGACCCTTAGTTCACTACAAAATTAATGAATAGTCTTCAAAGGGATATTGATACTAGGATGTATTTATGCAATAAATATCATCCCAAAACTAAAGGCTAGTATAAATGTAAAATCTAGAGAGTTCAAAGAGTGATTAGATCATCTTCTGCTTTATTCCACAGTATGTCGAATCTGTATCAATATTTGGTGAAATAATCATAAAATAGTATCTATCAATCAAACATAGAGATAAAATAATATGATGAAATATATTAAAATAGGTATCATAATCTATCATATTTGGAATAAGTAAGAGACATAAATTTACCTGGCCAAAGAGCTTTTTATGTAGATGATTGTTATTCTACTGACTATAATAAATCATATTAAAGTATATTTGAGAGGATACAATATCTATGTAGGTAATCATAGGAATGGAATTAAATTTCATGTGGGTCATGTATTCTATATGTCTTCTCTATAAAAGGGAGTCATATGGTCTGGTAAAAATAGGATGTTAACTTTAAGGTATATCGAGACATTCTGAATATATGAATGAATTGGACCTATAGATTAATGATTGTCTATTCCACCCAACAATACATGTTATCTTAAGTATTTAATTATGTATTAAATAAATTCCAAATCCAAAATATTTACTCACATATGAAGGAATAAATTTTGATCCTAACTTGTCTTATAATGATTTTCATTTCCAGATTCATGAAAATAGTGAGAAAGTGTTGCAAAAAAGGTAAAATTTATTAGTGATAGTCATTTAGATAAATCTAACACTAGAGGACCCAAACTACGTGCCTAATGATTTTTTGTGGAAGGAATTTCCACATTTTTTCAATAGATTATATAAACCCCTATTTTGATAATGAAATTATTTAGGGGGAAAGGTATTTCACTAAGACACTACGATAGTACTTAAACACCATATCCTGAAGTATCTCACACTGCTGACTCTAAAGAATATTTAATCATGATTATATTTAAAGGTTTAATTTTTAAATTTTATAGTTTTATTTTAAAATAATAATAATAATTTTTAACTCTTTATAAATATATTATCTTTAGTTAAAATTTTAGATTTTTTCTAAAATAACTAATTTTTAAAGTAAATATTAAAAACATATTTTTACAAAAAGTAAAAATGTAATGAATATGTTGTTATATAATAAATATCTAGAAGTATATTAAACCATTTAAATGATCAATTATCTGTTTAATGAGTGAAATATACATTTTCTAACACAATTATTTATTTATCAACCATATTTTTAACTATTTATGATAACAAAAACTATTTTCGCATAAAATGAAATGTTTTTTGTATTTTAATTTAAATATATATTATATTGGTAAAATTTAGTTTTGGATTTATTTGGAAATAGCATACATTTTATTTTATTTTATAATAAACCAATTTATTTCATTAAAATTAAAAAAATTATAGTTTTATCTGAAACATATATATTTTTCTTAAAAACAGTTTTTTGAAAATGTGGGTATTGTGTGCTCGAATGTTAAAATTAATCTTCCATAAGCATATTAATTTTAATTGATAAAAATAAATTAATATTTATAATAAGTTAATAAAAATTTTAATGGAGCTAATTTATTTGTAGGCATAAAAAAAATTCATATATTAAAAACTAATTACCATAGTAAAATTAAAATGGTTTCTTCAACTAAATAAATTTATAACAGTTAAAATATTTTAGTATATATAAATAATAATACTAATATAATATAAAATATACCACTTATATTATCTTTAAAAATCTATAAATATATATAAATAATCATTCATTTGATAGTTAATATGATGGTTTATTTGAAAACATAATGTATTTAAATACATTTTTCTATGAAAAAAGTTTTTCGGATATCTTAAATTTAATTTAAAATTTTATTATATTTAATTAAAATTATTTTCATTAAAATAAATCCATTTTATATAATTTAATAATATATAAATATGGTTCCTATTATATTATTAGTAATAAAATAATTACCATTGTTAATTTTTTAATCAAGCATAATAATAGTAAATATGGGAAGTATCTTGATTTTTAATATTTAAATGGTCTCATACAACTTCTAGAATGATTTTTTATAGTTATTAAATTAATTACTAATTTTATCACATAAAAATTCTTCAGATAACACACCTTACCCATCTAACCTATATCACACTCGTTGGTTCAATTCATACCCCTTACCTAATATTGGTTTCCATTAAAATGATCGTCTTTTTCACAGATATATGAGTTCACTCCCACACATTCTCTCATCCCACACCACCCAAAGGGGAATTTTTCATGATGTTACCTTACTATTTATATCTAAATCCCATTCAAGGATTCCTTGGTGTTTTGAGGATTCTTCCCCAATTTTTATAAGCTACTTTGAAATATGAGGGTTTACAATCCTTCTATTTCAACCTCAATTTAATATTTTTTATAATACCATTATAAAATATTTATTTAATTTAAATATCATGGTATTTTATCCCATTTTACATTAGATTAATGATAGGATACATATACACTCTATTTTTATCCTTTTTATGCCATTATTATGGTGACATAAGGGTTCTCATTCTAATCGTTACATTTTCAATTAAAACCCATTTTTATAATTACATCATTCTTGTAATTCCTTGATATTATTATCCATTAGATATATTTAAAAGGATATTACATATAATAAAATGCTTTTTTGAAGTTACCAAGACTCCCAAAATTATAAATTATGTAAATTGTGTATGGTTCTCTGTGCCACGGCATCCATATCTGTATACTAGCAAGTGGATGTGGTAGTGAAATATATGCTTTGTGGTGTAATCACTATAAAATGGGAGGTTGAGAATTAAATAAAATATCACCCTAATTCATTATTAGTGGTCCTACGACTTCAAATTTTTCTACACACTCTCAGGGGATATGATTTGGAATATTCACAGACTCATTAAGAACAATTATGAAGGGTTTTTTTCACAATTTATTTGGTTGTATACCAAAGAAATATATTAAACCCAATTACATTGTTTCATGAATAACCGAAAAAATTAAATGTACCATCTCCACTATATTTAAATGATAAGGTAACTTCCTATTAATTTTAAAATACCCCAAACTATTCTAATTTGATTATGGTATTTTCTTCTACATATCTATATTTATCTAATAAATAGTTATGTTTTTTCTTTTCTATATTCCCCATTAAAAATATATAAATATTTTTATTTAGATATAAGTTCCATAGTTAATGGTAGATATATATTACTAATTATTATTTTTAATTCATTAGACTTAATCAGAATAAGGGTGAGGATTAGAATTATATAGTCTTATAAGGCATCAATATTTTTCATGAGTCAAAACAACTTGGGTTTTAGAATATACCTATCTACATAGATGTATAGTGTCTTGGATAAATTCCTTGATGAAATTTTTTGACATTTAACTTTTTTAATTCCATTAGTATAATATCAATGATAATTTTATCCATGTATTAATTTATTGAGACGAATATTGTGTGTCCTACATTTTAACTGATTATAAATCAATATTAGTTATTAATTTTTCCCATATCATGTATGACATGTTTATATAATTATATAAAATCTTGTTAACCACTCCTTATAGAGATTCTAATATCATAATTATTTTTTCCCATCAGTAGTATACTTAGAGGATAAATATTCATAATATTCATGTATATGATGGATGAGAAAATAAAGTTCTCACAATGTGTTCATATTATAGAATATGTTTTCAAATATAATTTATGTATGTATATTTTTATAAAATAATACTAAGTAATTGGATACTATGTAAAATAATTTATTATGTAACAAAAATATAATATAACTATCTTCCCTTATCTTATAGATTGAAAGTTATTACATTGACTATTTTAGGGAATTTTCTCTCAAATTTAGTTATTAACAGTTTCATTGGATTTTTTACACGTAAAAAATTAATGGTATTGATTTGATTCTTGAGATGTATATTCTAGTACCATGTCAAGATCCCTTACATAGTTATTATTATTAGATATCCTTCACATTTGTTGATGGTGGTAATCATGTTCATTCAAGGGATTCATGTTTGTAATTAGGATGTTAAAGACCTAACCATCAGCAATTGGGTGGAATTAAGTCTAAGGTGGAAAAGTTCCTATTGGATGAAAAAAATAGAATGATATGGCTTGTATCGTGTATATTTTCACATGTTAAGTTATGTTTATCTAGATCATTTATTAGGATTACCACCAAAGAGGGAGGTTTACTTCTCTATTGATCTCATTTCGGGGTTAGATCAAATTTTTATTACTCCTTATTAGATGGATCCAGTAGGCCTTAAATAATTAAATGTGATATTGGAAGGGTAGGGAACCAAGGTATTTATCTAACCGAGTACCACACCATGGGTTTATACCGTATTATTTACCGGAAAATATGATGATTCCTTAATAAATTTCATATATTATTGAAATATTAAATAGGTGATGATAAAAAATCGATTCCAACCCCCGTGTATAGAAGATATACTCGATAAACTCAAAGGATAATATGTGTTTTACAAGATTTAAATTAAATCAGGTAATCAATAGTTGACGTTAAATCCTTATGATATACAATTTACCACTCTTAAGAGATATATGTCCTATATGATTATTTGTACTTGTTTTTCAGATTTTAAAATAAACCCATAATGTTTATATATTTCATGAACTATGTTTTATATCAATTTATATGGATAAATTAGTGGATATTTTTTCAATGATATCCTCCTTGGATATATGTGCGAGTAGAAGGACACATGATATATGGATATTATTTTGAAACACTTGAGGTATAACTATTTATATGAAAAGAAATGGAAGTGTCACTTCTGTATCTTCTTATTAAACTTATTAATTAATTTGATATATGGTGTTTGAGATTTAGTAGACCCCAAAAAGGTGAGGGTAATAGTTTCAAGGTAGTGTCCCATTAAAATTGTTGAGACTTATTTATTTCTACTTTTTGTGGGATACTATTAGAAATTTATTCGGGACATCTCAAGCTTGCAATCATTAATGAAAAATCATACAAAAAAAGGGTGATGTTTTTTGGTATGATTCATGGGATAAATACTTTTAATAGTTGAAGAGAGGGTTAATTTCAGCACCAATTATTATAAAACCTATATAGGGTAAGAAATATATTTTGTATTTAATTATACCTAGAGTATGGTAGGGAGTAGTATTGATACGTGATAGCCACATGGTTTCTTATGAATTATGGAACTTGGGGCCACATGAGTTAAAATATCCAACACATGACATGGAATTGAATGTTGTAGTTCACACATAATAATGTAGGAAGAATTATCTATTGTATGAGAGGTTCATGGTATATTCATCCTATAAAAGCCAGAAATAAATCTTAAAATATGGTTATAAAAATATTAATTTGTTGATATTGGTTGACTACCTATTGTGTTTTGAATTTGACCTAGAATATATCATTGAAAATTTAAACATCATTTTGGATACTTTAGTTAGGAAAAAATATATTCATTTTGAGAAATATATTCTTATTAATAAATGTCAAGGATTTTTTTTACAAAAAGTGAATTTTAATGGGATGAAGTATCATGTTCAAGTAACTCTTATAAAATTATCCAATACAAATTAATTTCTCAAAAGGATAATGTTTTGAATGGTGTGGGTCTTAGATTTCTCATCCCTAAGGTACATCATATATATATACCCATACATTTCATACATAGATATTACCTCTTAATAGTAATATTTTCATTAAAGGACATAAGAATCCATGCTAGAATCGTATAGGTATCATAACTTTTGAAACATGAGAAAACGTATATGGGTTCACAAGAGTTCTAAATAACCCCCCAATAATTTATTTTTGACTATAACCCATTTAAAAATACTATACCCAATACATTTCTTCCTAACTAAAGGACTCGAAACATAAGAATGGGTTATATCTGATAAAAAATAAGGTAAAAATAGAGATAACAATGATCTCTAGACCATATCATGGACATAATGGAATAATAACAAGACCATAACATTTGAAAATCATAACCCCAAAGTCATATCTCATAATATTGATAAATGTAATAAACAATTTCAGTTTAATAGATATGAATCATAATGTAATCAAATACCATGATCCATTAGAGGATAAAATTGATATAAGACATGGAATTGTGGAATACACAAAATAATAGAAAATAATTTACTCAGTATTCAAGGTTATTGTCCTATATTATCATTTTTTATGGGGTTTACTCTCCAAATAATCTTAGTAGTCAAGGATCACACCAAAGAATATCACAGTGTACATAGTCCCTTATAGAACTATGTTCAATGCCCAATCTAGTCCTGTTTGTCTATTGAGATATCAATCATTACCAAATTAAATGGAGGAAGAAATAAGACCCATCCCTAACCTAAATAATATAAGGCATAGGTGTTCAATAAGATCATAAATAATTTATCACATCAGATCCCATAAAAATAAATGTGTTTCATAAACATTTCATCATAGATAACCCATGTAAAAGAAATGTGTTTCATAAAAATTGTATTATCATATTCATAATCCATAAAATAAGATAATAATACTAGAATACATTGAACATATCCCAATTAAATAATAACAAAAATTAGTGGACATTATCTTTGATGAATATAAATACCATTAAATATCATTAAAACAGTCTTAAGGGAAACAACCATTCATTTTTTTTGAAATCACATTTTTTTAAAATCTACACAATTATAAAAGAAAGAATTTTATTTTAAATAAACATGAAAATTATTAATGAATCATCAAATATTAAATTACAAATGAATATGGGAAAATATATTAGTGGAGTATAAGTTAAAAAATTTCCTTCATTACCATTGTTAGAAAAGTCACAAAGTACCTTGTTTAAGAAAATGGAAAAATATTCCTTTTGAACTAATTTGTAAAATTAAAACATGGGGAAAAGGAAATTATAAAATCATATAATAATATTAAAAACCTTCTTTAAAAAATTTTAGGAATTAAAGGATATGGAAGAAAATGTTTTTTTACTGAAGAGAGAAATGAAGTTGATTTTCAATAAAACCATTTTTTGTTATATTGAGTAAAAAATATTGGTAAAATGAATAGAAAACTTTTATTTCCAAGAGATAACTATATTTCAAGAAAAATTATAATTTTCGTGAGAAATAGTTCATAATATTTGAGTATTGTAAATGTAGTTATAAATAATCCAATTAAATAATTATATTTTAAAATTAATCCATTGCATCAATATTTTGCCTTCTAATTAATCACTCTACCCACATTTATAATAAATTTAATTTTATTATAATTATATAAAATAGTAATTATAATATTTATAACATCATATATTATAATTTTATAATAATTAAACATCCAGTTTTATAAATTATTTTTTATTAAAATCATCAATTCTTGGTGTTAATTGTTTCGTTTATCATTCATATTTCAGTGTAGTAGTTATTTTCATTACACATTTATATTTGGTCAATCACCTCTTTAATATTAATCATGATAAAAATATAATATATATTAATTATAAACATATTTAGAGTAATCCATTAAATTTATTATTTGAGAAAATGAATTACACTATTCATGGTGATGGTAGGTTTTACCTACGCAATAATGTCATTTTCATTTTTTGATTGATGGAAAAAATTAAATACCAACTTTAATTCACCATCCTAGGATAATTTTTATAAAATATATATCATATATATTTGTCAAATTCTTTCTCATTACTGTCTAGGTAAAACATAAATGAAAAACAAATCTCATCGCTTCGTGGAGGTGGTAGTCCACACCGACAAACAAATGACATAATCATTTCCAAAAAAATTGGATGGTTATAAGGAAGTCATGTTATTATCATCAAAAAAGTATAATTATATAATAAATTTAATATATAAGTACTGAACCCATCATTATAAATATCCATAAAATATAGTGATGAGAAATGAATTGTATTGCTATGTGGATAGGGTAAGCCATATGTATGTACAAGCGATACACTAACATCTCATTTGATGGGTAAGAGGTTTTATAATGGTATTTTAATAATAATATTAATAATACAATTTTTCAATATTTAGGATTATAATATTATTATTTTATGATAAGTACCATATATTTTTATAAGAAAAAGAAAAGTATTAAATAAATTGATCGGTTAAGTGGATTACCTCTTCTTCGAAACGATTCCATTAGATCTATGCTAATGGGTTATAGGTTTGTAATTTTGGGAATATAATAACACCTATAATGTGTCTATAAAATTTTATAAGATAATATTTTTGATTTTTGTCAAGATAAAAGTTTCATTTTGGTTTAATGAAGTGAGGTAGGGGGTGACCTTCTAAAATTGAAGAGTGGGGTAATTTTGAAATTTCTTTGAAGATTAATTTATAATAAATTAATTATTAAGAAAAATTTTAATACATGGTTATATAGGGTTTTAATAACATCAACCAATAGAATTTATATGTTTTTTGGTGTCATTTACAGCCTTTTCACTTTGATTAACACTTAGATATCACATTATTAGTTTAACAACAGTAAAAACTCTTTCAACATTAAATTTTCTATTTTATTGTATAAGGTGATAATTAGACCATTAATATCCCATTTATGAATTTTTATACCATATAATAACTATATTTTTTGTATTTCATGTTTTCTTATTTTTAAATAATGTTATAAAATATTATTTTTAAAATATTCAAAATGTTCAATTTTGACATTATTCATTTTATCTAACATAAAAGACAAAACGAGAAAGCTTTAATTCGAATATAATGTTTTATAACAACATTAATATGTCATAACTAGCTATAAATTTCATGTAATGTAATATCATACTAAAGTTTACACTTTTAATATTTTAAAATAATTTATTTTATTTTCGAATTAATCAAATAAATACTATTTGCGAATTATGTAAGAATTTAAAGTAATTTTATAATAGATAAAAATTTGAAATAAATTAACATAATTAATATAATTCTCTTATGCACTATATTATTTATATGATTCATTCATAACTGGTTTTTTCTCTAGGTGAACAGATAAGTTTTTTTTAAATCTAAGAGAGTAACATTTTGTATCATTTGTTGATTTATATAAATATATAAGTCATTTTCATGGAAGGGGGTCTCTAAAACTAGTAGCATTATAGCCTTTAGTGATAATGGTAAATTTAACATCATATATTATTCATTAAGATGAAAACTTTTGAGCATATCACTTGTTTTTAACCTAGATTTACTCGATTTACCTTTTACAATGGTGGTATTTTTTTCTAAAATTACAATTCATATTGACCAAGAATATAAGAGTTCCATTGACAAAATTCAGAAAAATTGACTAAACATATGTACTTAATTTTATCTAGTTGAACACCTACAAATGGAAGTAATTAATGTTAATGTATGTTCATCAAATGCGATAAAAAAAAATTTTAATAAATAATTAATCTTTTCTGCATAAAACTAGATTTATTCTTATCCTCTACCTAGATAAATATTATTTTAATGTTTAAAAATATTGATCAATTAAATAATATATAAATTTCATTAAAATAAATAAAAAATAATTATTAATTAAATTTACTAATATAAAATTACATTTCACGCATAAATTTTTTTTAAGAACAACATCACTTTTATTATTTACTTATTTTTTTAATTATAATAAATTGATAAAAAAAAAAATTATAATTTTTTATAATATATATTTTTCGTAATTTTGTTATTATTATTTATACCTATAAATCCAAATTCTTTGTGATAACACATGCATAATATATTCATAATGTTACGAAGTTCGTTTAAACTTGGTGTTGCATATAAGAATACCTTGGAAAGAAATAAAATTATTTAGAGAAAAATATTTCATAAAAATATTTGGTTGTAAAATTATACCCCACATAAATTTAATTTATCATTTAAAATTTTTTACTCTATTATAAAAAATGGAGGAGACTTCTACCTCACCACATCCTCATGTTTCCACATAGATTCTTCAAATTGCTGGATTCACCAAAAAGCATTAATTAAGAGAGGGGTTTTATTTCGTTGAAATTTCTCTCCATGATATAGAATATCTTACTCTAGGGGTAATACATTTGAGTTATCTACATCTAACAGATCCAGTATTTACTTCCTCGGGATAGATATATGGAACCGATCATTAACTTAAGAGAGATTTGATAGAATCACCAATAGATAAGCTATGATCCTGATACGATCAATAATTTTAAAAATACCAAAATACATAGCTCATAACATTACATTATTTAAAAATATCGTCACCCTATTCCTAGGATACATTCATTGGAATATATGGTCACCAACATCAAAATCTATATTTTTTCATTGATTTTCATCATATCTTTTTTGTAAATTCTGAGATGATCATATGTTATAATGAATGGCTCTAAAATATTCTACCATTTCTTTAGTTATACCATTTCCCAGTAGTTATCATTCTCTATATCAATTACATCATGTTGGAGTTATTCAATTCCTATAATAGTGGGATTTATAAAGATCCCTCTGATTGTTATAGGTAAAGATATTAATGAATAAATATTCCACCAATGGAAGGTGTTTCTTCCAGAAACATTTTAAGTACATATAACAATATCATGAAATAACCTCCAGGGTTTGAATGGTTCTCTAATAATATAAATATATATGATTATGATAATAAATTATGAAACATAAATCCATACCTACAGCCTACTAAATATTTCTCCAAAATGGAAAGGTAAAACATAGATCCTAATAAATACAATTAATAGTGGTACAACATAAAATCCTACTACTTCAATAATTTATAACTGATTAAGTTGTTCAAGAGAGAAAAAATATATAATAGAAATCATGTGTGATAAATTCATAAGATGTTCATCTATTACCCATATATCATTATTAACTATAAATGTTTGGGGGAGTTTGTGAATAAAATAAAGGGTGATGATTCCCCATTTCTATTATAGTATTGGTAATTGTTAGAAAATCCCATTATACTTTTATCTATCATAATTAACTTACTAACATACTAGGAACCATGATACCAAATCAGAAATGTCATTATTCATGATGTCCCACCCAAAATAATCTATCCAAACTCTATACATCATCATACTTCCAGGATAAATAGGAAATGAAAAAAATATGACCTTTATCTGTTAGATCATTATTGAAATGCTACACTAAATGGACCTTACATAGTTCATGAAGGATATTATTCAATAAAAATAATGGTTGAACTTAGGAACATTTCTCAACTTCTTTTTCATCTATACAATATTTCTTATAGACCTCTCTAATCTTCACATGAAGATAAGACTGAAAAGTAGTTTAACCCCGTTAAGATTTTAACACTTCAAGATTTCAATATCAATAATTTTTATTTCCTGTAATATTATATCTTTTGTGATCCTTATCATAAATAAGATATCATTATATTTTTTAATTATTACATCTTCCACCATTTTCACTTTCCTAGTGTGGTAATGTATTGATAAATCATTATATTTAATCAATTATAACCATCTTCTCTTGTAACTATTTTTCCCTTTATATTAAAATATATAATTTATACTTTTGTAATAAGTATATATGTCACACATCTCTTCATAGAGATAATTTATATGTATCATAAATGTAAAAATACTATTAGTAAATATAAATCACAAATTGGGTATTTTTTTTCTCATGGACCATTAATTTTCATGAGTTATAAGTTGTTACCCTATCATTCTATAGGATGAAACATCCTAGTCCCTTATTTGATGCATTACTATAGAAAAAAACCTTCACCACTATAGGGTAGTGTATGCCTAGGTTCACTAATTATCCCTATATTAAATTATTTAAATTTTTTCTCAAACTTATATACCCATATGAAAATGTATCCTTTCTGAGTTAACATGGAGAGTGGATTTAAGATCCATGAAAAATTCTCCACATAGAACCAATAAAATCTAGAAAAACCAAGAAAACTAAACATCTCAGTCACAATAGTTGTTTATGACCAATTCTCTATAACTTATATCATTGAAGGTTCTATTGATATACCCTCACGTGATATTATATGACCTAAGATGGAAACTTTTGAAATAAAAAATTCAAACTTGTAATTTTTTTTATAAATCTTATCCATCTATAGGGTCTTCATCACAATTATCAAATTCTATTCACAATCCTTATTTATATATGAATAAATAAAATTATAATCAATAAATACAACCACATTATGATCTTATAAATATCTAAATACTCTATTAATTAAATATGATAAGACATGGAGGGGAATTGGAAAGAACAAAATGGAATCAATGTATATTCAAAGTGTCCACACCTTGTATAGAATGTTTTATTAGTTATATCATCCTTCATGATCCTCAATTTTTTATTTCTAGAATATTTATCAATCATGTAAATGTATTTAGATATATTAATTTGAATAGTTAATTCAATAATATGGGATATAGGATACCTGTTCTTGATAGTAATTTTATATTTTCTTGATAATCAATGCATTTTTGAATTGATCAATCATTATTCATTACGAAAAAAATTGTTTCACCCCATGGTGACACACATAGAAGAAAAAATACCATTTAAAGATTCTGTTATAGTTCATTATTATATTATTTCAACTTTATTGGGGTCATTCTATATTTAGTCTTGGAAATATGTGTATCACTATGAATGAATTCTGTTGAAAAGTCAACATCACAATTCAGAGGAAGACACAGAATTTCTTTTGGAATGACTTTAATTAACAACAGCATAATAGGAATATCATCAATGTTATTTTTATCCCTACCCATCAGAGGTTAAGACCCCTTATAAATAGAAATCATACCCCATACAATTGATTTTATTTTTATTGGATGTTAATTTTTTCAATTCACTAATATATGATCATGGGTTGGTTATTAATATCAAATGTAACATCCTTTCCTCATCATTTGATGAGGGATTTATGGAAATGAATTCAATCTAGGACCAAAATAACATCTAATTCAACTAGATGAAGAAAGAAAATATATAAATGAAATATATTTCCATAAAAATCAATGATTGAAGAATCATAGACTTGGGATGTGATCATCATACCATTAGGGGTTTTTTAGTACTAAAAAATCTATGTTTTTTGGTGGTACTATAATACCCATGGAAAAGTATTTAGATATAATATTTGGGTAGATATACAGTAAAATAAGGCATTAATAGTTTTAGAGTTTATATTTAGTGTACCTTTCACCAGGTCCTTATGTTACCCCGCATTAGACGTTGTTATGACTTTATATTTCCCTTTTACTTTGACCTTAAGTGTTTGTTAACATCGATCATTATCATTAACCAGTGTATTTAGACACTAGTTATAATAATTCGCATACAAAATTTATAAGGCATCGACCATAAACATTACTTTATCTTGATTTATTTCAAGAATACACATTGAGGATCTTATCAGGTTTAGAGTTTTAAGGAATTAGATCATAAATCATGCATTACACTCCACATTTAAACAAAGTGGTTATATAAAATATAGTACTAATTTTTTCCATCATCGAAAACATATTTAAAATAAAACATAGATTCATTCTTGACACTTCCTTGACACAATCATCACATCAGGTACCTTTCCCTGGACCTGTGAAAAACATTTCAAAAATATGAGATGAGCATAAAAAGCTTAGCAAGGGATATAAAAGTGTGAAATGAAAACCTTAGTCTATGTTTGAAATCATACATTACTCGTAAAACATAATCATTTTAACATACCTCATCAAATCATGAATTAATCACATAAATCATAAGACATAAAGGTAACTTGAGGCATTCATAACATTCTTACGTAGGGAGTAACCCTCATGGTTACGTTTGGAATACCCATCACAGTATATTCCCTAAATCTCTTTGGACAAACCTTAACGTTTAACCCCTTCGTGTTACCCAATGCATTAGAGATCTATATCGGGCTCACCCACCCTTATTTTATCACGGAACAACCCGTCTTCAATACAGTGCCCAAGAACCATAACATAATCATATCACATAAAACATGCATAAAAGATAACATAACATTTCCACATTTAAATCACAATATATCAATACAACACATTGATATAAAAACATTATGAAAACCATTTTCAATATCAATATAAAATAAAAGTAAAACATGGTATTTATTTTTCATTTAAAAAAAGGTTATGGCTTGTAGAGGAAGCCGAAGCTCAAATAATGGTCACGACGGTGGAGAAGTCATTGTCGCCGCATACGTACGACAAAAAAAACATTCCCTTTTGTCATTTAGTAAACGCTTTGTATAAAAAATATTCCTTTTGAGTAAATGTAAAATTAAAAGGGTTTTATGCACCATATAAAATAAAGTTGTGTTTATAACATAATATGCCTCAATGAAAGGAGATTGAGACGATGTCCCTTACCAAGGGTCCGACTTTACTCGATCGCTCTTTAACGTCCTAAATAATAAACTTGAGTTAATTTCTACTTTCTTAAGAAAATTTTTCAAGTTCATTATTCCTTTTATATCACTTATTACCATGTTATAAACACTACGTAATTATTTTATTTAATAATGGTCGTTTTGTCAATCATTGGTACTTGAGTCAAAAATAAACTCTTTATAATTACATGTTGTTAATGTGGTATAATATCCATTATATAAAGAATTATATTAATGATTTATATATCATATATGTCATATATATCCAGTATATACATGCATTTACAATATTACATAACATTTAGAGGTAAGAAATGAAATGCACCGTTCATGGAGACGGTAAGCCGTACGTACGCATGAACGCTAATTTCATTTCTATTTCCTATTTTATGGAATGGAATCATAATGATATAAAGGTATATTATAATTAAATTATACTATCATATATAATATCATTAATTACATCCTTTTTACATCCCACATATGGCATTAACGAATCAAATTACTTTGAGGGGGCGGTAGTCCAAACTTCCTAAAATGTAGATATCACATATACCCATAATGGAAGCCATAAAGGTATTCCATAAATGAAAAATACAGAAGATTAAGGAAAACATAAACAAATTATATATCATATATAAATATAGTGACATATTAATGGCCACATTTTAAGGTGTTATAAGAATATTGAACAATCGTCGTTTCGTAAGGCAGAAATTCGCCATCCACGGAAACAGTATGTTCTTTAACCATTAGATGTAGGTGTGTGTAAGTGTAGCTCGAATAATTCTTATAAAAATATCCTAGTATATTGAAGATAATGGTGATGTTACAAAATAAATGAATAAAAAGAGTTTAGAGGGTTGTAGAAGCAAAATAAAACACAAGAACATTAGAGAAGTCTTTAACTTTAAATCGGGTAACTCCTCTTAGTTAGAACAAAAAGGTTTTCTTGAAGAGATTTTTGGCTAAGTTAAGGAATATAGGATGTATATAGGGATGTGGAGAGATAAAATGATAAGGGATTGGCTTAGCAAAAGGCTTGAGATGTGTGGGTAAGGAGGTAGAGGTGGGGGCCTTTTATAAGAGGAGGGGAGGGGAACTCTTTGAATGTTAAGAAATGATACATTATTTTAAAATGATTTTCGGATTTAAAAGGTCCCACATTGATATATTTCTAGGATAAGGTGATAAGTGTTTAAAATATACTCATCAAATAGGTCTTTAACAAGTTTATGTCTTAAGTTTTACATTATCTTTTCATTTTATTTAAATTGTTAATTAATGTGGTAATCGATGTATCATCATGATCTCATAAATAATTTTAATTATTTAATGTCTAAAAATTATAAAAAAATACTATGATATAGGAAATATTTTTAGATTTCTAATGAATATTTATAGTCCAAGAGATCATTTATTTAGACAAAATTAAAAAAGTTTTACTCAGGTGATACATTCGTTGTTATATTTTACTTTCTTTAAAAATAAAAAGATAAAAAGTCATTATCACACAAAAGTGATTACATGGGGTCCCCAAGATTGGCACAAGGCATACCATGGTTGTCCATGACACAACCAGTAGAATTAAAACACATGTTGGGGTCATTTGTTATTATTATGATATTATTTTATTATTCTTAACTACCCGATTACTAATTAATCAAGTTAATTAAAGATAATTACCGTCGTTACTATTCATAATGTCCAAAACAAAAGAGTCTTGATTACATAACATGGAACTTCTGGTTCCAAATATGTAATCCATTTTATCAAATTCCAAACACAGAAATTTCAATAATTAATTTAAAAATAATTCTCATTGTCAAATCAAATAGCGGGTTTTTTAGAAATAATATCTATGAAAAGTTTGGCACTTCTTTATGCCCAATTCCAAAGTAAAATTAATTCTAATTACCACCATTTGATTATATGGTAAATAAATATTCTAATTACACTTTAAGACCAATTAAAAAGATAATCAAACCATATTAATAAATTATATGAAAATGCAGTTTTGATGTAAAAAGCAGTATTTTTCACTATTCATTACAAAAATGAACATTGTCAGAAAAATACCATAAATTTACCGAAGGTAAATTTCAATGTCCCAATCATAAAGAATATTTTTATTTTGAGAAATAGAGCATATAAAATTGTCAAAAGTTTGATTTAAAAATGGTTTTCCATCAAAAGGCAGTAAATCAATCTTTTAAAAATATGAGTGTATTCCATGCTTAAGATTGGATTTATTCTCATTTTAAGCTTCTAAAACACTATCTAATTCATAAATAGACATAGATAAAAATATCTATTATTCATTACTTACTTGGGATTTTATATCCTTCCCCCCTTTAGAAAATTGTGTCCCTGCAATTTATTTACTTAACGAATAAGTGGGGGTTTTTATCCCTCATTGCATTTTCAGATTCCCATATTGCCTCTTCAATCATGTGGGTTTTCCAAAAAACATTTACATGATGAATCACCTTATTTCTCAAATCTTACTCCCTGTGGTTAAGAACCTAGACCGGTTGTTTCTCATAAGATAGACTCTCTTCGAGCTGAACTACCTTTGGACTCAAAACATGAGATGGATCTGGCATGTACTTCCTTAACATTGAAACATGAAAAACATTGTGTACCTGAGATAAACTCAGAGGAAAAGCCACTCGGTATGCAACTGATCCAACTCTCTCCAAAATTTCACATGGTACAATGAACCTTGGACTCAACTTCCCTTTCTTACCAAATCGCATCACACTTTTCCATGGTGAAACTTTGAGAAAAACATGATCACCTACCTCAAAAGAGAGATCCTTCCTCTTATTGTCCGCATAACTCTTCTGCACACTCTAAACCGTTATTATGTGTTTCTGTATCAGCTGATCTTTTTCTGCCAACTCTTCTTCTAATTCTAGTCCCATCAACTTCCTTTCACCTACTTCATCCCAAAAATCTATAGTTCGACACCGCTTCCCATATAATGCCTCAAATGGTGCCATCTGTATACTGGAATGAAAACTGTTATTATAAGAAAACTCAACCAGAGAAAGATATTGGTCCCAACTTCCCTGATAATCCATCGAACAAGCATATAGAATATCCTCCAAAGTCTGAATCGTTCATTCTGACTGCCCATATGATTGAGGATGAAAAGTCGTACTAAAATTTAATTCAGTACCCAATGAAATCTAAAGGCCTTTCGAAAAGTTATAAGTTAACCTAGGATCACGGTCAGATACAATAGGAAGAGGAACTCCATGTAACCTGACTATCTCTTTATGATAAAAATGGGAAAGTTGATCTTGGGAAAATGTATCTCGTTTAGAAAGGAAATGAGCAGATTTAGTCATGTGATCAACAATAACCCATATTGCATTATTATCTCGAGGTGTCTTCGAAAATCCTACAACGAATACCATGGATATATTCTCCCATTTCCACAATAGCACTGGTAAATGATGAAGCATCCCTTTCTGTAACTGCCACTCTACTTTAACCTGTTGACAATTCAAACTCATCACAGTAAAATCAGCAATGTCTCTTTTCATTCTGTCCCACTAGTAATACTCTCTAAGATCTCTATACATATTAGTACTGCCCGGCTGAACTGAAAATAGATAACTATGAGCTTCAAATAATAACTCTCTCTTCAACTGTGAATCACACGGAACACACAATCTCTTCCAAAATCTCAAAACAAAATCATTATCAATGTTGAATTCAGGCAACTTGCCCTTCTGAACCAGCTCTACCCTTTTCTGCAACTCATTGTCTTTTTTTTGTGCTTTCTTAATTCTGTCTGATAGAGAAGATTTCATGGTTACCTGAAACAAAACAGAAGAACATCCTGCACCAACAACTTCTACGCCAAATTTCATCAAATCTTTAACCAAAGGATCATTTTCCAAATGCAACATCATTAATGAAGCATCACTTTTTCGACTCAAAGCATCACCCACTTTATTTGCTTTTCCTGGATGGTAATGAGTTGTACAATCATAATCCTTGATTAATTCCATCTATCTCCTCCGTCTCATGTTCAATTATTTCTGAGTGAATATATACTTCAAAGTTTTGTTATCAGTATATATTTCACACTTTACATCATACAAATGATACCTCCAAAATTTTAAAGAAAAAACAACAACAGCTAATTCCAAACCATGTGTAGGGTAATTTACCTCATGAGTTTTCAACTGACATGAGGCATAAGCAATTACCTGATCATTCTGCATTAGGATGCAACCAAGTCCTTTAAATGAAGAATAAATATAGATAACAAACTCACCATTAATAGAAGGTAGTGCTAATACTGGAGAATTCACCAATATTCTATTCAATTCCTGAAAACAATCATCACATTCTTTTGTCCAGATAAACTTAACACCCTTCTGAGTTAGCTTAGTCATTGGACTAGATAACTGTGAAAAATTTCTAACAAACCTTCAGTAATAGACTTCCAAACCAAGGAAGCTATGAATCTCAGTTACATTTGTGGGTCTTGGCCATTCTTCAACAAATTTTGTTTTTGCAGGATCAACAATTATCCCATCTTTAGAAACAATGTGACCAAGGAAAGAAATTGGTTGCAACCAAAACTCACACTTGCTGAATTTCCCATATAATTTATTTTCTTTTAACGTTTGAAAAATAACCCTTAAATGTCTTTCATGATCCTCTTTACTTTTATAAAACACCAAAATATCATCAATGAAAACAACCACAAACTTATCTAAGAACTAATGGAAAATTCTATTCATAAGGTCCATGAATAAAGTAGGTGCATTGGTTATCCCAAAAGTCATTACTACAAATTCATAATGGCCATATCTTGTATGAAACGTGGCCTTCAGAATATATGCTTCCTTTATCTTCAACTGATGGTACCCCGATCTCAGGTCAATCATTGAAAATAACTGATCTCCCTGGAGCAAATCAAATAAATCATCGATATGAGGCAAAGGATATTTGTTCTTAACAGTTATGTTATTGAAGGATCTATAATCAATGCTAAGTCTCATTGAAACATCTTTCTTTTTAACAAATAAAACAGGAGTACCACATTGTGATGTGCTAGGTCGAATGAAACCTTTCTCTAATAAATCTTGCAATTTCTCTTTCAACTTTAAAAGTTTAGTTTGAGCCATTTGATAAGGGGGTTTTGAAATTGGCTTAACATCAGGAACTAAGTCAACAGTAAATTCAACATCCCGATCTGGTATTATTCCAGGCAACTCATCAGGAATAACATCAGGATACTCATTTACCACTGGCACATCATTAATCTGAACAGTTCTCTTATTTTCAATGATATTTGGAAGGTAAAATTCATTTCCATCTTTTACAGGATTCTCAGTCTCTTGATATGTTATAAATAGTAAGGGTTCATTCTTGTACACAAACTGAATGTCTTTCTGAAAAGAAAATTCTTTAGCTCTACATTCAATCTTAGCATGGTAAATAGAGAGCCAATCCATACCCAGGATAACATCAAACTCTACTAGAAGTAAAACAATAAGGTTTTCAAGTAGGTTCTTTCCACGAATAAGAATATGAAGATTCTTATAAATTATTTTTGGCTCAACATTTCCCCCAGGTGTTTTTACCACAAGTTCAGGACTCATTTATTGAGATGGTATTCCCCTTTTACTATAAATTTTTTCAAAGATGAAAGAATGTGTAGAACCCAAATCAAACAACACACTAGAATAATCTGAAAAAATAAACAAAGTACATGATACAACTTAATTTTATGTCCCAACATCTACGAAAGTAGTTGCAATGGATTTCACCACCCCTTTCTGCTTGTAGTCTAACTTCTTCCCATCACTCAAGCTCTTTGTCGAACACTTGTTTCCATAGTGACCCATCTCATTGCACTTAAAATATTTCACTAACTATAAATCAAAATTGTTCTTACCATCACCCTGATCTTTTTCAGTGTAATAATGAGCCTTATGACCCATCTTACCACATCGGTAGCACTCTCCAGAATTCCGAAGACATTCCCCAACATGCCTTTTACCACATTTATCACAAACTAGAAACCTAGTTTTCTTACTATCAGACCTTTTTAAATAATTCTTTCCTTTCCCCTGCCACCTCGTTCTCTTCTTCTGCTAGTTGTTATAGAACACTTGATCATCGGAAAACTCCATTTCCACCTTCTCAGCACATCGAACAAGCTTTTCATAACTCTTGAACTCGCTATATTTTGGCTTTAATCTTGAGTAAAAATGATTGATTTTACTATCAAGGTCCTGGATAAAATTTTGAGCATACCTTGCCAATCGAGTGAAACTCTCTTCATAAGCAGCCACTGAGTCGTCCTCTTGCCTCAATTCTAGGAATTGTTTTTCTATCCTAAGTCGAATATCTTTCGGAAAATACTTATCAAGAAACATACCTTTGAATTCATCCCAGTCGAGAGCATCAATCTCATCAGCGTCCCTGATATTTTTAACCATCGACCACCACTGATCTGATTCACCCTCCAAATGGTAAATAGCAAGACTAACATTTTGATTGTATGAACACCCCAATGCATCGAAAATCTTCTCCAGTGATTTAATCCACCCTTTATCTAGCACAGGGTTAGATGATCCTCTAAAAGATAGGGGATGTTGCCTCATGAAATGCTCCACCACTGACATGTTCCTCTGTAGTTGATCTGGCTGATCTCGTGCATGGATACCACCACCATTTATCGCTTGAGTCAACTACGCCATTACTGCAACAAACTGTTCAATTCCAATCCCGACCATCTCAGGATGCTGATTCAGAAGGTCATTTCCTTCTGTATGCCTTCCTAGCACTGCTTCCTTATTTCCTCTATGGAAAACCATTCTGAACAAACATGTCTTAGATGAAGCAACATGGTAATCTTCAAATGATATATCATTTCAATTTGACCATAAAAGAAATATTTTTGGACAATAATTTAATATAATTCTAACTCCTAATGTTATCTAAACCGACATTTGATACCAACTATAAGGCCACAACCTTAAACATTACTTAATCTTGAGTTATTTCAAGAATACACGTTGAGGATCTTTTCAGGTTTAGAGTTTTAGATAATTAGATCATAAATCATGCATTACACTCCATATTTAAACAAAGTGGTTACATAAAATGTAGTACTCATTTTTTCCATAATTGAAAACATATTTAAAATAAAACATATATTCTTTTTGAAACTTCCTTGACACTATCATCACATAATGTACCATTCCCTTGATCTGTGAAAAACAAATCAAAAACATGGGATGAGCATAAAAAGATCACCAAGGGATATAAAAGTGTGAAATGAAAACATTTTTCCATGTATGAAATCATACTTTACTCGTAAAACATAAGAATTTTAACATACCTCATCAAATCATGAATAAATCATAGAAATCATAAGACATAAAGGTAACTTTAGACATTCATAACATTCTTACGTAGGGAGTAACCCTCATGGTTATGTTTGGAATACTCATCACAGTATATTCCCCAAATCTATTCGGAAAAACCTTTACGTTTAACCCCTTCATTTTACCCAATGTATTGGAGAGATATATCGGGCTCACTCACCCTTAGTTTATCATGGAACCACCCATCTTTATAACAATTCCCAAGAACTATAACATAATCGTATCACATAAAACATGCATAAAGGAAACATAACATTTCCACTTTTCAATAACAAGATATCAATACAACACATTGATATAAAAACATTAAGAAAACCATTTTCAATACCAAAATTAATGAAAAGTAAAACATGGTATTTATTTTTCATTTAAAAAAATGTTATGGCTTGTAGAGGAAGACGAAGCTCAAATAATGGTCACGACGGTGGAGAAGTCGTTGTCACCGCATACGTACGACAAAAAACATTCCCTTTTTTCATTTAGTAAACGCTTCGTATAAAAAAGATTCCTTTTGAGTAAACATAAAAGTAAAATGGTTTTATACCCCGTATAAAAGAAAGTTGTGTATAAAACATAATATGCCTCAATGAAAGGAGATTAAGACGAAGTCCCTTACATCGGGTTCGACTTGACTCAATCGTTCTTTAACATCCTGAATAATAAACTTGAGTTAATTTATACTTACTTAAAAAACTTTTTAAAGTTCATTATTCCTTTTATATCACTTATTACCATGTTATGAACACTATTTAATTATTTAATTTAACAATGGTCGTTTTGTCGATCATTGGTACTTGAGTCAAAAATAAACTCTTTATAATTACAAGTTGTTCATGTGGTAAAATATACATTATATCCAGATTTATATTCATGATTTAGATATCATATATTTCATATATATCCAGTATATACATGCATTTACAATATTACATAACATTTAGAGGTAAGAAATGAAATGCATTGTTCATGGAGACGGTAAGTCGTACGTACGCATGAACGCTACTTTCATTTGTATTTCATATTTTATGGAATAGAATCATAATGATATAATGTTATATTATAATTATAGTATAATATCATATATAATATAATTAATTCCATCCTTTATATGTCCCACATATGGCATTAACGAATAAAATCACTTTGAGGGGGCGGTAGTCCGCACTTCCTAAAATGAAGATATCACATATACCCATAATGGAATCCATAAAGGTATTCCATAAATGAAAAATACAGAAACTTAATGAAAACATAAACATATTATATATCATATATAAATATAGTGACATCTTAATGGACAAATTTGAAGGTGTTATAAGAATATTGAACAATCATCGTTTCGTGAGGCAGAAATTCGCCATCCACAGAAACGGTATGTTCTTTAACCATTAGATGTAGGTGTGTGTATGTGTAGCTAGAATAATTCTTATAAAAATATACCTGTATATTGAAGATACTGGTTTTGTTACAAAAGAAATGAATAAAAAGAGTATAGGTGGTTGGAGAAGAAAAATAAAACACAAGAACATTAGAGAAGTCTTTACCTTCAAATCGGGTAACTCCTCTTGGTTAGAACCAAAAGGGTTTCTTGAAGAGCATTCTGCCTATGGTAAGGCTTCTAGGATGAATAAAGGGATTTGGAGAGATAAAATTATCATGGAATGGCTGATAAAAAGGCTTGAGATGTGTGGGTAAAGAGGCAGAGGTGGGGGGCCTTTTATAAGAGGAGAGGAGGGGAACTCTTGGTATGTTAAGAAATGTTACATTATTTTAAAAAGATTTTCGGATTTAAAAGGTCCCACATTGATAAATTTATAGGATATGGTGATAATAGTTGGAAATATAATCATCCAATAGGTCTTTGACAAGTGTACGTCATAGATTTTACATTATCTTTTCATTTTATTTAAGTCGTTAATTAATAAGGTAATCGTTGTATCATCATGATGTTATAAATAATTTAATTTATTAAATGTCTAAAAATTATAAAACAAATAATATGATGTAGGAAATATGTTTATATTTCCAATTACTTTTTATATTCCAAGTGATCATTTATTTAGACAAAATTAAAAATGTTTTACTCAGGTGATACATTCTTTGTTATATTTAACTTTCTTTAAAAATAAAAAGATAAAAAGTCATTATCACACAAAAGGGATTCCATGGGGTCCCCAAGTTTAGAAGAAGTCATACCATGGTCTGCCATGACACAAACAGTAGAATTATGACACATGTTGGGGTAATTTGTTATTATTATGATATTATTTTATTATCCTTAACTACCCGATTACTAATTAATCAAGATAATTAAAGATAATTACCGTCGTTACTATGCATAATGTCCAAAACAAAAGAGTATTGATTACATAATTTGGAACTTCTTATTCCAAATATGTAATCAATTTTACCAAATTACAAACACATAAATTACAATAATTAATTTAAAAATAATTCCCGTTGTCAAAACAAATAGCGGGTTTTTTAGAAACAATATATATGAAAAGTTTTCCACTTGTTTATGCCCAATTCCAAAGTGAAATTAATTCTAATGAGCAAAATTGGATTAAATGGTAAAAAAATATTATAATTACACTTTAAAACCAATTAAAAAGATAATATAACCATATAATTAAATTATATCAAAATGAAGTTTTGATATAAAATGCATTATTTTTCACTATTCATTAAAAAATGAACATTGTAGAAAAATACCAAAAATTAACCCAAGGTAAATTTCAATGTCCCAATCATAAGGAATATTTTTATTTTGACAAATAGAGCTTATAAAATTGTCAAATGTTTGATTTAAAAATGGTTTACCATCAAAAGGTACTAAAACAATCTTTTAAAAATATGAGTGTATTCCATGCTTAAGATTGAATTTATTCTTATTTTAAGCTTCTAAAATACGATCTAATTCATAAATAGACATAGATAAAAATATCTACTATTCATTACTTACTTGTGATGTTACACCATTTACTTAAAACACAGAAGTGTGAGTGGTGCATTCTATGGAGATTAATCTATATTTTCATCATTAGATAACTTATTCCCATCACATCAAAAATAAATTTCTTGATGAAATTTTTTTCTAGATACAAATAATTTACCCATTCCCTTAACACAATATCCCCAATTTTTCTATCCACACATCGATCATATATTAAATAAAATGTTTGAATCTCTTTATTTTAGTGAAATTTCTTTGAATTCCATTTTTCCTTCCTTATTTAAACTATGATATTGACGGGTTACTCCAATAACCATCTCCACCTTGAGAGAACATCAAAAACATTTTTCAAAGCTATTGAAGTCCCTTATGAATAATGCAATTTGGAAACATTGTTTTAATCCACTGAAGTAATGATCAAACCTAATTTTAGGTTGGATGATTATAATATAAATTTATCTCACACATCTTATGATATTATCATCATTTGTTCAAAACCATTCATCACTATTATACTTTAAATAAATGAATTATTATTGTAATTATATTTGAAAAATACAACGTATTATCTTGTTGAAAAAATAGAATTTAAAATTTTCCCACTCCATGGAGTCAATTTCATCATATTCCCTTTATATTATTGATAAGATCCCGTCATTTTTATTCTTCTCCTTCCAAATTATAATTAGACAAATGAATTTTTCCATATTCCAAGGACTAAATAATATAAATTATTTTTTTGTGGTACTGAATAATCTTTTGTTGAGTATTGGATCAGTAGACACAAAAGAATAATTTGTATGTATCATTATGAAGGACTCAACTTAAGATTTTTTCCATATATTTTCATTTAAATTCTTATATTGATTCAATGAATGACAATTTTCTTTGATTATAGAAACATTATTTTTCATTCAATCACACATAAAATTGTTTTTCTCAGGAAGTCATTATAACCATTGTGATCTTTATTTCACACTTAAACATAATTTTTTACATAAAACATTCACATTATACAACATAGAAGATCTAGAGGTCTAGTGTATTTGGGGCATAGAAATATTACTTAACAACTGAAAACATAAAACACAACATCTTATTAAAAACATCTTTTACATGACCACATCATTCCTTCGTACTTAGCATTGTAATGGATAACCTGACGAAATGCCTAATAAAAGGGTAAGCTATAAATCCCTATAAGGGAGTAAAAAACATAACATGAATAATAAAATAAATCTTAAGAAATAGGAATATAATGGAGCATAAGCGAAACATGAACATAAAGGCATGATATAGCATAATTGTCAAAACATGAAAATCTGGAAACAACATTTATCATTATATTAGCATGATCCAAGAATCATTGAACATGAATTATCATGATTATACCCCCATTTCACTTGACTTATCATGATACTAATCTTTACCCAATGCTTTGAAGCGCTATCAGGGCCCACCATTCATAATCATTTCATTTCATGAATAAGTCTTCCACATGGAACATATAACATGGATTCAATAAACATCATAATTTGTTACACAATAAAAGAATTTGGAATTAATACAAGAAACTATATAATAAATAAGTAAATGTTCATAAAGGTGAATACTCTTGATATAGAAATGGTCATGGTATTCACTAAACAATGACATTTTCTTGGAAAATCGCGGTGTAATTTCAGCAGCATAATGGCATGACATAAGAAATCATAAAAATGATTGATGAGAGATAAAGGGGTGTATTATCATATTTAGAAGAAGTTGAATGCAAAGGGGTAATATAGATACATTTACTAGTATATGTAATGTAATTTATATTAATAATTCAAAACAAATTCTTGAATATAAATGAGGAGATTGAAATCCCTTACAGAATTTCGGCATGGTAACAGTTGTACATGGGAGGCATTAACGAGAGAGAAAGAGGTCTATCATCATTAAAACACAAGTAGGGAAGTATAGGGGAGGTGATAAATAATACCACCTAAATTTTTAATTGAAAATAAAAGGGAATTAAAATGTAATGAAATTTGGACAAAAATTAAAAAGGAAGAAATCCCTTACTTGGAAATTTGAACCCAAAGGCTTGGGAGAGGCTTGAGAGAGACTTATTTGGAGCTTGGGGAACCTTGGGAGGTTTCTAGGGAGTGGAGTTCAGGGGTTGTTCTACCTCCAAAGGCATTTAGTGAAGAAGAAGTGGGAGCTTGGGTGGGTTTATTTAAGAAAGGAGAGGAAATTCTTTATTATTTAGGTTTTGGACACCACAAATTAAACTATTCAAAACCACAAACCATACAGTGGTTTCTTCACATTTTTTTCCAATGGGAACTGTAAAACATTATTTTATAAGGCCAAGGGCCGAAATTTTTAAAATATTAGGCTTTCTTATGAGGATGTGAGTCACACTCTCAAGAAAAACATTTTAATAGTGAAATCATTTTATAAGTCTGGGAGGGTCCACTAAGGTAACATAAAAGTAATCACAAAAAATAAAAAGTCAGAATATTTAAAATCTAAAATATATATTGGCCAAAAATCCTATTTATTTTATATTATTACATCACTATTGGGTCATTATTATGTCAAAAAATGCATTATATATTTAAAAGGTATTTAATTTTTTCGTAAAAATTTAACTGTCTCAGAAAAATATGAAAAATTTACCATTCGATAATTTCAACATCCTGATTCGAAATATAATATTCATTTTGTATAAATAATTCTCTAAATATATGATTTTTTAACTTTTAAAAATAAAAACCTATATTTATAAAAAATTCATGGGTTTCGACAAAAATACCTTTCGAACAATAATAAAAATTAAAATTGTATTCATAAAAATTATACACTAATTTATATCTAATAAAAATAATTTAGTAATAATATTTTATTAAATTATTTTTTAATAAAAAAACCTATTAATTCATAAAAATAAATTTCTTAATTGAATATTAACTAAAATACTATTTGTTCTTTAAAAACTGTTTACAACGTAAAAATAATAAAAATGAATGTATATTCTATGTGCACGTAATCATAGAGAGAGGGTATTATTAAATAACCCCTTAAAACACTCTGATAAGACCTAGGAGTAAAGTGTGTGATGGTACAGACTCTTGGGGTTTCTCAGATAACATCTCTCTAGTGGTAATATCCATTTACTTCCACTTCTTTTATAGGTGATTCCGTTAAAGCTTAACATGTTGAATCTCATCTTAGGCTTGGTCAAGAGTGAATCCCAATGACACCACCTCATTTTCATGCTCTAACAAATGGGCCTCATACGGAGAAATTCTACTATTTGAGGCCTTTGTTTACTTTCTCTGGGTAAATTCGATTTCTTAAAGCCCTATATTTATACTAACATTCTTATTAATATTCATTGTCTATATTAGAAACAGTAACAATTATTAATAGTATTTTGAAATAAGAAAACATAAAACCAAGTAAGTGAATATGTTTTATATTATCATTTTACAAAAAAAGACATTTTCTTAGATTCAGAGGAATTTTTATTAAAAAACATTTGGGTCATTACAATATTACCCCCTTAAGATATTTTTCCCTTGAAATTTCCTTTTCCCACAGTAAAATATATATGGGTATCTCTTCCACATAACTTCCTCTAGTTCCCACATTGCTTCTTCATACTTTGGGTTTCTCTACAACACTTTCACTAGGGGAATTGTCTTATTTCGTATAACATTTTCCCTATGATCTAAGATCTTCACCGGCTTCTCTACATAGGAGAGGTCATTCTCCAATGGAACCACCTCTACATTGAGTACATGTGATGGGTTAGGTATGTACATCCTCAAGAGTGATAAATGGTATACATTATGTACTTGAGATAGGTTTGGTGGTAGTGGTAGTCCATAGGCCACCACTCCAATGTGATCAAGGATCTCAAAAGGGCCGATGTACCTTGGCCTAAGCTTTCCATTATTCCCAATTCTCATAACACTATTCCATGGTAATATGCGGAGGAATAACATGTCTCCAACATCAAACTCTAGGTCTCATCAATTATTATAATCATTGCACTTTTGTCAACTCTAGGAAGATTTAATGTGCTATTGGATGGTCTTAAACTTCTCCACTATTTCTTTGACCATTTATGGACCCAGGAGTTTTTTCTCCCCAACATCATCCAACCATGTCGGTGTTATGCTCTTATTCCAATAAAGGGCTTCATAAGGAGCCATTTCGATTCTTGAGTGGAAATTTTTATTTTAAGAGAACTCAACTATAGGAAGATGTTTATCGCAACCCTCTTTGCAGTCCTTCGAGCAAGCTGTCAACATGTCCTTGAGTGTTTGGATAGTCTGCATAGATTGGACATCATTTTGAGGATGATAAGTCATACTGATGTTCATTTTATTATTAAGATCATGTTGAAGACTCTTCCAAAACATAGAGGTGAATCTTGGATCTTGATCAGATATAATAGACAGTGGTACTCTAAGCAGCCTGACCACTTCTCTGATATGAATTCATTCCAGTTGATCCAATGAGAAATCCTGTCAAATTTCAATGAAGTGTGCAGTCTTTGTAAGATGATCCACAACAACCCAGATATAATTGCTTCCTTTGGATGTCTTTGGAAGTCCAGTGATGAAGTCCATAGTGATTTTGTCCCATTTCCATACTAGTATGGGTAATGGTTGCATTATCTCCAAAGACCCCTGCCTCCCAGTCTTCACATGCAGACTTACCAGACACTTGGATGGATACTCAACAATCTCCTTCTTCTTGTTATCCCACCAATAATGCTCTCAGATATCTCGATACATATTTGTGTCTCCTTGGTCAATGGAGAAATTCAATCCATGTGAATCATCGAAAAGTTCTTTCTTTTAATTCTGATTTGATAGAACACATAGTCTTGACCCAAATCTCACTGTTCCTTTTTCATTAAAATTGAACTCTAAGGATTTACCTTTTCTGATAATTTCCAATTTCTTCTGAATTCCGACATCATCTTTTTGAGCATCCTTTAACCATTGGAAAAGAGACATTTGAGCAATGATTTGTGACATGATTGATGATGCTCCCTTATTTATTATTCCCATGTCCATATTTATAAAATCTAAGAAGATTGGATAATTTTTAATTCTCATAACTGATAGAATAGTTGGGTCCTTTATAATTAAAGCATTTGACACCTTGTTCTCTTTACCAAGGTGGTAATGGATTGAGCAGTCATAGCCTTTTATTAGCACTAACCCTCTTTATTGGCATATATTTAACACTTTCTATGTGAATATATACTGAGGGTTTTTTTGATTCATGTATATTTAACACTTCTTCCCAAATAGGCAACGTTGCTATATTTTTAAAGTGGAGATTACTACATCCAACTCCAGTTCATTTTTTGGGTAGTTTTTCTCATGATCTATCGATTTCCTTGAATAATAGGCAATGAATTTTTGATTTTTCATCAACACACAAACCATACCCTTATTCAAAGCATCACTAAATATTACAAAAAGTTCTTCACTAGTGGGTAGTGTGAGCACAGGTGCAGTGATAATCCTCCATTTCAACTCCTTGTAAATATCATCACATTCATCACTCCAAGAAAACATTACTCCCTTCTAATTTATCTTAGTAAGAGGGTTGTACAATCATTAGAAATGTATCACAAATCAGTGATAATATCTAGCTAACCCCATGAATCTACGGATATTCATCACCGATGTTGGCCTCTTCCATCCATCAATTACAGTTGTTTTGGAGGGATCAAAAGATATCCCATTGCTTGTGATGATATGACCCAAGAATGATACCTCATTCAACTAGAACTCACACTTTCTGTAATTTTCATAGAGCTTCTCCTTCCGCATGGTCTCCAATATAATGCCTAGATTTTCCTCATGATCATCCTTAGTTTTGGAGTATATTAGAATATCGTTTATAAAGACTACCAATAATTTGTCAAGGTAATATATAAATACTCTATTAATGAAGTCCATAAAAATTGTTGGATCATTAGTGAATATTAAAAGAATTACTATGAATTCATATTGCCTATATCTTGTATGAAAAGTTCTATTGGGGATATCCACTTTCTTCACCCTTACATGATAATATCCAGACTGTAGATCCATATTAGAGAAGTATTGTTCTCCACATAGATGATCGAAAATTTCATAAATTAATATAAGAGGATACTTTTTATATATCAGGATTTTTTTGATCTCATTATAATCAATGCAAAGGCGCATTGACCCATCCTTCTTCATGACAAGTATGACTAGTGCACCCCTTGGTGAAGC
The DNA here is from genome assembly GCA_963277665.1 of Viscum album. Lineage (NCBI taxonomy): Eukaryota > Viridiplantae > Streptophyta > Magnoliopsida > Santalales > Viscaceae > Viscum > Viscum album. The sequence goes on along the minus strand of OY728128.1, from coordinate 1,108,678,290 downwards.
ACATGGGAATATAAACCTTTTATCTAGATTCTTATATAGTTGTTTTTCAGATCCTATAGATCCACAACAACCATTTAATATAGAGTCTTGGATATTGGAAATTCCCTAGGTATAAAATAAATTGAGAATTAAATATCTATTCTAGGAGGAAGACCAGTAAATTCCTCAGGAAACACTTCAGAGAATTCCATCACAATAGACATGTCGTTGTGGATGGTTTCTTATTTGGACTAAATAATTTGATAACAATATGAGTTCTTAGAGGGAATTAATATCCATGCTTGAGATGATGGTGCTAAATAAGATTTATCCTCTTCCTTGCACTTGTACAAAATCCGGGGTTGATTCACCATATGGAGAGTGATTTACCTCTCACGACAATTTATGTTGGATATATATATAAAAAGCCAATTCATACAAAGAATTGCATCAAAATTTACTAGAGGGTGTAGGAAGAGGTTCTCTAAGAAGTTAAATCCACAAATTATGATAGGGGAGGATTTATATTCATGGGATGCAATAATTTCCCCATTTTTCGTTCTTACCAACGTCTTTACATCCATGATTTGTGGTGGGGTTGGGATTGTTCGACTAGAATTTCTGGACATAAAGGAATATCTAGATCCAGAATCAAAAATGTAATTCCCTATTCTTAAATGAATAACTATTATACCTATTAACACTTAATTGTTGGGGTTCACTTCAGTAGTAGTGATGGAAAAATCTCTCCCTTGCTGCCTTAGAGGTCATTGGTTGCCTCCCAAAACTCTTGGGCAGGGGCACTGGTTTGAAAAGTGCCATGGTTATTTGTGGTTGAAGCAATGAACAATGTGTTAAGGGTCGAACGGAGTGTTCCTCTCCTCTATCACAGCCGCAAGTTTTTCTTTTCATTAATTAATATCCCAGCACCCTTCTCTTCCACACCTAAATTATTTCCTCTTCCCCTTCAGAAAAATTCTGAGGCACTTCTTTCCACACCTTTGTCAAGTGGGGAGCTAGATTTTCTTATCACTATTGTATTTAGCCATCATAACACCAGAATGAAAGTCCATCGTACAATTCTTATCCCTACGATACCCTTTAGATTCTTTGATCTCCATTTCGACTTTGAGGGAACATTAGAAAATTTCCTCATAGCTCTCAAAGTTACAGATTGGTAGGGCTTTCCATAGGCTATGTTTTAGCCCACCAATGAAGTAGTCAACCTTGTATTCTTGGTTAACGACAAAGAAGAGGGAAAATAGTGAAAGCCTTGTGATGTTTTCCTCATACGCTCTGATGGATCAATCGTTTTTTATGGAAAAGAAGTACCTTTCTATTTTAAGTCGGAGAGTGTACGAAAAATATTTATCGGAAAACATTTTTTGGAAATCCTTCCATTCAAATGCCATGATCTCATCCTCATGCTTCATATTTTTTATCAATGTCCATGATTGATTGGATTCAACTTCTATATGATAAGAATCCATATGAACCTTATCTTGTTTGGAACGTTGAATTATAGATAAGATACTTTCAATGGATTTGATCCATTGTTCAGCAGTTGAGGGATCATATGGTCCATTAAAAGTAGGAGGCCTTCGTCTCTTGAAGCTCTTGATTGCGACTTGTTCTTTCTTAGGGGGGTTGACCATTCCTCTTGACCCATGGATCTATTCAAAAATTGAGTTAACTGATAGAGTATCATGAAAATTTTTGTGATTCCCACTCTCATCAGATATGGCATCTCATTAGAAGTGTTATCACATTGATCTTTGCATCAATTGTTATCTCGAGTCCTCCTATTAATATCCATTGGATAGAATAAAAGGAATGTTAGGGGTAACACATAAAAGTTGAATTCAAAGACAATAAGGGATACCCTATAAATTACATTTATTTCCTTGACTTATGAATTTATTTTCTTCATTCTATGTTATCCATAATCTACTTCCCAACATATATTCTTAGGGTCATTTCTTTATTCCCTTATTAATGATTCATATAAAGATTATGAATTTACCAAAGCATATCCCCTGAGGGGTTCAAATCCAAGATTGCAGTAAGGCTGTTGTCATGCACCAGTTCTCATTCAAGTCTATCTCAAAGTGATTTTTTTAGGTTTTACCCCAAGATACATCTATGCCAGAGCCACCTCTACCTTCTTGTATCTAGAAAGGGATGTATTTTCTTGATAAACCAATTACATAATACTCACCAAAATTTAAGGATGTTTATATAATTCTTAGTCTTATCCCCAGGGATTTTAATATGGTTCTCTAATCCTAATCCCAAAAATAACTAAACATATCCTCTCATGCCAACTATAATAACCCTTCTCTTTATTTCACACATAAAAATAATTTATTACATAAAACCTTCACTAGAAACAACATAGAAGATCGATATTTACAGTGTATTTGTGGATCAGGAACATTTCATAACAACTTAAAACATAATACACATCATATTATTGTAAACATATTTTATTTGACCACATCATTCCTTCATACTAAACATTGCATGAGATAACATGAGGACATGAATAACAAAAGGGTGAGGTATAAATCTCAATAAGTGGGTAAAAAAATATATCATAAATAATACAATACATGTTAGGAAATATTAATATCATTGGAGCATAAGATAAACATGAACATTAAGGCATGATATGGAATGATTATCATTACATGGGAATGTCGCAACAAAAATTAACATGATATTAGCATGATCCAAGGCACATTGCACGCGAAGAAGGAGTAAAACCTTATCGCACATGAATTATCATGAGATAATCCTCATTTCACTTGATTTATCTTGATACTAATCTTAACTCAATGCATTGGAGCACTATCAGGGCGCACCCTTCTTAATCATTTCATTTCATGCATAAGTGTGCCACATGGATCATATAACATGGATTCATTAAACCTAATAATTTATTACATGATAAAGGAATTTGGAATTAATACATGAAACAATATAATAAATAAGTAAATACACATAAACATGAATACCCGTGATAGATAAATGGATATGGCATTCACTACACAATTAATTTGGATTGGAAAATTGTTGTGCAATTTTCGCAGTATAGCGGCATGACATAATAATTCATAAAAATGGTTGATGAGAGTGGAAGGGGAGTATCATCATACTTAATTGAAATGGAATGTAATGGGGTCATATTGATACATGTTCCAACATATGTAATGTAATTTTGATTCATAATACCAAAGAATTAGTTGAATGTAAATAAAGAGAGAGAAATCCCTTAGGAAATTTATGCATGGTAACAGGTGTTAATGGTAGGAATTAATGAGAGAAAAACTGGCCTCTAATAATTAAAACATAAGGATGGAATTATAGGGGATGTTATACATCTTACCCCAAAATATTTAATTTAAACTAAAATGGAATAACATGTAATGAAATTTGGACAAAAATAAGAAAGGAATAAATCCCTTACTTGGAGGTGTGATCCCAAAGGCTTGTGAGAGGCTTGAGAGAGACGTATTGGGAACTTGGGGAACATTTATAGGATTAAAGAGAGAGGAGTTCAGGGTTTTTCTGAGCTCCAAAGGCTTTGAGTGAAGAGTAAGTGGGAGATTGGGTGGGTTTATATAGGAAAGGAGAAAAAATTCTTTATTATTTAGGTTGTGGACACCACACAATAAAATAATCAAAACCACAAACCATCAAATGGTTATTGCCCATGTTTCATTCCCAAGATGAGTGTAAAAAATTAATTTATCTGTTCTATAGACTAATTTTTTAAAGTATTAGTCTTGCTTATGTGGAGGTGAGCCACACTCTCACGGAAAACATTTTAAATGTGAAAATGTTTTATAAGTCTTCGAGGGTCCACTAAGGCACTATAAAATTAACAAAACAAATCAAAATCACATTATTTTAAGGTTAAAACATATATTGTCCGAATATTAAATTTATTTTATATTATTACATCACTATTGGGTCATTATGTTGTCATAAAATGCATTATATATTTAAAATATATTTAACTTTTACCCAAATATTCAACTGTCTCAAAAATTATGAAAAATTCACTGTTGGATAATTTCGACATCCTAATTCCAAAAATATTTTTAATTTTATGTAAATAATTTTATAAAAAATGTTAAGTTTTTTAATTTTAAAAATAAAATCCAACATTCATAAAACAATCAAGTGTTTTGACAAAAACATCTTTCAAACCTTAAAAAATATTAAAATTGAATTAATAAAAATTATATGATCATTTATATTTAATAAAAATTCTGTTAGTAATAATATTTTATTAAAATATTATCTAATTCAAAAATTCATTAATTTATCAAAATATATTTCTTAATAGAATATTAAATAAAGAAATATTTGTGCTTTAAAAACTATTTACAATGTAACAAGAATAAAAATGAATGTATATTCTCTATTCACATAATAATAGTTCTAGGGTTTCATTATATCAACCCTTAAAACACCCACAAAAGGCCTAAGTGTAAGGTATATGAGGATGACACACTCTTGGGGTGGTTCAAATAATATTGATCGAGTGGTAATAAGTATTAACTTCCACTTCTCCTGTAGGAGATTCTGTTCAAGCTTAACATGTTGAAGCTCAACTTGGGCTTGGTCAAGAGACAATCTCAGAGATCCCACCTCATTTCTGAGCTCAGAGAAATGGGCTTCGTATGGAGAAATTGTACTGGATGAGGACATCTCTTCCTTTGTCTGAGTAAATTGGATTTGTTGAATCCCTATATTTTTTACTAATCATGTTATCACTATTCAACATCTATATTAGAAACAGTAACAATTCATAATGGTATTTCGAAATCCAAAAACCTAAAAACAACGATGTGAATACATTTTATATTCTAATTTTATATAATAATATATTTAATTAGATCAAGAGTAATTTTGATTCACAAATGTTTTCATTGTTACAGACAATCATTTCAATGGCCATCTCTGTTAGCATTTACACGATTCATTTAGGTTCCATCCATTGATTAAAAAAAATCATTATTTGAGAGAAAATATTCATAGTAGAAAACCACATAAAATTGAAAATAATTTATAAAATGCCTAAATATTTAAACCTTTATCTATGAAACCTTTGGGTTAACCTAGTTCATTCATTATATTTAACAAAACATTAGTATTTCATCCTATAATTAGACATATCCTTAATGTTCTTATTAATTTTTTCTCATGCTATTTTAAATAGGTCAATTAAACCCTACTATAATAAAAACTATAGTGAACCATACTTTTCATACACTAATATTACATATTTATGGATAGATTTTCATTATATAACATAACCATCCATTCCATAATTGTATAGTTCTATTATATTTATAATCTTGGAATCATCATGAATTGGTTCATAATATTTCTATATAGTCTACCACTTATTTCATCATAACAGTCACCCATATTAGAAATATAATACTTAATAACATTCATCATAATCTGGGGAAAAGACACATTATAATGGTTGAGCTCAGATGCATATTAAGGGTGAAAAATGGATATATCAATGACCACTTGAGGATAAAATGAACATAAGTTCATGATAACAAGATCATAACATTTTAAAATCATACCACACACATGATAAATCACAACAATGAGCCATTGAATTAATCTTTTTATTTTACAAGAAATTAATCATATTGTAATCAATTAACATGATCTTTGAGGGCATAACATGTGAAAAATATAAGGAGTTCTGGTATATACATAATCCTAAAAAACATTTTCATAGTAGTCGAGGATCCTTGAAAATACTATCATATTAGAATGTGTTCACTCTCTAAACAATTGTAGTAGTCAAGGATCACTCCCAAGACTCTTATTTAAGACATAGATCATTACATAACTTGGATTACTCACTATTCTAATCCTTATAATCTGAATAGATATCAATATTTACCCAATTCATTGAATCAAAATATAGGCTACACCAATCGGATAATGAAAACAATACATATGTGTGAAACAAGATCATAATTAATTCATCAAATTAGAGCCAATTAATAGAATTTTTTGTAAACATTTCATCATAACATAACCCATGTCAAAGAAATGGTTTTCGTAAACATTCCATATTTTCATCATAGCCTAACCCAGATAAAATAAATGGGTTTTATAAACAAATTCATCATATTCATAAACCATCTAGGGAAATAATAAGTATGGTGTCCTCGGATAATATCCTTAGTAAACCATAACATCAATTAAGGGTATTTGTATTTGATAAATAAAAATACAACTAAAATATCATTAAAACATTCGAGAGGAAAACAAATTTCCTTTTTTTGAAATTTCATATTTAAAAAAATTTACGATTATAAAAAAAAACCTATCTTTTAAAAGAAAATGTATATGATTAAAGAAATATTGAAATAAAAAATCATTCATGACTTTAGAAAAATTCATTCATCCCATATATGTTCAAACAACATTACATCCATACTTTTTCTAAAAAAAAGTCATAAATTAACATAATTTCAAAATGAAAAAATATTCTATTAAAATAATTTTTTCCAATTAAAACATGGGTATAAATGACTATAAAATCATATGTAAATAGTAAAGTCTTATTGAATAAAAAATTTATAAAAAATGGATATGGAAGAAAACAATTTAACTAAAGAGAGAAAAAAAGGCAATTCTTGTAAAAATTATATTTGGTATCCTGTGTACAAATATTGAATAAAATTAATGGAAAGAATGTATTTTATAAATGTAAAAAAGGGAAAAAACTTTAAAGTGTTTCATGAGAGGTATATCACAATATTTCATCATTGTAAATGTAGTCATAAACAGTATCGATAAACAATGAGATTATAACATAAAACCCTTACCTTGAGTTCTTCTGGTTTTGAAATACCTCTAACATCATATATAATAAATTCAAATTTATCATAAATCTATAAAAAATAAATTTTATAATTATAATATCCTATATTATCCTTTTATAACATTCAAACACACCCATTTATCAATCATTACTTATTATAATATTCATTTTTCGGTGTTAACAATTTCGTTTATCACGAGTATGTCAGTTCATTTGTTCAATTACATGTACATTTACCTTAGATACATCAAATATATAATATTAATCATGATATAAATATCATATTAATTCATTATATAGAAATTTAGATTCATCCATAAATTTTAGAAAAATATAAAAATTAATTAAATCATTCATGGCGATGGTAGGTTATACATACCAATAACCATTGATTTAATTTTTATGAATGAACTAAACAAAATATAAGTATTTATTACATATTATATGATACTTATTATTTCATATATATCATATAAATTCATTAAATTATCCCTAATTACTATAAAAGTAAAATATAAAAATAAAAATAAATCGCATCGCTTTGTAGACATGGTAGTCCACAAGAACGCATGAACAACATTACATTTCCAAATGATTAGATGGTAATAAGTTAGTCAAAATATTATCATTATAGATGTAAAATTATCTCATAAATCTGATATATAAATACTATATACACCATTATACCCATTCATAAAATAATTTCATGATAAATATATTGTATCACTACGTGGAGAAAATATGTTGTATGTTCGCACAAGCGATACTTCCACTTATTATTTGATGGGAAAGAGGGTGTATAATGGTATTTAATTATCATAATTACATTTAATATAATTATCATACTTTATTATTTACGATAAATAATATATATTTAGATATGGTAAGGAAGAGTTTAAAATAAAGTGATTGGTTAAAGAGATTTCCTCTCATATGACATGATTCCTTCAAATATACACTAAAGGGATCTATGGTTGGTCTTCTTGAAATACAAAAACCTGTATATTATGTCTAGATAATTAGATAAAATAATTTTGTGGAGTCTAATATATTAAGAAGTATCATTGTGGTGTAATTAAGTGAAGGGATAGGTTTAGTTTTATAATTTATGTTGGAGGAGATTTTAGAATTTATCAAAAGATTAAATAATAAAAATATAATTATGAATCCAAATTCATCCAAATAACTTGGGATTCAATGTTAATAATAGATTTGGTTATTAAACCACAAACCAATATAATTTAGACATGTTTTATTATCATTTAAATCCTTATTGTTTTGATTAACCCTTAGCTAACCAGTTTCAATTTTTTACTATGGTATCAAATTTTACAATATTAAAGTTTGTAATTTTTAATTACAAGCTAAAAATGGGACCATGAATGATAAATTTATGAAATTTTAGACCATATAATAACCACCATATATTATTTCAATATTTTTATTTTTAAATATATAATAATAATTATTTTGATAAAATATATTTATTGCAAATTAGAAAAATATTCGTAATTAGAGGTTCCTTAGCCAAACCGTCAATGGAAAATTTATTAAAGAGTTGAATAACTACATATTTTTGAAAGATTGTATTATAATATAATCTCTATCATGAAGATTTAACAAGTCCAGTGGAAGATTATCCATCCATGTGAAATTCATAAAAATTAATTTATTGGAAAGACAATCTGCCACACAATTTTCCTCATGATTAACATGTGTGATGGTGTAATTAATACCAGAGATAAAGCTCATGTATTCCATACAACAAGTCATGAACATCCATGAGAGATGAAATATCCCTTTTCTAATTTCTTGAACAATAGTTATAGATTCACATTACTATAATAAATTATTCCACCGTTTAGATTTAGTGAGGGAGACAACATTGATCGTGAAGACATTTTAGCTTCAAGAGATGTTACAAGGCTACATGAAATTAAAATGAATCCAAAAAATTTACTATAATGGTCCCAAAAGACCACCCATGTCTAAAAAGACTACTATTACCTTTAAAAGAACTGTTAAAATTCATTTTAATCCAATTTTGAAAAGAAGTCATCCAGAGGACCACAAATGTATCATATATAATTTTGATTATCCTTATAATTCCAAGCCTATATGATGTAAAATATTATCTAAAGAATCACATTGGACAAATTTTGAATATCTAAATGAACTAATTAATCTAAAATAGACAATTTAAAATTGAAAACAACATTAATTTGGATCACACATTTTGTTCATTCCAAATGATAGGAATTATCTACACAATAAAAACATTGAGAAGGTGAGTGAGATGTAATAAGTGAAAAACCATACAACACTAATTAAAAAAGACAATCAAGAATCTATCCATCATTGAAAATTTTAATATGTAAAAAATAACCTTCCATAATAAATTTTTAGTGGTACAGCTGAGAAAAAAATGATTGGAATTCTCTTGATGCCAGTTATACAGTCATCACCTGGAATAAATAAAAATACAAACGAATTATAAGAAAGAATCATAGGGGATTCGATTATGAGAAAGACTCCAGATCAGAGTGAAACACGATGGTTGAATGCATTAATTGTTAAAAAAAATTATCCAGTCAAAATAAAAGGTATATGCCAAAGCACTACAATGATATAAAAGAATACTATTTCGGATGCCATTTTTTTATGGTTCCATGATTAGAACATCCTCTAGACGTGAAAAAGTTTACTCAATGCATATTTATTTAACTTAATTAGGTAAATTTAAAAGAGGATTATCAAATGAATCATTTATTCTTATGTAATAATCTGAAGAGGAATTTGGATGATCAAATTTAGTGATGAGAGGAGTTCAATTCTAGATATCCAGACGAAACTGTATAAATGAGTTCTTTTTCAAAATCAATCTAGATAAAGATGTGATCTTAGCATATACATTTTTAATTAAAGGCCAAATAAAAGAAAACATATAATTAGTTATTCATTCATTCAATATATCCACAAATATGTACAAAAAAACAAATATATAGAGTTACTAGTGATGAGATTCATTTAAAATTTACTATAAAAATATTCATTAATTTTCATTATGATTTTGATACTAATTACAACACTAATGATAAAATCAAATTATTTATTCAATGGAACTATTACCATCTTACTTTTCTAGAATAATAAGAATCCAAATTAAATTTTTTATGTAGTAATTTAAACTCTTAATCAGGCCCAAGGTCTATCTATAAACCATAAATGAGTGAACCATCATAGAGACAATCACATTCTTTAAAAGATAAATGCAACCAACCATTGATATATCATTTCCATTACATGCTAATAGTTGGTTCTTAATCTTATCAGACAGGGTATTAAAATAACTCACTATTGGTCTGACCCATAATAGGGGAACCCCATTGTTTGTGAAGTTTATGGGCTCCTCTATGATTTCCATTTTAGATTGGATTCTAGAATTCCTATCATAAATGAACGACTTTCCATAGTAAATGATTGAATTATCCCAACTAATGAATTCACCTGAGATACTATCATAATGATGGAAAATGTTCTTAATGATTTATATTCTCCTCTTAAAATATTGTTAGAAAAAAATAATTTAATTAACATAAAGTAACTGAGTTTGAGAAATAAAACCTATAGAGGCATGAATTGGTTTAATAATTTTTTTATAAACTATCAATGTGAGGAGAAGAATGAGGTAATCCATATAATATTAAATTAATAAAGAAGAGAGCATATCCTTCAGTCTAACCAATTCGCATAAACAGAAGTATCCTTTAGAAGAGCCAGTAATAATAATTTTAATATGGGATGATATAAAAATTGATTTAACCTATCCAATTAATGTTTTGTTAAATCAAAGATCTATGATAATTTGGAAATTAAATTTTAATACATGGTGTTAAATTACTTTTTGATGTCATATTTTATAGAAATACTACCACCTTTATAAAAGGCATCCACCTCTACCCACTTAATCACACCTCTCAAGCCCATTGTATCGTCCAAATTCTACAAATATAATCTCCCAAAATCACTAAATTAATCCTAGAAGCCTTACCTTGAGAAGAAGTAAACACAATAAAGCCTTTTGTCTCAAATCAATGGAAGTTACCCGATTTAGAGGTAACGTCTTCTCTCAAGTTCATTTCGATTATTTTTTTCCCACACTTCCTATGATCTAATTATTCTTTGATTACATAAAAAACTATATCTAAAAAATAATAGGATTTTTTAAAGAGAATTACTTAAACTACACTAACACACACCTCTATTTAATGAATACAAACATACTGTTTCTGTGTACAACAAACTACTGCCTCCCAAAACTATGATTGTTCAGTTTGCCCCTACCACCTCTCATTTTAGTTATTATGATGGAACTTTATCAATATATGATATATGTTATATTTATATTTTCTCTATTATTATATATTAATATTTACAATATAACTTTTATCATTTCATAAAATGTAAATATGATAATTTCATTTGAGGAAGTGCAGGCTACCACCCCCACAAAGTGATATGACCCGTTCATACTATACATGGAACTTATAAGGTATGGATTTAATGAACATATGTAACATATATAAAATATTATATTCTACTGGAATTATAATATAACTATGTATCATTTATTTTTCATTCCATTAATAAGAAAAATAAATAAAAGTATCGTTCATGCCTAAGTATGACCTATCCTCTCCATGAAATGTACATTTCATTTATTATCTCAAATTATTTGGAACTGATATATGTACATAATATATATATATATATGATATTTTAAACATGAATAATATTCTATTGATGATGTAATTCTGACTACATGGGCAATTTACAACAAAACAAGTTCATTTTCGACTCAAGTACCTAATATAGTCAAAAGGATTGACATGAACTTAAATAATTTTGTAATTTTAATAACATGATGATAAGTAATATAAAATGAATAATAAACTTGAAAAATTAATTGAATAAATTATAAATTAACCTATGTTTATTATTTTGAAAATTAAAGAACGAATGAGACAATTCAGATTCAAGGTAAGGGAACTTCTTAACCCAATTTCCATTCTTTGGGTTAATATTCTACTTCTTAACTATGTCACACTATGATTTTGTGAGATATGAGTTTTTATATATTATCTTTTATTTATTTTAATTATGTGTATTTATAATGTATACACCAAATAAATCTATTTTATTAAAAAATGATCTTTGTGAGGGAACCTTTCACCCTCCTCTTTTAGTCACAGACTTATTTTATGTTATGTCTTTTTAATATCTATTTTATTATGATGGGTATGCTATTATATATACTTACTACTATCCATTTTATTTCCAAGTAATGATATACCCTTTCAAATCTCAATAGCTCATTTTTTAAATTTTTATGTGACATTGTTTGGCTGCTGAATTTTTATAAGGGAACTTCTTAACCCAAATTCCATTCATTATGTTGATCTTATACTTAAAACTATGTCGATCAATGATTATGTGAGAAATGAATTTCTATATATTATCTAGTATTTATAATTTATTTTTGTGGATTTATAGTTAATACACATAATCAATCTATATGATTAAGAAAACTATCTTTTTAAGGAATCTCTAAACTCAATTTCTACTCATTAGGTTTTATGCAAACATTATTGATTATATTATTCCATGTTTATGTGTGGAATAAATATTTAATTATTTATGTTATAATTTCCACTTCCATTTTTTTGGATATACTGTTTTTACATATAATCATCTCATTGATAAATTATTATATCATATATATGAACATTGTAAGAAAAATCTTATATCAATTTATATTTATTGAGTTAAATATCCCTTTAATTGGTTTTGTTTTTTCAAGAATATGTGTGAATGACTTATGATTATTTTAAACTTAATATCCACATATATTTGGTGTATTAATATTTTTCATGCATATTTCTGTCATTTATTTATCCATAATTTAAGGATACAATCTTGGTAAGGGATTCCATCTCAATTTACAATCCATTGATACTTATTTGTTGTTAGGCACCAATTAAATTTTATATAGTGTATATACTACCCTTTGAAATATAATATCCTAAATCTTCTTATTATCATGATATTATATGTTTTGTTTAATTTTATTCTTAACTTATTTTTATTTATGTATTTTCTCAAGCGGTAAGGGAATCTTTAATTAAAACAGAGTTTTAAATTATTTAAAGATTTAATCTTATAAATATTTCTCATTAATTTTATTGTTTCCAAAATGGTTTTAAGTATTTATTTATATGAAAATTAATGATTTAAAATTTTAATTATCTAAAAAATTTCAATGGGGGTATGGGACACTTTGATTCAAGAATATTATTTTTAAATGTTTTAAATGTGTTTTTTTAAATTTTATTGATTAAATCGGTATCTTAAAATGATGTCTTATGATTACAATGTGGAAATGATATTTTTTACAATATTCTTGTTCATGTGTTTTTATTATTTCATGGTTCTTGGTCATTACTTATGTGTATGGGTGGTTTCATGATAATCATATGGCGGGTGAGCCTGATAATGCTCTCCAATGCATTGGGTAACATGACAGAGGCAAACGTTATGGTTTCTCCAAAGAGATTTAGGGAATATACTGTTATGGGTATTCCAAATGCAACCATGATAGTTACTCCCTATGTGAATGTGAAATCTACAATGTATGTAAGTTATGGATTCCAAAAGTTACCATTATGATTTATGATTTCTATGAGTTATTCATAAATCTCATAATTTCATGAGGTAAATTAAAGGGATTATGTTTTATGAGTGAAAAGTATGATTTCATTTATTTGTATGTATTCAAGGAATAGTGTTTTCTTTCCTTATTTTATTACCCTTACTAATCCTTTTATGAACCTCCCATATTTTTGAAATGTTTTTCATAGTGTATAAGAAAGGTTAAAAGAATGGAATAAATCAAGAAGGTATTTTATCAAGAAAAAAATTCTAGTTGTTTTAATAAGTTTTATTGTTGTGAAAGGTTGGATAGATTAGAAGTGTATACATTGTAACATTTGAGATGTAATTTAATATTTATGTCCTAATTATCTAAAACTATAAATCTAAAAAGATCCTTGAAGTGAATTAAAGTCAAATTAATGACTTAACTCAAGATTATATAATTTTCAAGGCTAAGGATTTATAAATTAACTATTATTAAAAATGATCCTTATTTTTATTTCGATATATATTTCATAATTTAGATACATCTATTTATACATACAAAAAACATCTATATTATGATGATTATATATACTACATATAATGTCTAAATATAAGGTTTTTTTGTTTTTATTTGAGGTTGTTTTTGAAAAAAAATTTATAAAAAAGTTAATTATTAATGAGAAATTAATTATAATGTTTCAGGGTATGTATAGAAGCTATGGATAAATATAGAAATATAACTATAATAATAGTATAAAAGGAAATTAATGTAATAATATACTGCTAAATGGAGTGGTCGTAGTCCATGTATCCATAAACATTGTATGATAGGGTATTTAAAAAGGCATTGATCAATCTCTAGTGTGCTCGAGATAGAATCTAACTTGATAAATATGATAGTATTATTTCCTCTATGTATGTTATTTTTTATATTTCTCCAAATAAATTACTTCCCACATGATCGATATCTACCCTTTAAAAGGGTCAAGATTATGTGGAAGAATATTATTTTCCTTCCAAATTTGATCTAATATAATAAATGAAGATATTCCCTCTTTTATGAATTCTCAATAATATCTTACACATTGAATATAGATGAATCACATGACCAAACATGATATTTTGGAATGTTATTATATTTCTCGAGTGATTTGGAGCCTTTATATATTGTTTCATATGATTTTTTCATGTATAAGGGGTTGACATTACATTGTTCGGAGAACATACACTGCACTATATATTGAGAAAGTATAGAAATTAAATCAAAATTAAAATGGAATTTATTATTATATACGAAACCAATGATAGTATTTTCTCTTATGTAGACTTTTTTTAAAATTTGATCATAGTTTACTTTAGGTTCCAAATATTTCTCCATGGGTCCAGAAGATGTTATGTTTATGTTTAAGGCTTTATTGATCGATTGATACAAACCGAGTTAGACCCCATAAACTATATTTAGTTGTAGGGGTTATACCAAAGTGTCAAAATTATGTCTTTTTCAGAATCAATTTTTTAAGTTTCTGGGTGGTCAGTGTTAGTGAATTAAAATAATATGGGGATCTTCTATTAAAGTATTTTGGTAACCTTAAATACCCTCAAACACATCTACTGTTCATGTATCAATACCTCATTGAGGATCACTATAGGGTTATATCTATTATCTAAAAAACAATTCACCCACCAATATTTTTTAAAAAACATACATTTGTATATTTTTTATTATCTATTTGAATTAATAAACAAAGAATTTTAATTTTATCATTAAAAATATTCATATTTTTTATATTTTTTAATTCAGTTAAAAATTTTATATAAATTGATAACATTATAATTTCATATATTTTATAGAATACTTTTTTATTTAAAAAATAATTACGTTCTTAAATCATAGGAAAATATTGATGAATCTTCTATATTATCACATTTGATATATATTATGACTGATAAACATAAGAAAATATTGTGGCCTACCTCACCATATGATTAGATAATATAAAAATAAAAAATTCATAAAGTAGGGGTCTACGGATCCACTTGTGGATGAACACTAGATATCCTCATTATTAAAGATATTTATTAAGTTTGAAGACATAAAATAATAAAATATTGGTATAGTAATTTATCCATAACAAGAATTTATTCATTAGTGATCATTAATATATAATACAAATAGGGAATAAGATATTAAATCCTTTTTATTGGGTTATTTAATGATGATTTTCTTTGATAAATATTTTTCATCTTTTACAAGGACTAAATAAATTATTACATCTGTGATTTGAAGAAATGGGAGAATGAATACATTGTGATAAATTTTGAAAAAAGTAATTTAATTTTAAATGTATGGTTCAAGTTTTTATTTGAGATATAAATTATCTTTGAAAGTATATATGTGGAATATAATCCAATATTATATAAAACATTAGGGACGTGAGATACAATAGTTATGAGTAAATCATTTCTTTACAGTAATGGTTGATATGGATGATACTGATACTAAATGGTCTTTTGGATTCATTGATAAGAAGTGAAATTAGAGCATTAATATGGATTATAATTTGATAAAGTGTGAGAGGAATATTTTTTAAATTCCTCCCAGTCATAAATATGGAATGAAGAACTCCATATATTTACTATAAATATTAGGAGGAATATTAAATTTAGATAATTTTAGATGTCAAGAATGATATATCTTTAGAGAAACTATTTTAATGATTTTAGGGTCTTAGAAGTTGAATATAATATTTTTTAAAATGCTTCACCAGTAACTCAATGTGTCAATGTTAATGAGGATGGCCATTATTCTAATAATTTAATAAAACATTAATTTAATGAAGAGAGTCGTCATTTTTTCCACATATTTATGAAGAAAATATTCCACATTTATTTACATAAATATGGTGATCGATTCCCCAAAATATTTTTTATTGTTGTAATATCATTTTTTCAATAATATCTTATGTACTATTTGATTTTAGACCATCCCAATCATGTATACCATACAATTTAATTGTAAAAAATAACTTTTAACCTCAAATTTCATAGGTCATATTATCAGTATTATATTTAATGTTTCTTAAATTATAACCCACATATATATGTATTTTTTAAAACCTAATTTATAATAAACTATTTAATGAAGATTTTTCACCATTTCGGTTATGTGTATTTTATAAAAATATTAAAATGTAAAATATTTTATCATATCATGACAATATTAACTTGATGAATATATCATTACATTTAATATCATAAACTAAACTATATTCATAATAATTTATAATGAGGATATTGAAACTCAGGATCTGAAATATTCTTGCAGAATGTTAATATTACTACAAAAATATGTGTATGAATACATAACTCAACTAATTTATCATAAGATTTGAATATTAATAGAGGGTATAAATATTGTGAAAAATTTTATTGGACCTATTCTAAGAGTATCATCACTAACATTATACATAACACGAAAATTTGTGTTCTATTGATCAAATCCTCAAATCTCAACCTATATAGGATATTTAATATAGAATAGAACATTTAATGTTAGAAGTGTTTTAGAAGATGATATATGAAATTATAGAAAATGTGTTTATCTATCATATAAAACCAACTTGGGGTTATCCTATTTAATTTATAAAAATAAGGATTAATCTATGATAATATGTATTTACTATTTTAAACACAATGGTATAACAATAGGGAATATACATCCCATTCCAATAATATGTGTCATATTTTTTTCAAAGTCAGGGTGACTCATTATTTTCTAATATTAAACTAAAATAATTATATCATAAACATAGTTTAAGAAAGGATTACATCCCAAGGATTTTATTTTGAATGAGTTATTAGATCAATAAATTCATTTTTGAAAGCCATTGGTACCAAAACATTACTTATTATGTTTATGGATTTAATTTTTAGATTCCTTGTGTAATAACATGACATGTTTATAGTGGTCATCATTAATGATATTTTAATTCATTCTAAAATCAATGTTCAATATGAATATCAATTTAATATTTCCATAAAAATCATAAAGTGGAAAAAATATTCCACATTTTGAAAAAATTAATTTTGGTTGAAATGGGTCACATTATTGGGGAATAAAGATACAATAAAAAGTATTTTAGTTCAACTATAAGGCCCCAACCTTAAACATTACTTAATCTTGAGTTATTAAAATATTACACCTTGAGGATCTTTTCAGGTCTAGATTTTTAGAGAATTAGATCATAAAACATGCATTACATTCTACATTTAAACAAAGTGGTTACAAAAAAGATAGTATTCATTTTTCCCATGAATGGAAACATATTTAAAATAAAACATGGATTTTTTCTTGACACTTCCTTGACACTATCATGACATCATGTACCTTTCCCTTGACCTGAGAAAAACATTTCAAAAACTTAGGATGAGCATAAAATGCTCAGTAAGGGATATATAAATATGGAAAGGAAACATGGTTACATATATACATAAGAATGAAATCATACATTACCCATAAAACATAATCACTTTAACATACCTCATCAAATCATGAATAAATCATAGAAATCATAAGACATAAAGGTAACTTGAGGCATTCATAACATTCTTACGTAGGGAGTAACCCTCTTGGTTACGTTTGGAATACCCATCACAGTATATTCCCTAAATCTCTTCAGAGAAACCTTAACGTTTCACTTCTTTGTGTTACCCAATTCATTGGAGAGTTATATCGGGCTCACCCGCCCTTAGTTTATCACGGAACCACCCGTCTTCATAATAATGCCCAAGAACCATAACATAATCGTATCACATAAAATGTAAATAAAGGAAACCTAACATTTCCACATTTCAATAACAAGATATCAATAAAAAACATTGATATAATAAAAAAAATTATGAAAACCATTTTCAATTCCAAAATAAAAGAAAAGTAAAATAGGGTATTTATTTTTCTTTAAAAAGACGGTATGGCTTGTAGAGGAAGCCGAAACTAAAATAATGGTCACGGCGGCGGAGAAGTGGTCATCGCCACATACGTACGAAAAAAACATTCCCTTTTTCATTTATTAAACTCTTCGTATAAAAAATATTCCTTTTTAATAAAGGTAAAAGTCAAAGGGGTTTATACACCGTATAATATAAAGTTGTGTATAAAACGAAATATGCCTCAATGAAAGGAGATTGAGACGAAGTCTCATACATCGGGTCCGACTTGACTCGATCATTCTTTAACATCATTAATAATAAACTTGAGTTAATTTCTACTTGCTTAAGAACCTTTTTCAAGTTCATTATTCCTTTTATATCACTTATTACCATGTCATGAACACTGTGTAATTATTTAAGTTATTAACGGTTGTTTTAACGATCATTTGTACTTGAGTCGAAAATATGCTCTTTATAATTACAAGTTGTTCATGTATCAATTATATCCAGAGTTATAATCATGATGTAGATATCATATATATCATATATATACATTATATACATGCCTTTATAATATTACATAACGTTTAGAGGTAAGAAATGAAATGCACCATTCATGGAGACGGTAAGTCGTACGTACGCATGAATGCTACTTTCATTCCTATTTCGTATTTTATGAAATGGAATCATAATGATATAATGGTTTATTATTATCCCAATATAATATCATATATAAAATCATTAATTACATCCTTTATACTCCCCACATATGGCATTAACGAATCAAATCACTTTGAGGGGGCGGTAGTCCGCACTTCCTAAAATGAAGATATCACGTTTACCCATAACGGAAACCATAAAGGTATGCCATAAATGAAAAATACATAAGCTTAAATAAAATATAAACATATTATATATCATATATAAATATAGTGAAATCTTAATGGCCACCTTTGAAGGTGTTATATGAGTGTTGAACAATCATCGTTTCGTGAGGCAGAAATTCGCCATCCACGGAAACATTATGTTATTTAGCCATTAGATGTAGGTGTGCGTAAGTGTATCTCAAATAATTCTTATAAAAAAATCCTATTATATTGATGATACTGGAGTTTTTACAAAATAAATGAATAAAATGAGTTTAGGGGTTTGGAGAAGCAAAATAAAACAAAAGGACTCAAGTGAAGACATTAACTTAAAATCGGGTAACTCCTGTTGGTTTGAGCTCAAAGGCTTCCTTGGCAAGACTTCTGCCCAAAGTGAGGCTTCTAAGAGTTATATAGGGATTTGGAGTGAAAAAATGGGAAGTGTTTCGTCGAGCCAAAGGCTTTGGAAGTGTGGGTAAGGAGGTAGAGGTGGGGGCCTTTTATAAGAGGAGAGGAGGGACACTCTTGGAAAGTAAAGAAATGTTACTTTATTTTAATATCAGTTTCGGATTTAAGAGATCCCACATTGATATAATTCAAGGATAAGGTTATAAGGGTTCTAAATATACCCATCCAATAGGTTTTTTACATGTGTAGGTCTTATATTATACATTATCGCTTGATTTTATTTAAATCCTTTATTAATGAGGTAATCATTGCATCATCATGATGTCATAAATAATTTAATTTATTTAATGTATAAAAATTATAACAAAATGATATGATGTAGGAAATATTTTTATCGTTCCAATGAGTATTTAGAGTCAAAAATCTGACTTCTATAACCCCATTTACAAATTGTTTTAGTAAAACAACTCATGTTTGTGTCATTTTAATTTTAACATTAAATAAAAATATATTAATGTCATTTTCGTACCAAAGTGCCTCCATGGGGTCCCCAAGTTGACCCATGGCTTTTCATAGTCGTCCATGACACATCCAATAAGGTTAGGACATGTGTCAAGGTATTTTCATTTTATTATAATATAATTTTTGCCTTAAATTGCACTAATTACCTCTAATCGTGATTAAAAACATAATAAGTTACTATTCACAAAAAAAATTATTTTAATCCCATTGAACCAAATTTTACTTATTAATGACAACCATTTAGGTCAGATTTTTGAAATTCCAAACACAGAGGTGGTAAAATTTCATTTAAATGAAAAATCGGTTTTTAAGTACCACATAGTGGTTTCACTATTCCTCAAAAATTGAGGTTTTTCAGAAAAATATCAAAACTTCACCCAAAGAAATATTTGATATTCAGAATTCAAAAATGATGTCTATTTTACAAAATTAAAAACATATAAGTTTCATTAATTAATTTAATAATTAATTCCCGCTGTCAGAACAAATAGAGTGTTTTTATGAAACAATAAGTATCAAAAGATTGACACTAGTTTAAGTCCGATTTTAAAGTGAAATTAATTCCAATGTCCACCATTGGATTACATGGTAAAAATATATTATATTTACACTTTAAAACCAACTAAAAATATAATATAACTATATAAATAAATTCAATTAAAAATTGGTTTTGAATTAAAATACAACACTTTTCACTATTCCTAAAAAAATGAACATTATCAGAAAAATACCAAAAATTTATCCAAAGTAAATTTTAATGTACCAATCATAAAGAATAAGTTTATTTTGACAAATATAGCTTATAAAATTGTCAAAATATAGATTTAAAAATGGTTCTCCATCAAAAGGCGGTAAAACAATCTTTTAAAAATACTAGAGTATTCCATGCTTTAGGTTGGATTTATTCTCATTTTAAGCCTCAAACACACTATCTAATTCATAAATAGACATAGATAAAAATGTATATTATTCATTACTTACTTGGGATGTTACAACAACCTTCAAAGATTAGGTTCATATAAAATTGTTATATAATTCTGTTGTGTTAGACATTCAATGATTTCTTATTTTATCTAGCTAATATTAGATATTTAGGTATAATTTTTTTCTCATTAAGAAAAAAATTAAATGTGTTTAAATAATTATGGGCCAAAATTAATTGGTACATAGTGTGTTGGGATTAATTCAATTTTCTACAAGGAAGGTTAGTTTTTAAAAATATATTATCCTTACCATCTATAGGTAATATACTTTCAATCTACAATGATTAATTGAAAAGGATACTGGTTGTGTAAAAATATAGTATATGATGTTTATAGAATTGATATCTCATAAGTTTATGTTTCATGAATATAATTATCCAACTCTTGAACTAGAATTTTGTAGTAATTATATTTACTTTAATGAAATGGGATCATTACCACTTAATAAAAATGTGTAATATATATAATGCAAATACACTTACTAGATATAAATTTACATAGGATAATTTAAACATCAGTAATATGAGATAGTTTAAGAATTGATTGGATTATAACCTTGTCAATAATTATGATAATGGAAGGAAAAATAATTTTTTCATTTTATTCAGCTTGAAGGATTATGGAACCCTCTATGAGGATTTAACCTTATCACATTATA
This sequence comes from Viscum album, assembly GCA_963277665.1. Lineage (NCBI taxonomy): Eukaryota > Viridiplantae > Streptophyta > Magnoliopsida > Santalales > Viscaceae > Viscum > Viscum album. The sequence goes on along the minus strand of OY728128.1, from coordinate 1,108,656,378 downwards.
GTGACTCATATTATTTCTTAACACAATTATATATTTTGTTATTTAACATTCAATTAATAGGTTATTTGATTGGATGAATTTTTTGGTGTCATGGGAGTTCATGGAAAATGTATATTATTCTCAAATATCATGTTTTTTACAATTCATGATTGAATGAATTAAAAAATATGTATCATCAAAAAACAATCCCTTGCTAAGAATCATTTCACTATAGTTTGACTGAAAATGGGGTGGTTTTATAGGTGACATGTAATTAATAATTAGGTTTCCAGCCTAAGACTATTCCCAAATTAGAACATTGATAGAAGCAATATTGACTGAATAAAGTTATATTATTTAACTATGGTTAGTGAAACTATATATAGAGGTGGTAAATCAGTGTTAGTGACATGTGACCAATTAAAACCCTTATGTTTTATAACTCAACAACTTTTTAATGAATAAATATCACACTCTTCTAATAATAATCTATTTCCATATATGTTATGATAATAAATTAAACAAATTACAATGTAACCTAGGACTTGAAATAGGTTTTCACCACCAATATGGTTTATGATGTAACTAGTGTATGATGTTAGTTATACCAAACACAAAAAACTCCCATTTTATTATCAATAAGAATATCAACCATGGTTTTATCTTTGATAATATTTCTCTTAATCTAATCAAGAAAAATTCATGATATAACATGTAATTTTTCATGATTTGGAACAAACGAGGACCCCAATAAAAAATAAAATAATTTTTATGATCCTCCATGATATTTCACAAATATTGTATTCTTTTGTAATGCATGAAAAATTTTAACAAGATACATGCCCTCAAAATTCACTAATTAAAAGGAATATAACCTTTTTATAGTATTCTAGTATGACTATCACATAGTATTCTTAAAAAATTATGTAATTTGGATATTTTTGTTTGGATTTTTACATTTCATTGATGCATGAGGTATATTATAATAGAAAAATTAGACTCTTATTTTTTTTTTCTTCTTCTTTAGTATACAAATTCAATCCATTCCATTATAGTTTTGACTCTAAAATTATTTATTCAACTCACAATGATATTAAAAATTGATACATCATATGTATTATAACATTGATTTTAAAGGATAGTGAATGTTATAGATATTATCTTTTTGGTTTCTATCATATTAAATCTCTTCAACACTCTAGATTTTCATCAGGGTTCATTATCATATTCTTCATCATTTATGTCTCCCAATTCATTTAATTATTCTTTTTATTATTTATATCTTCATGGAATCATGTGAGTAGTATTTACATATTCAGAATATGGAATTCACAAGATATAGAAAAAATTAATATCCTCTATCATTAATTTTCAAGAAGGAAAATTTAATAATATATATTAAATATATAGAAAACTTGTTGTCAGGTGTCGACTATTTAATTTTGGTTATTCAACCTTTAAATATTCAACAACGAATATATAATCATAAACATGATTATGTAATTCTATAAACATGACTAATCATTATATTCAAAATTCTATTATTTCTAATAATTCATAGATATCATATAATATTTTCTTTATTCATTAATAGTAACCTTATTTATTTATTTCCCAATATGTTTGGTTTCATAAACAATCTATTGTGGAGTGATGAATATTTTCAAAGAAAAATAATTTTCATCATATTAAAAAATTCGTCACTACTTGAATCACACATATTATCTACAATCATTATAATATTTAAATCATATAAGAGTAATTAAATATATTTTTTACAAAAATATCTATAATTTCCAAACTTTCTCAAATTGATAACCCTTGTTTATGGATTCTTACTCTTATATATCTAAGTGTTTTATAGTGTATCCATATATATCACAATGATGTTGAAATAAAATTCTATTTGGATATTTATTTCTACTTTAAATTAATATTAAATATAATGTCTTTTGAAACATGATACATAAAATTAAAATAAACTATTGTACTTTTATTGGTATAGAATATTATAATGAATGATAATCACTAATGACATATGAGATTACAATATGAAACAACACGAAGAAAAGTTTAAGTGGCGTTAATGAATGTATATATAAATATAGAAAACATAAAATCTTTATCCTTATTGTTTTCAATGAATATTTCTACCCCAACTACATCAATTGAAAAAAGGTAATGAATTATGAATATATCAGACGTGGTGAGAGAGAGGTAAATTAACACATTTTAGTGTTGTAAGTAAGGATAAAGAAAGGAATCTTATATGAATATTATATGTTCATGGTTATTTGAAAAAATTCATTGAATATATATATATATATATCTTTTATATATATATCCATTAGATATATAATTATTATGTATATTTATAGTCAAATGGTTTTAAATGAGAACCAAGTCATTCAAAGGTAAAAGTGATATTCTCAATAAAATTGTTTTATATGAAAAAGGTGTTTCTATAATAATAGTGAAAATTAATAACTATTGATTAATTATAAAAACTAAATAATTATATTATATATTCAATTTAAATATTTAATATTCATTTAATTATGTTTATTATGAAAGGAATTTGAATAAGTTCATTTTATGTTTATAAAATACATTGTCTTCAAAAAAATACATTTTTTCATTCATATTATAATTAATTTATGAAAAAATTATAAATTTTATCTCTTAAAAAGCATACCACTTTTGAAATAATCAAATCAAAATTTTCTTAGGATGTAATTTTTTATAATTTTCTGAAGAGTTTAACTTTTCAATGAATAATGAAAATATTGATTTAATAAAAAACGTTTTTCCCATTCAAGTAATTGTAAATTTAAAAAACATTCTAACCAAATATAAATTTTTTATTAATTATATTTTTTAATAATTACCCAATTAATTTCATTTTAATATAAAATATTCTTTACTTTTTTTAATAAAACAGTTTTAAACTTAAAATTCATTTTTATAGAAAACTATTTTTTATCTTAACTTTTGGTTTTATTTTAAATTTGATATCATCAATTTATCGAAATTGAATTTTATACATTTGAATTCATATTTTCACTCTACATTTAAAAACTTATTATTGATTCCACATTAATTTTTTTCATTATAAATAGTATGTTTGGTGAAAATATTTATTAAAATACTAATAGTTAAAATAGGATAAATGCATGAAAACTAACCTTATAAGGGCTAAAATATCATAAAAACAAATTTAAATCCTATTTAATGGTAATATTTCATCCATATATCATCTATTACTCAATTATGATTCATTTTGGAGCTATTTGGATTGAGTAATACTTTGATGTATTTTAATATTCATTCAAATTCCATGCCTGTCATCTCCCACACTTATAAAAGGACTATTAATATCCTTTATTAAGCACACATAAGGAGCCTATTATCTCATAATATATTTTCAAAAATACATTTTAATCAACCATAATCATTTCCTGTAGGTCTTAATTTTATAGTGATTTTATCCTATAATGGTTTTATGAAAAATATGAAGTTTTCCAAATAATATGTATAGTTCCTAATTGAGGGTTGTATTTTTATTTATTATTTTACCACTGATAGACCCATCCTACCCAATATGATATAGTAACACTATTTTCTCCAATATAATTAGATTTAATTATCCTTATTTCATGAACTTATTCAACTCATTTTACATAAAATTTTAAATAAAACCATCATTCTTATGTTTTTGTGAACTACCACCTCAAAAACAAGTGTATTTTGTTTCCCTCCTCCACAACATTTTTGTTATTTTAATAAAATAAAATTACAAGTTAAAGTGGGAAACACACAAGATGAAATACCCTGATACACCATATAGAGTGACATATATTCAATATTAAAAAATAGGCCACAGATTCAAAATACGCAACTAAATTCAACATCGTGGGAATCGTCACGTCAATGACAGATACCCAAAATAATGCAGCTGCTCAGGAAGATCAAGGATGGTATGTTAGAATGTCACTTTCTCTATCATCATCACAATACCATCGACATCAAGTTGATGTATAATTCCACTCTGAACGTCCTCATCAGATCCAACGCCACATGAGTCACCACCTCACCGGTGGGAACACCACCTTTATTGTCGACATCGACCATCGTCTCTAGAGCATGACATCCACAAATCAAAAATATTTTCTTTATATCACTATTTTAGAACTCCAACATTTCCTCTATAAATGAATAATAATAGAAAAACATATACATCCAAACCTTCATCGATGGGCCAATTTCCCTCTTGGAAATAATAAGTCACTCTAACCAAACCTCTCATAACATCCATGAAGATCTAAGCACCTAACCTACAGTGAAAGGATTGTATAACCTAGATGATAGTGTATGGTTGAGAAAATGGTGACCATTGTAGGAAAGCATGCTGAAAACCACATCATCCCATCAAACAATCAAACCAAAAACATATAGTCATGAAAAAAGCATCACCAAGATCATTTCTCTTAGAGAAAAATCAAACCCAAAAAAATCACTATAATAACCCTCAATCAGCATCCAAAAAATAGAAAAGGATCAAAATAGAACAAATGAAAATGCCTACCCCAATGAGGAACTCAATCAGAGACTGCTTCCAGCACTCCTACATCACCATCCCATATAGGCCCACATCCCAAATAAAGCCCAACCAATGTTCAGTCGAACATGATCAGTAATCCATTAAGGGAAGTAGAGAATAAAGTCCCTAGACGCTGCCAATAGCACTGACCCAATCCTTCTAATCCAACAGCACACAAAGTCGCATAATGGGGGTCTGATTCATAGGGATATACAGAAGGAGGGGCGGTGAGCGGTGCATGATGTCTACACTGAAAAGCCACATCAGTCAATAGGGTAGAAGAAGAAAGAGAGATAAAGAAAAGAATGGATCAGGTGAAGAAATTCACCATCACCACCAGGAATACACTCAAAACCCTATGAATGGATGAGTAGTCATTGGGAGAACCATGGGATATATGATTTTAGAACTATATTTTTTGTTTTTTTATCTATATCCTCTTTTATTAGATGTAAATTACGATGGATTTAATGTAAATATATGATAATAATGGGATAATTATGATTCATTTGACCAAATATATCATCTATCTACATACCATTAAAGTCGTTAAAAGTTTTATCATCATACATGTTTATTTATAGACTACCATCTCTACATAATGATGAACATTACTTTTCAAAAAATACCTATTTTTTTTTCATGAGAAAGTATTTAACAATTTTATTTGATGTTTATAACTGGATAGTGATTATATAATGACATTATTTTTTTCTATATAATAAAAAGTACAAACCCTGTATACATGCTGACAACCACCTCACTAGCAAGTTTATTTTTTTTCAATACCAATATTAATTTTTGACTCTAAAATTATATTTATTATATAAAGCTGATAATTATTTCATTTTTATTAATTTTTATATTATGAAAACACATTTCATTTTATCACAGTCTTCATACCTAGTTCATTTCTCACTTATGAACCAAATGCCCTCAAAATACGAGGTATTGGCATAAATGATTGTACAATAAAATATGTCATTAAAATTAATGGATTAATTATAATGAAAATTAAGCTAAAAATTTTCTTAGAAAAGAAAATTATTAATATAAATTTTTTATATGTGAGTTAAATAACATATGTTTTAATTATAGATTCAAGGTATGGGGTTTCAAAACTCAATTTATTTTTATTTGGTTATATTACTACTTCACTTTTTATGCTTTAAAAGATTATGTGTGTAATAGTATATGATAGTTTCATATTTAATTTAAAAAATCATATATGTTTTTACATTATTCAATATAGTCGCTTTATTGACTAATTCTCACTTCAATGTTATGATCATTTTAAGGGTTACTTGTCTCACTTTTTTTCATGAGACATATGCCATGTTATACACTTGTTTTAATAATGTTGTATATATATTTCTCTTTTTATATGATATATACTGAATACCTTTTTATTCTAAATATTAAATGTTTAATTGGATTTTATTAATTTCAGAGTTGTTATGATTGAAAAGTTACGGCAACTATAATTATTTATTTCACAATCTCATCCTTCTTTGATATTGTTTAATTTTATATATTCATTAGTGTAATTATATTATCTTATGATCATAAACACTATATAATTCCTTATCATTTAATTATTCCTATAAATTACATATTTTTCATTCATTTTCCTCTCTCAATAATCAAATTAATGAAAAAATGTTTTATAGATTTACGAATTTGTTTTTCCATTTGATTGAGAATTTTTTTCTTTTGTACCCTTATTTTAATTAAAAAATTTTCATGTAACATTTTAACATATCTAAAAATTTATTAAATTCATTTTTTCCAATTTTTTTATTTCTATAAAAAAATTAATTAATCCCCTTTCATTTTCTGAACGACGTAATTTTTACTAATGTTTTGAATGATATAATTATTTTAACAAATACTAAATGAATTAATTTTACATCAATAATAACTATTAATTTCTATGACTCTTCTTTTATAATATTCCATTGTCATTTTCAATGAAAATAATTTATTCCAATTTGTTTTGAATATTTTTTTAACGTAAAAAATGAATAGTGTATTTTCCCTTGATTATAAGAAATATTTTAAATGTCCTTTAATGGTCTTTTTACATATGCCAAATAACTTTAATGATTTTTATTTTTCATTGGGAATATGAATCTATGATACCATCCATCTAATATATCTCAATATATTATGATTATTCATTAAAAAAATTATCACGAAACCCGTTTCATTTCCATGGGTAATTCAATATATAAATAAATATAATTTTTTTCATAGGTTGATGATGAAAATACATGATTCTAATTGTTTTATTCATGTAAGATAATTTTACTTTATTTATGATGATTATTAACCCTGATATATATATATAGATTATGGGTAAGAATTATATAACATATATGAAGGTTGAGAGAGATATATCTCTCTAAAACATTTGTTGTAGTTCCTTCTATTTAAAAGGATTGGAGGAGTGACTCAACATGGGGTGTTTCTATTATGGATTTAACAGAGCACCAGATAATTCTAATATGAGTATACATGGCTGATAAAGAAAATATTCCAAGATATCAATACATTTTATCTATTCTTGAGTTCATAATGATTCATCAAATCATGATTGATTTCACATGCCTTGTGATTATTGTCTATTATTAATCTAGTGTTTTTTTGTTCCTTATTCATTATCATATGTTTTATGAACTAGTTTTTTATTTTAAATAACTCTATTTTTTTTATTCGCATTGTTTTTATTCCCATTAGATCATTACATTCTCATTAAACACATTTAATTTTTACTGTAAATGTTTACCCTAACAAAGAATTTGAGCTCACAAATTTCTTACATTCCTATTTTATATATATTATAGAGTGTATTATATGAAATACATGTCTAGAAGGGTTTCATGTGTTAAATTTAATGACTAAATGTGGAGTAAAAAATACATGGTATAGGGGTAAAATAAACACTTAATGACATGGGTAATGTTTTGAAAGATCATTTACTATTTCTCTAAAAATCTAAACCTAAAAGGTAATTGGGTATATAAGTGATCCAATATTTTCTAGAAATGTTGTTTATTTTGGATGACTAAAATCTAGTCATTATTAATTATATCAAATCCCAAAAATTAGAATTATGTTTATATGAACAGATTTGAGAGTGTGTGTTGTCAGGGATATTATAGTTTATATCAAAGTAGTGTTTAGTTAACTTTATATATTATGATTCTTTTCATGTAAGATTAACTAAATAGTTATGGATACTATCATTGGTTTATAATCCTAATGATGGTGGTATATTTAGTAGAGAAAATTATGTTTTTAAGCAAATAAGTTCTTATACAATATGTTGGTGTGAACCATTTATATGGTTTTAGGAAGCATACTTGACTGATGTAATTACAGTCTATTTGGTACTTGCTTAACAATGATAGTTGAAAAGTATTTTTGTTTCATATAAATATTTTTGATGATATTTATGATCAATCTAATGATAAAACTTCAAGTCATTATCTATTATTCCTTCTTTTTTATTTTGGTTGACTTTACGTCAATATATGATTCTTTAATGATTCATGTTATTTTGGGGAAACCATATTTTGAAGAGTTTTATGGTTTATATATTTATGGTCTGATATAATTTAAAACATAGGTTTCATTTTTTAATTATTGGAGATTAATGATATGTATCTACATATAAATTTTCATTTGGGTATAATATTGTTTTCTGATAAAAAAAATTTTAGTAAATATAGAAAGAATATATTTTCATTATGTTATATACCACATGTTTAATAACAAGTTGATTAAAGAGATTTAGTTATTAAATATTTATAAAAATAATTTGGAACAATAGATCAGATAAAGGGGGAACTAATTTAATCATGCAAACAAATTATGGAATTTCATTCTAGATTTGAAGAAAAAATAATTTCTTTATATTTCTATATGTTCATATTTGATATGAAAAACTAATTCCATAAAACATGGAAATGATCCTGAAATAAAACATTTATCACATTGCCTTCATTTATGATGAATTCATTGTCTTTTTAATCCCTTATTGATATATGATATTATATTCATTTAAATTTTCATGAGGATTCAAATTCTTCTGATCATTATTCTCTATCACAACCCATTATTATTTGGACATTAAAATTCTCATGCATGTTAATAATTTCACTTCCTACAAATGTTATCCGACTTGGAAACATATTCATTTTTTACTGAAGATTAAATTCATATTTACCTTTTCTTATTTTAAAATATAAATTTTATAAAAACCTTTTATGAAGTATTTTTTCAAAAAAATGTACTTTGAAATGAGAAACTATTGATTATCAATCTCAAGATAAAATGGTGTGGATACAATTTATTAAATAGGGGGATAATGTGAAATCTTGTTATTTTGAATATTATTTCAGAAATAAATTTATATTATATTTGATAACATTTGATATACATAACATTCAAAATAAAATGACCTACCATACTATTATGGATATAAAATATTATATTGAATCATAAAAACTAATAGAATATGAGAATGTAATATGAAACAACATTAATTAATTTACAATTTGATTAAATAAATACATATATATATATACCACAAACAAAAAATCAAAATCCTCATTTTTCATCTAGAATATTATGACAATAACTGATCACATAGATATAATGAAAATATTTAGGAATACAATAGACAAGGTGAGAGAGATGTAAATGAATAAATTTTAATGAATCATGTAAGGCTATATTTAAGAATGTAATTTGAATATGATATATATTCATTGAAAACATATATTTTGTATATATATATATATATATTCATTATATATATCACTATTAGATATATACTTTTTATCATATTTTAATTCAATTGGTTTTATATGAATATAAAATCTTCTGATGGTAAATTAAAAATTTTCATCAAAAAATAACTGTGAAATGAATTTTTGTATTTAAAAGATTAAATTAATCACTACATATAAATGACTATAATGAAATAATAATATTATATATTCAATGAAATGAATTAAAATTCATTTAATTGTGTTTATTTGGAATTTAATGATAATAAGGTCATTTTATTATTGAAAAATTCCTTTTATAAAAATATTTTATTTTGGCCTTTTTCTTATGGATAATATAGTTCATTTATACTCCTTAATGAAATTTTACATTATTTAAAGGATATATTTTTTATATTACCATATAATAATTATCATAGTATTAATTTTTGATATTTTTCTAAAAAATATTACTTTTTTAGTGAATAATTAATAGTTAAAGTTTTTATAGAAAACTATATTTTCCATTAAATTATTTAAAAATTAAAATTTTTACTTGATTTTAAAATTTAATTATTTAATTTTTATTAAAAATTATCCTAGAATGAAATTATTCTAAATTTTGGAATACAATCATTTTTATAAGTAAAAATAAATTTTTATTAAAAAATTTGTTTCATCTTGTTTTGTGGGTATATTTTAGAACTTGTTGCATCCTATTATAGAAATTTAATTTTTTAAACTAGAATAGATATTTGGAATTATAGTTTTATAATTTGGTGATGTGGCTAGCTTCATTTTTTGTTTTTATGAATAGTAACTTTGGTAAAAAACAAACTGTGCTACCTCGATAAGTGTTAAAACTGGTTGAAAGGGTGAAAAAATAACAATAGTTAAAATGACCTAAAAATATATATAACATTATTTTATGGTAATATTTAGACCCTATATCATATATAATTAAAATATGACTCATTTTTATCCATTTTTCTTGAGTGAGGCATTAATATATTTTAATTTTAAAAAAAATTCCACGTGTGTCCTCTCCCTTAATTATAAAAGGACACCCCTCTTCTCTATTATACACACATAAAGATCCTATTATCTTAAAAAACCCTTCCAAAATACATTCATTGCAGCCATACCAAAATCCTATAGGTCATGGATTCATCACAGTACAATAATATGATGCTTTTATGTATAATCCTAAAGAGGTTATCTAAAGAAGATATATAGTTCTTAATCGCATTTTTATTTTTATTTATTATTTAATTTACACAAAACCCTTTTTAACAACTATGATATAATAAGATATTCACATAATATATAATAATAATTTAGTAATCTAATATAATAACCTTATTCATCTTTTTTCCATCAAATAGAAAATAAAACCATCATTTGTGCAAACATATGAAAAAATACCTCGCGAACCGATGTATTTGGATTCTCATCACCTCCTTTGATGGATGGATATTAGGTTGGATATAATGTAAATATATTATATTAATAATATAAATATGTGTTCTAAAAATATTATTCTAGCTAACTTCATACTATTCCAATTGATAAAACTTCAATCATGGCACTAGTGTACATATATACTATAATCTACATGTGGTGATGTACATCATTTATCAAATACCACCTATCATGGAGGGTCATGATGATGGAATATAAGATGATATTTTATTTTTATAAAATTTTAAAATTTATCTAATGATATTATTTTATTCTATTTCATTATTTTTCATTCCATGAAATGTAAAAAGATCCCTCATGTGTACACATGGATAACCGCCTCATGGTCCAATTTATATTGTTTTTAATTATCAATTATCATGGATCACTATAAAATTGTACTTGATGTATAAAATGATAATTATTTCTTGATTATTATAATTTCCATGATGGAGCAGTGACCCCTTGGACCACCGTAAACCTACCAAGTTCATTTTTCAATTAAGAATCGAACATCCTAAAAAAATTTATGTATACATAAATGATTTAGTAATACTATATTTCTATGAAATAAACATATTAATGATAATTTAATAATATAATATATATTTCTCATGTAATTTAGTAATCAATATTAAATTATTATAAATAATTTACAGAACATATGTCATATGTATGGACATGGGTTAGTTATTTCATAACTCAATTTATTTCCATTGGGTTATATTCCTTATTCATTTTATATGTTATGAAAAATTTATTTATTTAAGGACCACTAATTATTTTATGTTATAATATTACTTGTATTATTTGGATTTAAATTTTTTACATGTAATCATTCATTGACTAATTTTCACATCAATGTTACAATTGTTCGAAGGGTTTCTCATCTCAATCTTATTTATATGGTACATATGTAATATTTACCACCTATCTCATTCACGAAATGTATATAATTCACCTTTGATATCATATATCAAGAACCCATTTATAGTAATGGTGTTTTTATATTTATTTGAAGTTATTAATTTTTTGGTGGTTATGAATCAAATATTATCCTGGTGGTAAGAATTTATATCACTATATAATCCCTATTCCTGATTTTTTTAATGTTTACATTGGGAAAATTATATGATATTTCAATAATAACCCCATATATTTTAATCTCCTAGAGTTATTTATAGAATTAGATGTTTTTCTTTAATTTTTCATTATGTACACATTAGTCTAAAGGATTCTTCCTTCTAAAAATGTTCTTTGTATTTCAATTCAGTTTGAAATAGTTTTATTCAATGTCTGTATTTTTGTTAAAACATTATTGAAATTTTTTCAATTATTATCTATTTATTGATTAATTTTATTTTAATCATGTTTTAACATATATAAAAAGGAGAAAAATGAATATTTTTGTCATTTTATAAATAAGAATATATTTACCAATGTTGAGAATACATATAGTATTTTAAAAAATACTAAAAGAACATATTTTCCTACATTAATAACTATTATTTTCAATAAAGAATAAATTATATATTTACATGGTTTATTTAAAATTTAAAATTCTTCTCAATATTTGGTTATTTTTTAGTTATTTATGGTACCAAAATAAAATTTGATTTCCCCCAATTTTCAAAATAAAAGTTTTAAATGTTATTTTAATGTCATTTTCATCTACTATAACATCTTGTAGTGAATCATATATTTTAATTTTAATAAAGCCACATGATACCATTGCAATTCATTCTATAATTGGATTGCAAATATTATTGTAATTTTATTATCATCGAAACCATTTTTTAATCGATAAATCAATATATATCAGAATTCAATATGTTTTTAATAGTTTGATGGTGTAAATTAATACTTATAGGGGTTATAATATTGTTTGGTACACGGAAATTATTGATAATTATAATTGATACTGATATATCTCATGATGGTGGGTGATCCCAATATATGTTATACTTTTTATGAGCATGATATATCTATCCAATGAATTGGGAAGTGTTTCATATCAGTAATGTTAAATAGGGACATAACTATAGGAGTCTCATGTATTTCTTTAATTGGGATCAAATTATTTGTAACAATAGTGAACAATTGAGATGAAGATAATGTTTCAAGATACGAACTAGTTTTTCATGTGCTTGAGTTTATAATAATTCATTTGATCAATATTGATCTAACATGGATCATGGTTATTAACCTTTATTAATTTTTTCCTTTTTTAAATCTGTATTCCATGTCATATGTTTCATCTTCTAGCTTATTAAATGTGTGAACAATTTTATATTATTTTAATTGCCTTCATACTCATATGATTATCTCATGATCACTAATGATATTCAATTATTAGTGTCCATGTATTCCATTATTGGTAATTTTATCTCAACCCAATCTTTTTTCCCTTTCCCCTAATAATAATAAAAAATGATATGTGATATATACTATAGATGGGTTTTATGTGGGAGATGATAAAGACATAATGTGGAATAATAATATCTAGGTATAGTGGAAAAAAACTCTAACTTGAAGACATGGATAATGTTATGTAAGTGTTTTTACTAATTCTCAAGAACAATAAAACTAAAATTTCAATACGCATATAAGTGATCAAATATTTTATAATTATATTGAATGTTTTGGATGAGTAAAAATATGAAAGGGTTATTATTATTAAATCCAAAAATATAATGTTTATATTTTTATCACAATATCTTGGAGTAAGGGTATGGGGCTGTTATAGTGGCCCTAATACTTTATCAAATCTTGGATTATACATAAATTTACATATACTACCTTGAACTGGGATAAAATTTACATATTGAGAAAAGAACAATTACATATCATAGTGAGACTCTAGACTTTTCCAATTTCATGTCCTCATAGTCTAAGATACCCTTATATATATCAAGTGATTCTTTGGATTGCTCATAATTAATTTTTGATATTCATAAGTTGTTTTCCTTAAGAAATTTTTAGTCAAAAGGTATTAGGATACCCTATAATACATACAAAAATATCTATGATAACACATACATATTAGGAATCTGCACTTACATATCCTAGAGCCTTGGGTACTTTTTCAAATTCCAGTATAGTCTGTAAAACTCTTTAGTATTATCTTTCATTATACATAAACTAGATAAAACTTATGTATTCATCATTTTTCACGTTTTTATAAATGTATAAAACAAATAAAAATATTTATTTTTTATAATAAATCTTACATAAAATGGAGTTTTACAAATTTTAAAAATCATAAAACATCGGAGTTCTCCATCCTTTTACATGCCTCTTAATCAAATTTCGAACACTTTAAATTACATAGAAAAAAAGTCAAATCATTTTTAACCACGACAAAAATAATTTCAAATTTTATGAAATATATAAATAATGATTTGATTTTTTTTATGTCTACACTACCTCAATAAACCTCATATCCTCTTTAAACATCATGAAAGTATATTCATCGTAAAACATCAATCTATTACACATTATAATGTATTTAATGTATCATCATTTCCATAATTCCATGATTCATCACATAGATAAAATATCTTGCAAAAAAACTATATTGAACATATATAATCACACTAACATCATTAAATTTATTTAAATCAATTAATTACATGAACCTATAGGAATCATGCTCCTTTTATAATAGATTTACCAATTTTTTTGTAAGGAGTCCACATGAAATTTTGAAATAAACTCATGCAAACAAACTCTACATGTCTATTAATCTCTGCGTTTGTATCTAATGACAATATCTCACTTATTGTTTCATATGAGTGATGATAGTAATTGTATTATAGTATCCAATGTATTTTATCATTCTTCAAATGTCATTTAAAAATCAATACATCTAAATACATCTTCTAAAGGAAATTCATCATACTACTCATCAATATTCATATGTACTCTAAACTACTTCAAAAAAGTATTCTTGAACAAATATTGAAATTGTTATTATTGATAAAAAATATATTATATCACCAGGATAGTATAGTAATCTCTCGAATTATATTTTTTTTCAATACCAATATAGAAAATTAAGGATAATATATCCTTTTCATTTTATTCTCTCTCTAAACCCTTGTTATAAATAGTTACAAATAATATTGAGAAACAATGGTGTAAACTCACATAATGATATGTTCAATAAATTAATCCACTCTATGTCTACATGAGTAAATATTGGGGTAGTAAATAAATAATAATTATAAAATAAGTCTATAAAAAACAATCCAAAATATGATACATCAAAAAATATTTTCTTTAGGGCTGTTCAAATAGGTTTTTAGTATATTAATAATTATTTAACATATTAAAATGAATATTTTAGACTAAATTATTAAACTCATATTTAAAAAAATATTTAGGACTCCCAAAACAACAAACATATTTATCTTTAGAATCATACCTTGAATTTATTGAAATATATTCTTTTTTATACCATTGGTTAAAAACAATTATCCCCATTAGTAGTAGTATATCATCATTTAAAATATATATGGGTAAATACTGAAACATTTATTTTTAATGACATATTTTAAAAACATTTCCATTATTATTTAATTTTATAAAATGAATTATTCTAGAAAATTTCTTTCACTCCACCTTTATGGAGACAGTCCAACTTCAATTCATCATGTTTAGACACTTTATCAAATATTATCATCCAAATAATAAATATTGATATCACTTATAAGGAGTTAAATTTCCCTAAATTCTAAAAAAATTATTCTTCATTGCAAAATATTTTCATCTCTCCACCAGAATAATACTTCACCTTCAAATACCTACATAACCTGAATAAATACACTATATATGGGAATAAGGGGGAAGGACATTCCTTATTTTTTATTGTAACATTTTTGGGAGTTTCGTCATAAAAAATAAAATAATTTTGTTTTAGATATAGATATTAGATAACTTCTTATGAATTCAACTTCGATTTTCTATCTTATTGTCCCTTTTATAAGTGTGGTCTTCATGTTTATTTCAACAACCTCTTTGTGTGTAATTTATACATTGCATAATCAATAAGAAAACATATATATCCAGAAAAAACAATCATAATCCTTAAAATTTTCAGTTCTTTTGGTAGCATGATTAAAAAAATCCAAAATGTATCCATCCTACTTGAACATTATGTAAAGGTACACATGAACTATGGTTCATCATTTTTAGAAAATCATTGATGATATTTGAAACATTGTTAATGTTAAATAACATTTTTCTCTTTTTTACTTTCATTATATTACGTTTTCATCATGTTTATTTTGATTATCAATTTATTTATCCAAACTATTATACAATCAATGGGAAAATATATAATTTTTTTAACATTACAAATGGTTTATCATGATAATTTAACTTACATTATCTTATTAAATTCACAGGAAAATCATCTTATAAATCAAGGATGTATTATACCAATGAAATTATTTTAATTCATTTTTTAATTTATTTACATCATTGATCCATATGATTACCTCCATTTAGAAAAAATTTCATGGCATTTCTGAAATGTTCCACAGTGTTTCCACTTTTGAGAAAGTAAAATAGGCTTCTTATTATCGGTTAAATATCATTTATGGTTTTAATATCTCTGTTATTATTAATACACTACTTTTTACATATCTTAATGAATTCATACCATTATTATCTTCATAATTTTCCATAACTTTTGTGGACTTCCCTTGATTTTTTTTTCTTTGTACATTGTTATTTTTCACCCTCATTCTCTAATACTATGACCACTTTCACTACATGTTCTATATAGATCTATTGTACATTCAAATATTTTACGTATAAACATATTCTTACTTTTCATCAATTAACCTTGTATCCATATAGCATTTCTCCACCATGGTGCCAACTTTTATTTATTTCAATTGGTTTTCATATTATGATGATCTTAAAGACCCTCTCACACCAATTGTGGTCAATGATAGTAATAGATAAAAAATAAAAACCAACCATCTAATAACTATTATAATGCATCCTTCATGGAATTTTTTTATTTTAGGGATATTTTATCCATTTATTGGGAATCATCTAAGTGGTAATTTATTCTAATGTTGTTTTCACCCAATATAAAAGTATTGGTGGGTTCCTTACCATTTTTATCCCATTTTGTTCATGAATTTTAATTATAAACTACACTATTAATATAATTAGATTTAATGAAAATAATATCTCTTGGGTCAAAGAGTATATTTCTCATCGAGCAACCAATAGTTTTATCTTCAACTATTCTTAATATATTATTTCAAATTGTTTGAGGTATCTTTTTACAAATATCACCCCTTAGAGTTCTAGTTATAGTTAATATTATCTCATATTCTTTTGAAGACATGTATTTAGTTACTTCAAAATATGATAATATCCCTTCATTATCAAGATACTTCATATTTAGTATATTTTTCTCATCCCCAGATAATATAAACTTCTCTTTAGAAATTCTTCTTGTTTTATCAACATTATATTAATATATATTGTTCAAATCCTATGGAAAATATTAATTCTCCATTATCATGTTGTGTTCAATCGCTAGTTTAGTGTCTTTGATATATATTTCATCTTATAATGTAATGATAATTTCATCATATTAATTTATAGAGTCATTATTTTTCTAGATTTCATTAATCCACTCATTCTCAAATATAAATCAATTTTTTTCTATTCACACAATCATGTTATTAATAGTTCCTATATAGATATATATGTACATGTAAATTTTTTTTTCCAAATCCTTCTATATACTATAATAATAATCTTAATGTTGGGTGATCTCCCACTATATCCTTCTAAAATATAAACAAATAAAATTCATGTAACACCCCAAGATTTCATAGTACGTTATTTCCTCAAAGTAATTCAATAACTTTCACTACACGAAACACTGAGTTCAAGCGCACCACGACTTACCAAACTAGTCGTTCAAAAGCAGTTATTAATAGTATTAACTAAATTTTGAACTTTATATAATCCTTATAATTTTAGAATCCATATTATGAGTTTATTATACATAATGTAAGAACAAATATATTTTTTCAGACAAAAGAATTATTTTTTTTAAAATGCAATTTTAACACATTTTAATGGGGAACCCTTTTTAAATCCCATATTTGAAACTTTTATATATTAAATTTTACAAAATAAACTACTTCTTTAGAATCAGGAAATAATAATTTAGTTTCAATAAATTTTTGGTGTTTTTCCGATAACTTTCATACTTGGGTGAATAGTGAAAAATACTATATTTTAACTGAAAACAACTTTTTTAATCAAAATAATTTATAGTGTTAAATTATATATTTTAATGGTTTGGAAGTATAAATAGATTATATTCTTACCATTTAATCCAATTCTGGTCATTTTAAGTAATTTTACATTGAAATTGGACATAAACAAGTGTCAATCATTTGATAGTTATTATTTGTTAAAAATATACATTTTGGTTTTGACAATGGGAATTAATTTTAAATTAATAAATTAAAATTATTAGTTTTTAATTTGAGAAGATAGAAATCATTTTGTTATTTGGAATATTGAAATTATACTAGGGTGAATTTTTGATATTTTTCTGAAAACTTTCAATTTTTGATGAATAATGAAAAATTCTGAGTTATTGTTTAAAACCAGATTTTTATTTAAATAATATTTTTTTTATTTAAATTTATTTTAGGTCAAAATAGATACATAATACCTCTATAAATTAAATGTAATTAAATGTATTAAGTTTATAAAAATTTTACATATATAAAATATTTATTGAACATTTCACCGCCTTTTACCCACCTCCTAGGAGAATTTGAAAATTCTTATAAAAATTAATTTTTCCTTTTCTGTGAGTGGAATTTCAAAAATCAAAGAGACATGGTTAAACTCAGTAAGTAAAATGTGGTTCAATAAGATGAAAATAATTTTTTTATGAATAGTAATTTTTGACTTTTATTTACAGCGGTTAAAGATAAATTGGGTAATTCAAGGTAAAAAGAATATTGTAATAATTCCAAATTACATTAACACATGTCCAAACCATATTATATGATTAATGGCCTACCATGGGCATCCTTGGGTTGATTTTGGGATCCCATGGAGCAACTTATGAATGATAATGACACTTTAGATTAATTAATTTAAAGTAAAGACAAAATTGACATAAAAAAACTTTTAGTAATTAATTTTTATATGGTGTTATATAAGTAATAATTTTGACTATAAATATTTTTTAGAAAGATAAAAATATTTAATACATCAATGTATTTTTTTTATAATTTTTAGACATTAAATATTTAAATTTATTTATGACACAATTATGATGCAGTAATTACCTTATTAATGAACAAATCAAATTAATGGTATTATAAATATTCAAATAAATATAATTTCAATGTTTTTATGAAATAAAAAAATGTATAGGTGAATATGAAATTTTAGTTCTGATTCAATGTATCATTTTTAAGTAATCATGTGGTGATGACTTTCACAAAAACAAAATACCCAATTGTGTCAAAATTGACATAAATTAATATTTAAAACAAATACTATACTTTTTGTTAATATAATTTTCCTAAAAATGTTTGTTTTGTCCAAAGGGATTAAATAATATTATATATGTCATTATTAAGACACTTGAGGTTATCTTGGAAGTTTAGAGTATGTTTATTAACCATATAGAGTAAGAAGACAAGAAGACACGGTAAAAGATAAACTATTTAACTAAGAGTTAAATCTAATAGATATGGTTAAAATGGTGACCTAAAATTGTCTAAAACATATTTTTTGAGATTATTTGGACCCATAAACACCTAATTATCTAAATAAATTCATTTGGAATCATTATAAACCGAATATTATTCTATAATAATTTAATAATTTAATATTTTCCTAAAGTGACCCTCACCCCTCTTATAAAAGGGAACTTCCCCTTCTCTCAAAATCACACCTCTAGAGCCATCTGTTTCGGCCAAACCCTACCCAAATATCCTAAAAACTATCCTATCTTCATCTTAGAGGCCTTAATTTGGTCATAAAGACAACTTATGGATCCATTTTAATCAAATCAATAGGATGAACCCGAAGAAGTGGTAAGGATTTCACCCCTCTATTTCAAGTTCTCTTATTCTTCCACTTACTCTTTCTTTGTTATTTCCATTCTAAAATAATAACTCCATTATATTCTATAAACTGTGATGTTATTATAAATATGGCAGAACTATGTTCATTATTCTACCCATCTTATGAATGACTATGTTACCAAGCGTGCATACGTACAGCTTACCATCTCCACGTCGTGGTGTAATTTGTTATTCAACACTATGTTATTTGGATGGATATAATTATGAGTAATATGTAAATAAATAATGAAAATTAATTGATAATGTATCTATAAAATTAATATACCATCCAATTCCACACCTTTATGGAAATGATATTGTCGCTCGTGCGTATGTACGGATTACCGTCTCCACGACGCGATGAGATTCATTTACACGATCATCATTCATTGACGATTATAAAAATATATATTACTAATAAGTATGTAATATAAGACATAATAATACTGATTTAGATATATATATTTATATATGTATATAATTACATATATATGTGGTACGAGGGATCCATCCTGCCAATCGTGGAGGGTCTAGGGGTTGAGGACCGCCTAGAAAAAGGTAATATCTGGATGTGTTTTTGAGTTTTCTATCTACATGTGGTACGCCACATGT
Organism: Viscum album; assembly: GCA_963277665.1. Taxonomy (NCBI): domain Eukaryota; kingdom Viridiplantae; phylum Streptophyta; class Magnoliopsida; order Santalales; family Viscaceae; genus Viscum; species Viscum album. The sequence continues at coordinate 1,108,635,817 of OY728128.1, read as the reverse complement.
GAGAATTTTCACATGTATCTTGCACCTTTAAACTTTTTTTAATAAGTTTTGGGGTCATGGGTCTCTGAAACCATGAATGATCCTCTTTTATTATATAATTACATATATCTTATTCACTTAGTTCCATTCAATACGATATGAAAACGAAAACAGTGTTTATGCATAGGTACGGACTACCATCTCCATAAATGGTGTTTTTCATTTCATATATATGTATATCATACATATTTATATTCAAAATATATATGATATATAAATCATGTTTTATATTCTCAAAGTATTTAAATCTTGGTCTAATTGATACAATCAAGAGTAACAAGTTAAAACACACACGATAAAGAAAGCGATTAATACCCAAAATGTTAATTTAACATGGAAATTATTATTAAAAGGGTAATATAAAGTCATTAATGAATAATGTATGATATCATAAATACTAATATGGTTCTATGATACTTTAATAACATACTAAGATCTTCATACAAGAGGTTAAATGTACCCTCGACTAAAGGAAAGTGCAAGGTAAGGGGTTTCATCTCACTCCTTATTCTCGTGAGATCCATGCAATATTTCCACTGTTACCTATTGTGTGGTGTATGTACTGACCATAATTGTATTATCTGTGTAATATGCTTTAATTTATGTGTATTGATATATACGTTGTATGATACTTCTTTCATAGGGTATATTTATTATCCATGTCCATGATTCATAAAATTGTTTTCAAAGGGATTCTTTTAAGGTACTTTTTACTAAAACATCATTTTAAATGTATTAAATATTTATTCTTCAAAACCATTTTCATTAATGTCCATGTTTTCAAAATGGTTTTAAGGATTTATTTAAATGGACATGAATGTTTTAAAATTTTAATTACATTCAGAATTTTCAAAGTGGTGTGGGAAACATTGATTCAAAAATGTATTTAAATTTAATCCATTCTAAATTGTGACTTTTAAATGTTTTCATGAAAAAGAGATATTTATCTCCAAGAATTTTACAAATCATTTTCATCTATGTCAAAATCCTTTAATTGATTTTAAACTTGTTTCATGTTGATTTATTATGATACAAATGTTCCATATTTCATTGAAGGTTTTGTGATATATTTGATTGTGGATGTGTTATTTTTATACCATTCATGGTTTATGGGTAAAGTATTGACATTTCGTATTCACATTTTAATACAAATTTTTATGTTATGTTTAAACCTTTTCATATGAGGAATTCATTGGACTTATTATGTGATGGGTGGAGCCCTCTATAGCTTCTTGATGCGTTGGATGGTCTCATGATACAAACTAGTGTCTTGGCACAAGGCATTGACTATGTGGTTGTGATAGTATGGAATTATGAATTCCATCATTATGAAAGTGTATATTTATATTACATGTGATTATTCAACTTGTATAATATTTATGTGAATAAGTAAATGGAATTATTTTATTGTATATTTTCCATATTATGCTGAAGTTTAAGTTTAAAAATGCTTTTTTTAGTCTTATACATTTCCTTAAATGTTTATTATTATTTATGAAAGTTTCCTCAATATTTTTATCCTTACTGAGCATCTGAGCTCACCCCTTTCCATGCTTTAATTTTCTCAAGATTCCAAGAAGTGTATTATGATTGATAAAAAGGGTTAAGCTGTCAGATTAATGGCATTCTCAAAGGATCATTTTTGTTCTGTTTAGTTTTCTAAAGTGTAATGTAAACTCCATGTATGTAATCTATTTTCCAACACAACTAAACTGATCGGTCTTTCGGGACATGATTCCTTGTAATCATGCCAATGTATTAAAATAATGCACCGAATATGGGTAACTAGGGTCGGGGCATTACAGTTGGTATTAGAGGAAGTTCAGTAATAACCATGGAAACATAGTTTTGAAAAACTCTGATTAGATCACATTACCCTAAGATAGACTTTGAAGATTATTATAGAAGAACTTCCTAGAATTTTGTAATGTAGAGATTTTTTGAGTTTTCCAAACAAATACATCACTGTCTGGATATGAGCAGGTAGAGGTGGCTCTAGCACAGATGTACCTAGGGGTAAAACTTGAAAACACTACTTTGAGATAAACTCAAACAAGAACTACTGCATGAAAACGGGTCATGCTTCACTCTTGGTTACAACACTCCCGGGGGATATGCTTTGGATAATTCTCATTTTATTTACAAATCATTATGAAGGATTTACGAGTATATATCTACTCAAATAAAATATTTTTTATGGATTATATCCATAAACTATTCAATTTATGTTAGATATTTTACAAGTTTGGAATTAATCATTACAATTCATAAACTGACATAGTGAATTCCATTGTATATAAATGGCATCAAATAGAAGGAATCTGAACTCCAGCTAAATGTATGATCCAAAGAGTAAGAAGGATCAAATCTTTCATAGTATTAAGATAACATTTAGAAGGGAAATAGTCTACCATGTATTCTCAACATATGACGAAATAGTATCATGTGTTAATAAGATAAGTAAATAATTCTCTATGTCCTATGGCTTTAAAGGGAAGAAAGAGAAGAAAAGGATATGAGAGAGAAATATGGATAAAGGGAAGATGGAAAAGATGGATTTTCTAATATGTGATTAATTTGGAATGAATCACCTGGGTAAATGCTTGAAGGGAATGGGATTTTGTTATAAGTGTTGAGAAAATGGACACCATGTACAGGATTGCAAGGGTAAGAAAAAGTTTTCAAATGTAAAATGCTTCATCTGCAAGGCGTTGAGACACTATGCGAATCAATGTCCCCTTTATAAGAGTATACACCAAATTATTTTATTGGATAATAATCAAGTTATGATACTACCTTAGATGAAGAGGAATAAATTGTGTTCTTATTTTGTTATTATAGAATTATTTCATTTGAGTATTGTATCAACAGTATACTGGTTACATGAATTTTGGAGATAAATAAGGATTGTACTTCAGTACTATTTTATTGAGGATTTGAAATTATATGGTTCTAAGAAAAGTGATTTAATAGTAAGCTATTCTTTTTGGAAAATACGTGATTGAAGGAAAGTTTATCCTTAATATTGTCCTGATAATGAGGTAGTGATTTTGGAATAATAGATGGTTGATTTGGATAAATTATATTGGATATTCTTGACTTTCATGAAACTAATTAATGATTTTTATATTTCATCATTGTTGGAGTTTACAAAATTTTTTGGATTGAAAGAGTATATCCAGTATTATATAAGGAATAAGAGAGCAGAATATAATCAATAGGTTTTTATTGTAATTCAGGTTGTTACCATGTTTTAAAATAATACATCATAAAGGTGTTCACATGTTATTACATGAAAAAAAGGATCCTTATTGTGTTTAAATTCTTTATAAATTTTGGACTGAGATTTTGGATATAAGTATTTCAGATAAGTCTAAAGGTTGGAATCGATTTAGTTTGAAATTTTATATTATTGTTATGGTTATTTTTGGATTGTTATAAAAAGAAAAACCCAGAGGTCAGGAAACAACTAGTCGCATCCGGAAAGGCCGCGAGACTTGAACCTGTAACTGAAGTGCAATAAAGGTGCATCACCTATGACTGGACTATGTGAAGTACTGGTTTGTATAATTTAGTTTTTATAAATATTCTGACAAATTAATTATAAATTCATTATTTTTTGGATCCTTATACGATTTAGGTAAATATAATTTTTTCTTTCGAAATCATTTGGAGTGAAAGATGAGTTTGTGGTAGGAATTAGATGAAGGATTAAACTCTACTTGTCAAGTATATATATATATATATCTTCTATTATTGTATGAAGAAAAAAATTCTTAAAAATTAGGTAAGTCATCTTAAAACTAAATATGTGTTATCCTAATACCTTATGTTCTGTTGAACTGATGATATTTTAAATCATCATAGATTGATGGCTATAAGGCCCTCGATTCTACGATTTTCTATGACTGATGACCTCAATCAGTCGCTATAAATATTTAAGTTTTTCCCCCAATTATGTGTCTTTAATTACCACCAATTTTCTCCTAATCATGATCATAATTTGGTGGTGACTTTTTCATTCCCCTTTTCCTATTATTAAGACTAAATTTTATTCACCCAATTTCTGATGTGGGTTTTCCCACAAAGGTATTTTCTATTTTCAACATTTTATTTTAAAAGAACAATTTCAAATTGTGAGGATGCAAATTATTGAAGGAGGGAATAATGTAACACCCTCATGATTTCATATTATGTTATTTCTTCAAAGTAATTCAATTACATGCACGACACACAACACTGAGTTCCAGCGCACCATGACTTACTAAACTAGCCGTTCAAAAGAATTTATAAATTATATTAAATGAATTTTGAAATTTATATAATACTTATAATTTTAGAATCCATATTCTGATTTTTTTAGACATAATGTAAGAACAAATTCAATTTTTTCAGATAAAAGAAGTATTTTTTAAAAAAATCCAATTTTACCACCTTTTAATGGAGAACCCTTTTTAAATCAAATATTTCAAACCTTTATATATTCAATATAAAATAATATACTAATTATTTAGAATAAGGACATAATAATTTAGTTTCAAAATTTTTTTGGTGTTTTTATGATAACTTTCATATTTGGGTGAATAGTGAAAAATACTATATTTTAACTGAAAACTACTTTTTTAATCAAAATAATTTATTCGGTTAAATTATAGCTTTTAATGGTTTGGAAGTATAAATATATTATATTTTTAACATTTAATCCAATTCTAGTCATTGTATGTAATTTTACATTAAAATTGGATATAAACATGTGTCAATCTTTTGATAGTTATTATTTCTTAAAAATATGTCTTTTGGTTTTGACAACGGGAATTAATTTTAAATTAATAAATGCAACTTCTATGTTTTGAATTTGGTAAAATAGACATCATTTTTGAATTAGTAATATATAAATTATCCTAGGGTGAATTTTTGTTATTTTTCTAGAAAACATTCAATTTTTTATGAATAGTGAAAAACACTGAGTTATTGTTTAAAACTGGCTTTTTTTTAAATAATTATTTATTTTATTTAAATTTATTTTATGTACAAATAGATACATAATACCTATATAAATTCAATGTAATTCATTGGAGTCGGTTTTTAATATTTTTATATATATATAAAAATTTTATTGAACTTTGTACCGTCTTTTACCCACCTCCTAGGAAAATTTGCAAATTCACATAAAACATAATTTTACAGCTTCTGTGAGTGAAATTTAAAAATTTCGAGAGACATGGTTAACCTCAGTAAGTAAAATGTGGTTTAATAAGATGAAAATAATTTTTGGTGAATAGTTTCTTTTGACTTTTATTTACCGTGGTTAAAGGTAAATAGGCTAATTCAAGGTAAAAAGAATATTGTAATAATTCAAAATTACCTTAACACATGTCCTAACAATATTGAATGTGTAATGTCCGTCCATGGGCATAATTGGGTCTATTTAAGGACCACATGGAGCAACTTATGAATGATAATGACACTTTAGATTGATTAATTTAAAGTAAAGAAAAAATTGACATAAACAAAAATACTTTAGTAATTAATTTTTATATGTTGTTATATAAGTAATATTTTTGACTATAAATATTTTTTAGAAATCTAAAATTATTTCATACATCATGGTATTTTTTATAATTTTTAGTCTTTAAATAATTATATTTATTTATGACACAATGATGATGTAGTAATTACCTTATTAATGAAAAAATCAAATAAATGGTATTATAAATAGTAAATTAAATATACTTTAAAGGTTTTTATGATATCAAAAAAAAATATAGTGTAATATGAAATGTTAGGGCTGATTCAAGGTATCTTTTGTGAAGGCTTTCAATAAAACAAAATACAAAATAGTGTCAAAATTGACATAAATTAATATTTAAAACAAATACTATATTATTGGTTGATATAATATTCATAAAAATTTAAGTTTCATCCAATGGGACAATTAATAATATATATGTCATTAATGATCCACTTTAGGTTCTCTTGGAAGTTTAGAGTATGTTTATTAACCATATAGAGTAATAATACAAGAATACACGGTGAAAGTTAAACTATTTAACTAAGAGTTAAATCTAAATGATAAGGTTAAAATGGTAACCTAAACTTGTATAAAACCTATTGGTTGAAAGTATTTCGACTCATAACCACCTAAGTCTGGAAATAAATTCATTTGGAACCATTATAAACTGAATATGATAGTATAATAAATTAATACTTTAATCTTTTCCTAAAGATACCCTCACCCCTCTTATAAAAGTTCATTTCCCCTTATCTCAAAATCACACCTCCAAAGCCATTTGGATCAGTATACCCCTTCACAAATATCCTCAAAACTAACTGACCTTAATGATAGAGGACTTCCTTTGGTCAGAAATCCATCTTATGAATCCCTTTTGATCAAATCAAAAGGAAGAACCTGAAGAAGAGGTAATGATTTCACCACCCTCTTTCATGTTCTCCTATTCTTCCACTTAATATTTATTTGTTTTTTCCTTTATAAAATAATCACACCTGAATATTATATATAATTTCATTTTATTATAAATATGGCACAACTATATTCAATATTCTACCCACCTTATGAATAACAATGTCACCAAGCGTGCGTACGTACGGCTTACCGTCTCCACGTCGTGGTATAATTTGTTATTCAACACTATGTTTTTTGGATGGTTATAATTATGAGTAATATGTATATAAATAATGAAAATAAAATGATAATGTATCTTTAAAATTAATATACCATCCAATTCCACAATATTAAGGAAATGATATTGTCGCTCGTGCATACGTACAGATTACCATCTCCACGATGCGATGAGATTCATTTCCATGATTACCATTCATCGATGATTATAAAAATATATATTACTAATAATTATGTAATATATGAAATAATAATGCTACTGTAGATATATATATTTATATATATATATACTTACATATATCTTATTCACTTAGTTTCTTTCAATACTATATGAAAACGGAAACAACGTTTAAGCGTACGTACGGACTACCGTCTCCATAAACAGTGTTTTTCACTTCATATATATGTCTATAATACATATTTATATTATAAATATGTATTATATATAAATAATTTTTATATTCTGGAAGTATTTAAATCTTGGTCTAAGTGATACAATCAAGAGTAACAAGTTAAAACACACACGATAAAGAAAGCAATTATTACCCAAAATGTTAATTTAACATGGAAATTATTATTAAATGGGTATTTTAAAGTCATTAATGAATCATGTATGATATCATAAATACTAATATGGTTCTGGTATACATTAATAACTTACTACGATCTTTATACATGTGGTTAAACATACCCTCGACTAAAGGAATGTGTAAGGTAAGGGGTTTTCATCTCACTCATTATTCCCGTGAGATTCATGCCATATAGCCACTATTACTTTTTGTGTGGTGTATGTACTTCCCATAATTGTATTATTTGTTTAATACACTTTAATTTATGTTTATTTACTTTTTCATTGTATGATTCTTCTTTCATAGGGTGTAAGTTTTGTAAGTTACCAAATTGGTAAGGGTTAATTTCACAATCTCTTTATTATCCGAGGATGTTTTTACATAAATATCTACTAGGACATATTTTTTATCCATTTCCATGATTCATAAAATAGTTTTCAAATGGGATTATTTTAAGGAACATTTTACTAAAACATCATTTTAAATTTTTTAAAGATTTATTCTTCTAAACCATTCTCATTAATGTTCATGTTTTCAAAATGGTTTTAAGGATTTATTTAAATGGACATGAATGTTTTAAAATCTTAATAACTTTTAAAACATTCAAAGTGGTTTGGGACACATTGATTCAAAAATTTATTTATATGTCTTCCTTTCTAAATTGTGTTACTTCTAAAGGTTTTCATGAAAAAGGGATTTTTCTCTAAAAGAGTTTTGCAAAACCTTTTCATTTCTGTCAAAATCAATTAATGGATTTTAAACTTGTTTGAAGTTGATTTATTATGATAAAAATATTTCGTATTATATTGAAGTTTTTGTGATATGTTTGATTGTGGATGTGTTATTTTTATACTATTCATGGTTTATGGGTAAAATATTTTCATTTCGTATGCTTGTTTTAATACGAATGTTTATGTTATGTTTAATCCTTTTCATATGAGGAATGCATTGGACTTAGTAAGTGATGGGTGGAGCCCGCTATAGCTCCTTGATGCATCGGTAGGTCTAATTAGACAAACTAGTGTCTTAGAAAAAATCCTTGATGAAATCTTATTTATAGTATTGGCACACGGCCTTGACTATGTGGTTATGATAGTCTGGCATTATGCATTCCATCATTATGAAATTGGCTATTGATATTGCATGTGATTATTCGACTAGTATAATATCCATGTGAATAAGTAAATGGAATTATTTTATTGTATCTTTTACATATTATTATTATGTTTATGTTTTAAAAGGATTTTGTTTTATTCTTATACATTGCCTTAAATGTTTATGCTTATTTTTGAATGTTTTCGCTATATTGTTATCCTTATTGAGGATCTGAGCTCACCCCTTACTATGTTTTAATTTTCTCAGGATTCTAAGAAGTGTATTATGATTGATAAGCAGGGTTATGCTAGGGGATTAATGGCATTCTCAAAGGATCATTTATGTTGTGTTTTATTTTTTAAAGTGTAATATAACTTCCATGTATGTAAACTATTTTCCAATACTACAAAACTGATCAGTCATTCAGGACATTATTCCTAATAATCATGCTAATGTATTAAAATAATGCCCCGACTCTGGGTAATTGGGGTCGGGGCCTTACAATTCACTATTTATTTAGGGAAATTATTTAGGATATCTATTTAAACAACATCATATTTATATTGTGAATCATAATATTTTTTATCTTCTAAACATTGGTTTGTTTTATAAAAAGAACAATACTTTAAAGTATCTTATTCCGACCTACTCATATAGTGATTGTGATTTTTTTTACGTAGAGTAATTTTTTAACAATGAACAAATTTTTTCAATAGATGATTAATTTTAAGTCTATTTTCCTCATGATCATATCATGTAAAGGTATTTTTTATCCCACATCAATTATTATATATTTATTTTTTCTTTATTTATTTTATGATCCCTTTATTAATTTCTATTCATCTTTTTTCATATTCACCGATATGTTGATGAATATTTATTTTATGGTTATGTGGATAGGGAATTCAAAAGATTAGTCAAATCTGAACATCACAATGTATTTCTAAAAGAACTCAAAAATGTATAATATTTTAAGATTTTTAGAATCCAATAAATTGTCGAACAATATGATCTAATTTTTATTATTTCTTAACCTGTACTAGTGAAACCAAAATGAGGTTGGAACAATAACTGTAGGAATATTATTACCAGTTAAAATTATTCCCCTATTTACCTCTAACCATAATCATTGAATGATTCAGACTATATTCTTCTCTCAATTAATTTTCATACATGTAATGATACACAATAAATGAAACAAAAAATTTCACCATGATTTGATAACATGGTTTCCCTCAGATTAGGATGTGTATATCCTTGATGTTTAGTGTGATTTTATCTTATAAAATCACATAAATAATTTTTCAATCAAGATTATACTTGGGAAAGGATATAAACTTGGAAAGGATGGATTTAAAACAACTTGGATATATAAAATCACCATATTCTATTTTTTCAATATTTGTAACTATCCAGAAATCCCTCTATAAAATATAAGATTCATCTTGTAACTCTATGAAGTATAATGGTTTTTATTCTCATGTACCTCTTGGAAATTTTTTGATAGATATCTTTCCTAAAAATGATGTTATCACAGGGGTTATCTATTATGTACTATTGTATTGAATATTTGTCTTGAAATATTCTTTAGACTGTATGATATAATAACCCCACAGTCTATATTTTCACTTTTTCTCAAGGAAATAAAAATCTACCTCTTCTTTTTCCCTTCCACTTATTATGTAACTCCCAAATATATTATGAAGGGATGATATATCGATCTTATTAATTTTTTTATTTGATGTAGTTGAATGTTAGAATTTATCCACATTCATTTTTTCTCAATTTGTCATTATCTAACACATAACATATTTATTAGGAATGAATATTGAATTATTCTCTCTTCATTTCACAAATTTCATTCTCTAATTTTTTGGTAATTTATCCTCTCAGAATAACATGAGTATTATTGATATATTTGGAATATATAAATAAAAAGATATTAATAAATGAAATTTTTTCAATAAATCACTATCAAATATAAAAATAATACTCTATTATATTAATGAGATGGACAATTAGTCTTGATAAGACTATAATTTTCTCTATATATTGAACTTTAAATATACAATAAAAGATGTAGACTAATAATAATTTTCAACCAATTCTATATCTTTTACTTTTCAATATTCTTGGCCTTATCATACTTATTGTCTCCATAAATTATCATGGTTTTTCCCCTTTGAACAGCTATAATAATTGTAAATATTTAATTATGTGTGGGCTTGATTTCATCCAAAAAATGTTGCAGTGTGAAGGATTTACTAACATTTCAAAAAAAAAATCTTCGTATTGTAGATTATTCACTACATGACTCATTAATTATCTATATAAATATTAATAAATTTAAATCCGTGAAAAAAACAACTTCATTTTAATTAAATCCCTACAATACACATATTTTCTCAAATAGTTGTCTCTTATATAAGGATTTTTCAGTCATACATATCACAGTTATGATTTATGTACCATTACCTATCACATTGAGGATTTTTTATTTTTTCAAATTTTTAGAATCTAAGTGATTTGAAATATCATCTTATAAATTGTGATAACCCAGATATATTGACAAACTAAAATATACATATGACATTTTGACTTTGTAATTTTTTAATTTATAATATTCATTTCTTTTGAAAAAGATATGTATTTATAGGATACTCGTATATATGTTAATGTTGACTCTTGAGTATTCAATGGATGTTTCCATTTTTAAATTTTCATTTAAAATGTTTTTTTAAACCCTTAAAACCTTCCATTGAAATATATGATTATCCTAAAATATAATTTGTCACACCCCTATTTAACATAGTGACATCAGTATGTTTTTAAATTATAATCTAGTTAAGATAGACCATACTAACTCCTTAAATTTATGGATAAACGAGAAAATCCTATAATATTCAATATATTCATATTCAATATATTTGTATTCAATAGATATTTTTACCATAAAAATACTCCTTTGTATCATTTAGTGTAACTCTTATATATATAATATATAAATATAAAGATCTTAATCCCCATGAAACAGCATCAACACATCACAACAACATTAAATTACTTCATAATAACATTAAATTATATTTATCCACTACTAATATAAATCCAAATCTTATGCTGTATATAAATACACCATGGTGTTTTTTAATGGAACATCTAGGGTTTTTCCTAACATTAAACCATCCTTACAAATAAATCAAGTATATTATTACTATAGTATCAATCTCTACCATATGACAATACATATGATGGAAATTTAATGATAACATTATTCTCTTTTTGAAACAGATGAAATATATAAAAAACATCACACTCTAGGGAACACTTCCAAACACTTCAATTTCAACAATATTCTTCAACTAATTCTTAAATGAACCTTATGTTCTATATTTTTCATCCACTATCTTTTATAATCATTTATAGTTATGTAGTCTTCATGAAATATTAGTTAAAAATCATCCAAAATAATTTCTTTGTGAATTTCTCACCAACTATACCTCCAACAGAAATGCCTCACTTCATTTTTCATATGTGTAATAACAAACATAAATTTCTTTGGAATGATTTATCTATTCAATTAATGAATATTATCAACTCATCACCTATAATTAAACCTTTATTGTAAAAATATATTACATATAGATAAATATAAATGTGTAATGAAAACTCCTTCCATGTATTTCTTCATTAAAACCAATTAAAATCATTTTTATTGGCCTCAAATACAACATAACACCTAGTGTGTTTTTTAAATTATCTCATATAAATAAAAAGTTTACCTCTAAAATTAAGTTCGGTGATCAATTTCTACATAAAGCCTAAGTGGGACATAATGGATATTGGTGGCCAATTCATTAAGGAATCAACCTTGTATTTCATAAAAAGTATTGATCACAAAATAATGGTGATTTAATCTTGAATTATGGGGTTTTAATAAATTTTATTTCATTATTAAACATGGATAATGAATTTTATCCTTTGTTATTAAGGTTTTATTCTCACCATGTCATCAGGATAATGTTTTATAAATTTTATTATTATCATTATATTGGACTTTTCATGATGATCAATAGTAGTTCATGTTTTGTAATTGAAGAACCTAGGGTTAGAAATATTCACCAACACCCATCTACTTCTCCCTTACCACTCTACCCATACTTCCCTATGATAGGATGAATAAATATTATCCCTCATTATGGATATAGATTATAAATGTGATGGGCCTAAGAGTATAATAGTGTTGTAGGTTATCATTTTTTGTAGAAAGAATCATTATAGGATGGATGGTATGGCATGGGCATGAATCCATAATTTTGTAGAGGTGTTGATACATGATTATAGGATGGATGATTTCATGTGGATCTAAGAAAAAAGAAATATGGTATTTGGTTATGTTGTATTGTAGAACATTATTGATCATACATGATAGTTAGGAGGTAGATCAACAACATATGATATTAGTTGATGCACTGTGGGAGTTGGTTTCCTAAAACCAGATAACTTTATACATTTAATTACCATCAAGTTAATAAATATAATATCATATGATTATTTTTTTCCTAAAATTAATGTGATAATGACATTCGTGTATATATCACATTGAAATGTTATTGAATTTCCCCACTATAATGAGAAACTAGAAATAATATATGACTATTCTTAAATATATATCACCTTGTTTAGATAACATATGTCTAATATGACATATATAATGTCATACTATCAAGTGTTGGTGGATCATAAAATATAAATTACTCATGTTTTAGGTGTTATTGGATTCTATTATATACAAACAAATGTATTGGTCATTTAACATTATATTATTTTTAATGTTTATCGAGATACACATACTTTGATGTATGGATGGAAATCTTGGTGTCATATACTTATGGTATGGTAGCATACATCATGTGCATAATAAGTTATGTAATATTATTAGAACATGTAATATAATGATTTTTCACTTCTTATTTAGTATAGGAATATATATTTTTATCTATAATTGAAAGGGAACTGTCTGATTCAATCTCTAGCTAGGATCGTTCACCGACAAGTTCATTTTGAAACGTTAATAAATAATAAATCGTTCATATAAAATAATGGTATGATAATGGATCATTCGTGATCTATACATCTAGAGAATTGTATTATATAACATAGTAGTGTTCATAGGAATTTAGTTTTTAATGATGCATTAACTTAATTATTTGTGGGTACCCTGATATATAACTAAATGATAAACATGAACATTAATTAAGTTATCATTGTTCCATTATGAACAATTCTTAGAGTATTACAAACAAGGTTAATCAAGAATGACATTATGATCAATTAAATTTAATAGTTATAATAAATATTATTCTTAGCTTCAAGTATAATTATTTTTCTTGTATTGTTGGTTACATAAATTCAATCATGAGATACTAAAGTTATAAATCTTTGACCTAAATTTTATCTCTTCTTCATTATTCATAATGTAATAAATATAAATATTTGTAGTCTCTAATTTTTTTAATAGAATAATACATATATATATATAGTTACATGGATATTAAAATTAATATTTATTTTTCATTTTTTCATTTTTTATACACACTATTTACATTACAAGAATTATTAGTTTTACATAATACGTATATTCATATCATCTCATGTTGTAATATATATCTTATAGTCTGAATTTGATGACCCAAATAAGTAAACACCATGTATATCATGACACGTTCTATGGATATATTATTTCTTATTCAAAACAATTTTTATTTTTATTTTTCGGTCCATGGATATTTATTTATTTATGTGATGCATGTTTTATTTAGTTTATTAATAATTCTTACATAATGTTAATAAATTTACAAGAATCACATGATAAAATAAAAAAAATTATTATGTGTGAAATTATTTTATAATAAATGGTTAATTTATTAAGTAAATTCAAAATAATATTAACAAGAATGTAATTAATATAATAAATATTATTTACTCATGTGTTCATAATAATCCATCAAATAAAATTTTAGGTAAGAAATTTACTTCTATTACAATAGATGGAATGAAATAGTAGGTCGACGTATCAGTCTGTCCCTCATATGGATACTTTCATTTTACAAAGATTTAAAATGATTTCTTCTAGATTAACATAAATATTTTTGCATTAATAGTATTTTCCTTCAAAAGACTTGGTATAACCAAGATTCATGTTTTGGGTTAATCAATGTGTATGGTTTTATGATAGGGGATTCCTCTCAACATATCAATGAACTTTGTGTTAATAATGTTTGATAAGATCTGGCCTAAATACCCAATAAGAATTTTTTGGTCTCCCATATAGATTTTCTGAAGTGAATTATAGATCATTACAATTAGATTATTTGAGTGGTAGGATATTCTGAATCTATAAGTGAGGAATGATGAGATATGATAAACTAGTGGTAGAATAATTTAAGTATTCTATCACATCATAAATAGTAATGAATATAATTTAATAAATATATTCTTTAACTTTTTATAGAAAATGAAAATTTGTTATACCATATCTATAGTAACGTGAACTATTTTAGTGAAATATAACCACATTACTGATACTCACTTAAAGTAATATAACAAATGTGTGATATTTATATTATTCCATGAGAAAATTTTTTATGTATTGGAGCCACCATTTCCTATCGAACCCTTTATTGAGGAAATTTAGGAGGTACAAAAACATCTATTAGAAACATGAGAATGATGCGTGAGAGTTCAAATTCCTAATGTTATCATTTATCACTATTGATCTCTAGAATCTTTATGGATACATGGATAATAAAACAATGTTGTCTCATCTATGTGGTCCTTATAAGATGAAATCAATAAAATAGTGTTATAAAATCTACATGGCACTCTTAATTTAAATGTTATAAGATGGAGTTTCTGATAGGCCTCAGGTAGTCATGATGATTAGATTTACTACTCATTTAGAAATTATAGAATTCATCTTTCAGAAATAATTGTGAATAAATATCATACATTCCTCTCTTAGTCTTTGACTTTCATGTTTTATTATTAAATTCAATATTAAAATTTAAAATAAGACACTCCTGAGTGACTTGAAGGTAATTATCATTGCAAATAAACACATGAATAATAAAAATTATTGTTTCCTTATGGGGAAAACGATTAATTTCAAGTAGAATGATCTATTAAAAAAATTATTTCTATGGAACATTTGAAACACCCTTATAAATATAGAAATAGGTATTAAGAGGCTAATGAACATGTTGTTGTGCATTTTTTAGAAAGAAATTCTACCAAAAGAAGAAATGTATATTGTAAAAAAATTCATGTGGATTATTTATGAGAATTTTATATTGAATATAATATTTCTATTTCTAGAAATATGGTTTTAGATACTGATTTTAGATCCCATATTTATATCTAAATCTCATAATGAATTTTATACTTAATGATTATAATAGTTGATTTAGATATTTTTGATATTAATGGAGACAGACTAGTTTCACAAGATATGGGTGATGACCATCTCACATAGCTAACTGGATTGGTTTTATTTTAAGATATTTTATATTATGGGTAATGTATAGAAAAAAATAGCATTTAAGTGTCATTTTTCAACATTGATAGTTTTATTTTCATATTTCGATATAAATCATTATAATTTTATAAACATATCATATAATATGGTACAAAAAATTCTAAAAATAGTCTTTATATAAATAAATATGATAATCATGCCTTCGAAATAGACAATGAATTAAGTTTTCTTATCTCATATATCACCCAATTCTGGCTTCATTGACCTGATAATGTGAAAAAAAAATCATCAGAATTATATTATTAAGGATATTTAGAATTTTTTTGATCTAAAATCCTTTGATATGTGTCTTTCTCATTACCAAGGAAGACCATCAAAACTCTGTTCAGTGGAAATGGGTAAAGGGAACCAAATATTATATAATTTTTTTATATAGATGTGTGTGAACCTTTTGGTGTATATTAGAGACGAATTTCTTTATATAATAACTTTTACTAACGGATTTAGTAGATATAAATATAATTACATAATGAATTATAAGTATTATTTGCCAATGAAATTTAATGAATATGAGAATTCAGTAGAGAATCAACTTGATGATAAGATAAATAAACTTTCCTCAGAATGAGGTGGGGGTAAAATTTCTATTAAATCATTAATTATCAAAAATTACTTGGGATATTACACCATATCTCTCCTCTATATACACTTCAGTTGAATGATGTTATCAAAAGGAGAAATGACACGTTCATGGAAACTGTGAGCTTAATGATGAGATGGTAATGTCTTCCATTATCCTTTTTGAAAAATTGATTACCATTAATATCACACACACACACACTAAACTAATATCTAACTAAAAGATTAGGTGGAAACCCATGTAATTTATTACACTAGAGGAATTCTATTTTTCAAATTTAATTTTATGTGGATCTGATTTATTTTTTTAGGGAAATTCTAGAAGAAACTAGAAACCTTGTGGCACAAAGTGTGTCTTTCTAATATATTCTATAGAATAAAGGGATATTATTTATTTGGTCCTTCTATTAAATATGTAATATAGGAAATAAATTCCACATTCTAATAAAGGGAGGAGATATCCAAAATATATAGTTATAGAATGATAGACATTAAAAAATAAAAGGCTCATTAGAAAAGGTGCATGAAAAAAATTGGCAATACCTATTGGATGATATTACTCCATGGACACAGATACAATGTAAGGTCTCTAGAGAGGTTAGAGATCTAGCTTTATTTTTTATGGAAAATAAGTAAGGTTACACATTAATAGTCAAAAGTAGTGATAATATTTACTATGTGGAAGTATAAAGTATCTATGAGGCTGAAAATTTAAAAGAAACCATGAATTATAAAATTTATTTCATGTGCCAACAATATATTTCTTTTTTAATTAATCTCTAGCTTATGTAATACATGTTTGGTGAAAAATTTTACTTAAGAAGAAAATGTACACATATGGTAATGTTAGAACCTAAGGAATGAATTTTGTGAAATGATTAAGTCAACATCAAGGAATAGACTATGATGATACCATTTTACCCTATCAATGTTAAGATAAATTATAATTATAATTTACATAGCACTTTACTATGATTATGTGATTTTGAAAATGGATTTTGAGATTACATTCCTTAAGGGAAACTTATGGATAATATCTACAAGGAAAAAAAATTGGGTTGGTGACACCAATAGATTCAAATAATATATATATGTTATATAGTTACATTTAAGTGTTGAAGAAGCCATTGTGATCAAGAAATATTAATTTTTAATCATAAGATAATTATTTTTAATTAATATTGAATTTGATCTTTTTTCATTAAGAGATTTAGTGGTATTGTAATAGTTTTATTTGTAATATATATTGATGGTATATTATAGATCTGAAAGGTGATAGTAGTCTTATATTAAATTAATAAATGAATGAAAAAATTCTATTCAATGAAATTCTTTGGTGATGCTTCCAATATTCAATGGGTCCAAATACATCAAAATATATTTGAGAGAATTTATGGAAAAAATTCTTGGTTTATTCATTCATAATGTATTTAAGAAATTCAATATTAGTCAATCCAAGAGAGGATTGTTAATTATATCCTATAGTATACATCTCCCTAAGAAAAATTGTCCTTGAACAAAAGAGGATAGATCAAGAAAGAGTAGAATCATGAATTCTTTTATGATTGGATCTACCATATATGAAATTTTATGTATATGGATTTAAATTTATTATCTGTTGATCTTGATAAGTTGAAATCATGAAAACCCAATAAAGCCACATTTTTATGCAATAAAGACTATCCTAAATCACTAGAAGCTTGAAAACTATATGTTCCTATTTTATGGAGGATATGGTGATATAGTTATTGAAGACACCTAATTGTTTGTTTCTAAACAAAACAAATGTTGTTAAATCACATTTTAGGTATGTATTATTTCATAATATAGGAACCTTGATCAAAAAGAGTTCAATGAATATGGAATTCATTGATTCTATAATAGAGTAAGAGTATATTTTTTATTTCAATGTAGGAAAATAAGTGGAATGTATATAAAATTTCATCCAATAAATTGGTACTATACATAAATGTAAATATTAAATTATTATATATTAGGATAATACTATAGAGGGGGTTATATACAATGATCCCAGATCACATTGATAGATTAAGAATATACATTGGATGTATCAACTCTTGTGGGATTGTTCATAAATGAGTGAAGATATAGTAAAAAGATTGGAAATAGAATATTGCATGGAAACGTTTTAAACCAAACACTAATATTAGTAAAATCATTAATTTATTATGAGGGAAAGTGGACTAGAAGTTGTTAGTAGTTAGATATAGGGAATTTTGATGTCTGTTTGAGTTTTTACTTATAACCAAGTAACATCATATATTTTATTACAATAATATAAATAAATACCTTATCAAATGATGGTTGTTCTTTTGTGTAACATTTCGGTGATACAATCCTTAGATCAATTTTCACATCGAATGTTTTTATAATTTCCCCAATATTATGACAAAGTATAAATTCAACCAAAATATAATTAAACATATGTCATGTTTTCAATATAAAATTAATATTATAGAAAAAAGATAATGTTTTACTATCTAGTGTTAGTAATTTATACGACACTATAACTTATTTTTAGATTCACAGACATCATAATCTCCAAAATTGGATGTTATGTGGATAGACACTATGATTGTAATTCCCTCTGTTTTATATGTCATTAGATATTAATGTATTTAATCACGTGAATTGGTATTTATACTTGATTATATATTAATATATATCATGAATCATGTACATTAATATATTAATAAAAAGAATGACACCATACTCACCCAATGTCGTTACATATGTGGGAGGCATCAAATGAAATTTGGAATTAATTTAATAATTTAATAATTTTTTTTCCATTCTGGGTAAATTGTAGAAGATTTATCTAGACATTAAAATGAAATAGAATAATGTGATTAAAGACTATTCAATTGTAGTTTAGTGATATATTCATTTACAAAATTCAATTAATGATAAATCCATCTTGTTAGATAATCATATAGATATGCATCATAATTTATAATGATATTGAAGAAAATTTATTATATTGCACATTAGTGATTTTAGGAAAAAAATTACATATTGCAACATTAAAATTTTAATTTATGGGTGCTTTGGTTCATTATTATATGCTAATCATGGAATTTAGGTATGTTCAACTAAGGATATACAATTGGAGACCTATAAGATCTGAAATTAATTTTATCCAAAATATTATTGAATTATGATGAAAATAAAGGTAAGGTTATGTTTTCTTCATATATTGTGAAATAATTATTATTCAAGTATTATATGTTAAATAAATTGAATAATGATATATTTTAGTTTATAATAAGTGAATTGATTTTATCCCTTTATTAATATTCCCTGGGTAATAAATTTATATATATATACTCACTTTTTTATTGAATAAATTAATATAAATATTTATTTATTGATATATATATTAGAATAAAAACTTATTCACGTGTTTAATGAATATATTAATTATTTATTTATTGAATAGAAAATATTTTTCTATTTAAATAAAAATTATATTATTCATGGTTTAAGAAATTCTAAAGAGGATTAAAGGGCCAATTTATGGTCATGATGGTGATGGTATATTTCATTTAATATCATTTACATAAATATTATTTAATTTATATAACATAAAATATTTAAATAAATACATTTCATGGGAAAAAATATCAATATTATTATTATTTAAAAAGGGGAATAACATAGAATAAATATCTTGTAAAAAATGTGAAATTATTGAATATATTAACACTATGTATATTTAAACTTATATCACTTTAGTTTTTTATAGTTTTTATTCAAAATGGAAAACTCTTGGGATTTTTCTCAGGCCCTAAAGAGAAACTGCATCCTCTATCTTAGGGAGAATACATAAGAGAAGGGATTCCCCTGTGGAGATCAATGGGAATGATATAAATTTCTAGGTTATTCTACAATATAACTTGAAATGCAAAGAATTTTTTTATTGATTTTTTGTAATTTTGTGGAATCAAATAGATGAATACTCACATAGATTCTCTATTGAAATGATTAAATGAAAAAGATAAACATTAGAGACGACTGAGACGAATTACCACATTCAAAGTAATTCTATATTAAAATTTATTTTATAGTAAATATGAGAGGTTATATATAGGATATTATCGGTTTTATTTCATCAAGTTCATTAAGATATATCCATTGAATTTCAAAGAAAACCAATATCAAGAACTGTCAAACCACTTCTGCTCTACTACAGAATCATCATGGATAGTGGGTGGAAATGTTAAAGGTCAAGGTGTGAGAAACTAGGGAATTAACAAAGGAGGAGGTTATTGAGGTTTTTATTTTGGACATTGGACTATCTAGGATCATATACATTTCATCACACTACATTAGAGTAGGTGTGGAAACTACTATAAAGATATATCCCAACTATAATGCCCTATTTTCATAGCCCTCAATCGGCCCTGATGTTATTAGATAGTTATTTGGGATAACCTAAATTAGATTTCAACTAGGGATCTATATCTAGTCTTATAGAGAGTTTCAGGTGTGCCAGCTATACTCATCCCTATAAAAAAAGACTCCCAATCAATACACATCCCTTATAAAATCCTCAATGTCATATAATCTAACCCAAGAAATCTGGTTTTTACTCCATATGACCATGAATTTCAACCAATCTATGATAGCATGGTGATGTGTGGGTCACAAACTATGAATTCGAGGATATTATATATATATATAGACTGGTTAGTTCATATATACTTTGTATTATGTGTTTTTTATTTATCTCATGTTTCCTTTAACATATCATCTTCATTGATTTGGGCTATAGATTCATAAGCATTCATATATACTTCTATATCTATCCCAAAAACATATATATTTCTTCTTTTCATTAACTTTGACTTGGGATTGTTCCAAACTTGTATCATTTTTTGAACATTGTTATTTATAAAACATCATATTGGGTATTTTCATTATAACCCTTATATGCGCATTAATCTAGCACATGTTATGTCCTATTTAGTTAATGAAAACTCTAGTGGTTGTCATTGAGGACATATAATAATTGGAGTTTGATCTTAGTAGTACTTAATTGTGGAATTCCCATCCTATATTAGTGTTTATAGAACTTTGAAGTGCATTTTTTCATTATAGTTTATATATGATCTAGTTTCATTATGTATTGGGATCATGTTTTCTATATTTTTCTTATGTTTCATGTTTTTTATAGATGAGGAAGTTTAGAATTAACTGCTTGTGTAATACTGCATTGTTTAATGTTATATCTATTAATTCTTTATCTCTATACAATTATGTAGAAATTCTTTATAGGTTTGTTATTATACATCATTAGAAGTGATTCTTATTCCCTCATCATTATAGTCATCATCCCTTTTGTATTAGGAGGTGGGATTGAGTTGCATACATGGAATAACTATTGACCCATGTAAGGTCCCAGTGGGTCTTTTCTTATCTTTGTGATTTCAGAGTGTGTTTTTTCTATGGGATTATTAGTGGATTTATCATTCTTTTGATATTTCATTTGAAAAATTAGGGAATAAGTGATTATTGAGTTCGGTTTATGAAAAAATAACAAATGTATTAGTGTGATTAATGACACATTCTTTTACATGGAGTCTAGTAATATAATGGAAAATGTGTCATTAATTTAGGGACCTAATCAAATTATTTCATTACTATGTGAGTAAAGAGTGAACCATCTACCTATTATATAGAGAGAAAATTACCTAGAATTTGTTCAAGGGTATGTAGCTCCTATTTTTATGAATATTACAGTTCAATTTGAAAGTAATATGATATCCCATTATCTGAGTGTGTTTCTTGTGTTTTAGTGACTGATAACACAAAGGTTCGTAGGCATGTTTGATCCATATGTTTTTTATGGTTATTTAGAAGTAGTGACTTGGGTTTTATTTATGGTATGGATTCAAATATATGTGATAATAGTGATAACATCTAGTCTCCATCAATGTGTGAAAATATATTTCTATGATCTTACTACATATTAAATGATAAAGCTAGCCATTTATTGTTAGTGTTTGAACACCTCTTATGGGAGATTATCTTCTGTCAAATCTTATTGATAATTCTAGATTGAGATATAATAGTTGATTATAATGATAGAATGGTCATAAATGAGTATGCATTGAGGTCTAAAACCACATAATTCAATCATTAAACATAGTGAGTAAAGTATTTTTATGTTCATGAAATATAAAATGTTTTTTTGGAGATAATTTTATGATGGATTTTTTTCAAAAATGAATCCCTAGTAATTCAATAGTTCTAGTTAAATTCAAATAGATTGATAGTTTAATAGGAAAGATATTGCAAAGGACTAGGTCAATTATCTTGAGGGAAGTATCATTGGTAATATTTAGTTGATTTCATCTATTGAGAATTTTTTTGTGGAATCCCATTCACGCACATTCAAAATTTTAGTGATATTTGATATAATTGTTTTAGAGAGGTTCAAAATAGTATGAATATAATCACTTATATGTGGTGGTCGTAGTGAAATGAACAAGAGAGGTTGATTTGATCTTCCCAAATTAAATTTTACATAAAATATTTGAAATCCCTTGAATTTAAAATATCCTAGACAAAAAATATAGTGGGTATAAATAATATTTTGTTTTGAAATAAATTTTTAAATGTCTTATAAAAACCTAGTTAAAATATTTTGAAACAACTTTCACCCTTGTAAAAATTTTAATGACACAAAATAATATATATCACAAATAAAAGAAAATTATCAATGATACTATTTAAAAAACACTTCTTAGAATGTAAATACTGAAAAAATAATAAAATATGTAAAGATGAAAATATTATATAACTGATTAAATAATGAATGAAAAGCACATAATAGAGTAAAAATAAGACATTTCATTCCATGTTGTAACATAGTAATCTCCACTTAACAGTCACTCATTTCAAAGAACATTCATTAACAAATAAATAGATCCAATAACTAAATTATTATTTACAAATAAAAAACACATTGGGAATTCTAGTCTTACAATAAATCTACATCCAATGTAAATGTTTTAGAAAGGTGAAAATAAGGAAACAATAGAGTATTAAGTATTCTATAATACAGAGAAAGAGCATGTCAAAACAAATATAAGAAATAGTATATTCACAATTAAAGATGTAAGTAAAATACTGATCAATTAAGAATGTGAAAATATGATGTTTATTCCCTTTTGGTGGATTTTGGTTTATTACTACGGATTATGTGAAACCTAAAATTCATAGTAAGCTCAGCGATTGAAGATGAATGTCAAAAAGAACTCTATTTTATATCAAAAAAAATATCATAGAAAAAAATAGTATGAAATCATGAATTTTATCCTCATAGAATTTTTTTCTTAGTTTTATTACTCATATTTATGAGTGAGGATCCCGTTGAATTTGTAGATCACCCATATCCAAAATATCCATTTTAGAATTATTATTATTAAAACTGCAGAGTGAGAAAATAATCTCATAGATCTCAATAATATGAATTTAATTAAATTCCTAAAAACTATTCATTGAAATATAAAATTATTTTATTTTTAAA
This sequence comes from Viscum album, assembly GCA_963277665.1. Taxonomy (NCBI): domain Eukaryota; kingdom Viridiplantae; phylum Streptophyta; class Magnoliopsida; order Santalales; family Viscaceae; genus Viscum; species Viscum album. Next base: position 1,108,611,743 of record OY728128.1, on the reverse strand, counting down.
TAGGCATATATTCAATAGGACAAAAGATAACTTAGGATAGAAGATGTATGGAATAGTGAGTCATACATAAGACATGGTCACAAAACATTCTTCGCATGGTTATATTATACTATACGCAATCAAACTTTGTTCTCACAATCATAGTTCCTTATCATTATTTCAAATTCATATATTGGTTCATATCCTTATAATGGTCATATATAATTCTTAGGGTCATAGATCATTGTCATGATTTCAAGGTAGTTTCAAAAATTTCTACACAATATTAATGTTTTCTTCACACAATAAAAAATTGTACATAATATATTTCCATGAAAAAAATAATAATGTTCCTCATTTTTATTATCACAAATACTATTAAAAAATTAACATGAAATGTAAATTTTTTAAATAATATGATAACATGATAAACTTTCTACTAATTCTAAATTAAAGTTAATATTCCACATTTTCTCCGCATTTTTGGATTTTCAAAAATTTATTAGAATAAAAATTAAAGAACACAAAAATCAGCTTGTATGGAAAAAATAACAAGTAAATCTCAAGAATAATGAAGTCAATATAATAAAAAAGTTATAGAATACAAAAAAAATCCCTCTCATATCCCTAATAATAATGAAAATCACGTTTAGGCTACTCAATAGGTTTCATTCCCTTAGAGGTTTATAGTTTAGGATAATGTAAAGGTGTATGCCACCTAGAAAAAATTTAGGAATCTACTTCCCTAACTTGTTACATAGCCAGAATAGAAGTGAGGACAAATGGACTGACTTATATCAAATTTGTGATACCTATAGTTGAAGGTGAAGGATCTAAAACTAAATAAGTAATGGGTAAATATGTTGTAGAATTAATAGTTGCTCATATAGTGTAGAGATATTACCTTATCAACTCAAATAATTAACTAATTATTATTCCACTATATTCTATCACATGAGAAAATATATCTTTCATCTACAAATAGGTTCAAGAGAGGTTCCACTACTTTTAATTTATCCAATTTTTCCTAAATGGATCATATCATAAGAGGTACCATATGATTATCATCAATTTATTTGGAGTGAGAGGTGATATTAACGTTGGTGAAGATATTTGGAAAGGTGAGACTCTATATCCTTTGAGATCACTGGCCTATATTTTCTGACATACTGGAGTCAATATCTTACAAGGTAAAAAATCAATTCTATGAGATTCTTTGTTTTATTGAGATATTCTTTATTTGAAATTGAGGTTTCTCCCATTGAAAATTTTAATTCATCCCATCATGATTATTCTAATGTGATAAAAAAATGTACTCAAAGAGGAGAACCAGGAAATATATGGCTAGAATATGAGGATTTCAATAAGACAAGGTAGAAACTATAGATGGATGGGAACCTAATAGACTAATGATGGTAAGGTATCCATGATTTAGATTAATTATCAAGTCCAACATGTCTTCAAGAACCACTGTATTGTGTTCTACTAGACTTTTTTTCCTTCTAAACTTTCAAACATAAAAACAACATGGTTTGTATTTTTGAAACAATAAGATAAAAAACCCATGATATTATTTATTATTTATCATAATTGTCCTTATGAGATATATATGGTATATATTTTGTTATATAAATGAAATAATCATTGAATGCATCTAAATTTCATATATCAAGACAATAAGCACAATGATTTAGAGGTAGAGATGACTAAATTTCCTCTCTAGATTGAGATTTTGTAATCCTAGGAGGAGATACTATTCTAGTCTCCTCAATATCTTTATCCACATAATCTGCCTATTTTCAATAAATTCATATTCATTGACATCATCCACTTCTATCTCAATTTAATCTCAAGATTTAATAAATTCGATATCTCCTATTGGTGATTCAACACCAAGAAGTTCCCTAGAATAAAAGGAGGGTGGAAATATTCCATATCTATTTAATAGAAAATCAATACCTCTTGATCCATATGATTAGATAATATTTCATCTCTAGCATCTATAGGTAGATCACACCCATCATCATTATCGACATCTTACTTAGAATTAGAGTAAACAAGCCCAAGGGGAGAAGAGAATGTAGATTTTTCCCTCATAGATTATTCGTCCTAATTATTTAACATAATATATATTACAATAACAAGATAAATATATAATCCATTATAAAGTATTGTTTCTCTAATACTAGTGTTTTTAAATTAATTAGAACATGACACAATCGGTTTAAATTCCTCCTTATCACTGTGATCATTAACACATTATTAATTTGACTTCTCAAAGAAATCACTAATGGGAATATCAATATCATATGACTCATAATCACCTAATTACCTTTAATCAGAATGTAAATAGAGTGGAGATTATGAAAATGCATTAGATTCATTATGAACATCCAATTAATAAGAATTTGAACATCCTTTCTTTTTAAGAGAACATCTATTATCTTTTATAAAGTACAATGGATCATCCTCATTCATATAAGAACTATCGTCTAATTATTTCTATGAATAATATAAAAAAATAATATCAAATCCCAAAATAGGTTCATCTAATTCATATGCCCTGGAAGGGTTCTGAACTAGGTTAATGTTCACACAAATCATATCATTGTCTACAACCCAAAAATATCTTCATCGGTTTTAGCTATCCTTTATTCTCATGAAATTATATTGGCATATTGAAACACTACAAGATGATGTAAACAACTCCTTTGCTTTAAGAACATGATCATTAGACTCAAAAATTGAATATATATGAATTTTATATTCTACATAATTAAATTTTGAAGTAGGTTTTAAGAACCCTCACATATATCTAATAACATAAATTCTCAAACTGACCACACCCCCATTCTTCAAGAGATACAAGAAAAAATAATTCTTAGTTTCTTATAACACTAAAATATCATTTTTTATGGGTATATTAAATGCGGGATAAAATTAAGCGACACATAACACACACCATAAAATTATCTTGAAATTGGATTCCTTAGATTTATATCTCTTATAATCTCACGTAGATCATTTTTTATTTCAAAACATGAATGATCATTAGGGTGAAAATATTATTGATCCAAAAACTCACTATCATGGGTTACCTTCAGGCGTTTCATCCACTACATTAATGAACATATATATTCTTCTCCATTCACAATAGTCCATCAAAAATCTTTCTAATCACCAAAATCATACCCTCCATGTAGAGATAACTCTTGATCTAACCCTCGTTAAAATTATTGGTTGTTTTTTTAAACCATTAAACCAATATATGATCTCATACAACCATCCACACCATAGATTGACTAGTCTTACAACAATCTGTGTTTATTTACTTTTCCAGAGCCACTCAAAAAGTCATTAGGAGTGGATTATTATGTATAACATTACCACTCGATACTATAGAGGATTTCTATTGACACTGTGACTCATTAAGAGAACCAAAAACATGATTTCTCTTCATTCATTCCATTGAGATAGAGATTCATAAGGATGGAAGACCATGTTCTTGTAAAGAGATATAGTTGAATAGAATGTTTGATCTAGAGGTGCAATGATTTAGTGTTTAAAGAGGTTTGATTTGAAGGTATTTATATCTGTTTGGTGGTAAAATAAATAAATAAAATAACTAGTTTAGTTTGGTATGAAATTGTACACATAAAAGAATAATTAACCATTTAAATTAAATATAGAAATTAAATTCTCATAGAAGATGATGTTCATTGTTTCATTCCCATAGTAACATATTTATGCTCGTCTATCCAAAATATAATGTCCACAATAGCACTCCCATGGTAGAATGTATATGGTAAACTTATATGGTATCATGTCAAAGGTATCATGTCCATAGTACCGTTTTTATGGTTTTTTATGGAATATATCTTAATTATACAATATTTAATCATAAAATAAATATAATATGAAACTAAAATAGAGTATTAATAGAATATTATTAAAATGTAATTATATAAAGTAATAAATCATTACAAAAAATTTAAAAAAAAATATCTACTGTTTGAAATAATATTAGATCAGTAATAACTAATAATTCCATGTTAATGTATGATATATGTTAATATCTTAAAATTTAGATTTTTTGGAAAATATAAACTAGTATTTTATTAGTGCCAATGAACTCATGATTTTTATCGCCTTTTTGGATGTGATATCTCAAAAAGTGATCTCATATATCAATTATTGTAGTCCTATAATGAGATATAATATATATTTATATATTTATAGTAATTTTATTTCCAAAATTTATAGGGGCATCACCAAATTGATATAGGTAATCTAACAATGTGAGTTTCATCCATATAATTTGCTCCCAACAACTACCAACAAATATGTATTGAGATTATATAGTGGACAATGAAATGAAATATTATTTCATATTCAATCAAGATACTTGATACTTTCCCAAAAATTGACATATTACATAGATTCTTTTATTTTTTTACTTATATCCACCAAAATCAACAGTATAATAATTAAACAGTTCAAATTTGTTGCCTATAAAAAAGAATTGGCCAAAATTAGTTGTATTCATGAGGCAGTTAAATAATATTTTATCTATTTTAAGATGATATTCTATGTGGTTTTCATGAAATTTATAACATGATAAAATACACAAAATAATTGCAAACCATCTAGTAGTTATGTATAGAAATCTCCAAGTCATTCATCTACAAAAAACATTTAACCGGTCTTCCAATATCATCAACTTTTAATTTACAATTTTTACTCAAGGAGTGTCAATTCCATTTCTTGTGTTGATGAATTTTTTTCAAAATATCCTTTCAAAATTTTCCTTGATTTAAATTGATACCATCCTTATTTGGAGAAATTGAAAAACCAAGTAAAACTTTTAACTGCTCATTATACTCATTTCAAAATCTTTTTTCTTCTTTTTGGAAAATTCAACACATTAGGAGTTTTTTATGGACCAAAAATAATAATATCAACATATATTTGAACGTATAAAATATCTTATAAAATTATTTTTTAAAAAGATTATGATCATCTTTTACTTTTTAATTACTTTTTAAAATAACTAATGATTTGTGACAACCATACCATGATCTTGGGGCATATTTGAAACAATAAATAGCTTCAGAATGTTTAAAATAGAATTAAAAAGTTAGGGTTTTAAAATCCTATAGTTTTTTCAATAAAAAAATATAAATAATATAACAATTAAGGAATGAAATATTGAAACCCATTTTATATAGTTTGAAATTTAAATTAGCCACATAGTATTATGTTATTATAATATCTTGAAGTCTATATATTGATCCAAATATTTGTTCATAATCATTTACTTCCATTTTTATATATCCATTCACATAAAATATAGATTTATTTCTCAGTAAAGTATAATATTTATCAACTTTATATATATATATATATATATATATATATATCCATTTTGTGCCAATAGTGCGGTTGTCTTTATGTCTTTCAATAAATTTACTAAAATTGTTTCATTAAAATTGATTCAACACTTCCATCATAGTTATCACATAATTTTCATCACTAATTACATCTGTAATGTTCTTATGTTATCATTAAGATAATAAGGATTGATGTTCAACTATAATTATACTAGTTTTTTAGGTATGAGTTCCATTATCTAAATCACCTCGAATAGCGTCCAAAGAATAGTCTCTATAGGTTTTAACAGTTCTAGTAATTTATGCTCTTGGTCCTTACATGTCTATTGTATGGTCTGATAAGTAAAATTATTTTTACATGTACATTTTTGATATAAATAATTTTTAAGGTTAGGTAATTTTTAACTATTATTGACATTAAAAGTTCTTATTTCGTCCTGACGGTTTTCCACAGTAGGTTTGGGATCACATGGGTATGTATAATGAAATGTGACTTTTAAAAATTCTTCCACAAAATGGATTATTTTATTAAAGGATGTTTTTCTTTACTCATGTTTTAATAACAAAGGTATGTTCCTTTACCACCATTAGGTTTGAATTTATCAACATTCTCGATTTTTTTAGAATAAATGCATTGTAACAAAAATTTCAAATTTAGTTTACCTTAGGATCTATACCATTCCATAATTAATAAGGTGAATTATTTAGATATATCTAATAAAAATCCTATTTATAATATAAAATGTTTGTTTCATTACTTTATCCAAAAAATAATCATTTAATTTATACTCATTAAGCATTGTTCCATAAATCTATTAAAATTTATTGTTTCTCATATAAATAACTCCATTTGTTTGAAGTTTTATAAATTTATATAAATTTTGTCTATAGCCAAATTCTATACATAGATTCCTAATCTTTTTATTTTCAAATACTCATCCATGATTACTTTTCAATTATTTAAATTTAAGACTACTAAAGTTCTTGTACGGTTCTATAAAAAAGTAAAAAGTAAAAAAACATTAATTAGATAAAAAAGTACAAATAATAATATTGATAAATAATGTATAAGAACATAATAAAAATATTTACCACATATAATAAAAACTATGGAATGTCCAAATAGATAAATTTTAAACAATTATATTTGATAATAGGTTGAAATATCTCGCATTTTATGAAATAAATCTTGAATTTATTTCCTTTTTTTAAAGGATTTAATACTCTATCTTTTTGAAAATAGAGATTAGTTAGAAAGTTGAATAATATTTTATTATATAGATTTATAATTGAGGGTATGTTTTAGTGACCTAGTATAATATTCCATAACCACTATTCTCTATGAAATGAACATAAGTAAGAAATAATTTTGTGAAAATAATGAACATAAATCAACAAAATTAACATATCATTTCATAAGGAATTAGACGAAATAAATCATGATTATAATCATAAATATTACAAAAAATATTATTAAATTTAACATTATTTAAATCACAACATAATTAAGATATATTAAGAAGTTGTAATTTAAACCACCAAATAATAAAATATTATAAATAAGAACAAAATCCTAAATACCAATTTTTTCATTTCCAATAATTTATCCTTTTCATTATCACTAAAAAGTGACTTTTACACCATACATATTTACTAAATTCATGAATAATGATTAGTATCCAGTCATAATTTTTTAATGTCAAAGGTAAAGACTCTATAATACTTTATTGGACCTCTTTAGAAACTGTTCATAAACAAAAATAAAAAGAAATTGTATTTTACCAACTATTTCTTGAGTAAAAAGAAGTTACAAGATACAAATTTTGGAATACACATTGTTTTCAAATGTTTTTTGAAATAGAATTTAAAAAAATAGGAATTATCTTCTCTAGTCCAAGATAATAAGGTTCATTTCCATAAATAAAACTTATTTTTAAAATTAAGATATTTTTCATTTCATAAAGAAAAAATAGTTGTTATATATCTTCTATTTTTTTCCATAAATATAACAAATTCATGTATTAGATTTCAGAAATTTTTCACATCCCAAACTCATATTCAATGTATTTTTTATATTTTTAAAATTTTCTTGATCCTTCATTATTTTATGATTTTTTAATTTTAAGATAATATTATATTTTAATAGATTGTCATTTTTCTAATTATTTATAGATATATTACATTTTATATTATAAAATATTTCATGCATATTTCCCATATTATTGTTTTCATCATTTATTTTATTCATAGTGTCTTCTAGAATAGAGTAGTATTTGAGAAGTTCTTCATTATAAATTTTAGTTTTTATTAGAACATAACTATTAAAACATATAGGTTTAGAAGTGTGTACATTAGATGTCTGTGTCATAATGCACCAATGGGATTTTTTCCAAGAATGACTCCAACATTAGTCAAAAGTGAGGAACATGTATTTAAAAATACCCTAGGTTAATTTCACTTCCTTTGTGGTTTCTTTCATTTATCATAATACATATCCTTTTACTAATACTGGGATAGTTTAATTTTATATGTCCTTCAAATTTAAATTCATATAATGTGATGTTATGGGAGGAGTATTCTCTAATCAAGACCTTATTGTAATTTCCTCTCCAATCATAATTTCATCTAAGGTTTGATTAGTGAAAAAACTTATTATTTTTAAAAAAAATTAATGAATCTTTAGGATATATGATCCATTTCATCGTCAATCTTAGAATCTAACTCACATCCACATGAATAAGTTTTTATCAAATTATTTTTATTAGACTCAAATGTATTAAATTTATAATTTTCATTTTTAGTTCAGCATATTCATGTCCACCTTTTACATCTTCATCTTATAGAATTAATTTTTCAATTAGATATTTGATTGGAATATTTTATGAGTCACATGATTCCCAGATAGACAAATGAGTGCTTCTCTATTTTTCAGGTAAACAACTTAGCAATCCCATCATGTGTTGATTTTAATCTATGGATTTCCTAAGAGACATCATTTTATTGATGTATTCATTAAATCTATACTAAATATCAGAAATGAACACATATTTTTTTATTTTAAAATTTTCATATTGATCATTTAATATATTTAATCTTATTTTTTAAAGTATAATTTCATTCCAGATAAAGATAAAAAGTTTCCCAAATCTGATAAGTGGTGTCACGAGAAGATAAATTATTCAAATATTTGTCTCCTAATTCATAGAATAATGTATTCACATATTTGAAATTTAAATGATATAAATCTATACCCATAGCTTTCAATTCCTTATCAAAAACCATATTTTTTTTATCTTCAATTTCCATTATAACATAAATTCCCATTATTTCTTGATTAATGTATATTTTAATTTTTTATTTAGAATATTTTTGACTATTAAGGAAATAAGATCGATTTATAGCTTTACATTCAAGTATGTTATCTGAAATTTTAGAATAAAAATAAAAAAAGAAATCTCTTATTTATAAAAAATTTTCAAGGTTAAGAAGATAAGAGTATAGTAATAGGGTATTGATACCAAATTTCAGTCATGGTGAATAGTTCAATTGGAGGATGAATTGAGTTTCTAAAATAATATTTCTATTAAAACTATTTTAAATCCCCCCAATTTAAAACATCCTAATTACTAAATAAATTTGATATTAATAATTTCATATGTTTAATTTGATTCTCATTTCTCTAGTAAAAAAAATAAAAATAACTTCAATCAATTTTAACTATTTGAAATATTTTACTCACAAAAAAATTATACATACCAAACATAAAATTAGATAATCAATGTTTTTCATAAAAAAATATTTTAGAAAATTATAATTGTTTAATTAAATACAAATTTTTAAGAGTAAATTCCATATTAAAATAGAGTAAGTAATAACTTAAAAAACACAGTAGTGTAAAACAAGTTTTTTAGTTATAAATCAAACGTAGTCCTACCGGCATTATAGTCACCTACAGCCATGCATGTTTTTTAAAAAATTAAAAATATCCATATCCCAAATCAGGTTTTAAAAATATAACTCATCCTGGAGTTGTTTAGGATTACCATAAAATATCTTCCAAAATAGTCATGGAAGAACTAGTGTAAAGGGGGAATGAAAAGAGTATCATGTACATTTCAATATAGAATTAGATCATTTTATATTATATATATAATATAATATAATAAAAATAATTATGTAAATAATATAGAGAGTATATAAGTATGTGAAAATGTAATTTTTATACTCTTTTGATGGATTTTGGTTGATAATAGAATTTATTTATAAATAATGAAGCAGTTATAGGCTTAATGAATGAATATCATGGTAACATGACATCACATTTTAAATGTACAAATAGGGAATTTAAAAATAGAGTATGAAAGATGGATTGTAATCCTTGGATATATATATTTCAATTATTTGTCTCATGTGCATGTAAGTGGCACCAATTAAATTTATAGATCATTCATATCTAAAGAATATAATTATGAATTATATTCTTAAATACACATACTAAAAAAATAATATTATAGATATATTTTTTAGTATTTTCATACAATGACATCACATCATTTTTTCACAATATTTATTTCATTACATAAATACATGCCTGAGAACCATAATTTATTTAATCCTTTGGATTATTTGAAACATAAAAACTAGTCCATAATTGATAAACATCATATCCCACTATGTTCTTCATAACGATAACCATTTTAGACATATCAAAAAAAATAAATATCTTTAATAAATTGGGAAAGGAAACATACGAATGGGTGAGATAAGATGCTCAATAATGACTAATAATAGATATATGTATTAATAACCTAAATATAAGGTTAATAGAACATGAGAATAACATTTGGATAACATAACACACTTATCAAACATCATAATCATGAGTCGTGGAATAAGGATTGGCTATTAATAAGACATGAGTCATAAGACAATAAAAAACATGATCCTCAACATCATATAAACTGTAATTTTTGGAATACACATAATCATATAAAATCATATAAATATTCATCAAGGATCACTTCCAAGACAATCATAGTGGAAAAAGACCTTCACAGAACTATGTTTACTCCTTCCAGCAAGATATTACTGATCCAAACTCACTTCTTATTCCATCTCTATCTTACCGAACCGATATCTCTCCCAATTCTAGTCATGTCATACTAAACATAGTTAACTTTTCATTTTATTCATCTATATTCCATGAGATATAAATCATTATCCAATTCTTTAGATGAAGATATAGGTCTCACCCATTATATAATAAAACCATACATATGAATCCCACAATATCATAAAAATTCTTTATATCCTAAACCATGAAATGAATTGGTTATACTAACTGTTTTATGATGTCATAACCTATGGAAAATATATAGGTATCATTATCATTTTTTTGTATCATAACTCATTAAAGGAAGTGGCCTTCTTAAGAATTTTATCACATTATACCTTAATGAAGATATTTTGTTTTTATAAATAATATTTCATCACAGACATAATATGTTAAACAAAATAATAATAATGGTATCCTTAGATCATATCCCCAGTAAGGAATATGTTACATCAACAGATGAATTCATAGATGGAACATACTTTTCAATTATCATTTAAAACATTTATTGAGTAAAATATTATTTTTTTATTTAAAAAAAATTAAATTGTAACAAATTTTAAAAAGTTTTTTATTTGAAAGTAACCTTGAATACATATAATGGAATATTTGAATAAATGATTGGTCATGATGTTATAAATTTATTTCATTACATACATATTAAAATGAAGGATCCTTTCACATTTGTCGTAAAATTCAAAAACCCATTATTTTAGAAAAAGACATGAATATTCCTTTAAATTATTTATATAGAAAGGAGACAATGGGTATAAATTTCATTTAATAATCATAATATAGTAATAAAACCTTTTGTAAACCAATTTTAGAAAACATGGTTTTCAAGAAATTCGATTTCTGATCGAAGAGAGCATAACGTCATATTTTCATAAAACCATTTTCTTAATTTTTTTAAATACCCAAGAGTGGATAAATTATACCAACAATTGAAGATATTAGGAATAAATAGAGGAGAAGAAAATTCAATATAAATACTTGGAGTTAAATCATTATAATTTACTGTTGTATACATAATCATAATCATTTTTTTAAAAACAATGATACTATAACATAAAACAACTACTAATTTAGTAACATTGATTCATGATCCCCACAAAGAATAACATATAAAGAAACATAAATTATAAAATGGAATGAATAAGTTCATGATATTACTTAAAATATGGATTTATCTAAAACACATTAAAGTCTATTGGTGAAAAACAATGTGCATGTATCAATGAAGGAAATTTGAGAAAAACATCCCTTACCATAAATCTCCACTTTCATCGTACTCATTAAAACCTATTGTGTAATAAATATAAGTTTATTAAATGTATATTATAAATTCATATTAGTATATATATATATATATATTTATATATAATACCATATATGATTTTCTAAGGACCTTATATATCCCATTTATTAATGATTCCATGTTAAAGTTACATTTTGGGTAATAGCCTCTTTGTTTTCCTTAACTATTTGGATTTGTTATATTTTTTATTATCATAAATTAATCATCTTTTAAATATCTATAGAATTATAATCATGATATAAATATCATATATATTCTATATATACATATTTTGAGTAATCCATAAAATTTAGGGTTATGAAATGAAATGCATCGCTCATAGAGACAGTAGGCCATATGTACGCATAAACGTTGTTTTCCATTTTTTAGTAGGGTTGATATAAATAAAATGTAATGATATATTATCATTTAAGAATATTTTTATTCATGTATATGACATATTTTTTTATTAAATACATCATTATTACCTTCCATGCACTGCATGAATGAATCACATCGCTTCACGAGTAGGTATTCTATCATACACCAAATCAACGTTATTGTATTTCCACAAAATGGAAAACAAGAATGTATGTGTGATATTAAAATTATAGATTATTAATTATATCATTAATATCATAAATATAAGATAAAAACATTTTTTCTATCATTATTCCAAATATTGAGATGTGGTAATAAAAAAATGAATGACATTGGTTCATAAGGCTATAGTCCACCATACACATGAACAATGGTCCCGTAACCCATTTGATGGTAATGTGTGTGGTTGTAGGTCATACCCAAAACATAACAACATATCAATAAATTAAGATACATATTTTATTATATAATAATTATATAATAAAATTAAATTTTTTTGAAAAATAAATAAATCAAAAATGTAGGCTGATGAACACTACCTCTTCTTTGAGTTTCTCCTTTTGGTTTTCACCAAATGACTTCCATGGATCACTTTATGCCATAATTAAATATTCTAAAATTATATAGGGAATTTTATAATTTATTTGGGTAGGTATTTATAGAAAAATTAGTTTATTTTTTTAAGATAGGGGGAGAGGGTGGCATTTTATATGTGATGTGAGTGTCACTCTTGTAATTGTATGAAAAGAGAGAATGACACCCATGTTTTTCCCATGTCATGTGTCTCCAAAAATAGATGAATATATATCTGAGATGTTTTAAATTAGAAATATTTCCATAAAATGGGGTTTGTACAAGTTATTTAGTCATTTTCCCTTTAATTTTAATGTTTACTCACTTAGTAAACTCATTTTTATCTTAATCGACATAATTAATTTTAACCTTTTCACTAATAATTTTTCCAAAAAATTACATTAGACTTATTGGAAATTAAAAATAACTCTGATTCCAAAAATGGTATCCATTTTTTAATTTACAATTCACATAATTGGAAAATATTGTTTAAAAATTAATCTTACTGATATGTCGATAATGTGGGTTTTGAATGTAAAAAAATAACAATTGATTACAATGTTTTTATATCTAATTAAAATATTATATTGATTCAAATGATAAAATTTTTGTTAATCTATCTATAATTAAAAATTTTATTCTTTAAAACCAATTAATCATTTAATTTAACTATATAAATAAATTAGACACAATAAAAAATTCTATTACAGTACATTATTTATCATTATGCATCAAAAAATGAAACATTTCTGAAAAAGCCCAAAAACTCACCGTAAGCTAATTTTGACATTATTATTTAAAAAAATAATTTTATTTTATCATATTAGATTTCAATATGACTCGAAAATTAATTTTATTATTATTTATAGAAAGACATAGAAAGAAATTTCTTAAGAAAATAATATTTTCAAAACATATAAAGACTATATAGAAAATGATTTATTTTATTATCAAAACACTTTATTTATATAAATAAATTATACTTAAAAACTATTTATTAATATTTATATTACAATGTATAATGGACTAGTTATAATGACCAGTTTAAAATAATTATATTAATAATATATCATTCTTTTGTTAAAATGTTGTGATGCATGTAATGCATTATAAGCTCGGGTCACATATAGCATAATCATAACATAAAGTAGCATGAAATGAAAACTGTAAAATAAATTTAATTTATTTGAAAAAAATCATAAAAACATAGGTTGTTATATTCTAACCCCTTAATAGAATTTCTTGCTCAAAATTAGTAACTCATATACAAAAAATGAGGATACTTTTACCTCATCATATCCTCAAGTTCCCACAAATCTTCCTCAAAAGAGTGGTTTCAACACAAAACATTAAACAAGTGAGTGTTATTATTTTTTTAAACCTTTTCTTTATGATATGTAATCTCCATTGTTTTCCCATATAATAATGATCTTAATCCAGTTGTATGACCTCTATGTTTAGTACTTGTGAAGGTCCATGTATGTTCTTCATCAAGAGAGATATATAGAACACAATGTGGACTTTATGGACATTTGGTGGAAGTACCAAGTGGTAGACTACCATCCAAACACAATCATGAATTTAAAAGTATGGATAAACCAATGGATTAGTTTCCATTTCTTACCAAATACAATAATTTTATTCCATGTATATATTATTAGAAATACCTTTTAACTAAATTGAAATTATAGATCACATCAATGATTATCTGTAGAACTTTTTGTTGACTTTTAGCTTCCTTTTTATGATTCAAAATGGCTCTAACCTTCTCGGTCATTTATTTTATTATCTTAGATCCCAAAAGATTTCATTCCCCAAGATTATTACAGAACATTTTAGATCTATATATCCTTCCATAAATGTCTTCATAACAAAAAATCTCAATTCTAGAGTGAATGTTATTATTGTAAAAATAATTAACTAGAGGAAGTTATTGATCCCAACTACATTTGAAATCCAAAGAAAAATATCTCAATATATCCTATATGTTTTTAATTTTTATTTTAGACTGACCATCTATTTGATGGTAATACACAGTGTTGAAACTCAATTCCCTATCAAGATCTAACTGAAGACTTCCCCAACTAATTAAGGTAAACCTATGATCCTGATTAGATATAATAGAATGTGGTACTCCATTAAAACCTTACACGCTTCTATAATGTATATCCTGGATGAATGATCAATAGAGAAGTCTTCTCTGATAGTAATAAATTGTGTTGGCATAGCAAGGTGATCGACCACCACTCATATATCATTATTACATTTAGAGGATATAGGGAGTCCAATAACCAAATCCATAGTGATGATCACCCATTTCCATTATATTATGGGTAATGGATGAAACATCCTCATAGAAATTCTATCCTTTAGACTTAACTTGTTGACATACCAAGAATAGAGGTACATACTGTTTGATTTCTCTCTTCATGTTATCCCACATGATTAATTATTTAAATCTTTACAACTAGAATTATATGTATTTTCAATGGGTTATTTGCGATGGGTTCCCATCACAAATAATCTTTAGCAACGAGGTCCCATCGCAAATAGCCCACTGCAGAAAACGTTGTCGAAAAAAATATTATTTGCGACGGTCCTGTCGCAAATAATATTTTTTGCGACGGGAAACTTCACCATCGCAAATAATTTCCCGATTATATACTTTATATATATACACTTTTTTGGGATGAGCCCGTAATCCCGTCGCAAATACTTTTTTGAAAATATTTATTTAGACTATTTGTGACGGGGTCGTCGCAAATACTTTTTGTGACGGGCCCGTAATCCCGTCGCAAATACTTTTTATAAAAAAAATGATTCAGACTATTTGTGATAGGAACCCATTGCAACAGATCCTGTTGCAAATAATAAATAGATTTTTAAAAAAGTAAATTTAATAAAATTATCATTATTGGAAAATTAATTTTAATATTATTAAAATAATAAAAAAATAAAAAATATTAAAATTCTCAATATTCACAAAAAAAATATTAAAAAAATTATAAAAAATTATTTTTATTTTTATTTTTATTAGTCAAATAATCAAACATTAAAAAAATAGAATAATGAAAAAATATATTTAGTAAAATTATGATTAATGAAACAATAATATTAATATTATTAAAATAATAAAGAAATATAAAATATGAAAAATCAGAATATTCACAATAAAATAATAAATTATTAAAAATTATATTATTTCATATTCACACCAGTATATGAGACAGAAAATGTAAATAGTTCATATTATAAAAAATATTTAATTCAAATGCTTTAAACATAAAAAATTCACCGGGGGTCGTCTTCTGGAGGAGGTGGAGGAGCCGAAAGAGATGGTGGATGAAACTCCATCCCTAAACAACGAGTCAGACAGTGCATGTACTCCATCTGATCGTGATGCTGCTCTTGCCATCAACACATCTCCTCCTCGTGTTGCTGCTTCAGATGCTGCTGCTGCGGACACATCTCTTCTTGCTGCTTCTGCAAAATCTCTATAAGGTCATTCTGATCTCAGAACTGCTCCTGATACTGGGAGGCAAAAGATGATGCATCTCCACGATCTCCTCTCAAGTTGGATTTCAAAATCACAGGAGTACCATAATACATACCATGAGTCACATGATATCTGATACCAACTACCCGGCCATTCTCAAAGCCATACTAAGTCACCTGCATCCACGTCGCCTCATCAAAATAGTGGGCAGTGGTCTGATCAGTCGCCTCATCCTGACCCTCACCATGTGTCTGAGAGGTCTCAGCCTCATATGACTCCTTCAATTCCAATTTGAAATTAAAATTTTGAAAATATTATATGCAGGTAATTCTCAAAATAAAAAAAAATAAGGCTAACCAGAATCTGATGCTGGTGATGACATCTAATCTCTCTGGTGGCTGGATCACTGTACATTCTTCGATAAACATTGTACTCTATAATATCGGGATGCTCGACTGCCTATATGAATATAAAATAAACTATTTATATTTGAAGTTATATAAAATATATAAAAAAACACATACCAGATGATCTCTATACGTACTGAATGTACGACTACCAGCTCGATGTGTCGCCTCATGTCTTCCCTGGTTCTTTCGACACAATGAATACCTCCTCTAAAATCCACCACACAACCAGTGTGCTCATAATCCATCCCAAACCTGAGATTTAATGTACTCTGGTCAGTGGTCTCTATAATAATCATAAAATACTGTCACTCCTGCTTTCTTAATAGTCGTCTTTCTCATATTGTGAAAAAACTAATGTAGATGCTCACATATAGCCACCTTCCATGCTGAATTGATATCATCACGCATGATCTCATCGATGGAATACCATAAACCCTGCAAATAATTTATAATATCAAGTTATTAATAAAATAAATGTCAATATAAATATTATTTATTTATGTACCATCCAATTATTGTACATTCCGACCTACACATCAATGGGAATCTGTTCCCATGTGGTCCATGGATGAGAAAATTATTTTCACAAGATTGGGCTCCCCTGTCAAACAGCTACATGAAAAAAATTGTGAAAAAAGAAAAAATTATAAAACAATTAGTATATATAAATATAAATTAATGAATTCTAACTAAAATATACAGGTATCCATGACTCTGTGTGCATCAATCGAAGCCAAGACATGGACGTCACTTGGGTATAGGGTCTGGAATCATCTTTCACCCAAGACCACGCCCCCTCCGTGTACCTTCGGAACCACCAATATACTGAGGGTCAGAAGATCCCACATCCCCCTCATCCAATGGTTGCTCAGCCTCCTCTAACTCACGAAGTAGATCAGAGTCCATCTGAAACACAAAATGATTGTTGTTAGCAAATAGTTGAAAATAACTATTATAGATAGATATATATTAGTTATTATCACAACCATCATTTAATTGTGTCATTGTTCACCTTCATAATCATCTTCATATTTGACCATGTCAATGTCTTTATATTCCTCCTCGACATCATCAATATCTATATAAGTTTCAGTTTCATCATGCCTTGTCATTTCAAATTCAATTGTAACATCATTAACATCTTCTTCACCATCAACCCTTAATTGTGTGGTGTCATCCTCGATATTCACGTTTCTTTGTGAAAAAATGTATTTTGAGTAGTCTCTTGAAAACTTTCAATTCCTTCGTCTTCGGCGAAACCACATTTATTTTGAGTAAATTTAGTTTCCTGAGATTTCATTTTTATTGTGCTCCACCAATCACTCAGGTCTCTTGAAGTTGCACAGTACTTTTCATAATAAATTTGATGTCCCTGTTGATCCAGTAAAAATGGTTCATTTAATACAGGAATACTGTTATATTTAATATTGACAATTCCATGAGTGGGAGGAACATGAAAGCCTCTCTCAGTATCTAACCAACAACATTTAAACATCATTCTGTAATTCTGTACAAGATATCATAACTCAATAATTTTAACCAGAATTCCATAAAAGTCAACTTCTGTTTTACTATGATGTGATCCTCTCAAACAAACTCCACTATTCATTTTTTTTTTTGATTCCCCATACGCACATGTATGAAATCAAAAACCATTCACCACATATGCATTATAATATTTAACCATTTTGGATGGTGGGTTACTCAATATACACAGTCGCTTATCAATTTTACTAGCATGTTGAGACACCTAAAAATTTTTTAAACAATTATAAATATATTAAATAGTAAACTGAATTGATATTAAACCATCAATAATTTATGTTACCAGTTTTTGAAACCATTGAAAAATAAATTTGTCTGTGTTCTTCAAGAGAAACTGCTGTAATTTTTTAATGTTTTTTCTTGATATGATTATCAGATAACCTACAAAAAAAATAAGTTTACCTGTTGTAACAGAAATTATATAATAAGTGATAGAAGCACTCACAGTGCCAATGCTGTCATTTCTTCACAGTTGAGCAGAACATATGTATTAGCTCTATGATGTTCTTTATCTGAATGCCATCGTTCTTGAACTCTACCGAAGCCAAGATTTGGCTGATAAAAAAATGATAATTGATTTTCCATTTCATC
The DNA here is from genome assembly GCA_963277665.1 of Viscum album. Taxonomy (NCBI): domain Eukaryota; kingdom Viridiplantae; phylum Streptophyta; class Magnoliopsida; order Santalales; family Viscaceae; genus Viscum; species Viscum album. The sequence continues at coordinate 1,108,592,968 of OY728128.1, read as the reverse complement.
ATTAACATTTCCCTCATTCCATCCCATGTGGTTTTTAGGGATATTCAGATTCAAAATAGTGAGAGAGAATAAAGAAATTTCCTCTAGAAAATATGCTTCAGCAATTGAGCCTTCAATAGATGCTTTGTTATGTAATTTTTTCATCAATTTCTGCATGCATCTATCAAATGGATATATCCATCGAAACTGTACAGGACCTCCACATTTAGCTTCATATAGAAAATTTAATATCAGATGTTCCATTGAGTCAAAGAAAGCATGAAGAAAGATTTTTTCCAGTTTACATATAGTTACAACAACAACTTCTCCCAGTTTTCTTAGTACATCATAGTCTGTTGTCGTTGCATAAATGTCTCAAAAAATATGATAGGTCTATTATCGAATCCCAAATCATATTTTTCAACAAACCTCTGAATCCAATCGGTATAAGTATTTCCATTATAACATGACAATCATTACTTTTTAATCCTGTAATATAACTATTATTAACAAATCTTCCCAAATTGGAAGCATAGCCATCCGGAAGTCTCAAATATGAAATCCAATGACAAAATAATAAGAGACTCTCTTTGGAAAATGTATAATCTGATTTTGGCTTCATTAACCTCTGTGATCTGAAATTTTAAAATAGTTCAAGTTCTAGTCACCTACAAATTTGGGATATATTTAACCGTGCTTTTTCTATATCTATTGTTCTACCAGGTGTGTCCAAATCTGTATGAAATAAATTATAAAAATAGTTCTTCTCAATATGCATGGCATCCAACTTGTGACGGACCAACAAATCAGACCAATATGGGAGATCCCAAAAAATTCTTCATTTTATCCAATTATGTTCTTTCCCAAAGCCATGAATTTTCTGTTGGTTTATTAATGGCCCAAATGTGATGGGAGGTAATAAAAATACAACTACTTTTAACTCTATGCCTAAGATCATTTTTGGAGGTTCATACCTTTCAATTGTGCCTTTTCTGAAATGAGATTTTTTCCTTCGAAAAGGATGATTGGTTGGTGGGTATAATCTACAATGACTGTCAAAATAACAAGGTTTTTTCCATTGAGAAGCATAAAGGCTTTGTTGTCTTCCACAAAGTAAGGACGTGATTTCGGACCATGTGTAATCTAGTCAGATGACATGTCATATGCCGAAAAGTCAGTAATTGTCCACATCAATGCAGCTTTAAATGTGATTTTTTGTTTTGCAGCAACATCATATGTACTAACAACATAACTCCACAATTAATTTAATACATCAATCAATGGTTTCAAATAAACATCAATATTATTTTTGGGATTTCCTAAGATTAATAAGGTTGAAATGAAATATGTCTCCTTCATCAACATCCATAGAGGTAGATTGTATGGAATTATAAAGATAGGCCAACATTGATACTGACTGCCATAAGAACCAAACTGACAGAAACCATCAGTAGAAAGACCCAATCGCATGTTTCGGGCTTCTAAAGAAAAAGAAAGATGCAGAAAATCAAAATATTTCCATGCACCACCATCATATGGATGATTCCAGCTTTTACTGGTTGAAATAGTGGTTTCGTGCCATGACATCATTGACATTGTGTTATGGGAAAGAAATAAACGCTACATCCTAGGTGTAAGAGGGAAATATCTCAACTGTTTTACAGGAATTGATCCAGACATCCCTGGTTGAGCTTCTTTATACCTTGATTGTCCACATGTAAGACAACTATCCAATGACTCATTTTCAACACAATATAAGATGAAATCATTTGCACATTCATGAACCTTCTGATAACTAAGGCCTAGATTACGAACCAACATATTTCTCTCATAGTAATTTTCATGCAACACATTTCCTTCAGGTAATAGTGTTTTAACCCAAGAAAATGACTGATCAAAATAGTTGTTTAACATTTCATTATCTAATATAATAGCTATAAATTTTTCAACTGATTCTAATTTGTTTGTCTTGCAACCAGGATATAATACATTCTCAGCAGACCTCAACAACTCATAAAATTCAGATGGTGCCAACTCAGGAGTTAAATCAATATCATTGTGACATTCAGTTTGTTGAACAGATGGACTTGCAACATAATGTACTAAATTTGGGAAGTGTGATGGATCTAGAATAAAGTTATTAGTATCTTCTCTAGAACTGCATTCACCGTTTTGGTACCAAAAAACATAATCTGGTTGAAAAACAGACCGCAAGAGATGTCCCTCGAACTTTTCAAATGTGTCAAACGTTTTTGGAGAACATTTTTTACAAGAACATTTAATTGTGCCTTCTGAAACATATTTTGGTTTTGATGATGCAAATGCTAAGAATGCTTCAACACCCTCAATATATATATTTTTTCAACTATAACCATTTAGATTTCTGTGCTGATTTATCCAAATGTGATCATCTAATAATGAATGATGATGACTTCCTTGTTCCATTTTTTTCTATAAAATATAAAATCACCAGTATTTTTGAATAATTTAAAATTATAAAATCACTATCTGAAAAAATAAGATAAATAATTACTACTTCTTAATAATTTCTATTATTTAAGGGTGACACAATTTCTGATGGATTGACGACCACTCTTTTGTCCAATGGCTTATTTACATGCATCTTTCTCACACTGAAATCACAATGAAGAATCTGGTTGAAGGTAGGCATATTCTTTCTCATATGTACGAGAATGAATATGTGTATCTTCGAACATATTCTTCCTTGTGATTTCAGTGTGAGAAAGATGCAAGTAAATGAGCCCTCAGACAAAAGAACCCCCTTTCCATCGATGAATCGTCTTCTTCTATCTGGCACTGCCAGAAAACATTATGTCATGACCCGACCCTACCTGATCTCGAGCTGCAACTACCCCAAGCCTGCCTCCATAGTCCAGGGGCTGGCGACCAGCGCCGAAGGCACAAAAACTCGAGGAGGCTTTTTCTTAAGTACCTATATACACACACGTAGCACACTCAATGCAAAAGTGCCGAGTAAAATAAAAGACAAGCAAAGTAAAGTGCAACTGCTATATATATATAAACCATAGATGTGCATCGACCTCTAAACAGTACAAATTACAAGCTGAAGGTAACTAAAAAAAAGGGGAAAAACACGTGCCCAACCAAAAAGTGCCACAACCCCGCAACAGGTGAAAAAAAGTAAACAACTGGAAGGGTCCCCCACCTGGAACCCGACTCCGACCACCACACGTGGTCCAAGCTCCCATGCTCCTAAGCTCATCAGATGTCACACTCCACCTGTCCGTCATCTGCAAGGGCACACCATGTTCGGGCAAAGCCCAAGCAGGGGTGAGTATAAAAATACTCAGTAGGATACCCCGAAGGCTCGAGGGAGCAACAAAGGAGGTACTGAAGGGTGAGTAGTAGATCAAACAGGGAGTAGAATAGAAGTACAACAGAGAGTGTAGTAAAGAGTCCAGCTCAACCCAACAAGAGAAAGGAAGGTAGACTCGTCCAGAAACAAGGAGATGTAAACGGTGAGAAGATGAACTTCCCGTCGAGTCTTCGCTACCTATAGTAGGAGAGTAGACTTGTCCGACCATGAGAATCTAGACACGGAAAGCACATGGCATACCCCGCACGTCTTTTCCTCCCCTGGAAAGAGAGTATGCAAACCCAAGAAGTGGGTACTGGAACATAGTATATACAGATCCATATGATTTTTCAAGAAGTCCGAACAAGACCGTAAGGGGATCTCCATCCCGTAGCTCAGCCCAAGAAAAGTGTAGTCAACAGTCCCAGAAGTAAACTATCGATGCCCAACATCCCGCACATCTACCCCGAACCGCAAGCCAAGGAGCTCAATCACCACACCTTGACACTATCCGCATTGGGAGGCACTGACTCACCCGCACGATTTTAGATCACATCACAAGAACGCGTCTCAGTGGGGAATGTGCCCCTCGAACTTGAGAGTTCAATGGAAAGTCAAACCACACCTCGTCACTTCCCTACAGTAGAGAGGTATTCTCAAAGTCAAACAATCACATTTATGCCCCGTACAACCAAGGGTCCCAATCCAGTAGTCACGGAAGAATAGGTACATACTAGCCTGGTAGAACAAACTGAGTCTGAAATACCAACGGGTGACCCACTGCCCAGCCCTGCTGGAGGGTAATTCAGAATATAATATTGTGTAACCCACTGCCCAGCCCTGCTGGAGGGTAAACCATAATACATCATCAGGCGACCCACTGCCCAGCCCCGATGGAGGGTAAACCATGAATAAGTCATCAGGCGACCCACTACCCAGCCCTGCTGGAGGGTAGGCCTGGAAGAAGTTGACGGGCGACCCACTACCCAGCCCTACTGGAGGGTAAACCTGGAACAAGACGACGGGCGACCCACTTTCCAGCCTTGCTAAAGGGTAGAACCTCAAGAGTCATCAGGTGACCCACTGCCTAGTCTCTGCTAGAGGGTAAACCCTGAACAAGTTGATGGGCGACCCACTGCCCAGCCCTACTGGAGGGTAGACCCTCAAGAGTCGTCAGGTAACCCACTGCCTAGTCTCTCCTAGAGAGTAAACCCTGAGAAGTCGATGAGTAACCCACTGCCCTTCCCCACTGGAGGGTAAACCCAGAACTGTTTTTTCCATCTCTACTAGATGGTACAACACTGGCCAACTGAACATGGAGTGGGTATCACGCAACCATATAACTCTAGGATAAGACCAGGGGAAACCACTCGACCCTACTGATCTAAACCATCGAGCACAGAGCCGACGGAAAAACTCAACCCCGCTGGTCAACAAATGAGAACCGAGAAACCCTCTACGTCGCGAGAGGTCAAAGGTACGCAAAGAAGAACATGGCATGCACATGGGGCCCACACGATGTGTGGCCCCAAGTCAACCCCAACCAAGCGCACAAACATTCTCAGGTACCAACATCCACATGTACCGCCCAGCGTTCCCATATACTCCCAGAGTATACCCTGTTCCAGCCCAAAGGCTATCGTGCACACGAAACCAAACGTCAACACGATGGAGTAACGTAACAACTCCAGCCTGCCACCTCAATGGCTGGGGAACAGTCAACCACATCTCTTTAAACACCAACCTCACTCTCCCAGGAGTGCATGCAATCACACGCCAAAGGTCCACTACCAACACGGTAGAAAGACCGCCACCGAGGCATCTTTCATATTTCCACATTTAATAACATCGCGTATGAGGCTTCGTCCGCCTAAACAGATTACACCGTTGTAATTCCCACGGAAAAACACGCGAGATAGACTACTTACTCGCCTTAAAAGGTCAACCGGTGAGAAAGGTACTATTCACCGTAACCAACTAGTGTGGGGACCACCCCAAAATCCCAAAACTGAACAAACGGATCACATCACTGTGATCCGCTTGAAAAAAAACATGGGATTGACTACTCAATCGCCCAAAATGAACACTCGGTGAAAAAGGTACTATTCATCGTAGCCGGGTCGGGTGGGACCCACACCACATCCCCGAAAAATGTTGGGCGAACTACACCATCGCAATGCCCTCGAAAAAACACGTCAAAAGCACTACTCACTTGAGTGGAACAGATATTCGGAGAAAAAGATGTATTTCGGCTTTCCGCGCATGAGCAGTACCACGCGGGACCCGCACCCCGGTCTCGAAGTGCTGCCAACGGATCGCACCATTGTGATCCTCTCAAAAAAGTACACAAGATGGACTAATCACTTGACCAAAATGGACACCTGGTGATAAAGATGGAAAAATCACCGTCAACGCCCAAAACGGGTCTCGTGGGGTCCGCACCTCGATGTTAGTTTATGTGCTCGAAATCAGTCTTGAAATTTCCACCTCAACTTCAGGGTCAAGATTCCACTGACGGCACGTCAATCAGAGATCGTATGCTGACGTACAGTCTGATACAAGATTCCCTCAAATAATAATTATTATTTTATTATTATTATACTTTGGGTGTTTCGGGTAACCGAGCCACGAGCACGAATTAAGTATCCAGGATCGGACTCGAAATGACCGTCACAAGGTCATGGACACGCTGTCATAGACGACATGTTAATCGGAAGCTCCATGTTAAAGTTACGTCCGAATCAGCGTTTGAAAATAATAATAAAATTATTATTTTTAGGGTGTTTTAATGACCTGCTCCACAAGTCAGCGAAAGGTACCCAACATTGGTCTTAAAAAGACCGTATCGAAGATAGAGATACATTGCCGCTGACGGCACATGCATTAGGCGCCACCCGGGGAAGTTACGCCCAATTAAATGTTTTAATAATTATAACATTATTAAAATTATTAAAAAATCATTTTTTATAATTTTTTCTCTCAAATTTTTCATTCATTCTGGGTGGATCTTTACCTCCCCAATTAGTGGGGAACCCATTTGTCTCCCCACGCGGGTCTCCTTCCCACTTTCCAAGTCCTTATTTTGTTTTTTTTTCTATCCTATCATGTTCATCCCATTCTCACGCCCTCCCTGGGCTCACCCAGAGCCGCCGTCGCACACTGGTCCTTCGTTGCCCCTGGTCCGCTCCAGCACCGGCTTTGCCTGAGCTGCCGCCTGGGAGCCTGTGAGCCGCCGCACCATCGCCCGGACCACCGCACGACCCTAGGATGGCCGCCGCGAGCCGCTATTTTGACGCGACGGAAATTAGCTGCCACTTCCACTCGTTGTCGCGGCTCCACCGGTGCCCGAAAATCAAAACAGATCACAGATCTGGACTCCACAGATTGGGAGCTTCACAAACATATATATTACTCCATGTTTCATCGATGATTCGACAGATCAAAAAGTTGGAGGATGAAGGACGCGAAGAACGGAGGGATTTCAGATCCATTTATAGGCTGGGAATGCAGATCGATGACCGTGTTAGTGAAACCATTGACGATTGATAATGAAAATAACGAAATAATACTATCAAGAATGAATTTACGATAGCAAATTTAATCTGAAAACAAAAATTGGAATAAATCCTACTTTATTTGTTCATCGGTCGATGACTACGCGTCTGTTGCGATCCGCCGAAGTTCCGTCGTCATCAGCCAAAGTTCCATCGTCGTCCGTTGTGGGGAGGAGGATAAGAATATGGGAGAGGGAGAGCTTGAGGAAGATGAGGTTTTTCCAGGGGATTTAGAGGGAAGGAAGGGGATGAAGGGATTAAATAATGAAAATTAATTAATCATTTATTTAATTAAAAACTCAACCCAAATTAAATCCGTGTCCAAAACCCCAAACCCAGTGAATGTTAGGTTACGCCTAGGGTAAACGCCACCTTCCGAGCACAACGGTAGTCTCAGAATTTTAATTTGAGACTCCATTCAAAAGTTAAAAAATATAACGCCTGAGGTCGCTAAATTATGAAAATGCCCCTAGGGACATTTTCCACAGAAGGCCTGCGCCTGCAAAAGTTACACCCCTTCTATGGTAAACGACATGATCCAAACTCAACGGTGCCCTCGGTTTCCAAATCTGAGCAATCGTCTAAGAGATACTTGAGTTTAAGCAGTAAATGAATAAATTAATTATTTAAATTATCCATTTAACGTTCCGAAAGCGAGCGAGGGGTCCAAACGTCTCGCACCAACATGTTTTATGTCGTTCTTAGGGTAAAAATCCCATTCCGGAACCATCGGTGCATTCATATTTCTGATCTGAAGCACCGTTTGAGAGTTATCTCATTTATTTGGCGTTTCTAGTGTGAACGCACTGAAAATTTAATTCCGGCCACTCCAGGGCATGGAATCGCACGCCGTCTGAAGGCGCTGCTCTGGAATAATTTCAAGAATATTCCAAAGTCCTTTGTTGCCAAAAACATGGTTCTTAAATTTTATAAAAAATAAGATCCTACAAATGCATATCCAATATCATGCATACGAGATTGAATATGACTATTTAGCGGCACATTTTTCATAATGTTTTGATTCGGTGAGAGTTGAAAGGAGAAAAGTCATCGAGAAAAAGGTGTGTCGTCAATCCACAAAAAATTATGTCATGTTCTTAAAATTTATTAAAATTTATTAATATTTCTTTCTAACTATTCCTAACTATTCCTAACTAATTTTTACTATTTATAACTAATTATTACTAATTATTCCGCATTATTCCAATTTATTAATAACTATTCTAATATATTACTAACTATTCTTATTTATTACTAAATATTTATATTTATTACTAACTATTCCTATTTATTACTAATTATTCCTAATTATTACTAATTATTACTATTTGTTGCTATCTATTACTATTTATTTCCATTTATTACTAATTATTGCTATTTATTACTAGTTATTTATATTTATTACAAATCATTTCTAATTATTTCTAATTATTGCTAATTATTTCTAATTATTACAAATTATTACTAATTATTTATAATTATTGCTAATTATTACTAATTATTACAATTTACTACTAATTATTACAATTTACTACTAATTATTACAATTTACTACTAATTATTACTAATTATTAATAATTATTACTAATTATTACTCATTATTACTCATTATTTCTAATTATTACTAATTATTACTTATTATTAATAATTATCATTATTTATTACTAATAATCTATATTTGTTCAAAATTATTCCTAATTATTACTAATTATTCATAATTATTACTATTTATTCCTAATTATTACAAATTATAAATAACTATTATTAAATATTACTAATTATTACTAATTATCTAAATTTATTAATAATTATCTGTATTTATTCCTAATTATTACTAATTATTACTAATTATTCCTAATCAGTACCAATTATTCCTAATTATTACAAATTATTCCTAATTATTACTAATTATTACTAATTATTCCTAATAATTACTAATTATTCCTAATTATTGCTATTTATTGCAATTTATTACTAATTATTGCGATTTATTACTAATTATTTCTATTTGTTGCTAAATATGACAAATTATTGCTAATTATTACAAATTGTTGTTAATTATTCCTAATTATTTCTAGTTATTGCTAATTATTTCTATTTATTGCTGATTATTGCTAATTATTGCTAATTATTTCTAATTATTCCTAATCATTGCTAATTATTGTAAATTATCAGTAATTATTAGTATTTATTACTAATTATTACAATTTATTACTAATTATTATTAATCATTCCAATTTATTACTAATTATTCCTAATTATTTCTCATTATTACTAATTATTACTAATTATTCATATTTATTACAAATTATTCTAATTTATTACTAATTATTGCCATTTATTACTATTTATTGCTATTTATTACTAATTATTGCTAATTATTGCTAATTATTGCTAATTATTTCTATTTATTGCTAATTATTGCTAAATATTACTAATTATTTCCAATTATTCCAAATTATTCCTAATTATTAGAATTTATTAATAATTATCATTATTTATTACTAATTTTTTAAATTTATTATTAATTAATGCAATTTATTACTAATTATTACAATTTACTATTAATTATTAAGATTTATTACTAATTATTACTAATTATTACGAATATTTACAATTTATTACTAATTATTACAATTTATTACTAATTATTACAATTTATTACTAATTATTACATTTTATTACTAGTTATTACAATTTATGACTAATTATTATAATTTATTACTAAATATTACAATTTATTACTAATTATTAAAAATTATTACTAATTAATTGTATTGATTACTAATTATCTGTATTTATTACTAATTATTACTAATTATTACTAATTATTAGTATTTACTAATAAATATTACAAATTATTAATAATTATTACAATTTATTAGTAATTATTACTAATTATTACTAATTATTAAATTTTATTACTAATTATTACAATTTATTACTAATTATTGAAATTTATTAGTTCTTATTACAATTTATTAGTAAATATTACAATTTATTACTAAATATTACAATTTATTAGAAATTACTACAATTTATTACAATTTATTACAATTTATTACTAATTATTACAATTTATTTCTTATTATTACAGTTTATTACTAATTAATACAATTTATTACTAATTAATACAATTTATTACAATTTATTACTCATTGTTACTATTTACTACTCATTATTACTATTTACTACTCATTATTACTATTTACTACTCATTATTACAATTTATTACTAATTATTCAAATTTATTACTAATTATTAAAATTTATTTCTAATTATTACAATTTATTACTGTTTATTACAATTTAGTACTAATTATTACAATTTATTACAAATTATTACAATTAATTACTAACTATTAAAATTTATTAACATTTATGACAATTTATTACTATTTATTACTCATTATTACTATTTATTACTCATTATTACTCATTATTACTCATTATTACTATTTATTACCCATTATTACTATTTATTACTATTTATTAATATTTATTAATAATTATAAATATTTATTACTAATTATTACCAATTATTATTAATTACTACAAATTAATTATGTACATTACTAATTATTAAAAATTAGAACTAAAATTTTCAATTTATTAGTACAAATAAATACTCATGACAAAACAATTTAAATTTAATTTAATTACAACTAATCAACAATAATAAAAATTAACATAAAAAAATGGAATAAATAATAAATTAAATAAAACATAAATACCTTTAAGCTTGATTTTCTATTGATGTAGACGGCGTCATAACTTCTTCATGAACAAAAGAACTAACTTAGAAAAATTTTCTCTCTAAAATCAGAGTTCCGAGAGAAACATCATCTAAGAATTGAGAGGAATGAGAGGAAAAACAGATGGGGGTATATATAGGTTAGATTATTTGTGATGGGACTATTTGCGACGGGTATCCCGTCGGAAATACCTACGCCTGCATTAATTAATGTCGGCGGTTAAATAGTTATTTGCGACGGGACCAATCGCAAATAGTCCATGCCGACACACCCTTTGTGACGGGACAACATCCCATCACAAAAAGCTTTTAACTGCCACCGGTTATTTACGACGGGGCCCGTTGCAAATACTACACTATTTACAACTGTGGGATCCCACCGTCGCAAATAACCTTTGCACGGTTTGGAGCAGTACCCACGCCAAACCTTTTGCGACAGGAGACGAAATCTCGTCGCAAATAATCGGTTATTTGCGACGGGTCGTTACACTCGTCGCAAAAACACCTTGGACGAACTTTTTGCGATGGGATTTATTCCCGTTGCAAAAACTCCATCACAAAAATTCCTTTTTCCCGCAGTGCTTTATACATCTTAGTACTTCAAAGATGAATAAAGAATAAAGAATTATGAAGTTCCTCTTACAATACATACTTCATGTTTTGTAGGGAAAGAATTCATACACAGTTCCTATACCTTATCATTCAATCATGACTATTGTTAAACTCAAAAACCTTTATAACCTTCTTTTTCATATCTATATCTTCCTTTCATGCATCCTTATTGTACACTTGGATATGTGGTCGAACATTCAATTTTGAAAGATAAGATTTCTTTCATTCCTTAAGGATTCCCTATATCCATCGTTTGAAAATCCAAAAATATTGGATCTTTTGTGATACTCATCGTGGATAAGCTATCATGACCCTTTTGACTCAAATAATAGGCCACCTTGTTTTACTTCCTTGTGTGGTAATGTATTACAAAGTCATAATTCTTTAATTTCACTAACCATCATCTTTGAAACATGTCCAACTTTTTTGGGTGAAAATATACTTTCGAATTTTACTATTGGTATATATATCATACTTTTCTCCATAAATATAATTCCTCTATATATTTAATGAAAAAATTAACGAATAAAACACCAAATCACAAGTTTAGTAATTTTTTTCATTAATATTAAATTATCATAAAGCATAAGCTATAACCATTTTATTCTACATAAGAACACATACCAATCCATTATTGGATGAATCACTATAGATAACAAAACCTTCTCCACTACATTGTAATGTAAGCACATGTGTGCTGACTAACCTTCTCTTCTATTCCTTGAAATTTTCCACACATTAATTTTTTCAGAGGAACTTGGATCCCTTTCGAGTTAACATGAGCATAGGATAAAATTTTTTTCCATAAATTCTCCAAAAACTATCAATAATATCTATTTAAGCTAAGAAAACCATGGATCTTACTCACAATGGTTGGTCTAATAAAACATTAAATAACCTCTATCATTGACTGATCTACTGATATACCTTCTCTTGAGATTATGTGGCCCCAAATGAATCGTTTTATTTCCAAAATTCTCACATTGTAATTTTCTCATAGAGATTCTATCTCCTTAGGGTCTTCAGTATAATTTTCAAGGGGTTTCCATGTTCTTCTTTTCTCTTTGAATAGATAATATTATCATCTGTAAAGACTCCCAAAAACTGATCAAGGTAACCTCTAAAGAATATATTCATTAACTCCATGAAAATAGGATGTGAATTAGTCTGACATAAAGGTTTCAATTTATATTCAAAGTGTCTGTGCATTTTAAAGAATGTCATCTTGGATATATCCTCCATTTTCAAACTCAATTGATGATATCTTGAATGAGGGTCCAACTAGGAAAATTCTTGATATCCACACAGTTGATCAAATAAATAATCAATGTGGGGAATAGGATACTTGTTCTTAATTGTGGTCTCATTAATTTTCCAATAATCAATTCAGAGTCACAGTGGTCCATCGTTATTTTAAAAACCCAATAGGAACACCACAAGGTAGCACACAATCAAATGAATCACTAATCAATGTTTTCCCATGATTTATTGTTCGATTATTTCAACTAAATTTGGACCATTCTATTGGGACTCTTGAAATTTGGTGTGGAACTAGGTATGGGTTCTATTGAGAACTAAAATTTCCATTTTAGCGGAAGTATAAAAAAAACTCTTCTGGGAATACATCAATAAATTCTTGAAAAAAAATCATATCATCAATGTTAAGCATCACCCTATCTATTTTAGATAAACACACCTTCTGAATGGGACCCATAAAATGGATATAAACTTCATTGGATGTTCATGATTATCATCACATTGATAGGATATCATATGTTGGTATGGATTTTGGAATGTAAATTCCCTTCTTAGAAAATTTATGTGATTGTAATGTAGATAATTCTAATACATTCCTTGGATGACATAAAATTCAACCCAAGGAACAATGAAATGATTTTTAGGGAGTGCATTCCCGGTAACATCTTCCATAGATGATTCAAAGACTTGAGATTTGATCATCGTACCATTAGCTGGTTTTATTGCTAATTCAAAATATAAGCATTTTTGTGGAATACTTATACCCTTATAAAATTTATTAGATAATAAAGAATGGGTTTAACTAGAGTTTAATAAGACATTATCTATTCTAGAGTGTATTGTAAGTATACCTTTCACCGTGTTGTTATCACACCCCTTATCAAAAATAGTGATTTCTTGAGATTTCCCCTTATCCCTCAGCTCAAGGGCTTTATGACATCAATTATCATCACTAACCCTTATGTTTCGGAATTGGGTATAATAATTCCCATTTTACTCACACTTGAAGATAGAATAGTGGGAGGTGAATTCATTGTTGGTTTCTCCCTATTTGCATAGTTAGATAACTTATTCCCATCACTTCATATATCAATTTCCCAATAATAATCCCTTCGAAAATTAAAACATTTACAAGTCCCCCTATGATAATTTTCTCCATGATTCTTCCCACACTTAAAACATAAAGAAAATTTCACGTTCTTCTCTTTATGGTCCTTATATTTCAATTAAACTCCATCTTTCTTTTCTTGTCAAACCCCAGAAATTGATATGTAACTAAAACTTCCATTTCCAACATGATTTCACATTGAAAAATAAATTCATAGCTGTAACACCCGTGACTTTTATGAGAAATATTTGATTTTTATACATCATCAAAGGAATATTTCACTACACACAACACTATCTTTTCTTGCTTTACATGCAATCATGACCTTCCTCGATAGCTTGTGTTGTACGCAATACCGAGTTTCACTAAACAGTGATATGCTATTAAAATATTATTAAATCTAGCAGTTATGAATAGTAATACCCACTTTTTGAAATTTTATTTTTCAAAATGCACTTCATTTTTTGGATTCAGAATATCGAAATTAGCCTAGGGTGAAATTTCGGTATTTTTCTGAAAACGTTCAATTTTTGATGAATAGTGAAAACAGTAGGATACAATTTAAAAATCGAATTTTTATTTAAATAATTATTTATTTTATTTAAATTTATTTTAGGTCAAAATTGATACATAATACCAATATTAGTTCAATTTAATTCATTGGAGTCATTTTATAATAATTTTCGATATATAAAAATTTTATTGAACTTTTCACCATCTTTTAACTACCTCCTAGGTTCTTTTTGCAAACTTACATAAAATATAATGTTACCGCTTCTGTGAGTATAATTTTAAAATTCTGAGAGACATGGTTAATATCAACGACTAAAATGTGGTTCAATGAGATGAAAATAATTTTTGGGGAATAGTAACTTTTTACTTTTATTTACCGCGGTTAAAAGTAAATAGGGTAATTAAGGGTAACAATGATATTATTATTACCCTAACACGTGTCCTAATTCTATTTTATAAATTTAATTTGACCAAAAACAACCTTAGGAATAAAATATGACCATTTAGGTCCACTTGGATTAGATTAGGAAATTTAATATTATTTTATTTAAAGAAGAGTTTAAATAGTTAAAATCAAAGTTTAATAACTAACAAATTTTTAATATAGGGTTATATATAAGATAAATTCGACTATAAATATTAATTAGAAAGCGAAAAATATTTCCTACATAATGATATTTTATTTATAATTTTTACACATTAGATAATTTAATTTATTTATGACACAATGATGATGCAGTTATTATCTTATTAATGAAATATTAACATAATTAATGTTATAAATACTCAAATAAATGTAATTTGACACTTTTTAGTAATTAAAATAATTTTATAGGTAAATATGACATATTAGTATTGATTTAATTAACTTTTTTCGAACAAATCATTCTTTTATGATTTTAACAAAAATCAATTACCAAATACTGTCAAAATTGACATAAAATAGTTTTTAAAAAAAATATTATATTATTAATAGTTATTATATTCCTTAAAATATAAGGTTCGGCCAAGAAACATATATCATGATAGGGGTATCATTAATGTACCACTTGGGGGTCGCTTGGATGTATATGGTCAGTTTATTAACTATATAATATAAAAATACAAAGTGACATGGTAAATGTCAATCTAATTAACTAAGAGTTAAAACTAAAAAATAAGGTTAATATAATGATCTAAACTTGTCTAAAACTCATTGGATGGGAGGATTTCGACCCATCCCCACCTTATCTTCTAAATAAATCAATTTGGAGCTATTAAAAACCGAATATGACTTTATAATAATATAATATTTTTAGTTTTTCAAAGGTGCCCCTCTCCTCCCTTATAAAAGGGCACCTCCTCCCTATCTTCCTCACACCAATTTTAGCCTTCAAGCTCGGCCAAACCCTGAAAATTTCTCTTCTCCACATCCCTGGAAACATCATAGAGGTCCTCATATTCTTCAAAGACCATCTTTAGTGCCCTAAGAGGAGGTTAAGAAGAGGCGCTTCAAAGAAGAGATACTGTCTGTTACCGATTCTTTCAACTTCATTTCTTCTTATACTTCTTCTTCTTTAGTTGTTTCATTATGAAGTAATAACACCAGTATCACTAATATACTTATATGTTATAATAATTATGAAACAACCCTATTTCATCATCTATCTATCCTACGAAAAATGAAATCCCCACGCGTGCGTACGTTCGGAATACCGTCTCCACGCCATGGTGTAATCTATTTTCCACCACCACCTTGCTTAGATGGGTATAATGGTGTAGATAATAACTATATATGATTACTGTAAAGTTATATTGATTCTAAAATAGTATACATACACTTCAATACAATTCCAAAATCCTGGGAACGATATCATCGCTCATGCGTACGTACGGCCTACCGTCTCCACGATGTGATGTGACTCGTTCTACATGATCTCCATTACAAAATGATTATATAAATTAATTGAATGAATAAATATGATATATATTACACTAATAACATTCTGGAAATGAGGTATCTATAAGCTGAAGAGAAGAATAAAAATTTATTCGACAAAACATGCATAAGAACAAAAAGTAATAAACACCTGAATAACAACTAGAAATGAAATATTACTAATAAAAAGCTAAGAATATGACCATATATGATATAATAAAAATTAGTATGACTCTGGAATAAGTCAATGATATTATTTAAATAATTATATAGGAGGTTCGGACACATACGAAGCAAATCTGACCTAAGGTAAGGGAAAATCTCGCAATCTCATTTTTATCCGAGATTTTTTATACTTCAAAATTTACTGGGGAATATTTATCATCCACTTACATATTTACTCAATATGTAAAATTATTTATATCCTAATGCAATTTTTTAAATCCAATTTTACCCTTTGGTGAGTTTTTAGTAAAATATATGAATGGAATCTTTTGTCGTTTTTAGTGTGAGGCACTTTTTGACTTTTCCGGCCAAAGTACGAGAAGAATGTTTTTTAACTTATATAGCCTGAATGGAATTTTAGAAAATTATTTCCAAGAAGATTCCTTTACAAGTTATAATGTTTATTTTTAATTAACTTTGTTTAGTTTAAAATTCTATGAGATTTTAAAGAAAAAATGCTTTTGAAGTAGAAAGGATATTTTCCTCAAGAATGGAGTTCATGTTTTTTATCAAAATTATTTTCCATGTAAGATAATAGAGGGATCTGTTTCTATACCTATTTTTACATTGATTTTATTATTATGGAATTATTTTTATGAAGTTATTTTATCTTATATTATATATGATGGAATGATGTTTAAGAATCCAATTTTTATTAAATGGGTTATGCTATGATGTATGATTTATGATTTTGTGGCACACATAAGGATGGTTTCATTATGAGATGGGTGGGACCTATATCTCCCTCAAATGCATTGGGTAATGATTTATATCTCATGAGATAGACATGGCTGGAACGGCAGGTTAATCCTGTTCAGTGAAATATGATTGAAACAAGGAGTGAACTCGGTTCAGAAATGGACTTTGTTTGCTAAGATAGTCTTGGAAATGAGTCTTGACTACTACGAAATGATTCTCTATGATTATGTGTCCATTCCACAAAGTTAAATGTTTTAATTTATGATTATAGGGATTATATTTCACCACTAGGATTTATCCCATGTAATGATATTATGAACTTTTTTGCAGGTTATGATTTCCAAAATGATATGTTCTTATGAATATGATGTGATTGATATTTCTTCTGTTTACCCTTACTGAGCATTTGAGCTCACCCTTTTGTATGTTTTCTTTCCCCAGGCCAGGAAGAAGGTTATTAAGTAAGATATGCCAAAAGGGACTATAGATATGATAAAAATAAAAGGGAGACCGTGTAGATGATTTATAAACCAGTTGTTTATGTTTCCTAGTTTCTAATGACACTATACCTATATAGTTCTTTTCCTTGTTTTGTTATATGTTGTAATATGTGTGCTTCAATTCTGAAGTAATAACAATGTATGTAAAGTATGTGTCATTATACTTGGTATCAGAGGAAAGGTATAGTCAACCTTTGGAAACTAGGATGTGAAATCCTTAGTAAGAACACTAAGGATAATTCTAAGCATAGAACACAATATTAGTGTTTTAGAAATGGCCATGAATAACCTATGATAAGACCTTAAGAGTGAAATTTTATTCTTGATTATGTGGTTTTCCTTTTATAATTATTGTTTCTAAGACTATTCTTCTTGGTTTTAGTCAATGGCTAGAACCCGAAGGAACTGTGTTAATGCGGAATGTGACGGGCAATGAAATGATTGTCCCCCTAATCAACCAAACGTTATGGGAGCTAGAATGCAAAATCTTATATCCATTCTCACAAAACATTCTCAAGCTATGAATCATGCAGGACTTCCAAATGAGTAAAGGAAGGAGTAACATTCTGTTGAATCCTTCATGAGGCAGCATCCACCCTCATTCAGCGGGTCTATTGATCCATTAGTGGCTGAACAATGGATCAGTACCACTGAAAAGATATTTTCGGTTCTTCAATGTTCTGAACATGATAAAGTCATCTTAGCAGTTTATCATTTGGAAGGTGAAGCTAATCAATTGAGGAATCTTATCAAGAATACGAGGCCAAGAGATTAAATTGAGTCCATGGAATGGGACGAGTTCAAGAACTTATTTTTAAATAAGTACTTCCCTCGTATTCTTTGAACAATTATGGAGAATGAGTTTCTTGAACTGAATCAAAAGGATGATGAATCTGTTGGCACCTACGAAGAAAATTTTACAAGACTTTCAAGGTACGCTTCTGGGATTTTTATCCATCCTGAGAGTAAGATTGATCGATTCTTTAGTGGCTTAAAACCAAGTCTTTGAAGGGCATTAGCCATAAGGGTCTTCAATAGCTACGAGGAAATTGTTCGATGTGCTCTCAAAGTTGAGATGGAGATTGGAGTGACCCATCAGTCATATGGGTTTGATAAGAAGAGGAAAATGGAATTCAAAGGAAAATCTAAAGACCAAGTTGAAAAGAAGATGAGTTTTCCCTTTTGCTCAATGTGTTGAAAGAAACATGGAGGGAGTTGTCTTAAAGGGAAAAATAAATGTTTCAAATGTGGAAAAGAAGGCCATCGGGCATTTTAATGCCGCAATGATGGGAAGAAGATGTCTAGTGATGCGAACAAAGAAATGGATACAGAGAGTGCACCACCTACACTTCAATGTTACAAGTGCAAATAAATAGGGAATTATGCTAATCAATTCCCTAATCTAAGGTTTGTTCATGATGGTCGACGTCAACAAACTCTTAAGGATAAAGACAAAGGAAAGTCACATGAAATTTCTATCAGCGATGTGGAGTATGACAACACAGTGGTGAAAGGTACAATTACCATCCACTCTAAAGTAGAAAATGTTTTATTTGATTCTCGATCCACCCACTCTTTTATTTCTAAATAATTTTCTAAGGGTATCACCGTATTACCTCAACAATTAGATGTTGAGTTAGCTGTGACAACTTTTAATGGCACAACAGTCGCATCAAAAGTTTATAATTCTTCTCCGATTGAAGTTTGTGGGAAAGTGCTTCCTACAAATCTTGTGATCCTTCCTATAGTGGAATTTGATGTGATTCTTGGCATGGATTGGATTTCTTTATATGTATCTCATATCAATTTCCAAATAAGGGAAGTCACATTTCATATTCCATATCAATCTATGATCGTCTATCGATGCAAGGATGAACATAACCTTCCAGTGGAAATTTCTTCCATCATATGGGTCTTGATTCCACTAAATGAAGGTTATTTATCAAAAATGGTTGGTGAGAAACTCACGATTAAGAATATGCATATTGTACGAGAGTTTGATGATGTATTTCTGGATGAATTTCCTGGTCTATCACCAAATAGTGAAGTTGAGTTTTCAATAAAACTCATATCGGGTGCTTTGCCTATTTCAAAGACACTTTATAGAATGGGCCCAATTGAGTTGCAGGAATTGAAGAAGAAACTCCAAGAGAATCTTGATAAGGGATTCATATGCCCTAGTGCATCACCATGGGGAGCACATGTTCTATTTGTTATGAAGAAAGATGGATCAATGAGACTCTGCATTGATTATCGAGAACTTAACAAGATCACTATCAAGAACTAATATCATCTCCAACGCATTGATGAATTATTTGACCAACTATGCAGAGCTCAATACTTTTCCAAGAGTGATCTTCGTTCAGGGTATCATCAATTAAGGTTCAAATGGGAGGATATACCAAAGATGGCATTACGTACAAGGTATGGACACTATGAATTTATAGTTATTCCATTTGGTCTTACTAATTCCCCTTCTATTTTCATGGATCTGATGAATAGAGTCTTTAGAGAATACCTCGATCAGTTTGTGGTAGTCTTTATAGATAATTTTCTTATCTATTCAGAGATAAAGTAAGAACATGAAGATAACTTGAGAATAGTATTGAAGACCCTGATAAAGAAGAAGCTTTATGCCAAATTTACCAAGTTGGGATTTTGGCTTCAAAAAGTTTCATTTTTGGGTCACATAATCACAAAAGAGGGGATATCTGTGGATCCAGCAATAACAGAGGTAATAAAAAGATGGTCGAGACCAACAACAGTAACTAAGATCCAAAGTTTTCTTTGTTTGGCTGGATATTATCGACGTTTTGTGAAATATTTTTCACAATTATCTAATCCACTGACCAGGTTGACTCAAAAAGAAGTTAAGTTCATGTGGATGGAGGAATGTGAAGAGAATTTCAAGGAGTTGAAAAGAAGGTTATCCAGTGCACCTGTGCTCACACTGACCTGTAGTGGAGAAAGGTTTGTGATCTACAGTGATGCATCCAAGAAGGGATTGGAGTGTGTTCTCATGCAAAACGATATGGTGATAGATTATTCCTCATGACAGTTGAAAATACATGAGCAAAATTACTCAACTCATGATTTGGAGTTAGCTGCGGTTATATTTGCATTAAATATTTGGAGGCATAACCTTTATGGAGAAAGGTGTGATATTTATAATGATCATAAAAGTTTTAAGTATATTTTCACAAAAAAGGAGATGAATATGAGCCAAAAAAGATGGTTGGAGCAGATTAAGGATTACGACTTCTCAATTCATTACTACCATGGGAAAGCAAACTAGGTGGCAGATGCATTAAGTCGACAAGATCATGCTAGCTTATCCATGATGAGGATCACAAAAGATCCAATATTTATGGATTTACAAAGGATGGATCTTGGAATTATAATGGAAGGGGAAAAATCATATCTTTCTCGTATGAATGTTCAACCATCTATACATGTGAAGATTAAAGAGGCATAGAATGAAGATGTAGAGTTACAAAAGAAGATGAATAATGTTCCTGAATTCAACCTTGATTGTGATGGGATAATAAAGTTCAGAAATCAGGTTTGTGTTCCTCCCATCCCATAATGAAAGAAGGATATACTAGATAAGGCTCATAGTTCTTCATTCTCTATTCATCCTGGAATCACGAAGATGTATAGGGACCTGAAAGAGTACTTATAGTGGGATGGCATGAAAAGAGATGTTGCTGAATATGTCTATCAATGCTTGGTTTGTCAGCAAGTTAAAGATAAGAGATAGAAGTCTAAGGGGATGTTACAACCATTACCCATACACGAATGGAAATGGGAAAACATCACTATGGACTTTGTCACCGGACATCCTAAAACATCCAAAGGTAATAATGCTATCTGGGTCATAGTTGACCGTCTTACACATTCAGCACACTTCATTGCTATTAGAGAGGATTTCTATCTGGATCAGCTTGCCAGGATATATGTAAAGTAAGTGGTAATATTGCATGGAGTACCACTTTCCATTATATCTGATAGGGATCTGAGGTTTACCTCAAAGTTTTGGCGATGTCTTCAGCATACTCTGGATATAGAGTTGAGTTTTAGCACTACTTATCATCCTCAGACAGATGGTCAGTATGATAGAACAATTCAAACTCTAGAAAATATGTTGAGATCTTTCTCTATGGATATAAAATGTGGTTGGGATCAACACCTACATTTGGTGGAATTTTCTTATAATAATAACTTTCACTCCAGTATTCAGATGGCTCCTTATGAAGCTCTCTATGGAAAGAAATGCAGTACCCCAACTTCCTGGGTTGAATTTGGTGAATGAAAGCTATTAGGACCTGATTTTGTTGATGAGATGGTAGAAAAGGTCCGATCTATTCAACAACTCATAAGAGCAACTCAGTGTCGACAAAAAAGTTATGCAGACAACCGATTAAAAGACCTAGAGTTTGAAGTGGGTGATAAAGTGTTCTTACGAATATCTCCTTGAAATAGGTTAATGAGATTTCGAAAGATGGGAATGTTGAGCCCTAGGTATTACGGTCCTTTTGAAATAATGGATCGTGTTGGGGAGGTAGCTTACCGATTGACACTTCCATCAGATCTCTCTCAGGTTCATGATGTGTTCCATGTATCTCTCCTGAGAAAGTACATACCCGATCCGTCACATGTACTCAGTTCAGAAGTTGTACCACTGGAGAATGATCTTTGTTATGAAGAACAACCGATAGAGATTATGGATCGTAGAGAAAAAGTCCTATGTAAAAAGACCACTCTCTTGGTGAATGATTTATGGAGGAACCACCAATTAGAAGAAGCTACATGTGAGCTTGAGGATATAATGAGGGAGAGTTATCCTCATCTGTTTGTTAAAAGGTGACGAATTTCAAGGGCGAAATTCATTTTAAGGTGGGTAGAATGTAACACCCGAGACTTTTATGAGAAATATTTTGTTATTATACATCATCAAAGGAATATTTCACTACACACAACACTAGCTTGGCTTTCTTTACACGCAATCGTGACCTTCCTCGATAGCTTGCGTTGTACGCAATACCGAGTTTCACTAAACAGCGATATGCTATTAAAATATTATTAAAACTAGCCGTTATGAACAGTAATACCCACTTTTTGAAATTTTATTTTTCAAAATGGACTTCATTTTGGAATTTAGAATATCGAAATTATCCTAGGGTGAAATTTTGGTATTTTTCTGAAAAATTTCAATTTTTGATGAATAGTGAAAACACTAGGTTACTATTTAAAAGCTGACTTTTTATTTAAATAATTATTATTTTTATTTAAATTTATTTTTTGTCAAAATTAATACATAATACCTATATAAGTTCAATGTAATTCATTGGAGTCATTTTATAATAATTTTTTATATATAAAAATTTTATTGAACTTTTTACCGTCTTTTACCTACCTCCTAAGAGCTTTTTGCAAACTTATATAAAACATAATTTTACCGCTTCTGTGAGTGGAATTTCGAAAATTTTAGAGGAACGGTTAATATCGAGGACTAAAATGTGGTTCAATGAGATAAAAATAATTTTTGGTGAATAGTAACTTTTTACTTTTGTTTACCACGGTTAAAAGTAAATAGGGTAATTAAGGGAAAAATGATATTATTATTACCCTAACACATGTACTAATTCTATTGGATAAGTTTAATTCGACCAAAATCAACCTTAGGAATAAATTATGACCATTTAGGTCCACTTGGATTAGATTAGGACATTTGATATTATTTTATTTAAAGAAGAGTTAAAATAGTTAAAATCAATATTTAATAACTATTTTTTTAATATAGGGTTATACATAAGATAAATTCGACTGTAAATATTAATTATAAAGATAATAAGATTTCCTACATAATGGTATTTTATTTATAAATTTTAGACATTAGATAATTTAATTTATTTATGACACAATGATGATGCATTAATTATCTTATTAATGAAATATTAGAATAATTTATGTTATAAATACTCAAATAAATGTAATTTGAGACTTTTTATGAATTAAACTAATTTTATAGGTTACTATGACATATTATTATTGATTTAATTAACTTCTTTAGAACTAATCATGCTGTTATGAGTTTCACAAAAATCAATTACCAAATAGTGTCAAAATTGACATAAAATAGGTTTTAAAACAAATATTATATTATTAATTGTTATTATATTACTAAAAATCTAAGGTTTGGATAATATACTTATATCATGATTGGTTTATCATTAATGGACCACTTAGGGGTCGCTTGGATGTATATGGTATGTTTATAAACTATATACTATAAAAATACAAAGTGACATGGTAAATGTCAATCTAATTAACTAAGTGGTAAAACTAAAAGATAAGGTTAATATAATTACCTAAACTTGTCTAAAACTCATTTGATGAGATGATTTCGACCCATCCCCACATTAACTTTTAAATAAATCAATTTGGAGCTATTAAAAACTGAATATGACTTTATAATAAAATAATATTTTTAGTTTTTCCAAAGGTGCCCCTCTCCTCCCTTATAAAAGGGCACCTCCTCCCTCTCTTCCTCACACCTCTTTGAGCCTTCATACTCAGAAAAACCCTAAAAATTTCTCTTCTCCACTTCCCTAGAAACATCCTAGAGGTTCTGGCCTTTTTCAAAGACCATCTTTAGTGCCCTAAGAGAAGGTTAAGAAGTGGCGCTTCAAAGACGAGGTAATGTCTGTTACCGATTCTTTCAACTTTATTTCTTCATATAATTCTTCTTCTTATTTATTTGATTCATTATGAAGTAATAAAATCAGTATCATTCATATACTGATATGTTATTATAAGTATGAAGAAACCCTATTTCACCATCTATCCATCCTACAGAAAATGAAATCACCTCGCATGCGTATGTTCAGAATACCGTCTCCATGCCATGGTGTAATCTATTTTCCACCACCAACTACTAGGATGAGTATAATGGTGTAGAGAATAACTATATATGATTATTTTAAAGTGATATTGATTATAAAATAGTATACACAAACTTCAATACAATTCCACGATCATGGAAATGATATCATCACTCGTGTGTACGTACGGCCTACCGTCTCCACGATGTGATGCGACTCATTCTACCTAATATTCATTGCATAATGATTATATAAATGAATTGAATGAAAATATGATATATATTACACTAATAACATTCTTTAAATTAGGTATCTATAACCTAAAGAGAAGAATAAGAATTTATTCGACAAAACACGCATAATAACAAAAAGTAATAAACACCCGAATGACAAGTAGCAATGAAATATTACTAATAAAAAGATAAGAATATGATCATATATGATATCATAACAGTCTGTATGATTATTTAATAAGTCAATGACATTATTTAAATCATTATATAGGAGTTTTGGCCACTTACGAAGCAAATCGGACCTAAGGTAATGGAAAATCTCACAATCTCATTTTTATTCGAGATTGTTTATACTTCAGAATTTACTAGAGAATATTTATCATCCACATACATGTTTCCTCAATATGTAATATTATTTCTGTCCTAATAAAATTGTTTAAATCCAATTTTACCTTTTGGTGAGTTTTTAGTAAAAGATATGAAAGGAATCTTTTTTCATTTTTAGTATGAGGTACTTTTTGACTTTTCTGGCCAAAGTACGAGAAGAATATTTTTTTAACTTATACGGGCTGAATGGAATTTTAGAACATTATTTCTAAGAAGCTTCCTTTAAAAGTTTTAAAGTTTATTTTTAATCAACTTATTTTAGTTTAAAATTGTATGAAATTTTAAAGGAAAAATGTTTCTGAAGTAGAAAAGATATTTTCTTCAAGAATGGAGTTCAAGTGTTTTATCAAAATTATTTTCCTTCTAAGATAATAGAGGGTTCTATTTCTATACCTATTTTTACATTTATTTGATTATGATGGAATTATTTTTATGAATTCCATTTATCTTATATGATTTATGATGGCATGATGTTTAAGAATCCCATTTTTATTACATGGGTTATGCTATGATGTATGATTTATGATTTTGTGGCACACATAAGAATGGTTTCATTATGAGATGGGTGGGACCTATATCTCCCTCCAATGAATTGGGAAATGATTTATATCTCATGAGATAGACATGGATGGAATGACAGGTTAATCCGGTTCAGTGAAACAAGACGGAAATGAGGAGTGAACTCTGTTTAGATATGGACTTCGTCCGTTAAGATAGTCTTGGAAATGAGTCTTGACTACTAAGAAATGATTCTCTATGATTATGTGTGTATGCCACAATGTTACATGTTTTATGTTATGATAATTGGGATTACATTTCACCACTATGATTTATACCATGTAATGATATTATAATCTTTTTTGCAGGTTATGATTTCCAAAATGTTATGTTCTTATGAATATGATGTGAATGATATTTCTTTTGTTTACCCTTACTAAGCATTTGAGCTCACCCTTTTGTATATTTTCTTTCCCCAGTTCAGGAAGAAGGTTATTACGTAAGATATTCCAAAAGGGACTCTATATATGATAAAATAAAAGGAAGACAGTGTAGATGATTTATGAACCAGTTGTTTATGTTTTCCAGTTTCTAAAGACATTATACCTATACGGTCCTTTCCTGGTTTTGTTATATTTTGTAATAAGTGTGCTTCAATTCTAAAGTAATAAAAATGTATGTAATGTATGGGTCATTATAATAGCTATTGAATTATCTTACCAGTAAGGCCTTTCAAAGATTTGGTTTTAATCCACTAAAGAATCAATCAACCTTTCATTAAGGTTGGATGATAATACAATAACTATGCCTCAAAAATCTTGTAAACATTTCCTCATATGTGTCCATATATTCATCATCCTTTTTACTTATAATAAGGATATTTGAATCCATCTTTATAAAAATAATATGAGTAAATTATTTATTGAAATATTTGTTCATGAAATCACTTCAATCCATGTTGACGATTTCTTCTTTTTTTCCTTGTATTATTGATAAGATTCCCCCATTAATATGATTATCCGTCCAAACAGAAGATAATCCAAATAAAAATTTCATATTCCAAACACTGTAGAATTGGAAATATCATTTTTTTGCTATTGATCCATTATTTATAAACTAGTGGATTTGAAGAGACACTAAAATGTGGTGGAAGTATTCTCCTGATGGACTCAACAGAATGTTGTTCCCTCTTTTATTTTTTTTAAAATACCTCATGATTCTTAGCTTAATAATGTAATGTGAGCATAGTTTTGGGATTTTTCATTATATATTCCATAAAATATTTTTTATTTAGAGTAAAATCATTGAATTTTATATCTCAGTCATCATTAATGTGGTTCTATTGGGTTCTATTCATTTAATAAAACCAAGAGGCATAAATTAAAAAAGAATAATCATAGTGGGAATCCACATAATCGTTAGAATCACTGATAGGACATATAAATTATGAAACCTTATTTATTATATGAAACCGTATTTTAAATCAAGATCATTTATATCTATATTATTTTAAAATAATTCATCTTGGATGAAGGAGAGTTTGGGAATTTCCAACCCATATCCCACGGATGTGTCAAACTATGTCTGTAGCAAGGCATGTTGACGTGCACCGGTTCCCAATTGAGCCTTTCTCAATATGTTTATTTAAGATCGTATCCCCTAAGTATATCTATTCTTGAGAAAAATACACCTATATTATACCTATATAGGGTTGTATTTCTAGGAGACCACTCGCTCTATCCCTCACTAAAATTCTAGGACATTTTCATATGCTTTGATTCATCTTTACAATTTTCCTTAGACAAGTACATAGAAATATAACTAAGGTTTTCTCATCCATGTTTCCAATGGATAAATAAAAAATTAAATTTATCCTTATAATTAAAACCTATGATTTTCATAAATTGACATTATATTTTTTTTAATATTTATTTCATTATATAAATATATTCCCAAAAACAATGATAGTTTAGTACCATTGGAAACATAGAAACAAAACATTGGTCTATAAGTGTTATACACCATCTCCCGCTATATATTCATGAATAAAATCCTTCTTATCAATATCCTAAATAATAAATATATTTTTAAACTATGGAAAATAAACATATAAAAGGGTAGACTTAGATGATTAGAAAGGGAAAACATGGGATATATGTAACCATAACATGAAAATAAGTGTATGATAACAAGTGAATAACACATGAAACTCATAAACTCTATAAAAATGATCATAATAATTTTTCAAAATATATTGATTGAAAATTCATTATAAAAGATTCAGAAGAGAAAAAATGAACATGATCTGTGAGAGTAGAAGACATGGAATTTTTGGAATATACATAAGCATATAAAGGTACTACCATATTATTAAAGGCTCACTTCCAGGACCATAAAAATGGATATTCTCCTTCACTAATCAGGGTTCACCCCTTGTTCCAGCCATGTATTACTGATCCAAGTTAACTTCCCCTTTAAACATTGTCTTTTAAAACCAAGTTCACTCCTCATTCCAGTCCTTAATTACTAAAACTTGTTCACTCCATGATCTAGTTATTTTTTTCTCATGAGAAATAAATCATTACCCAATTCATATGAGGGGGATATAGGTCCCACACATCACATAATGTTATCATAAATATGTGTTACATAAGATAATATATATTCATCATATTATACACCAATAAATAAATTTTTTTTATCATAAATATATTATAATATCATACCCTATGGAAAAAATATAGATTTTATAATGATTTCATAATAGCATAACCCGTGTAAAGAATTCAATTTCATAAACATTTTATCATTGTATAAATCTTGGAAGAGAAATGGGTTTCATGAAAAAAATTTCATAATAAACATGAACCATTAAAATAAATAATAATAATGGTATAAATGGATTTTATAGTTATTAATTTGTAGGTAACATAAATGGAAAAAATAATAGATGAAAATTTATTATGAATGATCAGTTAAATTATTTCTTGATGAAAATATCTGCTATAATTTAAAAAAAATTAAAACATAAAACATTTTTAATATACTTTGTCTTTGAAAATAAAACTGAAAATTTATAAATGAAGCTTTGATGTAATTAATGGTAAATATGTTGGAAAATTTCTTTTAGTCCGTACACATTAAAATGAAGGTTCTTTTTGTCACAAACCAAGTCGGGTCAACCGTGAAATGGTCACCCGAATTGATTCGCGGCAAGGCCTGAAAGGCGTTCCCGATCCCCACAGGCTGGCATAAGTGCCTGGGTATCACATGAGATGCCTTGGGAATGATTTACCCGAATTTATCTTATTAAAATAACTGATAAAACCCAAAAAAATAGATCTTAAAAGTTTATTCAAAACTACAAATAATAAATCCAAAAATATAAAATTTACAACTAAACAAATACTAGAAAGAACGCTGACACAATGAGAAGCTAAAATAACACCTCAAACCTCCATACAACAAGAGGAGCAACCTCCTCAAGTCATCGGCACCAACCAGCACATGAAGACCATCGAAAAAACAAACCACCATCACCAAGCACGATGCCTCAACCTGGGATACACAAGATACAAAAGCTACACGCACCCAAAGGTGCATGTAGGGTGTGATCCAAGATCCCAGTTGGATCTCACCAATAAAGGATTCCATGCTGCAACATCAAAGAGATAATTTAACATGCTTATTCAAAAATATACATTTATAAAAAAACACTTTTAAGGAAAACATTTACATGCTAAAAGTAAAAATTAACACTTTAAGAAAAAACAAATTTCAAACATTATTCTAAAGAGGAAGGGAAAATTTATAAAGATCACTCATGCACACACCCGAGTGCTCCTCTGTATGCTGCCGGAAGGCACCATGTCATGAATAGTAGAGCACCATTGGTAAATCCCCTATGGGTCATTTAACTCGTGTGGGTCCCTAGAACCTCATAACTCGGTGAAAAGTAACCATAACGAATATCTGTTCTCATGCATGATCCACATGTAGGGAGCATTCCCAAAACCTAGTGGACCCCAATCATCTCCAATATAGTTTTGTTAGTGTTGTCACATCAAACATGCTAAGTTAACCATGGCCAAAACCCCTCTGTTCACTAGCGTACTAGTTCCGATCCTCCCACCTAGATACCCAGGGTTTCCCTTGTTCTCAAACAAGTCCCATATGTTGAAAAATACTAATTGTACTTAAAAACGTTATTTTCACTAATAATTACAATTTTGAAATAATACGCACACCAAATTTTTCTTCAAACATCATTTTCATCACTTAAAATTTCAAAAAACAATTTTCACAATTAAACAACCATTTTCACCATTAAATAAAGTACTAAGAAAAATTATAAAATAATTTTAAGAAGTCAAACATGACTTCGCACACACAAAAACTCACTCGCTCCCCACACATAAAACATACAACATGTCAAACCCTTCAAAAATGTATTTTGCCTTACTCACGCAACTTAATAAAGCATATACACAATTTTTGAAACACTTAAGAAGCACAACATGACTTTACACCAAAATCACACTCAAAATCACCTCTTTAAGCCAAACACACACAAAAACCTTTTCACATCATAATTCGCACCACAATCACGACTTGTTAAATTAATTAAACAATTAACAGAATATTTATAAATATCGCACTATGGGATTGCACATGTAAAATGCCCAATTTTCACATAAGAATGCCAATTAAAAATGTATCACATATTTAACACTATCAAACACTAGTTTCACAAATCACATTTAAAAAAAATAAATCCAATCAAAAAGTTCATCATGCACTCCAAATTTGCACACGAGAGTTCACACACAAAAAATGCACTTGATTTCACATAAAATGTCCCTTTAATACCAAATGCGCAAAATAACCATATTAAGACATGTTTTAAATTACTCAAACAGTTCGAAATTTAATTTCAAAGATGCGAAATAAATCTAACACACCAAAATAATTCATTATCCAATTGAATGCATACCAAACACTTCGAAAATATATTTTTGCGACACCAAAATAGATCATAAAACATATTTATAAAATCAAATTAACATATTAAATTAATCAAATGACGCAAAGGAATGGAACCACCTACCTTAAAGAATTGGTCGAGCCAATGCTTTCAAACTCACACGGTCACCTGTTCACGTACACGCACTCCCACAAAGGCGCACGCATTATAAAAAAACATCGCCACACCTTAACAACACATTCGACACCCAATGTTAGTAAGACGAAGACCAACCCACAAAAAATTAAATATTAGAGACTCAATTAAATCATAAGACCCTAATTTTGGATGATGCGAAGAAAAACAGTAGGTGCATTAACCTTACCCGAAATATTGGCGATAAGGAAAGTCAAGTCCATCCACCTCGCCCTTGGCGGCAGATGCCGTAATATGGTCCAACGTCTCCCAATACTCTGATCGCATACCATATTTGAGGAGGAACACAACAATCAGATATTATCCAAACCTAAGAGTTTAAGCAGGATCCTAATTAAGTATCTAAATACAATCAAAACACTAAATAAAATAAGGAAAAGTGGTCCAAGGACCATACCACGGTGAATCATTGAGGCAACACGATGAAATCGCAAGAAAACTCAAAGGATGTCGGAGATCCAAGGAAAGGGGGGTCGCGCGCCATCGAGACTTGGTCGAAGGTCCAAGCGCGCCCGAACAAGGGGGTCCATTGGGTTGTGCGCTGCTGATGGAAGGGGGAGCGTGGCAGCTAGAACATGGTGCAAGAAGGAGCTAATCGTGGAGACCCGTCGCAGTTTGTAGGGGGGTGCATCGTATACAGGGGGAGAGGGGAGATATGATTGTGAGAATAAAATAAAAAAGAAGAATAATAAAAATGAGAGAGGCGTGGAAAGGGAGAGCGGGGCCCTTGGGATAAGGGGGGAGAGAGGTTCGTGAGAGGTAGAGTGGGGGAGTTTAAAAAAACAAAACAAAATAAAAGATAGGGGGAGGCGTGGAAGAGTGGGGGTGGGAGGGAATAAAAAAAGAAAAGGGATGGATGGGGGGGACACCGCCTGGGCTGTTGGGTAGATTAGGTTTCTAATTTCTTTACTTTTTTTTAAATTTTCTTATCTTAATAATAATAATAATAATAATAAATTGATAATAATGATAATAATAATAATAATACCAACAAACATAATAATAATAATAATAATAAAAATACAAATCATAATAATAAAAATTTTAATAACATAATAATAATCATAATAATCATAATTTTATTCATTTTTTTTAAATAATTAAAACATTAATAACAAATATATAATAATTATATCTATAACAATTTCAATGATAATAATATTATTAACAATTTTTTTTAAAAAAATCATTTTTATCAATGCAATAATATCATTATTGTTATGATTTAAACAATTAACGTATTTTATTTACATCAATCTTTATTTATTTTAAACATTAAAGATTTGTGCGGGAACTTGGGCCGATCGTGCGATCACCATCAACCATGCAATGTATGTGCAATAGTCTGACACGCACCAAAGCTATTAAACGATAAAATTTTTAGACCGGTGCTCAACTTGCGCCTTGAAAAATCTTACCGAAGTGAAGAGATAATAAAATAAAATAATAAAAAAAGGTCGGGGTTTGACAATTCTCCCCACCACAAAACTTTCTACCCCCAGAAAGTCTCCATGCCAACAGTTAACATAACTCGAGTCCATGCCCAGAAAAAACTGAGGAAAAACCATGAATCTCGGGATGACTTTACTCTCTACAGGTCACACCCGACCAATTCAAGAGAAAATTGAAGCCCGAGGTTGAGGGGAGAACACGGGAGGGTTCTACCCACCACAAGAATTTACTAATATGGAATCCTTGAAACCCTATCACACCACCCCCGAGGGGGGCCAACATGGGAACTCCCAAACTGAACCCATTTAATTTCTCTACATGGACCGAAAAACACTCAGAGACTTAAACAGAAAGATTGCTACAAAATAACCCAACACCCTGAGGATACGAAATTAACTCAACACCTCTAACACCGACCAGAAAAAAAAAATCCTCACCGCAACCAGAGACTATGTAATTCCTAGCCCAAACTCAGAAAGGACCCCAAAACACCGCTCATTAATTTCACAAAACCAAACATCCCCCCCCCCTAACGAACATAATTGAGACCAAACTCAAAATTAGAATAACCTGTTTATTCACGGGTCCAACACCCTTCAAGTAAATATGAAGGATTTACAAGCCACATTGAGAATAGATAAGACCACTTAGACTACGGTAGAACAAGTTCATCACACCACAACAACAAGGATGAGCTAACGACGATGATAAGAACAGAACCAGGAAACTTTGGATATTTTCCTCCCAAAGCTGAAAACATTACTCGGACCGAGGTTCCACACACCCTCGGGAACTCCTGACTGTGCGCAAGCTTCACCATGAGACCGTTTGTTGGGGCCCTAATGGCTGAAGAATCTCCTGCCTCACAGTCAGGGATTCTCATCTTCTAGTCTCCAACTCCTTCCTGAACATCACTCCTTACTGAACTCTCCCCGATGCCGTGAATAGTCGCACGGTAGTAAGACTTCAGATTAATGCGACAAAGCGGCTTAGAATGCCTGAACTAGCTACACTAGTGGCATGCAAGAGAACGGTCCAACAAAATAGAAGCTGGTACCGACGAGGATGGTTTCTTGGAGACAGGTTCCACCGGCCTGCACTCCTTGCCAGGTGGGGAACCTTCACGAAAGTCGACCACCATTAATCACTCCCAAAACTCCAATGATGCTGAGACATCTCATCTTTACTAGTCCAAAACTAAACCCTCAAATAACTCTAGGGCGGTACGAACCTTAACTATCATAGGATTTCCCAACAACCTGAAGACTCATTATCTTTCAGAACAATACAACTACCTCTAATAGACTTCAATTATCACGAAAATCAAGAAACACTCAAAAGGAACGGAGAAATGTGCATAACTTATTGAAAACCGTTGGATGCTTTCTGGGTGTCATACTCATTCCAACACGAGAAACACCATCAAAACGGGCATCAAGACAAAACTCAATCAATGCAACAACACAAGCCAAGGACAATAGGCCCATAATCCAAACATATACAACACAAGGAGAAATCACGTTTCCAAAACCATTATTTCTTTATAAATTTAAAAAACAAAACTCACTTATGATACCTTATTAACCGTCACATGTGCGTTTATTCAATCCCACTCGCCTCATCTGTGAACAAGTGCCCCCCACACTTTCTATACATAACCATGCACGTGTGACACTCCATAAAGAGTGACCAGGTTCAAAAACTTCTTTTTTTTGCTTACCAAATCTAAACTCATACCACGTTTTTCTAAACCGATACACCTTCTCTTTAGAAACCCACTTTAGTAATTTCAAAAACAATTTGGAAGAAACACTTTTCCATTAAAAAATCAATATCACTTTTAACACACACTCAAATCAACTGAGATTAAAACAAAACACAAGTAGTAATAACCCACTGGAATGAGGAACTAGTGCATATGTCTAACCCAGTGACATGGTGGTGAGTCATGCCCCAAGTAAAGCATAACACTAAGAGGAAATTAAACCGGACACTTGGACTCCACATGGGTAACCACCCCGTGTGATGCCGTAAAGTGAACTGATTCGCCTCCATTGTCATCCCTCAATCCAAAATGACCAAGGAAAAGTGACTCAAATCCCAGACAAACCCTGGTAACTCAGGTCTTGTCACGAGTGGTGGTGATCAGGCACCGACTCGTAACCTACCTTCTGAGCCCGACAGTCCTAATCTTCACCTGCTGGACATGACAAATAACAAAAGGGCGCTCTGAAAAGTGAGGACTGCTAAGGTCCAACCATCTCTGATACCATTTTGTCACAAACGAAGCTGGGTCGACCCTAAAATGGTCACCCGAATTGATTCGCGGCAAGGCCCGAAGGGCATTCCCGATCCCCACAGGCTGGCACAAGTGCTTGAGTATCACATGAGATGCCTTGGGAATAATTTACCAGAATTTATCATATTAAAATAACTAATAAAACCCAAAAAACAGATTTGAAAAGTTTAATCAAAACTACCAATAACAAATCCAAAAATATAAAATTTACAACTAAAAAAAATACTAGAAAGAACGCTGACACAATGAGAAGCTAAAACAACACCTCAAACCTCCATACAACAAGAGGACCAACCTCCTCAAGTCATCGGCACCAACCAGCACAAGAAGACCATCGACAAAATGAACCACCATCACCAAGCACGATGCCTCAACTTGGGATACACAAGATACAAAAACTACATGCACCCAAAGGTGCATGTTGGGTGTGAGCCAAGAGCCCAGTTAGACCTCACCAAAAAAATATTCCATGCCGCAACATCAATGAGATAGTTTAACATGATTATTAAAAAATATACATTTAGAAAAAAACACTTTTAAGGAAAACCTTTAGATGCTAAAAGTGAAAATTAACACTTTAAGAAAAACCATTTTTTTTCAAACATTATTCTAAAGCAGAAGGGAAAATTTATAAAGATCACTCAGGAACACACCCGAGTGGTCCTCCGTATGTCGATGGAAGGCACCATGTCATGAATAGTAGATCGCCATGGGTAAATCCCCTAAGGGACATCTAACTCGTGTGGGTCCCTAGAACCTCGTACCTCAGTGAAAAGTAACCATGACAAATATCTGTCCTCATGCACGAGCCACTAGTAGGGAGCATACCCATAACCTATTGGTCCACAATCATCTCCAATATAGTTTTATTAGTGTTGTCATGCCAAACATTCTAAGTGAACCATGGTCAAAACCCCTCTGTTCACTAGCATACTAGTTCTGGTCCTTCCACTTAGATACCTAGGGTTTCCCTTGTGCTTAAACAAGTCCAATATGTTACAAAATACTAATTGTACTTAAAGATTATATTTTCAATAATAATTCCCATTTTTAGATAATACGCACACCAAATTTTTCTTCAAACATCATTTGCAGCACTTAAAATTTCAATAAACCGTTTGCGCAATTAAACAACCATTTTCACCATTAAATAAAGTACTACGAAAAATTATAAAATAATTTTAAGAAGTCAAACCTGACTTAGCACACACAAAAACTCACCCGCACCCCGCACATAAAACATACAACATGTCAAACCCTTCAAAAATATATTTCTCATTACTCACGCAACTTAATAAAGCATATACACAATTTTTGAAACACTTATAAGAAGCGCAAAATGACTTTACACCAAAATCACACTCAAAATCACCTCTTTAAGCCAAAAACACACAAAAACCTTTTCACATCATAATTTGCACCACAATCCCGACTTGTTAAATTAATAAAACAATTAACAAAATATTTATAAACAGCGCACTATGAGATTGCAAATGTAAAACGCCCAATTTTCCCATAAGAATGCAACTTTAAAATTTTAGCACATATTTAATGCTATCAAACACTAGTTTCACACATCACATTTAAAAAAAATAAATCCAATCAAGTAGTTCATCAAGAACTCCAAATTTTCACACGAGAGTTAACAAAAAAAATGCACTGGATTTCACATAAAACGTCACTTTAATACCAAATGCGCAAAATAACCATATTAAGACATGTTTTCAATTACTCAAACAATTTTCAATTTAATTTCAAATATGCTCAATAAATCTAACACACCAAAATAATTCTTTATCCAATTGAACGCATACCAAAAACTTCGAAAATATATTTTTGCGACACCAAAATAGATCATAAAACATATTTATAAAATTAAATAAACATATTAAATTAATCAAATGACGTAAAGGAATAGAACCACCTACCTCAAAGAATTGGCCGAGCCAATGCTTTCTAACTCACACGGCCACCTGTTCACGTACACGCACTCCCACAAAGGTGCACACACTAGAAAAAAAACATCACCACACCTTAACAACTCAATCGACACCCAAAGTTAGTACGGAGAAGACCAACACACAAACAATTAAATATCAGAGATTCAATTAAATCATAAGACCCTAATTTTAGATGATGTGAAGCAAAACAGTGGGTGCATTAACCTTACCTGAAACATTGGCGATAAGGAAAATCAAGTCCATCCACCTCGCCCTTGGCAGCAGATGCCGTAATATGGTCCAACGTGTCCCAATACTCCGATCGCATACCCTATTGAAGGAAGAAAACAAAAATCGGGTATTAACCCAACCTTAGGGTTTAAGCAGGATCCTAATTAAGTATCGAAATACAATCAAAACACCAAATCAAATAAGGAAAAGATGTCCAAAGACCATACCACGACGAATCATTGAGGCAACACGAAGAAATCGCAAGAAAACTCAAAGGACGTGGGAGATCCAAGGAAAGGGGGGCCGCACGCCATCGAGTCTCGATCGAGGGTCCAAGCGTGCCTGAACAAGGGGGATCCATCGGGTTGTGCGCTGCTGATGGAAGGGGGAGCGTGGCAGCTAGAACATGGCGTGAGAAAGAGCTAGTCATGGAGACCTGTCACAGTTTGTAGGGGGGTGCGTCGTAAACAGGAGGAGAGGGGAGAGATGAGTTTGAGAATAAAATAAAAAATAATAATAATAAAAATAAGAGAGGCTTGGAAAGGGAGAGTGGGGCGCTTGGGATAAGGGG
The DNA here is from genome assembly GCA_963277665.1 of Viscum album. NCBI lineage: Eukaryota > Viridiplantae > Streptophyta > Magnoliopsida > Santalales > Viscaceae > Viscum > Viscum album. Next base: position 1,108,555,839 of record OY728128.1, on the reverse strand, counting down.
GGAGAAAGGTGCGTGAGAGGTAGAGTGCGAGAGTTTAAAAAAACAAAACAAAATAAAAGAGAATGGGAGGTGTGGAAGAGTGGGGGTGGGAGGGAATAAAAAAAGAAACGGTATGGATGGGGGGGATGTCGCCTGGGCTGTTGGGTAGATTAGGTTTCTGATTTCTTTTCATTTTTTTAAAATTTTCTTATCTTAATAATAATAATAATAATAATAAATTGATAATAATGATAATAATAATAATACCAACAAACATAATAATAATAATAATAATCATCATCATCATCATAATAATAAAAATTTTAATAACATAATAATAATAATTATAATCATAATTTTATTCAATTTTTCTAAATAATGAAAATATTAATAACAACTATATTATAATTATATCTATAACAATTTCAATGATAATAATATTATTAACAATTTTTAATAATAAATTTTTCTTATCAACGCAATAATATCATTATTATTACGATTTAAACATTTAACTTATTTTATTTACATCAATCATTATTTATTTTATACATTAAACATCTGTGCGGGCACTTGGGCCGATCGCGCGGTCACCATCAACCATGCGATGTCCGCGCACCATTCTGACACCCACCAAAACTATTAAATGATAAAAATTTTAGATCAGTGCTCTACTTGCGCCTTGAAAAATATAACGGATGTTAAGAAATAGTAAAATAAAATAATAATAAAAAGGTCGGGGTGTGACACCTTTCATATGTATGGTAAATAACAAGAGGAAATTGATTTGGAAAATGACATGAATATTTCCATTAAAATAATTTAAAAAAATTAAACCAAGGGAAAAATTCATTTTTTAAATCATATGATAATAATATTAAATTTTGGAAAATATTTTTAGAAATGATGGTCTTGAATGAATATGATTTCAGACCGAAGATTAAAATAAAGACATATTTTCATATAAACATTTTCTTTCTATTCATAAATACCATAGGGTGGAAAATGGTACCATTAAATAAATATATCAATAATAACTAGAGGGGAATAATATTTATGATAATTCTTGAGAGTTAGATCATGTTATTTCAATATTGGAGACTTAATCATGAATAATCACGATAAACAATGAAATTGTAACATAAAATCATTATCAATTTGGTAACATTGACTTGTATGAAACATAAAGAAATAATATATAGATAAATATATAATATCATGAGGAACAAATAAATTCCTAATATTACATGTCAAATAGATTTATATAAACCTCATGAAATAATATAGGTGCATAACATAGTGTACATCTCAAAGAAAGAAAATTGATACCAAATTCAATGGCCTTCAGTATTGACTTTCATCGTACTATTTCAAACAAATAATTAAATAAATAAAAGTTTATTAAATTTCTATTAAAGGATGATATTAATTTATATATCATACTATATATGATTTTATTATGACATTATATTACCTGTTTATTAGAGATTACATATCAATGATACATTTCGTGTAATAACCACTTCATTTTTCATAAATATGTTGGTTTGTTATATTTTTTATCCTCAAAGATTAATAAGGATATAATAATCTACAGAGTTATAAAAATAGTATAAATATCATATATATTCATTACATATTTACTTATAGTAATCCATAAATTTTTGTAATAAGAGATGAAATAAACTATTCATAGAGACAGTAGGAAATATGTATGCATGAATGTTGTTTTTAATTTTCAAGTAATTTTGAATTGTAGAAATGTTAGGACTAAAAGGGTCCTAGATACCCTGAGAGGGAGGGTGAATCGGGGTATGGATATTCCTTATTAAAATTCTTCTTACACCACTGGATCTTGACCTCTTTATTATTAGGGTCACTTTGTTTGCTCTTATGTACTTATGTTGATCACTTATTTTTATCTTTATCTGATGGTGATAATTTAGATTCAATACAAGGATGCAACCAGGAAGACAAAGAGTTTTGTACTTTCTTCACCCTCATTGGGCTACGTCCAAGGACCATACAATGACGATGTTCCACTATACCAAATCTTCTAAATCTCACTGCCAATAATGTTCGAGCTAGATCACTTATATTCCTAGGCTCACAGCATTTATAATGTTTATGGTCAGCTCACTGCTTTCCCAAGGTTCACTCCCTTTTTCTCTCTCTCTAGATCACTGCCGGTAAAAATAATAACCTTCTTCCTCTTCCATTTCTCAGTGCACTTGGAAGGGATCCACTCTCAGTTTATAGACATGTATATCTTTTCATTATCACTAATGAATACATCCTCCACTATATGTAAATGCTCTGTTGATATTAAAATTTCATCCACTGAGGAATAACCCTTTCCCCTGAGCACTGGGAAATTCCTTTGGTAATACCCTTGCAATGCACCCTACTTTGTGAGGCTCCCAATTTCTCGAAGCTCAAACAAGACTTCGCGAAGCTCCATCCTTTTCGTGAAGCTCATGCCTTCGCAGAGCTCAGGCCATCGTGGAGCTCAATTTCTCACAGATTGACTTCCCTCATGAAGATCACTGAGCCAACGCGGAGCACCCAACTTTCATGGAGCTAGAATATCCATAGTGAAGCTCCTTCATTTTTCAAAACACACTGCCTTCATGAACAACCTTCATGATCCAAGAGCAAAATATTTTCTTTGAAAACTCTCTCATTATCTCAAGGGGGTCGAGGCATATTTATTGGTGATTCCACCAACTCTCAAACCTTCCACTCATAGTCAACACCACATCATCACAAATCGTGAAGCTCTGAAAATTATACCGGAATTCTCTCAATATCACGAAGCACCATGCCAATTTTTCAATCGCAGAGCTCATTGTAATCATGGAGAATCCTGTCAATTCATTTGGGCCTTTGCCACAAATCTCCACTCGCAATACTTTTCACTACCAAAATGATCTTCAATGCTTCCATTCATGAAGCTTATCGTAATAATGACGCATCACTATCCGAATTCTTCTGGTATTCGAGAAATCCAATACATCAAGCCTATCTTCACGAAAATCATGCCTTTGCCCTATTTTGATGAGATCTTCAAGGAAATCCATATTTCACGGCACTCAGTAAACTCCAAATTTTAGACCCCAAAAATTTGGAAAACACTAGAAAATAGTGCCACATTGTATTTGTTCTATTATATTTCCTCCAGATCATCCATTCCTTTGTCAACATGGATTTTCAACATCTATGGAACTTGAAAATTCACCATGCAAACCTGCATTGTCAATAAACACAACCAACACAAAAATGCTGCAATGTTAACTTGAGGGATATTTTCCCAATAAGAAAAGTAAATGACATATTATAATTAAATAATCAGTTTCTTTTCATATATATTTAATATTATTATTAATTTAGTTGTTAATAAATTCATTAATTCATGAACAAATCAAATCACTTAGTGAGGCGGTAGTCCATCATACACACGAACAATGTTAGCATAATCCCCGAGAATGGAATTCATGATAGTATGTGTGATATAAAAATTAAAGAAGAATAATAAAATCATTATTATCATAAATATAATATATAAATATTTTTCTAATCCTTATGTTGGACCTTGATAGGCGTTAATGGAAAAAAAATCACATCGGTTCCTGAGGTGGCAGCCCACCGTACACACGAACGATGATTTTTTAACCCATTTGATAGAATTTTTTCTGTTTTTAAGTCATACCACAAACATAAAAATATAATACTATATTTATTATACATAGGATAATATATAATTCTGGTATTAAATTACTTAATGTGGTTTGAGGAATAAGTACAAAAATGTTCGTTGATGAACGTTACTTCTTCTTCGAGTACCTCCTTTTGGTTTACACAAAAGGACTTCCTCGGTTGGATATATGCCAAATGTAAGGATTATATTATCATATTATGGAAGGTTATAATTTATTTAGGTAGTAATATTTCTAACCAATTGGTTTTTAATATGTAATGATAGGGGGTGAGGGGTGGACTTTAATAAGTGAGTTGACTGACACATTTTTAATTTTTTTAAAAGAAATAATTCCACCCATGATTATTCCATGTAATTTGTCACAAATAATAGAACCATATCTATCCTAGAAGGAATAAGGTCTATATATTTCCAAAAAATGTGTTTTTACATGTTTTTAGTGCATTTATACACTTATGTTTCAAGTTTAATCCCTTGGTAAACTCGTTTTTCTCTCAATCATTGTGACCAATTGTAAGTTTTGTCACTAACCATTCTAGTAAAAAAATTATATTGGCCTTATTATTCATTATAAATTTTCATTATTCAAAAATTTAATTCTTTTATTAATTCATTTTTAGAAATAGAAATAAAATTAAAAATAATCCCACAAACGTGTCTAGAAAGTGGGTTTTTAAATTAAAAAACATCAAATGTTTACAAGGTTTTTAATATATAATTTCAAAATTAAATTGGTTAAATTTACATGAATTGGATTAATTGATGTATTATTGAACTAATTATGATTTAAAACAAATTTATAATATAATTTTTCTATATAAATATGTTATATGAAAAATTAGTTTTCAATTAAAATTTAGTATGTCAAATTGTTCATCCTAAACTGAAACACTTTAGAAAACCCTAAATATTAACTCTAAATTAATTTATAAATTATGAATTAAAAAATATTTTTAGTATATGAAATTAATTTTCTAAATGTTTCAATAATAAACTTTATTATTGGATCACATAAATTAACGAAAATCAATTTTTTGGAAAAATCATATTTTCAAATTTTATAAAGAAATTCCCAAAAAGTATATACATTATTGTCAATATGTTTTATTTATATAAGAACATTATATTTTAAAAGTAGTTATTAGTATTCATGTTATAATGTTTAATGGATAGGTTATAACAGTCAGGTTTATATAACTATATTAATAATAAGACATTTTTTTGTTAAAACTCAGTGTCATGTGTAACGCAAGATAAAATTGTATTGCATGTAGTGAGATTTTAATTTGGTGTATCATGAAATGAAAGAGATAAAATAAATTTAATTTAATAAAAAATTTTATAAAAACATCTGTGTTTCAATATACATAACTACTTAGACATTAATTTAATTCCTTAAAAACAATCCATTATAATATAATATAATATTAATCTCATATTGTTATAGATTTATTGGTTCTTCACATAAGCCTGGTAGAAGATAAATCATGGTTAAAAACATAATTTATTTCTTATAAGTCATATTTCAAGGTCTCAAAAAATCCATCGCCTGGTGGAATTATACTATGCACAATCGCACTTCCTTCTCTCATATGACATTCCTTCCTACCATCACATATCCACCTCATAATCAGAGATCATTATTATAGTTTCATATCCTTCTCACGATTATATATCCTTCACATGGTGACATATAATTCTCAGTATCATTGGAATGTTTACATATATTTCTTTAAACAGGTGAGGATTTCTTCACATGGTCACAAAACATACTAAATAAATATTCATGAAAATGATAGAAGTATATTTTTCTATCACACAACACATAAAAAATAATTAATAATATGATCATGACATGGTATCAATAAAAAGGATTTTATTAATTTATATAAATCATTTCTCATAGAGGTTAAGTGAAAATTTACTTCCACTATATAAGAAAATGTGTAGTTTATGGAATCCATATATGAATAATGGATAGACCTCCACAATTGGGGAAATTTCAAGATATGGAGCCGCCCTGTGATGTTCATTAGCTCCACGTGGTAGTTTACATATATGATCTATCACAAAATATGGAATATCTTAAGTTGGATGATGCATCAATCAAAATTAACCCCAACCTTATGGTAGCACTTACCAGGATCAGTGAGGAAAATTCCCAATCCATAGATAGATTAAGGATATGGATGATTATAATCAAGTAGTAACTCATATAATTTAATGTATGGTATTTGAAATCACTAAAAAATAAATGATGAATTCGATTATAATGTGAGATATTATTATATTTCTATATAATTATTTATATAATTTGAAATATTTTTAAATACTCTATCCTGACCCAAGTAGCTATAATCACTTCCTATAATCCACCACATGATAACTTAAAGAAACTAATGGATTTGCGTCATATTTTTTTATATAGTAATTTCAATATATGTTTTGGGAGATATAAGAAGATCCTAATTAAAATATGTGAGAATAATTCATCTCCTATAATATGATGATATATTCTTATGTTGGAAGAAGAGTATAATTGAGCTTATTCTTCAAGAGAGGCACACTAATGTGAAGATTAAAGATATGATATTCATTAGAAAAATGGAAAATTTTGATGTAATGTAAAAATATCTATATAATTATTTTTATTAGGGTATAGAGAGATAACTACTGATATAGTTTGAATATCTATGATTATAATATATAAATTTGGTTTGTTTTATGGATAATCCATTAAAGGGTTTGTGAGAATGAAGACTATTATATACAATAAAGAATTTCACTTTGAATAAAGTTTTGTGTCTCTAAAATGATATTCCAATTAAAACATTGTAATGATTCATGAAAACACATAAGATTGAATATATATATATATATATATATATTATAAAACATAGAAAATGAGGTTAAAGGAATCTTAAAACATTGATATATTTTATAAAGACATTAAATATAGTTTGAGAAGGTTTTTTGTATATTAGATAATATCAATGGAGATTTAGAGTGGATATATGATTCATTAAATAATTATGGAATATATGAGTTCAATGTGAATATTTGATAATGTTGTTCACATGTGTGGTTTTTCCCTATTGGAAATGAAATGAAAATATCAATGGAGTTTCCTATATGTGTATGATTTTTTTTATACAGAGGGGTTGAAAATCTTGTAATTTCATAACCTAACTATGGAATTATAGTACATGAATAATATAGTTGTATCATATGTGACATATTTTATATAATTACTAACATATTCTAAATTTATATATTTTCTGAAATATCCAAAGCATAGAGTGATTCTTAACATCATTGAGGCTATTTATCATATTTTTTGAAGATTCTACTAAAATCCCACAGTGTCAAACAATGAAAAAATGAATGTATTCTTTATATATTTTCAAGAGATTATTTGGACAACCTAGATGATAATAGATGTGTAATATAATCTCTTAGTGACATTTTTATGAAGTATTCTGCCATAGTGATATTGTGTGATAATTTTTTTATTGTGAATGATATTTTTGTATCTCAGAAGTGATTTTAAATAAGTTAGTAATATGTTAAAATGAGTCATATATTTGATATTATACATATGTTTTTTAAAAGAATCATAATTTTTTCTAATAATTAAGAGAAATTGTGGTTAATGAATAAAATGCATTATATAGGATTATTTTTAAACACACTATAATATATAATATTTATTTTAATATTATCTAATTTTTTGTTGTTTAAAATATGATGAGACTAAATATTTTTTGTAATTTCTTCATGAAAATATATCACATGATACAATGATATGTTCTCTATTGAATAAAATACACAATTATTTAGTGGGATTGTAATTCAAGATGACTATTCTGAATAAGAAATTTCATTCTATGGATAATAATAAATCACCATAAAGAAGTCTGATAATGTAAAATATGTCATGCTGAGCTCTATTGTTTGAGGAGTCATCATGTAGTTATAGATTCTATCTTGTCATAATAAGTTTGTTGTGTTTTTTATCATATAGATAATGATGCCAATGTTCATATAGTTAATTGGGGAGTTATTTTGAAAATGTTTTATCATAATTAATAGAGATTATTTGAATGAAAATACCTAGATTAAATGATAATAATAACTAGAAATATATATATATTTTATTTCTAATGAATAGATCATGTTATCACTAATTAAAAGAGACATCCATATTTTTTATGGAAAATATATCTATTATATAATGGGTGTAAATTTAAAATGATGAATGAGATAAAAATTAAATAATATAACTTGATATATTATTTTTGAAGAATAATTCTTGGAGTATTTAAAAACATGATGTGGGCAATGAGAATATAATTTCATATCCATTTTAAAGATTCAAAAGGAATAAGACGATGGATAAACATGTTCTAAATATTATCCTACAAAACCTAGTACTATATAATTTAAATAATAATTACATAGTATATTATAAATGAGAAAGGAAAATGTGTAGGGAAGATTATTAATCAGTTATTGGTTTTTAAATAACGTGAATATTTTTTGGAGAGAATATTGTAGTCTAATTCAGTGAAAAAATCAATGTTCTTAGTTTTTTTATAGAGATTGAGTTGCATGTTGTTTCGAAAAATATCCATAGGATGTAAAATAAAATGTTGAGTAAGAAGTCCTAGCCACATTGATATAGATAAATATGTATCAATTTTGATTTCTTATTCAAGGGTATAAAAGGTTTTTCTGTAAATTTAACGGAGTCGGTATAACCTTTTAACACCTATTAGAAGAATTAATAAATTTCAGAAGATTTATTTAAGTTCAAGAGGAAACCAAACCTCCCCACTTATAATTGAAAATATATCCAGGGGAAAATTTATGTATTTTATGATCCATATCATTTAAAAGAGGTTGACACCCATATAATGGGAAAACCATGAAAAAATACTATGTGTTATTTTTTACTTTCTTTTCTAAATTGCATGTGCTATATATGATAAGGGTAAAAAAAATACATTATTATAATAAATAAACAAAATTAAATTATTGATAGGGGTTAATTTTTAATGGTTAAAATGAATATGTTAAAATTTTTCACACTTGTTCATCCACCCCCTCCACCCTCAAGTGAAAACACCCATTCCTTAGGAATTTAACTGGTATTTTAGAAAACATAGTTACCTTTTATTGGAACTATTTTATGTCCCAATGATTTTTTTTATTAAAAATTAGTTCAATGTTTTAACACATTTCTAACTATACATATACAAAATATTCATTTTTCACCCCAATCATGGAATATATGGATGTTTTTACAAAAAGATGTGAAAAAAGAAGAAGAAAAACATTAAAAAGAAGCTATAAGTGAAAAAATAAATAAGGATTAACTACTAGCTAATGATAATAATATGTACCCATTTTATGTTAAATTATTTGAAAATGATTCATCTAATGAATCCATTTCTAGTTGTGAAGATGATTTTTATATTAAATCCACTAATGACCTCAATTATGAGGATAATGTATATTTGAAAAAAGTATTTATTGAGGTGTTTACATACATATTTAAATTTACCAATAGATTAAATAATGGAAAAATTATAAGGAACTATAATACAATGAAATAAATAATTTATTATTTAGATATACATATACATGTAAAACTCCCACAAAATATGTTGATGAAATAGAGAAATTTTTATCATATTGCAATGAATGTTTTTCAAATATTGAAGAAGAATTGAGAACGTTCATTTGTTAAAAAGTGGTGATTGAGAAAGATTATTTTTTTAAGTGATGCGTAAATTTGAATAACTGCACAATACCTTTAAAAGTTACAGACATGCATTATTAGAAGATATAAAAAAGAATGTAAATAATCTTGAAAATTCTTTATAACAGGTAAGTCATGTGTATGCCAATCTAATTTAGAGTCTAATTAGAGAATGAGAATATAGGGTGAGATAAATTTAAGAATATTAGTACAATTTAGATATGAAATTTAATTAGTTTGACGTGAATAGATGATATAAGGAAAACACCTAAGCAGAATCTTCAAAAAAATTTAAAATAATATGTGCTTTCATGGAAATATATGAAAACATTATTCAAAAAATAAACTTATTATGATAAATAATATTTTGAGATTATTAATTCCTCAATAAAATAAAATATCATTGAAAAATTTAACCGATAAAAATGTTTCTCTACAAGTGATATCATAATTTCATATACTAGATCAAGTTAAAATTTAAATTATAGATGAAATGGGTAGTTTAAAATACAAGTAAAAAAACAGAATTACATCAATGGTAGAAGTAAGAAAGACTAATGATATTTATTCACCAAATGATTCCAAAATGAAGAGATCTATTTTCCATATATAAAAAGAAATAAAATAGCGGTAATTTTTTTTAAGGGTAAGAGAATATATAAAATTTGTAATGCATCATGTTTGATGAAGTTATATCATAGGTATACTAAATGAAGGAATAATATGTGAACCTATGAAAGTTATAAAATCCTAAAATCCTAAAGATTAATATCATAAATTTTTTTAAAAAAAATCATGGGATAAAGAAAATTTTATATAATAAAATGAATATTTCCTCAAAAATAGATTTTGATTCTTATAATATTTCTATGACTACTGCAAAAAAAACATTCACAGTTATGATAAGTGATGGTATATAATAATAGAGAATAACTCATATGAATTTTTTAAATTAAAAACACAACATAAATAGAATCAAAAAAGAATAAAAGATAATTATTCCTTGGGTAAAAATAATAAAGCTGAAAAATACTCCCAAGAATAAAGCTAATAAAGATGTCAAAACAAAAAATAGATTCAATTACTGAGGTAGATTAGGGAAAATCTGGGACCACTGAATTTTTTTTGTGAACCTCATCTCTCACAGAATAAAGAATGAAACATGGAAGATACCAATATGGGAAATTTATAAAAGTATTGGGTTTGGGGAGGTTATCATATATGAGGAATTATAAAAGATATAAAAAATGAGTTATCCAATTATTTAAGAATATGGTTGTATAAGGTGAAAATAATTTGGGAATATTATTAAAAAATGAATACTAGTTTTAAAAGGAAAAAATATCCACTGAATACCAAAGTTAAATCAATATTTAATTATTATGATCTTAATTCTAAGATGAATAAGGACTTCAAAAATATGATGGAGGTTAATTATGGGCATAAAAATCAAAATCATATATCCAGAAGAGTTAAATATCACTAAAAAGACAGAGAAAGTAAAAAAGATTGAAATTTCATTTATTGTTGACGTGAGAAAGGCCTCTTCCTTATATGAACAATGAAAAAGAAGTAAATAAATCCATGTTTCCTACATATTATAATGACTTTGAGAAACATAGGATGTATTGGCATGAAGACTTCACACAGTTTTTGAACAACAAAAGAAGATAGTCTCTATGTTTAGATCCAAGTATCATCCTTATTTCTTTAACTATTAAGGTGATAAAAACTCACTGTAATCTTTTAAATGATTATATTTACAAATTCAATATTTAGTTTGTGGTGTGGAATAAAAAATAGGCATTTATCAAATCTATGAATCACTAAACAAAAAAGAAATGTTAGTTATCATATTGTGTTTTTTTGAATTGTTTCAACTATTAAACACTTCATGTCGTATCAAAATAATATACTTATAGATTATGTAAAAATGAAATATTTAATAATTAATATTAAATTATTTTATCACTTGGTGGGAAGAAAAAATGAATAATCTATTAGATCATATTATTTTGTTTGACTCTAAATTTCTTTGTTTCACAATATAATAGATAACGTTTTAGCTATAACAACAACCATAATATTCTATATAAAATTTTATTAAATATAACACATTAATGTTGTGTATTTAATCAGAAAAAAATATTGTATTAATATAGCATTCACATGAGTGTTTTAACATGTTTTTTTAGGTTTAGGGTAGTTTATAAACATCTTTCAAAATGTAATTTAAAAATATCATAGGAAGTGACTTCAATGTAGGTGTTTTATTTTGGGTAGTTTATTTTAAAAAAATGGTCTTCATTAGTCACTATTATTTTCTATTTCATTAATTTATCACCTATATTTAGAGTTTATTAATTGATATATTATTTTAAAGTAAAAATTTATGTTATGTTCCTCTTGGAAAAATTAGTTTATATTTCTCTAAGGAGGGTTGTCTCATGAAAAGGAAAGAAACAAATAGAGGGAGAAGGGGGAGACGCTTAGTTTTTTCAAATCAAGGAAGTTGAATACATAGGTATGATTTTTCCATTATAAACAATTTTTTATTTATTTCAAACAATTGGGCTAATGGAACAACTATGAAAAACAAATTGACATTTTATTTTTCATAATAGTTTAAGTATTCAAAAAAATACAAAGGGGGGTAGAGGAACCAAATGGATTATGGATGTATTTTTTGTAAATATTCATTTTAGAATGTGCCTTATACAATTTTGTAACATCCCAATGAAGATATGTGATAATATTTTATTCTATTTAATATGAAGATATACCCTTATATTAACAAAGGAGTTTATATGTGTTTTTTTTCATGGTGATTAACCCTAAATTGTGATAAATATAGTGTTAATATTTATGGTAATTAATAAAAACATGTATCTTAAATATATGTAGAACATTGTAAAATTGTTTATGGATGGTTAGTGAAAGAATTATAATAATATATCTTGAGGATTTTTGATTAAATGTCTAAAAATTCTGTTGGATTATTGATAAATCCAACCAAGGGTTAGTGAGCATAAATACTACTATATATAATGAGTAATATAACTCTAATTAAGGTTTGAGGAATACAAAATGGATATGGGGTTCAAATGAATTAATGGTTCACATAAACACTAAACATTAATCATAAAAATGTTTTAGGGATTTTAAATTGGGGATAAATAAACTTCAATACATAATGACATTTTACAAAGTCATTAAAAATTGTTTATGATTTTTTGGAGTGGATTGGAGTATTCATCATGGAAATTGAATAAGATATGTGATCATGTAAAGATATCATGAATTATAGATTTTGATATGGAAATATGAATTGTTAGTATATTTGTGTGTTTCTTCCTAAAAACATAGATGAAATGTTAAATTTCTTTTATTTTCTATTATATGTACTGTTTTATTATGGAGGAATTATAAATTTGACAAGATATAATCATACATATGGATTCTGAGTTCATGTGTATTATATTTAAATAATTTATATAATATTTTATATGATATGTAATATATTCTTAGGATGATGATTTTTGAAAATTACTAAATCATTAAGTGAGTTTTAGTAGCATCGAGGATATGTAATATGTATTATTAAATCATATACAAAAATACCAGAAAGGTAGCTATTACATAAGGTTTCTGAATGAACATGTGATATATTTCAAATCTATTTTTCTAAAACCCCACAGAATAATTGGATTCATAATATATTCCTTGTGTGATTTATTTATAAGGAGTCTAGACAAATTGATCATGAATAACACATTTTTTTATGAATAAAATATTTGTATATAATGAATATGAATTCATATAATTTAGGAATCTTATGAAATGTGTAAGATATTTGGCTTCGTGGATTTTTTTTCAAAATCATGTTAATTTTTTATAAACTTAAAGGGATATGTGGTTAAGTAAAAATGACTTCAAAATGAAAAGGGAAATTGGTACACACATTGTAATACATAAGATTATGTAAATATTATGGATGTTCTTTTAGTTTATAAAATTTAAGGAGAATAAATATTACTCAAAAATATTTTTTGCAAGATAAATAAAATGACGCAGTGATCTATTTATAATTTAATAATCATCACAATGTTTATAGGGATTGAGATTCAAAATGAGTATTAATAATGATATCTACCACATCTGGGAGTAGAATACCATTCAATAGAGGTGTCCAATAATGAATAAAATGTCCTAGATTGTTCTTTTATTTGATGATTAGTCAAGTTGTGTGGGATTCCCTCATTTTAGGAAAGGTTTATTGTGTGTTTTATTATAAAAACATGGTAGAAAAAGTTCAATATACTTTTTATGGTTTATTTTGGGTGGTTTTTATACTAATTAATAAGAAATGTGAAAAGGAAATGACTAAAACTAAATATGGATAAAGACTGGAAATATTGTTGACTTTGTTTTATTGAAGAGATACTATGACCAAAAATTATTCGAGGATTCTATATTTATATATATAATGACTCTTTTTTTATTGGATTAGCCCTTTAAATATTTAAATATATATCTTGGTATTTTAACCAAGATTTTGTGTGGTATTTATGGGTTTCAGGACCTCAGGAATAGTATAATAAAAATATTGATATATTTTTAAGGATTCTCATGTTTCATTTAGTTTTGTTATATTTTTTCTTATATTTTAGCCCTTGATTGTAAATCAGATACCACATTTGATTTTGAAACATGGGTTTTACCCTATGCTAGACATAATGTTGGTTGGCGTTAGGTGTTCTGTTGAGGTGACTATTGGAAGGTATATTAAGTGAATTAAGTAAATCATTAAATCTATTTGTTTAATAACCCTAAAGTTAATAATTCTCTATGAATAAATTGTTATAATTTTTTTTCTAGGGTTACCATCATTTGCCTAGGAGGATTAGAGAGAAGTAATTATTCTTTGTTGGAAGATCAGAATACATGGAACAATGAAGATCATATTGAGGTGAATCATGGGATGAATGATGAAATAAAATAATCTTCTAATTAATGACTAGAGAATGAATTTATTAAAAAATTATTAACCATTATCGAGTTAGGATGCTTTATTTTTATATTCTACCCATTTTATTGAATTTTAAATCTTGGATTTTAATCTATTTTTAATCAATTTTCATACTTTTCATGTGTTGTTTATTTTTGTATACCCTAAAAAATATTTTTTTCATATTTTTTTCACATTTTTTTCACCCTAGTTATTTCCTCAATTATTTGTCATCGGCTAGGACCACATCTTCCAACAATGGTATTAAATTGTTTGTGTTCTTTTTCCAATTTATTCTTTATGTTATTCATTGTTGACCCTTGGGGTTGTGGTTTAAAAATTTTAAAGATGTTTTGAACTAGATATAACACCCATATTGATGGTTAATGTGTTAAAGATTGAGGGATTAATTCATTGTAGATAGGTTATGATGGATACAGGATGTGGTTGATAGCATTATGCACTATGGGTTTAGAGTGGCAATAGGAGGCGTAACACTTCAATTTCAGGTGATCTGATTTCTGATTTTTAACCATCAAATGCATGGAATCAATGTTTAGAGATTATTATCTTATATTTTAAATGGTAAAATAGAAAAAAAAATGGTGGTGATGGAGGAAAAATAAAATACATGAATACAAGGTTTTACTACCAATGAAACCCCCCACTATTCATTGTGTAGTTTAGAATATGACATGTCATGTTCTTCATATTTACTATGGGATAAGTTTTTGGTTGAGTTATAGATCTCACAACATGTATTTGGTCCCATATAGTGTATGATCCTACCTATGGGGATAAGTCATGTTCTAGGTGTACATGACTAGGACCCCATGTAGTCCAACATGTTTTGTAACTTGTGTGACATTCCATGTTTATGTGCATGGCCAGTTGAGATGCATGCCATGTATACATTACCTAAACCCAAGGTAGAAATACATTTAGTGATATATTTTGGACATTCTATTTATTATGACATGGATTTCCTTGACTTTACCAGTGGAGAAAATACAACATCTACAAAGTGAGATCAAAATCCATGTTACCCCATATACATGTCATGTACTTATTGCAGGGATATCAAAATCTTGTATTCCCTTTTTTAGTACATTGATTTGGGCTCACATATAGCTTATCCCGAGTAGTATTCAAAGTATAACGTGAGGGTAGTATTAATTATGGTTCACATGATACTATGTGAGCTGTTTTATATAGGTATATTCATCTGGAGACACATTACCAGTGGTAACATTCATGCAAGATCATCATAGAGATGTAAGGGTTGATACTCCCATATCAAAGAAGATTGCATGCCCCCCATACACTTTATATGGGTAGATTAGTTACTCAACCATACTAAATAATGGAAATGGTCCTCTATCTACAGAGTGTAACACACCCATCATCCAGTATTAGTGATGAGCAGGTCCTCCACATGAATTAGTGATCCCTCAGTTGTGGAGCGTAGTTTCAAGGAACTAGACCCTCCACATGGATTATTTGGTGGTTGTGAATGTCTCTGAGAATTAGATAAGGGACATTATAATTGCATTCAGAATCACTATTCTAGGTTAGTTTGTGGAGATGGAGATCCCCTTTCTCTCTCGCATGGGTTTTTTATGGGTATATATATTTTTTTCCTTTAACTCTATTTATGGGTTCTGCTGATTTTTTTTTATATTTATACTTCTACATATATGGTTTCTAGGGTATCCTTCTTGGTATTTATATAATCACCACTACATCATCTTTTCCAACTTGTGTCGTGTCTTGTAGAAATGATAGGAATATCTGGGGTGATTTTGATTGAAATTATAGATACCTGGGTGAATTAGCCATGTTTAGTGGTCGTATTGGGATATTTGGAGTATATAACTTTTAAGGATTCTATTTTTTTAGTCATTTTAAAGTATTTTTCTTTATTTATTTTTGAACATTAATTTTTTCCCTTTCTAATTTGTCTTTATAATGTCATACTCTAATTAATTCCCTATAAGTTATTTCATGAATGAATATACTCAAGATGTGGAAGTCTTTTATTATCTCTCTACACATTTTCAAAGATATGGTTGTATGAATTGATACAAGTAAATTAGGAAAAGGAATTACATTGAAGTATATTCCTTATAAGTTCTTGTTTACATCCCCAAGCCTATTGGAAGTATGCTTGGGGTTTCATGCTTAGCTTATCATCAGACAGGTTGGCCTCGTGGGCTGGGTTGTGACATAGTGTTATTAGATAAAATTTTCATCAGGTAGATATAGAGATAGGACAATAGTGATAATTGGTTTGGAATATAAGGATGCAATTTTGGAGTGTCTCAAGTATAGATTTCAGTCCATGTAACCCAGTATTGGCATAGAATCTAATGTATCCATTCACCAGCACACAAACTACCTTCTTGTTAACTCGTCATGCTGAGACATTTGCTTCATAGAACAAATGAGATATGCCTCATAAAGGTTTGAGTTCTTTCAAGGTAATTATTACATCATATCCCCGTATATTCTAATCTACCCATGCAATATAATGATCACTTATATGATTCCTCCTTGAAGATCGGTGTCCAGGTCACTAATACAAGATCGTGATGATGATTAGTTGAGTGATAAGGCCTCAATATAGGGAAAATCACATGAGGTGTTTCAACTAGAGAGATTGGGAGAATATTCAACAATTACATGGTAGTGGATAACACTAGTATGTAAAGATGAGAATTCACATAGGTTTAGAACACTATTAATGATCCAGCATCAGAGGCCATTGAGGTTCCATAGTTAGCTAGACCCTGAGGATACAGAGGATTGTATTATGTTGGTAGACAAAGTTACTAGGCTTGTTCGAGGCCTGAATGATCATATTTTTGTGTGGAAATCAAGTATTATTCATGGGGTATCTAAGAGCTAGTGAAGTCTAGTTACATAGACACAGGATGAGGTGACACTCTCATGGAGTGACTTCCATATATTATTTTAATGTTATTATTGTCCTTCACACATTTATTCTATATGGATATAGGATCATCTTGAGCTACATTTGGGTGATATCATGTTTTTTTAGTTATAAATGAGGTTAAATAACATCACATGTTACACCCTTAATATTGTATGTGGTTTATTATTATATTAGTACAAGTTTCACCATAGCCTCCATAGATAAATCCATTCCAATATAGTCTTCTTATTTATTGATACATATTCTAGGCTACTAGAAAGGGTTCTAGTGTTTATGAGATTCCTAGAAGAGGGAGGTTGGGAAACTAGATCTAGTAGTGGTCGTTATGGGGTTGAGTCTTATATAGAATCTAGTAGGATAGAGATGTCTGTGTCTCAATGTAGGAGGCATACTCATACCCATACTTGGATACATGGATTTACATCATAGGTATCACTTATAAAATCTAGTCATTGAGTAGAAGTATATTGATATTCTTGTGATCAATAATTCCATGTGTCACAAAATTTACATACCCAATATGAGAATGAGTGTGGGAAGATATAGGATGGACTAATTTAATATATGACTTCATCATGATTAGGGATCTCCCATGC
Organism: Viscum album; assembly: GCA_963277665.1. Taxonomy (NCBI): domain Eukaryota; kingdom Viridiplantae; phylum Streptophyta; class Magnoliopsida; order Santalales; family Viscaceae; genus Viscum; species Viscum album. The sequence goes on along the minus strand of OY728128.1, from coordinate 1,108,537,818 downwards.
TTGGTCAAGGAGGACCCAGGTAGTAGGTGATAGAATATGAGATGTTGGAGATCATGGGGAGTAAAATCTAGTGGAGGGAGAGACTATATGCAACTCCCACCACCAATACTAGGTGGACCACACTAGGCTTTTTGAGTTAGAAGATTGGGTTGGAGGCAGTTAAAGCCCATAGAAGGCTATGAACAGAAGGCACACGAGATGACTCAAGGTATGATCATTATCTATTATACACTTTCTTCAATACATGTATACATATTATTGAGTGATTCATTCATACCCATACCCTATGTGCATGATCTATAGATCATTTCTGAGACCATGTCCTAGTAGCAATGGTTAGAGGTTACTACTATGAGGGATTCTTTGAGATCAAATATTTCATCGGTAGTGTGAGTTTTATTATGATGGAAAGAGATTCACATTGAAAATCGTGGTTGTTATGATAAAAAAATATGAAATCATATTGGTTATAGACTAGTTTTCCTCGTTGTGTTCTGATATTTATTATCATTAGAGTCAAGTTAGATTCTTATAGATAGATGGAATGATATTTTCTATTGTGGGAAATAGAAATTCCATGGATGAGATAGTGGGCCTTATGATTAGGATAATAAAATCACTCACCCATTAGTTTGTGAGAATAGAACATGTTATAATGGAATCTTTAGGAATATGGATTCCTTCAATAGTACAAGACTAAATGGAAATATTATCTAAAGATTTTATGGGACTACCTCTCAGTTGTGAGATGAAATTTTTTATCGACATACAACCCTAACCACACTAATATCTTATCAGGAATAATTAATGGTGCCAATTGAGATTTGGGAGCTATGGGTATAGTTGCAGGAACATCAAGAGAATGGTGTTTTCAAATCTAGTGTTCCCCCTATGAAACCCTAGTTTATTTCCTTAAATAGGTTAATGGGAGCTTGTGGATTATTTTTTATTATAATAAACTAAAAACTATAATGATAAAGAAATGGTATCACATTTCACGGATATATGTCCTCATTGACTTGTTGAAAAGTTTTAGTTTGTTCTAGAACATTGACCTTAGTTTTGGTTACCACTTGTATAAGGTTCACTATGATGTTATTATAAAGATAGAATAAGTATTTTACTATAGATGCTATGAGTTTTTAGTGATACCTTTTGATGTGACAGGTTTCTATTCTATTTCAATTGATCTTATAAACATGACATTCCAACCATAATGGGACTAATTCTTAGTTTTGTTCATTTGGGACAAAATCATTTACTCTTTATCAGAGGAGGATCATGTAGAAAAATTTAGGATGATCTTAGACATACACCAAGAGATCCATCAATATAGTAATCTCTTAATGTTATAATTTAGGATCCATATGGTTTATTTTTTGTGGAATTCCATCTATGATTTTGTTTATCTATGTACGTATAAAAGATTTATGTGGTGTTTCCTTGGGATCCAACCAATAATGTAGAAAATATGTAGCGTTTTATTGGCTTGGTAGGGTAATATAGGAGGTTTGTGGCATATTTAGCTAGGACATTATCCCCATTGAAGACCCTAAAATAGAAATGTTTTCATTTTTCCTAGACTACACATTTTTAGTGATCATTTACAGATTTGATCTTGAGGTTGACCAGTGCTCTTATGTTGAGACTATAAGAGGAGGGTTTAATGTACATAGTGTTTGTGATGCCTCTTGAGCTATGCTCAATTTCATGTTGATGTAGAGCAGGAAGTTATCACCTATGGTTAGAGGTAGTAGTGACCACATTAGTAGAAATAAATGAATCATGAACTAGATTTGGATGTGGTAGTCCTCACTCTGAAGAGTAATATAAAATATATTCTTTGTTAGTGTTTTATTATTTACTAAGTCCACCAAATGATCAGGTATATCTTCACCTAAACAGTCCTTAGCCTCAGAAAAAGTTGTTGGTTAGAGTTCTTATTGTACAATAACTTCTAAATAATATGTACACCTGGGAAGGGAAATGTGGTGATATATTCTCTTAATAGAAATTCCCTTTCTCAATTGATAGAAGAGAAGTTTGCGAAATTGGACTTGTTTCCATTAACCTTAGTAGAGGGGAAATGTGTATTTTAGCTTCATTAAATAGGGGCAACTCGTCTACTTCTTCCACTTGTTACATATTCTCATTTGGGATACATTTAGTGTGAGGATTCATGTGACTATATATCATTATGAGATTCACCATATGGATTTTCTAAAATATGGAGCATGTCATCCTTTTCAATGGATGGATGGTAGTTCCATTCACATTATGAGAAGTTGTGATGAAGATGTTTCACATTTACCCTCTAGTTGAGAATCCAGGTGTGAAAAATATTTACAATTAAACTCAATGGTAGTTTTGGTGATCAATAATTAGGTGGATCATTTCTAGTTTTTCTCTCGATGTCTCACATATCAGTAGGTAAAGGATGAGTACTAGGTTATTATAGGTTTGACACAACCGATTGATATTGCATAGTTGAATGGGGATGAAATATCATTGGGCTAGGTAAATAGTATTCAACATTCAATTAGAGGACATAATTATATACTAAACCTTTTTCACTGACTTACCATGTTGACATAGTTTATTTCCATTGGGAAGATAAGTTTTTTTTGGGATTTTGGTGAAGTTATACATATGAGAGATCATTCAGAATCATGGGGTACCCATGATGATCATCTCTGTCATGCGGATTGGTTTATTTCACTATTTTATAGGGGACTATAGTAAAATTTTGGGACCCAGTTTTGGATAATCATGACATCCCCCCCAGATGTTTGGGAAGACCATGTATAGTATCCATGTGTTAGAGGATACAGTGAGGGCATGTGTGTTCGCTTTTAGTCAAAGATACATGGATAATCATCCCCTTGTATAGTTTTTATATAATAAAAAATATCACTCTACTATTATCATTGCACCTGTTGAGGCCCTATATTGGATACCCTTCTAGTAACCCTTAGGGTGGACTGAGGCTGGTGAGGCATGTATGAATAGTCCAAGGATGATAGAGGTAGTGATGGAGAATGTACAAGTGATCTGTGAGTATATCGGGAAAACACTAAGTAGATAGTAATATTACATATATTGACATAATATGCCTCTGGAGTTCATGAATGGATACTATGGAATCCTGAGTGTAACTGAGGATTATATAGATTTGGTTGTGGAGGTAAGCTATCCTATAGGTTCGCAAAAACATTTTAGATCCAATGGAGGGTTTATGAGGTTTATTATCACTTAACATTACATGTACAGCTGGACAGAATGAAAGAAATCTTCTATGTATTGCAGCTGGGGAGATACATGAATGACTTGACACAAATTATTGACTGGGGAGACCTAGACATCAAGGAAGGATCCACTATCACAGAGTACCTGATGCAGATCTAGGAATAATAAGTAAGGACCCTACATAGATGGACCACCACTTTAGTTCAACTATTGTGGAAGTATGGGTGCATTCTTGAGAGATCCTGGGATAATGGGAGTCATATGAGGACTCAATTTCACCACATTTTTGAATATATTATTAATTTTGGGCTGATAATCCTTGATATATGAGAGAATTTAATTACACTAGTTTTTTAGTATTATTCCATTGAATATATATATATATATATCTAGATTATTCTGTTGATTCAGAATGGTGTTCGAGTGTCTCAGGACCCCCAAAAATAATATATTACAAATATTATTATATTTTTTATTAATGCACAAAAACAATTTAAATTTAAATGGTTTTCCCATTTTTTTAGTCCTTGGATAGAAAATATGAGACCTCGGTTGATTCCATAACACAGATGTTTTCCTATGTACAACATAATGTTGGTCAGTATCGGGAATTCGATTGAGGAGTCCATTGGTGGGTATTTTAATTAAATTAATTAATTAATTTAATTATTTAATTTAATAAATGTAACACTAATAAATATTTATAAATAAATCATTATGATGATTTCACAAGCTTAGTAGCATAAATCTGGGAGGATTAGAGAGGATGAACCTTTTTATGTTAGGGGATTAGGATAAGTAGAACAATGAGGATAAGTTTAAGGTGAATCCTAAGATGAATTCTAAATATAGTGGTTCATATTCCTCATTAGTGGTGAACATGTTTTTCACTAATGATAAATCCATCATCATGGTTGGACTCATTATTTTTGGATTCATCTATGTTGGAAAAAATTTTGATTCATGGATTTTAATATTCTTTTCTTCAATTTGCGTTCTTCAGACGTTCTATTTATTTTGGTATACCCTACACTACTGATTTTTATCATATTTTTTAATATATTTTCACCCTAGTTATTTAAATGATTCATTTCTCATGGATGGGATCACATCAACTAATGATGGTATTACGTTGTCTGTGTGCTTTTTGCATTTTATTCTTCACATTCTTCAACATTGGTCCCTAGGGCATTAGTTCAACATTTTTGGGTATGTTAAAGAATGGTTGAACCCCAAATTCATGGTGTTTGTCTGAATGGTGGAGGGAATGAGTTTTTTATGTATTATGATGTATATGCGATATAACTAATAAATTTATATATTTGGGGCCAGGATCGGTGATGGGTGGCACAAAACATTGATTTAGCACAATCTAATTTCTAATTTACGGTCACTAAAGGCTAAAAATTGATGGCCAAAGTTTCTTCCCATAAATTTTGATAAAAATGGTGAATTGTTTTGTGGTCATTGAATATCTTGAAGCCATGTAATGACAATGACTTACTACCTACAAAAAACTAACTATATGACATGTAGTATAGAATAACAAACATCTTATTCTTTAGATTGCATGGTGGCCTAGTTTTCAGCCAAGCTAAGGATAAATCCCTATGTGGATCATCCCAAATTCACTCTGACCCTTACCAAGTGGATAATCCATGTGTCAGGTGTAAGTGATTTGGACATCATTCGGTCTGATATGTCATTTACATGATGTGACATGCCCTGTATAAATGCATGTTCAGTGGAGCCACATTCTAGGTGTACTTTACTTGGAACTCGAGAAAACAAACATGACATTTGAAATTTTGGACCTTTCATGTATTATGAAATTTATTTCAATGATATTTCCATGGTATAAGACAACCAATAAACCTGGAGATTTCACACGATGTGTGACCCCCAATTACACATCATAAACTTTTCCCTCGGACATCTACCTTCAGAATATCCTTCTTTAGCGATCATATTTGAGTTTCTTATCTACCTAACCAGAGTAGTATTCCTTGTTGAAGGTATTTTATCCTTCATTGTTGAAAACTATATATGATGTGTGGTATTTTTATCATGATTCTTCTTCTGGTGATGCTTGAGTGATGGTAGTGTTCAGGAAGGATCATCATAGAGATATCATGGTTGGTACTACCCTATCAAACCGGAGTGTAAGTTCTTCATACTCATTATATCAGTATTGTAGGTACTTCCCCATACTATAAAAATGCATAGGTACTCTATCTATGTAGTGGAACTCTCCCATAATCAAGATCTCGTAGTGATTGGGTCCCCCATGGTAGTGAGTGATCCCTCAACTATTAAGGGAAGTAGTGAATAAAGGGAACCTTCACGCTGATACATGTTTGGTTACATGTGATTCTAGGAATTGAAGATAGACCTTTGGAGGTACATGTAAACTCATCATTCTTGGTTAGGTTGTCGAGATGAATATTATCTTTCTATCTCTTCTAGGTTACTTTATGAGTATATAAGTTGGGTTTTGTTTCACTGTTTCTAGGGAGTGATATGAATACTATTTTAATTATCCATTACTCCCTTAATTGATCGTGGGGATTCATACTGGGTATGTATCTAATCACCTCTACATGGTATTTTCCCACACATGTTGGGTATTCGGAATTTTCCATGTAGATCATCGTTGTTTTAGGTGGATTGTAGTGATACTTGAGTGAATTGAATGCATTCGGTGGTTATATTTGGATATCAAGAGTTGGGAACGCATCAACATTTCCTTTTTCTAGTTTTTTGGGAATGTATTTTTTCACTTTATGATTTGTATTTATATTTCCTTACTCTGATTTTATACCTATAGGTTATTTAATCAATGTATATACTCTATCTGTATCATTAATTTATTATTATTATTCACTTTTATATGGATATGGTTCTATTTGATCATACAAGTACACTTGGTTAAGGCCTCCCATTACATTAAACTCGTTCTTGGAGATTGTTGCTACACCTAGCCTATTAGATGTAGGATTGGGGTGTCATACAAGGATTGACACTATCTAGAAAGGCCTTGTTGGGTAGACTGATGATGGTGTATAAAACATATATTTATGATATGTACGATATAAAAGTTGTTTGATGAAAGTGAGAAAATATAGAGATAATGAACCAATATTGGAGTTTGGAATAATACTTAATTCCATATTGAGGGAGAAGTATATGATTATGAGAATCTAAAAGAAGATATACTTCATCATAGAATAATGGCTGATGAGGAGAAATAGGTTCTAAATATTATCTAGAAATAACCAGTATGATAAAATCCATATAATAAGATTACATAAGAAAATAAGTGAGTAAGGATAATATGATAGTAGTTTTTTTGATCACTCATTGTTAGTTAAAGACCTTGATGATTCTATTGAGTAAATCAAACATTTTGTTTTAGTATATAGATCATATATCATTTCTTATATATGTACAATTTTTCATGTACTTAACATAATTTGAAAGGTTAGTAAATTAAACTATTGAAGAAGGTTATCTAATCAATTTGATTCAGGAATATCCAGCTCATAATTATAACATTATTCAAGATGTTGTAAGGATTTGTTAAAAACATATGTGAGTCAACAAAATAATGTAATACCTATCGAGTGATAGAATAAATTTTTTGAGATTTATTTTCATTAAATATTATACCTATTCACACCACTTTAAGTTTAAATATTATTCTAGTGTAAAATTAGGGTCTCAGAAGATCTCAATCACAAAAAGAATGTAGTCACACACATAAATTGTGAACCTTGTACAAATACACTATTTTATTCATTACTAGTATTTTTTCAGTGAATTTTTTATAGGTGTGATGGTTAGAAAAATATATCCACAATATTCAAAATATATAAAATGGGTTCAAATATTTAGAGTGTTTAATGATTATAAAAAATAATAATTTAGTAAAATAAGTCACCCTAATTAACCCCTAGTTTGTGCAGGCATTTTTTACTTCATCGTCTATAAATACCAATTTTTAATGATTAAGAATTATGAGATATGTTATTTCAATCAAATCTAGAAATAATTGAATCATAAAAAATTGTTATTTCCTTATTTTAGTTTTCCTTGGTCCATTTCCCTACTAGGATGCTATCATTATATGGTGGCATGTTATCTAGTTGTTTAATAAATTATCCCTTTAAGAGGAAAATGAAATATTTTTTCAAGAAGAGTGGGGTCATCCCCTTGTATGTTTTGGTCTATTTCCCACTATTAAGTGAGTCTGTCTATATTTACTAGAGAGTCTTTAGTGGATCATGTTCATGAGGTAATGGGGGGTTACATGTATGATTCCTTCGCGATAGTTCAATTTTACCTCCAATTTTATAGATTAACATTCATATAAATTTACATACTCATACTACCCATATATCAATTTTATCATATCAAATATGCCTAACCAAGATGAATTAGATAATGGTTTAGTTAATGAACTATTTTGAGAATGATTGTATTATACCGAGTGTGTCCCCATGGGTAGCGCCCATTTTTTACCAAAAAGGTTGACGAGATCCTAAGGATTTTTAAATACTATCTATTCCAAAGTCATCTTATAATCATGAATAAATAATCTCTATTGAGGATTATTTTCTTCTTCAAATGGATAAAATGATTGAAGTGGTTCTTAATGTTAATCCTTTCATATTAATATCACATACTTTAGGTTTACAAGGAATACATCCTAAAAAAGGTGTGTTGGTGTCATAATAATCATTATGTGTTATTAGTGATATCATTAGGAAAGATGAACACATGACTATTTTTATGGGACTCATGAACTATAACTCCCTTTTATTCATTAAACGGTTCATTTTAGTCATCTTAGATAACATATTCATAAATTTTATATCATAGGATGATTTTGTTGAGTATCAAATAACTATACTAGACTTTCATAAAGAGTATTAGTTTTTTTATAAACTATCAATGTAAAAAAATTATTGATTTGGGAAGTGAATTTTCCTTGAAAAAAATCATGGAGGGTAATATAATAGTTGAACTTGTAAAGATCGAATCAGTATCAAATTTGAGTCACCAAATAATATGCTGAAAAATACAAAACATTATTTTTTTTGGAAATATATAATATAAGATTCATAGTGGAATTTATTATTATTTCAACTCCCATAAATTCTATTATATGAAAGGAGATTCCATTATGGTTTCCTGACTAATATCAAAATTATTTTGAGGGGAATTATTAAATTTCTACAAATACTACTATTTATCATTTTTTAATACATAGAGTTGGTCACAAGCTATTTTTTTATTCTTATATAACCATACAAGTTATTTTCTTTTTGAAATGGTGGGTTTTGATTTATTATAGGAGTATTATACAAATAATTCAGGTATATAATTACCCAACCTAATAATTCACGTTCATAGAAGTTGTGTTCACCGTAAATAAATTGAGTCATGGTCTCCTTAGGGTGTGATTATTTGTCTACATGGATCTCAAGAGTCTATTTTATATTTTCTTCCATTGAGATATCAACATCAGTAAGATGTGATTTATAATGATCCCATAAAATTATGTCACATAGATATTCTATAATCCTATTATGTGATATGTTATAATTCGTTCACTTAGTATGAAATATCATGAAAAACTAGAAAAAGAAGCATCTGAGCAGCTATCCTTGATAGAATTAGTCATGGTTGAAGATCAGGAATTTATTAACATTGGAAAAATGGTTATGTACCCCACACATCATCAGTGGGCAGTGATCCCCAACTCTAAGACATATATTTTGAGATATTATATGACTATATTTTTCAGAAAAGAACATTCTAGATACTCTAAATGTAAGAAACAGACTATACTCCCTTTGGGGCGAATAGTGGATCCTATTACGTTACATGAGCATGTGTTGAGGGAGATCCATAGATTCCCCTGTTGGTTAATTAAAATTTTATGATGATTGAATAATATATCTATAATTAGTATTGGTGGATAGTAATAAAGTAGATTATTCTAATATTTGTGTCTCTCTACCTTGCCTACTAGTGTGTAATATCAGATAATTGGGTTCTTCCAATGTAACCCATCCTTGTATTTTTTGACTAAGGAAGTGGGAAGGGATATTAATGGATAACATTATAGAAATTCCATGTTTACTTAAGGGTCATTATGTTGTCATGGTGATTATACAAGAATAACTATGTTATCCCACTTCCTCTATATTTGAGAGTTGTGTCTGGTGGAAAGTTATAGAGTCCTATGAAATATGTGATCATGTGGTTTATTTGGTAGACTCAATGGTCATTTCTGACCTAGATCAAATAAAATTAATGAATTTCAAATGAAATAAAAAATACCACACCAATATTGGTATTTATCCCTTTGAGGCCCTGTACGATAGATATTGTGAAGTCACCCATTTATAAGATGAATATTAGAATGTTTTCATTGATTTGTATAGATCTTGTGAAAATTAAAAATTTTAAGTTGTTTTGGATCTAATAGATTACAAATATAGCTCATGTATACTCTAATTATAGTAGGGATTAATAAGAGAGGCATCAATAGTTCAATGAAGGAGATAATAACCTATTAAAGGTATCAACAACATGTGGTTTGAGGAGAGGTGATTAGTGAACAATGATTTAATTTATTTTTATCTAGACATTCTTAATATTTCATAGGAAAAGAGAGGTTACTATTAACCTATAATTAACGTCATACTAGACCTATTTCACAACACCACTAACATATCATAGCTGAAGAGAAATGTAGAAAAACCCAAAACAAATATCGATTCGGGAATAATTAACATAGAGGATGAAACACCATTTGAAAGTACATAGTTGTGAAAGAATAATAATAATATAAGACCCCTAAATGTATGTGAATTAATTAGTACACATATTTTTATGGTATAGGAATAATTAAGGGGATTGTGGGTGTTTTAGAATTATATATGATCATAATACAATCACCATTAAGAGTATGTTAAATTTTTTGGAAAAAAATCCTTTAAGGTGGTAAGGACATAGTAATATATATTTCTTGTTAATCCTTTTAAAAAATTATTAATATTTTAATAAGAATACACTTGATAAAATTTTTTGGTATCCCGAGCATTTAGAGAAAACATTTTATTTTAGTATATATTATTTATACTTTTGTGCGTTTGAATGATTTAAATTATTGAAATCACTTAATGGTTTCCTTGAATGGATTTTTTTTCACCACTATTGAACTCAGAATTGGGTTTTTTAACATAGGTTTTTGAAATTGAAAATTTAGTTTCCAATACATGATTATAAAATTACTAAGTAGTTAATAAAAATATTTATTGATTAAAATTACTAAATAAAAATAACATCATTAACTCAATAATTAATGTTGTGCAGTAATTTTGATATACGACCTCATAGAGTGGGGAAAAATTTTAAGTGGTCATTGATCAAGTAATCAAAAATGGATCACATTGTAAGTGTGAATCATAAAGAAATGGCGGTAGAAACTAAAGATAGGGATTTTTTTATTTTTTTCATTCTCCATTATTTATGAAATATTTATTTGTTTAATCATTTTTATATTTCATTTCTAGTTATATATCCATGATAGATTTTAAAAAATTTCATTAAAATCATTATTTTTAATTTTTTCATAATAATCAATGGAGGTGTTTTTGGGAAGATTCATGAACCAATGGTTTAGAATAGTTCCCTCCCCACTATGACTTTATCCCTTACACTTTTTCCTCAGATGATCCCCAATCAACCCTATTAGGGGACAATATTTTTAGGGATGAATTGACTATGTGGTGAATGATAGTGTGAGTTACCAATGAAAGCAATGATTAGGGTAGTGTTCATGATGACGAGGATAGGGAATCACAATAAGGATGTGCATAAGTGTTAGGAGATGGTTATAGGGAATATATAGTTAATAAATATTAGGTATTATATATGGCATCACATGTTTATGAAAAAAGGTTTCATTATCTTAAGAAAATGAGAGAGTTGGTAGCATCTTGGTTACATTTGATGGGGTGGATAATCTATGGCTATTTATTAAAATGGTGGAAACATTAGAGGGTTATATGATTAGGGTTCCATTAATGGGGAATGGATTTAGGGTCGTTCCTAGAATATTTTATTTTCCTTGATTGAATGCATGTTTTCTTCCATGTGGAATGTGGTTGGTGATAAACTTGTGTTCTTTGACCAACTAGAATGACTCACCATCCTAGCCCCATGAAGGGTTTAGATGTGTAGGCTAAGTAGTTTTGATGGCTCATCATGTCATCCCACCTTGTCCTTAGGTTGGCCAGAGTGGGATGGTGAGGGAATTATAGCCTGAAATACCCTTGGGGTGAACCAAAAAATCCAATAAATTCCCTCATATATAGCCCAATGGTTGGGAGGTCTATCCTCTTCTTAATAGCCTCACCCTCTTGGAGGTTCGACCATTCAGCCAAGAAATGAGATAGGTCCCTATGGAGAATCTGTATGACTTATACCAAAACTGTGGGAAATATTTATGTGGATCAATGTTCATAAACCATCCATTAACATGATTGGTACTAACATGAATTTTGGTTGGGCACTGTCTCACACATTAAAATGTTATATGGAAAATCCCATTGAACCCACATGCCCATTATAATATCCTTAGATATTTTCTCACACTTCGTCACCCTTTTGACTGAAACAGAAAATTGAGTAGCCCGTTTTATTTATCATTACACATATAATATTTTACTTTTATATTCAATATCATCAAGAGTTATTATTGAGGTATTTTATGCTAATTTAGTTTTTAACATAAGGGGGTTCAAAACTGGGTTCAGTCAAGATGACTAAAATGTAAATAGGTTTAGGTATTCCATATGAAATGTGCTAATGATGTGAACTGAGACTATCACTTACATTATAGAGTTCATTACTCCCTTGGGGATATAGTGTATAGGACACCCAAACCATGCATGGGGTCATGTACAACATTTAATATTACTACCTTAATGAGGTAAGTAACTCCCCTCTATATTGGGAAAAAGTCCTCCATCCATGGAATCAATACTCCCTTGGATGATGTGTTTTCCTAGATAAACCATAGGTCCTCCACATAGGGTTTTTAATTCCCCAACTAACACACATACAAATGATAGGATTCACTCCCACACTATAAGTACTAAGAGATTACATAATCTCAAGTAATTTGGGTAATTTGGATATGGAAGGACTAATGATTTTAGTGGATACTTCACGATTGTTATATTATATGATCTTTTTATGGATGTCCTTTTGTGTGTGGGATATTTATATATCCTTTATTCTCTTTATAGAAAACAAAATTTTGTATTTTTTTCTTTACCTATGACAAGGTACTCAACCTAGATTATATATAATTCCCTCCTTATTCATTATGGGGTGTCTTAATGGTATTTCTATACTCACCCTTACATGGATAATCTTTACACCCATGTTGTGTCATGTGTAAATGATAAATAGTTCCACGGTGATCATGGAGGACATATTGGAAGAGAGTCTATAGATTAAGGGTTTCAATAGTGATTGTCATATTTGATATTCATTTGTGGATATGTAGTGATAAGGTTTTCCCCATTTAAGTTGTTCTTGTTTTTACGTTCTTGAAATATTAGAATCATGAATTTGTTATTGAATCTAGTGTTTTACTTGTCCTATGGTTATTAATGATTAGAATTTATTGTATTCATATTACTCTATAGTTGACTGATATATGTAGTACTATATTATTTATATGTTATTAAATTTATATGTAGTTATGCATATGTTTATCAGGATAAGGCCTCCCAAGTGAGGGTCATTCAGTTATTATGATAGTCAACATCCATTAACCAATTAAAGGTATATGTGGGATGGAATACTATAAAAAACTACCTTCATAGGTGGGGTACTAATAGGTATATTCATTTCATGCATCATCGATGATATGATATATTTTGATATGGGAGTCATAGAGGATGTAATTCCATATTATATTAATGTGGTTTAACCATCATTATTAGAGAAGGTAAAGAGATTTGAATCCAATGACATAGGTCTATTAATGTGGATTGGAATTGTTAATTTTGAAATTTTATCAATGTAATAAAATAATGAGGAAAAATAATTATGATTTTATAAGAGATTCTATTTTCTATCCATACACAATTGAAGAAGTGAAGATAGACTCTCTGATTCTCTTGAAATCTTTGCATGGAATTTTGAATACCCATGGTCAATCTGTTACCCCACCAGGAAGTTTCATTCCCTTATCTCTAACAACATTTGATTGAGACACACATAGAGAGAGGGCATCAATGTGGAAAACCATCTGGAAAAGATTACGGTGATAAGTTCAGGAACTATGTGTTTCTTCAACCAAAGTTAATTGAAATGTGAGGGTGCAATCCTTACTAGAGGGGATTCCCTTAGACTTCATTATTTCAGGCCCCCTTAGGCCTTCCCTTCCAATGTTTTCCCTGTTTTTTTATGTATCCATTATTCAATAAATAAAGAATGATTATGATGATGATGTATTCTATCCATAGTTATGTTTCAGAAATAATTGATTGAGGAAACTCATAGCTTAACTTTTAATATATATACATAGAGTACCATGATGTATAGTGATCTATAGGATAACAACTTGTGGTATTACATGAAGAATGAAATTTCTAGAAATACTTCATGGTTTTTATTGTCATGGAATTTCATGTGGGAGGATTTTACCCATTGGGATGATGCACCCATTTATAGTATCATTAAATAAATTATACAATATCAAAATGAATTTTTTCCATAATTCTTCTAAGTAAATTTAATGGATAAAATTTTATTCTATGCGTATTTAGACAATTGACAATGTTAGTTCACTTAAATGTAATATGAGAAGTTACATACCTTCACCTACATTCTATTATCCATATAAATAATGTTGTGAAAATTAATTTTGAATGAATCTCTATTATATGGATTATTATACAAGTTTTTCATTGAACTTTTAGTGGATCCTTTAATAGAATTAGTTATTGAGATACATCATATCACATATTACAACCTTATGACTGATGGAAATACTAAAATGATAATTTATACATTATAACAAAAGATAAGTTCTTTTTCACTCAATTTCCATTGAAACTATGATTATAACCATCTATTGTTTCAATTATCATATAATATCTATCATTTATGAATTCTAATTTAACCCTATTAGTATCAATACTAGAAAAATAATCAAAATACATCCTATTGGGATGAATTAATTTTACCTAATCTATAAAAATATTTACATTTCACATGATAAATAAATTTAATTAAATATTAAATATTCATTAACAGTAAATTCTATTAATTTTTTTATTTAAAGAACGAAAACTCACTTCATTATTTAACAATTGAATAATATATTTATATTACCTAAATGAAAGACCCATTTTCCTATTTTGTATCTTTTTTATTAATAAAATTAATAATGTTATTTTAATATACAAAACATTCTCATAAATTTTAGAACAATCATCTAGATTTTTAATTGTTATTTATAAATTAATTTTTATTTTATTCATTTAATTTTGACCTTCTTAATTCATCATTTTAATTATATCAATATTCCTTTTTCCAAGATAATTAATATTTATATGTTACATTATCTTTTTCTCAATAACCTTTATATAATTTGTTATTCAACATTCTTCAATAATGTATATTCCTTTTCAATGGAAGTAGAATCATTAACACTTAGTAATTTTTTATGTCTTCATGTTTTGATACCTACCCATGAAATATTTCATTAATATTTTAGGAATTATTCTTTTTAATAACCCTAAGTTTATAATTGATATTTGTTTCCAGAATAAATGTTTGTAATATTATATAGGATTAAACATATAAAAAACATATAAAAATGAATAAACCATTATTTCATTAAAAAAATAATT
This sequence comes from Viscum album, assembly GCA_963277665.1. Lineage (NCBI taxonomy): Eukaryota > Viridiplantae > Streptophyta > Magnoliopsida > Santalales > Viscaceae > Viscum > Viscum album. Next base: position 1,108,522,624 of record OY728128.1, on the reverse strand, counting down.
AAAATATTCAAAAACTAAAATTATAAAAATTACAAATATTACAAGGGGATAAAAATTGAATATTAAAAACTATAATGGAAAACTCGGGATCATCGTCATCTTCTTGAATAATCTCTCCCAGAAACAAAACTATGTAAAAGAAATAGAATATTAGTAAATAAATTTATATTTTTGAAGAGAAAAATATAGAACCTTGAGAAGAATTATAGTGGATGATGTGGGAATGAATAATGACTTATTTATTGGAGGGAATTTTACCATTAGAATTGCAACCTTCCAATTGGAATAGTAACCTAATTTTTACGAATAGTAATGTAGTCATTGGGAATAGAAACATGACCATTTGAATAGTAATTTTACCTTAAAATTATAAAATGAAATAAATAAAAAATAGAAAGATAAATTTAATAAAATATTAATATGTTAATTCATAAAATAAATATCAAGACTAAAAACATAATGAAATTATAAAACATTTTTAATAAAAAAAAATTCACAATCACTTTATAAAAATATTAATTTTTTATTAAAATTAAAATTACCTAAAATAGAAAATTCTTTTGAAAAACATGAGGTTATTTTTAGAATCATTATTTCATGATTTTATATGGGTGATTTTTTGAATTTTTTTTTAAATACTTCAAATTTAATGTGAATACTACAAATAATGTATTTTCATATCCAGTGTAATTTAAAACACATAATTTGGGATTTAATAATGAAATAATATATTATAATTTTTTTTATTGAGAAAAACCATATTTAATGAGATAAATGATTCATTTCATTATAATAAAAATATCCAAAACCTAAAAAATATTTTCCAACGTCTAAAGTCAAAAGTATTCCACTAAAACTATAATATGTGATTTTTCCATCATAATAGCCATATTCTTTTTATATAAAGAAACAATCCAGACGTAGAATACAAAAAATATGAATAACATAATTACGGGGGCCTAAAATAATGTATTCCAAGGGAATCTACTTCAACTAAGCCTACCCAATTTGGAGAAAAAGATTCCAAACTAGAAAAAGATCTAACTGAATTACCTTGTGGATCCTCATACCCTAAAAAATATTCCACTTTATCATTGTACTGGCATGGACCTTCCTGGTCCACTACATAGTTAATTCTAGTGTTTGGGGCACTGTGTAACATATTAGTAAGCCTGGAGGAAGGTGGTGTCAGTGACAGGATTTCACCGTGGTGTCACCCATCGGCAACACCAATAGATGTGTTACCCCTTGGTGTGTCCCAGATAACAGAGTCACCGATCAACGCCACACCCGATCAGTGCCATGGGGGGTTATCGGGGTTTTCCTTCCCCAGTTTTCCTGTAACGCCACTTTTAAGTATTTTAACCTTTTTAAAGTGTTTCAAGGTCATTATATCCCAACACAAAACGTTTTAAATCCCCAAAGAGTGGGGAGACCCTCAAGGGAACTCTTTTACTCTCTTTAAATGAAATCCTTTAACACACAACTGTTATGGCCATATATTTGATGAAAATTATTAAATATCAATTAATTACATCATGTGTAAACACCCAACCACATGGAGAAACCACAATCTACCTTTAAAGTATTTTTAAAATTCATATCCAATAACTCCAGGATTTCACCTTTTATCGCACAATATTCTTTCTTCTTCCTGGCTAGTCTCTTTCCTTTAATTGGTGCTTTTGGAGTCCCCATTCCCAAGTATTGTGGTACACTGGTGCTGGAGCCTTCCCTACTCACTCTTGGCGTCCTTGGAATTCATCCCCTATAAGTCGCGCATCTCCAGTTCATGGCATATTGATAAAAACATAGATTATTGATCATCCAGTAGGGTTTTTCCATTGTCTCTCTTTACTGTGTATCATGCAGGGTGGTTATGGTAATGTTCTTACGAGGATACATGAAACCAAACCTTAAAGAGGATAATAAAAGGTTTTTAAATAATGAATGGGTGTGTTTAATGATGATGTTGTACTCTTTTATTATTGCTTATGTTTAGTGAATTTTATGGACTTATGTCCACCAAACATCATGGCTGTTGGTGGTCCTTTCTTGTGCACTAATGAACCATTGTTTTCTGAATAATTCTATGATTAAATGTTTGTAACATGGATGCTGGTTAATCACATTAAATCAGTTGATTAAATGGATTCCCGATGAATAATAATCCTTGTGTGGTAACCCCGGTTAACCAAACGGAAAGATGGAACTAAATGAATTGTGTATTTAAATCTGAAAAATCCCTTTCCATGTCTTGGTGACATGTGTGGTTGTTCTTCTTGATACTTGTGGGGTGACGTGGATGGGGATGGGATCCCCTGTTGTTGTCCAGTTGTTGGTTTGTGGATTTCGATCCATGTGGGGCCATATGTTGGGGCTTGGTTTGGTTCCAGTACATCTATGGATCTCACTTATCCCTTTTGTTGTTGTGACATTACAAGAGAACCTGGTGTGAATACATAATTTGCTACTTGGCTATTTTCTTTCCTTGTCTTATGTCTATAACTGTTAGTTTCTCGGTAGTGAAGAATTATTTAAATGGACCACTTGAATGCGACAACAAGAATGTGTTCAAAGGAGAATTTTTTTCCAGGAATGAGTTGTGACTTAGTTGTGGCTGTTGATCTTTTTATGAATGAATAGTAATGAGGGTGTTTGTGTATAGGCTGGTTTTGGAACCCCTTGGTCAGGATGAGTGCTTGCTTTCCTATATTTACAATTACGTTCTTATGTTTCTTATTTACACCCCACCCAAGTACAACAAATCCTGACAAACACCCCCATTTTTTGGGGGATGGTGTTTTTCTCAACACATCTATGAGTGGCTGGTTATTAGATCATTTTCTGCTCCATTTCCTAAGTATACCAAGACACTTCTAATAGGCTATGATGACCTAAGTTCCATTATAACCCAAGGTTCTTCGGTCAGGGTAGTTGTGGTGGTTGGCCCAGGTGTGTGTAGGAAGGTTCTTTCCCAAGTGTCTTATGGAAGAGGCCCAGGTGTCATCGGGTGGGGAAGTAGTTATTTGGAACCTTGTGTCTTCAGGTGTGGCAGTAGTGGTTCTCCACCAGGTGTTTATGGGCATGGTTAGGTGTGGTTGTTGTGGCCCAGTTGTTTGAGGGTGGGATTTGTGGTTCTGGTAGCCCAGGTGTGAACAGGTGAGTTATGGCAGTGGGACAACGATGAGAATGGCGGGGGAGGTTTGATGCATAGGATGTCTTCAATAACTAGTGGGAAAGTGGTGTGGGGTACCCAAACATCGATATGTTATTACCATTACTTTACTTGACATGATTTATTTGGGGAGTGTTCCTTGGTGAGGTTTGGGTGGATAGTTTCATTGCTAGGGGATTTGGTTATTTTCTTTTTCTCAGGGGGCATTAGAATGTCTCCCAACTTGTGCACGATAGCTTTTGCTTTTCCCTACTAAGTATACCTGTATACTCACCCTGTGTGTATAAAATTGTTTTCAGGGTTCTAGGAGGATTCCGGGACCGTGCGGGATCGTACTAGTTCAGACATTGGGAAAATTGTTGTGGTTGTTTTTCATTTCTACTGGTACTTCCCTTTAGAGTTTCTTGTACTTGTAGCACTTATTATTGGAACATGTATTGGGAATGGAGTTTTTTGGCATTACTTTTACTTCCAGTTTTGGTTTTTTTTTGGATTTACTATCTTATCTCCCAATCCTACTAAATAAATAGGGTAATGCCTTCCACATTAAGTGTGATTCTATAACCTTGGTGCTAGTCACCACTCCAGGGCCTATTAAAGGCGGGTCTTAGGGTCATTATCTCTCTTTCAACTTGAGGAAGTAAGGGTCTATCAATCTTATGTCCCTTTCCTCATCTTGGTGAAGATGGGTCGTGAAATAATGGTATTAGAGTTCTGATGGTTGAGTGATAGGATGGAGTCTGTGGTTATTCATAGTGATGATTTCATGGGATGGTAGGGAGATAGTGTTAGGCAATCTTTGTGTGTGAAATAGGATAGGGAAGACCGGCTAAGACACGGGATTTTAGGGCCCCTGGGATCCAATGTAAGGACTCTTGACCTATCGACCGACCAAGTGAGGCTACATTGACTTTAGGGTAGAGACCCTAGGAAAGTTATATGCATCATAATGACTTGAGTTCTAATGTGTCTTATGTGGGTTGGGAATTTTAAATAAATAAAAAGTTTAATCAAAATTTAAAACCAATCTTCTACACCACTCTGGCTTTGTCATTCCTTGTTTACTTTGCACCTATGGCACTCGGACGGTTACCACGAGTAGTATGGAAAATCATGTCCCATGATGGTGATTTATCTCATAAACAGAGGTATGATCAAGAAGTGGAGGATGACCAGTGGTATAGGATGCTTCATGCCTTTCAGCAGAAGACCCTCGAGAAGTACGAGGGTGGCATCTCAAACATGGAGATAGAGAGCTAGATCGAGGAGCTGGAGATAGATTTCAGCTTGATCTGGGCTCTGACAGAGTACTGGGATCCTATGGATAGAGGCCAGATGTGGGGATCAGCGTGATAGTGGTGGATACTCTACCTTGGGGAGAAGAGGGAGGATGAGGTTTCGTGGACTGACTTTAAGAGGGAGTTCCAGGTGGAATTCCTCTCTTCCACAATGAAGGGTGAGAAGAGGCAAGAGCTACTCTCCCTTCAGTATGGGAGAATGTCATTGAGGGAGATGGGAATCAACTTAAAGGATCTCATTAGTTTTTATCTAGACCTTTTTCCAGATGAGGAGTCTTGGGTGATACATTTAGAGGAGGAACTACGACCTTATCTTCAATATGTTTCTACTCTCTTTAATCTACCAATGTTCTTGGAGGTTCAGAAGAAGGCCGAAGTGGTGGAGAGGATGCACACACTGGGAGGAGTACCATGAGAGGGGAGCTAGTTGGGCTTTTCAAATGGGAATTCCATCAGTAGTAGGCCTCCAGCGTCAGGGCCTTCCAGGTTTCGGCCGGTGGGGACCAAGCCCCATTAGTTCTAGTTTTGATCTCCCGGTCCTTGCCACTTCGTTATGGGTCCAATACTGAGATTAGTATTCTATGGAAGGCATGTGAATCTTCTGAATCTGTGTCCAGACCAAGTGTAGTACAGTGAGGGTGGGTAGGTTTAGTTCCCACCTCATCAGTAGCATTTTCCAGTCAGGCCCTTTAAGCAGCAGCATCAGGGGAAATGAGCTTTCGCTCCTCCAAGAGAAGATGTACAAGGTGGAGGGTGACCTCAGGGAACTCTTTAGAGACCTTGATTGGGGTGTGGTCGGGGAGGCGAACAACAGCCGAGGGGTAGAGGAGATGAGAATGGGAATTTTCATGCCACATAGGCCGTAGTTCCAATAGAGACAAAGGTCATTTGAGGTACAATTTTTTTGTTCAAAACACTTGTTTCTTCCTTGTTTGATTCAGAATCTTTGCACTCTTTTGTTGAACCCAGTCTATCCCATGCTCTGGATTTAGACATAGAGAGACATCCCAAGCCCCTGGTTCTGAGTATGCCAATTGGAGGTCAGACTAGTTGGTTCCATGTTTGTTGGGGATGTTGATTGATGTTGGGACCACATCATTCAAGTGGGGACAATCTATTTCTGCAAATTCTGCCATATGATTACATTATAGGCATCGATCAATTGTTCTATCTGTGTTCCATTATCGATTTCTATCGAATAAGGGTTGGGTTTTTAGATATGGGTGGACAATGTGTGACTTTCATTAGTGAGCAAGGTTTCTAGGAAGACAACCAGTGAGTGGAGCCCCTTATTTCCTTTTTAGTTGATCTATCAGTGGAGTCAGTAGATACAGAGATAGTGGAAGTCCTAGGGATCTTCCGTGAGTTCATAGATGTATTCACTGAAAAGGCTGTGATTCTACCCCCTCAACATGGTGTTGAGTTCGGGATAAACCTGTAACTCAGTACCTGTCTGATTCTGAGGGCTCCCTATCAGATGGAACCTTTTGAGTTGCGGGAGTTGTGGATTCATATTGAAAAACTGATGAAGAAGTTTTTTTTTCAAGCACCTCACCATGGGGTGCTCATGTCTTTTTCACGAAGAAGGAAGATGGTGGTCTTAGGCTGTGTATAGACTACTATAGGTTGAACTAGGTAACGGTCAAGAACCGTTACCCCCTACCAAGGATTGATGAGCTTTTGGACTAGCTGAGGAGAGAAGGTTGGTTCTCTAAGATTGACATGTGGTAAGGATATCACCAGTTGAGGGTGATGGAGGGTGACATCTCAAAGACTATCTTTAGGTCCCGATATGGGCACTTTGAGTTCATAGTCATGCGGTTCGGCGTTACGAACTCACCATCTATGTTCATGCAGCTCTTGAGCTCCCTCTCTCGGGAATACCTGGACCGATTCATAATCATGTTTATTGGAGACATCCGGATCTACTCAAGATCAGAGAAGGATCATGCCAAGCATCTAAGGATGATATTAAAGGTCCTCCGACAACACCAGCTCTACGGGAAGTTTTCCATGTACAAGTTCTGGACCCGATAGGTGCACTTCCTTGGGCACTTGGTGTCCAAGTAGGTAATATAAGATGATCCTTCAAAGTTTAAAGCGGTTATTTATTAGGAAGAACCCATTAATGTGATGGAGGTTCATAGTTTCTTGGGTCTGGTAGGCTATTATCAGAGGTTCATGCCCAACTTCTATTGATTTGAAGCTCCTTTGAAATCTTTGAACAAAAAGAACCAAGCCTTCGTGTGGAGTGAGCAGTGTCAGGCAGCCTTTAGTTATCTAAAGGGGAAGTTGGTTATTTCCCTAGTGATGAGGCTTCTAAAGGAATGGGTGATGTTTGAGGTGTTCTATGATTCTTTAAGCAAAGTCTTGGGGGTGTTCTAATGCAATAGTAGTGGTGATCTCTTATGGGTCTAGGCATTAATGTCCCCATGAGAGAAACTATGTCACTCACAACTTAGAGCTCGTAGCGGTTGTGTTCGTACTAAAGTTGTGGTGGCACTACCTCATCAAGGAGTGCTTTGTGGTCTTCACGGATCACAAGAGCTTGAGGTTAATCTTCTCCCAGTGGGACCTTAACTTGCGGAAGTAGAGGTGGATGGAGTTTCTTCTGTAATAAGACTTTGAAATTTCCTACATCTCAGGAAATGGGAATGTGGTGTTTGATGCCTTGAGCAGTAAGTCAAAGAAGGATGTGGTTTGAGAAACAACAAATTCTTGGTAGGTGATGGAAGAGTTGGATACCCTACACCAGGATGCAAGGGTAGAGGATAAAAGAGGTTTTCTATTCTATATGGTAGTGTGGTCCTCAAAATTGCAGCAAGTAGATGAGTCTCAGTGGGGGGTCTTAGTGGTTGAAGTAATGGAGATCATGTTATATAGGGCGATACTCCAGAAGGATGGTTGGAACATGGCCAGAATCAGATGTAGTTTCATGGAAAGTTGTTTGTTCTAGTGGAAATTCACAAGAGAGTTCTATGTGAATTCCAAAACACACCCTTGGAGTTACACCTATGAGTTTCCAAGATATAAAGGGGCTTGAAGGGTCGGTTTTGGTGGCCCAAGGTGAAGTAAGAAGTGGTAGAGTTCTTGGAAAAGTTCCTCATGTGTCAGCAGGTAAATATTGAACACCGGATCCTAGGAGGTCTATTACAACCTTTAGATTTCCTCGAGTATAAGTAGGATGAAATCTTGATGGATTTTGTCTTGGGACTACCCAGAGTTCAGGGGAGTGAGATTCCATTTGGATAATGGTGGATTGGCTGATGAAATCAGCTCTCTTCCTTGCAATAAAGGGGTTGAGTGTGGTGGATTCCTTAGTACAGAGGTATATGGATGAGGTAGTGTGGTTTCATGGTGTTCCTTGATCCATAGTCTCGGATCAGGATACTTGGTTTACATCACTGGTCCGGAAAGGATTACAACATGATTTTGGCACCCAACTTTTCCTCAACACTTCTTTCCACCCCCAAACAGCTGGAAAACAAAGCAGACCATCTAGATGTTGGAGGATATTCTACGAGCATGTGTTTTGGACTTTGGGGGATCATGGGTGTGACATTTTCCTATGTTAGTGTTTTCCTACAACAATAGCTATCACTCTACCATTTTCATAGCTCCATTCGAAGCCTTTTGTGGGAGACCATGTCGCTCACCCGTGTGCTAGAAAGAGGTCGGGAAACTAGGTGTTCTTGGCCTGGAGGTGGTGTAGAGCACAATGAGGAAGGTCCATCTTATATGGGAGAGGATGAAGGAAGCTTAGGACCAGTAGAATTTTTATGCCAAACATAGGAGGATACCCATAGAGTTCAAGGTCAGGGACCACATTTTCTAGAAGGTCTCCCAAAGGTGTGGGAAATGGAGGTTCAGCAGGGGGAGTAAGATTTCTCCCAATTTAGTCAGACCCTTCGAGGAGTTATAGTGAGTTGGCGAAGTGGCTTGTCATCTAGAACTACCACAACTTCTACTGAGGGTGCATGACATCTACCATGTGTCGTAGCATCATCAGTATATACAGGATGATTCGCATGCACTCAAGGGGAAGCTGGATGTTGAGGACGACGCAACATTTGTTGAGAGGCCATTGAGGATCAAAGATTGTGAGTAGAAGGTGCTTTGTGGATGAACCATTCCCTTGGTTCGTATGTTTTAGAGGCATGGTGTCCTCGAGGAGAGTACCCAGAAAAGGGAGGCCCTGATGCACGCCAAGTACACAAATATGTTTTGATTTTTTCTCTATTTTGTTTTTTACTTGTTTATGATGATGTTCTTGACCATGTTAACTAGGATATGGACTATTTTCTGTAATATTTGAATATGTATGAGGAGTCCAGACTATGGTGAGGGGAGGACCAGATCCCAAATCAATATGCATTAAAGTAGATGCTGTTAAACCTATGTGGGTGAGTCAGTGCTACTGAAAGCCGATAGTATATTGACATGTAAGAAGGGACACCGAAATCTATATGAATGGATGGTGTGAACATTATAGGTTTGTTTGGTCACTTGAGGGAGACGTGTTCCAAGATGTAGAGCAGGTTTTCTACTGAGATATATCTTTCAAGGTGGTTTTTTGGACCCCCACTCATTTATTCAGGTATAGTTTCGATTCTCAAGGGTCAGAATAGTTTGAGAGGCATCTAATGTAATGCCCTAGACCCTCCTAGTCCATTACATTGTAAATTCTGGTGTTTGTGGTGCCTTGGACCCCATCAGCATGTCCGGAGGGTAGTGGTGTCTATGGAAGGATGTCTCTGTGGTGTCACCCATGAGTGACACTAATTAGTGGGTCACCAATCGACGCCACACCCGATCGGTGCCATGGGGGGTTATCGGGGTTTTCTTTCCCCATTTTTCCTATAATGCCACTTTTAGGTATTTTAATCATTTTAAAGTGGTTCAAGGCCATTTTCAGCCCCATAAATGACGTTTTAAATCCCCTAAGAGTGGAGTTAACCTCAACGAACCCATTTTACTCTCTTTAAATGAAATCCTTTAACATACATCTGTTATGGCCACCTATCCAATGAGAATTTAAAATGAAAAATAATTCCATCATGTGTAACCTCCCAACCTCGTGGAGAAACCATGATATACCTTTAAAACAGATTAGAAATTTATACCTCGTAAATCTAGGATCTCACCTTTTATCACACAAAATTATTTCTTCTTCCTGTCTAGTATATTTTCCTTTCCTTGGTGCATTTGGATTCCCCCTTCCCAAGGCTAGTGGTGCACCGGTGCTGGAGCATTACCGAATCACTCTTGGTGTCCTCAGAGTTCCTCCCCTATAAGTCGTACATCTCCAGTTCTTGGCATGTAGAGAAAAACATTGATCGTTGATCATCCAGTAGGGTTTTTTCCTTCATCTCTCTTTACTATGTATCATGTGTGGTGGTTCTGATAATGTTTCTATGGGGATAGAAGAATCCAAACCTTAACGATGATAATAAATGGCTGTTAAAGAATGAAGGGGTGTATTTGATGATGTTGTTGTGTTTTTTTATATCTTCTTATGTGTAGTGAATTTTATGGGATTTTGTTTACAGAAAATCTTGGTCAGTGGTGGTTCTTTCTTATGGACCAATGAACCTCTATTTTCTGAAAAATTCTGTGATTGAATTACTGTAACATGGAAACAGGTTAATCACCTAAACTCGATTGATTAAATAGATTCCCAATGAATAAGAATCATTGTGTGGTCACCCTGGTTAACCAAACAGAGAGATAGAACTAAATTAGTGGTGTGTTTAAATCTAAAAACTCCCTTGATTTTTTCTTGGTGACATGTGTGGTTGTTCTTCTTGATGATTATAGGGTGGCGTGGATGGGGATGGTGTCCCCTGTTGTTGTGCATTTTTTGGTTGGTGGGTTTGGGGCTGTGTGTGGCCATATGTTGGGGCTTGTTTTGGTTCTAGTACTTCGAGGGATCTCAGAGATCCCTTTTCTTATTGTGACTTTACAAGAGAACTGGGTGTGAATGCATAATTTTCTACTTGGCTGTTTTCCTTTCTTTTCTTGTTTCTATGCCTATTAGTGGCCTAGTAGTGAAGAATTTTTTTAAATAGAACCACTTGAATGTGACACCAATAATGGGTTCAAAGGGGAATTGTTTTATAGGAATGAGTTGTGACTTGGTTGTGGTTATTGAGCTTTTTATGAACGAATAGTAACAAGGGTGTTTGCGTATGGGATGGTTTGGGAACCCCTAGGATGGGATGAGTGATTGTTTACCTATATGTATAATTAAGTTCTTATGTTTCTTATTCTCTCCCCACCCATGTTGAGAACTCCGTGCAGAACACCCCCATATATTGGGAGTGGGTGTTTTTCCCAACACTCCTATGAGTGGCTAGTTATTAGATCCTTTTATACTCCCATTCCTGAGATACCCAAGACACTTCAGGCAGGCTGTGACTACCTAAGGTTAATTATTGACCAAGTTTATTTGAGCAAGGTAGTTGTGGTGGTTGGCCCAGGTGTGTGAAGGAAGGTTGTTTCCCAAGTGTCTTAGGGATGAGGTCCAGGTTTCTTTAACATGGTAATAGTTGTGCAGGCACATGTGTCTTCGGGTGTGGTGGTAGTTGTTCCAGCCTAGGTGTGTGCAGGCGGGGTATGGCAGTGGGAATGCAGTGAGACTGGCAGTGGAGGTTTGACACGTAGGATGTCTTCAATAACTAGTGGGAAAGTGGTGTGGGGTACCCAAAAATCAATGTCTTATTACTATTAATTTACTAGACTTTCATTATATAGAGAGTGTTCCTTGGTTAGGATTGGTTGGAATGTTTCTTTTCTAGGTGCTTTGGTTATCTTCTTTTCTCATGGGGAATTATAATGCCTCCACACTTGTGCACGATAGATTTTGGTTTTCCCTACTGAGTATACCTATATACTCACTCTACGTATATAAAACTGTTTTCAGGATTCCTGGATGACCATGTAGACCGTGTGGGACCGTATTGTTTTAGGTGTTGGGATAATTTGTGTTGCATTTTTTCTTTTCTTTTGGTACTTCACTTTGGATTTTCTTGTACATGAATCACATATTATTGGAACATGTATATGGAATGGATTGTTTTGCCTTTACTTTTACATCCAGTTTTGGTGTTGTTTGGGATTTACTATCTTATCTCCCGATCTTATTGAACAAAAAGGGTAATGCCTTCCGCATTATGTGTGATTCTATACCCATGGCACTAGTCGGCACTCAGGGTCCTCTTGAAGGTGGGTCCCGAGGGTCATTATCTCCTTTTTAACTTGAGTAAGGAAGGGTTTAGAAATCTGTTGTCCCTTCCCTCATCTTGGTGAATGTGGGTTATTAAAATTACCCTCACTTTAAGTATGAATAACCTCAATGAAATTATTAATGATCCTCCAGTAGTTGTGCATGTAATAAGATATTGTCTATGTGGTGTGAGAAACCCCAAACAAAGAATTGTAGATGATTTTGGATACTGTTTCAACCACGTCCATGGTGACATTATTCTAACTACATGTCTTAAGACTGGCCAACATAGGCTTGGTTTCTGTTTACAATGAGTAACAATTTCCATAGAAAGTAGATAAATCCAAAACAACATAAACATTGATATTGAAAATTACTCTACCACCCCAAATTATTCTTATGCAACGAGATCCATCTATATTCATTTTAGGATAATCCTAATAAGGATTCCATCATAACCATTTCCTCAAGAGAGTCAATGTAAAGGGAATATGGTAAAATATAGAGTTCATTGAGAACCTATGGAATAGAGAATCGGCTTAGTTTTTGATTATCATGGACATATCTCTCAGTATTTTCCTGGTCCTTAAAACAATATCAAGCCCCCAAACAAGTAAGTCCCTTAAACTAGACTTTATTTATGGCCTTCCAAAAACAATTTCATCTCACTTTAAATATTATAATTCATATATTCTTCTCACGGTTATTTATTTTAGCACCAAGAAAAAATAGATTAAAAAATGAATCACCAAAAATAAATTTAGTAGTCAGAAAAGTAAGATCACCAAAGGTGCTCCAAAATGAACATGCCCTGTCACCTTCAAAAAATATGTGGTGGGGAATCCTCCAAGTATTATTAAAAATGGTTCCCATAAATTTAATATTAATTCTAACAAGGTTAATGTGCTCATCAGTGGACTTTCCTTTATTAAAGACACAAAAAAATAATAAAGTTGATATTAATGGAAATCTATTTGCACCATAGTACTTATATCCATCTATCCAAGTCCTTTATAGGTGTTTTCAACTGATGATAATTCTTATTAATAATACCTATTAATGATGAATCAATGAAAACAAATCTATGAGGTTCATGATTCAACTAGATGAGATAAAAGATCTTATGTTTCTCCCCATCCAATACAATATGAGTAAAAACTATATTTTTTTCATTCCTAAATGTCACATAATACACTGTAAATCTTAGAAATCATACAGAGTATCTAGCCTAGTTCTGTGTCTAGAAGTTAATATTTCCCTTAATGATGATCCATCAATAATGATGTTGAAGAGAAATTATATGAGAGTGAATTTTAAACCATAATGGAGAAGAATTTATTCTTGTAGATTCCATGTGAATTACATATTTATGCGTAAGGTTCTTTTCCCAATATAACCCTCCTTTTAACACTTATAAATCCAAATTTTTAGGGAATCCATGCATCTCACCCGAAACACTACAAACATTGATGCCACCCTCCTTCACTGACCTCTCCATCTTATTCCATGATTCTCGATGATGTTTTCCATACAAATGATAATTCTATAAGGAGGAGCTAAGAATATTATCAATGAATGTGATGATAGATTTTATCACTTTTATAATGGAAGAAGTGTGCATTGGGATTGAACTAATCACATTTTTTTACTAGGGTAATGCATCCTCTGAGGGATAGAAACCTCTTCTTTTAAATAAAAAATGCATCAACTGATCTTATCAACCACCTTGTTGAAATTATGGGTACAAATAATTCATGAATATATTGGACAGCCAATATAATCTATCATAATTATACACTAGAAAATGACAAAAAGTCACACCAGGGAGCCGAACCTATTTTTTATGCATTGTGACGAGAGGTATATTCTACACTTCTCAGGATTACACACTTGTCCAAACTGGTAAAAATATTTCTCCAGAATATGGTTGATAACACTTATTGATTTCTATATCTATTGAATAAAATGGATATATCATCAACACACATGAGTTTTGAGAGACCAAATAACCTATGACCACACTAATAATAAATAATATTTATATTAAAGAGTTTCTATTTGATAAAAAATACTGAGATATTCTTGTAGTGTAATGAATTATTTTTGTGACAATATGTCTATTTTCTGATCTCAAACACCAGTTTAAAGAATCCAAAATTCATACCCATGATATAAATAGACAAAAAGAGGGAAGAAACATATTTACATAAGATAATTTGACCAAGAAGATAATCCCATTCAGTTTAAGACATTTAAAATTTCGTTCTATTCGATACCATCATATGAGTTATCCATATCCAGTTTTATAATGGAAGTTTTTCACTTTAATTTTTAATAAAATTATGAATTTGGATTTCAAAAAACATAAAATTTCTAATACCCTTTTATTTTATTCAAATATGACATAAACTTTCAGGAATATCACTATTAAAATTCTTAGCATTGATATTGTATTTTATTGACTATTTTATCTTAAAAATACACCTCTTCTCATGTATAAATAGACCCTTATCATCCCTTGTAGAACCAAATCACTTCCAATTACCAAATAAAATTATCTACAAAATACTATATCTCAATATAATTATATCCCATTGGGATGTTCTGGAGTAAACCTACTCTAATCATTCATGGAGTTTGGTTCCCATGAAATGAGGCAACACCAATATGAGTGTATGTTTTGATCAAGGTTTTCCATCATTTTCTTCTTATAATACCCTTATTATCTTTTCCATTTAAACCAAAAATCCTATAAAATTAATTTAGTAGTATATTAACGTTATATGAATGATGTTAAGCTAATTTAATAATTAAATTTCTACAATTTTTTTTATAATTATCTTTCCTCCTCTTTTGAAACTGTCTCATCAACAAATGGATAACCACCTCTAAAGAAATTACAAACTCTTTTATTATCACCTCCTTCATTGATCGATAGTATTGATTATATATAATATATAAAACTGTGATTAATATTTTTTTTCAGATTCTCTAATTTATTCTATTTATGTATACATGACCCTGAACAAAAATATAGAAATCAAAATAAGGTGATATATTTTAGTGAAAATATTATATTAAAACCTTTCACCTTTTACAAAGGAAATTATAGAATATTATTCTATTTTTATAATTTATTGGAGTGAAAAATCAACATAACTAACCTATATTTCCATGTTTTGGTAAACCTATTTTTATTATTCATTAATTGAAGAATAAAAAAATGTGATTTAAGGAAAAGGGATTCGTGAACCCATTTCTCTCTTTTTAGGTTGTCTCCTCTTTCACATTATTTTTTTGTTTAGATGTTCTCAAAATTTACATAAAATTTCCTTTTACTATTATTCAGATTTTATATTTACATAAATATATACTTCTACATTTTTTTGATGATTTTTATGCCAAACGTAATTTTTTTAGAAAGAGTCTTTACTTTCCAAAACCGAACATTGATTTTTTTTGATTTTTTGATTATAAAATAAATATTGATGACGTTTTATGATAAAATATTATTCCTCTTATTCATTTTATAAAACATTTTTTATTTTTGAAATTATTCTTTACATAACTTTTATGAAACCCATTACTTTTCATGGGTTTAATTCTAGACTACGATCGGTATATGTTCTGTTTCTGTGTGACATGCATGACTATAAGAATTTAATAATATGATCAGTGAGCCCAAAATTATATATTTATCCAATGAATTGGGTAAAGTGATATATCTCATTATATTATGTTCATTATTCATGAACAAGATGCTATCATTTTTCATAATTATGATGTTTTGGTTTATATAGATATATTATGCGTAATGTTGAAGCTAGGTTGTTTCATAATTATGTGTGTTATTTGAACACTGTTATAATGTTTCATTTTTATGAATATTACATATTCCATTCCCTTCTCAAATGATTCCCAAATACATATAATTATGATTGTATTCTTATGATATTATTATTATTTTTATGATTACAATTATATAATTGATCTATGTCTCTTATTCATTCAATGTTGTCCCTCACCTTATAATTATTTTATCTCACCCTAATAGTTTATGTATATCCTTGGGTGATTACATGTACTAACGAGAATTTTAGAGATTTTATGTGGATAATTAAGTAGTATTTAAATAATTTGTCTGATTTATTATCTATAATTGATGTATAAAACTAATTTTTTCTAGGATAAAAATAATTTGAATTATTTAAAGTATTAATGTTTTATTGTTTATCTTTCAAAATGATATAATGGAAATTTATGAGAAATTTGGTAAATTATAGTTAGTATCAAATAATGGTTCAATTAATTTGTAAAATAGGACTAAAGATGTTAGTGAAAATACTGAGGATAAGTTTGAATTTTATAGAAATTATCCTAAAGTTTTGGTAATGTATATAACAATGTGTTTTTTATTAGTTAAATAACTATTTTAATACTATAATTATATTTAAATCTACAATGGATGTACCAGAGTGTAATAACCTAGGAATGGGTTGATTAGTTATTAACTCAATCATCACCTAATGAATAAAAATAAGGCCTTGTTTCACAACTTGTGTGACACTTTCTAGGGATATTTTTTGGTAATTCACTAACTCTTTTGAATCCATTACAAATAATAAATACATAATATAATTATTTATATTAATGTTAAAAAATATTAAATTACATAATTCTAGAAGCATCATTTGAGAAAAATTCCAAACATATGGATCTCATAACATAAGACATTAGAATTTAATTTCACTAGAGAATAAATTACTTATTAATTTTTTTACTTATGTTTTGATAAAACCGTTTAAATTATATAATATTGTGGGAACCAATAAAAAATATTCCAAAAACATTTTTGAGGGTCATTTGATGATTTTTTAAAGGCTAATCACAATATAAAGAGAGATAAATTTTAAAAAATTTTGTTGATTCTTGCCCAATTGTCTTAGTCTATTAAAAATAACTTGATCCATGTGGAACATCCATCTTATCCCAAGAAGTAGAAACTACTTATCGAGTCTTTTATGTAGTAATTACCAACAATGATTCGTGGATCTTCTAAACCACTTCTTTTAGAATAGTTGGTTAATTAATAGAAATGATCTTTCATGTTATCCACTATTCTGTGACGGGGAAGGTTACTCTATCCATTTATAATTTACATGGAGAGTTTAGAGACCCAATTTTTACCTTTTAATACATTAAAATATTTCTATATATATATCCAAAGCTAGGAACTAATACGGCATGCAATTCTGAGGCCCGGTGTTCCTGGAACAAATTTTATAAATATATTAAGTATATTTTATACTCTTCACTCATAAGAAATGTGATAAATATTAAATGGAATCTGAGATTAGAAATCGTTATCCATAGTTGAGTTTGTAATTTTGCGATTAACCTAGGTGGGGCATAACTTTTATCAGCATGAGACATATTTAGAAAAGCCACAGAGTGGGAAATAGTAAATAAAAATAAATAAAAATAATTATTTTTACCCATAACATCATATTGAATAAATATTTAATTGGAAATCGTTTTGGAAATCTAAGACCACCATTTAGTTTGTAATGGGGTGTTTTACCTAAGCACAATATAAAATAATGGGGTCTGGGAGATTCGGATTCTGTGTCGAGTGGGGCTCCTATAAATTGATGATTGGGAATCTAGGATTAGAATTTTCCTTAATCCCAAATATCTCTCTACAAATCCCTCTCTATCTCCATCTCTCGTATTTTATTCGGTAGATTAAGGAGGAAACTCTACTGAAGCACTGGAGGATCACAACAGAAGAAAAGAAAACACATCCGCAATAGAGAACAGAATGAAACAATGTTGGATTATTATTTTTCTATCTATGATTGTATTTATAAATTTAAAATCCATTTCTTAGCCTTTAATTGTTTCATTTTAGTCATAAATCATTGATGGATAAACTAAAATGACCATCGATCCATTTTCAAATCCTGTAAATTGCTCGTTAATCATACATTCTTTGGGAAATGATCACCTACATTTAGACACAACGAATCAGTGAAGAATCGATGAGTGGAGACCAGTTCTATTAAGCCCTAGTTACAATTATGTTGACCTCAATTTCGGTTTTCAAGTTATAATGTGATGTGTTCTAAGAATGATTTATATTCAGGGGTGTTCTATGAAAGTAATGGTTAGTCGATGAATCATTTCTATTCTGAGTGGAACCCTCTAGTCGAGATGTTCATGGGTACTGAAACATTTTAGATTGGAACCCACCATTAGGGATAGGCATGGTTCCTTGACATATTTTTAGTGGAACCCTCCATCCAGGCTATACATGGGTTATTTATGACATAAGAGTGGAACCCTCTGGTCAGGTTGGGCAGGGGTCCTCAACCATAAGGCCCGACCTCTTGACTATGCAGATGAGTGAAGATATGTACTTTAATGTTAATTTGGACTCATGAGTAACATGGGAGTTTTACCCACCATGAAGGGTCCTTATGTCGTGACTTAAAACCATGTTGTTGAGACAAATCTGCTAAAATAATATTGTGGTGGGTTGTGGTATTTTAGTCCCTTTGACTTGTATTTCAACGCAGATGTGAGGGATGCTGGGCATCGATGGTGGTTACATCTATATTTGTTAGAGACACTTATTCTTAAGATGAGCATTGAGATGGAGATCCCCTTGCTCTATCGTTTGGGTTTCTTTTAATGATAATATATATATATATATATATATATCCTATTTGAGTACCCACTCCTTGGGTTTTGGTAACTCTCCATCTAGGACAGAGAAAGACACGTGGGGGTATGCAACATTATTTACATTTCTAGCTTCTCATGGTTCATTGATTTTACTCTTCTAATATATGTAGTGAAGAATCGATGAGAAGTTCATCTTTTCACCTTTTATAGATCCTTGTGTTTGGATGATTTTACTTCACTCTCTTGTTGGGTTGAGTTTCACTCTTTCAATGTACCTTGTTCTATATGTTGTTTTATTTTTCTTTTTTGTATCTCTTAATCCTCCCCCTACTTTTCAGGTAATCCTACTGGGTTTGTTAATACTCACCCTTGTATGTCATTTTCTCACATGTATCATGATTTATGCAGATGACGGATAGGTTTTATTGGGATTTAGAGTGCTTAGGGATATAGGTTCTTGGACTATGTGTGGTTGTCACCGTTTGGGTTCTCAGAGTAGGGATTTCTCAGTTACATTAATTTCTTGGTTTTCTGTCTTATTGTGACACTATTCTAGTTAGGAATGTATTTTTTTCCTTTTTCTCTTTCTTTTTAAATTACTATAATTGAACTATTATTGTTCCATGCATGCTTTGGGTTATTTATAGCAGTTTGCATCATTTACATCTTTCCCTATGAACCTTTTCATTGAGTTGGTTGTGTGTTCATACGTACTTATGAAAATGCCTCCCTAATATTCTTGTTACATCAATGCATCTCACTACACCTGGCCTATGGAGTAGGGATTGGGGTAGTTGTGTCTTTAGCCCCAGTGTGGGTTGCATCGTGACAATGTGGTATCATAGGTGGTTTAACACTTAGGATGTTGTTCGGACGTTTCTCTAAAAATGACTTGGTTGGGATTGTTGGAAACAATGTTGTAGTGTCTTGGGAGAAACTCTCAGGACATGCAGTCTAGTGATGGTACAAGCTACAGACGTATCCATTCATGAGGACCCTGATTACCCGCTTGTCGACTCCACACCTAGAGAAAGTTGTTGTAGAGAATAATGGTACGTGAATCATATAGGATTGAGTCATTAACTATATTAATTGATTCATATACCCATTGTTTTTTATTTATATATATATATATATATGCTCACATTACCATGGTACTCCTTGATAACTTTTATGATCCCTCCACGGAGACATCTAATTAGGATACCTTCTTTGGTTCATATTGATTACCTCATGAGTGATAAGGCCTGAGTTCTTGGTCCATCATCTGAACCACTTCCTCTAGGTGGTCCAGTAGAAGAACCACCAGATGTGTAGAAATAGATATCCTAGAAAATATGGCTGAGAATGGGTATAGGTTGATCTCTCTACATGAGTTCCATTGACACAGAACGATGAGGTTTCGTGGTGGTCCAAATCCTTAGGTAGTGGAGGACTGGTTGGAGTTAGTGGACCACCTATTTAGTATTTTGTGTACACCAACAGATCAGATGGTGGATTTGGTATCCTGTATCATCCATAGGATGGATACACATTGGTGGATCTTGGTTACCCAAATGCATTATGAGACAACACTCTCATGGGATGACATCCAATAGTTGTTTCGTAAGGAGTACTTCCCCTCCTTTTTATGCTCCATTCAAACTCTATAGCTTCTAGAGATTCGACTGGGAGGGAAGAAAGTGGTAGATTACTCAGATAGGTTCATCATATTAACTTTATACTCTCTGGATATGATATGTGATGGCTACTTCTGGGAATGAATGTTCAAACATGTACTCTATAGGGAGATTGGTGCCACCACAATACCCATGTTCATCCCCACTTATGTTGAGGTGCTGGAGTGAGTTTTTGTGATAAATAGATTACTATCTGAGGTGAATAAGTTAGATAGGACTTTTAGTGGTCCTACATATATGATACGTCTATGGTAGTTGGCAGACGCCCGTTTCCAGGGCCTCAGGATAGGATATCTTTCCCTAATCTGGCTATGCCACATGGTCAGGAAGCAGTGGGGTAGCACAAAGCACCTGGTCAGCCTAGAAAGGGATGATTCTATGCATGTGATGGGTGAGGTCATATGGCATGATACTACCCAACAATTCATACTAATCATCCTAGGTAGATAGCAGGTGGACCACCACGATAGACACAGAGTCGTGACCCGGGATCCCCTAGTTGGGGATTGGGTGGTCCCCAGGGTGGTGGTGGTAGAAGAGGTGCAGGAGGAGTTGAGGGTGGGGGACGATGCGAAGAGGTTCTCCTACCTCCCCCACCAGGTGGCCCACATCAGGCTAAGGGTGCTCGCGGTCAGGGGTTTGGAAAGCTACAAACTATAAATGTTCGTGGTCCTCTAGTGCATTACATGATATGAGGTATGCTCTGTATTTATTTTACACTTGCTTCCTTACTAATATAAATTGGCTCTAGTCACTCTTTTATCTCATTACTCCTGGTACGAGAGTTCTATCTCCCTATAAAGGAACTAGTATAATATCTTTGTCTTGAGGTTCCTATGAGATGTGTGTCTTATGTTTCATTCATCTTCCGATAGTTTGAGCTATCTATAAGAGGATAAAGGTTCGCGTGGGAACTACATGTCATCATTACTGGCCCTTATGACATCATCGTAAGAAGGATTGTCTTTCCTTAGTTCAAGCCTATATTTACTGTCACAACCAACTAGTCAGATTCCTACACATGGATGGGATGAGGTTATCCTTTATCAATGAGTGAGACCTCATAATAGGGTAGGCATGTGTTGTTAGCAGGAGGCTACAACCTTTTACCCATAAATTAGAATGTGTAACCCTTGGTACAACATATTATTCAAGCATTTAGGTTTCTTATGTCTTGGAAGACTATATGGATGTATTCCATGAATGAATTCCGGACTACCTGTGAGGTAGGAGTTGGAATTTTCATTGATTTTCAATAATGGTCTCCCCTGATATCTTCTACGGCATATCATATGGCACCCACAGAGCTCTAGGAGCTACGATTATAGTTGGAGGACCTTCGTGAGAAAGATTTCATATGACCTAGTGTGTCCCCCTAGCTGGCTCTAGTTCTGTTCGTGACGAAGGAAGATGGTAGCATACATCTTTCAAAGGATTACTGTCGACCGAACCAGGCTACAATAAATAAAAAGTTCCACTTACCAAGAATAGATGACCTCTTTGACTAGTTTCGAGGTGCAAGATGATTCTCCATGATCGATCTCAGATCCGGATACAACCAGCTATTGGTTTTGAGGATGATATTCTAAATTTGGCATTTTTATGTTTCTACATGCATTACGAGTTCCTAGTGATGCCCTTCCTTGTGAAAAATTCTTCTGCTATTTTCATGGATTTAATGAACTAGGTCTTCCAGCCAAACATGGATTGGTTTTTTTTCTTCATCAATGTAACACCCGAGACTTTTATGATAAATTTTTTGTTTTTATGGAATCTTTCACTACACACAACACTAGCTTGGTTTGCTTTACATGCAACCATGACCTTCCTTGATAGCTTGCGTCGTACGCAATACCGAGTTTCACTAAACAACGATATGCTATTAAAATATTATTAAAACTAGCCGTTATGAATAGTAATAACCACTTTTTGAAATTTTGTAAATATTTTTTTTTCAAAATGGACTTCATTTTTGGATTCTCAATATCGAAATTAGCTTAGGATGAAATTTTGGTACTTTTCGGATAACTTTCATATTCTGATGAATATTGAAAATTACTAAATTTTAATTAAAGACATCTTTTTTAATCGAAATAATTAATAGTGATAAATTATTAATTTGAGTGGTTTTAAAGTATATTTAGAATATATTTTTACAATTTAATACAATGTTGTTCATTGGATGTAATTTCACATTTAAACCAGACATAAACAAGTGTCAATCTTTTGATAGTTATTATCTCTTAAAAACACGCTATATTTTAATTAAAAACAATTTTTTTTTCATCACAATACTTTATATGGTTAAATTATAATATTGATTGTTTTTAAAGTATAAATATAATATATGTTTACAATTTAATATAATGTATGTCATTAGCATTAATTTTATATTGTATTCATAGGTAAAAACATTTCAATCTTTGGCAATGTTTTAACATTTAAAACTTGTTTGCTTAACAACATGATTAATTTTATATTAATTAATGAAATTTCTGTGTATTGAATTTGGAAAAATGGATTCCATATTTTTAATCCGTGGGTCCAAATTATGTTAATAGGTTACTTTTATTTTTTAATATTATGAATAGTAACTACGGTAATTTTTTTTATTTACTACGGTTAAAGGTAAATAGGGTAATTCAAGGTTAAAAGAATATTTTAATAATTAAAAATTACCTTGACACTTGTCCTAACCTTATTGGATGAGTATTGGGCGACCATGGGCATCCTTGGGTCGATAATGGGACCCCATTGAGCCACTTGGTAGTGACAATGACAATTTGGATTAATTAATTTAATGTCAAGACAAAATTGACATTAACAAAAATATTTTAGTAATTAATTTTTATAAGGGGTTATATAAATTATATTTTCGACTATAAATATCAATTAGAAATCTAAAAAGATTTCCTATATAATGATATTTTATTTATAATGTTTAGACATTATATGATTTAATTTATTTATGACACAATGATGATACAGTAATTACCATAATAGTGAAAAATTAGAATAATTGATATTATAAACACCCAAATAAATCTAATTTGAGACTTTTTATGAATTAAACTAATTTTCTAGGTTAATATGACATGTTAGTATTTATTTAATTAAATTTGGTCGAAGTAATCATTCTGTTATAAGTTTCAAAAAAAAAACTATTGAATAGTGTCAAAATTGACATAAAATAGTTTTTAAAACAAATATTATATTATTGATTGTTATTTTATTCCTAAAAATCTAAGGTTCGGCCAAGATACTTATATCATGATAGGTGTATCATTAATGGACCACTTGGGGGTCTCTTGAATGTATATGGTTTGTTTATTAACTATGTAATATAAAAATACAAAGTGACATGGTAAATGTCAATCTAATTAACTACGAGTCAAAACTAAAAGATAAGGTTAGTATAACGACCTAAACTTGTCTAAATTCTATTTGATGAGATTATTTCGACCCATCCCCACCTTAGCTTATAAAAAAAACAATTTGGAGCTATTTAAAACCGAATTTTCTTTATAATAAAATAATTTTGGTTGTTATTCCAAAGGTGCCCCTCTCCTCCCTTATAAAAGGGCACCTCCTCCCTCTCATCCTCACACCAATTTGAGCCTTCAATCTCGGACAACCCCTGACAATTTCTCCTCTACACTTCCCTAGAAACATCCTAGAGGTCCTTGTTTTCTTGAAAGATCAATTTTAGTGCCCTAAAAGGAAGTCTCAAAGAAGCACTTTAAAGAAGAGGTAATGTCTGTTACCGATTCTTTCATCTTTATTTCTTCTCCCACATCTTCTTCTTTAGTTGTTTCATTATGAAGTAATAACATCAGTATAACTCATATAATTATATTTTATTATAAGTATGATACATCCCTATTTCACCATCTATCCATCCTACGGAAAAAGAAATCATCGTGCGTGCGTATGTACGGAATACCGTCTCCACGCCGTGGTGTAATCTATTTTCCCCCACCACCATACTTGGATGAATATAATGGTGTAAATAATAAATATATATGATTATTGTAAAGTGATATTGATTCTAAAATATTATACATACACTCCAATACAATTCCACGATCATGGGAACAATATCTTCGCTCATGCGTAAGTACGGAATACTGTCTCCACGATGTGATGTGAGTCATTCTACATGATCTTAATTGCATAATGATTACATAAATAAATTGAATTAATGAATATGATATAAATTACACTAATACCATTCTATAAATGAGGTATCTATAACCTAAAGGGGAAGAATAAGAATTTATTCGACAAAACACGCATAAGAACAAAAAGTAATAAACACCCGAATAACAAGTAGTAATGAAATATTACTAATAAGAATCTAAGAATATGACCATATGTGATATCAAAACAATATTTATGATTCTGGAATAAGTCAATAACATTATTTAAATCATTATACAGGAGGTTCAGACACTTATGAAGAAAATTGGACCTATCGTAAGAGAAAATATCACAATCTCATTTTATCCGATATTGTTTATACATTGGTATTTACTGGGGTGTATTTTATCATCCACATCCATATTTCCTCAATATGTAATATTGTTCCATCCACCTACAATTGTTTAAATCCAATTTTACCCTTCGGTGAGTTTTTAGTAAAAGATATGAAAGGAATCTTTTGTCATTTTTCGTACGAGGTACTTTTTGACTTTTCTGACAAAAGTACGAGAAGAATGTTTTTTTAACTTATACGGAATGAATGGATTTTTAAAAAAAATTTCAAGAAGCTTCCTTTACAACATTTCAAGTTTATTTTTAATCAACTTCTTTTAGTTTAAAATTGTATGACATGTTAATGAAAGGAAAATGTTTTTGAAGAAGAAAGGATATTTTCCTCAAGAATGGAGTTCAAGTGCTTTATCAAAATTATTTTCCATCTATGATAATATAGGGTTCTGTTTCTATCCCTATTATTACATTGATTTGATTATGTTGTGATGGAATGTTTTTTATGAATTCCTTTATTTTATATGAATTGTTTTATGATGTCATGTTGTTTAAGAATCCCATTTTTACTACACGGGTTATGCGATGATTTATGATTTATGATTTTGTGGCACACATAAGAATGGTATCATTATGAGATGGGTGGGACCTATATCTCCCTTCAATTCATTGGTTAAAGATTTTATATCACATGAGATAGACATGGCTCGAATGGCAGGTTATACCAGTTCAGTGAAACAGGACTGAAACGATGAGTGAACTCGGTTCAGAAATGGACTTTGTCCACTAAGATAGTCTTCGAAATGAGTCTTGACTAATAAGAAATGATTCTCTATGATTATGTGTGTATGTCACAAAGTTTCATGTTTTATGTTATTATTATTAGGATTTCATTTCACTACTATGATTTATCCCATGTTATGAAATTATGCTCTCTTTTGCAGGTTAAGATATCCAAAATGTTATGTTCTTATGAATATGATGTGATTGATATTTCTTTTGTTTACCCTTAATAAGCATTTGAGCTCACCCTTTTGTATGTTTTCCTTCCCTAGGTCAGGAAGAAGGTTATTAAGTAATATATGCCAAAAGGGACTATAAATATGATAAAATTAATGGGAGACAGTGTAGACGCTTTATGAACCAGTTGATTATGTTTCCCAGTTTCTAAAGACACTATACCTATACGGTCCTTTCATGGTTTTGATATATGTTGTAATAAGTATGCTTCAATTTAGAAGTAATAACAATGTATGTATTGTATGGGTCGTTATAGTTGGTATCAGAGGAAACGTATAGTCAACCTTTGGAAACTAGGATTTGAAATCCTTAGTAAGAATCCTAAGGATATGTCTATGCATAGAAAAAAATCTTAGTGTTTTAGAAATGACCATGAATAACCTAGTATAAGACCTTAAGTGTGAAATTTTATTCATGATTATGTGGTTTTCATATTATAATTAGTGTTCCTCACACTATTCTTCTTTGTTTAAGTCAATGGCTGGAACCCTAAGGAACCATGTTAATGAGGAATGCGACAGGAAATGCAATGATTGTCCCCATGAGCAACCAAATGTTATGGGAGTTGGAATGAAAAATTTTGTAGCCATGCTCACACAACTTTCTCAAGCTATGAATCATGTAGTACATCCAAAAGAGCAAAGGAAGGAGCAACATTCTGTTTAATCCTTCATGAGGCAGCGTCCACCTTCATTCAGTGGGTCTACTGATCCATTAGTTGCTGAACAATGGATTAGTACTACTGAAAAGATATTTTTAGTTCTTCAATGTTCTGAACAAGATAAAGTCATCCAAGCAGTGTATCGTTTGGAAGGAGATTCTGATCAATGGTGGAATCTTATTAATAATACGAGGCAAAGGGATGAAATTGAGTCTATGGAATGGGACGAGTTCAAGAACTTATTTTTCAATAAGTACTTCCCTCGTATTTTCCTAACAAAGATGGAGAAAGAGTTTCTTGAACTGAAGCAAAAGGATGATGAATATTTTGGTAACTATGAAGAAAATTTTACAAGACATGCAAGGTATGCTACTGGTATTATTATCCAACCTGAGAGTTATATCGATCGATTCTTTAGTGGCATAAAACCAAGTCTTCAAAGGGCATTATCCATAAGGGACTTCAATAGATACGAGGAAATCGTTCGATGTGCTCTCAAATTTGAGATGGAGATTGGAGTAACCCATCAGTCACATGGGTTTGATAAGAAGAGGGAAATGGAATTCAAAGGAAAATCTAAAGAGCACACTGAAAAGAAGATGTGCTTTCCCTTATGCTCAAAGTGTGGAAAGAAACATGGAGGGAGTTGTCTTAAAGGGACAAGTAAATGTTTCAAATGTGGAAAGGAAGGTCATCGGGCATTTGAATTCCGTAATGATGGGAAGAAGATATCTAATGATGAAAACAAAGGAAGGGATGCACAGAATGAACCTACTACACTTCAATGTTTCAAGTGCAAGGAGATGGGGCATTATGCCAATCAATTCCCAAATCCAAGGGTTGATGATGATGGTCGATGTCAAAAAACTCTTAAGGATAAAGACAAAGGAAAGTCACATGCAATTTCTATCAGCGATGTGGAGTATGATAACGATGTGGTGAAAGGTTCACTTATCATCCACTCTAAAGTAGAAAATGTTTTATTTGATTCTGGATCCACCCACTCTTTTATTTCTGATGAATTTTCTAAGGGTATCACCGTATTACCTCAACAATTAGATGTTGAGTTGGTTGTGGCAACTCCTAATGGCACAACAGTCGCATCAAAAGTTTATAATTCTTCCCCGATTGAAGTTTGTGGGAAAGTGCTTCCTACAAATCTTGTGATCCTTCCTATAGTGGAATTGGATGTGATTCTTAGCATGGATTGGATTTCATTATATGGAGCTCATATCAATTGCTAAAGAAGGGAAGTCACATTTCATATTCCAGATCAATCTATGATCGTCTATCAATGCAAGGATGAACATAACATTTTAGTGGAAATTTATTCCATCTGTTGGGTCTTGATTCTACTAAATGAAGGTTATTTATCTCAAATGGTTGGTGAGAAACTCACGATTAAGAATATTCCCATTGTTCCGGAGTTTGATGATGTCTTTCCGGAGGAATTGTCGGGTCTTCCACCAAATCGTGAAGTTGATTTTTCAAAAGAACTCGTACCAGGTGCTTTACCTATTTGAAAGACACCTTATAGAATGGCCCCAATTGAGCTGCAGGATTTGAAGAAGCAACTCTAAGAGAATCTTGATAAGGGATTCATACGCCCTAGTGCTTCACCTTGGGGAGCACATGTTCTATTTGTTAAGAAGAAAGATGGATCAATGAGACTCTATATTGATTATTGATAACATAACAAGATCACTATCAAGAACAAATATCCTCTCCCACGCATTGATGACTTATTTGACCAACTACGCGGAGCTCAATACTTTTCCAAGATTGATCTTCATTCAGGGTATCATCAATTAAGGGTCAAAAGGGAGGATATACCAAAGACGACTTTCCGTACAAGGTATGGACACTATGAATTTATAGTGATTTCATTTAGTCTTACTAATTCCCCTACTATCTTAATGGATCTGATGAATAGAGTCTTTAGAGACTATCTTGCTCAATTTGTGGTAGTCTTTATAGATGATATTATTGTATATTCAAAGTGCAAGGAAGAACATGAAGATCACTTGAGAATTGTATTGAAGACCCTGAGAATGGATAATCTTCATTCCAAATTTACCAAGTATGAATTTTGGCTTCAAAAGGTTGCATTTTTTGGGTCACATAATCTCAAAAGAGGGGATATCTGTTGATCCAGCAAAAACGGAGGTTATCGAAAGATGGTCAAGACCAACAATAGTAACTGAGATCTGAAGTTTTCATGGTTTGGATGGATATTATCGACGTTCCGTGAAAGATTTTTCACGATTATATAATCCACTCACCAGGTTGACTCGGAAAGGAGTTAAGTTTTTTTGGACGGAGTAATGTGAAGATAATTTCAAGGAGTAGAAAATAAGGTATTCCAGTGCACCTGTGCTCACACTTCCTTGTAGTGGAGAAAGGTTTGTGATCTATAGTGATGCATCCAAGAAGGGATTGGGGTGTGTTCTCATGCAAAATGATATGGTGATAGCTTATGCCTCATGACAATTTAAAATCCATGAGCAAAATTACCCAACTCATGATTTGGAGTTAGCTGTGGTAATATTTGCATTAAAGGTTTGGAGGAATTATCTTTATGGAGAAAGGTGTGACATTTATACTGATCATAAAAGTTTAAAGTATATTTTCACACAAAAGGAGATGAATATGCGTCAAAGAAGATGGTTGGAGCTGATTAAGGATTACGACTACTCAATCCATTACCACCCTGTGAAAGCAAACAAGGTGGCAGATGCATTAAGTCGACAAGACCATGCCAGTTTATCCATGATGAGGATCACAAAAGATCCAATATTTATGGATTTACAAAGGATGGATCATGGAATTATAATGGAAGGGGGAAAATTGTATCTTTCTCAAATGAATGTTCAACCATATATACATGTGAAGATTAAAGAGGCACATAAAGAAGATGTAGAGTTACAAAAGAAGGTGAGAAATGATCCTGACTTCAACCTTGATTGTGATGGGATAATAAAGTTCAGAAATAGGGTTTGTGTTCCTCCCATCCCAGAATTAAAGAAGGAGCTGCTGGATGAGGCTCATAGTTCTTCATTCTCTATTCATCCTAGAAGCAAGAAGATGTATAGGGACCTGAAAAAGTACTTCTGGTGGGATGGCATGAAAAGAGATGTTACTGAATATGTCTCTCGATGCTTGGTTTGTCAGCAAGTTAAATCTGAGAGACAGAAGTCTAAGGGGATGTTACAACCATTACCCATACTCGAATGGAAATGGGAAAACATCACTATGGACATTGTCACAGGACTTCCTAAAACATCCAAAGGCAATAATGCTATCTGGGTCATAGTTGACCGTCTTACAATTTCGGCACACTTCATCGCTGTTAGAGAGGATTTATCTCTGGATAAGCTTTCCAGGATATATGTAAAAGAAGTGGTAAGATTGCATGGATTACTACTTTCTATTATATCTGATCGGGGTCCAAGTTTTACCACAAAGTTCTGGCGAAGTCTTCAGTATACTCTGGATACAGAGTTGAGTTTCAGAACTGCTTATCATCCTCAGAAAGACGGTCAGTCTGAGAGGACAATTCAAACTCTTAAGATATGTTGAGAGCTTTCTCTATAGATTTCAAAGGTGGTTGGGATCAACACCTACCTTTGGTGGAATTTTCTTATAATAATAGCTTTCACTCCAGTATTCAGATAGCTCCTGATAAAGCTCTATATTGAAAGAAATGCAGGACTCCAACTTGCTGGGATGAAGTTGGGGAAAGAAAGTTATTAGGACTTCATATTGTTGATGAGATGTGAAAAAAGGTCCGATCTATTCAACAACACATAAGAGAATCTCAGATTCGACAGAAAAGTTATGCTGACAACCGAAGAAAAGACCTAGAGTTTGAAGTGGGTGATAAAGTGTTCTTACGAATATCTCCCTGGAAGAGGGCCATGAGATTTGGAAAGAAGGGGAAGTTGAGCCCTATATATATCGGTCCTTTCGAAATACTGGATCGTGTTGGGAAGGTAGATTACCGATTGGTGCTTCCGCCGAATCTCTCTCAAGTTCACGATGTGTTCCATGTATCTCTCCTGAGAAAGTACATACCTGATCCTTCACATGTACTCAGCTCAGAAGTTATACCATTGGAGCAAGATCTTTCTTATGAAGAACAACTGATAGTGATTTTGGATCATAGTGAAAAAGTCCTACGAAACAAGACCACTCGCTTGGTGAATGTTTTATGGAGGAACCACCAATTAGAAGAAGGTACATGGGAGCTTGAGGATATGATAAGGTAGAGGTATCCTCATCTGTTTGTTACAAAGTGATGAATTTCGAGGGAGAAATTCATTTTAAGGGGGGTAGAATGTAACACCCGAGACTTTTATGTGAAATATTTTGTTTTTATGGAATCTTTCACTACACACAACACTAGCTTGGTTTAATTTACACTCAATTGTGGCCTTCCTCGATAGCTTGCGTCGTACGCAATACCGAGTTTCACTAAACAACGATATTCTATTAAAATATTATTAAAACAAGCCGTTATGAATAGTAATAACTGAAAATTAATTTTTTTATTATCCAAACACTTTTGAGGAAAATTGAGAAACCATCAAACACTTTTAAGGTAAAAGTGGGAAACCATACATGACTTCATGACATACGACCTTCAAACATCGGTAAAAAACATACAAACTTAATCCACTCAAACATTCAAACCATGGACCAGGGTGAACAACATTAGAAAAGCTTGAAAAAACCTCAGAAATTGACTCCTTGAACGCCAAAAGTGCAACCATAGACACCGCCTCCAAATCCACCAACCCAACGGTGATCTCCGATCAAAGTCCACCCAAACCAACCAGCGGCGTGAGATGGTCCAAGAACACATCCACTAATGGCAACAAAGCATTC
Source organism: Viscum album (assembly GCA_963277665.1). Taxonomy (NCBI): domain Eukaryota; kingdom Viridiplantae; phylum Streptophyta; class Magnoliopsida; order Santalales; family Viscaceae; genus Viscum; species Viscum album. The sequence goes on along the minus strand of OY728128.1, from coordinate 1,108,491,501 downwards.
AGATCAAGGTAGTCCATCCATGCTGACGCCGCAACCTGCTCCACAGATTCTCACCTCCATTCACTAACAGCACATCCATCATCAAAACAAACTCAAACCTGCTCCACATATTCTCACCTCCTTTCACCAACAGCACATCCAACATCAAAACAAACTCAAACCCAGAATCAATAGGAATAAACCAATCCAAATCAACAAACGGAACCAAAACAAGAATGCCAGAACACAAGCCCACCCCTCCTCCAAAACCCTGGATCTGACCTCGGACACACCAGGTCACACACTGACGAGGATCCAGAGTGAATCCAGGCAAAAGGCCCTGCACCGGGAGGCCGTCGTGGCAGACGCTGCGAGCACCGGAGCCGCCATGAAGAGAAGACGCAACGGACCACGACAACCCTTGTAGCCGAAGGTGAGCACATCTGAATCGACGACAGGATGCCGATGCCATGGAGAGATCCCGAGGCCGTAGGCACCCCTCTGCCAACTCCAAGCAAGCTGCCTGCAACTCGGAGCACCCAAATCCGCGAAAATAACACGAATCTAGGAGGAGCGAAGTCGACTCCGATCCAAAACCCCGAAGCCCGGAACACCGAGTCCATCGCACGCTGCAGACGTTCTGAGATCTTGAGGCACCAGAACGGTCTACGAACATACTGGAATCAAGGCAGGAACCTGAGGCTACAGGGTGCGAAGAAGCCGCCGACGAGCCAAAACCGAAGCAGAGCCATCTAGATCCAACACCAGCCAACATCGACATGAGGCGAGACAGTAGCCGACGAAGTTGATCCACGCCTGAGGAGGGGAAGGGGAGATCTGACGGAGAAACCCTAGGTGCGCGAGATAGGGAAGCCGCCGCCGCTCAGAGGCCCCGAGTAAAGATCGACAAGATCTTCCCAAGTTATGAATAGTAATAACCACTTTTTGAAATTTTTTAAATTTTATTTTTCAAAATGGACTTCATTTTTGGATTCGTAATATTGAAATTATCTTAGGATGAAATTTTGGTACTTTTCGGATAACTTTCATATTCTGATGAATAGTGAAAATTACTAAATTTTAATTAAAAACAACCTTTTTAATCGAAATAATTAATAGTGATAAATTATTAATTTGAGTGGTTTTGAAGTATATTTTGAATATATTTTTACAATTTAATACAATGTTATTCATTTAATGTAATTTCACATTTATACCAGACAAAAACAAGTGTCAATCTTTTGATAGTTATTATCTCTTAAAAACACGCTATATTTTAATTAAAAACAATTTTTTTCATCGCAATAATTTATATGGTTAAATTATAATATTGATTGTTTTTAAAGTATAAATAGAATATATTTTTACCATTTAATATAATGTATGTCATTACGATTAATTTTACATTGAATTAATAGATAAAAACAATTCAATCTTTGGCAATTTTTTAACTTTTAAAACCCGTTTGCTTAACAACGGGATTAATTTAAAATTAATTAATGCAACTTCTGTGTTTTGAATTTTGAAAAATGGATTCCATATTTGGAATCAGTGGGTCCAAATTATGTTAATAGGTTACTTTTTATTTTTTGATATTATGAATAGTAACTATGGTAATTTGTTTTATTTATTACGGTTAAAGGTAAATAGGGTAATTCAAGGTTAAAAGAATATTATAATAATTCAAAATTACCTTGAAAATTTTCCTAACATTATTGGATGAGTATTGACTGACCATGGTCATCCTTGGGTCGATTTTGGGACCCCATTGTGCCACTTGGTAGTGATAATGACAATTTGGATTGATTAATTTAATGTAAAGACAAAATTGACATTAACAAAAATCTTTTAGTAATTAATTTTTATAAGGGGTTATATAAATTATATTTTAGACTATAAATATTCATTAGAAAGATAAAAATATTTCCTACATAATTATATTTTATTTATAATTTTTAGACATTAAGTAATTTAGTTTATTTATGACACAATGATGACGCAGTAATTACCATAATAGTGAAAAATTAGAATAATTGATATTATAAATACCCAAATAAATATAATTTGAGCCTTTTTATAAATTAAACTAATTTTCTAGGTTAATATGACATGTTAGGATTGATTTATATAACTTTGGTCGAATTAATCATTCTGTTATGAGTTTCACAAAAATCAACTATTGAATAGTGTCAAAATTGACATAAAATAGTTTTTAAAACAAATATTATATTATTGAGTGTTATTTTATTCCTAAAAATCTATGGTTCGGCCAAGATACTTATATAAAGATATTTTTATCATTAATGGACCACTTGGGGGTCTCTTGGATGTATATGGTAAGTTTAATAACTATATAATATAAAAATACAAATTGACATGGTAAATGTCAATCTAATTAACTAAGAGTTAAAACTAAAAGATAAGGTTAGTATAATGACCTAAACTTGTCTAAATTATTATGAGATTATTTCGACCCATCCCCACCTTATATTAAAAATAAATCAATTTGGAGCTATTTAAAACCGAATTTGGCTTTATAATAAAATAATATTTTTTGTTATTCCAAAGGTGCCCCTCTCCTCCCTTATAAAAGGGAACCTCCTCCCTCTCCTCCTCGCACCAATTTGAGCCCTCAATCTCGGCCAAACCCTGAAAATTTCTCCTCTCCACTTCCCTAGAAACATCCTAGAGGTCCTGGTTTTCTTCAAAGACCAATTTAGTGCCCTAAAAGGAAGTCTCAAAGAAGCACTTCAAAAAGAGTTAATGTTCGTTACCGATTCTTTCATCTTTATTTCTTCTTCCACTTCTTCTTATTTAGTTGTTTCATTATGAAGTAATAACATAAGTATCACTCATATACTGATATGTTATTATAAGTATGAAACTTCCCTATTTCACCATCTATCCATCATACGGAAAAAGAAATCACCGCGTGTGCGTACGTACGGAATACCGTCTCCACGCCGTGGTGTAATCTATTTTCCCCCACCACCTTACTTGGATTGGTATAATGGTGTAAATAATAACTATATATGATTATTGTAAAGTGATATTGATTCTAAAATTGTATACATACACTCCAATACAATTCCACGATCATGGGAACGATATCTTCGCTCGTGCGTATGTACGGAATATCGTCTCCACGATGTGATGCGACTCGTTCTACATGATCTTCATTGCATAATGATTATATAAATAAATTGAATGAATGAATATGATATATATTACACTAATACCATTCTTTAAATGAGGTATCTATAACCTAAAGAGAAGAATAAGAATTTATTCGACAAAACACGCATAAGAACAAAAAGTAATAAACACCCGAATAACAAGTAGTAATGAAATATTACTAATAAGAAGCTAAGAATATGACCATATATGATAGCATAACAATATGTAGGATTCTGGAATAATTCAATAACATTATTTAAATCATTATACAAGAGGTTCGGACAATTATGAAGAAAATCAGACCTAAGGTAAGTGAAAATATCACAATCTCATTTTATCCGAGATTGTTTATACTTTGGTATTTACTAGGGTGTATTTTATCATCCACATCCATGTTTCGTTAATATGTAATATTTTTCCATCCACCTACAATTTTTTAAATCCAATTTTACCCTTCAGTGAGTTTTTAGTAAAAGATATGAAAGGAATATTTTGTTGTTTTTCGTAGGAGGTACTTTTTGACTTTTCCGACAAAAGTACGAGAAGAATGTTTTCTTAACTTATATGGCATGAATGGATTTTTAAAACATTATTTCCAAGATGCTTCCTTTACAAGTTTTCAAGTTTATTTTTAATCAAGTTCTTTTAGTTTAAAATTTTATGACATGTTAAAGAAAGGAAAATGTTTTTGAAGAAGATAGGATATTTTCCTCAAGAATGGAGTTCAAGCACTTTATCAAAATTATTTTCCATCTAAGATAATATAGGGTTCTATTTCTATACCTATTATTAAATATATTTGATTATGTTGTGATGGAATTATTTTTATGAATTCCTTTAGTTTATATGAATTGTTTTATGATGTCATGTTGTTTAAGAATCCCATTTTTACTACATTGGTTATGCGATGATGTATGATTTATGATTTTGTGGCACACATAAGAATGGTATAATTATGAGATGAGTGGGACCTATATCTCCCTCCAATTCATTGGGTAAAGATTTTATATCTCATGAGATAGACATGGCTAGAACGGCAGGTTATACCGGTTCAGTGAAACAGGACTGAAACGAGGAGTGAACTCAGTTCAGAAATGGACTTTGTCCACTAAGATAGTCTTGGCAATGAGTCTTGAATAATAAGAAATGATTCTCTATGATTATGTGTGTATGCCACAAAGTTTCATGTTTTATTTTATGATTATTGGGATTTCATTTCACTACTATGATTTATCCCATGTTATGAAATTATTCTCTCTTTTGTAGGTTAAGATTTCCAAAATGTTATGTACTTATGAATATTATGTGATTGATATTTCTTTTGTTTACCCTTACTGAGAATTTGAGCTCACCCTTTTTTATGTTTTCTTTCCCCAGGTCAAGAAGAAGATTATTAAGTAAGATATGCCAAAAGGGACTATAGATATAATGAAATAAATGGGAGACAGTGTAGACGCTTTATGAACCAGTTGTTTATGTTTCCCTGTTTCTAAAGACACTATACCTATATGGTCCTTTCATGGTTTTGATATATGTTGTAATAAGTATGCTTCAATTTTTAAGTAATAAAAATGTATGTAAATTATGGGTCATTATAATCAATGAAAAAATAATTTACACTATGACAGAGGAGAAGCACATAGAGCACTTTAGGATGGTTCTCTATTTACTTCGAGAGCACCCGCATTATGTAAATCTCTAGAAGTGATAGTTATGGATATATGAGGTCTAAATTTTGGATAATTTCATCTTTGGGGAAGGTAGTTTCATATATTCAATGAATATTGAAGCATTTATTTTTTGGGATCCACCCAATAATTGTCAGAGGTGTGAATATTTCTTGGTTTGGCAGTGTACTATAGGATATTTGTGGCAGATTTTCTAGGATCACAACCCCTTTGACCACTCTGATGCAGAAGGGATAGCCATTTACGAAGTCTGAGTAGTGCCAAAATTCCATCGAAGAGTTGTGGAAGAGGCTGACGAGTGCTCCAGTTTTTAGACTACCAGAGGAGGGAGTTGAGTTCATAGTGTATTGTGATGCCTCGGGATCTAGGTTCAATTATGTTTTGATGAAAGGATAGGAAGTTATTAGATACAGGTTGAGACAGTTGATACCCCTTGATAAGAACTATGTGCCTCATGACATAGAACTTGCAGTGGTAGTCTCCACCCTGAGGATGCAGAGACACTATCTTCTAAGAGAGCACTTGGTGCTCAACTCAGACCACTAGAGCTTCAGGTACATCATTACCCAGAGAGATCTGAATCTGAGGTAGTGACACAAGATGGAGTTCCTACAGCACTAAAAATTCAAGTTAGTCTACACTCTGGGGAAGGGGAAAGTTGTATCAGATTATCTTAGCAGGAGGTCTCAGGCTTGCCTAATGCGAGAATATTCATATCAGTTATCTTCCCTATAGCTGAACCTAGGGGAACTGGAGGGAACACCATTTCTACAGTCGATGGTGATAACCCCTTCACTCCATGATATTGTGAGAGAGTCCCAAATTTGGGATATCCACTATGAATTTATGTGTAGTTATATATTCATAGGCGATGCGCTTGATGGATATTCTGAATGATGTAATGATGAGATCTTTTTACAGCGGTGGATAGAGGATCCAGCCGCGATGTGGGAGGTGGTGATGTGGGATTTCCATGATTCTCAAATAATTGTGAATCCTGGTCTGGGGAAGATGTACATGGGTATTCAATGACTATTTTAGTGGTATGGAATGAGATGAATCTTTGTCGAGTTCATTTCATGATGACTCACATGTCAGTAGGTGAAGGAAAAGCATTAGGTTTTAGTGGGTTTGTGGTAGCCTCTTGAGATCCTGGAGTGGAAGTGGGATGACATATACACTGAATTTTTCATAGGGGATACACATAATTTGAAGGGAAATAAATCCATCTAACTGATAGTGGACGAACTCACTATGTCAACACACTTACTTTTTATTAGGGAGAAGAGTTTGGTAGAGAGTTTGCAGATGTTGTATGTATAAGAGATCATCTGACTTCATTGGATACACTTGATGATTATCTCTGATCATGATTTTTGGTTTATTTCAAGATTTTGGAGAGGCTTGCATGAGGCTTATAGGACCAAACTATGGATGACTGTAGCTTTTCACCCGAAGATCGACGATAAAACCAAGTTCACTATCTAATTGATAGAGGATATGATGAGAACTTGCATGTTGGATTTCAGCCGAATCTGTGAGGATCATATTCCTTTGTTAGATTTTGTGTTCAACAACAACTACCACTGTACCATCAGCATGGAACCATTTGAGGTACTATATAATTGACCTTCCAGGTCACCTTTGTGCTGGATAGAGGTAGGAGGGTCATCCCTTATGGGCCCAGATTTAGTGAAAGCGATTATGGAGAAATTGAATTTCATCCATGAATGGATGAAAATTTATTAGAGTGGATAGAAATCTTATGAGGAGATATGTTTATGATCATATTCATGTTATTGAGTAGAGATATTTGGACATTGAAGATGGGGCCACCATTGTAGAGCACCTAGTGGTGATCAAGGACCAATAAGAGCAGACCTTACATGGATGGGACATCCATTTGGTTAACGTGATGTGGCCTCATGAAAACATAAAGGATAATTCTTAGGAGCATGAGATCCATATCTGGGATTAGTATCCCATGTATCCTAGTTTTTCTTTTCCAGGAATAAAATCTTGAAAGAGGGAATGATGTGGAGACCTGGTTTTTACCTTTTATTTTTTTTAAATATTTCTCCATATATTTCCAAAGATAGGCACTAAGAGGGAATGAAATTCAGATATCTGGTGTGCCCGAAATAAATTTTATAAAAATATTAAGTATATTTTATAATATGCACATGAAGGAAATGGGATTACTCTTAAATGGAAGCTATGATAAGAAATTTAAGGCCACTCTTACGTTTGGAAGAAGGTGATTACCCTTGGTGGAACATAACCTTTGTCAGCACGAGACTCTTGTAGAAAAAATCCACAAATGGGAAAAATAGTAATTAAAAATAATTAAACATAATCATTTTTAACCCTAATTTTTCATTGAATAAATCTTGAATGAGGACTCGCATAAGAAATATAAGACCATCGTTGAGTTCATTATGGGGTGTTTTACTTAAGCGTGACATAAAATGAGGGGGAATGGGAATTTTGAAGTTTGTGCCGAGTGGGGATCCTATAAATAGAACTTTGAGAATTTAGGATTAGGGTAAGACCTAATTTTTTCTCTCTATACTAAACCATCTCTTCCCCCTCTCTCATTTTCTCTTTAGTGGATCAAGGGGAAAATCTATCGAAGTTCCGGAAGATTGCAATAGAAGCAAGGAAAATGCATCCGCAATAGCAAACAAAACGAATCAAGGTAGGATTCTTCATTTGTTTGTCTCATATTAGATTTTTAAATTGGAAAATTATTCTTTATCGTTTAATTATATCATTTCATTCATAAAATATCAATTGATGAACTAACATTGTCCTAGATCCATTTTCAAATCTAGTAAATTGATCATTAATCATTCGTTCGTCAAGAAATCATCACCAACATTTGGACCCAAGAAATCAGTGAGGAATTGATGAGTGGGGGCTAATTTTGTGAATCCCTCATCCTAAGGATCATTGAATTGTTTGCTTATTAGAAATTGGATGAGTGTAAAAGGTCTAGTTTTTCATGAAATGGACCATTGAAGTGCTGTCGGAATGGAGGTTGGTGGTGGTGAAGGGTGGAGGTTGCTCCACAGTAGACCATTGAGCAACAGTGACGCTATGACATGGTAGAGCCGAGTAGGGTCACACAGATCAACTTTTTTAGGGACGGCCACTGTAAAGTGTGGGGGTCTGATCAGCCGCATAGACGCAACGTTGTGACCAAACACTGGTAGGGTTTGTGTTAGTAGTGAGACAGGGCCCTACCGGTGTGTGGGCATGGCTATAATAGGCCAGCCCTGCTATAGTGGGTCGGGTCGGGCCCAATCTGGTATGTTTGACCCGGAAGAGCAGACCTGATCATGGTCCTACCAGGGTAGTTTCATAATTGACCACCCAAAGTCAAACTTGATAGGGTCACACAAATCGACCGATGGGAGGTTGACCATGGGATGACCAACAGTGAGACGGTCCACTAGCCTAGTGACTACTAGCCCCTTCTGAACCATCAAATGCTCGTCTCTTCTAAAATCATCATATGTTTTACATGTGTTCTACATTCATGTGACCCTATATGTGAGACATTCATTTTGAGGTAAATTTGAAAATTTGGAGTTCAGGGTCAAAACATGGTCCCCACGATGTCACTATCGGTGTAGTTGTATGGAAAAGAACCCTTTTAAAGGATCTCTGTTTTGGGAAAGTAAAAATCTTATCCTGCATTTTTTCCATGTAGAACACAATAGTGACCTCAATTTTGGATTTAAATTTATAATGAAAGGTGTTTGGAACCTAATGTTTATTCAGGGGTCTTCTACGATATATGTGGATAGGCAATGACTCAAAGATATTCTTAGTGGAACCCTCCAGTCGGGCTTGGAATGGGTCCTTCGCCATTTCATAGTGGAACCCTCTAGTTGGGATAGGCATGAGTCCTTGACCTATTCCCAGTGGAACCCTCCTACTAGGTTTGTCATGGGTCATCGATGACACTAGAGTGGAACCCTATAGTTGGGCTGGGTATGAGTCCTCAACCTTGAGGCATGACCCATTTACTATCTAAATCATTGAAGAGATATAATTTAACGTTAATTTGAACTCATGAGTATGATGTTAACTTTCCCCACCAAGAATTTTCCTTATGGAAGGACCTAAAATCATGCAGGTGAGACTAAGCCACCCAAAGTGGATAGTATTGAGGTGTGGTGTTTGAGCCCTTTGACATGCAGTCCAGGGCAGACATGAGGAATGTTGAACATCGATGGTGGTTAAATATATAATTGTTGGAGAATCTTATTCTTTGTATGAGTTTTGAGATGGATATAACCTTACTCTCTCATTTGTATTTCTTTAACTATGAATATATATACATATATTTATATATATACTATTTTAGTACCCACTTTGTGGTTTTTGGTTACTCTCCTTCCAGGAGAGGTGAAGTCATGCGGGGTATGCCACGTGCTTTCTGTGTCCATATTAAAGTAGTTGTATGAGTCTAATCACTTAAAATATGTAGTGAAGACTCAATGAGAAGTTCAAATTCTTACTATTTCTAGCTCCTTGCATTTGGATGATTTTATTTCAATCTCTTGTTTGGTTGAGCTCTACTCTCTCATTTTACCTTGTTCTACCTATTGTTCTCCTTTCCTTTTTTATATCTTACTACTCCTCCTACATTTTAATTCATTCTATTTGGGATTTTAATACTCATCCATTCATAGGATTTATCTATATGTATCATAATTTATGGAGTCAAAATATAGGTTTGATCTGGATTCAAGGATCTCTTAGATACAGGTTCTTGGATGTGTGTGGTTTTCACAGTTAGGGTTCTCGGAGTAGGAAATTCTTAGTAACGTTATATTCCCTATTTTTTATTTGGTTGATACACTATTTTGGTTGGTAATGTATTATTACCTTTTTCCCTTTTTGTTTACATTATTTCACTTTTAGTATTTAGTGGAACATGCATGCTTTCAGTTAGTAACAACAGATTTTGTATTTTACTTCTTTCCCTCTGCAATTTTCCATTCAGTTGGTTGTGTGTGTGTATAGGTACATAGGTAATTTCCTAACCGAATTTGTTTTGAATTTAGTACTTATTTCCACCCCATGGACTATGGAAGAGGGCTTGGGGTAGTTGCAACTTGAGCCCAAGTAAGGGTCGGGTTGTGACATAGCGGTTGACCAATGGTGGGTGTAAATAAATTAAATGAAGCCAAAATATTAAATGGTATAAATTTAATTGGATGAAATTAAGATGTTCATTCATAATAAAAATTCCCATTTAACTCATCAAACATATATGTAGTGATAATTCCTAGAGCTTCATAAAAACGATGGTGAGTTTTCCATGACTTATGAGGAAAATTTTACAATATAGTGACCGAGGCTTTATATACATGGATATTACACCAAATTAGATGAATATTCATCACATTACAAATGTAAAAATTGAGGTCCATAATATTTTATCCTATTTGGAAACATAGAACATGTTCTTGTAATTTGGTGAATGATCTTAAAAATCTCTCATAATTATCTTCCCCATTAGTACCCCTACTTAAATCCTTTCTTTGCAACATAGGGAAATAAAACATAATAAAGGGTGGTCTCAAAATATTAGTAAAGTTAAATAAATGAGATATGTAAGAATAACATGAGCCTAAGGGTATTTGAATATGTTAATAACATTTTATGATCATATCGTCCCCATCAAAGATCATATACATGATTCAGGGTTTAAATATTGGTAGTTCATAAGACATAAATTATGAGTAAATCAAGAGTATAAGGCATGAGAGCGTAACATATGAATTAGATATATAATTTGTGTAATACATGTAATAATATAAAATCATTCCCTATATGTCAATGCATATTTCCAAAACCCATCAGGGCACTTCATTAGGACTACACCTACTAGGTGGGATACACCACCAACCCCAATTGAAGTCCATTCATTACAAGGGATCATTTTTCCCTTGTTCCCATATTGGATCAACTTTTCCCTTATTCCCATAATGGGTCAGGTTTTATCTTCTTCCCATGATAGATCAAGCCCATCAACTTGTTTCCAAACATCATCTCACGGGATATAAATCTTTACCCAAAGCGTTAGAGGGATATATTTGTCCCACCTATCACATAATAAAATCATACATATGTGTGACACAAGGAAATAAAAAATTATTCATATCATGAACCATAAAAAGATATAGGTTTCATAAACAAAATAATATATCCCAATAAATGAAATGGGTATCATAAACATATCTTTATATCATAGACTATGGAAATGAGATAGGTTTCATAATAATTTCATCAAATCATAACCCATTAAATGAAGTGGGTTTCATAAGCATATATCCCATAGAATAGAATCGGGTTTCATATACATCATTCCATCAAAACATAAACCATTTAGAGAAAAAATCTGAGTGGTACCCTTGGATCATATCCCAAGTATATAATAAAATATATCAAATGATGACACCTTATTGATAAATATTTTTAATATCACATGAACATTTCTAATGGAAAATAATGTTTCATTGAAAATCACTTTTTAAGAGATGAAACATTTTCAAAAAACTTTTTAACACAATTTGTTGAAATTTTAATGGAATCTTTTAAAACCCCCAAATACATTTCATGAGAAAAATATTTTTTCTTCTTTGAAGAATGATTTTTAGAACATAAAACCTTTTTAAAAACATTTTCTTTGAAAACAACATTGATAAGTTATAAATAAATCATTGAAATCTTTTGAAATACTTTTCATTGAAAATTGTTGTGAAAAATATAAAGTAATATTTGAAAACATTTTAAAAACATATTCGTTGTAAATAAATTTGAAAAATTTAATTGCAAGATTGAAATAATTCTAAGACCCTTTTTCCATGAAAATTGATAAAAGAATCTTCAAAAAACATTTAAAACATTTTTTTAAAAAATAAAACATTTTATAAAACCATTTCCTTTGAAATACACTTTTATAATATTGAATGTCCAGAATATTAGAAAAAAAATATAATTAAATAAATAAACTAATAAAATTTAAAACGAATATTAAATGAAATGATAGTTATGATGATACATGTTGAACATTCCTTTTATACTATAAAAAGTATAGAAAAGTTCAGGGATCAGAAAATGACAAGGAGGTTCCTTTTAAACTGAAATTTTTTTAACAAGCAGAAAATGGGTGAATGTTAAATTTAAAAATCATTATAATACATTTTTGAAAACATTATTTGAAACCAATGTTTAGTAATAATGCATATTTCTGATCGAAAAGAAAAATAAAGTGAATTTTCTAAAAAATATTCTATTAATAATCTAAAGTAAAATAAAGATTGAAAAATGGTATTATTAATTAAAGATATCTTAAATTAAAAATATATAATAAAATTCATATGTTTTATTGAGATATGGATCATAATATTTCATCAATGGAAGAACATTCATAATAATTTGGATAAATGAAGAGATTTTAGAAATAAACTGTTACCACATTGGTAACATCAAATCATATTCCCCATAAAATAATTAAATTAAATTTAGTTTAAAATATATTAAAAATAATTATATTCATGATATAAAATATCTAAGTGAATTACATACACCTCATAGAAAAATATAGGTGTATAACATGGCATGTATCTCTAAGAAATAAAATTAAGACAAAATTACTATAGCGATTTGGTATCTTTTCAACCAAAATACACAAGAATGAAATATTTTAAAAAGTTTATCAAAATACACATAAAATTAATTATATTAGTAATATAATAAATTTATGATCAGTATGTACACTAAAAAATAATTTAGTGGTGAATAATGTATTAGTCTTATAGAAATAAATTTAAGGCAAGAAAACCCTTGCCTTAAGTCTTGACCTTAGTTATTCATGCTCAAACCCCCTTTATAATAAGTTTATGTTTATTTTAAATCTTCCTATGCATAATATTATTATATATAATAACATATATTATTTTAATATGCTGTTATATTATCTATTTATTTATAAATTCATGTTTATCATACATTTTGGGTAATATTAGCTTTGTTTTTTGAATATGTTTTGACATGTTATTATCGATCATATTACATAGATCCTGATTTTATTATTTCCATAATTTAAAACATGATTTAAATATAATATATATTAACCATATAAATATTTATTATATTTTATAAAATATATAAATATGAAATGGAATACATCATTCATGGAGATAGTAGTTCATACGTACGCATGAACGTTGTATCTGTTTTATTGTTGTATTGAAATAAAGAAAGTAAATGAAATATATGTATATATATATATAATATAATCCTAGTAGAATTATTGTTTCTTATATATCATATAAATTCACTAAATACATTTTTAACACATTCCATTTAAAGTGTGAATGAATCACATTTCTTTGAGGAGGTTGCAATTCACATGACAACAAATGAAGTTATCGTATTCCCACAAAATGGAAAGAGTAAAGGTATGTGTTATATAATAATTAAATCAGAATAATTGAATCAAAAATATAATTTATATTATATAAAAACATTATGTTCATCAAAATTTACCATCATGATATGTGGTAAAGAAAAAACGAACAACATCATTTCGTGAAGATGTAGTCCAGCTTTCACACAAACAGACAGTTCGCTGCCCATTTGATAAAAGTATATGTAGTTATAAGTAAAACACTTATAATAACAAAATATAACTATATTTATGATAATAATGGAATTATATAATCTTGGAATGAGAAGAAATTAATGGGTGGATAATAAAATAGAATAGAAAAGTATATTGAAAAACGTTACCTATTTATGGGTCAAAGCTTTTGGTTTTAACCAAATGGATTCCTTGGTTGGATTTAATCTCAATTTGGGTGTTCTAGGATGAGATTCGTGATGGTTTTATATTATTTGGTTATTTTTTGGATAAAACAATGTGGCTTGAGAGGTTTGAGTAAGGGGAATAGTAGATTCTTTTTATAGAGGAGAAGGAGTGGAATTTTAGTAACTAGAAAAAGGTAAACACTATAAAGAGGTCTCAATTACATCATGTGCTTACAAAAAGGAAAAATAATGGAATACATGGGAAATATGGTAGTTAAAAACCTCCAAAAAAACAAAAAATAGTGCATTTTTTTAATTTTGTTCCATAACTTATATGTTTCCCCACTTTTATTATTTTTATTTCTATTAAGGTGAATAATTTTCTGACCTATGTAATTTAGTCATTAATAATAAATTAAAGTGAGATTTATTAAGAATTATATGAAGAATTAATTATAAATAGAATATCTTACTTGCAAAAAAATAAATCTCATGTGTTTTGGAAATTATTTTTAAAATATGAGCATGTAACATGAAAAAACACTACATTAACCCGAGCTGTGCTAATAGTGATTTAACAATTTAAAGGTAAATATGTTCATTCTAAAAGGAAAATTTCTACATGGATAGAAAATATTTAATATTTATTATAATTTTCATATTATTTGGAAGAATATATGATTTTTATTATTTCACGAACCAAGAAAAGGTGTCATCCTACCCAACACTCGACCTGATCTGTGGAAAGGCCTAAAGGGCATTCTCGATTCCCATAGGATGAAAACTAGTGCCTAGGTTTCAATAATATAATTTGAGATAACTTCAACCATTTATATAAATATATAAAAATAATATAAATAAATATTATAATAATAAATAACAAAATCTAAACAATGTATACCAATTATTAGATTCAAAGTATTACAGCATCAAATAAAAAAATAATACAACAATGTAAGGGAAACCAAAAACATCCAAAAAACAGTCACATGTAATGGGTAACATCACTTTCAAGCCACCACCACCAAAACCTATATCAAAGAGGAATTCTTGACATTGGATCCACTATCATCACCATGACACACCTTTCCTTTACCAAACTATATATAATAATATCTACAAACACCCAAAGGTGTATGCAGGGTGTGAGGAAAATCCTAGTATTATTACACTCAACAAAAATGATTTCATGATATAATATTAAAATACAAATTAACAAGCACATTAATAAAAAATTCATGTTAAAAATTTCAATAAACACTTTTGGAAAAACCATTCTCAGGGAAACAATTTCAAGGGATTCCTTTTCTCCGCAAAACATGCTTCAAAAATAAATTTACACAGGGTCCACCATATACAAATGGTAATTGTAATATCATAATAGATAACTATATCAACATAATTCCTTTTAGGAACTAGATAATTTAGGGAACTAGGTACCTTGTATCTTAGTGAAATGTGTTACAGTGACCACACTAATCACTCTGCCCACGAACGAGACACTATAGAGAAATCCATCCAAAATTATAGTGGTCTCCAATAATCAAAGTTTAGTTTGTGTTGTATCATCAATCCTTATATAAATAACTGAGACTCGGCCCTAACAATCTAACTAGAATATAAGTCTTATTCCCCCCACCTGGTTAACCATTATTCATTTTTTCTCAATTTAACACATCACATGTCACAACGTTCATCAGTTTCGTATATAGAAGCCAAAATTGTAAACACACCAAAAAATCACCATTTTCACAAACCTATGAAAGGAGACCACAATTTTTTCATAAACACACCGATTTCTATTTTATACACACTAATACTATTTGAAAACATATTTCTAACCAATTTTATAAATCATGAAACTCATTCTGAAACATCACAAGAAAATAACATAATTAATCTTACACTTTCCATAGGGAAATCCCCTTTCAAATTCACACATAAACCCAACACATTTCTAAAACATGTTTTCTAACATTTAAAAAATTCAAAATTTATTCCAAATGTTTAAAATAAGGATTATATCATGAAAAAATTATCATCTTATTTAGAAAACACATTTTCACCTTTAAATACCTTTGAAATCTAATTTTTCACCTTCCAAACAAGGAATACAACCCTTTCAATAAAAATCACAATGAACCATACCAAAATATAATCATTTTCCTTTAGAAATTATACTTTTACAAAATATGAATGGAAATAAGCATTACAAATGAAATTTTCACCACATAATTAAACTTTAGTACACTTTTATAAAAGAAAACAAGAAATTAAAAATCATCTAAAAATGATAGGGTAGAGAACCGCGTTCCTCAAGGGTAAATATTATAAAAAATAGCTGTGAAACTGCCACCACACTACTTCATGAACCAAACAAGTAAAGATCAACTAAGAACCATCACTATCCTCTCTAAATTCTGAAAATAAAACCCCTTTTTGGTCAAGTACCCATTGCAAAAAACCTTATGGAAGGAAGAAGATAAATCCAAGATAAGAGGAAGAAACCAAGGAGAAAATCTCATACTTGAATATTCCATGATGAATACACACCAAAACCACCAAAGGAAAGGATCCAAAGGGATCCAAGAGGGATAATGGGAGGTTCCTAAGGTTCGAGAGCTTGAATGGGGTGATCCTGGGGGATTTGGTGGTAAATCCTATGAGGAAACATCCATAATTTTCATATTTTTAATTACCTAAATATGTCACATAATTTTCCCACATGGTTTTCCACATTATTCGGTAACCATGAACCCATTTGAATCAAATTAAATGTCACAAAATTAGACCACATGGTCTTTAAACCGTGTAGATACCATGTGGTTCGCTTATGTCCCAAAATGAATCATAGAGACATTGTTTCCTAAGTAAGAAACACGATTTACCTTAATAGTGTTCCAACCAAGAACCTCAATCTATTAAAACAATAATAATAATTTTTCACCAAAAAGTTTCAGGAAAACTAATGGATAAATACTAGAATATAAATAGAAAAAGGAATTACTGCAAAATTCAAACCTGTCACACCAAGAACATGAGAGAATTCTGAGATCCAAAAATGAAATGAAGAAAAGAACAAAATGAAAAATCTAGGGGTTACAATTCCTCCCTCCATGAATTTTTTTTCCCTTTGATAGTCACTCAAAGGTTTGATCCAAAACAAAAACTGATACTCCTCTATAACTCGTAGAAGATCCGGAAAAACATTATACGAGGAGAGAGAAATAACACCACAAACAGAAACATAGATTCAAAAGATTTTATTGGGGAGGCTAGAATGGACTCCCCACCATATTATTTCTACCCCTATAGATCCAAACCACCTTTAATTGATCAATCAAAAGAAAAGGAATCCTCAGAATCTCATAATCAAACCTCTCAATATATGAACACCTTATGAATTACAAAATGAAACTCAAAACTCTTACTTGAAATAAAAAAATAAACTTAAATCACTTATTGAAGAAAACATCCACAAACTTACTTAAATAAAACCACTGGGAACACTCCAACCCCAAATTTTACAATAGGGATGAACTCAAAATTATATTACTCTAAAAGACATAACCCACTACTAAGCCAAAAACAAAACATACACTGGATTATCAACATGGGAGGAACCAATAGATTCCCTATAATAAAAACCCAAATACATATAACAACACTAGATGAAACCACAATGAGACCTGAGGTGGGTCTCCACACTATTTAGAGACGGAAAAGCTTACACTGATATAGGAAACGTGACATGGGATAACCCAAAACTCTCCACACAGGCCAACACACCCCACACCACATGGGTGAATACATGATGAGGGAATCACCAACCCATGTGGAAAACACATCACAAACTACCATCCCCAGGGAACGTGCACATTTCCAGATGAGTAAAAACTAAAATATAAAATGATTCAAAATGATTATTGAATAATGTTAACTAAAATGTTTCTTGCATCCGACGTGTAAAAATCACACCTCCTTTTAACCAAAGAAGAAGTCTTCCACCCACATGGATTGAAAAAAATAATGAGGTCTTCATGCTACTACCCACAATGAAGGACCGTTTTGAGAAAAATAGAGTTAAAATAGAGAAGATTAAACTATACCCATCCAAAATTGGATATAATAAAAGATCGACATCCCTCGCACCCATGGGTTTTTGGACTGCGTGCAAGTTTCACTTCGAGTCCTATGTCTAGAGCCTTGGTGTTTCAAGAATCACTTACCTCACAGTTAGAAGCTAAGAAACCCTGATTAGAATAATCTCTACGGTTTCATGAGTGGAAACATAGCATTTCCATTAAAACCCAAGAAAACATAACACCCCCAAGAGACACACTTTCTTCGAAATGAAACTTTCCCCAAATAAGGCCTTACAAGATGAACACACTTCATCCTCATCCACTTCAAACAAGAAACAATAGAAACAATATTCCAATGGAATACACCTCCATTAAGAAGGGAAATATTCAAAATTTATAAAAGAAAAACATGCTCCCATTATAACAGTATTTTATAAAATATTCCATACAAACCACCTAATCATTTTAAAGAGAATATGACATAATAACAAACTACTAGAAATAATCATAGCTACCAAAGAATAATTTAAAATATAGGGACCTTAAATCGATCTCTATTCTATGCATTACTCTTGAAAATGGGTAGGATGTTTTCTAAAGATGTGGACCTAGCTCCAAAATGGTTCCTAGAAACCTTCAAATAGAACCATTGTAAGTTACATGGGCATTCATATGCATTTAAGGTCTTTATATCATTTATACAAGATGACTTATTATGATCACACATTCCACACTAATGGAACAACATGGTCCTATGCCCGAAATAAGATTACATAATATCCAATGGCCTTCTGATGCCACTACATGCAACAATAACACCAGGCTTCCTTCCATTACAATAGTTCCATTCACCACTTCCATGTCGGGCCTTTAAGAATAAATGTGTAAAACATAACATTAAAAAAATCAGGAAACTTGAGGAAACTAAAGTCTCCATCAATTCTCTACATTCACTTGCCCACTTTGAGAGGACCCACTTACCTATGAAAGAGAGGCGAATAAAATTTCTGAAACTCAAGAAGAAAATCCTTAAACCAATCAACTAGACGAACTTCTGATGGTGAACCACCAAAAGCTACAGATTGAATTTCTAATAAATCTGGTGGGGCATACAATAAGAAATTAATAAACCAACAACAAAATCAAACTAATCCATTGGCCAAAACCTACCCAAAACAACACTGAACACACAAATGGAACCATGTCAAAGGATTCCAAAAACACCTTTCTAAATAATCCACTAATCATAATTTTAAAACAAACACATCGACAAGAAATCGAACATGAAATGGTGGTCAAACACAAATATATTTTAAACACAAAACAACTAGAAAAAAATTCCCAAAAAACAGACGGACAAACCACAAAACTAATGGTTATAAAAAACACCATATCTTTACCTTAATTTTTTTTAAATATAATAATCTTAGTGTTTTGCAGACTCACCAATGGTCTTCTATAGATTCTCACATATGCATATTCTCATGCAAAAAAAAACCCATCAATCCATGTAAATTCATTCAATAGTCCACTCATTCCATTAACCACCCACATTTCTATATGTATCTATACATGATTTCAGTCATGAAAAAACCAAATAACGTAACAAAACTTTTACACTTTCCATAAAAAAATATTCAACTCACACTTTAAACTTCTCAATTAAATTCCCATTTCAAAAATTCATAAATCTCTTCAAAAGTTCATCAACCACCAAATAAAAAACTATTTTAAAGCTCCACACTTAAACCCCTTTTCATTTTTCTCAATATAAAATCCAAGGGATTTTAAAAAAAATTATGCTTCACCACATTCAATAATATTTTTCAGAAACTCAAAAAATCCCATTTCACAACATTTTTAGCCGTACAAAAAATATATTCCATAAGAAAACATTTCATTAAATGTAACTTCATAATACATAAAAAAAGTTTACAAAACCTTTTCTTGAATAAATTTATATTTTCCAAACATAAAATTATGACAAACCACTAGTTTTGTTTTCCAAAAAAAATCAATAAATTCAATCTCACTATACACAAAAAATCTATTAAAAATATACTTATCCAAATATTCATTCAAAATGATTCAAAGAATTCATTTTTCATAATCTCAAAAAAAATCCATTACCATATCTAAATAGATCATTAATAATTCTAAAATAGAGGTTTTCAAAAAATTATCAAAACCCAAGAAGACACACAATAATTGACAAGGGGAAACTAGTGTTGATGGGTGACTGGGCCATATGGTTGAAGCCATATGTTAATCACACCACCATCATGAAGATTATTCCCAGACATTGTACATAGATCCACATGGATATCTAGGACCTTTTATATCACTAATACCATTAAACCAACTCGCATTTAATTTCCCAATAAAGCACCCTGAAAGTGCCAAAGATACCAAAAGAAATCTGAATTCTCATTGAAACTCAACATTTGTTCTAGGATGTCTTGGCTAGACACTCCTCAGACCTACACCCCAAGTTCCGAAAATCATACCCTATATAACTTTACATCCCAAATATCATTGGGGGATATTCATTCTATGCCCTTTAAGGTACCATCCTACTCTTACAGAATTTTTTATGAACTAATCTGAAGTACCATCCAAACCGACACTCAAACCAGTTTGTAGCATGCATTGATGGGCGTTATGGATACCCATGGGTACGAAATTGGTTCTTGGGTATCAATAATATAATTTTTTAATGATAATATTCATTTATATAAATATGAAAAACAAATAGAAATTAACATCACAATAATAAATAACCAAATCTAAATAAGGCATAACAATTTTCAGATTCAATGTTTAAAAACATAAAAAACCAAAAATACAATAAATAAAGGGAAAACAAAAACATACTAAAACCCTTCATATGACATGAGTAACATTACCCTAAAAACCACCTATAACACCTAAATTAACGGGAACTTCTAGAAAATGGATCCACTATCATCACAATGACACATCATTCCCTTACCTAACTATAGATAAAAAAGGATACAAACATCCAAAGGTATGTATAAGGTGTGATCCAAAGACTAATAGGATGAAACCCAGAAGAAAGGATTCCATTCTACAACAATAAATGAAAAAATAACATTCACATTTATACAAAATCCTTTTTAAACATTTCATGAAATACTTTGGGAAATCTTATTTTCAAGGAAATACTTTCACGAAAACCTTTTCTCAAAAAATTAATTTCAAAAAGAAATATACACAATGTACACCATATACCAAATATAAGTATTACATCATAAGAGAGCACTATATCATAGAAATTCCCTATATACAATAGATAATGTAGGATACTAGGTACCTCGTATCTCGGTGATATGTGTTATAGTATCCACATTGATCATTGTTCTCAGGTTAGATCCACTAGAGTTGAATGCATCCAAAATTATAGTGGTCTCCAACCATCATAGTTTATTTAGAGTTGTATCATCAATAATTATATTAAGAAACAAGGCTCATCCACATCAATAAAACTAGTATACTAATCATAGTCTTCCAACAAAGTTACATGGTATCCCCTTTGTGATCAATTTCACACTTCATATGTCACATAATTCATCACTTTCATATACAAATGCCAAATATTGTAACACCCCAGGAAATAAGTACATTCCCAAACTAATAAATGGAAACCACCATTTATTCATAAATAAAAAGATTTCCATTTTGCGAACACCAAAACTAATTGAAAACACATTTTTGACCACTTTCATAACATATCAACCCCATTTGGAAAAATCACAAGAAAACAACATAATTAATTTTACACTTCCCATAAGAAACGAACCTTTCAAATTCACACATGTACCAAAATAAATATTAAAACATGTCTCCCAAAATTTACATAATTTACAATTTATTCTCAAGGTATAAAACAATGAAGCCAACATGAAACAATCCACATCTTATTTAGAAAACACATTTTCACCGTTAAATCCCTTTGAAACCCAATTTTTCACCTCTCATATATAAAATAAAACCATTTCAAGACACGTCTCAATAAAGAATACACAACACATAATTATTTACCTTTAGAAAATCCAATTTAACAATATAAATATACCAAAACACAACAACAATATATTACACAACACAATATTAAACCATAGAACACTTTTATGAAAGAAAACAAGAAATTAAAAAACATCTGAAAATGTTTGGGTATGGAACCACAAACCTCATTCATAAAATATTCTATTTGATTGGTTCCAAACCACCAATACATCCTAAAAAGACCCAAACAAGAAAATACCAACCAAAAACCTTCACTATCCTTCCCAAGATCACATGATCGAAACCCCTTTTCATCAGATACTGACTGAAAAAAACTCAAGCAAGAGGAAAATAAATCCTAGAAGAGAGTAATAAACCAAGTATAAAATCCCTTAATTAAAGATTAATTGAAAAATTCACACCTAATTACCTAAAATAAGGGATCCCATGGAATACAAGAGGGATATAGGGTGGTGTCTAGGTCTATAGAGCTCAAATGGGGTGTGAAAAAGGGGGAGTTGGGGTTAGATTCAGAGATGACACATTAAGATTTTTCACATTTATAATGACATTGACTAGACACACTATTTTCTCACATCATTTTCCAAAAATGTTTGGAAATCACATGTCCCATCGTTTCTATGAAGGACACATGACACAGTTATCCCGCATGATTTCCCAACCATGGAAAAGCCATGTGGTTCACCTTTTTCCCAAAATGAAACAGAGTCACATGGTTTCCTGTGAAAGGTGATTAATTTCCCTTAACCATGTTATAACCATGCACCTCATTCCATTAACCCAAAAACATCCATTTTTGACCAAAAACTCCTAGGATAACTCAATGTTAAACAATATACTGAAAATAAACAAAAGAATAATCTCAAAATACAAACATTTCACACCTGGAACTCAATAGAAAACCCAAGATCCAAAATTAAGATGGAGAAAAGGATGTAAAGATAAATCTATATGTGACATATTATATTTTAAATATTTTAATAAAATATAATTTATTAGAAAATAACATTATTATAAATTTTGAAAGTATGTAAATAATTTAAATTTAAATATAAAATATCAAGAAAAATGTGAAATTTGAATATATTATGTTCAAACCTTTGTAACATGATAAATACATTTAAAAAATTTAAATACAATAATTAAATCAATTTAATTCACTATTAATATTTTTAGTTTCCTTTAGTTTAGATAATTATTAACTAAATTACTACCACATTTGGAATTCCATAAGTAGTTAATCTAATTAATTCATCTATAAAAATTAAAATAAAATTAATATGATTAAAAAAATCCTTTAAATTTCATAATAATTTTTTAAAACATATCTAATTTGGGTTTTTCCATATCTCATGGGTTTATAAGTGTAAAAGGTAAGGAGGGATTTGTTTTTGTATTTCTCCTTATATAACTTATTATATATGTTACATTTTTAAAATACTATCCAAAAATAGTTAAAATTTGAACCTAATGTATATGTTATCAAAATTTGGGCATGCGATGGATTTTGGATAAGTTTATAGGTCTCTTTCCCTCTAACGGTTAATGTTAAACGAATAATCAAACTAATTTTTTCCTTCATTGTTGTAATTAATTTTAATTGATTTCACTAATTTTTTTCATCAAAAACTATGTTAACGTTACTAGAAATTATAAATTATTATTATTTATAATATAGAATATTTTTTCAAAATTCTAATAATAGAAGTGGTACAAATTAATTTATAATTATTCTTGAGACATGTCATGGAAGTGTTGTTTTTAAGAGAAAATGATTAAAAGTTTGAAATGTTTTTATATAAAATTTTAATTTTAAATATGTTACAATAAATTAAATTAGATTAATTAATTTAAAATTTATCTAATTAAAGTTTCAAAACAAATTAAAATATAATCTAAAAATATAAATAAATTATAAGAAAAAGATGTTTTGAATTTAAATTCAATATTTTTCACTATTCATCCAAAATGGTGTTTTTTAGAAAACAAATTCACCATAAGATAATTTTTTACATTTTTATTTAAAAATTATTTTTATTTAATCAAGTTAATTTTATAAAAGTATGTAAATTTAATTTTATTATTTTTTATAGAAAGACATAAAAATAAGTTCATTTGAGAGAATATTATTTTTAAACACATAAAGACTTTATCAAAAATTATATATCTTATTATAAATATTTTGTATTCATATAAAACCAATATAGAAAATGTTTTAAAGTATATATTACTATTAATTTTACTATTTTTAAGTGATATTTTATAACTGTCACATTCAAAAACAATTATAATAATAAAATGTTATTTCATAGAAACTCGGGGTTGTGTGTAACGTAAACCATGTTGGTATTGCATATAGCACAAGATTATCTTATTATATCATATAACTACATATTAACTTTTTGTAGCTTAAAATTAAAGAATAACTTGGTTCTTTCATATTAAAAAAGCTATATTTATTGTTGCGTGAAATGAAAAATATCTAAAAGTATAAATAATTTCAAAAAAAATCCACAAAATCTGATCTTTCTACATTCAATCCCCCTTAAAATGAATTTCACTCTCAAAATTCAGATGGTTTATCAAAGGTTTAATACATTTAATTAATTTTTATTGAAACCAAAATCAAGAAATTAAAGACTAAAACTTCCTTAAAATAGAAATTTGGAACCATAATGATTACACAATGTAACTCGTAACTTGGTTTCCGTGTTCATGATCATAGTTTCAAGTGAATATTAGACATAGAAGAAAGGTTTAAATAACTATACATAGTGACAATGATCTTTGATAACCATAAATTGAATGATCAATGTAAAATTAACAACCTTAAAACCATAAATCATTGATTATTAATATGATCATCGGTTCAATAGAAATGAAGTAATCAGGATAAATATTTTTCAATATCCTTTTCATAGAGTTAAGGAACTTTTTATTTTATAAGTACATAAGGAAATATAAATACTTTATTTTATTCCTCTTCGTATGAATATTCTCACCCTTTGGTAGTTCCTTTCTCAACTTCCACTTCATCTATTACTCCAATAAATTAATACTTATCTTTCATTCCAAAAGAATTAGTGGATCATGAGATCCATAAATTGAATGATAGGTCATTCCATCTATATATATCGCAACAAAAAGGATAGGAAAATTTATCTAATATGCATAAGTCCTCATACGGTAAGATAATAAATTAATCTACAAATCATCATTCGATGTTTAACATGATCCATTTAAAAATGGTTAACATTATAACCCTTCCAAAATATTAAATTATAAAATATTAGAAATAATGGAACTAAATTTATCAAAAATATAATATCATTGATCTCATGCATTTTATAATGTATCTCTTATTTGTCACATACAAAACATGCGAATACCTTCATTGTGTATTTTCTTGAAACATGGTAACAAATGGAATTGTCATAAACCCTTATTCAAAACATGAATGATTCCTTATTCCAAGGTTTATTGGATATATTCCTTAAATCCATATATTATGTAAACTCCATCAATGATAGCATAAAATAAATTCTCAAAAAATACATAACCAATTATAAGTTAATCAGTACCATCCAAGTTACTTATTAATATCCTACATATCTTTATCCAAACAACATTATCTCAACATTAGCAACATAATAATTGTTATCTTCCCAAATTCAATATATCACATTTTCATTAAATTAGTTTTCTAGTCTATCATTACTATCAAACAAATTCATTAAGATCCTTATAGAAAAACATAATCTATAAAATCCTTATATATTTAAAAATTCCTAATTATTTAATCTAAAAATATAAACACTTAATTCCTTCCTCTCTAATGATTAGAATGGAATAGGTCCTTCCTTGTTTTAGAAGTAAATTCATAGGTTGGGGAATTTACTTGGGTTATAATGATGTTCTCCATAGATAATTCATTGAATTCCATGACAATTCATCACTTTATGAACTTTTTTTCCCACATATATAACATCTTCCCCTTAATTTTATGTATTCCTCAAAGTTATTATTCCCTTATTCTTAATATGTAAGAAGATGAATATTGTTTTCTCTATGTTTATTCACATGTAAGTATTTATAAAATTCCATCTTCCTCTTATTACATGTGTTAAGAAAATCACCAATGTTAAAATTGATAATCATATATTTAGATTGCTAATTTAGTATAATCCTAATATCATTCTCTCTTGTTATTATCCAATTTGGTTGCACATACTCACCAAATTTTCCATCATATTCAATTTTAACCTAGTTCCTTATAGTCCCCTCCATTGTATGAAATCGTAAAACATAGTGTGGGTAACAATTATCATATTGAGGAACCACATAATCATTAAAAATAAATTATAGGATGTCAAAATTATGACTCTATATTTAATATATGACACCTTATGATTATCCTAAGAGAAATAAATGGACATATACTTAGAAATATCCCTAGTTATATGACTAAATTTTTCTCATCCCAGTTTCCAAATAGTGACAAATCCATTCTGTTGATTCCAACTATAGTGACCCAGGCTTAGCATACATATATATTACATCATTTTAGATGAATATTCATCATATTACTAAATTACATTCCCAGGGACCTTATTAATTTAGTGTTTTTGGATACATTAACAATATTATTATAAATTGGTGAAAGATACTTGACATATCCTATAAATATCTTCCCCTTTTTTAATCGTACTTAAAACCATTCGTCATAACCTAAGGAATGGAAGCTTAAGAAAGGATTATCTCATATGCTCAGTAAGGTTAAATAAAGGAGATATATAAGCATAACATGAGAATAATAGTACGAGAACATGTTAATAATTTTTGACATCATACCCAACATTTCAAAGATCACATACATGATTCACGGACTATATATTGTAATTTCATAAGACATCAATTATAAGGAAATTGGGAGCATAATCTATGAGTTCATAACATAGAAATAAGACATTGAATTTTTTGCATACATGTAAGCATATAAAATCATTACCTATAAGTAAGGTCTTATTAGAAAAATGTTTTAGGGAAATTCATGGGGACTACACCTATTAGGTGAGTCACAACACTATCCCCATTCAAAGTCCATTCCATACAAAGGATCAAGGATCCCTTTCTTCCCATAGTATTGATGGTTTCCCCTTACTTCCATCATGGATCATGTTTCTAATTCTTCCCATAGTGGATCATGCATGTAGAATTATTTTACATAATTATCTCATGGTATATAAATTTTTAAACAATGCATTGGACAATGATATATGTCCCACCCATAATGTAATAAGGCCATTCATATGTGTGGCACAAGATAATAAAACATTCATCATATCATGACCCATAAAAGTTTTGAGTTTCATAAACAGTATAACACATGAAATTGATTGGGTATCATAATCATGTCATCTTATCATAACATGTAGAAAATATATAGTTTTCGTAATAATTTCATTAAATCGTAACCTGTGAAAATAAGATGTTTTCACAATCATATGACACTTGGAAGAAAGATTAGTGTTATAGAAATTATACTATCAAAACATAAACCATTATGAAAAAAACTTGTTCCTTTGTATAATATCCCAATTATATCATAAACTATATAAAAATATGAAACCTTATATAGAGAACTTTTTTTAAATATCACTTGGAATATTTCCAAAGTAAAATGATCTTTCTTTGAATATAACTTTTTAAAAACTAAAACATTTTAAAAATCAAATTTTTTGAAATCAACATTGAAAAAATTATAATGTGATCTTCTAAAAATCAATAAAAAATTTATTGTGTAAAATATCCTTTCTTCATTGAATTTTTTTTTAAAAAACATCAAACCTTTTGAAACCCATTTTCATTGAAAATAACCTTAAAACATATAAATAATGCTTGAATTTTTTTTGAACAACTTGATTTCAAAAATAATGTGAAACATATAAAGGAATCTCAGACTTCATTTTGAAAATATATTATTTTAAAATAACATTCAGAACATATTATTGAATCCTAAAAACATTTTGAAAAAAAATATTTCAAAATTTATAAAGTAACATTGATAATCATTTTAAACATTTTTTAAAATTAAAATATTCTTTATACCAATTAAATGATACACCACTTTGAAAAATGAATGCCCAAAATATTCAGAAAAATATTTTTCATAAAAAATATCCCATTAAACTTGAAAAGGAAGAATCAAATAAATGACATCAATGACAGTGGGTAAATTTGTATATATAGAATATTCCTTTGACATGGTAAAATGTTTAGAAAAGTTCCTTTTTGAAAAATGAAAAAAAATTATACTTTCAAAACAAATTTTTATTAATATGGTAAAAATGGTTAAATTCCTTTTAGAAATAATATTAAAACATCTGTTAATTTTTTTTCTTCTATAACATGATTTTGGAATAACACATATATTTGATCAAAAAGAGAAATGAAGTTATATTTTATTAAAATCATTTTCATAATTATATTAAGTACCAAAGAGTGGAAAACTTGTTCCAATACATTAAAATTTCATCAATAACCAAATTATAATAAATTTAATGATATTTATTGAGAGATGTATCATAATATTACATCAATGGAAGCAAAATCATAAACAATCATGATAAATGATGAGATTGTATAAATAAACTGCTACCAATTTGGTGACTTTCAATCACAAACCCCATAATATAATGACATTAAATAAAGCATAAAATGTAATGAAAATAACTATATTAATGAAATAACATTTTAAATGTTATTATATACATATCATATAAAAATATAGATGAATAACATTCCATACATCCCAAACAATAAAATTGATACAAAATTACCTAACCGATTTAGTATCTTTTGTACAATAAAAACAATGAAATAAATATCCTAAAAAGTATACATAAATACCATTAAATCTAAGTTTATGGATCATAGAATACATTCATGGTTGTTAAATAACCCAAACCAAATAAATTAGTGGTGAATAAAGAATATGTATCATGGAAATAAAAGTGAGATGAGAAAACCCTTACCTTAAGCATTAACCTTTTTAGGCAAGTTCAAAACTCTTGTAAAAAACAATAAGTTGATTTTAAATCTGAAAATGACCAAATTATTATATATCATACAATATATTATTTTATTATGAATTTATAATTCTTTTACATTACAAATTTTATGTTAATGTTACATTTTGTGTAATATACTCATTGTTTTTTGTATATGTTTTGACCTGTTATTTTGAATCCTCTTGCATAGATCAAGAAATTAATATTTCCAAATTGTAAAACATGATTTAAATATCATATATATTCTATATATGAATATTTATAATAATATATAAAAAATAAAAATATGAAATACAATACACTTTCCATGGAGATGGTATTCTGTACGTACGCATGAACGTTGTTTCTATTTTATTTTCATATTAAAAGTTAGAAATTTAATTAAATATATGTATATGTATATATAATAACATTATAGTATTATTTTTAATGTAATATATATCATATAAATTCACTTAACCCATCCTTACTACACTCTATTTAATGTTTCAACGAATCACATCGCTTTGAAGAGGCGATAGTCCATGCGTCAACAAATGAAGTTATCATATACCCAGGAAAGAGAAAGCGTGAATATATGTCTTATATAATAATTGAATAAGAATAAATAAATCATAAATATTATATTTATAATATAAAAATATTATTCCCATCATAATTTCCAACCAGGATATGTGGTAAAGAAAAAATGAACGACATGGTTTCATGAGACGGTAGTCCGCCGTTCACATGAACTGTATGTCTGTTACCCATTTTATGTAATTGTGTGTAGGTGTAGGTAGAACCCTTAGTATAAAAAATATCATCATATTGAGGATAAATATTTTATTATATATGTATATACACAGAATAAATTAATGGTTGGAGAAAGAAATAAAAAATAAATTCACATTGAAGAACATTACCACTTTTTCTAGTAATATCTATTGGATTGCACATAAGGGATTACATGGTTAGATATCAGCTAAAATTTAGGATTATAAGATGATATGATGGTGTTTGGACATTATTTTGTATGTTTTTTATGAGAAAATGTGTCTTTATAGGTTTGAGTAATGGGAAGAGTGAATGCCTTTTTATAGAAGAGAAGGAGTATCATTTTGTAAATAGAAAATTATAAACACTATTGGGAGCTCCCTCTTACTTCATGTGCTTCAAAAATGGAAAATATAATGGATTAAAGGGTAAATATTATCAATTAAAACCTCTAAAAAAATAATAAGTCAATTTTTACAATTTTGTTCTTTAACATCTACGTTTCCCTACTTTTATATTTTTTTATGATGGTAAATAGTTTTATAACCTACGTAATTTTACCCTTAAGTATAAATAAAAGTGTGATTTATTAGAAAATGTAAAAACAATGAATTAAAAACATGATATCTAATTCACAAAAAATACCATGTTTGTTTCAAATTAATTTTAAAACAGGAAAATGTATTGCACAAAAACACTGCTTTTGTAAAACCCCAAGACATCATAGTACGTTAGTTCTTAAAAGTAATTCAATAACTTACACTACACACAATATCTAGTTCAAGCGCTCCACGACTTACCAAACTAGTTGTTCCAATGCAGTTATGAATAGTATTTATAGAATTTTGAACTTTATATAACCCTTATAATCTTAGAATCCAAATTATTAGATTCTTAGACATAATGTAAGGACAAGTTTATGTTTTCAGATAAAAGAAGTATTTTTTAAAAAATGAAATTTTATCACTTTTTAATGGTGAACCCTTTTTAAATCCAATATTTGAAACTTTTATATATTCAATTTGAAAAAATAAACTTCTTATTTCATATCAGGACATAATAATTTAGTTTCAATAAATTTTTTGGTTTTTATGATAACTTTCATATTTGAGTGAATAGTGAAAAATAATATATTTTAACTGAAAACAACTTTTTTAATCAAAATAATTTATTGTGTTCAACTATACATATTAATGGTTTGGATGTATAATTAGATTATATTTTTACCATTTAATCCAATTTTGGTCATTGGATGTAATTTCACTTTGAAATTGGACATAAAAAAATGTCAATCTTTTGGTAGTTATTATTTCATAAAAATACGCTTTTACGTTTTAACAACAAGAATTAATTTTAATCTAATAAATTCAATTTCTATGTTTTTAATTTGGTAATTTAGACTACATTTTTGAATTCAGAGTATCAAAATTATCTTAGGGTGAATTTTTGGTATGATTCTGAAAACTTTTAATTTTTGATGAATAGTGAATAACATTGAGTTATAGTTTAAAACCGAATTTTTATTTAAATAATTATTTATTTTATTTAAATTTATTTTAGGTAAAAATAGATAGATAATACCCATATAAGTTCAATTTAATTCATTTGAGTCATTTATTAGTAATATTAGATAAGAGTTAAAATCAATGTTTAATAACTAAATCATTTTTAATATAGGGTTACACATAAGATAAATTCGACTATAAATATTCATTAGAAAGGTAAATGAAATTTCATACATAATGGTAGTTTATTTATATTTTTAGACCTTAAATATGCTAATTTATTTATGACACCATGATGATGCAGTAGTTACCTAATTAATGAAATATTAAAATAATTGATATTATAATCATCAAAAGAAATGTAATTTTAGAATTTTATGAATTACACTAATTTTATAGGTTAATATGAAAAATTATTGTTAGTTAGATGAATTTATTTTGAATTAATAATGCTGTTATGAATTTAGAAAAAACAAAATACCAAATAGTGTCAAAATTGACATAAAAGTGTTTTTAAATCAAATATTGTATTATTAATTGATATTCTATTACTAAAAATCTAATGATCGTCCAAAGGACTTATATAATTATAGTTTTATCATTAATTAGCCACTTTGGGTTCTCTTGGAAGTATATAGTATGTTTTAACCGTAAAATATAAAAATACAAAGAGACATGGTAAATGTCAAACTATTTAACTAACAGTTAAATCTAAATGTTATGGTTAATATAGTGACCCAAACCTGCCTAAAACCTATTGGTTTAGTGGTTTTAGACCCATACCCACCTTATACATTAAATAATATACTTTTTAGCAATTATAAAACGAAAATTATTTTATTATAAAATAATATTTTAAGTTTTTCCTAAGACGCCCCTCACCCCTCTTATAAAAGGGCACTTCCCCTTATCACAAATTCACACCTTCAAAGCCTTTTGTCTTGGCCAAACCCTGCACAAATATCCTCTAAAATTTACTCACTTCATTCTTGAGTCCATCCTTTTGGTCAGAATGCTAACTTAATGAGCCCTTTTGATCAAATTAAAATGAAGAACCCGAAGAAGAGGTGATAATTTCACCACCCTCTTTCAAGTTCTTTTCTTCTTCCACTTCTTCTTTATTTGTTATTTCTATTCTAAAATAATAACACCAATATCTTCTATATTCTGTGATGTTATTATAAATATTGTACATCCATATTCATTATTTTATCCATCCATTGAATGAGATGTCACCATACGTGCGTACGTACGGATTACCGTCCCCACGTCGTGGTGCAATTGTTATTCAATACATTATTATTTGGATGGATAAAATAATGATGATTAATTCATATAAATAATAAAATATAACATGATAATTATTCTTTATATATGATATACAATCCAATTATATATTATTCTAATATCAAAAGAATGATATTGTCGCTCGTGCGTACGTACAGATTACCGTCTCCATGAACACGATGAGATTCATTCCCCATCGTATCCATTAAGGACTAAATTTAATTTTATGATTAAAAATAATATTTAGAGACATGATATAATTATTTATATTAATAAGATACATCCCATCCATAACAAATATGACTCACATAACAAATAATGGAAAGGAAAACTAATCTGTTAAAACCCGAAACGATGATAATACTAAGATATTATTAACAAAGCAATGTTAAAAGTTTATATATGATATCATATTAATGTATATTATTAAATTTAAATTTAATAACAATTATTTATCAATTATACATGAGTTTAACCTACCATCTACCAAGGAAAAAGTACAAAGCAAGGGGTTTCTTATCCAACTTTTAATTCTGTGATATTTCCATTGTTCACCACTTATTTATTACATGTGGTGTGTGTACTTCCCGTGATTGTATTAATTGTGTAATATAAATTAATATATGGATATTTACATCATCATTGTATGATAATTCGTTAATGGGTTTATGTTTTTTAAGTTAACAAATCGATAAGGAAATTTGAAATTTCAATTTCCATGCATTCGGCTTTACGCATACTTCACTAATTATTTTACTCCAAGATTATGTGTAGAATCACTATTAATTTTATTATGTCATAATTTACACTCCCATTTATATGGATATAATTTTGATACTCATAGTAAATCCATTGATAAATTATCAACTCATCGATATGAACTTGATAAGAGTAATTTTAACTCAATCTTCATTTTTTGTGTTAAATATCCAATTCATTGGTGTTGTTTTTACAAGAATATATTTGAATGTCCTCTAATTGATTTACACTGAATATCCAATCATATTGAGTGTATTTATATTTTTCACACATAATTATTCTATATATTTATCCTTAACCTAAAGATACAGTATTTATATGAAATCTCATCTTAATTTACATTCTATTAAGACTTCTTTGTTGTCATACACCAATTGTATTTTATATGTTGTATATTGTGTACTTTGACATAGTATATCATAAATCCCTTTATTCACATGATATTATAATGTTTTTATTACCTCAATTATTTGTATTCAAGTCTTTCTCTTTTAGTTAATAACTCTAACTACAATATCAGTTTAAATGTTTTAAAGATTTATTATTCAAAATTTTTCTCATTAAATTCCATGTTTTAAAAATTGGTTTTAAGGTTTTATTTATATGGAAATTAAAATTTAAAAATTAAAATTCCTTTTAAATGTTTCAAAGTGGTATGGGAAACTTTTATTCAAAAATCAATTTTAAAGGGCTTCTTGACAAATAGTGTGACTTTTAAATATTTTCAAGAAAAAGGGTGATATTTCTCTCAAATAGTTTTGATGATTATTTTCATCTATGTCAATATCCTTAATTATTCTCAATTGAGGTTAATATATTACAATACAATCTTCCATATTGTATTGAATGAGTTATGGTTGACTGTTGATGTGCTATTTTTATACCATTCATGGTTTGTGGATAAAGTATTGACATTTAATATGCTAGTTTTAATACGAATGATTATGTTATGGTTTAAATATTTAATATAATGAATGAATTGTAATTAGTAAGTGATTGGTGGAGCCCAATATATCTCCTTGATGAGTTGGTAGGTCTCATAAGTTAAACTAGTGTCTTGGCACACGGCCTTGAAAAAATATTATTTGTAGTCTTGGCAGAAGGCCTTGACTATGTGGTTATGATTGTCTGGCATTATGCATTCCATCATTATGAAAGTGGTTATTGATATTTCATATGATTATTCGACTATTAGAATTTCCATTTGAATAAGTAAATGGAATTATTTCATTTTTTCTATATTTTGTTGAAGTTCAAGTTTAAAAGGAGTATTTTTTTAGTTATACATTTCCTTAAATGTTTAGGCATATTTATAAAATTTTCCGCTATACTGTTATCCTTACTGAGAATCTGAGTTCACCCCATTCTGTGTTTTATTTTTCCCAGGATATTAAAAAGTTAGTAATGAGTGACTTGAAGGAATAATATAGGAAGTTTGGATGTTTAAAATGGAATAATTTAGTGTTGTTTTTCTTTTCAAGTTGTAATGTTGACCTTATGAATGTATCTAGTATTTACAAGGCTACTAAACTGATTGGTCTTTTGGGAAATTATTTCCGTGTATCATGCTAATGTTATGTAATAATGCACTGACTCTGGGTAACTGGGGTCAGGGCATTACAGTTGGTATCATAGAAAGTTTAGTACAAACCTTGGAAACTAGATTTAAAAAACTTTTATCAGAGCACATAGTCTTATGATAGACTTTGAGGATTAGTATAGAAGAACTTCAAAAAAATTGGTATTGTGGAGATTTTGTGAGTCTTCTAAGAAATACATCCATTTCTGGATACGAGCAGGTAGAGGCAGCTCTGGAACAAATGTACCTAGGGGTAAAACCCAAAAACACTGCTTTGAGATAGACTCGAACGGGAACTGGTGAACGACAATGGGTCTTGCTGCACTCTTGGTTATGACACTCCCAGGGGATATGATTAGGATAATTTTCATTTTCTTTACAAACCGATTTGAAGTATTTTAATTTAAGATGAGAATAAATGACCTTGGTTAATCCTAATGTTTTTCAAATTGAAAATATGGTGTCATGATATTCTATAGATGATTTTATTACTACTATTACACGCTCAATTATTTCTGGTTTTAGTCAATGGCTGAATTCGAAGGAAGTCATAGTAACTTTGAGAATGATGTACAATGTGCGAATAGTAGAAGAAGTGAGAAACAAAAAGGAATGTTTTTAGGAGTAAAAGATATCATGTTCATGCAAAATCCGTTTTCCAAAAATATGATCAAAAACATATATATTATCCAACTCTCGGACTCAACAAAGAAGAGAAAGGTGATAAATGATAAGAGATCCAGCAGTGGAGACCATAGAGAAAGAATACTCAATTTCCACCATTCATGAAATGTGGAAGGAGACACCCAAGAAAGTGTCTCAAGGGAACAAAAAAATGATTTAC
This sequence comes from Viscum album, assembly GCA_963277665.1. Lineage (NCBI taxonomy): Eukaryota > Viridiplantae > Streptophyta > Magnoliopsida > Santalales > Viscaceae > Viscum > Viscum album. The sequence continues at coordinate 1,108,455,893 of OY728128.1, read as the reverse complement.
AAGTGGGAAATAAGGACATATAGTGTTGAATTTCCAAAGAAAAATGAAGAGTGCTATGGAAGAAAATAAAAACGGTCCCAAGAATCTATTTACAGTTATTTTCCATAAATGTTGGGGACCTGACCATTAACCATGTGAATGCCTTATTCTATAGGATAATTTTTTGGTCAAAGGAGAAGATATGTGGAAATAAATGGTTGGAGAAATGTTTAATAGTATTAGTGCTCCTTATTGATGGGATTACATTGGAATAATTTTCTCTTGTATTTGTAACCCTTCAGTTTGTCATGTGAAAATGATATTTTATGAAGACTTATCTTTTCTATTGTGGATATAGTTATAAATAACCATTTGGTATTATATGATCATTAGGTTTGAGGCAATTACAAGTTATAATAGTTTTGGATGAAAATGCAAGGTATGAGATAACATTTGTGGTAAAATTAAGTTATGGTTATTTAAGGAATTTATCTCATTTTGGTAAAGTTATAAAACATAGTTTTTGAAAAAGGACAACATGCATACTATGTGACAACCCGTCGCATCAGACAAAGCTGTGTGAATCAAACCCAAAACCATAGTACGATTGAGATTTATCGCCTACCACTGGACTACGTGAAGTCCCTGGTTAGTGTGACTATTTATTTTTAGTTAAAACATTTTATTTATAAATAATAATTTTATTTGGGACCTTATATCTTATAAAATGAATACCCTTAGTATTGGAAAAGGATTTGGTGATTAAGTAATAAATTTTATTTTGGAAGACGTTCACTTTGTTGGGAAGACTATATGCCCAAGGAAAATAGAATACTATGGGATTTCATTTGAGAAGTAATGCTGGATTTTTATCTATGTTTTTATTGTGGACTTATAGTGATGGAAATGATTAACATATAATAGAGTATATGTGATTAGGTTAATTAATTTTAAGTATGTGACTTTAGGAGTATTTGATGTCATTTGGAGATACAATTTAACGTGGAAGACTAAATAACCAAATTCTTCTATGTTTTGGGTTTCAATATTAGTTTGGATTATATTGAAGGATTTTAAGGAGAATTGTTTATTGAATGGTATTTATTTATCTTTGGGGTTTTGTAGGTTTAATTTTATAAATTTAGATTAGTGTTTATTTCTCTAAAGAAATATCCTTTTAGGGGATCATCAGATCTTGTACTAACTGTTTTGGTTTTCATTAATCTCTAAAGAAAAGGTAAATATATTGTTTATCCTTTTTGGATCATGTGATTCTCTAGAAGTTTGTTCTAGCTCTTCCTGGGTGGCCATGTTTTCTTGAATACTCATCATTTAAAAAAATGAGGTAGTGGTAGAAATTTATTAAAGAATGAAACTCTACTTAAAAATTAAGTATATCTCTTTATGTTCTTAGTCAATATGATAAATAAATTCTTCATCTTTATGAAATTTAACTTAAACAAACAAAATGTTGTCTGTTTACTTTTCTTACAGGGAAACTAATGATTGTTTGTCCAATCATATGTTTGTGGTTTTATTATTGTTAACTTTCTCTAGATCATGTTTTCTATCCCTCTCCATCCGAACATGACACTTATTTTATCTTCCATATCCATGTTTTCTTACATGGAATCCTAGTATGGGTTATCTTGGGTGACCTTTGTACTCTCTTTCTTTTTTTAAAAATGATAGTTTTATTGACTCATTTTCTGATGTGGGACTTCCCAATATATTCCCTAACCCAATATTAATAATTTTTAGGATGCAATTTATTTAAGGCGGGAATAATGTTACACCCCAAGATTTCATAGTACGTTAGTTCTTCAAAGTAATTCAATAACTTACACTACATGAAACATCGAGTTCAAGCACACCACGACTTACCAAACTAGTCGTTCAAAAGCAGTTATGAATAGTATTAACAGAATTTTGAACTTCATATAACTCTTATAATTTTAGAATAAATATTATGAGTTTCCTAGACATAATTTAAGGACAAATTAATTTTTTTCAGATAAAAGAAATATTTTTAAAAAAATTCAATTTTACCACCTTTTAATGATGAACCCTTTTTAAATACAATATTTGAAACTTTTACATATTCTATTTGACAAAATAAACATCTTCTTTGGGTTCGAGACATAATAATTTAGTTTCAATAACTTTTTGGTGTTTTTCAGATAACCTTCATATTTGGGTGAATAGTGAAAAATAATATATTTTAACTGAAAACGAATTTTTTAATCAAAAACATTTATAGTGTTCAACTATACATATGAATAGTTTTATGTATAATTAGATTATATTTTTTCCATTTAATCCAATGTTGTTCATTGGAAGTAATTTCACTTTGAAATTGGACATAAACAAATGTCGATCTTTTGGTAGTTATTATTTCATAAAAATACCCCTTTTGGTTCTGACAATGGGAATTAATATTAAACTAATAAATGTAATTTCTATGTTTTGAATTTGGTAAAATTGACTTCATTTTTTAATTCATAATATCAAATTTAGCTTATGGTGAATATTTTGTATGTTTCTAAATTCTTTTAATTTTTGATGAATAATGAATACACTGAGTTATAGTTTAAAACCGGATTTTTATTAAAATAATTTTTTATTTTATTTAAATTTATTTTATGTAAAAATAGATACATAATACTTATATATGTTCAGTGTAATTCATTAGAGTCATTTTGTAATAATATTAGATATATAAAATTTTATTGAACTTTTCACCGTCTAATACCCACCTCCTAGGAGAATTTCTAAATTCAAATAAAAGTTAATTTTACTTCTTCTGTGAGTAGAATTTCGAAAATACGAGAGACACAGATAATATCAAGGAGTAAAGTATGGTCCAATAAGATAAAAATAATATTTAGTGAATCATAACTTTTAACTTTTATTTACCACGGTTAAAAGTAAATTGGGTAATTAAGGGTAAAAATGAAATTATTATTACTCTAACACATGTCTTAATTGTATTGGATAAGTATAATTTGACAAAAAAAACCTTAGGGATAAAATATTAACCTCCTCGGTCCACTTGGATTAGATTAGGACATTTATTATTATTTAATTCAAAGAAGAGTTAAAAGAGTTAAAATCAAAGTTTAATAACAAAATAATTTTTAATATATGGTTACACAAAAGATAAATTAGACTATAAATATTCATTATAAATATAAAAATATTTCCTATATAATGGTATCTTATCTATATTTTTTAGATGTTAAATAATTTAATTTATTTATGACACAATGATGATGTAGTAATTACCTAATTATTAAAATATTAAAATAATTGACATTATAAACATCCAAATAAATGTAATTTGAGAATTTTTATGAATTCCACTAATTTTATAGGTTAATATTACATAATAGAGTTGGTTAGAAGAATTTATTTCTAAATAATAATGCTATTATGAGTTTAGAAAAAACAAAATACCAAATAGTGTCAAAATTGACATAAAAGAATTTTTAAATCAAATATTATATTATTAATTGATATTATATTCATAAAAATATAAGGATCTTAAAAAGGAATTATATAATGATATTTGTATCATTAATGAACCACTTGAGGTTATCTTGGAAGTATATGGTAATTTTATTACCCATATAACATAAAAATACAATGAGACATGGTAAATGTCAATCTATTTAACAAAGAGTTAAATCTAAAAGTTGAGGTTAATATAGTGACCCAAACATGTCTAAAACCTATTGTTTGAGTGGTTTTAGACCCATACCCACCTTAGCCTCTAAATAATCCACTTTGGAGACATTATAAACCGAAAATTATTTTATTATAAAATAATATTTTAAGTTTTTCCTAAGGTTCCCCTCACCCCTCTTATAAAAGGTCACTTCCCTTCTCTCAAATTCACACAATAAAAGCCCTTTGGCTTGGCCAACCCTGGCCCAAATATCCTCTCAACTTCCCTCACTTCATACTTGATTCCCTCCATTGGTTAGAAAGCCAACATAAGGAGCCCTTTTGATCAAATCAAAAGGAAGAACCCAAAGAAGAGGTAATAATTTCCCCACCCTCTTTCAAGTTCTTTTATTCTTCCACTTCTTCATTCTTTTATGTTTATATTCTAAAATAATAAATCCAGTATCTTCTATATACTTTGATGTTATTATAAATATGGTACAACCATATTCATTTTTCTATCCATCCTTTGAATGACATGTCACCATACGTGCGTACTTATAGATTACCGTCTCCACGTCGTGGTGTAATTGTTATTCAATACATTATTATTTGGATGGGTGTAATAATGATGTGTAATTAATTTAAATAACAAAATATAAAATAATTATTATTCTGTATATATTATATACCATCAAATTATATATTATTTTAATATCAAAACAATGATATTGTCGCTCGTGCGTACGTATGGATTACCGTCTCCACGAACGCGATGAGATTCATTCCCCATAGTATCCATTCAAGACTAAATTTTATTTGATGATTTAAAATAGTTTTTAGAGACATGATATCATTATGGATATGAATAATATACATCCCATCCGTAACAAATACGACTCACATAACAATGAATATAATGGAAAATTAATCTGTTAACACCCGAAATGATGATAATACTAAGATATTATTAACAAAGCAATGTTAAAAGTTCATATATGATATCATATTAATGTATATAATTATATTATAATTTAATAAAAATTATTTCACCATTATAAAGTAGGTTAACCTAACCTCTACCATGGAAAATTAACAAATTAAGGGGTTCCTTATCTCTCTTTTAATTCCTTGAGATTTCCACTTTTCACCACTTATTTATTGCATGTGGGGTGTGTGCTGCCCCTGATTATATTCATTGTGTAAAATACATTAATTTATGTATATTTACATCATCATTGTATGATCCTTATTTCATAGGTGTATGTTTCGTAATCACCAAATCGATAAGGGAATTTTAAATTTCAATTTCCACTCATTCGGCTTTACACATACTTCATTGATTATTTTTCTCCAAGATTATGTGTGGAATCACTATTCATTTTCTTATGTCATAATTTACACTCCCATTTATGTGGATATACTTTTGATACACATAATCACTCCATTAATAAATTCTCAAGTCATCGATATGAACTTTATAAGAGTAATTTTAACTCAATCTCCATTTTTTGAGTTAAATATCCAATTCATTAGTGTTGTTTTTACAAGAATATATGTGAATGTCCTCTGATTTAATTACACAGAATATCCAATCATATTCAGTGTATTTATATTTGTCACAAATAATTATGTCGTTTATTTATCTATAACCTAAGGATATGGTCTTTATAATAGATTTCATCTCAATTTATATTCCCTTAAGACTTTTTCGTTGTCACACACCAATTCTTATTTATATGGTGTATATAATGTACATTGACATAGTATATCATGAATCCCTTTATTCTCATGATATTAGAACGTTTTGATTACCTCAATTATTTTTATTCAAGTTTCTCTCTTTTGTTTATGAACTCTAACTAAAATATCATATTAAATGTTTTAAAGATTTATTATTCAAAATATTTCTCATTAATGTCCATGTTTTAAAAATTGGTCTTAAGGATTTATTTATATGGAAATTAATGTTTCAAAATTAAAATTCCTTTTAAAAGTTTCAAAGTGGTATGGGATACTATGATTCAAAAATCTATTTTAAAGGGCTTCTTGACAAATAGTTTGATTTTTAAATGTTTTCAAGAAAAAGGGGGATATTTATCTCTAATAGTTTTGATGATTATTTTCATCTATATCAATATCCTTAATTATTCTTGATTGATGTTAATCTTTTGCAATAAAATCTTCCATATTGTATTGAATGAGTTATGTTTGATTGTGGATGATTTATTTTTATACCATTCATGGTTTGTGGATAAAGTATTGGCATTTCAGATTCTAGTTTTAATACGAATGTTTATGATATGCTTCAATCTTCTCATATGATGAATGAATTGATTTAGTAAGTGACGTGTGGAGCCCGCTATAGCTCCTCAATGCAACGGTAGGTCTCATGAGACAAACTAGTGTCTTGGCACAAGACCTTGACAAAATCTTATTTGTAGTCTTGGCACAAGGCCTTGACTATGTGGGTATGATAGTCTGACATTATGCATTCCATAATTATGAAAGTGGTTATTGATATTGCATGTTATTATTCGACTATTAGAATATCCATGTGAATAAGTAAATGGCATTATTTCATTTTTTTCCATATTATGTTGAAGTTCAAGTTTAAAATACTTTTGTTCTAGTTATACATTACCTTAAATGTTTATTATTATTTATAAAAGTTTCCAATATATTTTTATCCATACTGAGCATCTGAGCTCACCCCTTTCTATGTTTTAATTTTCCCAGGATGTGAAGAATTTAGTTATGAGTGACTTGTAGGAATAATATAGGAAGTGAGGATGTTTTTAATGTAATAATTTAGTGTTTTTTTTCAAGTTGTAATGTTGACCTTATTAATATATCTAGTATTTCCAAGGATACTAAACATATTAGTCTTTTGTGACATGATTTCCTTGTATAATGCCAATGTTATGTAATAATGCACTGACTCTGGGTAACTGGGGTCCGGGAGTTACAGCTTTAACCTGAGCCATACTAATTTTTTTTTCTATTTAAAGGTCAATATGATCATTATAAAATATATATTGGCCTATGAATAGAATATATTTAAAATTTATTAAAATTTAAATATAAATTTTTTGAATATATTATATTTAGTAAATTTTAAATTTTTTAATAAAATGTCATTTATTATAAAATAACATTATTATCAATTTTGACATTAGTTACTGAATTTAATTATGAAAATAAAATATCATGAAAAAAACAGAATTTGAATCTATTAATTAAAACTTTTTTAACATTATTTATTCATCTGAAAATTAAATACTATATTTCAATAAATTTAATTCACTTTTAATATTTTTAGTATCGTTTATTTTAGTCAATTATTCACTAAATAATTACTACATTTTGAATTCAATTAGAAGTTAAAATAAATAATTCATTTATAAAAATTAATTATAAATTAAAATTATTGAAAAACTCATTTAAACATAAAAATAATGTGTACAAAAAAACTAATGTGCTTTTCTTTCCATATTTCATGGATTTAAATATATTAAAGGTAACGATGGTTCTGTTTTTTATTTTTTCCTTATATAACATATCATATAGATCACATTAATGAAATAGTGTCATAATAACACATAAAATTAAAAAAATGATGACATCTAGTCTAAATATGGGTAGAAATTGATTTTGGGCAACCGTATAAGTGATTTACCACCTTAAGATTTGACTACGAAGTAAACTAATTATTTCCCTAAAAACTCTAATTAATTTTAAATAATTTCACAATTGTTTTTTTTCAAAAACATTGTTTACCTTAAAATAAATTTTAAATTATGATGATTCAAAATTTGGAATCCTTTTTTCCAAATTCTAAACAAAGTGTTAGAAATTAATTTAAAATTAATCCTGGTGATGTGTCGCGAAAGCGGGTTTTTATGAAAAAATATTTAAAAGTTTGAAATATTTTTATATTAATTTTCAATGTGAAATTGGTTAAAATAACCTACATTTGATTAATTTATATAAAATTTTAATAATTATACTTTAATATAAAAAATAAAATTTAACTTCAAAATATAAATAATTTATACAAAAATACTTTTTGAATTAAAATTCAGTATTTTTCACTATTCATCCAAAAATAATGTTCTTCATAACAAACTAAAAAATTCAACCAAAAATAATTTTGACAATATGAATTAAAAAATGGATTTTACATTATAAAATTAAATATTTAAATGTATCTAAAATTAAATTAATTATTTTTCATAGAAGGATATATAAAGTTGTTCATTTGAGAAAATAGTATTTTCAAACACATAAAGAATATAAAAATAATTATTTCTTATTATAAAAATGTTTTATTTATATAAAACCATTATAAATAATATTTAAAACATAGTTATTACTATTAAAGTAACTATGTTTAATGAATATGTTATAACTCTCTTATTTAAATAATTATAATAAAAAAAATTTGTTCTATAGAAACATAGTGTTATTCGTAATGCAAGTCAAGTAGGTGTTTCATGTGAAAATAGATTATCTTAGTGTCATGTATAAATAAATATTATCTTAGTGTATATTATAATCAAATAATAACTTTGATCTTGAATATAACACAATCTATATTCAGGGTTTTATAAAATGAAAAATATCAAAAAATTTAAATAAATTTGATAAAAAAATTCAAAAAATCTCAGAGTGTTACACACAATTATTAAAAGAAACACCTCATGTTTAATCATCAAATGAAATAATAAAATTATATTGTTTTTTAGTTTTTTAAAACCATTCTTTGAAATGGATCTATCTGTTAGAGACTTTCAGAATTATGAATATGTTGTATGATTTTCTCTCAATGTATAGTTGTAATTTAGAGAATGGTCCCATGGACATGGATATATTTAGATAAGAATGATGTTTCTATATGTAAGATCAAATGAAAGAGGATGAAATAATATCCAACCAATCACATGTAATATTTTTAGTAAGAATCATCTTCGTAATTGACTAAAAGGGACATGAAAATTCCCTAAGTATGGGAGATAATTTCAAAAAATATATTCAATATCAATTAGAGATGAAGAAAACAGATGAAAATATCGAGTGAAGTAATGAAATTCTCAATTCACCACCCATAGTTTAATTCATCAGATGTAAGGAGAAAGGGATCTATACAAGCCACTACATTAAACCATGGGTCTTCAAGATTAATCAATATCGGTAACCAAAAAAATAGAGGGAGTAAGGGAAATAATATTCCATAACCACTACTAATGTGGACCATGGGAACAAAGTCTTAAAAGGTACACATCCAATTCACTAAATGATGGGAAATTTTTTATTTTATTTTGGTTCTACATATTCCTTTATAACTTTTGAGTTTTCAAAAACATCTAAATAACAACCTGGATACATTGAATTAGATATATCAATAAAAACACCTATTGGTAAAATTCATTCAACCCAAGTGTTTGAATCTTATTTTGTTAGAGTTACTGAGAGGATTATTCTAGTGAGGTCGTACCCTTGGTATAATTTCACACTATGCTGGGAATGGATTGGATCTTTTTATATAAATAAGAAATAAACTATTGAGAGAAGGAAATATATTCCTATATTCTGAACCATCCCATTATCTTATATATATGCAAAGAATATTATGAATCTATATTGGAAAATACCACCACTATGTGGCTGGTCATACCTAGTGAAGAAATGTACCATATGAAAATGGTCGAGTTGAAGGAATTTATAAACCATGATGATATTATTATTTTGAAATAATATACTAATTTTTTTCACCAAGAGATGATCAGAATTACGTCATATCGTGAGGTTGATTTACAAATAGATTTTATACATATATACATTCTTATCATCAAATCCACCAATGTGATGGCCCGGATTTAACTGGTGGAGGAAAATAAGCTATAATGAGATTATTTAGATAGTGGGTTTACATTAACTAGTGCATCACCTTGGGGTTCATTGGTTATCTTTATCAACAATAAATATGGATCTGTGAAATTGTGTATCAATTATTTAGAGCTTAAAAAGATCACCATAAACAAAATTCATCCCCTTCCAAGGATTGGTGACCTGTTCAATAAACATAAATGAGATCATTAAATCTAAAATTTCTATCTTAATTCTGCATATCGTCACCTCGAGTTAATGAAGGAAGTTATTTATAAGAAATATTTTGGTATGATATTTAGACAATATGAGTTCACAATGATTCCCTTTAGACATACTAATTCCCCTAAAATCTTAATTTATTTGAATAATAGAGTATTTAAATACAGTATTGATAAATTTATGGTACTTTTTATTGATGATATTCTAATTTACTCCCTGATATATGAAGTATATGAAGAGTATATAAGGATTTAATTGAATATATTAAAAATTATAAAACATATTATATGATCATAGAGTGTTTCTTTTGTATAAGGAAAGTCACATTTTTAGATAATTTGATCACAAGTGTGGGAATTTATATATCCCCTCAATGACAAACACAATTTAGGAATGTCCTAAAACCAATAGTGGTACAAAAATATGTAATTTTATTGGATTATTTTGGTACTACCAATGATCTATGATATATCTATGATGATTTTAATGAGATCTAACAAAATTAATAGTAAAAGTGGTAATGTAGGACTATATGGAAAGATGTGGGGACTGATTTAAGGTGTTCAATAAGATGTCAGTAATTTCACCAATACTCATACTAAAATCATGTGGAGAAGGTTTACTTATGTACAATGATTATTAAAAGAGAGGCTTGGGTTGTTAACTCTTGTATAATAATAATTTGATATCCTACCCTTCATGATAGTTAATGATCTTGGAGAATAACTAATGGATCTATAATCAAGAGTATGTAGTTGTGATCTTCAATTTGATGTTTTGGAATAACAACTACTATGGTGAGATGTGTTGTATATATATATATATATCACAAGTTCATAATTTATATATTCAAATATAAAGATAAAAACATGCAATAGACATTATGGTTAGAGATAATTAAGGGTAATGATTTATCGATTAAATTCCATCCTAGAAAGGAAAACAATGTAGTTGATTCTCTTAGAAGAATAAACCTGTTAATCTTCCCATTATGAGGATTTAGAAAAACCCAATCATCAAGTATATGAAAATGATGGATATAGAAATCATAAAATTATGGAATACATCCTAAATATTACAAATGATTTCCCAATTTTCAATCCATGATAAGATCAATGATCCACAAAGGGATGATTCAGAGCATTAAAAATAGTGAATTTAATAAAGACATGTAAGATTCATGAATTCAACAATAATAAAGGAGGGTCCATTCATTTCGTATCCTGAATTCCGGTTCCTATATCACCTTATATAAATAAAGAGTTATTGGATAATTCACATATAACAACTTTCTATATCCATCCAAGAAGTAATAAGATATTCCATGATATTTTATATCACTATTGGTGGGATAATATGAATAAGTATATTGCTGAGTACACACTAATGTTCTTAGTATATCGACATATTGTAGTAGAGAGGCATAATTCCAATGGGGATTATGTAACCATTTACTATACCCACATGAAAATAGAAGAACGTCACCATAGAATTTGTCTTTGGTCGCTTGAATATATCCAAAGAAAGCAATGTGATATTGGTTTACATGGACCAATGCCTAAATTATTTAGAGTTCATTTATATTTTAAAATATTTCATTCTTGAAAAAAATTTCCAGATATATGTAAGGAAATGGGTGTGTCTAAATGGGGAACAACTTCAGATCATCTCTGATGGTTATCAAAGGTTCACTTCAAAATTCTTAAGAAGTCCACCACATGATCTTAATAATATATTAAATTTCATAACATATTATCACCCTCAAACAAATGGAATATATGGAGGAACCATTAAGCCTCTCAAATTCATGATGAGATCATATTAAATGGAAGATAATGGAACATGGGATCAACATATCAAATTAGTTGAGTACTCAAACAATAATATCTTCTACTCAAGTATTCAAAATTGACCCCTAAGATTATCTATATGGGAATTGATGTAAAAATCATAAATTTTGGGAATAATTTAGTGAACATAATATACTTGGACTAGATATTATGCAGAAAATGAAAATATTTTTCACCACACCCAACAATATATAAAATCTTCTTAAAGTTAGCATATGTTCTATGCTGAAAAACATCAAATGTTCTTAGAGATTGATGTTGGAGAAAATTTTTTGTCCATTGAATATCACCATGAAAGAGATTCATTTGGTTTCGTAAGAATTGAAATCTTTGGCCAAGTTATATTGGCCCATTTTATATATTTTATTATTGGGGATTGGTGGAATATATTCTATCACTTCCAATAAATAGGGATAAATTCCATGATGTATTCCAAGTATCTCTCCTAAAGAAGTACATACTTGATTCCACACATGTACTGAATCTAGAGGTTGTAAAATTAGACCATTACCTATCCTTTTAAATATATCCAATTAAGATCTTTGAACATAGAGAGATTTATCTATGAAACAAGATAACTATCCTTGTAAATTTTTGTGGTGGAACCATAGTTATGAAGAAGAGACATACGAACCTGAGTAAAAAATGAAACCAAAGTACCCTTATCTATTATAAACCTAGAATATGAGTATAAATTTCAGGGATGGAATTTTTAATGGTGGAATAACTCAATGACGTAATATTTTATATGTGATATTAATTTTGTAAATTAATGTGTGTTATATTGTATAATAATATACATATACATCACATAAAAGACGGGAAACTGCTTTATTTCATTAATGAGAATCATTAAATTTGTATGAAACTAAATAAATTAAAATTTAGAATATTACAAGGAAACAAAAAAGAGAAAATATAAAAACTAAAATGGAAAAATTCAGATCATCTTATTCTTCTAAAATTATTACTCCTAAAAACATTATGGAAAATCCATTAAATATTAATAAACCAATCTAAATTTTTTAAAAGGAAAATTTAGAACCTTGTGTATAATTATAGAGAATTATGTATAATGTAATGAATCTATATTTATAGGATTTATTGTGACCATCATAATTTTTATCGGATCATTCGAATATTTACCTGGTCATTAAGAATAACAACTTGGTTATTAGGAATAGTAACCTGAGTGTTGGAATAGTATATCGATCTCAAAATAAAAAACTATAATTAAAAATTTATATCATCAGTATTCTAATAAAATATAAAATATTCATTCCAAAGAATAAAAATCATGTCTAAAAAGTAAATGAAATTATAATCATGTTATTAATTACATGTATTTTAAGGAATTTTATAAAAAATCATATTTTAATATTAAAAATTAAAATAACCTATTCTACAAAATTCTTTTTTATAAATTAATTTCATTTTAATAATAAAAACATAGAAAGTTTTAAAGGGTAATAATTTAGTAATTTTTTCAAAAACTTCAAATTTTATATATAAAGTTAAAAATATAGTTTTTTCATAATCGGTATGTTTTAAATGACATCATTACTGAAGTAATATTGAAAAAATAAATTTTCCAATTTTTTTCTAGAAGAAATAATATCTAATGATATAAATGAGTAATTTCAATAAAATAAACTTATTTTCCAAACTTAGAAATTATTTTTGATAGTACAGAGTCTGATGTATTCTATTAAAATTAAAATTTGTCATTTTTTCACATTTCTTTTAAATAAAATAATGATTTTAGGTTGGAAAGCCATACGAGTCCTAAAATCATTTTTATATATTAAAATATAAATTAAAATTTCTTTATTAAACAATTACAATTTTTACTATAGAAATTATTTTTGATTCATTATTTTACTCTAAAAATATATCCCTCCTTATGTATAAGTAACCCATCACCCCTCTATTATAAAACCACTTCACATTCACATATCTATGAAAACACACAATAAAATTATACTATATTAATCCCCTTATATACCATATGTACATTATATATTAATCCAACTCCACATATTCAATTAGATTTTTTCTGTAGAAAAGAAGAAATGCCAAGAAGAGGGTAGGCTTTCATTAATATTTTCTTTAATTTTGTTCTTTATTCCTCATTTTATCTATTACTTTCATACCCAAATCATTAATCATTAATTGAGAGGTATTTAACATTATATTAATTCTTTTATCCTACTCTAATTAGGATAATTATGACATATTTTTTTATCTTACTTCTCTATACTCCTATTTTGGGAATGTCTCATCAACCGTCAGCTAACCAGCTATAAAGACATTACCAACTCCTTTTTTATTACCTCCTTCATGGATACATAGTAATAATTATATATTATAAATAAATATTTTATTAAATTTAGTTTAGTCTTCTATAATTAACTCAATTTATTCATAAATTATCCTGAACAAAAATATCTCAATAAAAACAAAATGATATATTTTTCAAATATGACATCAAAACATTTAACCTTAAAAAATATAATTAAAGAATAGGATCCAATTATTATAATTAATGAAGAGTGAAAAATAAAATAATTATAATATATTTTAATGTTTTAATAAACCTAATTTTATTATACATGAGGTGAAAATGTGATAAAATAAATCAGGATTTAAGTTAAGGGGATTCTCAAACCCAATTCTCTCTTTTTTATGTTATCTACTATTTGAAATTATTTTCTCTATGTATATTCTTATAATTAACATATAATGTTCATATAATATTCTTTACCTTTTTACTCTAGGAATTTACGTTTTTTTACCTTATTCAAATGCATTCTATGAAAAATATAATAATTTTTTAAAGAGTCATTATTTTCTAAAATAGCTGGTTGAATCCCATTGATTTATTTCTTATCCACAAGAGAATGGCGATTTTTATTCAAAAATTTTGTTTCCATTATTCATTTTGGAACCCAAATGTTTATTAATGAAATTATGATATACATAACTTTAATTAAACACATTTTTTCCAAGTTTCTAATTTATTATAACGTTTGTTATATGTTCTCTTTCCATGTTGAATGCATGATTATGAGAATTTTTCCAAGGGGGGAATGCTATAATATAGACCTCCAATTCACTGGGTAATGTGATATATCTCATGATATTTTGATAATTATGTGGGAACACATTGATAGATTTATTAAAAAATTTAGGTTATGATTTTATGAACATATGGTATGCATTAAAATGATGCTAGATTTCGTCACAACTATTCATGGTATTTCACTACTATGTTATGATGTTTCATTATTTAGTATGTGATAAATTCCAAAACCTTTTAAAATTATTCAATATTTCCTATGATTTTAATCCAATTATAATGATATGATTATGATTTTCATGATCACCCATGTATAATAGATTCATATTTCTTATTTCGTATATGTTATCCCCCTTATAATGCTTTAGGATCACTAAATTGATTACTGTATTTCTTCGATTTATTATATGTAATAAAGAAAACATGATAGATTTAAACATGACAAGAAAGAAGTATTTAATTAATGTTTATGTTTTATTAAGTAAAACTGATGTATAAACCTAATTTTCCCAAAATAATTAACCTTTGTATCCTAGAATATATTACTATTATTATTTTTCCCAATAAAATGATGGAATAGTCATGTATTAATAATTTAGGTTACTATATTTATAATATCATGAATTATTTAATTTTTAATCTAAATACATTAACTTATAAAACAATTTCTTTAATTCATATAAATATTTCATCAATAGATTTGTAATTTCTATGTGAACATCTTTAATCATTTATTACCAAATTTTAAATTTATCTTGTTTTATATTTGTTTCACTATCATAGATACCATTAAAAATTATCCCACATTTATTTATTGTCCCAGGGTATTGAAAAAGGAAATGGAAATAATGTTTTGTTTTAAATTCTCATAAATATTTTTATGTTTAAAAATTCAATTTTTCATTCATAAATTTTAATAAAATGGGCAATCAATTAATCATGAAGTAAATTTAAAAATACTAACATTAGTAAGAAAAAACTATGAAAATTTAGAATATTACAAATCATGTTTAGTTTTTTTATGAAATTATTACTTTTACTTGTCATAAAGGGAATCATCATTATTATTATATATGAATAATATTTTTTCCATATATTATTTTGAACAAAACATATGGATGAAACACTATAGTTCTTATTATAGGAATGATTAATAATTCATTTTATATCGATAGATGTGGTGAAACACAATAAAAATTATCTGAAAAATAAGAACATTTTAGAATGGATATTTTTGTATTAATTTTTTTGGAATACCATTTTATTATCCTGGTGTTTTTTTATTTATTTGAATGATTAATCAAGTGGAAGATAAAATATTATTATTTTCATAAAAATCATATTATTTTGATAAATTACTTAAATAGGAAGTAATTGTGATATAATAAATTTATCAGACTAATTCATTACATATATAAATATATTAATTAAATATCATGTTAAAATGGGTGTTTCAATGGAAACTGTTCCATATTTTTTTATCTATAAATTATAACATTTAGATGATTTAAAGAAATGGAGTACTAGTAGTTTTTATTATTATAGGAACATTAAAGATATTAATAATCTATTTAAATTTTATATCATTATCATATCACCAAGTTATAGTTGTGTATATATGAAAAATATTTATCAATATAATTCCTTATAAGATAGATAGAAAAAAATCATCAAGACTGCATTTTGGATGTTTTTTGTACATCTCAATTAGGGTAGATAGGATCATTCTTATCAATATAGTGGAATTAGTTCAGATTCTACATGTTAATGAGTGATATATTTTAATTAATCATGTGTAATCAAAAAATCATGAGTGACTAATTCTATTGTGATATTTTTGTGACAGAATGGTGTCTTAACCTTAGAGTTATTTATTTTTTGTGACATTTTCGTTTTTTGAATCATAAATTTTTATATAAAAAGAATTATAATTTTTTATCATGACCATTTTGATTGGCTATAATTTTTTAAATTATTAATTGAAACTAAATGATACATGTTTATCAAATATAATTTTAAATAATGATAAAATCTATGAAAAAATTTGGTTTTGATTTAATAAATTATTGGATTAATTTATTATCTTTAGAAATGGGTAAAATAATATAATTATTAGAGAATTACCATCAATATATGAAATTATTTAGAATTAAATCTTGTGACTATAATTTCATGATAAGAATATTTAATATCTATATGATAATTATCATATAAATTATATTTTTACAACTCTTACAGATCTTTATGGTAATAGGTTTAATTTCATCATAAAATAATAAAAATAAAAAACACTCAATTTCAACTTTTAAACTATTATATAAAAATAATATTCTATAAATAATATTTCTCTACATGTTTTTAATATTTTACTTTAACTTTATTATTATCATTTATTTTAGGTCTAAATGGTATACTATAAATTTATATATTTATAGTATTCATAATTATTAAGGATATTAAGGAAACCTATAAGATAATTCACAATATATTCAATGATGGAATTTCGATGCAAGGAATGTAATATTTAATTGATTATGAAAATATATTAATTTTATTATTTATGTTTTATTTCAATATTTTTATTTATTTTCTAATTTATGATGTGTTAATAATGTGATTGTATGTTTAATATTGTTAAATTTATTAACCCTAATCTCAATATATTATAATTTCATTAAGAAGGATATTTTCTGCATATTATCCTCATATTAATGAAAATTAAAAACGAAAATAAGAGAGGGAAATATAGATTCTGTTTTAAAAAAATAATGAAATCATTAATTACAATGAGTAAAGAAATGAATTAAACCTTAATAAAGTTTCACTTACCCTTCACTATGAGGGTAATACTGATCACTCTAGTGCTACATGTGGTTAGTAATAATTATTAATTATATTTAGTGATAATTAAAATTATTAAAAATTATATTAATGTTGTTGTGATACAACATGAGAATCCCAAAACACAAATTGATTAATTTTAGGGGTTTTATAAAATGTTTGATTTCAATACATTTTAGGTGACGTGTTAAGTCTAATATTTTTATTTTATATTTTCATATTAGAAAACTTTTTTTTGATTATTTTATATCATGGCATCAAATTCTAGCCCAACATGGGTTGAAATAGAAATATTCTTATTTACATTGATTTTTAATTTCATATATCCATGAGACCTCATTTAAATACATTAAATTTCAAAAAATAGGACATGATATCTTCTTATAAATCATGGTATGTTTTTTAATAGTTCTTAAAAAGTGTCTGCATCATTTAAATGAAATATAGTTACACTTTAAATGTTTATAAATGATTAAACTAATCTAATAAGTCATCTGTTAATTTTTATTAATACTCACCCTTTGATTTTATATCTTGAATTATTTTTTCATTTAATTACTTAAATAATGGTATTATAATTCATGGATAGGTTGTAGTTGGAATGGAAAGTAATTATAGGGAGGGTTGGATGAAGGAAAAAATAAGGCATGGCTGGCCAGGGAACCATACCTCAGTGGTTAACCAATAAAATCTATATGTTCAATTATTAAAAAAACAATAGTAAGGTGGTACTAACTGGAGTAATAGTTAGTTCCTTAATTTTTTCAAAATTGGAATAAATTTAACATTTTTATAATTAAGACATAAAATATGATAAAACTGTGACCTTATTTTTTAATATTCAACACTCTTCCATCCCGTGATCACACAATTTAGATTACCCACCAATATTATTCTCCAATGATGGATCATCAACCTCAGGTCATTTGATTCTTCCTATAAATTTTTCAAATTATTTTTTATTATATAATCTAAGGTAGGATCACTCAATTTTTTTCGTCCACAACAATAGTTTCATGAAATTAAATCCATAAATCATAGAAGTATTTGGGAATGAAAATTAATTTATTCAAGAGTGTAAGATTCCTGTTTGAAATAGTGAAATGTTAATCTTGGTGTAATTGGGTAAGGTGCATTATCATTTCCCTTTTTTTATATTTTATATCGGGTAATATTGTGAAATATAATTTATCCTGACAAATTTTTTTAAAATTATAATGGATTAAAATATTTTCAACTTTTAAAAATCAAAACATATCATAGTTTATGTTTTAATAGGTAATGTCTCCTTCTATATCATACTATTGAATTTAAAGATACATTAGTGGTTTGTGATAGAGTGAGGATGAATTTAAAATAATTATACCCCTAAATATTTGATATTCATTAAATTTATAAATTGATTCATCTTTTACCAGGAAAAATTTTAGTCTTGTAGTTACTAATATTTATTTCTATGCCTTGGTTTCGATAAATATGAGTGTTTTCTATTATTAAATTATTTTGGACCAAATAATTTTTATGATATTTTACGATACATTTTATTTTTTACACATTTTCAATATATATTTATTATGATCTACTTGTGTAATGTCGTTTCTTTTACTATTATAATAATTTAATAACTCTAATGTGTACATAACTCTTGATTTTGTGATATATTATTGGAGAGGTGGAAATAGATGGCCATGGTTACCCCAACTAACCATAGACACATTAAACCTAGATGTAGGTTATGTATGTGTGTTGTCTATTGGGAGTCTAATCAATGATGTTCCCTACCTTTTATGACATGATATGAGGGTTATCTTGGTTTTTTCCACCACATACATATTATATCATATATATAATACAAATATTGTAGAATACTAATTCGAATTCCCTACCTTGGATATTAAAATTTGGGATATCATTTTTATTCTTGGTGATGACTTCAGAACATAGAATTGTATCAATAGGGATAAAATTACATACTAGTGGGTTTCTTTTAGACATTGAGAATATATCAAATATTTTTAGGGTTATTTTTTTGAGGACTTTTTAGTTTGTTAGAATGTAATTTTTATATTCATTCACTAAAAAAATAATTGAAACCTTTATACATGTTTTTATCCCTTCATTAAAATTTTTAATTTATATCATGTATCCCTATTTATAGAAAAAGTTGTTAAGGGTCAGGTGGTGACTATCTAGTAGGTGTGATATACTCAAACCCAACAAGTAACCATATTAGTATGTTTATATATTCTATTATGTGTGGTCAAGGATTGAGTATAGAAAAAATATATAGAGTCTCATAATATTTGGATAGTGGTTCTATGTAAGATATTCTAGGTGGTTTATAGTATATTAATAAGGAAAACATGGTGATATATATGGATTTCTATTACGGTTTCCCCTGCCCTATAAGTAAAACTTAGTTGGTGTTTTTTCCATGCTTATTCCATAAGAAGAATATTCTTATTTTATTCACTCATAAGGTAAAATGTTGTATTTATTTCTTATCTTGATCATATATGTCGTCCTAATATAGTTTAAAAAATCATTAAGTTAGTATACTTATGGATCAAGTACTTTTAAGATTAATATAGAACCTCTTATAGAGAAAAAAATTTTGTTTGTTTTTTCTTGGTTATATATCACCTAATAGGGTTATATAAAAAATTTGGTTGATTTATTACAAGTTTCGATATGGTTTTTATTTATTTAAAAATTTTATTACAATTATTGATATAATCCATTGAATGTTATGATAGCATCGGGTGATTGAAAAGTGTACTTGGGGAGATCTGATTACCAAATTTGGGTAAATTCATGTATCTAGATTAAGGAAGTAAAAAATGGTATAAAACAACCCTATGTGATATTAGGTATCAGAGTAATTAAGATATAATACTTTGAAAAATATAGAGGTAATCTATAAATATACCTAGATATAATAATTATGAAGGAATATGGAGTTTCTATGGATAAGTACTAATTTGATGAACTTACAAAAATATGTGATTCTATATATTTTTTAATTTATTACAGGAACTAATTGATGATTATTTTTTTAAACCCTACAAATAAATAATTAGAGTTTTATTTATTACTTATCATCGATTTTTGGTGATTAGAATTAATGAAATTGAATCAATTTCTAAATAAAAGTCTATTATTAGCCTTCATGGTTGAATTATTCATGGTTAAATATATTGTATATTTTCATGTGTTTTCAAGAGGTATTTCAAATCATGGAATGAATTGAAAATTGAAAATTGGAGAGTGGGTATCAGGTTATTACATACTTACTATATGACACCCATGTTCTTAGTTTCTTATTTTATAGAATGGAATGTAATATAATCTCTACATAAATATAGTGGATAAAATTTTACTAACCATTCACATCATTAATGGATTGATAAATAAATTACTAATAGACCATACATAGGTCAAAAAGTCCTTCACTCAGTGTATTAGTTACTTCAAAGGGAAAGTCATGATCTAATAATAACACATATCCACATAATATGTTAGGTATTTTCTATTTCATTATCCATTGACTTTTTAGTGTCATGTTTCACCTAAATTGGAAGAGGATTTCGTTGAGTGGATATTTCCTATATTTGAATTTATTAAGACTATGAAACAATACTATATTTATTTAGCCTCTATTATGGATGAAGGATTCAATCAACATTCATTGAATGTTATGGTTAATGTAATGAAAGTTACAAAACTCACCTTAATAAAATTTTAGGAAAAAAAATATTTCTATTTAGATACTTCCCACCTTAGGGTTTTTCAAGATTGTATTTATCTAAAAAAATTAATATTTTTTTGATCCAATATGATACTAAATTCATATTAATTCTTTTTTTGGATCCTTATCTTATTATAGGTGAGGAGTAAAATGAGTTTTTTGAGATGGTTTAGTGTGAATTATTCCAAACATAGTTGGTAATGTTGAACCATTCTATTGTCTCTATATATATTAATAATGAATTACTAGTTGAAATAGGTTCTAAAATGTGTGTATTTTATAATGGTACTCTGGGTTAAGGTACACTTTATACTCTTATCATGTAAAGTCCTATAATTTTGTATTACCAATGTAGAAATGTAAGGGAAAAATGAAGTTTTCTGCATTATAAATTTAAAATCACACGCGTAGTTAATTAGTTCTATTTATTTATTTTTTCTAATGATTTACTTAAAAAGTGTTGTCCAGTGATAGAAATAGACATAGGATTATTAGGTTTATTCTAGAATATGTATTCATCCTCTAACTATTTTAACCATTATAGGAGTTAAATATGGTGAATAAAGTCAGAAGCCTTACACAATATATTATTTTGGGGGGTTTCTATCAAATAGTGAGTCTCAAAAATTAGATTAATTTTTTTGAAATAGAGTATTTCTTGGATTATTTTAGAGATATGATAGAAATATTAAGTGGTGTGATTTCATTATATTATATTATTTCATGGTAATTGTTCGATATAGTTTCCTATAAATAATTAATATTTATTTTTTACTACCAATATTATATTTAAGTGTTTATTTATCAATGAATCTAAAAATTATTGAAAATTCATTACATATGCAATACAGATGATGTATGGAGTGTTTTAATTATATTGTGAAGTAATTAACATTCATAAATTTATAGAAATAATTCATTGTATAAGTGAATTATTTTTTCATTTTTTTAGTTATGTACATGTTAAACCAATTAAATGATTGTAATGACTGATAAAAAATGTGTGTCTTTCACATGTGCATTTAGCGAACATTATATTGTTATTGAGGAATGGGAATTCCAATATAGTCATGTGTGACTAGACTAATTAAATATATGATATATTACTATATAGATAGTTATTATAACACACAAAGGTATAATTTTCTGAAATCCACATATTTTATATATATTGGTTAACCTTTTCTCTGTAGTTTTCTTTGATAAATTTTTGTGGCTACCTCAAATGAAAGAAGTGAATTTATCAAAATATTTTCTATAAAGAATAGAGTTGATATATGATGTTCATTATTATTTGGATCCAATAACATTTTTGGAGTTATAAATTTTATTATAGTATCTTATAGAAAAATTATTCAATAGAATCTATACTTATCCTAGGGATTATGTAATTTTTTATCAATTAACATTGATTAAATTCATTAGTTCTTAATATATTATCAAAGTTTGAACCAATTTAATTTTAGTAATCACAATAATTTTCCAAAAAATTATGTTTTATTTGATTATTTAAAGGCTATGAAGTGGTTTTTAGTGATATAAGGAAATTCGAGGTTTTGTTAACTCAAAATGAGAATGAAATATATTCCTAAAACAACTTTTTATAATGATATATCTATTAAGGGAATTTTATTATGTCCATATGGTTGATGGATGATCTTGAATTATTCATAAAATTAATTAATATAATATTTCATCTATGACATGATCCATTTATGTTAAATTTTTTATCATATGCATCTGTATTCTAGATTCCTTAATGATCACATTGTTTACTTTCAAAAAATACCAGAGTCTCTAAGAGGCATCTGTTATACGATATATTATCTAAATCTTATTTATGGATTTAATAATATTAATTCTAAAGAGACATATTCCCTTAGGCTGGGATATCAATTGATATTAAAAAAAATTGTTGTTATACAATGAAAAGTTTCAATGAAAATCATTAAAATTCGTATTTTATATGAATTTATAATATATTATAATTTTTTCATTAATTATTTTCCATTCACCCTTTCCCAAATTAAAACCTAGATAATGAATTAAGTTACCTTTGTATTGTTTTATTAATGTAAATAGAATATCATGAAATGAAAAAGAATATAATTAAAAAATAAAATTTTATTCATATCATAATGATGTTAATGATTCAATGTTTATTTTTATACTAATATGGTTTTATTTTTATTTATTCTTATATACAACCATTGAGTTTCAACTTATGGTTCAATCCATATTCAAAAATATGAAAATAATTATCATACACATGATATAGATTTTGTTTTATTGGTGTATCCAATAATTTTATCGAGTAAATACCTCTAAAAAAATATTTTTGATATAAAAAAATAATAAAACTCTCAATTATATCTTCTTTTAAGGACATATGGTGTAAAAACACAAATTTTATTGTTTTTTTTCTTGAGTATTGATGTATCATGGTTATATTTCATTCATCCTTTGATATGTAACAGAGGTGTTTTTTTCAAAACTCATACCAAAATAGGGATTGAGCTAAAACTAACTCATTCCCTTCACCATAGGCTAGGGGTAGACACAAGAGCTAAAGGAATATCTAAAATGGGGATTCATTTTCCTAAGCACCTATACACACACTCAACCATCTCGATCTATAAGTGTATAGGGAACGAGTAAAATATAGAACACGACTAGAAGGAAAACCAAGCATTTATAACCTCCAGGGTTTACAATAGTTATATATTGAAAACATAAAAGTAAAGGAGAAAAATGAATTCCTAACCAATAAAATGATAAACCCGGAAAAAACTAGAAAATTAGACCATTGAGAGAACTCAAATTATAAATTACAATCTTTGACCACTATACATTGTCCAATGTACCAGGTATCCATATAATCCTCTAAATTCACTATCCACATATCTACATTCTACATTAGACACAAGTTGTGTGGTAAAATCCTATGTAGGGGTGTGTATATAAATGCCTAGTAGGACACCCTGATAGCTAAAGGGGGTCAATAAGAGATACAGTAAGAAAAAATATGGTAGATAATACAAAAGATACAATATAAAGTTAATGAGAACATATCATCCCACGCCAAGAATAAGAAACATCATCTAATCATAAAGGGGAATGACAAGGTGAGTAGATGAACGACATGACATTTCTTCTCCATCCATATCCGGAGAGTATACTCATCCAACCCTGAGAATCTAAACATAGAAATCATGTGGATTAACTCGCTCGTCTTATCTTATCAGGGAAAGAGAGTAACAAAATCCAAGGTATGGATACATAATATATATATATATATATATTCTTAGTAAAAATAATCTTAAATTAGGGAGTAATGGTATCTCCATCTCAGAACACAGCCAAGGAAAAAGAGTACCCAATAGTTCTAGAAGTCCATCAACAATGTCCAACATCTCTTGTGTCATCTTAAAAGTAATAATAGAAGTAAAACAATGCCTTTTCACTGTATCGCATAGTCTAGGTTCCATAAATTCAATGTAGAGGACCCACTCTCTAGTAATTTAGGTTAATTCCACTTTGATAGTCTTTCAGGACACAGTTGTGGGAACTACTGGAGAGTACTACTCGATAGTCTTCAAGGATCCACTAACTAGCTCTACTAAAGGATTCCTTTTAGTAGTCATCGAATATCCCCTACCCATCTCTACCTGAGGGTAGCACTCGGTAGTGGTTGAGGACCCACTGCCCAGGTTTGTTGGAGGGTATCACTCAATAGTCATCAAGGACCCAATGCCTAGCTCCACTAGAGGGTGCCACTAGGTGGTCATCGAGGACACATTGTCCATCTCTACTAAAGGGTACCACTAACAAGGATTTTAGGACCAAATTCACAAATCTACTAGAGGGTACCACTCATTAGTTATCGAGGAATGACTAATGAGCTATACATAATGGTACCACTGGGAATGCCTATGTTGATCATGTGTAATCACTGCTTTCATTGACCATCACCTCAAATAATAAATGTACCCAGAACATTTCACATAGTATCCCAAAATCCACAACATGTAGATCCATTAGATTAAATGTGGAAAAATCTCAATATATTCTATTATTGTTCCAAAATATATGTTCAAGAAAATCATATATGAAACCTTAATGTTTTCTTAAAAGGAAATAGGGGGTACACATATGGTGATGGGACCCACCTGGCATGTGTTCCCTATCCACCACCTTGTCATGTCCCTGGCCAGCACACAACACCCAACCCAAGTATTATTATTGGAAATTGAGACAGACTACAAAGCATGTCCAACCCAAGTGGGACAGGGTCATGTCCTTTTGTTCATGTTCATGTGCATGATTTTTGGTTGTGTATTTTGGTACATGACATGTTTCATCACAGGGGGTGTCTTCCATGTTCTCTAGTCATGTCTATGTACTCGTTACATGGCGTGTTCCAAGCCATCTTACCTATCACATGGCTCGGACACATAGAGAAGGTGGTATATGGAAATGATGGTAAATACATGACGTGTCATCTTTATAATCATCTATAACCCTAGATGTTTCCATTTAGGGGATAAAAAAATATGTGTTCAAGATTATACGATGTGTGTAGTGGGGTTTTTCTGTTGAATTTCATATCCACAATCTGCACATGGATTCCTACTATTTATTTAAAAAAATCACATTGATTCCACCTGGAATCATAGTATCTAGGGTCATCTGATGGACTCATTCCCTCTGGTGGATGAAAAAAAGATTCCAAACACCCACTGGATTTTTTCATTCATGTTGTATGTCTTGGTTCATTCCATCGTTGAAGATCCAATCTCCTATCATTGAAAAGTTCATCCAATACCCATAAAAATAATAGATCTAATCTTTTTTAATTGATATATTCCTTATTCATGAAATGTTTGTGATTCCATTGGTATGATTGGTCTTAGTAACGCTCATTAATGTCAGACCAGAAATGTGGGATCCAACTAGTGAAAAATCTGAAGAAAACAAGGGGAAATTCACAAGAACAAATCCTTTAAAAATAATTTTCCAAGTGTTCTTGGATAATAATCACAAACATGTATACAGAGTTAAAAAAACAAGAATAATCAATTAATATTTTGAGACATGGATGCATTCAATTTTCAACAATAGGCTCAAATCCAAGAACATTGATCGATCTGCATAATCAATTTAATCAAATGGCATAAACCATCAAATTGATGATTCCTACATGGATATTTTATCATTCATCATTGAAGAACATTCTCACTAATGAGTTTAGGATGTTGTTGCACTGTATGCATCCTAATCTTCTCAAATCTAGCGTTTCATCGTCATCCAAGGTGATTCTCCAAAGAAGGAGTATGGAAAATATCTTGGAGGATTAGAGGTTTATGTGGATAATCTTGGGTGAATCTCCATGGTGGTATATTTATTAATAAATTCATTTCCTTGAAATTATTTTAAAAATTAATTAAATAATTAATTAATCCACTAAACGAACCTCCAATGATAAAGGTGACTGAACTCCCCCCACACGACCTATTTTAGTTTGTGTGTAGGGTAAAAGATATGTTTTTAACTCAACCATGGTCTCATATTTATGATGGATGCTTACTTATAAGATTTATCTCATTTCCTATAAGAATTATACACGTGTAATGTAATTAATATTTAATATTTTTATATCATTAATTTCAGGCACACTAGGCCTCAAAATCTCTCACCCTCCTAGATACTAGATCTAAAAATATTTATAGAAATATTTAAAATTATTATAAGTAAAAAAGGGTCTCTACATAATTTCCCCCTTAAATGTTTTTGTCCCCGAAAAAAATACACTAAAAAAACAGCTCAAGATACTAAGCCCAAACATGACTCTCCCACTCTGAGTCTCTATCCTAAATGTTCCCATTATACCACACCATGTTAAACAAGGGAGAGGTCATACACATAGTTTCCTCTCCTATCGGTCGTCTATCGCAACCGGATGTTTCAAAAATGTGGCTCCTTCCTTGATGTCTATCTCTCCCTATTCGATAACATTCCTATTGTCAAGCACGTATCTCCTCAACTTCATCACGTGGAAGACGTCATGCTCTATTTCCATGTATGGGTGTAGGGAGAGGTGGTAGGCATCCTTGATTACCATCTGCATGATCTCAAATGGCCCAATGAACCTCATGGATAGCTTTCCTCCTCGGCTAAACCATCTCAATCCTCATCATGTGGAGAATCTCAAGAAAACATGATGTCCCTTCTCAAATTATAAGGGCTTAATATGGATATCTGTGTAAGATTTTTTTTCTTATCTCGACCATCCACATCTGCTCATGGATGACCTGGACCTTCTCCTTCATCACATGCACTGCCTATAGGCCCATAATATATGTTTCACCAATCTCTATCTTGAAACATGGTGACCTGAAGTGTCTCAAATATAGGGCCTTATAAAGGATCCATGATGATGGTATATTGGTATTTATTATTGTATGAAAACTCAATGAAGGGAAATTCATCCTCCCACCTCTTGCCAAAGTCTAACACGCAAACCCTCGGCATATCCTCCAACACCTAGAGAGTGCATCTGGTTGGCCTATCAGTTTGGGGATGAAATTATGTACCCATCCTCATTTGTCTCTGGAATGCCTCCTACAGGTCTCTCCACAATAGTGACATAAACCATAAATCATGATCGGAGGAAATCTTTGAGGAAAAACCATGAAGGAGAATGATCTCACATATGTACAACGTCCCCAAACTCTCTACCGACCTATGTTCCCTTATAGCATGGAAGTGTTCGAGCTTCATGATTCATTCAAATATCACCCAGATTTCATTATTTCACTTCACTATATGTGTAAACCCAGTCATAAAGTCCATATATATTCCATACCACTTCCAATACCTGATCTCAAGGGGATGTAATAAACTTAATGAAACATGGTGATTAGCCTTCACTTGGAAAAAAGTTAGGGATCAATAGATGAAATAAACATAACTTCATCTCATGTTGGACCACAAATACTTCTTTTTATGGTCTCTATACATCTTCCCCACACTGGAATTTAAATATAGGGGAGAAGTGTTGAACTGTCACATAACCTCCTCATGCATCGTGATAGGAACCACCATCTATCCATTGAAAAATATAATCTGATTCCCTCCTTCATAATATCCATATAGTGAGTCAATTATAGATATATGGTCACATAAGAAATCACAGTCGATGTATCTTAGTTTAGACTCTCTCATGTGCTCGAGAAGTAGAGGAGTCAACACCATTAAATGTAGAAAAAATGTAACCTCTTTCTCCCCTCGGGTGAGCTGTAGAGATGTCAACTACTCTGAAGCTTCCTAAAATAAGCAATCAAGGGACTTATTAGTAAGGAAATATTTTACAATATTTTACTTCCATGGAAAATACACTATCTCAATGTTATAGTCATGTAGGAACTCTAAAAAAGTTCTATTGTCACAACTTCAAGTATCCTTATGTTAATACATACTTGAGAATATGATCGTCTAAGTAAACCTCCAAGAACTCCATTAGGAGGTATTTCCTATGCATACTCATGGAAAACATGACCTCATCCAGCTCTAGGTTGTGAGTCTTATAGTTTTTATCCTAGGGTCTCAATTACCCTAACTCATATGTGATAATTTTCTACCATTATATCAATATGTAGTTGATCCCATCTCTAGAGGCATCTCAATACACAATGTACTCCACACCTCCCTCTGGTAGTCTCAATATCAGAGATTTTTTCATCTTTATCATCAACTCCTCAAAAGATTTATGGAACTATTCAGACCAGGTAAATGGATTCCCTTTCTGAATTAGGGTGGTCAAAGGGGATTTAGTTCTGGAGAATTATTCCATAATTCACTTCTATTACCCGCACCAAACCCAGAATGTTTTTCACCTATTACATTATCTTGGGTGGATCCCAAAAAATCACTACATTTTTCTTCATTATGTCCATGAATAAACCATTCTTGCAAATGACATACCCAAAAATCATAACCTCATTAATCCAAAACTGTATCATTGAGATATTTCCATAAAGATGGTTCTCTATAACAAATTCCAGAACCATTATCAAGTTCTCAGCATGCTCCTCCTATGATGTAGAGTATATGAGTATGTCATTAAGGTAGGAAACCAAAAACTGGTCTATGTAGAATTGGATGACTTAGTTCATAAAATCCATAAACACTATAGAGGGTTTTGTCACACCAAAGGAAATCACAAGGATCTCATAGTGTCTATAACAACATCAAAATGAAAACTTTGAAATATCATACTCACATACCCTCAACTGGCGGAAGCTGGATTTGAGATCGATCTTATTGAACCATCTTGTGCCTCAAAACTAGTCAAATTGTTCATCAATACTTATAAATATGAATTTATTCTTTATTATGGCATGTTTTAGTTGAATATAATCACTAAAAATATATAATGTCCTATCCTCCTTTTTTCATAAAAAACACTACAGCTACCCAGGGGGACACACTAGGTCTAATGAAAAATTTATTTCGAAATTCCTCCAACTAATACCATATTTTCTGATGCTCGGTAGGGGCCATCTAATATGAAACATAAAATATAAAATTGGTATCGAGAAAAAATTCAACGATTTAGTCCATCTACCACTATGAGGTAGTCTCAAAATGTCTTTGAAGAAGGTTCCCATATAATCCTACAAAACTGAAGGAATCAAAATTCCTGAAGATCATGTTGCACCAAGGGTTGTCCTTAATAAATTATGGGTGATGGGAAACAACCTACTGATCATAGAAATCACTCATCTTTCAATGATATCTATCTTTCCCATAAAGGTGAATCTCATCCCATCAATGCGATAGACTCTGACTCATCTGCAGTGATAGTAAATTTGGTCACAAACCATGGGAAACCAATCCATTCCCACAATGATGTCATATGGTTCCATATTGAAGACCAAAAGGGATGACATGAACCTCTCTCCATTATACAATAGATTTAACTATCGACAGATAGAAGATATATAATAATTAATCCATGTAAGAACCTCAAGTGAATGATGTTGGGATAGGGCCTCAACTGGGAGCTCCAGCTCTCATAGCAGGAGTATATATATGAATTTTTCACTACAACCTATGTCTACTAATACTTAATCTGGGGTAGAATAAACATAAATCAAACCTCTAATCATTTCATGTGTTATAGGGTTAGAAGCCTCTAAAGCCTGTAGTAGCTGGTTTCCTCAACCGCTAGCTCCATGAGCCTAATGTGTGCCACATAGTGATGGTGGTGGAAGGATATCATAGCATATTCCACCACCCAATGATCCTCTTCCTCATCTTCTAGATCTACCTCCCTCGGGAATACCTTATCATCTCTAAGGTAGATCCTTGATCATGAAGCTTCCTCTACCATGGTAGTCCATCAACTACCTGCCTATGTTCGTCAGCAGGTATGGTCATATAGTCACACATTATGTGACCCTACCCATTAAAATCATAGCACCATCCCTCTCTATGAATCCCTAGTTCACTAAAAATTCATTAAGCCATGTAACTATTTGCCGATGTGATCCCACTGACTGTTACCTAATAGCTGTGGTATATGACTCCACTCTATGATGCCCACTGCTAGCACCAGTTTTCTGGAGTCCCTCTATCATTAATCTCTCGGTCAGAAGGACTCTCTCCATCACCACATAATAAGTGGGGATAAACAAGGGAACCATGATGGAATGGATCTATCTAGGTAGTCACTAATCAAAAATGTTATGTTGAGATGTATCCATTGTGGATCATGTCAGGGGAGTATCATGTATGGTCTTTAAACATCATTGAGAATAAGTAGGATGGTTTTTACTTGTCATTTAAAAACTATTGGAAGTCAGGATGAGAGATTTTTCAATCCTCATGCATCTGCATAACAAGGACCCACTAGTTCCCAAATGCTCTTTAGAAGAGGCTAGTCACCAGTGCAAACCCTAATTCATCAGGGTTTGGATGAGAAAGAACACACAAACTACTAACTCTATCCAATCCTATGACTCTTGAGCTAATGGATAATCGTGGAACCTCTTCGGCCTTTGCACCTTGAATTCAAAAATCATGTTAATCATCCTTGCATCCTCAACCTACTCTACTAGGATGATCTACTACTCAATAGGTGTATCTGCTTTTACCTACACACTTGGAGGAAGAATCTCGTAGTATGGACCCTAAACATAGGCCTTGTCACATATCGGATCATATCAATGATCCAAAATTGGTATCCTAAATGGTTGTTTTCACTAATTCATAGAGAGATATATCATGAAATACCATGGTCAAATGATCATATATATATATAACAATAATGGGGACAATACTCAAGAAGGAAAATCAAGGACTCAATCTTATATGATGCATGTACCATTAATCCATGAAACCGGTGTCTCCATATACCGATTCAACCAGAAGGTATTCATTGTCCTGGTGAATTTATTCACTAGTTGATCCCACCATCACTAGAATCCCTAGCATGAGAGCTATACTCAAGATACATTGACATGGTTTCCCTAATTCCAAACAAATCTTTGTGTGTAGAATAGCCTGAAACAAATCCTAAGGATTGAACTTCCTCTCTTACCAATATGTAATGACCCAAAAAATGTTGGGCCTCAATACAAAACTACCACAATCCCACCTCCATAGGGAAATGGGTGGAGAAAATCATCAAAGGAATAACTAACATAGGAATGCATTTTCCTAAGTACCAGTATGAACACACACAACTATCTCAATGCAGATGTGTATAGGGAACTAATAAAAGATAAAACAGATTTTAAAAGAAAACCATGCAGGCATAACCTCAATGGATTATAAAAGTAGGAGAATGGATAGTGAAAAGTAGTGGGAAAAATAGATGTCAAACCAAAAATATGTCTCAACCGCAAAAAATGGGAAATGTAGACTGTTGATAGAACCCATCTCTTAAATACCAAGTTTCAACCACTATACGTGATGTAGAGTACCATGTATTCTTATGATCCTCTAAAGTCACCACCGACCTCTCCATCATCTTCATAAGACACAACACGTGTGAGAAAATTCCTTGTAGGGGTGAGAATATACATTCCTAGTTTGATTCATGAATGCTAAAGGGATATAAGTAAGATATAAAACAAAAAAAGGTAGTAGATAGTACACCAGATGCAAGATATAATGGATGAGAATTTCTCAACCTAAACCAAGAGATATTAAAAACATGAAAGTATAGGAGGATTGATGCGGTGAGTAGATGAACTACACATATAGTAATTTCCACCAATGGTATGATAGTAGACTCATCAAACCAAGAGAAGTTAAACACATAAAGAAATTCACATACCCTATTCATCATTGGCTCTCATTTAAATAGAGTAACTAAATCCAAGATATGTGTATAGAAGACACACACACACACAAACATATATATATATATATATTATCAGTCAAAATAAGAACAAATGATATAGTATGGGGTTCTCCATCTCATAACTTAGAACACGATTAATAGTATTCAATAGTTCCAGAAGTCCATCAACGATTCCCAATATCTCAAGACTCTTCTTAAAAGTAATCATGCTAGTCAAACCATACTACTTCCCTATTATTCGTAGTCATATGGCCAAAACTAAACAAAGATTACTTTCTCTTGAGTATGTGGAGGAGGTTCCCCTCTTATATTACTCAAGGACCCACTTCTCAGCTCTACTGGAGGGTATCACTCAGTCATCATCGAGGACCCACTGTCCAGCTCTACTAGTGGGTACCTGTAACATCCTGATTCTGGAAGCCACCCAGAGGTTCCATATATCCAGTTGGTTACATGTCCTCAAGAACATTTCCCCAAATGCTAGAGGTTTCCGACTAGAAGCAAGGGCATTGGGTGTGATAGTGGGGAAAATATTCCATCATTGACAAAGTAACATAGCGGAAGTAAAACAAATAGCAATAGTAGAAGCATGAATAATCCATACAAAAGTTAACAGCAGAAGACTGGAAATAATAAACTAGAGAACACATATAAATATGAATGATTCATGACACATATGTCTAGGAAAGAATACAAACAAATCACAATGTTGGAATAAAACAGTACTAAACCAAAGTATAAATGATAGCAAGTAAACAACTCCTCAGCATCGCAAGCCATAGCTTGGTCTCATGCTCACCATCTCCATAAAAAATCAAGTACCTGAAGTAGAATTCCGCTTTCCCTTATCTATACATGAAACAATATAATCTGATTAGGCCCTAAAGTATGGCCCAATCATGGTGTGTGACTAAATCCCAGTAGGCAAGCACCACAAGATCTGTGCCTAATAGTCAGTGAATATTTGGCAGGTAATAAGTACAGAAAGCTATAAACAATGAAGTACTCACCAGTAAACAATCCACAGTTTCAATGCATCTAGTTATATATATTAAGCAAAAACTTATCAAAAGAGGTAATCACAAATAGTTACTCACATACATGTAACCATATGTGAAGTACTCACAGACTATCCCCTATGGTCCTACCAATCAACACAAGAAACCCTTTGGGCAATATATTCAGTCTAACCCCTCTGGTTCAGCTTAAGCGTAGACGCTTTGAGGAAGAACACACTTTCAATTCCTCCAATAGTATCGTATCGATAACTAAAGGTTCTCTAGGGAAGCACTTACATCACATTTCTT
This sequence comes from Viscum album, assembly GCA_963277665.1. Taxonomy (NCBI): domain Eukaryota; kingdom Viridiplantae; phylum Streptophyta; class Magnoliopsida; order Santalales; family Viscaceae; genus Viscum; species Viscum album. The sequence continues at coordinate 1,108,421,941 of OY728128.1, read as the reverse complement.
CTATGGCCCACATCGAGGAACTAGAGACACTCTAAGGAAGCACTTATGTCAATTCCCCCTTTGGTCTTGTATTGTAAGTAAAACAGACACTCTAGAGAAGCCCTTACATATATTCTCTCAATAGAATACTACACTAGGTTCTCACTGCCCTGTGTAAGTCAAGCAGGTATAGAAATCCATATCGGCCAATGTAAACCTCAATAAATACTTGGCTAGCAGTCTATAGCATATCAACATATCAAAACAATCACACCATCCTACAACTAGGAATGAGAAAGTAAACAGCATCCTAACAGGAAAACTAGACCCAACGGTCAATAAAAGAAATCATTCATGGGAAAAAACACCCAAATCATAACAATTAACTTTATTCACTTTCAATTAACCTATACTCAAGCATACAAGAATAGAAATAAAACAATAGTGCTAAAATGGTAAATGCGCAATACCCCGTTCATGGGTATTGGGAAAATTTTCACATATAACTGAGAGAATTTTAACAGAAAGGCACAAACCACCTACCTATGCATTGGAAGATCAATATACTTGAGTCTTAGGGATTGAATCACCTTAGAACACCGATGATATACAAAAACTTCTTAAATGCTCAACAAAGGATAACTTGAGAAGGAAGAAGAATCAAAAAACAAAGCTAAAGCAGAAGGAAGAGCTTATCGAGGTGATCCAAATGCAATTGACGGGAGTAGAATTGGAGATCAGATGCTCAGATGGGGGCTCAGAGGAAGATCATGGTTGTATGGGAGCTCTCGGCTGAGCCAAACCTAGAAGTAGGTGTTTATGGTGATTAGACGCGACCCTGGTACGTTTAATGAAAAAAAAGAAAATACATGGCGTGTACTTTGGAGATACACAACATGTAATTACCATTTCTATACATCGCTTTAGGAGGCATCTAGGTCACCCCCTCACATAGCTGTGTGCATGGACTCTACACGGCCAGCACACGGCTACTCGTGGTAACTGAGTACACGGCGTGAACTCATAATGTACACGGCGTGTGATTCGAAAATTTCTAGAAATTCCTCTTTTTCTCAAAAACGATCAGAATATGAAAACATACTTGAAAATAATATATGGGTTCTTAAAAACTTCCCCCCTTAATGAAATTTGTCACCGAATTTCTCTAGAAAGGAACCATTGAAGAAGAAACCATGAACAACTCTGACCACTCTAATCCTACATCATCCCCCCACTCCCAAGTCTCGTCATGTACTCACCCGTGCTCCCAAAGCACCCATACAAGAGGAACATACAATCCACAGAGAACCTTCATACTTTGATAAACAATACAGATAGGATTATCCTTTAATGACGCATCCACTTCCAACTCAACCTCCTCAGGTTGTAAAACATGAGACCGGTCTGAGAAATAATTTCGAAGCTGAGAAACGTGGAAAATGTCATGCATAGCCCGGTGCCTCTAAGGTAACTTCAAATGATAGTAAATCAGCCCAAATCTCTCCAACACCTTAAATGGCCTGATGTACCTCAACAAAAGCTTAACCTGTATCCTAATCCTTTGGTGTCCCAACCTCGGTGTGACACGTAGAAAAACATGATCCCCAAAATCGAACTCTAGAGGTCATCTCGGTTGATCAGCATAAGACTTCTGTCAAGACTGTGCAGTATCCATCCTCTATTGAATCAACTCTATCTACACTGAAGTCTCTTGAACAAGACGAGGTCCTAGAAAAGTTGCAACTCCTACCTCCAGCCAATATAAGGGTGATTAGTATGGCCTACCGTACAAAGCCTCAAAAGGTGCCATGTGAATAGTTTCTTGAAAACTATTGTTGTAGGAAAACTCCACAAGTGGTATGTAATTCTCCCATGAATCTACAAAATCTAGAATACATGCTCAAATCATGTCCTCAAGAACATGTATCATACACTTAGACTGGCCATCTATCTGTGGGTGGTTAGCTGTACTCAAAAGTACCTATGTAACCAAAACCTTCTGAAGCCACTTCCAGACACGAAAAGTAAAACATGATTCTCTGTCTGAAACAATGGAATTTGGAACACCATGTAAGCACACAATCTCATAGATTTACTTCCTTCATAGCTCATCGACATTGAAGGTCTCCTTGATTGGTAAGAAGTGATCAATATTCCTAAGTCTGTCAATGACAACCAAAACCGCATCATTCCCTCGAGGCGACCTCAATAAACCTATCACAAAATCCAACGTGACATCATTCCACTTCCACTCAGGAATGGGTAACTATTGTAAAATCCATGTTAGTCGTTGATGCTCCACCTTCACCTATTGATAGGTGAAACACTTCATGAAAAAACTAGCAACTGCTCTCTTCATACATGGCCACCAATACTAATAATGTAGATCAGGATACATCTTGGTGACACCAGGATGAGCTTCCCAAAATAAGGAATGAAATTCCTGCATCAGCTCCTCGTGTATGTCTGCAGGAACCCATATGCGCCCCTGAAAACGCAAGATCTCATCCTCACCTATGGTCCATCTAGGAATAGGGTCCTCTCCGGAAATGATTCCCTGTAGGACTAGGCCTTCAGAATTATATAGTTGCATCATTAGAACTCGATCAAGAAGGGAAGAGGTAACCAATACAGAAGAAAGAAACGTCTGCCCCTGTCGGTCATGCACCTCCAAATGCATCTCAGAGAATAGATACATAAGATTCCACTCATTATTGGCCTCCTAAACTGCCTGTATCTGAGTCCTTCTACTCAACGCATTAGCCACTGCATTGTCTTTCCCATGTTTATAGGCAAGCTCAATGTCAAACAACTGAAGGTACTCAACCCACATTCGCTGTCTCAAATTCAGATCACGCTGAGTGAAGATGTACTAGATACTCTTTTGGTCAGTGAAAACCACAAAATGATATCCCAAAAGGTAATGTCTCCAACAGCATAAGGCATGAATAAATGCAGCCAACTCGAGATTGTGCATCAGGTAATTCCTTTAATGTGGCCTCAACTGCCGAGACCCATATGCAACGACTACTTCTCCCTGCATAAGCATAGCTCCCATCCCAATAACTGAAACATCACAGTAAACAGTATAGCTCTTGATCGACTCTGGAAACACTAGTATTGGTGCTGAAGTAAACCTCCCAGTCATCTCCTGAAAGGATGACTCACAATAATCTAAGAACAAGAACCATACACCCTTCTTAGTCAGACCCGTCAATGGTGCTGATAAGCATGAAAGGTACTTAATGAAGCATTTGTAGTATCTAGATAGCCCTATAAAACTCCATACCTCAAATATGATCTTCGGATGCTCCCATGAAACTAATGGTCTCATGTTTTCTAGGTCTACTTACACTTCTGTCTTAGAGATAACATGACTCAAGAAGTGAATCTTATCCATCAAAAAGTGGCATTTTGATATCTTAGCATATAACTGATGCTCTTTCAGTGTACTCATAATGATCTCAATATGGTTATCATGGCTGTGTCGAGTGTGAGTGTACACCAAGATATCTTCCATGAATACTTCCATGAAAGAATCCAAGTATGGTTGGAACACTCAGTTCATCAGTTCCAAGAAGACTGTAGGCGTGTTCGTTAGACCAAACGGCATAACTACATACTCGTATTGACCATACCATCTCTGAAAAGTTGTAAGTGGTATATAATATGGTCTAACACTCAACAGATCATAACCAAACCTCATGTCAATCTTCAAGAACACCTGGGCTCCTTGAAGTTAATCAAAGATATCATCAATCCTCGGTAATGGATATTGGTTGTTGACTATCAACGGGTTCAACTTTTGATAATCCACACAAATCATGAGGGTACCATCCACCTTCTTTGCAAAAGGATTGGTGAACCCTAAGAAGAAGTACCTGTTCGGATGAAATCCTTTTCCTGTAACTCCTCCAACTGCTTCTGGAGTTCCTATAACTCTGGTGTAGCCATCCTATAAGACGGAATGGACAACGGTGCTGCTCCTGGAACATGCTCAATAGAAAATTCTACCTCACACTCTAGAGGAAAACCTAAAAAGTCTTCTGTAGAGACATCTCTGAAATGATCCACCACTAAAGGAAAATCCATCTGTGAAATCCCCTGTTCATCTAGATATAGACTAGTAATCTGGGCTGTAACGCCTCCTAACCCATGATGCTCGGGTCCCTCTCTACTCGCATGGACATTCCATTCGTCCTTATGAAGAAGAGATCCACCCTATGGTGATATGAAACTCACCCTATGGAAATAATAGTCGACGACTGCCTGGAAGGAAACTAGCCAATCCATTCTGAGAATTACATCATAGCATGTCATCTCTAGGACATAGAGGACCCATAAAAAGTGACACCCACCAACCTCTAGAGGGAACTCCTTTCACTAACATACACACAATGTTCTAGTCCCCAGTGGACTGTCTAGTATTAAGATATCAGTAGAAGAAAGAATATAGATCTCAAGGCTCTCCACGACACCAATAGATATAAAGCCATGAGAAGCCCCTATATCGAAAATAGTAGAATCTAAAACTATGGATACTAAGATCGTACCTTGCACTGTTGAGGGTCTAGGATCCTACTCTTGTGGGGTCTGCTCCACTACAAAAGTATGACTTACACCACGACCCTCTGACCCTGTCTGGCCAACCAGAGTTGAGCCACCCTGTTGTCACTGAAAATAGGTGACTGGCTACCATGGCCACGACCTCCACCTCGGCCTAAACGGCTGAATGAACTCTAGTTCCCAGACTGGTGAGAAACTGGTGGTGCTACTCCTAAATGATGAGTCGTAGAAGAACCCTTGTCACCAGCTGCTAGTGAGAAGATCTGACAGAAGAGCTAAAGATGACCCATATTTTCACAAGATTGTCACTCCACTGGGTCTCTCGGGTAGTGTGGCCTCATATACCCGCTCTTCCCACACTGGTACCACACCACCTGACTACCAGAAGAGTATCTCACCTCCTTTCATCTCCGCGCGTAGACTCCCTGCGGCACTTCCTGCTATTAATAAGAGGAATATTAACTCCAGATACTGATCCACCCAAGCTCACAACTCCAGAATGTCTCAGATTGGGCCCCATAATCATTGCCTAGTTGATGGTAGAATTTATGGAAGTCATCCTGAAGATGTTCACCTGCGATCAAAAGTCATGCCTCATACCATCCTCAAACTTTCTTTCCAGGAATAACTCATCACCTTTTGGAATAGGCATGAAACATTGAAGCATGGTAAACTGAGAGGAATACTCCATAACCGAAAGAGTTCCCTGCTCCAGACTCATAATCTATAGGGATCGATCATCCCTCAAGGTCTATGGATAGATGTAGTCACAGAAGATGTGATGGAACTCCTCTCAATCCATAAGCTGTTGATGTCCTGCCTGTGAGATCACATCCCACCATCTCTTGGAAGAATCCCAAAGAAAATATGCAGTGAGCTTCCCCCTCATCTCTAGAGGTTTCTCTAGATGATCAAAGATCGTTAGCATGGCTTCCATCCATGACTCTGTAGAATGGGGTCCTCCATCCCCTAAGAATGTGGGAGGATGTTGCTGTTGAATGACCCGTGTCAAATCTTCCATTGACGGGGTAGGAGGCGGTGCTCCCTGAAAGGTCTACATCATCCTCATAAATCGTTCCTTGAACTATTCATTAGTAGATGTGCCTGGTATAACGGTCGGTTCCATGACTAGAACAACAAGAGGATCTACTGGTAGTCCCGGATCAGCCATATCCAGTATCCGATCACTACCCTACAACTGGTGTAAAACCAGAGGACGTCTCGGCAGCATGACTCTGCAAGGTAAAACACACACATTAGATCAAGATTATCAATGACTAAAAACAGAAGGCATAAGAAGGGAAGAGGAGAAGGAAAGCATTCGTGTTTTTTCAAAACATAACTAGACAAATTTTATAACCCCTACATGGTGTGTTCCCTTCATCCATTCACATGGGAATGTACTCCTTCCAGAAAAAGTCATGTAACACCCCATACACACGATGTGTTCACCTAACACACAGTGTGTACTTGAATCTGCTTCCCCTTCCTAAGTCCTTATACACGGCTAAGCTATACCATTATCCTTAGAAAAAGACTACACATAGTGTTAGTGCCAAACATGGCATGTACTAGATGAACCTCACCGACCTGTGTTGTTTGATACACAGCCGGTTACACTTCTCACACTACACGGTGTGTTCCAAGCAAACACGGCATGTACGATAAAGGATAACACTGACCTGTGATGTTAGTTACACAGCTGGGTACCTGGGTTACACCACATGGAGTGTTCGAGACGATCATGGTGTGTACTAAGAATATTTTTTTGACTCGTGTTGTTAGTGACATGGACGGTTACACAGTTCTATGACACTACGCGTACATTCTCTAAAAGGCATGTCTTACCAAAGAATTCAAACCCCGTGGCCCTGGCCACAAAGTCTGAGACACGATTAGATACTACTGGGCGTGTATATTCGGTACACAGCGTGTACTTAAGAAAAACAGTTTCTTCCCGAACAGAAGAACACAGGTCTTGTATTCAAACTACACGATGTGTATTCTGGGTTTTTCCGGTCAGTAAGCCTCAAAAACTACTTCGAAGCCCAGAAAAACACTAAAACAAAAATTAAAGTGCCAAATTCTAATCTGTGAGGGCCCATACTCCCCGCGAATCAAATCTTGGCATCTTACACATGTTATAAAAAAGGTAAAAATGTCAATTATCCACCAAATTATGATCAATGAAGGCCCATAACACCTCAAGAACCAAATTTTGGCATTCATTTGTAAAAAAACCTTACAGAAATGATACCCTATCAAACAACCAGTTTTTTGTCAAGGCAATTATCACAACAGCATTAATCTCTAGCACAACATCTATCACAACAACAGGAAATTGCTAATCCACCCTATATGGAATGGAAAGAATTCATGACATTTGATTTCTAACAAGTTTCTAAATGATGCATGATATGGAATACACTCATCTCATCGGGTTGCAATAGAAATTGAACGTGAATAACATCAACAGTAACAACACAATACATGTGACTCACCCAATGGTGGAAATCATATCAATAGTAAACATGAAAAAAAAAATTCAATAAACAAGGTAGATTAGATTTTCCCAGTAACACGGGTTAGCTACTCCCGGGCATAGCTTATTACCATGTACCTATTCCATAGTTTCCCTGACTATAGGATCCAAACAGCAATTCAAAAAGAAAAAGAAACTCTTCTGATACTACTTTGTAACATCCCTGTTCCGGAAGCCACCCAGAGTCTCCCTATATCTAGATGGTCACATGGCCTCAATTGGATTTCCACAAAAGCCAGAGGCTACCGACTAGTAGTGAGGGAATTGAGTGTGATAGTGGGGAAACTATGCCCTCATTGGAAATGTAAAACAGTAGAAGTAAAACAAATCGCAATAGCAGAAGAAGGAATAATCCATACAAAAGTGAATAGTGGAAGACATGAAATAATAAACAAGATCACACACACACATATATATATATGAATGATGCATTACACATATATCTAAAAAATTATCCAAACATGTTATAAAGCTGGAATACAACAGTACAAAACCAAACTAAAAAATATAGAAACTAAAAAACTCCTCAGCATCGCAATCCGTAGCTTGGTCCCATGCTCTCCAGCTCCACAAAAAATCAAGTACCTGAAGTAGAAGGGCTCTTTCCCTTATCTATACCTATAACAATATAATCTGTTTAGGCCCAAAAGCATGGCCCAAACATGGTGTGAGACTAAATCCTAGCAGGCAACCACCACAAGATCTATGCCTAATAGTCAGTGAATATATTAGAGGTAATAAGTACAGAAAGTAGTAAATAAGGAAGTACTCCAATAGTAAACAATCCACAGTTTCAATGCATCCAGTTTCATATATTAAGCAACAGGTAATGAAAATAAGTAATCACCAACAGGTAACTGTCTAAGATGTACTCACACCCTATCCCTCTGGTCCTACCTAGAAACTCAAGAAAGAAGCTAAACACAAAAGTTAACCCTCTAGGAAGTACTCACATCCTATCCCCTATAGTTCTACCTAGCAACACAAGCAACCTCTAGGAAATACACTAATTATAACCCCTCCGTTCATCTTAAGCAAAAACTTTCTCAAGAAGCACCTCACCGTAAATTCCTCTTATAGTCTCGTATCGGTAACTAAAGAAGATCTAGGGAAGCACTTACATCACATTCCCTATGTGTCCTATGTAGAGGAACTAAAAACACTCTAAGTAATCAATTGCATCAATTCCCCCTATCCTCTCACATCATAAGTAAAATAGACACTCTGGAGAATCCCTCACGTCTATTCTCCATATGGTCTACTACACCAGGTTCTCATGGTCCTGTGTAAGTCGAGTTGGTATAGAAACTCATATCGGCCAATGTAAACCTCAAGAACTACTTTGATAATAGTCTACCACATAACAGAATATCAGGAATATCACACCATCCTACAATAAGGCATGGGCAAGTAAACAATAGCCTAACCGGAAAACTAGTCCCAATGGTCAAAACAGACAATTATGCATGGGACAAAACATCCAAAGCATAGAAATTAACCATATTCACATTAAATTAACCCCTAATCAAACATAAAATCATAGAAGTCAAACAATAATGATAAAACGGTAAACGTGCAGTACCTCGTTCATGGGTATTGGGCAAAATTACACATATAAATCAAAGACATTTAACAGAAAGGAAAGAAACACCTACCTCGATGTTGGAAGATTCAATATACTTGATTCTTAGGGCTTAAATCAACTTAGAACTCTAAAGATCTAGAAGAAAATCTAAAACATTCAATAGAGGATAAGTTGGGAAGAAAGATGAATCATGAAACAAAGCTCAAGAAGAAGGAAGATATTACCAAGGCGATCCCAATGCAATCGACGACGGTCAAATCCGAGATCGAATGCTCGTTCGGGGGATCAGAGGAAGATCACGGCTGTACAACATCTCCCAACCAAACCAAACCTAGAAGAAGGTGTTTCTGGTGATTATACATGACATTGGTATGTTTAATGAAGAAAATGAAAATACACAGCGTGTACTTTGGAGGTACACGACATGTACTTTCCATTTCTGTACTCCGCTTTAGGCAGCCTCCAGGTCACCTCCTACATGGTCGTGTGCATGGCCGCTACTTGGCCAGCACACGGCTACCTGCGGTAACCGAGTGCACAAAGTGTACTTAGAAAAGACATGGCGTGTACTTCGAAAATTTCTAGAAATTCCACTTTTTCTCAAAAACAACTAGAAAAGGAAAACATACCTAAAAATAAGATCTGGGTTCTTACAGTACCACTCGGTAGTCGTTGAGGGACCCAATTCCTATCTCTACCATAGGGTTATACTAAATAGTCGTTGATGGCACATTTCCCATCTATACTTGAGGGTACCACTCATTATTCATCGAGGACCCATTGCCCATCTCTATTAGAGGGTACCACTCAGAAGGTGTTGATGAACCTCTTCCCATCTCTATTAGAGGGTACCACTTAGAAGGTGTTAAGGAACCACTGCCCAACTCTATTGGAGGGCACCAATATAAAGGTGTTGAGGACCCACTTCACTTCTCTACTGGATAGTAGCACTTGGAAGGTGTCATGGATGCACTAACTTGCTCTATTTGAGGGTACCACTCTTAGGTTATCGAGGACCCACTATCCAGCTCTACTATTGTGTACCACTCAGAAGGCCTTTGGTAATCATGTGTGATCATTATCATCATCAAACATCACCTCAAATAAGAAAAATGCTCAGAACATTTCATATCACATCTTTAAAAATAAAAGGGAGGGTACCATCATGTTCTACATAAAATAAACATAGGATATGCTGCCCTCAGAAAACAATTTCAGTTCAAAGGAAGGGGATACGAAACTTTGAAGTTTAGTAAAAAAGAAAAAGGGACACATGGTGTTTAATGTGTCCCACACTATGTGTAGTAATGATCCATCACTAGGCCATGTCCAAGGATAGCACCCAACTCACAACTGAATTAGAAGTGCACACCGTGAAGGTGGAAAACACAACATGTCCAAACCAACTAAGACAGGATCATGTCCTTCTAGTCGTGTTAGTGTACTCAAGTCATGTCCATGTATTTTGGTACATGTTGTGTCTCTTCACATGGGGTGCCTCCCATGTTTTCTATCCATGTCTCTGTACTATGTAAATGGTGTATTCATAGATATGTAATAAGTCACTTGGTTCGGACACACAAAGAAGGTGTTACAAGTCATGTAGGGAAACTACATGGCATGCCATACTTAAAAACTTATCAATACCTAGCATGAACACATAAGGGGATACATGCCATGTGTTCATCCTTCCACATAGCATGTAGTTTGGTTTTCCAAAGAATTTTATATCCATGATCCGCACATTAATTCCAGACATTCTGTCATAGATCCCGCATGGATTCCTCTGAGAATCATCGGTTGATGGATTCCAGTCATCCTGTGGATAGAAATGTGATTCCAATCACCCATGATTGTTTTGCATATGTTCCTCATGCCTTATATCACTATTCCTTTGATAATTTAGACTTTGATCATTGAAACGGTCATCCACAACCTGTAAACAATCTATATCTGGCCTTATTTATTCAATCCTTCCCTCGATTGTGAAACTGTTGTAATTTCAGGGGTCTGATTAGGCTCAATACTATACTATAATGTTGAGTCAAGACCATGGGGTCCAACCGGTGACGAATGCAAAGAAAAAGATGCAGTAAATCACAAAAACAATTTTTTTAACCATCATTGTCCAAGAATTCTAATCCACTGATGATGAAATGACATCAGGGGTTAGAAAAAAAAGAATATTCAATTTCAATTTTAGTACACATGTACATGTAATTGGCCACAATTGGCATAGATCCACAAACAAGGATTGTCTTGTTAATCTACTTAATAAAAGGGTTATAAATCAACAAATTAAAAATTCTTACTTGGATATTGGATTATTCTTCATTTAATAACATGCTCACCAATGATTGAGGAACTTCATGGCATTTTCCACATCACAATATGCTCAGATATGATGCTTCATTATTATCTAAGGTGATTTTCCAATGAATTTAAAAGAAGAAAATCTTGGAAGATCATAGTATTATTAGGGTAACCCTGGTAAATTCTCCAGGGTGGTATATTTATAAAAACATTATTTTTGAAATTAAATAATTTATTAATCTATATAACGTACTACCAACATGAGAGGTGTCTGAACACCATGCACCGAAAAATTTTAGATCATGATTAGGGTAAACAAAACATTATAGACTCAACCATTGTATCACATTTTTGATGCAAGACTTATTTTAGGAGTTTCCTTTTTTTCCTTTAAAGAACTGATCAAGAAGAATGTAAAATAATGGTAATATTTTTATAAAATTAATTTCAGGCACAAAGGGCCTCGAAATCACATACGGTCCCATCACCTAGCTCTGTAAATATATATAGACATATTTTAAATTAATACAAGAAAAAAATAAGGTCTCTGTTGTTTAGGGGACCAAATTTTGGTCTTTTAGGGAATGAGGGTTGAACCAACATCTTATGAGCCAATGGAGGCCTACCGACTAGAAGGTACATCACCATTGGTCAGCTAGTGCCCAGGGTAGAGGATCTAAAACCATGGTATTCCTATTAGTGAGCAAGTGGATAACCACTAGCCAGCCTATGGTAGAGGTAGCACTACTATAAAAACGGGCTTTATCAGCGCTCAAAATGGGCTTTATCAGCGTTAAAAAAGCGTTGTATAGCTCAACGCTGATAAAAGGGGTCCCCTTTATCAATGTTATAAAATCTATGATAAAATGTACATTTATCATCAGTTTTTTAGCACTGATAAATGTCCAATGTCCATTTTATCAGGGCTAAAAGAGGGCTGATAAAGGCATCCTTTATCAACGCTCTTTTAACGCTGATAAAATGCGTATTTTATCAGCACCTTTTTAGAGCTGATAAAGGATTCTTTTATCATCACTAAAAAAGAACTAATAAATGTCATGTCTGCTGCACAAAATAATTCGGCATCAGCACACCCAAACAGCACTTTCAAATAATTCAGAATCTCAATAAGTATACCCATACAAAATTAACAAATAAATCATAAGATAATTACAAAAAGTATACCCATACTCCATTAACACATAATTCATAAGTTAATTAAATACATAAAGAATTATATTTATTATTCAAGGGGTTGGGGGGTTTTTTCAGGTGTTTCGGGTGGCTTTCCAGGGGGTAAGGGGTGTCTGGGGGATGGGGGGTCTAGGGGGGTGGGGCTGTCCAGATGGTTGGGGGCTGTCCAAGGAGGGTGGTGGTGTCCAGGGGGTGGGGTGTCTAGGTGGTGGGGTGGTGTCTATGAGGGGGGTTGTCCATGGGGGTGGGCTCATGTCTAGGGTGTCGTGGGGGCTTTCCAGGGGGTGGGTGGGGTGTCCAGGGGGTGGGGGCGGTCCGGGGGGGGGCTATCCAAGGGGGGTGGGGTAGTGTCCAAGAGGGTGGAATGGGGGAGTTCGAGGGGATTGGGGTGTCTAGGGGGGTGGGGGTGTCCAGGGGTGTGGGCGGTCCAGGGTGTTGGTAGAGGTGTCCAAGTGGGGTGGGGTGGTGTACAAGGAGGGGTTGTCTAGGTGGGGGTGGCTGTCTATGGGGTGTCCATAGGGGTGGGATGGTGTCCAGGGTGTCGGTGGGGCTTTCTAGGGGGTGGGGGGATGTTGGGGGGGGGGGGCAGGGGGTTGGTGGGGCTGTCCAAGGGGGGTGGGTTATTATCTGGGAGGGTGGTCGTGGCTGTCCATGGGTGGGGGTGTCCAGGGGGATGGGGGTATGGAGTGGTGGTGTGGTGTCAAGGAGGGGTGGGGTGTCCTCCAGGAAGGGTGGTAGTTGTCCAGGGGGGGTGGGGTGTGTCTGGGGTGAGGGTGGGTGGGGGCTGTCCGAGGTTGGGGGGTTGTCCATGGGTGTGTCCTGGGGGTGGGGGTGTCCAGGGGGTTGAGGGGGCTTCCCAGTGGGTGGGGGTGTCCAGAGGGGTGGGGGCATCCAGGGGTGGGTTGGGGTCTAGGGGTGGTGGGAGTGCTCTGGGGGGTTAGTGGGGTAGACTCTTACATATCACAAAGGACCCCTGGATCATTCTCATAAAAGATCAAGACAATCCTAATGCGTTTGGTCGGATTTCCATAGGTCAGTGGTTGTTTTCACTTAAAATTGTGTCCAATTTAAACAAAAGAGAGACCCTTTGAGGGATATTGGCCATACCGTGCCATGGATTGAAGCAAGGATGACTCATACATGTCCCACAGGACCCGTGGATCATTCTCCTAAAGGATCAATAAAATCTGAATGTGTTTGGTTAGATTTCTGTAGGTCTGTTGTTGTTTTCACTTAAAATTGTGTCCATTTTAAACAAAAGAGAGACTCTTTGAATGATACCGGCCACACCGTGCCTTTGATTGATATGGGGATGACTCATGCACATCAAAAAAACCCTTGGATCATTCTCCTCAATGATAAACACAATCCAAATGCATTTAGTAAGATTTCAGTAGGTCAGTTGTTGCTTTCACTTAAAATTTTGTCCATTTTAAACAAAAGAGAGCCCCTTTGAGTGATATCGGCCACACTGTGCCTCATATTATGGCAGGGGTGACTTTTACACATCCCCAATACACCCGTGGATCTTTCTCTTAAGGTATAAACACAATCTGAATGCGTTTGGTAAGATTTCCATAGGTTAGTTGTTGTTTTCACCTAAAAATTTGACCATTTTAAATAAAAGAGAAACCCTTTGAGTGGTACCAGACACACCATTCCTCGGATTGAGCGGGGATGACTCTATCACCTCAAAAGTCCTCTTGGATCATTCTCCTAAAGGATTAAGAAAATTTTAATGCATTTGGTTGGATTTCCGTAGGTCAGTTATTGTTTTCACTTAAAAATTTGTCCATTTTTAACAAATGAGAGACCCTTTGAGTGGAACCGGCTACACCGTTCCTTAGATTTTGGCGGGAATGACTCTTACACCTCACAAAGGACCCATGTATCATTCTCATAAAATATGAAGACAATATAAATGTGTTTGGTCGGATTTCTATAGGTCAGTTGTTGTTTTCACTTAAAATTGTGTCCAATTTAAACAAAAGACAGACCCTTTGAGTGATACCGGCAACACCGTGCCATGTATTGAGGCAAGGATGACTCGTACACGTCAAAAGGACCATTGGATCATTCTCCAAAAGGATCAATACAATTCGAATGCGTTTGGTCAGATTTCCGTAGGTCAGTTGTTGTTTTCAGTTAAAAATTTGTCCATTTAAAAAAAAGAGACGCTTTGAGTGTTACCAGCCACACCGTGCCTCTGATTGAGGCAGGGATGATTCATGAATATCACAATGGGCCCATGATTAATTATCCTAAAGGATAAATACAATTTTAATGTGTTTTGTCAGATCTCCGTAGGTCAGTTGTTGTTTTCACTTAAAAATTTGTATATTTTAAACCAAAGAGAGACCCTTTGAGTGATACCAGACATATCGTGACTTGTATTGAGGCAAGGATGACTCATGCACGTCAAAAAGGTCCCATGAATCTTTATATAAAGGATCAATACAATAGGAATGTGTTTGGTCAGATTATCGTCGGTCAGTTGTTGTTTTCACTTAAATATTTGTCCATTTTAAACAAAATAGAGACCCTTTGAGTGGTACCAGACACATCGTGCCTCATATTGAGGTGGAGATGACTCGTGAACATTGAAAAGGACTCGTGGATCATTCTCATAAAGGATAAATACAATCCTAATGATTTTGGTCGGATTTATGTAGGTCAGTTGTTGTTTTCACTTAAAAATTTGTCCATTTTAAACAAAAGAGAGCCCCTTCAAGTGGTACCAGCAAGACCATGCCTCAGATTGAGGCAGGGATGACTCATACATGTCAAAAATGACCCTTTGATCGTTCTGATAAAGGATCAATACAATTTGAATGCATTTGGTTGGATATACGTAGATCAGTTTTTGTGTTCACATAAAAATTTATCCATTTTAAACAAATGAGAGACCCTTTGAGTGATGTCTGCTAAATCGTGCCTCGTATTGAGGTGGGGATGGATCATACAAATCCCCAATGCACTCATGGATCATTATCTGAAAGGATAAACACAATCCTAATGCGTTAGGTCGGATTTCCGTAGGTCAGTTGTTGTTTTCACTTAAAAATTTGTCCATTTTAAACAAAAGAGAGACACTTTGAGTGTTACTGGCCACACCATTCTCGGATTGAAGCAGGGATGACTCGTGTACATCCACAATTTACCCATGGATCTTTCTTTTAAATTATTAACACAATATGAATGTGTTTGGTTGGATTTCTGTAGGTCAGTTGTTGTTTTCACGTAAAAATTTTTCCTTTTTTTAAAAAAAAGAGAGACCCTTTGAGTGGAACCGGCCACACTGTGCCTCATATTGAGGTGAGGATGACTCATCAATGTCACAAAGGACACGTGGATCATTCTCCTAATGGATCAATACAATAATAATGTGTTTGGTCGAATTTTCGTAGGTCAGCTGTTGTTTTCACTTAAAAATTTGTCCATTTTAAACAAAATAGAGACCCTTTGAGTGGTACTGGCCACAAAATGCTCGCATTGAGGTGGGGATGACTAGTCAACATCCCCAACGCACCCATGGAATGTTCTCTTAAAGGATCAACACAATCCGAATGTATTTAGTCAGATTTTTGAAGGTCAGTTGTTGTTTTAACATAAAAGTTTGTCCATTTTAAACAAAAGAGAGACCCTTTGAGTGGTATCGGCCACACCGTACCTCGTATTGAGGCAGGGATGACTCATACACGTCCCCAACTCACCTGTGGATCATTCTCCTAATGTATCAACACAATAAAAATGTGTTTGGTCATATTTATGTAGGTCAGTTGTTGTTTTCACTTAAAATTTTTCCCATTTTAAACAAAAGAGAGACCCTTTTAGTGGTACTGGACACACCATGCCTCATATTGAGACGGGGATGACTTTTTCAAGTCACAAAGGACCTGTGTATCATTATTATAAAGGATTAATACCATCCTAATCCATTTGGTTGGATTTCCGTTGGTCATTTTCTATTTTAACATGAAAATCTGTCTATTTTAAACAAAAGAGAGACCATTTGAGTGGTACCGGCCACACCATTCCTCAGATTGAGGAGGGGATGACTCTTGTACATCCCAAAGGACTCTTAGATCGTTATCCTAAAGTATCATTACAATACAAATTCATTGTTTGGATTTCTGTAGGTCAGTTGTTGTTTTCACTTAAAAATTTGTCCATTTTAAACAAAAGAGATACCCTTTGAGTGGTATCCGCCACAGGGTGCTCGGATTGAGGTGGAGAAGACTCGTGCACCTCTCCAATTCACCCTTGGATCATTCTCTTAAAGGATCAACACAATACTAATGAATTTGGTCAGATTTCTGTAGGTCATTTGTTGTTTTCACTTTAAGATTTTTCCATCTTAAACAAAAGAGGGACCCTTTGAGTGGTACCGGCCACACCGTGCCTCAGATTAAGGTGGGGATGACTTTTAAATGTCCCAAACGCACCCGTGGATAATTATCCTAAAGGATAAACACAATCCAAATGTGTTTGGTCAGATTTTTGTAGGTCAGTTGTTGTTTTCACTTAAAAATTTGTCCATTTTAAACAAAAGAGAGACCCTTTGAGTGGTACCTGCCACAACGTGCTTGGATTGAGGCGGGGATGACTGCTTCACATCCCCAATGCACACATGGATCGTTCTCTTAAAGTATCAACATAATCTGAATGTATTTGGTCGGATTTCTCTAGGTCAGTTGTTGTTTTCACATAAAAATCTATCCATTTTAAACAAAAGAGAGACCTTTTGAGTGGTACCGGCCACATTATGCCTCATATTGAGGTGAGGTTGACTCTTACATATCCCAAACGCACCCATGGATTGTTATTTTAACGGATCAACACAATCCGAATGCATTTGGTTGGATTTCCATAGGTGAGTGTTGTTTTTACTTAAAAATATGTCCATTTTAAATAAAAGAGAGACCCATTGAGTGGTACCAGCCACACCATGCCTTAGATTGAGGCAGGGAGGAGTCGTGCATGTCCCCAATGCACCCGTGGATCGTTATCTTAAATTATCAGCACAATATGAATGTGTTTGGTCATATTTCCATAGGTCAGTTGTAGTTTTCACTTAAAGATCTGTCCATTTTAAAGAAAAGATATACCCTTTGAGTGGTACCGGCCACACCGTGCCTCAGATTGCGGCAGGGATAACTTATGCACATCACAAAGGACCCCTAGATCAATCCCCTAAAGGATCAACACAATCCGAATGTTTTTGTTCAGACACATAAAATGATGGCAATTTCTATAGCTGGCAATTTCCCTAGGTCTAAAACATTACTACATATAACTTTGAAAAATAAACAAAGTTTGGTTATTGTATGACGAATATTCTTGGAAAAAATGAAACGTAAATCTATAGGAATTAGATCTTTCATCAAAACATGGATGTCATGTGATTTCAAACCTTTTAAATTCAAATAATTCTTTGACACAATGTTCTTGATATTTGATGAATACCCCTCTGGAACATTTACATTATTGAAAAGGTTGCAAAACTGGTATCTATCCTCCCTAGAAATAGTATAAGCAGCTGGAGGAAGAAACATTCTATTTTCACCCTTCATGGGAGCCAACTCTTCTTCTATTCCGATGTCAACCTTGTCCAACCTTGCCTTAATTCCATCCTTTGTTTTTCTAGGGTCATTTAGCAACATTTTGATGACACTGTCACATACATTTTATTACACATGCATCAACATCAAGAAAATGTCTGACATACAAACAATTCCAGTATGGTAATTCAAAAAAAAATCTCTTTTTCCAACCGATTTTCGTAAGGTTTTTCAAAAATGGTTTACCAAAAATAGTGTTCACATCTTTTACTTTCTCAAACAGCTGATCACCAGTTAGTGGAGATAGTGTTGCGCGTTGTTCTGAACTTCCATTGAATGATGTCGTCCAAGATTGGTACTTACACCAATGAGGTAGAAATCTACGATGTCCAAGAAGAAATGGAAACCAAGGGGGGGTAGTAGTTCAAAATACCTCAATAAATAATAGAAAACATGGTATTTGAGAATAGGTTAGTGGATTTCATGTTGTCTAGACACCTATCCAATAGACTCCACAAGCGGTGAAGGCCCATGTAGTTGTTGCACTAATTGAAACTGTCACCTGAGAAGCTGAGGTCATTTAGGCCCTTCCCAGCCATGAACTGAACAAACTCCATGATGGCCTTCATCTAGAATGGTATTATTCCTTTCCTTTACTTTGGGTTGGAAATGACATTAAAGTCACCACTAACAAACATGGGATGGTGGCCAAGATTGTAGGTATTTTGTTCACTCCATAGAGATTCCCTTTGAAGAGGGTCATAGATTCCAAAAACAAAAGTCATAAAGAAGGAGGTGTCACCATTGGACACCTTGGTAGTGATGAATTGATTGAAATATTGAACAGTCTCAACAAAAAAAAATTTGTTCCAAACTACCCATTTGTGTCTGTTGGAGGGGTTAGAGTGTATAAATCCATGCAACTTAGTCTTCTAGGAGAATTATATGATTATTATAGGTTTTTTTGTTATTTTAAAACAATAACAATGACATTATGCTTTTTGATTTCTATGGTGAAGAATTTGGATTTAACATGGGCACTAAGACCATGAGAATTACATATGAAGATAATAATGATGGGTAGGACAGGGCTCTGGCATTGGATCTATAGATATTAGCCTTATTGAAGTAGGAGGATGATCTCTCATTGAGGTCCCTTGATTTTGAACATGTTCATAATCCCTTATAGTTGGTAATATTTATATGAGTGGGAGATGAGGATCCAAATGGGCAGGGGAATGATGGGTAATGAAACTTGGGGGCTGGTGAGGGAGTTCTCTTTGGATCAATAAGTATTTAGAGCTGGATGACAGGCTTAGAGCCAAGGGAGACAGAACAAACACTGCTAGGAAGGGGACTGGCCACTATAGAGAAGCAGTTAGTAACCTCAGCGAGGGAGAATGACAGAGATAGAGGTAAGGGTGGCAAGAATAGAAATCTTGGTGGTCTGGTAATCATTCCATACAAGTGAACTACTAGAAAAAGTCACTTAGATAGCATGAAGGAATGAAGGGGGGAACCCCTCGAAGAAAATAGGGTTCAAGAATTAGATGACCTAGAAATGCATCAGAACCAGGTGGTTTTTTCCTTAAAGAAAAAGTTTATCCTTCATTCCTTAATTTAAGGTGACATGGTGTTGGATCTAAGGGAATCGATGATACCTAGGAGGAATCTATAGAAACTGGAATCCAAGTGGGAAGGACCTTAAATTTTTCAGAAATTTCACTCAGATAATGTAAACTCATTGATGATGAGCATATAAATATTTCCCCCAATACTAGGTTTCTAAAGAGATATTTCACATGAATAAACCATCCCTTTAGTCTGAGATATATGGATTTGAACTAAAAATCCAACATCCTAGTTATATGTTGTTTGGTGTGGTGTTGAGTCGCCACAAGCCCCTTCTCACATCAGGTTGTTATTCTTGCATGACATGCCAAAAATTCTGAGACACACCCCCTTTGGTCCACGAATCATGAAATTAAACTTTTTTCATCCTCTACCCATATTTGACATGGTGTAGGGACTCTATGGATGGAAAATTTCCCTCACCCTCACTATATGTTCTAGTTTCATGATATGAAACTGTGTGACATTTTGGTAAAATATATTGAACCTCAAAATACATTATCATGATCCTAATCAGAAGATATTAAAATTCATGTCCAATGTTCTCATTGAAGGAAGTTAAAAAACATGGTTCTTATCACTATTGTATGATATAAAACTTTGAAATGAATTTATCCTTCTACCGAGAGGGCTCTCTCTTTCTGATGCTGATCACATACCGCACCATGTTGAAGAACTAAATAAGGATTGATTCCAATTTTATATCATGGGATATCAAGAGACTGGAAAATTTTATATCATTGACTCATCTGACTCATTGAACTACCTGAACACTTCCATCAATGAAAACCAGTTTTTCTCTCACTCATGGATGCACTCCATCTAGGTGTGTTCAGACATGTGGTGGCAGAAAACCAAGGGTGTTAAACCTTCACTCAGAAATTTCACAAACTCAACTTCATGATGTAATAATCTATAAACATAGGTCCTCATAATTCTAAAAGAGTATGTGTAATAGGGGACCAAAAAAACATTGCACACCTAGTCCAGTAACGTGAATATCGAGGGCGGCGGAGGTCCGACAATGCGATGATCGAGGGCGGCGTAGGTCTGGCATGAGAAGATCAGGGGTGGCGGAGGTCTGGAAATGTGAAGCTCAAGGGTGTTGGAGGTCTGAAAATGTGAAGCTCAGTAGGCAACGAAGGTCCAACAATGCGAATCTCAAGGGAGGTGGAGGTCCAGCAACACGGAGCTCAGTGGGCAGCGGAGGGGAGTCGCAGGGTTCTAGTAACATGGGAGCTTTAGGTCGCGATAAAAAGAGGTCACTGTGTGATCGAATTTATAAAAAAATGGACTACTGTTTTATCAGTGCTAAAATTTTAGCACTGATAAATGTCATATTTATCAGCACTAAACAATCACTGATAAATCCTTCCAATATCAGCGCTTACATTTTAGCGCTGATAAAGGGATTCTTTATTAGTGCTTTTCTAGCACTGATAAAGGTTCTTTTTCTCAGCACTTTTTTAGTGATAATACAGAGTTTTGTTATCAGTGGTTTTTACTTAGTGCTGATATAAGGTGGCGCTTCCCTTGCCCTTTTTTGCAGTAGTGTAGTAGCCATAGGATCTTCCTAGTGAAACTGCCTAGGTGGTGGATCCACCATCCTTCTAATGGGTTCTTTGGGATTTTTATTCAATGTTGACCTCATATTTTTTTCCCAAACCCCATCTTTGATTTCTCCATCACCTCTCCTAACCCTCATGTGGAAATAAAAAACAGATAGTCTCTATCTTGGTGAAATGCGATCTGTTCTCTTCTCTCCATCATAATTTGATGATCTGGTTGATTTGGTCACTTTCATTTGGAATGATTAAGTCATTCTAGACTAATACTCTTATTTATCTTAGGGTGAATGATTGATCTATAGTGTTAATGTATGATCCTGACATTTCTCATTTGGTATCTATCCCTTAAATTATTTTTTTAAATCTTTCTATTTTTCTTATAGGATTGTGTAAATGTTTAATGAAGGGCCTAGGATTTTCCATTACTTGTATGAAGCATAGATCTCTGGTTTTTGGAAAAATAAATAAGAGGAACATGGTTAGCTTATGGGTCGTAGAAACCACAAAACTCAACTATGCATCCAAAATATAATAGAGAAATTTTTTTAAAACAATAAGATGGAGGTTGTATACCTATATGAAACACCCATGTCTCTGTATAAGATACTTATTTCCCCATCAATAAATGAATTCCAAATCCCAGTTATATCTTAAAAAATATGATTATCCACACATGGGTCAAACACTAACTCATTATGTGATCTACTTGAATACATCATGATATCCCTCAACACATTAACATATTCCTCTCATTAATATCATAATACACCATAACATTGCCCATTTTGGACCATTATTGAAATTATTCCCCAATTAAATCACTTGATAAACTAACTATACTATAAATTATAGATAAATCAAATATCTTCAATGTATGTGGAAAACAAGTGGAATTCACAAATCAAATCCTCAACACCAATGGTGACACCATAACCACCCACATACTGATCTTACCATGCTACAAACCCTTCAATTTAGGGTTATATGTTGGAATGTAATAGGATACTCCTCATTATAGGACTATCCAATTAATCCACCCACTAATAAAAAATTCTTGATCCTGAAATCCTATGTTCATTCAATTAATGAATTTATTTTCAATATTACTTTAAACCACTCACTCCTAATCACACATCCCCAACCTCTACAGTAATATCCTATGAGTGGAAATGGTTCACTCTACCATATTCAATTTATATCAATTATTAATCATTCATTTTTTTATGATTTAATATTACATGTGTATCACTCCACATGAGCCATGATCATCCCATATAAGACAAATTAGGTCTATAATACCATGGTGATCTGACTCCTCAATTTTTTTCTTGCCAATGATATATTTTTCATCACTATGTTATTGGTTGATCCACCTTGTAATCAATAAATTTCATCATAACTAACTTATTCTCGATATTACATCTGTATAAAACCATTTATAGTCCCAGAACATTCAAAATACCAACTATTGTCAAATCATAAAACCAATGAAACACCCCTACAATGTTATTTTAAGATATTTATCCACCCATCCTAGAATCATCTCATGAGTATCGTCAATTTTTCACTCTATCCTTGATCAGAACCCAATGTGATCCTTCACTACACTATTCTAAGTCCTTATGACTCAAGAAATATGTATTAATCACAATTAGTCATAACCTTACTGAAAAATCCATGCACTGGCTATTACCTTATTCTAATCCATAGTCATTTCATAATCACAAATGGTCATACTCTCCAAAATTACTTGGTTGAATATTCCAACTCATGATTTCATGAGTCATACATCCCCAAACATAAAAATTCATGATTAATAATGTTACTATTATTTCCTCACATATCAATTTCATCCAAACACAAGCACTCTTAGTTTATTCATTCCTTCTACTCAACCCAATAAAATGATTACATGTAACTTTAATTTAATTTAAATTTATAAAATATATAACCATGCTTTCGTCACCCAAGACCTTATTATATAGTATCATATTTCACTACACTCTAAAAATATATTCCTCGATTCACTAGGCTATGTATCAATCTGAATTGATCTATTGAATATATATATATGATACCATAAGAACTATTAGTGATTTGCATCCCAATATCTCATGGAATCCCACAATTCATTCTATACCCTCTTAAGGGAATCGACCTACTCATGGAAAATCATTACCACTCTAAAAATATATAAATCATACCCCAGAGTTATTTAACCGTTACTAAGGTATCAATTACCAAACCAACCACCATGTGTTATCTTGATCCAAAAGAACATAGTGAGTATACAATAATAATCAAATGACTTCACATGATAAGATACACATAAACCGTCATAGAATAATAAATGTAACAAAAGGATAAAAAAACATGTGGTCCACTACAGCAGTGTTGTAAACCATCCTAGATACCCTACTACATTGATACTCATTATGTTCATGACAAGGACCAAAGTGAATTCCCAATCCACATGGGTTAGTGACGAGCACCTTGAATCATATGAGAAATTGAGGGAATTATTTTTCCAAAAAACAATACAAGACAAACATCAAAATATTGTATGTCAACACTCCTCAAGGATATAGTATTAGAATCAAAATTAGTAAATTAATACCCAAATTATACATCATTAAAAACACAACACCCATCAAATCACGTCCCAAAAAACCAATATAAAAAGTGAACCACATGTCCATCAGTCACTTCCATCACTCTAGGTCCCATGATTCAGGTTCACATGCCTCATATACATGGCACTTTTACTTTACTTGAACCTATAATGAGGTAATATAACAACAATGTAAGGAAAATGTAGGGTGTGATATAAACATCCCAAAAGGAGCTCATCATGTTTTTGTTAAGAAATAAAATAAAAATAAACCATCTATGATTTAAATTGAAATAAAAATTGGAATGTAAATATATTTATATATTTTCAAAAAAACATGATTTCAACTCAAAATAAGGAAGATGTATCAAAATATTCTTAAATAAATATTTTAAAAAAAAAATCTATGAAATAGTTGTACTGAATTAAATAGTTCATAATCAATTTCATTTAATGGTAAAATAAATACATATTATAGAACCATTTAATAATCCATGTTGTATGTTAGTTTATAGAAATTGGATCCTCATACATCTCAATTATACCCATTGATCAAGATAGGTGTGTAACTCACATCAACACCCCGTTAGGGGATCCCATTATAGAAAATCAATCTACACCCTATTTGGGGAACACATTACATTAAATCATGATAAACAATGTTTATTTAGTGTTGGAATTTTCAATCCATCACCAGGGAGTAACATTAATAGCACACTTATACCAATTACCAATAAAAACCTAGGCTCACATGTGATTTAAGAAATCAATCATGGGTAAATCAACCATTCCAAATCAGGTTATCAATAACAATTCTACATCACAATTTCAATTTCAACATTCCTATTCATTTGAAGACAAAATAATATATTTTTACCAAATTCATTCCGTTAAAGATCAATATACAATTTAATCTAATTTTA
The DNA here is from genome assembly GCA_963277665.1 of Viscum album. Lineage (NCBI taxonomy): Eukaryota > Viridiplantae > Streptophyta > Magnoliopsida > Santalales > Viscaceae > Viscum > Viscum album. Next base: position 1,108,397,467 of record OY728128.1, on the reverse strand, counting down.
TTAATAATTTTTAGTCCTTTCATAATATCATGTTTCAAATCAAGACAAGAATTTATTGAAATCATCGAACAATTTGAATTAAATTGAAATTAGGGGTTTTTACCATTTACACTTTTTTTTAAATAAAAAAATCAACTCAATTAAGTGTTTATAAATCATCTAAATATTAATTTCAAATCATTAAAAAAATATAGGGATTCAAATTTAGGGTAACTAATTATGGAACCACCTACCTTTAATCACAATGTTAAAAGATTAAACACCTTCAACGGGAATAGAAGAAAAAGAATATAGGTGAAGAAGATCAGGAAATCAATCATGGAATTAAGATTCCTCAACATGAAAATTATATCCAATAATAAAATGAAGGACCCTCTCTCTATTAGGAAGATAGAATAGGATATTAGAAGTAACCAAAATAGATTATACTCACTTACTAAAGAGAGGTTGAGATCTTACCCTATCACATTAATTCATAGAAAAGAGGTTTGCAGATCCTATAAATCCACTAGAGATCCTCCAAAATCAAATAAAACAGATTAATGTCGAATGGGGTTGGTATAAATCATAAAAATTGGTCCCATGATTTTTAATTAAATTTTGGAGGAGTTGAAATCCCATTTGAAGGGTTTGCTGGGTAGGGATACATTGTTATTTGAAACTGTGTTCTTTAATCATTCACCCCTACTTATGGATGGGGGAATAGTTTGGACACTTTTTAAAACAAACTACATGTTATCCATGAAAAACCTCACTATCCAAGGGTGCACAATTTGGAAGGGTGTCCATAGAGTTTGGACAAACCTTGCACCACCTTAAAGAGCACCATCACTTGACACATGGTTTTCTCCAAAAACTGTATGGTTTCCTTTAACTCTAATAAAACCATTCATATCCACTTGTTCATACAATATTTTCAAAAAATATATAAAATTACCCCAAATCAAGAAACAATCAATGAATGATCAAAATAAGGGTTAACAAATACTTGAAAGAAAATAACGGGTTATTACATCCTCCCGAGTGTAAATACATTTTTTCCTTAGAAATCCTATCAAGAAGTTTCAATATCAAAAAGAGGATGTCACTACTCTCTCACCTATGACTCATGATCTCAAATATTATATGAATTAAAACCAAACTACCCTAGCAGATAGAATAAAGGTATTATCTTACCATGAAAAAAAATCATCACAGAATAAAAAATCTGGATTGGATGATAACTCTTGGATAAATCAAGTTCCACATTGAGGTCCTTCCAAATAAAGGCATGAGAAGTGTCTAAAAGGTACTTCTTATTCTATGATTCATGACGAAAATTGTGTAATGAAATCAATAGTAGTAATAAAGTTAACCTATAGGCCACATTCACAACCAACTCAATAATCATAAAAGGACCCAAAAAACTCATCATAGTATTTACCTATTACCAAAGATATTGATGACCCAAATAACATGAAACAATCAAGAACATTTGGTTAAAATTTTTAAACTCTAACATTCATGGATGAATGTAACTTTCTGACTTGGATCCACTAAACTGGTGCTTTGAGTTGATTCACCACAAGGCCTCAAGCGCGCCTCCCCATACACTAGAGGCTACAGACTAGCAGCGAGGGCCTAGGGTGGGATACTGGGAAGACTATGCCCTCATACCAGAGTAAGAAAACAGCGGAAATAACAAAGTATCATACAAAACCAAAAGTAAATAGACTACAGAATCAATAAACAACTGAAATAGAACAAGAAGTAATAGTAAAATGCTGTAAAATCCCGAACACCTATGCAATACAATAGAACACTGGTCACCCACCAGGCTGACCATACAGATACAAGTACAAAAGAAATTGAATTTAAAAGTACAGGGCTCTACTACTAACTCTGAGCCAAACCACATACCTGATCTCTAGACACTATAGAACTACTGTAGCCCGATCAGTAGAACCACTCGAGCAGCTCCGCTCGATTATGCTACACTAGGCCTCTTCCCTATCCACCATGGAACTCGTGCTCAACCTGAAAAGTAGACACAAGGTCTACACATACATCGAGGTGCACGTGAAGGGGTGAGAAATAATCTCAGTAGTGCACCCCAACATGCAACCTATAACTGTGCTGCTAAAAGTTTATGCAACAACAATGTGTTCAGCCTAGCTGGAACAGAACAAAACTAAGTAAACCAAATGTGCAACCACAGTTGAACTCATGGTATGTAATCCCTGCCAACTAGGAAAGTGCCACCATGGATGTCCGTATCTATATACCTACAAATTTATAGTCCCATACCTATACACATATACATAAATATGAATATTCATGATTAAGTGATTCAAATAACAAGAAAAAACATCAGCATTCGATCCTTGGGACCATAAGCCTGATCTCCTGAACATCTTACACATGGTCATTGAGCTTGAAATTGTGTCATTCAAACCCTTTATCATCAAGTCTACCTATTGGTTCATAATCCCATCGACATGTACCTACTTCAGCCAACACCGTAAATATGCCTCTAAACAAGATAAACAAAAAAAGCAACCCTCTAGTTCAACAAATCAAACACAAGAAAGCAGATAACACAACAGGTAACCCTCTAGGAAGTAGTCACAACCATTCCCTCTGTTCCTACCTATCGAGTACCAACAACCCTCTGGGCAGTACACTCAGCCTAACCACTCTGGTTTGGTCATATGAAAAATTATAAGACTCTCTGAGGAAGAACGCTTAGTCAATTCCCCTTATAATCTAAGGTAGTCAAGGACTCTCTGAGGAAGAGTAGGCGGTCTAATCCCCTTATATCCCCAAGGTTTAGAGACTCTCTGAGGATGCTCACTCTGTCAATTCCTTCTATAGCCTCTGGTCTATCACAGACTCTCTGAGAAAGCTAACACAGTCAATTCCTCCTATAGTCTGGAATGGTTTAAGGAAATTCAAACAAAACATAGACTCTCCGAGGAAGCTCACTCGGTCTACCCATGTATAGACTATAAAGCTCAAGACTCTATGAGGAAGCTCAGTAGTTTTATCCTCTTATAGTCTATAATATCCAAGACTCTATGGGGATATCACTCGGTCTATCCCCTATAGACTATAATGTCCAAGACTCTCTGAGGAATCTCACTCGGTCTATCCCCTTTTAGTCTATAGCACCAGGTTCTCATGGCCCCATGTTAGTCAGTGACTAATAATGATATAAGGAAAAACTAAACCTAAAGAGCTACTTGGCTAACCAGTCTAACACATACAAGCATTTCAGGGAACAACACTCCATCCTAGGGTCACAAGCCATGGAAAACAGGTATAACGACCTAAGGGTGAACTATACCAAAAGGTCGTAAACAGAACAAGGCGTGGGAAAAACATCCAATCATAGAAATTATCCTCATACGTAACCAAATTACTTTTACACAAGCATAAGAGCAAGCTATGAAAACAACAGGGGCAAAATAGTAAACATGCAATAACACGTTCAAGGGTATTGGTGGAAAATTTCACATAAAACTCAAATACTTCTAATGGAAAGGAACATACCACCTACTCAGAAACACAAGGAATAGTAGTCATCCAAACAAAAATAAATACAGCTCACGTAAGGCTCAATAACAACTAACTTGGAAGCACCTCTGGTAAACACAATAGCATCAGTAAACCAAGTCAGATATAAACAAACGAGTGCGGGTGGCCCGAATGCCCAACCCAACAATACATGCAAAGCCCAAAGGAATCACCATTTTGGCAGGGGTTCTAGGTGACACCTAATCACCATCTCTACCCAAACCTGACATAATAACTAAGTGTCGGTCAAATAACAAGCACCCATTGGGTCCCTCAAGTCAAACACTGAGGAAAGATCATACTTGGAATTCTGCAGGTAAACACAAGCGAAGGCATCCTACGTGGGATCCTTAGCAAAGAGTAAGGGAGGAATCATACATGGGATCTTCAAAGAGAGGACAACATAGGCATTCCATAACATGGTTCTTATTAATGGAAGAACAAGAGAGAGATCCTACAAGGGACTCCCTAGGTCAGCACACAAGCAAAGGCATCACTTAGGGGATCCTTAGAAGTACCCAATCTCAAAGCCTAATAGGCCAAAAGGTAACATCTCACAAAAGAAACGTCATCTAAAGTATATGTTATGAGAGATTTCTCATAGATTATCTCCTATTAAAGGCCTCAACTATGTTGGTCCGAACACCAAACCCATCATCCATGCCAAGTCACAGTCTAGGGTGACAACTAAACTCAATAACTGGAGGAAGAAACCCTACATTTAGATAGAAACCCCAAAATCCTCCTTTAGATGACCTTTAAATGTCAAAATAATTCCACCATTGTGATATACGCAGAAAATTATCAGAATCGACTACTCACACGCCCAATTATGACTTCCAGAGCATAAGATATCCCAAAATTACTAAACTGAAGCAGTACATGGCCAGAGCACAATGTCCTACCTGTGTAATAGTACACGGCGTGTAATTTACTGTAAGCAGTGTGTACTATTCACAAAAAGTTACCCCATGTTCTTTTTCACTAAAACACACGCCCAAGTACCACTACAGGGCGTGTACTCAAAGTACACGGCGTGTACTTCAAAAAAGCACTATTCCGTGTTCTATTTCACACGGCCAGCCTCACAGTCACCCACTACATGACGTGTAATCAAAGTAAACATTGTGTACTTAAGAAAACTTAATATTTTACAAACGGGAAAAATACACGGCATGTACCCCTGGAATACATGTCGTGTATTCTGGGGTTTCAGACGAGAAATCCCTGAAAATGCATGAAACTCTCGTTCCCCCCCCCCCCCCCCGAAACAACAGATCAACCCCCATGGGCTTACAAGAATGAAATATAAGGCTTTAAAGACATAAAAAAACATGTTTAAATAGTATCTATGGTTAAAACATAAATTTCCCTACCTTCGGGTGGAAACCACCAAGGCTTCGGTTGATTTTATAACTCTCGGTTGTCGCACGCCGACTTAGTGTAATGAGAGCTTCGAATCGGTACCCCTCTTTCCTCCCAACACTCCATATTTTTCAAAATAAAATTAATCCCATAGTTAACGACCATGTAGGAGAGCATATAGAGTATACACAAGAAGTATGAAGGAATAGAGAAGAAAAGAACAGGAAAGAAGAAAAGAAAAGGAAGAAAACGGGGCTCGGGCTGACCCCAGCACCCGACATGAGTTTTTACCTCACCGAGGCTAAACTCCCCATTCAAAACTCAACGGCGCATATGGAATCTCAAAATGATGCTCCATTTATGAAGTTTTTTACAAATGAACCTACACAAATAATTTAATATTTAATTTAATAATATTAAATATTAAATATTCTGCCAAAATTTGAACAGCTCAGATTTCCTCCAAACTCCAGTCCTAGTGTAAAATCCCTCTTCCGGGACCAACGGAGCTGTCAGAAAAATTATCCGAGATCACTTAGTAGGAAAAAAATTACCATTTTACCCTTCACGAGCATCCAACAGCAAAAAATCAAATTTCTACTCAAAATTGTCATCCAGAAAAACACGGGTTCTTACAAACTCCCCACCATAAACCTTCTTGTCCCCGAGAAGCCCAGTAAAAAGACTAGTAGTCATGATCCCAACACAAGCATCTGCAAAAAAAAGCTACTTGGACCATCCAATGACCATCCTTATAGCGTTAACAACCACCTTCTACATAGAAGATATTCAACTATGAACAAACTGGTACTCCCCACCATAGGAATACCCTTATCGTCATTTTAAAAGTAAACTCTCTGCTCAACAGCGTCTGGAAAACACTGAAGTTTAACCTAAACAAAGAAAATCACTCTCAAAGGGCCAATGGAGCACTCCCCACCATATGGCTTTCCTTACACCGCTCCGAGAGCACAAACAGAATAGGTTCCATCCTCAACAGGGATGAACATTAAGAAATAAAAGGGAACTCAATGTAGGGTAAAAGTTCACCCCGCATAATCAAGACGAATCATGATAAAGCATGATTGTATCTTACAGGAGTACACAATGATTTCAATGAAGGGGTCTCTAGCTCCCTCCGAGCCACACTGACATCCTTCCAAAACCTGACCAAGATTCAAGTAGGGTTCAACCATTTTCACATAGGTTTACCTAGAGTAGAATAGACATCGACCTATAATGGTTAGAGTCAAAACCAAGGGTATCTAGGTCTTCTACCTAGCCCTACAGAAAAAACCTCACAATTGGGTCACAAGGTCTAATCACCTAACCCCAAAGATCCAAAACCTCTTAGAAGACGGTAAAGATCACAACGACAAACAAAAGTCAAAACCGAAACACAACCTACAAGGGCCCTAATCCTCTCCGAGCATCCTCAGAAAGAACAACTCCTTGGAGAGGTCACAAAAAAAACAAAGGAGACAGGCTGAGATAACACTCATTGGGTATCTGTATACAACAATACTACAAGGAGTACTAGTTCACAATAAATGCCTAGGTATCTATCAACATCGTTCTCAATGATCCTACTAGATAACCATAGACCCAAGAAACAAAACACAATAAGGTTTAGAAAAAGGCATTGAATTCCATATTAACCAATTGGGGTCACTACACCACCTGTGCACAAGGACTGAGTCATCAGCCACAACAACAATGCCTCAACATAGATCTAAATAACCTACCGTCAGAGTAAGAAGTATGTGTATGAAGACCCAAAGGCCTCAGTATTCAGTAAAAACACATAATAGCAGGCCTATATGCTATGAATCCTATGTGCCTAATATGACGCATGAGACGCCTCTTGCCTTTGCTGGACAAGAGTCAAAATCAATCCCTGATATCTTGATAATGGAAAAGATCCATAGATCCATTGTAAATCAAAACAACACACAACATGAGTATCGCTCATGGTGAAAATCATATACAACATTAACACCGCTAAATCAGAACGACAATCCCAAACCCTGGAAACCAGTACTTCATACTGGAACAAGTGTTCTCGACGCACCATCCTGATTTCCATCACAGGTTCTGAAACATTCCTAATACTCCTGTCTACCATATCTCAAATAGAAAATACCAGGAAAGAAAACTCCTTTGATACCACTTTGTAACGTCTTGACCCAGAGCCACTAAACCGGTGCTCCGAGCCGATTCGCCACAAGGCATCAAGCATGCCTCCCCGTATTCCAGAGGCTACCGACTAGAAGTGAGGGCCTAGGGTGCGATAGTGGGGAGACTATGCCCTCATACCAGAGTAAGAAAATAGCAGAAATAACTCAGTATCATACACAGTGGAAATTAAATATAGTGTGGAAGAAACAAACAACTGAAATAAAACAAGCAGTAATAGTAAAATAAAGTAAAAGACCGAAGAACTATGCAATACAGTACAACACTGGTCACCCACCAGGCCGACCATACAGATACAAGTATAAAAGAAACTAAAAGTAAAATTATAGGTCTCTACTACTAACTTCGAGCCAAACCACATACCCGATCTCCAGAAACTGTCGAACTGCTGCAGCCCGATCAGTATAACCACTCGAGCAGCTCCGCTCGATCATGCTACAGTGGGCCTCAGCCCTATCCACTATGAAACTTGTGCTCAACCTGAAAAGTAGACATAAGGTCTACATGTGCACCGAGGTGCATGTGCATGGCTGAGAAATAATCTTAGTAGGGAACCCCAAGAAGCGACCTATAACTATGCTACTAAAACTATATGAAACAACAATGTGCTCAGCCTAGCTAGAACACAACAAAGGGAAGTAAACCAAATGTGTAACCATAGTTGAACTCAGGGTATGTAATCCATGTCAACTGGGAATGTTCCACCATGGATGTCAATATCTATATACATACAAATGTATAGTCCCATACCTAAACACATATACATAAATATGAATATTCATGATTAAGTGATTCAAATAACAAGAAACAACATCAGCAGTTGATCCTTGGGACCATAAGACCGATCTCCTAGACATCCTGCACAACGAAATTGAGCTGGATGTTGTTCTACTCAAGCTATGTTTCATTAATTCGACCTCTGGGTCTGTAATCCCATCAACATGTACCTGCTTCGACCAATGTTGGAAATATGCCTCTGAAAAAGATAAAAAAAAACAAGAAACCCTCTAGTTCAACAAATCAAACCAAAGAAATAAAATAAAACAACAGGTAACCCTCTGGGAAGTACTCACAGCCACCCCCTCTGGTCTTACATAATAAGTACCAACAACCCTCTAGGCAGTACACTCATCTTAACCCCACTCGTTTGGTCATAAAAAAATTATAAGACTCTCTGAGGAAGCACTCTCAGTCAATTCCCCTTATTGTCTTAGGTAGCCAGATACTCTCTGAGGAAGATCACGCTGTCTAATCCCCTTATATCTCCAAGGTCTAGAGACTCTGTGAGGAAGCTCACTCGTTCAATTCCTCTTATAGCCTCAAGTCTATCACAGAATCTCTGAGGAAGTTCACTCAATCAAGTCCTCCTATAGCCTGGAATGGTTTAAGGAAATTCAAACAAAACACAGACTCTCCGAGGATGCTCACTCGGTCTACCCCCATATAGTCTATAAACCTCAAGAATCTTTGAGTAAGCTCACTCAGTCTATCCTCATTTATTATATAATATCCAAGACTCTCTGGGAAGCTCACTCGATCTATCCCCTATAGTCTATAATGTCCAAGACTTTCTGAGGATGCTCACTCAGTCTATCCCATTTTAGACTATAACACTGGGTTCTCATGGACCCGTGCCAGTCAGTGCATAATAATGCTATAAAACCAAAGTAAACCTATAGAGATGCATGGCTAACCTATCTACCACATACAGGCATGTCAGGGAACAACACTCCATCCTATGGTCACAAGGCATGGAAAACAGGTATAACGGTCAAAGGTTGAACAATACCAAAAAGTCGTAAATAGAACAAGTCATGGGTAAAACATCCAAGCATAGAAATTATCCTCATACATAACCAAATTACATCTACACAAGAATACGAGCAAGGCAAGAAAACAAAAGGGAAAAAATAGTAAACATGCAATACTTCGTTCAAGAGTATTGGTGGAAAATTGCACAAAAACTCAAAGAATTTTAAAGGAAAGAAACAAACCACCTACTCACGAACACAAAGAATAGTAGGAATCCAATTAAACAAGAAAGATTCCTCACATCAGGCTCAATATCCACCTACCAGAAAGAACCTCTGGTAAACACTACAGCATCAACAAACCAAGTGAGGTATGAACAAAAAAGTGTGGGTGGCTCGAACACCCAATCCCACAATACATCCAAATCTCAAAGGAATCGCCAGTTTGACATGGGTTCTAGGTGACAGCATATCACCATATCTACCCAAAACAGTTGTAACAACTAAGGGTCGGTCAAACAATGAGCACCCAATGGGTCCCTCAAGTCAAACACTGAGGAAGAATCATACTCAGAATTCTACAGGTAAACACGAGTAAAGGAATCCTACGCGGGATCCTTAGCAAAGAGTAAGGGAGGAATCCTACATGGGATCCTCAAAGAAAGTACAAAATAGGAATTCCATAACATGGTTCCTATCAAAGTATGAATAAGAGAGAGATCCTACAATGGACTCCCTAAGTTAGCACACAAGCAAAAGCATCCCTCAGGGGATCCTTAGAAGTACCCACTCTCAAAGCCTCATAGGCCAAAAGGGAACGTCTCACCAGTGAAAAGTCCTCTAAATTATATGACACGAGAGATATATCATAGCTCATCTCCTATTAAAGGTCTCAACTATGTTGGTACGAACACCCAACCAATCATCCATGCCAAGTCTCACTCTCGAGTGACAACTGAACTCGATAACTGGTGGAAGAAACCCTAAATTTAGATATAAACCCCAAAAACCTCCTTTATATGACCTTTAAATGTAAACATTATTCCACCATTGCGATCTACGTAGAAAAATGATCAGAATCGACTACTCACATGCCCAATTCTGACTTCCAGAGAATAAGATATCCCAAAACTACTAAACTGAAGCAGTATATGCCCAGAGCACATGGCCAGAGCACAATGGACTTCCTATGTAATAGTACACGGCATGTAATTTATTGTACACGGTGTTTAATATTCACAAAAAATTCACCCTGTGTTCTTTTTCACTAAAACACATTCCCATGTACCACTACACGGCGTGTACTTCAAAAAAACCATTATTCTGTGTTCTATTTCACACGGCCAGCCACACGGCCACCAACTACACGGAGTGTAATCCAATTAAATGGTGTGTACTTTAGAAAAATTCATATTCCCCAAGCGGGAAGAACACATGGCGTGTAACCCTGGAATACAAGCTGTGTATTCTGGGTTTTTCGACAGGAAATCCCTGAAAATGCCCGAAACGCCCGTTTTGGCCCTCAAAACAGCAGATCGAGCCCCATGGGATTACAAGTAGGGAATATAAGGATTTAAAGACTTAAAACAACATTTTTAAATAGGATCTATGGAAAAAACATAAACTACCCTACCTTTATGTGGAAACCGCCGAAGCTTCGGTTGATTTCACGGCTCCCGGTTGCTGCACGCCGACTCAGCGCGTCGAGAGCTTCGAATCGGTACCCCTCTTGCCTCCCAACTCTCCGTCTTATTCAAAATCCTATTTATCCCATAGGTCATGGAAAAGGAGGAGCACATATAGAATTTGTGCAAGAAGGAGGATGGAAGAGAGAATAAAAGAAAAGGAAAGAAGAAATGAAAAGGAAGAAAAAGGGGCTCGGGCTCGCCCCGACACCCGACATGAGTTTATGCCTCCCCTAGGATACAATCCCCATTCTAGACTCAGCGGTGAAGACAGAATCTCAATCCAATTTCCATTTAGAAGTTATTGACAAAATAAACTATGTGAATAATTTAAAATTTAAATTAAAAATATTAAATATTAAATATTCTGCCAAAATTTGAACAACTCAGATTTCCTCCAAACTCTTGTCATAGGGTAAAATCCTTATTCTGTGACCAACAGAGATGTCAGAAAAATTATCTGAGATCCCTTGGTAGGTTAAAATGACCATTTTACCCCTCCCGAACTTCCAATAGAAAAAAATCAAATTTCTGCTCAAAACTGCAGTCCGGATTAACACGAGTTCTTACAATAAAGATCTGAATTGGATGTGTATTAGCTTTATTTCATCACCATTCTCTGAAAAATTAATTGAATCTTCAATATCATATCTCGGTCCAAAGTCAATCCATCCAATGATGATTCACCAATATCTAACCAACACATATGTTATTTACATTAATGTCCATATAAAACTTAAAATGGAGCCATTCTGATAGCATACAAGTTACTATTTTTGTAGTAAAAGTCAAGTAGTCACAAATGGACTTCCCAAGAATTGCAAAAATTGGGAACACAAGAATGAATAATGTATTCTAAAATATATATAGATAATTCTATTTGTACATCCTACTATGGATTCCATGAATTACTCAAACATAATTGGTATCCCATTTCCTCCTATAGTCCCATACAAAAAAACAAGAAGTAAGCCGGGGATGTTTATTCAAGACTACCACATAAGGAATTCCATAAAAATGGACAATCTATGTTTCATAGAGACTTCCCAAGTGACCTACATGGGTTATATCCCAAATGGGTATGAAGTGAAACTATTTGGTAGCTTATAAATCACCACCCATATTACATACTTTCATTGAGGGGTATATGCAATCCTAACCACAAATTCTGTTAAAGTATCATCCCACATCCAAGTAAGAACTAGAGTGGTATTAATTAAGCATAATAATATCTGGTGCTTGGCATTGAACTACTTATTGGTATCACAATGAGAAATGAAATCTAGTTATATCATGTACCATACATGGCCACCAGAATTTACATCACATATCATAGAACATCATTGTCGTTCTAGGGTGAACTTTCCATTAGGAATTATAAAAATTGACCATCATAGGATTCCTCATAAGAAATGGTACAACATACCAGTTTTTAAAAAATATAATACCCTATGAAGAGACAAAACCATTTACCAGTGTTATCCAAACATAATGAGATTCAATAATGAAATTGAATTCATCATAAAACTATGAATCCCAAAAAAATCATCTTAAGAAGAGCATAGGTAGACTAAAAATTCATCAAGAAAAACACGGTCACATTCTCTTAGACTCCAAAATATAACTGAATAATGAGAGAAATCATATTATACTATTTTGATTATTATTTCATGTTCTGGAAAAAAGGAATCGAAATCAAAGCATCAACAACAGAATTACTAAAACTAAGGGTATAGGAAAATCCAAAATCCAAATAATACAAATAATCCACCAAAATTATCTACTGAAGGATCAAATATGTTTGAGACATGATATAACTAAATATTTTTCAGTAAAAATATACTAGAAACCTTAATCCAAAAAGGAAATTATGCCAACTCTTAAGAACATTAATCATGACTATCATTTTGAGATCAAGGTTTGGATAGTTCATCTCATGTGGACTAGGTTTTAATTAACCATAGGGTACCACAAGATCAACCTTCATAAGGAAATATCCTTAACATGAACCTAATGTGTCACAAATGACCACATAGATCTTCTCAAACTTTGTAAGAGTCAGCACTAATGAGAAATTCAAAACACGCTTCAACTCAACAAAATAACTCTGAAATTTATCATCCCACATGAACTCCACTCTTTTCCAAGTGAGGGATGTCATTGGTGAATCCATATTTGAGAAATATTTAATGATCCTTTAGTAATATCGTACCAATCCCAAGAAACACTATATCTTGAAAAAATTATGTAGTTGTTCCCTTGTTATAAATGATTTAACCTTATCAGGGTTGACTAAAATACCATGTTCTAAGACCACTTTTCCGAATAACATCACTTCCAATATCCATAATTTAAATTTGGTAGTATTTTCTTAAAGTCTGTGAATTATAAAAATTTCCAGAACTTCTCTCATGTGACACACATGATCATCCTCATTCTTGGATTACATTATTATTTCATCCATAAAGTCCATTACAAATGAGTCAAGGTACACATGGAATATCATATTCATCAACTCCATAAAGACCATGGGTTTATTGGATTTACCAAAAAGGATTACAAGATATTCATAATGGTCATACCTTCTCTAAAAGGCTGTATTTGAGGGTTGGATTAATTTATTCTATACTATTGGTAACCAGATTGATGATACTTATTAGAAAAACGTGGTTCCTCATTAAATTGGTCAAAAAATAATCTATCTATGGTAATAGATACCTGTTCATTATCATAACTCAATTGTGTTTTTGGTAATCTACATAATGGAAAAGTGTTCCATCAACATTCTTCATAAATAGAATAGGAACTGCCCAAGTTGTCACACATGGTAATATAAATACTTTCTCTATAAGGTCATCCCACTGAGTATTTATAACTTTCAATTAAGATATTGACATATGGAAAGAGGGATTCAATACAAATTGATTACCAACAACTAAATTAATGGATAACTCTACCTCTCATGCTATTTGAAATCTACAGAAAATAGATGGGACCATGTTGGTAAAATCAATGATGACTGGAGTGAGATAATCACAAAAAGATATTCACTCTATATAAAACCTAAGCACTAATATTAGACATTATAAGACCATAAAAGGAGTTCTACCTTTACCCGACCATGGATCCCCTTCTCCTGGAAAAACCTAGAACACCCGATAATGCATTGTAAAGGAGACCCATAAAATATGACACTAAATCTATGGCTTATTTAAAATAAGATTATTCATCCTAAAAATTACATAAAGATATTACATTTCAAGAAATATAAAAATAATGGTAAGAAAAATTTTAGATAGAGAGAATACATAAGAGGGATAATGGATTCCTAGCTCTCCCTTCGTACTGATGGGTATTTTATTATCCATCATAGAAGAAAAATTCTCTATATAATGGTTTATCAGGTGCAGAATACAATTTGGCATGAATGTGAGAGTTTAAACAGTATCAAATAAATAATCTACTAAAGATGAATCTATAATTGAGGGTACAACTCACAGTCATTGGACCCATGTTAGCTTACTTTGGAGACTCTTCCACTATGTTATTAAGACTCAATAAAAGATGATTTTCGAAAGAACCCCTTAGTTGTTGAAACACATGGTCGCACCAAAACACTTGTTGGCGATGATGATCCTAGGACACTATGTGGAGAATAAAAAGGTGATAGAACTTATGAAGGTTACCTGAGAATCTACATTAACTAAATATCATGGGTTCCTCAATGAAAAACCATTTAAAATTCCTATCCTTGTCACTCTGAAAGAAATTAATAGGGACTCTATCATGAATTGTTGGAGGTCTAAATGATTTCTTCTATCTAAAAACATTATGTTACTCATCACACATTCCCATTTCTTTAATGAAATGAGTCAAACTACCATTGAGAGAAAAGGTATCTCTAGTCAACCTTGACATACTTTCCAGGTTAGGCTCATCCATCGATACTCTATCAGTCACGTCAGGAAAATATTTGAGATTTAACATGAATACTTGAGATTATATGTCATCTTGAACACCCATCAAAATCAATTTATCTCTTAGTTTCTAAATCTTCACCACTATAGGAGTAAATTGAAAAGGCATAGTAAAGTAGTTTACATACTCTGTCATGGTCATATCACCCTATTCAAGGATAAGAAACTCTATGGATTTCTCCAAGACCATTGAATCTAGATAAAACTAATCAGTTAAACAAACTGTAAATCCTTTTCACTCTAAGACCTCGTTCTTCTTCTCCATTACCATTGAATCCCACCATCTCTTGTTATTCTCATCAAGGTTAATGATAGAAAACTTAACCTTTAAAGATTCTGTAATTTCCAAAAACTCAAGAAGAATAACAATATTTTTCAACCCAGCCTCATCATCTTTAGGGTCATTATATTCTTATAAATATGGTGTATTATGGTAAAAGAATTCGTGAGTATTATTTTGGGATTAAACCCTTTGAGGTTCTACAAACAGAGCCTACATTCGAATAGTTTTATTTACTTATCGTAGATCTTAGATAACATTGACCTCTACATCCAAAATTTTCAAATCCGCTAGAGGGTCAAATATTTTTGGTTTATATGTAGCTTCCTCATCCGAAATATTAAAAAAAAATATGAGAGGCATAATACAGTACCACATCAACAGAAATTACTAAATAATAGGTATGGATAATTATTTAATTAACTAAATCAAGAGTCATAGAGATATCAATGAAGTAAAAAAACTGTATTAAGTATAGAATAAGATCAAGTCATTCCCTAAAAATTCTTTTACCAAACACCCTCGGTGACATAAGTCTTATTACATTGATATATGTCAAAGAACTCAATTCAAATAAAATCTTCAATCCAAACATTTCTACCTTCTATCAACCATGAAAACCCATAACACATGTCAAAATCAAGAGAAGATTCACAAGATTCAACTAAAATACCACTATGTCTGGAACCATCTTGGATACCCTGGTACACAAATACCTGATCTGGTCCTGACATTTCTCAAAGGGAATTATGGTTCCCCACCAATTGGAGACTATAACATGGAATAAAAAAATATTAAATGATTTTCCCAAAAAAATAGTGTAAGAGAAAAACCACAAGTCGGTAGGTTAACACTCCTCAAGAAGATGGTCGTAGAATAAAACTGTAAAAAATTATCCAAATGATACATAACGTAAAGATAAATCATCCAAAAATCATAGTTTTGGAAAAAAACATGTAACAAGAGGATCAAATTTGCATTGGTCACATCCATAAATCCATTTCCCATGAATCAAGAGAACCAGAAACTTTCAATGGGCGATTTCCCTTTACATGAACCTATAATGAGATAATCGACAATTTCTTAAAGGAAAAATTAATGTGTAATCTAAAAATACCAACAGGTTCTGACAAAGTGTTATGTAAGAAATTCAATAAAAATAAAACATTTATGTTTTCAATTTAAATAAAACAAGACATTGAAAAACATTTACATATTTTAAAAAAATATTAAAACTCAAAATTTTATGATAGAACAAAACATTTATAAATGAACATATTACAAAAATTATTATTAATATCAATGTATTAATTAGTAATATGTTACTAAATTTTCTATTGAATTCAAATTTATTCAAATTATATATATATATATGTGTGTGTGTGTGTGTGTGTAAAAATTTATAAAAAAATAAGTATATAAATATTAGGGGTGCATATGCCTATACATTTTCCAACTAGGCATATATCAACTGTCCACCATTCTCATTAAGCCCCATAAAGTAATATCATGTATACCACACCTAATATTTCAATAATATAATTTTTATATATTTAATTTATATTTTCATATATTCTTATTAATTGAATAATAGGTCTTTCTTCTCATCCTTCTTATCTCAAAATCATGTTTCTTTGTTTCACAGGTTACATAGTTAAAACCACCTCATATTCTCTAACCTACAAGCCACACACATGCCTCACAATGCCCCTACACCTAAACCAGAACCTTATTTTGACCAACTTCCACTGATATATCCTTCAAAATAAATTCTACAGGAATATTAATACACCTCTGCCACACAATCCATCATTTTTTATGTTTACCTACTCCTACAAGCCCAAAATCAGAACCTCCATCAAGCTCCACAACACATAGTCACTTAATGATGAAATCCGCCCGTAAAACTATACAAAATACTATATATATCTATATTTTAACCATTCAAATATCCCACCATTATAATTTTAATAATTTCTATCACATGATATTGGTTTATAGATCACCCATTTCAAATATCCACCTTCACAACTTCACTTGTAGTTAGTTTACTCTAAAAATATGAGGTATGGGTGTCCATACATCTCTTATCTTGTAGATGAAATATTAATCATAAATGATTATTGCACCATAATTCATGAATAATACATTTTTTAATCTTATATTACATTTTATGTAGTATATAAAAAAAATATAAACAGATATCCTAAAAATTTAAATATTTAATCTCAAACCCTAATTTACTAATTTCAATAATTTCTATCCTTCATCGATATGGTATATTTAATTTCATAAAATCCATAAATATAATATTATTTTCTCCATGAGGATTAAATTTATCAATGAGTTAAAATATCCCAATTTTAGGTGTTCATTTAAATTGATTATTTGTTCAAATATCCCACATAGATGGGTCGACCATTGCTTTAAGTTACAAGAGAGAACAATATACTCAAAATTTTAGATCTTACATGTGAAAATGGTAAATATTTTAATAGAATAGGATATTTATTGAAAAATAGGACCTAGGTGATCCTAGGTTAGGCCATAATCTAATAATAAATTTTATAAGCATTAAATACAACACCATGCCCTAAGTGTTATTATTCTAAAAATGTTGAAATATGAGATATGTTTTTAAAGGTATCAATATTTTCTTTTAAAAAATAAAATTTACACCAACAATGTCAACTAATTAATTAAAATTATGAAAAATAATCCTTTTATTTCATCCAAACACCCACCCAAAAGTAAAAACAATGTTTTTAAATTAAGGGGGCCATTAGAAAATTATATAATGGTCTGTTTTATATTTGAATTAACAATTTTCCAATTTGGTGATTTTTTTAAAACTCTTGATACATGAATATATTTAAAAAAATTTACATATATGATGCAATTGAAAATGTACCTACATATACAATAATATATCCATTGGATTTTTTATAAATTAAAATATAAAAATATCTTTAGTCCTTGATGAATAGAATATGTTTAAGTTTTTTATCATACATGAATCTCTATAGTCACATTGATGTTGTAAATAATGTCATTGAATATTAGTGCTTCTATTTTTTTCTTTTTGTGTTCACTTATCACTACAATTATGTGGTTTTTTAAATCATTAAGTTTCCTTATATTTTTAGTTTTTCCAATATTTTTAGATTTAGGAGGGTCCATATTTAGAATCTTCTCTTTGATTATTCTAATGGATTGATGTGAATATGGGGATATGATTTGGTTTCTCCTTTTGATTTTTTTTATTTTCAATAAATTATTGGTGTAAACATGATAGAGATTCTGTGAATGGAGAGGAATGCAAGGCTAGAGCTACATGTTTCCAACCATGGGGTCGATGAATTTTCTAAAGATCTTTTTTATCTTTTGAACATGACATATGAGGATGATTTGGGTGTGGGACTTGGTTACCTATGACTAGTTTTACATATCCTCCTACTTCATTGGATTAATGTGAGGGGTTCCTTTGATTTAAATTATTTGGTAATTATATTATTTAGGTGAATTTGAATTTTTATATGATACTCTATTAATTTGATTCAAAATTATTTTTTCTATTTTCAACTACATTATTTTTTTTAATTAGTTAGTGCTAATAACTAGATTATTTCCTTTTTACTATGTACTTTAATTTTTTAATCTATGTGGATTATAACTTATATTTTATGATCAAATATTCATATTGAGTGAGAGAAAAATTTCAAATGTATTTCATGTTATAATTCACCCCTCCCATACCTCTTGTATATACTATACTTATAAACATATATAATAATGGTTGACTCTCAAAAATCCATTAGGTGAAAATTCATATAAGAAAAACCTTTAATAAGGGTAAAGTTAGAATTAAAAAATTGAATAACTAAATTCTAAATACAAGCCACAAATTCTAACTCTTTTTATTATAATTCATGAAGAAATCATTAGCCTTAATTTTTACCAATATCCAATATTAGATTAAAACAAATTGAATCATCTACCTCCCAGGAAACATATTGGTTAAGATTCAATATGTTTCATATAATACCTTTTCCCTAGTCCACTCAGCGGTTCCTGAACTACAACACTACATTAACTCTTGCGTTCCTCCCTATACACTAGAGCCTATTGACAAGAGGCATGGGACTATTCTATAAAATGGAAATACTATACCGTCAAATAAGAATTATTCAATATAGTGTAAATAACCATGAATAAATCACACAATAATTAGAGAATGTATTACAAAAAAACAATGTTATAATAACTGTTGTGTGGAAGTCATACAAGCATTAATATATTGATGTCTCACTGGTCTAACCAAAAATACAAAATAAATCATAATTAGACCCATAAAAAATCCCCGCATCCATCCTTGAGACTAACACACCCAATCTCCAATCCCTTTCAATTCTCAAAGGCCTAATATACTACAAATCTTATACCCTGACCTGAAAGTATACATATGGTTTTCACACACACTAAAGTACAGATTATGGGTGATATAAATACATTTTAGTAGGGTCTCATCAAGATCCACTAGTATACATTATCATATACATGTATTGAAAATTTATAAAATGTCATTTTACATAATCGTCATGCACATTACCTACTAACTAGGTCACGATGACTTCTTAAACACGAGTCACCATGTTCTAGACATTCTACCTCATCACCTAGTCATACATGCTTCCAAGTAAGGTGAAAATCAACATTTTCATCAGATGTTATAACACCTGTAACTAATGTATATCATGTAGCTGAATACTCAGTAAGGTGGAATCTAAAACCTTGACCAACTACCCATATACAGGTGCATGGTCATACATATACACCTCGACCCACTGCCTATTCACTCAAGGAAGGGTTTTCTAGTCTCATCACGTCATCCCATGACCCTTACCCCATGGTTTTCCCCAACTAAAGCCTATTAATAATGGTAAATATGTATCATTAAACCCATTCCCTAACACTTAGGATGTGGTTATCCTAGGATTCTCACTCAAGGAAAAGGAACATTTATATCCACTACTTTATCACTCAGGGTATGGATCGACTACATGCACACAAACCCAAGACACATCTAGTATGATCCTCTTTCATTCATCAAACTATTACCTCTCACACAATATATGTTCATCCATTACTTCACTCTCAAGGAAAATTCCCCATATATACCCACTACCCTATCCATTTAATCATTTCCCAACTAAAATGACATCGATCAAACCCCGAAAGACTCTATGGAGGTTACCTAAAATATATCGGCCTAAGAATTATCAAGGTAAGGTAGATCAAGTAAAAACACATTGGAAGGGCCCAAAATCCATTATTTTTCTCATCAACTACTTCCATGGATCTAGTAAATCAATTCATATCCCCCCATCTCTATAAAGTCATGTCTCACTCATCGTAGCATCGATCAGGTCCACTAGAACTTCCATGGTCCCACCATACTGATACCATATCTGACGTGTCACTCATCAATGACATTTCTCCCTAAAGGATCATCTTGACCATATCCCTAAGGACTGATCCACATCCTATTAATGTCCATAAACACACCTAGTCCCACTATTGAGGAACCCACATGAGTCCCCTACATATAATCATTTGGGAATCAAAATTCCATGTCCAAAATAATTTCTATGACTCGTATTTGGGTCCCATATCATATCTCTTAAGGGGGTTTCATGGCCCACCAATTTGATGGAATACTTATATTCACACCTCATCTAGTCTTAGACTAATCTTCCAACTCAAAATGATCACTAGGATCCAACATATCCTAAGAGGTTATTCATATTCTACCGAAGACATTAATCTATCTTATTTAACATCACTTGGCCAAATCCCCCTATAAACTAATCACTATACCTATGAGAATAATACTTATAAAACATGATATTTTTTCACATCCCAATACCACCCAAGGTCTCTCATCATATCATGTGTCAATATCTCTCTATTAGGGACATAGACACTCTGATATTAAAACACCAATAGTGCTAACACGAACAAATCTCAGGCATAGGAGGTAGAATGATAGAGTAACACTCCTTACCAAATCATCCTTCATCTCTATATATCTACCTATTCTCATTAAAATGAATGCATGTAAGAATTATTTCATAAAAACCATTAGAGATTTATATTAAATGGACCTTCTACCACTGAAGTAGACTTATCATCTACAAAAATCTATTCTGAGCATTGACCTGACATATTTTTCCTTTTTTCCAAGCATACAACACCACCCAAGATTCTACCTCAACTCACATGACATTAAAAGTTAATTATAAATAATTAAAATCAATTATTTAATTCGATCTAAATAAAAATAATGGTATATCAACTCACTGATCACCTTTGTAATGTTGGAACCTTGATCAACCACACCTAGAGTGTCCCCAACACACCTTATCACTAACCTTGGTAAAACCCTAACCATAGGCCCAAAATGAATTTTCCAAATTAATTAAATTTAAGTATAAAATATTATCAAATTATTATTCATGACTTACCTCACCAAAATGGTGTAATGAATCATATAGAGATTGTCTCGGGATGACCTTTATCTTGGCTACATGATATCTGTCATCTATTTTGTTCAATTCCACCACACTCTGGAGGAATCAACACCAAATACCTATATAAATAAGTAGTGGAAAATGGTTAGTGAATTGTTAAGAAAAATAGGAAGAAAATAGACATAATATATTTGTATTATCACTACAACACACTAAAAACACACATTTTAATGGGATTAAAAGTATATTTAGGGGAAAATTGTCTAATGGTTTCCTCTCCTGAGCCCCTCCCCCTAAATCCTAAAACACCTAGAAGTGGTTAAAGACCAAAATACCCCTATTTTAAAAATAAAATCAGGCCTCACTAGCTAGTTGATGGGACTCATTAGATATCTGGTAGATCCACCAACCAATTATTGAGCCTGAGAAATGGATACTACTCATGGTTGTCACACTGGCTAGCTAGTGGTGGCTCACAAGTTAGTCTATAGCCCCAGTACTAAATTTCAGCACCCCAGCCATATAGGGGCTTCCTCCAATACTTCTATGAACCTACATGTATTTTTTCGAGACTTGAAACACATAAAAATATATCACTTATAAACATTCAAGCTCAAAACTATAGTCTTTTTCACAATTCATAAAAATAACCCACCACCAAAAAAAATTTAAATTACAATGTGAATCTTAAATAGATAAAAAATAGATGTTTAAAAACTACCCATACTAGATATTTTATTCATTAAGAATCTATGGAAGACATCAAACCATATATCATGACCTATCTCAGTCATCACTTCATTGATTACTCATTGTGTTTCATCCCTAAATGACAAACCTACATATGTTATGTAGTCGAGACAAAAAACAAAGTACTCACATGATTTTTAGTGAACCTTTCCCTTGAAACGTGAAAACTAAGATATCTATAACCACTCCTATATTTCCTAGAACACATCAAAGTATTCATCTAGTTCCACACAAAGTTTATGGTACTACCGATTATAATGATCTACTCACATTGGCTTATTTCATAATATCGTTCTCCCAAAAATATTAATTGCCTACTGAAAATAAATCTTCGATGGTCCAACGACCCACTATCTATGTTCTAAAAAAGCTCTTGATGTGGTCCTATATCAACTCATCTAAAATCAAACCCAAATTCAAGTCATAATGAATTTGGAGTGCATTCTGATGTTCTTATAATCCCTCTATGATGTGGTACCTATAATGACTCAAGATTAATATATGTATACATTATGTCATTTTTTGTACTATTTCATAAATCACACAAACACACACCCAAAGTCCATATTAGTTTAGTGCCTATGGGTACTTGGAACACAAACTTCTATTCTGGTGAAAGATCTTCAATGATTCCCATAAAAATATTCCCCATTTCTATTCCTACCTAAAACCATTCTTTATAACCTCACGAAAAAAAACATATGAAAAGGATGCGCCTAGATTCTTAGTAAAGGTAAATAAAGAAGATATCAATCATAACATAATCATAAAGCATATGTGCCTAATAAAAATGGTGAAGATCATATATTTAATATCAAAATCATTATATCTTTTCATGGAATAAATCATTGAATGTCATAAAAAATCAAGGAACATATTCTGTGAGAAAATATCATAAAACGTGAAAGTGTGTCATACAAATAATTTTATAAAATAATTTCTATATTAGTCAAGCTTCATTTTAAAGATAATAATAGTGGAAAATTTCATTTATATATTTGAGTTCACTCTTCATCCCAAACCTATTTTACTTAACTGAGTTCACTCTCATTATAGTCCTATATTACATAATAATGATTAATCTTGTTCCATTCTTATATTAATGAAAAGAGATCACTTCCCATTTTCTCCATCTCTATCTCAGGAGATATATATCATTACCACATTCATTGGAGGGAGATATAGGTCACACCTATCACATAATGAAATCCATACATATGTTTTATACAAGAATAAAAATCATTCATCATATAATAACCCATGAAATGAAATGGATTTCATAAACAATATTCAATCATAACATAACCCAGGGGTAATAAATGGGTTTCGTAGATATCCTTTCATCATAAAGTTAAAGCAAACATAGGAATAATAGGGATTGTATCCCTGAAATATATCCCATTAAAACATAACTGATATCAAATAATATTATCTTAGATAGAAAATAATTTTTAAATATCACTTGAAAATAATTTTTGAGGAAAATATCCTTTCTTATTTGAAAACATTATATTTTATTAAAATGTTGCCCAATTTTAACAGAAAAAATCTTATTTGGAAATAATATTTTAATACTGTTTGGTAAGATTCAGGTCTTGAAGGTGTTTTGATTTTTAAAAAGTCTATTAATTTCGTATAAGTTAAACAATCATTCCTTTAATACTTTTCCCAAAAAAGTAACTGAGAACCACGTTATAAAAATGAAAAAAATATTCTATTCAAACTATTTATTATTAATTAAAATATGGGTAAAAATTACTTTAACAATTCCAGAAGAATAGTAAAAATATTTTGGAATTTTTATTAAGAAACATAGTCATTGAATATAAATATTTCTGAAAATATAGTTACTTATAAACAATCTAAAATAATAATTATATTAAAAAATAAACCATTACCACTTTATAATCAGTAAATTGTATGCCACATGAAATAAAGAAAATTATAAGGATATGAAAACCCCATAATATTCAGAATAATACTTATAAAATATATTTATGGGAATTATATACACCACACAAAAGAAACAAGTGGTGAATAGGGAATAAGTATCACATAAATAAAAGTGAGACTAGAAATACCCTTAACATTAGTATTGACATCATTAGTATATGATAAAACCTCATGCATAATATATATAAGATTACTATACATCTGACATAGAAGAATTTTCATAAAATATATGATTTATTTTTGGATTTATTTTACTCTCTTTTTGACAATTCCAGGTAAATTTAATGTTTCAGGTAATAATCGCTTTATTTTTCATTCATGTTTTGACTTTTCATCATTGGTCCTCTTAGATAGCTCAAGAATTTATCATCTCCATAACTATATTCATGATATAAATATCATATATATACTCAGAAAATATTTATTCATGAAGTTTCATAATATATATATATCTATATATTTAAAATAAAATATACCTTTTGTGGAGATGGTAGGTCGTACGTACGCATGAACTTTGATTTCTTTTTCTTGTCATATTAAAAGAAAGAAAAGTATGTGATATTTTATCATTAAAGAATATTTTTATGTTATATGTATCCTTTATATTCATAGAATTCATCCATACTACTATCCATGTGAAATATAGATGAAAAATGAATCACATCGCATCATGGAGATAGTAAGTCATATGTAAGCATGAGCGAGGTTATCATTCTCCAAAATATTAGTTGGTAAAAATGTAGGTGTCACATTATCATTACAAAATTATAATTATGTCATTAATATAATATATATAATAATTATACACATCAAAATTCCCAATAATAAAATATGGTGATGGAAAATTAATTATATCACTACGTGAAGACGACAAGTCATACGTACGCACTAGCGATACTTTCACTTCTTGTTTGATGGGAATGGGGATTTATAGTGGTGTGTTCATAATCCTAATAAAATTTTAGAATATTTAGTATAATTATGTTATGATTTTATGATATGTATAATAGGTTTATAGAAGGTATATTAGAGTATAAAAAGAGGGTGATCAGTTAAAGTGGTTTCCTTTTCATTGGAATAACTCCTTTAGATCTCCTGTAATAGACCATAGAGTTAGTCTTTTAGAAAGGCCAGAACCTCTATAACGTGTCTAGGAAAGTTTATAAGAAAAAATTTCCTATTATAGTCAATATATATGGATAAAATTTTTTAAATGAGGTGAGGGAGGGGGTGCCCTCTAATAATTGATGTGGGGCACTTTTAGAATTTTTAAAATTATTAATTTATAATAAATTAAATATCAATAACATACATCAAAAATAAAATGTATTATAATATAATATGAGATAATGTTTTAATACCATCAACCAATATATTTTCAATGAGTTTTGGTATAATTTCAGACCTTATCATTTTTATTAAACCTTAGTTAACCTATTTTACTTTGAACCACAGTAACAAATTCTTTAATATTAAAACATTGTAATTTTTACATATATGGTATAAATTTCCCATAAATATTAAATTAATGACATATTTTAACTTATCATAATCAAATTAAATATTTTAATTTTTTTTAAATAATTTCATAAAATATTTATTTCATAAAATATCATTAATTTCAATTTTGACACTATTCGTTAGATGGACATTAATAAAGTCTAAAAAAAGATAAATTACTAAAACGTTATTTAATACACCAATAATATGTAATATTAACTTATAAAATTAGTGTATAACCATAATTAATTCAAAATATATTTATTATAATATTTTTAATATCATTTATTGTATTTTTTCCATCGGTTAAAAATTTATGTTATCATAATTGTGTAATTCTTTAAGTTAGTTATATATTAGCTAAAATTTATAAATATATTTCTATAGAAAAAATAATTAATTTATATTTATAGATAATATATATAGTCTAATGTATCTTCTGTAAAACTATATATTAAAAATGTTGTAGTTATTAAAAGCATGAACGTGACAACTTTGACATTAATTTAAATAAAATATTATAAATTTGACAATCATTCCAATGTGGTTCTAAATGGTAATAAATTAGACAATTAGATGTTTATGGTTGATATATAGTCAAAAAAATATGATTTATCCATGTGATTTGGTCTTGTAATTTTTATTCCATTTTAATTAAAATAATTTTATTGATTTTTTATCTGCCTACACAAGCACTACATCAGTGTTTCATAAGTATTAATGGTAATTATTTCACATATAAAAATTAAAAAAAAATTACTAGAATGTAATTTATAAATTAATATTAATATAATCATTTATATTTTTTAATGACCTAATTATTTTCCTATTTGGACACATAAGAGATATTTAAGACAAAGAAAGTCACATTTTGTGTCTCATTTAAAAATTATGTAAGTCATTTTTATGGAAAGGATTCTATTGAAAAACATAATTTAGATTATTATTTGTTTATGGTAGGATTATATTCCTCTAATAAAATTAATTTATGTTTTATATTCATTTGATAGTCTTTATCATTATATTTTTAACCTAAATTACCCAATTTGCTCTATAGTGGGGTAACAAAATTTAAATTGGTTAATATTCATATACGAAAAAAATAGAAGGGTCATATTAACTAAATTTGGTCTATATGAATATTAATATTTCATCCAATTTTACAAAATTAAAAACAAAAAAGCTTGATAATTAAAAATTAAACTGATAAAATGCATTGAAAACATTTTTTTTGAAAAAATACCCTTTTTAAAACATAAATTGTTTTCGTAAAAAATAAAATATGAAATAAATTTTTAAAAATATAATTTAATTATTTAAAATTTAATATAAATTATTAATTATTAAATTTAATCAAAAACAAAAAAAAATTCCTTGAATATATTTTAAAATAAAATACAGTTTTCAATAAAAAAATTATTTTTCACTATTCATCAAAAAATGAAACTTAATGGAAAAATAGAAAAATTTAAACCATTGTAAATTTTTATATCACTATTTTAAATAAAATATTTATTTTTAAAATATAATTTATTAAAGTGAAAAATTTTAATTTTAAAACAACTACTCTATTAAAAGAAAATAAAACTCATTTTAGAAAAATACAGTTTTTAGCATAAAAATGAATCTTATATGTATAACACATAGGTTGAATTATTAAAAATATTGAATATATATATATCATTAATTTAATCAAAATGGAGTTATTGTTTTGTTTTATTGATATATAATACACTTTTTTCTTTTAAATTGTTTTTCAGAAAAAAAATTCATTTATAATATCATAAGATTTTACATGTATAAACCATATTATTAAAATTTGTATAATTATATTAAACCTTCGATTTTAATTTATTGGTTATAATGTTCTTGTTTAAATTATTAAAATAATAAAGTGATGTTTTTTTAAAATCAGTGTTGTGTTTGACATAAGCTAAGCTGGTGTTTTGTGTAGTGCAAGCATAACATGGTGTATCGTATAATGCAAGTTATTAAAGAAATCTGATTATTTTGAAATCCATTTCATAAAAAACACAGTGTGTTAAATTCTAACACCCTTAAAATTAATTTATCCCTTGAAATTCATTAGGTTAATCAATTTTTAAATACATTAAAGTTACTATCATCAAATCCCACATCAGTAAAAGGGGGAATAAAACTTCTATTTGAAAAGAGAAAAAGGAAATGTGAAGTTCACATAAGATAACACATAATATTATTCCATTTAGGAAAACATGTACATGAAATAGAAAAATAACTATCATATATTAATGAGAGTAATATAGAATATGGTCAAGATATTGTAAATAATAAAAAATCCATAGATTTTCCATGATCAAAGTAACCATTTAATTCATTGAAATAGAATGTACTATGATAATTTTTTTGGTTTCAATATTCATTTCCTATAATTGAATAATTTTCAGAAGAAAAATACTTGATTTATTTCATTAAATTTCATAAGCACAATCTCATCCTTTTATTGTTCTTTGATCAGTTTCCACTTCATATCTTATTCCATGAAATGAAGGTGAATTTTTCATTCCTGATACAGTAGAAAATCTTTAGGTCCACAAATATTATGATAGTTAAATCCACCTATATTTAGTTAATTTAAAAAAAAGGTTAACACAAGTTATCCAATATTCATAAATAATCATATAGAGAGATAATACATTAATCTCAAAAACATCATCCAAATTTTAATGTAAATAATTTCATAAATGGTTTCCTTATTAATCCTTCCAAAGATTAAAATACAAAACATTATAAAGAAGGTAACTAAATTTAAAAAATAAACTTATCATTAATCTCCTAAAAAACATGATATAGATCTTAATTGTCACACACCAAACATGTGAATATAATTGTCATGTACTCTCTTAAAACATGGTAATAAACTGAATTCCCAAAAGACATTTGTGAAAACATACATAAATTAAAAAATTTACTCCTTCCTCATACCATAAATCCGTAAATTATATAAATTCAGTCAATGATAACATAAACAACATTTTCATAAAATTACTAATCATTTTTAAGGTTAACAATACTATTTATTTATCACAATAGAACATCCCTTTATATTATTTTCCAAAATCATTCACATGTTAAGGGTTATCCTTATCACAATCATCTGTTTTCCAAAAATATCACCTTACCATCTGAATCACATTTCATGATTACCATCACCATTAAACATGTGTTCTAAAATCCTATGAAAAAACTACAACAAACTAATCCTTATATGTTTTATTATTCTATAATACTATAAAATTATATCTTCAAAATTATTCTTAAATTATAATATACAAACATTAAATCAATAAACTTTTTTATTAAAACATTAGATAAGCTTCATCAATTTATTCCATATTACTTATTCCATATAATATGACATTTATAGTCTCCTTATCATCAGCAGTATAACCATGCCAATTCTATTGTTGAGCATTCCCCATAAGGAATTAATTTTCATAATGCCCATACATTCCATATATAAAACATTTAACTTTCTATGATTCCTTTTGAGCACCATTATTCTCATCCTCCCATGTTTCCCTTTTAATTACTTGCTTTGTGATCTTATTTTCCACACCCAAATAATCTTCTAGTCCCTTTGAAACATTATCCATTATGTCTATTCCCACATGATTTTCATGAGGAAATGTGAACATTATTTCCTATTTGGTCACAATACATCTCCATATTTCACTTATTATATGGGTCATGAAATGCACCAAATATGAGATTATTCATCATATTATTAGATTTATGAATAGGAATACTAAATTTTCCATTACCCCAATCATCAATCCATTCGACTTCTCATCATTAAATTATCCTTCACATTTAATGTTAATCTAGTTTCATCCGGTTCCCTATATTTACTGAAACAAAAAATAATAGTTTTAGAAACACTAATCATACTAGGAAAACCACATAATCAAGGTAAAGTACATTCAATATATTAAATATCTTGTTTAAGCATAGGTTTTCCATGATAATTAAAAAAATTCTTGAATTGTAACCTATATATAAACATATCCTTAGGTATCTTCCTAATTTTCTCACATCCTAGTTTCCAAAGGATGACTAAAGATTTTCTCTAACACCTAATATAATCTCTAAGGATTAATGTACATATACATTACATAACATTTTCATAATATTTCTTATATTACACAAACAAATTCCCAATGATAGTATTAGTTTAGTGTATTCAGAAACATGGAAGGGAAACATCTAGTCTGGTAATGTTTCTAACAAAAATCTTTTCCTTTAGTATTCCTACCGAAAACCATTCATTATAACCTAGATAAATGAAATATATGAAAAGGGTGAGTTTAAATTATTAGTAAGGGTAAAAAATGAGATATCAATCATAATATAATTATAAATAATAAGTATATAAACAAAAAATTTGAAAATAATATCATGTATATCGAAGATCATGATATAGTGTTGTGGAGTTAATTATATAATTTCATAAAGAATCAAAGTATATATTCCATGAGAGAATAATATAAGACATGAAATTATGGAACACACATAAGAATAATAAATAATTTAATTGTTTGTCAAATCTCATTTCCAAGACCATCATAGCAAAAAAATTCCATTACTAAACTGAGTTAACTGCATATTCTAGCACTATTTTACAGAACTGAGTTTACTCCCCTTCTAGTCTTTTACTATTGAACTGATATTACTCACGTTCTATTCCTGTATTACTAAAATGATCTGACAGCTTATTTCATTCATGCTTATCCCATGATATATAAATCTCTTGCCAATGAATTAGAGGGTGATATAGGTCCCACCAAACAAAAAATTAAAACTACACAAATATTTTCTAAAAGAACAGAAATAATTAATCATATTCGGAACCCATGAAATTAAATGGGTTTCACAGACACCATTCAATCATAACAAAACCATGTAAAATAAATAATTTTCATATATATCACAATATCATAAACATAAACCAACCATAAGAATAATAGGGGTTTTATTCTTAAAAAATATCCCCATTAAAACATAAGAAACATAAATGAATGTTAACTTAGATGAAATATAATCTTGAAATCTATCTTGAAAATAATTCTTGAGTAAAATATCCATTCTTCTTGGAAAAAAATTTATATTCTTAATGTTACATGCAATTTTAAAATAATACATTTTATTTGAGAATAAACATTTAATATTGTAAGGGAAGCTTCGGCTAATGAAGGTATCATGAAAGGAGAAAACTCTACTCATGATGCATATGAAAAAATAATAGTACATTCATATTTTTTCTCTAAAAGTCACTATGTACCTTTTTTGGAAAATGAAAAATAGATTCCCCTGAAACCATTTAGTAAAAATTCACACATGGATAAAAATGAAATAATAAATTCTATATGAATAGTAAAAAAATTTGGAAAACATTTTTAAGAAGCATAAACATAGAAGAGAAATATTCCCCAATAGATGGTTATGTATAAACAATATTGAATAGTAATGATATTGAAAAATTAAACCTAAACACTTAATAATCAGTAGAAACCTATGCCGCATACAATAAATAAAATTATATGTATTTAAAAATACAAAAAATCTTTAGAATAATACTCATAAAATAAATTAATGGCTATCATATACACCACACAAAAAAACTAGTTTCCAATATCGCATAAGTATCAGCGAAATAAAAGTGAGACTATAAATCCCCATTCCTTAAGTATTTAATTCATTAATATATGATCAAAACATCAATATAATAAATATAATTTTATTATAAATATACCATTAAACTATATTCATACCATATATTATATATATATGATTTTATATTACACTATTATTAATAATTCCATGTAAAAGATATGTTTCAAGTAATAAATACTTTTTTTCATTCATGTTTTTACTTGGTATCCCTGATCATCATACATATATCATGATTTTATCATCTCAAAAATGATACTCATTATAAAAATATCATATATATATATATATATTAATTAAATTTTTATTCATGGTGGTTCATAAAAGTTATAGATATAAAATAAAACACACCATTCATGGAGATTGTAGGTCGTACGTATGCATGAATGTTGTTTTCATTTTCTTGTAATATTTAAATAAAGAAAATTATATGATATATTATCACTATATAATAATTTTTATTTTATATATATCATATAAATCCATAAATTTAATCATTTAAACCATCCATTTAATATAGATGAAAATTGAATCACATCGCATCATGGAGATGTTAAGTCATACGTATGCCTGAATGACATTATTATTCAGTGAAAGATTTGGTTGTAAAAAGGAATATGTATCATTTTAATTCAAGAAGAATAATTATATCATAAATATTATATATAAAATTTTAACACATCATAATTCCCACTCATAAAATATAGTGGTGGAAAATAAATTGCATCTCTGCATGGAGATTGTAAACTGTATGTATGCATGAGTGATCCATTCATTTCTTATTTGATGGAAAATGGGATGCATAGTGGTTTGTTCATAATCATAATAAAATTTAATACTATTTAGTATTATTTATTTATTATTTTATGATATATATCATATATTTAGAGGAGGTATATAAGAGTATAAAAATTAAGTGATCATTTAGAGAGAATACATTTTCTTCAAAACAGTTCCTTTAGATCTTGTCTAAAAGACCCTATTGTTGGACTTTTGGGAAGAAAATAACCTCTATAATATTTCTAGTGAAGTTTATAAGAGAATATACTAGATTATGGCCTATCTATAAGGCTCAAAGAGAATAAATGAAGTTAGGTAAAAGGTTCCCTTTTATAATTGAGGTGAGGGGCACTTTTGGAATTTCAAAAAATATTAACTTGTAAAAAAATTAATATCAATACAAATACATAAAAAAGAAAATTTATTCAAAGATAATATGAGAAAAGGTTTTAATATCTTCAACAAAACTATTTTAGAATACTTTTGGTATTATTTTAATCTTTATCATTTTGATTAATCCTTAGTTAACCTATTTTACTTTTAATTACTTCAACAAACTCTTCAATATTAATATATTGTAACTTTTCTTTATATAGTTTAAATTTTCCATAAATATTAAATTTATGATATTTTAGAACATAAAAAAGTAAATTTATATTTTTTTTAAAATTATTATTTTTATATATTTTAATAATATATTATTTTCATAAATTATAATTACTTTCAATTTTGAAACTATTCATTATATTAACACTAAGAAAATATAAAAATAAATAGTACTTATATAAAATATTTAATGAATTCATAATATGTCATATTAACCTATAAAATTGTTGGAAAACATTAATTAATTCAATTTAATTTTTTTAATAAGTTTAATATCATTTATTTTGTTTTTCTAGTAGTTGAATAATTAATGTATCATAATTTTGTATTTCGTTAAGGTAATTAAATATTCACTAAAATTTTAAAAAATATTAATACGATAAAAATAAATTATTTATCATTCCAAATAATATTTATAGTTGAATATGGATTTGGAAAATTCCCATATTGAAAATGTTATATTTATTGAAAATGTAAATGTGACAACATAGACATTACTTTATACAAAATATTATGAATGTTATAATCTTTTCTATGTTATTAAAAATTTTCTTTAATTCCACACATAGATGTTTACAATCTATATATGCTCAAAACAATATGATGTAGTTTGGTTTATTTGTCTTTTAATGGTTTTTATCATTTTAATTAAAATAATTTTATTGTTTTTTTATCTACTTGCACAAGTACTAGATCAGTGTTTCATAAGAATTAAAGATATTTATTTCACATATATAATTTATAAATAAATTTAAATAATAAAATTAAATAAATTAATCATAATATAATTTTTTATATTCATTCATAACATAATATTTTCCCTACATGTACACATAAGAGATTTTTAAGATTAAGAAGGTTACATTTTCGGTCTTTCATTAATTTAGATATTATTTACTTCATTTTCATGGAAAAGTTTGCTTTTAAAAAACATGATTTTGATCCTTATGTGTTAAGGGTCTAATTATATTAAAATAATAAAATATTGGTATGTGTTAGAGTCATTTTATAGTCTTTATCATTTTTTAAGCTAAATTACCCAATTTACCCTTTACCATGGAAATGAAATTTATAATGCCTACTTTTATAATTGTCCAAAAATAAAAGGGAAATATTATCTAAATTTTTAACATCTGAATATAAATTTGGAATCCATTTTTTAAAAATTTAAAATATATAAGTTGCATGATTTAAAATTATACCCTTAAAATGCCTTGAAAAAATAGTTTTTTTAAAAAAAAAATTCCCCTTTGGAGACATTAAATGTTTTTCTATTTAATTCAAAAAAATCCTTTAAAAAACATAATTTCATTATTTTAAATTAAAATTAAATAATAAATATTTAAAACAAATGTGAACATCTTTTTTCTTTTATTGATTTCAAAGGAAAATACAGTTTTCAATAAAAATCAATATTTTCACTATTTATAAAAATTGAAACTTACCAAAAAAATACTATAAATTCAAGAAAATATATTTTGATATATCGCTTTAAAATAATAAGTTTATTTTTCAAATATCATTTATAAAAGTACTGAAATTTTGTATTAAAATAAGTGTACCATTTAAAGGCGATACAACTACTTTTAGATAAATACTTTTTTTAAGTATAAGCTTTCATACTATCTAGAAGACACATAAAATGAATGTTAAACATTATATTGAATATATATATATATCCTTAATATAATCCAAAATATTAATTTTTATTTATTTATTGGTATAAGATACACTTTCTGCATTTAAATAGTTTTTCATAATAAAATTATATTTTAATTTCAAAAGGATTATACATGTGTAAAACAACCATTTATGATTTAGTTAATCCAATTTATACACTACATTTTAATGTATGGGTTATATTTTTTTTCAAATAATTAAAATAATAAAATGATGTTTTTAGAAACTTAGTGTTGCGTGTAACACAAGATAAGCCAATGTTGTGTGTAGCCCTAGCATAAAATGATGTAGCATGAAATGCAAGATAATAATTAAATTTGATTATTTAAAAATATATTTCATAAAAATATCATGTTGTAATAATATCTCCACTCTAGATTATACTTCTTTATCACTTGAAGGAATCAATAAATTTCCCATTCTTCAACTCTAATGTTTGAACCCAACTCCTACTATAATTCCACGATCATATCACTAATGGATAGTTTTTGTCGACATGGTCTCTCCCAAGCTTCAGTGAACCACTGATCTGACTCATCCTTAAGATCACACCAATCCACCACAAGCATGATATTGACACACCTACTCCAACCCATAATTAATTGTAACCATGATTCTAGTATTTAATATAGAATTATATCACATTAGGTATTTTCACACACTGGTATTCCAATTTCATCTCAACAGTCAACCAACCGGTCACCACACCTCCTAACACTTCTAAAATTTGGGTGGTCCACCCCCAACTAATAAAATAGTGCCCTCCATAGGGTTGTTTTTATTATATCCCATTAGTTCTAAACATCTAAATCCATACCACATACTATGCCCATTATTAAACTCAATAACTAGATACTTCTGTATCACTCATACCCGACCACCAACAAAAACACTGAATATGGTGTTCTTGACCTACCAGGGAAATCATTCTCTAATAGAAAATGGTGTTCTCTCAACCTTTTGGATTACCTTACGTGGATCCTTGAGTGATAACCCTAGTGAGTACCTACACCAAACATGTGTTGTTGTTCTTGATTAACTCAGACCTCCATCATGCCTTCCATTGAAATCATTTTTATAGTTTAACCAGGATTGACCATTCCATGGTACCTCAATTCAACTCTAAATTCACCTATTTCTATCAAAGGACATCTCACATATCACAAAACTCTCAGAAACCTTGACCGTGATTGTCTCATCCAACATACTGGTCACCTCAAACCAAAACCATTTAAGTGACACTACCACTACACCACTCAGGTTCATTGATAGCACAAAAAATTCCCAAAATACCCACACATGACTCCTTCAATAATAAAAAACTCTACGAGGAATCATGAAAAAATATTGTGCATCTTCCCTCACACACTTAAAATTTTACCAAAAGCCTCACCAACACTCACTCATCCTCTCAAGAAGAGTTACCCTTAATGAACCCACTCATAGGTCATCACTCATTTTCTACCCTAGTCTCACCAATCCTAATAGTTTCACACCCCTATGAAACTTGATCACACAACCCAAATCATGCTCTTAGGTGTGATGTCCCATCTCAACAATGATATTGACACTAACTACCTAACCACACCCCACACACATGTTACTCTCATCCAAAGAAAGGAATTATTGGAAATATTATTTCAATTATGAATATCACTTATTCCATGATCTATCACATATCTACCTTCCACCTGGCCACTATTCCACACCGATGATAATACTCACATGATCTCAATTTACTAGTAGAAAAAATATATAAGAACCAACCAGGTTAAGAATTATTCTAATCCCACACTCTAACCTTAACCATAACATGTAAAATGTTCTAAGTGATTCACATTTCAAAATCAGTAAGCATCTCGGATTCCCTTCCTCAACACCTTCAGGGTTTCCACATACTTATATAAACTTCTGCCCATATTCAAATAATTTCTTTGAAACATGACAAACACTAAACCTATTAGGGTTTAATCACTATAGAATATAAATACTATATCTTCCCAGTAATGGTTCCCATGAATTCCATGATGATGGGATAAGATTATAATCACCACCAAAGTGAAACTTACATAAGGATGCACATGACCATCTATCAAAGGAAAGTATATTATTTTTTAGATGATTATATTTTTTTATACATTATATGGGGCCACTATATAAATTTTTTTGTAACTCTAATCAACTGATCCTCTCATCAAAAAATATAAATATATATATGCTAGAAATGTCATGCGATCCCACATGCTTAATAATGATGCATGAAGACAAGCCTTTTCCCAATGGACCATGTTCAAAATATAAAAAATCCACATCTCCTATAAACCCATCATATTTAATAAACACATATTACATAACATCATAAATAAATATTAGTAATCCCATACCTATGGTAATAATAAATTCCAACCTAAAATGTGTTCATGAATCTCAAGTCTGAGGTACATCACAAGATCAGACACATTCCTAATCTACCTATCTAATATAACCCAAAATCCTAAAATAAAAAAAATCCTCTAAAACTGTTTGTAATTCCCTATCCTTGGTCCACTCGATAGTAACCATATCAGAGAACCTTTTTTCTAAAGAATACATCCCCATATGCTAGAGGATTTGGACTAGAAATAAAGGCATAATCCTTATAGTGGAACGATAATTACCTCAAGATTAGAGTAATATAATATATTTTAAATAAATAAACCTCCATCAAATAAACATTAGATAATTCATAATCAAAATTAACCCAATGTTGTAATAAATTTCAAGTAGAAGTAATAAAAGTATTCATTTAATGATCACCAACCAGGGTGATCCCAAATACAAAATAAATTAAAATAAAATTCACATACACAGAACAAACTACCATCCCCAAGACATATAAAACATTTTTAAAATCCTCATAAAGCTTCACCATCCTAATATACTATAGGTATTCTACCCTAACATGAAATTAAGAATAATTTTTGAATTCGCATTGAGGGTCCCATTCATAGTATGAGAAATACATATCGGTAGGGTATCTCCTAGTTCCCATAGAATACACCATCATATAGCTATATTTGTGAGTAATAAAATATCATTTCATAAAAGAACCTTGAAATATTTATTATAAACAAGTAACCTTGAATTAATATGCTTTAGGTCATTGTGTGACAACTAGGACACCATGGAATTGGATCTTACCTACTTCAATTACATTATGTATTCCATATTGTAGTCTCATTCCATCACATCCATCACATATTTACATCACATACATGAAGACTCGGGGTAGGTATTCATCCATAACCATAACTAACTTCCTAGAAATGTAACGCCCCGACCCCAGTTACCCAGAGTCGGTGAATTATTGTGTAACATTGGCATGATCGCAAAAGATAAAGTCTCGAAAGACCGATTAGTTTAGTAGCTTTGGAAACACTAGATACATTCATAAATGTTACATTACATCATAAAGTGAAAAACTACAATAACAAAGTCTCCATAGTCCACACTCATATCCTCTTCTGACAATCCCTGTAGGTCATTCATAAAATACTTCTTCACATCCTGGAAAATATTAAAACATTGAAAGGGGTGAGCTCAGATGCTCAGAAAGGATAACAATATTGCGGAAGCTTTCATAAATAAACATAAACATTTAAGGTAATATATATCTAAAACAAAACCCTTTTTAAACTTGAACATCAACATAATATGGAAAAAATAAAATTAAATAATTCCATTTACTTACTCACATGGATATTCTACTAGTCGAAAAATCCCATGTAATATCATTAACCACTTTCATAATGATGGAATGCATAATGCCAGACTATCATAACCACGTAGCCAAGGCCTCGTGCCAAGACCAAAAATAAGATTTTGTCAAGGCCTCGTGCCAAGACACTAGTTTGTCTCATGAGACCTACCGATGCATCGAGGAGTTATAGCGGGCTCCACCCGTCACTTATTAAGTCCAATGCATTCCTCATATGAATAGGTTTAAACATATCATATAACATAATCGTATCACATAAAACATGCATAAAGGAAACATAACATTTCCACATTTCAATCACAAGATATCAATACAACACATTGATATAATAAAAACACTTTCAAAACCATTTTCAATACCAAAATAAAAGAAAATTAAAACTTGTATTTATTTTTCATTTTAAAAAAATTTATGGCTTGTAGAGGAAGCCGAAACTCAAATAATGGTCACGTCGGTGGAGAAGTCGTTGTCGCAACATACGTAAGAAAATCATTCCTTTTTTTAGTTTAGTAAAAACGCTTCATATAAAAGATTACTTTTGAATAATAGTAAAATTCAATGGGGTTTATACACCGTATAAATGAAAGTTGTGTATAAAACCAAATATGCCTCAATGAAAGGAGATTGAGACGAAGTCCATACAAAGATCATTTTTAAAATAAAATAGATATATTATGTGTATTCATTATAAGTACACATAAAGAAAGTACAAATACAAGATATGACATAATAATATCATGACATAATTTGAAAGTAGGAGATTAACCCAAAGAATGGAAATTGGGTTAAGAAATTCCCTTACCTTGTGTCCTGTCTTGACTCGACCGTTCTTTAACCTCCTGAATAATAAACTAGAGTTAATTTATAATTTCTTAAGAACCTTTTTCAAGTTTTTTATTCCTTTTATATCACTTATTACCATGTTATGAACATTATGTAATTATTTATGTTAATAACGGTCGTTTTTGTCGATCTTTGGTACTTGAGTCAAAAATAATATTATTATAATTACAAGTTGTTCATGTGGTCAAATATCCATTATATCTAGAATTATATTCATGATTTAGATATCATATATATCATATATATCCAGTATATAAATTCATTCATAATATTACGTAACATTTATAGGTAAGAAATGAAATGCACCGTTCATGGAGACGGTAAGCCGTACGTACGCATGAACGCTACTTTCTTTTCTATTTCGTATTTAATGGAATGAAATTATAATTATATAATGTTATACTATAATTACAGTATAATATAATTTATAATACCATTTACTCCATCCTTTATACATCCCACATATGGCATTAACGATTCAAATCACTTTGAGGGGGCGGTAGTCCGTGCTTCTTAAAATGAAATTATCGCGTTTACCCATAATGGAAATCATAAAGGTGTGAAATAAATGAAAAATACATAAGAATAAGGAAAAAGTAAACATAATATATATCATATATAAAAAATAGTGTCATCATAATGGCCACCATGAGAGGTGTTAAAAGAAGTTTGAACAATCATCGTTTCGTGAGACAGTAATTCACCACCCACAGAAACAGTATGTTCTTTAACCATTAGACGAAGGTGTGTGTAAGTTTAAATCAAATACTTCTAATATAAAAATCCTAGTATATTTAAGGTACTTTTTCTATTACAAAATAAAATAATAAAAAGAGTTTAGGGGGTTAGAGAAGCAAAATAAAACAAAACAACATTAGAGAAGACATTACCTTAAAATCGGGTAACTCTTATTTGATTTGAGCCAAAGGCTTCCTTGGGAAGAATTATGCCCAAAGTGGGG
The DNA here is from genome assembly GCA_963277665.1 of Viscum album. NCBI lineage: Eukaryota > Viridiplantae > Streptophyta > Magnoliopsida > Santalales > Viscaceae > Viscum > Viscum album. Next base: position 1,108,357,589 of record OY728128.1, on the reverse strand, counting down.
AATCTAGGAGTAATAGATGGAAGTTGGGAGAGTATTTGGTCAGAGGTTGTTCGTGCCAAATGGCATGAAGGTGTGAATAAGGTGGGAGTGTTGGGGGCCTTTTATAAGAGGAGAGGAGGGGCACTCTTGGAAAGATTGAAATGTAACATTATTATGAAATGATTTTAGGATTATAAAGGTCCCACACTGATATAGTTCGAGGATAAGGTGATAAGGGTTCTAAATATTCCCATCCAATAAGCTTTGGACAAGTTTAAGTCTTATATTTTACATTATCATTCCATTTTATTAAAATTGTTAATTAATGTGGTAATCGCTGCATCATCATGGTGTCATAAATAATTTATTTTATTTAATGTTTAAAAATTATAAAACAAATATCATGATGTAGGAAATCCGTTTAGCTTTCTAATGAATATTTATAGTAAAAAATATGACTTTTATAACCCCATTTAAAAATTGTTTTAGTAAAACAACTTATGTTTGTGACATTTTTATTTTAACTTTAAATAAAAGTTATTTATGTCATTTTCCTACCAAAGTGGCTCCATGGGGTCCCCAAGTTGACCCATGGATTTTCTTGGTCGGCCATGACTCATTCAATAGGGGTATCACAAGTGTAACGGTCATTTCATATTATTATAACATTATATTTACCTTAAATTACACTAATTACCTTTAATCGCGTTTAATTAAACTTAAAAGTTACTATTCACCAAAAAATTATTTTAATCCCATTGAACCAAATTTTACTTCCTAATGAAAACCATGTATGTCGGATTTTTGAAATTCAAATCACAGAAGTGGTAATGTTTCATTTAAACAAAAAATATGTTTTTTAACTACCACTTAGTGGTTTCACTATTCATCAAAAATTGAAGTTTTTCAGTACAATGCCAAAATTTCACCCTAAGATATAATTGATATTCCGAATTGAAAAATGATGTCTATTTTACAATATTCCAAACATATAAGTTGAATTAATTAATTTTATAATTAATCCCCACTGTCACAACAAATAGCGTGTTTTTAAGAAACAATATATATCAAAAGATTGACAATTGTTTATGTCTAATTTTAAAGTGAAATTAATAATAATGAACACCATTGGATAAAATGGTAAAAATATATTCTAATTATACTTTAGAACCACTCAATAGTATAATTTATCTCTATAATTTATTTTTATTAAAAAAGTTGTTTTTAAGTATTTTTCATTATTCATAAAAAATTGGAAGTTCTCAGAAAAATACCAAAAATTCAACATAGGCTAATTTCGATATTACGAATCCGAAAAATGAAGTCCATTTTGAAATGTAAAATATATATATAATTTCAAAAAGTGGTTATTACTATTCATAACTACTACTTGTATTGGTCGCGGTGTGTTAGAATCTCGAACTTGCGTACAATGTAAGCTATTGCATTATTGAAAGAGAAGCATATTGTGGAAGCTCGGGGTGTTACATTCTCCCCTCCTTCAATAAATTGCATGCTCGCAATTTGAAATTTTTCTTTGAAAATAAAAGGTTGAAAATAGAAAATACCTTTGTGGAAAACCCACATCGGAAATAGGGTTAATAAGATTATAACATTAAAAGAAAGAAAGATAAGTACAAAGGTCACCTGAGATAGCCCATACTAGGATTCTATGAAAATATGGATATGGAAGAAAAACAAACCAGCATGGTCTGATTGAGAGTTGTAGAAAACAGGATTAGGAGAAAGTTAACAATAAGAAAATCACAAATTTGTTATTGGTTAAACGATCATTGAATCCCCAGTTGGAAAAGTTAACCGGCAACGTTTTTGTTTTCAGTTACCTTTTATAAAGATGAGGAATTTATTTTGGAGATTTACTAAAAACGTAAGGGAATATACATACTTGTCATGTAGAATTTCATTTTTAATAAATTTTTACCACAAACCCATCTTTCACTCTAAAAGGTAATAGAACTCAAAAATATTCTATTTATCCTAATTTTATAAGGTTCCAAATATTAACACATACCATTTAGATTAGTAAAACTATTTTTTAATAACTAGGGACTTCCTGTAGTCTAGTGGTAGGTAATAAAGGCCTGTCACACTATGGTTGTGGGTTCGATTCCTGCAGCTTTGTCCGACGCTACGGGTTCGGCCCCACCCTGCAGGTTGTCCTTTTCCTAATACTATAGTATTATAATATTCCAAAAATAATCTTCAGAAATGTTTTAACCTTAAACAATACTATCCAAGGTTCAACTTAATCCATTCCAACCTTTATAGTTATCCAAAATACCTCTGTCCAGCCTTTCTCTAAAAGGCCTCTAAATTCCAAAATCAATTGTATCATCAGATTCCTTAGACAAGGTAAAGTTTCTCTTATTGTCACATACAAAAATATGATTAACTTCATCATATTAAAACCTTAATGAAATCAACATGTAATGCAGTACAATCCTTATATATATATATCACATTATTCTAATAACCAGAATATAATCCATGAGTCCAAAAGCACCAATACGTTAATTATTCCGCTTCAACTGTAGTCACAGCATAAGATTGGCCTTGATCCCTTAGCCTTTTCGGAGGTAAGTTTTTCTGACGCTTAGGAAATTCATTTGCATAATGCCTCATTTCCCTACAATTGTAGCATTCAACATTGATAGCCTCTTTCTTTCCCTTGCAATCACGAACCTGGTGAACTTTTTCTCCATAATTGTAACAGACTCTCATTCCCTTCAAGAAAGTACCGGGGTGTTTCTTTCCACATTTACTATAGGACAGCTATTCAACTCTTCCCTTCTTCCCCTTATTTCCATTTCCAGATTGATCAGAAGTTATCTTCTTTTCTTGCTTTGCTTTAAAGTCATGAGACGTAGAGAATTCTTTTTCCGTCTTGATAGCACACGAGACAATATCTTCGTATGGTGAGAAGGTTTGTGAGACTAATGCTCGATGGAGAAATGGTTTCAACCCATCAAAGAAATGATCAATCTTACTTCTTGGGTTATGTATATAATCTGCAGCATTCCTCGCTAACCTTGTAAAGTTAGCCTCATACATTGCGACATTCTCATCCTCCTTCTTCCTCAGACTCAGAAATTGCCTTTCCATATCTGCTCGATGGTCATGCAGAAAGAATTTTTCTAAGAAAATTTCCTTAAACTCCCTCCATTCCATACTTGATACTTCTTCATATTCCTTTATGTTTTGAATCAGTGACCACCATTGATCGACATCTCTAGTGAGGCTGTAGACTGCCATGACAACCTTCTCCCTTTCGCTACTCCCCAAGGTGTGGAATATTTTCTCTAAGGAGTTTATCTATTGCTCAGCTACTAGTGGATTTGTACCCCCATTAAATGTTTGCAGTTTTTGCCTCATGAAGAGGTCTAACATTGATCCTCCACGTTGCGGATCAGGGTGCTCCATACGAGTAAGTTTATTATTCATAACCTGAGTGAGTTGTCCCAGTATGGTAATAAGTTGATCAACACCAGTTGTATCTCCAGCTCCATAATAATTATCTTGAGCAGGAGGGAAATCCCTACACGGAGTGCGTGAATTGATACAGTTTCCATTCCTTCCACTAGGCGCCATTTCTAAACAATGGCATAAACTAGATTAGTTTATGAATCAAAATACATAATTCTATACTTATAAAATACTTAACATAAATTGAACTACTTATGGATATAATCCATAATCATAAAAATGTTTTCTTTGAGAAAGTATATACTCACAACCATTCATAGTGGTTTGTAAGGAAAACGAGAATTATCCTAAGCATATCCTCTGGGAGTGTCGTATCCAAGAGTGAAACAAGGCCCGTTGTCGTGCACCAGTTCTCGTTCGAGTCTAGCTCAAAGCGGTGTTTTCGGGTTTTACCCCTAGGTACATATGTGCCAGAGCCGCCTCTACCTGCTCGTATCTAGACAGATATGTGTTGCTCGGAAAACTCACAAAATCTCTATAATACCAAAATTCTAGAAGGTTCTTATATACTAAACCTCAAAGTCTATCTTCAGGCTACGTGCTCTAATAATAGTTTATCTAAATCTAGCTTCCAAGGTTAGTACTAAACTGCCTCTGATACCAACTATAACGCCCCAACCCTAGTTAACCAGAGTTGTTGCATTATTGCGTAACATTGGCATGATCACAAAAGATCAAGTCTTGAAAGACAGATTAGTTTAGTAGCCTTGGAAACACTAGATACATTCATAAATGTTACATTACATCATAAAGTGAGAAACTACAATAACAAAGTCTCCATAGTCCACACTCATATCCTCTTCTAACTATCCCTGCAGGTCATTCATAAAATACTTCTTCACATCCTGGAAAATATTAAAACATTGAAAGGGGTGAGCTCAGATGCTCAGTAAGGATAACAATATTGCGGAAGATTTCATCAATAAACATAAACATTTAAGGCAATGTATAACTAAAACAAAATCCTTTTTAAACTTTAACTTCAGCATAATATGGCAAAAATAAAATTAAATAATTCCATTTACTTACTCACATGGATATTCTACTAGTCGAACAATCCCATGCAATATCATTAACCACTTTCATAATGATGGAATTCATAATGCCATACTATCATAACCACATAGCCAAGGCCTCGTGCCAAGACCACAAATAAGATTTTGTGAAGGCCTCATGCCAAGACACTAGTTTGTCTCATGAGACCTACCGATGCATCGAGGAGCTATAGCGGGCTCCACCCGTCACTTATTAAGTCCAACGCATTCTTCATATGAATAGGTTTAAACATATCATATAACATAATTGTATCACATAAAACATGCATAAAGGAAACATAACATTTCCACATTTCAATCACAAGATATCAATACAACACATTGATATAATAAAAACACTTTCAAAACCATTTTCAATACCAAAATAAAATAAAATTAAAACTTGTATTTATTTTTCTTTATAAAAAAAGTTATGGCTTGTAGAGGAAGCCAAAACTCAAATAATGGTCACGGTGGCGGAGAAGTCGTTGTCGCCGCATACGTAAGAAAAACATTCCTTTTTGTCGTTTAGTAAAGACGCTTCGTATAAAAGATTCCTTTTTAATAAAAGTAAAATTCAATGGGGTTTATACACCGTATAAATGAATGTTGTGTATAAAACTAAATATGCCTCAATGAAAGGAGATTGAGACAAAGTCCTCACAAAGATCATTTTTAAAATAAAATAGATTTATTATGTGTATTAATTATAAGTACACATAAAGAAAGTACAAATACAATATATGACATAATAATATAATGACATAATTTGAAAGTATGAGATTAACCCAAAGAATGGAAATTGGGTTAAGAAATTCCCTTACCTTGCGTCCTGTCTTGACTCGACCATTCTTTAACCTCCTGAATAATAAACTAGAGTTAATTTATAATTTCTTAAGAACCTTTTTCATGTTTTTTATTCCTTTTATATCACTTATTACCATGTTATTAACATTATGTAATTATTTATGTTAATAACGGTCGTTTTGTCGATCTTTGGTACTTGAGTCAAAAATAAAATTCTTATAATTACAAGTTGTTCACGTGGTGAAATACCCATTATTTCCAAAATTTTATTCATGATTTAGATATCATATATATCATATATATCCAGTATATACATTCATTCATAATATTACGTAACATTTTGAGGTATGAAATGAAATGCACCGTTCATGGAGACGGTAAGTCGTACGTACGCATGAACGCTACTTTCATTTCTATTTTGTATTTAATGGAATGAAATTATAATTATATAAAGTTGTACTATAATTTCAATATAATATAATTTATAATACCCTTTACTCCATCCTTTATACATCCCACATATGGCATTAACGATTCAAATCACTTTGAGGGGGCGGTAGTCCGCGCTTCCTAAAATGAAATTATCGCGTTTACCCATAATGGAAATCATAAAGGTGTGACATAAATGAAAAATATAGAAGAATAAGGAAAAAAATAAACATAATATATATCATATATAAAAAATAGTTTCATCATAATGGCCCCCATGAGAGTTGTTAAAAGAAGTTTGAACAATCATCCTTTCGTGAGGCAGTAATTCGCCACCCACAGAAACAGTATGTTCTTTAACCATTAGACGAAGGTGTGTGTAATTGTAAATCAAATACTTCTAATAACAACATCCTAGTATATTTAAGATACTGGTGTTGTTACAAAATAAAATAATAAAAAGAGTTTAGGGGGTTGGAGAACCAAAATAAAACAAAACAACATTAGAGAAGACATTACCTTAAAATCGGGTAACTCTTTTTTGATTTGAGCCAAAGGATTCCTTGGGAAGACTTCTACCCATAGTGAGGCTTCTAGGAGTAAGAGATGGAAGTTGGTAGTGTATTTGGTCAGAGTTTGGCCGACGAAAATGGCTTGAAGGTGTGAATAAAGTGGGAGTGGTGGGGGCCTTTTATAAGAGGAGAGGAGGGGAACTCTTGGAAAGATTGAAATGTTACATTATTATGAAATGATTTTCGGATTATAAAGGTCCCACAATGATATAGTTCTAGGATAAGGTGATAAGGGTTCAAAATATTCCCATACAATAGGCTTTGGACAAGTGTAAGTCTTAGATTTTACATTATCCTTCCATTTTATTAAAATCGTTAGTTAATGAGGTAATCGCTGCATCATCATGGTGTCATAAATAATTTAATTTATTTAATGTCTAAAAATTATAAAAAAAATATCATGATGTAGGAAATCCTTTTAGCTTTCTAATTAATATTTATAGTCAAAAATATGACTTGTATAACCCCATTTAATTTTTTTTAATAAAACAACTTATATTTGTGACATTTTTATTTTAACTTTAAATAAAAGTTATTTATGTCATTTTCCTACCAAATTGGCTCCATGGGGTACCCAAGTTCACCCATGGATTTTCTTGGTCGTCCATGACTCATTCAATAGGGGTAGGACAAGTTTAATGGTCATTTCATATTATTATAACATTATCTTTACCTTAAATTACACTAATTACATTTAATCGCGATTAATTAAACTTAAAAGTTACTATTCACCAAAAAATTATTTTAATCCCATTGAACCACATTTTACTTCTTAATGACAACCATGTATGTCAGATTTTTGAAATTCAAATCACAGAAGTGGTAATGTTTTATTTAAACGAAAAATCTGTTTTTTAACTACCACTTAGTGGTTTCACTATTCATCAAAAATTGATGTTTTTCAGAACAATGCCAAAATTTCACCCTAAGCTATAATTTATATTCTGAATTAAAAAATGAGATCCATTTTACAAAATTACAAACATATAATTTGCATTAATTAATTTTATAATTAATTCCCACTGTCGCAACAAATAGCGTCTTTTTAAGAAACAATATATATCAAAAGTTTGAAAATTGTTTATGTATAATTTCAAAGTGAAATTAATTATAATGAACACCATTGGATAAAATGGTAAAAATATATTATAATTATACTTTAGAACCACACAATATTATAATTTATCTCTATAAATTATTTTGATTAAAAAATTTGTTTTTAAGTATTTTTCACTATTCATAAAAAATTGGAAGTTCTCAGAAAAATACAAAAAATTCAACATAGGCTAATTTCGATATTATGAATCCAAAAATGAAGTCCATTTTGAAATGTAAAATATATATATAATTTCAAAATGTGGTTATTACTATTCATAACTACTACTTTTATTGGTCACGGTGTGTTAGAATCTCGAACTTGCGTACAATGCAAGCTATTGCATTATTGAAAGAGAAGCGTATCGTGGAAGCTCAAGGTGTTACAAAAAACACTAGACATTGTAATATATTCATACCTTGAACAACTACTTAATCACTCTAGTCAGGGAACCTCATCCTTGTCATGTCACCCCATGACCTATCCCACAATGAGGTCTATAACCCAAGGCACTTAGGCAAGGTCCATTTTTATCTATTATCTCATTATATCCCACTTATGATCTATTCATCCAAGCCTTATCAATCAAAGACATAGTCCTTTTTGTAACCATACCCCATCACTAAGGGTAGGGACTACCTTCATAAACCACAATACATTCAATATCTATAACTTACCTATATCTTCTGTCAACCCATTCCATCTTACAAAAGATATGGTCCTCTATACCTTCTCAAAAAATGATGAGGACCCTTCAATAAATATACCCTATCACCCATGTTATGGCACAACTAAATGTTTTTCATCTATTCCCCACAAAATCATGGTAATTCACCTCAAATAGACAAACCAAAGACTCCTAAAGTAAATTTCCTATAAGAACAAGTAAGAAAGGTAAGGACCTCAGGTAATCAAAAAGCTCACTATATATTCCCATGTAACTAGTCACATGAGGTGTAAATATTCATCTCTAGTAAGATACATCACACTTATTAAGGAATCCACTCAGTCATCCATAACCACCATGATCCCACTGTGTTGATACAATATCAAACAATTAACCCATTAATGATATAACTTCCTAAAGGTTCATCTTGACCCCGACCCTAAGGCATAGTCCATGTCATTATAATGTTACTCAACACACCTGATCCCACAACCCATGGATCATCCTATTTTTCTATGCATTAAGTCCCATAAAATCCTAATACCATACCCCATAGAATTCAAATGATTTACACATGGTTCACATCTCACTTCCCCAAATGTGGTATATCAGCCATAAAATCTTACGTAACACCAATTTTCACACCTATCTAGCCCCAGATGACTATTTATTATCCCAATACTCACTATGATCCCACACCACCGAGAGAGGGTATTTTTATTCCACAGGAGAAATTCATCCATCACATTCATTAACATAGGGCCAAATCACTCTATAGCCTAGTCTCCATCTCTATGAGAAACTGCCTCAACTACCATTGTCTTTCATCATATCCTGATACCAGCGAATTTATATTTTCATCTCAAATGTCATTATTGGTTTCTTGGAGACACATTCTTTGGACTATTATAATACCATGAGGGATAAAGAGCACTTAACCCAAGTATAGGAGGGTGAACCCCACACTATCTCTCCCTCCCAAAGGATCAACGTTCCCAAACCATGTACTCAATCCCATGACCATGCATATAGGAAATTAGTTATATATAAAACCCCTTATGGATTTGAATTAAATGGAACTCCAACCTCTAGAATTGAGTTACCATCTATTCTATGATCTTCTGATCCTCAACCAAGCTCGTCCTCCCCTTGTCCAAGCCCATACTACCACAAAATATCCTACATCACATCACATGAAATAAATAATAAATTACAAACAATAATAATAAATTATATAATTTAATATAAAGATTAATAATTCTCAAAAACTCGCATATCACCACCTTCATGCTAGAAAATTATTAACTAAACTCGGAGGGTCTGAAAGCTCACCTTTGGTACCAAACTAGGAAAATACCAAAGCAATGACATCAGGTCATTCACCAAATTGATTTAATTTAATACAATAAGATTATAAATTTTACTATGGTGGAATACCACACCCAAAAATTCTCTAGTGGCATGTAGATGTGGTCTTAGGTTTCCCTCTATCAAGGCCTCAATAAATCCCCATCGATTTTTGTCTATTCAACCATTCATTAGTCGAATCGATGTCAAATTCCTGAAAACAATATGACTGGAATAAGACAGAATCAAATGGATAATCCAAATATGAAATAAAATAGAAACAATCTCCTCCGATCATCATAGGAATGTACTAAAACCCACCCCTCTAAATTGGGGATAAAAAATTGTTTTGGGAGGAGAATCATCCATTAATGTCCTATAATACACTCTCATACCCCAAGATACTATAATGTCCTAAATTGATAAATGTACAAAATTAACCAACCATGAAAAATCAACCCAGGCCCCTCCATCTATCTATTAGAACTCACTTGTCATGTAATAAGACTAGGTAGCACCTAATTCCCTTAGTTATCCCAACAAAATGCTACTAGTGTCTCACTGGCTAGTTAGTGGCCCCTATAATGAATTTTAGTACAATGTAAAACCCATCCCTTCCAATAGACCTACCAAAAATTTATCGAGTCACCTACCAAGCCTCAAAAATCATCCAATTACATATATTATGGATATTAAAAATCATATAACCCCAACTAGAGTCTTTATTCTTAAAAAATACTATCCCCCAAAAATAAAATTCAAATTCCCTTCAGAATTTCTAACCAACAAATATATGGGTCATTAAAATTATATTTTTAAATTATCATACAAAATTTATGATCTCATGGATTCATAGAAACCATGAAAATATAATTTTTTCATCATAAATAATTCTAATCAACCTTTTTGTAAAATAGGTATCAAATTTTAGTCACAACCATATAAAAAATTCATATGTATTATTTTCTTAGTTGCAAGAAAAATTTAGAAGAAAATTATATAACTAAAAAATAATGGAGAAAACTTTCATACTATTATAAAAATTTACCACTAATTAAAATTTAATAGTTTTAAAACAATAGGTTTACATGTCATGTGCCCATGTTTAAAATTTCACATAAAACCCTTATCATATCTCTTATAGCATATTCCATAAAGGTAATAAATTCAAATATATATTGTATACTTTATAGAAAATCACAGGAATAGAAAGCTATATAAAAGTGGGTAGGTTTATTTTTATACCAATATTTATTTGGGGAAGTGTAGTAATATTCCTCAATTATTGATGATGGTTATTAATTAATAATTTATAAACAATCACTTCAACTGTTTCATCACTAACTCTTCAATACATTGTATGAACCATATAATTAGAAATAATACTACATATTCCATTAATATAACACCACACATAAATATGACCACTTATTAACTAATCCATTTATTTATTAATGATATGAACTCCAAAAACCATGGTACAAACTTGTAACTCCTGAGTGTACAAAAAGTGGAGTAAAATAAAAATATTCATCATACACTAAGAAAAATGTTACTTTCCACAAATTTAATATTCAAGGAAACATTTTTGATTTTCATATTTAATTAATCTTTAGATAAATTCGATATATTTTTGTCGATAAGATGCACCATTTTTTTAAACATTTATAATAGATGAAATTTTATTTTCATCATGATAGGCTTATAAATACACTATTAATTATAGAAACTAGTTATTATTCCATCTTAAATAAATAATCTATTTATATTTTATTGATAACATTCTCAATGTCATAGGGATGTATAATATATCACCACTAACTTTAATTATATCTTCACCTCTAAAAAACTCAAAATAAAGACATTAAAACATCATCATTTCCATCATAGAAGTGTCTACAAATAAAACCATTAAAAATTTATTTTTATTTCACCTTATACAGATACCTAATATCCTTATGAACATGTCATGTTTAGAACCCATCTGTCTATATTTCAAGGAGAGAATGTTCATGGCCACCTTGATGATCTCATACTATTATCAAGAAAACCTAATAAACTATTTAACCCAGTAATTGACTCTAATAGAGACAAAAACATATAATTTCTCACTTTAAATACTTATGATAAAAAATTAACATAAAATAATTTTTTTTCTAAAAATCACCAATAGTGACTGATTCTTGAAAAAAATCAATTTATAATCATTCATAATGACACCATTGTATCATTAAAACACAATTATAATTACCTTATATATAGGGTAACATTAATAATCAAGTCGACTAAGTAAGGGATCAGTTATTATTCACAATATTTTATTATTATAACCTTCACCTGAGTCTCCTTAAAATTACCCCAACCAAGATCATCTATTATGATACCTTTATAAAAATAAAAATATGATAAAATTTCATGATTATATCCCAAAACATGTTCTTACACTATCAATTCCATAGAATATCTTTGATTTGAACATTCTGAAACTAAAGAAGATAATTTAAACATTATAGTATTCAAATAACTATAATTGTATAAAAAATATAATTACTCTAGACATATATCAATCCTCATAATCAATAAAAAAATATAATCAGTAAAAAATTTAATCTCAGCCTTAAATCAACACTATAGTGACATGAGAATTTTTTTAATATATTTATTTATTTTAAAACTATTTTGATAGAATGGTTCACATGAAATACTAAACTAAAACGAAATTGTGACACATTTCATTAAGAGAAAATTAAAAGTATTTAAATGTGATAGTTATAATGTATTCATTAAGTTAGAGAATATGGATAGATTTAAATTAATCATGAAATATATATAAAGAAAAAAAATCCATTTTCAATAATAAATCATTTTTAAAATTTATTTAGTGTATCTAAATAACTAAAAAATCATATTATGTATGAAAATATATTTTATTAATAAAAATATTATTAGGAGCTATTCATTTTATTATATGGTGGTTAAATAATTATTTAAATGAAATTTATTGATAATATATAAAATAAATTAATTTATAATCCATCTAATATTTATAATTCATTTGATATTAATACAACCATTTTATTCTTAAAATGCATTTAATAAAAGAAGTTTTTTCATAAGTTATCTAGACTTATTTTTAAGATTATTATTGTTAATACTAGATATTGAGTTTAGTAAAATGGTTTAATTTTCTTGATTATATAAAAATTCAATAATAAGTTCATTATATTTTTTTCATAAAAATAAGTTACCAATGAAAATATTAGTTAACATGGTAAAACATTTATTTTCTAAATAATTCTTTCTATCGATGTTATATTATTTTGTCAACATAAATTAAATATTATTCTTTTAAATTATGAATATAATATATATATATATATTAAAACTAGTTGAATTATATATTCACTTGAAACTAGTTTGAGAACCCTTAATGATTAAAAATATATATTTTTTATAAAAATAGTTTTTCTATATATTATATGTTTTAATTTAAAAAAATTTAATATTTTGAAATTGAAATATGTTAAATGGACACCAAACCAGATTTATATTACCCAAATTTGAAAATTATAACCATATTATATGTTTAGTAACAAAATAATTGTCATAGTTTATTATTAATCATGGTTATTAAGTTTTAAAAATATCTAACATAAGTGGAAAAAATTGTATTAAGATTACATGATACAAAGACCATATATAACACATTTTTAAGTTGAAAATTCATAACTCCATTTCTATCAAACCTTTCCTAACAAAAATCACTAAACTCACGTGATATTCCATTCATTCCCTTTACCGACCATTAAATTTCATGGAAATTTCCATCTTTTAAAATATAAAAGGACACTACTTCCAACTGTTACAAGCAACACTCCATGTTTGATATTCCATTAATACTATACCTAGTTTTAATATTCTAGAATCCCTATACATTTCTTATATTCATTGGTTAAATTAATTATCCCTGCATACTTCAATTCTAGGAAGTCTTTCAAGAGAAATATCAAATCGTCATCTTGAGTATTATCAACCCCATACTCTTTTCATCTTTAAATTTATCATACATTATATTCAAAATATATCTTATCCATTATAATAATGTTGAAATTAGTGTTATCCATGTATATAATTTTTTATTATAATAATGTAATAATTATTCACCACCTTTTCCACTATCTATAGAAAAGAGAACGTGAATTCCATGAATATGTGTGTACTACCGCCTCCATGTGAGAAATGTTATATTTTTCATAACCTAATTTCAAGTCTAGTTACAAGCGATATATTTAATGAATAAATATGATATTTATAAAATTATTAAGGATTTAAATTGATAAATAATTTTATACCTTCATTATATTTTATGTAAAACTGAAACATTATCCATCTGTGCATACTTACGACCACCTCCATGAGTGATGTTTTTCATTTTATATCACCACCTTACAAGGTTTTTGTAATGTTCCAGATATGAGTGTCACCCAAAGGTTCCCCGAACCCATATGGTCACATGACCTCAAGTGCATTTCCCTAATCCCTAGAGGCTTCCAACTAGATGAAAGGTCTAAAATGTGATTTTGTGGAAACTATGCCCTCATCGGAAGAGTATACATGGTGGAAAAATATAGTAAATAACAGAGGGAGAAATAATACCAAAAAGAAATAAACGGCAGAAGACTGAAATTGAAATCAATAGAATCCATATCATATATATAATGAAACATGTCATATGTGTCTAGGAAAGAATCCAAAATAGGTCACAATGATGTAAATATAATACAATCTAATACAAAAGAAAAGAAATTAAACTCCAATAGTATCTCAAGCCATAGCTTGGTTCTATGCTTTCCAGGTCCAACAACAATCATGTACCTGGTGAAGAAGGGAACTTGACCTTATTTATACCAGGGATCATATAATCTGTTTGGGTCCAAAAGCATGACCCAAATAGGGTGTAAGATGAATCCTAGTATCCATCAACCAAAATATATGTTTCCATCAGCTAGAGAATATATATATTGCAGGTAATATGAAGAAATAAAGTCGTAAACTAAGAAGTACTCAAAAGTAAACAATCCTACAGTTTTCAATTAAAATCATTTATCATTTATTATTCATCTATTGAATTATTTAACCCTAAGATCTATCCTTATCCTTATATCTCTCATGTAAATTAATAGAGAAGATGTCTAAGAAGAACATATAAATAATCATGTAAGACCAAATCCAAGCATGTGATTTGGATTAAAAAAATGCGTCACAATCATTCAACTATTCACAAAGATCCTTTGGGAATGTTCTCAAAATCTAACCCTTCTGTTCTAATCATAGAGTCAATTCATTAAATAACGACCCTTTGGAAAATCTCTCATGACCTAACCCCTTTGATCTAATATAACGTCAATTCATTAAATACCAACACACTGGGAAAGCTCTCACGGTCTAACCCCATTGGTCAACATTCTACAACAAGGCTCTCATGGTCCTGTGTAAATAATCTTGAAGTCACGTCGGTCTTCCTGGTCCAAGGATCTCATGGTCTATTGAAAAAATATAGTTCATATCATATCAAAGAACCTCATACCATCTACAAATACTACATGGCTAAACATTCTCAATGCATATCATCAGAATTTCACATAATCAAACATCATCCCAATCAAACAAGGCATAGAAAACAAGCTATGTCTAAAAGGAAACCTAGATGAAATGATCGTAAATAATCAATAATGAGAAACACACCAATGGTGTGTCCCTTAAACAAGGTATATAACCTTACACATAAGCAAAAACCCTTTATCAATCAATAAAACCATATCAGGTAATAACAGGATTAAATTCCAAATCAAGCAATACCCAAAATGTGTGCATGCAACACGTTTATCGTATATAATCAAAATAAAAACAATAAAAGGCACATCCAACCTACCTCATTGTCGTACGATCTATATAATTTAACATCTGCCTTTGGATTGTCCTAAAACAGTGTAGATTGACAAAAAATTTAAAAATATCTAACCATGAATAGCTCACAAGAGATGATGAATCAGGAACAAGGGCTCATGTGGGTTTGAGAACTCACCATTGGGATTCAAAATTCACTTGATGGTGTCTTAATCGGAGCATGGATAGAGAATCGGGATATCTAACTTCGTCCTTCATTCCGAAATACTTTTGCATGAAACACAAGAAGAAGAAAGTGTTTCTAGACATAAGACATGATCCCACTCCAATATATCAAATAAAAAGAAAAATTACACAATGTGTTCATTAACACTAAATGTCATGTAGTATCCTCAACTGTCCCTCAACTTATGTGGGTTTGATATGTTACCACACGACCATTTACTCGCCTATTACACGGTCAAAATACAGTTGTACGCGGAAAGATAGTTACACGGCATGTACTCAGAAGTACACGGTGTATACTTAGAAAAACCTATTTCGTTCCTTTTTCCTCAAAACAACCCAAAAACAAGAACCATACCTTAATAGAAGATCCACGTTCTTAAAAACTCCCCCCTTATAGCAATTCATCCCTGAATTTCCCTTCTAAGGGCGGTGAAGAAGAATCTGTGAACAACTCTAGCCACTGCGATCACACATTGGCCTCCCTCTCCCATGTCTCATCCCACACTCACCTATACTGCCATAGAACATGTACCAGATGAATAGACCAACCATGGAGAAACTTTTTTCTATGATCCACAATTCGAATAGGGTGCTTCTCAAAGAATTCATCCACCTCTAATTCAATATCCTTGGGTTTAAAATATGAGATGGGTCTGAAAAGTAATATTGTAGCTCAAAAACATAAAATATGTCATGCATATCTTGGTACCAATGAGGTAACTAGAACTGATAGGCAACCATCCAGACTCTCCCCAAAACATAAAACTACATGACGTATCTTGGTGAAAGCTTCACCATCCTCCTAATCCTCATGTGCCCAAACCTTGGTGTGACACACAAGAAAACTTGATCTCCTACCACAAACTCTAGAGGTTATCTCCATCAATCTACATAATATTTCTGGTGAGGCTATGCAATACCCATACTCTTCTAAATCAACTCCACCTATTCAATGGTCTCCTGGACAAGACGAGGTCCCATTATTGCTGCCTCTCCGGCCTCTAGCCAACATAGGGGTGATCGGCATGGCCTACCATACAAAGCCTCAAAAGGTTTCATCTTAATTTTTGCCTAAAAAATATTATTTTTGGTAAACTCTACCATGGTTTTATGTCTCTCTAAAGAGACCATAAAATATAGGATTCGTGCTCGATGCATGTTCTCAAAAACCTAAATCGTGCACTCAGACTAGCCATATATTTGGGGATAGTAAGCTATACTCAGAAGTACTTGTGTACCAAAATCCATCTCTAGTCCCTAACAAACATGAGAAGTCAACCAGGTGTCCCTGTGTGAAATAATAGAGTGTGGAACCCCGTGAATACGTACTATCCCTTGGATGTACAACATTCTATGCTCATCAACACTGAAGGTGTCCTTGATCAGCATGAAATGTGCAACCATCATGAGTATGTCAACAACAACCCATACAACATAATTTCGTCAAGGTGGCCTTGTTAAACCCATCATTAAATCCATCGTGAAATCATTCCACTTCCACTAAAGAATAGTTAACTATTGTAATAGCCATGTTGATCGTTGATGCTCCACCTTCACCTACTGACTAGTGGAACATATCATAACAAAACCAGCTATATCCCTCTTCATTCCTAGCCATAAATACGGAAGATTTAGATCTCAATACATCTTGGTGACACTAGAATGAACTTCTCATACCAAGGCATGAAAATATCTCAATAGCTCCTCGTGTATGTTTGTTGACACCCATACATGACCATGAAAACACAAAACCTCATCCTTTCTTACGGTCCACCCAAGAGTAGGGTCCTCTCCAAACACACTTTCTCATATAACTAGGCCTCCATAATCTAGTAGTTACCTCATTCACACTCAATAAAGTAGATTAAAGGTAACACCTATAGAAAAAGAAACATCGTCCCCTGCTTTCGTGCACCTTCAAATTCCTCTTAGAGAACAGAGCCATAATCTTCTACTCACTGTAAGAATCTTGAACTACCTATATCTGAGTCCTCCTATTAAATGAATTATCCACTTCATTTCCTTTCTAATGCATGTAGGCAAGGTCAAAGTGAAAATATTGAAGGTACTTAATCCACCTTCGTTGCATCAAATTCAGATCATGCTGAGTAAAGATATACTTGAGTCTTTTTTGGTTATTGTATACCACAAAATGCTATCCCGAAAGATAATGTGTCCAATAGCCCAAAGTATTCCCAACTACAGCTAACTCATGATCTTGTATTGGGTAATTTATTTCATGTGGTCTCAAATACTAATAACCATACACAATGACTCCTTCCCCCAGCATAACCACTACTCCCAGCCCGATACCTGATGCATCGTAGTAAACGGTGTAACCCTTTCCTAGTTCCAAAAAAATAACATTGGTGCTAAAGTAAATCTCCCCTTCAACGCTTGAAAGGATGAATGACATGAATATGTCAAAAAGTACTTCTCACTCTTCTTACCCAAGCTCGTTAGTGGCACTACTAAGAATGAAAAGTCCTGAATAAAGATTATGTAGTAACCATCTATCCCCAAAAAACTTTGTACCTCAAAGATGTTCTTCGGCTACTCTCAGGAAACTACCATTCTCACCCTCTCTAGTTCTACTGATACTCCTATCTCTAAGATTACATGACCCATGAAATGAATATGTTCCATCCAAAAGTGTCTCTTTGAGGGAATATAATATAATTAATGGTCTCACAATGTACTCAATGCAATATCAAGAGGGATGGGATGGTCGTGTAGAGTATGAGAGTATAGTATGATATCTTCGATTAATGCTACCAAAAAATAATCCAATTAAGGATGGAACACTCAGTTCAACAGTTCCATGAAAACTGTCAGTGTATTCATGAGACCAAATTTCATAAGCAAATACTTGTATAGACCATACCTACTCTGAAAGGCTGTAAGAGTTATATCTGATGGTATAATGTGCAACTGATGATAACCATGTCATAAGTCAATCCTTGAGAACTTCTGGGCTCCTTGAAGATACTCAAAGGGATACTCAAACCATAGAAAGAGATATCAATTTTTGATCATCAGCTAGTTTATATTCCAATAATCTACACAAAGTATGAGGGTACCATCCTCCTTCTTTTCAAAAAGGAAGGGCGAACCCCAAAGAGATGTATGGGGGTCAGATGAAACCCTTTTCCTTCAACTCCACTAACTACTTCTTAAGATCCTATACATCTATTGTAGCCATCCTATAAGGAATAATGTACATCGGCGCCTCTCCTAGAACAAGATCAAGAGAGAAATCCACCTCTCTCCCTCGAGGTAATCCTCAAAATTCATCTCGAAAGACATCTCAGAAATGATCCACCAGTGGATGAAAGTCCATATTTGTAGTCCCATGGTCATCGACATATAAACTAGTAATATGGGATGTGATTCCTCCTAACGCATGATTCTTGGGTCCATCTCTTCTTGCTTAGACTTCCCATTCATCTTTTTGTAGAAAGGATCCACCCTTTGGTGACCAAAAACTCACCATGTGGTGATAGTAGTTAAAAAAGTCCTGAATGAGACTGACCAGTCCATTCTGAGAATGAAATTGAAGCTGATCATCTCTAATATATTGAGGTCCCATAATTAGTGGTACCAACAAACCATAAGAAGGAATTCCTTGCACTAATATACACTAGAATTTATAATCCACAATAGAGTGTCTAGAATCATATCATCATTAGAAGAAAAAACAAAGATCCCAAGGCTCCCCACAGAGATAATAGATATAAAACTATAGGAATCCCCTATATCAAAAAAAGAAAAATCTAAAACCGAGGAGACTATAATCATACCTCTTACCATAGAGGGTCCACGATCCTTCTCATACTAGGTCAGTTTCATCACAAAAGTCTGACCTATACCGTGATCTTACGACCCTTCCTGGCTACCCTCAGCTAATATACCTAGATGTCACTGAAAACATGTCATCTGGCTATCGCGGCAACAACCACCTCCTTAGCCTGAACCACTCGACGAAGTATAGTTCCCTAACTGATGAGGAATTGGTGTTACCACTCATTCATGTGGAGTCATAATAGATCCCATCTCACTAGATTCTCATGAGAACATCTTACAAAAACACTAAAGATGACCCATCCTGCCGCAAGTTTGGTACTCAACTGGGTCTATTGGGCACAACGATCTCATGTTCCAACTCTTCCCACACTAGTAGTGCCTCACCTGGCTGCGTGATGATACATCCCTACATCTAGGATCAATGCAAAAAGGATCCCTATGGTTATTCCTTCTATCGGTCAAAGGAGTACTAGCCCCGGATGTTGAACCACCCTGAATCACAGCTCCAAACTCCCTCAGATTCTGCTCAGTAATAAAAACCAAGTTTACTGTATAAGTTACAGAAGTCAACCTGAGAACATTCACCTGAGATTAGATGTCTTACCCTGAGATCATCTTCAAATCATCTAGCATGTGAAAACTCTTCACCCCCCCCCCAAACAGGGGAAAATCACTGAATCTCTGTAAAGTGAGAAGAGTAATCCATCATTGAAAGAGTGACCTACTCTAAAGGAATGAACTCTTAAGCTCAGTTGGACCCCAACATTTATGGGTAGAATTAATAATTGATGGTCCTTAGAAACTCTTTCCAACCAATATTCTGATGACGTCCCACTTGTGAAACAACACCCCACCCTCTCTTGGTGTAATCACGAAGCATGTATGTCTCGAGCTTCACCCTCATCTCAGGAAGCATCTCTAGTTGATCGAAGATAAAAATAATGGCCTCTAACCAGGACTCTATATCCAATAGTCCACCATCCCTTGAAAAAGTTGTAGGATGCTGCTACTAGAACATTCATGTCATCTCCTCCATATTTGGGGAAGGTTATTGTGCTCCCTAAAAGGTGTTCATCATCCTTATAAATCCTTCATGGAACTGTGAATCAGCACCAGTGTTCGATATAATAGTTGGTGCCAATAATAGCATTATGGGAGGATCTACTGGTAGTCCTTGACCTACCATTGCTAGTGTCTAATCATCACCCCGTACCTGGAATACAACTGGAGGACATATTGGTGGAATGACTCTGGAAGGTCAAGTTCACACCTTAGTTCGAGATTATTAAAGACTACAACTGAGAAGTGTAATAACAGAACATGATAAAGAAATCATTGAAATTTTTTAAAAAGGGGTTTACATGGCATGTAGAAACACTACACAGAGTGTTCCCTTAAACCATAACCTGGTCGTGTACCTCTACCAGCGTAGTCGTGTAACACCCCATACACATGCCATGTTCCTCTTAATACATGGTGTGTACTTGAATATTCCCTCCTACCCTAGTACTTATACACAGCTAGAACTATAAGAGTTTTTCTAGTGTAACAATACATGGTTTTCACACTCTAGACATGTTGTGTACAATCAATGTTCAATTCAATAGTGTCATTAGTCACATGGCCAGATACACAATCGATTACAGCATGGCGTGTACTGCCAGTACATAGTGTGTTCTGCCAAGAGTTTACCAACCCTATTTCTTTGCTTACACAATATTTTACACGGTAGAAAAGTACACGGCATGTACATATGGTACACGAAATTTCCTTAAGAAAAGTTATTTCTTCCAAAACATAAGAACACATGGCGCGAGTTTATAACATCACACGCCATGATTTTTGGGTTTTCCAAACAGTAATCCTATGAAACTTCTCCAAAACCCAAAAATCTTAAAATTTAGCCAAGTAATGAAAACTTTTGATCTAAAAGAGCCCATACTCCCTGCGAATAAAGTTTTTCCATCCTTATTCATATCATATCTTAACAGAATTAAATTAAAGATCAAACATGATCCATAAATATCCATTCCAAGAGATCCCATAACACCTCAGGGACCAATGTTTGGCATCTATCCAACTAAAACTATACATATAACAATAACCTGTCAATATATAATGAATTTATATCATGAAATCTATCAAAACCGCATACATATCTCAAAAAACATCTATCACAACAACATGTAATCAGTAATACTCTCTAAATGGCATGGAATGAATTCATGGAATCTGATTTCTAACAAGTGCCTATATGATGCGTGATATTTCATACCCTCATCTCATTGAGTTTAAAAAAAATTGAACCACAATTATATCAATAAAAAGATCACAAAACAAGTGTTCCACCCAACAGTGAAATCTAATCAACTGTAATAGTTCAAAATCTAAAAATTACTATTCAATTTCAGTTAATTTGGCTTTTCCCTTTACACAAGGTAGCTACTCATGGGAATAGATAATTACAAAAATTTATTTCCTTCTTATTCATTAATAATGTCACTATACAATAAGACAAACAAGAAAAGAAAAAACCCTCTGATACCATATTGTGACGCCCCGGGTTCGGGTGTCATCCAATGGTGCCCTAAACTCGGTTGGTCACATGACCTCAAGTGCATTACCCAAATAACAGAGCCTTACAACTAGGAGTGAGGGCCCATGTGTGATATTGGGGAAATTATTCCCTCATTGGAAGAGTATATATGGTAGAAAACAAATAGTAAATAATAGCAGAAGCAATAATACTAAACATAAATAAAGAGTGGAAGACTGAAACTGAAATCAACAGAAGCCATATCATATATATAATGATTCATTTCATATGTTTATAGGAAAGCATACATAATAAGTCAAAAATCATGAAATATAATACAATATAATATAAATTAAAAATAATTAAACTCCAACTACATCTCAATCTTTATCTTGGTCTCATGATCTCCATCTCCAATAACAATCACGTAACTGATGAAGAAGGGTGATTGCCCTTATCTATACCTACAATCATATAATCTATTTGGGTTCAAAATCAAGACCAAAACAGAGTGTCAGACGAATCCCAGTAGTCAACAACCAAAATATATGTGATGATCTATCATTGAACATATATATACAACATTTAATAAAAAACAATGAAGAAATAAACTATGAAGAACTCAAAAGTAAACAATCCTACAGTTTTTAACTACATTCATTTAAAATTTCTTATTCATCTATTGAATCATGTAACCTTGGAATATTCCCTAAGCTCTATATCTTGCAGGTAATGTAACAGAACAGATGTCTCAGAATACCATCTAAAAAATCAAGTATGATTGAATCCAAGCTTGTGTATTGGCTTGGCATAAGCGTCACAATCATTCAATTATTCAAAATGACCCTCTGGGAAATTTATCACAGAATAACCCTTTTGTTCTAATCATAGAAACAATTAATTAAATAGTGACCCTCTGGTAAATCAATAGAGGTCTAACCCGTTTGGTCCAATATAACATAAATTCATTAAATAACGATTCTCTTGGAATGTTCTCACTGTCTAACTCCTTTCGAAAAATTTCTACACCAAGGCTCTCACAATCCTATATAAATAATCTGGAATTACACTTAGTCATCCTATTCCAAGGATCTCATGGTCCATTAGAAAAAAAATAGTTCACATATCATATTAATGAAAATAATCTAAAATCCCTCTCAATCTTTCTGGTCCAAGGCTCTCAAGGTCCATTGGAAAAAATAGTGTATATCATATAAAATCATCTCATGTAATCCATAACTACTACATGGATAAACATTCACAATGTATATCACATGCATGTAGCATAATAAAAATTCATCATAATCAATCAAGGCATGTAAAAAAGGTATTCCTAGTAGGAAACCAAGACCAAATAGCCGTAAACAGTCAAACAAGGGAAACACACCCATGGGGTGTCCCATAGACAGGGTATCTAAAATTATGCATAATCAAAAACTATTTATCAATCCATTAAACCATAGCAAGTAATAACAAGTTTAGATTCCAAATCAATCAATACCCAAAATGTGGTCATGCGGCACTATTAGCATATATAATCCAAAGAAAAACAACTAAAGGCACAAACCACCAACCTATATGCCATACAATCGATATACTAGATAATTGGTCATTAAATCATCCTAAAATGGAATATATCTATAGAAAAACTAAAACATTCCTAACCTTGAATAACTCATAAGAGACGATGAATCAAGAAAAAGGTTATAGGTGGGATTGAGAACTCATCGGTGGGATTCCAATGCACCCGATGGTGTCTCAATCAAAGATTGGATGGAGAATCGGATGATCGAACATCATCCATTATTTTGGAGTGCCCCTATAAGAAACCCGAGAAGAAGAATTTTTTTCAAGACATGAGACATGCCCCAGTCTGATAAATCAAATAAAAATAGAAGTACAATGCATGTTCATTAACACTACACCCTATGTAGTATCCTCAACCAGCACCCAACTTAAGCAGGTATGACAGTTCACCACACGGCCATGTACTCAGCCGTTACACAGTCAAAACGCAGTTTTACACGGTAACCTAAGTGCACAACATGTAGTAATAATTACATGGTGTGTACTTAGAAAATATTCTTTTCTTCATTTTCCCTCAAAACAACTCGAAAACAATATCCATACTTGAAAAGAAGATCCGGGTTCTTACAGTTTGTTCTGAAAAAATATGTTATGAAGATATATTATATAAAGTGTTCATATATATCATCATTATGGTTATGAAATTATGACACAAAAATTGTTTATCATTAGGATACAGTTCATCGATATCAGTTGATCACCTGATACAAGATCATCATGTATTTAATTCTCACAAACCATGCATATGGTTTCCATCAAATCAACTTTGGGATATAAAAATAATTAAATTAAATAATTTTAATATATTTTCTAATCAATTAATGATTAACATAGAATCTAGGAATGGGTTTCAACATCACCATTACGAAACTTCTATGAAACAGTCTGAATTAAAACATTAAATAATAAAAATAAATGATAACTGACCAATGAATGTATAATATATGATTATAACATTAGAGTAAATGGTTTTTAGATATGAAAAAGTTTATTACGTTATTTATTATGATAGTTATATTTCATATATTTTAATATAAATCACATTCATTGAAATCAAGAATTAATGTAAGGGTTTCATCTCAAATTTCCTTCTTTGAGACTGGTTTTTTATAGTGCACCTACTTCTGTTTATATGGTGTGTGTGTTTTCTCATTGAAATATTATATCAAAATTATCTCTTTATTCATGTTATTTCAAGTTTAATTTCAATTTTTCTCTATTAAATAGGTTTTTAATCAAATTATATAAATGTTATAAGGGTTTTTCTTTCCCTAATATCTTTTCATGATTTGGCTGATTCTATTTGTTCTATTGTTTATTAAGATAGCTCTCTTAGATTATATGATAATTTTAGGATTTCTTTCATCCATATGTTATGGTAAATTATATTTTTTTTTTCAATGTTCAAAAATTTGTTTACGTAAATAATAACTATGATCCTCTCTATATTATCACCTTCATTTCCATATCCATGATCACTTTTTATGCCAATATTCCCAATTCATATTTTGAAGTCCAAATATGTTTTATTTTCAAATATCTTAAAATTTATCTTTACCACTTTTAAAATTGAATAATTGTCACTATTTTTTATTTATGTTTCAATAAAGTTATTTTTTAAATGTTGAAATGGTTTTTTCTTTCCAAGCATTACATTTTACCTTTTAATACACATTTTTCTATGAAACACCTTCATATATTTTTCAATGATCAATTATTAAATAAATTATTTAGAAGTATAATTATTCAAATTTTTTCACCTCAACTTTTTAAAAATTATATTTTAATGTGTCTTATAAATTTATCTTTAATTAATATGGTAAAAAAGTTTTATATAAAATAATTTAAGGTTTCATTCACTATTATGAGAACTCTTACTTAATAATATTCCATTATATGTTTCAAAATGTTATTATAAGTCATTTTAATTAATAATGATTTTGAAAAAAATGAAATGTGTTTATATTTTTGAAATGTAAATTTATTTTTTAAAAAAACATTTCTTCATTTTAAAAAGAAATTTATGTCTATTATATTAATAAATATTACTTTAGTGTTTTTATGTCTGCTAAATAAATTTCAAAGAAATTTATTTTCATAAAAAAATTTATAATTTTTTTTGGTTTTGAAGGATAATAATTAAATTACATCAACACGATAAAATAATTTCATTTTAAAGAAAACATCATTAATGTGTTTTGATGTATTTTAAAAAAGTGATTTATATAATAATCTTACAAGGTTATTTCTCATATTTCCATATTCCTTCTTATGTTCCTTATGCTACTCTTAGAATATGTTATTATGATACCACCCACCTTTGTTTTCTATATTTTTTATTATGATGTTTATTTTACAAATTTTGCATGAGAATCAT
The DNA here is from genome assembly GCA_963277665.1 of Viscum album. Taxonomy (NCBI): domain Eukaryota; kingdom Viridiplantae; phylum Streptophyta; class Magnoliopsida; order Santalales; family Viscaceae; genus Viscum; species Viscum album. The sequence goes on along the minus strand of OY728128.1, from coordinate 1,108,331,715 downwards.
GTTTATAACATAGGTTAATTAATATGTGATGAAATTATGACTGTTTTTTTGGAACTTTTAATTTATATGTATGGTTTTTATTATTAGATGATTTGGTTTTGATAAATCTATATGTGATGGTTTGGTTCTAATAAATCAATGAGATGGTTTGGGTATCATAAATCCCTAATATGGGTGGACTTGATATTATATAGCCCTCCATTTTATTACGTAAAGATTAATATGTCATGAGATAATATGAAATGTAATGGGGTGTAAAAAACCCAATGAGACTATATCAACTATGTGATGTGTGGTATCAGGATTATACAACTCTCCAATATATTGGGTAATTACTTATATAACATGAGCTGATAAGATAAGAATTGGGGTGTGAAAAAATTCTCTATGGGACACTGTACACAATTTTTATGGGATTTCGGATTAAAACTAATCATTTATGAGACTATTTTACTATATTATGATGGTCTTCTCGATAATCTATGACAAATAAAAAAATATTTATTTGTTTGTGTCATTATCTTATGTTTTTAGTGTTCTTGTGTTTTGATGATTCATGTATTATGATATTATTATATTCTTCTACCATGTATAATTATTTATTATATATGTTTATTAGGATTTGATTTTATAGTTTTATGTTTATGGACCTTGACTATGCTCTCGTGTCCACATTCCTATCTTAAGCTCACTTATGATAAAAAAGTGTAATCTATTATGTTTACCATTATATAGAATATAAGATCACCACTTTCTTATACTTCTATTCCCATTGTTATAATGATATTTATTAATCATGATTAGTCTATTATGGTACCAATTAAGAATAAATTTTGTGGGATATGTCGGTGATATTCTATAAAATGAGTTTATTATGTAGTTAGTCCTCAACGAAACTAAAATATTGTGGTTCTAAAGTATATGTGAGATTATTGTTAAAAGAAATGATAATTTGAAATATATTCATGGTTATATTGAGTCATCAAAAATCTCATCATTTCTAGTTTTTTTTTAAATAGCTTTAGATCTAGGAATTCAGGTCCAGTGGAACTCCACTATTATCAAAGAAGAATTTAGTTATATAGGGGATTAATGTTAGAAAACCTTAGTGATAACTATAGAGATAAGTATAAATATATTAAATATCCAAAAAAATTTGTTAATTATAGAGTGTTTGGTTTCATTATAATATAATATCAATATATATAGAAACAAGAGGATGTAAGATCTATCGCAGGTCCACCAATGGATAATACCCATGAAAAGGGGGTTGGGAATTGACCTAGTCATCACATGTTGAAAAAAAAAGTCTTAACTAAACACCTAGCTTGATACTGTTATGAGATATGATTTGGTTATTTCACATTCTCTTTATAAACCATTATTATTGATTTCAAAAAATTTATGTTAGAAGACCTAATTTGAAAGGACCATTGATAACCTAGATTGAAACATATAGATTCAAAAGTGAGGTTATGAATTTCACTTTTGAGTAGGTTATTATATTATTATAGTTTCATTTTCTATGTTTTTTAGTTTTCTCATACCTCAAAAATCATTTATTAATGTAATATATGTAGTAAGAATAATCCTTGTTAATAATGAATATATTGGAAAATGTGGTAATTTTCTTAAGGACAAACCAAATTGGATGGAATCTAGTGTAAATGATCTTGTGGTTATGCTTACCCAAGTATCATGATATATGATTAATAAAGTGACCTATAATAATCACTTGAACTCACAAAATAAAATAAGTATACATTTTTTAGATTTTTAGGTGAATATAACAATCGACTAAATAAAATTTAACTTCCTACATTTAAAGAATATGCAAAGAAGCACCTATAGTAATTTCTCAAAGGAATAAGAAAATGTATTATGTCTGTAAGGATTTAACATCAGCGTCATAATTATATAAGACATATAAATATGTTGTCCAATAAAATGGAAGGTATAAAGCCCCCAACAAATGACCCTGCAATACATCAATGTCTCAAATGCAAGGATTTTGGGAAGTAATCAAATTGACTCCCTAACATAAGGGCTAAAAAGTATAATAGGTTTGAACAGCGATAAATGAAATAACTAAGAACATATTCACTGACTACATCTCAAGTGAATCATTATAATTAATTTAAACTTATCCCCCACATTAAATTTTTGATATCCTGTTAGATTCTAGTTCTAGCCACTCTACTATCTCTATTTTGTTTTCTAAGAGCATAAAATCACCACCCATATGATTTTATTATCATAAAAACCTAGAGTTTTATGATAATTTAATCCAATGTTAATATTTTTAGGAATAAACTCGTGAAAATCAGATTATTATGACTTTAAAGGATTTTGATTTTATTTTTGATTGTAATTATATCTCACTATAATGATCCCATATGATTTACTAATATAGAAGATCCCCATTTAATATATCTAACCAACCTATGATCATCTATCATTGAAAGGATAAATATAAATTTCTTATTGAAATTAATTAAATTATATTTGTCTTAATACTAAATCATCAGATGAGTTTCATTGTCATAACCAAGATAGTAAGGTTGATATTTCATTAGAAATTATACCTCAAGTCACGAATATGTTAAGAATATATTCATTTATCATTATTGATGGGAGATATTAAAATTTTGAGAACATAATTTATTTAATGGGGTAGAATGTATTGTCCTAAAATTTTATTGTAAATTACATTAATTAAAGGCTATTTTGAATATATTTCTTCACATGTAATTCTGGACAAAAATGAAACTAAGACATGTTTCCTTAAGAAAAAATTATATGTATCGAAATGTGATCATTATAATTATGTAGTTAAGTTGGAAAAAACATATATAGGTTACCAAATTATTAAATATATTTAAAAATGAAGATAAATTTATTTTTGAATACTAATTAATTTATAAAATTGAATGTGTATATCTAAATAACTAATGAAATTATTTTAGGCATAAAAAATATATTTTACTAAAAATTAACTTTCAATATGATAGTAATTTTAATATATTATTTCAAATAATTATTATAATAAAATTTATTGATAATATATATATAAATTAAAATATGACCATTATTTTTCACTATGGAATTAGTAATAATAATACCATTTTAGGAATATAAATATATTATACAAAAAAAATATTTTATGTGTTATGAACACTTATATTAAAAATAATATTTATCAAAACTATAAATTGATTCAAATAAAATTTCATCAAAATTGAAATCGTCGTATAAAAAATATATAATACGTTCATTTCATTTTTTACTTGAAAATATGTTTCCAATGTAAATATTAGTTAACACGGTAAAAAAAATATTTTCACAGCATTTTTTTAAATTTTGTGTACTTATAAATTTAAATATTAAAATGACTAATTTTAAATTATGAATTAATTGAAATATATATATACATATATTAAAATTAATTTAGTTATTAATTTATTTTAAATTATGTTAATAACACACGAGGATTAAGAATACATTTTTTTAAAAATAGTTATTCTATATAATATTTGTTTTAAATTAAATGTTTTCATATCATATTTTGAAATTTAATTATGTTGAATTTTATCTAAATTAGGATTTACAAAATAATTATTGTGTTATATGGGTTATTTTATATTTTTATTAAAGAAATAATTATCGTTGTCAATTTTTTTTCATGGTTGTTAAGGGGAAAAAATGGAAATTTTAGTTGGTTGAATTTTTTTAAATTTTTCATGAAACATAGACCCTATATAAGGAATTTTTTATCTTTTTAATTTATAAATACATGAATCAATAGCCATGTCTCACCTAACTCCTATGATATTCTATTCTTACCCTTTACCATTAAATTACAAGTAAAATTTTATCCTTTTTTCCTTTAAAAGGAGGACATTTCCACCAAATTAATCCACACATATAGATTGACATTTCCCTATAACTCTACCTAGTTTACCTATCCTATAATACTTCTCTTTATTTTAAATCCCTTTACTGCATTAAATTTTCTTAAGTCATCTAATTAAAACAATTATTTTAAGAACATACTCAAATACTCACCATGAGTATTATCCACCACTATTCTTTTATTCATTGCCTTCCTCATATTTTAAATTAAAAACATATATTATCTAATATAATATAATTTTATTAGTATTATTAATATGCATAATTATTTTTTAAATAATTTAATAATTATTTCTTCTTTTTTCGTCCACCCATAGAAAACAGAAAATTTCTTCCATGCTTACATGGAAACCACCACCTCAATGAGAAACATAATCTGTTTTTCATAACCATATAAATACAATGGTTAAAAGGGGGATTTAATTAATAAATGTGAAATTCATAAAATTATTTTGTTTCTTAAATAATAAATTATATTATAACTTTCTTTTGTTCTATGGAAAATGAAACACCTTTCATGCATACATACATACTACCCCCTCTAGGAAGAATATGTACTATTTTCACCACTTCCTTACCCAAATGTTTCAAAAAATATATGTGAGTATATTTTTTTCATCTATTCATATATATATGAGATATTTTTATAAATTTATGAAATTGAAATTGATTATAATTTTAATGTAATTTTTTAATATCATAATGTTACCTAAACAAGATCATTATATATCAGGTTTCCATGAAGCATGCATAGGGATTCCATTAATTGAACATGGATATATATAAATTCTAAAAAAATATGTAAATATATTTTAAAATCGATTAATGATTTAATTATCATCTATGAATGGTGATTGAATTTTTCATTATGAAACATGTGTGGAATAATCGGAATTACAATATCTGATAATCAATGTACGTGACAACTAATAAAAGAATATATAATAAATTGATATATCCAAATATTAAAGGGGTTATATATATAAATAATGTTATAAAATAATTTATTAATATAGTTATTTTTTTTATAGATTAATTTATTTCTTTTTCGTGTTTTTTTATAGTTCAGTTAAGGGTTTCAACAAAAAATTTACTTCTTTGATACATGATTTGTATTGTTCATATATTTATATTTTTATATTGTGTAAGGTAAATCATTGAAATATTATACCATTATTTCCAATGTATTCATGATATATCAATTTTTTATTTTTTATCTCTTAAGTACTTACTAGATAAAATGTTTTCAATGTTGTATGGGGTTTTCATGACTCAAATTGTTTTCTTTAGTCACAATGATTCAATTTTTATATGGTTTTATGAGATGGTTCACTTATATTCTATTTTTATATTTACTTTTTTCCAATTTTTATAGGTAATTATGTTTATGATTTTAATTCATCATAAAATTGATAATGTTAAAAAAAACTCTTATCCTTTCTAAATGAACTCTTTCTCTTCCATATCCACATCTACTGTTCCTTCCAATGTTCTCCATTATTATTTTGAAATCCATATATTTTTTATTCCGACTTATCTTCAAATTTAAATTTACCTATATTCAAAGGAAATTTTTATCAACCTTTTTATGATGTGGATTTGAATAAAAGTATTTTTTACATGTTAAATATGACTTTCCATTCCCAGATATACATTTCATCTTCCACACAACATTTTTCTAAAAAAAATATTATATAATAATCAATGATTTATTAATGAGTATTATTTTTGAAATTAAATGTTTTGAAAATTTTTCACATTACCTTTTTGAAAATTACTTTTTAATTTGAACTGTAAAATTATCTTTAACAACAATAGTAAAAAAAATTTAAAAAAACTCTTATATGGTTATTTCACAATTACAGAAATTATCCATGAATAAACATATGTTTTGTGTTTTAAAATGGTTAACAAAATTATTATAATTCAACTTAATATTGAAAATAAAAGAAACTATTATTGTATTTTTTAAAAGAAGTAGATAGATTTTAAAATTAATAATTTATTTTAAAAGGTATTTTTATGGCTCAGGTTGTTATAAAATAACACTTCTATATTTTTATATATTACAAAAGAATGTTTTTAAAACCATATTTCTTTTATAGAATTTCTTTTTGAAAACATTTTTTGTTTTTCAAGGATAATATTTTAAATGTTTTAACAAGATCAAAGTATTTTTTTAAGAATAAAATTGGTCTTTTTCATGCATTAAAATGAGAAATATTTATTATCAACGTGATTTAGTCAATAAAAATGCAATAGTTTTTTCTATATTTGTAAACATATTTTTATGTTCTTTTCTATAATCTTGGAATATTTTCTTATGAAACCAGCCACCTTCTTTATTTGGATATAATATGATGATTTACTTTTCTAGGGGATTTTATGAAACTTATTTCATTCCCATGGGTTATTTGAGCTCTAAATTAATGAATAATATACTTTTTATCTTCTCAAACTTATGTATAATTTTAATTATGAGATTTTATTGGGTCTGATAAATCCCTATGTGGAAGTTTGAGTATGAAAAACCTCTCTGATATGATTGGACTGATAATTCCCTGAGACGATTGGTACCATAATTTATTATCCCTCCAATTCATTAGGTAATGTTTGATATCTCATCATATATTTTAAAGTGTAATTGGTAGTGAACCCAGCCCCCTATGGGACTTGGTCAATTTTATGATCCTTGGTACTGAATTTATAAATCCCTCCAATGGATTGGGTAAAGAGTTGTTTCTTATCATATGACATGTTAGGGATTGGGGTGTAAACCTAATCAATTATGGGACTCTATCCATTATTTATATGGGATTTTAGAATGAGTTGAATCTATTATGGGACTCTATCCACTATATTATTATGGTCTTGGTAGTGATCCTTCTAATGGAGATTATTTTTTATTATTACTTTTTTCAATAATATTATGTTGAGAAATGTTTCATGGTATGATTAATAATGTCTTATGATATGTTTTTATTATTATTAATTACTTTATAATTGATGATCCGTGTTTATTTGGGTATTATTTTCTAATTTTATTTCCATGGTCCATGACTATTCTCTCATACCCACATGCTTATATTATGCTCACTTATGTTCATCAATTATTATCACTTCTTTTTACCCGTACTATGAATATAATATTACCCCTTTATTTATTTTTCCATTCCCCATGTTAGGAAGAATATAATTGTGTATGTTATTTCTATAAGGGTTCCATGTAATAAGAATATTTGTGGGAGATGTCAAATGTTATTCATAAAATAAATTGATTATGTAGCTAGATTTAAATATGGTAAACCTTTAGGGTTATTGGCATTGTGTGAGATTACACTCATAATTAATATTAATTTTAAATATTTTTTATTTTATGTTGAGTTGTATTACTTTTTATAATATTTTATTTATAAAAAAATATTTTTTTTAGCGCCGACCCGGGTAGTGAAGGTCATGGTTGCATCAAATACTCTCATCCCATGGACCCAAATGATCTTATGTCACCCCGTGTTTTCATCCAAGAAAAAATATAATCAATAAATAATATATCATTGATATATATATTGTAACACCCTAATATTTTATGGAATATTTATCTTTAAATAAATTTAATTCCTTCAATATATTTATATACACGCAGTATCAGGTTCAAATGAACCGCAATATACTATTAAACTGATATTATTTAATGCACTGTTAATCACATAGTTATTGGATTATAGAGTATGAATATGACTAACTAAATAATGAAAAAATATTTTTACACATGTATAAATTGAATTTATAATTTTTTTAATTCATTAGAAATGAAAATAAACTCAGTTTAAGGTAAAAGAGATGTTTTTATGAAAAATGGTTTTTATTCGAATAATGTGTTTTTATATTAATAAATTAAATTAATATCTATTATCAATTTATTTTAATTAAATTTATACCTAATATATTTAATAAAATATTTTAGTATTTATATATTGGTTTTTATTTCGCATGAATTAAGAATAAATCTTGTTTTATTTTCAAACATTCATTTTTTCTAAAAACGGTTTTCATTGCATTTTTCTAGTTTATTTTAAAATGAATTTATACTAAAAAAATTAATCATGGAAAATGGATTGTAAATTTTTAATCATCATAATGAATATAACTTAGTCAACTTAACTAAATTTTTTTTCACTATGATTAGTAATCATGATAAATATGTTTCACCTCGGTAAAGGTAAAACATGTAAAACATGGTTAAAACTATAGGTTAAAAGATTAAAATACATATAGAAATTGTATTTATTAAATTTAATAAGTATTTTATTGAAAAATATATTTTTAAGTTATTAATTAATTTATTTTAATACATTATTTTATTTAAGAACCCAATCTTAAATTTCATGAAGATATGTTATATTTTATTCAAATAAAAAACTATTTTTGGTTTTTTACATTCAATGGTATGGTATGAAGGTAAGATTAAGTTTTATATTTATAAAAAAGAATAAAAACATCAATTTTATTTTTAGTTAACAAAAAAAATTAATGGAAACCAACTATTTATTAAAGTCAATGTAAAATCTTTTTTACTCTTAAATAGGGTATTTTACATAAAACTAATTTTCAGATGTTTTCTATTTTTATATTAAAATTAATTACATCCATATATATAAATTTAATATGATAAAATGAATTAAAATTTTTTAAACGTCACATATGAGAAAATTTAGGACTCTTTTATATTTGGTTATGTTTTTATATTATCGTGGTAAAAACCTAAGTTATCACGGTTAATGAAAAAATGGGGTTAAAGTGGTTTAACTACGTTATTAGGATTAAAATTTCTCCAAAAAATATATAAATGTCATTGGTTGAGTTTATTTCAACACAATAACATCTTATATTTTAATTTTTTGTAATTTGGTTCAACATGACATGATTATTATAAATATTATAATTAAATCATTAAAGGAATTCTATGTGTATATGTTCCCTCGCATATAAAAGGGAACCTCCTATCCTCCTTTATTCATAATTTTTTAGCCCTACAGATCATAAAATTCCTACCAAAATACTATCATATATTCATTACCCATTTCCTAGAGCTTCCCAAATTTACACAATATCATCCATTCAATTATTAAGGTGTAATCCAAAAGGGGTTTCTCAATAATGAGTTACAACTCTTAACCAACAACTTTCAATTATATTTCTTATAAAACCCTCTAAATTTAGGGTATATATTATATAATAATTATAAAGATATCCTAAATATAATTAGTTTTAAATATGATGAAGGAATAACCATTATCCACCTCATTTCCATCCTATGGTAAGAGAAACATATCCCATTCGTACTTGTGGGTTACCAAATCCATAAAGCAATGCATTTCATTTTTCATCATCACTTCGAATTGAATGTTATAAAGGTGTATTTACTAAATACATATTAAATTTATGATATTATTATATTTATATAATGTAATAAACCAACCTTGTATAGCCCAACTCATCACCCTATATAGCTTGCTACACATCTTGAAACGTGTTCCCGATCGCCAGGAGTTGGCGACAAGAACCAAGAAGAACCAACTATATCTTCAGAATGTTTTCAACATAGGTAAACTTCCATAAACCATCCATAAAATGGAAAATCTACACCTATATCATCAAATTAGATAACATAAGATAAAAAGTTAGCATAAACTAAAACAGAAACCATAGTACCAACATGCCATAAAAGGACATATACATATAAATGGTATCTCAAAAAACCACTCTCAAATAGACAGTACAACAAAAAAATAATCCCCAAGTATACAACTCAACAAGTAAAAAATACCATAAACAAATCCACATGATCCAATCCCATCAATATGGTTTCTCCTCTAAAAAACATTGTATGGTGGTAATCAAGAAGATCCACCCTAGAACATGGTTCCCTTTCCATTACCTTTATCATCCAAAATGAAATCTATAAACTCCCAAAAGGGCCCAAGCTAAGTTTAATGTAAAATTCCTATTAGGATACAAAAATGAATCTATTTAATGTTTTTATCCATGAAAACTAATAAACTATTTGAAATAATTTTCAAAACTAAACCTCTTGAAAACATACAAATTTCAAGTAAACCTTGGAAGCCCCTTTGGTTTTCCATTACAAAAAAATGTGGTTTCCCCAAATAATTTATAAAAATTAATAAAATAAATAAACAAGGAAACATGGAACAATAATACCCATATAAACAAATTATAGTAAAGGTGAGCATATACATCAATATCATATAATCATATAAATATAAAATGAAAAAATACGCATAATAAAAATCAGTGCATCAGAATAGAACTAAAAAATGAATAAATTGTATAACCAATATCGCTTCGATGATGTGAGCATAAGGATATAACCATGATACCTAACGTGGGGGGGGGGGGTAAATAAGTTTTCTAACAAGTTAAGAAATATTTTAATCTCTCATGGTCATCCCTAGGACCAACTCCAGGATCTCTCATAGTCCCCTGAAAACAAAATATGGAATATCTCACGAACTTCCAACCTAAAGTCTCTCATGGTCCCTTTGAAACCAAAATGGAAGATCTCATATTCTTCCCTATGAAGGATCATGCAATCCCTTAAATATTCCCCTCACTCACATTCTAGTTAACCCAAGTTCTACTATATTCCAACATTATCACAATTATGTGTTATACAATGAAATTACATTTAACAAGTCAATTTCAAAAAAAACATGCCCATTTGATCTGAAAACCTTCTATATGTTAAAAAACATTCAAAAACCATTTTGGAAATCCATTCAAAACAAGAAAAAACACATTGAACCATTTTATAAAACACATGACTGGAATACAAGACACACCCATTTAGAAAAGACCACATTAAGCACCAAATTTACCCATCCTATCCCTGAAATAAATAAAAAAATGGAATATACACCATGAATAAATCAGTTATGTGGAAATATTAAAAAAACAATGGTGGTTATAAATTTATAAGTCATCTAAGGAAAACACACTTAAATAGGGACACCTACCTCGGATTTTGTCCAAATCATGTCGTCTCCAACTTCAACCACCCATATGATTTAGAAAAAATCCTCACAATCATAAAACATAATAAATCAATCCAAAACTCCCCATAAAACCCTTATATTTTTTCAACACCACACATAGGTTACCACATATCTAAAATAATTGAATAAAAATCTTGAGAAGTGGTGGAGGAATCCGAAATCATGGATAAATCGACTTACCTTATGTAAAATGTTATGTATCCAAGAGTAAATCCTCCAGAAAGGGAAGGGATGACCTCCAAGACCAAGGAGGATAGGATATATGTATTAAGGAAGGAAAATGAGAACCAAAAACATAAAAACAATATTGGATTATTTTGGTCAATGGCTAATTTGGTTGTGATTTCGACAAGGCCTCACGGTTTAGAAACACAGTTATGAAAACCGTGTGGGTTCCAAAGTCCGCCCAAAATGAGATGAAAACATTCCCATGGGGTGTCGTACAATTTTATATACTATTCTAAAACCATTAGAAACCACACTATCAAAAACCTCAGGCCCCTCAAATGGTTAGTTGTACAATAAGACAAACTGTAAACTTACCCTACAGCATGGTCAGTCTCCCCAAAACAACTATTTTCAACCCCAATCACCTAAGACCTCAAAGAACACACATAATGATAAATAAAACTCATAATTAGACATACTAATTACTATTAGGTTTTCATAATCTCCCTACCATGACACTTTTCTCCCTCAAAAAGTCATCAATATTCACAAGAAGAAAACAGGCAAGGCCACTACTCCATCATCCATCCTTCCTACATCCAATTATATTGGATATCACCACTAAACTGCCACAACACATAGACTAATTGGATCTTCCTAAAATGGTGCAACATATTTTGATGATCTATGATATGAGTAGATTACTCCATAATTGTGACATCATGAACTAAATCCAAAGATTCCCATCCTGGGACTTGAGATGAGTTCAGATGGTATATCTTTATCTAGGAGATGTGGAACAAATTATGAATTAAGTTCAACCATGGTGGTAACTCAAACAGGTAGGATACCTTCCCCATATTCTCCACAATAGGGATTATCCTGACTTGACATGGTGCCAATACCCATTGCATTAACAAACAACTTCATCACATCCAAATTAAAACTTAAAAAAATATCAGATCACCCACATAAAACATCAACGGACAATAAGGATGGTCAACATATGATATATGTTGATTTTAAGGCATCACTAACCATTTTTGAATCATCTTCACAGTCATGATCATCACTTGGAAAAGTCTAGGCCCAAAAAAGAAAATATCTTCTACCACATCCCAACACAATGGAGAAAGGAATGGCTATCCTTATAATGAATCAAATGGCGCCCATCCTAATCGATTCATGATAACATTTAATATAATAAAAATAGTCTAACAAAATGTCAATTTACTAAAAACCACAAAAATCAAGAACACATTCCTACAATATATCTTCGATAGTCTCGATGGTATGCTCAGGAATTCCATTTGTTTGTGCGTTATATTTGGTGTTCAACCTCAAATGGGTTCCCAAAGCCTCCTCAAGTCCCATCCAAAACTTATATGTAAAAGAGGAATACCAGTATGACATTATCTTGGTTTTATATCCATAATTTTAAACAACCTATTGAATATATTGGCGTATTAGGCCCACTACATTCATCAACTCCCTGATGGGAAGAAAATTGGTTGATTTCATCAAAAAATTGACAATAACCTATATCGAGTCATTCTGATTTGTAGTATAAAGTATCCAAATCAAGAAAGAAATATATATCATGTCCCAATTTCACACTCACATGGTATGTGGATACAACGACCTGGACATTCTCTCATGCTCATCTTTGATCCTTAGGTAGGTCAAGAACCTAGAAAAAATGTATGTCACTACATGTCTCACCTTTACCCACCATTACCGGACCCTATGGGTTTATAACATCTTGGTCACCCCAAGGTGAATGACCCAACTAGAATGATGAACCTCATTCATCACCTCCCCCTTTATACTCAAAGGAATAACCATCTTATTTCATAATATAATATAACCACCATGAGATAGATACAAATCACCCTAGGTCTCCCAACAATTTAAACAACTTATAATACTCTAGAACTCTTGATTGGATTCCTTGTTAATCCTCACTTGATTAAAGAGGGAGGTTTTAATTGACAAACTATAAATAAATACCTTCCACCCATCCTCCTTCACATCCACTCTCATATTAAAAAAAAATAAACTAGCCTCAATCATCCACTTATTCTCAAACATCCAGTAAAAGAAGATTCTTTCTCAATGAATCGGTGACCACATTACCATCCCCATGTGTATATGAAATATGAATATCATAAGTATAATGGTACTTCACCCAATTCCTTTATCTAAGGTTCATTTCCCTCTAAGTAAAAAATTAATTTAGGCTCTTATGATCTGAATACAATGTAAAATGATCACTAAAGATGTATTGTCACCACATATTCAGTGGATTCATAACTGATTCCAATTCCATGTCATTGGTGTGGTAATTTATCTTATGATGTCATAGATACCTCAATCCATAGGCCACAAAATGGTCATCAGGAACCTGAACAAACCCCAAGACATGACTACTCAAAAATTCTCTCAATACCTTGAAACTCCATCATTGGAAATAATGTATCCCAGAAATGTTAGATCATGAATACAAAACTAAAAATTGGGAAACTTTTCATATAGAAGATTCTCTTTCAAAACACCCATGTTGACCTCCATATGGTTAGTGTGGTCCTTATACATTTGATAATACACTAACATGACATAAAAAAATAAGACTATTAAGGAGTCAAAAAATTAAGGTATGATCTTTTTCATCAATTCCATGAAGACTGCAATGAGAATTTTTAGGCTCAAACTTTTTAAATAAAGTATCAAAATTTTCATATCTTCTTTTAAAAAATTGGTCTTTGGTACATCCTCTTCCTATACCCTCAAGGGGTGGTACCCAGATCTAAGGTAGATCATTGAAAACCAATGGGCCCCTCTATTCTCATCAAAGAGATCTTATATTCTGAGAAATATGTATATATTCTTTAACATCAAATAGTTAATCTTATGATATTCTATAAAAATTCAAGGTCTACCTTACACTATCAATACAAACAGAACTGTTGAAGCCCACAGTGACATGGTGGGATTGTTAAAACCCTTACAATCAAGATCCGATAATAGAAATTTTCACTCCTTCATCTCATCCAAAGTGATCCAATTTAGTGGAAAGGAGATGAGGACCATCCTGGTAAGTAGATCGATAGTTAACTCAACCTCTCACTATTGTGTAAATTCTATGAAATCCTATAAAAACACATTTTGGGTTTCTAAGAACTTGATATTTATTTCTACCCAATGATTTTAATAGATCCATAACATAATGAATCAACTCATCCATCATACACGACAAATAAATTATCTTAAGTGAAATGAAATAATGTGATGTACCATTCTCAAATAAAACATATTCCATAGATGAATAAATAATAAATGTAACTCTAATGGTGGATGGACCAGAATCTGGGTCCTCCAAAATGACCGCCACTACATTGAGTCCACCAAAATCAGACCCTCCACCAGTTTTCTTAATGTAGTAAGAATCCGCCTTACCATGAGGGTGATTTACCCCATCCATGGAGTCCTCAGACTTCACATGAGATACATTATAAATTGATGATTCCACATAATCCCCTGTGAATCCAAATAAGGAAAGAACTGGATATTCCCTGACATCCCACACTACAGAAGCATTCATGGAGTATATCATCATTGAATCCTAGTGTGTCTTGTATTTACATGCTAATATAAAACAATGGTCTTATTCCCATAATAATCTGTAAGAAGTAACCCTAGATACTTCTGGGAACTCTTTCCACTAACTCTATGAGACTCATCCCACCTCCACATATATACTGAAGAAGAACATTAGCTACCACCCACTGAAGGAACAACACTGATACTAGTCTTTTAATTCAAATATACCTCTACCATCAATACCTTTTCAACCACCTCTAAACTGTTTACTAGAAGTAGAAGAATGCGAATTTATATAGTATTTGGGATCATTACTATATCAAAACATTGAGTCATGAGGTAATAATTCATGAGAATATCTAGAGAGATATGGACAAACTCAATAAATCTAGCATCATACTAAATTAGCGATTTATCACTATTCTCTAGCTTTAGAAACTCATAGGCCTTTAATACTCTCATGTTATCTTGGTAGAACATATGATTTAAATCCACTTTCAAAGTAGTCCATGAGATATATTTTTCCTTCCTTGAAAGAAACATTGATTCCAAACACTTACTACCATGTTTATTCAATAAATATGTGGAAAATCCAAAATTATAGGTTTTAGGAATCTTCAAATACTTGATGATATAATAAATTCAATCCGACCACTTGTCATTCTCATTGGTTCCTTTGAAACCACAAGACACATGTTGATTCTTCATTGAATACTCTTGAGAATATCCATGGTCTTCCCCTTCTCATGACCACCCACTTGACCAAAGGTTTTTATCTTAAAAATCATTGACTCAGCCAAATTCAGAGCAATAAGAGGGTTATTTAATGGAAACCTATCCACTGAACCATATCTATACCGTTATGAGGAAATTCAGGGAAAAAATATCTAGAAGTCACAAAAACACAAGATCCATCAAAAAAATTAATTTTAATCAATAATGAATATTTAAAATAAAACCTTAATAAAGGTATCAACAAGATGAACTAAGATCCGAAAAACTCCCAATAGGAAAGAAAACAAAACATAGAAAATTTAATTCATTTTTTAAAACTCAGTGGTTTAGGTGCGTGGTTTGGAAAATAATTCCCCAAACGTTCTGGTTTCACTAGAGTACAAGTAATGGTCACATGGGATATTCATGGTTACTACTAACTATATGAACTAGCCATGTGCCTCCTCAAAACCACCTTATTTCACCGTAAAACTCAAAACATCCCATAGTCATACCTTGAGACTTCCAAAAAACCAAGAAATACCATTAAAAATTATCAAAAAAATCCACGAATCGGATCAACACATAACCACAAAACCAAAACACCCCAAGAATTTTGATTTTTAACATGGAAAATAGCTATCTAGGTACTCCCCATTTCATACCTCCCAATTTTTAATTGTCTTACCTCCAGTCTACCACTGACTCCCAAATAAAAAACGTCTTCTAATTCTATTTTTTAATGAACTATACCGTGTTAACTCAACTAAACACCCGATCTATCCCACTACACAGCCAGAAGTGTACATAGGAAAATATAGATTGGGAATGATTTATCCATAGGAAAACTATAATAACCCATCCAGAAAATGATATTTCCACACCAATATCATCATATTAAAAATCAAAAGTTAAATAGATAACATAAACCAAAACATACACCATAGTACTAACATTCCATAATAGGAAATATGCATATACAGGGAATACCAAAACAAACCTAAACTCAAAAATGGGGTACAAAGCCAAAAAACCCCCACGAATAAATCCAAATTAGTATAAAATACCAAAAATTAATCCACATTATCCAATCCTTATTATAATATATCATCTATATAAAACACTGCATGCAGGAAATCAAGAAGATCCGCCTTGGAATATAGTGATATTTCTTTTACCTATGCCCTGAAAAATGAAATTTTAAAACTCACAAAAGGGCCAAAGAAGTTATTGAGGAACACATCCCAATTAGATACAACCATGAATCTATTTAATCATTTTTACCCATAAAAATAATAAACTAGTTTTAAAAAAATTTAAAAACTAAAACACTTGAAAATAAATTAATTTCATGTAAAAAATTGAAACCCCTTTAGTTTTCCTTTTAAAAAAATAGTGTTACAACAAAATTTGAAAACACATCACTAATAAATAAATAGTTAAACAAGGCACAGAATTCTCAATATAAACAAGTAGGAATAATAAATTTTAATGTAAAAATCAACATAATATTATCATATAAATAGAAAGTAAATAAATGGGCATAATACATATCATAAAATCAAAACAGAACTAATGTAATTAATATATTATATAACCTATATAACATGAGAATGTGAACCTTAGGATCTAACCATCATTCTTAACATGAGTGATTGAATAATTATTCTAGTTCCCTAAGCAATAGTGGAAGCTCCCAATATCTTCCCTAGTCCCAACTCCAATAGTTCTGATCTTCTCTCGGTAACTAAATATGGAATCTCACATGATCCTACCTACAAAAGGCTCTCATAGTCCACTGGAAACTAAAATGGAAGTCTATACAGTCTTCCCTTTGAACGATCATATAGTCCCTTAATAAAACCCCCCACTCACAGCTCAGTTGACCCATGTGATACTCAATTCCAATATAATCCCAATCGTGTGGAAAACTATCAAAATCCATTTCATAAGTCAATATCACAAAAAAAACAAGGCTACTTTATCAAAATATCTTCCATGAGGTAAATGATTTTCAAAAAATATTTTATAAACCCATTAAAAACCATAAAACACCACTGATCCATTTTATGAAACACTTTTTGGGCATATAAGCCATAACCCTTTGGACAACCACACATCAAGCACAAAAGTTTCCAATACAATCCACAAAATACATAAAAATGAATATTCACCAATAATAAATCATTTATGAGGAAATTAATTCAAAAAAATCCAATGGTGATTAAATATTTAAAGTTATTTCATTAAATAATCCTTATATAGAGACACCTACCTCAGATTTGTTCCAATGTCCCTTTCCTTTAACTAAAACCACATGGATGAGGTAGAAAATTGTCTAACACAACTAATATATAAAAAACAAAATGAAAACCCACACCAAAACACTAAATTCAGTCAACACCACAACTAAGTTTCCATATCTCTACAAAAATGGAAGAACAAAGCTTGATAAGCATAGGAGGAAGAAGAAATTACATTGAGATTGACATTCCTCAGGGAAAACAACATGATTCCAAGAGAAAATACACCACCAAATAGAGGGAGGAGATCTAATTCCAAGGGGATTATGTTTTTCGTCTGTGGGAATGATATTTATACCAAAGACCATAAATACCTAATATAGGTATTTTGGGTAAAAAAAACTCATTTTTATTGAGTTGGACGGGCGAAATGGTTTGGCCACATGGTTATGAAAACTATGCGTAAATCATGCGGGTTCCACTGCCCACCAAAAATATTCCACACTGTTTTCCTTGGGGTGTTTCATTATTTTAAATACCTTCATAAAGTAGTGGGAAACTGAACATTCAAAAAATGAAGCCCCCTTGCATTGTTTTCCATACAAATAGACAAATCATATGCTAACTATGTGCCTTGGTCTGTCTCCCCAGAAACTCCCTATTTAAACCCCCATCACCTAGGAACACCAAGAATAAATGATAAATAAATTGAAAAAATAGTTGTAATAATTACCTAGAGTGTGTCACATATAATTGTGAATTATTATTTAATTTTATTTCATTCCATCCATCTAAATGTAGAAACATCACTCATGCAAACATATGGACTACCGTCTCCATGAATTTATGTACCTGATTTTTCAACTCCACTTTATATTAACAATAAAAAAAGTATATATGATGATTAAATATGATACTCATTTTATAATGATCATTCTATAGATGATGGAACCATGATCAATATATAAGTACTAGAACTGTTGAACTAAATAGTTCATGAAAAAGGAATAAATTATCACTTGGAATAGTGATATTAACAAATAATTTTTAATAAAAGGGTGCCAAGATGTTATAAGTAAATAATTTAATGTATTGTATATAGAATTATTGTTCTTGAATAGATTTTAAATAAATCTATATTTATTTATAGGTGGTTTGAATATGTATGAATCAAGACGATACATTAGGTAAGGGTTTATGTCACAATCTCATTTTTTTCAGTATTCTTAATTCTAAATTTATAATGAGGGAAATTTTATGGATATTATCCTTTAAAAACATATATTTACTTCTGTTTTTTTATTCTTGAAATATTCTTGAATTAGTAACTTTTTCTGATCATTATTATTTAAAACAATTGAATTTTTTTAATGAAAAGACGACATTATTTTATATTTGTTAGATGTACATTTTCTTCCATGTCAATAAATTTCAAAATTGTTTTTTATGTCATTTACTATAACTAAAATATTTTAAAAAAATTATTTTTATTACAATTTACTTGGTTTTTCCATTGTTCTAAAAGTAATAATTTTAAAAGACTTCAGAAGTATTCATTTTTTACTTTTTACAAAAATGTTGAAGGAATTTTTTCTATTAAATTATATGAAATGGAAGGAATATCCAACAACTACAACTATTCATTCCATTGAATATTCCTTTAAAATTTTCAATTATTATTTTCAAAGAAAATGATTTTCTCAGTCTTTTTAAAATTTATAGTTTAAATGTTATCAATGGAAAATGATATTTTATCATCTTTTTAGAGAAATGGTTGAATGAAATTATAAATTTATTTTTCATCTTTGTCAACATCCTATAAGTTTTATTACACATAATTGGGGTTAATATCTTATAATAACATCCACTTTATATGGAAAAATTATAATGATAAAAACTCTATAAAACATGTTTCTTTCCCATGATTTAATTATGTAATGATGATATATTTGCGAAATCCATTTCTTTTCGATAGTTTAGGATTTTTTTAAATAATGAATGGTTTATGATATTATGAAGAAATTATATGTATGGTTTCCATTATGTGATGTATGGTTATATCATTTCACTCTAACTCAATGGGTAAATCCATATATCTAATAAAGTAATAATGCTAAGAAAGTTTATGTTCTCGATCTACAATTGGAAATAGATAGAGATTCTTGATCCACTATGATATGAAAAAAATGGTGTTGTTTGATCTTTTAGGATATGGGAAATGGTTGTTGATTTCTAATCCACTTTGATATGATGGTCTCGATATTTATCCTTGACGTATGATTTTTTTTCTCTAATAATGTTGGTGTAACACGCTTAGGATGTGTTCTTATACTTATTATTTGAGCTCATGGATAATGATTGATTTTTGATGAGTTCCTAATCTTATAGAATGCTAATGTATTATTTTGTGACTCATGATTATGAAATATGAGTTTTTTGGTGTGATTTTCTATTGGTAATATAATCTTATCCTTCCATTATTATTATTAAATGTTTAAATATAATCCTTGATTTATATCTTACAAATTCACTATTACTGATCATATAATCTCACCCATTATTATTTTTGAATTATCCCTGGGTTGGGAAGAATGGTACTAAATATAATGATTCTAGAAGGGTACCTTAAGTAATGAATGAAGTTAGATATGATAAATATTGTATTTCAATAATATTTTTATGTATCTAGTCTCTAAATACAATAATCCTTTACATCTATGGGGCATGTAATGTTATTAGATGTATCGAATATTTATCTAAAAAAATGTAATATTTATATCTTAAATGCTTGGGTATCTTAAATTGGTTTTAGATAAGGCTTTAATTACTTTTTGATATTTGTATTAGATAACATTGGTGATAAATATGGTGGTACTCCTAAGTACATTATAAAATATTAATGTATTGGTAATGTGGATATAATTTGGTTTTATAGGAAATAAATCTCAACATATATATTACAAGTGGATGTGGTTTTTTCACAGGTAAATCTATGGATAATAACCCTGAAAAGAGTAGATTGAGTATATCTAGTCCATCATTATGGTTCATAGTGAATGAAGCTATATTGTGCACCCAATTTTATTCTTCTGTGAGATATGGTTGGGTTAATTCACATTTTACTTATAAATCATTATTGATTACTTATTAGATAATAGAAAAGAAATATCTAGGTTAAACATAAGGCATCATATATTGAAAAGAAGGTGTCTTGATTTAGAAATCTTATGATTGATTTTCTCAGGATTATATTATTTCTCACTCTAACTTTTGAAGCATGATGCTTGCACTATTATTTTTTTAGGAGAAGGATGGAACTATAAGGAATCATTTTAAAAAGAAAAGTATCAAAAAATTAAATGATTTATCTATTATGAAACTGAATGATTTTGGAGCTATAATATAGTATCATACTATTATGCTCATGAAAAATTATTAATCAATGAATCATGTTGATCTTCTGAATGATCAAATAAGGGAACAATGTATGGCTGACACTTTTATGAGGTAACATCCACCATATTTTATTTGGAATTTTGATCAACTTTCAGATGGGAAATGGATCAATAACACTAAGAAAATATTTTATGTTCATTAGTATTAGAATATGAAAAATCAATCATAAAAATTTATCATTAGAAAAGTGAACTAGATCAAATGAGCGATCATAGTAAGAACATGAGATAAGTGGAATAAGTTAAATATATAGAATATTTTTAGATTAAGAAGATATATTTTGGTAAATTGTTTCCTCATATTATATATATGAAAATAGAGAGGTTATTCATTGATCTTAAGCATAAAGATGATGAATTAATTCGTACCTATGATACAAATTTTAGAAGACATTCAAGGTATAATTCTGGTTTAATCATCATCCCTAAAATAAAAATTATTAAATTTATTAGTGGCTTCAAACCAATCATTCAAATGTAATTAGATATAAGATACTATAGTCCCAATAGAAAAATAATTCTACATTTTCTCAATCAATAAATGGTAATTGTGTATTCCCATCATTTAATTTTTTTACTATGAAAGGAAGATAAATATATTGGAAAATTAGAATAAATCACATGGAGGAAAACAATTACATTCATATCTATGCTATAAATGTGGAAAAGGAATCAAGGGAATTTATTGAATAGAAATATAAGGTTATTTAAATGTGGATGATCTGTCCATCATGCTCATGAATTTTGAAAGGCGATAAAGAAACCGGTTCATACAATGAAGGATGTTAGGATTATAACTAATTCACCACCCACACTTCAATGCTTAAAATGGAAGGAGTATGGGAATTACACTAACCATTACATGATTCCAAAGGCATATGATAATGATCCCCATAAAAAACCTATTAAACATAAAGAAAAGGGGATATATAGTTTGATTATGAAAACCAAAGTGGGTTTTGAGAATAATATGGTGAAAGGTACACTTATCATCCCCAAATAAAAGGATATTGTATTATTTGATTCTATCTCTACACACTATTTTCTATAAATTGAATTTTATCAGGGTATCACACTAGCACCTCAATGATTAGATGTTGTGTTAGTAGTAAAAACATTTAATTTTATGATGATATCATCTCAAGTCTATAGTTCCCCTCCAATTGATATTTGTGGGAATGTGCTCTGAGAAAATCTTTTGTTTCTCCCTCTGGTAAAATTTTATGTTATTATAGGCATGTATTAGATTTATTTATATAAATTTAATTTAAATTTACAAGGAATTATAGACACATTTCATATTTTGAATGACCCAATGATGGATTATCAGTGTGAGGATGAATATAAACTCCAATGAAAATTAATTCTTTTTTATGGGTCTTAATTATGATCTATTGGGTTTATCTATTTTATATGGTTAGGGAGAAACTCAAAATTGTGTATATTCATATTCTATGGGAGTTTTTTTAGGTCTTTTGAGAAGAGTTTACTAGACATACCATAAACCATGATGTTGAGTTTTTAATAGAAGTCATACCATGTGCTACACATATTTCAAAGACTATATAAAATGAATCTGATCAAGTTTCAAGAATTGAAGAACAAACAAGAAAATAATATAGAAAAGTGATTCATATTCCCTAGTGTTTCATCATGGAATAACCAGTTTTTTTATTAAGAAAAAATATGAATCAATGTTTCTTGTAAATTATTATTGATAATTTGAAATGATAATTGTCAAGAATAAGTTTTATCTACCATATAATGATAATCTATTTGATTAGATACATGGATCTTAGTGATTTTTCAAGATTTAACTTCATTATATATATAATCAATTAAGGGTAAGAAATAAGGATATACCTAATTTAGCCTTATATTTGAGAAATGGGAATTATTACTTTATATTGATTCCATTTGGACATACTAATACCCACCCTATATTTATATATATGAAGAATAGTCTGTAGATAATATCTTGATTGGTTTGTGGTAAACATTATAGATTATGTTATTATATATTCAAAAAACATAAATAATCATGAAGATCATTTGACAATTATGTTGAAGACCTTGATAAAGGATAAATTGAATGCTAAATATAAAAAATGTGAATTTTTTTTTGGAAAGATTATTTATTAGGTCATATAATCTAAACAAAGGTTATATCAAGTGATCATTCAATGATGGTTGTTTTTGAGATATTTATAAGTTCAAAAATGATAAAAAAACATAAATAGTTTTCTTCTGTTGGATAGATACTACCAATTTGTTGAGAGACTTACCATTACTATATAATCCCCTCACCATGATGACTCAAAATTGGGTTATGTTCTTTTTAATATATGATTGTGAAGATAATTTCAATGATCTAAATATAATTATGGTCAATGAACCTATGATCAAACTAATATATAGTGGTGAAGGTTTTGTAATATATAGTGATGCATTAAAGAGGTGACTCAAGTGTGTGGTTATGAAAAATTCCATAGTGATAGTATATCATTCTCACCAATTAGAATTTCATGATAAAAATTACCCAACTCATGATTTGGAACTATTAGAGAAATATTTTTTAAAGATATGGAGGTATAATCATTATGGTGAAATCTTTGAAATTTACATTGATTATAAAATCGTGAATTTTTTTTACTTATAAATAGTTGAATATGCACCAGATAATATGGTTGGATATGAATAAAAATATAAATTCTCAATACATTACCACCTGGAGAAGAAAAATAAATTGGTTTATTCTATGACTCAAAAGGACAATAATTTTTTTCCATGATGAGGATATAGATTAATCCAATACTTACTGATTTGAAGAATATATAACTTGAAATATTAAGGAAATAGGTTAGATCCAATCTTTCTCAAATTAATTTTCAACCATAAATTCGTGTGAGGAATAAAGAGATGAAGATGGAAGATATATGACTATAGATGAAATTGTGGAATATTATTGAGTTTAGCCATAATATTTATGTAATAATAATTTTTAGGAATTTAATATGCTTCCCATAAAAACTATAATTGAATAATGAACTATTAGATGAACCTCATTGTTCTTTATTTCACATTCTTATTGAACTTTTTTAGATATATAGTGATCGGGAAGAATATTTCTAGTGGGTCAACATGAAAATGGATATTGAAAATAGGTATCTTAATTGATGATATGTTAGAAGGTATAGGTTGGGAGAAATAATAATAAGGTTATGTTAAAACCATTACCCATACTAGAATGAAATGGGAAAAGATAACCATGGATTTCATCATCAGACTCCCCAAAATAGATATAGTGAACAATGCTATTTGAGTTATAAATGATCACCTTATGAAACTGCTACATTTTATTTTTATTAAAAAATATTTCTCTCTTTATCAGCCTACTTGGTTATACATTATATAATTTTTGAGAATTAATGGATTACCACTCTCAATCATGGTTGGTCATGATCTTTGGATTACATTGGTATTCTGGATAAGTCTTCATTAGGCTCAAGATATATTGTTGGGTTTTAGTATTGAATGTAATACATAAATATATGGTTAGTCTAAGAGGATAATTTAAACTCTAGAAGACAAAGTGTGATATTTCTTTCTGAATTTAAATGGTGGTTGGGTTCAATACCTTCCTTTAGAGGAATTTAATTATAATAATATCTTTCACTCATGTATTGATATAGATCCTTATAAAGTATTCTATAGATGGAAGTGAATAAATCCAATGTGTTTTGGTAATGATGGAAAATGAAAAAATATTGGCACTTGATCAATCTGATAAAATATTAGATATGGTTACAACTATTCAATAACACATAGGGGAAGCTTATGTATGATTTAAAAGCTGTCATAAATATTATTGGTGACATCTTGAGTTAAAAGTGGGTGATAATCTATGCCAATGAATATATCCTTAGATACATTTTATTAGATTTTTAAATAAGGGAAAAATGAGCTCAATATATATCAATCCCTTTGAAATTATTGATCATACTAGGATAGTTTCTTATCAATCAGCACTTCCACCAAATATCTCTCTAGTTCATGATGTGTTCCATGTATCTCTCCTGAGGATGTATATACCTGATCCATCACATGAACTGGAATAAAAGGCCATAGGACTAGAGAAACATCTATCTTATGAGGAATAACTAGTCAATATTCTATATCATATAGAAAAAGTGATATAAAAGAAAACCACCCACATGGTTAATGTTATGTGGGGAAACAATAAATTAGAGGAAGGTATGTGGGAACATGAGAATGTAATGAGGTAGAAGTATGATTGGATATTTTTAGTGTTGTGATTGAATTTTGGGGGTTAAATTATTATTAGGGGTATAATTTAATATCCATATATTTTATGATAAAATTCTCTTTAAATATATTTAATATCATTGATATCTTGCTTAACATGCAACTCGGTGTTTAAATGAACTGTGATATACAATTAATTTGTTATTATTTAATGTGATAATAATTTCATAGTGGTTGTATTGAATGATGTGAATATAAATAAATAAATTATCACAAATATTTTTTACAATTTATAAAATGAATTTATTTATTATCAATTGATTAAAAATGAAAATAAAATTATTTGAAGGGGATATACTTGTTTTTGTGAAAAATGATTTTTAATCATTAAATGAGTTTTAATAATACTAAATTAATTAAATATATATTGATGAATTATTTTTGACATATTTATAGATTATCTTTTCAATAAAAAGTCTTAATATTCATATAGTGATTTTAATAAGGCAAAGAATAAGAACAAATCCAATTTTAAATTTAAAAACGCATTACCCAAAAAATGGTTTTCGTTGTATTTTGCTTGCTACTTTTAAAGTGAATTTATTACACATATAAGGATTTAATCTTGTAAAATATATTTTATATTTTAATCAACATAATTAATATATTTTAGTAGTTCCAACTTGATTATTTTTCACTATAACTAGTAACCAAGGTAAATATTTTTCACCATGATAAGGGAAAAACATGTAACACAAGGCTACAACTATGGGGTAAATCATTAAAATTTATATAAAAATGATTTTTCCTATTTTATGAATTTTTTCAACAAAATATATATTTAATGAATAAAATATTTTATTTTCAAACATTATTTGAATTTGGGAACTTAATATCAACTTTTCATAAGATAAGATAAATTTTAATAAATTTACAAAACTACTTTTGGATAATTTTATTTAATGATCTATTCATAAGGTTAAATTATGTTTTTTCCTGATATAAAATTTTAAAAACCTTAATTTATTATTTATATAACCAGAATAAAATTTTGGAATCCAATTTTTTACTTGATTTTAATGTAAAAAGATTTTTATTCTTAAATCACTTATTTTTCTGAAAATTGTTTTACAATTTTTTTCTACTAAAATATAAAAATTAATCAATTCCTCTTATAGGAATTGAATATTATAAAATCTATTCTAAATTTTTAGTCACCATGTTGAATTTTTTTTCTAGAATCATGCTTTTGTTTTTGTTTGTATAAATAATTTATTATGGTAAAAAGTTAACTTACCATGGTTATGGGTAAAATGAGATTAAAGTAGTTTTACTATGAGATAAGTAATAAAATGTGATATTCTAAATTTTAAATGACAATAAAAACCCTCATTGATAATAATTTAGGATTATTTTTTTTAAAAGTGTATATTTTCAATAAAAATAACTTAATAGATTATTTAATGGATTCAAATAAAGATAAAATCCCAATTAACACCTTAGAAAATTCTATGGAATACTTTCGGATTTAGGCATAGACTTAGTGGGATATTCTCAGGCCCGTAGAGCCTCAACACATATGGAATAGAAATATTTAATATATTATATTACACTTGTCTGATTTTATCTAAAATAAATAAATATCATACAAAAAATTTGTCATATAAGAAATCGGATGCTACCATTAGTTCTGGGATTAGGGGTTTACACTAGGTGCAACATAAATTTTGTGTGCATCAGACATTTTGTTAGATTTCAAGAGAGGATAAGATATTAAATATTTTTATTATATTTTTTCCCAAACATAATTGAATATCAAAGAAATTGTGTACCTAATTAAATATATGTGAGCACTGTTAGGTCTGGGATGTGGGGTTTACCCTAAGTGGGACATAATTTTTTTCACATCTGGAATTTGATTAAATCCATTGTTAACGTTATTTTTTTTATTTTTTTTATTTTATTATATAGATTAAATTAATTAATTAATATTTTTTTACTATTGGTCCATCGTATCCATGTACAAAAACTTTATTGATGCGCATTGGACACCTTTAAAACCTTGAATTGTAATGGGTTCTAAATCGAAAAAATCATCAACACATTAAATAGTTGAAACTAATAACTCCACTGTTAATTTCTGGTTGAACCCAAGATTAAATTGGCATTCCAAAATTTAGCATGAGATTGTTTAATAAGTTTCTTTAAATAGTTGAACCACTCAGTCTTCATCGTATGTAGATTCCATAGAGTAAAAGAGATCTTGAAACCCCTTTTGTGTGATCATATAATCTAATTATAATTGTTTACTTCATTCATCGAGAAAGATCTGTATGTTCTCCTCTTTGGGGGTGTTGTGCTGGTATCTATTTTTCTTTTTCTTTTTTTAATTTTTTCCTCTCTCAATTGTAGAAAAAATTGATGGAAAATAAATAAAAGAAAAAACCAATATTTTTTTTTCAATGATAAATTACAAATTATCAACATTTAAATCACACAAAAAACTTTTAAAGATAAAAATCATAAATTATATAGGGATAATTAGATCATATTATTAAGGGATAATCTATTAAAATTTATCAAATGATAATTTATGAATTTCAAACTCATAATTTGTGAAAAAATATTAAAAAATAATTATAGATGCATAACTTGTAATAGAAATTATTATAAAATAATTGTACAATTTTCCAAGTATAATTTTATGATAATTGTCATGTGACCAAGATTATCAAATTTATCAAAGGATTATTCTTTAATTATATATAGAAATTTTTTGAAAAAAAGTATCATAAAATAATTATAGACACATAATAAGATAGATAATTTATTAGAAAACAATTGTATAATTATCCAAGTCTAATTATAATACAATCTTCATGTGACAATGATTATTAATAAAATCATAAATTATTCAATGGTAGTTGCATCAAATTTTCAGAGGATAAAATTTTGAAAATAATTATCATATTATAATCATGAAATATTAATTTATAAATAATAATTTTTAGAATATAATTATATAAATTATCCAAGGATAATTATAAGAGAACATTCATGTGGAAAATATATATAATTATCATTTGACAATTTTTAAATGTTCAAGGATAATTATGTGGTTTTATTAGAGAATAGTTATATAAAAAACACCATGTGTTATTGAATTAATTAAGAGATATAAAACACCAAATGTAATTTTATAATTATTCTTCTAAGGAATATTGCAATCACATGCATTGATCTAGAGAAATAATTTAGATATTATTGAGGAGAGAAAAAGTAACATTTCACATAATATTTTTTTATTTTGGAAATAAAATATATTTTTTTTGATCTAGTAACCCTTGGAGAATAGAGAGTTTTGATTTATTGGATACTATGATAATAAGTCCCATGATGTGGTGTTATTGACTTTTGAGGTTTCTATATAGTGGTTTATCATTTTCGTTGATGTCGATGACTTGGGGTAGGCTGTTCCTTACAATTTTTATATGATACATGTAGGTTTTTTGTATCCACGAGGCTTTCTTGATTTAAATAATATAATTATTTGTGGTGATGTTAATTAGACCATGTTGAGATTCTCACATTTGTGTACATATGGATTTTGTAATGAAAATGAAATGTTATGTATGATTCCACTATTTTCTTGTGATATTCTTCTTATATTTTATGTTTTTTTGTAATGAATGGTACCACTGTGATAGTTAGACCCATTGTGGCTTGGTATCCCTTAAAGGGGCATGTTAAGAAAATTCATGTGGCTTGATGAGGAGAATAATATGGATGAACAGGCATGATGGTCTAGCATTTCTTAACCTAGGGGTATAAATATCAGGAGTGATAAAGACCACATATGATGAGAGTGGGTCATGAATATCTTGAGTGATTAGACCTTTATGGAGACAATAGGGAATGATGGTCTATGAAAAATGATCTAGAGATTACATCAGGGAATTATGACTTATTATGTCTTAACCGGAAGGCTTGGAGCCTATGTGGCTAATGACTAGCTTGAGGATGGCTCTGATGTTGATAAATTTTAATAATTTTTCCATTGTTTTTTTGGCATGGTGATGAAGAATGTATAACTGAGGTTTGTTGAAACATGGTTAGCACAATAATTCTCAGTATAATTGTTTCTTATGTGGGACATTATCTATTATTATATTATATACTCTTATGTATGTGCACATCTTTTAAGGATGCATTTGTGGTGTCCTACTGAGTTTTTTTACTCACACCCTACTCAATCATCTTAGTGCACTGGTAGATTTCATGGTCCGAGATCTAGTGAAGGTAAAGGTCCCTATGGTGCATGGTTGAGAAATGGAACATAGAGCAGGATCAGGTTTTGACATTCTTTAGAGGACCTACATATGTGTTTTTATTTTTTTTATCTCTATATGTATCATCTACTAACATTCAAGATAGGCTTTCAACATTGGGAGAGGTTTTCTTAGATATAAGCCATTTATTTAGTTTCCTTATTTATTATGAATGTTTATTATTTTTTAAATAATTTTCTTTATCATATGAAATGATGATGAGGGTATAGTCTCCCCATAGATGGTCTTAGACCCTCACTAGTAGTCTCAAGACACCAACATATAGGGGTGAACATGAGGTCTTGTGACCTTCTAGCTCATAATCTGTTGTTCCGGTTGTGATGTTACAAAATGGTATTAGAATAAAAACACAACCTTATGTGTGGTGGCACAACTTGGGTTGACATGTAGGGACCACAAAAATGATGTAGTTCTCTAAGGGGGTGAATGTAACAATCCATAATGTTAAAGGTATAAAATAATAAATTATAGTAATCATATCAACAAGGTTCACCTATATTATTGGGAGACTGCCATATTAGAACTCCATTGTTAAGCATGCATCACCTAGAGTGGTGATTAGGATGAGTGACCTCCTGGAAAGTTTCCATGGGTGTGTGAGTGTAGAAAAAGTATAATTGAAGAAAAATTGTAAGCCTGTGTGGAAAATATTCAGTCTAATGATCCATTCAAGAATGTGGGTGGACCCTGTATTGGGGACCACATGTCTATGGGGATACTGGTTCCTAGCGAGCCCGCACCTAATTCCATGTTAAGGCGTGATATTCTTGTTATCAATGGGGCCCATTCATTACATTGGCATTAGAGTAACCAGGACTCTCAAACTTCTTTCTTCTATTTTACATGATTTTGGAGAGGTTATACATGAGATATAACAATTGGGACTTTGTTAGTAGAACTATGGCAGTGTCTAGCTAGCACTATATATTAGAACTCTACATTTTCTATAATGTGGGGGAAATTATGTTTTGTTGTTTCCCATTATTATATTCACATTGGATTATTTACATGTTATTTATATGGGATTTATGATATTTAGGGTGTGTTCATGCATCATGACTAATAATGTGGGTTCACATTCCATATATATACTTTTTATTGTTTTTCATTGTAGTTCATTAATTATATTCCTTGATTTGTGGTGTTTGTTCGAGATAGATTCTATTTGTGTGATATATATTTGTTTCATTCTTGTGGGATATATATTTATTGGAATTAATTATTTTAAGTAATCATTCTATTTTGTAAGTATATATTTGATGACTATTACTAATGTGTAGGGAACGAAACAGGGGTTAGTACAAAGAGTTTTATACATTGGGTTATGGTTATACTCCTAGGAGAACCTTGTGTGATCCCATAGACTATTTAAGGGGAACCTTATGTGATCCCATAGATATAATAGGGTTTATTCAAATGAATCTACTTTTTTTTGGAAGTGTGTTCCTTCATGATATATAATATTTTAACATGATTTATCCTTAGAGAACTACCTGTGAAGTGGGGATAGAATGATTTTATGATGGAGGATATTATTGATTTACCAGTAAACATGTATGATGATGCAGTTGAGAATCCTCATGTTCCTACTATGGAGTTATATAAGCAGGGCTGCTTCAACCGGAATTCTTTCACATGGTGCATGTCCTAGGAACAGGAGTTCAAAACATTTATCAAATATGACGTGATTTTTAACTCCATCATTCTCCAACCATCTATAGAACTAGAATCCCTCGGGATGCTAAATATTTGGTTGAAATATTTTTGGGAATATTTGAACTTGTAGATACCTTAATGGAATATATTGTTTAGATGATACTGAGCACATACTTGTTGGGAACACATTTTGATACCCATGTATCATATAGAGCCAACCAAGATGAAGGAAATAAAGGTTAATCATGATGAATTTTAGAGGAAGGGATTTTTAAGGATGAGATCCATCATCCTTTTAGTTTTTTTCATCCACTTATGATAAATCTATTATAGTGGTAGGATGTTATAATAGACTTTGGGTTGGGGTTTCCTAGGACCCCCAATGAGTCCTGATGCAGTATGAGTGATTTTAAATAAGCTAACGAAGTATTCTCACTTCTTACTAATCAGATAGACTCACTCATTAAAGAGATGATAATTTCCTTTTTCTAAGAGATTTTACATCTGGGGGGAGTTCCCTTAATAATTATTATATATAGTGGCACACATTTTACATCACACTTTTGGAAGGGCTAAAGAAATTACCTTAAAATTCAACTGAGGTTGGGAATGATGTTCCATATTTAGACTGATCGATAGTCTAGTAAGACTATACATATATTGGTGTATATTCTTCAAGAATGTGTTATATACATCAAGGGAGTATGTGATGATAACTTAGCCTTGTTTGAGTTTGCAACCAATAATTGTAACAAGATTTAATTCAAATAGATCCGTATGAGTCCCTTTATTGTAGGGTTTTTTCCCACTAATATATTGGAATGAGGCAGGGGAGGTAATTTTTTTTGTCCCTAGAATGGTTTCGGAAAACAAAAATATAGTTCAACTAATTCAAAAGAATTTGATCACCACTCAAAGTAAGTAGTGATCATATACTGATAGTAGGATGAGACCTTTATAGTTCTTTATGGGTGATCAAGTTTTTCTTATGAGTGACTCATCGAGGGGGAACTTATTTCTGAGAGAGAAGGGGATGATAAAACCTTGATTTTTAGGACCATTTCAGATCACCAAATAAGTATGTAATGTGTCATACTGATTTGACCTTCATTTTTCTGTTGGAGTCAATTATGATGTGTTATATGCTTACCAACTTCAAAGGCACATATATAATCCTACGACTATTATTGATTGTAAGGATGTTGAGTTAGAACCTGATGCATCTTATTAAAAGTGTCTGGATTGGATCAAAGAACTATCCAATAATTTATTGTTTTAAAATATGGTACCATTAGTCCAGATTCGGTGAAATCATAGACGGATCTTAGAGGAGACGTTGCAGCATGATTTTGATTTTCAATCTTAGTGGCCTGAGTTCTTTGAGAAATTCCATTAGAGATACTTCTCAAAGAGGATAAGTCTATGGAGTGGTAGATTTGTAACATTCTAAATTTTTAACGATAATTAAAACCCTTGTTGATAATAATTTAGGATTATTTTTATTTTAAAATGCAGTGCTTTAGTAAAAAATTAATGGATCATTTGAAGGGTTTGTATGGGGGTTAAATCCTAGTTAACACCTTAAAATAATCTAGAGAATATTTTTACGGTTAGGTGCTGAGATAGTGTAAGATTTAGAGGTATGTAGAGCCTCAGTTCATATGGAATAAAAATATGAAATGTATTATATTACTCTCACGTGATTTTATAGAAAAATAATTAAATTTATCCCAAATGGGGCATATTATGAGAAATATGAAACCATTTTTGGTTCTTAGATGTTGGATTTACCCTAGTCAAGTCATAAATTTTGTTCATGTCTAACATTTGGTCATTTCGCATGTGAGGATAATTTATTTAATATTTTTATTATAATTTTTTTAAAAATAATTTAATATATCTTAAATGGTGTGATGTATGATAATTCAAAGGACACCATTAGCTCTAGGATTTTGGTCTTTCCCTAGATAGGAAAAAAAATTATGTGTGTCAGGGATTTTTTCAGATTGATCATCATGGTTATGTTATTAATATTTATATTATTTTATTTTGATTAAATTAATTACTAAAATTCATTTTTACTATTATTTCAGCTTCACCACTTACAAAAACCCAATTTATGCATGTGGTAAACCTTAAAATATCATATTTTAATGTGTTTTGACATGAAAAATTCATCAATACATTTTGTAACACCCCAAGCTTCCATGGTACACTTATCTTTGAATAATATAGTAGAGTGTGTTGTACGCAACTTCGAGTTCTAACACACCACAACCAATCAAACTAGTCATTACAAATAGTAATACCCACTTTTTGAAATATTATAAATTTTATCTTTCAAAATGGACTTCATTTTTGGATTCGGAATATCGAAATTAGCTTAGGATGAATTTTTGGTATTTTTCTGAAAGCTTTCAATTTTTGATGAATAGTGAAAAACAATGAGTTGTTATTTAAAAACGAATTTTTATTTAAATAATTATTTTTTTATTTAAATTTATTATAGGTCAAAATAGATATATAATACCTATATAATATTAATGTAATTCATTAGATTCAGTTTATAATAATATTAGATATATAAAAAAAAATTATTGAACTTTTCACCGTCTTTTACCCACCTCCTTGGAGCATTTGCAAATTTACATAAAATTTAATTTTACTGCTTCTGTGTGTTGAATTTAAAAAATACAAGAGAAATGGTTGATATCATTAAGTAAAATTTGGTTAAATAAGATGAAAATAATTTTTGGTGATTAGTAAATTTTTACGTTTATTTACCACAGTAAAAATTAAATAGGGTAACTAGGGGTAAAAATGATATTATTATTACCCTAACACATGTCCTAATTCTATTGGATATGTGTAATTGGACCAAAAACACCATTAGTAATAAAATATGATTCTTTTTGGTCCAATTTTATTATATTAGGACATTTATTATTATTTTTTTTAAAGAAGAGTTAAAAGAGTTAAAATCAAAGTTTAATAACTGAAACATTTTTAAAATAGGGTTACACATAAACTTATTGATATTATAAATATCAAAATAAATATACTTTTAGAATTTTGTTGAATTACACTAATTTTATAAGTTAATATGACATGTTATGGTTAGTTAGATGAATTTTTTTCTATGTAATAATGTTGTTATAAATTTAGCAAAGACAAAATACCAAATAGTGTCAAAATTGACATAAGAGTGTTTTTAAAAGAAATATTTTATTATTAATTGATATTCTATTCCTAAAAATATAAGTTTCATCCAAAAGACTTATATAATGATATGTGTATCATTAATGAACCACTTTAGGTTCTATTGGAAGTATATAGTATGTTTATTAACCATATAATGTAAAAATACAAAGAGACATGGTAAATGTCAATCTATTTAACTAAGAGTTAAATATAAAATATAAGGTTAATATAGTAACCCAAACCTGTCTAAAACCTATGGGTTGAGTGGTTTTCAACCCATACCCAACTTATCCGATAAATAATCCACT
This sequence comes from Viscum album, assembly GCA_963277665.1. Lineage (NCBI taxonomy): Eukaryota > Viridiplantae > Streptophyta > Magnoliopsida > Santalales > Viscaceae > Viscum > Viscum album. The sequence continues at coordinate 1,108,296,767 of OY728128.1, read as the reverse complement.
TTGGAACCATCAGAAACCGAAAATTATTTTATTATAAAATAATATTTCTAGCTTTTCCTAAGGTTCCCCTCACCCCTCTTATAAAAGGGCACTCCCCCTTCCCTAAAATTAAAACCTTAAAAGAGATTTGGATCGGCCAAAATCTGCCAAAATACCCTATCCAATGTCCTCCCTTCATCCTAGAGGCCTTCCTTTAGTCATAAAGCCAACCCAAATAGCCCTTTTGATCAAATCAAAAGGAATAACCCAAAGAAGAGGTAAATATTTCATCACCTCTTTCATGTTTCTTTCTTCTTTCACATCCGCTTTCTTTATTATTTCCATTCTAAAATAATAAATATAGTATATTATATATACTGTGAGGTTATTATAAATATGTTACAACCATATTCATTATTTTATCCTTCCTTTCAATGAAATGTCACCATACGTGCATACGTACGACTTACCATCTCCACGTTGTGGTGTAATTGTTATTCAATACATTATTATTTGTATGAGTATAATAATTGTAACACCCGAGACTTTTATGAGAAATATTTTGTTTTTATGTAATCTTTCACTACACACAACACTATCTTGGTTTTCTTTACACGCAACTGTGACCTTCCTCGATAGCTTGCGTCGGACGCAATACCGAGTTTCACTAAACAACGATATGCTATTAAAATATTATTAAAACTATCCATTATGAATAGTAATAACCACTTTTTGAAATTTTTTAAATTTTATTTTTCAAAATGGACTTCATTTTTGGATTCGGAATATCGAAATTACCTTAGGCTGAATGATTGGTACTTTTTGGATAACTTTCATATTCTGATGAATAGTGAAAATTATTAAATTTTAATTAAAAATAACTTTTTTAATCAAAATAATTAACAGTGATAAATGATTAATTTGAGTAGTTTTAAAGTATATTTAGAATATATTTTTACAATTTAATACAATGTTGTTCATTGGACATAATTTCACATTTAAACCAGACATAAAAAAGTGTCAATCTTTTGATAGTTATTATCTCTTAAAAACACGCTATATTTTAATTAAAAACAATTTTTTTCATCACAATAAATTATATGGTTAAATTATAATATTGATTGTTTTTAAAGTATAAATAGAATATTTTTTTACCATTTAATATAATGTATGTCATTAGCATTAATTTTACATTGAATTCATAGGTAAAAACATTTCAATCTTTGGCAATGTTTTAACTTTTAAAACACATTTGCTTAACAACGGGATTAATTTTAAATTAATTAATGAAACTTCTGTGTTTTGAATTTTTAAAAATGGATTCCATATTTGGAATCAGTGGGTCCAAATTATGTTAATAGGTTACTTTTATTTTTTGATATTATGAATAGTAACTACGGTAATTTTTTTATTTACTACGGTTAAAGGTAAATAGGGTAATTCTAGGTTAAAAGAATATTATAATAATTCAAAATTACCTTGACACATGTCCTAACCTTATTTTATGAGTATTGGCAGACCATGGGCATCCTTGGGTCGATTTTAGGACCTCATTGAGCCACTTGGTAGTGACCATGACAATTTGGATTAATTAAATTAATGTAAAGATAAAATTGACATTAACAAATATATTTTAGTAATTAATTTTTATAAGGGATTATATAAATTATATTTTGGACTATAAATATTCATTAGAAAGATAAACATATTTCCTACATAATTATATTTTATTTATAATTTTTAGACATTAAATAATTTAATTTATTTATGACACAATGATGATGTAGTAATTTCCATAATAGTGAGAAATTAGAATAATTGATATTATAAATACCCAAATAAATATAATTTGAGACATTTTATGAATTACACTAATTTTCTAGGTTAATATGACATGTTAGTATTGTTTTAATTAACTTTGGTCGAAGTAATCATTCTGTTATCAGTTTCACAAAAATCAACTATTGAATAGTGTCAAAATTGACATAAAATATTTTTTAAAACAAATATTATATTATTGATTGTTATTTTATTCATAAAAATCTAAGGTTATGCCAAGATACTTATATTAATATAGTTTCATCATTAATGGACCACTTGGGGATCGTTTGGATGTATATGGTATGTTTATTAACTATATAATATATAAATACAAAGTGACATGGTAAATTTCAATCTAATTAACTAAGAGTTAAAACTAAAGGATAAGGTTATTATAATGACCTAAACTGGTCTAAATTATATTTTATGAGATGATTTCGACCCATACCCACCTTATATTCTAAATAAATCAATTTTGAGATATTTAAAACCGAATTAAGCTTTATAATAAAATAATATTTTTAGTTATTCTGAAGGCGCTCCTCTCCCCCCTTATAAAAGGGAACCTCCTTCCTCTCCTCCTCAAACCAATTTGAGCCTTCAAGCTCGGCCAACCCCTGCCAATTTCTCCTCTCCACTTCCCTAGAAACATCCTAGAGGTCCTGTTTTTCTTCAAAAACCAATTTTAGTGCTCTAAAAGGAAGTCTCAAAGAAGCACTTCAAAGAAGAGGTAATGTCCATTACCGATTCTTTCATCTTTATTTCTTCTTCCACTTCTTCTTCTTTAGTTATTTCATTATGAATTAATAACATCAGTATCACTCATATACTGATATGTAATTATATGTATGAAACAGTCCTATTTCACCATCTATCCATCCTACGGAAAAAGAAATCACCGTGCGTGCGTACGTACGGAATACCGTCTCTACGCCGTGGTGTAATCTATTTTCCCCCACCACCATACTTGGATGGGTATAATTGTGTAAATAATAACTATATATGATTATTTTAAAGTGATATTTATTCTAAAATAGTATAAATATACTCCAATACAATTCCACGATCATGGGAACGATATCTTCGCTCGTGCGTACGTACGGAATACCGTCTCCACGATGTGATGCGACTCGTTCTACAAGATCTTCATTGCATAATGATTATATAAATAATTTGAATGAATTAATATGATATATATTACACTAATATCATTCTATAAATGAGGTATCAATAACCTAAAGAGAAGAATAAGAATTTATTCGACAAAACACGCATAAGAACAAAAAGTAATAAACACCCGAATAACAAGTAGTAATGAAATATTACTAATAAGAAGCTAATAATATGACCATATATGATATCATAACAATATTTATGATTCTGGAATAAGTCAATAATATTATTTAAATCATTATACAGGGGTTTCGGACACTTACAAAGAAAATCGGACCTAAGGTAAGGGAAAATATCACAATCTCATTTTATCTGAGATTGTTTATACTTTGGTATTTACTAGGGTGTATTTTATCATCCACATCCATGTTTCCTCAATATGTAATATTTTTCTATCCACCTACAATTGTTTAAATCTAATTTTACCCTTCGGTGAGTTTTTAGTAAAATATATGAAATGAATCTTTTGTCGTTTTTCGTACGAGGTACTTTTTGACTTTTCCGACAAAAGTACGAGAAGAATATTTTTTTAACTTATACAGCATTAATGGATTTTTAAAACATTATTTCCAAGAAGCTTAATTTACAAGTTTTCAGGTTTATTTTCAATCAACTTCTTTTAGTTTAAAATTGTATGACATGTTAAATAAAGGAAAATGTTTTTGAAGAAGAAAGGATATTTTCCTCAAGAATGGAGTTCAAGTGCTTTATCAAAATTATTTTCCATCTAAGATAATATAGGGTTATGTTTCTATCCCTATTATTACATTGATTTTATTATGTTTTGATGGATTTATTTTTATGAATTATTTTATTTTATATGAATTGTTTTATGATGTCATGTTGTTTAAGAATCCAATTTTTACTACATGGGTTATGCGATTATGTATGATTTATGATTTTGTGGCACACATAAGAATGGTATCATTATGAGATGGGTGGGACCTATATCTCCCTCCAATGAATTGGTTAAATATTTTATATCTCATGAGATAGACATGGCTGGAACGACAGGTTATACCGGTTCAGTGAAACAGGACTGAAACGAGGAGTGAACTCGGTTCTGAAATGGACTTTGTCCACTAAGATATTCTTGGAAATTAGTCTTGACTAATAAGTAATAATTCTATATGATTATGTGTGTATGCCAAAAAGTTTCATGTTTTATGTTATGATTTTTGGGATTTCATTTCACTGCTATGATTTATCCCATGTTATGAAATTATGCACTCTTTTACAGGTTAAGATTTCTAAAATGTTATGTTCTTATGAATATGATGTGATTGATATTTCTTTTGTTCACCCTTACTGAGCATTTGAGCTCACCCTTTTGTATGTTTTCTTTCCCCAGGTCAGGAAGAAGATTATTAAGTAAGATATGCCAAAAGGGACTATAGATATGATGAAATAAATGGGAGACATTGTATATGCTTTATGAACCAGTTGTTTATGTTTCCCAGTTTCTAAAGACACTATACCTATACGGTCCTTTCATGGTTTTGTTATATGTTGTAATAAGTATGATTAAATTTTGAATTAATAAAAATTTATGTAAAGTATGGTTTGTAATAGTTGGTATCAGAGAAAAGGTATAGTCAACCTTTGGAAACTAGGATTTGAAAGCCTTAGTAAGAATCCTAAGGATATGTCTAAGCATAGAACACAATCTTAGTGTTTTAGAAATGACCATGAATAACCTAGGATAAGACCATAAGTGTGAAATTTTATTCTTGATTATGTGGTTTTCCTATTATAATTAGTGTTGCTCACACTATTCTTCTTGGTTTAAGTCAATGGTTCGACCCCGAAGGAACCGTTTTAATGTGGAATGCGACGGGTAATGCAATGATTGTCCCCCTGAGAAACCAAATGTTATGGGAGCTGGAATGAAAAATCTTGTAGCCATGCTCACAAAACATTCTCAAGATATGAATCATGCAAGACTTCCAAACGAGCCAAGGAAGGAGCAACATTCTGTTGAATCCTTCATGCGGCAGCATCCACCTTCATTCAGTGGGTATAATGATCCATTAGTTACTGAACAATGGATTAGTATTACTGAAAAGATATTTTCAGTTCTTCAATGTTCTGAACATGATAAATTCATCCTAGCAGTGTATTGTTTGGAAGGATATGCTGATCAATGGTTGAATCTTATTAAGAATACGAGGAAAAGGGATGAAATTGAGTCCATGGAATGGGACGAGTTCAAGAACTTATTTTTCAATAATTACTTCCCTCTTATTATCTGAACAAAGATGGAGAAAGAGTTTCTTGAACTGAAGCAAAAGGATGATGAATCTGTTGGTACCTATGAAGAAAATTTTACAAGACTTGCAAGGTACACTTCTGGTATTATTATCCAACCTGAGAGTATGATCGATCGATTCTTTATTGGTTTAAAACCAAGCCTTCGAAGGGCCTTAGCCATAAAGGACTTCAATAGCTTCGAGGAAATCGTTCGATGTTCTCTCAAATTTGAGATGGATATTGGAGTAACCCATCAGTCATTATGGGTTTGATAAGAAGAGGAAAATGGAATTCAAAGGAAAATCTAAAGAGCACACTGAAAAGAAGATGAGCTTTCCCTTATGCTAAAAGTGTGAAAAGAAACATGGAGGGAGTTTTCTTAAAGGGACAAGTAAATGTTTCAATTGTGGAAAGGAAGGTCATCGGGCATTTGAATGTCTTAATGATGGGAAGAAGATGTCTAATGATGCAAACAAAGGAAGGGATGCACAGAATGAACCTACTACACTTCAATGTTTCAAGTGAAAGGAGATGGGGCATTATGCCAATCAATGCCCAAATCCAAGGGTTGATGATGATGGTCGACGTCAAAAAACTCTTAAGGCTAAAGACAAAGGAAAGTCACATGCAATTTCTATCAGCGATGTGGAGTATGATAATGATGTGGTGAAAGGTACACTTACCATCCACTCTAAAGTAGAAATTTTTTTATTTGATTCTGGATCCACCCACTCTTTTATTTCTGAAGAATTTTCTAAGGGTATCACCGTATTACCTCAACAATTAGATGTTGAGTTAGCTGTGACAACTCCTAATGGAACAACAGTCTCCTCAAGAGTTTATAATTCTTCCCTGATTGAATTTTGTGGGAAAGTGCTTCCTACAAATCTTGTGATCCTTCCTATAGTGGAATTTGATGTGATTCTTGGCATGGATTGGCTTTCTTTATATGGAGCTCATATCAATTTCCAAAGAAGGGAAGTCTCATTTTATATTCCAGATCAATCTATGATCTTCTATCGATGTAAGGATGAACATAACCTTCCAGTGGAAATTTCTTCCATCTTATGGGTCTTGATTCCACTAAATGAAGGTTATTTATCTCAAATGTTTGTTGAGAAACTCACGATTAAGAATATTCCCATTGTACTGGAGTTTGATGATGTCTTTCTAGAGGAATTGTTGGGTCTTCCTCCTAATAGTGAAGTTGAGTTTTCAATAGAACTCGTACCAGGTGCTTTACCTATTTCAAAGACACCTTATAGAATGGCCTCAATTGAGCTGCAGGAATTGAAGAAGCAACTCCAAGAGAATCTTGATAAGGGATTCATACGCCCTAGTGCGTCACCTTGGGGAGCACCTGTTCTATTTGTTAAAAAGAAAGAGGGATCAATGAGACTCTGAATTGATTATCGAGAACATAACAAGATCACTATCAAGAAAAAATATCCTCTCCCACGCATTGATTACTTATTTGACCAACTACGTGGATCTAAATACTTTTCCAAGATTGATCTGCATTCAGGGTATCATCAATTAAGGGTCAAAAGGGAGGATATACCAAAGACGACTTTCCGTACAAGGTATTGACACTATGAATTTATAGTGATGTCATTTGGTCTTACTAATTCCCCTTCTATCTTCATGGATCTGATGAATAGAGTCTTTAGAGACTATCTTGATCAATTTGTGGTAGTCTTTATAGACGATATTCTTTCTATTAAAAGAGCAAGGAAGAACATGAAGATCACTTGAGAATTATATTGAAGACCCTGATAAAGGAGAAACTTTATGCCAAATTTACCAAGTGTGAATTTTGGCTTCAAAAGGTTGCATTTTTGGGTCACATAATCTCAAAAGAGGGGATATCTGTGGATCCAGCAAAACGGAGGTTATAGAAATATGGTCAAGACCAACAATAGTAACTGAGATCCGAATTTTTCTTTGTTTGGAAGGATATTATCGACGTTTCGTGAAAGATTTTTCACGATTATCTAATCCACTCAAAAGGTTGACTTGGAAAGGAGTTAAGTTTCTTTGGACGGAGGAATGTGAAGATAATTTCAAGGAGTTGAAAATAAGGTTTTCTAGTGCACTTGTTCTCACACTGCCTTGTAGTTGAGAATGGTTTGTGATCTACAGTGTTGCATCCATGAAGGGATTAGGGTGTGTTTTCATGCAAAATGATATGGTGATAGCTTATGCCTCACGACAATTGAAAATCCATTAGCAAAATTACCCAACTCATGATTTGGAGTTAGCAGCGGTAATCTTTTCATTAAAGATTTGGAGGCATTATCATTATGGAGAAAGGTGTGACATTTATACTGATCATAAAAGTTTAAAGTATATTTTCACACAAAAGAAGCTGAATATGCGCCAAAGAAGATGGTTGGAGATGATTAAGGATTATGAATGCTCAATCCATTACCACCCTGGGAAGCAAACAAGGTGGCAGATGCATTAAGTCGACAAGACCATGCCAGTTTATCCATAATGAGGATCACAAAAGAACAAATATTTATGGATTTACAAAGGATGGATCTTGGAATTATAATGGAAGGGGGAAATCTTATCTTTCTCAAATGAATGTTCAACCATCTATACATGTGAAGATTAAAGTGGCATAGAAAGAAGTTGTAGAGTTACAAAAGAAGGTGAGAAATGTTCTTGAATTCAACCTTGATTGTGATGGGATAATAATGTTCATAAATCGGGTTTGTGTTCCTCCCATCCCAGAATTAAAGAAAGAGCTACTGGATGAGGCTCATAGTTCTTCATTCTCTATTCATCCTGGAAGCATGAAGATGTATAGGGACCCGAAAGAGTACTTCTGGTGGGATGGCATGAAAAAAGATGTTTCTGAATATGTCTCTCGATGCTTGGTTTGTCAGCAAGTTAAAGCTGAGAGACAGAGTCTAAGGGGATGTTACAACCATTACCCATACCTGAATGGAAATAGGAAAACATCACTATGGACTTTGTCACAGGACTTCCTAAAACATCCAAAGGTAATAATGCTATCTGGGTCATAGTTGATCGTCTTACAAAGTCGGCACACTTCATCGCTATTATAGAGGATTTCTCTCTGGATCAGCTAGCCAGGATATATGTAAAGGAAGTGGTAAGATTGCATGGAGTACCACTTTATATTATGTCTGATCAGGATACAAGGTTTACCTCAATGTTCTGGAGATGTCTTCATCATACTCTGGATACAGAGTTGAGTTTCAGCACTTCTTATCATCCTCAGACCTACGGTCAGTCTGAGAGGACAATTCAAACTCTAGAAGATATGTTGAGATCTTGCTCTATAGATTTAAAAGGTGGTTGGGATCAACACCTACCTTTGGTGTAATTTTATTACAATAATAGCTTTCACTCCAGTATTCAGATGACTCCTTATGAAGCTCTATATGGAAAGAAATACAGGACTACAACTTGCTGGGATGAAGTTGGGGAAAAAAGCTATTAGGACCTGATATTGTTGATTAGATGGAAGAAAAGGTCTGATCTATTCAACAACACATAAGATCATCTCAGAGTTGATAGAAAAGTTATGCCAACAACCGAAGAAAAGACCTATAGTTTGAAGTGGGTGATAAAGTGTTCTTACGAATATCTCCCTGGAAGAGGGTCATGAGATTTGGAAAGAAGGGGAAGTTGAGCCCTAGATATATCGGTCCTTTCAAAATATTGGATCGTGTTGGGAAGGTAGCTTACAGATTGGCACTTCCACCGAATCTCTCTCATGTTCACGATGTGTTCCATGTATCTCTCCTGAGAAAGTACATACCTGATCCTTCACATGTACTCAGCTCAGAAGTTATACCGCTGGAGCAAGATATTTCTTATGAAGAACAACCGATAGAGATTCTGGATCGTAGTGAAAAAGTCCTACGAAACAAGAACACTCGCTTGGTGAAAGTTTTACTGAGGAACCCCCAATTAGAAGAAGCTACATGGGATCTTGAGGATATGATGAGGGAGAGGTATCCCCATCTGTTTGTTACAAAGTGACGAATTTCGAGGGCGAAATTTTTTTTAAGGGGGGTAGAATGTCACACCCGAGACTTTTATGAGAAATATTTTTTTTTTATGGAATCTTTCACTACACACAACACTATCTTGGTTTTCTTTACACGCAACCGTGGCCTTCCTCGATAGCTTGCGTCGTACACAATACCGAGTTTTAATAAACAACGATATGCTATTAAAATATTATTAAAACTAGCTGTTATGAATAGTAATAACCACTTTTTGAAATTTTGTAAATTATATTTTTCAAAATGGACTTCATTTTTTGATTCGGAATATCGAAATTATCTTAGGATAAAATTTCTGTACTTTTCGGATAAATTTCATATTCTGATGAATAGTGAAAATTACTAAATTTTAATTAAAAACAACTTTTTTAATCGAAATAATTAATAGTGATAAAGTATTAATTTGAGTGGTTTTAAAGTATATTTAGAATATATTTTTACAATTTAATACAATTTTGTTCATTGGATGTAATTTCACATTTAAACCAGATATAAACAAGTGTCAATCGTTTGATATTTATTATCTCTTAAAAACACGCGATATTTTAATTAAAAACAATTTTTTTCACCGCAATACTTTATATGGTTAAATTATAATATTTATTGTTTATTAAAGTATAAATAGAATATATTTTTACCATTTAATATAATGTATGTCATTATCATTAATTTTACATTGAATTCATAGGTAAAAACATTTCAATCTTTGGCAATGTTTAAACTTTTAAAACCCATTTGCTTAACAACGGGATTAATTTTAAATTAATTACTGCAACTTCTGTGTTTTGAATTTTAAAAAATGGATTCCATATTTGGAATCAGTGGGTCCAAATTATATTAATAGGTTACTTTTCTTTTTTGATATTATTAATAGTAACTACGGTAATTTTTTTATTTACTACGGTTAAAGGTAAATATGGTAATTCTAGGTTAAAAGAATATTATAATAATTAAAAATTACCATTACACTTGTCCTAACCTTATTTTATGAGTATTTCCCGACCATGGGCATCCTTGGGTCGATTTTGGGACCCCATTGAGCCACTTGGTATTGAAAATGACAATTTGGATTAATTAATTTAATGTAAAGACAAAATTGACATTAACAAAAATCTTTTAGTAATTAATTTTTATAAGGGGTTATATAAATTATATTTTAGACTATAAATATTCATTAGAAAGATAACAAAATTTCCTACATAATTATATTTTATTTATAGTTTTGAGACATTAAATAATTTAATTTATTTACGACACAATGATGATGTAGTAATTTCCATAATAGTGAAAAATTAGAATAATTGATATTATAAATACCCAAATAAAAATAATTTGAGACTTTTAATGAATTAAACTAATTTTATAGGTTAATATGACATGTTATTATTGATTTAATTAACTTTTATGAGTTTCACAAAAATCAACTATTGAATAGTGTAAAAATTGACATAAAATAGTTTTTAAAAAAAATATTATATTATTGATTGTTATTTTATTCCTAAAAATCTAAGGTCCATCCAAGATACTTATATCAAGATATTTTTATAATTAATGGACCACTTGGGGGTCGCTTGGATGTATATGGTATGTTTATTAACTATATAATATAAAAATACAAAGTGACATGGTAAATGTCAATCTAATTAACTAAGAGTTAAAACTAAAAGATAAGGTTATTATAATGACCTAAACTTGTATAAATTCTATTGGATGAGAGGATTTTGACCCATACCCACCTTATCCTCGAAATAAATCAATTTGGAGCTATTTAAAACCGAATTTGGCTTTATAATAAAATAATATGTTTAGTTATTTCAAAGGTGCCCCTCTCCTCCCTTATAAAAGGGAACATCCTCCCTCTCATCCTCACACCAATTTGAGCCTTCAAGCTTGGCGAACCCCTACCAATTTCTCCTCTACACTTCCCTAGAAACATCATAGAGGTCCTGGTTTTCTTCAAAGACCAATTGTAGTGCCCTAAAAGGAAGTCTTAAAGAAGCACTTCAAAGAAGAGGTCATGTCCGTTACCGATTCTTTCATCTTTATTTCTTCTTCCACTTATTCTTCTTTAGTTGTTTCATTATGAAGTAATAACATCAGTATCACTCATATACTGATATGTTATTATAAGTATGAAACAGCCCTATTTCACCATCTATCCATCCTATAGAAAAATAAATCATCGCGCGTGCGTACGTACAGAATACCGTCTCCCCGACGTGGTGTAATCTATTTTCCCCAACCACATTACATGGATGGGTATAATGGTGTAAATAATAACTATATATGATTATTGTAAATTGATATTGATTATAAAATATTATACATACACTCCAATACAATTCCACTATCATGGGAACGATATCTTCACTCGTGCGTACGTACGGAATACCGTCTCCACGATGTGATGCGACTCGTTCTACATGATATTCATTGCATAATGATTATATAAATAAATTGAATGAATTAATATGACATATATTACACTAATAAAATTCTGTAAATGAGGTATCTATAACCTAAATAGAAGAATAAGAATTTATTCGACAAAACACGCATAAGAACAAAAAGTAATAAACAACCGAATAACAAGTAGTAATGAAATATTATTAATAAGAAGATAAGAATATGACCATATATGATATCATAACAATAAGTATGATTCTGGAATAAGTCAATAACAATATTTAAATCATTATACAGGAGTTTCGGACACTTACAAAGCAAATCGGACCTAAGGTAAGGGAAAATATCACAATCTCATTTTATCCGAGATTGTTTATACTTTGGTATTTACTGGGGTGTATTTTATCATCCACATCCATGTTTCCTCAATATGTAATATTGTTCCATCCACCGACAATTTTTTAAATCCAATTTTACCCTTTGGTGAGTTTTTAGTAAAAGATATGAAAGGAATCTTTTGTCGTTTTTCGTACGAGGTACTTTTTGACTTTTCTGACAAAAGTACCAGAAGAATGTTTTTTTAACTTATACGGCATGAATGGATTTTTAAAACATTATTTCCCAGAGGCTTCCTATACAATTTTTCAAGTTTATTTTTAATCAACTTCTTTTAGTTTAAAATTGTATGACATGTTAAAGAAAGGAAAATGTTTTTGAAGAAGAAAGGATATTTTCCTCAAGAATGGAGTTCAAGTGCTTTATCAAAATTATTTTCCATCTAAGATAATATAGGGTTCTGTTTCTATCCCTATTATTACATTGATTTGATTATGTTGTGATGGAATTATTTTTATGAATTCATTTATTTTATATGAATTGTTTTATGATGTCATGTTTTTTAAGAATCCCATTTTTACTACATGGGTAATGCGATGATGTATGATTTATGATTTTGTGGCACACATAAGAATGGTATCATTATGAGATGGGTGGGACCTATATCTCCCTCCAATGCATTGGGTAAAGATTTTATATCTAATGAGATAGACATGGCTGGAATGGAAGGTTATACCGGTTTAGTGAAACAGGACTGAAATGAGGAGTGAACTCGGTTCATAAATGGACTTTGCCCACTAAGATAGTCTTGGCAATGAGTCTTGACTAATAAGAAATGATTCTCTATGATTATGTGTGTATTCCACAAAGTTTCATGTTTTATGTTATGATTTTTGGGATTTCATTTCACTACTATGATTTATCCCATGTTATGAAATTATGCTCTCTTTTGCAGGTTAAGATTTCCAAAATGTTATGTTCTTATGAATATGATGTGATTGATATTTCTTTTGTTTACCCTTACTGAGCATTTGAGCTCACCCTTTTGTATGTTTTCTAGCCCCAGGTCAGGAAGAAGCTTATTAAGTAAGATATTCCAAAAGGGACAATATATATGATGAAATAAATGGTAGACAGTGTAGACGCTTTATGAACCAGTTGTTTATGTTTCCCAGTTTCTAAAGACACTATACCTATATGGTCCTTTCATGGTTTTGTTATATGTTGTAATAAGTATGATTCAATTTTGAAGTAATAACAATGTATGTAAAGTGTGGGTCGTTATAATAATGATGTGTAATTAATGTAAATAATAAAAATAACATGATAATGATTCTATATATATGATATACCATCCAATTATATATTATTTTAATATCAAAAGAATGATATTGTCTCTCGTGCATACGTACGGATTACCATCTCCACGAACACGATGAGATTCATTCCATGTCGTATCCATTTAAGACTAATTTTCATTTTATCGTTAAAAATTATGTTTAAAGACTTAATATCATTCTGGATTTGAATAAGATACATCCAATCCATAAAAAATATTACTCAAATAACAATGAATATAAAGGAAAACAAATTCATTAACACCTAAAACAACGATAATACTAAGATATTATTAACAAAGCAATGTTAAAAGATCATATATGATATCATATTAATTTATATAATTCTTGTATAATTTAATAACAATGATATAACTATTATAAAAGAGGTTAACCTACCCTAGATTAAGGAAAAGTACAAGGTAAGGGTTTATTTAACAATCTCTTCATTATCGGAGGTTGTTTATATGTAATTATCTACTAGCACCTATTTATCATCCACATCCATGTTTCTTAAAAACTTATTTCAAAACATTCTTACTATTTTATAGAATATGGGTTAAAGTAATTTATACCCTTTTTTGACTTTTTATACGATTTTTATAAAATAATCTTTCGGTTGTTTTCCAAACAAGGTCCTTTTTAAACTTTTTGACAAAATTAAGGTAAGAATGCCTTTTTTAACTTATATAAAAGGTGTGCCTATTTTCTACCATTATAAAATCATCGAAGATTCCCTTAAAATCTTATAAGGATATTTTAAAAGTAAATGTTTTCTTTATAATTATTTGACTTTTAAATTATTTTAAAAAATTGATATTTCTCTCAAATAGTTTTTATTTCTTCTATGTCAACATCTTTTGATGGTTTTTAAGCTTATTTGAAGTTGATTTGTTATGATAAAAAACATCCATATTGTATTTAAGGTTTTGTAATATGTTTGACTATGGATTTGTTATTTTTATACCCTTCATGGTTTATGGAGAAAGTATTGACATTTCGTATTCTAGTTTTAATATGAATGTTTTTGTTTTGTTTAAACCTGTTCATATGAGGAATGCATTAGACCTAGTATGTGATGAGTGGAGCCCGTTATAGCTCCTCGATGCATCGGTAGGTCTTATAAGGAAAACTAGTGTCTTGGCACAAGGCCTTGACAAAATCTTATTTGTAGTCTTGGCACAAGGCCTTGACTATGTGGTTATGAAGGTATGTAATTATTTATTCTATCATTATGAAAGTGTTTATTGATATTTCATGTGATTATTTTACTAGTATAATATCCATGTAAATAAGTAAATGGCATTATTTCATTTTATTTTCGCCATATTATGCTGAAGTTCAAGTTTGAAAGGCTTTTTTTAGTTATACATTGCCTTAAATGTTTATGCTTATTTATTAAAGTTTTTTCTATATTTTTATCCATACAGAGCATCTGATCTCACCCCTTTCTATGTTTTATTTTTCCCAATATGCGAAGAAGTATATTTTGACTGACCTGCAGGGGTATTCTATGGGATCTCAGAGTTTTCTTTGAAAACAATCTTATTGTAGTTTTCCATTTTCTGATGTAATGATAACATTAAGAATGTATCTAGTGTTTCTTAGGCTACTAATCTAATAGGTCTTTTGAGACTTGATCTTTTTTTAATCATTACAATGTTATATAATAATGCACCAACTCTGGATAACTGGGGTTGGGGTGTTACAATTGGTATTAGAGGAAGTTTAGTACAAACATTGGAAGCTAGAATTAGATAAACTCTGATTAAAACACATTACCCTAATATAGACTTTGAGGATTATTATAGAAGAAATTCCTATAATTTTGGTATTATAGTGATTTTGTGAGTTTTCCAATAAATAAATCACATTATGGATATGAGCAGGTAGAGGTGGCTCTGGAACAGATGTACCTAGTGGTAAAACCAAGAAACACTGCTTTGAGCTAGACTCAAACTGGAACTAGTGAAGAACAACGGGACTTACTGCACTCTAGGATACGACACTCTCAGGGGATATGCTTAGGATAACTCTCATTTTCTTTACAAACCATTATAAAGGGTTTATGAGTATATACATTCTCAAAGAAAATATTTTTTGTGGTTATGGATTATATCTATAAACTGTTCAATTTATTTTAAGTGTTTTATAAGTTTGTAATTATGTATTTTAATTTATAAACTAATCTAGTTTATGTCATTGTTTAGAAATGGCGCCTAGTGGAAGAAATGGAAACTATATCAATGCACACACTCCATGTAGGTATTTCCCTTCTACGAAAGATAATTATAGTGGAGTTGGTGATACAACTGGTGTCGATAAGCTTATCACCATACTGGGACAACTCACTCAGGTTATGAATAATAAACTTACCTGTATGAAGCACCCTGATCCACAACATGGAGGATCAATGTTAGATCGCTTCAGGAGGCAACAACCACCAAAATTTAATGGTGGTACAAATACATTAGTATCTGAGCAATGGATAAATTCTTTAGAGAAAATATTTTAGGCTTTGGGGAGTAGTGAAAGGGAAAAAGTTGTCATGGGAGTTTATTTCCTCACAGGAGATGCTGATCAATGGTGTTCATTGATACAAAACACAATGTAATATGAATAAGTATCATGTATGTAATGGAGGGAGTTTAAATAGCTTTTCGTATCAAAATTCTTTCCTCACGAACATCGAGCGGATTTGGAAAGTCAATTTCTGAGTCTGAGGAAAAAAGAGGATGAGAACGTTGCAAAGTATGAGTCTAACTTTACAAGGTCATAAAGTCATTCTGCATATTATATACGTAATACAAGAAGTAATATTGATCATTTCTTTGATGGGTTAAAACCATTTCTACATTGAACATTAGTCTCACAATTCTTCTCATCGTATGAAGATCTTATCTCATGTACTATCAAGATAGAATATAAATTCTCTATGTCTTATGACTTTAATGAAAAGAAAGAGAAGAAGAGATCTATTGATCACTCTAGAAATTGAAATAAGGGAGAGAAGTCAAAAGTTGAATATCTGTCCTATAGTAAATTTTGGAAGAAACACCCTTGTACTTGCTTGAAGGGAATGGGAGTCTGTTACATGTGTGGTGAAAAAGGCCACCATGCTCGTGATTGCAAGGGGAATAAAGAAGCTACCAATGTTCAATGCTATAATTACAGGGAGATGGGGCATTATGAAAATTAATTTCCTAAGAGTCAGGGAAACTTATCTCAAAAAAGGCCAAGGGATCGAGGCCAAGCTTATACAATCACTATTGCTGAGGTTAAATCTCCAAAAGACATGGTGGAAGGTAATTTAATGGTTTCTTCAAGTTTATCCAATGATTTATTTGATTCTGGATCATAGCATTATTTCATATATTCCCAGTTTTCTATGAAAATTAGATACTTCCAATTTTATTTAACAAGGTATTTTTCAGTCAAAACTCCTAGGGGGAAGTATCATTGCAATAATTTTTTGTGAATCAGTCCCCATTAGAGAATATAAATGTTCTTTATCTTCTGATCTCATCGTCATACCCATGATTGAATTTTATATAATCCTCGTTATGGATTGGCTTTAGGACAATGATGCAAACATTTATTATAAGAAGAATGAGGTCACTATTTTTTATGATGATGATAGATAACACCTTATCTTTAGAGCATAATCATCACGACCTAATTCTTATCAAGATCTTCTTCCAATAGCTCAACTAAATTCAATTATTGGGGTAGAAGAGAATGAAATAATTGTGGGTGAGGAAATGAATGTTAAAATAGAGGATGTGCCTATTTTGAAAGAATATGTTGATGAGTTTCTAGAAGATTTACCTAGACATCCTCCAGCATGAGAAATTGAGTTTTCCATTGATTTAATTCCTGGTTCAAGGCCCATATCGAAGACCCCTTACAGAATGGCCACTATGGAATTAGTGGAACTAAAGACACAACTAGAGGAATTGATTAATAAGGGATTTATTCGCCCTATTGTTTCTCCATGGGGATACCATGTCCTTTTTGTTAGAAAGAAATATGGATCTATGAGGTTGTGCATTGACTACAAGGATATCAATGCTATAACAATAAAGAACAAGTATCTCCTACCTCACATGGATGATTTATTTGACCAACTTCATGGAGTACAATACTTTTCAACGATTGACCTTAGATCTGGTACTATCAGTTGTACATGAAGAAGGAAGACATTATGAAGACAGCATTTCGAACCTGGAACTGGCATTATGAGTTTATAGTAATGCCTTTTGGGTTAACTAATGCACCCTCTATCTTCATGGATCTAATGAATAGAGTTTTCAAGGAATATCTGGATGACTTTGTAGTGGTATTTATCTATGATATCTTGGTATAATCCAAAATCTACGAAGATCATGAAAATCACTTGCTCATTATCCTAAAGACTCTTATAAGACATGAATTATATGGGAAGTTTAGCAAGTGTAAATTCTGGCTTCAAGAGATTTCTTTTCATGGACATATTGTCTCTAAGGATGGAATCTCTGTTGATCCTTCTAAGATAAGAGAAATCCAGGAATGGCCAACACCAATGAGTATAACTGAGGTACACAGTTTTATTGGTTTAGCAGGTTATTATCGATGTTTCATGCAGAATTTTTCCTGATTGGCTAACCCATTAACGAAGCTCACACGTAAAGGGGTTAAATTTGTTTGGACAAAAGATTGTGAAAAATATTATGAAGAATTTAAGAGAATATTATTCAATGCTCCTATATTGACTCTACCATCAGGGAATGATGGGTTTGTTATTTATAGTAATGCATCAAAGAAATGACTTAGTTGTGCCCTTATGCAGAATGATATGGTTATTACCTATGCATCACAACAGCTAAAAATTCATGAGAAAAACTGTCCAACTCATGATCTCGAGTAAGTAGCAGTAATCATTGCTTTGAAGATATAGATACTTTATCTCTATAGTGAAAAATGTGAGATATATACCAATCACAAGAGTTGAAGTATATTTTTTCACAGAAAGAACTCAACATGAGGAAAATGAGATGTCTTGAACTACTCAGGGATTACAATTTCACCATAATCTACTACGTGAGGATGGAAAATAAGGTGGCAGATGCTTTGAGCAGAAAAGATCATGGAGCTTTGAACAAGATGAGAGTTGAAAGGAATCCTATTTTCATGGATCTAGTGAAGATGGCTATGGGAATTACCATGGAAGGTGAAACATCGATAATTTTTCAAATGGTTTCCAAATCATCTTTACTAGAAAGGATAAAGAGTTCTTAGACATGTGATGAAGAGTTTCAAAAGAAGATTAAAGCTGTGATTCATGGGACATTGAGTGAATTTGTGTATGAAGATGAGATTTTGAAATTTGGGAAGAGGCTTTGTGTCCTCGATATACCAGATCTAAAAAGGGAATTGTTGGATGATGCTCATAGTTCCAATTTCTCAATCAACCCTGGTAGCACTAATATGTATAGATATTTGAAGGAACATTTTTTTTGGGACAACATAAAGAGGTAGATTTCGGATTTTTTGTCAAAGTTGTTTGGTTTGTCAACAAGTGAAAGCTGGAAGGCAACAACCTGGAGAAGTCATGCAACCTCTTCCCATACCTGAGTGGAGATAGGATAATATTACAATGGACTTTGTCAAGGGACTACCAAATACTCTTATAAGGAGCGATGTAATATGGGTCATTGTTGATCATTTTACTAAGTCATCATATTTTCTTGCTATAAGAGAAGATCTACCACTTGAAAGTCTAGCAAGACTATATATTAATAAAGTTGTGAGACTTCATGGAGTACCACTATCGATTGTTTCTGATCGTGATCCATGTTTTACATCAAGATTCTGGAAAAGTCTTCAATAATCCCTGGATACCTAACTTTGTTTCAGCACTTCCTACCACCCTCAAACAGATGGACAATTAGAACGAACTATTAAAACCACAGAAGACATTTTGAGATCCCTCTCACTTGACTTTCGGAGTATATGGGAACAATATTTACCTCTGGTATAATTTTCCTATAATAATATCTTCCATTCAATAATTCAGATGGCACCATATTAAGCGTTGTATGGAAAGAGATGTCACACATCAACTTTTTGGGATGTTGTTGGGGAAAGAAAACTCATAGGCCCAGAACATGTGGAGGAAACGATTGAAAAGGTGAAGGTAATCCAAACTCACATCAAAGAAGCGCAAAGTTGGCAGAAGAGCTATGCCGATAATCGATGGAATGATTTGGAATTTCAGGTAGGAGATCATGTTTTCTAGAAGGTTTCTCTATGGATGGGTGTTATTTGTTTTTGTAAGAATCCTAAATTGAGTCCTAGGTACATCAGACCTTTCGAAATTCTAGAACAAAATGGGGTTGTAGCTTACCGGTTGGCAATGCCGCCATGTCTCTCCAAAGTTTACGATGTATTCCACTTATCACTGTTACGAAGATACATGCCTGACCCAATGCATGTACTCACCTATGAGGAATTAGAACTGAAACCAGATCTGTCTTATTTTGAAGAGCTCGCCAGGATTCTTGATACGAGAGAACATGTTTTGAGAAACTGGACGACTTGTCTAGTAAAAATTATATCGAGAAACCATAGGATGGAAGAGGTAACGTGGGAACCTGAGGAACTTATGATGAAGAACAACCCAAGTCTTTTTATGCAGTAATATTCTAGAAATTTTGAAGATGAAATTATTTCAAGGAGGGGAGAATGTAACACGCCATTCTTCCACGATCTTCTTCTCTTTGAATAATACAATAGCATGTGTTTTACGCAACTTCGAGTTCAAACACCCCACAACCAATCAATCTAGCTGTTATGAATAGTAATACCCAGTTTTTAAAATTTTATAAATTCTATCTTTAAAATTGGACTTCATTTTTGGATTTGGAATATAGAAATTATCTTAGGATGAATTTTTTGTATATTTCTGAAAACTTTCAATTTTTGATGAATAGTGAAAAACACTGAGTTATTATTTAAAGCCAAATTTTTATTTAAAATTTTTTTTATTTTATTTAAATTTATTTTAGGTCAAAATAGATACATAATACATATATAATTTCAATGTAACTCATTGGATTCAGTTTATAATAATTGTATATATATAAAAAAATTTATTGAACTTTTCACCGTCTTTTACCCACCTCCTAGAGGCATTTGAAAACTTACATAAAATATAATTTTACCACTTCTATGAGTTGAATTTAAAAAATTATAGATACATGGTTGATATCATTAAGAAAAATTTGGTTCAATAATATGAACAGAATTTTTGGTGAATAGTAACTTTTTACGTTTATTTACCACGGTTAAAATAAATAGGGTAATTAAGGGTAAAAATGATATTATTATTACCCTAACACATGTCCTAATTATATTGGATAAGTTTAATTCGACCAAAAACATCCTTAGGAATAAAATATGGACCACTTTGGTCCACTTAGATTAGATTAGGACATTTATTATTATTTTATCTAAAGGAGAGTTAGAAGAGTTAAAATCAAAGTTTAATAAATAAAATATTTTTAATATAGGGGTACACATAAGATAAATCCGACTATAAATATTAATTATAAAGCTAAAAATATTTACTACATAATGGGTTTTTAATTATATTTTTTAGACATTAAATAATTTAATTCATTTATGACACAATGATGATGCTGTAATTACCTAATTAATAAAATATTAAAACAATTGATCTTATAAATATCAAAATAAATGTAATTTGAGACTTTTTATGAATTAAACTAATTTTATAAGTTAATATTACAAGTTAGGGTTGGTTATAAGAATTTTTTTAGAAATAATAATGTTTTTATGAGTTTAGAAAAAACAAAATACAAAATAGTGTCAAAATTGACATAAAAGAGTTTTTAAAACAAATATTATATTATTAATTGATATTCTATTCCAAAAAATATAATTTTTTTACAAACGACTTATATAATTATATTTTTATCATTAATTAACCACTTGGGATTATCATGGAAGTATATTTTATGTTTATTAACCATATAATATAAAATTACAAAGACACATGGTAAATGTCAAACTATTTAACTAAGAGTTAAATATAAAATATAAGGTTAATATAGTGACACAAACCTATCTAAAACCTAGTGGTTGAGGGTTTTCCAACCTATCCCAACCTTATATTTTAAAGAATCCACTTTTTATCTATTAGAAACCGAAAATTAGTTTATTATAAAATAATATTTCAAGCTTTTCCTAAGGTGCCACTCACCCCTCTTATAAAAGGGAACTCCCCATTCCCTCAAATTCACACCTTCAAAGACATTTTAATTGGATAAACCCTTCCCAAATACCCTCTAAAATGTCCTCCCTTCATCCTAGAGGCATTCCTTTAGTCATAAAGCCAACCTAAAGAGCCCTTTTGATCAAATCGAAAGAAATAACTCGAAGAAGAGGTAAATATTTCATCACCTCTTTCAAGTTTCTTTCTTCTTCCACATACTCTTTCTTTGTTATTTCCATTATAAAATAATAACTCCATTATCTTCTATATACTGTGATGTTATTATAAATATGGTACAACTATATTCATTATTCTATCCATCCTTTTAATGACATGTCACCATTCGTGCGTACGTATGTCTTACCGTCTCCACGTCGTGGTGTAATTGTTATTCAACACATTATTATTTGGATGGGTATAACAATGATGTGTAATTGATGTACATAATAAATATAACATGGTAATGATTCTGTATATATGATATAACATCCAATTATATATTATTTTAATATCAATAGAATGATATTGTCACTCGTGCATGCGTACGGATTACCGTCTCCACGAACACGATGAGATTCATTCCCCATCATATCCATTCAAGACTAATTTTAATTTTATGGTTAAAAATAATGTTTAAATACTTAATATCATTATGAATATTAATAATATACATCCCATCCATAACAAATATTACTCACATAACAATTAATATAACGGAAAACAAATATGTTAACACTCAAAACAACGATAATACAAAGATATTATTAACAAAACAATGTTAAAAGATCATATATGATATCATATTAATGTATATAATTCTTGGATAATTTAATTAGGATTATTTAACTATTATAAAAAAGGTTAACCTACCCTCAATCAAGGAAATGCACACGTTAGGGGTTTATTTCACAATATCTTCATTATCCGAGGTTGTTTATATTTAATTATCTACTGGGACCTCTTTGTCATCCACATCCATGTTTCTTAAAATGTATTTCAAAATATTCTTACTATTTTATAAACTATGGGTTAAATTCATTGATACCCTTGTTTGACTTTTTATAATATGTTTATAAAGGATCCTTTCCGTCATTTTTCAAATAAGGTCCTTTTTAACCTTTTTGACATAATTAAGGTAAGAATTTTTTTTTAACTTATACGGAGGGTGAGGAGATTTTTTGCCATTATAAAATCATCGAAGCTTCCCTTACAAGATTATAAAGATATTTTCAATGTAAATGTTTTCTGTTATAGTTATGTGACTTTTAAATGGTTTCAAAAAAGAGATATTTCTCTCAAATAGTCATGATTTCATCTATGTCAACATCCTTTGATGGATTTTACGCTAATTTGATATTGACTTGTTATGATACAAAACATCCATATTGTATTGAAGGTTTTGTGATATGTATGACTATGGATGTGTTATTTTTATACCATTCATGGTTTATGGAGAAAGTATTGACATTTCGTATGATAGTTTTAATACAAATGTTTATGTTATGTTTAAACCTGTTCATATGAAAAATGCATTGGACTTAGTAAGTGACGGGTGGAGCCCGATATAGCGCCTCGATGCATCGATAGGTCTCATGAGACAGACTACTGTCTTGGTACATGGAATTGACAAAATATTATTTCTATTCGTGGCATAATTCTTTGACTATATGGTTATGAAAGTCTGGCATTATGCATTCCATCATCATGAAAGTGGTTATTAATATTGCATGTAATTATTCAACTAGTATAATATCCATGTGAATAAGTAAATGGAATTATTTTATTTTATTTTTTCCATATTATGTTGAAGTTCAAGTTTAAAAAGCTTTTCTGTTAGTTATACATTGCCTTAAATTTCTATACTTATTTATGAAGGTTTGTGCTGTATTGTTATCCTTACTGAGCATCTGAGCTCACCAATTTCTATATTTTATTTCTCCCAGGATGTGAAGAATTATATTATGACTGACCTGTAGGGGTAGTCTATGGGATCTCAGTGTTGTCTTTGGAAACAATGTTATTGTAGTTTTCCATTTTATTATGTAATTAATACCTTATGAATGTATCTTGTGTTTCCAAGGCTACTAAACTAATCGGTCTTTCGAGACTTGATCTTTTGTGATCATGCCAATGTTATTTAATAATGCACCGACTTTGGGTAACAGGGTTCGGGGCATTACAGTTGGTATCAGAGTAAGTTTAGTACAAACCTAGGAGACAAGATTTAGATAAACCCTGATTAGAGTACATTACCCTAAGATATTCTTTGAGGATTAGTATAGAATAACTTCCTAGAATGTTAGTATGGTAGATATTTTTTGAGTTTTCCATGCAATACATCCCTGTATGGATACGAGCAGGTAGAGGTGACTCTGGAACATATTTACCTATGGGTAAAACCCGAAAACACTACTTTGAGCTAGACTCGAACAGGGACTGGGGCACGACAACGGGCCTTACTGCACTCTTGGTTAGGACACTCCCAGGTTATTTGCTTAGGATAATTCTCATTTTATTTACAAACCATTATGAAGGATTTATGAGTATATAATTCCTCAAAGAAATAATTTTTATGATTATGTATTATATCCGTAAACTGTTCAATTTATGTTAAGTGTTTTAAAAGTTTGGAATTATGTATTACGATTCATAAACTAATCTAGTTTATGCCATTGTTTAAAAATGGAGCCTAGTGGAAAAAATGGAAACTATATCAATGTATGAACTCCATGTAGGGATTTATCTTATACTCAAGATAATTATATTGGAGTTGGTGATATAACTGGTTCTGATATGCTTATCACCGTACTAGGACAACTCACTCAGGTTATGAATAATAAACTTACCCGTATGGAGCACCCTGATCCACAACGTGGAAGATTAGTGTTAGACTGCATCATGAGGCAACAACCACCAACATTAAATGGGAGTACAAATACATTAGTAGCTGAGGAATGGATAAATTCCATAGAGAAAATATTTCAGGATTTGGGGAGTAGTGAAAGGGAAAAAAATTCATGGTAGTTTATCTCCTCATTGGATATGCTGATCAATGGTGGTCATTGATACAAAACACAAAGGAAGATGAAGAAGTATCATATATAGAATGGAGGGAGTTCAAAGAGCTTTTATTATAAAAATACTTTCCTCATGACCATTGGGAGGATATGGAAAGACAATTTTTGAGTCTGAGGCAAAAGTAGGACGAGAATGTTGCAAATTATGAGTCTAACTTTACAAGGTTATCAAGGAATGCTACAGATTATATAAGTAACCCAAGGAGTAAGATTGATCGTTTATTTGATGGGTTAAAACCATTTCTCTACTGATCATTAGTCCCACAATACTTCTCGTCGTACGAAGATATTATCTCTTGTACTATCAAGACAGAAAATTAATTCTCAAAGTCTTATGAATTTAAAACAAAGAAAGAGAAGAAGAGATCTACTGATCACTCTGGAAATGGAAATTAGGGGAAGAAGGGAAAAGTTGAATATCTGTCCTGTAGTAAATGTGGGAAGAAACACCCTGGTACTTTCTTGAAGGGAATGGGAGTCTATTACTAGTGTGGTGAAAAAGGCCACCAAACTCGTGATTGCAAGGGGAAGAAAGAAGATACTGATGTTCAATGCTACAATTGTAGGGATATGGGACATTATGCAAATGAATGTCCTAATCATCAGGGAAACTTGCCTCATAAAAGGCCAAGGGATCAAGGCCAAGCTTATCTGATCACTACTATTGAGGTTGAAGCTCCAAAAGACGTGGTGGTGGGTAATTTAATGGTTTCCTGAAGTTTATCCAATACTTTATTTGATTTTGGATCATCACATTATTTCATATCTTCCTAGTTTGCTAAGAAAATTACATATTTACAATTTTATTTAACAATGGAGTTGTTAGTCAAAACTCTTTATGGAAGTATCATTGCAAAAAAGTTTTGTGAATCAGTCCCCATTAGAGCATATAAATGTTCTTTATCTGCTGATCTCATCATCATACCCATGATTGAATTTGATATAGTCCTCGGTATGTATTGGATTTCTGGCCATGATGCAAAAATTTATTGTAAGAAGAAGGAGGTCAATATTTTTTATGATGATGATAGAGAAAACCTTATCTTTAGAGTATATTTGTCGCCACCTAATTATTATATAGATCCACCCCCAATAGATCAACTAAATTCAATTATTGGGGAGGAAGAGAATGAAATAACTGTGGGTGAGGAAAGGAATGTTTAAATGGAGGATCTACTTATTGTGAAATAATATGTTGAGGAGTTTCCAGAAGATTTACCTGGACATCCTCCAACATAAGAAATTGACTTTTCTATTGATTTAATTCCTGGTTCAAGGCCCATATCGAAGACCCCTTATAGAATGGCCACTGTGGAATTAGTGTAACTAAAGAGAAAACTAGAGGAATTGTGTAATAAAAGATGTATTTGCCCTGTTGTTTCTCTATGGGGATCCCCTGTCCTTTTTGTTAAGAAGGAAGATGGATCTATGAGGATGTGGATTGACTATGGGGAGATAAATGCTATAACAATAAAGAACACGTACCCATTACCTCGCATTGATGAATTATTCGATCAACTTCATGGAGCTCAATAATATTCAAAGATTGACCTTCGATCTAGTACCATCAGTTGTGTGTGAAGAAGGGAGTCATTCCAAAGATATCATTTTGAACCAGATATGGGCATTATGAGTATACAGTAATGCCTTTTGGGATGACTAATGCACCATCTGTCTTTATGGATATAATGAATAAGGTTTTCAAGGAATATCATGATGAATTTTTAGTGGTATTTATCGATGATATCTTGGTATATTCCAAAAGCTATGAAGATCCTGAATATCACATGTGCATTATCCTAAAGACTCTTAGAAGACATGAATTATATGGGATGTTTAAAAAGTGTGAATTCTTGCTTCAAGAGATATCTTTTCTTGGACATATTGTCTCTACGGATGGAATGTCTATTGATCCTTCTAAGACAAGAGCAATCCAATAATCACCAGCACCAATGAGTATAACCGAGGTATGAAGTTTTATTGGTTTGGTAGGTTATTATCGGTGTTTTGTCTGGAATTTTTCCCGATTGGCTAACCCATTAATGAAGCTCAGACGTAAAGGGTTTAAATTTGATTGGAAAAAATAGTGTGAAGAATATTTTGAAATATTGAAGAGAATATTAGTCAATGATCCTATCATGACTCTACCATTGGGGAATGATGGGTTTGTTATTTATAGCAATGCATCGAAGAAATGACTTTGTTGTGTCCTTACGCAGAATGATTGGGTTATTGCCTATGCATCACGACAGCTAAAAATTCATGATCAAAACTATCATACTCATGATATTGATTTAGTAGTTTTAATATATTCTTTGAAGATATGGTGACATTATCTCTATAGTGAAAAATGTGAGATATATACCAATCACAAGAGTTTGAAGTATATTTTCTCACAGAAATAACTCAACATCAGGCAAAGGATATGGCTTGAACTACTCAAGTATTATGATTGAACCATACACTACCACATGTGGGAGGAAAATATGGTGGAAGATTCTTTATGAAGAAAGGATCATGATGTTTTGAACAAGATGAGAGTTGAACGAGATCCTATTTTCATGGATCTAGTAAAGATGGATATGGGAATTACCATGGAAGGTAAAACATTGATAATTTTTCAAATGGTTGCCAAATCATCTTTTCTAGAAAGGATAAAGAGTTCTCAAAATTGTGATGAATAGTTTCCAAAGAAGATTAAAGCTGTTAATGATGGGATATTGAGTGACATTGTGTATAAAGATGGAATTTTGAAATTTGGGAAGAGACATTGTGCTCCCGATATACCTGATCTAAAAAGGGAATTGTTGGATGATGGTCACAGTTCCAATTTATCTATACACCCTCGTAGAAATATGTTGTATAGAGATTTGAGGGAACATTTTTGGTGGGAGAACATGAAGAGGTAGATTGTTGATTTTGTGTCAAGATATATGGTTTTTCAAGAACTGAAAGCTGGAAGGAAACGGCCTGGAGGAGTCATGCAACCTCTTCCCATACCTGAGTGGAAATGGGATAATATTTAAATTGACTTTGTCATTGGACTACCAAAGTCTCTTATAAGGAACGATGTAATATGGGTCATTGTTGATCATATTACCAAGTCACCACATTTTCTTGCTATAAGAGAAGATCTACCACTTTAACGTCTAGAAAGACTATATATTAATGAAGTTGTGAGACTTTATGGAGAACCACTATTGATTGTTTCTGATCATGATCCATGTTTTGCGTCTAGATTCTAGAAAAAACTTTAGAAATCCCTGGATACTGAACATTATTTGAGCACTGCCTACCACCCTCAAATAGATGGACAATCAAAACGAACTATTCAAACCTTAGAAGACATGTTGAGATCCTGCTCACTTGACTTTCGGGGTATGTGGGATCAATATTTCCCTCTTGGATAATTTTCCTATAACAATAACTTCCATTCAAGTATTCCGATGGCACCATATGAAGTGTTATACGGAAAGAGATGTCGCACACCAATATGTTGGGATGTTTTTGGTGAAAGAAAACTCGTAGGCCCAGAACATGGGGAGGAAATGATTGAAAAGGTGAAGGTATTCCAAACCCACATCAAAGCAGCTCAATGAAGGAAGAAGAGCTATGCCGATAATCAAAGGAAGGATTTGAAATTTTAGGTAGGAGATCATGTTTTCTTGAAGGTATCTCTATGGAAGGGTGTTATGAATTTTGGTAAGAAGGGTAAATTGAGTCCCAGGTACATCGGACCTTTCAAACTTATAGATCTAATTGGGGTTGTATCTTACCGGTTGGAAATGCCACCAAGTCTCTCCAAAGTTCACAATGTATTCCACATATCACTATTGAGAAAATACATGCCCGACCCAATGCATAAACTCAACTATGAGGAATTAGAACTAGAACCGGATCTGTCTTATTTTGAAGATCCCATCAGGATTCTTGATACGATAGAACAAGTATTGAGAAACTGGATGACTCATCTGGTAAAAGTTCTATGGAGAAACCATAAGATGTAAGAGGGAACATGGGAACCCAAGGAACTTATGATGAAGAACAACCCGAGTCTTTTTATGCAGTAATATTCTAGAAATTTCGAGGAAGAAATTATTTGAAGGAGTAGAGAATGTAACACCCCAAACATCTATGGAAAGCTTCTATTTGATTAATACAGTAGCGTGTGTTGTACGCAACTTCGAGTTATAACACACCACAACCAATCAAACTAGCCGTTATGAATAGTAATACCCACTTTTTGAAATTTTATAAATTTTATCTTTCAAAATGGCCTTCATTTCTGGATTTGGAATATCGAAATTAACTTAAGATGAATTTTTGGTATTTTTTAGAAAACTTTCAATTTTTGATGAATGGTGAAAAACACTGAGTTATTATTTAAAACCGAATTTTTATATAAATAATTATTTATTTTATTTAAATTTATTTTAGGTCAAAATAGATACATAATTCCTATATAAGTTCAATGTAATTAATTGGAGTCTGTATATAATAGTTTTAGATATATAAAAAAATTTATTGAACTTTTCACCGTCTTTTACCCACCTCCTAGGAGCATTTGAAAATTTACATAAAACTTAATTTTACAACTTCTGTGAGTTGAATTTCAAAAATCAAAGAGACATGGTTGATATCATTAAGTAAAATTTGGTTCAATAAGAAGAAAATAATTTTTTTTGAATAGTATCTTTTTACGTTTATTTACCACGGTTAAAAGTAAATAGGGTAATTAAGGGTAAAAATGATATTATTATTACCCTAACACATGTCCTAATTCTATTAAATAAGTTTAATAGGACCAAAAAAACCTTAGTAAAAAAATATGAACCTCTTTGGTCCACTTGGATTAGATTAGGACATTTATTATTATTTTATTTAAAGACGAGTTAAAAGAGTTAAAATCAAAGTTAAATAACTAAATTTTTTTAATATATGGTTACACATAAGATAAATTCAACTATAAATATTAATTAGAAATATAAAAATATTTAATACATAATTTTATTTTATTTATATTTTTTAGACATTAAATAATTTAATTTATTTATGACACAATGATGATGTAATAATTACCTAATTAATGAAATATTAAAATAATTGACATTATAAATATAAAAATAAAATTAATTTGAGACTTTTTATGAATTAAACTAAATTTATAAGTTACTATGACATGTTAGGGTTGGTTATATTAATTGTTTTAGAAATAATAATGTTGTTATGAATTAAGAAAAAATAAAATACCAAATAGTGTCAAAATTGACATAAAAGAGTTTTTAAAACAAATATTATATTACTAATTGATATTATATTCCTAAAAAATGTAAGGATAAAAAAAAGACTTATAAAATGATAGGTGTATCATTAATGAACCACTTTGTGTTCTCTTGGAAGTATATTGCATGTTTATTAACTATATAATATAAAAATACAAAGAGACATGGTAAATGTCAAACTATTTAACTAAGATTTAAATTTAAATGATAAGGATAATATAATGACACAAACCAATAAAACCCCTATTTTTTTAGAGGTTTTTAACCCATACCCACATTATCCTTAAAATAATCCACTTTTGAGACACTAGAAAACGAAAATTATTTTATTATAAAATAATATTTCTAGCTTTTCCTAAGGTGCCCCTCACACCTCTTATAAAAGAGAACTCCCCCTTCATTCAAATTCACATCTTAAAAGACATTTGGATCAGCCATAATATACCCAAATAACCTCTAAAATGTCCTCCCTTAATCCTAGAGTCATTCCTTTAGTCAGAAACCCAACCTAAGGAGCCCTTTTGATCAAATCAAAAGGAAGAACCTGAAGAAGAGGTCAATATTTCATCACCTCTTTCAAGTTTCTTTCTTCTTCCACATACTCTTTCTTTGATATTTATATTCTAAAATAATAACTCTGGTATCTTATATATACTGTGATGATATTATAAATATGGTACAACAATATTCATTACTCTATCAATCCTTTGAATGACATGTCACCATACGTGCGTACGTACAGCTTACCGTCTCCACGTCGTGGTGTAATTGTTATTCAATACATTTTTATTTGTATGGGTATAATAATGGTGTCTAATTGATGTAAATAATAAATATAACATGATAATTATTCTGTAAATATGATATACCATCCAAATATATATTATTTTAATATCAAAATAATGATATTGTCGCTCGTGCGTACGTACGGATTACCGTCTCCACGAACGCGATGAGATTCATTCACCATCGTATCCATTCAAGAAAAATTTTCATTTGATGGTTAAACATAATGGTTAAAGACTTAATATCATTCTGAATATGAATAATATACATCCCATTCAAAACAAATATGACTCATATAACAAATAATATAAAGGAAAATGAATCCGTTAACACCCGAAACAACAATAATACTAAGATATTATTAACAAAGCAATATTAAAAGATCATATATGATATCATATTCATGTATATAATTCATTTATAATTTATTAACAATTATTTAACTATTATACATGAAGTAAAACTGCCCTCTATCAAGGAAAATTACAAGGTAAGGGTTTATTTCACAATCTCTTCATTATATGAGGTTCTTTATATGTAATTATCTACTGGGACATATTTATGATCCACATCCATGTTTCTTAAAAATGTATTTCAAAACATTCATACTATTTTATAAAATATGGGTTAAGGTCATTTATACCCTTTTTTGACTTTTTATAATATGTTTATAAATAAATCTTTACGTCATTTTCCAAACAAGGTCCTTTTTAACCTTTTTGACAAAATTAAGGTAAGAATGTCTTTTTTTAACTTATACGTCGGGTACGGATATTTTACGCCATTATAAAATAACTGAAGCTTACCTTAAAAGCTTAAAAGAAAATTTTCAAATAAAATGTTTTATTTTATAATTATGTGACTTTTAAGTGATTTCAAAAAATAGATATTTCTCTTAAATAGTTTTGATTTCATCTATGTCAATATCCTTTGATGGATTTTAATCTTATTTGAAGTAGATTTATTATTATGAAAAAAATACATATTGTATTGAAGGTTTTGTGATATGTTTGACTATGGATTTGTTATTTTATACCATTCATGGTTTATGGAGAAAGTGTTGACATTTCGTATGCTAGTTTTAATATGAATTTTTATTTTATGTTTAAACCTGTTCATATGAGGAATGAATTGGACTTACTAAGTTATGGGAGGAGCCTACTATAGATCCTCGATTCATCGGTAGGTCTCATGAGACAAACTAGTTTCTTGGCACAAGGCCTTTACAAAATCTTATTTGTAGTCTTGGCATAAGTCCTTGACTATGTGGTTATTAAAGTCTAGAATTATGTATTCCATCATTATAAAAGTGGTTATTGATATTGCATGTTATTATTCGACTAGTAAAATATCCATGTGAATAAGTAAATGGAATTATTTCATTTTACTTTTGTCATGTTATGCTGAAGTTCAAGTTTAAATGGCTTTTGTTTTAGTTATACATTGCCTTAAATGTTTATGCTTATTTATGAAAGTTTTCTCTATATTTTTATCCTTATTGAGTATCTGAGATCACCCCTTTCTATGTTTTATTTGTCCCATGATGCGAAGAAGTATATTATAACTAACCTATAGGGGTAGTCTATGGGATCTCAGTGTTGTCTTTGGAACCAATTTTATTGCAATTTCCCATTTTATGATGTAATTAAAATATTATGAATGTATCTAGTGTTTCCAAGGCTACTAAACTAATCAGTCTTTTGAGACTTGATCTTTTGTGATCATGCCAATGTTATGTAATAATGCACTGACTCTGGGTAACTGAGGTTAGGGTGTTACACATTTAATGGGTGAAATTAGAAACCCCACCATCAATTTTCATTTGAAACCCATAATAAATTGGTGGTTTCAAAATTTGAGCAGTGGAACGTGCTTTAGGTTTAATTAAATATTATATCCTCTCATCCTTCATATTGGATAGATTCCATCAAGTCTAGGTGATCCCAAAACCCCTTTGTGTGTGACCGGATAATCTGATTCTTATTATATACTTGGTTCGGAAATAAATATCTTGTTTTTCTTCTCTTCGGTTGATCTAAAGGTAAGTGTTTTCCTTTGTATTTATTTAATTTAAATAATTTTTTCATCTCTCTATTTTGAAAAAATAAAAAGGAAATAAAATAAAAGATAAAATCGATATTTTTTTAATGATAATTTATAAATAATCAGATGTTAAATAAGAAAAAAAGGATAAAAACAATTAATTATCTAATTATAATTATACTAGACTATCAAGGGAAAATATGTTAAAATTTATTAAAGAAAAATTATTAAATTACAAATGGAAATTTTTTAAAATTTAATCTTAAAATATTTATAGATTCATAATTTTTAAAAGAAATTTTTAGAAAAAATAATTTTACAATTATCCAAGGATAATTATAAGAGAATTTTCCAATGGCTATGATTATAAAAAATATAAAAGTATAATTATCATATAACATATGGGTACATTGTAACCTAAATTATCATAAAATCATTATAGATGGAGAATTCATAAATGAAATTATTAGAAAATAATTGTACAATTTTACAAGGATAATTATAAGAAAATTTTCATGTGAAAAATATTATCAAAAGTAATTATCAATAATTATTAAAGGATAATTACATATAATTATTAAAGGATAATTTGTGAAAAAAAAATCATATGATTATTCTGAAATGAAAATTTTTAAGGAATAATTATTAGAATATAATTATACAAATTATACAAAGATAATAAAAAGGGAATTATAATCTAATAAAGATATCAAATTATCAATGTATAATTATGAAGTGATCAAGGATAATTATATGGTTTTATTAAAGAATAATTTTAATGCATTCCACATGTGTTCTCAAAATAATATATATATATATAAATTATCAAATGGGGTTTTATAATTATTCTTATGCAGAATAATGTGAATGCATGTGTTGATATAGAACAATAATTAAAAAATTTCACTAAGAGTCAAATTAACATCAAATGTGATCTTTTATTTTATTTTCAAATAAAATGGTTGTTATTGATTCTGGGAACCCATCGAGAATATAGAGTGTTTATATTCTAGAAACTATGATAATAAAGATCACAAGGTGGTGTTCTTGACTATTGTGGTTTCCACAGAGTGGTTTATTCTTGTCGTTGACATCGATTACTTGAGGTAGTAATTCCCTTACAATTTGGGCCATGAATATGATGTTATCATGATATGTTATTTATTCTTTACATAGAAATGTTTTTATACAATGCATTTGTGTGTGTGTGTAGCTATACAGATTTCTTGATTATATAATATTATTATGTTCGATGATGTGCTTTAGAGCATGTTTTGTTTATCACATATTTGTATGTCTATCTTTAATCACACTCATGAAATTTTTTGTATGACTGCACTCTTTCCTTGTGATATTCTTGTATATTATATGTTTTTGTGTCATGCATGGTACCAAAGTGGTAGGTAGGCCTTCCATGGATCGAGTTCCCTTGAGGGAGATCATGTTGAGATGTTTCATGTGTATTGATGATGAAATCGAGATGGATGATGGGGAATGATGGTATGGAATGGAAAAACTTAGTTCAAGGCAGATCATGAGTGATCAGACCCTTATGTGATAATCATGGGGTAGAAAATCATGATTGATCAAACCTTCATTGAAATAGTGGGAAAGATTGTTTATGTGACGTGACCTACATATAGTTTCGAGGAATGATGACCTAGTGTGGTTTGAAAATAAGGATTTGGACATGTGTGACTATTAGGTTGCATGAATATAGATATAATGTTGATATGTTTCCATGATTGTTCTGATGTTTTCAAATATGGCACTGAAGCAGGTAAAACAAAGGTTTTTAGCATTTAGCTAGCACCAAAATTTTTAGCATGATTATTTATTGTGTGAAAAAATATTTATTATTATGTTATAAACTCTTATGAAAGTTAACACCTGTTAAGGAATAATCGGTGGTGTCCTACTGAGTTTTTTTACTCACACACTACTATGGAATTTCCATACGATTGTAGATTTCATGACCCCAGATCTATTGAAGTTAATGGACTAAATGATGGATGGTTCAGTACTGGATCATGGATAAGTAGTAGTCTAGTACATTATCTATATAACACATATTTTTTTATTTTTTTATTTCATTATGTATTTACTTCTTACTTTCTATATATGTTTCCTGCATTGGGAGTTGTTTTTATATATCTATGTCATTTATTCATTTTTTATTTTTTATTTTTTATTTAATTTTTTATTATTTTTATATTGATTTTTATCCATCCTATTAAATTATATTATTGTTATAGTATCTCCTATTTGGTATTATACCCTCACTACTAGTCAGAAGCCTCTTGATTATGGGGTGGCGTGCCTGAGTTCATGTGGCCTTTTGGCTCAGACCCGGTCGTTTGGGGCGGAATGTTACATAATATTTCCTCAAAAAATTATAGAAGTGATTGGTTGAGTTTATTTTGACCCTATAAAATCTTATATTTTAATTTTTTATGCCATTATTTCAATTTATATAAATATTATATATATTACTATTAAATCTTCTAAGTAATTCCAAGAGTTTCATTTCACTCGGCTATAAAAGAGAATCTCATGTCTTACATTATTCAAAAATATTGATCCTTATATATCATCTAATATTTACCCTAATACTATCCTGTATTCCTTACCAAATTCATTAATCTTTTCTTCTTTCCAAAATACTGTCCATTCAAGGAAATATGTCCTAAGACAAAGGCATTTCTTAATGAAGAGGTAAAACCATTAACCACATAACTTCAATTTTATTTCCTCTCATACCGCCTATAAATCTATCGTATGAGCTCTAAAGTAATTACTTCATTATATTAAATATAATTAATTTTTATTATTATAATAGAAAAACCATTATCATCCTCCTTTCTATCCCATCGGAAAAATAAAATGTTATTCGTGCATACGTGTGGACTACCACCTCCACAATGCCACGTATTTTTTTTCATCAATGCTTCACATTGATGGTTATAATGATGGATTTACTAAATATATATGAAATTTATGATATTTTTATAGTTATTTAAAGGTTAATTTTTATTTTATTTTATTTTTTCCATCTACTGGAAAGTGAAAACATCACATGTGCATACATATAGACTATCTTCTCTATGAAGTGATGTAATTCATTTTTCATCAGCACTTTATATGAATATTTATAAAAGTGTATTTAATGATTACATATGATAATAATTACATGATATAAATTATATATATTATGGAACCATGAAAAATTTACATGTACTAGAACATATGAATTGAAACTTTAATGAAAAATAAAGCAGTTATCACATGGAGTAGTGATTTTATTAAATATTTGTTAATAAATGATGATAAGTGGTTATAAGTAAATCATATCGTTTATGATAAATATATTTTTTGTTTTTGAATAGATTTATAAAAATTCTATATTTTTTATACAGGAGTTTCGAACACATATGTTGCAATACAATACCTGAGGTTAGGATTTATGTTAAAATATCATTTTTTTGGGATTAACTATACTAAATTTCCTTTAATGAAACTTTTTTTGATCTAGTCCTCTAAAAACAATATAGTTATAATCCTTTTATTATTTATATAATATTTAATTATTATTTCCCTTTTTTTATCTCTCTTTGGTACATAAAATGATTGATAAAATATTTTGAATGAAGAGTCAACTATATTTCCTCCATGGTTGATGAACATTTTCTTCCAAGTCATTACTCCTAAAAAAATAAAATTAAATTCATATACAAGAAATTTTTTTGAAATTTTATTTTCCTACATTTTAATTATTTTACAAATTCTATAAAAGGAATATTTCTATATTTTTTCCAAACAAGTCATTTTTTTACAAAAGTGTGAAATGATTTTTTTTTTGATTTTAATGTATATGACATGAACAGATTTTCTATAAAGACCCGTAAAATTCAAGGGAAATTTTTTCTTAATTTTCTTTAGAATTTTACAAGAGCGCGGTTTCAGACGGCACCTGATTCCGAGGCCCGGAGTGCCCGGAATCATTTTCCGAAGTTTGGCTCGGGTACGTTCAGTGAACGAACGAGCGGGTTTTTCTAACTTTTGAACCGGTGCCCGAAATCGAATTCTGAGGGCACCGATGGAACCGTAGCACCGGTTTACGCTTAGGAACTCCTGTTCTGGAGTTGCGTACTTGCGAGTGTTGATAATAAAAATTGTGGATGTTTACTTGTAATTACACTACAATTTTTATTATTTTACTCTAAATGTTATCTCTTGTTGGAAGTTGGGTAACCACCCAACCTCCCATGGGAGGTTATGAGGATGGTGGGGCCCACACGAACCCCACCCCTTCATATCCTCTAAAACCCCCTCAACTCCCACTTAAATTATGTTAACTTAAGTTATAAACCTATGACTTAAATGTAATGAGTTAATGAGGTGAGTTGTGTGTGGTTATTGAATTTCAAACCTTTGAAATTCAAAGAGGTTGGGTTGTGTGAATAAAATAAGAAAGAGTCTTATTTTATTTTGATAGAATTTTATCTCCTTGAGAGAGTAGGGAAGTCTTCTTCATCTTCTTCAAACTCAACGAAGAACACGAAGAACGTTGTTCTTCAACGAAGAACTTCTCCGCTGAAGAACACGGTCCATCCGCGACGCCGTATCCGCGATGCGACGTACTTCTTCCGCGTCATCTCTTCCGTGACGGTTTTCCGCGACGAACGCCATCGACAACGACTCTTCCTCCGACGTCAAAGGAATCGACACCGATATTCCACGACTACGTCAACGTGCGACTATCGAGGTAGGGGTTCTTGAGTTCGTTGTTTTCTTTTTATTTGACTTTCCTCAAGACTTGACGAAGAACACTCAAGTTCCGACGAAGAACGCCGCTCCGCTCTTCTTCGTCTTCCGTGTCAACGAGAGAGAACACCACTTCTTCCTCGGACAACCTTCGTCGGCGTACGAGGTTTCGCCAACGACGTATCACATCGGACGCACCTCTTCGTCATCGGATTTGACGAACGGCTACCGCGACGCCCGACCTCCGCGACGTCGTCTTCCGCGGAACGTTGACAATCTTTGAACCTTATACCAAGGTAGGGGTTGTTATTTATTGTTTAATTATTCCATTCTTGATCGTGGTTTTAGCAAGTCTAAACGTGAGGCAACTGGATATTCTTTAGTTGTGTTTTTATTTAACGTGAGGGGGGGACCGGACCGCATGAACACGGTCGAACCTCCCTCCATCGTTCATGTGGTTTATTCTTGCGGGCGGAAGCAAGGTGGCGTGGTACCGTCGCACCACGCGGATAATTGTACGTTTAACTTATGCGACGCCGTCGCACGCGCACCATGGAAGAAACAACAAGAACGCGACGCCGTCGCGCCGCGTTGAAGAAAATGAGGTGCGGCGGAGGGGCGCGGTGCCGTCGCACCGCGCCGGATGACGAAAACCGCGGCCGGTTCCGGGCCGCGGCGGAAGAAAAGACCGGCGGCCGGGCCGCCGGCATCGGAAGCCGAAGGGGGGGGACCGGAATTTCCGGTCCCGTTGGAGAAAACCGGCCGGCCAACTGGCCGGCCGGATGGAGTTAAACCGGGGGAATTAATCCCCCGGCCAACACATTAAAACCCCCCTCTTTATGAGGGGGGGAAGTTCTTATAAGGGGGGGGGGGGCAGCGCCCCCCCGTGTCGTCCAGCAGGCCCCCTCATGTGAGGGGGCGGTTTATTTTTGAAACCGGAGCGGCACGTGCCGTGCCGCCAGGGGGAAAAAGCGGGGGGCGGGGGTCTCACCCGCGCGCCGCCTGCGCGCCCAGCGCGCCGCCTCAGCGCACCGCCGCGCGCCTCCGCGCGCCGCCGGCCGAACCGGCCGGGTCGGCCCGGACCCCTTCCTTCTCGAACCCGAACGGTTATTTGCCCGTAACTTGAGCTACGGGCCTCCGAATGACGAACCGTCTGCGGCAACGCGATCCTTGGACTGTGACGGTCGTTTCGGTATATCGCACTCAAGGTTTCAGATTACTTTTAGTTCGGCCGGGTTGGTTTGTTCACAAAACCAACCGGGCCCTCGGAGCGGAAACGCTCATATCTTGAGCTACGGACGTCCGAACGGCGTGCCGTCAGTTCTGATAAGTTCCTCTTAATGAGACGGATCTTTTGGTATACTCCGCCCGAGGTTTGGACGTAGGTGGAGTACGGCCGGGTTGGTTCGTTCACGAAACCAACCGGGCCCTCGGAGCGGAAACGCTCATATCTTGAGTTCCGGACGTCCGATTGACGTGCCGTCGACTTTGATGGAATCCTCTAAGTGGGACGGAACTTTTGACATGCTCCGCCCGGGTTTTGGATACAGTTGAGATATGTCCGGGTTTGGTTCGCTCACGAAACCAACCGGGCCCTCGGGACGAAAAGGCTAATAACTCACAGACCGGGCGTCCGATTGACGCGCTGTCTGTTGCGCTGAGACTCCTTTGACGAAGCGGACATATGTGGCACTTCTTCATTGGACTTTGAGATACTTGGAGTATCGACCAGTATCTCATGGAGTGGACCCTCCCGGAGACGAGCGGGCGGGGGAGCGCTTGGGTGTAGCGGCGGACCCGTGGTACTTGACAGTGGTGGTGCGCTTGGATGCAGCAGCAGACCTTTGGCGGTGGAGCGCTTGGTTGTAGCGGCGGACCCGCGATACTTTACGAAGTGTGTGTGCTTGGTTGTAGCGACAGACCCGCGACGGTGGAGACGTGCGTGCGGAGTACGGAGACCGTGTAGCTGACTGAGACCTGATGACTGCTTGACCGACTCGACTTGGAGTGAGTCGACTAGCCCAGTGGACGGAGCGCCCAGTAGTTGGCAGCAGACCCACGGCGGACGGAGCGCCTGGTAGTTGGCAGCAAACCCGCGGTACTCGTCCGAGGAGTACCTCAGTAGGCTATTTGGGTGAGCGCCCGGTATTTGGCGACAGACCCTCAGCGGACGGAGCACCCGGTAGTTGGCCGCAAACCCGCAGTACTCGACAGGAGGAGTACCTCAGCAGTCTTAGGTTAGTGAGCAGTACCTCGGAGTCGTGACAGGACCACTGTACACTATAGAGACGGAGCTCTTCAGTAGTTACGGTTTCAATAATAAAAATCCTGGTTTGAGCTGAGTCAATGATCTTTGTGTTTCCTCATGATTGAGATGGGTCGCTTGATAACTTAGGTATATGTATGGGCATATACATGGGTAATAGTTATCCGTTGATTTCATAACTTGTTATAAACTGTGTGAACTTGTACTGTTAACCTGTGTGGATTTACTGTTTACTCTTCTTGTGGATTGGGTTGTTCTTGGGCTCGGTGTTGGAGCCGAACGGAAATTGGTGACATAGGTATATGTATGGGCATATACCTAATCAATACTGGATGTTACTTCGTGATTGTATCCTTCTTGTGGTTTATCCTTTGTGGATTTCGGGAGACCTTCGAGGGTCTCGGGGTCCCTACTGAGTATCTTATACTCACCCCTGCACGGGCTATGCCCGCACTTCATTGTGTTGGTTGCAGACGACGGACAGCGCTGACTGCGGTTGAGGCTTACGGAGTAGGTCGGTACCCGGAGGAGGACCACTGAGCGGGACGTGCTCGGAGCGGACAGTTGGACCCGAGGAGTTGTGGAGCTATCTGTACCTACCCTTCAGGTAGGATCCGTGGTGGACGATCCAGGAGCTGAGCCATCTGTACCTACCCTTCAGGTAGGAATCGAGGAGGACGTCCCAGGAGCCGCTTGTACTTTCAGTTGTTGTTTTCCCTTTCAAGTTGTACTTTACTTTACAGTTGGGCTTGTATTTCCGACCCCTTTACTTCAGCACAGTTGTTCTAGTTTTGTGTACTTCTTTACTTCCTCTTGTTACTCTGAGGTGCTTGTTTACTTTATTAAGGAAATGCCTTCCCTTTTTACTGGGATTTTACGCCTTGGTGCTAGTCGCCAGCCCCTGGCCTATGGAAGGCGGGCTTGGGTTAGTCACGGCACGGGCCCCGAGGGCGGGTCGTGACAAATTGGTATCAGAGGAGTTCGGTTCTACCGCAGACTCTGATCTTTTCTATGTGAAGCAATAATGTTTAGCGTATTGAGTGTGGTTATCAGTCCAGGGAGTCCAGTGTTGGTGCGGCGGCCGACGTATCCAGACACCAGGACCCTGACTTCTGATTTCCGACTTAATGCACGAAAACATTGATTGCGTGTGTGTTTCCCAAAAGGTTTAAAGTCAGCTCAAACCAGGTCAGCTCACCAGGTATAAATCGTTGACCATGACGCAACTGTTCAGGATTTCACCATGCAGATAGTTAGCTGGAGTTCCGAGAGAGTTCTCGATGATGGCCCACCGAGCAGAGAGACTCCGGTGCAGGGCCCTTTTTCAGTGTTGGCACCTTCGGGTGGTGTACCAGCACCACCACCACCCGTTAGGCAGAGGATGCCACTAGCTGACGGTGCACGCTAGCAGAGCGTGATGCACGAGTTCCAGCAGTAGAGGTCTCTGAGGATACGAGGCGAGACAGATTTCCCAGGCAGCAGTGGACTGGATGGAGGCGGTTGCTAGAGTTCTACGCCTAGCTTGGATACTAGTAGAGCGGATGATGATCTTAGATCCTGTTGTTTCCAGTGAGTGACCATGAGGTTGGTCCTTATAGTAATGAGGCTTCGGTACGCGAACCGATACCTGGGATAGTACCTACGGGTAGTGCGCCAGCTATGTCACTACCTGTTGGTCAGCAGACACTACCGGCGGTACCGGTAGCAGAGACTCATAGGCTTAGTGCCTTACATATGTTTTAGCACCAGATATCCCTCAAGTTTCGAGGTGAGCCTGACTCGTAGGCGGCTGAGGACTGGCTTGAGGAGGTGGTTGTGAGTTTTCTAGAGCTAATACAGCTTCGACAGTACGACATGTCGGAAGCAGAGCACTCAACGTGGCTTACCAATCAATCTTGGTACTCGTTGGTTACGTTGTGATCAGTTCTTTAGACTCGAACTTCTGAGCGAAGTGTGTCTAAAGGAAATCCGAACCATTACTTTTCCCTTATGCATTTCTACCTATGCTAGGATGCTAGAGAGAACCTTTGTGGTTGTGAACGTTAGCAGTGAAAGGAAGGAAACTAGCGCCAGTCTCAGAGACTCGGGCGTGTAAAATGTTTTAGGAGGAGGAAGTGCTAAGGACAGATGAATCTGCAGGGTAGCAGACGTGGAAGCGGAGCTTGGAGAGCAGCATGTGGTGGTGTACATTTCAACATGTTACGACCACCCGACTTAGTATTCCCCGCCAGGCTCAGGGAGCAGGAGGGCTGGGGAGGAGAGTAGCTGCATTGCGGTCAAGGAGTGTGACCCAGAAGCTCTAAGAATGATTCGGGGTACGAATTATGTCTACTACGAGCTGCCATATCTATAGACATAGGAACCAATCATTCTACCCTTCCACGAATCATGTCCCAGACCTAGAGGTTCTGGGTAAGCCGTAGACTTGACCCTCACGTCTGGAGATACCTTTGGGAGGAGACTCGATAATCACACTTACGCCGACGGTGTGATTTGACCTCGAGGCGAGAGTTTCGGTTGGAATCTCTTGGTGGCAGCGTAGAGGCCTTACGACGTTGATCTGGGTATGGTTTGATTCACAAATCATACCCCGGTTGACTGTTTTAGGCAAACGTCGGAATGGGTTTTCCTTGGTCGGCGAAAAGGAAACCCTGGGCAGCACATGTTTAACTCAGGCATAAGAGGGTGTGACCGATCACTCTTGAGTTGGTCAACCCTACCCTTATGGCAGCAGGAGTTTTGAGTTTCAGTTCTAACCTAAAAAGGGAAACCTCTTGAATTCGAGGGTGACGAACACGTTCTTATACGGTCTCAACCCGATGAGTTTTCAGAGATGTGGCCGAAGCAGCATGTTATCTCCGAAGTTCAATGGACACTTTTGATCTTCAGCAGGGTAGGCGAAGAGGTTTACCGCTTGACCCTACCACCTCAGTCGCACCGGGTGCATAATGTCCACCACGTGTCTCAGCTGTGGAGATACGTGTATGTTTCTTCACAAGTCATCGACCTCGGGGAGTTGGATGTCGATGACAGGGCGACAAGCACAGAGGTTCTAGTAGAGAACGAGGATCGACAGGAGCAGGTTCTACGTGAACGGTTGCTTCCTCTGGGGTGCTTCACGGGTAGCACGAGATCTTTAGGTGAGCATATGGGATCGTAAAGCTCAGTTGCGTGCTCAGTACTACTTTGTTTCCCTTAAGTGTGAGTTGAAGCTTTACGGGGACGTAAAGCCCTGAGGTGGGAGTAATGTAAAGACCCGTAAAATTCAAGGGAAATTTTTTCTTAATTTTCTTTAGAATTTTACAAGAGCGCGGTTTCAGACGGCACCTGATTCCGAGGCCCGGAGTGCCCGGAATCATTTTCCGAAGTTTGGCTCGGGTACGTTCAGTGAACGAACGAGCGGGTTTTTCTAACTTTTGAACCGGTGCCCGGAATCGAATTCCGAGGGCACAGATGGAACCGTAGCGTCGGTTTATGCTTAGGAACTCCTGTTCTGGAGTTGCGTACTTGCGAGTGTTAATAATAAAAATTGTGGATGTTTGCTTGTAATTACACTACAATTTTTATTATTTTACTCTAAATGTTATCTCTTGTTGGAAGTTGGGTAACCACCCAACCTCCCATGGGAGGTTATGAGGGTGGTGGGGCCCACACGAACCCCACCCCTTCATATCCTCTAAAACCCCCTCAACTCCCACTTAAATTATGTTAACTTAAGTTATAAACCTATGACTTAAATGTAATGAGTTAATGAGGTGAGTTGTGTGTGGTTATTGAATTTCAAACCTTTGAAATTCAAAGAGGTTGGGTTGTGTGAATAAAATAAGAAAGAGTCTTATTTTATTTTGTTAGAATTTTATCTCCTTGAGAGAGTAGGGAAGTCTTCTTCATCTTCTTCAAACTCAACGAAGAACGCGAAGAACGCCATTCTTCAACGAAGAACTTCTCCGCCGAAGAACACGGTCCATCCGCGACGCCGTATCCGCGACGCGACGTACTTCTTCAACGTCATCTCTTCCGTGACGGTTTTCCTCGACGAACGCCATCGACAACGACTCTCCCTCCGACGTCAAAGGAATCGACACCGATATTCCATGACTACGTCAACGTGCGACTATCGAGGTAGGGGTTCTTGAGTTCGTTGTTTTCTTTTTATTTGACTTTCCTCAAGACTTGACGAAGAACACTCAAGTTCCGACGAAGAACGCCGGTCCGCTCTTCTTCGTCTTCCGTGTCAACGAGAGAGAACACCGCTTCTTCCTCGGACAACCTTCGTCGGCGTACGAGGTTTCGCCAACGACGTATCACATCGGACGCACCTATTCGTCATCGGATTTGACGAACGGCTACCGCGACGCCCGACCTCCGCGACGTCGTCTTCCGCGGAACGTTGACAATCTTCAAACCTTATACCAAGGTAGGGGTTGTTATTTATTGTTTAATTATTCCATTCTTGATCGTGGTTTTAGCAAGTCTAAACGTGAGGCAACTGGATATTCTTTAGTTGTGTTTTTATTTAACGTGAGGGGGGGACCGGACCGCATGAACACGGTCGAACCTCCCTCCATCGTTCATGTTGTTTATTCTTGCGGGCGGAAGCAAGGTGGCGTGGTGCCGTCGCACCACGCGGATAATTGTACGTTTAACTTATGTGACGCCGTCGCGCGCGCACCATGGAAGAAACAACAAGAACGCGATGTCGTCGCGCCGCGTTGAAGAAAATGAGGTGCGGCGGAGGGGCGTAGTGCCGTCGCACCGCGCCGGATGACGAAAACCGCGGCCGGTTCCGGGCCGCGGCGGAAGAAAAGACCGGCGGCCGGGCCGCCGGCGTCGGAAGCCGAAGGGGGGGGACCGGAATTTCCGTTCCCGTTGGAGAAAACCGGCCGGCCAACTGGCCGGCCGGATGGAGTTAAACCGGGGGAATTAATCCCCAGGCCAACACATTAAAACCCCCCTCTTTATGAGGGGGGGAGGTTCTTAGAAGGGGGGGGGGGGGGCAGCGCCCCCCCGTGTCGTCCAGCAGGCCCCCTCATGTGAGGGGGCGGTTTATTTTTGAAACCGGCGCGGCAC
The DNA here is from genome assembly GCA_963277665.1 of Viscum album. NCBI lineage: Eukaryota > Viridiplantae > Streptophyta > Magnoliopsida > Santalales > Viscaceae > Viscum > Viscum album. The sequence continues at coordinate 1,108,251,856 of OY728128.1, read as the reverse complement.
GTGCCGCGCCGCCAGGGGAAAAAACGGGGGGCGGGAGTCTCACCCGCGCGCCGCCTGCGCGCCCAGCGCGCCGCCGCTCCGCCTCAGCGCACCGCCGCCCCGCCTCAGCGCGCCGCCGCGCCGCCTCAGCGCACCGCCGCGCGCCGCCGCGCGCCCCGCGCGCCGCCGGCCGAACCAGCCGGGCCGGTTCGGGCCGGGTCGGCCCGGACCCCTTCCTTCTCGAACCAGAACGGTTATTTGCCCATAACTTGAGCTACGGGCCTCCGAATGACGAACCATCTGCGGCAACGCGATCCTTGGATTGTGACGGTCGTTTCGGTATATCGCACTCAAGGTTTCGGATTACGTTGAGTTCGGCCGCGTTGGTTTGTTCACGAAACCAACCGGGCCCTCGGAGCGGAAACGCTCATATCTTGAGCTACGGACGTCCGAACGGCGTGCCGTCAGTTCTGATAAGTTCCTCTTAATGAGACGGATCTTTTGGTATACTCCTCCCGAGGTTTGGACGCAGGTGGAGTACGGCCGGGTTGGTTCGTTCACGAAACCAACCGGGCCCTCGGAGCAGACCGGGCGTCCGATTGACGCGCCGTCTGTTGCGTTGAGACTCCTTTGACGAAGCGGACGTATGTGGCACTTCTTCGTTGGACTTTGAGATACTTGGAGTATCGACCAGTAGCTCGTGGAGTGGACCCTCCCGGAGACGAGCGGGCGGGGGATCGCTTGGGTGTAGCGGCGGACCCGTGGTACTTGACAGCGGTGGTGCGCTTGGGTGTAGCGGCGGACCCGTGGTACTTGACAGTGGTGGTGCGCTTGGATGCAGCAGCAGACCTTTGGCGGTGGAGCGCTTGGTTGTAGCGGCGGACCCGCGATACTTTACGGAGTGTGTGTGCTTGGTTGTAGCGACAGACCCGCGACGGTGGAGACGTGCGTGCGGAGTACGGAGACCGTGTAGCCGACTGAGACCTGATGACTGCTTGACCGACTCGACTTGGAGTGAGTCGACTAGCCCAGTGGACGGAGCGCCCAGTAGTTGGCAGCAGACCCACGGCGGACGGAGCGCCTGGTAGTTGGCAGCAAACACGCGGTACTCGTCAGAGGAGTACCTCAGTAGGCTATTTGGGTGAGCGCCCGGTATTTGGCGACAGACCCTCAGCGGACGGAGCGCCCGGTAGTTGGCCGCAAACCCGCATTACTCGACAGGAGGAGTACCTCAGCAGTCTTAGGTTAGTGAGCAGTACCTCGGAGTCGTGACAGGACCACTGTACACTCTAGAGACGGAGCTCTTCAGTAGTTACGGTTTCGATAATAAAAATCCCGGTTTGAGCTGAGTCAATGATCTTTGTGTTTCCTCATGATTGAGATGGGTCGCTTGATAACTTAGGTATATGTATGGGCATATACCTGGGTAATAGTTATCCGTTGATTTCATAACTTGTTATAAACTGTGTGAACTTGTACTGTTAACCTGTGTGGATTTACTGTTTACTCTTCTTGTGGATTGGGTTGTTCTTGGGCTCGGTGTTGGAGCCGAACGGAAATTGGTGACATAGGTATATGTATGGGCATATACCTAATCAATACTGGATGTTACTTCGTGATTGTATCCTTCTTTTGGTTTATCCTTTGTGGATTTCGGGAGACCTTCGAGGGTCTCGGGGTCCCTACTGAGTATCTTATACTCACCCCTGCACGGGCTATGCCCGCACTTCGTTGTGTTGGTTGCAGACGACGGACAGCGCTGACTGCGGTTGAGGCTTACGGAGTAGGTCGGTACCCGGAGGAGGACCACTGAGCGGGACATGCTCGGAGTGGACAGTTGGACCCGAGGAGTTGTGGAGCTATCTGTACCTACCCTTCAGGTAGGATCCGTGGTGGACGATCCAGGAGCTGAGCCATCTGTACCTACCCTTCAGGTAGGAATCGAGGAGGACGTCCCAGGAGCCGCTTGTACTTTCAGTTGCTGTTTTCCCTTTCGAGTTGTACTTTACTTTATAGTTGGGCTTGTATTTCCGGCCCCTTTACTTCAGCACAGTTGTTCTAGTTTTGTGTACTGCTTTAGTTCCGCTTGTTACTCTGAGGTGCTTGTTTACTTTATTAAGGCAATGCCTTCCCTTTTTACTGGGATTTTACGCCTTGGTGCTTGTCGCCAGCCCCTGGCCTATGGAAGGCGGGCTTGGGGTAGTCACGGCACGGGCCCCGAGGGCGGGTCGTGACATTTTCCCACCATCATGACCACTATTTTAATTGACGATTATATTAAAATATTCCATTGAAATTTTAAATTAAAACATTTTGTCAATATTTTTTGAATTTTTTGTTAAAATTTATAAAATGAATAGGATATTTTCTCCTGTTATCAAATATATGTTCTAATGAAATTTTAAAACTATTTTTTATCTATGTCATTATCCTTTAAGTATTATTCTCCCTCACAAGGGTTATGATGTTATGATACCATTAAATTTCTTTAGATAAATTTTGATGTTGATGATTAAATGATTCCCATTTCATTTCTAAATGTTAATTATGTTAGTATAATAACTTTATAAAATCTATTTCTATATTATGTGTGATGATATATTGAAATGATTAATTATTGATTATATTATTGGACACAAATGTACGGTTTTTATTAATAACAAGTAGGTTAGTTATAACCCTAAAATGTATTGGGTAATGCTGTATAGATCATGAGATAACTATGTGAAATGATTTAATGTGCTCGATCCAATATGGAAACAAATAGGGATTCATGATCCACTATGATATAAGAAACAAGTGGGAATGCATGATCTGATGTGATATGGGAAATAGGTGTTGATGTGTAATCCACTACGATGCAATTGTCTCTATAATTAACATTCTCATATGATATGGTTTTTATACTTGTTAGGGGTCCACACTCTTATGACTTATTATTATTATTATTATTTAAATCATTCATAATGACTTATTTTTGATGATTCCCTAATTGTATGACATGATAATGTTTTAATCAATGACTCATTATTTTGATCTAAGAATTTTTAGGAATGATTTTCTATTGATAATATATTTTTCTCATACCCTTATGATAATGAAATGATTAAATATGATCATTTATTGATATATTCCATAATTACCCTTATTGAGAATATGATCTCACCACTTTTTATGTTTTAATTTTCCCCAAGTTATGAGTATGAATACTAAATATGATAAGTCAATAAAGGTAACATATGTAATGAATGATGTTAGATATGATGAAGATTTTAATTAAATTAATTTTTTTATATATCTAGTATCCAATTTCACTATACATTTAGAGTTATAGGATGTGTAATGTTATTATATGTATTGAATATTCATCTAAAAGTATGTAATATTTATATATGAGATTCTTGGGATGCCGCATATATATTCAGTATAGTAAACACCATGATAATTCCAACTAGCTAGGGACTGATTTCTAGTCATTAGAAACACCATAAAAGTGTAAAATTATGAAATTAATCTTATACAATTTCTCATCAATTATGGTTATATTGGACACCATGTAATCTAATATAGTAATCCAAATCATTGGAATGGTAGTATATGAATACTCATATACTCCAGTCCCTAAATTAAATCATCATCATTCTAATAATCAATAAAGGGTAACACTCTAATAAGTGTTGAACTAATAATCATTAACTCAAAAATTCCAATAAAATTTTACATGTTACATCATAACACATTCTAGAGAGATAATAAACCCTAACAGGTTTGTAGTGAAATTAATAGAGAATTTTTTTAGAGGATGGAATTAGAATTTAATGAATTTTTATCCTACAACTATTCCTATATCTCATTAAATCGTTTGCACAGATCATGTATTGGCAATTATATTATTCATGTATCCACATAACTTTAAACTATAGTTAATTATGTATAAACTTGAGTTTTCTAGAGGACAATTAGCGTCCTCATATATGAATGAATATGATTTCATGGTCTATAATTTATTATTTGCCCCCATCAAACTGAACCCTACTACCTCGTACAATGTTGCCTAATTTTCACAAAATCAACCAAAACCTCTCATATGTTTATCATTATAATTTACTATATATCAAAACCAAATACATTGATACCAATCTTCCCTGATTAAAATTTATTAGAACCACACAACGATCTGTAATGAAATAAATAAAGAAATGTAAGTATACCTCCAATAGTACATATGTTAGTGGTACAAACAATGGGTATAAATCTAAAAAAATTTAGGGAATAACCTCTAAAGAATAGGGTGTAAGATTTTTTGAAAAAATAAAAACCACTAAACCATGAAAAATATGAAATCTATGATAATATTATATCATATCTATTTAACAATTCACGAATTTCATATACTAAAATAATTTAAAAAATTTACTATATAGAAAAATGGTCAACCCCCATCCTATTGAAGGCATTACATAATAAAAATACTTTAAAGGTATTTGAATCAAATTCCATTCACTATAGTCCTATTATTAACTTTTTCACCATGATAATGTTTCTTTATAGCCCCATAAAAAAAATCTACCAACCTTGTATATAAACATGTGTGTGAATATATACATATATTTAGTAAGTAATCTACTAAAGGGTTGAAAAAATACAATTTTGTACATCTCTTTTTGAGAAAAATGAGCACAAAGGATCTTACATTAAGAAATAAAGAAATTTCACAATCCTAAAAATATGCCTCAAATATTTTTCCCATTTAATTATTAATAATCTTCCATTAGAGAGAATATTGAAAATAGTGCAGGCCTCTTAATTCACTTCATTGTTTGGAAGTGCATCTGCAATAGTATTGGCTTCGCAAAAGGCATGCATGATAATATAACTAATTAAGGAAAGTTGATCAAGGTAACTAGTCCATTTTGCTATCATTTTCCAAAAAAGTTGAATCTTCATTATTCTAACATCTTGAACAATAGTTGTGGAGTTTCACTAAAACTAGATGTTGTTTCAGCTTCTTTTCCTTGCAAGTTTCACTACATTAATCAGCCAATTCATTTTGGCTTCCAAAGCTATAGTAGTTCCAAATGGTCCAAATTGATGTCCAATGTGATTACTGGTACAGTCCCTAGAAATAAATCCATACCTAGCTGGTCTAGGATTTACTTTCAATGCCCCATCAAAATGGCATTTCTTTCATCCATCACGAGAAGGATACCAAAAATATCAATGGTATAATGAGGTGGAGATTAATTACCATGGATTATTAGATGTCCCAACATGGTCAAATAATTTATTGAATTATTACAGTGATCCATGTGTAGTGAATTTGCATGCTGGAAAACCCGAATGATTTCATCAAATGCTGTTTTTGTTTTGAAGCTAGTCTTCTCATGAATACATTTATTAAGGCCTCTCTAAATGACATGCACCAGTTCAGAATAAGAAAAATATTGAAATAGTGAGAACATAAATATAATTACACAAACTAAAGTATGCATTTTATTTTCCATCTGTAATTGTTTTAGTCTTTATAATTTACTGAAACATGAGTATAAAATATTCAAAAGGAATGAATCAAATTAACAAAAATTAATTTACTTGTAACACCCCAACCCAAATGCGACAAAAATTGTGATGGAATATTGTTGGTTATGAGGCTTCATGTGTGCCTCCCCATATTCTATAGGATACCAACTAGTAGTAAGTTCCTTGGGTTTGACAGCGTGGAATTATGCCCTCATATCAATGTAATAAAAAAATGTAAATAACTAACTATAATACATATTAGTAAATACAAAGAGCGTAAATTTAGTAATTAAACTAAAATATCACATGTTGAAATTATAAATGAAAGGGATACAAAATCCCAAACAATTAGGACATACATACAATACTAGTCACCCACTGGTCCTACTATACAAATACTGGAGTACAAAGAAACTAAAATAAAAGTACAAGACCTTAATACCTACTTCAAGGCAGACTATGTACCCGATCTGTAGAAACTATTGAACTAAACTAGAGAGATCATATGAATCCACATGAGTAGCTCTACTCAATCATGCAACACTTTTCTTCATCCCTATGCACCATGCAACTGTTCTAAACATGGAAAGCAGACATAATGTCTACATGTACATCTAAGTGCATGTACAGGGGTGAGAAATAATCTCAGTAGGACACCCCGACTGTGAGACTATAAAATATGATGCTATAATTATATTCAAAAGAAACCAATAAGATCATACTAGTTATGACACAACTGATAATACATGTAAAACCAATAAATTTGAAACCATAGTCGAGTCTTGAATCAATAATCCTAATCAATTAGAAAAGTGACACCATGGATCTACATATCTATATATGAATACAAGTATAGTACCATACCTATAAATGTATACAAAAATATTAATATTCATGATTAAAGTGAAATGAATAACATAAAAACCAATCATGAATTGATCCTTGGATCTGTAATCTCGATTTCTTGGAAATCTAGTGCAAGGGAATTGAGCTAAACCACTGGTCACTCAAAATGTGTATAATTAAGTTTATCTCTAGGTCTATAATCTCAATTGAAATGTACATTCTTTATCCAACATCATAAATATCACTATGAAAGCTACATCGCCGTAGGTGTATACTTTTCTTACACCCAGTTTCACCCATACTCACCTCCAATCACTTCAAATAAGGATTCCATGGAAGTACATTTAGACATCTGATAAATTTTCACTATGATAGTCCTCATAATATTGAAGTCGGGTAAATCCATTCAAATTTCTAAGCCCTAGGTCTCAGTCCATAGGTGTTCATGACATTTACACTTAGATAAACCCTAATGGTATAACCCTTAGGTGATCTATAGAAGATTACACTAGTGATATTTCATACCCACCCCTCAAGATCCAAAAGTGAAAGTCAAACATATGTATGAAATTACAAGCTCATCCACATTGAAAATAAAATGGCTCGTAATCCTAATCCCATTGATAATGTTTAGAGATCCTCATCATATGAAAAATCTAGGAGAGAATAGTCACCACCCATAAGATACTAGTCAATGAGAGCGTAATCATCCTCTATTTCCCACAAGTTTAGGAGAGTGTAATCATCCATTGATAAACCTAGGTTGAGGGGAGAGTGATCATCCTAATTTAACCAATGATCTAAGGATGAAAAAATCATACTCATTACTTGGGAGAGTGTAATAATCCATTAGTATCATTACTAGGGACTTTATGCCAATATATCATTGTAGGAGGCTCAACAGCCTGATTCCAGGAAACACCTATGGACTTTCAAATAGTATAATATTCAAAATAAATATCTTAGTTTCCAAATCCCATGTAGTACCACTGTGTATACCAGTAAACATATGAAATAACATGGCTCAGAATCCGTATCCTTAGAATAACATCTTGGCATGACAAAGTTAAATAAATACCACTCGCATCAATCCTAATAACCACCAACTAGGAATCCCCTCTGGTAATCATTATTCCATAAACAATAAACATAATAATGAATAAAAAAAGGGTGAGTTTGGTTGAATGACTAAACCCAACACTACTTTCATAGCCCTATGGGCATAAAATATTGGCACAGGTTCAAAGGTGACACATGTTATGATCTCTACCCAAAACTAACATACTAACTCAGGATAAGTCAAATAATGGGAAACCCAATTGGCCCGTCAAGTAAAAACACTAAATATTCGTCTTAATTTTGATCCTCAATGTCTTAACACAAGTTAAGGAATCCAATTTGGGGTCCTTAGTTGAAAGGTAAGGGAGGAATCTTAAAAGGGATCCTCGAACGTCAAGTCAAAAGAGGCATCCTACGAGGGATCCTCAAGTGGAAAGTCAACATAGGCATCCCACAAGGGACCTCCAAAATGATACACAGGTGAAGTAATCCTTATAAGGATTCCCAAACACAGATTATAAGAAAATTATTCCCATAATGGATCATTGGTAATATGAAGAAGATTGATGAATCCAATATAGAATCCTCAATGTTGAAATGTAAAAAGAGGAATCATACAAGGGATCCTTGGAAACAACTAGCTCACATTCTCATGGTCTTAAAGGGAACAACTCAAAAAGGATACACCCTCAAGGTAAAATATACGACGGAATCAGTCACAATAGATAGCTCAAAGATTATATCATATATGGTATCACTCTCAATGGACTCTGCATTCAATTACATGAAGAAGAACCTCTCTATTCACAATAAAAAGTCCTAAAATGCCACATATGAGTCCTCAGAACACCACAACGGTTTCACCATAATTATATACATGAAAATATACTCAAAATTAACTAATCATAGGTTGAGTTATGTTCTTAGTTGAAATGATCAGAAAAAACAAAAGAGGGTTGGAAAGGGGAACTACACTATGTGTCTCCCTGAGCACATGAAGTGTACTATTAAATCCCTATCTGGGGATGTACTCTGGATAATCATGGCATATAGATGCCAGGTACTTGGTTTGTATGATAGGTACATAGTGTTCAACCTACATGGGTTACCTTCCCATGTCCCTAAAATGGCTTGGTCATGTACATGTATTGGTCATGTACGTCTATATGGTGTGCTACCCACATGGGGTCTAGTCGTTTACTCCACACATCTATGTATCCCAACACATGTAGCCTATCTAGGTACTCATCTACATGTTTGATTAGAAGTACAAGGTGTGTACACCATAGTTCACACAATTTACATTGAAAACTAACTCTTCCCCAAATAGGAAGAACAAACGACGTGCCTCTCTCAACCACATGAAGTGTTAATCGGTTTTTATTAACATAAAACCCTCAAATCACCGTGAAACCCAAATTTTTAACCCAAAATAGTATATTGGGACACAAGGGGCCATAATCAAGAACACATACTAATTAAAACCATAAAATGATTAAAATATAAGGATTTGAGGAAAAATTCAACAATAGATTACATTTGGTGGAAACCACTGAATCTTTGTCCATTTCAATGGTCCATGACTATCGCAACAACAAATTGGCACGTCCAAAGCTCTATGGAAGTACATCATTTTATCTATCACACATTCTCTTTATCCCTCTCCAAATTTTCTTTATATCCTACGAAGGTGGAACCCATAGGGAGAATCCATGAGAATACAATAGAATAAATAAAGAAAAGAAATTGAAAATAAAAAAAAATAAAAATAAAAATAAAACGGGGCTCGAGTCAGCCTCGATGCCTGATCTATGATTATACCTCACTTAGGAAAAAAAATCCCTATTTTGGACTCAACAGAAGTGATGGAATCTCAATCCGATGCTCCTTTATAAATATATCACTCACAAAAACTCTCTGAATAAATAAGTATATAATTTATTAAATATTAATTATTAATTATTCTACTAAATTTGTAATGCTCAAAATTTCACAAAACTCTTTTCATTGGATAAACACCTTATTCTGGGACCAACAAAGTGTTCATAAAAATTATCTGATATCATATTGTAATGGAATATAATTCACCCCTCATAACCATATAAAAAATTTAAATTTAGACTCAAAATTATTGTTTAAAGAAACATAGGTCATTACAACCACCCCACCATAATCCTTCTCATCACCAAGAATATTGGTGATAAGACTAGTAGTCCTTCTTCTCAAATTTATCATCTGAACAGAAACTCCATGTGTACAACCCAATGACTTGTCTAATATTGTCAAAAACTATCTTATACACATAATACCTTTAATTGTGACTGATTTGGTACTCCCTTGTATAGGATTAACTTTATCGTCATCTCAACAACAAGCATCAAGTCTAGTGGCCCATGGAAAACAACAGATTTTAATGGAAACTTAGATCCATCATCCTTAAACAGCCAATGGTGAACTCTACACCATATGTCTTACCGTTAAATGCTCCTTGAGTATAACCTCAATAGGTTCACTTCCTTAACCCGGTATGACAATTAAAATAAAAGAAGCTTGGCATTGGGTTGATGCTCTCTCAGTGTGCTCAAGATTCTTTCAAGATAATGAATTTACATCCTTAATTGGAGTACACTATGATTCAAAAAAAGGCATGTATAACTCCCTCTCAGACACTCTCATAATAAATAGGCTCATGTGCTTTTAACCAACACCTAACACCACATCTCCTGACAATGTGTATCCACGCCCTGCCATAGGTCAACCTACTTATAGTACCCGATGTAATCTTGATGTCACCTTTACAAGGGAGGGAAATTCATCACTTAATCACAACTCCTAGGAAACCAAGCCCATTGAAAGTCTTGAAAACATCATTCCTCAGATCCTACCCATCCACTCACTGATTTAAATTTAGTGTCACCACATGGAACTAGCGTATACCTTTACCACTTGACTCATACTCTCGTGGGGTTTCCATTACGTGGCTAAGATGACCATGTTACATAGAATGTCAGTCTCATTGATCCAAAAGATCCATTGGAAATTCTCTTCAAAATATGACACACTATCCATGCCATAATTTTTTCCATGACCTCTCATCAACTGAAATTTTTCTAGTCATGAACGTCTACACATGCACTAAATACATTAGCGACTACAGAAACACTGGTCGACTGGGCTAGGTACTTGAAAAATCATACACGTCGAATCAATTATTGATATTAAACCATCAATGGTGTTCATAAAAATATGAATTCATCAACATACCATTAATGCAACACTTGAGAACATACTGTGGATCGGTTTGAAAACTAGTGTAAAACTAAGCTCATTTCCTAGAAAATCATTCAAAAACGTGGGCCAACCTCTATTATGCGAGTTTCACATGAACAAATCTTAAATTGACCTAATAGGGTCTCAGTCAAAACTAAGGGCCTCTAGGTCTCCCACATAACTCTACAGATCATGTCTCAAAACTAGGTCATAAGGTCTATTCACCTAGCCCAAAAGATCAAACCTCTTTAAAGATGATAAATATCACAGTGACCTAAAGGGTCAAAACAGAAAACAAAGCCTACAAGGACATGATACTCACTAAGAATCCCCATCCAAAACTGTCCCCTAGATGTCATGATACCAATGATGAAGATGAAATAAACTGACACTAACTAGGAATCCATACATGGTAATACCCCCGGGGTGTCCAATTCGTAGGAAAATTCATAGTATCCATAATCATCGTAATCAGTTATCCAACTAGATAACCATGAAATGAGAAACACAACCCTACAAAGGGTTAATAATAAGAGAATAATATTCCATATCGTTCAACTAGCTTCACCACACCTCTGGTGCATGAGGACTGATTCATCATCCTCAAAAACAATGCCTCAACATAGATCCACATAACAGTCCATCAGAATGATATATATATATATATATATATATTTGTGTGTGTGTAATATGAGCGAATTAAATAAGACTCGTTCATCAGTAAAATCACACAACAGAATAAATATATGATATGAATCTTATGTTCCATATATGATGCAAGAGAACCCTCTTTCCTTTTCCATCCATGAGTCAAAATAAATCTACGACTTCTTACCAATGATCAAGAGCCATAAATCCATAATTAAAAATCAAATCCACAAAACATTTGAATTTCTCTTGGAGAAAATCATATGAAATTGTAACATCGAAGATCAGAACAACAATCCTATAACCTAGCAACCAGGACTTCTTAACAGAATAAGTGTTCTCAATGCAGCATTCCAATATATATCTCATAGTTCGAACATATTCCTAATACTCATGTATTCCATAGCCTAACTTGTATAGACCCAGAAAAGTAACACCCTATGATACCTTTTAGTAACATCCAAACCCATATTCAATTAAAATGGTGATCTGATGTGGTTGGTTACGAGGCCTCAAGTGTATTTCCCCACATACCAGATACTGCTGACTAGTAGTAAAAGCCTAGGGTTTGGATGTGGGGAGACTATTCCCTCATATAAATGTAAGAAAAGAGCTAAAATAGATAAGTATCATACACAATAGTAAGTAAATAGAGTGAAGTAGTAGGAAATAAATAGAAATAGAGAATGATGTAATAATAAATAAAAAGGGTGCAATATCCCAAATAACTATGCTATATATAAAATATTGGTCACCCATTACAATAACTATACAAATACGGGGGTACAAAGAAACTGAAATAAAATTACAGGGATCTACTACTACCTCCGAGATGGAACACATACCTAGTATACATACACTATTGAACAGAACTAGATCGATCAGAATAATCCACATGAGAAACTCCACTCGATCATAGAACACTAGGCCTCATCTATACCCACCATGAAAAACTGCTCAACCAGACATGAGTTCTACATGTATACCTATGTGCACATGCTAGGATGATAAATATTCGTAGAATCCCACCCCAAAGATATGAATATAAAATAAGATGCTCTATGTGTATACAAAATCAACCAATAAGATTAGCCTCATTTAGATACAACTAAAAGGTTATGTGGAACCAATAAATGTGAAACCATAGTTGAACCCTGAGTCCGTAACCCGATCAACAGTGCAAGTGCCACCATGTATGTACGTATCAATATATGTATACACGTATAGTCACATATGTGTAAATATATACCTAAATACAAATATTCATGACTAAAGTGAAATAAATAACAAAAAACAATCACTAGTCAATCTATGGTTCAATAATATTGATTGCATGAACATCCCATGCAAGAGAATTTAGCTGGACATCATGTCACTCAATATGTTTATAATTAATTAAATCTCTAGGTCCATAATCCCAGTAGACATGTACCTTCTTCATCCAAAGCCAAAAATATCTCTGATCAAGATACTTTATGAGAAGTGGATATTCATCCTTCACCTAGGTTCACCCATACTCTCCTCCAGTCCCTGGAATGAAGGATTCCAGGGAAGTACATCTGGACATCTGGTAAAAGGTCACTGAGCTAATCCTCATACTACTCATTTCATGTATATCTAGTCCAATGTATGATCCCTAGATCCCATTTTGTATGTGGTCACAATATTACAACTCGGATGAACCGTATGGATCTGACCCTTAGGCGATCTATAGGATAGGTCACCTATGAGAAGTCATACCCACCTATAGATATCCAATTGTAAAAGTCAAACATAGGTGTTCTAATAAATGATCAACCGCCAAAACAAGAAAAGGGATCATTATATTCATCCCAGAGGTAACATATGGATATCCTCATCCGATGAAAAATTGTGGAGGGTGTATTCATACTCCATAAGCCACCAATCGAGGATAGGATAATCATCCCATGTAGACCACAAGTCGAGGACACTATAATCATCCACCAAAAACCTAGGGTTGATGAGAGCATAATCATCCACATTTAGCAAATGATATGAGGAGATATTCATCATCCTCATTACATGAGAGATCATAATCATAAATGTGTATCATTACTAGGGATGATATTTCCATATATCAAAGTAGTATACTTAAAAGCCAGATTCCAAGAAACACCTATGGTCATCCAAATAATATAATTGTGAAAATATACCTCAATATCTAAATCTCATGTAGTACATCTATGTATACTAGTAAACATAAGACATAACATGGCATGGAAGATAGATCCCAGGAATAACGTCTAGGAATCACAATGGAAAAGTAAAAAAACCTCACCTCCTGATCAATAGAAACCAACTAGGAATAACCTCTAGTAATCATATCTTCATTATAAATAAAGATATAAAATCATAAATAAAAGAGTGAGGGTGGTTGTGTAGGACCCCGGAGCCCCCTGAGAAGGGAGGGGTGAATCAGGTTGACAACTTTTTATTTTAAACTGAGGATATTGTTCCCATGTTGGTAGGAACTAGTTAAACCTATATGAAGAATATGATCTGTAACGAAACATTCACATGCAAAGATATGACACAACAAATTTTACTTGGTTCACCGCTAAGGGCTATGTCCATGGAGCATACACCGACAAGTTGTCGGGCGTACCAAATTCCACTATTCTTCACTAGTTGTGGATTACAAAGGTTCGGGTACAGTCACTCTATCCTAGGCTCACTGCCTTTACAATTGTTCAGTGATAGCTCACTGAGTCCCTCAGGTCACTCCCGTTGACTCCCCCTAGCTCACTGCTGTTAGTGAAGTCCCACTCAGTTTATAGACATGAAGGTATCTTCATTATTGCTCAATGAATGCATCCTTTTCATTATGTGGATGATCTGTTGAAGTCCAACTATCACCTGTGAACTGATCTACAACTTTCGTGCAGCACCAAGACAACCAGCAAGCCTCAACAACACCTAGCGCGCAACTCCAAGGCAGTGTGCAACTTTCAAGGACGGCGCGCAAGTTATAACTTTCACACAATTCCACCTTCAACACTTGCACAATTCAGTCATCTTTAAATCCAAACTTGTGAGACTCAACTTCTTTTCAACTAAAGTTGATTTTGAAACCTAATGGAAACCTATTGCGCAACTTCAATTCTGGTGCGCAAGTATCACCAAATCACTTGCACGACTACTAGACGGACAGCAAACAACTGCCACGTTGCTCCATCTTGCGCGACCCACCAACACTTGTGCGACTTCAACACCTGCGTGATGGGAGCTCCGAATTTCTTCAAGTCCAAAGTTCGTGTCGAATTAGGAGGGGAGGTCCTCTATTTATAGGCATTTGGATACCCTGTGCGGCGGCATGCAAGTCTTCCCTCGGCGCGCAAGTCTTGGAATGGAACCCTTCTGTCCTCCTAGACACTTGCACGACCAACTTCTTATCTTGGGCGCCCCTATTTACATTTCCATATTTTGATGATAAAAACATGATGGTCAAATGGCGCGCAACTTTCCAATTCTCTAAGGTACCGATGCGCAAGTCAATTGCGTGACCAAACCAATACTTGCGCGACCCTCTTTCCTTTTCCATATTTTCATGTTCTCATTCTGAAAAACATCAGGCGTGATAGTTTCCAAGCCTCCAAGGCCTCGGCACGCAAGTATCTTTTCCAAAAACACATTTCTCCATATTTCAAGTTTTGAGGCCCAAAAATTTGGCAAACATTAGGAAACGGCGCCATCTTCAATACTGTTGTCTGCTTGAACTGTATGATCACCTTGCTGGAACACGTTCTGAACATCCACTGAGGATTAACAACAAACACAAACCATACTCCAATTCATACACCAAACATCCATGGATCCAACAATATCCCCATTTGTGTATGTTGGCAATCAGAAAATAAATTCAATAGATCCACATGCAAACCAAAAAATTCAAGAATCAACTCAGCCAACACTCTAAGTCTATGTAAGCAATGCTTGGTGTAAAAAACAACAGATGATGCTTGAATTGGGATCCCGAGATCCAGAGTTCCTTCTCATCCTCTGACTCTAAATTTATTCCTTTCTCCCCCATTGGCAATAAACCCAAAGACCGGTACTAGTTCATTGTTCATCTCAAACCACACCCCCTAGATAATATCTCTCCCACAAACCTGCATCACAACCAAAAACATAAAAAAACAGTTAACAGAAATGGGGAGCGGGGTATTGTGTATCCTCCTTATGCACAGGGAGGTGGCTGAACACTGAGGTTCATTCGATGCTTCTCAAACACAGCCGCTGACAGTGTCTTGGTCAGGATATCAGCCACTTGCTCATCTGTTCCCACATGATCAATTCTAATCACGCCTTGATCAACTTTCTCTTTGATAAAGTGATACCTGATTTCAATATGTTTTCTATGAGAATGATGAACAGGATTATTCATAAGATCAATTGTGCTCTTATTATCATAGTAAATCACCATTGTTTGCTTCACCTCATCACCAATATTTTTCAATTTCTAATTCATCCATAGCAGTTGAGTGCATGAATTTATAGCGGTGATATACTCAGCCTCAGAAATACTAAGAGAAGTACTTTCTTGTCTCTTGATCAGCCAGCCAACACATTTATTCCCAATATAGAATGCACCACCACGGGTGGACTTTTTTTCCACAACATCGCCAGCCTAGTCAGCATCAGAAAATGCTGATAAATCCTTATTCTTTCCCGCAGCGATGTATAAGCCACAATTTTGAGTCCCTTGAATATATATCATGATTCTGTTTACGGATTCCATATGTTCCTCCTTTGGATTACTCTGAAAGTGGGATGTAAGACATGTGATGAAGACAACATCTAGCCATGTTTCCTTCAGGTACAGTAAGCTCCCAATGATCCTCTTTTATGTGGTGGGATATATAGAGGTCACATCCTTATGTTTTCCAAGTTTATTTCCAACTACAATTGGAGTAGACATTGTTTTGGAATCTTGCATATTAAACTTCTTCAGCAGCTCTCTTGCATACTTTTCCTGTGAAATGAATGTGTAATCCTTATTTTGAGTCACCTGTATCCCCACGAAATATGTGAGCTCCCCAATCATAGACATTTCAAATTCTGATTTCATGTGATTGGAAAATTCATCCACTGGTTTTTTCTTGCTACCAACAAAAATAATGTCATCAACATAGACTAGAACCATGAATTGATCTCTTGAAGAATTATACACATACAAATTGGGGTCTACTCATCCTCTTTCGAATTCTAGTTTCTTGAGATACGAGTCCAGTCGGTAATACCCTGCTCGTGGTGCCTGCTTCAAACCATATAGAGATTTCTTCAGTTTGAAGACTTTTGCTTCATCAGAACCATGAACAAAACCCACTGGTTGTTCAATATATACTTCTTCTTCCAGTACACCATTCAAGAATGTTGTCTTGACATCTATCTAGTATACTTTATATCCTCTTTGGAGTTCCATTGCAAGGAAAAGTATGATTGACTCCAATCTAGCCACTGGAGTAAAGGTTTCTTCAACATCAACACCTTCATTCGGAGAGTATCCTTTACATACCAGTCATGACTTATTTATGATAACACTTCCACGCTCATCAAAATTGTTTTCTAAGATCCATGTTTTCCCAATCACATTGTGACCTTCAGGTCTCTGGACAAGATCCCATGTCTGATTCTTGTCAATCTGAACTAATTCTTCATTCATGGATTTCACCCACAATTCATCTTTTGTAGCTTCTTCAAATGAGGATGGCTCCACAATAGATAGAAATGCAAATTGCGTGTTATTCTGCATTCTTCTTGTCTGAGTGGGGGAACTCTTGTCCCCAATCATATTGGACGGATCAATCTCAACTCTATGATTTCTCCTGTGTGGTTCAGTTGCATTCTCTCCAGCCTTAGTTTCTTCTTCAGATTCTTCTTCTAAGTCAACATCATGATGGGACTACTGAGTGTTTTGCATAGCTTCCTCTATTTCTATATTTGTATTTTCTCCACGTTCAATTTCTTATTCACTTTCTCTCACATTTGCATATAATGCCCTTGAAGAATTTTTTGTTTTCTCTTCAATTATTTTAACATCACTTCTTTCCACCATCCTTCCTAATATCTTGTTGAAACACTTGTAGGCTTTACTGTTCATTGAGTATCCGAGGAAAATTCCTTCATCTGTATTGTCACCATACTTCCCTTGATTTCCTTCTTTGTTTCTGATGAAGCATTTTCTTCCAAAAACACGAGAGTATTTCAAAGAGGGCTTCCTTCCATGCCACAATTCATATGGTGTCTTCGTCTCAGCCATATAGAGTCCTATTAAATTTTGAATATACACTGCAGATTGAACAGCCTCTTTCTAGTAATGTTGTGGAATGCGACTCCCAATTAGCATAGTTCGTGCCATGTTGTTCACCTTTTGATTCCTCCGTTCAACAACTACATTTTGTTGAGGAGTTCTGACATCAGCTACCTAATGTTGTATCCCATGCTTCCCCAGATAATTTTCTAATTCAATGGATGTGTATTCCCCTCCATTGTCAGATCGAACACTTTGATTGTTCGTTCGGTATCATTCTCAGTGATTCACTGATATGTTTTAATGCAGTCAAGGACTTGTCGTTTCCTGTGAATTACCATCACACATTCCATTCTACAGTAATCATCTATGAAAAGGAAAAAGTACCTTTCTACATGAGTTCCAACAGGTTGAATGCCAAAACTCTAACACTACATCTATAGCCCCATGGAAATATAAGTTAATCATGGTTTCTAATGT
Source organism: Viscum album (assembly GCA_963277665.1). Taxonomy (NCBI): domain Eukaryota; kingdom Viridiplantae; phylum Streptophyta; class Magnoliopsida; order Santalales; family Viscaceae; genus Viscum; species Viscum album. The sequence goes on along the minus strand of OY728128.1, from coordinate 1,108,233,783 downwards.
GATACCATATACCATATCTACCCAAACCTGATGTAATAACTTTGAGTCAATCAAATAATGGGCCACCTACATGGTCCCTCAAGTCAAAACACTGAAGAGGAATCCTACTTGGGATACTCGATGTCTAAACACATGAGGAGAAATCCTACATGGGATCCTTAGTAGAAAGGTATGTGAGGAATCTTACATTGGATCCTAAATAGCAAGTCATCAAAGGCATCCTATAAGGGATCCTCGAGCAGTAGGTCAGTAGAGGAATTTCACTAGATATCCATGGAATAGTACATAAGTGAATAAATCCATCTAGGAATTCTATAGGTTAGCTTATAAAAATATATCTCGTAGGGGATCCTTGGTAACAAGAAGAAGATTGAGGAATCCTACACCAGATCGTCTTGGTTGAAATTTAGAAAGATGAATCCTACAAGGTATCTTCATAAACAACTAGCTGACAACCTCATGGCTATAAGGGAACATATCAAAAACTCAAGGGAAAATGAAAAAAGGCATCAGTAATGGGAGATATCTCATGGATCATCCCAAATCAGGTCTCACTCTCAGGGGACACTAGACTCAATTACTGAAAAAAGAACCACTTAATTAACAAAATGTCCAGAAACGCGACTTAGGAATCTTCGAAACTCCATAATGGTTTTACCATTTCAATCTTTGTAAAAGAAACTCAGAATATAATACTCATGGCTAAAATTAAAAATCTAGGGTAAAAAGAAAGAAAAAACCCAAGAATGATTGAAAAGGGGAAGTACACTACGTGTCTCCCTAAGCACACAACGTGTACTCCAAAACCCCACCTGGGTGTGTACTCTAGCTGGATTTGGCGTGTAAACACCCAAGTACATGACATGTAAGATGGGAACACAAAATGTACCCTACACTGTGTACCTGATCGTGTCCCTCAAATGTCTTGGACATCTAGTTGGCCTAGTCATGTTCTTATACACAGTGTATGTCCCACATGGGGTCTCATTTTGTACTCAATAAGGCCATATACCTCTACAAGGGTAGCCTAGTGAGGTATACGACCACACGACCCAGTACCAATACACGGAATGAACACCCTGGTACATGGTGTGTCTATAAAAAACTTCATCTTACCCAAATATAAAGAACACATGTAATTTCTTTCTAAACCACACACCATATAGACTTCTTTTCCTGACCAAAAAACCGTCAAATCACCCAGAAACCCCTGTTTTAACCCCGAAAACAGAAGATCAGACCACTAGGGGCATAAGGAAGAACATATGAGGATTAAAACATGAAAACAAATAAAATATAGTGATTTTAGATATAACATAAAAATTTCTTACCTTTGGGAAGAAAATGGTAAAGATTCACCCATTTATGCGGTCCATGGTCATCGCATGATGAAATGGTGCGTCCCGAGCTCTACGACGATACATCCTTTAATCCCCCTCTCTTTATATTTATACCTATGCCTTTGTTCTCTCTATCAGGTAAATTATAAACTCAAAAGAGTGTCCACAATATTCCAGTAGAAGAAAGAAAATACAATAAAAAGAAAAAAATAAAACAACGAAAATAAAAAAGAAAAGAAAAAGAAAATAGGGCACGAGTCGGCCCCGATGCCTGATCTGAGATTATGCATGGCCTTGGAAAAAACCTCACTCCAAAATAAATATAAAATTGGAATATAAATCTAATGATTTATTCAAATTATATCACCAAATGAACAAGCATTAATAAATTAATATTTAATTTATTAAATATTAATTATTAATTATTTTGCTAAAATTTGAAAGGCTCGAAATTCCACCAAATTCTTGTCCTAGGGTAAATATCCTATCCCAAGAAACATGTAAAGGTCAAAAAAATATCAAAGATTATATTGTAGTGGAAAAAGACCATTTACCCCACACAAGCATCTGTAAGAAAAAATCAAAAGTTTTTCTCAACATTATCATCTTGAAAACACGGGTTGTTACACTACTCATAAAGGAAGACTACAAAAAACGTTCTTCAACCTTAATAATACATAAAATTGATTATTAAATACTATATATGATTACATCCCTTTAAATTGCATATAATATAATAAACAAATAAATATATAATGAAGAATATTTTTACATTTAGGAAATCTCATAGATCATCTTCACCCCTAAGTATCAGTATTGTTATAATTAAGCCTAAAATAAGAGAATAACCCGTAATATAGAATGATTATTTTTTAAAATATTAAAATAAATTTAAGTTAATGAGAAATGTAATTTTAAAAATTAGAATAGAATAAATTTATAGAGGTTAATGGGGATAAAATTACTGTAATTTGGTCATTATAATAGGGTATAAAATCATTGAGTATAATACTAGTAAATGTATTTCTTATTAGTAATTATTTATATATAATTCACATAAAAATATTTTTTAGAGGTTATAAAAATATTTTAAATAAAAATTATTTATTTAAAATAAAATAAATGGTTTTTTGAACTATATAAAAATTAATTAATTCATTTGTGAAAATCTAATCTTATTCTAAAAAACTATTTTTATGAATTGTTTGTTTTTTAAAATTATTACTTTTAGAAAATAATTTCAATAAAATGAATTAATAAAATTAAAGAGAATATTAGTAAAAAAATAAAGTAAAATAAATGAAATAATTTAGTAATTATACGGAATAAAAATTTAATTATTCACTATCAATGAAATATGTTTTTTAAGTGTTATATTTAAGATAAATTTTTATTTAAATGCTAAATTTCTCATATAGGGATTGTGAAATTTAATTAAATTTAATGTATATGTATAAAAATAAATAAATAAATATTCATACATAATTTTATAATTGGTTATAAATAATAATAAAATCAAATAATGTTTTAACAGATAATTTTATATAATGTTTTATTATTATATGTTATGCATTTATATTTTAACTAACTAAATATACCATGGTTAATGGATGATTTAAAAAAAATAATATTTATATATATACACATATTTCAATAAACATGTTTTTCATTACCTTCAGGGAAAGCACTAGGTTCCCTAGGATAGGAGGGTGTTGATTTCCATTCTGTGGATTTGAATTCTAGTGATTCCACTCTTACAGGTTCTCAAATAAAGGGGGAGATAAATAAGTAGTGGAAATAAAATAAGATTTATGGAAACTAGATACATATGGATTATGATGATCCATAATAGAATATATCTTATAAGAATTATACTGCTAATGGAAATAAAAATGAAGTTGAAGGTTTTTCATTGGTTCTAATAAAAAATCCATGAATAAGGGAGGATTACTCAGATCTCAAGCATGCCATGATACCTTGATCGATATATTTTTGTTGATTGGTGGAGGACTTAGGATAAATACTTCAATTCATTGAGAGAAAATTCTAACCAGAATAAGGACTATGAGGATTGTAATCATCTATAATATGACTTATGATTTATTCTATTACATATTTTTGGTTCTTGAATGTTGGAAGTTTATGTCATGTATGTCCCCATCCTCATCCTCTCTATGTATTTTTATTTATTTTATTTAATAATGGAATTGGCTTTAGCTTTTCTTGATTAATTGATATGGATAAATAAAAATAACACATAATGATTAAAAATTTATTTTTCTTATATATTATATATGTTCATTTAAAAGAAAATTTTATTATAATTATAATTTTAAATTAATGAAATAGATTATAAATTTTCATTCATCACTTTAATTTTAGGTTATACAATAAATATTATATTTTTTGTATAAAAAGTAATTTTATGGTTAGTAATTAAATAACATAGAAATAGAAAAAATGGTAAAAATTATATAGAATTAATTTTTTAAAATTTAGTTGACATTTAGAAAAATTATAATTCCTTTTTTATGTTCATAATTTACTCTGAAAACAATTCTGACCTAACACACCTAACTCTCATGTGATTTGATGTTTTCTCTACACCTACATCAAGTTCCCAAATAAATTTACAATGTTTTCATATACAAAATAGATTTACCCAATCCATTATATACTATTAGGTGGTTCAATTTTAATATGGACAAGTTAATTCCCTTAAAATCATTTCCTATGTGTTAATGTTTTTTTTCTTAAGAGGATTCCCTAAATCCATCAAAACTACCAAGGCTTCCAAAAAAATATGATTTATTATAAGTATATAATTAGTTCTTTTCCATATTTGTATTTCTTCTTCAAAACCTCTTTATTTTGAGATCATATTTATAACATTTAGAATATCTAAATAGTACCAATACATTTTTTTAATAATTGTATTATAATAAAATGACTTAGGAATCATACTCTTCTATTAACTATACTAGATTACCATTTGGGTCGGTTTAACAACCTAATTGGACGATGTTATAAACTTATTATCATGGATGGTCCTAAAAAAGTAATTAATGTTAAGATATTATAATAGTAAGTAATTTTTTTTATTTTTTTAATGTTGATATTAATATTAAACTCATTATTAATATAACAACTCTTGTTTTTTAAAAATTAAGGAAAATAGCAATATAGATTTAATCTATATAAATGATATCAAATATTCCCATTGAGTATACATAAAACTATATAACTTATTATGGAACTCACATTATTGTAACATGAATATTATAGAGATTTTAAACTCATGTAAAGTATTGATGTCTTTGATTTCGATACCAAAACATGTAGGTAACAACTGAAATAAGTAAACACCAATGAGTAATGTAAACATATAATAAGTAATTATATTATAATAAATGAATATAAAATATTAATATAAATGGTAATTAATATTAATAATGTTATTAAATAAATAATTAACATGTCTATGTTTTTTATATAGAAATTTTGAGTACATCTTAACATGTGGGAATACCATGTAAGGGGTATTTCTATCAATTTAAATTCCATGAGACATGTTCATATCAGGCATCAATATTATTTAAAATGGTGTAATTACTACTAAATTGATCTATTTCATCATAAATTAACTTTTTATTGATGGTATTATCAGTGTCATTTCATGTTCTCTTCTTCATTTTCTTTTGACTGAGACGTAAAAAAACTGTAAGTGTGTTTCATAACTCGATCGCATTTCCATTAAGTCTTACCTTTTATTATTTTAATATATTATTGTATCTTTATTATATTATAACCTTTACCAATCCAATATTATATTTTCTCTTAGATTATTAGGAAATTACATTTCTTTATTGATTTAATCATTTTCATAAATTTATTCTTCTTAAATATACGCCATTCTAAAGGAAAATGTCATCTCTCTATAGTGATTATTTTAATATATTTACATAGTATTTATTACCATAAATAGACCATTTATTTTTTTTGAAATATAAATATGTATTATCATCTTAAAATTTCAAATTTCTTTTTATCTATTTGAAAATACAACTTTTATAATTCTTTTTATTGATGTTGGTTTCTTTAAAACTCTTGAAAAGGAGTTATAAGAGACATCTTTACACTCTCATGAATTTTTTATCTTCCACCCCATATTATATAAGTTTTCTCCATAAATAAATTTTCAATGATCAGATATTACGACTTTTTATTATTAAAAATAAATAATTTTATTACCTGTTTTATAATGAAATAAAAACAAATGCATAACAAATTTTTTATGACAGAAATACCAAAACATAAATATTTTTTTTATTTCTCATAAATTTTTTTCAATTTATTATCATATTTAATTTTCATATTTTTTATGAAATCATATTTTTTATTTATTAAAAAATATTAAAAACATTTTTAATAGAAATATTATTTTCTCTAGGATATTTCATAAAAAAAATCAATCCATTAGTTTTAAAAAAATTATTTATTTAACCATTGATAAAAACCTAAGGAATTTATTTCATAATTAATATGATATTTTTTCTCTTCCATTCAATGGTTTTCCACCAAAATCAATGCTTTAATTCCATACTTCGATAACTGAATTTGTTATATTGTCACTCATTATACCTTTTTCTCAAGAATCTCCTATTACAATATTATTCTTTGATTTATTATGTAAACATTAGTGTATCAATAGTGGTGATGAAATGAAAACTATAAAAGAGTAATGATCAATCATTTCTTTTTTTCTAAATTATTTATATTTATTTAGAAGGATTTCCATTCTAAATATCTATTTCCATTATATGTAACATATACATATTTTTTTACTTTAATTATATTCACCAATATATATTTTCTTTTCTATTGAGTGGGGAAATTTATTGATACTCCCATATATCCATTTATTCAACAAAATATGAATACCCTGTAAAATATTATTCATATTGAAGTTTATTTACATAAATAGATTCAATGTTTATTTCAAGGATTTTTATATATCATTAAATCTTTTATGTCACCTATTTTATATTTATTGGTTAATCAAGATCTGCTGTATGATTAATCTCATGTGGAACACGTACATATATTTTAACATTAGTTGATGGGTTGGAATAGAATTATATACTTCTCTAATTAATTTCCTAAAATTATATAACATGGGATGTTATGTTGTCGGAAAAAATTGGTTCACCTTGATCTACTATGTTACAGAACATGGAAAATGATTCTCGATGAACTGTGTTATGGGACATGGGAGGTGACTGATGATCCACTATGTTATGATGCTATTTGTGGCCATCCTTGACATATGTTATGATTCTTTATGTTTACTTATATTCTATAGTAATATGTTATATTTATATAGCTATTTGTTACTGTATTATGATATCATGTTCATATGTCATGGCAGGTACTATGACATCATGATGATACTTTTATGGTTATATATCCAATTCTATAATATATGACCACTTTATCAAGATTTATGATCTCCTGTTATGATTTCAGGACAATATTATTTTAATCACTCTATTTTACCATATTCTATTTCACTCACTTTTTTATGAACTATTGATAAATACATTACATATCATTGATAATGTTTTATCCCTTTATTCATTTATGAGATCACTCCTTTATTATGCTACCTTATTTCCACCAAAATTTATATATAGGGATATTATTTGGAAGAATTCATCTATTGATTTTTTTTGAGAAATAAGTTGAAGCTTTTGGGGTTATAAAATGTTTATATATCAAATATCTAAAGACACTAAATCTATATGTCCTATGTGTTTGATTAATTAATAATTTTTAGTGTTTAATCAATTGTAATGATATAATATATATCTATGTTATGGTTGGGTTATCATAATAAGGATATTGTTATGAGGTCACTAAAAATTTCTTCCATCACAAGGGATATCTAGGTTAAACATTAAAAAGTGAGTTATTTTATCCTCAATATTCATTACATACTAAAAACTACTGCATTTCAATCGATTAATATATTTAGAATTATTAATTTTCTTATATATTTAAAGTATTATTATATTAAGAACACAATATCAACTACACAATAAAAAATAAAGTTTGTTTAATATAACATGTATTGTAAAATTATAAGACTACCCCTAAAGTTTACTAAAAAAACAAGTATTCACATATCTAATGAATAACATCCTATCACCAACCCATTACTGCAGTCACGAAACATCTACATCCATGAAAAATGTAAATCACAACATAACCTTCCCATATTTAATATACATTCATTCTACATCATTCATTGGGGTGAAATAGGGCATAGTATTTTATCTATCTGGAAGGTCCTATTTTCAATTAAAATGATGGTTAAATCCCATTAAAACCATCCCAATGTGGTGGTTTCATAGTGAAGGGTATTCCCATCACCAAAATTATATAAGAAATAAAATAATTCTTTTGTTACAATATTCATACCAACAGTCAATCTACTAACATAAACCATTATTGTGATATTGGAGTGTCTATAATCAATAACTATACTACTAAATCCATAAAAATCATCACCACTGTATTCATTTCATTATCTATAACTCAAAATTATCACATGGTTAATATAATCATGTTAATAGTCATGAAACTTCTCTCTACCTAGGAAGAAAACTCCTATTAAAATAATATAAATTAATTTTTTATAACTTACCAACATAATTGCAACACAATATTTCTTATGACATTCACACTATAGGTCAAATAATATATATCCAAAACATCTATTCAATGTCATTTTAATATAATTTCATATAAAATCATATGTTGTGTCATATTTGCATAGATAAATATATAATAACATCAAACATATCATAGAAAAAACTTCAAATACACTAAACTCTATTAATAATAGTTGGAAGAGATAATAATTTCATAATTTCCACTATTTCTTCATAAAACATTCTTTGATATTAGATTTTATGTCAACCTACCTCATGGTATAATCATGCATCATCAATATGTCAAGATCAAACTCATCACAATATTAACATCAAGACATATTCTCAAGGAGTCCACATATTCATTATAGAGAAATTAAAAAATAATTCCCTAAATTATTTATTCAAACTATAATAATATTCTCAATTATCATTTAATTGTTTCTCAACCGAAAATATCCACCAAGGGTTGGCTACTACTCAACATCATTAAAAATATCATTAGTCTTTCATGTAATACTAAATCATTTATCATTATGAGTCAACATATTTAAAATAATGAGCATGATTCTAGGGAGGATATCCTATTATATTTGGATCATCAAAATTATCATTGGGATACCAATTTCCATGATCATATTTGAACTATATTGTAGTGATTTCATTATTTTTTGAGTTTTAAATCATCAAATTCAGAGAAACCTTTCAATCATCTCCTGAAAATGAGTTGAATATGTACTTTGAAAAATTTGGAACTAATCACTAAAAATATATGATTTTAACTTTTCAAAATGACAAAAACTCTATACCAATTACATTTTTCAACCTATAAGATATAATAACTGTGATTTACATGGAAAAATATATAAGATTTACAATTTACTTGTAGAGTTTAGGTAATAATAAAAATATATTATTTTTCCTTCCATTTAACAACATATAAATATAATAATAATAATATAAGGAATTTATTTAGTGTCATAATATTATAAAACAACACACGCACTTCAGGAACATATTGAAATCTCTCCCCTGTAATGGATGACCCACCAAAAATTACTTTATTTTGAGAACAAATGACTTTTTACAATATGACCCAAAGGGTTTTCCAATAATTCCTCCAAAAAATGGATTTTTTTTAATCACTTTCCTCACAATATTATATAATATCTATGTTGTTTGTTGTGACATATGTAATTCATTCTATAGTGAAATTTGAAATTCACCTCCCCTAAATTTGAAATTGGTTTTCATATTACTCATAAAACCACATAATACAATTGATCAATCGCTGTAATATAAAATAAAATAATAATAATAATAATAATGAAAAATCAAATATGTCTCAAACCATGAGTTTGGGAGCATCCAACTCCATGGTCTTGGAAATATTTTTATGAAAATATATAGACAGGAACACAAGTATATATTAGATTCAAGTCCGAGAGCTTGATTCAAGAGACACCACTAGATAGCCTGAAACATAAAAAATTTATATTCCGAAGAATCATCCAACATGGAATTAAAATATCCACTCAATTAGTGAACATAATGTTTTCTTGAACACATTCACCTTTATTTATGTCTATTTCAATTGATCTGTGGACCAACTTAACTATCTTGGTGTTGATGTCTCCTTCACTAAATATGATTTTTACACTCATTGATTTGTTCATATAACGATTTTTTCCTCTCTTCTAGTACCCAAATTCACCATTCATATCTTATGCGTTAACTAATACATTTATAACATCATTAAGAGGTGAAATCCTATTCTTTGTGAAATTATTCTTGAAATTAGTCTCATCCAATGACTAATTGTCAATCAGATCCTAAGAGAGTGAATCAATCATCCCAACCTTCTATTTATCCCACGCATCCATCCTCTTTCTAGCCGATGGGAGATTCCCCCCCCCCCAAATTATTTTTGAATTAATCTTACTGGAATATGAGAATCCTTCAGTATGTCATAAATGTGACCTAATACATCCATATCATCCTTACCACTAGCATAGACAACTAATCCGTCAACATCATTTATATGTTCAATTGGAATGCTAGTATTTATATTCCCCTATAGTGGTTACGCATTGAAGTAAAAAACCTAATACTTCTGGACACATTCAAGATAGAATTCACCAATGTTAGGGCTGTTAAGGGACTATATCCTAGATAATCCCCATTTCAAGTGTTTTTAGTTACAAATATTGGCTTACTTTATAATGTAGTTAATATTGGCAGCATCCAACTCACCAACCAGGGTAGGATTTCATATCACACCATTGTTGGTAGTGTCATCCTTCATAACCCTTAGTAATTGATTCTATCCAACAGGGATTTTGGTATACTCATTGGATAATTCTTAGTAGTACCACAAGTATGTAATGGGTGTCTATTTAACATAGGTCCACATTCTATAGTTGGGATTTTATACATTACAACCCAATTAAAAGTCTTATTAGTAATAGTTTCTCACATATTCATGGGCCTCAAATCTGGGTCCATAGGGATTTTTTTTCATAAACTCCATTGTAAAATAAATTTGATGATAGAATGTGAATATGAGATCTATATTTTTTTCATTGATGAAACTATATTTGTGAACATTTTACTCATATAAATTAGTAATCTCCATATCAGGTTCACTATCTAAGAACTATGATTTTTTCACTTTTGTGTTCATCCTAGGGGTGTTTGCTTGTAGAACCAACCATATCATCCTATAAGATCCAGGAATTTATCACCACATTTACTAGTGATCCAATATTGTGCACATTATTCCCTTTGGTTTAATTAACAATGAGAAAACATATATCAACCTAGGAACGAGACACAGCCTTAGTGTATGAGTTTTTTGGAATGTTCTGGGGTCCATTACATAATCCATTAGCTCTGGAAGCCGTTTTATAATTTTTATGTGGTCCACAACCCATTGGATTAGCATTTCCCTTCACACTTATTAAAACATTGACTTTTCACTTTGAATTTTAATTAATAGTATTATAGAAGATTCCAGATTGTAATTAGCTTCCTTGATTCTCAATATAGTTCCCAATATCATAAAAAATTTCAAAAAATGATGATCTTTGACAATTCACTGTAGATTCATTATAAGTCCTTCCATGTATGTCATAAAAAAAGTTAGGAGAATCATTCCTAGATTCAACCTAAAATATATGATTAAATTTTAATTATTTAACCATGTGCCCTTAATTTTTTTGGTTAATAAAAATTGATTTAGAAAAGTCACTTTTATAATTCTTAATTCACAAATAATTCTTAAAAAATAAAATTATATTCTCAAAATCAGTAGAGATATCTAATTATTTGTTAGAAGAAACAAAACTAATTTTTTTAGGAAGTGGATATGAGATTTAAATATCCATTAATACTCTCATATGTTTCCATACCTATAACTTTAAATCTCTTATCCAATATTTACTGGTATCCCAATTATAGAATCCACATCATAGAGTATATTTAGGTTCCATAAGAACCATCTTAGACCATGTATGTGGATACAAGACTACATAATTGAGTTCTTAGAGAAAAAGGGATTAAAATCATTGACTAAACTTGAATTATCAAAATTCATGTTTGTAGGGAGAAAATTCATAATTCACATGGCCTCTAATTAATCTCATATGAAGGGATGTGAATATAGAAGAGGCCCTTACCAAGTGACATCATATTCAATCCATCAAATGCCTGGATCTGTTTAAAATGAAGCTAAATATCTTTGAACATCCAATAGTTCCCCTTCGAGTAAATTAACCATGAAATGATTGATATTTTTCACTCATCAATACATTTAGTGACAATTTTCTCATTTTCCTCAACAAAATCAAACGAAGCATTATTTATGATCCCTTTATTAGGAGAGATATAGTCACCTCTAGTGAATAAATTTTCCTCTACACCATAATCTGAGGAGGAAATCAAATCTTATTTCTTTAAATCACATTGATAAACCACATAATGTTCTAAGTTACTCAAAACAAATAGAGACAAATTTGTACAACCTGATCTTGATTAACCATTTCATGTAAGAACCACTAATAATCTTCTGGGAAGTGGCTATAAAAAACTCTACAGGATCAAAATTCCAATTTGGATTCTACTTTATCACAATAAAATACATTGACAACCATTGGAATATAAAAAGATATAAAATAATAATAATAATCTAAAATGGAATGAACTATCTATTTGGTAATCTAACTCCATAGCCCAAAAATATATTAAAAAAACAATCACACTAACTTCGAGTTTCATGTCAAAAAAATTAGCACAACCTCTAATAAATTACAATATCAGGACAAGAAACTATGGTTAGACAAACGGCCAAATCCACACAAAAAACTATAAATAACACTTGATATCATCTTCTTTATTCAATTTATTCTAATAATATAACATGGTCTATCCCCCCCCCCCCCCCCGCATATAATTTTTCATCTCTACTAGTATTTAGGTTACATTCATGAGTTTTTATGTTTCTTATTAGATTTATATAATTGAGGAAATCTATCAATTCCTATAACATTTTTAAAAAGATGTGACTGTGAGACCTCCCCATGACCTAGATAGATATAACCACTAGTCTACAGCACTAATACACTAATATTAAAATTAAAACAATAAGTAATAATTTTTTATTATGTTTTTATTATATTGAAAATATGTTCAATTTATATATTTATATTCACAAATATATATATATATAAATATATATATATAATATTTAAATTAATTAATTATATATGTATTTATATGGAAAAATGAATAGGGTTTGGGGTGGAGACACTTGGGCATCATCCAATCAGGTGAAGGTCAACATCCCACCAAGATAGCCTAGTTCTATAATTTGAGCTGTTGACATGTCTCACACTATAATCCAATAATATCAATATTTTATTCTTTATTTATTTATTATTAATTATTTTTTTTATATTCATCATCCAGGAGTAATAAATCCCTATAGTCATTTTTTTATCTCTACCCTACAACCAAAAACTGAAATTGGTGTCATCTTCTACAACACGCAAGCCATACGTAGTCCAAACGAATCATGTCTCCTTGAATTTTCACCTCATCATGATCACCCACTGCTTCTATCACTATATTAAGAAAAAAATATAAAGAGAACCATCTCTACAATAAAATTTAATTTTACTAATAATCATCATGTTTCATTTATAAAAAAATGATAGAATAAAATTTGTAGGTTTATAAGATATATTTTTAATAAAGTGATAATAAATATATAAAATTTATTATCACTTAAAATAAAAAAAAATAAATGACCATATTTTTATTATCTATTAATTGATAAATTTTCATATAAATTTTATAATAAAAATAAATATTATTTTAAATATAAAATTATAACATCATATCTTATCACTATTTTGAAAAAAAAACCCTAGACATCCATGATAATTATATCATGAGTCATTCTTATATGATTGGTTGTGTCCTTGTGTGATCAATGGGGCTCTCCTCCATGGTTGGCCTAATCCCAAGTTGATAATCCTTATTCACTCATGTTCACTCACTCCTCCTCTGTCATTATCCATAGATTTTTTTCAACCAAATATTAATTTTCCCATTGAATTTCATGTTTTGAATGCATCTTTAACCACTAAAGATAGGTCTTTTGAAGACATTAGAAATTAATTTAATCATTGAAAAATGATTTAAAATTTTATGTTCCTTTGAAGGACTATAACTTTTATTATCTAAATAAAAAGGGATGATAATTGAACTGTTTTCCAATACTAAAAATACTGATAACATGGGCCTTTATGTGTTCTTTTTTATCATTGAAAAACTGCCTTTATCAGTTGTTTATTATTAACATTTTTAGCACAAATTAAGGGATAATGTATCAATTTTAAAAACATGATGATAAAATGTAAAAATATTTATTGAAATTATATTTAGTAAAATAAACTCATCGACCCATCCCCTATATAAATGTTAATTACACCAGCCCCACCCCCTGGTTATCCACGAAATATTCCCCATTATCATTTGTACACCTACTCATCCACATGTTCTCCCTATAAGGATAGGAACATAGGACATCCATACGAAAAGTCAATTCTCTTACCACTACTCCATATTGTTTTCTTCTATATTTTATTATATAACTATCTATTTATATAAGTTTACTTGCATATTTTTTTCTATATATTTATAGTTGTAACTATATATATTTATATAATTATTTTTAAATTCATTTATAAAATAGGTTTGTGTGTGGGTGTATTTATATATATATACATATATTTATTTATTTATATATATATGCATGAATGTCTATATATATATATAAATCTACATATATTATATATTAATATTTATTTTCATAAATTAGAATATATAAATAAATATGTATTTCTTTGTTAATACAAACACACAAAAATACATTTATATATTTACAAATAAAAATTATAAATACATTTTTTAGGTATATACAAATTCATACATTTTTATAAGGAAAATTAAATGGATGAATTTTTATTTTAAATAAAATAGATATGTATTTATCATTTACATATGATTATATATTTTTGAAGGAATTTTAAGTGTAAATATGTTTACATATTAATTTATAAAATTAAATTTTTTTGGTATAAATATGTGAAAATACATACATATATATATATATATAACATTAAAATACATAAATTGATAATAGTTCAACACAATAATATCCATATAAAAGTATGTCCATGGAATAAATTTAGTATTCATCAAAAAGAGACAAGAAAAACCTCTTAAATAATGGTGAAATTCAATTAAATGTTCAAAAACTGGGGTATCCCAAATAAAAATTCAGTTTTAGAAGGCTTTCATGCCATTTTAAATATTATAAATTAGGGTATGAGGGTAGCCCAAAAATTTTAATCATAAAACTATTTTAAATAATCAATTATACAAATTTCAGAACTAAAATTGACACTCATATCAAAATTATTATTGTATTAAGTTCTCACCATGTTTTCAACTTTTCAAAATATTCTAATTAATTTATTAATTTTATATATCAGGAAATCATTTTTTAATGTTTATTACTAATTACTATTTAAAACATTATATATTAATATTAATTTATAATTTTTTTATAAACTATTTTTTACATAATATATTTTATATTAAGTGATAATACATATTTATAATTATATAAATCCTATATTATCAATTATATTTATATATATATATATTAATATATTTATATACTAAAATCTTTTTTTAATCATATATATTTCTATTATGGTCAAAATTTATAGGCACTAAAAAATTAATTTAGTGTGGATAAATGGAACATTGTTGTCATAACTTTTTATAGCACTTATAAAGGTGCCTTTTGTCAATTATTTTAGCTAGTTCTGATAAAATTATCCACTTTATCAGCACATTTTTATCACTAATAAGTGAAAGATATTAATATACCAAAATATGTATTACTATGCCCATATATTATATGTTATTGGTTCTCCCCATTTCATGTATATCTCTACTTCATCTTCCTCTAAATCTTTCTACACTTTATATTGAATATGTTCATAGTGTTATTCCTTTAGAAATATGCGAAACATGGACATCTAGGTATTGAAATTTGAGTATAATGATTTTTATAAAAGGATTTAATAATTTTTAGAAGTATTTTAGTAGAGTTTAAGGTTTTTAACATATTCTTATTAAATTATGGTTTTCTAATGTCGGATGCATGCCCATGTTCTTAACATATTGTAGGTATGATATTATTTTTCTTCATATTTAATAAATTTATTTTGTGTTCAACAAAATATTCTTGAAATAAAAATAGTTTCTAAAGTCATTAAATGAATTATGTGTGTTTTGTTCTTATATGTTAAAGTATTTAAAACATAATTATATTACAGAAACAATATGTAAAGTGGAACATAGTACCCAATAAACACATATAATAGAAAATTTAATAGGTGGTCTCTTTTAAAAAAGTTTTTGAAAATATATAATAGCACATGATATTTTAATTTCATATAAAAAACAACAAATATTAAGAGAGAAAAAAGTACTTTATATATGAAATATTTAAACACTTAACCAAAATCTATAAACAAATTTATGAAAGTGTTTCCAAATTAACCCATTATAAGGATAATGGAATGTCAATAATATTGAAGCCGCAACATGCACGTGCATTATTGAATAAGCATGATGGATTCTTTATGAAGAATTTTCTAAATAATTCCTTTAAATAATTTTAACATGAAAACCTTTTTTAAGGTTTCCACCAAGGTTTTCAATTAATCGAGGTAGATGAGAATAAAATATAGTAGAATGTTTAGAAACATCATTAGATTCCACTACCTTTCACTTTCCAAAGGTTTTTTTCATAGTTGTAAACATCTCCATGTATTCAAACCCTAATCCTTATTCTCTAACATTATTTAACCAACAAATTTCTATAAATAAACTTATTAAATCCCCAACTATGATAGCCCTGTGTTCCAAAGCTCTTTACAATGGGGTGGATTATACAACATTCTTCTTTTGAAAACCCATATTTCAATCTTTTTATATATTTTGTAATTTTTTAATCATATTCTCAATAATTCTTCCCCTTGAATTCATTAAAAAATAAAAATATATCAAGTTAATTAAAGAATTAATAGATATATATTTTACCAGGTTCACCAAAAATAGATAATATATAAATCATAATCATGGTGTTGTGATAGTGTACTAGAATCCACTATTGGATGAGTTTTGTGAACACAAGTTTTCTCATGGTAACTTTTTGCGAAGGATCACATTTTTATAATGGTTTGGGTGTAATAACTATTCATACAAGGTGAACTAAATTATTTTCTTCATTATGAACTTATCCCGGAATATCATTAATAGTTTATAAATCTATAGATATATCGATGATAAACAATGAAAGTATAACTTCATGAAACATTAAATCTTGGTAAATGATTGATTGATATTCAAATTTCAATTCTCTCATATTTTTCAATCCTAATGAGATTATCCTCTTGCGTTTAGGAATTACTCTATATATCCCTCCAATTAAAAAAAATAATGATACTTCTTTTATATGAGGATAATTTGATTTCGGAATTATCATTTTTCACAATTCTTCAACGACCAGTTATAATAATGGTAAACCACCTTACATCAAGTCTTATCCACTTGAACAAAAATAGAAATTATAACTAAAATTCTTTTGTTGTGTGTATCCTTATCCTTCTATTTGAAGAAGATATTACAATTCATACATGACCTCCTCCTTCTCTATCTATAACATGCTCATAAATTCTAATCCTTTTATCTTCGTTATCAAATCATAGAAATTTTGATAATAAAAAAATATCCCACTATTTATGTATATTTATTTCTTTATTTTTTATTCAACTACTAATTTGGTGGAAAAATTTAATATATAATAGTAATATGAATTTATATTTTTAATATTGAAACTCTATGAAATAGAAACCAATTATAAAGTCCTTTATAACTCTTCGACTGAATATTTTGAATTAACTATACAATTAAAACCACTTTTATTTCTCAATAGATTCCCACAAATTTCCAAAAATATCATAAAAGTGATTTAAAATGAAAACAATATTATTGAAATTCGCACAAAATCTACAAGATTCACTAACCATATTTTACTTAATTACTAATCATATATTATGGTAGATAGAAAGAATTATATTCTATGTGGGTCTTTCTAAAATCTTTCATCCATGCATATGTCGCAATACTCTCATCTTGTTTATGGAATAAATTAAAATCCATAAATTGTTCAGAAATCATGCATTTAAATTTAAAAATATAATAATATAATTATCCCTTATAGTTGCCATGATATTCTCCACCCCAATATTATTTTTTGACTAAATGACCCTTACAAAATTATGTTTCTTCTATAGCTTTACAAATTTCACTAAGGGAATAACCCTCATGAAATGCACTAATTTTAATTATGATCTAGCTTTATGAACCCTACGGTCTTTCTTCATAAAGTTTGTGAAGACTCTAAATAAACCTCATGTGATTCATCTCTTTTTAATTTTACACTTCATGGAATCTAAATTACAATTAAGATCTACAGAGTGACTCTATGATGTTTCCATTTTTTATCTTCTCTAGATGACTCATATGAAATGTTGATAATTCTTACAAAATATTTTTTTACCCTTATATAATTATATATCGCCATTATTAGAACCTATATAACCTTTATTTTTTTCAAACTTTGTTATATTTATTGTCATCTATATATGTTACCATTATTATTTTTTATATGGCCATTATAAATTCATTACTTTTATATTTTATCATCTACCCATTTAGAACTACTCTTACTAAACCATATATGGATCTTATGAGAATAAAACCATTATAAAAATATCACCCATATGAAAATAGGGTGATCCTAAAATTCTTTTAGAAAAAATTTATTCAAAAATAAAAAATCCTAGGGTTCCTCAATATAAACAATTAGACTAGTGTAGATATAAGATTCCTCCAAGTATCTATAAATTAACTTGAAAAATATCATCCAATATCCATCATAAACATCAAAAAATTATCAGTATAAAAGAAAAAAATCACCCTCTAAAATTATATTCATGTCATATTATGTCATATATATACATATAAATAAATGTGCCTCTATTACTTACACATATGACCCAAAAAAATATGACTAAATCAATCTCAAGATCGGTTGCCATATATGTCACTTTCATGATGCCTAAATAACAACTCAAAGTGGTTAACATGAAAATTATAAACATATTATTCAATTATTAAAATGTATTCTTTTACATTATTCAAATAGTATTAAATTAATCCAATATTATAACTTATTTCCAACACTACTTCCAAGAATCCAATATTTATTATAAACCAATCAAACAAACAACCTCTTGGTTGTGGTATTCTTACCATTTCAATTTTATTGAAATTACATTTCTAAATACTAATTCCCTATATAACTATTATTTCCTAAAAATAATGTAAGTAATGAAAGATATTATTTCTCCCCCTTTGTCAACAAAATTCAAAGGGTTCATTATATCCTGATTTTAACTTCAATCATATTCCTCTATTAGGTTTCTATATATTCTTTTATCAATATATCTCCTGCTATATCTCTAAACATAATAAGGGTAATAATATCAACTCTACTACACATTTATCCACACAAAAATCACTTTGGGTATTTCAATATTTCAAAATATACGTTCTTTGGGAAAGTAAAATATTATAAACTCTATATTTATAAAATGTATAAAACTCTATTTTTATTCAATTCTTTTCAATCCTATATAATATAAGGCATCCCAAACTTCTTTCAAAAACAATATAGTCACTAAAACCCACTCAATAGAACTCCAAAAATATCTTCAAATATTGAATTGTTTTACTTATTTGTTTATTTCATATATGAGGTTCTTTCATAACAACTTGTGAATGAGTATATTATTCATTTTCCTTTGGTGGTGCCGGTTGTTGGATACCACTTATTAGGTAAATTAATTCTATTTTTTCTATCTATAATCTGAACTAATTCCAATTTATAGGACCATTGCCTTTTATAATTTTAGTTTGTGAATTTATTACTTTTAATTTTCATTATTTTCAAATTATCTAATCCTATTAAAGAAGAATCTCTATGTAAGAAACAATAATTTAATACATAAATTATAGTTTTTTCCATTTCACTCTCTTACTTTCATAATACCACACACCTTTAATTTTCTCATCATTAAAACTTGATTTTTTCTTATAAATAATCACAAAAAACAATAGTAGATAACCAGAAAATAAATTAAGGATGTGAGTCATACCTCATGAAATGCTAATTGAAGAAACTTGTTAGTAATAAATATTTTTTACCAAATTTGATTCATATTCCATATGATTTTCTTTTATGAAATAAGATAAGAACATTCATATATTCTCCAAAAATATCCCAAAATTTCACGCCCATATATTAGATGACTTCTATCAAAAGGAATCACTAGTTGTTTATAATTCCTTCAAGTATCATTTTTAGTATTCTATAAGAAACTGTTGATGATAATATATTAAATAATAAATTCACACTTCTTCATGTATATTACTAGATAATATGTGAATAAGTGTTCTTATACATAGTTATTTGAGATAATAAAATAATAATCCTAATATGATGCATTTATCACTATAGTTTTCTTAATACCATTGGATATATTAGAGGTGGGTTTCAAACAACAAAAAATATAGATCATGATATTTCTAGTTCTTCTAGATTTAGTAAGGGAAAAATCACAACTTGATACTTCCATATTAAAATTTGGAATTAAATTATGTTCCTTTCCACCACTTATTGAATTATATTGATTCCTTGACAAAGTTTTCTCAAGAATGTTACCAAAATATAATTGTAGTATCTCTAACAACACCAGTTTCATTAATTTATTTTCATCTCAATGATATTTTTCATCAAATATAATAAACTATCAACTCACATTCACCACATTGATCATATATACCAATAAATTATTTACCACTTTCGACAATAATAATAAATGTTTAATTAAATGAATAGTGTGGTACTTTCCAATGTCCTTAAACTAACGATTATGTATTTTTATGTTGAACAAAATCTATTATTCCAAAATCTCTATAGTTCTTATATATGTGTATTTTTCTGGAAAATATTACCAGTGAAAAATTCATTATAGATATATACTTCATTGTTCACCATCATAGGTCTAGGATCAAGCCTACTGGTGCATGTTTCCTCCCATAAAATATTATTTTTGTATTCTTATTTTCCATTATTATTTAACCATAAAAGGGAAACTCAAATAATTTTATTCTTTTTAATTTTAATGGTATTGAAGAGACCAGTTAGAAATTATTCCTTCTTATAATCATTAATCTCTATCCAACCCACATTATAATTATTTTTATTGATTAATTTTATTAAACTGAGAATCATCTTTTCACATAGCTAGAATGGGTTCCATATTTATCTTCCAATTTTTTATATCTTAATGAGATATGTTGTGTGTATACATTAAAAGTTATAAGAGAACCCTTTATTGAGCCCTATAATTTTCCTCAAAAAAGTAAATCTAGTTTTCATCCCAATGGATTTTATTATATTGAAATACATATCCTTATATGTCATTGTAATAGAGTATTTTCTTATAACTTTTCATTATCCCTTCCCACTAAAATTTTGTACTATATAACTGATGTTGTAAATATAAAATATCTACCATATGAATCATACCCTGTTTTTTCACCAATTGTTGTAGATTATAGTGAATAATGTTTTCTTCTATGAGTGGTCCCATGTGCTTATAAACCCATCCTCATTGTGTGTCATGTTCCTCTATAGAAGTATCACCTTGTATAATCCAGTATTTTAGAGTCATTTAGTCCCAATTTAGTATGTATATTTCTCATGAAAATAGATTCTATATGTGTAGAATTTATAAATCCACTTGATGAAGCTAAAAAACCAACGATTTACAACATATCTCTTCCCTTTTATAATCTCAGTTTTAGTTCATACTTCTTGATCATCTCACATTTCCCTATCAATTGAGTATTTTTATCCTTCAACCATGATATTTTCAATTCTTTATTTTCTCTTGTCTTCATGTTAGGTCAAGGGAGGGTTAATATAGTCATCCATGTTTATCCCCATGGATATTTCTATTCCTATATACAGTGAATGTTTTTCATGTAAATAACATTAATCATTCTTATTTTCACACATATTCATTATGTAAAATTTAAGTCTACCTCCACAAATATTATCTTATTATTCTCTATTAACAAATTTTCTATGAAATCTTAGATCACATGATACAAAAATTCCAATTGATCCACCTTATACTATATTAATTGTATTTTTTTTGTTTATTATACAAGCAATGTTTCGATTAATAAGCTAATCCATTTTTCATGTCATTATTATATTGTTCACCTCTATTAATATTCAAGTGAACATCAGAATTTTAGGACATGAAAAAATATTGAAAAATATTTTTTGAATCTAATAAAATAATAAGATCAAAAGTTTTTACTTCTAATTTAATGATATCCACCCATGGAATATTATTTTTAATCATTTTCATTATGCATTTTAAATTAAGGAATCCTTTACTGGTCCAGTCTAATGATTTAATCATAGGACCGGTCTTGGAATATCAATTTAATATAGGCTCTAAATCCTCCTTATAATATAATTTTTTATCTATATAGAATCTCCAAAAATTTATAATTTTTAGAACAATTATCATAACAAATTAATTTTTGGTATACCTCACTAGAAATACATGTATCGACAATTATTTGTGTCTTTGTATCACGTACTCATTCACCATGCTTCTTTAATTCGACATCCCATTTAACATATTCTATAATTTCTTCAACCCAATCCTATAAAAACCTAAACATATTTTTTTCAACCATTATAATTAGTTCATGTAAAAAACATCCTACATTATTTAATCCATGTGAAAAAAATGAAAAATAGTTCAGATATTGAACAATATGTTATAAAACTTTAA
Source organism: Viscum album (assembly GCA_963277665.1). Taxonomy (NCBI): domain Eukaryota; kingdom Viridiplantae; phylum Streptophyta; class Magnoliopsida; order Santalales; family Viscaceae; genus Viscum; species Viscum album. The sequence goes on along the minus strand of OY728128.1, from coordinate 1,108,211,142 downwards.
CTCTAATATCTTTTGTTACGAATCATGACACCCTAAGGTGTTGGGTGAATTAGGGTGTTTTCTCTACTAAACTTTTATTTTACTTGAATATCATTATTTTGTGATCTTTTTTCTCATTATAGTGGTAAGTTTTCTCAACCTTACACTCAATTACTCTTCCACTGAACCTCACTAAATGATAAATATATATATGAAAGTATTTAATGTATGAAAATACTTAGATTTTAATTGGTTCATCAAAAAATAAAAAATTCAAGGATCATACACACCGAATTTTTCTAGTGTACCATAAGCAAGTAATGTACTAGTTCAGTGGATACAAGTTTGGTTATGGTCACCCTTTCACAAGGATCACATCCTTACAATGTTTTTGGGTTCAGTAAATTCTGTACCAAAGCCCACTTACTTCTCTTATACTTTGTGAAACACTATATGAATATCATTAATATTATATAGGCATGTTCGTCTCCCCATGAATTACAATGAAGGTATAAATTTGGGATTCCTTAACTCTTGGTAGATGCATGGTTGATCTAAAATGTTCACTAATCAATACTTTTATAAAATAAATGACACTATCACCTTTATATGGGGGATTAATCTCTATATTTTTCTAATAAAATTGGTATAAACACTCCCTCTAGAGGAGCATAATTCTGTACTAGAATTATTAGTTGAGGTTTTCGTCAATACGAATATGTATCATTGGAACTCATCCATACTTTAAGCTTTCACTACTCAAACTGGACTAGATATTATCACTAGAATTATTTTCTGTCTTATATCCTTAATCAATGGACCTGGCTATGACAATTATTACAAGACCACTTTCATATCCTTTCATAACTAGATCTTCATTTATTATTAATCTATCTTATTCTTCAACTAATATATATTTCCATTAAATTAATTAATTCTATTTATGTGTTTTTATATCTTTCAATTTTAATTCTTATTCTCTTCTTATAGAAACACTAAATACACATGTTTGATATCTTTAAATTTTTAAATTATGAAAACTAACTAAAATCAATACTGATTAGAAACTCATTTTAAAATCATCAATAAAATCTCAAAAATTAATTCCAAAATTCAAGGATCATTTATTTTATAATATATTCACATAAATTTTAGAATTATCTTCTCTATGGTATCCCTTAAAAAATAGTCTTTAAACTACCAAAAAAATATAAAATTTTCTATATCTATCTGGAATTGAATTATCAATCATATATTACAATTGACAATACAAATTTCATTCCATGTTTGTATCTATGAAATATTTTATAAATTAATATGTTATAATGCTTCCATATTTAATTTAAATAAACATTATAAATTAATCCCTTTTCTATTTTATCATATTACAAAATAGAATAGTCTTTCATTGAACCGTATATGATTTTAATGATAATACTAACTTTTAAAAAAATATCACCTTAATAGAAATAGGGTGATTCAGATACACTTTCTAAAGAGATATATTTCTGATTACCTATCTATTGTGCTACCTCAATCTCAACGTCTAGTATTTTATAACATACTAATTACTTCTAAATACAATATAATCAATCCAAATATATTCTCTAAACTCCTTCCTCAATATACTTACTTCTTAAAACATAAAAATATATCCTACTCTAAAATTATCTGTTTTTCATACCTTGTTCTTGATATACAGAGATAAAAATGTTACATTAATGTTTAAACATGTGAGTTAATTAATTATGAATATATCAATCTCAAGATCCACATCCATTTAAATCACTACAAAGATTCTTGAAAAAACATCCTAATGTGGTTTAAATTTTAATTATAACCATATTATTTTTCTATCACCATGTATTCTCATTCCATACATTATACACTAAAAAAAATCCAATAAACTAAAATTTTAACACTTCATCCAAACATCCAGGAGATTTTATCCTAAACCCATAAGAAAGAACCACTTCACTAAAACATGTTTTTATAGTTTTTCAAAAAAATTATCATTATTTTTTTGTTACAATTTTTTACCTGTAGTGCTGACTGAAATTAGATGAATTCAAATAAAATATCAATAACATATGAGGATGATGTGAATTTTTTTTTAAAATTTTAGTTGTGCCTGTGAAAGATACCTGATGAATGTGTTTACCAAGATTATAATTGTTGGTTGGAGGATACTCAAGAGGGGGTGACTTGAGTTTCTATAAAAAATTTGTTAAAAAATTATTTAAAAGATTCCCCCAATTAAAACTAAATAGGCCGGTTAATCAAGGTAATAAAATTATAATAGTTTTAATGTTCAAATAGCTTCTTAAAAGATTGATTAATTATCAGTTATAATAATATAGGATATTTATACAACTTTTTAAACTACTCTAACAGGGAAAAACAGTTACAAATATCCAAGACTAACTATCAATGTAAAATTTAGTTTTCTAAAAAATTAATTAAAATAGAGAAAGACTAAATTGAAACACATCGTAGATAAAAAAAGTGGTTTAGTCCCAATATGAGACCTAATTCACTCCATTTTTTGATCACCTACCACCAAATATATATATATATATATATATATATATATATAGCTTTGATCCACACCCTCAATCAGGGTTAAAAACAGTGCACAGGACTTTCTAGGGAACAAGACCTCTTACACTATTCTACGAAGGAAAACAAACAACCAGGTCATACAGGACCTCTTCCATAGTAATACGTGGGTGAAACAATGTGTAAAAAGATTTTTGGGTGAGGATATATTCTATCCATTAGTTTAGTACAGGAGAAAGAGTGTGAATTAATATAGACACACACACTGCTTGAAAGGTAATAAAAATAGTGCACAATAGGGAAAAGATATTATGAAATAATTATAAATGCTTTGAGTGTTGTTCTATGCAGTACTGGACTTGTAAGATGTAGAAAATGTTATTTTTGAGTCCTCTTGTAAAAAAAGAGTTTTGCGAGTCTCGGGTTCTGGTTTGAAATTTGATGATAATTTCTTTGTATCTCTTATTCTTCATTGGGTTGATACTGTAAGAATGATTGAGGCTAAGATCTATAGCAGTTCATCCTTCAGTAATTGAGAGTTCTTCAAGTGTTCTTCAATATATGTGTTCTTCATTTTCTGTACGCATTCAACTTTTTTGAACTCTAATTATCCAATTCCATGATTTTTCTTCAGGTGTATGTGTTGGGGCTGATAGAATGCACAATTTATTCACCTCATACCTTGTACTATTAGGTGAAATGTCTAATAAGAAACATTAATTATGTCAGTTTCAGTAAATGACACAAATATGACTACTAAAAATAAATTTTAAATTAAATTTAAAATGATATAAAAATTGTTAAATAATGAACGGTGTCATAGTTTTTATTGAAACAGTGTCACTAGAAATGGTGTCTTATTTTTTTCCTTTGAGCGGCAAGGAAGTCATAGTGATACAGTCATGGTTCCATAGTTGCATTGAGATTTGGAACTGGTAGTATAGATGTGGTGTCTAGTTCTTTGTAAAAATATAAAACTGGTAGCATGTGGTAATGGTAGAATTATTGCAATAGAAGATCCTTCATGAGATTTGAAACTGATATCACAGTCATGGGGTTATGGAAACGGTAGCAAGGAAAAGATGTCATTTCCTCTTCAAAAATATAGAACTAGTTATCACATCTAAGTAGCAGTGTTTGGTTTATAGTTTTAGGGTTACGGTGTCAGGGTTATGGTGTCAGGGTTATGGTGTCATGGACTTTGCCAAAATATGAAACCGTTGGAAAACTTACAGTTTCTCAGACATGGCCAAATATCTATAAATTGTCTTAAGAAGCAATATTCATAGAATGGATTAATATTAATCATAACCATATTAAAACAAAATATAACAATATTAACCATAGTTTACAATATTCAAACATGATTTGTGATATCCTGAATCAGGATCTTGTGAGAGTTTAAACCATTAGTTTTAAGCATTAAAACATAAGAAATCCAATAATCTCCATACATGATTTGTGATAGGTTAAATATGATTAACATGATTTGTGAGCATTAAAACATTAGGGGACCACTTTTTATAGGGTAAACATGATTGACATGATTTTTTAGCATTGAAACATGAGGAATTCCACAATATCATCCTTTTTGTTGATCAGAAATCATAAAATTTATAAGGCATATATATTATATATTTCAGTATATACATGATAAGCTGTATAAAAAATTTTCTTCACCAATGAATATTTTTTTCCATAAATTCATCTTCTTATGTATCCCTATTTTGGGATTATCAAAAATATAATAAGAAAAATAAACTAAAAAACTGAATGAAGTTTAGTAAGAAAATAAACAACAACAGTGCACAATTTTTGGATAGAAAGATAGAGTACATTACATCCAGATGAAAAAATAAAATACATCCCTATCAAAATAAATCCTTCACTTCTCTTTAGTACTATCAGTCTTACCTCTTCCATTATATGAAACATCTGGAGGGTCCACAACAGTCTAAGTAGATGTTGGAGAGGGATTGGTCCAACCGAGAGAGAAGGAAGAGGCACTCCTTCAAAAACAAAAGGTGCTAGAGTTGGTTAGGTTGAAGATAGAGGAAATGTTTTCTCAATAATAACAAGACTGATCGGTCTTAGAGCTTGAGATATAGACACGGTAGTAGGATCAGAGGTAGTGCAGGAGGAAGGGGTGGAACCAGGCCGTAAATGGGTAGATATAGGATCCACAATGGAAGTACATTTCAAATGTATATAAGTATTTAACATCTTAATAAAATTAGTGATGATATCACCTCCATAATGCATAGCCTTCTCAAAATCAACTTTGTTCTCTAGAAACTTTTCCAATAGTGGGGTGAAGTCTTTCAAATTTTGAAATTGAGTCTTAAAGGCTTGAATAATAGGAGGAGTTTTCATGTTCTCTAAAAGGTACTTGAACTGATTGGTGAGATCATTCTTTGAATAAATTATATTAAAGTAAAATTGCATTTTATTAGAGATTTCTTCTTGAGAATATTTGTCAATATTTTAATGTATCCTCACTAAATCAACAACTCGTTCATTATTCTGGATAATAGTTGAGAAACCATCCTTATCAATACCACTGAATACTGACTAGAGCTCTTCTTTAATAACAGTTCTGATCAGTTCACTGTTCATGGGCTGATATGCCTATCCAATGGAATTTGAATATTCAATAGAATATATGAAAGACTCAAGTTGATTTGGAACCTTTTGTAAACATATTCTATACTCATCGGTTAGCTTATTAAGTCCAAACACTATCACACGCATCCCACTAACCATCTTAGTGTTGTGCTTCACCAATTTTTCATTTATTATGTCCAGGTTTGGTTGAATTAGAGATACAACCCTCTATGGGATATGATCACTAAATTCCTTAAAATTATGAGTAATAGGAACTTGTCCAATTTTCAAAACGTTTTTCATATCTTTAACCATATATCATAGAGACTTCACCTCATCACTCAATTATTTTTTCTCAATCCTGACTTCTTAAATTTCATGAATCATCTTTGGTTGATTCTTCCATATAATTTTATCTAGTAGCAAGGAAACATCTCATTCACTGAGATTAGTCAATAGGGAAAGTTGTGACTTCATGATCCTTTCAAAAATAGATAAAAAGGTGATACCAAATGTTTTCATATCACTTTGACTCACATAACTAGAAGATTCTTGAGTAGGTTTAGTAATAGAAACTAAAATAGGTTCAAGATCCTTATAAGAGGTTACTTATATAGAAGAAGTTGGTTAAAATTTAAACATAGTGGAAATATGCATTCTTTTTACTGAGGCATGTTGGATATTATCCACATCAAAATAACTAGGAATCTTAGACTAGGTATCCACAGATCTTTGGTCAACATGATTGGGAAGTTAAAAACATTATAAATAGGGGTGATGCTCCCCCTCAATAGGTGAATATCTCTTGGGACTAATATTTTTCCACTTAACCTATTTCCAAATATTCATTTTTTTCTAGATCACCCATCTCTTTTCTATCTAGATTAAAATCTTGTTTCTTTATTTCTTTAGTAGATAAGATTACTTCAGGTTCAACTTGTTCTTCTTAATGTTCCCCAGTAGTATCCTCTTCTTCAATAGTAGGTTCATATTCAACTGTATGATCTTTTATTAAATCAACACTTATCTTAGAAACAAGTAAATCTTTTACAACTACATCTTGTTGAACATGTAGGCCACTATCGTTTTTGTCTCGGATAGTTCCTTCCTCAAATGAAACTATTTTATCTTATACTTATTCATTTGAACAATCAAAAAAATTATCTGGTTCCAAACTATGGTAAACATTGTTCTTAGGTCTTGAAGCATTATCAACATGATTAATATTATCATACAATATTTCATTGTATTATACCCAATACTTTTTACAAGGATTATAGATAATTTTTATCCTTCTGATAGTATTTTTTTAGATAAAAAAACTCAAAATCTTCAATAACTTCTTCATTCAGGCCAACTACTCCTTTGGCAGAAAATATTGCTAAAATAAATCTTGAGTAAAACAGAGTGGTAGATGTAGAAGTTGTCTTCAACATTTCACACATGTGAAATATAATATACATACACAGATTGATCTTGTGTCCATTATTCATAAGATGTATCATAAATACATCTTGATACTTAAGTGTGGAAAAATATCTTTTCCTTGGACAAAAAATATTTTGAATAAAATTAAATAACATCCTTGTCTCACTATCTAACTCAGTAGCAATTTCCCATTTTTACTTCGTATTCCCAATCAAACTTATCAGGGCCTCTTATAAGGTAAACACATCACTAGAACGAGCAGTACCTCTTTGGTAAGCCTAAAATATTCCTTCATGAGGAATTCCTAGGAATCCATCCCATAAATTTCAAGAAAATTTATAACTTTGTCCATTAACTCAGCTACTTACTACAAGTCATCTTCAGTATTAAACGAGAACTAAACATACTAATAAAACTAAGAAATAAGTTTCTGATAAATTTTCCTTTACTCTTTTGTGAACTAGTCCATCCATCCTTGTTCTTACAGTACTTTCAAAACAAGAGACTTACTTTTAAATAGCCACTTCGAAAAAATTTATTTCTCTATAACTACTATTCTATTAGGATGTCTTGGATTCAGTGTTCCCTCAGACACTACTTTCAGAGCCTTTTTCACTTTCTTTTTAGGTTCTCACTTCCTAAGATTCTATTAATACGGACGCTTTATTCTGGGCATCCAATGTGGGTTTGAGAATGTTGAAAGGATGAGAGAGCATTATAGTGTAACTCTAAATAGTGTTATTGTATTGTTTAAGACAGCAACTATGAGACCGTAACTGAGAGATAGTAACTGTGAGACTGTAAGTGTGAGACAGTAACTTCAAGATAATAACTTGTGGATCCATGAATCATGAAATTGTAAACTATGAAATAGTAACTATTTACATAATACTTATCATCCTTTACTCATGAATTATGTAATTTATCCTTTCAGAATTTAATGGTTTAGTGAATATATCTACAAGATTATTTTATGTTCCATTGAATTCCAAAGTGGTATCACCTTTTTGATAATGTTCTCTCAAAAAGTGATGCCTTACATTAATATGTTTAGTCCTAGAATGTGAAAAAAGATTCTTTGAAATGTTAATATCACTTGTATTGTCACAATTAATAGGTGTATATCTGAATTGATATCCATAATCTAGTAAAGTGTGTTTCATCATCAAAATTTATGCAAAAAAACTACCAGCATCTATGTATTCAGCCTCAACATTAGATAATTCAATATAATTTTTCTTTTTACTACACTTAGATACAAGAGACTTTCTTAAAAAGTGACATGTTCTAGAGGTGCTTTTTCTATCTAACATAGAACCACCAAAGTCAGCATCTGAATAGATAACTAAATCAAATGATTTTCTTCAAGTATAAAACAATCTTAAATTGGTTTTATGTTTTAGGTATTTGAAAACCCTTTTAACGACAAGGAGATTTGACTCTTTTGGGTTTTATTGAAAACATCCTAACATGCAAACATTAAACATAATATCATACCGACTAGTATTTAAGTAGAATAAAGTTCCAATCATTCTTTTATAAGTGGTTTGATCAAAGGATTTACCATTTTCATCAAGATATAAATTACAGGTAGTACTCATTATATTTTCACTACTTTTAGTGTTATCCAAGACAAAATGTTTTATAATATCTTCTATATATTTTCTTTGATTTAAAATAATACATTCTTTTTTTAAAATTTTGAAATCCAAGAAATAATTTTAGTTTACCTATCAAAATAATTAAAAATTCATTTTGAATCATTTTAGAAAAATTAGTACATAAATAATTTCTTGAATAACGAAAAATAATGTTATCGACATAGATTTGAATAACTAAAACATATTTTGAAATTCATTTTATAAAAAGAGTAGGATCAACTATAACTTATATAAAGCCATTTGAAATAAGAAAAGTACTTAATTTATCATACCAAGCTCATTGAACTTATTTTAAACCATATAAAGACTTAGTTAATTTATAAACATTAATTGGAAAGTAAGGGTTTTTAAAACCAAGAGGTTATTCAACAAGGACATCCTCAACTATATACCCATTTAAGAATGCACTCTTGACATCCATTTGATGAAGTATGAAATTAAGATGTGTTGTATAGGCAAGAAAGTTTTGAATGGATTTAAGTACAAAAACTGTTGAAAATGTTTCTTCATAATAAATTCCTTCTTCTTGACTATAACCTTTTGAAACCAATCTAGATTTGTTTCTAACTATGTTACCAACTCCATCTACATTGTTCCTAAACACCCATTTAGTTCCTATGATCACAGTGTCTTTGGGTCTATCCACAAGTTTCTATACTTTATTCCCTTCAAAATAATTTAGATCCTCTATCATATCCATTACCAAAAAATAATCATTGATATAATCATTGATGGTTTTAGATTCAATTTTTGACAAGAAAGATTGAAGTTAAACCTGATTTCTTATAGAATCTCTTATCTGTGTTCCTTTATCTAAATCTCCAGTAACATAATCTAAAGTATGGTTCTTAAGGGTTCTAACAAATCTAGAAAAAGAAGGGCTACTAATTTCATGTTCTTCAATAGTTTTGGGTTCATTATGGATTGAATCTTGAGAATTTCCAGAACTAGATGTTTTAACTAATTCCTTCATAATTTTGTTATAAGATTTTTCATTGATGTTCAGATTTGACAAATCATCCTCATGATTCTCTAGGGAGGTCTTTGGTTCATGTGGATCTATTTCATCATATTTGAGATGTAAATATTCATCCAAATTTTTGGTTATTTTATTAAAGACTCTATAGGATTTACTAGATATTAAATATCCAAGAAAAATTCCTTCATCACTCTTGGATAAAAAAATATCAAGATTATCCTTAGTGTTATGAATATAGACTACGCAACCAAAAACATTGAAGTAATTAACCTTGGGTTTTCTATTGTTCCACAACTCATAAGGAGTTCTCTTAATAATTGGTATAATTAACACTCCGTTAATAATATATCGTGTTATATTGACAACTTCATCCCAAATGCAGATAGGAAGGTCATACTCACTAAGAATGGTTCTATAAATTTCATGTTTGTTTCAATTTCTTCTTTCTATATCACCATTTTGTTGGAGTGTCCTAGGGGTAGATAAATTATGAATATATACATTTTATGAGAAAAAGGATTCAAAATCTTGATTTTGAAACTCACATCCATGGTCACTTCTTAGAGATTTAATTCTAAGACCACTAATATTTTCTACAATCCTAGCATACTTTGTAAAATGATAATAGGCTTTAATTTTCTGAGCCAAAAAATAATGTCAAAGTATACCTAGAATAGTCATCTATAAGATCACAAACATATTACTTCCCATTTAAACTAAAAACTCAAGATGGTCCAAACAAATCCATGTGAACCATCTCGATAGGTTGAGAAGTTGAGAATTTTTTATTTTGTTTGAAAGAGATGTTGTGATTTTTAACCATTTGACAAGGATTACAAACATTGTCATTTGGAAACTCACATTTGAGTAGGTCCTTGACTAAACATTTCCTAGTCATATTTCTAAGAGAGTGTATATTTTAGTGTACTAATATTCAATTCCAAATACAATACTCCTTGTGAAAAACACTCAATCATGAAACATTTTGAGAAACTAAATAATCTAATTTAACAGCATAAACATTTTCATTTCTAAATGCAGAAAACACTGCTTCATTTTTAGAGTTAAAAACATTTAAAGAATCATTTTAAAATTTAACATGAACACCATTATCACATAGTTGTAAAATACTATGAAGATTATATTTTAATCCATAAACAAGAAGTAATTTAGAAATTAAAAGTGATTAGTGTTACAAATCTGTCCTAAGATAATTATGTTTTCTTTGGCATTTTCATCAAAAGTGAGCTACCCACCATCAATATTTATTAAATTATTGAATCATGAGTAATATTATATCATGTATCTTGAACATACACATTCCAAATACAGTAATATTTTACATCAGCTCTTCAAATAGATTTCCTACAAAATAATTAAACAAAAACATAATTTGGAATATAGATTTGTTTGGGTCTAGTAACATTACTAATCAGTGCTTTAGGAACCCACATCTCTTTCATGGGTTTCCTATAATAATTATGTAACATATTCAAAAAATAGGCTCTATTTGTCCCATAAAAACTAAAGGTAGTAAAATATTTTCCAAAACTAAAACTAGCAATGGAATTTTCACTTTTAGGTAAAAAAACAGCTTTTCTAGATTTAGTAACAAACTTCTTTTCTGGGAAATTTCTTTTAACAGATTGGTATCCTATAGCTGTAGTGTATGTAGGGGAAATTGTTTTTCCAAGAATCTGTGTAAGTTTCTTTTTTAAATTGGTAAATTTCAATTGGTCATTTTTCAATTTATAATTAGATAACTTAAGTTCATTGTTCTCCTTAAGAAATTTAATATTTTTATCCTTCCCTATAGTAAGTTCATATTTAACAGTAGTAGTCAAGGCATGATGTTTCATAAAATATTTTTATTTATCATTTAGTTAATTACAGGTTTCTTCAATATTATTATAGTATTCAAATAATTATTTACTAGTCAAATTTTTAGAATCACTTTCATCTCTAGAATAATGGGAATTTTGTACACGAGATGCAAGTGTTACCTCAGATGTGTTTTTCATAAAACACATATCAGATTTTTCAAACTTTTCATCATGTGAAGACTATAAGTCACTCAAAATATCCTCAGAAGTAGTCCATGTTTGATTCATGACATTTTTATATTTTCTATCTTTGTCCTCATAACTATTCTAAGATTTTATCTTAGGACAATTAGCTTTTACTTGTCCCTTTCTCTTATTTTCATAGTAGATTATTTCATTAGATTTTTTACTTCTCTTTCAATCATTCTTCTAGTTTTCCTTATTATCAAATCTTTCTTTGAAGTTGGTCTTTCTAAAAAATTTATCCCTTTTATAAAACTTATGAAATATTTTAGAAAATTGAGCCACTTATTCATCACTATTTGGTAATGAATCTTCATTGATTGTACTGTCAAAATGATATTGTGTCTATTCTATCTCATTATTCATAGAAGTAGTGGTTTTGAAAGCTAAAGACTTTCTCTTTGGTTCATCTTCATCATCCTTTTTGTATTTTAATTCTTCCTCATACATTATCAACTTTACTATCAACTCCTTTAATGGAATCTTTATAATATCAAAAGATTCTCTAATTGAGACAGAAGTCCCTCTCCATCTATCTGATAAGCATCTGAGTATTATCATGATTTTCTCCTTGTATGTAACATCTCTTCCCATTGAGATCATAGTGATCACAATGTCATTAAAACTAAGATACATGTCAAAAATAGGCTCATAATTCTTCATTTTAAAGTCGTCATATTTAATAGTATACAATTTAAGTCTAATTTAATTAACACTAGATGTTCCTTCATGTGAAATAGATAAAGTATCCCAAATTTCATGGGCTGTTTTACATGAAGAAATTTTGTTAAACTCTTCATCTACTAAAGAACAGTATATGAAATTAATGGATTTCCAATTATTATTATAAGCAGCCTTAGTTGGTTCCTCCCAAGTATGCCTATCAGTAGCAGGAATCTTATATTCTTCTATAATTGAAGACAAAATCTCAAAATCCATACTTTCTAAGTGGATTTTCATTTTAATTTTCTATTGTGTATAATTTGTTCCATTAAATAATAGAGGTCTCTTGGTAGAAGCACCATAAAATATATTTTCCTTGATAAAGAAATAAACTTATAAAGAACTAGAAATTTAGAACTAATATAAATTTAAAGATCTTTAAAACGAAATTAAAATTACATGTGAATAATATTTAGAAACATATTTAAAAAATTTACAAATAGGGATTTTAAACATCCTTTGATAACAAATGTTGGTTAGTGTATGACACTCAACATGGGGGTCAATTGAGTTTCTATAAAAAAAATTAAAAATTTTACTTAAAATATTCTCCCAATTAAAACCAAATAGGCCATTTAATCAAGGTAACTAAATTATAATAGTTTGACTGCTCAAATAGCTTCTCAAAAGTTTCATTAATTCTTAGTTATAACAATATTGGATATTGATACAACTTTTAAAATAACTCTAATAAGGAAAAAATGTTATTACTATCATCTAAGACTAACTATCAAAGTAAAATTGATTTTTATGAAAAATGAATTAAAATAGAGAAAGAACAAATTAAAACACACAGCGGATAAAACAAGGGGTTCAGTCTCAAGACGAGACCAAATCCACTCTACTTGGTGATTTCCTACCACTAATAAATATATATATATATATATATAGCTTTCATCCACACCCTGGATCGGGGCTAAAAACAGTACACAGGACTGTCCTGGTCACAATACCTCTTCCATTATTCTATGTGTGAAAAAAACAACCAGGTTACATAGGACCTCTTCCACAGTTATACGTGTGTAAAACAATGTGTAAAAATATGTTTGAGTGAGGATATATTGTATCCTCCAGTTCGATGTAAGAGACAAAGTGTGTTTTAATACAGAGACACACACTTCTCAAAAGGTAATAAAAAAATACACAATAGAGAAAATATAATGAGAAAGAATTATAAATTCACTGACTATTGTTCTATACATCTCTGGACTTTTAGGAGGTAGTAGATATGATTTTTGATTCCTCTTGTGAAAACACAGTATCACGAGTATCATGTTCTAGTTCTTATATTGATGAGATGTTCTTTTTATCTATTTTTCTTCTTAGGGTTTGTACTGCGATAATTTTTTAGGCTCTAATCTACAGCAGTTCAGCCTTTAGGAATCGATAATTCTTCATGTGTTCTTCAGTATATGTGTTCTCATTTGTATGCATTCATATTTTTTAACTCTAATGCTCTAATTCCATTTTTTAATTTTATTTTGGTCCCATGTGTTGGGGATGATAGAATGCATGATTTCTTAACCTCATACCTCATATTGTCTAGTGAAATGTCTATAATGAGACATTAATTATTTATGTTTCACTAAATGACTCAAATATGACTGTTAGAAATAAATTTTAAATTATATTTGAAAATATAGAAAAATATTTAAGGAATGGTGTCATAGTTTGTCTTGAAATGGTGTCACTGGAAATGGTGTATTATCCTTTTACTTTGAGTGGTAAGGCAGTCACAATGAGATAGTGATAGTACCATATATGCATTGAGATCTGGAACCGGTAGCATAGATGTGGTGTCTAGTTCTTTGCAAAAATATGAAACCGGCAGTATGTGGTATTTGTAGTAAGATTGTAGTAGCAGATCCTTTGTAATATTTGAACCCAATAGCATGATCAAGGTGTCTTGGAAATGGTATAAAAAATGATGTCATGCCCTTTTCAATAATATTGAACTAGTTATGGTGTCTAAGTCACAGTGTCTGGGTTACAGTGTTAGGGTTATGGTGTGAGGGTTACTGTGTCAGGGTTACGGTGTTAGGGACTTTGCCAAAATTCAAAACCAGTGGGAAACTTACAGTTTATCAAACTTAGCCAAATATATGTAAACCATGTTAAGAAGTAATATTCACGGAATAGATTAATATTAATCATAACCAAACTGAAACATAATATAACAATATTAACCATAGTTTACAATATTAAAACATGATTTGTGAGATTCTAAATCAGGATCTTGTTATAGTTTTAAAAAAGTTGTAATTATTAAGAAATAAGGAAACCAACAATCTCCAAACATGATTTGTGATAGGTTAATCATGATTAACACAGTTTGTGAGAATTTAAACATGAGGAGTCCCATTGTGATAGGTTAAACATGATTAAAATTATTTATGAGAATTAAAACATGAGGAGTCCAAAAATAATTTTGTTAAAAAAAATAGAATTAGAGAAGTTGAGTTGGAGGAACATTTTCTTTATAAAGGTATAGTACAAACTTATATATGTTATAAAAAACAACTACTTATTGCATTTACTGTTCAAAATAATATTGAATGTTGATAAAAGTGTACTGATAAAAGTATATAAGATGAGGTTAAACTCATTAATGAATTTAAAAAATTAAGGAAGACCTTCATGATTATCCTAACAAATTTTAGTAGTTTAAAAGTGATACAAAACACCAATATATAGTGCATATTCTAAATTTAAAAAGTTTTTTTTATGATGATGTTGTATTAATAAAATATTTCAAATAGTTTTAGTGATATAAAATTTATATAACTACTTGTTTTATTGAAAAGTAAGATTTTAGTGAATAACAAGCCTCCATATAGAATATATAAAGCTCAATGAATCATTTTCTCTATTTAAATGACTAATAATGAGATACATGTTTATCATATTGTGTTCATTTTATTCAGAAATGAATATTTATCCTTAAAAAATTTGTAAATGTGATGCCTCAAGATAATAGTGAAATGAACATAGAAAAATAAATATTTTTTGGTTGATCTATGTTATTATATTAATTATACAGATGTAAATAAGTGTCCAAAATTTTAATTTATTAACCAAGCATGAAAATTAATGAATCAAAGATAGATTTCCTTAAAATCCTATAAATGATCCTCACTGTAAACAAATTTTAAACTATTTTTATGAATTTCGAGAATATTAAAGGAAGGTTAGAGATGTATTAGCTTATGATGGAATAAAATCCCATTGTATAATGAATACTTTCCATGGTACTTGGCCTATGAATTTAGTAAATTATAACTTTCTATGTTAACATTCCATGAAACATAACTTTATTATATTCTCTATGTTAATTTTTAGGATTAAACAAAAAATAAATGATATAGAAATATTAAAAAACATACTTTTGATACATAAATATTACATCTATTAGATTAATAATCATTACATTATATATTGATCCACTCTAGAACATTAAAGGTTTAGATTCCGTGGAAACATTGATATTAAAATAAGCAATTCATATAAATTTACATCATATCCCATCATTTTTTTCACGTCTATTACCCTAAATAGGCATAACATACTTAAAATATTTCTTCATAACTTGGAGAAAGAATACATAAGAAAACGGGATATCAGATGCTCAGTATGGGTGGACATGGGAGATATCAATCATAGGTTTGTATAATATGATCGTAAGGGTATGAGTACATAATCAAGTTCATATTCCCAAAATCATAATCTAAAATCATAGATTGTAAACATCAAAGATTAACAGATAAAAATAATCATGATAACTAATGGTGTCAAAGTAATAATCAATTTTCAAGATTCATATCACAGACATGTATCCTCAAAATCCTATAAAATAAAAATCTTGGGAACATGGATAATTGTAATCATGTCCATGCATAATAATGTGATAATAACTCGAAATAAACCATACACATGCATCAAAAAGTGAGAAAATATTTTTAAAATATTGTCTATTAATTTTCATATGATTATAACAAGAATACATCATACTCACACATCAATATATAAATGACTCAATTCTCTATTATTTCTATGTATATAATCTTCATCTCATGAGATATAAATATCACATTACCCAATGCATCAGAGAGATATTGAATTCTAGTCCCAACCATCACATTATAAAAATCCATTAATATGTGTTCCTTAATATCATAAAATTTCTTTATATCAATAAATAATAACTAGTGGAAATCAATTATGTTTCATAAAAATGTAATAATAGCATAACCCATGGAAAATAAATTAGTTTTATAAACATATCATCACCATATAAATAAAACATATGAAGAAATAATAAGGATGATATCATTGGATTATTTCACTAGTATATATTAATTAACATTAAATTATGTTATCATAGATGAATATTTTATTTAAAACACCACTAGAATATTTCATGAGTAAAGTACAATTTTCATTTCGAAATCACTTATTTAAAATATGAAAATTTCAAAATTATTATGGAAAAATTTATATAAAAAGAAATATGGAAACCTATTAAAAAATTTTAGAATATTATAGTGGTTAAGAAGGAGGGAAATTATGTTCATTTGAGTACATTAAAACACAGTTTCCTTTCATATTTATTTGAAGAAAACAAATGTACCTTATTCAAAAAATGATGAGAATATTCCTTTGAATGATTTTTTGTAGATACTAATACATTGGAAAAAATTAATTTAAACAATCATAGTAGAATATTTAAAAAATTATTGAATTTTTTTTAAGAAAACATGGAAAAGGAATAAATTTTTATCAACCAATGAAGAAATAGCATTTTTTAAAAACATTTTCCAAGTAATTTTAAATGCCAAAAAGAGAAAAATGGTGCTATTACATGAAAATTACATAAATATCTAGATGTGACAAAATATTAAATGGATTTATTATATAAGGATAATATAATTTTCTTATTTTAAATTCAAGAATACAAATCTTGATTAAAATAGGTTGAAACATAAATCTCATACTGCTTTTGTGACTTTTAAATCATATTCCTCGTGATAGAATATAATCCATTGAAATATTAAATATCATGAACATAATGATATTAATTATTTAACAGGTAAAAGGATCAGTATATACACCTAAAAAATAAATAGGTCCATAACCTAAAATATTTTTCAATTATACAAAATTCAAATGATTAACCCTTACCTCATTTTTGACTTAAATCATAAGTTCTCTAACCTCATCTTCTTTAGTATGCCTCCTTTAGATCACCTCTTAAGGGCATTTGAAATACTATTTAAAGAATAAAATAACCTATATATCATGGATATTTTATTATATAATATAAATAGGTAGGGTTTGGTGAAGATAGATAGCTCAAAATGGTGTAAACAATAGAAAAGAGGGGTGTCCTTTTATAAAGGATAGAAAGGGAACTCTTGTAATTTTTCAAAACTATAAAATATTATAAAGTCACATTCATGAAAAAGATGATCCAAAATGACAAGTATTAGAATATAAGTAGGATATAATACTAATATAAACATCCAATCAATTTTATAAATGTGTAGATATAATTCTAAACCTTATCTCTTTGATTAACCATTTTTAACCTTCATCACAATAACACATTTTTCAATATTAATGTGCTATAAATTTACATATATGGTAAAAAAATTATAAAAAAATCCATGATATGGAATTGTAGACTATATCTTATCAAACTTGTCCTATTTCAAAAATTTATGATTATTAAATTATTTAATAAAATATTATTTTTCAAAAAATATCATTACTTCCATTTTTATACTATTCATTTAATTTGACTTAAAATATATAAATATAGTAATGTAATTAAGAATATATACTTTTGAAACATTAATAATATGTTATAATTATCTAAAAATTATTTTAAGTCAATAATTCATCCAAATTATATTACTTTTAATGTTTTTAAAATTATCTACATTGATTTTTCCACTACTTTCACAAGCACTCTGACAACATTGTATAATCGTTTAAGGTAATTATATAATCAATTAAAATTATAAATAAATTATAATAATTAAAATAAAATTATTATACTCAAAATAACCTTTATTATTTATTTCAAAATTATTTTTATCCCAATGTGACCATATAAGATATATTTAAAAGAAAGAGAGTTGTATTTTCTGTTTTTCTATATTTTAAATATTATTTAGGTCATAATCAAATATGACGGAAAAATGGTCGAATTTTCTAATTTTAGATGATTATTGAAGAAATATACTCATTCAATTAAATATAGTCTAGTCTTTGGTATATTTGGATATTATATCTCATAGTTTTAACCTTATGGAGGGGATAAATATTAACTAAGATTACTATTCATAATAGAAAAAATTAAAATAGATAGATTTATAAAATTTGAATGGAATGATTTCAAATATATATTAAATTTTTTTAATACTCATTTTATCTAATTGGAATGAATAATATTTAATATAAATGCGTAAAACACAATGAAAAATAGTTTTTAAAACTTGTTTTTAAGTATAAAAATTAACTTATATCAATGACACTATATATTACTGACTAAAATGGAATTAATTATAATATTATTAATAAAATAGATCATAATAAACTTTAAGACTAAATCCAAAATATAATGTGACTTTTGAAATAATTTATATAATGAAAAAAATTATAGTATTTGAAAAATTGGTATTTTGACTATTCACTAAAAACTCAATAATTTTAGAAAAATCCCAAAATTTCAACCTAAGTTAATTTTTATGTGATCATTTTAAAAAATATTTTCATTTTATAAAATACATATATCTACAATTTTTTGAAATTAATTACAATTTCCCAACACAAAATACAATAAAAATCATTTGTTATCAAAATACATTCTTAATGCATAATTGACTTAGCTAAAAACTTTGTGCTTATTTCCTAAGAATTAATCAATATATTTTTATTGAGAATAAAAATTTTACAAAAATTTCACAATTAAATTACTCGTATTCATACATGAAAATTCAATATCTAGGTTACAATAATCACATTCGAATAACAATATTTTTATAAAATATCTTAATTTTCTTAATGTTTGGTGTTGCATGTTTAGAAATATTTTGAGCTCATTATTATTTCAAAAACAATATGGTATCGTATTCTATTCCCATTAATGAAATTTCACCATCACAATTTTAACATGATCATAAAAGGATAAATACTTCCAAATACCTTTACTAAAAATTCATATTGTTCAAATTGGTAATAAATCATCCACTGAAAAGGGGAAGTGGGAAAGATAAAGGTAACCTAAAATAATACATAATCTAGTTACCATATAAGGATAAAATTTATGGGAAGTTAAAATATAGAAATAAAGGAGAAACATATAATCTATTGAATTATGTATAGTGATATAGAGCATGGTCATGATAATGTTAATGACCAAAAAACCATACATCACTGAGGGGTGAAAATAAAATCAATTCATCTGAAAGAATCTAGAAAAATAATATCTTTACATAAAAATGGTTTTTCTAAATTTGAGGGATTATATTAATGTTATAAAATATACTTAATTTTTTTATTAAAATTTCATAATAATAATTCAATTTTTTAATCGTGCCTGAATTAATTTCCACTTTATCTCTTACTCCAAGAAATTAACATTCAATATTAATTTTTTTTTCATGCCTGAAGAATTTAAAATAACTTTCAACAGATCACATGATCCAATAAATAATGAAAATTAATTCCTTATATCTTTAAATATTTACCAAATCCAAAATGTTTAGCTCAATTTATCCAATACAAATAAATATAATATATTAATATCTAAAACATCTATAATTACACCCTACGTTCAACTTAACCCATTCCATAAGTAAGTAATCTTAAGAAACCTCCAAAATATTCCAAACTAAATTCAAAACAAAAAAATAAAAAATATGTGATCCCATTTTTGTTTCAAGATCAACATTAACATTTATCTACAAATAATATGAATTAACTCATAATTTCATATTCCAAACATGTGAATACCTTGATCATATATTTTCTAAAAACATCATAACAAACTAAATTTCTATAAAACCATAATGAAAAAAAAATATTATCCAAAAACTAGGTCTATTATTTTTCCTAAAATAAAATAAAATTCTATTGAATATATTACATAAATCCTAAAATGTATTATAACTTCATCATAAATCACTTTTTCATCAATACACTTATCATTTACAAGGTCATAAATATAATAAAATCTACTTTATCAATATCAATGAACTATTTATCCCAATTATAAATTATTATCTCTATATAGATCACATATAAAGTGTTATTTACCCCTCAATAAACATGTGGTTTACAAAAAAATATTATTTTACCCCTAAATCACTTTTCTAGTTAATCAGTAAAATTAAACATATGATTTAAAATAATTAACTAAAAACTAAAGTAGAACAAACCTAAGATGTTTCATGATTATTATTACTAGAATATCATTGATAAAACACTTTTAAAACATAAATTTTAAATCACAACACACAAACACTTCAATCATTATACATCAATGATTTACATAACATATTCCATTCCTTATTCTAAGAGTTTTCCCTTAGATTAGGGATTTAATCAGATAATGACCATGTTTCCCACTCACATTAAATTGAACTATAAATGGTACTATAAAGGGAAACTAATTACCTTCCACCTAAAAATTTATTTTTTATTATCAATTACTTCCCATATGCCCTTCTTTTTCAAACATAAAACATCTTTTCATTCCTTTGAGATATTTTCCCGGGTTCATTTTCCCACATACTTGACATGTAAAAAGCTGAATCTTCTTCCCTCCACGACCATTAAGACACTCCATATTTCTCTTATTAGGTTTTCAAGAAACTCACCTAAATTGATATTATTAGTAATATAACATTATAGTACTTTAGTCATAATCAAAATGTTTCATATTCCATGTCCCATTTTATTTTGTTTCTCATGAGGAACATTATTCCATTTTATGACACATTTAGTATTAAAAAGAATCCTCCTAGTTCCATTTACTTAATAAAACAAAAACCATATAAAAATAAACAATAATAAACTTTATATATCCTAAATAAACATATTTATCATTCCAATATCAGGACACCTTCTTTTAACTCTATTATAAATTAGGTTTAACTTTGGCCATCTAGGATCATCATCTATTCAAGCCCTTCATAATGGTTCTTAAAGAAAATGTAAATTAATCCAATCATATACCACATGAGTGTTTTTATAAGTTATAACTATTTGTCCTACTAGTCATGCACCAGTGAAGATTAATTTAATAACCAATCCACCCATTTTTTAGTTTTTAACACTAGGTGCATCTATTTCAAATCTGTATCCCCATGCTGGTATCTATATAGAGATATATTTTTCTAGGAAAACCACACTCCATGATTTTCCATAACATAGGTTGTTCTCCAATATATAGGATTATCCTATGGGTTTTTACCAAGTATCTATGATAATAATCTATAAATATTAACTAATCCCTAATCAGATACAAAAATAATAATCCAAAACTTTTGTACATAAATATTACATCATCTTCGATGAATAATTATTACATAACATCATGACCCATGTTATAATAATAATGTTTTATTATAATTGAAAAAAATAGATTCAAAATTAATCGGTTCATAAAAATATCCATCATTTCCCACTAAATTATTCACATATATTACCCTTCTTTTGCGTAGAATAATTTAAACTATTCTTTATTGCGTGGGGAAGGAACACATAATAAAGGGTCATCTTAGATGCTTAGTAAGGGTAAACATGGGATATATCAATGATAATAAAACCTAATATTATCATAAGTGTATAATATAAAAATCAACTGAATGATTCCAACAAAAAATATTGATTCATAGAAAATCATAGATCATAAACTCCAAATGTAACATCCATTCATATTCATGTGAGCATCCCTTGAAAAAATAATATGAAATGAAATATTATATATAATGAACATATAGATATTCAAGGAATAACATTTAAAAGGTTTATTTTATAGACCTTATAAAAATAAATATGTGAATAAAATCAAATATGTCTCAATAAAAAAATATTAGAAGAACCCTTAAGATTAGTCTGACTTGCTTTGAAAGCGCTCTAGCCTCCTGTACTTTAGTAGGAATCCTTTAAATCCCTTCTTAATAACACTTTGAATTGTATTTTTTGATGAAAATTACATATAATTCATAGATAGGATATGGATAAGGTATATCAGTATGCTTTTTTCATGGTAGATAGCTCAATGTAGTCTAAATAAGATAAATGAGGGTGTTCTTTTATAAGGGGATGAAGGGGTGCACTTAAAATTTTTCAAAACACTAAAATTTTATAAAGTGGAATTCCTTGAAATGTGGTTCCAAAATGGCATGTATTTTAAGATAAGGATAATATATTCTTAATATAGTCATCCAATAAATTTTATATTACTTTATATATCAATTTGAACCTTATATTTTTCATTAATCCATTCATTAACCATTCTTAACATTAACCCTGATAAAATAATTTCAATGTTATAGGGTAATTAATTTACATATAATCTAATAACTTTCTAAAAAAATACAATAGAATAAATTTTATACGATTTATTATAAACATTTTTCTATTTATTGATATTTATGCTTTTTAAATAATTTAATAAATTATTATTTTCATAAAATATCAATATTCTCTTTTTAACACTATTCATTTAATTTGACTTTAAATACATGACGATAGTAAATAATTTAAAATATAAACATTTAACAAGTTATTAATATATTGTTTTTTTTAAATTGTAGAAGTTATTTATTCATCAAAATTATATTTATTTTAGTTTTTATAAATTATTTACTTTTATTTTTTCACATCTTGCACAAGAAATGTATCATCATTATATATGTATTAAAAAAATATATGATCACTGAAAATTAGATTTAAATTGAAATCATGAAAATAGTTTTTTTATGATCAATATAAACCATAATATTCATTCAAAACCTATTTTTTTATATGTGAACTTGTAAGAGATATTTAAAAATAGGAGGGTGATATTTTCTATTTTTTGTTACATAAAATATTGTATGGAAAAAAGTCAATAATAAATGAATAAAATGGTCAAATTTAAAAAAAAGTATTCTTAGGAAGTAATATACTCATATAATTATATATAAGAATTTTTTTGGTTGATTTTTAGACCTTATATCATGGTTTTAAATGTGTTTTTCTTATTTTACCCTTACTGTGGTGAAAAATATTTACCACAGTTATTATTCACAATGACCAATAATTAAAGAGACTTATTTACCAAATTTTGAAATACTAATTCCAATTATGGTCTCAATTTTTTTAAATTAATTCTCAATAAATGGAATAAATCTATCTTAATATAAATGAATAAAATGCAATGAGAAATAATATTTAAATAAACGTCTTTCAGCATAAAAAATAACTTATATTTAAAGCCTGAATATTTCTCATTAAAATTATATTAATTAGATTATTATAAATAAAATTTATCTTATTTCCCTTAAATACCAACACCAAAATATAATGGGACATTGAAATTACTTTATTGAAAAAAATGACAATATTTGAAAAAATAAGTCTTTTTTCACTATTCCATGAAAAATAAATGATTTAAAAAATTCACAAGATTCATCCTAAGTTAATTTTGATATTATAAATTAAAAAATTATTTTAAATTCATTAAATAAAATTTATAAAAGTGTTATTAGATAAAAATATTTTCCATTCATAAAATAAAATAAATAAATTTGAAAAAAATGAAATTTTGAAGCATAAATGACTTCACTAAAAAATGAGTGGTTGTTTTTTAAGTATTAATAAATACATTTTTATTTAGTAGGACCATTTTACATATATTTAAAATTTTAATTAATCATATTCATACCATCCAATTAAAAAGCTATGTTATAATGATCACATTTAATTAATAATAATTTTATAATATATTTCAATTCTTTAAAAGCTCGGTGTTCTGTGTTATGAAATATTTCATGATTATTATTATATTAAAAAATATTTTTTTACTGTTACAAGACATATACCAAGTTACATTAATTGGAAATTGTTAGGACATCTAGGATATTTGTTTTGATGTGTATCAAAGTTATAAAGAAGAAAATTTTACTTTTAGAGATAAGATATTTGGTATAGTAAATTTTTTTTGATAATATGGGAACATATCAGGATACAGTATCAAAGTAGAATATGAATTAATGCTACCTTTTTGTGATCTATGTAAAATTTAAGGTCACACTATGGAAAACTACATAGTTATTCAAGGAAAGTTTAGAGATGAATCAAAAGCCAAGGATTTGAAGGAAGTGACAAAAGATTAGAAGAAAAAAGAAATTTTTCTTGAAAAAAGGTGGTGTCTCCAAGTATCCAAAGCACACCTTAACTCATGAACTTGTCCTCCTAGTGACTGATTGGACAAAATCCTAGGCAGATATTGATGAGTAAGTGGATTCGGATTCTCCTTCTCCCTACTCTTAAAAACAGTTGGGTATGATATTTATTCTAAGAATGGAACACCATCAGATGATATATCGTTAGCCTTGTAAGTTTCAATAGACATCAATGATCTTGTCCCTAAGGTACAAGGTGATCTTGATGATCATATTATCTCTGATGCCATAAAACCAAATATTAGAGAGTTTTTTATTTTTATTCAAAATGTGTCATAGGTTTCATATAATATTTTCTCACATGTTAGCTCGATGATTCCTTTAATAACAAATGATTTCAGTATCTCATATACTTATGTTGTTCAGCCTCATTACCCAATTAATATGGCATCTATGGGTGATATGGGGGTTCTTTATACAAAGGTGAAGACTCAAATGGACTTTCCAAATTTGATATATTCCTCGATTTTTATAATAGTTCCATGAAAAATATTCCCCCCTATGATAAGGGGGTTGAAAGTTATTTGATTAAGGGTTGTGACATTAACTTTTTAATTCATTGTGATCTAGTAACAATTATAAAGGCTAGAAATCCTCTCAAATCCTTAGTTTTGAATGAGGGTGGAGAAAATTAGGGGGGATTAACCTTGAATCCAAGTCTAAAAGGGGTGCCTTTTATAAAACTCCATAGGGATGGACAGTAATGAAAATAAAGGGCCCCTTATGATATATATTCAGAAACAGAATACTTTTTTAATTGCGTTGGTTGAACCTAATTTTTTTTTCTCCTAGTATTTCCAATTTGGAAAATTTAGGTTTTCATTTGTAGTAAACTAATAGATTTTCTGCCGATGTTAAAAATATTTGGGTCATGGTTCATTCCTAATTGGTTAATCCTATTTTATTATCCTCTAGTGATCAACATGTCACTTGTTACATTAATTATATAGGGATTATAAAGTGTTGATCTATAATTTATGCTCAAAACATGTATCATGATTAAATAAGACAATAGTTATTGATTGAAACTTTGAAAAACATTATTTCTAGTCCTTTGTGCATGATTTAATATTATAAATAAATTATGAATCATGATGTGAAATTGGGTACTATGAACTATTCCATTCCCCTTAAGGAATTTATATATTTCATTAAAGTAACAATTCAATTGAGATAAATATAGTTGGATCCAAGTATAACTTGTATAATAAACATACTAGTGGCACGGTTGTAAGTAAAATTGATATATTCTTTACCAATGAAGTTGTCTTGGATATCTAGGACTCTATATCCTATACTTTTTTTTCGAGGCTTAATTAGGATCATCATTCAATTTGTATTGATATTTTAACCTAAACATACAAACCATATATACCTTTTAGACTAAACAATGCTGGGGTGTCTCAATCAGACTATATCAAACTTATTCAGGAGGTTTGGACATCAATTATTTTTTGGGATAATGCTTTATCAAGTATTCTAAAATTAAAAATTCTAAAAAAGGGGCCCAAATCTTTGATTTAGGATGACTTTTGTTATCTTTATTATGATATATCCTCCCATGAGGCTTCCCATCAACAAATTCAAGAGCATAATACCTATATTGATATTAATAATGTTATTTTTATGAGGTGGAGGTTTTTATTAATCTCAATAATCTTCTTAACATTAAGGACTCTTTTTAAAGGAATTCTATTTAATCTAAATGACTCAAATATGGTGATAGGAACTCCATGTTCTTTAATTCCCTTCAATATTCTAGAGGAATTTTCAAACCATTATCGCTTCTCAGGAATGGTGATCAGATTGTGTAAAATAAGTAGGATATCTTTAATTATGTAGTTTCCTATTATAGGAATCTCTTTTATGGTTCCTCTTTCATTTATAAACCGGTGGATGGAATTATTTTTCATCTTGTTAATCGAGGTGATAATATTGGGCTCACTACTATCCCTTTGATTTCAGAGATTAAGAATGATGTTTTATATTAATTTTGAAATCTCTCTAGGGCAGGATGGATTTGGAAATTTTTTCTCTCAATCATATTGGGATATTAATCAAGGGTTTTTTTTATATTTTCATCTATTTTTTTAAGGGTGGTTCTCTTTGTCGATGACTAAATTATCAATTCATTGCATTGATTCCTAAAGTGAAAAATTCCAAAAACAAATGATCTTTTCAAGGCTGTTTCCTTAGTCAATACCATTTATAAAATCATCAGTTAGGTATTAGAAAAATGGTTAGACTCTACCTCAAATAAAATAGTTTCTCCCAATTCATTTTTTTTCATCAAGAGTAAGACTATTCAAGATTGTATTGTTATTTCCTCAAAATGTGTAAATATTCTTAGGAAACCTATTATAGATAGAAATATTTCCCTCAAACTTGATATCAGCAAGACATTTGAAATGATCAATTGGACCATCATTTGTATGCTTTTTGACTATTATGGGAGTGATATCTCGTTTATCATATGCATTATATGAATTTTGGGATCATTTTGTATTTTAGTTCTAGTTAATGGTTCCCCTGAATGTTATTTTTAGTGCTCCATAAGTATAAGGCAAGGTTACCCTATTTCATCTATTCTTTTCTATATTTTCAAGGATTATGTCATTAGGATTTTCTCTATTATTGTTGGTAATTTTAAATTGAATTTCATTAATTTTTGTAGAGGAATCATTTCTCCTCCCCAAATATTATATGCATATGAAATTATTCTATTAACTAGATGACATAAGAGAAATTTCAAAAACATCAAGAAAACATTATTTCATTATGAATAATCTTTTGTCCAGGTTTACAGCTAGAATAAATATATTGTGTACTTCCGTAGGGGGATCTCTCCTTCCGTAAATCTTGAAATTATTTTAAATTTGGGCAAAATATATGTGGTTTTAATTTTTTTTTATCTCGAAGCTTCTATGTTATGGAGAAGGAAGAAGGATTTCTATTTTATTGATATCATTTTTCGTATTATGCATCAGTTTGCTTCATGGTATGGTAAGTCTCTTTCCATGGTTGGACATACTACTTGGGTGAAATCCATAATCACCACAATATTTGTTTACTCATTTAAGTTTTATGAATGGATGGTTTCACTTATTAATAATATTTTCATATCCATTAAAAAATTAATTTGTAGTGGTAATATTATTGAATGGAAGATAGCTACTATGGCTAGAAAAAACTATTGTGTGACTTATGCCTCCAAGGGTATGGTAATAAAAAAACATTCAATTTTTTAATCATTCCATAAAATATTATTTAATATGGTTATTTTTTAATAGTATATCTGTGTCACATGATTTTATTCATTCCATATTTCTACTCAAACTTAAATCTGGGAATTTCTTTCATATGACTTTCTTTATTTAGCCTTCCTTAAAATACAACTTTAATACTATTTATTTTCATTTAATGTGGTTGGTCTTAATAGATTCATCTATGAATTTTTTGACTTCTAAATGGATGGGATATCATCTAGAGGAATATCTCTTGGACAATAACATTATTCTATATTTATCAATTTCAATCTCAGATAAATTGACAAAATTAAATGATATTCTAGAAAACATCAGAGATACTATTAATAGATATCAGTTCTCACCCGTAACCAATTTCTTGATATGGTAACCTGTTTAAAATGGTATTTTAACTTCAAAATCTTTCTGTAATCTTTTTTTTTTGCTCAGATTCAAAATTATAGTGTCTAGGAAAACTTCATAGGAGAATTATGCATTCTTCATGGCCAATCCTTATCTAGAGATTAGTGCACATAAATTTACCAACTGATCATTTTTTATAGAATATTAGTATATCCCTATGATCTTCATGTAATATTTTCTATAGACACAAGGATGACACTGATTAAATTTTATTGAGTTATGCTACAATGTCGATAATTTGGAATTCTCTTTACGATATGTTCAAGAGCCCTATATCTCATATATTCTCGGATTTTTTTTACTAAAATATTATCATCACTCCAATTTTCCTCCCAACCAAAACTCTATTTTGGGTTGGTGCTATGGATTTAATTTCACTTATCCAGAATACTCACAATAGATGTTCACATGATAAGGTTATGCTTGTCACTCAAACTGGTCCGTCTCAATTATTTGTTTTTTTCAGATAATCTAACTAACATAAAAAGGGTTTTGGCTCTAACTAAACACATGATCACATGGTTTTAAGCCATCTTGATATTAGTGTTAACTTAGGTCCCGCTTTTCAAACGTTTTAAATATTTTGGAAGCAACCTCCTATAGGGTGGACTAAAATCAACATTGATGGTTCTTCAAGGGGTAATCCCGATTCATTGGTTTATGAATATATATTTAGAAACCATCATGGGGATTCTTTAGGATGCCTTTATAGTTATTTTGGATTTTCTTCCACACTTGAGGTAAAAATGTTGGATGTCCTCGAGGCCATTGAATATGCTTTTCTTCTTGGATGGGGGTAAGCTTTGTTTGGAATGTGATTCTTCTATTATTGTACTGGATATCAAAGAATGTTCTAAGATTCTTTTATTGAAGTTAACCTATTGTAATATTATTTTCTTGGACTATCTCTCTTCCATTGACTAAATTTCCACTCACACCTATAGGGAGTCCAAATCACTTACAGATGGTATTTCCAACAAGTGTGCTAATGGCAATAACTTGTCTTAGTCTAATCAGGATCATAATGATCTTTTATCTCTTATTCTTAGGGATAAGTGTAAATTTCATGTTCTTATACTTTTATAATCTAGATTTTATTTTAATTATATGAGATACATGATCTTTTAGTAAAGGTATCACTTTGCAGTTAACATGTTTTTTTGGGCATTTTAGATTTTTACCTTTAGTAAATTATTATCTGTGTTAAAGAAAAAATCTCAATGGGAACTCAAAAGAACATATATTAACCCTTACATTAAAAAGGCATAAATTATTTGAAAAGGTAAAAAATTATACTAGTTTTCTTAATCCATTTTCAAAATATAATAAAATAAATGGATTGAAGAAAATATAACTTTTCTTTAAATAACCATATTAGAATAGTTTATAAGTTAGAAATTTCCAAGATGTGATACGTATAAAAGATTTTATTGATAGGGAAATTATAAAAATACTAAATATTCCTGAAATGATCAATGGAGGAATGAATTTTAGGTTAAACATGGTTTATATGGGTATAATAGATAAACTTGAACCAATAAATAAAGAATGACATGTGTTTATACTATCAATGGTTTATACTCTATCAAGAAAATAGAAAGTTGCATTAATGGATTCAATGTTCCCAGGTAGTATTCTTTAAAAATAAAGAATCATAAATCAATTAAATACCTTAAATAAAAGGGTTAAAGTCATATTTTATTCATATATAAATGAAGTATTTGATTGCAATGGGTATATATTCATTTTTACACAAAAGGTGCGGAAAATAATCCTAAAAATATGTTTCCTAATTCGAGGACATTTCATACAAAGTGATTAACCTGAAAAGGTAACTGAATTTACAAATGGAAATTTCTCTAAACTTATAAAATCTTGAAATATTCTTGAACATTTAATTCTTTAATAAGAGGATTTATTTGATGTTACAATTAATGAGAAGGACATAGTTTTGTGGTTCTACTAATTTTCATTGGATGTTTCCAATTTAGAATTTTATGAAAATAAAAAAGGATATATTAAAAATTATAGTTGACATAAAGGTTGTATTATTGGCTTATATAAAGTTGAAGAAGCTAAAAAATTATTAAAGACCTATCATATGTTAAAAATAGTATAATTACAAGGTCACACCATGTTATACAAAAAAAGGGAAATAATTTTACGGAATCAATGTTTTACCATGTTTATGAAAGAGTTGGAGAAAAATAATCCTATATATTTCAAATAAAATACTATTGAGTTATGTCAATTTATTAATGTGAAAAATTACATTATTATAATCTTAGATACAAATAGTTATTCAAGTTTTATATCAAAGGAACATAACATCTTTTTCATTAGTAGGTTTTGAGATCAAATTTTTATGGATAGTTGTTTAATACTACTTTGATTTATGAAAGGACTAAATAGTTAGAAAAAAGGCCCAAATATATATGTTTTATCATATAATGGGTATATTATAATTGGATTCACATAATATATGATAAAATATTTGATCCAAGTACTATGAAAAATAGTGGATACAATATTATTAATGAATATATCAAAATATCATGTACTAAAGATGAAAACCACATTTATGAAAATATTTGATTCTTTTGGGTCACTAAATATATATATATGAGAGTTTCATTACATAATTTCTCAGGTGATGGTATTTCATTTTAAATTTTTTAATAATAATAGTGGTCTTAAAATTAATGATTTGGTATTTATTAAAGTATATCATCATGAAGAGTGATATAATGGTGAACCCTTCATTTTAGCATCACTTTCTCAATGAGTTTTATTTGTAACTAATATCAAAAATATCAGATGGTCTTTTTTCCATTTTAAAAGCAAAAAAATGAAGAGTATCAAAATTCTTAAGAAGAAAATATTGCTAATTTTAAATATGATATTTTTTTAGCATCATAATCAAAATATTACAAATCCTTTATAAATATATATATATATTATAATTTAATAGGTTGAGGGTATTTTTTAGAAAAGGATAAAAAATGTCAATCCTGTAAAAATGGTAGAAAATGAATTAAACATGTTTGACTTTTTATCATTTCTCATTTTTTATTGCACTAAACTATTATATTCATTTAAATTATAAATATTGTTTATAGCTATTTGTTTTTATCCCTTCATCATTTTTTGTCAGAGATAAATGTATTCTTCATAATATCATGTTAATCCACAGGAAGTCTCAAAAATTTAAATTTTTTCACATCCTAATGGTGTCATAATTCATCATAAAAAGAGAGACCATCAATATTTAACTATATTAAATAATATTGAGCAATATATTTTTCAACTACATTGATTTGATGTGTGATAAAATCATCAAGGACAACCCCTTAGCCACAACATATCAATATTTACTAGTAACATTGGTATCATTTCTTGAATAAATATTCCAATTTATAATGATACATGATAAATAGTGGAATAGAAAACAAAAAATCTTATATAGGATGATGTGATGAAATGATATCTTTAGTAAAAATTAAATAATATTATTCAAATGTATCAAATGTAATTAATTTGTTATGTGCTTTTGTGGAAAAACTTTATAATTGATCAATATCAAAAAAAATTGATTCTAGATGGAAGACCACAAGGTCATTGAAGAAACTCCTTTGCAAAATGTATATGAAAACCATTTATGGATGTTTTTTTGCATTCAAAAAAATTGTACCATAACATCATCTCTCAAAAAGATTGGAATGATTTAATTGAAAAACATAAATAATAAAAATTTAATGTCTTATCATATGAAACTATATATATTTAAATCTGTTGGTGTATATAATATATTTTCATTATAAAAAAACTTTTTCCCTTTTTTGTCACAAATTAGTATTGAAAATTAGCAACATTCATCAAATCAATTGTATCCCTATCTAGAAAACTTTTGGGATATGAATTCCTCAAAAAAAGTTATTATATGCACATATAA
This sequence comes from Viscum album, assembly GCA_963277665.1. Lineage (NCBI taxonomy): Eukaryota > Viridiplantae > Streptophyta > Magnoliopsida > Santalales > Viscaceae > Viscum > Viscum album. The sequence goes on along the minus strand of OY728128.1, from coordinate 1,108,179,065 downwards.
AATAATAAAAACTCCATAATATAAACTAAATAAAATTTTACATTTTTCTACATGAAATAGATCAGTCATTCAAGAAATTTTATTGAGTCTATATCATGTTATATGTTATGGAAGGATGCTTGATTGAACAATAACAGTCAACTAGGGAATTAAAATGTTAAAAATGTTTGGGAAGAATTTTTTTTGTTATTTTGAAAACTCGTGTAATTTTCAAATAAATCATTTTCGTGTATTATTAATATTCACTAAGTATATTTTTTATATTTATAATAATTATAAAAATATTATGTTATTCTTTAGTAAAAATGGAAAAAGTTTTATTTATAACTAAATTTGGTGTTCACACACTATATGGTTTGGTTTAAAATATTTATTTCCAAGTTATATAATTTTAATTTGAAAATGAATCTTCAATTTCTAATTTATCATGTCAAAATTATCTTTAGATTAATCTTTCATAATTTTATAAAATGATTTATTTTTTCATGTATAATGAAAATATTTTTTTATCTAAAAAACTTCCTTTCCATTTTAAGTGTTTACAAACATAGATTATATTTTAGATTAGTTTTAAAATTTAATTAGTTCCTTTTTAAAAAAATAATACAGTAAATGTTATTTACATCAAAATCATATATGAAATTTCTATAAAACCATTTTTATACTTAAAAATCTATTTTTATAAAAAGTTGTTTTTCATCACATTTTTTTGTTAAATTTTGAATTAAATAACACAACTTATTTCAATTAAATTCGCTAAAATGAATTATTTATTTTGAATAAAAATAAATAGTATTATTTAATAATTTCGGCTTAATTTTTTGTCATAATGAATACTAAAAACATTAAAATTATGTTACTATATTTAAGTTTAAAACAAATTTACAGTGGATTAAACCAATGATATTAGGGATAAAGTTATATAAAAACAAGTCTAAATTATATTTTACATCCATATTTAGACCCTATATCATATCATATTCATAAATAGTCTATTTTTTATACATTTTTAGCATTAATTCATTATTATGTTTTAATATTTTTAAAAATTCCAAGTGTGTCCCCACCACCACATAAAAAGGGACACCCCTCACCTCTCCACTCCACACTTAAATAACCATTTTTATCCATAAAACACTATAAAAATATATTTATAACATCCCTACCAAATTTTTATATTCCATATTTTGATCATAAAAAAAACCTATGGAGGTTTTTTGTATAAAACTAAAGAGGTTGTCCAAACAAGAGGTATAGTTCCTATCCAATAATTTTTTTTCTTCTTCTTCTACCTCCTTAAAAAAACAACCATGAAAAAATAGTAACATAATTATATAAAATATATTTTTTTATTAATTTAATTTATTAACATATATATATCTCCTATTCCATCATAGGGTAATTGAAACTATCATTTTTGTGTACGGAGAACTATCACCTTATGAACCGATGACATTAATTTACCATTAAAAACACTCATGGTCAGTTATAATGATTGATTTAATGTATAAATATTACATTAATGACATAATTATAATTATTTTATGATAATATATCATATAATTCTTACCTTTCCTTGCATTGAAAAATTAAAACACTATTTCTGCATACATATGGATTACAACCTCCATAAAGTGATGTGATTATTTTTTCATCATGTAATCACATGGGTTTTATATATCAGTTCATTTAGAAATTCAATATGTTATTTAATATATAATCATCATTATATAAATATAAAATAACATGTATCATCCTTCAATCATATTTGTTGAAAATTGGAAATGTTACCCATGTTTACGTACAACTTATCATCTCTATGGTAGTAACAAAATTAACTTTTCATAACCACACTTCATTTTTACTCTAAAATATATAATAAATTTATTAAAATATTATTATTCTAGAGATTATATAGTAATTATCTCTTTTACTATATTGAACCTACCAATGTCTTATTGAATGTATGAGTCAAATAACATCAAAAAATCTAATGTGTAGTTAATTGATCAAATAATTTAATATAATATAGTAATAAGTAAAATAAAAGTAATAATAACTTCGAAAAGTTTATTAAAATGTAATTAGATGACATTAATTTATTATTCTAGATGATAAATAACATATGTGATCAGTGGAACTCAAGGTAAGGGACACATTACCTTAAAAATCTTATTTTAAATATTTTAATGTTTTCCCTAATCTATTTAATACTTTTCCATTTAATTAAAATTATTTTATAAATGTATTTATAATATCATAAGTGAATTATAAAGGACATTTTCTAGCTATTTTTTACTTTTCTTAATGGTTTTTAAAATAATCTTTTTACAAATTTTATATGTAACATTATGGAAAAACAAAAAAGGAATGTACTATTTTAGTGTATGTCGTGTCATTAGTTTTTTCTAATACAGTAGTTGTTTTTTGATGTTTGGATTAATTTATAATTTTTTATGTTTTATACAACTTAATATCCTCCATCAAATTTTTATGGGTATTTTAAAAATAGTTTTTAAATAGAACAGATATTTCGACATCTAGGATGTTTTTATTATGGTTGAAAATAATGTTTTTATACATATAAAAAGAAATCTTTCCTGTGATATTATTATGTTATGGTTCCCAAAAAAAATTTATGATGATATGTGAGCCCAATATATCTCTCAAATTTATTAGTTAAACCAACATAATTAACCATATTTTTTCTCCTGGGATATTATTTGAATTTATCATGTAGGTTATTCAATTTATAACATTGATTTTGAGAGTGAAATGGAAATGATTTTCCAAGATACCAACATGATTTATTTATAATTTCTATGGGTATGTTTTGAAGAAATTATGATTTCAAAACTTATTATAATGATATTAAGTATAAATTATATATTATGATACATTTTGAAGGTGAAACATATTACTTTTTGAAATTCTGTTTATGTGTTATTCAGGATTGTAATGAAAATATTTTGAGTTTTGTTTTTTCCTCAAGATTTTTTATGAAATGTTTCTTGAAAATATTTTTCAAGTTAATTATATTTCCTGGGTAAGAAAATTTTATTTATATAAAATATTAATATTAAAATAGAAACTTTATATAATCAGTTTTCATTTGATAGCGGGTTTCTTAATTTATTTTTATATGTCACTTAATGAATTTTATTTTTCTCATACTATGTTTTTTAATGTTTTCCAAAGGTTTTGATGGATGAGAATGAAAAATTTTGAGTTCAAGATGGAAATTATGAAGATACTATATGAAAATAAAAAAATATCTTAAATGATTTTTTGTAGGAAAATGGATTCTTTATGAAACTGTTCACTTTTTGATTTAATTTTTATTTGTGTAAGTGTGATAAACTAATTATCTAAAAATATTAACCTAATAGATCTATTAGAATTAATGATGATAAATTCTTGTATAAAGATGAAATTTATATATTGTTTAAGGGTATTTAATTATTTTTGGAATCAAGTCAAAGTTATTGAAAATGTTTGAGGTTAGGATAATGTAAGTAAATAACCTTAATATATTCTAATTTTTTGTTATTCTGAAAAATCCTTTAAATATTACTATGTTTCTTCATATAAACTATGTCTATTAAAAACATCAGTCCATAGAGGTATTAGGGAATCTGAAGTAGGGAGGCACTAAGAGGACAATATCCCTCCCAATCAAAAACATTGAAAGTTTTGAATTTGAACCTGACACTTTTTTCATGTATTATTTTATCCATACTATAAATAATAGTAGAATTCATAACAGAGCGAGGAAAAATCTACCACAGATGAACTTGTCTATAGTGGAGTATATTATTATAAATTTCCCTCAAGTAATCCATGGATATTATGACTAAGGGGTAGCTGAGGGAAAGATTATAGATATGGAAATGATATTATAATTAATGGGTTTTTAAGATTATAAAAATGTAACCTTTTCTATTTTCTATTATAAAGGTGAATCAGATCAATAGTGAATAATGGTTAATAATACTGGAGAAAGATAAGAGATTTATTCCATGTAATTTGATACATTAAATAATAATTTCCATTAAAAGTATTTTCCTAAGGTTGTTAATCTTGTGATGGAATATAAATTTTTTGAATTGAGGAAGATAGGTGAAGATTTTGTGGTCGCATATGAAGTAAACTTCAAAAAATTGGTAACATACACATTAAATTGTAACTAGGTTCTTGATTGTCAAATTAATCGGTTTTACATCATATTATATATAAGATACCAATTTGATTTGGCCTCTCATAAAATTAAAATATATAAGAACCTTTTTCATTATTCCAAGAAGGTATAAATAGATTTTGTTGATTATCATGTGTCTTAAATATATAATCCAAAAAATTAGTCCATATATAGAAAAATTGTAAGAATCCATTGAAGAAATATCAATATATAAAAATCAAGTTTCCTATTTGTGATAGTTGTTGAAAAATCATGCTTGGAATTTATTTTTGAAATATGGGAAGTGATTTTAATGTGGCATGTTTGGGAATATGGATCATGATTTTAAAGAAAGGGATCATCGTAGTGCTAAGAACAATTTTGAAAATCAGGAATAAATGTGTTTTAAATTTAATAATATGGTTCATTATATGGATGTGTTTTTAAATAATATTAGTAATGATTGGAATTAGAAGGAGTATCATAAAAGGGTATAGTTAAATAATTTCCAACAAATTTTGTATATGTATGTCCATTTAATGAAGTGTAAATGGGTACATTACTTATTTATTCAGACTATTCTATTGTATTTTTGATTTAGGGTCTACACATTGTTTAATTCCCTAGATATTTACTTTGAAAATTAAAATTCCACATCAAGAAATGATGTTATTAATTTTGGGAAAACCCCAAGGGGATAGTAATTAGGAAATAATAAATTAAAAATATCTTCATGTTACCTTCAATGGAAGGATTTTATCATCAAACATTTTTATCTTTCCCACTATATAATTTTATGTTATTAAATGTATGGATTTTATTTTAGTTTATCATATTTTTATAGTGTGTAGAGTCAAAGAATTATTTTCTAAAATGAGTTTTAATTTGTATATAAGAATAAATTTATACCTTTGATAACATATTGAGAAGTTGAGAAACTGTTAAGAGATATAAATAAAAGTTATCTTGATTATTTTTTTTAATATAAGTAAACTATTCATATTAATGATGTGTCAGTAGTAAAAAAATATTTGGTCATTTTTCTTGATTAGTTTCCTCGTATTATAGCTAATTATGAAGTTGAGTATACTATTGAGATAGTGTTTAATTCTAAGAATATTTCAAAACTTATTCATCAAATGGATCCAGTAGAATTTAAATAATTGAAATCATAGTTATATAATATTCTCTATAAAATTTTCATTCACCCTTGAAATTCATCTACTTGTTTTAGTTTTTAAAACTAATGATTGTTCCAAGATACTTTCACTAATTATAGAGCATTCAATAAAATCATTTTTAAGAATAATTAGTTGTTTCATAATATTTATGACTTTTTTATTCGTCTATAGGGAGATAATAATTTTACAAAGGAAGATATTAGGTCTGGATACCATCAATTGAATTTTAAGGTAGTTTAAATCCTTAATATAGTGATTCATATTGGGTATGAGAACTATGATTTTGTGGTTATGCCCGTTGGGCTGATGAATGCTCTAGTTGTATTCATGGACCTTACGAATAGATTTTTTCTTGAATATTTGGATAATTGTATTACTATTTTTATTGATGATATTTTGGATTATTATAAAATTTATTAAGATAATGAAATAATATAAGAATTGTTTTGAAAACATTGAAGGATTATATGAAAATTTTGGAAAATATGGTTATTTGTTTCCTCAGAATTCATTCCTTGGGAATATACTAAATATACATGGCATAACTATTGATCCTATTAAATCTAATGTTTTTGATAAATGACCTTGGCATACATATATTATAGAGATTCATTGTTTTTTTGGATTAAAGGGAAATTACCGGTGGGTTTTTTTTTTGAAATATTTTCATGGTTATTTATCCCACTAACCATGTTTACATAAAAATTCATTAAGTTCATTAAGACAAATGAATACAGTAAGCACTAGTTTTGGATATTCCTAACACTGAGATGGGGGTGAATCAGTGTTGGGAAATTTTTAATATAATTGAAACTTTTTTTACCTATACCTCTTTTACATCTTAGGATCTTTATTCTTGTGTTCTTTTTCCCAGCCACATTCAAGTATATGAAAGCATTAAATATAGAAAAAAAATATTTTTACAAGATTCACGACTGAATAAGAGTAACTAAATCCTTGGAATGGTTAGAAATAATCTTGACCACAAAACCACTAGAAGACAATACTTTTATGTGGTTACGATGAGTAATATATACCCTTGCACTCATGATGTACTTTGAAAACAATCCAATAGTGAATGTTTTATAGCTCTTGTTTGGATATTTATTATAATGACCCATCCTTAAAACATTAATTAATCTTGAATTAAATTAATAATTCAAATTGAGGATCCTTTCAAGTTTAGAGTTTTGGAGAATTAGGCCATAACTATTACATCTCAAAAGTTACAAAGTAGACAATTCTACTCAGTTTCCATTTTTTCATAAAATATAAACTCTAAAAAAAATTCATGTCCAATTCCATGTTTTAGACAACAAGACATTCCTTGATCTCATCCTTTACCCTATTCCACTTTATGTCCTATGAAAAACATTTCAAAAAGTTGGGATGAGCATAAAAAGCTCAGTAAGGAATGCACAAAGAAGGAAACTATTAGTTTTTCAAAACAACAAGTAAACCATGAATACTTTAACATAAGTCATAATTTTCACCTTTATGAAGTAGTAAATACTATTATCAGAATAAAATATCACTAGTTACCATTTTCTAACCAAAATATTACCCATATAAAAAACACCTAACACATAAAGGTAACTTGGAACATAAACATACTTAAATGGAATAACCATATGGTCGACTTCGACACTTGTCACAAAATGGAATAGCCATAAGGCCAACTTACATACCCAATGCAATGGATGTTATAACGTGAACACCAGTCCTGGTATTCATGGCACCACCTCTCATTTGGTTTATCACGTAACCACTTGTCAAATGTCCAAGTACCATTCTAAAATCATAAGACATAAAACAAATATAAAGGAAAGAAAACATTTACAAATTTCAATCACTACATATCACTTAAATATATTGATATAAAAAATCAAGTATCAAAACCATTTTCAATACCAAAATACATAATATAGTATATTGTATTTATTTTCTTTTAAAAACATTACGGCTTGTTGAGGAAGCCAAAGATCAAATAATACTCGCGGTGGCAGAAAGGTCATTGTCACTGCATACGTTAAAATAAACATTCCTTTTTCTCTTTTAGTAAAATTCTTCATAGAAAAATATTCCCATTGAATTAAATTAAAATCCAAAGGTTTTTATATAGTGATTAAAATAAAGTCTTGTAATAAAACAAAATATGCCTCAATGAAAGGAGATTGAGACGAAGTCCCTTACCTCGTGTTCGACTTGACTCGATCGTTCTTTAATCACATGAATAATAAACTAAAGTTAATTTATACTTTCTTAAGAACCATTATCAAGTTTATTATTCCTTTTATATCACTTATTTCCATGTTAAAAACATTATGTAATCATTTAAGTTAATAATGTTCGTTTTTCCGATATTTGGTACTTAAGTCGAAAATGGACTTCTTATAATTACATGTTATTCATGTGGCCAAAGGTTCATTATATCCAGAATGATATTCATGATTTGGATATCATATATATTATATATATCAAGAATATACAAGTATTTATAATATTACATCACATTTAGAGGTAAGAAATGAAATGCACCGTTCATGGAGACGGTAAGCCATACGTACGCATGAATGCTACTTCCATTTATATTTAATATTTAATGGAATTAAAACATAATGACACATAGTAGTATTATAATTCCAGTATTTTATCATATATAATATCATTAAAACTATCGTTTATATATAACACATATGGTATGAACAAGTCATATCACTTTGAGGGGGCGGTAGTCCGCACTTCCTCAAATGAAATTATCGTGTTTACACATAATGGAATCTATAAAGGTTTGCAATATATATAAAAAATACAAAAGCATAAAGAAAACATAAACATAATATATATCATATATAAAAACAATTACATCTTAATGTCCACAATTAAAGGTGTTAAAAGAAGATTTTATAACCATCGTTTTGTGAGGCAATAATTCTCCACCCACATAAATGGTATGTTCTTTAACCATTTGATGGAGGTGTGTGTAAGTGTATGTAGAATAATTTTCATAACAACATACTAGTATATTTAGGATAATGGTGTTATTATTGGATCAAATAATAAGTAGATAGTGGTGAGTGAAGGAGGAAAATAAAATGAAGAAACTCGAGAGAAGACATTACCTCTAAATTAGGTAACTCTTTTTGATTTGAGCCAAAGGCTTCCATGGGAAGACTTCTACCCAAAGTGAGGATTATATGAGTAAGAGAGGGATGTGGATAGATAATATGAGCATAGTTTGGATAATCCAAGGGCTTGAGAGGTTAGGTTAAGGTGGTAGAGGTGGGGGCCTTTTATAAGAGGGAGGAGGGTCACTTTTGGAAAGTCTTGAAATGTTACTTTATTATAAAATGGATTTCGGATTTTAAAGGTCCCAAAATGATATATTTCGAGGATAAGGTGATACGGGTTCTAAATACACCCATACAATAGGTTTTTCATAAGTTTATGTCTTATATTTTACATTATTGTTTCATTTTAATTAAATTGTTCATTAATGAGGTAATCACTGCATCATCATGGTGTCATAAATAAATTTATTTATTTAATGTCCAAAAATTAAAAAAAAATACCATGATGTAGGAAATATTTTTATATTTCAAATGACTATTTATTTTCTAAGAGATCATTTATGTAAAAAATATTAAAATTGTTTTACTTAGGTGTTACATAGTTTGGTTATATTTTCCTTTTATGAAAAATAATTTCATAAAAGGTCACTATCACCCAAAACTGATTCTGTGGGGTCCCTAAGTTGAGAAAAGGAATACCATGGTTGGAAATGACACAAAAAAAGGATTTGGACACATTTTGGGGTTATTTTAAATTATTATGATATTATTTTATTACCCTTAACCACCCGATTAATAATTAATCATGATAATTAATGATAATTGTCGTCATTACTATTCATAATGTCCAAAAACAAAAGAGTCTTAATTACATTATTTGGAACTTCTGATTAAAAATATGGAATCCATTTTACAAAATTCCAAACACATAAATTGCAGTAATCAATTTAAAAATAATTTCTGTTGTCAAAACAAATAGCGTGTTTTGAAGAAACAATATCTATCAAAAGATTGATAATTGTTTATGTCCAATTTCAAAGTGAAATTAATTATAATGACCACCATTGGATTTAATGGTAAATATATATTCTAATTACACTTTAAAACCAATTAAAAAGATAATCTATCCATATAATTAAATTAGATGAAAAATTAGTTCTGAAGTAAAATGCAGTATTTTTCACTTTTCATTAAAAAATGAACATTGTCAGAAAAATATCAAAAATTTATCCAAAGTAAATTTCAATATCCCAATTATAAATAAAAAGTTTATTTTGACATATATATCTTATAAAATTATCAAAAGTTAGATTTAAAAATGGTTTTCTATCAAAATACGGTAAAACTATCTTTTAAAAAATATTAGAGTATTTTATGCTTAAGATTGGATTTATTCTCATTTTAAGCCTCTAAAATACTATCTAATTAAAAAATAGACATAGATATGAAAATATATTAGTCATTACTTACTTGGGATGTTACATCCTTCCCCCCTTAGAAAATTGCATCCCCGTAATTTATTTACTTATCGAATAAGTGGGGGTATTTTTCCCTCATTGCATTTTCAGATTTACATGTTGCCTCTTCAAATATATGGTTTTTCCATAAAACCTTTACATGATGAAACACCATATTCCACAACACATTCTCCCTGTGGTCAAGAATTTGTACCGGTTGTTCCTCATAAGATAGATTCTCTTCCAACTGAACTACCTCTGGACTCAAAACATGAGATGGATCTGGGATGTACTTCCTTAACAATAAAACATGAAAAACATTATGTACCTGAGATAAAATCGGAGGAAAAGCAACTTGGTATCCAACTGATCCAACTCTCTTTAGAATTTTATATGGTTTAATGAACCATGGACTCGGCTTTCCTTTCTTACTAAATCGCATCACACTTTTCCATGGATAAACTTTGAGGAAGACATGATCACCAACCTCAAAAGATAGATCCTTCCTCCTATTGTCCGCATAAATTTTCCACCTGCTCTAAGCTATTCTCATGTGTTTCTGTATCAGATGACCTTTTTATGAACTCTCTTCTACCAATTCTGGTCCCATTAGCTTCATTTCCCATACTTCATCCCAAAAAGATTTAGTTCGACACCGCTTTCCCTATAATGCCTCAAACAGAGCCATATGTATACTGGAATAAAAACTGTTATTATAAGAAAACTCAACCAATGAAATATGTTGGTCCCAGCATCCCTTGTAATCTATTGTACAAATCCTCCAAGGTCTGAATTATTCGTTTTGACTACCCATCTAATTGCGGATGAAAATCTATACTAAAATTTATTTCTGTAACCAATGACTTCTGAAGGCCTTTCCAAAAGTTAGAAGTGAACCTGGGGTCCCAATTAAATATAATGGAGAGGGTAACTCCCTGTAACCTGACTATATCTTTAGCATACAATCGATAAAGTTAATCTAGGGAAAAATTATCTCATATTTCAAAGAAATGAGAAGATTTAGTCAAGAGATCAACAATAACCCAGATTGCATTGTTACCTTGAGGTGTCTTTGATAATCCCACAACAAAGTCCATGGATATATTCTCCCATGTCCACTATGGAACTGGTAAAGGATGAAGCATCCCTTTAGGTAACTTCTTCTCTTCTTTAACTTGTTGACAAGTCAAACACTACACAGTTAAATTAGTAATATCTCTTTTTATTCCATCCCACCAGTAATACTCTCACAGATCTCTATACATCTTAGTAATGCCGGGATAAAATGAAAATGGGGAACTATGAGCCTCACATAACAACTCATTCTTCAACTGTGAATCACAAGGCACAAATAATCTCTTCCCAAACCTCAAAATAGAATCATTATAAAGGTTAAATGCAGGCAACTTACCCTTCTAAACCAGCTCTACCTTTTTATGAAACTCACTGTCTTTCTTCTGCGCTTGCTTAATTTTTTCTGATAGAGATGATCTCACTGACATCTGAAACAAAACAGAAGAACTTCCTACCCCAAAAACTTCTATTCCAAAGTTCATCAAATCAAAAACCAAAGGATATCGTTCCAAATGTAGCATGGTTAATAATGTATTACTTTTTTGACTCAAATAATCATCCACTTTATTTGCTTTTCCGGGATGGTAATGAATTGTACAATCGTAATACTTGATTAATTCCATCCATCTCCTCTGTCTCATGTTCAATTATTTCTGAGTGAATATATACTTTAAACATTTGTGATCTGTATATATTTCACACTTTAATCCATACAAATGATTCCTCCAAATTTTTAAAGAAAAAACAAGAACAGTTAATTCCAAATCATGTGTAGGGTAATTTAACTCATGAGTTTTCAACTGACGTGAAGCATAAGCAATTACCTGATCATTCTGCATTAGGACGCAACCAAGTCCGTTCAATGAAGCATCACTATAGATAACAAACTCACCATTCCTGGAAGTTAGTGTCAATAATGGATCATTCACCAATCTTCTATTCAATTCCTGAAAACAATCATCACATTATTTTGTCTAGATAAACTTAACCCCCATCCGAGTTAGCTTAGTCAATGGGCTGGACAACCGTGCAAAATTTTTATCAAACCTTCAGTAATAACCCTCCAAAACAAGAAAATGATGAATATGGGTTACATTTGTGGGTCTTGGCCATTCTTCAACAACCTTTGTTTTTGCATGATCAACAGTTATTCCATCATTAGAAACAATGTGACCGAGGAAAGAAATTTGTTGCAACCAAAACTCACATTTGATGAATTTCTCATACAATTTATTTTCTTTTAAGGTTTGAAAAATAACCATTAAATGACTTTCATGATATTCTTTACTTTTGGAATAAACCAAAATATAATTAATGAACACAACCACATACTTATCCAAGAACTCATTGAAAATTTGATTCATTAGATCCATGAATATAGGAGGTTAATTGGTTAACCCAAAAGGCATAACTAAAAATTCATAATGGCTATATCTTGTACGAAACGTGGTCTTTGGAATATCTGATTCCATTACCTTTAACTGATGGTACCCCAAACTCAAGTCAATCTTTGAAAAATACTAAGCTCCCTGGAGCTGATGAAACAAATAATCGATATGAGGCAAAGGATACTTGTTCATAACAGTGACATTATTCAATTCTCTATAATCAATGAAAAGTCTCAATGAACCATCTTTCTTTTTAACAAACATGACAGGAGAACCCCATGGTGACGTTCTAGGTTGAATGAAACCTTTCACTAATAAATCTTCTAATTTATCCTTTAACTCTAAAAGTTCAATTTGAGCCATTCGATAAGGGGTTTTTAAAATTGGCTTCAAATAAAGAACTAAGTCAACGGTAAATTCAACTTCTCGATCATGTATAATACCATAAAAATCATTAGAAAAAACATAAAGATACTCATTTACTACTAGTACATCATTAATCTGAACAGTTCCATTATTTTCAACAATATATGCAAGGTAACATTCATTTCCATAGTTTATTAGTTTCTCATCTTCAGGATATGTTATCAAAAGTAAGGGTTAGTTCTTGTACACAAACTGAAAATATTTCTGAAAAGAAACCTCTTTAGCTCTGCTGTCAATCTTAGAAGGATAAATAGAAAGCCAATCCATGCCCAAAATAACATCAAACTCTACCAGAGGCAAAAAAAATTAGGTTTTCTGGTAGATTCGTTCCACAGACAAGGATGTGAAGGTTTTTATAATTTGTTTTTATCTCAACATTTCCTCCTAGTGTTTTTAACATATGTTTAGGATTCATATCGTGAGATGGAATTCCCAATTTAGTAGAAAACTTCTCAGAAATGAAAGAATGTGTAGACCCTGAATCAAACAACACATTGGCATAATCTGAATAAACAAACAGTGTACCTAATAGTACTTCTTTTGATGGCCCAATATCTACTGAAGTAGTTGAAAATGATTTCACCACCCCTTTCTACTTGTATTCTGGATTCTATCCCTCAGTTGAGTTCTTCGTTAGACACTCATTTGCATAATGACCCATTTAATTACACTTAAAACATCTTACCACTGGCTTTTCATTTCCTGCTTGACCATCTTCCTTACAATTACGAGCAATATGACAGACTTACCACATCGAAATCACTTTCCATACTTGGATAAACATTCTCCAAGATTCATTTTACCACACTTATCATAGGATGGACATTTAGTTTTCTTACCACCGGGATTCTTTGATTAATTCTTTCCCTTTTCCTGCCAACTGGACCTCTTATTTTGTTGTTTGTCAAAGAACATTTGATCTTTGGAAAACTCCATTTCCACCTTCTCTGCACATCAAACAAGTTTTTCATAACTTTTGAACTCACAAGAAGCTAATTCCCTTTGATATTTTGGCTTTAATCTTGATTCAAAATGGTTGATTTTACTATCAAGATCTCATATGAAATTTGGAGCATAGCTTTCCAGTCGAGTGAACTTTTCTTCATAAGTAGCCACTAATTCCTCCTCCTGCCTCAATTCTAGGAATTGTTTTTCCATCCTAAGACAAACCACCTTAGGAAAATATTTTCCAAGAAACATACCTTTGAATTCATCCCAGTCAAGATCATCAATATCTTCACTATCCCTGATATTTTTCACCATCGACCACCACTAATCATCTTCCCCTTCAAAATGGTAAATATAGAGACTAACCTTTTGATTTTCTGAACACCCCATGACATCAAAAATATTTTCCAGTACTTTATTCCACCCTTCTGCTACCACAGGGTCAGATGATCCTATAAATGATGGGGGATGTTGCCTCATAAAATTCTCCACTACTGACATGTTCCTTTGTGGTTGATCTGGACGATATTGTGTATGGATACCACTACCATTTATAGCCTAAGTCAACTGTTCCATCACTGCAACAAACTGTTCAGTTCCAATTCTGACTGTCTCAAGTTGCTGATTTGGAAGTTTGTTTTCCTCCTGATGTCTTCCCAACATAGCTTCCATGTTTCCTCTAGGGAAAACCATTCTGAAAACATAAATATCTTAGGTGAAGCAACATTTTATTCTTTAAATTCAATATCATTTCAAGCATACAATAAATTAATTTATGGACATGAATTGAACAATATTCTAACTCTTAAAGTTGTCTAAACTGACCTCTAATACCAACTATAAGGACCCAGACTTAAAAAATTACTTAATCAAGAATTAAATAAATAATTTATACTGATGATATTTTTAGGTTTAGAGTTTTAGATAATTAGGCCATAACTATTACATTTCAAAAGTTACAAAGTAGACACTTCTACCCAGTTTCCATTTTTTCATAAAATATAAACTCTATAAAAATTCATGTCCAGTTCCATGTTTTAGATAGCATGACATTCCTTGTTCCCATCCTTCACTCTATTCAACTTTATGTCCTGTTAAAAACATTTCAAAAACATGGGATGAGCATAAAAATCTCAGTAAAGAATGCACAATGAAGGAAACTATTATTTTTTCAAAACAACAAATAAACCATCAATACTTTAACATAAGTAAAACATTTCACCTTTATGAAGTAGTAAATACTCTTCTCTAAATAAAATACCACTACTTACCCTTTTATAACCAAAATATTACCCATATAAAATACACATAACATATAATGGTACCTTGGAACATAAACATACTTAAATGGAATAAACATAAAGTTGACTTCCACACATGTCACTAAATGGAATAGACATAAGGCTGACTTACATACCCAATGAAATGGAGGTTATAACATAACCATCCCTCCTCGTATTCACAGCACCACCTGTCATTTGGTTTATCACTTAACCACCCATCAAATGTCCAAGTACCATTATAAAATTATATGACATAAAACAAATATAAAGGAAGGAAAACATTTCCACATTTCAATCACAATATATCAATTAAATATATTGATATAAAAAATCCATTATAAAAACCATTTTCAATACCAAAATACATAATAGAGTATAAATAATTTATTTTCTTTTAAAAACATTACAGCTTGTTGAGGAAGCCAAATATCAAATAATACTCGCGGCGGTGGAAAGTTCGTTGTCACCGTATACGTTAAAAGAAACATTCCTTTTTGTCATTTAGTAAAACGCTTCATAGAAAAAGATTCCCTTTGAATGAAATGAAAATTAAAAGTTGTTTATACAGCATATAAAATAAAGTCTTGTATTAAAACAAAATATGCCTCAATGAAATGAGATTGAGACGAAGTCCCTTACCTCGTGTCTGACTTAACTCGATCATTCTTTAATCTTCAGAATAATAAACTAAAGTTAATTTATACTTGATTAAGAACATTTTTCAAGTTTATTAATACTTGTATGACACTTTTTTCCATGTTATAAACATTATGTAATCATTTAAGTTAATAATATTTGTTTTGTCGATATTTGGTACTTAAGTCAAAAATGGACTTCTTACAATTACATGTTGTTCATGTGGCCAAAGGTTAATTATATCCAGAATGATATTCATGATTTGGATATCATATATATTATATATCTCCATCATATACATGTATTTATAATAGTAAATAACATTTAGAGGTATGAAATGAAATGCACCGTTCATGGAGACGGTAATCCGTACGTACGCATGAATGCTACTTCCATTTCAATTTCATATTTAATGGAATTAAAACATAATGATACATAGTAGTATTATAATTAAAGTATTTTATCATATATAATATCATTAAACATATCCTTTATACGTACCACATATGGTATGAATGAATCATATCACATTGAGGGGGCGGTAGACCATACTTCCTCACTTCTTCCCAAAGTGAGGATTCTTGGAGTAAGATAGGGATGTGGAGAGATAATATGAGCAGATTTTGGACGATCCAAGGGCTTGAGATGTGTGGGTAATGTGGTAGAGGTGGGGGCCTTTTATAAGAGGGAGGAGGGTCACTTTTGGAAAGTCTTGAAATGTTACATTATTATAAAATGGGGTTTGGATTTTAAAGGTCCCAAAATGATATATTTCTAGGATAAGGTGATAAGGGTTCGAAATACACCCATAAAATAGGTTTTAGACAAGTTTATGTCTTAGATTTTACATTATCTTTTCATTTTATTTAAATTTTTCTTTAATGAGGTAATCACTGCATCATCATAGTGTCATAAATAAATTTATTTATTTAAAGTCCAAAAATTATAAAAATAATACCATGATGTAGGAAATACATTTATCTTTACAATTACTATTTATAGTCTAAGAGATAATTTATTTAAACAAAACTAATATTGTTTTACTTAGGTGTTACAAAGTTTGGTTATATTTCCCTTTCTTTAAAAATAATTTTATAAAAGTTCACTATCACCCAAAAGTCATTACATGGGGTCCCTAAGTTAGAACAAGGCATTCCATGGTTATCCACAACACAACCAAAATGATTTGGACACATTTTGGGGTAATTTTATATTATTATGATATTATTTTATTACACTTAACCACCCGATTACTAATTAATCATGATAATTAAAGATAATTGTTGTTGTTACTATTCATAACGTCCAAAAACAGAAGAGTATTAATTACATAGTTTGGAACTTATGATTCCAAATATGGAATCCATTTTAACAAATTCAAAACACAGAAATTTTCGTAATTAATTTAAAAATAATTCATGTTTTCAAAACAAATAGAGTGTTTTTAAGAAACAATATCTATCAAAAGGTTGACAATTATTTATCTCCAATTTCAAAGTGAAATCAATTATAATGAACGCCATTAGATTAAATGGTAAAAATATATTCTAATTACACTTTAAAACCAAATAAAAAGATAATCCAACAATAAAATAAATTAGATGAAAAATTCATTTTGAAGTAAAATACAGTATTTTTCTCTATTCATTAAAAAATGAACATTGTTAGAAAAATACCAAAAATTTATCCAAAGTAAATTTCAATGTCCCAATTATAAATAATAAGTTTATTTTGAAATATATAGCTTATAAAATTTTCAAAAGTAAGATTTAAAAATGGTTTTCCATCAAAAGGAGGTAAAACCATCTTTTAAAAAATATTAGAGTATTCTATGCTTAAGATTGGATTTATTCTCATTTTCAGCCTCTCAAATACTATCTTATTCATAAATAGACATGGATATGAAAATATATTATTCTTTACTTATTTGGGATGTTACATTTGTACTCCCTCCCAAGAAAATATTCTCCTTGTTGATGAGGTTTTTTCACACCAATAAAGTTCTCCACTAGTTGAGTCATATCTGATGTCACAGTTTTTCTTTGTTCTTCAACACCCTTATTCTTCACTTTGTTTCTTGCACAATAGTATGGAATAAAATCCTCTAATATCTTCCCAACATCAAACATGATAACTACACAATCATTTTCTTCTATTAATCATAATAATTTGAATTTTCAGTGGATTGATGAACACTGGATTCTCCCTAATAGAAAATTATAATCAAGAGATATCAATTTGGTCACCAGATCTTATTATGTTCCTTTCTATTTCTTCTTTAGTGAAAAACCAAATTCTTTGAGATATATTCTTCTTCTTCTTTATGTAATCAAAAACTTCCTTTGTGATTATTAAATCAATGATGATTATCTCAACATATAATCATCACAATTGAAATGTCTAAAATAACTGAATATAGATTGGCCACTCTCTTTTTCTTCTTTGAAACACAATAATATTGAATACTGTCATAGTTTTTTATTCTCTTCCTTAAATACTCAATACAAACACATGATTATATCAGTATACTTTCTTTTTCCTTGATTCATATTTGAGTTTTGTTGCATGTATGGTTTTCCTTTATTCAATCTATGTGTGTTTGATCTTCTCTATCTTTTGTATGTTGACCAGGTACACACATGGTCTCAATTCTCAGAACACAATGCGGGTATTATACCCAATCACTAGTTCACCTAAACCACATATCCAAAAAATTATTTTCGCAAAGCACCCTTGTGAATCTCACAACTCTCATGAAGCAAACAATTTTCTTTCATGCAGCCTTTGAGTGATTAGTGGGAAAATTTTTAATTTTCATGAAACATTTGACTTTATCATGGAAAAAACTCATGATCCACTTTCTACTTGCACAAAAATATTACACAAAACTCACTAATTATGAACAACTCACATATTGTGTGCAACTCAGTACTAGAAATCAACTGTCAACCTACGCGCAACTCCCTACCAGTACAGAAACTCACTATATGTGAAACAATCACTACCTGCATGATCCAAATCTCTAATTTCCTTTATGTTCTAATAATTTACAAAGTAAGAGAGTAGAAACCTATTTATATAAATTTTTACGATCATTTCATGTAATGTTTCCCTGAGTGTGCAAGTCCCTTTACGCAAGTCTCCTTTGCACAAACTCACCTTGAGTGACAACCCCATAACTTGTGAGACCTTCTTTCCATTTCCATTTTTTATATAATGGTCTAGATATATTCCTTGTGTGAAATTTTCCAATACTCAATGAAACTTTCATGAAATATCCTTTTCCCAAAACACTTTTCTCCATTCTCCAATATTCGGACACAAAAATTTAGAAATCAGTCGAAAATGTTACCTCCATAAAACTTTTCTTCACCAAAACCAACCATACTTATTCCTAGTCATCTTGTTTCATCATAAACTCCTTCTTTCATGATATTTAATCTTTGATTGATCACCTTTATAATCATCCGTTTTTTTGAAGAAAGTATTGTAACTTTCCTATCTTCCAGCACCATTCTTCTTTCCAATCAAACTTGAAGATGATTGAAAGTTCCTTTTCTCCCCCTTTCTATTATATGGATTGATTCACAAGTTCTCAATAAAAATTATGATATTTGTGAAATAAAAATTATAAAATCATCATTATATTCACCTTCGTGCGAATTAGAATCCAAATGGTTTTCAAACTCTTACTATGGTTCTCATGCAAAAAACACTTCCTATAGTTCATATGAAATAGTGAAATATTTCATGACCCTAAATTACTCTTATTATTATAATCTTTCATTTCTAAATAACTCTTCATATCCCAATTATCCTTCTACTCCATTTTAAATAATGTATCACATATTTAATCTCAAAATCTTTAACAAATGTTTCTTGACATACCAAGACAAATGGATTTCATCCAAGCTCCATTAACTTTGCAACTAATTCATCATATTGACAGTAATAAAATCTTCATATAAAACATTAATAACTTTATATATCATAGATCACCATTGAAAAATAATAAAAATAATTTGAAAACAAATACAATCCATACACAAAGTGGTCTCTTCAAATACGATGTGTTAGTCGGAGTGAGTATCTCAGGAAGGGGTGAATTAAGTACCTAATAAAAAAGCATGTTAAAATAGGTTTAATAAATCCCCCAATTAGTTAAAATATATCTAGTTAACCAAAAAAATATATTAATATAAATATTGACCATTTAAAATAATTCTCAAATATTGATTAGGTCCTGGTTTAAATAAAATATTATGTTACTTTAACTTTTGAAATAAATTTACTCAATCAAAATATCATTTTAACACTAATAAAGACTAACAACCCAATTGATGGGTTTTTTATATTTTAAAACATATTTTTTTCAATGAATATTAATAAAACAAACAAAAACAAAAAGAGGAAATGAATATAAGTGTTTCAGTCTCAACTAGAGATTTAGTCCCCTTCACTTGGAAATCACCTACTACAAAACAATTTATATAAAAATAATCATTGATCCAAAACCTAGATTGGGTGTAAAATAATATAACAACTATTCAGGCCACACATGGACTTATTACATGGTAATCATTGGAAAATAGACATGACAGTCCACAAATATACCTCTACCACAACATGTGGGAAACATGAGTAAAAAGGGTTTGAGAAGAAATATAGTATCTTCCCGTTTAAATCAAGAGATAGTGTGTGTATAATAAAAAAAATTATACACACACTTCTTTTAATATAAAAATAAATGAAAAAATAGAGAATGAAATAATGTAAAAATAATAGTGTTGATCTATCTAATAAGAAATGAATCTAGAAAAACTGTATTGTAGGGTGTCATGAACTCTTTTGTTCGGGTAGTAGGAAGTATTCCATATGTTAAATGTGTTTCATGTATTCTATAGGTGATCACATGGTATATATTATTCATTTAAGACACACTTCACATAAACTCATATCTCTTCACATGTGTGATTGTATGTTCCATCTCTATTTCACCTCACTGTGCAGGAATGAGTCTGCTTCACTTTTAACAATAGCATGAAGAAATAATCATCTATATTTCTAGATCCTCAAACATAGGGCTGACATATTTTTAATGAATTCTAAAATTTTTCTAAGAACAATAATTTAAATAATAAATGACATTACAATTTGTAATAAAGTCATTATATATATTTAATTAAAGAAAAATTGAAATAATAGTGGTGAGTCTTTAGAAAAGTTAGTCTCTAGAGGTGTCTTGATCTTGTACTGAGACACACTATAGCGGTGTCTGAGTTTTGTGGAGAGATGTAATGGAAGTGTATGAGTATAGTGGTGAATTAGTCTACAAGTTTTTCAGATAAGTGGTGACTCTTCTCAGCGGCAGGTGATTCCATCACTGAGCCAAATTTTTTTTGGACGTGACTTAGAGTCTGAAGGAGACACATAGTTGACAGTAGATCATCTAGATACATAGGAAACTTCTCAGTTCAATGGTATATCATAGCTGATGGTGAGTTTTTTTCTTGATGAGTTTTTCCAATACTTATCCAAATTTCCATAATTTTGTTGAGTCATCTACGATGGTGAATCATCCTTTTCTGATTTTCGGATTCCTGTAGTGATTCATCTGTGGTGGTCACCCATCTTTGGCAGTGAGACTTCTTCGGTGGTGATACATTGTTGATGGTGAGTCATACTTAGTCATATATCTCTTTAGTCTTGATTCTTTCCCTGACGTACCCATATTTCTTGAAATATTTCTTATAACATAAAATGTTATCATAAAATATAAAAGTCTTTAAGATCATAAGAAACATGATTTTTGAATCATTAAAAGAAGGATCCCAATAATCTCCCTGATTTTGATGATAAAAAACCCTAGAATATTATATATATGGTATCAAAGATAAATCATGACATATTATATAGCGTGGAATCAAAGGTAAAAAATATATACATAGAGTATCAAAGGTATAAACCATGAAAAACATGGAATTGTATCAAAGGTATTAACATAGTAATAAGTATGAGAGATTAGTGAAAACACTATGGTATCAAAAAAATTAAAAATTAATTAATAGAATGAAATACCAAAATATCTATAACCCTTTTTTGATTTTCATAAAATCCATAATAAAATAGTAAATTAAGAGAAAAATAGAATAGAAATAAATAAAAAAGAGTAATTAGATAATTTACATTTAAAAATTTAGTGAGGGTGATGCAAAAATTTTCCAAAAAAAGTGACAAAAAAATAACATTCCAATTAACAGCACAAAATCTAATGGTTAACGCATCTCAGGATGGACTGATGGTATCAAAGTAGTATTTCCCTTGTCCTTGTATAAGAAAGAATCTATAGAAACGAAGGATGAGATTTCATTTGGAATAGATTGATGAACATGCATAAATGAATTCCTAAGATTGGAAAAATCCATTATTACAATGACTCCTCATTCCATTTCACTGAAAATGTCTTACTTTTCTTCAATAAATCTCTAAAGAACATGATTCAAAACCATCAACCAATTTACTTATTTTTTAAAGGCTTGACTTACCATATGCATTGTAAGATTTCCTCCTATATACATAAAATGGTTATTTAGTTCATGATTGTAGTATATCCATAATAGATAATACTTTATTTACATGGTTATAGTCTCTTTCTTAGCTCGCATGTCTTTCCTGTACACCATAATCATCATATGGGAATTATCGTTGTTATGTTAAAACTTTCTCAAAGTTTACTCACGTATGGAAGGTGCAACACTTGATTGACCAATTGAAAGACCACAAATTTAATCCCTCACAATAGATCTAAATAACTCAACATCAAAAACATGATGAGAATTTGAGGTAGAAAGTGATGATGGCATACTCTATATCCTCTCACATATAGAATTCATATAAGATGTAAATGAAGATTGAATACCTTCCATGGTAGATTACATAGACTTTATATCACTAACTAGTCTTCTATTTTTAATCTCTAACTCCTGAATATGGCGTTTCACTTTTGGTTGAATATATTGTATCACACATTAAAATAAGTACCCTCAATCCCTTTCACTTAATTTAGTATCCATAGAAGGTTAATTCTTCAAATTCACATCATTGACAGAAAGAATCGTTTCATCAAATGAATCTATGTCACCCTTGGTGACTATATCTACTAGAACAGTAGAGACAATAGGTGTAGGAAACAGTGCTAGGGAAATCACTAGTTTAGACATTCAATCAGAATAAAACCTCCTCAACTCATTAGAAGCATTAATCTGATCAATCAATTATCCATCTGAATCTCTTGATTCTCAAATGGTTTTTCCACCAATATTTGGTAGACTTCCAGGAATTATATCTCGCTCCTCAATCATAGGGTCAATCCATCTTTTAGAATACATATTAAGTTTAATAGTTAAAGAATTGTCAACGTTGGATACCACCACAATAAGCACTACAACAACATGTTTAATATAACTCTAAGAGTCTCTTGGTAGCTCAGCTATAGTAGGGTCCTATTCAATCTAATAAGAAATGGATTTCTCAATAGCAGAAGCAACCTACATCTTCTCAGCCACTAACTATTCAATAACATTATGTTCATCAACCATCTGAACACTATCTACAGGCTCACTAAGGTTTCCACCATCATTATGATCAACTAGAGTACTTTCAAGATATGTGGATTTCTCCTCCTCAAAATACGCTACATTTTACTATATTATTAATTTTTTCATAGGACATAGACATTCCTCAGATTTAGAACTAGATGTATGTGTAAAATTAATAAGATAAGGAGGAATTTCTATAACCTTATTTCTAATTCTACCACTAGGACCATCAGTTTCAAAATCATCATCATCATTATCATAATATCCATTTCCATCCTCATTTCCATCACCAATTCCTTCTCTATTTTTATGATCTTCATCATCCACTTCATCTTCACCATTTTTGTCTTCCTCAACATATTATTTTGAAGTTATTTTGAATTTATATTCATGGGATACTTTTATTTCATCCTCTTTAATTGATTCCTTTAATAGTTTCTCCCTTTTATGGAGATACATAGGAAGAATAGGTGCTCCAAAGGTAATAGAAGGAGAGCCATGAGGCAGATCCGAATCACTGACCTCATCAATAAGAAATTACTCATCCTTAATAGTAGAGGCAGCACCATCTTCTTCCTCATCAGAGTAGTAAACTATATTGTCTGGTTCCAAACTAGGATCAATATGGTCCATAGGTCTAGAAGTATGGCCTATAGAATTAAATGCATTATATATATTCTCATTATCACTATCCCACTACTTCTTCCATGGGTTCTATATTATTTTAATTCTTCTACATATTATACTTTTAATGAAAAAACCACCATAGTCTACTATAGATTCTTCATTTTTAATAATAAAACATTTACCGTCCGAAATTGTTGAAATAAAATTAGGTTATATCCAAAAATTTAATCTCTAAGTAGGCTTGATTATTTCCAATATTTGAAGCATCTAATACCTACCCAAGTTTATTTTCTCTCCTCTTTATATTATAAAGAAGAGGTAAACATCCTGATATCTTATATTAGAAAAGTAATATTTTCCTGGACACATCATTTGATGGATAAATATAAACAACAACCATCATTAATCATCTAACTTGTAGGAAATCAATCATTATACTATTCCATCTCTAGTCAACTCAATAAGGGAATTTTCAAAAATGAAATTATCACTAGATTATAGAATTCTTCCTTGATAATATTTAGTGATCCCTTCATGGGGTACTCCAGGACATGCATCCCACTATCTAGATGGGAAAAAAACATGTATCCATCTATTATAATTCTCATATAGACATTATTATATTTAAATATAAACTCAAAAAACTACTTAAACACATATATCGATCTATGATAAAATGTTATCTGGTTGTAAGGGAACCAATCTAGCCATCCATGGTTCAGTATAACTTTAAGAACTAAATAAATATTAGATAAGAACCATTCAGCTTAAACTTCTTTCTATAGAATAACAACTCCCTCTGAATGCTATGTATTTATAGTCTCTAATGTTTCAGGGAAACTTGGCTCCCCTTCCTATTTATTTATTGTAAATGACTCAACCAGAGAGTCTATAGAAGGAAACATCACTCCATCCTAGGAGTTCAACTTTTTTGGCTCAATTATAGGTGAATTAAATGTCAATAGATCTTATATAAAGTATTGTAATAGGTTTAAAGGAAAATGGTGTGAGGAAGGAGTGAATATTAGAACCAGAAAATCATCTAATTTGTATCATTTGGGGTTTTGGGATTTTAAAAATCATAATTTAAATAATACATAAAAATCAAGACCAAAAAAATTTGAATAGAATCATAAATTCACTATAAATAAAATAAAACTAGTTATTTTAAAAAAAAGTGAAAATTAGGCTACGAAACCAAAAACCAACGGTGATATGTTCAATAGTGAGAAGTATCAATGGGGAGAAGTATAAATTGTGAGAAGTTTAAATGGTGAGATGTAAAAATAATGTGAAATATCAATGGTGAGACATTAAAAATTGTAAGACATTCACAATTGTGAGACATTCACAATGCTAAGACATTCAAAACAGTGAGACATTCACAATGGTGAGGCTTAGAAAATTAAACTTGACCAAAAATAATCATACCTAATTCATGTTTTATGTAATTCATTCTCTCAGAATTCCAAGGATTTGTGAAAATATCACCAAGATGATGTTCTATTCCAAGGTATTCAAGAGTAATATTGGATTTTTAGAAATGATCTCTCAAAAAGTGATGTCTTACATCAATATTCATTATTCTAGATTGTGGTATAGGATTCTTAGAGATATTTATAGCACTAGTATTGTAATAATTTATAGTCATATGCATGAATTGATATCCATAGTCTAGTAATGTGTATTTCAACCTCGAAATATATGCACATTAGCTACCAGAAGTAATATATTTATCATCATTAGTAGAAAATCCAATAGAATTTTGTTTTTTACTACATAAAGAAACTAGAGACATTCCTAAAAGGTTACATGTTCCAAAAGTAATTTTTCTCTCTAACATACATCCCCCAAAATCAGCATCAAAATAACTAAGTCAAATTCTTATCCTCTTGTATAGAACAGTCCTAAAATAGTAGTATATTTAAGGTATTTGAATATTATTTTTACATCAATTAAGTGTGACTCTTTTGGGTTTTCTTGAAAATGTGAACACATACACACACTAAACATAATATCTATCTGACTAGCATTTAAGTAGATATGGCATCCATCCATACCACTATAAATGTTTTGGTCCACTGGTTTCTCATCTTCATAAAGAACCAAATTATAGGTAGTAATCAGAGGAGTATCACTACTCTAAGTTCAATCCATGTTAAAATGTTTTTAAAGATCCTAAGTATATTTACATTGGTTAAAGCTAATTCAGTATTTATTTTAAAAAATATAGAAACCAAGAAAGAACTTTAGTTAAAACATTAATCTCATTTCAAATTCATTTTGTATTATTTTTTAAAACCAATACATAAGAAATTTCTTGAATATCCAAAAATAATAAAACATATATAAATTTCAATAGCTAAAATATATATTGAAAATAGTCTTATAAAAAGTGTAGAATTATTTTTACCTTTTGAAAATATTTTCGAAATAATAAAAGTGTTGAGCCTATCATTCCAAGATCTTGGATCTTGTTTCAAATCATATAAATATTTTGATAATTTAAAAACATGATTTGGAAAATGGGTGTATTGAAATCTAGGGTGTTGTTCAACAAAAACATCCTCAATTATAATCCCATTTAAAAAATCACTTTTGACATACATTTTATAATGTTTGAAAACTAGATGACCTGCAAAGGATAGAAATATTTTGATGGATTCAAGTATGAATACTTTCTCAAAGGTATATTAATAGTCTATTCCATAATCCTGACTATATCCTTATGAAAATAGTATAGTCGGGTTTCTTACCATACTGCCTGATTCATCAACCGTGTTTCTAAACACCCATGTAGTACCTATAGTTATGGTGTCCTCAGTTTTATCGACATGTTCTCATAGTTTATTTAATTAAAATTCATTTAACTCTACTTGTATATACATTACCAAGAATTCATCATTAATTTCATCATTTATGTTCTTTAGTTCAATCTATGATAGGAATTCTTGATGTTCAACCTGATTTCATAGAAAATATTGAGTCTATGTACCTTTATCTAAGTCTCAAAGAATATCCTCTAACATATGGTACATAAGGGTCATAATAGCTCTAGAAAATGAGGGTTTGGTCACCTAAGAATTTCATATACGTTCATGTTCAGGTTCTGGAAGTTCCTCAGAACTTGATGATTTTTTTATTGCTTTATAAAAGAATTAAAAGGTTTTGGAATTTTATTTCAGGGATGATAACACATACTCATAATTTTCTAAAGATGTGTTAGGCTCATGTGGATCTTTCTAATCAAATTTTACATGAACTGACTCTTCCAAAATCATGTTCCTTTTATTAAAACTCTCTAATATTTATTAGAGGTTGAATAACTGAGGAAAATTCATTCACCACACTTAGAAGAAAAATTATCTAGATTATCATTTGTGTTAAGAATAAATACTTTATAACAAAAAAACCCTAATGTAATAAACCTTATTCTTTTTACTATTCCAAATCTCATAAGGGGTATTCTTCAAGATTGGTCTAATTAAAAATTTGTTGATTATATAAAAGATTGTGTTCATAATATTTTCATATAAGTGGATAGAAAATTCATATTAATTTAGTATAGTATGAGCTATCTCATTATGTGTTTTATTCCTTATTTTTATAACCCCATTCTGTTAAGGGTCCTAGGAGTAAAGGAGTTGTGAATATATCCATTTTGTAAGAAAAATGACTCAATGTCATGATTTTAAAAATTATGTCTATAGTCACTTCTTAGAGTCTTTATTCGAAACCCACTTAATTTTTTCACATATCTAGCATACTTGGTGAAGTAAGAAAGGGATTCACTTTTGGGAGTTGGAAAGAACATCCAATTATACCTAAAAAATTCATTTACTTGTACATAGGTGTAGTACTTCCAATTTAGACTAGAAAATCTAGATAGTCCAAATAAATCCATATGGACCAGCTCAAGATGTTGACAAGTTGAAACTTATTTATTTGATTTAAAATAAATCTTGTGTTTTTTCCTTTTATATAGGGTTTACATACTTTAAAATTTGAGAACTCTAGTTTATTAACATCCCTGAGTAACAATTCTATAGTAAGATTCCAAAGTAATTGAACATTACAATAGACTTTTCTCATATTATAAAACCATGATTATTTATAAAAGGCACTCAAGAAAGAAAAATTTTGACAAATCAAATAATTAAAATGAACAACATAAACTTTTTCATTCCTTAAAGCATTAAAAACTAAATCAACAATAGAATCAGAAAAATAAAATTCATTATTATCAAATTTAACAAGAAAAACATCATCTCATAATTAATATATGATAAGAATATTATTTTTCAAACCATTAAAAATAGTACATTAGAAATTAAAATAGAATAAGTGTTTCCAATGTGGCCAAGACTGATGATCTTTCTTTTATCATTGCCACAAAATGTGACATGAAATCCATCAACCTTTGTGAGGTACATGAAAAATGAGTAGTATCATGTCATATGACTTAAAAAACTATTTTCCATGTACTATGAAATTTTGAATGAGGTCTTAAAAAATCTTTCCTACTAAAACAAAATTATACAAGAAATTATTTTGGTACCAATATTTTTATGGGTCTAAATGTGTTTTTATTCTGGTCTTTAAGAAGCCACATTTTCTTAACATGTATCTTATAAATAGACTATATGATTGTTGAAATAAACAATTTTTAGTTCAATTTTAAAAATAACTAATAATAAATCTTTTAGAATGATATTTAGGTTAAAACATGCTCTTTATTATTCTTCTTTTCCCAAGTTGATATCCTATACATGTAACATATTTTGGAGTAATATTATTTCCTAGAATCTGAGTAAGAGTTTCTCTACCAATTTTAAATTTTTATGAATCCTTATTAATTTTCAAGTGAGGAAATTTATGTTTTGTGTTCTATATTGGCAATTGAAATTTTTTATGTTTCTCAATAGATAAATCAGATTAAATATTTGTAGACAAACCATGTTTCTTGTTTAGAAATTTATATTTATCCTCATGTTAATTTAAAGTATCATCTAAAATTTTTCAATATTCAAACATTTATTCTTGAGAAATTTAATCATCATTATGTTTACTTTCAGAGTTATTATCATTAATAATAGGTGAGGCACAAGATACCATATATACCTCAGTGACATTTGTCATAAATAACATGTTGGGTTGGTCAGAATTTTCTTTAGGAGTAGAGTCTGAGTCACTGGAGCTATCCTTAGAGCCACTCCAAGTTGCTTCCATTGATTTTATGAATCTTAAATTCTTTTCCTCATGTTTATTTTTTTATTTCAACTTAGGATATTATGCCTTAACATTTCATTTGATCTTGAATTCATAGTAGGTAATTTCATTAGTTGTTTCATACTTTTTCCAATATCTCTTGATGTTTTCATTATTACAATACATCCCATTATAACTTGGATTTCTAAAAATTTTCTTATTCCTATAAAACTTATTGACCCATCCATCTAGATGGGAAATTTCCATATACATATTAGATGGTGACTCACTATCACTGGTACTTTAATCTTGTATATTATAGTTTTTCTTTTCTTTTGGTTTGGATGTATTAGACTTGAAAGATTCTAACTTTCTTTTCATCTCATAATCATATTATTTATTGACTTTTAGTTATTATTCGTACATCATTAACTTAGCAATTAATTCCTTAACAGAAAATTTTCTAATATCGTAGGACTCTCTAACTGACATTGACGTCTCTCTTTATCTTTCATGAAGAAATCAATGGATACTAATGATCTAATCCTTGTCAAACACTAGATTTACCAGGGATCTCATGGTGTTCACAATTTCTTTGAACCTGAGACACATATCAAAAATTAATTAATCCGGATTCATCTTAAAATTAAAATACATAATAGTATATTTATTCAGTATCATCTCTTTTACATTGGTTATTCTTTCATGAGAAATACTTAACGGGTCACATATTTCAAAGGCAGTTTCAATAGAAGAAATTATATTAAAATCCTCATATCTAAAGGCCGAATACAGGGAATTAATAGATTTGTATTTATTATTATAGTTATGTTTTATAGCATGGTCTCATGTACTTTTAATTGTTTAAGGACTCTCATGCTTATCCTCAATATCAGACAAAATCTCAAAACCCATACATTCTATATGAATTTATATTTTGATCTTCCATTGAGTAAAATTATTTCCATTAGAAAAAGGTGGTTTGTTAGTATAAAAATATTCTTATATATTTTACATTAAAATAATTAAATTTTGAACTAATAGAAATATAATATCTCTAAAGCACAATTAAAATCAAAGTTTAATTTTTTTAAAACTTTTTTAACAAAGCATAAACCATTGATTACAATTGTTAGTCGGAGTAAGTATCACAAGATGGGGGTGACTTGAGTACCTAATTAAAATTTATATTACAAATTTTTTAAATAAAATTACACAATTAGTAAAAATATGGCCTAGTTAATGAAAACAGTAAATTGATATAAATCATGACCATTTAAAATAATTATCAAAGATTTATTAGGTCTCAGTAAAAAAAATTATTACATTACCCTTTGAAATAAATTTACTCTATAAAAATCTTATATAAAAATTAATTAAGATTAAATATCAATGTAATGGTTTTATTTATAGATTAAAACAAATTCAGTTTTAATGATTATAAATAAAAGAAACAAAACACACCGTGAAAATGAATACAAGAGTTTAAGTCTCAATTAGAGACTTAGTCCTAACCACTTGGAAATCACCTTCTTCAAATAATTTTATATAAAAATAAATATTTATCCACAATCTATATTGGGTGTACAATAGTTCAAAACTTTCCTGGCCATAAAAATACCTCTTCGAAATAAATCATGGGATAACAGAGAAGATATGCCACAACAAGACCTCTACCGAAATATGTTGGAAAAAAGAGTAAAAAGTGTATGAGAAGATATCTAGTATCTTCCAGTTTGAAGCATGAGATTGTGTTCATGTATTAAATATTGTATTTGCACACTAATCATAATGTGGAAATAAATGAACCAAAAAATCAAGAATGAATGTTGAAATAATTCTGTCGATATATCTGACAAGAAATGCATCTTGTGACTCTATAATGTTCTCTGAAACAAGGCTCGAGTTGAATTTATAAAATTTGATTAATAAAAGTGTGGCATTAACTCTTCAGTTCTGATTATAAGATGTATTATAGATGTGAAATTTATTTCACATTTTTTTATGTGATCACTTGGTATAGATTCTTTGTGTAAGTCACACTTAACACTAACTCAGCTCGCTTCACATCTGTGTCTGTATGTTCTAACTTTATTTCACCTCTCTATGCATGAGGGAGAATGGTTCACATTTAATAGTAGAATGCATGAAAAATAATCTAGATTTAATAATCCTCCTACGTAGGGAGAAGACATTTTTAATGCATCATTGCAATATATTTAAGAATAATAATTAAAATAAGAAATCGCAAAAAAATATAAAATATTTTAGTTAGATATATTTAATTAAAATAAAATTGAAACAGTAGTGAGGATTCTGTAGAATAGAGAGTCTCTGGTGGTGATACTCACTCTAGTGGTGTATGAGTCTAGTAGTGATATATACTGGCATTTTCTAATTCTGGTGGTGACTTAGGCTAGTTGTGTGTCAGACATGAGGAGACTCTTCTCAATGGTAGGTGATTATAACATTGGATGACATTTTTTTTATAGGGAATCAGAGTCTTTCAGATACATATAGTTAATTTCAGTTTATATCAACACTTAAGAAATTTCATGCTTCTATTGTATGTCATAGATGACGGTGAGTCTTTGTTTCTGGTAAATTTTTCTAATACATAGACAAATTTCCATACCGGTATTGACTCATTATTTTCTGATTTTGGATTCGAGTGGTGATTCATCCTTGGCGGTGAACCATCCTTGGTGGTGAGACTTATTTGGCAGTGATAAATTTATAACGATGAGTCAAAATTAGTAAAATATCTCTTCAGTTGTGAGCCTTTCATAAACTTAAATTATATCTTCCAATCTATATTATAATATAAAATAATATCCTAAAACATTAACCTTCTTAATATTATAAAAAACATGATTATCTTACAATTAAGACAAGGAGGCCAACACTAGGAATGTTTTTAGGAATTGACAAGAAGATTATTAAATGCTCTAGTTTTGGCCCTAACATCTATGAATGGTGATAGTTATCTATACTGACTCTTATTTTATGGGACTCGGTTTTTTTAATAATTAATTACTGGGTAATTTATTATGAATCATTTCAATTATAAATTCGTGAAAAAATTATCCTACACAAGATCTTAAAATGGGGACTATTGTGGTTCTATTAAAAAATTAGAGAATTCATTTATATGGAGTAGAGAATGAAATATATAATGATCATAATAGTTTGAAGTATATAATCACTCAAAAATATTTAAATATTAGATATAGTAGTTTGATATAGTTGGTAAAATATTATACATAGTAAATTATTTACCATCATGGAATGGAAAATAGAGTAGTAGATTCTTTAAGTCAGAAATGTTATGCATGTGTAACTATGATATATCTGGAACGGGATCCTTTTTTAATGATTTGAGGAATTTTAGCTTTGAATGTTTATATGCAGAAATCCCCGCTATTATTTTTAGGTGTTAGTAAAATCATATTTCTTTGAAAGAACTAAAAAATCTTAGAAGGAATATTGTTTGTTATAGTAATAATATATAATTTTTTAAGAATGGTATGTTTAATGAATTTCATATTAAAAAATCCAGATTTTCAATGATTTATAAAAGGTTTTTTTGTTTCATGTTACACCCATTTAGAGAAAGAGATATTGGTTGAATCTAATATCTCTCCATTTTTTATTAATCATGGCGGTTCAAAAATGTATAGAGACCTTCAGTAATATTTCCAATGGGTAGAATGAAAAAAAAATATTATTGATTCTACTTTGAAATTTTTAACTTATAAACTGGCCAAAGTTTAATTAAAATCACTAATGGAGATGCTTCATCCATCTCCAATTCCAAAATAGAAATGGGATAATATAACAATGGATTTTATGGCGGGATTACCAAATACATCATGAGGTAATAATGTGATTTGGGTAATTGTTAATCAATTTAAAAAATATTCTTATTTTCTTTCCATTAATGATAATAAATATTTATATCAAAATTAAAGACATTAGGTTTAATAGATAATTAGATTACACAGAGTCCCTATTTCTATAATATCTGATCATGATCCCATATTCACCTCTAATTTCTGGGTAAGACTTCATAAGTCATTAAAAACTAAAATAAATGTCTATATAGTCTTTCACCCTCAATATGATCGACAGTCAGAGTGAAATATTCCGAATATAGAGGATATTATTTAAGATTTTTTAATTGAGTATCATGGAATTTGGGATCAACATATGATTTTGGTTGAGTATTATTATGGTAACAGTATTCATTATAATATATATTTTTAAATTTTTGAGGCATTATATAGAAAATAGTGTTGGACAACATCTTTTTGGGATGATGTTAGAGAAATAATGTTATTGGGAACAAAATTGGTAGAAGACATGGTTGATAAGGAAAATATGATTTAGTATCACCTAATGACGACTCATAGTTGGAAGAATTTTTTTTTAGATAATTGGATTGAAGATATTTCTTTAGTGGTAGGTGGTCAGGTTTTCATTAAAGTTTCTCTGTGGATAATTTCTTTGTTTTTTTTATAAAAATGTAACGATATATCCATGTTTCATTTGAAAATATAAAATTATGGAGAATATTGTAACAGTTTCTTACAAAGTGGCCTTACCTCTATGTTTATCTTGGGTAAAATATGTATTTCATGTTTCCTTGTTAATAATATATGTGCCTGATACATATCATTTTTTGATCCCTAAAGTACTTTAATTGGAAGAAAACCTTTTTATGATTAACAACAAGTACAAATTCATGACCATATAGATCAATTTTTATAATAATGTAATTTTCTAGGTTACGTTTTTTTAAACCATATTATTCAGGAAGAAACATTGGAATCATAAAATGATATAAAGGAAAAATATTCCCGCTTATATAAGTAATGAATAACATTTAGAGGATGAAAATATAAAAATGGGGAAGAATTTAAAAATCTCAGTAATGTTAAAATAAATCATTTTCTTATTATATTAATATTCATTAATTTTAATTTATATTTTTATATTCATTTAAAAATATCAGATAATTTTTCAATCAAAAAGTCAAAAGATTTATTTTTAACCAAATTGGGTTTTTCATGTATTATATTGGTTTATTAAAAATATCTGTTTCAAAATTATAGAGTTAAAATTTGAAAAAGTAAACATCATTATTTAATTCATCATTTCATAATTATTTTAGGTTTATATTTTTAGAATTTTTTTGAAATGTTTTAGTTTTCAATGAATATTGTGTTGAGTCAATAAGGATATCTTATTACTTCTCCATTGCTTATGGTTTTACGTTTTGGAAATCACAAACACTTTTTCTTATTTTTTTTTAAGTTCTGTATTTTTCTTAAGAATCAAAATTGTCATTTCATTATGCTTACAGATATATCATTACGTTTCTCAATTCTGTTATACTTACATATCTGTCATTCCAATTTTTTATTATGTTATACTTACAGATCTATCATTACAATTTGTCATTCAGTTTCAGGATTCTGAATCTGGTGTATATGTGATTCAGTTTTATGA
The DNA here is from genome assembly GCA_963277665.1 of Viscum album. Lineage (NCBI taxonomy): Eukaryota > Viridiplantae > Streptophyta > Magnoliopsida > Santalales > Viscaceae > Viscum > Viscum album. Next base: position 1,108,144,480 of record OY728128.1, on the reverse strand, counting down.
TTCCAAATCCGATGTATATGTGATTCAGTTTTTATGATTCTGAATCCGGTGTATATATGATTCTGTTTTATGATTTCGATTCCAGTGTATATACGATGCCGATCTTCAATACCAATTCTGTTGTATATATGATGTCGATCTTCATGATACCGAATCTGGTGTATAAGTGACTCCAATTTTGTGATTCCGATTTCGGAACAAATGAGATACCTATTTCACAATCTAATTTAATTTTTCTTAAGATTACGTTTTCTTGATAATTTTAGAGTTTTTTAAATGTATCAATCCAATGATATAGGATTCTAAGTTTTCCTACACTTAACATCGTTTCTATTACTTGAAATTATGTCGTACAATATATTATAAACTAACCGTTGTATGTTCACCACGTGTCCTGGTCCCTTTAAATTTAAAGAAAAATATGACTGTTGGAGAGGAGCCGACCATTGAAAAGTTTTTCCTATAAAGAAAAGACAATTTTAACAAGAAAATGACTTCAACTTGAACAACTGAATTCGAAAAAATAAAGCTGTGAAGTTATTTCTAGAGAGAGATTCTCTTACAACTCTCAGTGCTTCATGCGGATGTTGTGAACAACTTGTTCGGGCATGAAGAACTTTTTTAGACTTGATTTGTGCAGACACTAATTGTGCTGATCAAGGGCTTCTAGGATTGGAAGACAGAGTTTCTAATTTCTTTCTAAATTGAAGGCTTTTGGGGATAGCAAGACAGATACCGATCTTCAGATTGAGGGCTTACCTGGGTTTGGGTAAGATAGACTTTCTTGAAAGTATAAATCAGGGGACCTTTATCTAGGGTTTTTGGATACCCTTATCTTTTGGTTTAAAGAATATTATTGTTACTTGTTTACTATTTCAAGTTGTTTTAATTCCTCTATTATATGTTAACTTTGTTAAAGTTAGGAAGTATAACCTTCTTATACTTTTTAATTCTTTTACTCTGATTATATTACAGATTCGATATGATTTATGGTAGAATCTTTCTATTAAGAAATTAGAAAAGGATTCTTTAATAGTTCTTGTGAAGTATTATTTAACCTTTTTAAACATAACTTTAAAGGTTCCAAAGAAATTTTTAAAGTATACAATTCACCCCCCACCCCACTTATATTTTATCATCTCTTTTTTACATATTTGATCCTAAAATTGGTTTCAGAGGTTGGATACCTCATACTCTGAATCAATCTGACAATTTATATCATAGGAGGTCTCAGAAATACTTATATACACATATACGTTTTATTGATCAAGTTTTCCTTTTCTTAAGTTCTTCATTTTTTTTAAAACTTTACTACTAATAAGTTTTGTGGAAATAAATATATTTTTATAATAGTAGGCATTAATGATGGATATTAAGATAATCTCAATCCTACTAGACCACCGATCTTCAATGGAAATGACTATGAGTACTAGAGAGATAGAATGAAGACCTTTGTGATAAACACAGGTGTAGACAACTACATTACGTTAATTGGCGATTATAAGATTCTTGATAAAGAACTTAGAACCTTTACTAATCTGAAAAATGTGGAATACCAGGTGAACATTAAGGTACATAATACTTTTCTATGTTATATGACTAGAAATATATATAACTAAATTTCATCCTAGGAAGTTGAAAATAGTATTTGGATGAATCTGGAAGTAACTCACTTCGCAACTTCCAAAGTCATTGAAACTAGAAGAGTTATGCCCAGATCTGAGTATCATGGTTTCTGCTTCCCTTATGAAGAACCCGTATATAAGGTACAATAAAGATTTATTACTATCGTCAATAGCTTAAAATCAATGGGTGAGAAAGGTTTAGATGATGAAGCTCTTATAGACAAGACTATAGATATCATGCCTAACGAATGGGAATCCAAGAGGATTGCTATATATGAGAATATGAAAGTTACTCAGATTTCCCTTGAAGAACTGTTTGGAACTCTTCTTCAACATGAAACCAGAATGAAGAAAGATGCTGATAATATTAAGAAGAAGAATGGAAATGGAGTTGTTGATTTTACAACTACTTAAAATCATATGAAATCCAAGACTCCTAAGAGAATTACAAGATCTAAATATAAGAAGGTCATTATTCAATCTGAATCTAGTGAAAGTGATGATTTAGAAAATGTATTAGCCAATCTTTCTCAGAGGATGAACAAGATTTTTGGGCAGAAGAACTTTCAATATAGATACAAGAAAAAGGATGGAAAAGATAAGAACGATGGATAACTGATATGATATGAATGTAGAAGAACCGGTCATATTAGACCTGATTGTCCCTTGCTTAAGAAGAGATAAAAGAAGGACAGGAATTATAAGAGAAACAAGAATAAGTTCTACAAATCAAAGTATAAGAATTTCCTTAAATCCAATGACAACTGGAGTGCCTGTGGTGGGGATTCTTCTGACGATTCTTCAGATTATGAATATTTTGGGCAAAATAATATTGGTCTAATAGCCAGAGCTACATTTCAAAATAATTTTCTTATGGATAAGGTACGAACTAGTGAATCCTTAACCAATATGTCTTTAAGTAAATAATTTCCAGATAGAGGTTTTTCATCAGATGAAGAATCTTCTTCATCAGATAATGATAATGATTTACTATATTAGGAGGAAGTTTCTAGATTTTCTAAGTTTTTTAGAAAAGATAAATTGCAAAGTTTCTAAGAAACTTTATAAAGAAAACTCTAGGGAATCTATTTTAACAAAAGAAATTTTAGATCATTCTAAATATCTTGATGAGAAAAATGATTTCTTAAAAAATCATTCTAGGAAACTTGAGGAAGGTAATTCTAAGAAGGATAAACATTTTGAGGATCTTAAAAATATTTTTTTATAAAAAAAATGATTTGGAGGATAAACATAACCATAAATCTATTATTCTTGAGGATAATAATTTACTCTTGAGACTAAAATCTGATATATTTTCCTTGAGGAAACTTCTTGAAAATTTTACTTCTGGTAATGAAAATTTTGACAAGATGTATTCTCAGATCCAACCTCATGGTAATAATTAGGGTTTAGGTTATTCTCATGAAGAACCTATTTTTAAAAATAATTATTTTGTTCCATCCAACGCCCCTTTTTGTACTAAATGACAAAGTGGTGAGTATTTGAAGAAAAATTGTTCTTAGAATAAGGTTCAATCTCTTGGGTTTCATAAAGCTTATTTTTCTAAACAAATGTGGATACCCAAAATTTTATTGACTAATAGTTCTGGATCCAAGCAAGTTTGGATTTCGAAAGCCTAACTCTCTCTTTTTCAAGAAAAAGAAGGAAGTACCAACAACCTATGGTACATGGATAGTATATGTTCTTGAAACATGACTGGTAACAAAGACTATTTTAAGAAGATTTTAAAAACAAAAGGTGGAAAGGTAACTTTTGGTGATAACTCTCAAGGATAAATTATCAATATAGGTAACATTTTTATTCTTGGTAAAAACAATTATTTAAAATGTTCTTTTTGTAAAAGGCCTTAGGCACAACCTCATAACCATAAGCCAATTATGTGATGAAGGTTGCCTTTTGAATTTTTGAAATAATAAATGCTTAGTTCAAAATTCCATGTATAAGTTTATTTTCATTTCCCTTCGGCATGATAATGTGTACACCCTAAACCTAGAATCCCTTAGAAGTGATGATCTACCTTGCCTTAGTGCATTAGAAGATCAATCATGGCTTTGGCTTAGGAGACTAGGACACTGTAACTTAAGGAATCTTAATAATAGTTCTAAGAAAGAACTTGTTCAGGATCTACTGAAACTTAAGTTTGATTCTTCGAAGGTCTATCATCCTTGTCAATATATCAAGAAAGATAAATCTAGCTTTAAGTATATAAGTGATGTTAAAACTTCTAATGCCTTACAGTTAGTGCACATGGATTTATTTGTTCTAACACAAACTGGAAGTATTAGAGGAAAATGCTATGTGTGTGTCCTAGTTGATGACTACACTAGATTAACTTGGGTCTATTTTCTCACAAATAAATATGAAGCCTTTTCTTATTTCAAAATATTTAGAGCTCATGTTAAAAATGAGAAAAACCTACCATTGATAACTATTCATAGTGATCATGGTGGAGAATTTGAAATTTTTTATTTTGAAACTTTTTGTAATAAGAAAGGTATTACCCACAACTTCTCATCTCCATGAACTCCTTAGAAAAATGGTGTTGTTGAACGAATAAATTACATTCCTCAAGAGATGAAAAAAACCATGTTGATTGAATATTCTATAGCTAAAATTTTTTGGGCTGAGACTGTATGTACTACTTGTTATACTATAAATCAAGTTTTAATAAGACTTTTTCTTAATAAAACACCTTATGAGTTGCGGATTAGCCGAAAACCAAAAGTTTCTTACTTCAAAGTTTTCGGTTGCAAAGTATTTATCTTGAATACCAAGGATAAATTACAGAAATTTTCACCCAAATCCAATAAAGGAATTTTCTTAGGTTACTATATTTACTATAAGGAATATAGGATTTTTAATAAAAACACTTCCACTGTGGAAGAAATAGTACATGTTAATTTTGATGAAAATGATCCTTTCATTTTCAAACAACCTGAATCTTTTTCTAATATATTTTCTAAAACTAATGACCATCCTTTGATAGAAGATCTTTTAGACAAGGATAATGTTCAAGAAACTATTTTTGAAACATTTACTCTTGAAGATTTTCTACCTTATGTTGATGAACAGGTTTTTCAAAATCCAAGTCAGTTGTTACTTAGGAATCATCCCAGGGATAATATCATTGGAAATGTTAATCAACCAGTACGAACTAGATGTTCTTTAAGGAATGAAGTTGAACATGTTTCATTTCTCTCCCAATTTGAACCAAAGACTCTTGAAGAATCCTTGGGTGATGTAGATTGGATAAATGCTATATATGATGAACTCAATGAATTCGTAATAAATCAAGTTTGGACCTTAGTTGAGAAACCTAAGGAAACTCCTGTTATTGGAGTAAAATGGGTTTTTAGAAACAAATGTGATGAAAATGGAGTTATTGTTAGAAATAAAGCAAGATTAGTTGCAAAAGGCTATAACCAATAAGAAGGCGTAGATTATGAATAAACCTATGCACCTGTAGAAATACCTGAATCTATTCATATTCTTATATCCTTTGCAGCATTATTTAATTTTAAACTCTATCAAATGGATGTTAAGCATTCTTTTCCTAATGGTTTTGTACAGGAGGAATTCTATGTAGATCAACCCCCTAGATATGAAGATACAAAATATCCTAATCATGTTTATAAACTTACCAAAGATTTATATGGACTTAAACAAGCCCCTAGAGCATGGTATGAGAGACTTTCAGTATTGTTTTCTTCAAAATAACTATGTTAAGGGAACTGCTGATCCAACCTTTTCATTAAGAAAAATAATAAATATGTTTTGATTGTTCAAATTTATGTTGATCACATCATCTTCGAATAAACTCAGCAATCCTAACTGATTCCTTTGTGAATCTTATGAAATCTGAGTTTGAGATGCGTATGACGGGTGAGTTAACATTTTTTATTGGTTTTCAAAATTCACAAAAACATGAGGGAACTTACATATATCAACATAAGTATATCAATGATCTTCTAAATAAGTTCGGGTATGACAACACTAAGAGTATAAGTACTCCTATTGGAACCTATAATACTCTTGATATTGATGAATCAGGGAAACCTGTAGATCAAACATCTTATAGAGGGATGATAGGAAGCTTACTTTATTTAATATCAATTCGACCAGAATAAATTTTCTCAGTATGCTTATGTGCAAGATTTTAAGCAAATCCAAAAGAATCCCATTTAAAATCTGTAAAAATAATTTTACAATATTTAAAATGGAACTTTAGATATGAGACTATTTTATTCCTCTGGAAATTATTTTGAAATTAAAATTTTTTTTGATGGTGGCATTGGTGGTTGTAAAATGGATAGAAAAGGTACATCTTGAACTTTTCATTTCTTAGGAGATTCATTAGTTTCTTGTACTTGCAAGAAAAAACATTCAGTAGAACTTTCCACTGCTAAAGTTGAATATGTAGCAGCTGGAATTTATTGTGCTAAAGTGTTGTGGATGCAACACACACTCAAAGACTATGTTATGAGTTTACTAAGACTCAAATTATGTGTGATAACACAAGTAACATTTCCCTAAGTAAAAAACCTACACATCATTCTTATGAAAAGCACATAGATGTTAGACATAACTTTCTTAAAGATCACACAGTTAAAGGAGATATTAATCTTCAATTCATCAGAATGCAAGAGCAACTTGCAGATATTTTTTCAAAACCTCTACCTTCAGATATATTTGAATACATTAAACAGAAGCTAGGAATTATTTCTATAAGGTATTCATTCTTATTTACTTCTTATTTAAATCATTTCCTAACATTTAAATTATTCTTAATTTCAGGGGGAGTACATATGTTTGTTTTTTTCTTTTTTTAAATTTTTATTTTCTATTAGAAAATTTCGAATTTGAAAATTTCGGATTTGAAAATTTTGGATTTGAAAATTTTGGATTTGAAAATTTTGGATTTGAAAATTTAGTATTTGAATTTTTTGGATTTGAAAAGATTGGATTTGAAACTTCAAAAAAAATTCTTATAATACTAATAAATCTCTCAGAGTATTCTAAATGGAAATCTTTCTTACTCTTTATTTTCATTATTCTATGTTTTACTTGTTGGTATTTGAAAATCTCTTTAATTCCATTTTACCTTACTTCAAAAAATCAAAATTCATATTTTCTATATCCATCCTCAACCATCAAATCAGATCAGGTTTTTGTCAGCCGTATGATTATATTATGAAATTTGAAAATTCATAGCTATACCTATATAAGGGGTGCCTAGTTTTAAAGAATTTCACCATCCTTATTGTTCTCATTTTAGAAGTTATGTTGCCTTCAAAGCTTTTATTCCAAAGTTCTCCATCACCATGAATGAATCTGGAATCCTCAGAATACTACATGCCAATTATCAAGGAGATTAAGGACTGGTCAATCTTTAGGGAATGGTTAGTGTGCCCTATGTTCTTTGAAAAATATGAGTCCTTTATTTCTAAGGTGATAAGATCTAGTGGATGGAAAAGTGTCTGTGTGGCTAAGGAGAAATCTCAGGATCTAGTTTATCCTGACCTCCTTATTCAATTCTATGAATCTGTTATGTTCTTTGTATGGATCTGTTTAAGTTCAAATGTTATGATAAATCATATACAGTCCCCTACAAGAAGGAAGAAAATGTTCTTAACATACCATATAAAGGGGATGCTATTATTTGCTCTCAGAAACACCCTAAGAATTAAGGTTCTTTTCAGAAGGTCAATGATTTGGATTTTCTTGGTCTTAAGTATGTTTAGAATCTAAAGATTACAAATATTTCAACAAACCACAACATGGTGGCTCTCTGGATGCAAGGATTTCATATTCCAAGAAAGGGTGATGAGGATTCTTTAAATATATGTTATATCTTTTTGTTATACATTCTTTTCAACCTAAAGAAGATCAACTTGGTGAAGTGCATCTTTCTCACCATCCAAGCAATAAAAAGTTTAACAATTAGATCTCACATCCATATGTATCTAGCAACTATTTCTAGGATAATTTTTATGTGTCTTCAAGAGCTGAATGTTCCATGTCAATCAGTCTCAAATCCTTTCAAAATCATGTTGCTCAGCTATGATACTCTAAGAATGATGAAGGTAGACTTCTTAGAGGAATCCAAGACTTTTGAAGAAATATTTATCCAGAACAAGGGTGATGTTCCGGAATCTTCAAAGTCAGTTCCTAAGAAAATAAAACTTAAAGAACCGAGGTTGTCGGTACCAGATTCTGCTATTCCGGTTTCAGCACCTCCTCCTGCAAAAAACAAATGCTTATTCAGATGCAACAATTTTAAAGTTGAGAGAAATTTAAGATACTATAAATGAAGGAGATCCTTCTTTTCGTATAAATACTACAGAGGAAAACTCTCTAAAAATCAAGAAAGCTGAAAATCTTGAGAAAGAAAAGAAGGGGAAGAAGTTTGAGAAGAAATATTTGGAAGAGAAAGTTTGTCAGTATCTTCTAAATGCTATAGAAAAGAAATCTCAGGAAGTACCAGAATCTCAAGTTGTTCATAAGAAACTGGTGGCCACTCTGAAAATCCAGAAAGATAATAATGTCCTAGACTTATCAAACCAGTTAAAGAAATGGAAGATTAGATAATCCAAGATGATGATGATGATGTTTTAAAGTAAGTAGAAGATTATGTTGGAACTCCTTCGAGTTCAGTTTCCAAATCTATTTCAGTAGAACAAGTCTATGAACAAGTTGAAGAAGAACTTTAATAAGAAATAGAAGTTGAGGAAGAGGTTTTAGTAGAAGATGAAGAAGAAGTTGAATTCAAACTAGAAGAAGAAGTAGAGAAAGAACAGGTTGAACAACAAGGTAAAGAAAATGAAGAATATCAAGAATAAGAGGGACAAAGAGGATCTCAACATCATGAGTTTGAAAAATAATATGATGAATAAAAAGATCTAAATATTTTTCATGTTTCAGATGAACAATATCTAGTTTGAGACTCTGTTAGTGGAAGGAATGTTTTGGAGTTTCATCAGATAAGGATATTCCTCAGAAGTCCTCTAAGAGAATAGATAACCCATCTTCCTTAACTCCAAGAGGAGTTGAGAATGAAAAAGATGTTTCAGGATCTGAGTCCTCTTCATCTGTCAAAAATGATTATGTCAATATATCTTTAAGAAAGCTGGTCAGCACCATTTTGTTCTTGCAAACATAGATGCCCAGAGTCAAATGATGCAAGAGAAACTGAATCAAAAAACAGAATTGACCAATATGCTTATGGACATGGTTCTCAAGTAAGAATCATACTTTAGTAATATTTTGATTGATTAAAAATCTCAGAAGGTGACTTGTAAGAAAGTATTCAACCATACCAAAACTATCAATGAAGAGATAATACAGTTCGGTGTCTTCATGGATTCAACAAAATGAGCTTTTCATACTTGTGAAACTGAGTTCAACATGGCCAAAACAACAATTTCTAAGAAATCTAGTCAACTCAATTCTGTTGCTCGATCTATTAGAAGTGAAAAGGAAGTAAAAACTGAATTAGATAGAATGGTTTCTGCTCAAGAAGAAATGATCTTGTCTTTAGAAAAGAAGAATCAAGATCAGTAGATCCTGTTGAATAAGATTGAATAAGATCATAAGGAAGTGATGAAACTCAAAGCATTGATAAAGAATATGTTGTATGAGTAGAAGAAGAATGAATGACTTTTTACATTATGATGTTTTGTTGTAAAGTAAACCTTATTTCTAAAAAATTTTCTTAAGAAGTTTTTTTCATATATTTATTTTGTTTTTGAATGTATGCTTGCTTAACCTTACAGGTACATCTTATAATTCTCCATTCCTTTTCCAATTTTTGAAAATCACAAAGGGGGGGAATTTATTTAAAGGGATAATTTTAATCTCGGATAAGGAGAATCTAGTAAGGGGGAGTGTGGAAAGAAAGGATATTTTCCACATAAGGGGGAGTTTTCTTTTAAGAATAAATTTTTATATAAGGGGGAAATATTCCGTTAAGAAAAAATGACTTCAAAGATCATTAATACTATCCTTGGGAAACATAACCTAAGGGGTAGTTAGTCGTATTCATCAAAAATATTATTCAAAAAAGGAGATAATTTTTTCCTTACGTGTTTATCTAAGACAATATATTCATCCTTATAAAAGTTTTTGGTGATTTATAAAAATGGGGATATTGTTGAGTTAATAAGGATATCTTATGACTTCCCCATTCCTTATGGTTTTATGTTTTAGAAATCACAAAAACTTTTTCTTATGTTTTTTTTATGTTCTGTGTTTTTCATAAGATCTGGAATTTTCATTCCGTTATGATTACAGATATATCATTATATTTCACAATTATTTTATACTTACAAATCTGTCATTCCGATTTTCCATTCGGTTATACTTATAGATATTTCATTATGATTTCTCATTCAGTTTTACGATTCCAAATCTGGTGTATATGTGATTCAGTTTATTATTCCAAATCAGGAGTATATGTGATTCTGTTTTTATGATTCGGAATCTTGTGTATATGTGATTTAGTTTATGATTCTAATTCCGGTGTATATACGATGCAGATCTTCAATACCGATTCTGGTGTATATATGATACAGATCTTCATGATACCGAATCTGTTGTATAAGTGACTCTGATTTTGTGATTCCAATTTCGGAACAAATGAGATACCTATTTCACAATCCGATTTACTTTTTATTAAGATTACATTTTCTTGATAATGTTAGAGTTGTTTAAATGCATCATTCTAATGATATCGAATTATATTTTTTCTTACACTTAACATCATTTCTCTTACTTGAAACAATTTCTTACAATCTGTTATAAACTAACTGTTGTATGCTCGCCACGTGTCCCAGTCCCTCTAAAATTTAAGGAAAAATATAACCGTTAGAGAGGACCCGACTGTTAGGAAGTTTTTCCTATAAATACAAGCCCATTTGAACGAGAAAAGGAATTCAACTATGACAAATGACTTCGAAAGAATAAATCTGTGAAGTGATTTCTAGAGAGAGAGGCTCTTACAACTCTCAGTTCTTTGTTCGGATGTCATGAGCAACTTGTTCGGGCCTGAACAACTTGTTCAAACTTTCTTTATGCAGAATACGATTGTGCTGGTCATGGGCTTCCGTGATTGGAAGACAGAGGTTTCGATTTCCTTCTAAATCAAGGGATTACGGGGATAGTAAGACAGATACCAATCTTTGAATTGAGGGCTCACCTAGGTTTGGGTAAGGTAGACTTTCTTGAATGTATAAATCAAGGGACCTTTATCCAAGGTTGTTTGATACCCTTCTCTTTGGGTTAAAATAATCTTATTGTTACTTGTTTACTATTATAATTTGTTTTAATTCCACTATTGTATGTTAACTTTGTTAAAGTTAGGAAGTATAACCTTCTTATACTTTGTAATTCTGTTATTCTGATTATATTACAGATTCTATATGCTTTAAGGTAGAATCTTTCTTTTAAGAAATTAGAAAAGGTTTCTGTAATAGGTCATGTGAATTTTTGTTTCACCATGTTAAACTTAACATTAACGGTTCCAAAGGAATTTTTACAATTCACCCCCTCTTGTATTTGAGCATCTCTTTTTTACATATTCGATCCTACATACTGATGAATACTGATTTTTATTGAAACTATCCTTCCTTTTCATGTATTTATAATGTAAAATTATATTTTTAATTAGTTATAAAATTTTATTAGCTTATATTGATTAAACATGATGTGAAATTTTTATATCAATCATCATTTTACATTAATTTTGTATAAAAACAATTTTATAATTGAAAATACATATTTCTTAAAAAAATTATTTATTCCCATTATGTGGGATTAATTTCAAATTAAATTATTCCATTTCATTAAATTGAATTTTAAAAAAATGGAATCCATATTTTTAATTTGAATAATTATTATTAAAAAATAATTTTGACTTACCTTTTGGTCATAATGAATAGTAAAAATATTACAAATATGTTACCGCAGTTATAGTTAACACTGATTTATCATGGGTTAAACTATAGATATAAGGGTTAGAATGGCCTATAAACATTTATGAATATAATTTTATATCCATATTTAGACCCTATATCATCTCATATTCATCAATGGTGTATTTTGAAGCCATTTTAATGGGCAATATATTAATATATTTTCATCATTTCAAAAATTACAATTGTGTCCTCTCCCGCACTTATAAAAAGAAACACTAAATCCTTTCATATCCACACTTAAAGGAATATTAATTTATGGCCAATAACTATAAAATTAAATTCCTAATATACCATAATCTTCCATAGACCTCCTTTTTTAACTAAAAACAATCCTTGGAAGGATTTAGGTATAAACCAAAATAGTTTGTCTGGAGAAGAGGTATATTTCTTAACTAAGAATTTTTATTTTTTTCATATTATACCACATTTAAATATTACTAAACCATAATGAAATAATAATAATATAATTATCTTCCATATTCTGATATTTTTTTATTTTAATGTAATAAGTTTTATCAATATACTCTTCTATTAATTGGGAAATTAGACCATCATTTGTGTGTACTGTAGACTACAACCTCTCGAACCAACATATTCATCTTCCTTCACCACCTCTAAATGAGGGTTATAATTATATATTTAATGAATATATAGGATATTAATTAAATAATTAAAAATATTTAAATATAATATATCACCAAGTTTCATACTTTTCCATCCATTTAAAAATGATAGTTTCATTTGTGCGTATATATGGATTCCACCTCCACAAAGTGGTGTGATTCATTTTTCTTCCCCCAACCACATGGATGTTATATTTATGTTTATTTAAGTATATAATATGATATTTATGATATAATCATCATTAAGTTAAGATAAAGTAATAGTTACTTTATTTATTTGATGATCATTGAAAAATGGAAATGTTACTCAAGAGAACGTACAAGCTACTCTCTCCATTATTGAAACGTAATTAATTATTCAAAACCAATGGGTTTTAAAATTATAGTTAATGTAAAAAGGATAAAATTATTCTATGATTATTATTCTTTATATGATTGAATAATGACATTTTTTACTATATTTAACCTACCAAATCCAATTTAAACATATGAGCTAAATATCATCAAAACGTCTGATGTAAACTTAATTTTTTAAATTAATTAATATAACATGGTAATAAATAAAATAAAAGGAATAATAAAATTTAAATGTTCATTAATCATGTATTTAATTAATATAAGTTTATTTTTCAGTAATTTAATGAATGTATCTGATGAGTTGGACTCGAGGTGAGGTATATGTTACATTAAAAACCTGAATTTAAATATTTTGGGGATTTATTTTATAAATATTTTTCTTCTATGTACATATTATTAAAATTATCTTATAAATATATTTACATTGGAATAAATGATTTATAATTAACATTTTATGTATATTTTTTCATTCTATTGGATGTTTTGCAAAATGAATATTTTCAGGTATTTGATAGGGAACATTTTAACAATAAGGTAAAAGGAATAAGATATTTTAACGTATAAGTTGTCAATGGTTTTCCCACTACCATAATCATTATTTAATATTTGGTTTCCTTTATAATTTTCCTTTTTTCATCAAAAAATATCCTCATTCCATTTCTTCTTGGAATTTTCAAAAATGTTTATAAATAGATTTGATATTTCGATGTCTTTAATGTTTCTCTTATGGGTTTAGAGAATGACATTATTATAATAAATTGAAATAATTCATTAGTTGTGATTATTTTATGGTTACTGGAAATTTTTTGTGATTATGGGTGTTCCTGGTATAGATTGTGATTATGTGAGGGCCTTATATATATCTCTAATTCATTGGTTAAATGGACAGAGTTAACCAGTTAGTATTCTCATACGATATTATTGGAATTTACTAGGTAGGTTATTCTACTTATTAGAGTGATATGAACATGATATTCCAAGTTAATTATATTATGTATCTATGTTTGATTATTGTTTTTATATAAATATTATTATTTCATTAGGTATTATAATAAGCATACTTTTAATGGAATGTTTATTCCACTTATTAAGGGATAAATGTATAACTTTGTAAAAAACACTCATGAGGTTTTCATGATTATAAAGAAATTTTTTTTACATTTATTGTTTTCTTTATGATTTCTTAGGAAATGTTTTATAAAAATATTAGGGTTGTGTATTTTATTTTTTCCATAAAAAAATTATTTGTAGATCATAGTTTATTATGAAAAATGAATCTTTTTATGATGAGTATTTCATGAATAATGGGTTTATTTTTTTTATATTCCCATTAACAAGAATTTGGTTCTCATCCAATGTTTAAAAATGTTTTTTACAAAATTTTAAGGATGATTTGGGACAAGGATAGGGTCAAGATGAAAATTTTGAAGATATATCATGAAAAGAAAATTTGTTATATATTAATAGTTTTGTATTGTTCTAGAACTAGATACAGGGGAGAAATGTGCTATTTTTGATGTAATATTTACTTATTTTAGTGATTTTACCTATTTCTATATAACTATAATCCTCAAATATCGTATTTAATGATTGAAAATTAATTATTTACTAAGGATACAATTTATAGACTGTTTTTAAGGCCAGGTACGTATATTTATGTATTATTATTTTAGATTTAAACACTTTAATTATACATATTTCTTTTTTTCATATTATTTATGTGTCATAAATAATTATATAAATAAAAACATAAAAAAATTATATTCAGGTTGATTTATTGACATTTTATTTGAATCACCCAACTGTTGTATTCATGTGAGGGACATTATTTTTAAGGTATTAAGAAATACTATGTGATGAATATTCACAAACATTTACACTCTAAAAAATGATTCAAATGTTGTATGAAAAGTTATAGATACTTGATAAAAAATAAAATAATAAATATCAAATTATTTAGGACAAAAAATAAAAAATTCAAGGAATATTGAAAATACAATGGTCACAATACCACCAATATTGGGAATAAATTAGAGCCTATAACAAAAATAATGGTCACTTTCCCATATATTAAACATTAATTAAGGTGATATATTTATTTGTTTTATAAATAAGTCAATATTTTTGTTTTTTATATCAATAATTATTTCATTCATTATTTTTATGGGTAAACATGGTGATGGCTATATTTAGACACCCCAAAACACATTGTGGTTAATATAATTATTTTGTTTATTCATCCTGAAGATACACTTCACAATACACCATTATCATGAAATCATATAATAGTTGGGGTTCTTTTAGCATTTGAACCTATTGTTTATTTACTAATACATACTGATATATATGATTTAATGACACTAAAAGATGGAATAATTACATTTATAGAATATATTGTGATCTTAATTAATCTGTAATATCCTAAAAATTTATGTTAATTAGCACTTTATTAATATATATACATATATGAATTGGTAAGTATCTCTCATTTTACTAAGTCAATTTCAAAAGGTGAAGATGATGAATTGTTTTGGAAATTTAAAGGTATCCATTAATACAATTGGAAATAAAAAGTGTGAATCTAGATTTAAAATTGGTTTATATAGATTATCTTTGAGAGTACTAGTTTGAGTATTTATTGAATCAATGTTTGATATAGATGTCACTAATGGATGGGTTATGATTTGATTTTTTAATTTTAAAATTCTTTTTATATAGGTGGTATTTAATTTAATTTTGATTGTGGTTATTAATGATATTAGAATGTTGATTTTTTTCTCTGATATAATTACTTATCTATTTAACACATATACTAATTTAATGGAATATTTAAATAATTTAATATTTTATTCATAATTTATTTAGAGGATTTTTTGTGATAAAGCCATAATTTTTTAATATTTTTTTTCTTATTTTTTAACCCATCATCATGAATAAAGATAATTTATAGTTTCCTGATTTATTTATTTGTCAATTTCTATTATGTTTGTGTATTTTTTTCTTATATTTTTCCATGTGAAGGGGATCACAAGATATAGGGAAAATAAATAGAGTTTGTTTTGAGTAAGTGAAAGCCATTTCCTTGGAAGACATATTTTATTTTGAGAATTTTTGTGGTATATTAAGTTAATCAATTATTTTTATTGTTTATTTGTATTTATAAATTCGAATAGATAAAATACTCATGATAAAGAACACATATACACATATTGTTTAAACAAAAACCCCACACTTTTCCTTCAATGATAAACCACCTCTTTTCCTTAATGATCCAATGCTTGGAATGGATTAAATTATATGTTTTTAAATAATAAACAATCTACATTATATTAATTAGGTAATGGATGTCCTTTTAAATAAAAATTTTCACGATAATTTGTGTGAGAAGTGATCTAATGTGTTGTGTTCTAACATCACAGAACACAATTCATTAAGCATCAAGTTGGATAGTCAGTTAGATTTTTTACATTAAATATCAATATATATCCAATAAGAATCTATGAATACTGATTTAGTTAACCATAATTGATGGAATCAATTGAAGAGTTACATTTAGTGTTGATCAGATTGTTTGAAAAAATACTATAATTAAATGATATATTTCAACACATTCAAAACATTAAAATCGGGCAATTTTTGACAATGATGACACATGAATAGTAAGGAAACAGTAGTTATATACATAAGTTTAATGATACCCCAGGAGAAAATGAATTTATAATGTTGAAGGTAAGTGATTAAGAACACTATGAGGACCTCTATTATGGCTATCATCAAACAAGCATCAAGAAATAAGTGGACAGTTCTAAATGATGTGCATTTTAATATAAAGTTGATATATCAAAATGGAATAATAAATAGATTTATCACACCGTAAACAACTTATATATTCCAAGGTTATTAAATTAAATTTATAATAATTAAAATTTTCCAATGAAGCTATTTATGAGGATATTTAGTGGTTGGATTGTTGTTGGGGCTAATAGATTCACTACACAAGTGGTGGTAGCATATTGGGTGCTTTTAGAATTTAATAAATGGATAAGAGAAATATTTATGAATTATTATGTTACAAGATTCATAGTGGGGGTGATCATCAGGGTGTGGTAAAGGAATTATTATACAAAAAGGATGGAGTTACCTCCAAAAATAAAGTCCCTTAATACCACCTCTAAGTCCCCATGTTCGCTCATTGATATTATTTTCACAAAGTATGATTTTTTACTTATAAATTTTCAATAAAATATTTTATATCCAATTTAAATGAATAAATTACATTTCTATTGGATTTAATACTAAGGAATTAAATATTTAAGTGAACTAGAAAGATTTGTAGGCTTGAAATTGAGGATTATGGATTAATTATCATGGATATAGGTAACAGAAAACCAACATTATTTGAGGAGAGTAGAATGTTTTTGTATTTTCATCAATAAATTGAATTTAATAACATTTTCATCAACAAAGATGATTTTATAGTTATCTAGTCATAAATAGATAAAAAATTATGTATTTTATTCTATATTTTATTAAATAAATTTACGTTAATTTACCTATATTTTATCTTCATTTTTGTTTTAAAATGTGTTCAGTAAATTAGCTACTACAAGTGGGAAACTCGATTGCATGGATGTTTATTCATATTATAAATATGGACTATAATATGTGAGAGTTGGAATTGAATCCCCCCTTGAAAATTAATCATTTAAAAATATTATGTCTAATGTAACTAATGAATTTATTTTTTTAAAAAAATTATTTATGAATGATATCCTTAATATTGGTCTAATTGTAGGATTTTGTCCCACTCCTTGGATATGTTTATATAGTTTTAAATTTTGTATGTGTCCCTATTGTCAATGAGGGCGGTGTATTGTCTCATGAATATAAACAAGACACATTGAGGTTATATTTTAGTAGTGAGTAAGTGAGAAAATAGAGGAAAGTAATTGATGTATATGGATTTAGATATTGATATTTTTTATATAGGTAATATTCTAGAAAGTAATTTTAGATTTTCAAAAGGGTTTATATTACTATGTTATTCATTATTATGGAGGTATTATATGACATTATATTGTGGTATGTATTCTTTCAGATTTGTTTTTTTGTGGGGATATCTTTGGTGGAAATAAACATAAAATGGAGGGTTTATTGGTGGACACATAATGGAAAAGTGAGTATTTCTAAAAATAGACAAATCACTTGTTGTTATCAATTATTTCCTTAGAAAATATAATTACTAGTCTAAGATATCATTATCTTCAAATTTGTGGTCCTCATGAAACACCACTACTTTTATAAGCGATGAGAGTGGCTACTATGAAATTCATATCCTCAAATCCAGTGGAATTAACTATTTTCAAGGGATACAAACTACAACCCCTGTACTCTACCTTAATAAGAACAAGGTAAATACACACACACACATCTTTTAATTATCATTTTTGGTTTCATGGATTTGTGATACTGAGGATATATTTTATGGTGTTGGTAATGATGAATGAAATTGAGAATATAGTAAATGTACTAAAGGTAGAAATGTTATTGGTATATAGATTATTGAATTATTGGAATTTATGGATTATTCTACCTCAGATGAGTCATTACAGTGTACCAGATGAGTATATATTAATGTATTTTTTCATATCTATCATTTTTATTATATATATAATTTTATATCTATAGAACTACTTCTAAATATGAGTGACTAGAAAATTTTAACATCCTATATTTATAATAATTAATATCTTATTTTGGTTTTATTTTATAATTCATTTTGTGGGAAAATTAAATAATTTTTAATTTTATTTTTAAACCTTATGCATGGTATTGGATTTTTGGTAAGGGTAAGTATTTTCAACCCTTACATAGGGTTTTTTTTAGAGTTATGTAATGGAAACCATTTGTTTTCTGATGTCTTTTAAGGGTAAGGGTGTGTTTTGTTGAGCTTTTAAGGGAAAAGACCTCTTTCTAGGTGTTTTATAAGGGTATAATTAAGTTAACATCTGTTGTGTAAGGGTAAAGGTGAAATTACATTACCTATGTAAGCGTAAGCCTTGTATACATGTGCTTCATAAGGGTAATCCTAGTAAATATTACAGGTAAATACATTTTTCTATGGGAAATGTAAGGGTAATACCCCATTTATATGCACTGTATAAGGTTAATGTGGTTCATGTGTAAAAGTATAAAATTATTTATAAAGGTTTTAAAATAGTAACCCATAGGTTGTGTAAAGGTAACCTGATATCTTCAATCATTAGATAAGGGTAGCTTATCCTATGCATAAGCATAAGATAATGTTTTTAAAAGGGTATATAAGGGTAAAATCTATGTTTCATAAGGATGGATCCTAGTTTATAAAGGCTTTTAAGGGTATATCTAGTTTATGAAAAGGTAATAATTAGTTTCTAAATGAGGCATTGAGATACTCTAAGATTCTTATAAGGGAAACTCTGGTGAGTGGCCTACATAAGGGTAAATATCCTTGACCCTACATAATTCATATGAGATGAAAAAGGGTAAATCTATGTTAACCTTATACAATTCTCATTTTTTATGAAAAAATAAATAAATAACCTTATTTTCCTCTTTTATTCTCTAGAATGATTTATAATTCCATTATTATGACCTTAAGTACTGTAAAATCATGAAATTAATTATATTAACCCATTAAAACATTTTAACTCCAATTATTAAATGTTTTTAAATCATTCACACATAATATTTTTTTGAAATGATAAAAAAATAAATGGCGTTGATCAATTAGGTATTTTAATGTGGTGGCCCAAACGCCTCCTGTGTTTTAAATTTTTTTAGAATATTTCCAATTCATTATTTTTAATAATATTTTAAGGGGTTTCAAACATCTTTCTTTATGGTGATCTTCATTATTGAATTATAGGTGGGTTTTTTTCATATATACTATGCATTGGATTTCTCTTGTTGATGGTTTTAGATCCCATATTTAGTGATTCTACATTTATTCTATTGAGGTCTATGATTTTTTAAAGCTCTCATTTTTATTTAAAACCTTTAATGCCTATATATTTTAATTTTTTTCCTAACAAATTATAATCCTTGATTTTAGATATTAAAAAATGGTTCTGAAATGGAATGGTGTGTGCAATGAAAACCCTTGACAATGGATATTGATAGATTAATTATTATATTTAGTAAATTTTCATGAATTGAGATAATAATTACATAAAATTATCAAAGAATAAAAATAAAATATTATCACATGAATATTATTCTAGAGAGATATATTATTATCACATGTGGTATTTTTATTATTTGGGGAAGAAATTTTTAGCATATGTTTTGGCACATTTTGATAATTCAAAAATTAACCAATAGATTGAAACTTTAATCCAATGTGGTTTGTATTTTTATTTTTATGAAATTAAAAGTCGTGATATATTTTATGATTTGAAATAATTTGTTTTTTATGAAAGCCCATTTTTTGTTGGTTTTTGAAATGTAAGGAAATAGTTTATGAAAATACCATTTGGTGTTGTTTTTGAATAAAACATTATATTTTTTAAAAAAAACCATTTCATATTGATTTTGGAAAATAAATAAATGATTTCAAACTTTAACTTGAATAATTTTAAATAATTATTTTAATGATTTGAGTTTGGTGAAATTTAATGATATCCCCCCAAATGATTGATTCACCTTAAATCACAAGGTATTATAGGTAGTTTGGTAGGAAGAACAGAAACTAGGAATATATTAGATCTACCTATATATTCCTTAACAATCTTATTCTATTCAACCTTAGGGGTATTCATTTTTTATTAAGAAGATTATTCTTTAGGTATCTTCATCTATTCATTCTTAGGGATGTCCTTATTTTCAAAAGTATTAAGAATATTTCTAATGGATTAGGCCTAGGAACATGTATATTGTGGGAGACATAAATTACTAATATGTGTGATAATTCTATATAAACATACCCATATTTCTCAGGACCATGTTTCTATGATTGATCTATTGATTATTAAAAATTATTTAAACATCCTATTTTATGAAACATTTTACTGATGTTAGTTTTTATAGAAATTTTCATTCATGAATATTGATAAAATAAAATATTCATACCACTTTTATGAAAATTTTATATTCACATCTATTTAGAAATGATGATTGATTAATCCTTCATGAATGTAAATTCACTTTTGTACCAATTTTTTACTAGGAATTGAAATTTTTTTAAAATATTTTTTTAATATGATTTGTGAGAGTATTTTCAAGTCATTTTTTATATAAAATTGGGAATTCTTAGATGTTTTGTTTTATATTACTTATAAAATAAAATGTGACGTTATATAGGGGTTTTATATCACACCATATATTTTCTTTCTGGTGTTTATAAAATCATTCTTATATAATTTATAGGGAAAGGAGAGCTCCACTTAGAGGTGGAAGATATACTATATTAGTGGGACTCGGGAGTTGGTGGAGAGTATTGGAGCATGTGATCCACTTATCTCACAGATTTTTTGGTTTGATGTCTTAATTTTTTTGTCTGATATGTTTGGTTAACATAAAAACATTATATTCATACCTTTTATTGTAAATTATCTTAGTTTTTTTTTGTCCTTTCATTCCAATATTTACCTATTTAAATTATTATTTGTTGGTAAAAATCATTTCCATCTTATGATTTTTGATGTCTAGGTGCTTTTTTCAAACCCTACAGATTGGGAACACCAATTAGGTTAATTGAAAATCGACTCAGATAGTGGTTTAGATGACACACCAGGTTGGTTCATTACAAATGTTATCACATGAGGTATTTCTTTAAAAAAAATTATTTTACTCAAAATAACTTTTGTTATTTTGGGGGATTAATAGTAGAAAGGATATTATGAATGTTTCAAGACCCAAGATGTAGTTTTTGAGTAGATTCTTGATCACTAACTCTTCACTATGAGACTTGAGTTACCAAGGAATGTGGTAAATTCATTATTTATTTGAGCTATTGTTTTTCTAATGATAATTGAGATTTAGATTATGGATGAAATTATCATTGATTTTTTAAATCTCTTATGAGTTTTGGGTTATAATAGAAAGATGACCAAAGTGGAACTACAACTTCATAGTTTAGTAAATTGTGAGGAATCTATGTGACAGATATAAAATCCAATTCTAGAACTATTGTGAGCTTGGTGAATGGTTTACTAGCCCATGTCACCAAGACAAGCAAATATATATTCTAACCCTATGTTGGTTCCCATTCCATTTGAACTCCAAATGACATAAATCATATGAGGCTACATTGGGGGGATCTTTAGACATTTTGGATATGATATATTTCACAATCATTTTGTGTTTCTTCAATATTGTTCATGTTGGATATGATTAAATCCATAAAATCCAAATTCATAAAATAAAAAAAATATTTGATTTTATCTAATAGTTATTTCAACTATCAAAATGTGTGTTTTTATGAAAAAAAAATCAAGGAATCTTATGTTATGTGATAAAGAGATTTTTTAAGAAGAAATTTGGGTTTTTAATGGTTTTAAAAATAAAAATGGATTTGGATTTTGAAAAAAGGGGATTAATTTTTTTTGAAACCAAAGAAGATGTTCCTTGTGCTAGTAATGGGTTTCACTAAAATTATGCTGGATTTATAGAAAGATTTTACATTTTGAATAAAATTGAAATATTTTATAAATTATAAAATCATGTACACTTTTAAACAAGTGATTCATTGAAATGATGTGGTTTACGTCTTATTTGAAATATTTATAATTTTATGTATTTTTTTCAAGTTATGTTTTATGCCTGAGATGATGTTAAATTGTTTTTTGATGAACATAAATGTGTCCCATGTTTTTTTTCAAAAAATATAGAAGGTTTTTTTATCGGTATAATCTTCAATGTTGTATTTTGTGTTATTTAGAGTAGATATATCTTGTTTATTACTCTCCTCAAATGTTGAATTGAGTGGTGGATCTAAATACCTTTTAAATTTTGAGCCCATCTAGTTCTTATTGGATGATAATACACCTTATTATGGAGGTGGTAAGGGTTACCCTAAACAAATAATGTGTCTTGATTAATTTTAATATGTATTCAATTCTCTCAAGACTCTTGATGCTCTAATGGTCTATAAACAATTTATTTGAGGTACTTCGATGTGAATGGTGGGATATTATGAATCATTTTGGTATATATAAAGGGATTTATTTTAAATTCTTTAACTCATCCTTCATTCAGTTGTAGTATCCTAAGGATGTAAAAAGTAGAAATTTTACGATCTCTTGTGTTTTAGTCTAGATGAGCTATTAGTTGCGGTGTATACCAAAAAATTATAAAATTTTATATGTTTCTTACTTAATATTATTTTTGATGACTCCCTTATGGCTATCCATTTTATAAATGGTCTTCATCAAGAATGAGAAACTAAGATTTAATTAGCCTACTTGACCTCTTATTTGATAGTTCAAGAAAGGTCCCTTTCAGCTTAGATGGAGCTTGAAAAACAATGGAATATGGATAATTCATCATTAATATTTGAGTTTAGAGAATATTTATCATCTAGTGGGCCATGGGATTTTTTTGACCAGGTATAGTCTTATTATTGAAAGAATGTAGTGAACCAATTTTTTATAAATTAAATTCCATTTTCAAATAAATAAATTCTATATTATGTAATGTTGTTATAAAACACATGCACAACTATGAATATTTTAGAAAAATAGAAGCTTTATCTAGTCATATTTAAAAGGACAATAAGAATCATTACCATTGATAATATATCCATTTTATATTGATTATTAGGATTAGTATAAGTTATGGGTAATTGTAAAATCCAATTGACATAGAAGAAAGAAGTGATGAACTTGACCCATGGGATCATACCTTCTGAATCCCAATTATCCGATCTTCCGAGGGATATATAATTACAGGGATTTTCCCTCAACCAATCCCAATCTAATATTCAATAAAAAAAATTGATAGAACCATTTATGGGAGAGGTTATAGCTTATCTAGATCATGACCCAAACCATTCTCACCAAACCACCCCAAAAATGTTCCACTATCACACGCATTACCCTTAGAGAATATGCTAGAGTAATAAGGTGTTTTGTATCTAGACTCGAAAATTGTGACAGTATATTTTTTTATTTTTAATAAAATAATGATTTTATTTATCCTTTTTATTACTATTATTTAAATGATTAAATAATGGGTCTAATAAAAATTATATTTTTATATGATCAAACAAAAATTGTATTTTTGGGAAATATAAAATGGAAATAAGAAATATATTTTTTGATGAATTAAATATTTTTTGAAATAATATTTTTAATAAAATATTCTTATTTAATATTATTTATTTAAATATAAGTTATAATATAATTTTATGAAGTCAAATGTAATTTTTATAAGGGTTAGAAGTAATTTTCATCGTAAAACATAGTATTTATGATGAATTTTTATTTTTATTTTAAAAGAGTTAGTTTTCATAATTTTAAAATTATTTTGATAAAATAAAGATTATTTTTTAATCCAAAAAATATAAATTATCTGGTGGTAAATTTTTTATAATTTTCTCTAAAAGCTGAATTTTTGGGTAAAATTTTAAATACGGTATAAATATACGATATGTATTATGACATAATAAAATCCAAAAAGTGATGTAATAAACACTATTAATAGTATCCATGACCAAAATCGTATTTCCTCTTTAAATTATTATTTTTTAATTTATTTAATTAATATTTTCAATCCTTAACAAATCCACCAAAACATAAATTAAATTATAATATTTTGAAATTAATTATATATGAGCATGATTTAATTCCAAGTAACCAATGGAATTATTTAAATGAGTTAAGTTATTATCCTTATAAAGTATTTAAAACCACTCATCTTTGGTAGAAACTAAGGTAAAAACTCATTGGAAGGTTTGTGGTTTTTATTGTTTTATTATATAGAGTTAAAAACCTATGTTTATATATTAATAAAAAATCACCTCACTTTTCCAATAAAAAACATACCTAACCTACTCTTCCTCTTTAATAAAAACCCTTTGAGCATGAAGATACTATAACTTTCCTACTCTATATCCCTACCAATATTCCTCAAAAAAATCTAATAATCACATCTCATGTTTTTAGGAGTTCCCTCTCAAGATAAGGGATCCTCTCCTTCTCCTCTTTATTCAAGAACCTTCATTATATTATGCAATTTGGTTTGAATTTTATCATGTTGGAATATATTTTACACATTATTATTACAATAATTATTATTTCTAATTGATGATAGAACCCTTTAAATTTTATTAATCCCTTTAATGAAATATTCAATTACCACTATTATGAATCTAAATTATCCAATTATTTTCCAGGACAATCATTTGTGTAGAGAATACTCATACCCATTCCCACTCAAGGGTACTCACCTATATATACCAATCCTATATTTTTTGGGTAACTAAATTTATTTAACCCATTATCCTTAATCATTTGATTAAAATTTATAAAAGGAATCCTTATGTTATATGATCAATGTGGCACACTTATGTATGCACATGATATGAATGTGGTAGGTGGTCACATAATTATATATCCCTCCAATGCATTGGATAATTTCTTATCTCAGGTCGTACTATGTATAGTGCATGGGTGGTTATCCTAAGCACACTATGTTATGTTTTCTCAGTAGTAATCCATAAATTTTGTTTATCATGTCATGTTCTATGTAATTTATACATTACCATATTTCCTTTATGTTATCAACTTGTAACATGATTTGATGATAAATTTTATGATTCATACCCCTATTTTGTTACATTGATATTCATCTTGACTCACTTGTACTAATTTACCATATGATATTCTTTTCTTATTCCCTTAATGGGATTTATATTTCATTAATTTATTCTTTATCTCCCTGGTTTATCTCATGCGGTTTTATAAGATTGATTAATTTTAAGAGCATGTTAATGAGTTTTAAATAATTTCATTGTATCCATGCTTCAATTTATTTTTCTATATACATAAATTCCAAAATACATGAGGCCTCAAAAACTACTAGTATTGTATTATATGAAACTTTATGTAACAAATCATGAATTATGGTGTATTAATAAATGAGTTTTTATATAGAAAAGAAATCTAATGTGATTTCATTGTACAGAACCTCATCACTAGAAGAAGTCATGTTTGAATTTTCTAAAAGTTTGTAACTGGTGTGTTCACCTAGATCACCCTAATAAGTTTAGTAAATTAGGATTTTAAATGGATAAATTCTATTCATGGATCATTAGCTCTTGATTATGGAGAATTAGACACTTCAAAAAAATAATTCTCTATCCATAGTCCACTGAGTAAAGCTTTTACTGAACTGGAGGAGCTATCAGGGGAAACATATCCTAATTTCAATCCTGATATCATATTAAATATTTTTTTAGGAATCTTTGATATTTTTTTCTGGGGGGCCTTATGAAATCAAGAGTTATCCATATTTCTCCCCAGTTTATTACTGTTTATGATATATGTTCTCCAGTCTCATTGTTGGATTCTTTCTTTGATGTTTAAGGATCAAGTTTTATGAATTTCTATGTTCTCTTCTACTTAGTTGAACCCGTTGTTTTGATTAGTTGAGTTTTAGAAGTTTTAATATGAGGAAATTCAATATTGTGAGGAGATCACAAATGTTGAAATTTACATTTTGAAAGTAATAAAACTTTTAATGTTATATTTATGACATAGATCTTTGATTTATAGTATCCTTGATTTTTAACTTCCCACTCTAGTTTTTATCGTAATAAGGATGTGTGTTCACCTATTTTTGTAAGCCTACTATGATTTTTCCTAGTTCTATCTCATTGGTTTTTGGCGGAATTCTTATTATAGGAATCTCATGTGGATTTCTTTCGGTCCATTTTGGATTTTATCTTGTGTAAAATGGTTGTGATCATGATGATGGTTTCATATTATATAGATCATTATTAATTTTCCTTATATATTTTCACTTTAGGATGTTATATTTCATCTTTAATAGTTTTAGTTCCCTAAGGTTTTTTCTATTCTTGGATATAGATTGGAATCTTTTTCTAAGAACCTTCTAACACATGAGTTTGTAGTCATTCAAAATCCCTCAAGTTGCATACTTCTATTTGTGTCTTCCTATGGTTGGTGTTGGTTACTATTCAGATTTTTTATTGTTTTTTGTTATTATCTTTTTTATTCATTGATACTTAGAGACTAATCTTTATGTGATGAACAATCTCCATTGTGGGATTGTATTTCCCTATTGGTTCATTGGCCTTGTTATTTCTATCTCTTTATAATAAAACATTAATATACCTTGGGATTATACTTGGGTAACTAGGATGATGTGTATTCTTGATACACTAGGAATCAATTAGTTCTAGTGAATGATTTGATAAGCCATCGAGGGTTGAAACTCTACATTAAAAGTCCTAGGTAACCATTGAGTGATTTCCCAAGGTATAAATCCTTGGTAGTTCTATGGAATTCTTATGGATAGTTTTCCCATATCAGTATATTTAGAGTGTTACCTTTTTTGGGAATCATTGATATGTTTTGGATATACCACACCTTGAGTTTTCAATTTCTGTTTTTGGATGTTTCATTATATAATTTCATCAAAGTATCTTCTTGGAGTTGAGGATATGTGTTTTGGTGGATTTTCTCTTCATGTTACACAATCTTAGTGAATATTTAAATAGGGGAGAGACCTATACTAGGTCTCCAATTATTCTATATTGTTTTATGGTTTCCTCTCGGTGTTGTTGAGTTTTTGTTTTGAGAATTTTTTGATCATAAATTTTATCCAATTTTCTTTTTGGGTAGTCATTTTCCATTTCATGGATTTTTTACCTCGTTTGAGGAGTGTGGGAGTTCGTTTAGTCACATATTTTCCTAGATTTTTGAATGGATGATTTTTCAGGGAAAAATGCTTTATAGTGGGGATAATTTTAACCTCCTCTTTTTATAATAATTAAATTCTTCTTTCTATTTTATTTTATAATCCCTTTTTTGAAAAATTATGTAATATTTAATTTTATTTTTTATTCAAATGCATGGAGTAGGAGTTGTATACGGGTAATATTATCCGACCCATAGGTATGGTAGTTTTAAAGTGTTATTTAAGGGAAAAAAATTGTTTCTTGGGGTTATGTATGGGTAAGGTTGTGTTTTCATAAGTTTTGTAAGGGTAATTCCATCTTTTCAAGAGTTACATATAGATAGAATGGATTTACCATGTGTTATTCAAGGGTAATGGTGAAATTAATTTAACTGTGTTAGGGTAAACCCTATATACATATGTTGTGTAAGGGTAACCATGGACATGAGTAAGGGTAAATCCCTTTTTCTATGGGATACATTAGAGTAAGACCCTTTTTATATGTTTTACATAAGGGTGATATGGGTAATTCATAAAGGTAACCAACACTTTCTAAAGGTTGCAGAAATATAACCCTGAGGTAGGATAAGGGTAACCTGGTATTTCTAAAGGTTATGTATGGGTCGATAATCGAGTGTGTAAGGTTAAGATAATGTTTTCAAAGGATACATATGGTTAAATTCTAGGTTTCATAAGGGTATCTTGATGCTTATAAAGGTTTTGTATGGGTAAATCTTAGTTTTGAAAGGGTAACTCCTTATTTCTAAAACCTAATTAAGGTTACTCTAGGAGTTGTGTAATGGGAACTCTAGTGAGTGGCCTGAATAATGGAAAATATTCATACCTTACATGGGGCCTATGATATTTGTATGGGTAAATCCATTTTACCCTTATGAATTACTCGTTTTGGAAAAAGTTTAAATAAATGACTCATTTTGACTCTCTACTTCTCTACAACAACCTTTGATGCTATTTTTAAGGTTTCAAATGGTTTAAAATCATGGAATTGATTCATTTAATCTCATTAAACCTTTTAAGTCAAATTTTTTAAGGTTATTAAATCCTTATCTCTAAATATACAAGTGAAAGGACAAAATTAAATGGTGTTCTTAATTTTTTGAATTTAATGGTGCGACCCAAATGGCTCTTGTGTTTTTAAAATGCGATGGATCTATTATTCCATGTATTTTTGATATTATCTTGGGTAGTTTTGGACATCTATATTCTAGGTGATCCTTTTGAGTGTATTATATGTGGTATTTCCCTTGTTTACTATGCATAAAATTTCTACTATTTTTGTTTGTGGATCCCATGTTTTGTGATGCTGTATTTCTTTTATTGTTGTTGGTGATATCATATAGTGGGCCTTATAATTTTAAACATTTAATGATTATATATTTTAAATTATTTTTCTAATAAATTTCTAAATAATGATTTTTGATACTGATAAACATTTATGAAATGAATTTGTGTGTCTAATAAAAACCCTTGACACTTGCTATTGAAAAATTAATTATTGATTTTCAAAAAATACTCTTTAATTGAGGAAATAATAACCAAAAAATTTCAAATAATAATAAAAATATTTTATCACACGGTTACTATTTTTTAAATATAGAATTTTTTTCACATGTGTTTTTATTATTATTTATTGAGTAACAAATATCTAGAACATGTGCTCACACATTTTGATAATTTGAAAATTATCTAAGTGAGATATAAACTTTATCTCATGTGACTTGTATTAGGATTCTGATGAAATTAAAGGGAAGGAGTATTTTATGATTTGAAATAAGAAAATTGATGAGTCATGAAAAAAAACTATATGATGTAGGTTTTTGAAATGAAAGGCATGATTTTTTGTTAAAAACCATTTCGTGTTGGATTTTGAAAAAAAGGCATGAGTTTTTGATAAAAACTATTTCAATTTGGTATTTGAAAAGAAAGTAATGTTTAGAAAAATGAACTTAGGGCCATTTTAAATATTTATTTGAATTATTTGAGTTCTATATAATTTAATTTTATCCACAAAAATTTTGATTCACCTTGATACACATAAGAAACTAGGTAGTTGTGTGGGAAGAATGCATGCTGGTCATATTTTAACTCTAATTGGATATTCCTTATAGATATTCTCTTACTAATCCTAAGGAATGTTCCTTTTTCGTTAGGTGTATTACTCCTTGGGGATATTATCATATCCATCCTTTTCTATGTTCTTATTTTACCTAATCTTAGGAATATTTCTCATGTCTTTGGACTATGAACACCTGAACACCATGAGTTATACATTACTACGATGTGTGATAATTACTATATAAAAGACACTTGTCTCTATTGAGCACAGTGTTATGATTTATTTATTTTATCACTAAAAATTATTTAAACATGACAATTTTATAAAAAGATATAATCTTGCTAATTTTTTATTGAAATTTTTATTCATGCCTCTTTTGATAGAAATGATTCTTCATTCCTCTTTGAATAAAATTATATATTCAATACTCTTTTGTTATAATTTTATATTCATTCCTATCAATCAAATATGATTGATTATGCCTCCTTGAATAGAAATTCACTTGTATACTTATTTTTTACATGGCATTCAAATTTTATCAAGAGCATGTCATGATGGGATTTTAGAAAAGTTTTCCATGAAAAAATTTATCTAAAATTGATCATACATAGTTAATTTATTAAATATTTCTTATGTAATACATGGTGAGATACTAATGGGATTTGTAGCTCATACCCTAACATTTCTTTTGGGTTTTTGTATAAAATTTCTTATGTTAGGTATAGGAAAAGGTAAATTATCAATCCATAGTGTTGGGTCTACTGGATTAGAGATACTTGAGAGTTTCCATAAACCAGTGGAGCATGTGATCGACTTGTTGCATGGAGTTTCTCTATTTATTTCTTAAAAGTATTTTCTGGTGGTTTTGGTTTTAATACTAATTTGAGAGTTTTATATTTTACTTTTGGGTATCTCAGTATTTTAATCATTAAAATTTTATTTTTTACATATTTATATTTGTATTTTTTTAAGAGAAATTTTTCCCATATCATTGTTTATGATACCCAGGTGCTTTTCCCCACACCATGGGGGATAATAATTCACTTTGCTTCAGTGAAGAATCGTATTGGATACTAGTTTAAATGGTACTCTGGGATTGTTCTTTACCAAAAGGTTGTATATAAACATCATACCTTCATATGTGGAGGCATATCCTCACCAAGGGATATAGGTAAATAAATGATTTATTTTCTGAAAAATCTTGAGAAGGTAGTTTATCACCCATAGGATGAACTACTCTGTCTTAGAGGTAGTTCATTATGACCTAACGGATAACTCATTTAGTTTGAATATTTTGGGAGTTATTCTTTATATAAGGGGATTATAAACATCTAGAGAGGAATATATTATCCTACACACTACCTGGAGGTAGTTATATGTAATAATACCTTGAGTTAAACACTGAAGGAAAGAACAAAGTCACTAAAATGATATTTCAGCCTGCCAATTTTAATCTCTCTAAATAGTTTCCATGATATAGTGTTTCCCCTGATGTCGAGTTGCTCTATCAGAAGATCTTCAAATCTGTATGTCAGCTCTCCCCAATACTGGATGTACTCCTTGACATTGATCTTTCTGTTGTTAAATCCCCATACCAGAATCAAATCCTACTTGTCCATCCAGTCACTATAGTCATCATTGGTTTCCACATTGGGAGTCTTCATTATCATTCTTTATGACTCCTCCTTGGAAGCGTTGATTATCAAAAAAGTTTCAAGAATAACCTCACCTGATCTCATAAGCATATCAAGAGGATTATCGACTATCTCACGTTGTAGGTAGGCCCCCTTGGGGGTGGGGGTTACAATCATTCGGTTTTTACTTCTCTTTCTTCGTTGATCGGGTCTCCATCGGTAAGGGTAAATACGAGTTGTCCTTTTTCTCCTTATGTTTTCCCCTTCTATTCTTGATCTGCCTCAGACTAGGGTACCTTCATTCCAGGTCCTCATCCACTGTATCACCAGAAAGGTGGCTTGAATGTTCATCATTGGACGCTCTATCATAAAACGTCACTGTGTTCTCTAGGTTCTCAATAACTATAACATCAATACAGTTGGCCATCTCAATATCATCAACTACTATAGAGCCCTCCCAAACAACAATCGTACCCTTACCAACCTGTTCAAAGGGCTTAACACCTCTATCTCTCCTGACACCAACCAAGATCAGCACCTCTGCATAACAGGCCTTTCCATGCAACGTGCAGACTCCCTCGTCCACCATTTGTGGAAACTCTTGATTGTTGGCACATCTAGATGGTTCATCTGCCCCCAGATCCCCAAGCCCTCAATTAGCCTGTATCTGGAGTAGAGGTGCACTCAAATCGGTCCTTAGTCGGTTATGAACATTGATCACCAAGGGGTTCACCTCCCGCAGTTCGAACTGCAGTCCCCTTTCATCATCACATTCAGGATCCACACCCACTGGAATCTGCACTGGCACCACATCCTCATCCACCAAGGAAACAGCCTCATGCGGTCCTCTCAGTAAGCCCCTTGAATCGGTACTCTCAGAAATCACACCCGTGATATTTTTCTCAGGAACTTCAAGCTCAATGGGGTCTTGTGTCACCTTACCTCTAACCATGGTCGTCTCTTTGGAGGTCAGAGACCCCGTCGACAGAGAGATTGCAATTTTCACAGTCACTTACATCCCGAACAGAACTCAGACCAAGATTCATACATTACTTGATTTGTAAAACTAAATTCTTCTCCAACTGTAATCCAAACATACTAGAATGGCACCCTGGACACATCCACCACCATGCAGACGCATGGTTTAACTAGGTGGCACAGAGACTCCTTTAGACTATCAGAGTAGAGGTATCTCCCGACCAAATTAGAAAGCATTCGAATCATATATGGATTTTGAAATGAAAGGGGGAGATTAGGAAAACTCACCAAAATCACCATCGTCGGAGAATCATGCCTCATATGGAAGTCATACAACCAATGAAAAAGGTAGAAACAGGTGTTATTGAAGCTACGATGAGCCCCGGACCAGGCTCTGATAAGGTTTTCCTCCGACGAGAAGTGAATCATGATATACCTGTTTTCAAGAAAACCCACCCTCGCTCGCCCCTTTAAATCCCACGATGCGAAGACATTATGATCATACGAATCCACCGAGGGATGTCGCTGCTTAAACCGATCCATCTGGGTGAGATTCAGAAGATCCGAGGCTCCATGAAACTCTAAAGAGAAAACAGAAGATTAGGTAACCCTTCGAATAGGTCCGGAACTTTCAGACAAAGCGGAGCTAGAGGAAAAGGGGGAAGGAGATCAGGGTTAGAGAAGGGGAAAAAAGAGAACCATGCACCCTTGCAGATCAACGAAGACCCCTCCCCCGCCAGGGGGAGAGGGATCGGTGCATCAGCCAGTGCCATCACTGATTCCCTAGGTGATGAACTCCCCCATCCCATACCATGAGTTAGTAGATGGTTATGATTATTCATTTAAAAGGGGATTCTCATGTCTATTATTTCCTATCATCTGTTGTTATTTATATTATAAAAATTTGTAAGTGAGATGGTTTATTGTGTGAATTTTTTTATAGAATAGGCTCATTCTTTAGGATATGACTACACTGGTGAGAATATGATTCAATAAACATTATGGTTTTTCTAAAAAAGTTTTATGAATTTTCATTTCTCATCATACTATATCTATTTTGTTACCTAGTTATAATAATATTTTTTAGGGTTATTTAATAAAAATATTTATTCAATACTATAATATTTTTCAATAAAGATATTTATCTTAGTAAATAATTATCTATTAGTATGATAGTGAGATCCATAAAATTCCTCGATT
This sequence comes from Viscum album, assembly GCA_963277665.1. Taxonomy (NCBI): domain Eukaryota; kingdom Viridiplantae; phylum Streptophyta; class Magnoliopsida; order Santalales; family Viscaceae; genus Viscum; species Viscum album. The sequence continues at coordinate 1,108,111,093 of OY728128.1, read as the reverse complement.
GTTTACATTTTTTATATTATCAAATGATTGATTGAACAATATTATTAAGTTTAAAGCAACATATCAATGAAATCGTGAATAATTATAGACTTACATATGGATGTATTCTTTTAGAACAATAAAAATTTAAAGATCTAGGTATAGGAGTACATGTTGAATAAGGGAATTAGTGATTTGATACTATATAATGGAGAAGGGATGTTGGATTGGCTAGTGATGTTTTAGGTTGAAACCATGAATGTATTATTCTAACATTTCATTTTCACTCTTTTATAAGTTATAATAAATAATATAATTTATAACATTATAAAAACATTTTTTTTATAAATTTTCAAAAAATAATTTTTTAAATTTTTCATTAGTTCATCGTAAATAATAAATAACTTGTATTTAAGACTTATCAAAATGAACTCTAAAATTTTTAAGGAATGTATTAACATAATAATAAATTAATTTTTTTAGTAATGTGCATCATCACCATGTCTAATTATGTTGGGCACTAAATCTCTTATAAGCTAAAGATATAACCTTCCCCTAACCACACTATTACATGTTACTCAATAATTTCCTCCCATTATGACACTAAAACATTCCATATATAACCATGTAACTTAAAAAATCCATAATTATTAGTTTAATAGTAGTTATTTCATATTATTAAATTTCCAAGAACTTATATGTTTAGAGTTTTAGTAAATTACAAAAAACATTAGATAATAAAGTGGAGACTTCCACATTGTGTAAGTTTTTTTCCAAAAAAATATTTTCTTTTCTTTATATTAGTATTTCATTAATGAAACTTATTCATCATTTAATAAAAGTTACCATAATGGAAATATTTACCTTTTATAGTATCTAAACATCCTTAGATCATGTGAAAAACTATTGAAAATGGGGGATGAGAAAAAATAGCTCAGTGAGGGATATAATAATTTAGAAAACACATTAGTCTAGTGAAAAACATTGAACCCCATAATTTTTTTTTCTGTTTCACAGTAATTTTTGAGCATATAAATATATAATATCTAAATGTGCAAGTCATCATTTTTTCAGAGAAAATAGTTCAACCACTTATAAATTTTTAAAAAAAAATTTAAAATTACAATTTTTCATCATAAAACCAATGAAAAACTCATTTTAACCCATAAGTAAAAGAAATTTCCATGTTCACATAAAAAAGATAAATATAATTTCCTTTGAAAAATGATAAGAATGACAAAATTCCAAAATAATTAGAATAAGATAAAAATTGAATGAAAACATGGAAAGTTTTATAGCAATCTTGATAATTAATATGGTTATAATAGTAGGAAAGTTTCTTTATGTGGAAAACGCTAAAAAATCATTCATTTGTAATTATATATAAAGAGTCAAAAGCGACTCATAAGGAAAATATTAATATATTCTCTATTTAAACCATTATAAATAAAATTAAAAGCATTTTAAATGGCCTATATTAATATTTTTATCATAAAACAGAAAAATATTTACTTTTTTTTGAAAAATGTGGATATGGATGAAAAATGGGTGGAAGGAAAACATTAAAATGATTTATTAAATAAAAAAATTATACATCATTGGTAACTTTTAAATAAAAATAAAATTCAAGTTGAGAACATAAAATTAATTTCTAATCCAATTTAATTTTTGGAAATGGGTGATAAAATACATCTATATAGTTGTTTATACACCCCAAAAGAACATGTGGTGAAAATGGATCAAATCTCTTTGAAATTAAATTAAGGGGAGAAATCGCTTAGGTTCGGTTTCATATTTCTTAATAAGTTTTATAACTCTTGAATAAAATAAATAAATAAATTAATTTCATTATTAATAGAATTTTACTTTTTCATTTTGTTATCATTATTCCTTTTATTTAATTTTTTATATTTTCTTTTTAGCTACTATATTAGGTAACTTCTTGTAGGATTTTTTATGGTCATTTGGTTCTAGACCTTTAAAACATCTTAGGTAGGATGACTAAAGAAAAAGGGTTCATGGTTAATAAATTTACAAAGTCATTAAAATAAAATAATTATCATTTTTATTCATTAATTATACTTTTAAAACCATCTATTTAATGTGTCTATAAAAAATAAATTGCATTGTTTCATTGAGGAAGTAGTCTACACATGCGCATGAGAAACATTTTATTTTTTTCTAATTTATGAAACAGACATAAATAAGATAATGGTTTAACAATATAGAGTCATTATTATGTTATAAATATAATTTTGATTCATTAAATATGTCCTTATGACAAGTTATGTGAGGCATTTATGAAAAATGAATCGCATTGATTTGTGTAATTTTGTAGTCCATGGGTGTGCATGAGCTATGTTATCATTTTCCAATGGATAAAGGATAAAATGTTCAATAATAATGTATCTTTATAGAATAATTATTATTTTATAAATGTAATATATATCCATTAAATTCATATTAATAACCATTTGTGTGAGTTGGTCATGAAAAAAGAAACACATCGCTTCATGGAGGTGGTATTATGCATATACGATTGAGAGACATTTTCATTTCTAATAGGATGGAATGGGGGTAGAAAAATATTTTTTACATGAAAATAAAAACATTTTATTATACTAAAAATTATTATGTAATTATATTATCATGGTTAGAGTAGATTTTATGTAGGATTAGTATGAAAGAAACTTGAAAGAATTTGGTTAATACTTTTACCACCTCATTGGATATATTCCTTTGGATTGAAACTTAAGCCTTATAGAATTGGAATTTTGGTGGTATTAAAACCACTAGGACATGTTAATGAAATTTGGGAACTTATTTTTGAAGGTTATTATTTGATCTATAACACTCATTGTTTATGCAGAAGTAAGGATAAGATGTTTTCTTTTATAATTTGGAAGAGTGGAACCCATGTAAATATTAAGAACATTTAAATATAATAAACAAAAATTTCATGAAATATGGATCGAATTTACTAAAATATATAATATAGGATAAATCATTGTCGAAATTCACTCATTATATCATATTTATACATGTTTTATAGATCTTTTATGTCATATATCTTATATTAACATCCCTCTTTTACCCTTTAAACCTCTACTATCGTGACAATCTTTTACTATAGTGGTTATTAGTTTAAAAAAATTCATACCCAAGGTAAACATCATTATTAGAAATATGTAATCTATTTTCTATGAATCATTTTCACAATGTGATAAAAATTAATTCTAATATAATTTCCCCAAAATGAAACAAAAACCCATTTTTAGAAAATATCCTCTTAAGAATAAAAATGATTTTACACAAAAATAAAATGTAATGATTAATCTCATGGTATTAATTAGATTTGGTTAAATTTAATTATTCTTACTTTACATTAAAACTATAACAAAACTGAATGTAAAATTATGAAAACTTAATTAAAAGATAAAAAAAATTCTTTTATTTGATTGAAAATGTTACTTAGATCCCTATAATATCAAAAATTGATTTGTAAGATCAAAATTATGACTCTAAATTAATTATATTCTAAAATAAATAAGTATTCGTTATATAAAAAATGTATCATAATATTTCAAGTCATTCATACATCATGATTATTTCATTAATGTGAAAATATTTATAAAATTAATATTTTTCACAATTCAGCCAAAAAAATCAATTGTAACGACCAATAATTTTTTTCAATGATATTTGTTTCCTGAAAATGTGTGTTTTAAAAAAACATACCCTTATATCATTAATAATGAAGTGATATTCATAGATTATAATGTGAAATGAGACCATCAGGATTCATCTGTTATATGGCTTTTGGTCAAATATGAGTGTTGGCCAATATGATCATTGGGAACATTACTCTTGGTAATAGTTTTAATGTTATGATTAGTGATTTTAATTAGAAATAAAAAAGGTTATTTAATGCATAAAGAACGATTGATTGACTCAACCTATAGATTCATGTATTATGAAGTCCATTTATTAGAACATGGTAGGGAGGGAGTTTAATTCTTGTTCTCTCGTGACCAATCCTAATCTGAGATTGAATAAATGAAGTTAAAACTAAATTGCCTATGGAAGAATTTCATGTTAGTTGAAATTACTACTCGGTTGATGTTATCTGAGCAGCCCCATGATTCTACCACCATTTCACACATTACCCTTTGGTTATACGAAGGTGTTATAAGGGGTTATATATCTAGGCCTTAGTTAAATAATGTGTAATTTCATTGTATAAATAAAATTTATATTTTATCGATAGTTTTTCTTAATAAAAATAGTGTTTAAATTTAGATAGAATTTTATAAACTGATTTTTGGACACAGATGTTACTTTTTAGAAAATATGTAAATTTTTATAATGAACTAATATATTATGAATAATATTTATTTTAATGAAATCGTTTGATAAAACACACTCTTATTTGAATATAAATTATAAAATAATTTTATTAGTTCATTGAAAATTTTTAAGTGTCAAATTTTTTACTATGCATTTTCGTCCTGATATTCTTATAAATAAATAATTGTTTTTATATTTAAATGTTAAAATTATTATATTAATAGAATTATTCTGATAAAATAAAAAAATAGAAATCAGTGTGCCAAAATTAGGATACTGTAAATTTATGAAAATTTTCTAAAATACTTTATTTTTTCCATTAATAGAAAAAATGAAGTTTTAGTTTTTTAGTATGTTTAATCACTTGATAATTATTTCATAATAAGTTAATAATGAATTAAGCACAATCAATGACCTAAAATATTTTTTTTTTAATATCATGCACTTTAATATATTTTAATCAATCTCTAATCAAAAATTTACTTTACAAAGTCTAAAATTTAAATTTTGACATCAAAATCATTATTTTCTGGAAAATTTAATCTTCCATGCCAAAATAAGTAATATAATAACATTCTTAGTTATTTTGGGTTAAAATAACATAAAATAAGTCCTAAATGTCCAATATCATGGGCAGAAACCATGAGTAGGCCAATGGTTTTTCTTTTTCTACAACCTAGATTTCCAAAGCCTGTATTTGGAAATTATTAAAATACTCTCCATTTTTCTATGAATACCCACCCATTTCACCATATCTTATCACTCTAAATCCATTCTCCATGAATTTATAGTAGTAATTCTTCTCAAGTATTCCCCCCAAGGATTCCTCAATATCCTATGTTTCCAAACCCCAGGATTTAGCGGTAACTCTTCAAGGTAAGGGAATTATCCTTCCACTCTCTTCAATTCAATAAAATCTCTTTTATATGTCTTATAATTATTATTAATTATATCTTTTATTATCCTTTTTATCTTACCCTTACTATAAAACGATTTTTTATAAATGGGTGACCCTTGTCCACTCTCATTTTACCCTTTTCTAAAACAACGTTTTATACCCGTTATGCTTCCGAATTTACTTTTCAAAAATTTATTTGTTATCCTCAAGATATTATCTCTTATTTTAAATATTTGGATACCCAAAACATTTTAATTTCCATGGTTATTCACCTATATGTAAAATTATTTATTTTTTCTGTTATTTACACATAATAAATCAACTTTCCTTTTTTGGTTTAAAAAATGATGTAACGATCGTGTCTTTAAGATCTTTTATATGCCAATATTTTTTATAATAAACTTATTCTTTATTCATCATGGGTTATTAATTAGATGAATTATTATGATCTCTTTAGATCACATGTAATTAATACATATGAAGGGTGCGCCCAGATAGCACTCTAATGCATTGCATAATGAATTTAATGGCTTGAGATGACAAGTTTTACGATACCTTAGTGAATAAACTTAGTAATTTTCATTTAAGATGTCATGGTGATTAAACTTGATGATATTATTATGAATATCAAAATTGAATATTTTATCCACATTTCCATCTTATTATTAATTTTAGTTTTATTATTATATTCCTTATTTTCTTTTTCTCATGCCTTAATGATATTCCTCATGTTCTTATTGATATTCCTCACAATCACATTTAAACTATTTCCCTTGCATTTTCCCTTACTGGGCATCATGATCACCCCTTTAGTTTAATATATTTCCCTAGGATATTTCATGGAGTAAATTTACTTAGGATGAACCCATGAAAAAGCATTTCATCTTTATTAGAATATTTTTTATTTTTTGACATATTAGGTTATTTATTTATAAGATACTAAACTTTAAAAGATCTTTTATTTGTAAGATGTAAATAAAATTATTATGTAATCAAATGGAGGGATTAAATAGTTTTTATAAAAGTAAAATTGACCTATTTGTGGAAATTATGAATTGAAATCCATAGAATGAACACTATATAAATGTTTAAATATAAGAAAACATCCTAGTATTTTGGTGAATATTAAGTAAGTGGTTCTCTAGCAAAAAAATCCATGTATGGATATGAACTGGTAGATGTTGGTGTGGCATAGATATATCTAGGGCTAACACTTGAAAACACTACTTTGAGCTAGAATCGAACAGGAATTGGATCATGACAATATGTCTTCCTGCACTCTTAGTTTTACTGTCCTTCGGAATATGTTTTCTTAACCCTGATATTTATTTGAATAATTATGAAGGATTTATAGAAAATGTATTTGTTAATAAAGAATAAGATATTTAAACTTAAGGTTCTAATAGAATAAATACATTTGGAATTATAGGATTCGTAAAAGAAACATATTTATAACTAAGGTTTACATATTTTAGTAAATGGTGATAAATAGAAGGAACTTTGTAAATGATGACCACAATAGATCATGTGTTGATGGCCCTTTGATATAATTCATAATGGAAAACTTCCTGAGAATAATGAATCAGCTAACTCGAGTTATGAACAATAACTTGAATCAAGCCAAGATACTAGATTCACCTCATAGGGAATAACTTTCTATTAAGTCCTTTATGTGAGAATGACCAACTTTTATCAATGGCTCTATCGACCCATTGATTGTTGAACAATGGATAATATATATAGAAAATATCTTTTCTATACTCAATTTTTGGAAATAATAGAAAGTAACCATGGTTGTGTACCTCTTAGAGGGAGAAGATGATCAATGGTGGAAACTTATTAAAAAATCCAAGGAGGGAGAATGATGTTATAGAGTGGGAAGAGTTCATGGGAAACTTTTTCAATAAATATTTCCCCCAATCGAGGTGAACGAAAATGGAGAAGGAATTCATAGCACTGAATTAGAAGGAAAATTAATCATTGGGAAGAAATGAGATGAAATTTACATGAATTTCATGTTACACCTCTAACATTACTATAGATACAAATGGAAAGATTTATAGATTCACCAGTGGACTAAGATCCCATCTACAGAGGATTCATTGCAATTGATACTATAATAGATATAAGGAGATAGTGAGGATTTCCATAAAGGTTGAACTAGAGATCGGATAAATGTGGTGGTCACATAAATCAAATGAAAATAAGATAATATTGGATCCAAACATAGGGATGAACATTTATCATAGAAGAGGAGAAAACAAAGTGAAACTTATTACATGAAACAAATGTGGGAAGAATCATTCAGGGAACTGTTTTCTAAGGAGTGGAAAATTTTTCAAGTGTGGATGAGATGGAAATATAGATTGTAATTTTCACTATAAATATCCTCATCTTCTGAACAAAAAAAAGAGAAGATGGTGTAGTACCAACATAAAGTGCAATACTTGAAGTGTGTACATATTGTTCACTTTTATAATCACTAACCAAATCAAAATAAAATGGAGGGGAATCATTTCCAACCTCATCATAGTCCAAGATATCAAGGTTGGTCATTTCTATCATGGCGGCTAAAGTAAAACCTACAAATTATGTAGTTTTAGGTACTATAGTTGTTCTCTCAAAGCTAGAATGTAGTTTTTTTTATTCTGGTTCTAGGAATTCCTTTATTTACTCCAAGTTTACAAAGAATTTAGAATAAATCCATAAACTACTATAAATAGAGTTATCATCCAAGACTCAGGGAGGGACTATCCAATAATCAATAGTTCATATAAAATCTCGTATTTACTTTGACGATAATAACCTCATCACAATTCTAACAGTATTTTTCATGGTAGAATGGGACAATATACTAGGGATGGAGTATCTCTCAAGGTATAATGGTAAGATATATTGTGGAAGAAAGTAAATCTCAATAATCATGAATTAAAAACCTATAGTTATTTTCAAAGTTTATATATCCTAGCTAGAGTTTTATCAATAATCACCTCCTATATTCTTCTTTAAGTAAATGATTGGTGAATAGGAAGAACGAAATGAAATTATAAGAATAGAAAATGTTTCTATCATTTAAGAATACTTTAACGCATTTCCCATTGAGTTACCTCAAAATCCTTGAGAAAGAGAGGTAGATTTATCCGCTGAACTCATTCCTAGATCCAAGTTGATATCAAATACCCCATATAGAATCGAAAATGTGGAGTTATAGGAATTAAAGAAGAAACATCAATATTTTTTAGAGAAGTGATTTATCTGAAAAAGTGAACCTACATGGGGATCACATGTTCTCTTTATGATGAATAATGATGAATCAATGTAGATATTCAGTGATTATAGATAAATAAATGGGATCACATTGAAGAACAAGTACCTTATTCCTAGAATTGATGGTTTATTTGAATATATTTTTCGGCAAAAAATCTTCTATAAGAATGATCTTCGATATGGTTATCATAAATTAAGGGAGAAGAAATAAAATATTCTAAAGACTACCTTCCGATCAAGTTATGGGCATTATGATTTTGTTGTTATGCCCTTTATCTTGACTAATGCATCGGTTATATTTAAGGATTTGATGAATAGAGTCTTTAAGGACTACCTTGATACATTTTTTGTAGTTTTTATTGATGATATTATGATATATTCCAAAAGTATCTAGGATCATGAGGATCTCCTAAGGGTTATATTAAAAACTATGAGGAATTAGAGGCTATTTTGTAAATTAAAAAATTGTAAATTTTGGTTACTACAACTTTTTTATTGGGAGAAATTGTAACCAATAAAGGGATATCAATTAACCCTTCCAAGAAAAAGGTTGTAGAGGAGTGGACTCATCCTAAAATAGTAACTGAGATTCATATTTTTCTTGGTTTATTAGGATATTATATGAGTTTTGTGAATTAAATCATGAAATTTAATCCACTAAAAAAGTAAACTAAAAAATGGGAAAAGTTTATATGGACTAAGGAGTGTAAATAAATTTTCTAAGAAATAAAAAAAGAGACTGGATACTACACATGTGATAACTCTACCCTATATGGGATGAGGATCCATTATTTTAATTGATGCATCACTGAAAGGTTTTGGGTGTTTCCGCATAGAAAAACAAGGTGATTTCTTGTGTATCTCAACATTTAAAGCCTCATGAAAACAATTATCCTATGCATGACCTAGATCTAGTTTCAATTATTATTTTCTCTTAAAAATAGAGGCACTATAATTATGGGGAGAAATATGATATATACACAAACTAAAAATGTTTAAAGTATATATTCATGCAAATGGAATTGAACATGATACAAAGGATACAGTTTGGAATTCTTAATGAATATGACTATGACTATTCAATTCATTATCTCCCCAAAACATTAAACAAATTTACTAATGAATTACATAGGCAAGACCCTATTGTGATTGATATGATGATGATTCAAGGAGATTCGTTGATCAAGGACCAAGGAAGTTTGGACATGGGAATCATGAGTAAGGGACATCATCAATACTATACCAAATGATTTATCAAACATAAATACTAGAGAAGAACAATAACTCTCAAAGGGAAGATCCTTTGTTACAATAGAAGATAGAGGGTGTGAAGAATGGGAAGTTTCATGTGTTCAATATTGGTTATGAAGGTGTAAGGAAATTTCAAACAAGGATATCTGTTCAATATATTATAGAGTTAAATAAATAACTAATGGATGAAGCTCATAGCTCTATATTCTCTATATAGACTAGAATCAATGAAATGTATAAGATCCTTCATGATCATTATTTATTGTATAATATGAAAATGGAGATTGCCGACTACACTAAATGGTGTATAGTGTGTCAAAAAGTGAAGATAGAGAGACCACTTCCAAAAGGGCTATTACAACCACTACCCATAACCATATATAAGTGGGACAATATCACTATGTAATTTGACATTGGTCTCCCAAGAACATCCGATGGAAACAATGTGAAATGGGTTATAGTGGACTGAATCACCAAGACTGCCCATTTCATCGCTTTTTAGGAATATTTATGTCTTGGCCAACTTTCCAATATTTATGTAAAATTAGTGGTGAGGTTTCATGGTGTTCCATTTTCTATAATTTATAATGATGATCTAATGTTCACATAAAAAATCTTGAGAAATATTCAACATTATCTGGTATCCAAATTGAATTTTTGTACGGCCTATCACCCTCAAACTGATGGTCAATATGAAAGGACTATTCATACACTCTAAGACATTCTGAGAACATGCTCATTGTAATTTAATGGGGTATGGGATCAACACCTCCCATTAGTTTAGTTCTTATAAAATCATAAATTCCACTAAATAATTTAAATGGAACGCTATTAATCTCTATATGGAAAGTGATGTAGATCTCCTACTTGTTGGAATTAATTTGGTGGGAGAAAATTCTTGGGGTCGATCTTGTGAATGAGATTATAGAAAATGTTCATACCATCCAACAATTTATAAAGTTTACTAACAGTCGGTATAATATTTATTCTTACAACCATCAAAGGGACTTTGAGTTTGATATTGGTGATAAATTTTTCCTTCGAATTCCACCATGGAAGAGAGTCATGTAGTTTGGAATGAAATGGAAGAATTTCCCTAGGTACATTGGACCCTGTTAAATCCTTAATCACATAAGAGTAGTGGCGTATCTAATATTATATACACCAAATATAGTTCACGTTCATGATGTGTTCCATGTATCTATATTAAGAAATTACATACTAGAATTTTCACATGTACTAAATTCAGAGGTGGTACAACTGGAATATGACCTCTCTTATGAGGAGAATCTAGTGGAGATACTAGACAATAGAGACAAGGTTCTACACAAGAAGAATACCCACCTATTAAAAGTGTTAAAGAGGAAATATAAATATGAATAAGTGATCTAGGAACTATAGGAAACAATAAGATAGAATTACCCATGCCTTTTCGCAACTAAGAGAATGATTTGAAGTTTTGAGGATGAAAATAATTAAGGGGGTAAAAATGTAATGGCCCAGTTTTTTTTAATTGATAATTTTTCTTGGAAATGTGTGTTATTATATTTTACCAAAAAAAACTATATCTCTTTAATAAAGAAGTGGTATATATAGAGTATAAAGGGAAATGTAATAATCTAGATTCAAATGTTATATGATCATTGGTCAAATATGATTGTTACTCAATATGACCATCAGGATCTTTACTCCTGATAATATTTTTAACATTATAATTAATGTTTTTAAGTATAAATGAAAAAGGATAACTAATGAAAAAAGGGGAAGATATGGCCTCAACCAGTAGAGTCATGCCATATAAATCCCATTTGTCAGAACTTGGGAGGGATGTAGAATCACTAGGGTTCTCCCTTGACCAAACCAAATGATTTATTTGTTAAGTGAAGCTAGAATGAATTATCATATGACATAAATTTAAGTTAGAAGAAATTTACACTCAATTGATATTAGTCATTCTGACCCGTGAATCTATCACTATCACACACCTTACCCTTAAGTCATACATATGTTTTATAAGGGGTTAAGTTTCCATGACCTAGGTATGTAAATTTTAATTTCTTTTTATAAATAAAATTCACATTAGATCAGTAGTTTTTCTTAATAAAAATATAGGTTTAATTGAGATAGAAATTGACAATTAATATTTAGACACAAATTGTACTCTTCAAAAATAATGTAATTTTTTTATAATAAACTAATGTATTATGAATAATATTTATTATAATGATATAGTATGATAAAAAACTCTTATTTAAAAATAAATGATAAAATTATTTTATTATTTCATTGAAAATTTTTAAGTGTCGGAAATTTTACTATGCATCTTCAACCAGCTATTTTATAATCAATAAGAATTTTTATATTTAAAAGTTAAAATTATCATATTTATAGAATTATTATGATAAAATAAATATCATTTTTTAAATTTGGACATCAATATTTTGTCAGCATGTATTTTTTAGAATTTTCTAAAATACATTATTTTTCCATGAATAGTAAAAAATGCAGTTTGGGTTTTCTGGTTTGTTCGATGAATTATTAATTATTTAATAATAATATAATAATTAATTAACCATAATAAACTACCTAAAATAGGCAATTTTATTAATATATTCTATTTTAATACATTTTATTCAATTTCCAAAACTATAATTTACTATTTAATGTCCAAAATAAAAACATTGACTTAAAAAACATTATTTGGTGGAAAATTTTATTTTCAAAGAAAAAATAAGTAATATAATATTATAATTGGTTTATGTGGGTTTAAATGTCATAAAATATGTCCCAAATTTCCAAAATCATGGGAAAAACCATGGGTAACCCAATGGTTATTCTTTTCTACAAACTAGATTTTCAATGCATGTATTTGGAAATTATTAAACAAATCCTCCACTTTTGTTATAAATTCCCACCAATTTAACCACCTATCATTACTACAAATCTATCCTCCATGATTTATTGGTATTGTTTTTCAATTATTTCCCCCATGTCTTCCTCAAGCCTCCAAGGTTTTATTCCTCAGGATTTAGTAGTAACTCTTCAAGGTATTGGAATTACCCTTCCTTTTTCTTCAATTCAAGAACCTCTTTTTGTATATGTCTTATAATTGTTATGATTTATCTTTTTTATTATCATTTTCACAATAATATTAATTAAAAATAATTTTTTATCATTGGGATACCCTTATCCCTTCTCATTTTATGCTTTTCTAAAACAACATTTTATACTTGTTATGCTGCCAAATTTACTTCTAAAAATTTCTCTCTTATCCTCATGAAATTATCTTTTATTTTCATAATTTGGATACCCAAAATATTTTAATTTTCATGGTTATTCACCTATATGTAAAAATTATTTCTTTTATTTGGGGATTTAAACAAAAAAACCCACTTTTCCTTCTTTATAGGATAAAAGTGACATAAGTATCGTGTCTTTAAGCTCTTTTTATGCCAAGATTTTTTATAAGAAACCCATTATTTATTCTCCATGGGTTACTAATGAAATGATTTATTATGATATATTTTTATTATATAAAATTAAAAAATATGAATGATTGTTCTTGATAGTGATCAAATTCATTGGGTAAAGAATTTAATTTTTAGAGACGACATGTTTTACAATACCTTATTGAATAACCTTGGTAATTTTTATTCATGACGCCTTCATGATTAACTTTGGTGATATAACTATGAATGTATAAATTGAATGACGTAGACACATTTCAATGTTATGATTTATTTTCATTTTATTATGATATTCCATATTTTCCTTTAATCATGCCTTAATGTTATTATTCATGTTCTTATTGATATTCCTCCTGATCAGAAGTAAATTGTTTCCCTTACGTATTCCCTTACAAGGCCTCGTGATCACCCCTTTACCTTGATGTATGTACCTAAGATATTTTATGTAGTAAATTTTCATAGTATGAAACCACGAATAATACTTTCAATTCTATTAGAATATTTTTTTATGTTTTCATGTATTATGTTTCATATTTCAAAGAAACTAATATTTAAAATATCCTCTATCTCTACCATGAAAATAAAACTTTTATGCAATGAAAAGGCATGATTCCATATCAAACCATTCATAAAAATCCAAAAAATATATATTTTAGGATTATATTAATATGATTATGTAAAAAAATTAGGTCCACTTTTTTATTTTAAATTTCATAAATAAATAAATTTTAATTTTAAATATAAATATAATATATAATTAAAAGTATATTTCATAGAAAAATTCCCCTTTTTAATATTAAATTCTCTTAACCTTGTATCATATTAATAACAAATGAGTGTTAATTTATTATTTTGACATTGTATATTCATAACTTATTGATTTTTTCCTTCCATATTAATAAATTATTACTCACTTTATCTCAATGTTGAATATATCACAACATTATTTAATAAGATATATACTTAAAGTAATATATTCTATAATCTCAACATGATACATCCCCCTGTTTAAGTAATTTTGTCCTTATAATTTTTATCTCATGTTTGATGGAAAAGGTTTTAAAACATTTTTAAAATAAATTAAAAGGAGTGGAGGAGGAATTTGAAAACCATTAATTTTAAAATATTCCTAAAAATCAAACCTTGAAGTGGAGGAAAAGATAAAAAATATGGATTGGAAGATATATTTACATAATTGGAATTAAATACATTTTAATAAACATCAATAACTTTTCATTTTGAAAAAGTACATTGATTTTTAGGATTCTATTATGAAACTTATAACATAATAAATATTTCGTAATCCATGCATTAACCATTGTAATAATCATACTGTTGAATTAATTTCTTAAAGAATACCTTGATAGATAATAGATATTTTTTCATAAGACACAATAGATTTATCATCCTATTACTGGATCCTAAGTAATTTATTTACCATTGATATAGATAATAATATAATACAAGATTTTCTTCCATACTATAAGAATAATTTCAACCTTTGATTATGATTCAAGAAGTTTTTCATCTCTAATTTTCCTTAAATTATAAATGATAATTAACCATGTTGAATTTTTTTTTCATAAATCCCTAAAATTAACTTTTAATGGGTCATAATATCCTATTAATGATGATATGTTATTCATATTATTTCTATCCATTAACCAAAACCAAAATGTTTGGAACAAGTTAAGATAATATTCAATATGAAGAAACATTCATACAATGAAATAATACATTTATCTTACAAACCAAAAAAAAATAACACCCAATGTCCAACTTAAATAATTTTATAAATAACTAACCTTAAAACTTCTCAAATAATCCTAGAACAGATTTGAAACCCATATATTAAAATGAAATCATCACATATTTTTACAAAATTAACTTAAAATTTATCTTTTGACATCACCAGTCACCCATAAAGTCACATAACAAAATAATATATATTCATTAATCATATAATTTCTAAAATGTTATAATATTTTAAATAATCTAAATCACTACAAATAAACGAAAAAAAAATATTCTTATAAAATCTAAATTAGTCATTATTACTTAATAAATATAAACCAATTTGGCATAAAATCTTATACTAGGAACCCCACCCCCCTTTAATTTGATTCTTATAATTTTCTCAAAAATATATTCAACATCATCCAAAATAGAATTAACCACCTGATTGTAAAAAAATATTTCAATTCCCAATGTTATCTTAAATTATATTCCAAAAATTAATTAACCCATTATCATAATTACCTCATTATCAAATGATATATCAATCGAAATAATATAATTCAATCATTATTATCCCTAAAACCCAATAAAAATTTAAAAAAAAATCATTAATAACCATTAAAAAATTCAAATAAGACATTAAAAGTATATTTATAACTTTGAACATAGGATCATCTTTAAAAATATCAATATATAAATAAAATACCACAATATCAAAAATATTAATACCATATATATAGGCACATCAATTATTCAACATCATTCATAAATATTTAACAATTTTTTTGTATTATTATTTAACAATTTATTCCTACAATAAAAAATGTGAATAATGTCATAAGATTCATCAATATTAATCTAATTATGTTCCCTACTTTAAACATACAAATAACTATTAAAATAATTCATACCTTTTATATATTTTTTCTAGTTTATTTATCTTTTTCATTTTCCCTTTCTAAACCTTTATTCATATGATCTTACTATTCCCCTTCACAAGAATTCCACTTTAGGAAATTATATTCATAATGATCATACTTCCCGTATATAAGACATTCAATTGAAACCTTGGGAAGGGTTCGATTACCCTCTATTGATTTAACTAAACTTCACATTTCTTCCCATAAGTTTAATTCTTTTTTCCCACTTTTATCAAATATGAATCATATTCATATTTCTTTGAGACATTTCCCTCTACACTTATTCCAAATTTCACGACTCTTATGAAGTTTAGTATTTTTACCTTTTTGGTAATTATCTTATGAATTCTATAAAAATACATATTTATCTTATTCAGTGTGTTAATAAATTTACCTTGGTTCATATTTTTAATCTTAACTCAAGATATCTAGTTATTCATAACCATAAATCTTTTCACTCTATCTTTTATCTCATTTGGCTTCTCGTTCAGAAAACAATTACATATTTCATTACATCCATTATTATCCTGGTTCCTATTAGTTTCATCAATTTTCTAAAACCAAAAATATTAATGTTTTTATTAAATGAAATCATAATAAACCTTCTCGTGAGTATAATAAATACTATGATATACTTAACCATGTCATATTTTATTCAATATATTTTATTCATCTAGAAATAATGGTAATTATTCATAATATGGTAATAATTAAGGTTATAAAATTATTTTAACTTATGATCCCAACCCAAAATATTAACCCTTGATGTTTTCTAATAAAACATAAATATAACCTCTAATTTTATATAAAACTGTTCTTTGATACCAGCCATAACACCTCATAACTGAAGAAACCCATAATTATGAGATTGATAACAAGGATTTAATATTTCTTATTTATAGGATCTTAAAGGTTTAGAGTTTTATAAAATTATGAAAACAATTAAATAAATAATTCTGAATTTCCATATAGTGTACATTATTTCCACAAATAAATTTTCTTATATTTACACTAATGTTTCATTCAAGACACTTCTTTCATTTAAAATGAGTCAATGTAGAGGAAATATTGACATTCATTTTAAATTCATTTGAATATGGGGTGTGAAAAAAATAAATATCATTAAGGGATATAAAATTAAATTTAACTCATTAGTCCATTGAAAAACATGAAAACCCATAAAAGGTTTTATTATCACAATAAATGTTGATCGTGTAAATAAATCACATCCACATTTGAAAATAAACCTTTTTCTTCAGGAAAATTTTTGAATCCATATAAATAATATAAAAAATATTAATTCATTATGATTAATCATATTCTCTCCCATGTAAAAAACATTCATAGAATCATTTCAATAGGAGTAACTTAATCAGTTTTCTCCAATATTTTGTCCTTGAAAACTGAATCATTACTAATTTAATTAGAGATCTATATCTTGAGTTAACCTTATAAAATTTATAATTCAAAAGTTTTTTAATCATAAATAAAAAATTATAAGATTTACATTTTCATCATAAAATCCTTTAAATCTTATTTGAACCTATATGAAAAATATCTTTCCATTTTGAATAAAAATAAAAATAAATATTTTATTCCATAAACAAATATTTAAAAAAATACTAGAATAATTGGAATAGTATATTATTTTAAAAAACATGAAAATGAATAGAGTAATATTGATAAATAATTAGTGAAATGATAGTGTGAAAATGAGATTGTGTGGTAAATGTTAAGAAAACATTATTTTGCACTTTGGTAAAAAGTGTCAAAAATGGATTGTATGAAAATCATTAAAAAGATTCCATTTTTAAAAATCTATAAATAAAGTCAAAATTAATGGAAAATTACCCTTAAAAATATTTCTAGTATGAATAATAACATTATTTTTTAAATTTTCAGAACATTGATATGGAAAAGAAAGGGTTTTAAGAAAAAACCTTAAAATGTGGTTTTAGATAAAACTCCCTTATATCATTGGTAACATTTAAATCAAAAGAAATTTGAAGGGGAGAATATGAAATAGATTTTTAAACCACATTAGTTTCATTAAATTAATGATAAAATAAATATATATGGTATTTTATACACCACAAAGAAAAACATGCGCTCAAAATGGATTAAGTCTCAAAGAAAGGAAATTGAGACGATAAATCTCTTTCCTTAAGTATTGAGTTTATTAATACATTATCTAACTATGATATAATAAAAGTATGTTTATTATTTTATTCTTTTTTATTTTATTTCATATATTATTAGGTTCTGTTTAGTTACTAAATTAGGTAACTCTACATCAGACATTTTATGGTTGTTTATTCCTTAATCATTAAAAAACCTATGGTAGGTTGATAGAAGTCATAGGATTCAGGGTTCCATAAAGTTCTAAATCTTTAAAAAAATAATTATTATTATTATTAATTAAATATACTTTTAATACCATTTAATTAAGGCGGTCTTGAAAAATTAAATGCCACGTTTCATGGAGGAGGTTGTCTTCACATACGTATGAGTGACGTTTTCATTATTTAAATGGATTAAAAGGAAAAAGGAATAATTTTTTAAAATTTTATATTATAATAATAATAATATAAATGTCAAATTTATTCATTAAATCCAAACATATGACCATCCATTTAAGATGTTAATGAAAAATGAATTACCTTATTTCATGGAGGTTGTATCCCACACATACACACTAATAACATTATCATTTTCCAGTGGATGGGAAGGTAACAAGTTATATAATATCTTAACAATATAGAATAATAATTTGATTATAAGTATCATATATATATTTCAAATACATATTTATAACTATCTATGTGATTTAGTGACGGGAAACGAAACATATCTCTTTGTGGAGGTGGTTTTCGGCACATATGCATGGGTGATGTATTCATTTCACAAAGGATGTAAAGAAGGTAAAAAAATATTGTTCCCATAAAAATAATAACATTTTTTTATATTAAATATTAAATATTTATTATATTATGATGGTTATAATATATTTTATGTATGTAAAAGAAGAAGTAAACTTGACGAATTTGGTTAAGACTTATACCTCCTCCTAAGATATCATCCTTTGGATTTTACATCAAACCATCAAGGATTGGTATTTTGGTGAGACCAAGACCTCTAAGACATGGGTATGATAGTTTTTATGTGATTTTTTATATCTTTTATAATCTTGGATTTTCAAATTTTGTGGATAATTGAGGAGAACTGGTGTCCTTTTATTAGTGGGAGGAGCAGAACCCTTATAAATTTTAAGATCATTAAAATATAAATATTGTAGTTCTTATGGAATGTTTCAATAATTTAGTCAAATTAATAATATATGATAATTATATAGTAAAATACACTCATAAAATCATATTTAAACATGTTTCATACATATTTGAAGTATTATATTATAGTTTATCCCCCCGCTTTTTCCCTTTTAACCTTTATCGTGGTAATAAGTGTTTACTATAGTAACTATTCACAACAAATAAAAAAATTTCTCATAAATAGACATGAAAATAATGATTTTAAATAAATATTCCATTTTATATTATTTAATTTTAATTATTGGTAAAAATTACTTTTAATATTGGTTTATAAAACACAATAAAAACCTATTTTTAGAAAAATTATTATTTTTGCATAAAAAGGATTTTACCCAAAAATCATGTATAATGTTAATTACCATGTAATTAAATGGATTATAATTAATAAAAAGATACTTATTTTAATTTTAATGTGAGAAAAACTATAAGATACATTTTTAAATGTTTATTAAAAGAGAAGAAATAAAACTATTTTAATTGAAGTAAAAATATTACATGCATTTTAGAAATGTCAAAATTTGATTAATATTTTCAAAGTTATAATTTTAAATTAAATTTATTACTTGTTAAATATAAATTTGGCCAATAATAAATTTTCCATTAACTTTAAATTCATTCATACTTAGTTATAATGTTACAAAAGTGATGGTATTTGAAAAATCTATATTTTTCAGTATTAAAAAAATCAACCACTTCATAAAAATCCCAAAAAATTATCTTAAACTTTTTTTGAAATTATTATGTTCAAAATTTTGTTCATTTTATAAATTTAAATTTATAAAATTAATAATTTTAACATTAAAATAAAAATACACAATATAAGTAAAAAATTATTCTACTGAAAAATGAACCCTTTTAAATTACATGTGTTCATAACCTTATTTCACATTAATAACCAATGATTGTTAACTAATTTTAATAACATTGTTTATTCATGGTGTATTGATTTTTATATTTTATATTAATAAAGTATTAATCTCTTTAGTTTTTTGTTTCTTATATCACATACTATTCAGGAATATATTTACATATAGTAATATATTATAAGTTATTTGGGTGTTACATCAAATTTTCCACTTAAATACTTTTTCACCATTTGTTGGAAGAAAAATACATGCCATTTTTTGCACCAAATTACATTCCATGGGTTTGGTCATGGATGTTTCATACAGTTTAGAGAAAATCTAATCCAAATTGCCCCCAAAACCCCTCTTAAGGGTATTTTTGGTGAAGCCTATTTGTGAAGCCCCCCTTTTCTAATGTGTGATGCATTGAAGGTACACTCCACAAGTCTGGAGACACTCCAAAACTTCTCTAAGTATTGATAGTGTGCTTCTCTAGTTTGATGAATATGTGACCATTCGCAAACCCCACATTTGTTTCATGAACCACTTCCCAGCTTCATGAACCCCCTTTCTTATAAATACCTAGCTGAGTCCAGTCTTTAGAGGAAAGTTACCCGACCCTTCGACATCCAAATTTTTCCCAATTATTAAAGAATTCGAGCATTATGAACTAGTTCAACAATGGAACATCCGAGGTACCTAGTCTTCACAAAACCCCCTTCCTTATGTTCTTGAATACTTCCACCTAAAGTGGTGATTCCTTTCATGAATTCCTACACCTTTCATAGATGAAGAAGACCCTCAAGGGTACTTGAGGCTTCTCAATGCATAAAGACTTCATGAAGAACTCCTTTCCTAATCTAGGACTTCATCATGAGGTAGGGTCACCATGTTTCATGAATCATATTCCTTCATGAATCCCCTAACATCTAGCAAGAATCTGATCTTCATGAATCATTTATTTGTGAGGCCCCATGCTTCACAAAGACCTTCTCATGGGCTCTCTATGATGCCTCCCTTTTGGTGAAAACATTTCATAAAGGATGAGTTCCTAATCACACCACACTAATCTAGTATCTACCTAGTTTCACTTCAAAACCCTATGTAACCTATTCCACCTATTCTTATGGCCCGCTCCACTACAAGAGTGGCACAAGATTCCCATTTACCTTGTTATTCTCATCATAGGTGCATGAATACCTCTTACTTCTTAGCATAGGATCTCTAATGTGGACCTTATGATTGAACACATATCCACTCTGTTCCAACATAGAATTACTAAATACATCCCCCTTCCAAGGGTGGATGACTGACGGTTATGTAAACCCAAGGGGTAATGAGTGAGTCCCCCACATCTAGGATGTATGAGGTAAAACTACCTACTACCAACTTCCTCAAAACATGATATAAAA
The DNA here is from genome assembly GCA_963277665.1 of Viscum album. Lineage (NCBI taxonomy): Eukaryota > Viridiplantae > Streptophyta > Magnoliopsida > Santalales > Viscaceae > Viscum > Viscum album. Next base: position 1,108,089,641 of record OY728128.1, on the reverse strand, counting down.
AAATAGTCTTAACCTATGGAATGCACACAGGATGCACCATGTATTGTCATCATGGAATTCTAACTTCTCCTATCCATGGGATGTTACCCCAACACCAAGGAAAATTTAATGTTTAAACCCCACACACCCTATGCCACAAGAGCAGGATGATCCATGTATAAATTATAGTAAATGAGATCCTCATCACATTAAATGAGATCATCATCACATGGAATGGGATCCTACTCACATGGAATCATATCCTCCTCATGCATCTTCCATTCATATGCCCCACATTATCTCTTGTTGGCGCACCATTCATTACACGAACATCGGGTATGTTGTTTCCTCTTGTTTATCACATTGATCATGAATCACATGGGATTAGAGGTCAGTAGTAACCATGACATCTAAACTTCAATAATATATAAATCCTTCTAAGATTAAGCGCCAGTCTCCACCTTCCCATGGGTATCCCTCTTGGAATAATCCTCGACCATACATTCTCTATGTGCCACACCTATGTGTAAGCCCCAATATTTTCCCCTCATATGGGCCTTCTCCTTAGGTATAAGCCCAAACACATTCCAAACAACATGGGATTTTATTACCAACCAACCGGGATATGTTGGAAGCCTCTCTGAAGTTCAAACCCAATAACCAGCACTCCATCCATGTCCACCCTGGTTTTACCAGGGCCGCCACATCCTGGTAAGATCATTTCCTTACACAAATGCCACATCTCTTTTAGGTTCTTTTGGGAAGGTCTCATGTATTAATATCATGTCATCCAACCAACTGCTGTAATATTAAGAAGGGAAGGTCCCATGTGTAATCCCCATACCATCAATCACTGATGATCCTTTCAAAACATGAGATTCCTTACCACATGACATTAAACTACATAGACCAGTACATTCGAAAGACCATAAACGGTGGAATCTAACTAGGGTGTTCTGATCAGTCATATGTTAAACTTGCGACCTTCCCCATACACACACCTCATGATAAACATGGGATGCCAAAGATGAATGTCTTCGAAGATATGTTCATATGGTGTCAGTTACCTCATTCTAAACAAGGTATGCATAAGATTAAATCCTTTTAAGATATACACCTCTGGTTTCATATACCTCATGACTGACATGGGATGCATTAGGTTCCACGCCTAAGATACCTCCATGATATGCCCTCCTGTGTGGAAAAATATAGGTGATCAATGTTCTTAGTGTCCATAAATTCTAATGATGTCCATTGTGATTACCCTCCTTAAAAAAGGTTTTTTCCGTTTTAAGACACACTAGAATGTCTAGACAATAGAAATATAATTAAATGGAATCAATAAAGATATGGAATTCGGAATTAGTTTCATGAACATGACTTAACTATATGAGGGAGACCTAGACTACGTGATGAGTACAATTGAGGAATCCATGGAAGGAGGAACTGGAATCCCATCATATTCTTTAGATCATGGAGAATACATCTCCATTAAATGTGATGAGAGACTCCTGCCTTTTAAAAACAACAACATAGGGAAACAAAACATGATGCTAGTGTGATTTAGTACATGGATTCAGGCGCGCCCTGGCTAAATCATCATAAACAAAAATTGTGAACCTAATGTGAAACTCTTCTCCTCAACACGAGGAATAGTATCATTAAATATATAAATAGATTAGCATTTCACTAGATCCATATATCTAGTATTAGGACCCACCATGAAAATATTGGGCCTTGAATAGAACTCGTAAGAAATTGGGGCATTTAAACTTTGGGAATTTTGGTCTTCAACGTTGTCAGCATGGATCTATCTCTCCACCCTTGAGAGATTGGATGATTCTAGGGAAATGTAAATTGATTTAATGAAACATGTAAAATAAAATAAATCCTACTACTTTTTAGTACCAAATCTATAGGAAATAAACCACCCAACACCTGCAAACATAGGTGACGAAGAAATGACATCATTGAAATAATGCAAGACTCCAGCTCCACCATGACTTCAACAGTGACTACCGACACCAGACACCCACACCCCATAACACCCTCAGAGATCATTCAGATTAGGGTGATGGAAACTCTTTTTTGATGGTATGAGCAATAGGGGGTCATTACATCAATAGAGATGGTCCACCCAGACCTGGAGGCTTCTGCACCTCACTGACACTACCGCCCCATGGGCCGAACAGGGATCCAGTGCCCCCCACTCCAATACAAAACTTATTTGGGTGCCTCTACCCATGGGTATATTATGGGTCAGTCCCCTATTCCAAGGAGGTGTTGAATGCCAGAGTCACCCATGCCGCATCTACCACCCAAGAGCCACCATGGAGGGATGCCACCTGTCCCTATCAATTCCAAAAAAAACACAATTCCTTTAGACCAAAGGACAAGTGAACTATGCACCTCACTCATCGGCCTTGGTCAGAACCACCTGGCATTAATGTCATGAAAAAACTCAGAAGAATGGTTGAAAAGGGGCATCACATTCTTTAACTCTAGTGGCACACACCACCACTAAATCATTTCACCAGATCCCTTCCACTGTTGAGCAAGGACCCATCATTCATCAGTTTGGATTGAGACCAAAACCACCCCATAGGCAGGCTAGGTTGACTCTATCAATCGCCAACACCACTATTAGTCATTATGGGTTGGCCCATGATGATGAGTTTTAGTGTGAAGGTCCTCCTCACACGATCACCATCCAAAGAAGAGCTCATCCCCACTACAACGATCAAAATGAAGGACCTTCTTATATCATTCCTAGTAGAAGAGGTGGATATTCCCTCTCTTGAAAAGATCCATGAAGAGATCCTCCTTAAATTATCAATAATCAACATGGAGTTCTTCTTCAAGTCCCCATCAATCAAAGTGTAGGTCATCCCCTCTCTATCACCAAAAATTACATAGGTCCTCCCCATACTTATACTTCCCAACATGGAGTTCCTCCCCATGTCATAGCCAAATAGAGTAGAGGAATTCCCCACACTAATAATAAACAAGGACGAAATCCCCATTTTTTCACTAGCTCAAGAACTGGTCCTCCTCGGTCCATCAATAGTCAAAATAAAGGCCCTCCCCATGTTCAGTTCGATCAGTGTGAAGGTCCTCCTTGCACTTCATCTCGCTAGTACAAATTTCCTCCCCATTCCATTTCCACTGATCCGCAAGGAGGTCCTCCCCATGTTTCCACTGAACAAAGAATAGGTCCTCCCTACTACATCAACATCTAGAATTTAGGTCCTACCTACTCCAATTATTTTCAATGTGGAGGTCGTCCATGATCTGAAAACAACCCATAAAGATGCCCTCCCCATATCCCAACTAATCTGAGAGGATTTCCTCTATATGCTGTAATACATTATCACAAAGGTCCTCCCCTTTCTAATGAAATTCCATTCCCCAAATAACTACCACAGGGTAGCAGGGAAAACCACAACTGCTAAATGAAAAAATCTGGTAAATTACAAGACGTTGTCAATATCAGTCTCTTTTCATACTATGGGGAAGAATTTGATTTAGTGATGGAACTTTCCCCCTAGTTATCAAAATCAGTGTCTAGGTTAGGAGCTCGGTACATGAATTTTTTCATATCGAAAGTTGAGATTCACAGAATCTCTGAATCTCCCCATATGTATATGAAGGTGGAGAAAGATTTGGATCCCTTACAGGGTTTCATGATGTAGTCAACAATAACATCGTCGGTTTTCTTCTCTACCTCTACTCATGATTATAGATATATATTCTATAATTTCATACAGGATACTAATTTGTTAAATCCACTAATGATTGTCTCTACCCTTATGAACCAGGTAGTGGTAAACACCCAATCCCATTGGGACATAATGATGTGGTTGGTACCATCTTCGAGATATGACCCATTGTGTAGTGATTGTTTATATCATGTAGTGACTTCTCAACTAGCCAGAAAATTACCACACCATTCCACATCAGTGTCACTACCAGTTTTTAAGTCACTACTAATAGAATATTGGGCCATAAAAGAGTAGGGACCATCTTTTGATGAAAAAAATCATATGGAATACTGTGGTTTCTTCTCATTTATTCATCATGTTATGTTTAAATGAAACGTCCAACATCAATGTCTTGGAGTCCCTTGACAAGGAAAAAGTTACATTCTTCCATCGGACTATTTGGATGACACTTTTCATCCTCCATGACAATTAGTTTATCTATTTAAGATGTCTAGATCATTTTGATGACAATGATCAGTAGTGTCGCATGGTTTAGTTGGAAGCACTCTTATTGGATCAGGACCCTACATCGCTCGAATACCACCAGACCCTCCAACTGAGATGCATCAAGATCTTCATAGTGTTCCAAATAATCCAGGAATAGGAGTCTCTACATGTGGAGATATATGGTTGGGGATAGTACGTTGCTCTCCATTTCATCCCCATCTTATGATAGCTTGACTTACCTGCTGATGTTGAAGATTTTCCTCTAAGTATAGTTATGATGAATATGGTTTTTTCCCAGATAACCAAGGATGGGGATACTAGAATAGGGTATGACAGAGAGAACCATTACCCTGGTGTAGTGTAGTATCAAACATACCCTTATTCAGGTGTCTAAACTCTCCTAAAAAGGATGAAACTCAGGCTCTGGGATCCTGTCACATCATTGCCCGATAGACGGAATATCCACAAGTCTAAAGAGCATATTGGGATCTCTTGACCATATGATCCATATGAGATTTTATAGAAGAAAAAGTTTAATCCTGCAATTACCACCTTGATTTAGAAGGTCACAGATCAGAAGAGGATCATTGATGATCTCCTTGTTGAGTAGTGTCCATATTATAACGCTCCTTGATAAGATCGTGTTCCTCATCTATTAGGGAATTCCATTCATCCACAAGTCCTTCTTGTCCATTTTCTCCCAATTGAGCCCAATATTCACACACATACTGAGAGGTTAGATACTTCATTTTATAAAAAATGATTGTGGTATGTGTCACTGAATCCGCCTGACCAGCGTGATAATCCTCCTTGGGACCCAGATCGAGTCTCTCCATGAGCCGCTCAGCCTTCCTACCATGTTGATAAGAATATAAATGCATTGGTGGTCAAGGATCCTCATCAATATAGGAACCCACACCAATATGATCAGATATTCTCTCTAATCACTCAGATCAGACCACTTGAGATGTGATAGATGGTGATACCACCTGACAACAAGTTGTACCCGGTATGGGGGGATGATATGAGAGAACCCCTGGATTTTAGTAATCATACCTCCACCCCTTTCAATGGGATGAGATACCCACAATAGCATCTATAAAACATTATCTCAAGGTGTGGGACCATGTTGAAAACCCTAGAGAAGTAGGAGGCCACCAAGCTCAATATTTCTTGTAGACATTGGAAGGGCCTATATTTGTATTGTACCGCCAGTTACCCATAGGGTCTATCACTGATTAAGAGGATCTTAAAATTTATTTTCTCTACCAGTTCATATCCATCACATGTAATACAAGAATTTTCAACCTCATAAAATGCATGAAACAACCAGATGGGCATGTAATACACATTTTCCCTTGGTGGAAGGGCCTCACGTATTCACCTGATATGCCTCTAACTCTAGAGTAGCTGCTAATGATGTTTGTGGGGAATGTTAAAACTGAATTGGTCAGCACCCACATTACCCAAAACATCCTATGTGGATTTCATGATTTCTATGAAAAAAATCCAGTGCATGGGGGAAGAATTTATGCAGTCCCAGAAGGTATATTCATTTCCACTTCCAGCTCATGCAATAATAACAACCATGGTAGAGACTACTGATGCGGTATGGGTGGAGTTCCCAAATCCATTAGAGATGTTTTTGGAAGACCATCACATAGAATAGCCTCACCAAGTGTAGCAGCCTCATCCATCTCAGCCTCACCCAGTATAGAATTAGTAGTCACCTCCCCTTCATGCATGGCACCTTGACAATATAATGTGGATCCAACCCCTCATCAGTATCTAGCCCCTCATTAGGGCCATTCTCTCAAAGGTCCCTTCCAGGACAGATTAAACTGGAGTTTTTTTAAGGATACACATGTTCCCAATTATTTCAACAAAGCCTTGGAATAGGGAATTTTAAAACTACCCGAGTGAATAAAGCCCCATGAGGTCGAACTCACTGATTTTCTTGACCATTTCCCTACCAAAGGAACCATGGACATAAAATTAAACAATGTTATGTGTTCAAGGACTAGCTTCAGGACCAGGTGAACAATGGTCTGGTCAAGTTGGGAAATGAACTAGAATAGGTGGTGCATAACTATACTAATACTAATAGAAAGAGTTAAAGTTTTGGTGAAGGGTAGTAGGTTTCTAACTACGGGACTCTAATGTTTGATGACTGGTTGGATCGTAGGGAATTTTCTCACGCCCATGGAGTCATATGTTCCTTCTTAGGTCTGCCCGATCATCCTAAAGTCATCGCACCTTCCTCGAAAATTGTTTCTACCTCCACATCATATCCTTCTACATCTTAAAAAATTAAGCATCGATAACACAAGGAAATGAAATGTCTCACGCCTACAACACCTCAATATTCTAAAGTAATAATGTTGTATATGATAGTGTGTATCACAAGAACCACCAAGCACATAATGGAATAAAATACCCTGAGACTTTACAATATATTCACTATTTTAAATAAATTAAATAAATGATATATATATTAATTAACGTGATATGTAGTTAGCATGTGTAGCACACAACAGTGAGTTTTTTCAATGTTGTGCATTGCACACAAGACCATGTTTAATGGAATAATAATATATTATTAAAATGTTATTATTTAATACAATAGGATATAACCTGGACATTAAATTATTGGTTATAAATAGTATTTACTATCTTATGAAAATATATGGTTTACAGAAATATAATTTCAATTCATTGGTTACTAATTGGTTAGAAATAAATATTAGATTTAATTCAATATAAAGTAAATGTTTTTATAAAAAAGCTATTTTTATGATCAAAAAACTATTTTATCCTAATAAATTAAATTAATTTAAATTATTGAGTGAAATTAATGTAATATAAATATTATATATTCAATAAAATCTATTTTATATTAATCTAATAGATAAAACGGACATAATATAAGAATAACCCCAGTATTACACATAAAAACCTATATTTTTATAAAGGCACTTTTACCACATTTTAATGGTGAACCTATTTTAAATTCAATTTTTGGAACTTCTATAAATCGTATATTTTAAAATAAACATAATATTTGAAATATGAACATAAAAAATTAGGTTAGGGTGAATTTTTGGTATTTTTCTGTGAATTTTCATTTTTTTTATGAATAGTGAAAATACTAAATTTTAATGCAAAACTGCTTTTCCCTCTAATTCGTTTATAAGGTTAAATTATAATTTTAATTGGGTTTAAAGTATAATTAAATTAAATTTTTATCCATTAATTAAATTTAATTAATTAGAACCAATTTTACTTTAAAATTGGGTATAAAAACATAGCAATCTTTTGAAATTGTTTACTTTAAAAACCAGCATTTTCATCCTAACTACAGGATTAATTTTAAATTAATTTCTATGAATTATGTGATTATGTGATTATAATTTGGTAAAATTGATCCCATATTTTTAATCCTCATAATATATAATTTTAAATGAGTTCAAATTTGTTTTTGACTAAAAATATTTGTGAAAGTTGTTAAAATTAATTACAATGATCAAGGTGAAATTAAGATAAAAATGGTACTATACCTTATCCTTAAGGGAAAAAATGACAAATAAAATTGTAAATAAACCATTAGATGGTCATATTGCGACCCTAAAATCTTTTTTATATACTGTGGTCTTTTATTTGATCCACTTTTAATGGGAAAAATGTGGGTTGAATTACCTTTTCCCAAATTTACAAGAGTACCACTCCTCCTCCACTATAAAAGGCCTCCTCTCACCCCCCTTCAACACATCTCTCAAGACACATTGGATCGAAAAAGATCTGACCAAATATATCCTAAAAATCTATCCCCTCAACCTAGTTTCCTCACCTTTTTTGTAAATCCATCCAAGGAATCCCTTTGGATCAAACTAAAATGAGTTACCCAAATAAGAGGTAACATCATTATTTATGCTCTTTAGTTTTGTTTCCTTTCTCTACCCCCATAAACTCTTCTTATTAAATGATTATATAAAAACAATTATCTAATATATACTAGTATTTTTTAGGTTATGGTATTGAACAAACCATTCAAACACCCCCATCTAATGGGTAATGAACTTACCATTATAACATCCTTTACAAAAGCGTGGAATACCGCCCCCTCAAAGCAATGTGATTCATTCACCCAATACATGGAACGTACAAATGATGGTTTTAATAAACCTATATAGAATATATAAAATATATATTATACTTTAGTTATAATATAAATACATATATATAATATAGTTTTAGTTATTATATAATGAAAAACAAATAAAATTAGCATTCATGCGTACGTATTGTCTACCATCTCCATGAACGGTGTATTCCATTTCTTATCTCCAAATGTTATGAATTATTATAATTACTTATATATTGAATATATATCATAATTACAACATGGTTTACATTCTAGAGGTGATTTAATTATGATATAATTAATAGAAAAAAGTGACAGTTTAAAACATATCTAAGAAACTAGGAAATTAACACCTGAAACAATGTTAATAATGAACGAATGTTAACAAATGTGTGTTAAGCTATTTTAAGAAGTTAATATATTACATTTTGAAAAGTATTATAGTTATTTTATAAGTTAGTAACACAATTTAAACCTCTTTACATGACAATAAAAAAAATAAAAAAATGAAGGATAATATAAGGGATTTTCATCTCAATTTAAATTCCATAAAGGAATATTTGTTGTTAAACACCAATTCACTTTTATATATTGTATATAATATCATTTTACATGACATATCATGAATATAAATATCCTTATGATTTTATAATTTTCATTTTATGTTATTTCTACATGAGTTTTATTATTTAAAATGTTTCAAGGTGGTATGGGACAATTTAGAATGGTTAAATATTATTTTCATCAAGAATGTTTTAATGATATTTCAAGGATATTTCCATTCATCAACATCAAAAACCCTTGTTATTACTTTTCCTCCACTAAGTAATTGTTTATGTAACTATATTCTTTATTTAATATGGATATATGATAAGTCATTATAATTATTTTGGTTATTTTATTTGAGCAATGCCTTAGACTGGTAAGGATGGGTGGGTCTGGTCTTTATATAACCCCTCAATATATTGATAGGTTCTCATGAGACAAATATGTTGGCCAAATTAAATGGGTTTATATCCATGTTTTGAAAATTTCTTGTGAAATGTATTGATCATATGGGTTTTCATGTTACTCCGATATGACATCCAATAATTAATAATTTCTTTCATTTTGATTCAGTTACTACATATCATTTATATTTTTCATCGACATATCTTTGGATTAATTATATTATCAATATATTGAATAAATGAAATGTTTTTCAGTTTCTTATATTTCCATATTTATTTTTCATTATCTAGTTATTTGAATGGCATGTGTTATCAGTTATTTACCTTGACATGTTGATTTATTTTCATTGAATCATTATTTATTCATCTTTACATAACCTTACTAAGCATTTCTGATCACCCTTCTTGCGTTTCCTTTCCCTGGGTTATGAAGAAGAATCCCTTGAATAAGCATTCAAGGATTCATTTTATTTCATTTTATTATGTATCAGGTTTGTATTTTCAATTTCCCAATTTATTATGGGTATCAAGTATGTAATTTGGCTTTCAATGGATACTAAATTGATTAGTCCTTAGAGATTTTATTATTTCTTTTCATGCCAATTTAATAGTAATAGACACCATCTCTGGGCCTTCCAGGGTCGGGTCGCTGCAGTTGGTATGAAATGAAATTTAGCAGCATCCTTAGAATCTATATTTAGAAAACATAGATTACAGAACATAAACTTAAGATAGACTTTGATGATATGTAATAAAGAAAACCCTATTATTATGTTAAGGTATATATTATATGGTTATTCCATGTAATGCATATATATATAGATACTACAAGTGGATTCAGTTCTATCATAGATGTACCTATGAGTAATAACTCTAACAAGGGTTGTTGGGAAGGACTTGTTGTAACTTGGTGCGTGAAAACAGGACTTACTCCACACCTGGTTCGACACTCTTAGGATAGTTTGAATTTTATTTACAAACTATTGTGAAGTATTAAAAGGTAAAGATGTCCCCAAATAATCCAAAGTTTATGATTCTAATATTTGCAATGCCTAAATTTATGTTATGTGTTAAACCATATTTAGAGTTATAAAAAGTTCATAATTTTATGAGCTAATCTAGTATGTGTCATTGTTTAGAAATGGAACATGTAAGGAAGAATTGAATCAATACTCATAGAAAATGTAGATATTTTTTTATAGATGAAGTCAATGTAGCTGGTATTAGAACTAGGAAAGTTATGGATATATTAAAGAATCTTAGTCAGGTTATGACAAATAACCATTCCAGAATAGAGTAACCTATTCCAAAAATAGAATCTCATATGTTGGATCACATTATGTGACAAAGGCCCATATAAATTAGTGGGACAACTAGTCCAATGAAAAATTATTAATGGATTAAGTATTTGGAGAATATATTAATGGAATTGGGATGTGGTGAAAAGAAAATGGTTACACTTGCAATGTATTGTCTTAATGGTGTTGTTGATTAATGGTGGTCCTTGATCCAGAATAATAGAGAAGAATAATAAATAAAACTCATGGAATAGAATAATTTTAAGGATACATTCTTTAAAAAATACTTCCCTCATAATCAAAAAATTAATATAAACAGAAAGCTTCCTAGATTAAAGAAAAATGAAGAAGATGGTGTTGCAAATTATGAATATAACTTTACTAAGTTATTCAAGTATGAAATGGATTACATATAAAACATGGAGTAAAAGATATACTACTTATTTGAAGCTATTAAGCCAAATATTCGAAGGGAATTGGTATCTTGGACTTTTTCATAATACGATTAAATAGTTTTATGTGCCATCAAATTGAAGAATTAATTTTATATAATCAATATATTCATGGGAAACCAAGACAAGAAGATTACATCTAATTACCATGAAAAATTGAATGATTTAAAGAATAATAATGGATAGAATTATTTTCCAACATGTGATAATTATGGAAAGAATCACACTAGTAAATGCATGAAAGGATTGAGAGTTTTTATAAGTGAATAGAAAAGGGTCACCAGGAAAAAGAATACAAAGGGAACAATAAAACACTATTATTTAGTGTTATAATTGCAAGTATATGGGGAACTATGAAAATTAATTCCCCAAGTGCCACAGTAATATACCATAGAAGAATCTGAGGGATAAAGGTCAATATTATGTTATTGATATAGCTAAAGTGGAATTATTAATTTTATCCTATATTTGGATCATTGAATAATGTTGTAAAAAAATTTATGATGCCCTGGTTATAAGTGTTATGGATGTAATTTTGTAATTTTATTTAGCTATTAAAAAGCATTTGTTAATCGTTACTGATAACTAATAAAAGTGATTCAATAGAAAGATGAAATTACTGTAAAATACATATTTGAGTGAAACATAACCCTTAACATGTTCCTGAAGTTGAGGTTCTAATATTTGGACAATGATATGATTCATATGGATAAATTAAATTGGATAGTAATGACAATCTTGTAACTGATTAATGATTTTTTGAACAATTGGTTTATTCTATCATTAATGGTTTCTACAACACTTTTGTATTTAAGGAATATATCAAATAATATGCTTCTTACTTATGGAATAAGGAAGAATGCATGTTTCTAATAAGTTTTGATGATAATTCAAGTTACTACCACATTTTAATAGAATACATGATGAAGGTATTCACATATTTAGAATATGAAAACTTAGAGTTTCTTTAGGTTTATTAAAGGGTAATGATAAGTTCATTTTGGAGATTTATTGACCTTCATTAAAAAAATTTGGATCATAATCTTTTGTAATTGTTATCTAGTTGTTAAATGCTTTAAATTGAACCTTGAATTTGGTTTTAGAGATTAATGTATTACTTCACTATACGAAGCATATTATTCTAAGAGATAGAAGTAGTAATATTTCAAATTGTAATCAAAATAAAAAATTGTGTTTATAGAAATGTATATTTTATTATATTCACAGAGTGAAATAATTTCTCAACCTTAGGGGAAATTATCTTGAAACAAAAAAATTTTCCTATTATCATTATTTATTATGATATCAATGACCTTTATTCACACCCCTTTTTTATGGTTTTGTAGTCTACACCTTTCATAGGAACAATTTCTCTTGAACTCTTCATCATAACTTGATTGTTATATATTTCTTCTGTATCCATTTTTCTATTTCCCACCAATGTTCTTGTACTAGGGAAACTAGTTACGTGACCATTGAACTTTCCTTTCTCTCTTATTAATAAGATGTGTTATTCACCCTATTTATAATGTGGGTTTCTCAATAATAATTTATTTTCAAATATAAATCCCTAAATTACTAATATCACGTTTAAATTTGGATTAAACTATTTAATTAAGGTGGGTAGAATGTAACACCCCAAAATTCTAAAGTAAGAATATCGTATTTGATAGCATGTATCGCACACAACACCTATCACCTAAGGAAATATAACACCCTAAGACTTTATAATATATTCATTATTTTAAAAAATTACATATATTATATATCTTGAAATTAACATGATACTTAGTTAGCATGAGTTTCATGAAACAACGAGTTTCTTCAATGGCTTGTGTTAATCACAGGACAGAATTTTATAGAACAATAATATATTATTGAAATGTTATTATTTAATATAATAGGATATAACCTAGATATTAAATTAGTGGTTATAATTAGTATTAAATAAATTATGAAAATATATTTTTTACACAAATATAATTTTAATTCATTGTCTACTAATTAAATAGAAATTAATCTAAAAAGCAATTGAATATAAAGGGAATGGTTTTATAAAAAAACAATTTTTATGCTCACAAAGATGTTTTATTCCTAATATATTAAATTAATTAGAATTATTCAATGAAATTTATTTAACATAAATATTATATATTCAATCAAATATTTTTTATATTCATCCAATAGATTCAAGAGTCACAGGATAATAACAAACTCAATATTACACATAAAAACATATCTTTTTATAAATGCATGTTTAATTCCCTTTAATAGTGAAACTATTATAAATTTAATTTTTAAACTTTTATATATATTATATTTCAGAATAAACTTAATATTTGAAATAGGAACATAAAAATTCTGTTAGGTTGAATTTTTGGTATTTTATGTAATGTTTTATTCTTCGATGAATAGTGAAAATACTGAATTGTAATTCAAAACTGCTTTTTCGTCTAATTTATTTATAAGGTTAAATTATTATTTTAACTGATTTTAAAGTTTATTTAGATAAAATTTTCATCAATTAATTGAATTATTTTCATTTTAATTAATATCACTTTAAAATTGGGTATAAAACTTAGAAAACTTTTGAATGTTTTTTACTTTAAAAACCTACATTGTCGTCCTGAATGGAGGATTGATTTTAAATAAATTTCCAACACTTAAATTATTTTAATTTGGTAAAATGGATTCCATATTTATAATATTCATAATATTTAATTTATAATAAATTCAACATAGTTTCTGACCAAAAATATTATTGAAAGTTATTAAAATTGATTGTAATGATTAAGGTGAAATTAATATTTACAAAGTACTAAACCTTAAACATAAGGGAAAAAATGACATGTAAACCTGTCCAAAATACTTTTATGGCCATATTTACACAATATAATACCTTTTATCTAAATTTTACCATAATTTTATCCACTTTCAATGGAAAAAATGTGGGCCAAATTTCCTTTTCCAATATTTACAAGATTACCACTCCTCATCCACTATTAAAAGGCCTCCTCTCCTCCCCCTTCCTCGCACCTCAAAAGCCACTTTTACTAGAAAATATCTGCTCAAATATATTCTAAAAATGAATCCCCTCATCCTAGAATAATTACATTGGTTATAAATCCGTCCATGTAATCCATTTGGTTCAAACCAGAAGAAGTTACCTAAATAAGAGGTAACATCTTTCTTTAAGTTCTTTAGTTTTATTTCATTTATCCACACCCAAAAATATTATTATTGAATTATTATATAAAATATACATTTTATAAAATATACTAGTATTTTTTTATTTTAAGGGTTAAACCTACACTTACACACACCTTCATCTAATGGGTAGTGAACTTACCGTATATATGTACAACGAACTACCGCCTCACCAAACAAAGTTGTTAATTTTTAGATTAATACCTCTCATGGATGGTAATTATTATGGATAATATATTTATATATGTTATATATGATATTTATAATTTATTTATACCACTTTTAATTTTGTGTAAATACGATTACATCATTTGTGGAAGTGTAGACTACCACCCCCTCAAATTGATGTGATTTGTTCACACTATACATGGAATGTATAAAGTATTGTTTTAATAAAAATATATAAAATATATGACAAAGATATGATACTGAAATTATAATATACATATATATTGTTTAATTTTCATTATTTTAAAATAAAAAGGAAATGAATGTAGAGTTCATGCGTACGTACGGTCTACTGTCTCCATGAACGATGCATTCCATTTCTTACCTCCAAATGTTATGAATTATACTAAATTAATATATAATGAATATATATTATAATTCAATAATTTATTAAATTTATTATAGTATTAAATCATGATTTAATTAATAGGAACGACAAGTAACATGTTAAAACATTCTACAAAAACTAGGCAACACCTCAAACAATGAAAATAATGAAAGGTTGTTTTCAAATGGGTAATATGATATTATAAGAAGTTAATATATGATATTATGAAAATTATTAGGGTTATAGTATTAATTAGTAACATATTTTAAACCACTATAAAGGAGGATAAAAACCATATAACAAAAACCATATTTCACTGAGACTTATTTGTTGTTATGAACCAATTCACTTTTAAATGGTGTATATACTAACCATTGAAATGTTATATCATAAATATACTTAATCTCATGACATTCGAAGTTTCATTTGATATTATTTTTTCATGAGTCTTATGATTTAAAATTTTTCAAGGTGGTATGGGACACTTTGGAATATTTAAGATTTATTTTCCTCAATAATATTTTAATGATATTTCAAGGCTATTTCCATCGATAAAAATAAAAAATCCTTGTTATTACTTATCCTCCACTAAGGAATTATTTATGAAATTTTATTGTTTATTAAAAATGGATATTTGATAAGGAATATTCTTTATTTCTATTATTCGATTTAGGTAATGATTTGGATAGGTAATGACGGGTGGGGCCCAAATTCTATATAGACCATTGTTACATTGATAGGTTATCATAAGAAAAATATGTTGTCAAAATTAAATGAGTTTCAATCATTGTTTTTAGACCACTTATGATAGGTCTTGATGATATAAGTTTTCATGTGCCTCATATATAATTTCCAATAATTAAAAATTTCCTTCATATTCATTTAGTTATTAATTATCTATGATATTTTTCATTGACATATCTATGAATGCATTATATTATCATTATAAAGATTAAATTGCATGTGTTTCAATTTCTTACATTTCTATATTGGTTTTTCTTTATCTAGTTATTTCAATGGGATTTGTTATCAGTTATTTACCTTGACATGTTCATTATTCTCATTGATTCATTATTTATTTTTCATTCCATACCCTTACTAAGCATTCGAGATCACCCTTATTATGTTTTCTTCTACCAGGTTATGAAGAAGAAACCATTTAATAAATGTTCAATGAATTTATTTATATTATTTATTTATGTATCATATATTTATTTTTAATTTCCCAATGTATTATGTGTATCATGTATGTAATCTTTCATTCCCGGACCAATAAACTAATTGATCCTTTGGGATTTGATTCCTTGTAATCATGCCAATGTAATAGTAGTAGACACCAGCTCTGGGCCTTCTAGGGTTGAGTTGCTACACCACTTGTGCCAAATCCTTACTACACTCTCGGTGATTTCATGCCTCTAGAGTTGGGAATCTCCCCCAAAGTCCACCCATGATTGGATGATTCCTACAATGATAATCAACAGTATGGCTTGGTGAATTCCATTAATTTAGAAGATCCCTTCATGGTCCCCAATGATGAGGAATATCATGTAAGATCATTTATTGCCTTTTTCCAATGTCATTGAAGTAATTGTAGAATACATGTGAATAGATAAAATACTTTTGTCAGTGCTTCAAGCCATGTCATGAATGCTACTGAAATAGGGAAATAGATTCTACATAGATCTTAGAAGGCACATTCCTCTCAGCCCGCTCCTCTAGAATGACCTCCATAATTGACCGTACTAATTGACTAGGTATAACTACCATGAACACATCATGATCGACTAAATTCATCCAAATCTAGGCCTTAGAAAGATGACAGCCATCCGGTAGGGGTTCTGGGAATGTTTTAAAATGAGTAACAGGACATTTCTAGCACTAAACATAATTTAGTGGTCTATACAAAAGTGATTTTCATTCCTACATCCAAAGAAAAATTACATCCAAGTATGAATGTGCATCTGGCAGGGAAGTACAATATTTTGAATCACCTCATCATTATACCTATTAAAATCTTGATCCTTGAGGCCCTCCACCAATCAAAAGAGATGTGTGAAGCCCTCACAAAATCCTTGAATATCCCCTCTAGTTAGAAATAGAGGTAGTGGTTTCAGAGACCTTCTATGATGAGGAATTCGAGTAAGAATAATTCTAAGCCGTCATTTATTTATCAAGAGAATATGATGGTTCCCTCGTGTTGGGGAACATCTACCTATTGTACATCACCGGTCAGTTCAATGGCATGGGTATCCATAAATTCTTGTTGGGCAGACATTCTAGGATCAATCTTATATCGAACTATATTCTCCATAAGTTGTTCCTAAATAAATCATATATGAGTCCCTATGGCCTAAAGGTTCATGGTTATGAAAGGACTGAGAATAGACCATGTGGAAGAATCTGGTTGAAGTCCCAATTTGGTGTCTTTATAGAAAATGCTGATTCATGGTTATCTCATTGGATACCACCTATAATGCATTGATGGGTAGGACCTGTCTCCATCATCATGTAGTAGTTACCACCTCATATCAGCAATGTCTGAAGTGCTCCATAAATGGTTGAGTAGGAGTGTACCAAGGTGTTTCATCACCCTAAGACTCTTATGAATCCTTTTATCTAGATGTTTTATATTACAAGATTGTGGATAAGTAGGTTTATATCAATAAGGCTAAGCACACCACTATTGTAGCTAGCCCATGGGAAAAATTTGGATGATTCTTTCATCCCCCTAATCCATCGGTTGGAGGCCACAATGCTAGAAATGGGAAATTACTTTGTCATTTATAGGAGTAAAGGACAACATATCCCTATATATAATGAATGTGCGAATATTACCTCATAATACTACATAGTTAATGATCAAGTAATACCAAAAACCCATCTCCCTTTAAGGTACTGAGATAATCCCCCAATGGATACAACTATATATTATACTCACCTATTTTTTTGATCTTGGTTGAACTAACAGAAGTAAACCCACCACTATTACATTGATATTAAGAAAGGTATCTGCATTCAAAGGCTATATGGATTCAAAATGATAGATTATATTACTACGGTCTTATTATAGCAAGATTCCCCAAATAAGGACTCCAAATCCATCCATATAGGCACTAATGTTCCTCCAGAATCAGTCAGCCTGGATGAACCAACTCATCTAAATGATATCCCTACCTCAGATGATAAATAGGCTTTAGAATATGCTCCTCCTACATTCAAAGTGGGTGTCTTCTCTATTTTTGATGACTTGGTTCAGGTGACCCTTGGTACTGAACAAGATTTAAAGCCAATACCGATTAGTGCAGCTATGCCTCTATAGGAACAATAATAATACATGGATTTCTTGAAGCAACATAATGATGTATCTATGTGGAGTTATAAAGGGATTCTGGGATTTAACCCTCATTCACCATCCATTGTCTTGGTCTAAAAGAAAATTAGCATGGGTTCAAGCATCCTCCTAGGAAGATGAACCCTTCTCATGGTGAAATAGTAAAGTCCGGAGTTGATGAGTTTATCAAATCCAACTTCTTCAAGGAAGTTCAATACCCCAAGTGCCTAGCCAAATATATTTTATTTAGGAATACGAAAAGTCACATCAAAATATGTATTGATTTCTAGGATCTCAACCTTTTTTAAGTATTATTTTCTCCTTCCAATGACAAAAGTTTTGATCAATGTCATTTTTTGGATTTATGCTCCCTCTTTTATCAATGGATACTGGATACAGCCATATTTGGATGGCCCATAATGATGAGGAATCTTTCACCTTAAGGGTACTAAAAGGGAAATTATATTATCAATTATTACCCTAAAATATGAAGAATATAGGATCCACTTATCTATGGTTCATGCATCATATCTTTAAACTAGTCCTATGGATGCTAGTTGAATACTACATGCATAATTGGGTGGTCAACTCCCACTGGTGTCTGGACTGTCTCAATGATCTTGAGAAGTTTCTTGGCTTCCTCCACTCTTGGAATTTGAAGATGAACCCCATGAATTGTTCCTTTGGGTTTTCCTCTAGGATGTTTCATGGTTTCATCATCAGATACAGAGTCATTGAGATTGACCTAGTAAAGATCAAGGCCCTTAGCTATATTCCTCCTCTGAGTAACCTTTGGGAGATCTGGGGCCTCCAAGGTCACATAGCCTACATATGCCAATTAATCATGAATATAGATGGAAAATGTAAACCCTTCTCCATGATCATGAATAAATTCACCATCTACCAATGGGATGAAGAGTATCTGGACACCTTCAAGGAAATCATGATGTTTCTACTACAACCTCCAGTTCTAATTCCTCCCATCTTCGAAAAGACTTTAGTGTTCTATGTGACCACCCTGGAGTGATCCCTCGATTCCCTTTTTCCCAGAAGAACAATTAAGTGATTGAGAACACTTAATATTATCATTTTTATTTAATCCTTGATATGAATACCAGATACTCCAATATCGATAAGATCTTCCATGTGCTCATTTTTTAAACACATAAGTTGCATCATTATCCGCAACACTATGAGATATAATTGGTTTCCCATGTGGATTCATTAAAGTATATTTTTAATCTCTTGATTTTGATAGTACATATAGCTTTTTAGATAGTGATCCTTCAGAAGTTTGATATTAGGTTGTTCCAGAAAAGTTTATCATGGGTCCAGAGCTAGAATGGTTTTTGGCTCCCTATCTGACTCCCGAAGAGCAACCTCTGGAAATTGAATTTCAATTTGAGTCCATCATTTTTTTGGACAAATCTATACCATACTAGAAGATTAATTTTGACGGTACCTCCCAAATCCCAACTGATAAAAGGATAAAAGATCCCAAACACAATATAGTGGGTCTGGGGATCATCTTCGTCATGCATGTACAAGATTTTCTTCCCTTCTCATTCATGATTTCATAAGGTTTCACCAACAATGAATAATCTTATTAGGCTTTAATTACAGGTGTTGAGTTGGATCGTGAGATTTATATTCACCTATTTAATGTTAAGGGGGGATTTGAACTACTCATCAAGAAAATTAATGGTGATTACATCATATGAAAGCATAGGCTCATGACCTTTCTTAAGCACACCCTCCAGTTGATATCCCAGTTCCCTTCTCAGATAGAGTTGAATCATATTCCTCAATTGTAGAATGGTCAATCCAATGCCCTAGCTAGTGTGGTCACTTATCTTTCAGTGCCTAACTAGGATGACATGTTCATTCATGTATTGCATCGAATAGTCATCGCACCAATAATTTTATAAGATAGTGATAGCCAGTTGGTAAAATAGCTAAAGCTAAATGATTCTATATCAGGAATTCAAAATAAACTCATAGTAGAGGAAGCCTCTAACTAGAAAAATCCTTTTTTTTGAGTATCTTCATCATGGTATCCTTCTATCAGACTAAGCTGAATGTGAGTGAGTCTATTGGCTCGCAACACAGTTCACCCTCTAGATTGGTACTGACCATGAATAGACTCTCTACAGATGTAGGTTTTAAGGATTTCACCTTTGTTTAATATAATAATATGAGATTACTCAATGTATGTAGAGATTTTATGATGCTTCTTGTGGTGCTCATCAGGAAGGGTTGAAGCTCTCCCACCAAATTCAGTGGTTTGGCTACTTTTGGCCTACCATGGTCCATGAATGTATCGATTATTCAATGAAGATTCATTCATACCATGATGGGTTTCATTTCTAAGTGGGATTAAGTGATTCTTATTAAGTAATTCATGACCCGGTCAGTGGTTTAATTCATGAGCTCCAATATCATCCATCAATTTGAATTTCCTCAAGCCATTCTCATAGACAACAACACTGACTTCCGGGAAGTTGAGCTGATGAAGCTATATGCCAAGTACAATATCTGATCTAACCATACTTCTCAAAATCATGTTCTTGAAAATGGATAGATTAAAGAATTCAATAAACCCCTCTTCAATATTCTAGAAAAGGTGGTGGGCCACAACCAGAAGATTTGGTCAAAAATGCTCCCTAATACTCTATGGTCCTATAATATGATGACTCAAAATTCAACCTAGGTGACTCTGTATTCCCTATTGTATAGAATAAATGTAGTCCTAACCATAAATATTCTATTTCCATTGCTCCAAATATTTTTCTATTATCTGTAGATTCTAGAAAAAATGGAATAAGTCTATCTAGATTATTTGGAAACCCTCTAAGAGAACATGTTCTAGGCCTTTCATAATCTAGAGAGGCACCAAAACATGATATCCAGAGTTTTTGAAATGAAATTTCTTCTTCAGGACTTCATTCAAGGTGACATAGTATTGGATCTTAGAATTCCAATGATACATGGAAGGAATCCACCAAAGTTGGATCCTAGATGGGAAGGACCTTACATCATTCACAAGGTCTATCGCAATGGTGAAAACTATTAAATAATTAAGGATAGAGATCACATCACTCCTCTAACCATTTCGATATTTTTCAAGAGTTAATTCAAATTAGGAGGGATCATTCATCTATTCCACTTGATGTTAAACTATGTTGTTATCACCCTAGTTGCATGACGATAAAATACGTAACATTTATCATCATCAACATACGATGTTAAACTATGTGTCCACATCCCTACAACATGATGTTAAACTATGCTACTACAGTTCAGGTTGTATGAATTCAAACCACATAGTGTCAGCATCCCTATAACAAAATGTTAAACTATGCACCTATTCTAATCTATATGACCTTAAACTAGTAGTTATATTATAGTCTATTCTCTATGACATTAAACATAATTTTCAAGTCTAGGAATCACAAATTTAAAGTGTATTCAAGTATTCCTTGGGATTGTATTATGTTGTATGGTACCCTAGGTCCTTATTCACATCGGGTTATAGATATTGCATTATGGACATCCATTTTGGAACACTTTCCCCCCTTCGTCCTAGTTGAACGATGATAAACTACATAACCACCACATGTCCTAGTTTCATGATGTTAAACATTATGCCAATCATTCTAGTTATAAGATGTTAACATGTGTAACAATCATCATCCTATCCACACAATGATAAAATACACAACACCATATTGTTCTCACCTAAGATTATGTCACCCTCGACATCATTAATCTACCATTACATATTTGAGAACTACATACTGCTTGATTCATATCCACATAGAATACATAGTGATATCTATATTTTACATCTTGGTCCAGCCACTCGAAACAAATTCCCTCTCCATATGTATGGGTTAGTCCTATTTAGGTATATTTCCTCTTGGAACTACGTGTGGGTTTATTGACATCCTTTTGGGATATATAGTGATTCCTTGACATTTTTTCTTCAGTCCCAACAAAAATTATGACAAACCCTAAGCCCTCAGACTTAGCTTAGGCCGATAATCATGACTTAAAACTGTATACAATCCTCCTGAGGAATGTATATGCGGTGTTTGGACCTCCTAGGTCCTCATTCATGTTGGGTTTGTTATTCTTCCACATTATTCATGTACCTTTTGTAATTTACACACATTGGTATAAACTCTATGACTTTAAACTAGAGTTGATGGCCTGGGATCCATGACCTTAAACTAGGAGTTAACATCCTCAACACATGGCATTAAACTGCAGTCCTACCCTGAGAATTTTTAGGATGCCTCACAATATTCATGGGATGCTCTAGTTCCCTTACCAGAGAGGATTTCCCCTACTAGTGTTAGTCACTCTCCACACATTGTTCAAGAACTATGTTTTTCTTGATTCCTATCATTATTTGATGTGTAGTGACAACTATACATTTTTTCTTCAGGTACAATTGTAGGTTCATCACCACTTTGACCCCTTTTCCTCATTAATAGTCCATGCATCACAACCTTAAATTGTACACAGTCCATTTCAATGTATATATGTGGTACATGGGCCTCATTGGCATCATTCATGTTGGGTTGTGCCTTTCTCATTCCATATAGAAGCCCTAAAAATTTACCTTTCCCAGTCTGTATGTCACGACATTAAATTGATCATCCCCCATGGTACAAAATTTATGACCATAAACTGAGAGTCTATGGTCCAGGAGACATGACCTTAAACTATTTATAATAGTCTGATGCATCATAATCTTAAACTATTTGGATCCTATATATTTTGAGTAGTACAACATTAAACCACATAGCCTAACATCCTCAACACATGATTTTAAAATATGATCATACCCCACATAAAACTGGGATTCCACTTATTTCTTAATAAGAGATTATTTTTACCCCATTTTAAACTAGTATTCTCCCATGTGATGAGTATGGGATGGTTAAAAACTATTACCAATACTCTAAATATTTTATTCCACATGATAACCATGGCATGTTTCAATTGCCTTGCTAAAGAGGATCACCCTTATCGGCTTTTGTATCTTATCCCACCATATTCTGAAACTACATATGAAGTGGTTCCTATCCTTATAGGATACATAGATACACCCAGACATTTTTTCTTTAGGCCTATCTACAAACTCATCAACCCTTTCTCCCCTTGGCCCTAGTTGTGGTCTAATACCTATGACCTTAAACTAAATATGATTATTCTTAAATTTTATATGTGGCATGTGGTCCCCATTGGATCCATTAACATTGGTTTATTTCATATTAAATTCCATATATATACCCTAAGAGATAAAATTTCCCCGGATAGTCAAAGAAAACTGACATTAAACTATTTTCCATTTTCCAAGCATTATGAACTTAAACCTATATGAAATTATTCACCTGGGTTTCAATCCCACTATTCAATATGCCTCATTAAAAACATAGAGTTTTTCTAGGTTTGTATTTCCATAATCATTCAAATCCAGATGTACACCCTAATGGTAATGTTCTCATGTTGTGTTTGGCTCACCTCGTATCCCGGTTCAACACCCTGATGGATATCTGGAAACTAGTTGTAGATCATGTTTTTTGAATAAGGTTAGTAGTTGATCTTGAGTTTTCATTCCCCATTCCTAAATAATGTAGTTGAGATTATTGTGTTTTGAATATAATCCATAGGTGATCCATACCCATCAATCACCCCTGATCCTTATCTTGAAAGTCTCTATTTACCTCATTTACACCTCCCTATATCTTGGTGTAATTTAAACACCGTTTGTGTTACCCTTCATGAAGTTTTGTGCTTTGAGTAAGAAGGTTGTTATCACAACGAAATTCTCAACCTAGTATCTCTTTGACCCTACTGTGTTCTCCCATATGTCAAGGAAATACCCTGTCCACTCCTTGTTTCTGACACAGAGTAATACTCGTGTGGGCTTCGGAGTGCTGGTAGGATGTGTACCAATGTGGTTATGCTGCACAAAAGAACCCTTATTCCAACTCCATGACCTTATACTAGGGGGTCCATGTCCAAGCATTATGACTTTAAACCATGTAAAAATCCACCTAGGAGTGTGTGGTGTGGTGTTAGACCTCCTAGGACATCATGCATTCCCGTTTTTTCACTTTTCCATGGTATGAATATCCCCTTTCAGGATATTTCTCATAGTCCAATCATTATGACTGTAAACTATTTTCTATGGTTCCAATCCCTATGATTCTAAACTAAGAAGCATACTCCATGAAATAGGACTTTGAGCTATTTCCCATGTTCCCTAACACATGACCTTAAACTTTGTACAGTGTCATGGTTACATGACATTAAACTATTATACACATATTGATCACATGACATTAAATTATACCATTCATCTTCCTCATTGTATGATGTAAAACTACATTATTATCATCCTCGATTACAATATGTAAAACTTAAAAACATTTGAGGCCCTCACCTAAGTAGTCTTATTCCCTGGTGTTGGTTATCTAACACGATGTTCTCATTTTTAGTCGTTGTTTAGAATCTGAGATGATACTCCCCTAGAAGACAAGTTTGATCTTTTTTCAGACCAATACACTCACACAAATGTTCTCTAAGACACAATGGAATAATTATAAGAGTGTTGGAATCCATTTAATCATTCCATCACTCCATTCCAATGCTTCACATGACCCTTATTTGGATCCTCATCCTCTTCTAAGTCTGAAGGGACCCCTTGAAGGATTGTCTCATGATATTTTGTATCACCTTCATCCTGGGACAACATTCTGCGATAAGTTTTATGTTTTGAACATGGTCAGTAGTTGACCCTCATTTTTTTCCCATTCCAGGATAATGATATGAATGTTGTGTTTCTAACATGGTTAAATTTTATCCTCTATCACCATGTCACTCTCCTTGTGTTCTATATTTTAGACATCATGATTCTCACTTTCCATTCCCCATTGTCTAGGACAAATCCAACACCCATGGCATTATCCCATTAGTGCACCAGTGCATTGGAAAAGAGATTTGGCTATTCTAATAACCTCATTCTCTAGAAAAAAAACTTCTTCAAACTAGTCACTCTAAGTGGTTAGTTAACAATAATAGACCTTATGTTTTTGGTGGCTATCTATTATTCTCATATGAAAGGAAATCGCATGGGCATCCCTTGTTTCTCACATGATACATAACCCAAGTGAGATCAGGGATTATTTGTTAATTGTCATAGAAATATGGTCAAAGTAAAATAAATAAATAAAGGAAATGTTTTCAAGAATGAAATATCAGATAAACCATGGTTTTGGGGGTTCATCCACATATTGGGGCCTTGCCTCAGAAAAATATCCCCCAATAGCTCCGCCTCGGTGATTGAGTGCCCTATTTCATCCATCTTCTGTTGAGAAATCATGAAGGACTTTTTTCATACTACAAGGTCTTTCTTATCTTCTTTGGCCTTGGGGAGAAAATAATTTATCGTAAATAGATACCGATATTTCTCCTCCCACCACTCATCTTTCCCCTTATTGAATTCATCTTCCTTGGCCTCATACAACCCCAATTGAATCCTCAGACAATATGTGATCTCAGCCTGAGTAATGGCGGTCATCAAACAATTCTATTCCACCCACCCCCCCCCCCCCATATGGTAAATCTCTTCCTCAAAATTCTAAAGTTCCTGAGAGCCTTCAACCTTATATTTCCTCTAGGCCAGATCAAGGTCCTTCCATTTTTCATGTGCCCACTGGATGAGGAAATCTAGATCCCATGCATGGAATGTTCTTGAATCCATCCCACCAGTACCTAGGCTGAAAAACCAATGGTTGGGAGATACCACCCATTATGTTAGTTCAACTATCTGGATGCAGTTGATGAATGAGTGTACTTCTGTATATGCCTTGCAATGGAAGTATCAGTTATCCTCGATGACTTCTAGGCTAGAGTCCTCAAAATATTATTTTGGAATAGGCCCATAAGGAGGAAATACCACCAATATGTTTTTGGTTGGGTCCTCTAGATATAGATCTTAAAACATGAGTGGCTCAAGGACCATCCCTAAGAATATCTCCTCGTCGACCTCTCCAAATGTGGTAGAAGACCCTACTCTACTTTGGGGTATTTCAAAGGTGGATTACATCATCCTAACTCCCTTGGATACTCATGTCGGTAGCTTAATATCATATTCAACTTCCATATCCATGACAAGTGGCAGTTACAAAGAAGGAACTCTCAATGTGATTGTCCTAGCTACTTCCACCGTCAACAATTCCCTCTTCATAAGTTTGGCACCAGCTGCTGCTTCTGGTAGCACCACCACCAAAAAACCAATCACTACAGCTCTTTCAGCCATCTCTATAGTGAGACCTATCTCCACCCCCTGGATTGAGGGTGCAGTCTCAACATTCTCCTCCAACAACCCTTTTATAGTTGGTACAACCACCATGGCTATATGGCCTTTTCCACTAAGAGAGAAGTGTTATCCATCACCACATTAGTTTCAGGTGTAGCTAATATAAGTGTTGGAGCTAGTGGTTGAGTTTTGAGAACTATTCAATGTATCATTCCAAAATATATTAGTCATGCATAGTAAGGAAATAAAAAAGAGTCAATGGTTTGTAGGAGAAAAGAAATTATATGAATTATATACTCCAATGAGGAGTTCCTAAAAATTAACAAATAGCCCCCTGGGTAGGGTTCCTTCTATAGTCTCTGCCTTAGTTGTAGATGTCGATGTTTTAATACTCATACCCATGAAATCGGGATAGGACCCCACACTCACAGCTTCATTGATTGAGATCGCATCACCTTCCTTTTAGGGTATTTCTCAAACCTCCCCCACCTCTGTGTTTGATTCATGCGCAAGTGTAAATAGATTTATATAGTGTTTCTAAGTCTAATGATGTATCTGATGTTCGTAAGATTAAGATATATACCTGTTCAGCATTGAAACTTCCCTTAAATGTGATCACTAATAAAAATAATATTCCCAAGACTCATCTGACTCTTTTGGAAAGGGGTCACGCACAACTATCTCAGCTTCCGAAAATTTCAAAGGAGAGGTCAAGTCCAGCTGCACCCTCATCTGGTCAGTCAAAGGATGTACAGTGAGCCAAGAATTCACCAGGTCTACCAGATCTATCACATACCTCTCCCCCTCATGAAATGTGGAAAGCAGTCTTAGCATGACTGATCCTAGCGAGATGTAACCCACATTTATTGAGGTACTTCCACATCCTCTAAACATAAAAGAACTACATGAAGATTCCAGTTGTCCCAAGACTCAGGGAACAAGTAATCACTGGAACAGCCTGGAAAACCTGAATCTTGGGATTTAATGCTGAGTTCGGGGTATGAGGTAATAGAGCAGGTGTTATTTCTCAATCCCTCTAAAGAGGAAGCAGCCAAGATGATGGGTCTAAATATTTAAGTGGACATTAATGAGGAGAAATATTCTTGGGTTGACAAACATGACAAGATTCACGTTTGGGGATTCAATAAGGGGTTGTTAATGTTAGAGGAGTATTTACAGGTCTGGGATAAGCTATCTTCTTCCTTAGAAGAACTAATAAGTGATGAGCCTCACATTTAGGTAACTGATATATCATGGAATTTATTTAGGGATACAGACTCTGGAAGGTTTAAACTTTCTTTCAACAATTCTATTCTATCATTTCCTAACTAATGCATTGTATATCACTTTCTTTAAGTGTGATTATGAGGACTCCTTTTTTTAGTCAATGTGAATCCAGGTGATTTTGGGTGTTACGTTTCCAATATTTATCTGGTTCTGCTTCAGATGGGGTTAGAGCATGAGGTCACCACTTCTGCATGGCACTTGGATTTTGAGAGGGTATGTCCTGGCCATTGGTTTCGTGACTGTGCATCTTTGCATGGTACTGTCTGAGTGATCATTCATTGGTGGTGGGCCTTCACACGATGTTGTTTCTAGGGAGAGGTAGAACCTTTTTTCTTGGATTTCAGTGTAATTTTTAAGTTGTTTTGCTGAACATGGCAGTTTTTCACTTTCCATTAAAGGTGATTTTATAATCAAATAAAAAATATTTTTTAGTCAGTCTACATGGCGTAACCACCTACTGATAGCTTTAGTGAATAACCTATGGACTAACCTAGATGCCTCCCCTTCTTCCTGAGTCCACCTTCCCAAGATAATTGTGCCTGATGATACTTCTCATCTCCCTTCACCTCTTACTTGTGTGGTCCCATGAACTAATGGTCCACATGTTACTATCTTTCCCACCGAGCATTATTTTTTGTCATGGAACACTCCATCCACCATTATTCCACATACCCATGGTGGAGGACTTTCCCCTTCCTTAACTCAGATTTCCTGCTACCTCATCATTACCCCAGGATAGGAGGTTTCCCAACTCTACACATATTCATGGGTAAGCCCATCCACATCAGTGGATGTCAGCAACTCGTTTTTCATCTTTCCATCTTCGCATATGAACATTCTATATAATTGTCTCAGTAATAAAGAGTGGTACTCATGAAAAACCTATGAGTGCACCATCAAGGTAAACCTTTGTAGGCACCTGAATTGACTTACAAACCGGTGTGAGTTATATTGCTTGAAAACCAGATCATAGCCAACCCTTTCCACCAACACCCCTCATGGGAAGGCTATGAGGTATGATCTTTTCTCCTCACCCCTAGAATCATCATCAGTTACCAACCCTTTTGGTAGGGATAATGGGTGAAAGATAAAGTGACCTTCCAATCCAACTTTTTCCAGCAAGTCCTCTAGGCCCAAATTGATTGGGTAACTCCCTAAAATATTCAGGATAGTTATTTGAATGTTTTTTTAGGGGAAATAGGGTTTGGATACTCGTAGCCACCCCCCCCCCCCCCCCATTATTATGGCCACACAACTTTATAGGAAGTGAAAAGGATCTTGCACATGGATTAGTGTCTTCCCTTAACTAATGTGATTTAGTATTTGTAAAACTTCAACAACACTAGGATTTTGATATTAATGCACTGCATTATCACTAGAAACATCATCGTTATGAAAGTACTTGGTCTCACCCCCACGTGTTAATCCCTCACTAGGAGAATCTAACTATATATGTGCATCATGATTAATCCTTCTATCCTAAATCCAGTTTGGAGATCGATCTTGACACTATATCCCAAGAGCAGTCATTGGCTCACTTCTGGATTTTTTAGTATCATTCCTCCTTGCCTTTCCAGTACAACCTAGGATATGTGTGTGGCCTTTTTGACAGTTTCCTTTTTTGATCCTCACCCCTAGTGGGATACTCTATTGGACAATTCAATAAATAGATGAACCACAACTTGAAGGGAATGTCCTTCGTCCCTGGTATCAGCACACTAGTTCCCTACAACATATACAACAGTACCTTCTCCAAAGACCATAGCTACTTCTATTCTTACTATACATTCTCTATGGGGAGAATCTTGGAATACATCACTCCCAGGATTAGGATCTCGTATATTTGGTGAAGGTCCCAGAGGCTGATGTTGACCTACCTATCATGAAAATGGAATGTGTTTGACCACAGTGACCATCTACATAGTTGCTCAGGCATGATATTTTATAGTTAGTAAATGTGTGATTGTGAAGTGCATGCCGCCTCATAAATTCCGACCCACTTCATCTGTTCATTGAACTAATGACATGACATGCATGTCCAGTAGGCCCAAGAGCATTCATCCATAAATTTTCTACCCTAGCGCAAATCTCATCCATCATTTTATCACATCTCTATATACCCTAAAACTCACTCTGTGAATCATCTCATTCTATAGTGGGAATTCCTTTTCCTCCAGCTTCTCCCCATAAAAATTATTGATGTTTTTGTAGAGTAATTTTGGTTTAATGGGATCTTTATCTTTACAAACTTGGCCCGTAGTATCCATGTGCCACTAGTATTTCCCTCTTATTTTCATGAACCAG
Source organism: Viscum album (assembly GCA_963277665.1). Lineage (NCBI taxonomy): Eukaryota > Viridiplantae > Streptophyta > Magnoliopsida > Santalales > Viscaceae > Viscum > Viscum album. Next base: position 1,108,059,593 of record OY728128.1, on the reverse strand, counting down.
TTATTTGGCTTGTCCCTATTCACTGGTTGGATTCAAATGTCATCCCTCAAGTTTAATCCACACAACAGAATCCTATTTCACAAAGGATATTCCAATTGAGCATTTTATAGAATCCCAACTAGTGATTTGTGGTCTGAGGCGCTTTAGAGGCACTCCCTGACAGTGATATTTTTCTACATCTCATACATTCGAGCAGTATCTGAAATGACTCATAGAGTGAAATCTGGAGTAGTATTTGAATTTTGGAAATTGGTGTTTTCTAATACTAGTTCACATAGGTCTTTTGTGAAGTTGGGTCATGGATCCTGGTTCACAGATCTCTGAGTATCGTACTCACTTTGCAAACATCAGATCACAATGTCTGGTTCACGAAGCAGCATTAGCGGAGAAAAAGGTCCTGAAGTCTGATTCACAAATATATCATTTTAAGAGTGATATCATTGAGGTTGTGAGCATAATGAAAATAGAGAAAATATTATTTTCTTCACATGAATTCAAGTGCCTTTGAGGGGCCCCATGGTAGTATTTTTAGGTGCCCGACCATGCCATGATTTGTGATGGTCTTCATGCCAGGGATCTCCACACACCAGCATCACAATTTTTCATTCTGAAGAGTCTTCATGAAAGGGATCATATTTTTATCTTTTATCAATTTTACCTCAGAATATGACAATCATTTTTCTTATCATCTCCCATTCTGAGGGGGGATTTTTTTGGCATCGTAATACATGCCATGGGATTGGTAGAGGAAGTTGTTTCTAGTTTGGAACAAATCCAATACAAAATATCCCAAAACCCATCATAAGGGTAATATTCATTAATCCCATCCACAAATACCCCCTTCAAGAACACACGATTCCTTAAAGATATTATGTACAAGCCGAATGGTGCCCCGCAACCGCTCCAAGGATTGACAGGGTGCTTCACAAGTCTGAAAAAGATGAAACTGTTCATGAAGCCCATATTTTCTTCACAAACTACTTCCCATCATTAAGAACCCCATTTTATATAAATACCCAAGTCAATATAACCATTAATGTATGGTTACCTGATCCTTCAACTTTTTAATTGCTCCGAATTCGTTAAGCACATGAGCATCGCGAACCAAATCAAAAATGGATCATCCAAGGTACTAGAACATTGTGAAACCCCCATTCATATGTTATTTAATACCTTCACCTAGAGTGATTATTCATTTAAAAAAAGTCATAAACCATTCATAGAGTAATATGGACTTAAGGGGTACTTGAGGCCTTACAAAGCATTAAGCCTTCATAGAGCACTCCTTTCCTAATACGGGGCTTCATCCTAAGGCAGGGTCACCCTATTTCATGAAGCTTATTCATTTTAAAATATATTGACCTCTACGAAGCACCTGAGCTTCGTGAAGCACCTATATACATGGCCATATTATTTACAAAGTCCTTCTCCTTGGTCTCTCTAAGTTGCCTCCCTTCTACAGACACCTTTTCGTGAAGGAAGAGGGCCCAAGGCCCCCACATAAATCTGAGATCAGTCCAGTTTCACTTCAAGCCCCTATGAGACTTATGACACCTATTCTTGTGGCCCAATCCAATTCATGTGTGGTCTATGATTTTGATTTACCTATTTATTCTTAGCATAGGTATGCTAATTCCTCTTTCCTCTCAGAAGTGGAAGGCTTACATGAACCCCGTGATCAAACACTCCTCCACACGGTTCTAGACTGGCATTGATAAATCAATCCCACACACCCTATTCCCCAAACAACGGATGATCCATGTGTAAATCCCATGTGATGATATCATCCTCACATTGAATTATATCCTACTTGGGAAACTTTCATGCATAAGCCCCACATCATCACTCATTACCATGCCTCTCATGACATGAAAATCGAGTCTACCTATTCCTATCATTTCTCTCACTGAATATGACTTACATGGGCTTATAGGTTAGTAGAAACCATGACATCCAAAATTCACCCATATGGTATTACCCCCATGATTGATCCCCAATATTCAACTTCCAATGGTGATTACCCTCAGAGTATGCCCTGACCATAAATGATCCATGGGCCTCTTCTACACATAATCCCCAATCATGTCCAGTCATATGGGACTCCTCCTTAGTTATAATCCTCAACTCTTTCCGAACTATGTGGGATTTTATTATTAAAAAAATAGGATATATAGGAAGCATCACTGAGGTCCGTACCAAACACCCAACATGCCATCCATGTCCTCCTTGATTTTACATGGGCCTCCACATCCTAGTAATATCATTACCCTACCCAGAAGCCACATCTCCTTTGAGTCCCTTCAAGAAGATCCCATGCATAATCCCCATGCCATTCCAGGTCGATGCTCCTTTTATGATGTGAGAATACTTACTGTATGATGTTATATGCATAGACTGGTCCTCTCATGGGAAGTTAAAATGCAGCATCAAACTGCTGGGTTTTAATCCCTATCTCCTAAACAGGGTACGTAGGATGCCTCCCTCGAGGTTCAATCCCAACCAATGGTAAACCAAGGTGCTACCTCCTAGGGATGCACTTCCATGATCCACCTCCAATGGGTTTTTGATCATCCTTCATAGTATGACATCTTCCCTTTATGGGACACACCTCTTGGATCAACCTCCATAAGGCATTCTGATTCATCCATTGGTAAACCTTTCAGGTGTTCCTTCCTATAGACACACCTCCTTGGTCTACCTCCATAGGTAATTCTGATTAGTCTCATTCCATATTCATAGGAAGTTAATCTCACGACCATCCCCATACATGTACCTCATGATAAAAATGGGATGACTGAGGTAAAAGTCTTGGAAGAAGTGCACCTATGGTTTTAGTTACCTCATGTTAAACATATGATACCTAAGGTGAATGCCTGGGAAGATATACACCTCTGATATCAAATACCACATGAATGACATGGGATTCTGTGGATTCCACACCTAAGATGCCTCCCTGAGATTCCCTCTTATGAGAATTAATATAGGTGACCAATGTTTCTAGCGTCCATACATGCCAGTGATTCCCAACATGACTACTCTCCTGACCAAAGGTTTCTTCTCTATCAAGACCCAATCGAATGTCCTTATAGATGTAGTGTAATTAACAAGCATCCACAAAGAGATGGCACCAGGAATTTGTTCCATGAACATGACTTAACAATATGATGGAGACCCGGACTAGGTGACGATTTACAAGGAGGAATACATGGAAGGAGGAACTGACATCTCATCATCCTGTTTTGATCAAGGAGAATACAATGCCATTTAAAGTGATGAAAGTCTCCCTCCTTTGGAAATCAGGGATATGGTGAAATAGAATATGATACCAGACAAAGTGAAGACGTGGTGGTGGGTGTGCCCTATGGAAATCAGCGAAAACACCATTTTTTATCATGAAACTCATCCAAACACTACAAGTTAAGAACCAATTCCCCCACGAATTCTCAATTTCCTCTAAAGTTAAGGGATAGGGGTGGCCAACCAAGTCATGGTTGAACAATATACTATTCATGATTTTAGAATAGTGAATACATGTTTTAGAATTATTGAAATATGTAATATAATTCTTCATTCAGTATAGTATTTGAAATAATATAAAAATATATTTTCATAAAATTTAAACTTTTTATCTCAATCTATAATTCCCTCATTTCAGTAATTTCAATACATTATCATCTTAATATATCTATTTTTTAATGATCTATTATTATAATTTGGTTATGACCGTGAGAATAAATATTTTCACAAAAATTTATCATTAAAATTAAATATGCTCATTAAAATTGATGAAGGTATTCAAGGTTTTCACCAAATACAGGATATCTTTTATCTCATATTTGGAAGAGAATTACATAATCTGGATTATCAATACATATGTGAAAATGAGGAATTTGGGAGTGAAATATGGTATTTACTAAAAAAAATCTCTGAGTATGTTTTGTTATGTTTCCTGACGTGAAATAACTATTATAACAATATATTTATATTGGTTCTTTTTTGGAGATTTTTGAGGTATTTTACTAAACCTCTAATGTGAAAAATATATTTGTAGTGGTATAGTTCTATATAGTTCTTGTTTATGAACGTATCATTTGTTCCAATTTTTTGGTAGTTCTATATACATTTAAAAGAGGTTCATATTATAAAATTATTTTATAAAATATAAAATATAAATCAATACCACCTCTAAAAAATGTAGTAAATGATTTTAAATGAAATATATGAAATAATATATGGTTAAATATTTTAACTGTTGTTTTTATTTTCTATTATTGTCTCAAATAACTAGTAAAATATACTGTAAATTAATAAATTGACAAAAAACAATTCTATTATACATAACTAAACTAAAACATACAAAAAATAAAAAATATATAAAGTATTAATATATACAACACAGATATATATATATAATTTTTTCTAATGTTTTTAGTACCATTTTTCTTTTAGTTTGTTTTAATTCATACATGTCTAAATTGATAGGATAGTTGACTGAAACATCCCCCAAGGAATATTATTATCTTATATAAGACACTTATGAATTTAATAATATTCATGAAATCCTTACAAATAACAAAACTATTTACCTATTTAATGAAATAGTTTTACGGATACAAATACATTCTAAAAATAATTAATCAATGAATATTATGTATTTAATTTATAATAATGGTACGTGTTAATTTTTTTAGATTATGTTTTAAATACATATATTAAGAAACTCTTCAGTTTATTTCAACCTAAGAAAGTATAAGTTTTTTGAAAGAGTTAACATTTTCTATTGTATTGGGATTGAGAAATCAAAGGGTTTCTTATGTATCCAAAATTTGGGGAATTGAAACCAAAATTGATTTATTTTAAATTTTACTGTATTTTGGAAAGGTATGAAACTTATCTTTTAAAAAAAGAGACAGAAAATTTTATGTCAAGAAAGAAGGGAAATGTTTTAGTTTAAATTCATAAATGGATGGTTTTCATGTAGTTTAATATCTTAAAATTAGGATGTTGTGTCATTAAATTTAAGGTCATGGTACAGGGACCAAAGTTTCATACAGCTTAGGGGAATACATTAAGGAACTCTAGTTGAAAGGTGATTCGGGATAATGAGGGTTTGAGACTTACCCATAAATATACATAAATGAGTAATACATAGTAGTGACTGAGGATTACAAAATCATATTTTCCATTAGTGGAGGGGGAAATTTCATAAATCCTTTAAGGGATAATGCATATAATATTCTAAAAATCATTAGTCTTATACTAAAAAATAAGTATGGGAATGTTTATTTCTACCTTAATAACGAGGTTGAAATTAAAAAAATACAAGATATTCCATGTATCAATGAGTTAATGGACCCATATTATCCTGAGGTTACACAATTGACCATTTCATGGAGATATATAGTGGGAAGGTGAATTATATAGAGGATATCATAGGTTTTATTTGAGACTTCTGGTCTTCCTATAGGGTTTTGTTACATCCTACAACCTAAACAAATTTAGAATTAAAAAAAATAGGAAACTATAACTCACAAAAACTACAACTAATAAATTTTAGAATTAAAATCCTAAGGTTGAACCTATAGAGGATAGGTAAAATCATCTTAAACTCAAAAGATTAAACTAAAAATCTTAAAAAATTAAACTACTAAATAACCTAATAAAAACCAATAAAATAGAATTTATTGGTATTTTTTAACTTTAGGTTCAACAAATAATAAATTAGAGAGTTGATAATGATGATCATGTAGTCTTCAGAATCATTTCCTAGTGATTCCCTTATTCTAGGTTAACATTCTCCACTCTCCTTAGCTCCCTTTTTCAATTAATCAGGTACTTCAATTTATTAAGAATAATGGGTAACTCAAATCTATATGTAAAACTTGAATAAAGATAAAAAATGGTCCTATAGGAATTCAAAACCTATAAATTACAATATAAGGAACTCTCTATAAAAAAATGAGAGTGGTAATGTTCAATGGGAATAAAGGGAGATAAATCAAATATCATCACCCCAAGAACAATGTTCAGGAAAAATTTAATAAATAATGGATAAAATGAATGAACAAGTGTAATAACCCAATATGAAAACTATAAAAATAGAACTAATTTAATCAAATAATAAACTTTATTTAACAAAACCAAGCACAAACTAAATAACCACTCATTTTATCCCTGGGAGGTATAAAATAAAAAATAAAAAAATCCTTTAATGGCTCAATTAGACTCTTTACAAACATCTATATTAGAACTCTTAGATTCAATTCCATCCAGTTCATAGTGGTTATATCTATTTATAGACAACAAACATTCATGGTATCTCTAAAATATCCCCATTTATATCTTTATCTATATCTTTTTATACCTATTCCACATCAACTCATCCAATAATTTTTAATATATATAGTGAAAACTCATAGAAAAATAATTATATCTACCATAAAATTTATTTTTAATATCACCCACAGATTGAGTTTTTTGAACTTATGTTAAATATTTTTTTATCTTTCATGTGTGGCATGTAGGGTGTTATGTGGCATGTATCATGTGGCTCAACCTCATCTAACTACAACTCGTGCCATTTCCTTCTGGATAACCTCTATTTTGTAGGATAATTATTATTACAAATCCATCTATATTGTATACAGATCATCTTTACATTCATCATCCATCTCTGCTGCAATAATATAAAAATTATGTGAAGATTTATCAATCAACATGTATATATATTATTCTTATTTCCTCTGAAACACCACATCATACCAACCATAAAACTCCATGTTTCGTGTATTATATTAAATCTCACATATTCCATCAATTTAGGTCAGTTGTAGAGTAACCACTTGGGTGAAACCTATTCAAACTCAAAAAGGTAGTGAAAAATATATCACAACCTGACCCACTGGGGCTAGACTGACTAGTGAAAAGTCTAGTGTGACAACCCCAAGAATTCCTCTTATAGTTTAGGGGTTTTTTAAAATCACTGAAAATGAATATACTATAATGGGAGGTCTTTACCTATTGTGCATGTACGTAATCACACAAGTGTCTCCATGAAATAGTGCATAAGAAAAATAAAATATTGTAATAACTAGAGTATAACCATGAATGTAATAACCTATTAAGAGTAAAATCTATTATGATAACATAAAACAAAAAATAAGGGGAAAATACACACCCTACTATAAATGAATTCCTAAACTAATAAGAATTATAAAATGAGTAAAACTGAAAGATCTCGCCTCCTAATTTACAAGTCTGGCCATCAAACATGGTCAATGCACCAAATTATCACTAATATCTACTATCAATGTCACTACCAATTTATCATCAATTTACCAAATACGTGAAATGTGTGGAAAATATAATAAAATTGTGAGTATATACATACACAATATGACATTCCAAAAACCCCAAAGGGTGGAATATAAAGATACAACAGAATTTATCTCAACTCATAACACTAGGTAAATAACCCCCAAGATATATATATATATATATATTCTCATAAATAAATCTAAATAAGAGGAAAAGTGGGTAACCATCTCCACACCCTAGATAAGAATGATGAGTCTACCTGAAACTCCAAAATTCCATTTCTCACACCCATAATCATGTGAAACATCACAAAAATATTTGTGTAGGGGCATGCTCCTTGCCACTATGCTCTATAGCCGAGGGGTCCAAAACTCCATTGGAAGACATGCTCCCCATGAGAGCTCGAATACATCATAGTACTGCTCCATAAATAGAGGACTCTCATCCCATGTTAGTATGTGTGAGTTACAACTCTATCTATTTAAAGAGTATGGGCACCCATTCTTGGGTTTCATAGGGAGTAACGACCCCAAAATCAATTCAATGATCCTGACCTGATCATTGAAATTATCCAGAATCTCCTGAAGGGGAATTTTTCTTGGATAACCTCAATTAATATCTCATATACCATAACTAAGGATAAAATCGTGTTCTATGTTGAAAAAAACATAGGATATGATACTCATGACCAAAATCTATGTTCTGAAGAACATGAATAAATTCATGGTAGAATTTTTGGGAGAAGTATACAGTTTTTACGTGCGGTAACACAATGTGTGACCACACCTCATATCCTAGGAATGTTCTCCCTACAACATGGTTTAGAAACCCATTTTATACAACTAAATTTCATGTAATATTGGTGCACAGAATGACTCTGCCACATGGGGCCAATTCATGCTCCCCTGGCTTATGCCCATGTATATTGGCATGTGCTTGGGTATATGGTTATATCTGATTGTTTTGGTGGTTTTTGAGTACACATTTCGGCCCATTTACTCTGGTTTTTAATGTGTACCTAGCCATGTCTATTCACATTTTCTATTAGATATAAACAAAGACAGCAACATAGGGTCACATGACATGTGGTGGGTCCATATAGTGTGTGATTTTTATCTCCACCTAAAACCTTATTTCACACAGTTAGGGGAAATATGGAGTGTTTTTATAGACTACACACTATGTAGTCAAGTTTTTTATAGAAACCCAGAGAATTATTTATGCATATTTCTATGTCACTACTTCCACATTAGATCATAATGGGGGTCTCAGATTTGGAACTAACCGCACTCGATCTGTCACCGATGGTTGGATTCTGTTGACCCAAACCTTTCATAGATCATTCTATTGCATCACATTTCTCCCATGACCCAAGGATGGTGAATATGGGATTTTAACCAATTTTCTATCACTCTAAACCATTTAATCCATCCAAATCCTTCAAAAAAAATTCATCCTATACATCCTTCATGTAGTAATAATCTAGTGTTCAATCACGCCAAAAACTATCTCGGTAATGTCGAATCATGACCTAATTGTCCAATGGTGAAGAATAAAAATAAAGGTGTTGATAAATGCACAGAAAAAAGTAAAACCATTTTTTATAATCATTCATAACCAACGATCATGTAAATTGGGTATCCAAGGGTGATAGAAAGTGAAACAGGGAATTTTTCTCATATTAATAAATCCAAAATGCAACAGGGCTCATGTGAAGATCAATAAATCATAAATCAAATTGATAGTTAATTAAATCCACTCATTGAATATCAAATAGTGTTAGAATACATAAATAATGTGACTTAATTTGATTAAGTGTAGATCATTTGTGAAGAGAATGTGTGCCAATGATGAATAATGACTACTAAATTCACTAACAGACTCATGTTCCTCCTCAATTCCATCACCATCATTCATAGATCTCACTCCTGGAACAAAAAATGATTACCTCCTAGTCTCTAATATCCCATGTTTATGTGTAAAACCATGTATATTTTCATTCACAGGGCATTCAAAGAGAGTGAAAAAGGATAGGTTATTTATTTAAAATAAATAATTTATTTATTTATTTTATTAAATGAACCCACCAATGTTAAACTTCTGAGAAATTTCTGACGCTGTCCAAGATTAGTTCACGCCTTAGGTAAACCCCACATTTTGGAATCAATTGCGATCTTATATTTCCTACCCTAGGTCCCAAAAAATTATAAAACCGTTTTTGCTGAAATGATGTGCATAGATGCATTAAAATATATTAAAATTTATAATATATTAGTTATGGAGTCTCAAGACACCCAAACATCACACCAACTCCAAGGATAAATCCACATATATAAATATAAATATTTAAAGGGTTATTCCATCAAACCATATTCAGAAAATTCTACCCTCCTCTAGGGAAATTTTTTCAAAAAAAAAGCTAAACAAAATGGTGGGGGTACTAAGTTGGTATATGACTCTCACACTCCCATGATATCTCATTAATGTTATCGTCCTTTCAAATAAAATGAACCAAAGGGATGGCCCAACCACAGATGATACTCTCTCATCAGTTCCTGATCACCACTAGGTACCCTATGAAGGTGGATTGTTGCGCCCAAATTTACCAAAGTTGTATAGTGTAAGCGGACATTGTATTACGGTGTGGGTTATCAATCCTCAGAGACCTAAGGAGAAACCTAAGAAACATACATTCTAAGAAGGTGATTTTATGATGTTGATTTATCTATTAAGTGGCCAACTTGGAGTTGAATTGATTGGATTATTTGAGATTTTGATTAATTAAGTGAATTAAATTTAAAATCATGAGTTGATCCTTGGTTATCACATGGGCTGGATTGGATTAATTTCTTTTTAGATTATTTCAATGTCTTGAATTTGAGAATTTCCTTTAATGAAATAAAAACATCCCAAATCACTCACCAATTTTGATTTTTCACTATCCTAATTCTAATCACCTATAAACTTGGAGGATCATATCGATGAGCACTCCAAGGTAGAGGATCGTTTTAGCACTAAGGATGTGTATCCTTAAATTGGTTAGTTTAAATGAGAATGTACATCATTGAATGAAAAATCAAAAATAGAATTGATTAAAAATTATTAAATTAATAAATAATATCCAATTAATCCCCATGCTACTCCCTTGGATCAAACCATTAGATTCTTATCCCTCTATTGATTTTATTCTATCAATGAAAGAGGGTAGTAGACTTATGATGGTAGAATTGGAGAAGAAGAATAAATAACAATCACTCCACCGTTGTGTTAAGAGTATCACAAAAGATTATGTGAATAACCCTACTCCCTTAGGAAATGATATCAACATGATATGGAAAATGAAATAAGAAATTAAGAACAATATTATGATCATTTATTAATTAAATTAAGGTGAACGAGAAACATACATGGGAGAAATTGACAATGTGATTACAAAATGAAAGCACAACAATACAAATGAATCAAATAAAAACATCCATTTCCAATTCCCTTCACCAATGACTTCTTATATAGGAATATTTGGAGCCTTAGATACACCCCCAATAAAAAAATTCATCCCCATTAATTGGGAGAGTCAATAGAGCATGAGAAAATCACGGTAATTTTAACGTTTCAAAGATGTCCAGAAAATTAATCCAGATTCATCCTTCATTTTGACATGTCAATTTGTAATGGAATATGAAAGAATACAGAGGGTTCCTATAATAGACCAATGATATTTCATGTTTCCTCCATTATCTATAAATATTTCAGGTATTTTGGTTCATCCATTTTAAGGTTATGGTCAAAATGGTGTAATGACTTTATGGGCGTTTCGGTTGGGCCCACCATTTAAATGTCAACATCAGATCCCTTTATCCTCATGAAAACTTCAGAGTTATCTCTATCCATAGTTTAATGAAATGATCCCCATATTTTTCTCTTTCTATAGTAAAAATTTTAACTTCATTGGGTTTGGTTTGTGGGACCCACTTTTGATTGATGGGCCTTTGGCCCATTATGCTTTGTCTAGAAACTTTCTGCATTCATGCCCAAAAATCTATATCTTCCTATGGGATTCATCCATCGATCCTAAAAGATAAAATATTGAAAAATAAGTGTTCAATCATATCCCAAAATATCAAATTCAAAAAATCAATATAATGTTTTCCACAAACAAATGAATGATTGGGCCCATATTTTCATTTTAAACATGAATTGCACTTAAGATGAGAAATGAAGGTCAATTTCTATAATGAACTAAATATGATGTTTGTGTACCTTAGAACACATGAATATTAATATATTAAAAATTAATATTATCCACTTTCAATGGCTAATCACACTCCCCCCCCCCCAAATTGATTTTTTCTAGTCTCAAGTAATATATATCTCAAATATGAAATTTGAATTCCCTTTTCCAAAAGCATTTTAATACACATTTCTCACCCAAATACCATATACCAAAAAAATTATGAAACCCATAAAAATCATTTAAAACAAGATAGGTCCATAGGTATATCCCATGCCCAACCCATTAAGTTTTTCAAATTCATCACAATATTTCATCCAATTTCAATTAAGCATGATGAAGTTTTCAACGTCACAATAGACATGGGGGTTCATTTTCATTCAAGAGAGAAAATATGAAAGCGCTAGTAGAAATCAAATTTTAACATTAAGATGAATATTTATTTTTTTCAAATTTTTTATTTTTGTTTTTGTTTTTTGGAATTTTTCTATGGTAATTGAAATTGAACTCAATCGAGTCAACCCGTGTAGCAAGAGTTTGCTGATGACTCCCAGGCTCAAAGACCTTAGGGAACCAAGTAAAGCTCAAATAATCAGGAATCATCTTGAGTTTAATCTATCAAAAACAAATTCAAATTACCGTAAATATAGATAAAATTCCCAACTCCAGGCCAGGAAACTATAGAGTCAAGATCCCCAAGTGTCGAAAGCCACACATTAGGTCAATCCATTGCTCTATGCGGAATTGATTTTTTTTTGAATTTTTTTAGAATACTCATGTTAAAATTAAAATGATCATCAAACCTATGCCATTTATTATGGGACACCAAGAACACAAACTAATACCCCACAATCCATCGGACGTGCATTGTGTTTTTTTGTTATTAAATAGATGAAAATATATACGGTGAAAAATCACATCAGACAACCGCACTTTCCAAAATCTATGCACATGAACTTAAACTTGCATTAAAATTAGAATCAAGGCATGAAAAAATTATTTGATATCTAATTTCAGAGTTTTCAATGTGTTTTATCATGTTCAATGTTAATGGAATTTTTCTTTCCACAAATTTTCTTATTCACAAAAAATAAATTTTTTTAATTTTATATCCCCTCAACGTAGAATAACATTGTCCCCAATGTTTAATGAAAAATTAGAAGGGGGTATAGGAGAGGTGTTCAAAGAGGAAATTGAAAATGAACATTGTGGAATGAAGTCGCCTGGTGGTTGATGTTGAAAGCACATGCCCTAGTCTCCCTTTAGTCCTGGGTTAGAGTCCCAGGGGCTTGGATGGTTGTGATGGGATTTTCCTATGACCTACGATGTTTCCTTTTAATTTTTTTAATTATTTATTTATTTTTTTAACCTAAAAAAACATAGAAAATAAATTAAAAAAATTGATGATACATTATCTTCCTTTTAAATTTATGGGTATGGTATTACTCAAAGATCACGCCACATGACATAGATGAATATATATCTCCCCATTCATACTTATCCATGCTCATAATATAAGAATAGGTCAATAGTCTAAGGTACTATCATATTCATATTTTTTTACCTACAAACACATAAAAATAAAATACACTAATAATACATTATCATCATTTTAAATTTATGGGTAATGTATTACTTAGGGATCACACCACGTGACACATATGAATATGGTGCTCCCCTTTCATACCCATCTTTACTCATAAAATAAGAAAAGGTCAATAGTCTATGGTAATTTTTTAAATATAAAAATGAAAAAAAAGATGATTCACAATGATTGAAAACATGAAAACTATGTGTTTCTTCCCATGCAGTGCTTTTTTTAATGTCTCTGGCTCGACTAAGACACTTAATTGTTTAAGTATTTTACTCATCAAAGGATGGTTCACAGATGTCTTCATCGACTTCTTCTTTTTTTTGAATGGTTCAATGAATGGTTTGACTCTATGACCATTAACATTAAATGTTGGACCATTGGTGGGATCTTGAATTTCTACAGCCCCATGGGGGTACACCTTATGCACTATGTATGGACCTGACCATCTAGACCTCGACTTTCCCAGGTGTAAATGAAGTTTAGAAATATACAAAAGAATAGGTTTACCTGGTAAAATTTTTTTGGTTTTAAGATTTTGAGATTGGAAGGCTTGTACTTTAGCTTTATTGATCCTTTAATTTTCATAAGCCTCCATCCGAAGTTCTTCAAGTTCATTGAGATCTAATTTCCTTTTTGTTTCATCCAATGAGAGATCATAATTTTATTTCCTAATTTCCCAAAAGGCCTTATGTTCAATCTCCACTAGAAAATGGAATCCTTTATTATAAACCAACCTATATGGGGACATTCCTAAAATAGTTTATATGCGGTTCGATAGGCCCAAAGATCATCTAATATCATGCTTGACCAATCTTTTCTAGATGGATTAAATGTTTTCTCAAGAATTTTTTTGATTTCTCGATTAGATAACTCAGCTTGACCATTGGTCTATGGGTGGTAATTAGTGGACACTTTTTGAAAAAATTCATATTTTTTCCATGAGTTTTGAAAATTTATGACTGTAAAAATGAGTTCCATGATAACTAATGATAGCCCTAGGAATTCCAAATCTAGAGAGGATGTTTTCCTTGATAAATCAAATCACCTTTTGATAACCATGGGATTTTGTAAGAGTTTATCAACCCATTTTTATACATAATCGACATCTAAGAGGATGTACAAATATCCCATAGAGTTTGGGAAGGGACCCATAAATTGACTCTCCAGCAATCAAAGATTTTAATCACTAAGATGGGACTGGGTGGAATTTGATTCCTTTTTGTGATGGAACCTTCTTGTTGACACCTAGGGAAGCATTGAAAAAATATGTATTAGTCCCTTGATAGGGTGGGGAATAAGAGACCACTTTGAAGAACCTTAGAAAATGTTTTCTTAGAGGAAAAGTGACCTCAACATGCCTCACTATGACAGAATTTAAGGATGGATTCTTGTTCAGATTCTGGGACACACCTCCTAATGACATGGTCAGGGCAGAACTTATAGAGGTATGGATCATCAAAAAAATAGTTCCTAACATAAAAAATGAATTTCCTTCTAGCTTGAGTACCTAGGAATTTTGGAATGACTCTGATAACTAAAATGTTGGATATGTCAACATACCAAGGGCAGTCACTCACAAAGTATAGGTGTTCATTAGGGAATAAATCATACACATAAAGGTGTGATAATTTATCATTAAACTATATCATATAGAGATGATCATCTATAACATTTTCCGCACCCTTTTTTCTTGACTGTGAGGTAAAATTCATATAAGGGAAGGACCCACTTAATTAGTCTAGCCTTAGCATCTTTCTCCTGGAAGAGGTATTTTAGTGTAGAATGGTTGATGTACACATTGATGGAGGATCCTTAGAGGTAGGATATAAACTTTTATAAGTAAAACACAATAGGAAGTAACTCCTTCTCAGGGTTTGTGTAGTTGATTTGGGAATCATTTAAGGATTTACATTCATAAGGAATTACATAAGGAGTTTTATCACAACGTTGTCCTAACACAAATCCTAAAGAAAAGTCACTCTCATCATACATGAGTTCAAAAAGAAGATTCTAATCTGGGGATTTCATGATGGGAGGAGAGGTGAGAGATGAATTTTGGGTTGATAATGAACCCTCACATATTTTTTTCCAAACAAATGGAGCATCCTTTACTAGAAGACCACAAAGGGGACAACAGATTGAACTAAAGTTCATAATGAATATTCTATAGAAACCAGCATATCCTATGAAATAACTAACTTCCTTGATAGTTTTGGTTGATGGAAGGTGAATAATGATTTCATCCTTGGATTTATTGACTTCAATACCCCTACCTACTACTAGGTGTCCAAGGACTAGTCACTCTTTAACCATGAAATGTCATTTTTCCCGGTTTAGGACCAGATTTTTTTTCTTCACATCTTGACAAAACTCTCTCCACATTCCTCTTACATCACTAGAATGTATCCCCAAAAATAGAGAATTCACCCATGAAGAACTCTAGAAAATCCCCTACCATGTCCGAGAATATTCCCATTATGCAACGCTGGAAGGTTCCAGGGGCATTGCATAACCCGAATGGCATGCGTTTGAAGGAAAATGTGCTGAATGGACAGTAGAATGTAGTCTTCCCTTTATCCTCTAGGGAGATCTCAATCTTATTGTACCCTAAGTATCCATATAATAAATAGTAGAATGCATGACCTGCCACTCTCTCAAGTACTTGATCAATGAATGGTAAGAGAAAATGTTCCTTCTTGGTAAATGGGTTTTTCTTCTTATAGTCCATGCAGACTCTCCTACCACTACTCACCCTAGTTGGAAGAATCTCTCCATAATTATTGGTTATAACTGTGATTCCAGACTTCTTTAGAACCATGTGTATCGGGTGACCCACTCACTCTCATCTATGGGATAGATGTTACTAGCTTTTAACAATTTCAGAATTTCTTTTCTCACTACTTCCATGAGATTAGGATTGAGTTACTGTAGACGTTTACAACATAGCTTTGAATCAGATTATAGAACAATCTTATGACTCACGATAAGTGGGCTAATCCCAGGAATATCAAATAGGGTTTATCCAATGGATTTCCTGTGACTTTTAAGGACATATAGAAGGATCCTCTCATGATCGGCTTGAAGATAAGAAGAAATTAAAATAGGATGTTTTCCATTTTCTCCTAGGAAGGCATAATTATGTGCAGTAGGAAGTACTTTCATTTCAAGATCAGGTTGATTAAAAATTTCAGTTGAATATTGGGACATTGGATCAAGATCAATTTCATTTTTTTAGAGTTTCAGATTGTATTGATTCCCCATTTGTATAAGTTTCAGCTACTAGATTGGTTTGATCTGTTTTAGGGAAGGGAGTTGGAGTGGTTTCCATGAATTTGGTTTCCTAAAATATTTCACTGATTGTTTGTCTTACAATTTCATCATAGGAGCAATCTGAAAGTGATTCTTTCCATGGAGATAAACTTACTTCATGTGAACAAAGGAAATTAATATCATCCTCACTTAAACATTCCTCAAATATTCCTTTATGTTCTATGGATTCTTTATCAACGCATCATATCATGTTTACTTCATGAATATCCTCATCATCCCCTATTTTTGAGATTTCATTATAGATTTTCAAGTCTAGACTCATGTTTCCAAAGGTGATGATCATGTTCCCATTTCATACTTAGATAACAGAGTTGATTTTATCAAGGAAGGAATAGACAAGGATGATTGGGGTTTGTTCCTTATTACCTAAGTTTGGATTTTTGTCAAGGAAAATGAAGTCAAAAGGGTAGATGAAGTTTTATACTTTTACCAGAACATCCTTTAAAATCCCCTTTGGAACCCTAATGCTACGATCTGCAAGTTGAAGAGTGAAAAATGTGGTTTCGATCTCTTCCAAGCCTAACTGGGAGTACACAACATAGGGAATGATATTGACACTAGAACCTAGGTCACACAAGTCTTTGACAACTTTGTTCTCTCCTAGTTTGACATTGATGTAAGGTCATTCTAGGTCATTCAACTTTGATGGAAGGGTTCCTTGGATTTTTGTGTTGAAATTTGCTACCAGAAAGACTTGGTTCTTATGTGATAATTTTCTTTTAAATGTGAATAAGTACTTTAGGTATCTTGAGTATGCAGTAATAGTTTGAATAACATCTAGGAGTGGAATTTTCAGCTTGACTTGTGATAATATTTCTCTCAATGTTTCACTCTATTCATTCTTGGTTTTCCCCCTTATGCGTTGAGAAAATGGTGTAGGTTGTGGGATTGTTTGTTAAAGAGTTATTTCTTTCACATTTTCATTATTTTTCTCAGTTTTATCATATGGTTCATTTTAATTTTCATTATATTTTGAATCGTCATATTGTTTTTGAATTATTTTTTCAAGTTTCTCAATTTATTTTTCCACTTCTTAAAACTGTCACATCCTTTAGTTGTTCATGAGTTTTCTAAGTGAAACGTGACTCCCCCCTTGATTTTTGTTGTGGAACAGACTGTGTAGGAATGGGTGCCTTTCCAGTTTTTGTGGTTTAAAGTTCTTGTTTAAGGGAAGAGACTTCTAAGTTTATTTTCTCTATTTTTTTACACAACTGTTCAAGGATTGGGAGAGGGACAGATTATGAGGGGGCTTGTGTTGGTTGGTTTATCCCAGGAAGATACTTTATTTGTTGGATGGGTTTTTGGATAGTTTGTTGGTATTGGACATGAGGATGTTGGAATTAGACCAGTTGCGGTTGTAACTGATTGTGGGTTTGAAAATTTTGTTGAGGGTATGGGTTGATACATTGTTGTTGTGTTGGTTGTTGATTTTCCTTCCAACAGAATCCTGGATGGTCATTATACCTTGGATTGAAGTTGTTTTGGTATTTTGGATTTTGAAATTTCATTGCATTAACTTCTTCTGGTGTTCCTACTAAAGAAACATCTTTGATAGAAGAAATGGTTGAGCAATTATTATTCTTGTGGTCATGTTTGTCACAAATTGTACAAACAAGATCAACATCTTGGGTTTTGTGGCCCTTCCTAAGATCAATCTCCTCAGCCTTCCTAGTGAGTGCAGAAATTTTTTCTCCTTTTCTTCTTCTACAAGATTGTGTATTCCACCATATTTTGGTGGCTTCTCATATTAAGGTGATGTTCCCCATGTTTGGTTCTATTCAGTAAGATTTTTTAGATACTCATAAGCATCATTTTGAGATTTTCTTAAGGTTCCATTACACTGTATTTCAATGAATTGTTTGTTTCATAGACCTAACCCTTCATAGAAAATTCTCACTTGTTTTAGGATTAAGAAACCATGGTGTGGTACCATTTTTAATGTGTCCTTGAACATTTTACATGTTTCATATAATTTTTTCCCTCTCTTTCAAAAAAATTTTGGATGCTATTTTTAAGTGCAATTGATTTGTAATGGAGGGAGTATTTTTTATAAGATTTTATTTGTAGTTAGTCATAAGAGTGAATGAATGTTGGTCTCAAATTATTTAACCCATTCTTTTCTCGGTCCATTAGAGAAAAAGGGAAAATCCTCATTTTAGTAGATTCAATTTGATTTGGAGGGCACATGGTTTCGAAAATTTCATTGAATTCTTTAACATGAAGGTAAGTCATATCAGACTCCTACCCATAAAAGGTTAGAAGGAGGTTCATGAAATGTGAATTGAAGATATATTGGGAATTTCCTATGTTATCATGCCTAATTAATGAGTGTGCATTGGTCCAGGTAGGTGTGAGGTAGTCATTCATGGTCGGGTCTGTAATAATTACCAAGTTAGGGTCTTTCTCATTATTTTAGCTCCCCCCCCCCCCGATTTATCATTTGGTTTTGTAGAAGATTATTAATTGTATTGAACTCAAAATCTGAATCTTGAGTATTATTAATATTTGTATCTAATGGAAAGATACCTCTATGGATTATTTAGTTCCCAACCCTTGAACTATCCACCCTAACTAGGTGATTTGAATGGCCATAGGTGTAGGCGGGAATGTGCTAAGAAAACTGAAAAAGGTAAAGGGAAAAAGATAATAGAATTGGGATGAGAAAAGTGAAATGGTGGAGAATATAAAGATGTTCTAAGGTGTCTTACTTTATCCCTGGAAATGGCACAAAAATTTGGTTATGCCCAAATTTACCCAAGTTGTATGGTGTAAGCGATCATTGTAGTATGGCATGGGTTATCAATCCTCAGAGACATAAGAAGAAACCTAGGAAACATACACTCTAAAAAGGTGATTTAATGATTTTTATTTGGCTATGAAGTGGCCAAATTGGGATTGAATTTATTGTATTATTTTAGATTTTAAATACATATTTGAATTCAATTTAAAATCATGAGTTGATCCTTGGTTATCGCATGGGGTGGATTGAATGAAATTATTTTTAAATTATTTCAATGTATTAAATTCGAGTGTTTCCTTTAATGAAATACAAACATCCCAAATCACTCACTGATTTTGATTTTTCACTATCCTAAGTCTAATAATCTATACACTTGGAGGATCAAATTGATGAGCACTCCAAGGTAAGGGATAGTTTTATCACTCAGGATGTGTATCTGTAAAATTGGTTAGTTTAAAGAAGAATGTAATTCATTGAATTAAAATCTCAAAAATAGAATTGATTAGAAATTATTAAATTAAGAAATATTATCCAATTAATCCCATTGGTACTCCCTTGGATCAAACCATTAGAGGTTTATACCTCCATTGATTCTATTATATCAATGAAAGCGTGTAGTAGACTTATGACGGTATAATTTGAGAAAAAGAATAAATAGCAATCACTCCACCATTGTGTGAAGAGTTTCACAATAGATTATGTGAATAACCTCACTCCCTAAGGAAAATATATCAACATGACATAAAAAATAAAATAATAAATTAATAATTAGAAGATTATATTTTATTAATTAAATGAAGGTGAACGAAAAACATACATGGGAGAAATTAACAATGCGATTACAAAATGAAAGCATGGCAATACAAATGAAAGAAATAAAAAACTTTCATTTCCAATTCACTTCACCAATGGATCCTTATATAGGAATATTCTGATCCATAGATACACCCCTCAATAATAAATTCCATCCCCATTAATTGGTAGAGTAAAAAAGCGTGATAAAATCAATGGAATTTCAACGTTTCAAAGTTGTCCAGAAAATTCATCCAGATTCATCCTCCATTTTGACATGTGCATTTGTAATGGAATATGGTAGAATCCAGAGAGGTAGTAGAAAATAACTATTCTCTTCTATATGTACTCTGTTATTTAAAAAAATTTATGTCATTTGGTTCATCCATATGGATGTTATGGTCGAAATGGTGGGATGACATTATGGGCATTCAGGTCAGGACCACCATTTAAATGTCAATTTCATATCCCTTTATCTTCATGAAAACTTCAGAATTAGCTATGGACACAATTTAGTGAAATGATACCCATATATTTCTCTTTATATTGTAAAATTTGAACTTTATTGGGCTTGGTTTTTGGGCCCCACTTATATTTGATGGGCCTTTGGCCCATTATGCTTTGTCCAAAAACATTTTATATTAATTCCCAAATATATCCATCTTCCTTTGGGATTCATAAATTGATCGTAAAGGATAAAATATTCCAAAAAACATGATAAATCATATCCCAAAATATCAAATTCAAAACATAAATATAATTTTTTCCACAAATAGATGAATGATTGGGCCCATATTTTTATTTAAGACATGAATTGCACTTAATATGAGAAATGAAGTTCAATTTCTATAATGCACTAAAAATGATGTTTGTGGACTTTGGAACACATCAATATTAATATGTCAAAATGAATATTATCCACTTTCAAAAGCGAAATAGTGGATCCATTTTCAATTTTCAGCTAACCCTAGTCAATAACATACATAGGTTCATGCACATATCTCCTGACTATGACGCATGGAAGAATTCATGAACTTGGTCCTACTATAGGGGAAATTATAAGTAATAAGATACCTTTAAAACCCTTTTTAGTATCTCTAATGAATCATAGAAACTTTGAGATAGCTTTTCCTCCATAACCAAACCTATGAAATTATCATCATGGGGATATCTTCTGGATAACATGATCTCGGTCTTGAACTCCAATGGAATATGACATTGATCTATAAAATATTTTTTTTATTGCTCTAGGATATCCTCCTTATAGATCACTTGAACCTTCTTTCTCAGTTTCTACACTCTCTTTGGAATAAAAAGATATGCCTCACCAATCTCAGTCTAGCATAATGGTGACCTGCAAGGTATCCCATACAGGGCCTTGAAAGGTGTCACACTAATAGTAGAGTAATATTTTTTATTATAATAAAACTATACAAATGAAAATTGATCCTCCCAAATCTAGTTGAAGTCAAACACATAGTCCCTCTTCATATCCTCCAATTCCTAGATAGTCCAATTGGTATGGTCATCCGTCTAGGGGTGGAATGATGTACTCATCCATAACTGGGTCAAAAAATCCTCTTGTAGACCTCTCCACAACCATGAATTGAACTGAGAGTCACGGTCGAAGATAATTGTTAAGGGTACCCCATAATTCTGGGTGATATAACATATGTACAACTGCCCAAAACTCTCAAAAAAACCTTTCTCTCAAATTTAAAAGTAAGTGTGACATCTTGGTAAATTATTAAATAATCACCCATATAGAATTTTGACTCTTGTTTCCCTTGGAAGCCCCAAAAAAAAGTTCAAGAATATACCATCTCATTTGTAATTTGAGATCTCACGGGACTGTGTCAAACCTACTGGAACTTGGTGCTTAGCCCTTACCTACTGAAATGTTAGACACCAAGATATAAACTCAGAAATGATCTCCACCAAAACTTCCACTAAAGGTACCCTTACATATTTTCCACAAGGGGATGTACAAACAAGTGGGAGTGTGAAACTACCTCATCACCTCCTCATGAAACATGACTCGAACCACTATTCATCCCTAAAATAGTATGGCATGATACCCTCCATTATAAAATCTATATGGTTCATCTCTTTAGGATATATGGTCACATATAACCTCAACATCGATGTATACCAACTGAGCCACTCTCACTTGATGAAGATGTATAGGATTCCCCACCATCAACTAAATATAAACTACACCCCTCCCCTCCATCAAGGTCAACAATAAGAAATACATATTCTCAGAAACATCTTCCACCAAGTGAGAATTTTACATTCTACCAAGGGAATATTACACCACCTATCCCTTGCTAGTATTAAAGACTATATTAAATCCAAAGTCTTATAGGAACTCCAACCAATGCCTCTATCACAAGTTAATATATCCCTAAGTAAAGATTTACTTTAGACTCTAGTGGTTTGAGTAGACAATAAAACACACACCCAAAAGATATCACCTCCAAATCTTCATTGTAATGACTACCGCTTCCATATCTAGGTCATTAATCACATAGTTCTCCTCATGGGGTCTCAAATACCTTGACCCATATATTATAATTTTCTACCTCTACATCAATAAAGAATTGATCCTAGATCTATATGTATCAAAAAACACTATGTACTCAATTCTCTCTTATAGTAGTCTCCACATAGGAGCACTGGTTAGCCTCATCCTCAATACTACAAAGTCCCTCAAATGTATTTCGGACTAGATAAATGATTTCCCTTCCTATTTTAGGGATTTAAAATGGGATAAAATCTAGGAGAAGTCTTCCACCAACCTCCTATAGTACACCACCAATCATAAGAAACTCCACACCTTTGGAACACTCTTGGGTGGATCCCAAGAAATAACCACATCAATCTTCATTGGGTCTATATCTAAAATATAACCATAAATGGCATTCCCCACAAATGTAACCTTGTGTATCAAAAACTAGAACATAAAAATATTACAATATAGTTATTCCTCTCAAATTAATTCCATGACCATCCTCATATTATATGTGTGCTCCTCCTCTAATTAAAATATAATGAGTATTTCATGAATGAAAACAGCCACAAATCAGTCCAAGAATGTCTTGAATATTTTTATTCATATGACCTAAAACAAGGAGGGGTAATTAGTCACACCTAAAGGCATCAATAGGAACTCATAGTGTCCATAGAAGCATTGGAATTCCATCTTCAGAATAACAACTTCACTAACCCTCAATTGGTGGTAGCTGGACTTGGATAAATCTTTTAGAACCAACTCAAAACTCTTAATTTGATGAATAGGTCATCAATACTCAAAAAGGGGTACTTGTTCATTATAAATAAATGATTCAAGTTATGATAATTAATAAAAATCATCATTCTCCCATCTACATTTTTCACAAAAAAACTAGAGATAACCTAGGGGACACACTTGGTTTGATCAAACCCTTCTCTCAAAGGCCCTCCAACTGCACCCTTATCCTCAGGAGCTCAATAGGGGACATTGAATATTCTGTAGAAGATATTAGTGTGTTCCTAAGGAGAAAGTCAATGTAGAAATAAATCTCACACTGCTGTGGTATTCCATGATCGTTCTCGTGGAAGATATTCATATAGTATTCCACTACATAAGGAATCCATATGCATGAAGATCCCTCAAAACCAAGAGATAAACTCACCATATGATGGGTGATGGGTTGAAAATTCATACTCGAATGTCCCACTCATTCAACCCTGATACCTATCTTCACCGTAATAGATAATCATGTCCCATCAAACTGAAGATGTCTAAATCATCGGTGATGGTATCCAATATGGGCCCAAAAATTTGAAAATAAGTCTATACCCAAGATGAATTCATAAGGTTTCATCATGATGAAAACATAGGTTCCATGAGAAACCCTCTCCACTGTGTTCCAGTTCGCACTACGGAAATATTTGAGATATCAAATAATATATCCCTATATAAACCTCTAGCTATAGAAGTTGGGCTAGTTTCTCTACTAGAAGCTCCATATATCTCCCAAGGGATAAGGTGGTGAAGGAAGGACTCATGCTTATGTGTACAAGAATTGGTGAAATAGTATAAAATGCATAGAACATATTTCAAATCATCTCATGTGCCCCCTGGTCATAGCCCTCCATAGAAGGCAACTACCTGCAGCCTTGAACGCTAGCTCCCTGACCCTGGTAGGGCCACCTGGTGATGGTGGTGGAAGTTGCTTGTATAATTTCCCTCCACCTACATCTCTTCTCTTAGAATATCCACATGTTCTTTCCCAACACTGCCTCTCTATGGGTCACCCAAACTAAACTAGGGAGATCCCTGATCACGATGTTGCCCATACCACAGTGGTCTATCCACCATATTCTTATCCTGATCAACATGACTGTTCGAGAAATCATATTCTATAAGAACTATCCCATCACAATAATAGAATAGGATATCATATAGATATATAGATCCTCCACGTGATCTTCGTGTTGTAGATCCATGTGTTTGTCTCCAAGAATGTGTGTGCCTCCTCTATCGAGACCTCGACGTCTGGTGCCAGCTAGTTATTGCAGCTGAATCAGCCACATGATGTTCACCACTAGCTCAAAGCACCCAACAACCCTTTTCTAGAAATATCTCAAATGCTAGATCTTTCTCTAGCATTCCATCATAGGTAGTAAGGTGCATAGTGAATATGATGAAATGAATGACTCTATGGAGTCCCTTCTCAAACTTCCATGCTGGGAATAAACCATCCTTTAACGTGTGAGGTTAGTGAACATTACAACATACTCTAAAACTATAAAGTCACCCAAATATTGATTGAGAAGCTCTTAAATCCTCATAAAGTATAATCATTATGGGTAATACTCATTGTGAAATTATTGTGGGAAGTCTACCCATGAGGGTGCCATATCATCATGGGTCTGTGTCACCAGACTCCACGAGTATCCTGCTTACCTATGTAGAAGGATAGAAACAAGAACAACCATCTAATTAGTTGGGGTATGAACAAGATTTAATACCTAGGCCCCCCACTTAAGTCAATCCTCCACTACCTACGGATCTAGATTTCCATAAAACATCTTCGGTCTCTAACGCTGGAACTCACATAGTTCATTAAACATGTACACATCATTGTTCTTCCCTATTAGGACTATCCTTTACTCTATATATGAGGGTCATTCTCTCTCTCTTCCTAGAAAAAAAACCTCCTGATATACCCTCTAAAATGAGGCATCATCCCTAAATATATCATCTTCATAGTCTTGAAATGTTAACCTCATCAGCTATCTTTACAAAGATATCCTGAAATGATCAACACATACCACAATTATATAAGAATATATATATGTGGGTATCTGACTCAATAAGTACAAGAAAATGAAAAAAATACTATATGATTCATTTTCTAATGGTTCCCTATAAATGATATCTCAGTATACTAATTTGACTAGTAGGTAGTCAAAGTACTGGTGAATGTATACATCAGTTTTCATATAAATACTATATTCCATATCCTAAAATCCATACTTGAGAGACTCTAACACTTTTTCCCGAAATTACCAACCAATCCTCACCATGGGTCCTACTCCAACATTTACCTAAGGGAAAACCGTTCTGATATCATTCTTTCATGACCAGACCTATCAGGAAAGCCTAGTCGGCTATAAGTTAGGTGTAACATCTCCAATCACACCTACAATAGCATATGGGGTGTATACAAGAACTAAGAATGAATATACTAGAATTGTGGACCTTTTCATATTCTACATATATGAATGCACACAACCATATCTATAAAAAAGTGAAGAATAAAAATAAAACACTACAACAACTAGAAAATTTGAAGGTACCTAGGTGCTCAGTAGAATCTAGTGGGATAGGAATATAAAAATTTTCCATCAACAAAGTGATGAAACCTCATTTAATATGGTGATATAGAACTTGTAGGATCTAAGGTTACTGTGTGGTTTAATCGAATCACAATTAACAAAATGAATAAATACCTAGTTTCATTTTGATGCATGCAAGTCCATAGAAAATTATTGGCATCCTTTGCTTGAAATATTTGACATAGAATTACTTTATATTGTCCACAAAAACATATCAAAACTGCATGCAGGTCATTCATCTGTGTGCGTGCTCGGAGCTCTGATGACCACTTCGACGTAGCAGTGATCACCATATTCCTCTATCTTTGATACATAAATACAAACATGGATAATTCATTTCTATTGAGAGATTATCTCTCTAGGATGTAGGAGGAGAGAGAATCTATCAATTCAAATGGTGTGAATATTCCATTGGCATGAGATTATATCCACTTATATAGTGGATTTTAATAATACCTAGTTAGGGTTCCTGGCCCCCAGTGTAATTAACATCCACTAAATAATTATTATAAATGATTAATTATGACAAACTAAACTACATCATAAATATTTTTTATATTTTTTCACATACTCTTAATATATATATTAAATATCATGTGTGATAATATTAATCCATTAACTTGAATTTTTTTCCTGATAATATTAAACAAACCTAAAATATTATATTAATGTTCATTCATATAATATTAATCCTTACATTTACTTAATCACTTGTAAATACATGAAATAAATAAATTCATCCCAATTATTCATTACGTGAATAATAATGAATTTATTTATTTCTTGGTGATCAATAGAACTTGGATAATACCCAGACCCCATTGTGGTTCCCACCAATTCCTATATACATATTCAACAGAATAGTGCATATTTTCTAATGCGTTATTATGTGTGACCCTCTAGGCCCTTCTATTAAAAGAAGTGACTAATATCCACAGGCCAAGAGTGGTGTGTAGAAAACCATAAAGACCCTTAAATATATATATGGAAAATTCATAACAACGACAACCAACCTATGAAAACACATTGTGTAATATACTCTCTTTTTCGTCGATATCACATAAATAAGGATGCACACTTGTGTCATCATCCTTTTCTTATGTTATTATTTTTTTATCAAACCAGATGGACAAACCTTAGACTACCATGGCCATGGATTTATAACGTTAATACCATCCTGATCAACTAGACCCAAGATATCTCTTCCTCAACTCAGAAGTGAAAAATCATATCTTTATCATTCAATCAATGTCATGCCACCAATGACGTACCCAACATAAACTACCTCCCCATGACTTCATTTTCTTAGTTTTATCTTTGCATCAAAGTACATGATCATATGACACACATTGATAATGATCTCAAGTCAATATTAAAATACAAATGTCCATATATAGGAACAAACAATGACACATAAAACATGTGGTGTTCCTATTGGAGGGTCTTTCCTCATGATCTTAACTATTGAAGATCACTATGTGAAATCATCATGGGAAGAAATCTCAATAATTATAATCCCCCAAAACATAATATTCTCACAACATTTGTGTCCTATTATTATGATGTATTTGTATCATTAGTCATTACTTTAATATTACCATCATAGTATCTCTAGGTTTTTATTATAGCCAGCGATCTGATATAGCCCTTTGATATGACATGTAATCTAAGGAAATTACAATAAATGTAGTGGACGTAGAAGTATCAGCACTATTATTGAAAGATACACATGTATATATAACAAACTATATACATGTACTGGTAATCAAAGTACATCACAAGTTCATTCTAGGGAACCCACTTTCAACACTCACACTTTCACTAAATTCAGAAGCTAACGTGTCTCAATATGCTAGTTCTCACATGAGAATCATGATTCTACTAATATATGGATTTAGTCAAGGGGTCTTCCATGTTTTACTATGTGGATACTCTATTAACTGTGACTTCACCTATGCGAGTAAAATACCTCATGATATGAAACTTTTGAAGTATATTATTTGTCCTTTGGTGTGACCTGAGTTCCTTGGAAAGCACCACTGTTGTAATATTATCACAATAAAATGTAATGGGGTATGCACTTCTATTCACAACACCAATTTCTGATAGAAATATACATATCTATATTACCTACTTAGCTACATTGGAAGCTGTTATATACTCCGGTTCTACTGTAGAATCGGTGACCACTATTTTCATTGAGATTATCTAGATCACTACACCACCATTTTGAAAAAATAAGTTTCTTGATTGTGAGTTTATATCATCATGATATATCTAGAAACATTCATCAATGTACCCTCTCACTAATAGTTCCTATTCTTCTCAATAAACTAGGAACACATCCTTTTTACACCTCAAGTACTTCAGGATAGTTTAACAGCTGCTTATTATAGCACTTTTGAATTAGTATGATATCGACCCACCATGCTTAATGAAAAGAGAACATCAACCCTAGTACATATAATGGAATACATGATATAACCCACTGATGAGTCATAATGGATTCTACTTATTCTTTCAATCTTTTCTCATGTTTGGGGACACATTTTATTAGAGAGATTGGTACCATGTGACATGGGAAACAACCCACTCTTCGATTATTCCATATTTTTATTTTTGTGTACCTTGTAAATATATGTACTTTGACATTGACCAAGCATCCTTTGAGGTTAATATCAATTGATCATGATCCCTAGAATGTAGGATTCTTCACCCAAGTCATTCATGGAGAAGAATTCCTTTAGCCATGTCTTAATTTACCGTACGATTTTCACTTATTTTCATTTAATTAATATGTCATCAATATATAATACTAATAAAATGATGAAACTCCCATTAACATTCTTATAGAAACAAGGCACACTTTTGTTTTGGAAAAAACCAAATTCTATTATGGCCTCATCAAAATGAGGATTCCATTAATGTGATGCCTCCTTCAATCCATAAATGGATATATACAGCTTTCACACCTTATTGTCATTATTTGAACTAACAAACCCTTTGGTTTGTGTCATATATATTTCTTCAACTAAATTACCATTTATAAAAGTAGTTTTTACATCCATTTTCCAAATCTCATAATCATGGAATCATTCTATTACAAGCAATATTGTGATGGATTTAATCATTTCTACTAGTGATAAGGTTTCATCATAGTCTATTCCTTAATATTGTATAAAACCCTTAACTACCAGCCTTTATTTATAGGTATTAACCATACCATCCATGTCCATCTTTTTCTTAAATACCCATTTTCATCCAATAGTTTTTACATTAGCTGGAGGGTTTACTAAAATCCAAATATAATTTTGGTACCTGGACTCAATCTCAGAATGCATAGAATCTTTCCATTTAACAGAATATTTTCCTTATAGTACTTCATTTTATGTTATAGGTTCATCGTACTCAAGGAGTAATGTGTCACCTCACTCGGTGACATAGAAACTATAATGCCCCGGTTCTCTAACCTCTCAAGTAGACCAACACTATACATGTATCTCACAGACTACTTCATCTCCCACTATCTATTATGGGTATTGTTCCCATACCATATATTTTATATCTTGATAATTAAATTCATAGAATTCAATCTTTATCCCACTATCTTCATTGGAAATTCACTCCCTTTCTAGAAATTAGGCTTGTCTTTCTACAAAAAAATTTCTATCTGAAGGTTAATATAGGTAATATACTTTGGTTTCTTTAGGATAACATATAATGATGAGCTTTATCATTCGGGATGCCAATTTCTCACTAGGTATATCGTTGAAAAAATCATCACATCCCCACACATGTATGTGTGGTGGACTGGGTTTATTTCCATACCAAAACTCATATGGAATCCCAAATATAGCTTTAGTTAGTACTCGATTAAGGGTTTATGTCGTTGTCTGCAAATCATATCCCCAAAAGTATAATGGAAAGGTTTCCTAAGTCATCATTGATCTAACCATGTCTAGAATGGTCTTATTCCTCCTTTCACTAACACCATTACACTATAGTGTTTAAGGAGTGATTGGGGATACTATCCCACACTCCTTCAAGTGATCAATGAAATCATTGTTAAGATACTCTCGGCCTAGGTCTGAGTGGAGGGCCTTAATCTTCTCACCAATATTGTTTTCTATTTCATGCTGGTATTCCCTAAACATTTATATGGAATATTACTTATACTGAATTAATTAGATATAGTCATACCTACTATAGTTATCAGTAAAATTAATGAATTATAAAAACTCACCCCTTACATCAACTAGAAATGGACCACATATGCCAGTATTAATTAACTCCGCTAATTATTTGGCTCTTTATCCCTTTATAGATAAGGGTTATTTTCATGTTTTCTATTGTAAATAAGCATCACAAGTATGTCATGGATTCAAATTCTTTGCTCCCATCCATTTCTCCATCTCTCACAGATACTCCAGAGTCTGTTGGGATCGTTCCAACTGATATAGGTATTCTATCATCAGAGGTGGTTCATTTTATTATACCAAGACCTCTTTCATGGATGTGATTCTGTGTCCACCTCAGTCCCATTTTCCTTTCTAGGAAGGGGAGTCAACAGTACTATTTGGGGCATCTTCATTCTCAGAAATTGGTTGTCCCGTCCCTATGGTTTCAGCGGTGTCCTTTGAAGAGGCAGAGACAAATCTCCAGTGAACCTTGGTCATGAGATTTGTCATTGAAAAACCACTGATCTTGTTGTTCTAGGACCGCTTCATGCGGTGGGGACTCGACTTCCTAAACATAGTGTCAATCTTAGATCGGAAGGTGTTCTGCTTCATCTTGGCCTCCAAGGTGGACTTTGTGAAAGTGTGGAGAAGGAGACATCATTGGGTGGGTCTTTGGTGCTTCTCTCTCTCCTAATGGTTGATGAATTCTCATTCAGGGAGGGAGAGCCTTATCGCGGTAGTCTGGATCTCCATCCTCTGGCTCCCCCTTCCCCTGATCCAAGAATCATTATTGAATGTGATTGGGGATTATTTGGGGTCATACCTATGTATGGATGTTCATATGACTTTTCTAGAAGAGTCATCGGTCACTCAGATCTGTGTCAAAATGTAAATTTCTTGATTGATCCCAGACTAGATCGTGCTCAGGATCGAGGGGATGAAGGACAGTCGATAGGCCTTGATCTACCCCGCCTATCATCACTTCTATTCATCATGTCACATTTCAGATCACTCTCTACAGGTCTTCCGAAAGTTTATGGGGAATGGTCAAGAGTTTTCATTCCCTTCCAGTCGAAACCCATCCTTGTTGCCGGCTAAAAATGTAGATTAGGTAAAATGGTTGGTCCTCTATCCCCATTATCAAGATTTAGAGGCTTCGTCCTCCTTACCATGGGGTTCATCTTTATCCAGAAGGGATCTGGTATGTTTCAACCAAGGAGTAGACAGTAGAGAGGTGGGCCCCCCCCTATAAAGGGCATTTTGTAGTAGTCTTTTTAGGCTCTATCTATGAGAACCATGGGTCACTTCCTGCATCAGCATCTCTGAGATTCTACCATCGCACCTGGGGTCTGAAGAGTCAGAAGTGCCCCTTTTTCCCTCGGCCAATGAGATACTAGTTTCTCCTTCATCTACATTACAGATGGTCTCAGTGCCTTCTTCATTGCATGAAATGGTGGGTATGTTATCCCCCTCATCCTGGCCTCCTAAATCTCAGGTGAGAAGTTTGACTTCTCTGTCTCCATTGGTGCTGCTGGTGACATACCCTACCTCGGAGCTTGTATTGTCAGTGCTTTTAACACCGCCAGTCCAGGCCTTTGTGTCTCCAGTCAAGCATGTGACAGCTGATAACATCTTTATTTCTTTAGAGTATATCCCCAGGGATTGGAAAAGTGGGAGCATCACTCCTTTATCAATCAACGAGATCAGGCATAACGGCATGTGCATCCGCTCTAATTCCAAATATACCACTTCTATTTCCTCATAGTTATTAGTTCAAGACAAGGGCCAAGAGTGTGGGGACAGATCTAGACACTAACATATCAATGTTTAGTGTATTAATCTATAATTCCCAAGCTCTAGGGGCGAGGGATAAATATGACTTTCTCATTAATGAATTAGTTAAACGCTCAATATCTATGGTGGTAGTTCTGGAACCCAAACAAGCTTTGGGCAGAATAACTAAGTACATTCAAAGGCTCAAAGTTCATGGTTTCTTGCACGGGAACCCTCCCAAATCCCATATATGGTTGTTCTGGAAGGATAATATATCAGTGGGTTTGATTAATACGTCAGACCAATACCTCTCCACAGAAATATCAGTAGGATCTCAACACTTCTCTTTCTCTTTTATTTATGCAATGTGTAATCCATAGGAGTGACAGGTTCTTTGGAGAAACCTTGAAGACCTTATCTATGATAACACCCCCTAGATTTTTAGAGGTGAATTCAACATAATAGCATATCTAGAAGAGAAACAAGGAGGATGGACCTTTCCAAGAAGTTCAAAAAATGCCTTTGTTGAATTCATGACTAGAACTGCTCTGATGGATATCGTCTTTGAAGGAGACCATTACATCTGGTGTAATAACCAACGTGGGATAATATGCAATTAGTGTTGGCTCGATCGGTTCTTGATGAATGAGGCAACTCTTTCTCTCTTCCCAGATGCTAAATTATCCCACCTAGTATGATTATTATCTGACCACTCTCCATTGGGGATTTTTATGAGCTCCAGTACTCATAGAGATGATCGCACCCAGTTCTCAAGCTTGTGGATGGAAGAGTGAGGTTTCAATGATGTGGTTTGGGATGCATGGGATTGGACGCATTCAGGGAACCTGTGGATATCTTTCCACAAAAAAGATAAGGAGGCTCAAAACTCTATTTCAAAGGTGGAGGAAGAACATTCCTTCACATGATCAGGACCTGATCGTGATTAGTAAGGAAGTGGATTACATGGAGACCCACCTAGAATAAAGATGTGATGATGCCTTGTATAACAATCTCAGGGATATGAAGGCTCTTTTAACTGATTTTATTTTAAGGCAGTAGAGGCTGGAGAGAGAGGGATCAAGGGTTAAGTGGCTTCAAGAGGGGGATTAGAACACTGGTTTTTTTCATTCATGCATTAAATAAAGGTGTCATACTCACATTCCCAATATTCTCAGAGAAGACAGTTCATATACCAATGACCATGATGGAGTGGGGAAAATGGACATTGACATCATCAAAGATTTTATGGTAGGACCAAACTCTATCATGGAAAATGGATACCCAAGTGTGGATATAGAGCTTTTTGGGGACACTCTTTGTAGTGTTACTGAGGAGATTGACGAGTGGTTGAGTAGGACACCAGAAGAGGAAGAAGTAAGAGAGGTGGTGTGGACATTGAACCCTGATAGTGATTCAGGTCCGGACGGGATACATAGATCTTTTTACAGGGCTACATGAGATATGATCAAAAGGGACCAAGTGAGAGCAGTGTAAGACTTTTTTCTGGGTGGTCATCTTCCGTGCATAGACAGTGCGACCAAGGTTATTATGATACCAAAAGTGAGCAACCCCCATCTCATTGATCAGTACAGGTTGATCATCATGTGCAACATATGTTATAAGGTCCTTGAGAGAATCCTTAACAAGTGGCTTGTGGAACACTTAAATGGTTGGTTGGCAGCAAAGTAACAAATCATTATCAAAGGGAGGTTAATTCAGGTTGTAATCAGAGTGGTGTATGAAATGATAAGTAGGTTCAACAATTAGACCTTCAGGAATAACCTAGAAATCAATCTTGACATGAGTAAAGCCTACAATATAAGGGAGTGGGGTTTCATTTGAAAGGTGTTTACATGCATGGGTTTCTCTAACTAGACCCAAGATATCTCATTCCGCTGCTTTATCTCGATATGGATCTCCACTTAGTTCATGGGTAAAAAATTAGGCTTCTTCAAGGTGTGTAGAGGTTTAAGTCTGGGGGACCCCCTATCTCCCGATCTATTCATTTTATCTCAAAATGTGCTAGGATGCTTTATAAAGAGGGGCCTGCACATGGGGAGAGTCCTTCCATACAAGGATAGACATGATTAGATGGGTATATCTCACTTGATGTTGGAAGATGATAAAATTTTATTTATCAATGGAAGTAGGAGATCAGTGATTGGGATGAATGGGCTACTAGGGGAATATTGAAAATGGAGTGGACAGGTGTTGATTAGGGAGAAAAGTTTATTTTATAATTCTAAGGACATCTCGACTAGGAGGGATGGATCTCTAGAATATAGTTTGAATATGATAAGAGGATCCTTCCCAATAGATTATCATAGAGCCTTGATGAGTCCAAACTCCTTTCGTGTTCACCACTTTGAAAATATCATGGTAAAGATCATGGGGCACATCCTAAATTGAAAAAATAGTTTCCTATCCTTTAAAGGGTGCATTACTCCAGTAAATATTGTTCTAGTTTCTATAACCATGCACCACATGTCAACCGTAAGGGTTCCTAAAAGTGTGATTGCCAACACGGAGAGAATAATGGTATCCTTTATATGGGATTTTCAGATGAAGAGCAACAATCACTGAACCTCAGGGAAGCATTTAGCTGGACCTATATCTGAAGGGGAATCAATTTGAAGAGTGAATCTTTGACCATGAAAGCGATGCATTCCAAGCTAGAATGGGTGGAAATGGAGGTCCAAACTGTGTGGGTCCATCTCATGTAGGATAAATACATACTGGATATGGCAGTGCAGAGGTATCAGCCATTGAGAACATGGAAGATGATTCACTTGTACTTAGAGGGAATTCTTCCTCAAGCGCTTTGGATGGTGGGTAGAGGTAATGTGAATTTTTGGCGGCAATATTGGGGGGAAGGAATTTGTGGTTTCTCGGCAGTCCAATACAGGATATATCCTTCAAATAAGCTATTGGGAAGCCTATTTTTATCAACACCATTCTCAATGATGATCAACACACTGCCTTTGAGAAGTTCGTTCCAAATGAAAACCCTGACCGAATCATCTTCACAGGTGCTAAGTCGGGTGAGTTTTCCCTCAAAGCCTATGGTAGCATGACAGGGGTCCCCAGTTCTGGTGATCCATGGGGGAGAAATTGTGTGGTGCAAGGTAATCTCCCCCATGTTTAACTTTGTGTTGTGGAGAGTCTGGAATATTTCCTTTCCCACTGATTACAACATACAACGCCTAGTTGTTAACTTGGATTGCATATGTTTGTGGGGCGTTAACCCCCCAACAAGAAATAGTGGAGCATCTCTTCTTCAATAGTGATTGGGCTTGGTGGAGCTGACAGGTACACAGACAGTTCTTAGGGTGGAAAGGTTCAGGTGGGATGTAGGAGGATGTCCTAAACCAGTGGTTTTATGGTGCAGGTGAGAATGGTACAAAGAGGAAAGGCAGAGTTATAATACTCATGGTGGGATGTTGTACGTTTTGGAATGTGAGGAATGATGTGCGGCACAATAGTTTCTCTAGAACCTGAGTAAGCATCAGCTTCAAAATGAAGAAAATGTTGTTGGACATAGTCAGCTTATGTACAGATTCCCATGGTGCCCCTTCGGTGAGGCCTCTACTCCATGGTGTGGTCACTCAGAATGTGAGGATGGGATAGGTTCATTAGGTATGTTGGTACCCCCTGTGTGACGGGTTCAAACTCCACATGGACATATCCCTCCAAGGGGGATATGAGATGCGGTGGTGTTATAAGAGACCAAAGGGGGTCCATTGTGGTGGCCTTTTCAGCCTTTTATAGAAGAGGGGACAACCTTCAGGCCGAGGCTAAGGCGATGGCCATGAGACTGGAGGTATGTGAACAAAAGAATATATCTTTACGGATAGTGGAGGGAAATTTGTTGATTCTCTATGAATCTTTATCAGAATTTGGATGTATCCCTTCAAGTATAGCTTATCTTATCCATATGTTCAAGCATATCATGGGTGCCCATATGAGGATCTCCCAGACATGGCATGTGGGAAATAAAGTTGCGGACTTCTTATCATCCCAGGCTTCTCCAAGACAAAAAGTTTCCCTCTACCTTATTTTAGGACCCTTTCCTTTTGGAGGCATCAACTTTGTTATTAAGGATGCTTTGGGCCTTTACTACTTCTAATGTCCTTGATGTATATCTCTTTGTTTTTTTAAAGGGTGATGCATTGGCCAAAAACGACCAAAGAACAAATATTATTAAAATAAATATTACAAGAGTCTAAAAAATGAGATCATATTATAATCTTTTTCATGAAAGGAAATAAGTGTAGTGGGAAGTTCTTCGAACCAGGTAATTTCCTCATTTACTCCCATGTTGGCCAGACCATCTGCAACTGTGTTTGCTTCTCGAGAAACATGTGTGATGATATAGTTAAAATCGATATGAAAATAGGATCATTCCATCTAATGGGTAGTAATAGGCCAAGTAGGGTGAATTATTCCATTCCAAATCGCTTGAACGATAGTCGTTAAGTCACTTTTGATCAAAAGATTATTCCAACCAAAGTGGTTTTAAAAAGAAGTAGCATGTATCAAACCCAGCATATCAGCTTCAAGGGAGGAGGAAATACCACATTTACCCATGAAGTATCCAAGTATCTGACTGAGATGATTCCTGAAAACATCCCCACAACCTGCAAGTCTCATATTTCCCTTGGAGCCACCATCAATATTGATCGTGATCCATCCAGGTAGGGGGATATCCAGAACACCTCCAGTGTGTGATGCGGCTGACAAAAATTGCCTTTAATCCTTAGATGCCTCAGGATCCCAAAGTCATGAATAGTGTCTCGCTTTTTTGTATGTCTCCTTATGCAATAAAGATTATAATGTTCTGTCAAGCATCACATGCATCCAAGGATTTTAACTAAACCAAGTATAAATACCCTGATTGATGTAATTTCTATAATCACTTCCCATTTACATGACCTATCATAATGTACCATAGGCGGGCGATATATGATCCATGATCGCTAGTTTTTTGATTGATTGTCATTATCGGATTTTCAAGTTCATGTATATATAATCCATTGTTATGATGCACCACACCATAACACTTGTTATACTTATTAAAGGGAGAAAATTTATTTATGAACATGAAATAAAATCCCATCATGTATAGACTTGAAACGAAGATTATTTTTGGTAACAAACACAACATAATAACTTTTTTAATATGAAAACCAAACCACTAGAAAAATTAATGTGATAATATTTCATTTCCAAGGCTTCTAGACTTTCACCATTTACAACTCGGGGGGTCAAATTCTCCTCTTGAAATATTCATAAATCTACGTGGTTCCTATATATGAATACATATGTGTGAGAAAAATGTTGTATCCAATACCGAACTTGTAGATAATGAATGATTACAATCAATGAAAAGAATACCTAAAGTAGAAGCATCACCTTACTACTTTTTCTTAGCCCTGTAATTTTTCTTCAAATGGACTTTCTTTCCACACAAAAATATAACATTCCCTTGCTCATTGTTGTGCCTCTTTTTCACGACCTGACTTGTACCGGGGCTCAAACCGAAACTACCCCAGGCCCACCTCCATATTCTTGGGGCTAGAGACTAGCACCGAAGGCACAAAAAGCTAGGGTAGGCCTTTTCTTGAGAAACTGTACACACACACAACCAACTCAATGAAAAAGTGTAGAGGAAAAGAAAGAAAGATACAACACTTCTATAAAAGGGAAACCATACATATATTCATTGACCTATAAATAGTAAAAGTACAATAAAAGTTAAGCTAAAATGGAAATGGGAAA
Source organism: Viscum album (assembly GCA_963277665.1). Taxonomy (NCBI): domain Eukaryota; kingdom Viridiplantae; phylum Streptophyta; class Magnoliopsida; order Santalales; family Viscaceae; genus Viscum; species Viscum album. The sequence continues at coordinate 1,108,021,971 of OY728128.1, read as the reverse complement.
AATAAACACCCAACTAAAAAGTTCCACAACCCAGAGACAGGATAAAAATTAAAACAACTAGGAGAGTCCCACTCATGAATCTCAAGCTACAACCACTTCATGTGGTCCAAGCACCCCATATCCCTGAGCTCCTCTAATATCATGATCAACATGTCCATTTTCTACGAGGGAACATAGTATGTGGTCAAATCCCAAGCAGGGGTGAGTATGAGAATACTCAGTAGGATGCCTCGAAGGCTTGAGGGAGTAGCAAGAGAGGTACTGAAGAGGGGAGCAGTAAAAGAGATCAAAATAAAACAAGAGTGAATGGAAATAGTACAACTCAACTGAACAAGAGAGTGAAAGTAGACTCATTCAAATACAAGGATCTTGAAATGGTGAGGAGCTGAACTCCCCATCGAATCTTCACTACCTATAGTAGGATAGTGGACTCGTCCAGCAATGAGAATCTAGACATGGAAAGCACGTGGCATACCCCGCGTGTCTTCGCCTCTCCTGGAAGGGGAGTAACCAAAAACCTAAGGAGTGGGCACTAGAAATAGGATATATATATATATATATATGCTCAGTCAATGAAACCCAAACGATGGAGTAAGGGGATCTTCATCTCACATCTCAACCCGAGAAAGTGAGTAGCCAACAATTCCAAGTAACACCATTTGTGATTCCCTGCATCTTATCACATCTTTCTAGGAGGCACAAGTCAAAGGGGCTTATATCACCAAACTTCGATACTATCTACTTTTGGTGGCACTTACTCGCCCACATGGTTTTAGTTCACTTTACAAGAATGTATCTCGGTGGGGAAAGCGCCCCTCTTCCTCGTGAGTCCATAGATAAATCAAACCACACCTCTCCACTATGTCGCATAGTCGATGGTCTTCTCTGAACCATCAGGGACTATGATACCTAGACCAATGGGAGGGTCATCTTGATATCTCCTTTGGGAAAACACTTTGGTTCAACTCGGTATCTCATCAGGGACTACTCTCTAGGTCAGCCCAGTATCTCTTCAGGGACTATGCTCTAGGTTAACTCGGTATCTCCTCAGGGACTATTCTACCCGGCATGGTAGGAGGGTCATCCTAGAACTACTGGTCATCCCAGTTGGATGGTACCTCTCAAAAAGTACTGAGGATCTCTAATCATCCCCACTAGAAGGTATATCGTGAAAAATCATTGAGGAACACTGATCATCCCTGCTGGATAGAACCCCTCAGAAAATCATCGAGGAACTCTGATCATCACTACTGGATGGAACCCCTTGAAAAATCATCAAGGGACTATGATCATCCCTTCTAGATGGAACCTCTTAGAAAAATGTTGCTGTAGTAATTGGGTGCCACCCCGGGTAGGCGTCAAACCTAGAACATCTTGCATCGTATCTCAGAAGCCACTACGAAGGGCATTATCTCATTTAACGCGGAGAAACACTCAAGATAGGATTCCCATATTCCAAAGTCTGAGTTTAAAATAAATAGATATTAGAGATATAAGATTCGTAAAGTGGTACACAGTGTGTGTGGGGCCCACACATTGTGTGGCCCCGCCTCTTTGTATGGCCGTGTACCTATCCATAATCGGGTACTAAACTGCAAATCACGTACCCCTAGGTTTGCTAGTGTACTCCCAGATTACATGATATCTCTTTTCAAAAATCTAACAAGCACGCATTTCTAGATGTTAAATCGAAGGGAGAAAATGTAATTTTACTGGAAGACCTCCTCAAACGGCACTGGATAATCAGATGGATCATATTGTTGTGATCCTTGGAGAAAAATTCCCAAGATCGACTATTCATTCACCCTGAACAGACATTCGATGGAAAAGTCGCATATCGCCACATTGTGCTTGAATGGCGTCATGTGGGGCCCATGCCTTGGTCCCAAAACATATTGTACAGATCATGCCATTATGATCCTCATGAAAAAATACATGATATGGACTATCATTTGTCCAAAACGGATACTCAGTGAAAAAGTTTCATTTCACCGCAACATGCACAAACAGGCCCTCGTGGGGTCCATCCCTCGATCTCAGTTTAAATATCCAAAATTGTCCTTTAAACATCTGTCTCAATTTCAGGGTTGCAGTGTCTCAGACGGTTTTTCATTTTGACATCGTATGACGGAGATATGTCTGATACAAGATCATATAATAATATTATTATTATTAATATTATTGTGTGTTTTAGGGACTCGATCCACAAACCAGAATTCAATATTCAACCTTATACATGAATCTACCGTCATAAACATAGGGTCATGTCACCACTGATTGCAAGTCAATCGGACGTCTCACATAAGAGTTTGGACTGGTAAAAGATTTAATAATAATATATTATTATTTTTATTTGAGTGTTTCGGGTATCCAATCTCCAAATATTGAAAAGACATCCAATATTGGACTTGAAATGTCCATCTTGATGTCATGGTCGTACTGCTGCTGATGGTTCTTCAAATCGAGGTCGCATGGATGAGTTACAGACAAAATATGGTTTGACAACCAAAAATAATAATATCATTATTATATTATTATTATTATTTGCAATCAATTTATTTCAATTATCCCATGACACGCAAAACCCAAAATTATCCCCCTTTCTTGGCTCCATGGCCACTAAGGCCCACTCATATCATTATTAATTTAATAGTAATAATCATACACCAAAAGAGAAGGCACTCCACTTCCACGCCTTATCCCATCCTAACCTTGACCTGCGTGTGCAACCCTTTTCCCCTTTTCTTTTTAATTTTAATCATTTAATTTATTTCTACATTCTAATGCCTTCTTCCCCAAAAGAAGATAACCCTAACCACCACCTCTCGTAAACCCTATCGGCGCTTCCACCGGATCCACCACCTCCGGACTATCGCTCAACCACCGTTGTACGTCGCACCGCTGACGTCGCCCGGATTCACACCCTGAAGACACGCCAGACCACCGTCCTGGCCAACTACCTCACCCGCATTCCCTACTTTCTACACGCGCACTACCTCACACACTATCACCTTGGACCGCTGACACCCCTGCTACCCTCGCCGGAAAACCCTGATGCACCGACTCCCGCAGCACTGGCTGCCTCACGCAGCTACTCCACATGGATCGCCAACTGCCTACCTCGCCAGGAGTCGTGCCCTGAATAAACACCAAAATCGCACAGCCACTGCTCCCCTTTAGTGGGCCACTTCATTTTTGTTTTAATCCCAAAGAATGTGATGATCTCAGATTCATGATCCTTGGGCCGAGATCTCTGCGTTCATATGCCACACTCAATGAAACATCGAAGTTTTGGTGCACTTAATTATTTTGCGCAAAAGAACCCATGGAGAATGCTTGAAAAGAGAAATAGAAAAGGGTCATGAACTATGTGTGGATCAATGACCATGTTTTTTTGCTATCGTCATTGAGAATCAAGAACACGAGGAATTTAGAAATAAATATTTATCATACTTTAAGAATTCCAATTTCAAGATAAACAAGAATAAATTCATTCAACCAATTGTTTTTCAATCTGAGAATTAATTCATTTAATTTGTGTTCATCATGAAAATTAAACCAGGGTAAGGAATCCACAAATATAAATCCTACATGGACTGGATCCATTGTTTTTTATTAATATCACACTTTTACAATGATTGGAAGAAGTTTTTGTGTTCATCACGCTTTGATTCGCCTGAATCCAAGGCTTCGTTGTTCTTCATTCGCCATCCGTCAACCGAGAGGAGAGGAGAAGAGTTTCCATTATTATCCGAACTGAATTATGAGGCCATCCCCCTCTTGAAAAATAATTTATAACCTCTTATTTGGTTAAAAGAGTTTTTAATCAAATAATTAAATAAATAATCATTTAATTTTTCTCCCAAGATGGCGCATAAGTCGAACACCCGATGCTGAAAAAGGCTATACCCTATCTAGGGTAAAGCCTATGTTTCGAGCTCATCGGTGGTCTCCAATTTATCATTTGAACCCTCTTATATAATTTATTTGGTTTTGAACTATTAAATTAATAAATTAATAATTTAATTTATCCATTTAACACACCTCCAAAGAGCAAGGAGTCTGAACTTCCCTTGTAGACTTGTTTTATGTCACATCTAGGGGAAACACCGAGTTCCGGACCCAACTGTGGTATTGGATTTCTGATCCAATAAACTTTTTAAGAGATATCCCATTTTATTTATTTAATCACGCATGTGTAATATAAAAACACTTAACATTTTTATAAAATTAATTTTGGGGACACTGGGCCTCGGAATCGCACGTCGTCTTAGCGTCCAACTCTAGAAATATTCTCAAAAATATTTCAAAGTATTATTTTGAAAAAATTGGGTCTCTACATTATTTCCTCCTTCAATCTTTTCGTCATCAAAAATAAAAAATAGGGAAAAAACTTGGGATACTGAGCCCTCACTTAACTATCCCACTCCCAAGGAAACAGGTATGTTTCTGTGATGCTGAAGAATGTGGACCAAAGGGATGGTCCACCCTCATAATACTTCCTTTAGTTGATGATGTGTATAGGAACACACACGTATCTCCTCAGTTTTGACATTATTAATACGTCGTGTACCCACTCCAACTATTTGAGTTATAATAAGGTGGTATGCAACCTACCCATCTCCTTTCATAGTCTCGAATGACCTGATAGAACATGGGTGATATTTTCACTCCACAGCCAAACCTCTACATCCCATGTCACAACTGGAATCATTGTTTGTCACTGGAAAATGGTCTCATGATTCTCTCCCTTAGAATATCCATATGGTGAAACACCTAAGGATATTTGGTCACACAAGATTTCACAGAAGGTAAATCATAACTGAGAATCTCTTACACGCTTGAGAAGCAGAGGAGTTGTAGAGACCCAAAGCTTGACATACATAGACATTACATTACTTTTTCGGAATATCTAATACATAACAAAAACATACACCGAAGGACCATAATAGTTTAGTGTCTTTGGAAACTTGGAACATAATCTTCTAATCATGGTGAAAGATCTTCAACATCTCCCATAAACATCTTCCCCTTTTGTTTTCTTAATTAAAACATTTCTTTATATTCTGGGGAAAAGAAAACATAAAACGGGTGTGCTCAAATGCTCAGTAAGGGTAAACATAGAGAACATAAAACAATCCGTAAACATTTGAATGGAAAAACTTGAACATAAAATATAAACATTAAAATCTTGAGCAAAGACATAAATCTTTGAAGTACGTAAGGCATATATCATAATGGAACATCAATCCTAATAAAATATCCTGGGAAGAAAACATGTAATTGTGGAAAACCATTAAGCACTTGATATGATTTCCATAGTATCCAAGGCATTTCTACCAAGACCATATTAGTGGAAAAATTCCATTACTGAACTGTGTTCACTCCTCATTCCAGTCCTGTATTACTGAACCAGATTAACTTGTCGTTCCAGCCATGTCTATCTCATGAGATATAAATCTTTACCTAATACAATGGAGGGAGATATAGGTCCCACCAATCTCATAATGAAATCATTCTTACTTGTGCCACAAAATAAACATAAATCATTCATCATAACCCAAAGAATAAAATGGGTTTCATAAACATCATCCCATCATCACATAATCCATATAAAACAAATGGATATCATTTCATCAGAAGAAAAATTACACCATGTGAATAATAGATACATTATACTTGAAACATAAACATGATAAATAATGTCATCTTAGATTGAAAATGTTGTTGATAAAATACTTGAAATGAATTCTTGAGGAAAATATCCTTTCTTCTTCAAAATCATTTTATTTTCACAAAATTCCACACAATTTTAAAAGAAAATGATTTTTTTGAAAATAACCATGAAATATTCTAGAGTAATATTCATAAAAAGAAGGCAATATGAAACCATAAAAATCCATTCATGCTGTATAAAAAAAACATTCTCCTCATACTTTTGTCGGAAAAGTCAAAAAGTTCCTCATATGGTAAACAAAAGAAATATTATTTCCATAACATAATGTCAAAGTAAAAGAGGGATAAATATGAATTTAAACATACATGGAATAATATTAAACTATTTATAAAAACAGTTTTAGGGACATGGATGAAAAATATAACCCCAGTAAATACTTACGAATAAACAATCTCGGATAAAAACGAGATTGGAAAAGTTATCCCTTACCTTAGGTATGATATGCTTTGTACGTATCCAATCCTCCTGTATAATGATTTAAATAATGACACTGACTTATTAAATAATCATATTCATTGTTATGATATCATATATGGTTCAATTATGACTTTATAATACCCGTTTATTTGTAAATTCCATGTTAAAGCAGCATTTTGGGTAAAATCGTTTCAATTATCGTACGTGTTTCGATTTGTTGTTCTTGATATTATTATTACTTATATAATGATTTACTTACTTTAAAAATGTAAATCATGATTTATATATCATATATATTCAGTATATACATTTATATATAATATATAGATGAATTAAATGAAATACACCGTTCATGGAGACGGTAGGCCGTACGTATGCATGAACGCTGTTTTCCTTTCCTTATTGACTTGAATTGAATTAATTAGATGACATAAATATATATATACATAAATAAAGTAGCATTATTATTTCATATATATAATTATTACTTATTATATATACTTTATAATCATTCTTGATTTGTTAACATGGAAAATGAATCTCATCGCGTCGTGGAGACGGTAATCCGTACGTACGCACGAGCGATGATATCGTTCCCATATTTATTGAATGGAATTGGAGTGGATGATATAATATATTATAATCATTATGATGTTATAATAATAATAATATATAGTTATTATTTAAACCATTATACCCATCCATGTAAGGTGGTGGTGGAAAAACAGATTACACCACGGTGTGGAGACGGTATTCTGTACGTACGCACGCACGGTGATTTCATTTTCCGTAGGATGGATAGAAGGTGAAATGGGGTTATTTAATATTTATAATAGCATATAAGTATATAATTAACAATATTTTTATTACTTTATAATGAAACAACTAAATAAGAGGAAGTATAATAAGAAAGAAACATGAAAGAGTCGGTAGAAGAGATTACCTCTTCCTCGACGTACCTCCTTTAAACTTTTTCTTAGGGCACAAGAGTTGGTCTTTTGAAAAGACCAAAACCTCTATGATATGACTAGAGAGGTTGAAAAGAGAAATTATTAGGGGTTTTTTGAGATTAAGGGCTCAAAAGGTTGTGAAGATAAGAGGGAAGGGGTGCCCTTTTTATAAGGAAGGAGAGGGGTACCTTAGAAAAAACAGAAAATATTATTTTATAATAAAGTCATATTCAGTTTATAATAGCACAAGTTGATTTATTTTTAAGATAATGTGGGTATGGGTCGATATCCTCTCAACCAATAGGTTTTATACAAGTTTAGGTTACTATTTTAACCTTATCGTTTAGATTAAACTCTAAGTTAAATAATTTAACTTTTACCGTGTCTTTTTGTTTTCTTACACTATATGGTTAATAAAATTATTATAACAAGACAAACGAACCCCAAGTGGTTCATTATTAATATATATAACCGTATCTAAGACATTTTTCAAAACCTTATATTTTTAGAAATAAAATAACAATTAATAATATAATAATTTAAAAAAAAACCTATTTTATGTCAATTTTGACACTATTTGGAAATCCATTTTTTTAAAACTCATAACAGCATGATTAGTTAAAAAAAATTAATTAAATCAATAATAACATGTAATATTAATCTATAAAATTATTTTAATTTATAAAAAGTCTAAAATTACATTTATTTGGGTATTTATAACATCAATTATGTTAATATTTCATTAATAAGGTAATTACTGCATCATCAATGTGTCATAAATAAATTAAATTATTTAATGTCTAAAAATTATAAATAAAATACAATTATGTAGTAAATATTTTTATCTTTCTAATGAATATTTATATTAGAATATAACTTATGTATAACCCTCTATTAAAAATGTTTTAGTTATTAAACTTTGATTTTAACTATTTTAACTCTTCTTTAAATAAAATAATGATAAATGTCCTAATCTAATCCAAGTGGACCTAAAGGGTAATATTTTATTCCTAAGGTTGTTTTTGGTCAAATTACACTTATCCAACAGAATTAAGACATGTTTTAGGGTAATAATAATATCATTTTTACCCTTAATTACCCTATTTACTTTTAACCGTGGTAAATAAAAGTAAAAAGTTACTATTCACCAAAAATTATTTTTATCTTATTGAACCACATTTTACTTATTGATATCAATCATGTCTCTAGGATTTTTGAAATTCCACTCACAGAGGGGGTAAAATTAAGTTTTATGTAAATTTTCAAATTCTCCTAGGAGGTGGGTAAAAGACGGTCAAAAGTTCAATAAAATTTTTATATATCTAAAATTATTATAAAATGACTCCAATGAATTGAATTGAACTTATATAGGTATTATGTATCAATTTTTACCTAGAATAAATTTAAATAAAATAAATAATTATTTAAATAAAAAGTCGGTTTTTAAATAGTAACCTAGTGTTTTCACTATTCATCAAAAATTGAAAGTTTTCAGAAAAATACCAAAAATTCACCCTAGGCTAATTTTGATATTCTGAATCCAAAAATTAAGTCCATTTAAAATTTTAAAATTTATAAATTTTCAAAAAGTGGGTATTATTATTCATAACGACTACTTTATATGACATATCGTTGTTTAGTGAAACTCAGTATTGCATACAACTCATGCTATCATGGAGGGTCAAAATTGCGTGTAATGCAAGACCTGTCAGGGGTGCGTATAGTGCAAGATAATTTTGGTGTATCTTACAATACAAGACATCAATGAAATTAAAAAGAATATTTTTCATAAAATCTCGGGGTGTTACATTCTACCCCCCTTAAAATGAATTTTTCCCTCGAAATTCATCGGGGTTATAAATTTTTTACTTCTTGAAAGTTTCATTAATATAAACCCACATCGTAAAAAGGAATACCAAAACTTATCTTTAAAAACTAAATTATTGAACGTAATGGTTACCCAAATTAACTAATCACTGAGTTTCCATATAGGAGAACATAGGTGAAAATATGGATATGGAAGAGAAATCTAACCATCAAGTTCTGATGGAGAGTGGTAGAGAACATGGATATGAAAAATCCAACAATCACAAAGACATAAATTTTTGATGATCTAAGGTACCATCTGATTCATTAGATATTAGGGCACTAGGACAACATTTTTGGTTTTCAAGATCATTTCCCTAATGTTGAATAATTTGAATTAGAAGAAATAATTACTTTATTTCGATATAATCTCACCATTTTTCAGGCCTTGAACAATTTCCACTTCATCTCTAAAAGAATTGAAGTTTAATTTTTCATTTGTGAAGTGTTAGCAGATCATGTGATAGAATGATGAGTCATTCCATATGTCTCAAACAAAAGGATAGAAAAATTTATCAAGTATACATAAGTCCATCTATGGTGAGGTTAATCATATATAGTTCCTAAAATGGACTTATACTTCATATATCATACTTCTTAATATAATAAAACTAGTTTCTACTAACCAGGGACTTCCTGTAGGCCAGTGGTAGGTGATAAAGGCCTGTCACACTTCAGTTGTGGGTTCGATTCCCACAGCCATGTCTGACGTGACGGTTTGTCACCCGTCCTGTTGTTTGTCCATTTTCTAAAACTACATTATTATAACATTCCATCAATAATATCGAAAAAGTTCTATCCTTAAACAATACTTACTTATGTCCAAAATATTCCATTCCAATCTTTAGGCTTATCCAAAATACTTTTGTCCAAGCTCAGAGTATAAAGAAAAAAATTACTAGAAATGTCATCTGTCGAGCATGTGAATACCATCATTTATCATACGATATATCTTGATGGTCACATTCCAAACATGTGAATACCTTAATCATGTATTCTCATGAAAAATCAATACCCATTGAACCTTATGGAAAACTTGAATATTATCAAAAGTTAACTCTTTCCACATACTAAAATCCTAAAAATTATATATACTCAAACCATGATATCACTTAGTCCTTATATCAATGATGAGCTCATGAATACTATCAAACATATTATTTTCTCCTTATCTATTCATTATGCGTATATCATCTAATTTCAAAAAATATTTGAATAACCATTCATGGTTACTTGTACAATTCAACATATACTTTCAAATACTTTAGGAAAAAAATAGTGTAACAATCCTTATATGTTTCTTTATTCCATAGTACCATTAAATTACCTATACAACATAACTCTTGATTAACATAAATCATTCCACTACCTTCATAAACCAATGACCAAGCTTCAACAATTCGTTTATCTCACAAATAATTTGTAGTCTCTTCATCATCATTAACATAAATACTACCTATACGACCATGCTGATTCTCTTCATGAGACTTTCCCTTAAGGCATTGGTTTTCATAATGCCCATACATTCCACATTGAAAACATTTAATCATTGTTGATGTCGTAGCAATATCATTATCCTTTTCCGTGGTGTTAACTGAACCTTTTCCATTGCACTTATTGGCTTTGTGTCCTTCTTTTCCACACCCAAATCATCTTCCAGTTCCTTTGAAACATTCTCCCTGATGCCTCCTCCCACATGATTTACATGAGGGAAATTGAACTTTCTTTCCTCTATGATCATCATGAAACTCTATCTTTCTCTTATTAGATGAGTAGGGATACTTAAAAAAGTTGAGATTATTGATCATATTATAAGATTGCTGATTAGGAAAAATAATGATGTTTGGACTTCCAAATCTCGTTTCATTTGGTTTCTCATGAAGAATATCATTCCATTGTCCATCATATCCTCTATTATCGTGAATCTTCCTATTTCCAGCAATTTTCTAAAACCCAAAAAGAATAGTGTGAGAGGAAAAAATCATAATCAAGGGGGAGTACCTTCAATATATAACATCTTAGGTTTAATTCTAATATCCTTTCCATAATTCTAGGACTATAACCTATACTTATACTTAACCTTAGCGACATCCCTAAACAAACCTTAGAAATATATCTAGGGATCTCACTAAAGTTCTCACATCCTAGTTTCCAAATGTTGACTAAACCTCCCTCTAATACCAACTATAGAGACCCAAAGCTTTAAGTACATAGACATTACATTAATTTTGCGAAATATCTAATACATAACAAAAAACAGACACTAAAGGACTGTAATAGTTTAGTGTCTTTGGAAACTTGGAACATAATCTTCTAATTGTGGTGAAAGATCTTCAACATCTCCCAAAAAGATTTTTCGCTTTTGTTTTCTTACCTAAAACATTTCTTTATATCCTGGGGAAAAGAAAACATAAAAATGGTGAGCTCAAATGCTCAGTAAGGGTAAACATAGAAAACATAAAACAATCCATAAACATTTGAATGGAAAAACATGAACATAAAATCTAAACATTAAAATCTTGAGCAAAGACATAAATCTTGGAAGTACGTAAGGCATATATCATAATGGAACATCAATCCTGGTAAAATATCCTGGGAAGAAAACATGTAATTTTGGAAAACCATTAATCACTTGATATGATTTCCATAGTATTCAAGGCATTGCTACCAAGACCATCTTAGTGAACAGAGTCCATTACTGAACTAAGTTCACTCCTCGTTCCAGTCCTGTATTACTGAACCAGATAAACTTGCCATTATAGCCTTTTCTATCTCATGAGATATAAATATTTAACCAATGCATTGGAGGGAGATATAGGTCCTAACCATCTCATAATGAAATCATTCTTACTTGTGCCACAAAATAAACATAAATCATTCATCCTAACCCAAAAAATAAAATGGGTTTCATAAACATCATCCCATCATCACATAATACATATAAAACAAATGGATATCATTTCATCATAAGAAAAATCCAACCATGTAAATAATAGAGACATCATACTTGAAACATAAACATGATAAATAATTTCATCTTAGATGGAAAATAGTTTTGATAAAACACTTGAAATGAATTCTTGAGGAAAATATCCTTTCTTCTTCAAAATCATTTTATTTTCACAAAATGCCACACGATTTTAAAAGAAAAGGATTTTGTTGAAAATAACCATGAAATCCTGTAGATTAATCTTCATGAAAATAAGGTGATATGAAACAGTAAAAATCCATTCATTCTGTATAAAAAAAACATTCTCCTCGTACTTTTGTCGGAAAAGTCAAAAAGTTCCTCTTATGGTAAACAAAAGAAAGATTCTTTCAAAAACACAATGTATAAGTCAAAGAGGGGTAAAAATGACTTTAAACATACATGGAATAATATTAAACTCTTTATAAAAACATTTTTAGGGACATGGATGAAAAATATAACCCCAGTAAATACTTATGAATAAACAATCTCTGATAAAAACGAGATTGGAAAAGTTATCCCTTACCTTAGGTCTGATATGATTCCTACGTATCCAAACCTCATGTATAATGATTTAAATAATGTCATTGACATATTACAGAATCATATTCATTGTTATGATATCATATATGGTTCAATTATAACTTTATAATACCGGTTCTTTTGTAAATTCCATGTTAAAGCAGCTTTTTGGGTAAAATCGTTTCATTTATCGTACATGTTTCGATTTGCTGTTCTTGATATTATTATTACTTATATCATGATTTACTTAATTCTAGAATGTAAATCATGATTTATATATCATATATATTCAGTATATACATATATATATAATAGATAGATGAAGTAAATGAAATACACCATTCATGGAGACGGTATGTCGTACGTACGCATGAACGTTGTTTTCCTTTCCTTATTGACTTGAATGGAATTAATTAGATGACATAAATATATATATATACATAAATATAGTATCATTATTATGTAATATATTTCATTATTAATTATTATATATACTTTATAATCATTCTTGAATTGTTAACATGGAAAATGAATCTCATCGCGTCGTGGAGACGGTAATCCGTACGTAGGCACGAGCGATGATATCATTCCCATATTTATTGAATGGAATTGGAGTGGTTGATATAATATCTTAGAATCAGTATGATGTTATAATAATCATATATAGTTATTCTTTACACCATTATACCCATCCAAGTAAGGTGGTGGTGGAAAAAAAGATTACACCACGACGTGGAGACGGTATTCCGTACGTACGCACGCGCAGTGATTTTGTTTTTTGTAGGATGGATAGAAGGTGAAATGGGTTTATTTCATATTTATAATAACATATCAGTATATAATTAATACTATTGTTATTAATTTATAATGAAACAACTAAAGAAGAGGAAGTAGAAGAAGAAAGAAACTTTAAAGAGTTGGTAGAAGAGATTACCTCTTCCTCGACGCACCTCCTTTAAAATTCTTATTAGGGCACTAGAGTTGGTATTTTGAGAAGACCAGAACCTCTATGATATAACTAGAGAGGTTGAGAAGAGGAATTTTTAGGGTTTGTCTGAGCTTCAAGGCTCAAAAGGGTGTGAAGAGAAGAGGGAAGGGGTGCCCTTTTTATAAGGGAGGAGAGGGGCACCTTAGAAAAAGTTTAAAATATTATTTTATAATAAAGTCATATTCAGTTTTAATAGCTCAGGGATGGGTTTAAATCCTCTAAACCAATAGGTTTTAGACAAGTTTAGGTTACTATTTTACCCTTATAATTTAAATTTAACTCTAAGTTAAATAATTTAACTTTTACCGTGTCTTTTTGTTTTCTTACACTATATGGTTAATAAACTGACTATAACGAGAAAAATGAACCCCAAGTGGTTCATTATTAATATATATAACCTTATCTAAGCCATTTTGCCAAACCGTATATTTTTAGAAATAAAATAACAATTAATAATATAAAATACTTTTTAAAACTATTTTATGTCAATTTTGACACTATTAGGTAATTGATTTTTGTGAAAATCATAACAGTATGATTTGTTCGAAAAAAAGTTAATTAAATAAATAATAACTTGTCATATTAACCTATAAAATTAGTGTAATTCATAAAAAGTCAAAAATTACATTTATTTGGGTATTTATAACATCAATTATGTTAATATTTCATTAATAAGGTAATTACTGCATCATCAGTGTGTCATAAATAAATTAAATTATTTAATGTCTAAAAATTATAAATAAAATACCATTATGTAGTAAATATTTTTATATTTCTAATGAATATTTATAGTATAATTTATCTTATGTATAACCCTATATTAAAAATGTTTTAGTTATTAAACTTTGATTTTAACTATTTTAACTCTTCTTTAAATAAAATAATAATAAATGTCCTAATCTAATCCAAGTAGACCAATAGGATAATATTTTATTCCTAAGGTTGTTTTTGGTCTAATTACACTTATCCAATAGAATTAAGACATGAGTTAGGGTAATAATAATATCATTTTTACCCTAATTACCCTATTTACTTTTAATCGTGGTAAATTAAAGTAAAAAGATACTATTCACCAAAAAATTATTTTTATCTTATTCAACCACATTTTACTTATTAATATCAACCGTTTCTCTCAGATTTTTAAAATTTCACTCACAGAAGTGGTAAAATTATGTTTTATGTAAATTTGCAAATTCTCCTAGGAGATGGGTAAAAGAACACTCGAACATATACCCACATAGGATCCGAAAGAACAGACCCACATAGGATCTCTTTATTATGTTACAGCCATCCACAAGGTTCTCGCACTAAGCTCACTTGATTCTGGGAGGTTCCGCTCCTCAAACCACAGTTCGATACTCCAACTACCATGAAGTAACATGAAGAATTATCCCAATAGACTGCCACATGATAGGGGTCTCAATGCAATAGACGATGTGTTAATCGGACACCCGGTCTGTAAGTTATTGGCCTTTTAGTCCTGAGGGCTAGGTTAAATTTGTGTTCGATCCAGCCCATCCATACTCCAAATTTATCCAAAACTCAAGTGTGGTATACCAAAATGACCGTCTAAATCCGAGGTTTCAGGTGTCGTAAATGGTTCGTCAAACGGACGCCCATAGGTCAAGTTATGGCAGAAAGAGCGAAAATGGTCGAAGTTGGTCTGGGTCCGGTCCGACCCTGTCGGATTGACCCGGCCCGCTGGGTCTGGCCTTGGGTCCGACCCAGTTCACTCGGTCTGGCCCAACCCGCCGTAAAAAACAGTGTTTAGCGGCGGTTTTGTGGCGGCGGTTCACAAAACCGCCGCTAAACGTTTCCCTGTTTTCTCATATTTTACTGGAAGGCGGGGAGGAACCCAGTCACCTGCCGATGACCGTCGCGCCGTGGGGTGGTTTTGTGGGTTCGAATAAATGGGAGTGCATCATCTTCAATACAGGAACGTATTGCCCATGCAAGACACCCTGCTTTTTTTAACAATGTAATGAGATGTTCAGCAAAACAAAATGGTGAAGGATCTGTCGCGACATCTTTCTAGAATATTTGACTGAAGTTAAAAAAATTAAATAAAAGGATAGACCCATTCAGTGGACGAAACGAAATACAATGGCGCCAAGTCCTGAAAGGTGTCACATTCTCAATTGAGGTGCTGAAGTTAAAAACATAATGCTGTCATGGTTTGTGCTTCAGATCATTCTCGAAGGTGGCCAGTGAATTGCTCTATGTATCATGAGCGTTCTAATGCATATCTTGTTTGGAAGATCATTGTAGTAGACAACGATCTAAAAGTGGGGGATGTGTGCATATCTGAGAATGTCTTTAGTAGTGTCCCTCAAAATGTTTTTAAACTGACCATCTCGAGATGTATCTAAATTTGTGACTTTCTTTTAAATAGTGACTCTTTTCAGAACTGCGTGATATGAAGGTATTTTGGAGATTTTACTGGTTAATGCATGATATGAAGGTATTTTGGAGATTTTACTGGTTTTTTTGTCCAAAGGCCAAAGAAATGTGGTCCATCATTCTTGCATGTTACTCGTACACGTCACCAAGGACCCGTGGATCCTTCTCCTAAAGGATGAAGGCAATCCGGATGCATCTGGTCAGATTTACGTAGGTCAGTTGTTGTTTCCAATTAAAGTGGTGTCCATTTTAAACAAGAGAGCGACTCTTTGGGTGGTAGCGGTCACACCGTGCCTCGGATTGAGGCGGGGTTGACTCGTACATGTCACCAAGGACCCGTGGATCCTTCTCCTAAAGGATGAAGGCAATCTGGATGCGTCTGGTCAGATTTATGTAGGTCAGTTTTTGTTTCCAATTAAAGTGGTGTCCATTTTAAACAAGAGAGCGACTCTTTGGGTGGTAGCGGTCACACCGTGCCTCGGATTGAGGCGGGGTTGACTCGTACACGTCACCAAGGACCCGTGGATCCTTCTCCTAAAGGATGAAGGCAATCTGGATGCGTCTGGTCCGATTTTACGTAGGTCAGTTTTTGTTTCCAATTAAAGTGGTGTCCATTTTAAACAAGAGAGCGACTCTTTGGGTGGTAGCGGTCACCCTTCGACATATCCTACAATGTCTTCAGACCCCACCCTTTCCCCTCGGCTGTCAAAAAAACCTAAAAGACAATGGCTAGCAATGATCATTCCAAAATGCATTTAAACTGAAACCTTCCAGAAAAAAATAGAGTACAATACCTGCAAGTTGTAACTTAGGTCGCTTTGCACAAGCCGATTTCCACATTGTTTGTAGCAACCACATTTGCTCCAACACTCTAATGATCTTCATTGCTTAATGTCTTTTATACTCTTCCAGAAACCCTTCTCTAAGAAGGTCAACTATCGTGTATGCATACTCACCTTCAAATGTGACGTGTACGAGTCAACCTCGCCTCAATCTGAGGCCTGTTGTGACTGACACAACTCCAAGTGCGTCTGTTTTGTTCAAAATGGACTTATTTTTAAGTGAGAAATCAACAACTGACATACGGGAAACCGACCAAACGCCTTCGGATTGTGTTGACACTTTAGGACAACGATTCATGGGTTATATGTGACGTGTACGACTCAACCCCGCCTCAATCCGAGACGCGGTGTGACCGGTATCACTCCAAGTTTATGTATTTAGTTTAAAATGGACAATATTTTACGTACATACGCCAAACTGATCTAACGGCTTCTGATTGCATTGATACTTTTTCACAATGATCAATTACTCATGTGTGACGTGTACGATTCAACACCGCATCAATCCGAGGCCCGGTGTGGCCGACACCACTCACAGTGTCACTGTTTTGTTAAAAATGGACTTAATTTTAAGTGAAATCAACAACTGACATACGAAAAACCGACCAAACACATTGGGATTCTATTGAAACTTAAGGACAACTATCCATGGGTCAAATGTGACGTGTAAGATTCAACCCCGCCTCAATCAGAGAAGCGGTGTGACCGGTATCACTCCAAGTGTATGTATTTAGTTTAAAATGGACAATATTTTACGTACATACGCCAAACCGATCTAACGGCTTCTGATTGCGTTGATACTTTTTCACAGCAATCAATGACTCATGTGTGACGTGTACGATTCAACACCGCATCAATCTGAGGCCCGGTGTGGCCAACACCACTCACAGTGTCACTGTTTTGTTAAAAATGGACTTAATTTTAAGTGAAATCAACAACTGACATACGAGATGTTATGGTCACTGTTATGAGGATGTTGGTGACATGTACGAGTCAACTCCGCCTCAATCCGAGGCACGGTGTGACCGCTACCACTAATGTGTGACCTGCGTCCATTTTTAATGTTGGTTTTTATTATGGTAAGAGATGTTATGGTCACTATTATGAGGATGTTGGTTTTTGTGTGTAGGGGTTTGTGGTAGTATTCTTTTAGTGATGGAATATGAAATGGTGATGATGTAATAATGTTGTAAGCTGTTGTACATTACAAATATGTGTGGATGTGATATTATGTGGGGCTGATGGGTGAGATGTGGCTGTAGTTTTGGAAAATTTAGGGCAGTGGTGGAGAAGATCCAATATATTTTTTTTTCCAGTTCAACATTTAGCGGCGGTTTAAACCGCCGCTAAATGCCATACCTGTGAACATTTAGCGGCGGTTTTAACCGCCGCTACATAACAAGGAACCATTTAGCGGCGGTTAAAACCGCCGCTAAATGATGAACTGGGCAGAATTTAGTGGCGGTTTTAACCGCCGCTAAATTTATTATGCTGATATTTCGCGGCGGTATTCACCGCCGCAGAATAGGCGCATCAAACGCCTGAATTTAGCGGCGGTTAAAACCGCCGCGAATAAGCTGCCCATATAACCGCCGCTAAATGAAGAGAAATCGCCGCTAAATGAAGGACCTACGACACATTTCTAAAACCGCCGCGGAATCGAAAAAACCGCCGCTAATAGATTGCCGACGCCAAACTTAGCGGCGGTTTTTGTAAACCGCCGCCACACAATATAGCGGCGGTTTAAACCGCCGCTAAACGGCAAAAAAACCGCCGCTAGGACCGGCATTTGTTGTAGTGAACCCGCCGTCGTGACCCGGCCTGTGGCTGGCCGGACGGCCCACCCTCCTCCGTGGCGCAGTCACACACCGCGCCACCCCCGGCGGCCGGCAGTGAGCTGATAGCCCTCCCCTCGCCGCCACGACACAAGGTCACGGCTCCTGCACACCCGGCGGTGTGGATGCACATCGCCGCCTCCCCTTCAAGTGGTCAGCCTTGCTCCGGCCACTGCCTCTACTCCGCCACAACCCTTCTCCGGCAGCGCGGTCACGCCACCACCGCCGCTCGTTCTTCATTCTGTAGACTCTCGAACTCACCTCGGAATGTCGCCGTAAATTCAAGACCATCAAAATTACACAAAGGTTTTAGAGAGGTCGGGTTGTGTTTGTTCGACCCGCACCCTCCACGTTAGAACGGTAGAAATGACTTATTTGTTCTTGAATCAAGAAGAATATAAATGTTTTTAAATCAAGATGAATGTCAAGAACGGGGAAAGGGATAAACAAACAACAATCCCTACCTCGATTTCTTGGTGTAGGTGTCACCAGAAGAAGTCGGTGAAGGCGATGGGGGCACCAATGATCATCGCTTTCGCAACACGCTTCTGAAGTCGGGCTCGCGCGTCGTCCTCGTTCTTGATTCCAAAGTATGTTTTTCATTGGAGAGGGCATTCTTTGTTGGTGAAAGAGTTTCTCCAAAGTTCTCCCCAATCCTCCATTTCGCCAATGATTTCACCAAGGAAATGAGGAGCCAACAAATTAAAATAGGTTTATCAATTTAATTTATGTTGACACAATTAAATTTGGCACAATTAATTATATTGCATTGGCACAATTAAATGGAAGGATTCTAAGGAACTTTCCCACATTAAAGAGGAGTTTGGGTGGTCCACACCACTAGAATTAAAAATGGGGGTTTTCTAGTTCGGGTGGTCCCCAACCCCATAACTCAAAAGGAGGGGTTTCAAAAGAAAAATAAAATTTTAAATATTTTATTTTTCTTCTTCCATGAAAAAACTAAAAAACTATCTTCTACTCTTGACCTACTACGGTCGTGGTGAAAGTCTCCTTAAAAGAATATTGGCACTGCAAGTTCAACGATGACCTCATATTTCAATTTTGAGCACTGGTTCAAAAGTTACAAAAACTCGCTTGCACATTTTCCAAACATACCTAAAAAAAGTTCAGAAATTCATTTTGAGCACACCGGGCCTTGGAATCACGTGCCGTCAATTTTCACAGACTCGTAAAATTCCCATATAGTTAAAAAACACATGGAATTTACAGTTCTTTACATGGAGGGAGGGTCATCCCAGAACTGCACGGGCCATCCCTGCTAGATGGTACCTATCAGAAAGTTTTGAGGATCTCTGGTCATCCCCGCTTGATGGTACATCTCAGAAAAGCATCGAGGAACTCTGATGATCCTCACTGGATGGTACCTCTTTGAAAAGCATCGAGGAACTCTGATCATCTCGGCTATATGGCACCCCTCAAAAAACCATTGAAGAACTCTGATCATCCCTACTGGATGGCACCCCTCGAAAAAGCATCGAGGAACTGTGATCATACCTGCTGGATGTCACCTCTCGGAAAAATGCCGCTACAGTAATCAGGTGCCGCCCTAGGTAGGCGTCACACCCATAACATCTTGCATTGTATCACAGAAGCCACTATGGAGGGAACCATCACATTATATGCGGGGAAACACTCAGGATAGGCTACCCATATGACAAAGTCAGAGTCCAAAAGAAAGAGATACAAGAGATAGAAAATTCATACGATGGTACACGGTGCGTGTGGGGCCCACACATCGTGTGGCCCCACCTCTTCGTCTGTCCATGTACCTATCCAATACCCGGCTAATAAACTAAAAATAAAGTACCCCTAGGCATGCTAGTGTACTCCCAGAGTACATGATATCTCTAGCCAAAATGTTGAAAATTGTGCATTGCTCGTTAAACTGAAGGGAGAAAATGTACTTTCACTGGCAGACCTCCTCGAATGGAACCGGATAACTAGACAGATGACACTATTGTGATCCTTGAAGAAAAATGCTCAAGATCAACTATTCATTCACCATGAAAGGACATCTGATGGAAAAATTGTATATCACCGCATTACGCTTGAATGAAGTCATGTGGGGCCCATGCTTTGGTCCCGAAACAAATTGTATAGATCACGCCATTGCGATCCTCATGAAAAAACACATGAGATGGACTATCCATTTTTCCAAAATGGATACTCGGTGAAAAAGTTGTATTTCACTACAATATGTGCGAACATTCCCTTGTGGGGTCCACGCCTTGATCTCAATTTAAATTTCTAAAATTGGTCTTGAAACATCCGTCTTAATTTTAGGGTCGCAATGTCTTACACGGTTTGTCATTTCGACACCGTATGAGGGATATATGTCATATTCAAGATCCTTTATTATTATTATTATTATTATTATTATTGGGTGTTTTGGGGACCCGTAACACAAAACAGAATTTAATATTGAACCTTAGACTTGAATCAACATTCTTAAAAATTGGGTCACATCACCGCTGATGGAAAGTCAATTGGAGGTCGTACGTAAGAGTTAGGGCTGATCAAAGATTTAATAATAATATATTATTATTATTATTATTTGAGTCTTTCGGGCACCCAATCCACAAATCTGGAAAATACATCCAATATTGAATTCAGAATGTTCGTCTTGGAGTCAGGGTTGCACTGCCTCTAACGGTTAGTCAAACTGAGGTCGCATGGACGAGTTACAAATGAAATATGGTTTGAAAACCAAAAATAAACATATCATTGTTATATTATTATTACTATTTAGAATGGATTTATTTCAATTATCTCAGGACACAACCCAAAATTGGAAGCCCTTTTTTTTTTGGCTCTAGGGCCACCAAGGCCCACTCATATCATTATTATTTTAATAGTAATCATAATACACCAAAAGAGAAGGGACTCCACTTCCACGCCTTATCCCATCCTAGGCGTGACCCACACATGCAACCCTTTTCCCCTTTTCTTTTTAATTTTAACCATTTAATTTATTTTTTCATTCTAACGCATTCTTCCCCAAAAGAGGCTAACCCTAATTGTCGCCTCCTGTAAACCCTAGCGGCACATCCACCAGATCCGCCGCCTTCGACCTGCCGCTCGACCGCCATTGTACGTCACACCACCCACCTCGCCTAGAGTCGCACCCTGAAGACACCCCAGATCATCATCCTGGCCAACTCCCTCGCTCACACGCCCCACTTGCTACGTGCTCACTGCCTCGCACACTGTCACCTTGGACCCCTGACAACGCTGCTTCTCTCGCTAGAAAACCCTGATGCGCTGGCTCCCGCAGCACCGGCTACCTCACGTGGCTCCTCCACATGAACCGCCGACTGCCCACCTCACCTGATGTCGTGCCCTGAATACACACCAGAATCGCATCGCCATGACCCTCCTTCTGTGGGCCACTACATCTTCATTATATGCCCGAAGATTGTGACTATCGTAGATTTGTGATCCTCAGGCTGAGATCTCTGCATCTGTATGTCGCGCTCAACGAAACATCGAGGTTTTGACGTGCTTAATTATTTGGAGCAGAAGAACACTCTCAGAGGACGCGTGAAGAATGAAATATAAAATGATTATGAACTATGTGCGGATCGATGGACATGTTTGTTTGACCATTATCATTGAGAATCAATAACATAAGAAATTGAAAAATAAATATTTATCATACTTCAAGAATTTCAATTTCAAGATAAATAAGAAGAAATTGATTGAACCAATTGTTTTTTGATCCGTGAATTAATTCATTTAATTCGCGTTTGTCTTGAAAATTAAACCAGGGTAAGGAATACACAATGATAAATCCTACCTAGATTGGATCTATTATCATTGATGAAGATCACACTTGCGCAACGATCAGAAGAAGTTATTGTGTTCGTCGCACTTTGATTCCCCAAGATCCAAGGCTTCGTTGTTCTTCATTCGTCGTCCATCAACGAGGAGGAGAGGAGAGGAGTGGAGAAGTGAGGAGTTCTCATAGTTAACCAAATTGAATTTTGAGGCCAGCCCCCTCTAAACAAAGAATTTATAACCTCTCATTAGGTTAAAATTGTTTTTAATCAAATAATTAAATAAATAACCATTTAATCATTTAATTATTTTCCCACGATGGCGCATAAGCCGAACACCCAACACCGACAAAAGTTATACCCTACCTAAGGTAAATCCTACGTTCTGAGCTCATCGGTGGTTTAATATTTCTCATCCGAACCCTCATCCCTAAGTTATTCGGGTTTGAGCTTTTGAATGAATAAGTTAATAATTTAATTTATCTATTTAACACACCGCCAACGAGCGCGGGGTCTGAACACCCCGCACCGACTTATTTTATGTCGTTCCTAGGGGAAACATTGTGTTTTGGACCCAACCGTGGTCTCAGATTTCCGATCTGATCAACTATTTAAGAGATATCTCGTTTTATTTAGTTAACCACACATGCATAATATAAAAACAATTAACATTTTTATAAAATTAATTTTGGGCACACCGGGCCTCGGAATTGCACCCCCTCTCAGCACCCAACTCTGGAAATATTCTTAGATATATTTCAAAGTCTTATTAGGTAAAAAAAGGGTCTATACAATCTATATCTATGGATTCTTATAAGGATGGTGTATAGGTTTGTTCAACCTAGACTTGGATTTAGACTCAATAGCCTTACCCTTCTTTCTCTTGTTCACCATGAGGATTGACGAATTGGTATTCTTCATATAATTATCATCTTTTAGGAAAAAAAATCAAAAGGTTTAGGAGTGACATTTTCATGTTATTAATGTCATAATTGACAATGAAAGTTTAATTTTTTTGCGGTAAGGATGCAAGAATGGGATAAGTTGTTGGTTCTTGGTTCAATTTGAACCCAAGGGCTTTAAGCCTCTCAATGTACTCAATCATCTTGAGTACATGAGGTCTGACTTGATTCCCTTCCGCTAGCTTGCACCTCTAAAGGGAACAAGAAATACCATACATTTACTTCCTTGCTCTCTCCTAATATAATTCTTTGAGATGAGTTATCATCTTTTTAGAATCATCATTGTCATGCATTTTCTAAAATTAATTGGACAAGGATGAGAACCTGATGTACTAAACATCTAGTGCATCATCTACATGATTTTTCCATTTTTCGTTATCCACCTTGCTTGCTCCCTAAGCAGGCTTAGCAGTTACTAAGGATTCCAACACATAAAGATTCTTTTATCGGCATAGTACTATGTGAAAGTGCATGTACCACTCCTGGATGTTATAGCCAATTAGGATATTTTCTTCATCAAAAATTGATTACAGTGATAATGTTCTTGTGATGTTGGTAGTTTCCATTTTAGAAATACAAAAAATAAAATTTTGCAATATGTAATTTATATTGATTATCATTTAGTCATTTATGATTAATTAATCATTATATCATTTAAATGTATCCCACTATTTTGTCAAACCATAATAGCCCTCACTATTAGATTCAGAATACTATGTCACTTAAGTATTATAGTTGCAGGGATCCTCAAAACCTCCCCTGATAGTCTACAAGATATGGCTATGCCACTACTCAGAGGGTTTCAAGGAAGGCTCTAGGCTGCCTAACCGTGTTAACTGGTGGTTCCTTGATTTTTGAGCAAAGTCCCAGTTTATTGGAATCATAACATGATTCCCTCAACTCTTTCCCTCTAAAGTGATAGCATGTCAGATATATCTAATCTTCGACTACCCACTTTAATTAAGTCAACCCAATACTCTCATGAGAACTCCCCAATAGTAGGATGCACTCTCAAATATGGCTGACGAGCACCTCGAACACCCATTTTTTTCAAATGTGAGCGATGGAAGGCATTACTTAATATCTTTTACGTATTTTTATTATTTCTTGACGAATGTAATTATTTTCTATTAAATATCTTCAATCAAGGTTGTCACGCTCATGACTGAACATGAAATGGAAAAAAAAATATTTATTACTTTTATGATATTATATTTTTTATTATTTTATGTGATCATACAATAATCATGCACTTGCATAAAATAACAAACAATGCGTAAAATAAATAATTCAACCAAACTGTTCTAGAGCATCTAAATATGATTGATCCATAATGGATCAATCTTCACCTAGGGGGTTTTATACCTGAGTCAAAAGCTGAATAGTATCACATCACACCCCCAATGCAAGGTAATCGCTTATCTTATGGAATACTGCCTCGACTTGGCAGAGTTCGCTTCATAAAACAACATCATCTATGTACAAATAAACTGATGTGAAGGCAAGGGGTTCTATGGCTGAAATTTACAACAAGTACCTTAGATGCGTAGACCCATATTCATATTTGACTAAAATAAGAAGATACATAGAACGTCAATTAATTACATAACTATTATAATTATCACACACAATAAATAAATAATCAAATATTCCCGACATAAATAGGTCAATCACTAACTCATGACCAGCCATGATAATAAATAAATGCGCAATAAAAATTTAATTATGGTAAATTTAAAAGTATTAGGTTATGGCAGGTAACAACTTGGGCTCACGGTTTGGTGGTGGCAGCAATACCTCATCTGAGGCAGAGGGCTACGACAGTTCAGGTGGCAGGACGCGGGATGTCGATGGCTAGTTTGATAATAGGTCGACGACATGGCTAGTAGCATAGGGAGGTGGTGGTAGATGGCCATGGTGGAAGCGGCGGCCCGACCTTAATGCACTGTGATGTCTAGAAATGTGGTGACCTATGGATCTAGATGGAGGAGGCATCCCTAGGAGGCCAGATCCAGGTGACGGGGTCATGTCGTGGTGGTTCTCAACTGAAAAATGGTAGTGTGCAGTGGAACTCGCGGCAAGTGAGGGAGGTGGAGAAGGGGCCCCCCGTGGGCTTCAACCAAGAGGGAGGGGAGGCGGTTCTCGGGAACCATAGAGGAGAGGGAGCGGTGTAGCTGTCTATATATATATATATATATAATCATTTAAAATGTTCTTCAAAAATAATTTAAAATCTGAAAAAATTAAATCTGAAAAACACTATTGTGATCTATAAAATATTTTTAAGATTGCCATAACTTGACCATCAAAAATCAGATCGACAAGTGGTCGGATTTGTTTGAACCATTTTAACACCATTTTGTTAAAATTCAATGTAATTATAATTATCTTGACTCAAAAAAGCTACGTGCTTGCCCTGATACCAATTGAAAGTATTGGGGTGCTCAATGGAAGCAAGTGGGATGAGAATTTATAATTTTTCCATCACCAAAGCAATGAAAAATCATCGATTCCAATGATCCAACCCTGGTATGGTCAGAGGATCCCATATAGTTTAATCATAGCACAATTAACAAAATTAAAAAATACCTCATTCTGGTTTAATGTGTGCAAGTCCATCACAAATTGTTGTCATTCATTGCTTGAAGTATTCAACATCGAATATCTCTAGATCTTCCACACATGCTTCTTGAATATGAGTATGTGGCATTCCTTGGTTTCTTGGTTCTAGCATGGAGCTCCAATGAGCACATCAACGCAGCAGCGATCACCACAATCCTCTATCTTCAATCTGTGAAGATGAACTTGCATTATTCACTCATATTAAGCGATTCTCTCTCTAGGAATCAGGAGGAGATAGAATCTCCCAATTCCAACAGAGTGAATAGTCTATTGACATGAGCTTCTCTCCACTTATATAGGGGATATTAAAAATACCCGGTTAGGGTTTTAGGATCCAAATGTAATTAACATCAACTAAATAAGTATTATAAATAATTAATTTTGATGAACTAAATTGCATCATAAATATTACTTATTTTTTATCACATACTTGTAATATATATATTAATTATATTACATGATAATCCTGATCCATTAATTCAACTCGTAAATCCTGATAATATGAAAAGAACCTAGAATATTAAATTAATTTTTATTTGTATAATACTAATCCTTGTATTTACTTATCACTTGTAAATATATGTAACAAATAAATTCATCCCAATTCTTATTTACTTGGATAATAATGAATTTATTTATTTCTTGTTGATCAATAGAACTTGGATAATACTCAGAACCCTTAGTGGGTCCCACCATGTCTTGTATACCTATTTTACAGAATAGGGAGGATTCACGAATGTGATATTGTGTGTGACCCTTTAGTACCTTATCTCAATAGTAGTGAATAGTATCCACAGACTAAGTGCAGATTCTAGAAACCCACCAAGGCCCCTAAAGAGATAAGAAAAAGTCAAAGCAATGATGACCAACCTAAAAACACACACCTTTTTCATCGATATCTCATAAAGCAGGATGCACACTCGTGTCATCATCCCTTTATTTAATTATTATTTTCTGATCTAATCAGACAGACATACCTTTAACAACCATCGCAATAGATTTATAAACGTACTACCATCCTGATCAACCAGGCTCGAGATATCTCTTCCTCAAATTGGAAGTGACAAATTCTATCTTAATCATTCAATCAATGTCATGCCACCAATGACATAACCAAAACAAACAACCTCACCAAGACTTCATTTTCATGGGTTTCACCTTACATCAAAGAACACAATCAAATGACACACATTGAAAATGATCTCAAGTCAGGAGACCAATACACATGTCCATAAATAGTAGCAAATAATCACACACAAAACATGTGGTGTTTTTATTGGTGGGCATATCCTCATGATCCCAACTACTACATAACACCAAGTGTAAACTTCATGAGAAGAAGTCTCAATGCTTATAAGGCCCCAACACCGGATAGTCTAAAATTATATGTATTCTATCAGTATGATGTATCTAGACTATATGAAATTACTTTAAGATTACCATCATAGTGTATCTAGGTTCTCATTATAGCATGGTTCTGCTATAACCCTTTGATATGAAATTTAATATAAGGGAATTACCATAAATGTATTGGATTGAGAAGTATCATCACTGTTATTGTAAGATACACATGTATATATATATATATATATCAAACTATATACATGTAGTGGTAATTAAAGTACATAACTAGTTGGGTATAGGGAACCCAATTTAAACAGTATAACCATGAAGTAAATAACCTCTAGAGAGTGCAACAAAGTATGATAATATACACAAAAGTGTAAAGGTAAAATATATGACAACCCTTCTTTTTATTACAACTTAACCATGCTTTATTACATAAAACTTCACTTGATACAACAAAGAAGATCGAGAGGTTTAGTGTCTTTGGGGCTTAGGATCATTACATAAAAACTTTAAACTTGAAATACAACATCCTTATTGAAAACTTCCTTTACATGACCACTACATTCCTTCGTACTTAGCATTGCATGGGATAACCTGAGGACATGCATAAGAAAAGGGTGAGCTATAAAGCCCAGTAAAGGAGTACACAATGAATAACATGAGGAGTACAATACATGTTAGGCAATAGGAATATCAATAGAGAATAAGAGAGACATGAACATAAAGGCATGATAAATCATGATAATCATAACATGGAAATGTGGCAACAACACTTAACATTGAATTAGCATGAGCCAAGGCTCATTGCACATGGAGCATGAGTAAACCCTCATTGCACTTGAAGCACGAGTAAACCCTTGTTGCACTTGAATTAGCATGAGTCAACACTCATTGCACATGACGTATCATGATACTATACTTTACCCAATGCATTGGAGCGCTATCAGGGCGCACCCTTCTTAAACATTTCATTTCATGCATAAGTGTGCCACATGGATCATAAAACATGGATTCATAAAACATAATCATTTATTCCACGATAAAGGAATGTGGAATTCTTACATGAAACTTTACAATCAATAAGTAAATGTGCATAAAGGTGAATACCCTTGATGGAGAAATGGGCATGGTATTCACTACACAATGATATTGGCTTAGAAAATCGGTGTGATTTCGGCAGCGTAACGGCGTGACATAAGAATTCATAAAAAAGGCTGATGAGAGAGAAAGGGGTTCCTCATCATATTTACATGTAATGGACAGTAAGAAGGTCATATATATACATTTCCCAACAATTGAAAAGGAATTTAGATTCATGATACAAAAGTATTGCTTGAATATAAAAGAGGAGAAAAAGGTTCCTTTCGGAATTTCGGCATAGTAACGGGTGTACATGGGAGGCATTTAATGAGAGAGAAAGGGGTTCCTCATCATATTTACATGTAATGGACAGTAAGAAGGTCATATAGATACATGTCCCAACAATTGAAAAGGAATTTAGATTCATGATACAAAAGTATTGCTTGAATATAAAAGAGGAGAAAAAGGTTCCTTTCGGAATTTCGGCATAGTAACGGGTGTACATGGGAGGCATTTAATGAGAGAGAAAGGGGTCTCCCATCATTCAAAAAATAAGAGGGCAGTATGGGAGAGGTGCGAAACCATACCCCAACATTCATAAATGAAATTAAAAGGGCAATACAACTTAAAGAAAAATGACAAAAATGAGAAAGGAAGAAAAACCCTTACTTGGAAGTGTGCTTCCAAAGGCTAGAGAGAGGCTTGTGAGAGGCTTCTTGGGAGCTTGGGGCACCTTGAGAGGATTCTAGAGAGAGTAGGGCAGAGGTTGGACGAACTTCAAGGGCTTTGGGTGAGGAGGAAGTGGGAGCTTGGGTGGGTTTATATAGGAAAGGTGAGAGAATTCTTTATTATTTAGGTTTGGGACCCCTTATATTAAAATAATCCAAACCACAAACCATCCCATGGTATTTGCCCATGGTTTCTGGAAAAGGAAAGAGGAAAACAATATTTTACAAGGCCAAGGTACGAACTTATTAAAAAATTAGGGTTGCTTATGTGGAGGTGAGTCACACTCCCATGGAAATTAATTTAAAAAGGCAAAGTGTTGAATAAGTCTTGAAGGCTCCATTAATGCTTTGAAAAGTGAGTCAAACAAACCCAAAACCTCATTATTTTAATGATAAAACACATATTGGCCGAACATAAGGATTATGGTATTTTATTACATCACCATTGGGTCATTATGATGTCATAAAACACATTATATATTTAAATGGTATTTAATTTTTACCCAAAAATTTGACTGTCTCAAAAAATTATGAAAAATTCACCGTTGGATAATTTTGACATCCTGATTCCAAAAATAATATTTACTTTATCTAAATAATTTTCTAAATATGTGAATTTTCACTTTTAAAATAAAAACCGACATTTATAAAAAATTCACGGGTTTTGACAGAAATGGCTTTCAAACCTTAATAAAAATTTTAATTGCATTCATAAAATTATAAGATCATTTATATTTAATAAAAATTAATTTAATATTAATAATAATATTTTATTAAAATATTATTTAATTCAAAAATCCTTTAATTTAATAAAAAATAATTCTTAATTAAATAATAACTAAAAACACCGTTTGTACTTTAAAAACTAATTACAATGTATCAGAAATGACTAGAAATTATATTCATTATTATATACAAAAATAATGTACATGAACATGGTGCTACTTATTTGTTACATAACCCCTTAAAATAGACGCATAAGACCTAAGTGTAAGGTGCGCGATAGTGACAGACTCTTGGGGATGCTCGGATAACATCGCTCGAGTGGTAATCTCTATCAACTTCCTTTTTTCCCGTAGATGATCACGTTCGAGCTTGACTTGATGAAGCTCAGCTTGGGCTTGGTCAAGGGAAAAGCCCAAAGACGCCACCTCCTTTCCGAGCTCCGACAAATGGGCTTCGTAAGGGGCAATTCTACTGGATGAGGCCATCGCTTCCTTTGTCTGAGTAGAAAATTGGTTCGTTAAAGCCTTATATTTAAACTACCCAGATGATCACTGTTCAACGGCTATAAAAGTAACGGTCACAAATCTTAACGTTAAACTAAAGAAGTTTACATCTTA
The DNA here is from genome assembly GCA_963277665.1 of Viscum album. NCBI lineage: Eukaryota > Viridiplantae > Streptophyta > Magnoliopsida > Santalales > Viscaceae > Viscum > Viscum album. Next base: position 1,107,991,564 of record OY728128.1, on the reverse strand, counting down.
TAAAAACATTTTTTTTTCATAAAGAAACATTTAACTGGATCAAGAGGGATTTTCCATTAATGAAATTTTGGGTCGTTACAACATTCCCCCCTTAAGAAATTTCGCCCTCGAAATTTTCCTTTTCCCACACTAAAACAAATGTGGGTAACTTAGCTTCATCATATCCTCTGACTCCCAAGTTTCTTATTCAAACTTGTGGTTTCTCCACAACACCTTGACGAGGGGCATTGTCTTATTTCGTAGAACTTTTTCTCTACGATCTAAGATCTTCACTGGTTGCTCCTCATAAGAAAGATCGTCTTCTAATTGTACCACCTCGGAAGAGAGTACATGTGAAGGGTCTGGTATGTACTTCCTTAAGAGGGATACATGGAAGACATCATGCACCTTGTCCATAGTAGGTGGAAGTGCTAGTCGATAGGCCACAACCCCAACACGATCAAGAATCTCGAATGGGCCTATGTACCTTGGACTTAACTTCCCTTTCTTTCCAAACCTCATGACCTTCTTCCACGGAGATATGCGTAAAAACACCATGTCTCCGACTTTAAACTCAAGGTCTCGTCGACGATTATCTGCATAACTCTTCTGTCGACTTTGGGCTGCCTTGATATGCTGTTGAATGGTTTTCACCTTCTCCACCATTTCTTCGACCATTTCTGGTCCAAGCAGCTTACGTTCACCGACCTCATCCCAACATGCCGGTGTTCTACAACTTTTCCCATACAGGGCTTCATATGGTGCCATTTGGATGCTCAAGTGGAAACTATTATTATAAGAGAACTCAACTAGAGGAAGATGTTGATCCCATCCTCCTTTAAAGTCCATTGAGCACGCTCTCAACATATCCTCAAGTGTTTGGATAGTCCGCTCGGATTGGCCATCAGTTTGAGGATGATAGGCCGTACTGAAGTTTAGTTCAGTATTCAGAGCATGTTGAAGACTCTTCCAAAACTTAGAGGTAAATCTTGGATCTCGGTCCGACACAATAGATAGTGGTACTCCATGCAACCGTACCACTTCCCTGATATATATCCGTGCCAGTTGATCCAAAGAGAAATCCTCTCGAATAGCAATGAAGTGTGCAGTCTTTGTAAGACGATCCACAACAACCCAGATTGCATTGTTGCCTTTGGATGTACTTGGAAGTCCGGTGACAAAGTCCATGGTGATGTTCTCCCATTTCCATTCTGGTATGGGCAATGGTTGCATCATCCCCTTAGACTTCTGCCTCTCTGCCTTCACTTGCTGACACACCAGGCACTTTGATGTATATTCGGCGATCTCCTTCTTCATATTATCCCACCAAAAGTTTTCTCGGATATCTCGATACATCTTTGTGCTCCCTGGGTGAATAGAGAAATTTGAACTATGTGCTTCATCCAAAAGTTCCTTCTTCAGCTCCGAACTTGATGGGACACATAGTCTTTTCCCAAACCGCACAATTCCTTCTTCATTAACATTAAACTCTGAGGATTTTCCCTTTTTGATAGCTTCCACTTTTTCTTGGATTCTCGCATCATCCTTTTGAGCATCCTTTAACCTTTCCAAAAGAGATGGTTGAACAATCATTTGTGAAAGGATTGATGATTTTCCCTTCTTTATGATTCCCACGTCCATCTTCATCAAGTCTAAGAAGATTGGATCCTTCTCAATTCTCATCATTGATAGAATTGCTGGATCCTTTCTACTTAGGGCATCCGCCACCTTGTTCGCCTTCCCAGGGTGGTAATGTATTGAACAGTCATAATCCTTTATAAGCTCTATCCATCTTCTCTGGCGCATATTAAGCTCTTTCTGTGTGAATATATATTTAAGACTCTTGTGGTCAGTATATATCTCACATTTCTCTCCATAGAGATAATGCCGCCAGATTTTCAAGGCAAAGATCACCGCCGCCAAATCCAGATCATGCGTTGGATAGTTTCGCTCATGGATTTTCAACTGTCTTGAGGCATAGGATATCACTTTATCATTCTTCATCAGCACACATCCTAAGCCCTTCTTCGAAGCATCACTGAATACCACAAAAAGCTCCCCACTTGTGGGTAAAGTGAGCACAGGTGCAGTGATAAGCCTCCTTTTCAACTCCTTGAAGCTTTCTTCGCATTCATCACTCCAAGAAAACTTTACTCCCTTTCGAGTTAGCTTGGTAAGAGGGTTGGACAATCGTGAGAAGTTTCTCACAAATCATCGATAATATCCAGCTAACCCTAAGAAGCTACGGATATCAATTACCGATGTTGGCCTCGACCATCCCTCAATTGCATCTGTTTTGGAGGGGTCCACAGATATCCCATTGCTTGTGATGATATGGCCCAAGAATGAGACCTCCTTCAACCAGAACTCACACTTGCTGTACTTGGCATAGAGCTTCTCCTTGCGTAAAGTCTCCAGTACAGTTCTTAAATGCTCCTCATGGTCCTCCTTGGTTTTGGAGTATATTAGAATATCATCTATAAAGACTACCACAAATTTATCTAGGTAATCTCTAAAGACTCTATTCATCAAGTCCATGAATATTGCTGGAGCATTGGTGAGTCCAAAAGGCATTACTATGAATTCATAGTGCCCGTACCTTGTACGAAAAGCAGTCTTGGGGATATCTTCCTTCTTCACCCTTACTTGATAATATCCCGACCGCAAGTCGACCTTGGAGAAGTATTGTGCTCCACGCAGCTGATCAAACAAGTCATCGATTCTTGGGAGAGGATACTTGTTCTTTATCGTGATTTTGTTAAGTTCACGATAATCGATGAAAAGCCGCATTGACCCATCCTTCTTTTTGACGAAGAGGACTGGTGCACCCCATGGTGATGCACTTGGGCGTATAAACCCTTTATCCAGATTCTCCTGTAGTTGTTTCTTTAGTTCTTCAAGCTCAACCACAACCATTCTATATGGAGTCTTGGATATTGGTAGCGCCCCAGGTATAAGTTCAATTGAGAACTCGACATCTCTTCTTGGAGGAAGACCAGGAAGTTCCTCGGGAAATACTTCAGCGAATTCCCTCACAATAGGCATTTCTTCAAGGGTGGTTTCTTCCTTGGACTCAATCATCTGAGCCAGATATGCGTGCTCATAAGGCAGTAATATCCATGCTTGAGATGATGGAGCTAAAGGAGATTCATCTTCCTCCTGACACTTGTAAAGAATCGAGGGTCGATTCTCCATATGGAGTGTGATTTCCCTCTCCCGACAATTTATGTTGGCTCTATATAAGGAAAGCCAATCCATGCCAAGAATTGCATCAAATTCCACCAAAGGGAGTATGACGAGGTTCGCCGGGAAATTCAATCCACAGATTATAACAGGGGAGGACTTATACTCATGGGATGCAATGATTGCCCCATTTGCCGTACTCACTGACATCTTTACTTCCATGATTTGTGGTGGTGCAGGGATTGTTCTACTAAACTTTTGAGATAAAAAAGAATGCGTAGAACCTGAATCAAAAAGTACGTTCGCTATTCTTGAATGAATAACTAGCGTACCTGTCACCACTTCGTTGTCGGGGTTCACTTCGGCAGAAGTGATGGCAAAAGCTCTTCCTTGCTGTCTTGGAGGTTGTTGATTTCCTCCGATAACCCTTGGATTAGGGCACTGATTCGCAAAATGACCCGGTTCTTTGCATTTGAAGCATTGAACAACGCGTTGAGGTTCGAACGGAGCGTTCCTCCCCTCCGTCGCAGCCACGGGTCCTTCTTGCTGACAGTTAACAGCTAGGTGCCCTTCTCTTCCACACTTAAAGCATTTTCTTGTCCCCCTAAGGCAATTTCCAGGGTGCTTCTTTCCACACTTTTGGCAAGTGGGGTGCTGGAATTTCTTAGCGCCATTGGATTTATCCATCGGACCACCAGCATTGAAGTCCACCTTCCGCTTCTTGTCCCCATGATACCCCTGTGATTCTCCGATCTCCATTTCAACCTTGAGGGCACATCGGACAATTTCCTCATAGCTGTCGAAGTCACGGATCGCTAATGCTTTCCGCAAGCTAGGCTTCAGCCCACCAAAGAAGCGGTCAACCTTGCATTCGGGGGTAACGACAAAGCCAGAAGCGTATCGTGCAAGCCTTGTGAAGTTTTCCTCGTACGCTCCCACTGATTCCTCATCTTTCTGCTTGAGGGAAAGGAAGTCCCTTTCCATCGTAAGATGGAGGGTGCGTGGAAAATATTTATCGAAAAACATCTTCCGGAATACCTTCCATTCCAAAGCCTCGATCTCCTCCTCTGGCTTCGTATTTTTGATCAACGTCCACCATTGATCAGCTTCACCCTCCATACGATAAGCCGCCAGGAGAACCTTCTCTTTTTCAGAGCATTGGAGGATGGAGAATATCTTTTCAATGGAGTTGATCCATTGTTCAGCAATCGTGGGATCGGATGATCCACTAAAAGTAGGAGGCCTTTGTCTCATGAAGCTTTCAATAGCGACTTGTTCTTTCTTAGGGGGGGTTGAACGTTCCTCTTGACCAGTGTTTCTATTCAAAACTTGAGTTAGCTGAGAGAGAAGCGTGACAAAGTTCGCGATTCCCGCTCCCATTGGATTGGGCATCTCATAAGTACAATCATCACACTGATCTTCACAACGGTTGTTAGCCCGAGTTCTCCTATTACCGGCCATTAGCTGGAATAAAAGGAAATTTAGGGGTAACACATAAAGGGTAATCCAAAGACAAAAGTTGATGACTTATAAATAAACTTTAATCTCTTTAACTCATGAGTCTACAGGATTCAATCCAGGCTTTTCATGATCTTCCTTCTAACATATATTCTTAGGGGCATTTTTCCCTTAATAAGGGTTCATACTAAGATTGTGAATTTATCAAAACATATCCCCCGGGAGTGTCGTAACCAAGATTGCAGCAAGGCCCGTTGTCGTGCACCAGTTCCCGTTCGAGTCTAGCTCAAAGCGGTGTTTTCGGGTTTTACCCCTAGGATACATCTGTGCCAGAGCCGCCTCTACCTGCTCGTATCCAGACAGGGATGTATTTGTTTGATAAAACACCTACTTAGTATTTACCAAAACTTAGGGATGTTTTTATTATGCTTAGTCTTGTATCTAAGGCTTTACTAGGGTTTCCTAATCCCAAAAATAACTAAACCTATCCTTTGATACCAAATATGACAACCCTGCTTTTTATTACAACTTAAACATGCTTTATTACATAAAACTTCACTTGATACAACAAAGAAGATCGATAGGTTTAGTGTCTTTGGGGCTTAGGATCATTACATAAAAACTTTAAACTTGAAATACAACATCCTTATTGAAAACTTCCTTTACATGACCACTACATTCCTTCGTACTTAGCATTGCATGGGATAACCTGAGGACATGCATAAGAAAAGGGTGAGCTATAAAGCCCAGTAAGGGAGTACACAATGAATAACATGAGGAGTACAATACATGTTAGTCAATAGGAATATCAATAGAGCATAAGAGAGACATGAACATAAAGGCATGATAAAGCATGATAATCATAACATGGAAATGTGGCAACAACACTTAACATTGAATTAGCATGAGCCAAGGCTCATTGCACATGAAGCATGAGTAAACCCTCATTGCACTTGAAGAACGAGTAAACCCTCGTTGCACTTGAATTAGCATGAGTCAACACTCATTGCACATGACGTATCATGATACTATACTTTACCCAATACATTGGAGCGCTATCAGGGCGCACCCTTCTTAAACATTTCATTTCATGCATAAGTGTGCCACATGGATCATAAAACATGGATTCATAAAACATAATCATTTATTCCACGATAAAGGAATGTGGAATTCATACATGAAACTTTACAATCAATAAGTAAATGTGCATAAAGGTGAATACCCTTTATGGAGAAATGGGCATGGTATTCACTACACAATGATATTGGCTTAGAAAATCGGTGTGATTTCGGCAGCGTAACGACGTGACATAAGAATTCATAAAAAAGGCTGATGAGAGAGAAAGGGGTTCCTCATCATATTTACATGTAATGGACAGTAAGAAGGTCATATAGATACATGTCCCAACAATTGAAAAGGAATTTAGATTCATGATACAAAAGTATTGCTTGAATATAAAAGAGGAGAAAAAGGTTCCTTTCGGAATTTCGGCATAGTAACGGGTGTACATGGGAGGCATTTAATGAGAGAGAAAGGGGTTCCTCATCATATTTCATGTAATGGACAGTAAGAAGGTCATATAGATACATGTCCCAACAATTGAAAAGGAATTTAGATTCATGATACAAAAGTATTGCTTGAATATAAAAGAGGAGAAAAAGGTTCCTTTCGGAATTTCGGCATAGTAACGGGTGTACATGGGAGGCATTTAATGAGAGAGAAAGGGGTCTCCCATCATTCAAACAATAAGAGGGTAGTATGGGAGAGGTGCGAAACCATACCCCAACATTCATAAATGAAATTAAAAAGGCAATACAACTTAAAGAAAAATGACAAAAATGAGAAAGGAAGAAAAACCCTTACTTGGAAGTGTTCTTCCAAAGGCTAGAGAGAGGCTTGTGAGAGGCTTCTTGGGAGCTTGGGGCACCTTGAGAGGATTCTAGAGAGAGTAGGGCAGAGGTTGGACGAACTTCAAGGGCTTTGGGTGAGGAGGAAGTGGGAGCTTGGGTGGGTTTATATAGGAAAGGTGAGAGAATTCTTTATTATTTAGGTTTGGGACCCCTTATATTAAAATAATCCAAACCACAAACCATCCCATGGTATTTGCCCATGGTTTCTGGAAAAGGAAAGAGGAAAACAATATTTTACAAGGCCAAGGTACTAACTTATTAAAAAATTAGGGTTGCTTATGTGGAGGTGAGTCACACTCCCATGGAAATTAATTTAAAAAGGCAAAGTGTTGAATAAGTCTTGAAGGCTCCATTAATGCTTTGAAAAGTGAGTCAAACAAACCCAAAACCTAATTATTTTAATGATAAAACACATATTGGATGAACATAAGGATTATGGTATTTTATTACATCACCATTGGGTCATTATGATGTCATAAAACACATTATATATTTAAATGGTATTTAATTTTTACCCAAAAATTTGACTGTCTCAGAAAATTATGAAAAATTCACCGTTGGATAATTTCGACGTCCTGATTCCAAAAATAATATTTATTTTATCTAAATAATTTTCTAAATATGTGAATTTTTACTTTTAAAATAAAAACCGACATTTATAAAAAATTCACGGGTTTTGACAGAAATGGCTTTCAAACCATAATAAAAATTTTAATTGCATTCATAAAATTATAAGATCATTTATATTTAATAAAAATTAATTTAATATTAATAATAATATTTTATTAAAATATTATTTAATTCAAAAATCCTTTAATTTAATAAAAAATAATTCTTAATTAAATAATAACTAAAAACACCGTTTGTACTTTAAAAACTAATTACAATGTATCAAAAATGACTAGAAATTATATTCATTATTATATACAAAAATAATGTACATGAACATGGTGCTACTTATTTGTTACATAACCCCTTAAAATAGCCGCATAAGACCTAAGTGTAAGGTGCGCGATGGTGACAGACTCTTGGGGCTGCTCGGATAACATCGCTCGAGTGGTAATCTCTATCAACTTCCATTTTTCCCGTAGACGATCACGTTCGAGCTTGACTTGATGAAGCTCAGCTTGGGATTGGTCAAGGGCAAAGCCCAAAGACGCCACCTCCTTTCCGAGCTCCGACAAATGGGCTTCGTAAGGGGAAATTCTACTGGATGAGGCCATCGCTTCCTTTGTCTGAGTAGAAAATTGGTTCGTTAAAGCCTTATATTTAAACTACCCAGATGATCACTGTTCAACGGCTATAAAAGTAATGGTCAAAAATCTTAACGTTAAACTAAAGAAGTTGACATCTTATAAAAATCATTTTTTTTTTCATAAAGAAACATTTAACTGGATCAAGAGGGATTTTCCATTAATGAAATTTTGGGTCGTTACAAAATACACACATAAAAAATGAAATCCAAACCTAATAAAAACTGAAAAAGGCGTAAAATAAAAAAATCTCATCTCTTGATTTCCATGCGTGATCACCAATCATGGTTAATGCACTAAATTATCACTAATATCCATTGTTGATGTCACCACTAATCTTCATATCATCTGCAAAATACATGACACATGTGGGAAATCCCATGCAAGGGTGAGTATATACCTACCCAGAATGAAACCCCCAAAACCACAAAGGAAACAATATAAAGATAAAATAGAAGTCCTATCATCCCATAATAAGAATGAAATGAATCCTAATATTTATTTTAGTATACATATATTCAAATAAATAATCCCAAAATGAGAGATAAAGGTGATCTACATCTCTACAACCCAGCTAAGAATGATGAGTCTTCCAATAGATCCAAATGTTTATCACAAATTCCCAGTGTTATGTGAAACCTCACAAGAATCTGTATGGAGGGTCCCACTCTTCATTGATGTTCTTCATAGATGAGGGATCTACAACTCCAGAGGAGAACCTACTACCCTCAAGATTTCGAAACTGGGGGATTACCAATCCATAGATAGAGGACTCACACTCTACTACAGTATGGTGAGTATCAAATCTTCCCATGTAAAGAGTATGGGGGACCCATTCCTTAGTTTGATTGGTGAGTACCATCCCTAGGTAAAAATAAAAGCTCCAAATTAGAATATAAAAAAGGTAGAAGTTACTGGTAGAAGTATATGGCGTGTACGTGGGGTCACAAAGCATGTGCCCTCACCTCATTGCCTAGGAATATTCTCCACTATGTTGTCCTTATAATTCCATGTCATACTAGATGGAATGAAATGGTTTTACACATCATATCTCAACCACCTGGGGCCTAAATGAGCTATTACAGCTAGTTCCCATGTAATTCACCCTGTGACCATGTACGTGGTCCTGTGTGTGTACTCTTGAACTATACGCTGAGTCACCTGCATAAGGTCACATGATGTGTGGTGAATCCATACAACGTGGGATGTTTATCTCATCTTGAAAACATAGTTTTTACAGCCAAGGGACTGCACAAAATGTGTTCATAAACTATACTTTATGTAGTATGGTTTTTTAACAAAACCTAAGGAAGTATTTACACATATTGTTACACCACTGTTGCCATAAATTCCACCATAGAGCGTGTTGGGGGTCTCAGATTTGTGGCTGACCATTCCTAATCCATCGGTTGGGCCAGATTCTAGCCACCCAAACCCCACACACCTCGTCTTGTTGCATCATGTTTCTCCCTTATCTAAAGGATGATGAATCTGGACTCCAGTCCATTTATCTATTACCCAAAACCAATAAAATGCATCCTAATCCATCCAAAAATTGAGATCCTACACGTTTTTCACATAAACACCATGAATCTGGGGGTTCGATCATGCTCAAACCTGCCTCAATAATGTCAAATTGTGGCCCGGTAGGAAAATGGTTAAGAAAGAAAAAAAATATTGTGATAAGTGCATATAAACAAATTAAAACCATCATTTTCTAAGAGTTATATTCCGATGATAAAATAAAAGGGGTATCCAAGTCTGATATCAAGTGAAACAAGGGAGTTTTATCAGAATAATAAAGCCAAAATTTAGTAGGGATCATGTGGAGATCAATAAATCACATATCAAATAAGCAATTAATTAAATTCATATTTGGATTATCAAATATGGCATAAATCCATAAATAAAATGACCAAATTATATTAAGGATTGATCATTGGTGAAGAGAATGTTCTCTAGTGATGTATATGGTTCGCTGTGTTAATTTTCTTCCTCTCAATCAACCTTGATCTGATCATCATTGTTATTCGATCACGATCTGCCAATAAAGAATGATACATTTATCATCTCTAATCTCCTAGGGTTATGTGGATAACCCTATAGATTTTACATAAAGGTATATTTAGAAATAGGGAATATGGTTATGTAATTTAATTAATATAAATAAATTCTTTATTTATTTTATTAAACACACCATCCAATGTTCACCTCCCATAGAACATCTGACGTCGATTAAACTTAGGTCACACCTATAGTAAACCCCATATTATGAAATCAAATGTGATATCAGATTTACCATACATGGTCCTATAAAATTGGATAGCTATTTATACTAAAATTATGCACTCACATGCAATAAAATATTTTTTATATTTTTAATATACTAATTTTGGGGTCCCGAGACACCCAAACACTACACCGACTCTACAGATACATCAAGATATATAGATATAAATATTCAAAGTATAAATAAATCAAAACTAGAGTAATTAAAACATATATCCCAAATATTTCTTCATAAAGATCCAAAATTAAATGTTGTAGACTATGAGACATTCCTCCTTCACAACAGATGGGATTTAGATCCCCTAATAGAGCCCATGGAGGTTCCACGGTGCAGTTGCAATTGGATACAACACAACATAAACCTAAAAACCCTTTTGTGTGAATAAACCTGATGAAATTTATCACATGATATAGAACTATATCAGTATGTGTGAAATTTCATGATATGTTAGAGTCCCACATCACAATTTTCATAAGGTGGACTCCTCTTCTTTACTCAGGGTACAATACCATTTTGTAAGATAAGTTGTTCCTGAGTCATCCCATCCTGGTTTACTCCTACCCAGCACTGACTCATGTTAGTCTCATCTACCTCATTGATACTACATCCTTGGACCAACTCATTCCATTCTAACTATGCCTTAGGGATTTACCATGTACTCCTCCTTTGACCAAAATTAATGATTATTTTTTATAACATTAATAATATTTCCCCCTTTTCAAAAATCCTTCAAACATTCTTTAAAAATTCATTTTACATTTTTTTTCTTCCAATATTCAAATTACATGTCCCCTACCTAAAAATAATAATAAACCTAAGTTAATTAGGAAATAAAACATAAAAATTTAAAAAAATAATGATTTTACGTTAAAAAATTCTATGCATAAAATATAGATATCAAATCCTCCCATACATAAAAAATTTTATCCTCAAGAATAAATGTCTACAAAATTCAAAAATAAAATTAACCCAATCAATATTTGAATTCCAAACCCAATAAAATTGAATAAATATAAATGAGGAGATAAAATATAATTATTCAAACAATAATATATTTTCAACTCCTCATTTTTTAAGGAAACAAATACAATTATATATTTGAATTTTCCTCATTAAAAATAATAAAACTTCTCTTATCCAATATTAAAATTGCACAATGAATTATTTTTATGAAAGTAAATTACAATATAACTCATAATAAATTATTTTCTCTCATCACTCAAGGTAAAAATTTTACTAATGTTATACACATTCCACATGTACATGCTCATAACTATTAGCTCGTAATGGATCTAAAATTTCTACCCCATAAAGATGAACATCACAATTAATTATGAGTAGTTTACATAATGGATATAGTTTTTATGAGGCATAGGGTAGGTTGGTAATGATTTTAAAAACTTATAAGGCTAAAAATGAGGTTTAACTCTTAAACATAATTCATGATTAACAAAATTCAAGCTTAATAAAACATTAATCCTATTCAAAGAGTGAAATCTCACCACATATCCTAAATTAAATGTAAAGGCTAAAAAACCATAGGTGATGAATATAATAGAATGATATACTCAATTCTTAAATAATAATTCAAAAATCATTCTTTACATTAAATTTTTTTGAATAATATTTTTCATATTTACTTATTCTTTTAGTAATGATTTTTTTTCTAGAGGGAAACAACGAATTATGATGAATTTAATTCATGAAATGATTCCCAATGAAACAAATCACTTATTATAATATTTAATAATATTCCACTTGAAAATTGCGTAACATGTCTCCCACACTTAATCTATTGAATTTCATTCAAAACACAAAATGTATGGTAGGAAGTACAAAGTTGTCTTATAATGCGTCCCTTCCAATCAAGGTCCTTCATAGATTCTATGGGATTAAAAATAAAGTTAAAAAGTTAATGTAGTTATCAATGATAAAGGATCAAATTAATAAAATTTCCCCAATCATTTGAATATGATTTATTTTGACTGTATCTTTGACGAGATTCATCATAAGTAATTATAGTAAAGCTTCCCCAAGTATCTCTCAAAAAAAGTTTATTATAAATAATATAAAAAATAAAATATAGAACCATCCAGAGAGTTATAATAAAATGTTAAAGTATAATCAGTGATGCAATTAATAATTATAACAAAATAATCCACATGAATTTCAAAAATTCAAAGCATGAAACATATGAAAGGGAATTTCATTTACATGTATTAACTACTCTCCCCAAATCATGATTCATAAAATTGATTCCCTAATGCTTATATTTTATCATTCAATCCCCTATATTACTATTTTAATCTCATAAATATTGAAATATGAAACATGTAATCATGGTATTCCAAAGAAAATTCAGGTATCATATATAAACAATATTAAAAAATTATTAATTATGGAATGCAATTTTCTCTTAAAATACAAAACAAATCGTGAAAACAGATTTTTTGGACAAAAAGATAAAGAATTAAAATCAATAATTCCCTTTCCTGATGAAGTTTATTTTCCATTTTTATTTTATTTTTTATATTAATTCATCATTGAACATGAAAATAAAAGAAAATAAATTAAAATCTAAGGTCGTTTCCATTTAAACTCAACATAATAAGGGGATTGAAACTATATCCTAAAATAAATTCCTCAGATAATTCCTAATGATTAATTCATAGGAAATAATTGAAAAAAACTCATGTTTCCTTCCAAAAAGATATTTTATTTACTATCTTTTTGATCAAACTAACATTTTTTGTCACATTATATGAGTATTGAATAGAGTTACCCAACTCTATGTTTTCCATGTGTGTCATTGATTTCAATTTGGGTAGCACTTCTCTTCCTCCTTGATGAAATATTATTAAAACATTCATAAGAAGAGATGCATATATGGGATAGCTCTAAATATTGGAGAAGGTAGTCATGAGGTGTACAGAAATGATAAAACTCCTCCATTAATTATTTTTTTCGATGCTCTTTTTTATATTCTACATTGTAGGTTTCTATAACTGTTACCTCTTTTTCTTTCTCCTCTTTTTCATGAGTTGAAGCTAGTGATTCTTTATTTACCTCCTCCTCCTACAGACCGAAAAATATGGTGGTATATTCTCTAGAAAAAATTTTATATTCTCCATTTTAGGTTTCCTTTTATTTATCATTGAATTCATCATTACAATCAGATATCTCTTCATGTTCTTAGTCAAGCTTTACGTCCTCCGTTGATTCCTGATATTCTTATATTGGGTCTTGAAATGCTTTCATTAACATGAATTATAATTCATAGATGATTACCTAATTATTTTTAGGTCATGGTTGTATAAAACATACTCATTCTTTACATCATTGGATATTTTCTTAAATCTCCTCAATTTTGTGTGAAAGATCCATGAATTGAATAGAAAAATTTACATGTTCAATCAATATGTTATTGGAACTTTCCATCCCAACAAAAAAATATCAAGATCAAAAGGAAGATAAAAAAATTAAAACTCATAAATAAAAAATAAAGGGGATAAGACTTTTCATAACTATAAAACTAAAAGATTCTATCCCATGTCCCCATAAATAGTGCTAGGTTCTTTTCCATCCTATAGGGAATCAATGCATGTTATAGAAGACAAAAATTTATAATTCAAAATAATATTACCATAACTCACTACAACTTTATGTATGTGGCATAGGAATGTAATCCATGAGGTCAAATCCATGGAGATGCTGAAAAATAACTTAAACTCCACAAATAGAACTAAGACTCTTAAAACAAAAAGAAACGACTAGTAAAACTAAGAGAAACCAATGAAAGAAAATGTATTGAACTTTTTTAATTTTTTTTTAATTAAATAATAATGTATATAATGGATAATGATAACCATTAAGTTGTTAGAATTATTTCCTAGTGAATCCCTTGGTCTGGGTAGATTCTCTCCACTCTCATAATCTCACCTTTTCTAATAGTCTAGTAATTTAGATTATTAAGAAGAAAGGGTAACCCAAAACTATATTTAAACATGGAATGATGCTAACACAATGGTCATGGAGGAATTCAAACACAAGAAATCACACTGTAAATCACCCTCTCTAACTAAGGAAAACGATATTGCTTAATAGAATAGAAGATATATTAAACACACATCCTCATACCAAAAACTGTGGTTATGATAAAGGGAATGAATAGTGAATAGAAAAAAAGAATGAGTGTAATAATCCAACATGAAAAAATAAAAACTCAACTAATTTAATAAAACACTCCCCTTTTCAACACCAAAATAATAAAAAACTAGCATCCCTCTCATGATATCCCTGAGAGGTATCAAAAAAATAAAAAAAAAGATCCAATTCTCCATCAAACTCAAAAAAAGTGAAGCAATAGGCCTTTTAGATTCAATGCCTTGAAATGTATAATAGCTGAATCTACTTATAGATAGAAATTCTTTAAGATATCTCCACAATATATCCATCTATATCATTATGTATATTAATTTATACATCTTATATATAAAATCAACCAACTTTCAAGATATTTAACAAAGACCCATTGAAAAAAATCCCCATATATCCTATGAAATATATCTATCATATCTACCAAGTAGAGTGTTGGTAGAACATTTATTATATCTAAATATATATCTTTCTCACATGACATCCAAGATATAATGTGAATTGCATCCTGTAGCTCAAATTCTTTTGATCAAAACTCAAGTCATTTACTACTCAATACCCACCACATTATTGGATAATTATCATGTTTTAACTATCTACCATATATATACATCACCCTTACTATAATCATACATCCATGGTGAAAGTGGATACATATAATTTAAATATCTTTCACTGTATATGTAAACATATTATTATTATTTAATTTTTAGTGAAACACTAGATCATACCACAAAACTCCACATCACATGGATTCCATGTTATCTCTCATACTTCATCACTTCAAGTTAGTTGTGGTGCAACTTATTGGGTATGGATTGATCAATATCAAGATGATAGTGGAATTACAATCCTGATATTCCCTTCATGGTGTTACATAGTGAAAATTGATAGATTATGGTGCATTCCTCCTTCACTATTGATGGTCTCAATCACTACTGATGGTTCCCCTAGAAGATCCCTAGCATAGTTCCAGTGGGATATGATGAAATAAAATTATTGATATCCTAGTGCCAAAGTGAAGGGTATAAACTGTAACATAAAATAAAATGTTGTATCAGTATTTTCATAGCACCACATTTTGTTGGAGTCTGATATAGAATGTATCATGGGGGTGACCTCATCTTCATTATCAGTGGTGAAAAATCCTTCCAACATATGAGGAGAATCTGGTTTTACCATCCCTAGTTTCCTCTTTCATGGAACCTACACACATCGAGAACTCTTATCTCCTCAATACTACATATTGTCACAAACCCTTACCATGATCACTATGCTTTAGTTCTTTTACATGTACTCTTATTTTAGATAGTATTAAATCCTTTTTGGCACATTAATAATAAATTTTTAGATTTTGAAAATGTTCTTCCAACTTTCCTCAAAAAACCTTTTTAATTTATTTTTTATAGAGATTCATTTTACATGTTCCCTATCATAAAATTATAAAATCCAAAGACAATCAGGAAAGAAAACATTTAGAATTAAAAATATTAATTAATTTTACTTAAAAATGTATTTATAAAATATAGATATCAAATCCAATTATCAAATGGGATCATGATCATATACATCACTTGAATATAAAAAATATTAGAATAATTGAAGTAGAGTATTACAGGTGAATGTCTAGGAAAATCTAAACTTTTGGGCTAAGAATATAGGATAAACTAATATATTAAATTTAATAGCGTGACTTGTTCAAAATGTAATGTATTCACCAAGGAAGGTGACCTTAGAAATGTTTAATAACTTGAATGATGGTTGAGGAAGACCTCCTCAAATTAGAGGGGGTATGGCACCAACACCCTTTACTTAACCTATAAAAAATATTCTTTGTATGTTTTCCTTTAACAAGGTCAATATTTTAGATTAGAAAAAAATTTATTTCATGAAGGTATCACTTAAGAGGGAATTAAATAACCAAAATTTATGCATCTTCTAAATTTATTCTTATATTTCAATTTGTAAATCTCTTGAGATGGTTCATTGAGTATGACATTCTAATACTAGGTATTTTCTCTTCTTTGGGTTTTGTCTCCTTCCCTACGTGTCTCCATTTCTCAAATTCGGTAGTTAAACAGACAATTTATAGAAAAATTTACTTTGGTGGATTTACCTACATCTTGGTTAAAGCACACATGGTGTTTATATTGGGGTTCAATCAACCTTGAGAATAGTTCATTTTGATGCAACCATCATTGCATCTATTGAGTCTCATAATTTGAGTGTGAAATCCATCATTTTTGAACCCTATTAACATTAATATTTTTATTCCATTAACAAAAATATTTTCATTCTGTAAAAAAATTACAGGATGAAAGTAATAAATAAAACATTAAAAACCCATAACTTGTGATACATGAATCCTTTTTTCTCTATTATATATAAAATCAATTCTAATTGAATCAAATACACCCTTTGATATAAGTTAAACCCATATATATTTTTCTTATAGGATAATTTAGGTCTATAAGTCCATTAAAAATGCATATAAATTCAAATGATGTGATCCATGGATTACTTTCTATAACAGGTTCTCACCACCATATTTGAAAATGATTTTAAAAAATCTCTATTAATCAATGTGAGAGAAATCATGTTTAATATTGAAATCCCATTTTTATATTGATTGTTGAGTGATATACCTTTTTATCTCAAACTCAACGTATATTGTTTATGTGAGGATCATATCAGGGTATTCATATAAAATTTTATTGTATATTTTTTAGGGCCTCCAAATACACCCCATCAGAATTGGATTCGTTGTAACAAGAGTATCTTATTATAACGGAAGAGAAGGAAAATAAAAATGTTTCTAATGAATAATGAAGGTGAATAGATTTTTTATCCCCTGTCACTAAATTAGAGTGAATATATATGTTATCAAAATTCTATTCAAGGATTATATCTCGATCTAATTTTCCAATGTTCTTAGAGACAACTATTCAAATTAATATGCTCTAAGAGGATTTGAACTATAAGATTTTATCCTCATAATAATATATACCAATGTGAGAGAGATGTGACTTCATCTTGGGTATGGAATGATATATAAATCATTTTATTTATTTTATAAAATTATTCCTTATTCTTTATAATTAAAAAATGACCCTAAAAATTTAAAGAGTACATAAAAAGTATAATAGTAACTAAATTGGTTTAAACATTAGTAGTTTTTAATTTTATAGATAGTGATTTTATTTTTTTTATCATGATTTTAAAATGTTGAAATATTGATAATGATTAATATGTTTGAACATGGATTGGTATAGTTAGTCCATATAGTGGATTCATATTCCATCATGATGAAGCAAGGTAATTGAATAATACAAAGTACAAAAAAATTATAACCTCTAGGTTGTGTGCCTAATGACAGGTATAGATAAGACATACTATGGGTGCATGTGTTGTCACCATGAACCCAATATCATAAATATTGATAATATAAAATAAGGTACAAAAATCTATTAAAAATATAAAAAGGGTTTGATAGTAATGAAAAATGATCACAAAGGGTGTAGGCACCCTGAGGTGGATAATTTCAATTCTTTTAGACTATCAAAATTAATACCTATAAATAATATAATGGTTCCCTGGATATTGTCTAGATATAGAGATATAGAAAGTATTGATCTGATTTTTGATGTAAATATATCAATTCATGTATGGTTTGATACTTTCTATTTTACACAATATCTTTTTTCAAATTCATGAATTATTTTGGTTGTTGTGGATTGGGACTTGAATTTTACCTTGGATTCACATTCTAGGTTTTTAACATGAATGGATTTGTTACTTTTTATTTATTCCATTTAATTCATTTAAATCCAAAATAAATAAAATCCTAATGTTTAAGGTCAGGAATTTGTAAATGAATTTAGAGTATAAATACTAAGTTCATAGAATTGTTACATTATTTTGGATTACATTATTGTAAATGTTAACTAATGTAACCACTGTGATGTAGTTATTTAGATCATATCATGGTCAATGCTAGGATACCCCATGGATTTTTTAATGTCACTATGTTATGTTGTAATGAATGTTTTTGATGTTTTATGTAATAACACAGAACATCACAAGCTTCTTCAACTCCAGTTACCATACTTAGATTATTCATTATATGTTGATAAATTTTAGATGTTTTAATATCTTACACATTTATTTAAACTATAAATGATTCAATAAATAATTAAAATAAATCATTCAAAGAGTATAAACATTAGATAATTTTTTAATCAAATGTATCATAAATAAATGGATGAATTTATGAGTTCCTGAGGTCTATATAAAACAATTTTTATTCTTATAGAGTATTTTTTGAGTGAAAGAATCAATTCATATATTATAACACCTCAAATAAAAAAAAATTAGTTATAACTTATGTCAAGTATTTTAAAAATAATTATACAAAATCCCTAGTAAAGAGGGATATTCTTCCCTAGAATTGATAGAATCTTGAAACCCATTAAAACCCTAGGAGAAAGGATATATTCAGCTAATTTCTAGTGATCATTAGTAAACTCATGGGGATGAGAAAGATCAAAAGAGAATAATGTATGATGTTCTTTGTTTATTTTTGTTATTTATTAAAGGTATAGGTAGATCTTGGTTGTTTTTTTATTTAACATTTTCATCCACTATCTTTTGGATGAAAGTAATTCTATTTAAATCATTATGTGGTGTCAAGGATATCCTATCAACACTTGAATTGATTTTTGAATAAATAAATAAATCATGAAAATATTTTTCAAGAAACCATGATATAAACTTGTTTAAAATGAATTTTTTAGTTATATAATTTACATAACCATGTTATATATGTTATTTTAAATGATTATGGTCTTATTTAATTCATTACACCATGGTATGGTTCGAATAAATAGAGCATCAAAAAAAGGAATAAAAATAATAGTGTTATTTTTCAACTTGACTATTTTATTTTAACAGATCACTATAACATGTTGTCCTTCACATCGAGGGTAGGCCAGGATATAATTGCTGTTTCTAATCTATTTTTGGACCTCAAAATTCTTTTTCAAATGGAATTTATATTTAAAAAATCGCATCCAAAATAATTTAGATTATCTCTAATGGCATGGCCAATATGGTTTGACTTCTTGAAATAGAATCCTTAAAAAGAATTGGTTAACCCAAAATGAATTCTGAAATATTGATGGTTTATGTGGTGTTTTTAGTACTAAAATTACATGGTTCTTATTTTAATGACATTCTATGGTGTGTTGAATTTTAAATAAAATTTTATTTTTGATAAAATCTTAATAAATCATTACTATGGTGCGACTGAAGGGCCAACGGTGAATCTAGTGGACCATTAAACTGAACTAAAAAAATTAATGGAAGAGATATATGTCGAATGTAAATTTATATAGTTTAAATCAGATGAAATATTAATTTTTTATGTTGATTTGAGATTATATTTAAAAATAAAAATTAAATTTTTACAATAGTAACCATTTTTGAAAATATTTTAATTTTTGTAAATGGTTGTATAATTAATGCAATGTGTATTTTTTAATAATATAATTTTTCATAAATTTCACACATTTATTAAATATAATATAAAACATATTAAAATAATGTAAATTATAATATGAAATTTTCATATTGGATAAAATTGAATTCATTATGTTTATTCATTCTTAAATTATACTGTATTTATAATTTATATATGAATTGCTCATAAATGTTTATCAAATGTATCCCTCTTTATCTATATAGTTTTCCTTTATATCCTTTATAACTTACTATGGTTATTGTGATGAACTTAACTTGGATACCCTATCAAACTCATACCTGACCTAAACCATCACATACCCGAATGGGAATTCTCGATCCCCATAGGCTGGAAACTGCCACCCGGGCATCAACAACAACCAGATGGAATGATTTCACCTAACATGAATCATAAAAAATGCTATATATATATATATATATGTAATAAATAGAGGATAATTAAAACAAGAAATATATTTCATATAAAAACGGAAATAGTATATGCAATACAAATCTAAAGAAGCAAAAGAATCTCCAAGATACAAGACCAACATTAAAGGAAAGATAAAGCACAAAAAGATACTTCATGTGATAGAATAGAAAACGTTACACTATCGCACCACCAAATACCCAAACAAAACTGACTAAAGCCTCACCACCTAATTTTGGAACCTTCCCTTTTCCTTACATTGAATGACATATAAAGTTCTATGCACTACTAAAGGGTTGCACATGGTGTGAACTCAACAGACTCAACGGGATCCCACCCAGCTATTCCATATCAAGTCACTATACAAAAATATTAATAATGATCAACTTGAAATAAAAAAAGACCTGATAATTAGTTAAACTATTTTTATATCAAAATTATGCTAAAACATTTTGCTTTTTTCCACAGTTCCGATTAATCCATGTAAAATAATTTCAAATAATATCACATATATTAATCTACTCAAATCAAGGCATGTATCACATATCATATCAAAACCATGAAAGTAAAATCTAAAATAGTACCAGCCAAAGAAAAAGTTACATCACACCAAGGATCACTATAAGTCAGTCTATCTAGGACAGAAATACCAAAGATGTAGACAATTGTGTGCATAATGCCTCTATATATATGAATTGAATCTAGATTATAGAGGAACACCACACAAACTGAACCTCAAAATAGTGTCTAAAAATTCCCTATAAAATGGAACTATATAACAGAGGAACACCCTATGAGTGAAACCTCTAAAAGTATCAACATATGAGGCCTATTAATATACCTTCGACATAAGTACCCATGTCATCCCAAGTGATACATTTTATAAAACATTTTATCAAAAACATTATTTGAAAACCATTTCACAAATTCATTTCACAATGCTTTAAAAATACCTTTTCTTTTACCAAAATAAGGGGAAAAGAAATTTTCTCAAAACCCCATTTCCATATACACAAATCAATAATGAAAATTCATTTATAAGACAATTTATAAATCCTAGAGAAATTAATTTCATCCAACATAGGCTAGACATAGAACCACCTACCTCAAACATGGGTTGGACACACCCGCAGTGGGATCCATGAACTCAGAAGAGCACAAGGACAAAAAATGAGGTTCTAGAATCAATACATACATATCTAAATCAATTCAACAATCAAAGAGGTCAGAAAAGAGGATAGATCATGACATACCTTGAAGAAATTCGCACACAAAACCATAACCAACATAAGGGTCAGACTCTAAAGAAATATATTTCAATAGATCTAGAAAGGATCAAGAATATTATCATCATAGATCAAATGATATATAAATATATGGAAACAATGCGACCATGGTCATTATAAATGATTAAATTAAAGGATTACTCACCCGTAGAAACACACCGCAACTAAAATGAAGATAAATCACTGAATGAACTAATTTGGAAGGAGTGAAGTTCTCCAAAATCACCTGGGAGTTCTCATAGTTATGAGAGGAAAATACTATGGTTGAATGAATAACCAAAAATTTCATTGAGTCCCTATTTCATGACATGAATTAAATGAAACCCATGTACACTGAAAAACATGTTCCCATGGAAAAAAATCCAGATTTTACTATTTCATGATGTGAAACATACTCAAGGGGTGTAAACCTTTCACGCTTCAAACCAAATTCATGAAAACTGCACAATAAAATTTTCACTTCTTGTAAATCATTCAAGGTGGGTAAAAGTTTATTATATAGTAATAGTCCAAATTCTAAGTAAAAACACAAACCACCTCTAGTGTTCTCTGAAATCAGTTAGAACCCCAAAAACCATTTATTTTTTTAACCAGGCTCCTTTAATTCTAAAGACAAATATTCTAAAAATTTAGGTCATTTTCCCTAAAAAATTTCATCTTTCTTTGGGATCCCCAAAACATACCCAAACAAAGTGGGAAAAAAAGAGAGATGTGGAATATCTGAATTAAGGTAATGAGATGTTATAAAATCCCCACCATAAGTCTTTCTATACCTTGGAGGTATTGTGGAAGAATGATGTCTGGAAAGATGTGATGCCATTTATTTCTCATCAACGACTCATGATCCCAATTCACATGAGAATATGACTTCAGTCTCCATAATTGTATGACTAATAGAATCAACTTCCTATGTATAACATTCACCTAAGAGTCAATGATATACATTGGATACTCCACAATATAAATTTTTGGATCCATCATGTTATCTTCCTAACCCAAAATGTGATAGATATTATGATGGTACTTCTTGAGAAAAAATATATGAAAACATCATTATTACCCATCAATTGAACTAGAAATACGAAATGATAAGAAACCTTCCCAATCCACTCAGTGACCTCAAATGATCAAGCATATCTTGGAGCCAACTTTCCCTACATTACAAGCCAATGGTGACCCAAATAAGTAGAACATTCAAGAAAACTTACTCACCAATAGAAAACTAAAAAGGATAACATCAATGATGTGCATATTATTTTTTTCATCTCTAAGATATAACTAGACCCTGATGTATATCCTAAATCCACAATTATGTCACTTGAATGAGACCCAACCCTGCCAAAGAGGCATCACCCACATATTTACAATAAAGTGGTGAACCACATGATAGTACATACAAAGCCTCAAAATGATATATTATGATTCATTAATGATAACATTTGTTATAATAAAAATCTGAAAATACCAGATATATATCCCATGATCCACAAAATATGCAAGACTCAAGCCTGTAGCATATCCTCTTAGATCTGAATAACATGATTCATCTGTCTGTCTGTCAGTGGATGGTATGTTTCAATCAACCTAACCCGAGTTCCAATTTCAACCTTGAGAATATTCCACTATATTGAGTTAATCCTTTTATACATGTCCAAAACAATTTCAAATGGAACCCCATGTAACCTCACAAACTCGTGTACATATAACTTACCTATGTGATCAACTTTATTGGTGTCCCTAATCATAATGAAATGAGGTGACATTGTTAAACAATAAATCGCCATCTAAATATCATTACTCCCTCTTGGAGTCCATGTTAATACAAAAAATAGTCATTTGATACTTATTTCCATTTCCAAACCAATATCATAAGAGGCTAGGGAAACCTAGAAGGTTTTAGATTCTCGACATTTATCTGTTGTTAGGTGTAATAACATTACACATAATCTGTAATGTTGTGTTTCATACTTGGCCACCAGAATTTATATCTCATCTCATAATAAATCATCATCTTTCCTGGATTAATGACCTAAGAAGAACTATGAAATTCAAAAAATAATGAGTTCCTCATAGATGCTAGGGCGAACAACCAATACCCAAAACAAAGAATACCATATTAATGAAATAATCTCCCCACCATATAGGGTTTCCCAAAATCCCATGAACTCATAATCCTACTACTGACCCTACATAATTGACTTATGAAGAGATGATGATAACTAAACACTGGTCATAACCATACCTGAAACATTCATTTAATCATCCATGTGAAACCACAAAAAAAAATTTCATAAGGTTCAACTATTCCTTTGATTCCAAAACAGACTATGATGGTACTTTCCTACAGAGAGCATTTGCAATGACATTACCCTTCCCTGGGGTATAGGCAATGTCAATGAAAAACATATAAATGTATTTGTCCCACCTAAAATATGTGAGATTCAACTAATTCTAAAAAAATTTACATCTAATAATATTATGGTCAAAAAATATTGTGAACCACTCCCCTAATAGATAGTGCTGAAAACACTTAACTCTATGAATAACCATGTCAAGATCTAAATCATGAGTGGGGTAATTATTCACATTTGGTCAATGTTGGAGAAATATGTAAGACACTACATGATCATCATTAATAAGAAAACAACCCAACCCATCCCCAAAATCATAACATAAAACCATATACCCATTACCAGGATCAGGTAAGATGAGAATATGATCTAATGCCAGAAGTCATTTTAGCTCATCGAAAGAAGATTGGGACTTTGCATCACATATTAATTTCTCCCCTTCAATATAAGAATAATCAAATGTGATTCCATCTATGGGAAATATTTGATGAACTATTAGTATTATCCTACAAGACCAATGAATCTCTTAATATCAAAGACATTTCATGGATCCACCTAGGAAAAAAATCCTTTACCTTCTCAAGATCAACTAATAAATCATTCTAAAAAATCACATGACCCAAGAAATTCGCTTATTGGAATTAAAATATACATTTTGATACCATTACATAAAAATTATGAAAACTCCAGATTCCTACAACCAAACTCAAATAGTGTTCATTCTCATTCATAGATCTCAAATAAACCAAAATACCATACACAAAAATACCACCAAAGTGTTAAGATACTCATAGAATATCTAGTTTATAAAATACCTGAATACATCAGAAGAATTATTTAGGCCAAATAAAATTACAAGATATTTATAATGTCTATACCAAATCCTAAAAACCATCTTCGATATATCAGACTTCCAAAATCTAAGCTGAGGATAACCAGACCAAAGATCGATCTTCAAAAAACAATTTTCCCCCTTTAAATGGTAAAACAAATTATCCACAGGGGGAAAGGATACTTATTATTAAATATTACTTGGTTAAACATCTTATAGACAGTACATACTCAAAGTAAAGCATATGACTTCTTGAAAAAATCATATGGACTTTCCAAGGGAAATCACTAGGGATAACAAAACCTTTTCTCCTTAGATCATCCAACTGAATCACTATCTCCTTAAAAAACACCCCAAAATTCTAAATGAATAAAATTTAATTTTGATATCATATGGGAAATGAAACACCAAGCTTAAATAACCAACTAAATATATTTCTTCAAATTTAATCTCTTAAAATGCTTAATGAACACTCAACCCCAAGTCTAAATAAATCGTACTATAATATATTGTTATAAACTAATAGATAAATTGGAGGGTATGATTAGTATAGAGTAAAATATTAAAATTATGTTTACCTATGGATTATAAATAAAATATGAATAATTTAAAATAAAATGAATGTTTTTATGAAAAACTATATTTTTTTAAAATACAGTTCAGTAGAGTTTTGTGCACATCATTTAAAATTAATTTTTTTTCCACTTTTATAAAATTTATTTGACGAAATAATTTTTTTTAAATAATAATATCAAAATAATAATTGGGTTATTTTTTTTATAAAAGTTTTAATTTTTTGGTGAATATTAAAAAAAGAAATTTAATTTAAAACTGCCTTTTAGTTTAAATTTTTTATAAAGTTAAATTATATTTTTAATTAGACTTAAAGTAAAATAATTTGATTTATATATTTATTAATCCAATTTAGGTAATTTTAATCATTTTAATATATTATTTTTATATAATTGTTTTTAAAATTTTGATCATTATCTCTTAAAAAAACCCATTGTATCATCAGATCTTTGAGATAAATTTTAAATTAAAATTTTCCAATTATATGAATTGAATTTAGGAAAAATTTATTCCATATTTTTAATCAGAATTATTTATATTATCTAATATGTTCAACTTAATATTTTATCATAATGAATAGTATAAATGACAAAAACTATTTTTCATGGTTAAGGTAAAAATTGATTTATCTGGGGTTAAACTAGACATGTAAGGGTAAAAATAATCTAATTTTTTTTTTCTAAAATATAATTTTTGAACATATTTAGACCCTATAATAACTAATTATCTACAATACTCCATTTTCAATCCCTTTGGCATGTTAGAAATTTGGTTACACCTTTTTCATTTCAAATATTACAAGTGTGTCACCAAACTCAGTACTAAAAGGACACCCCTTCTCCTCTCCTCCTCACACCATATAACGCTTTTGGTTTGGCCAATAACTTATAAAATAAATTCCACAATTATATAATCTAATCATATAAGCCTAATTTTGGTAAAAAATCTAACCTAGGAAGTATTTTTGTGCATGTATAAGGAGGTTACCTGAAGAAGAGGTACTGTTCTTAAACGAGAATTTTTATTTTATTTATTCTTAAACATCCTTAAATTATTATTAAATGATGATGAAATAATAACATCAGTATATTATATATTATTATATGTTTTTTATGTTAGTTTAATGACCAAAAACCATCCCCACTTCTATTAAATTGGTTTTGAAAACATCATTAGTATGTATGGCAGACTACCGCGTCATGAATCAATATCATTTATTTTTTCATTACCACATATCATTGATGGGTATGATAATTGATATAATATATATATATATATATGATATTTATAACATAAATATACTTCTATAGTCATTATATCTTATATACCTTTTTTTTACTTTCCATTCCATAGGGGATACAATAATGTCTCATGTGCATACAACAAACAACTGCCTCGCGAAGCGATGTTATTATTTTGAAATAACACTTAAAATAGTAGATAAAAAGGATAAAATTTATAAATATATGAGAAATACATGACATAATTATGATATTAATGATATATTTATCATTTTTGATAATATATCATTGTTTTCTTACTTTTTCAGTCACTAAAAGATGACAACGCTGTTCATGTACATGTGGACTACAAACTTAACAATGTGACATGAAT
Source organism: Viscum album (assembly GCA_963277665.1). Lineage (NCBI taxonomy): Eukaryota > Viridiplantae > Streptophyta > Magnoliopsida > Santalales > Viscaceae > Viscum > Viscum album. Next base: position 1,107,964,733 of record OY728128.1, on the reverse strand, counting down.
CTATTTTAATCACCACACCAAATAGAAGATATGTACAATTATATTTAAAGAAATAATATAACCTTATGATCATTTTTTGAATTTAAAATATTACTTACTCTTTTCCATTATAATCATTGAAAAATAAATATGTTACTCATGTGTATGTTTGACCTACTATCTCCATGATCATAACATACTTTGTTTCTCAAAACCATATTTTTATTATTGGTATTAAAAGTATAATTTCTTCATAAATATGATAATATTTTCTTTATTTTTATTTTTTATATGATGAAACTAAATAATATGCATAGGAACTAGAACATTCATGATAAAACATGCATATAAAAACAAGGAAATAGACATATGAAACAATGAAAATAATGAAAAATTAATAGTGAATGACTGATAAGATGTTATAATATGATAATATATGAAATTATAAATATCAATATGGCTTTTTTATAATATAATAACATTTTAAACCCACTATACAGGTGGTTAAATCATGTTCAACCAAAATAAAGTTTGAGGTAAGTGGCTTCGTCTCAATTTCCATTAATTAAGTCATATTATAATGTTATAAACCCAATTTATTTTATATAGTGTATATAATTCCTCTTTTACATGTAATATCATGATTACATTATCATTCATATTATTTTAAGTTTCAATTTGAATTATTTCATCAATTGAATTTTTCTTAAAAGTTACCAAGTGTTAAAGAATATCATAACTCAATTTTTTTCATTGAGTTATATTACTTCTTTGTCATATTTGATATTCTAAAATTATATGTGTAATTGATTTTTAATATTTTATTTTGTATTTTCACTTGAGTTATGTGGATTTATAGTTTATAAAAAATAAATTCATTTATTAATTCTCACTTCAATTTTATGATCATTGTAAGGTTTTATTTCACAAGCTCATTCTAATCGAGATTATTTTTTCTTGAATTTAATTTATGAAAAATTATTTTTTCATTATATAGTAAAGACTTTATATTTTCTCCTCCTCAGGTTAATAATGGAATTATCAAGTAATAATACCATTTTTGTAATTTTTGATTCTTAAAATAATTTATTAATTTTTTTTATTAAATTATGAATTCATTTTTCTCTTTAGTAGGAAATCTATTCTCTTCCAAAACCATATTTTATAAAAAATTCATTTTTTTTTAAATTTTAAAAATTATTTATTAAATAAATGTTTACCCATTTTGTTTTTTTTACAAAAAAATAAAATAAAATTAATCTTCACGTCATTTTCAAAACAAATCCCATTTGGGTTTTACAAAAAATGTGAAAGGAATATCTATATTAACATACTCAGCAAGTACATAATTTCATGCCATCATGAACACTAAATATTTCAAATACTAATTTATAATTTTTAAAGGTTATTTTCAAAAAAAGTATTTTCAAAATTATTTATGAACTATTGGTTTTAAAAATGAATATTAAAAATGAAAATTATTTATTCCTCAAGAATTTTTTTAAATATCTTTTTAGGGAATTTCTATTCATCAATGACAGCAATACCTTATTATTACACCAATGGGTGAATTTTGGATTGACGATATCCTCATTTTTTTCTATGGATCATTTATGACCATTTTGACTAAGGAAAGTATTTACATTTACTTTATTGATTCATTTTTGTAGTAATTAACTTTCCCTTGAATTATTCACTTACCTATAGACATTAAAATTACCCAAAATATCCATATTATTTGGCATGGATAAGTTTATTTATTAAACCGTATATTATTTCTACATATGGAGTTCAAATTTGAAAGTTATTTTCTTATCTATGGAAATATTAATAAATTCATATTTCTTAGTTAATAAAGATATTTGATGATAATGAACATTTTTCGTGAATTATATCAATTATTCTATGTCTGGGGAATGATTTGGATAGGCAGTGATGGGTGGGGCCTGAAATTATATAGCTCCTTGATTCATCTATAGGTATCATAAGATATATCAGTAAGATATAATTAAATGGGGTTTTAACTTTATTTTTAAACCATATTTTGAAATGTTTTGATGGTAGAGGTTTCATTATTCTTGAGATCATGTCTTCCAATAATTAATCATTTCCTTTATGAAGAATTTAGTTATTGTTAACCATGATATTTTTAAAATTATATTACCTCTAGTTGCATTTCATTATAAGTTTATTGATTAAACGACATGTGTTTAGTTATTTACCTTTCCATATTGATTATTACTTATCTATTCATGATAGTAATGTTATTTAAATGACATGTGTGTTTAGATATTTGCCTTTCTGTATTTGATTATTCCTTATCTGATCATGATATTCATGTTATTGATTAAATGGAATGTGTTTTCTTTTAATTACGTTTCCATGGTGATTATTCTTGTTGATTCATGAAATTTTCAAATATAATTAACCCTTAATTACCGCTTGATATCACCCTTATTTTTTCCTTTCCCATGAATCCATGAAGTGTACTATGACTGATATGAAATGATATTCTAGAGAAAACAATTTTATTCTCTAAAAAATTTATGCTGTAATTTGTGTTTTATATTGTAATAAGGGGATCATGTATGTATATAGTTTACCAAGACTAATAAACTATTCATTCCTCTAATATGTGATTCCTTTTATCTTATGCTAATGTAATAAAGGATACACCAACTATAGGTTTTTGGAGACGGGGTCACTATAGTTGCTATTAGAAGATGTTTAGTAGAAAACTTCAGAACTAGATTACGAAAAATATAGATTAGGGCATATAACTCTAAGATTAACTTTGAGGATAATTATAAAATTAAATCATAATTTTTTGGTAAGGAAGTGATTATGTGGTTTATCTTAGAAATACATCCCCTTATGGTACCTAAAAGTGTATATGGTTCTAGCACAAAGGTACTTAGGAGTAATAACCATAAAATGGTAATATTTGGTCTGATGAAAGTGGCCTGATTTTATATGAGGTATGTATACTTTAAATTTAATCTTAAACTATTTCTTTTATCCTTATAAAGGTTACCTATGGTTTAGGGAAGGATTTGGGAGCGTTCAGGGATTGTTCGGAGCCCGTAGCTCTGGATTTTGGAGGAAACAACAGAGGAACATGGTAAGTGCTAACCCTATTCCTCATACTATATAGATCAGTGAGGGTTATATATAGTTTTTATAAACTATTTAAGTTGTTTTTTAACGAGGTGTTAAGACACTTTGTGTGCATGGGATGATCAATGTTTTTCTAACCATGCGCTATAGGCTCTGAAGGGCGTGCTCTCTAGGCAATGGAGTGCACACAGTCAGTGCATGGTTTAGCCAACCACACAGCCAACCCATGAGAACACGTTATAAGTGGAAAATCGACCATTTTTTCCTTAAAATTTCTATATTTCCTCACCCATTTCCACCCTCATTACAACACATAGTAGTCCACTCAATCATTGAAGCCTATTTCACACATAAATCTATGATTTGTGATATATCTTATATCTGGACTTCGAATTTCTTATAATCAGTCTTTTTAGATATCTATGAGTAAGTACTATATTTATATTAACCATTATATTGTTTGACTTATTCTTGATATAGATATTTTGGTTCAGGATCAGTAGCCCTATTTTCAGCATTTTTCTTTTCTTGATCATCATCATCATGTAATTTTATAAAGAGATAGTGAAGAAAAATACAAAAATGAGAAGCATGGAAGGAAACCCCTCACCCACCCCCACCCAAAAAAGAAACTACGGGGGCCTAAAATAATGCATCCCTAAATCATCCCCTTTAATAAAGTCAATCCCATTAGGATTAATACTTTCCGTAGAGTGTAGAAACACTTTATCCGTGCCATTAAAGACCACCAAGGCCAAGAAGTCAGCAAGATTTACTTGACCAATTTATTCTATTCTAGACCGAATTAGAGGCCAAAAAACAGATAATGATTTGACTACCAAACTGAGGTTGGTCTTCGCATACTTTTCCCCCAAATTCCCAGTGTTTATATATATTCCATCGTTCCACATGGCATATTTTTCAATTGTCTCATATTAAATGGATTAATAGTTAAAATAAATGCATATTCTTGACCTATATGACACATGAGGAATATTTATAAATCATTAGAGGTTAAGGAACTTGAATTGAACTAGCCCTTTGGGTGGGTTGAAAAATTGGATAAAACCACCATGTGTGGCCCATGATTTGATTCACATTTTAATGTGTGTTATTTACCCCCTGATTTGGTATTTCAAATGAAATGATTAAAATATAAATAAATATAATGAAGAGGAAATGGAATTCCATGTCCCTATACCTTTGACCATTGTCCAATTTTTTTAGTCTTGATATTTTCTTTAAATCCAAATGCTCAATTAAGATAATGGGGAGGATTCATGTGATGTTAGGGATTCTAAGACTATGATTTGATTTTATCCACATTTTAAGGTGAGTTAAATTTCTTAAGTAAATATGACTTCCAATTGAATTAAATGTGTACTTAAAAGGTATGGTCAGACTTTGGACCCATGAACATTCATATTTTTATACCAAGAGTAAAGGATTGGTTTTGGATTGGAATCCCATAAATAGAATCATCATGGTTATGTAAATAAATGAAATGTAAATGCAATTATCATGAACTTTTGGTGAAACATGAGTTCTCATATGAACACCATGGATGGACTCACTTGGTATCTAGATTATATACGCCTGAGTGATTCTTGGAATCCCTATGAGGACTAACACTGATGGATTCATAGGGAAAGTTATTTTAAATTCCAAGAGTGATACTTGAACTCCCTATATGGACATCCAAGGAAGGACTCAGATGGAAGATTTTTATATATTTTTGGAGTGACAATTGGGCTCCCTATATGAAGCCCCATGGACAAAATCAGAGAATGGTTATTTATACCACACCTAGAGCGATACCATGGTTCTTGTGAGGAATTAATAGGATGGGATTTTAAGTTGATGGGTTTATGTTATATCTTGAGCAATACCAAGGTTACAATTAAAGAATTATAAGGATGGGATTATGATTCCATTAAATTTTAAAATGAATTAGTTATACCACTCGTCTGCCAAGCTAAATCAAAAGCTTGGATTTGGTTGCTTCCTTACTGTTATTTATGGACATGTTATACATTTCATGATAAGATATGATTCATAGGGATTATTGGGATGTGAGACAAGTCCCAAGATTTTTTATAAATATAATTATGAATGAATGGTTACTCAAAGATATTTTAACTTAGGCTGCTACAGGTAGAAAAGGACTGGTGTTTCATGGGAACACGTACCAATGTGGGTTATTTATTATTGCACTTCATTTACATATATTTATTATTATCTATACATTATTTATTATATATGATAATGGGATAAATGTAATTAGAATCCATTGGTAGTGTCCTGGTGAGTTTATCCCACACCCTACTCAGGCCATTATACAATACACATATAGACTTCATGGATGCAGGTAGGGATATTGGTCAAGCACCCGATTATCGATTCTTGATTTCTTATAGGATGGGAGGAGGGGATCACATGACCGATTTATGTCACATGATGCTATTTGGATATATTATTTTTTTGGTTCTTTTGGTATATCTGTATGAATGTGAACCTTGATCCATGTCTTCAAGTCTTTCCTTTTTGTTTATAATTCTATTATCATCATTTCCCATATGAAATTGATGTGTTTTTACTCTTATGATGTTCAATTACCTATTATTATTATCCTATTTATTTTTATGATTATACTATTTTACTACACTATGATCATGAGGGTATAGTCTCCCCACCATTCCACTATGGAACTTGGCTGCTAGTTGGTAGCCTATGGATTATGGGGAGTTATGCTTGAGGTCATGTGTCCAATTGAGTTTGGTTACTATTGGTGAACGGGGATCAGGACATCATGAAGTGGTATCAGATTGGTTTTTATTATTTTATTTATTATCTTACTAATTTGGATGGTTTAAAGGAGAAATAGGATGTGTTGGAATTTGTTCATGAGCCTATTTTTGGGAGTTTCTTACCAACATATAGTGAAAATCCATATTACCTAGAATGCAACATGTTGTTCTGAATTTTGCTTATTATAATTACCTTGATTTTTACATTGGGTGATGCACTTGATATTTGTATTCCTTATGATTGTGTATTTTTACCATTTTTTAATATGGGAAGGAAGTATTACATTATGAATCATCATAGGAATATCATGATTTATATTTCATTTATATTCCATGCCATGTTTACATTACTATATACATTTCTTACTGCATTTTTTGGTTCCTTTATTGCTTTTTCCATGAGATTATGCTAACATTTCATTCAAGGAATTAATTAATAATTGGTTTTGAATAAATAGACTCACAATATAAATTTATAAAGTGAAAGAGAGTTTAAAAATTTATAATGGTGTTATATATAATTCAATCATTTTAATGGGATTTACTATAAAAATGAGTATGAAATTAAAATGAAACTAAATTCTGAAATGAATGGTCACCGATAAATGAGGATGCCAATTTCAATTTAAAGGGTGTTTTCCTCTATAAATTGAAATTAAAAATAAATATAATGGGACCGTTTACTAATACCAGAGACCTTGAACCTAACCCAATGTCATTAGTGGAGAGCAGTCAGTGTCTCATGCTTTTATTATGATATGTATGTCACAGAGACCTAGATTTAGAAGCATGAAAAGAAGTGTTACTTTTATGTACAGATTCCTCTACCTATCATATTCACATATATGTGTTGTAATTGGTTATTAAATAGTATATTGATCCATGTGTTTGTAATGTTTAGACACATTCCACCATGGAAACCATGAGTCATGTTCTAGGAGGGTGGCAAAGACTATGCTATGCAGGTGGTGGTCCCTAGGTCACCAGTAGAACCTACAGTAATGAAACTTGAGGCGCCACTATTTATACCTAATATGGGTATTGATCCCTAGTTTCAAGAGGGTTTCATATTCTTTATACAGATCATTCAGGGAGCCCAATGACCTACCCTAACCATGGAAGAGTTTACTCCAGAGTTTCAACAATAGAATCTTCCCACATTTTTTTGGAGAATGGAATCCCACAGTCTGTAGAGTCATGTCTAGAGTCCATGATTTCTATTTTCAACCACATTGAGACACCTCATAAGAGGATAGTGAATCTAACTACGTATATTCTTTGGGATTACTCAATGAAATGGTGAAATAAATTACTAAGATGAATCATCATCAGGATATGGTTTTGTGGGATTTTAAAACATAATTAATTGATTATTTCTATCCACATATGTTGAGGGATAATAGAGCCATATATTTTATGCACTTAGAGTAGGTAAATTTATCCTTCATGTACTATTAATTTATTTCACAAATCTCTACTATTTTTCACCAATTCTTTTACACGAAGAGTTATCTAAAGAGATAAGATTTGAAAATGATCTCAGGTAAGACATATAATCACTAGTGAATTTATTTCATCATACTTTCATTTCTAGAATAGTGAATGAGTCACTTATTAGGGAGTGTAACTAGAGAGAGGATGGAGGTGCAAGTCATGGCCATTCCGAACCTATTTCTGTAACTACAATGACCAAGAGTCAAAAAGTATCGTTTGGAGATTCCAAAGAGTGATATTAGTTATCAAGGTGTGTAATCAGGTATCCAAGTGTGGTTACATCTATGTGGTAGACAAGGACATATGAAACCTTAGTGTACCAGGGACCCAATTGAGTTCCATTCTTGCAGAAAGATGCACCATCTACCATAATTTTGTAGATATTTTACTCTAGTATCCAATGAGAGAGGTTTTTACTAACTCCACATTTAGGAGAGGGGTCAATAGCTTTACAATAAGAATAGATTTGGAGTATGACCAGCTGATCAGGATAAATATGTGGTCTTGTCTAGGGTATCCATACACCAAAAATAATGTGTCAGTAGAGAAGGCCTACTTATAGTATCCAAGAAATATCTCAGGGACACAAATTATTCAAGAAGTATGTAGTGAAGCCGATACCGAAGGAGTAGATTGTTAGACCTTATACGATGATAGATATTATTCTAGTATCCACTAAATTAGTATCATCTCTTTTTAATACTAGTGATTCTTATTATTTCATATTTATATCTAATGTGGAGATTCTTTGGCTCAATATTTAGTTTTCCTATGCCATTATTACACTCAATATTGAGTTTCAGATTCTATCAAAGAGTTTACACCGGTACAAGGAGTTCTCCCTTGCGACAGGTGGATGTCTCTTTGTATGGGTTCTTTTTTCCCTCAAGATTACATGGCTTCACATAGTTCTCCAAATGGATTTTTTGGTTCTACATCATTCTTATGTTAACTTCTATCACTTAAGGGTGACTTTTATATCACCACAGGGTGGGGTTTTTATTCAAACAGTTTAATGGGATATCTTGACAAATAGAGCTAGACCTAAGCATCAAGGGTTGGGTGGGATGAGATACCAAATTACTAGATTATATCTGGATGATCTGAGAACATGTTAGGAATATCTACCTCTAGTGGTAGATCATTTTAGGTAAATTTTCTTAGATGACTTTTCAAGACTACCTCATAAGAGATAGGTAGATTTTTCCATTGAGCTAGTTCTTGGAATTGAACTGGTATACATTCCTCTTTATATTACAGGTACTATTGAGTTACAAGATATCAAGTAGAAACTAATGGTTTTGAAGATAATGGTTTTAAACAACATATTTATTCTCTATGGGGTTCACCTTTACTTTTTATGTAAATTTGGATAGTACCCTCAGGACTCGTATGGATTAACATTGGTTAAGTCTGGTTATAGTTAAGAACTTGTATTTATTTCCTGATATAGACAATCTCTTTGACCAGATCCAAGGGAAAAGGGTTTTCTCTATAATTAATCTATGATTTGGTTATCATCAGGTTCATGTTAAACCGTCATATATCCTATGTACAACATTCCATAGTATATATGTCTTGTATGAGTATTTGGTCATGCTGTTTTTCTCATGAATAGACGAGAAGTTTTCATGGAAATGATGAATTGGGGTTTCCATCCATATCTGGATTCATTTTTGGTGGTATTCATGGATAATATCTTGGTGTATTCTTTCACTTGATATAACCATTCCAAAAAACATGATATCATATTAGATATAATGAGGGAGAATCAGTTATATGATAATATCACAAAATGACACATTTGGATAGAAAAATTTTACTTCTTTGGCCATATTATCTTATAGGAATGATTATCAGTTTACCCAGAGAAGGTGGGAGTTATAGTTTATGGGGAGAAGCCAAAGACCATATTTCATTGGAAGTAGGTGTTATTAGAGGTTCTTTATCCAATACTTCTTAGGCCTTAAAACACTAATTATGGGATTCAATAAGAAGGATGTGAAGTAAATATGGTCATAATCCTATGATATATCCTTTTAAGAGTTGAAAGGGACACTAACATCATCATCAATCCTAGTTCTTCCAGTTGTGGGTAAACATTATATGATTTATTATGATACATTAGGCATCAATCTTAGATTGGTTCTTCTGTTGGAGGAGTGAGTCATGGAGTACAAGGCCTGTCAATTTAGGCCAGAAAATAATATCTACCTGATGAATGATCTTGAATTATCCATTGTCGTACATTTCTAATGTTATTGGAGGCATTAATTAAAATCATATCATTTTGTGGTGCGTACGGACCACAAAATCCTAAATTAAATATTTACGGAGCGTGACTTGGATCTTAGAAAATGAATATGGGTTGAATACCTATTGTCTTTTGACTTTGAGATTTATTTTATGCATACAAATGGAAATGAAGTCATCGATGCTCTAAGTAAGAGAACATAGGCATAGGCAGCTTAGGAAGCTAGTAGTGAGTTGTATCTTATGGACTTGTTTTCTGAGATGCATTTAGAGGTATAATATTGTCCTGAATATTATTTAATTACACATTTATTAGTGACCTATTCCATTATATAGAGATTCACGATGAGGAAGAAATTATATTTTGAGGGCTTAGTCCTATGGTAGATTGTTGTAGGAGATGATCCACCACCTGGTTGGATCATTTATGAGGAATAGATCTTTTGAATCCATGGATGTGTGTGGATTACTATATAAATCTAAGAGGATTTTATGTGAGATTACCATGCCTCAACAGGGGTAGTTCATCCTAGTCTTACCAAGATGTATCATGACTTATTCCACCAATACTGGTGTTTGGGGATGAAAAGAGAGATAAAAGTGTTTGTTACTCAGTGTTCAACTTATCAGTAAGTGAACATGGAACATTGGTGACCAATGGGGATTCTAAATACATTAACTATTTTTAAGTGGAAGTGGAATGAAGTAAACATGGATTTTCTGATAGGATTTCCTATATCACCTCAGGGTAGTGAATTCATATGGGTGATCATAGATAGGTTGAAAAAGGTCTCCCATTTCTTACATATTTGGGAGTATTTTTTAGCAGATGATCTTGTGAAGAACTATGTTCCTGATATCACAAGAATCCTTGAAGTTATATATTATATCATATTGGACATAGCCACTCACTTTATATTGGGGTTCTGATAGGGGTTTTAGATGGAACTGGGTTCACATGTATTTATGAGTACATCCTATCACCCATAGATTGAAGGATATTCTAAGCATATGATACATATTTTGGAAAAAATTCTTCAAGAATGCATCCCTGATTTTGGAGGTTCTTGGAATAAAAACATAGCTCTCACCGAGTTCTCTGATAATAATAGATTCCATGATACCATACATATGTCTCCTTATGAGCCCTTATATAGTAGGCCATGTGTTCACCCCTATGATGTTTATAGGTAGAAGAGGCAGCGTTACCAAGTCCTCATCACATTCATGAGACTTCAGATCAAGTTAATTTTAATAAGAAAATGATGGATAAAACTTGGTCTATAAATAATTCCTATACTGATCATCATCATCGAACACTATATTTTGAGGTGGTGAGTTAGTTTATCTTATGAGTTTCACCTAAAGTAGGGAATATAAAGATCCGAAAATAATGGAAGTTATCAACGTGTTACTTAAGGAATTTTGAGAATCTAGATAGATATGGGCTAGTAGGCTATAGATTTCAGTTACTTCATTTGTATTGGGCCATGAATGAAGTCTTCCACATAAATTAGCTTCAACAATATAATTCTGATCTTTTGTATATTCATCAGCCTATGGAGTTTGAGTGGGAGGTTGATGAATCCTTTGAGAAGTATCATATTTGTGTTGTTGATCATGGAATAATGGTTCTCTGAGACAATTCAGTTCATCTTGTATAGATGATATGGAAGAAAGGATGTGTACAAGATGAGACTTTGGACCAGGAGGCCAACGAATGTGCCCAGTGGCCAATGTTATTCTCATATGTTTCTTTAACACCCTTGGAAGTGTAATTCAGAATCAAATTCAATTAAGGGGAAAATATTAAGAACCTAGATTTTTGATGAGGTATGTAGCCTTTAAATATTTTCTTAAACCCTTACTCTAATACTTATAAATTTTCCTTATAGTTTATGGAAGGGTTTGGGAGCTTCTAGGGTTTGATCCAATCACAAAACTATGGTTTTGAGGGAAATAGCAGAGTCATATAGTTAGTGCTAACGATTCCCCTCAAATCGCATGTCCTAGTGATGGTGCCTCATGGTTTGCCTAAACTATAAAAGGGATATTTTGACCATGTAGGGTTGTGATGGATGGTGTTCATAGGGAGTGATGAGTTTTTCTAACCGTGGGTTATAGGTCAAGTAGGGTGTTCTCCCTAGGAAGTGGGGCGTGCACGGTTGGTGCACTATTTGTACAGTTGTGAGGAAAACCTATAAGTCCACTTAAAAATTGGGAAATGGACATTTTTTCCTTAATTTATTACTTTTTTGTCACCAATTTTCCCCTTATCACTCTAATGCACGGTATCCCTCTCCTCCATTAAATCCTCCTTCATAACTAAAGCTAGTCATGGTGATATCTCTCAGATCTAGACACTGAATCACTTTCCATTAGTATCATTGGATTTACAAAGGTAAGATATCTATTCAAATTGTGACCTCTATCATTTATATTCCTCTTGATAGAGTTATTTTTGTGTGAGCACATATACCCTATTTTTAGGGTGTTTATATTTTTACTTGATTTCTTCCATTCAAGCTTGGATTAGAGGCCAACAATAGATGAGGAGTTGACTACCAAGCTAAGGTGGGTGGTCTCATTATTTTTCTAGAAATTATTGTTGTTCATATGTATGTATTTGTGCTACATTATAGATTTTAAAAGCATCACTCATTAAATGGATTGATTCTTAAATTAAATCGACAGGCTTGATCTATATAACCCATTAGAACTATTTATAAGTCATCATATGTAAAGGAACTTGAATTGACCTAGCCCTTTGGGTGTGTTGATAAATCAGATAAAACTACCATGGGTGGACTATGATTTGATTCACCATTTATGGTGTATCCTTTACCCATTTTTTTGGGATTTCAAAGGAAATGATTAAAATAAAACTAAATTGAATAAAGATAGAATGGAAGACCATGCCCTTATGCCTTTAGCCGTTGTCCATCTCCCTTTGTCTAGAGATGTTATTTAAATCCAAATTCCCAATTAAGATAAATGGGAGGATTCATGGGATTTCAGGCCTTTAAAACATTCGATTAGATTTGAGACACATTCTATGGTCAGTTAAATCGATTAAATAAATGTGTAGGAAAATTGAATTAAATGTGAACATAAATGGTGTGGTTAGTCATTTGGCCCATGACCATTCATATTTCCATGTCAAGAGTTAAGGATAGGTTCTATCTTAGAATAAAATAAACAGACTCATTAGGAATATGCAAATAAATTAAATGTAAATGGAATTATTATGGTCCTTGGGAGACACATGGGTTATAATATGAATTACATGGACGAACTCACTTGGCAGCTGTATTATTTATACCTGAGTGATACATGGAATCCCCATGTGGACATACAAGGATATAATGAGAGGGTATTCTATTTTATATTATTGACATAGAAATATGTATTTCCCAAGAATAGTCAAGGAAGGTACAAATGATTTGGGGTAAAACCAAGCCAAACGCTTTGAAAATCATTCTAAAGGGCATGTTTTATAAAGATCAACTCCTATGAAAATGTATAGAGCTCAAGAAATCTCCTAGATTGAGAAATAATTCTTCTCAAACCCAATAAGTCCTAAAAGTACCTCCATACAAAAATATTTGGAGTCATGTGGTGCTTTTCGAATGTGTGAAGGGTTGACGGTAGCTCCGTGAGAGTAACATTGAAACTCACAGAGCCTCACCCATTCAAGAAGAACATAATACTTCATCAACTCCTCCAATATTATTGAAAAACCTACCCTATAAATACTCCCCTTTAGTCTAAAATTTTATGGATAGATGGTGACCTTTCGACTGAATAAATCACTCTCTTTTCTCAAACACCCTGAGCATCATGAACAAATATGAATATGGATCTCCCAATGTATCCAGGATTCAAAAAACCCACTCCCTTGTGTTCCTGAGATCCACCACCTAAAATAGAGGTTCCTTTTATGGAGATTCAATACATTCATGGAAGAAGTTTTTTATCTGAGGAACTTGAGGATTCACAAAGCATTCAGTCTTCATGAAGAAATCCCCCTATGAATTATGACTTCATCCTGAGGTAGGTTCACACTATTTAGTGAAGAATAATCTATCATTAATCCTTTAACCTTTTTGAGGACTATAATACTTGAAAGACTCTCCTTTTTAAACCTCCAATAATCATGAATCACCTCTTCTGGATCTCTCCGTGGTGCCTCCCTTCTGCTGACACAACTTCACAATGGTCGAGTGCACATGGCCCTACACCAATCTAGAATCGGTTCAACTATACATTGAGTCCCCATGTGACTAGTGCCACCCACTCTTGTGTCTTACCAATTCACTCCAAGTGTGAATCAAGATTACTACCTGCTTTTTTCTTCTGAGAATATATACTATAACCCCCTTTTGATTCTAATCATCGAGACCGTAATGTGGATCACATGATTGAACACCCCCCCATGGCAGTGCCAACACCATGACTCGCCTAAAGGTGCATGAGAGATGGTCACGTAAGACTAATGGGTGATAAGTGAGCCTACCAATGTCTGACTTGGATGATGTAAAACATCCTAATTCAGCATCCTAGTCATACGATATTAAACTAAATGACAAAATCCTCATCACTTGATGTAATATTGTAGACATAACTCATGTGATAAGAATAGGATGCCCCATGTATTATCTTTATGGGATTCCACCCTCTTCTACCATCAAGTATAATATACTGCTAGAGGAGTACAAGTCACCAATATAGTTAACAAAATGTATAATCCCAACACCATTACCCGAAGAAAACCCATATTTAGAGGGGTAACTTTTATGCATAATCCCCACACCATCCCTCCTAGACACATGTTTTGTGATGTGATAATATTTACCACATGATGTTAAAATGCATGGATCAGTCTTGTCTCATGGACATAAAATGTGACATAAAAATAAATTTATTTTTATCCTTTTCTTTTAAATAGGGTACATAGGATGCCTCTATAAGGTTCAATCCAAACCAATAGTAAACTTAGGTGCTCCCTCCAAGATAGAACATTCATGATCTTCCTATATGAGGCATTCTAATCCATCCACAACTTAGGATCTTCCTTAAAGATTGTTCGATCTCAAAAATGGTAAACATTCCATGTGTGACATCATGACTCTTAGGGACATGCCTCCACAATCTACCCCCATGAGTCTTTATGATAAACCAATATTGTCTCCACAAGACATTAACTTCATTCCTTGATCTATCTCAGTGAGGAATATCAATCTGTATCCATGATATAGAACCTATTACCTGAACTAGAATACATACCCCATGCAATAAACATGCGATGAATGAGGTAAAAAACCTTGGAAGACTTATTCCTTTGGAATCAATTACCCCATTATTGACATGGATTACTTGGGTTACACACCAAAGATTTTTCATATGATATGCCCTCCAAAGAAGAAGAATACAGGTGAACAATGTGCCCAATGTCCAAACATGCCCAGTTATTCCAAACATGACTAATCTACTGACCAAATTTTTATTTCCTTTAATGAAAATATTAGTGTAATTAAATAGTTTCTACAAAGTGATGGAACCAGTAATGAGTTCCACTAACATCATTTTAATATATGATAGAGACCCAAACTAGGCAACGAGATCCACAGGGGAATCTACAGAAGGAGGAACTAACATCCCATCATCGAATTTTGAACGAGGAGAATTCATCAGTAATGCAAGTGATGAAATCATCCTGACTCTAGAAAGTGTGGATGTAGGGAAACAGAAATAGAGCATACATTAATACAATGTGGGAACTGATGAAATCGTAAAAAACAAAAATGGTGATCCCGATATAAAACTCTTCTCCTCAACCATGGGAACTAATAGCATTGTAGAACCAACATATTTACATGTCACTAGATCTAGGTATGAAATTTGAGGTCCCACCATGAAAATAGTAGACCCATGATGAAACCATCCATTGAATTAGGGTAGTTAGAATTGGGTATCCTTGATATGAAACATTGTCAACATGGATCCATATTATTCTTTATAAGATTGGATGAAGCTGGGGAATTGGGAATCAATTTACCATTACCTATACTAAAGGATGAATCCATATACATTATAGGAACCTAGTTATAGTAAATTAGCAACACTGTTCTCATAGGAATCACTGTAGGAGGAACATTGATGTGGAAATCCGACACAACCATACTTCTACCATGACTTCTTCCAAGACTTCAACTAATTTGATCACACCCATTATCACCCACTAAGATCATCCATAATAGGGTTATATACATCCTCATATTCTACTATGATAATTAGGGGTCATTCCCACAAGGCATAAAATCCTATCTGACACCGCCTCCCCCAAGGGCCATGCTAAGGGTAACCACCACCAGTTTCGACAAAAAACTACTTTGGGAGTCTCTTCTATAATTCTATTATGACTCACTACCCTGCTTCAATGAGGTGGGGGGGGGGGGGGGGGTTGAGTCATGTCAGCCATGAATAATTCTTGGAAGCTTCTAAGGAGGTATCCCACTAGGCCTCATGAATACCAGTAGTGACTAATCCCTTAGGCTGAAGAACTGGTGAACTTCACTACTCCTCCATTGGCCCCACCCCAAAGTAACCAACACCAACGTCAAGTGAAGGGTTGAGATAATTCCTAAAAGGGGGAATATTAAATGGATCTAGTGGCCCCATATAGTACTAGAGCATACCAATATATCCAAGTAGTAGACAAACAAGGATCATCTTAACCAATTTATTTTCAAGAACCCAACCATTTCTTAGGCATGCTAGGTTGACTATTTTAATCACTAGAACCATCGAAAACCATTATGGGCCAACCAATAATTAGGATACTTAGTGAGAAGGTTTTCTATGCACCTTCATCAACCCAATAAGGGGTTCCTTTCAATATTTTTAACAACCAACATGGAGTTCCTCCTTGGTCCATCACCGACCTAGGTAGAGGTCCTCCCTGCATTGTTGAAAATCATAGTGGAGGCCATCCCCACTCTTTTTAAAATCAGTAAAAAGGTCCTACTTTAGTCGTACATCTCAACTAAGAGGTCCTACCAATGCGATTACCAACCAGAGTGGAGGGATTCTCAACTCACTCACCAATCAAATTGGAGGTCCTCTCCACTCTGACAATAGACAATATAGTGGTATGTGTCACAAATTATCAAAGAGGGGGTCCTCCCCGCATTTCCACACACTATCATGGATGTCCTCCCCATGTTGAAGATGATACTTTCCCTAAAGAACCATGTTGGGGTGGAAGGAGAACACTAACCATACAAGGTAAAATCCTGAGAAATTAAAAGACATTGTGGACCTCATAAAAATTTAATATTATAAGGATACATATGACTCAACGATGAAGCATTTTCCCTAATTATTAGAGATTGGGGAAGGATCCTAAATATTAAAGTTCTCTATCTCGAAAGATGAGATCCACAGGATCCATAGATCCCTCCACATTTAATTGAAGGTGGATTAAGTTCTAGATCCATTCCAGGGGATCATAGTACTTCCATCTCATCCACCATCAGTTTCCCTCCTCTCTAATTCTACATAAGATGTGGGAGAGATGTTGAGATCTATATTGGATCCTTCAGATGATGAGAAATTTGCTGATATATAGTAGAATTCCTACACCATTTCACATGAGGTAGTGGTAAACACCCCATCCTATTAGGATGTGATGATGTGGTTGGTTCCACCCTTGAGGGATGATCTAGCATGCAACAAACAATTGATTCATACAGTGACACCACTATCAGCTAACCAACATCAGAATTGATCCTTGTCAGTTCTTCCACCTATCTCTCAACCAAAACCGATCAGATCTTGGTTCAACCATGAGTAGGTACCTTCCACAAAGAAAGAGGGAATGTGGGAAGTTTTAGCCACCAACTAGTTTTCAATGGTATTCTGCCCACCAGAAACTCCCAAAATCAACATCATGGAGTCCCTTACCAAGCGCAAGGTCAGGTGTATCTACCAAATCATCCGGGTGACACCTAATTACCTCTTTAATCACTAGTTGTCCTATCTGGGAATCTAGAAACACATTGAGACCATTGAACAATAGTTATGTAGTGTTTAGATCATGGTACTCTTAGTGGTTCAGCACCCCACTTTGTTTGGATACCACCAAACTCTTCATCAAGCCTACATTAAGAGCCTCACAATGCTCTGACAAGTTTTGGAAGAGGCATCCCCACATGTACATGTTAGAAGTTGGGTATATTATATTGCTCTCTACTTTATCCCTATATTGTGACACCCTAAAATACCCATCGATGAAAAAATTTCCCCTCCATGTACTATTACTGTGATCATGGTTTTTACCACGGTTTATAAGAATAGCATAGCTAATGTAAAAATTAATAGGGAAAACCCACCCCAGGGGATGTGTAGTATCAATAAGACCCTAAGAAAAGTGTACTTACACATCATAAGTGATAGTAACATGGCCTGGGGGATGCCTGTAATGATACATTTCCTCCCTATCGACTTTACAACAAAGGTAATGAGAAAGTTTGGACCTTTGATCCATTTAAGGTTGTAATAAAAATAGAGGTGAATCCCATAGTGGATGCCTTTCTCTAGTGGCCTGAATAGTAGAAAAGAATCATCACCAAACTCATTGCTAATCGGTACAAAGATTGTGGAACTGCCCAATGGTATCCCACTTCCCATCCTACAAGGAAGTAAGTCCTTCTTATCATGATTCCCCTAGTCAAGGTAAGAAATACCATGCATCCAGATAGAGAATAGGTAGGATTATGTGGAAAGAGGTCATGGTTTGAGTCTATAAATACACCTAATAAATGCAATTACCCTCACTAAGATCGAGTTCATGCCTCTCCACAAGTCGATGATACTGCTTAGAAAGTTGATGAGTCCGTCAACATGTTGGTGATCTGTAATCCTTATCATGATAGTGAACCATTCCAATATGACTTGATTACTACTATCACCACTCTCCTCAAGGCCATCGACATGTGATGGGTGGTGATCCCACCTGACAGAAAGTTGTACCCAACATGGGTGGATGACTCTCATGCACCCCCAAAGTTTCATAAACCAAGATTTTCACAATTAAATGGGATGTAAAACCCATTATTTCTCATGAACCACATTATTTCAAAGTGTAGAACCATGTTGGGAACTCCATAATAGTAGGAGACTGAAATATTTTGGGTTTTATCTAAATACTGGAAGGACCTACATTCATCTTCTACAACAATCTCTATATTGGGTCCATCGCTAGTTGGGAAGACATTTATAGACAATTACTCTACTAGTTTAGATCTAAAATGTGAAAAGAAAGTATTTCCAACCTCTTCAAGAGAAAAAATAGGCTGGATGAGAAAGTTGAATACTTTTTCACCCAGTGTAAAGGCCTCATGTACTCACTCGACATGCTGCTAACCCAGGAACAGTGAAAAATGATGTTTATACAAAAATTCAAGACTAAGTTGGTCCCTCCCCACATAACCCAAAATTTTTCATGTGGGTTTTAGCAGTTTTCTATAAGGCCCAACATCTGGAAGAATACTTGTAGTAGGAAAAGAAATTTCTCTCGTTCCCTCTTCCATCTCTCATGAGAAGGAATAACAAAGTAGAGATTGCAGTCTCCATACAAGTAGAGGCCCCCAACCTAGTATAGTTATTATACCCTTTTCTAGAAGATCCTAACTATGTGTAGAATCCTGACTAAGCATAGTATCACCTAGTGTAGAACTATCAGGAACCACCTTGCTAGGTACGACTGCCTATAGAAGAAAATACGGCTCAAACCCCTCATCAAGTCCAAGATCCCAGAGCACTCTTTCAAGATAGAATGAATTAGGAATATTCTTTGAAGGATATATAGGTCCCGTTTTATTTCATATATGACCTTGATAGGTGAATTATAAAGCTACCAGAATGAATACAACCTTGAGAATCTAGACTCACTAAAGTCCCCAACCATTTCCCATACCACAGGATCATGAGGTATATCATCAAGAAATGTTTTCTGTTCAAAGATTGGATCGAAGACCATGTATATCATATCCTATTTATGTTGGGTGAGATTTCGGTGCTTTTCACACATATTTTCACCAACCTTGGTTGTGACTGTGAAAGATCAGGTGAATGTAAGGGAGATTCTAACCATGGGATGCAAAAGGATGATGATTGATTGGCCTACAGGACAATTTCATGTTCTAATGGTGTCATCCATGCCCACTTAGTAAGGTAATAACCTCCACTAGTTGAATAACCTTCTATAGTTTTTGCCTCCATATCTACTTCGAAACTATCCAAATCTTGGAAGAGTAGGTGCTAATGACACAAGGGATATCAGAGTCCCTCTCTAGTGTTGAATCCATCTCACACAGTTAAGGATTTCATGCCTCGAGAGTTGGGATTCGTTCCTAGGGTCCTCTCTTTTCTAGAAAACTCACTTGATAATGAGAATAGGTGTACCTTCATAAAATACATTGAATTATTGGATCCCTTTATAGTTATCAACACTAAGGAATACTAGGAAAACCCCCTAGGTGCCTTTGGATGATGTTGTTGAATGAAGGGATGAGGGCATGTGAATCACCACCAGCACCTCAAGCCAAGTCATACATGATACTGAGACTAAGAAGCATGTTTTTTATAGGGATCATTAGTCATTTTCCTACCATACAACTTTATCATATGCGATTATTTATCTAATTATGTTAACTAACCAATCAGATCAGTCGATACCTCATCATGATCAGCCACATCAGCCAGATCCATGCATCATCCAGCCAACAATGTCCACCATGAATCAGAGGATCTCCACACTATTGAACTGGCCTATAATGTATACCTAGATGGGTGTATTGATAGTATATTCCAAATTTAAGGTAGTCTCATAAGACACCACCTACAACATGATGTTGGGTAGGCCCTAACTTTATTCTCATACAACAGTCCCCTCCTTGTATCACTAGTGCTTCAAGTACACCCTTAATGGTTGACTAGGGGTACTATATAGTTATATGACTCCTTTAGAATTTTTTTAAGCCTATTATATTCATTCTATATACTACTATTGAGAAGGTAAGAAGGTTCAGACCTAGGAGTTTGAGTGGACCAATGACCTGACAACCACCCTGACTAATCAATGGGTAGACTTGGATGGCACATTAATTCTTATAATTCCTCAGCTAGAGCCCAAAACACTTGATCTAGAAGCATTCTTTTTCATCTCTAAAAATAAGTGGTTTTACCTCTCTAAGAATAAGGATCACCCATAGATTACCTCATACTCTTACACAGGATAAGCCTTGGTGATACCAGAAGCCCCCACTCTTATAAGGTATAGAGTGTTCGCCCTATAGCCGCCATTTCACATAATTCCCACATGTTTAGTATATTCATATTGATTCGATGAAAATAGAATCACCTAAATTGATTTTACATCATGTATGGGCCTTATGGTCAAAGTCCAGATGGAATTGGATAAATGGATTCTATGAAAATAGTTTCAGCAGAGCAGGATACCCTCAACAACGTTTCTATGTTCACCCAATAAGAACCCAATGCTCCCCGTGATTCATCTAATATTGAATTTATGCTTCATATGGATGATTATACCAACTTAGAAGATAACAGATATTTGGAATATTCTTCTCCTGTGCTTGAAGGTGGTACGTCCACCATCATTGATGAGATGACTCAGATGAACCACGGTACCAAGGAGGATCTGAGGCCGACACTGATCTGTACAGCCCAGTATCTAGAAGAGAAGAAATAGTGTGTGGATTTCTTAAAGAATCATGGTGATGTATTTTCCTAGAGTTATAAAGTTATTACATCAATAGAACCTCAGATATCCTTCCACCATCTGGTCCTGACAATGATTCATCACAGGTTCAAGCAACCTCCTAACATCATCCGCCCCTCTCACGGTGCTATGGTTTAGGTCAAGGTTGATAATATTAATAAAGACAAATTCTATAGGGAAGTCTATTACCCCAATTGGATAGCCAACATCATTCAAATCAGAATGATAAATGGGAAGATCAAAGTCTGTATCAACCTCAGAGACCTCAACTTCCATTATGTGAAGGATGATTTTCCCCTTCCGATGACATAGTTTTTAATTGATTATACATTCCAGTTCTAGGAAATCTCCTTCATGGATGAATACTCTTGGTATAACTAGATTAGGATGGACCCTGAGGATAAGGAACCTATTACATTCGTGGTACTATGCAAGAAATTCTTCTATTAGGTGATTCTGTTTATCCTGAGGAAGTAAGGAGCCACGTATCTGTGGGATATGAACTACATCTTCAAATCAATTCTTGGGAACTTGGTGGAATTCTTTGCAGACAAATTAGTATTCTAATACCACCAATTTCAGGATCATCTCAAAGTCCTTGAGAAAGTGTTCATCATCCTCCACTCACAATATTTGAAGATGGACCACTTGAAGTTTTCATTCAGGGTTACCTCTAGGGAGTTTCATGGATTTGTTGTAAGATATTGTGGCATCGAGATCATCCCAAAGAAGATCAAGGCCATCAGCCAAATTCCTCCCCTGAGCAACATTTGGAATTTGTGAGGCCTCTAAGGCCACTTTGCCTACATATTCCAATTTATCACAAATATGGTCAGAACATGTAATCCATTTTCAAGGATCATGAAGAAAGTCATGGTCTGATATTGAGATTAGAACTGTAGACATTGTTTGTGGAAATCAAGCAGTATCTACTATATCCTCAGATTCTGATTCCAATTTTTACCAGGAAGCCTCTGGTCTTCTATGTGACTGACCTGGAAAAATCCTTTGGCACCCTTCTCAACCAGAACAACAATGAGGGAAGATAAATAATATTATACTATCTTATTCACATGCTCCTCAACACAAAGACTAGATACTCTCCTATCAAGAAGAGTTAACTCAAACTAATTTTTTTAGTTAAAAAGTTGAAACATTACCTACAACATCATGAGATATAGATGGTGTCCCATGTGGACCTGATTAAGTATATACTAAATTACCCCATGTTGACGGGATGAATGGCATGTTGGATAGTGACCCTCTAGCTATTCGATATCAGGTTTGTTAAACATAAATCCATCAAGGGTCGAGCATTGGAAGACATTCTTGCCACACATCCACCCCTTTAGAACTACCCCTATACACTGATTTCCAAGATGAGGTTATCATCAAATGGTTATGGCCATGCCGTTTAGTAGATAAACATCAATTAAATACTACTAAACATGCCTTTACTAGCACTAGCATTTATCAGCACTAAAAAAATTGCTGATAACAGGTACCTTTTATCAGTTCTTTTTTAAGAATTGATGAAAGGAACCCACTATCATCACTTTTTTAAAACTAATAATGGGTAAATCTTATCAGTGATTATCTTTATCACTGATAAAATCTACCATTTATCAACACTTTATTTAGTGTTCATAAAGGATAATCCTTATTAGTGTTTTTAGCATTCATAAAGGGTATCCTTTAAGAATGATTTTTTGGCAATGATAAAGGTCTAGAATAAAAATAAATAATTCAACAAATATAAATTAAAAAATAGAATATTAAAAAAAATTGAATAATTTTATTAATTAAATAATTTTTGATAAAAATGAATATATCTAATATAAATATATAAAAATTATAAATAATAATAAATATAAATATATTAATATATATATTTCTATATATATATATAAGTATATAATATTTCCTAAAATATGATTTATATTATAAAAAAATCTTATTGATTTACATGTAATAAGCCATCTGTTTAGTGGAGACTGGTTTATAATTAAAAATTAATATTAATTAAAAATAACGTCTAATTACATCAAGTAATGGACATAGTTGAAGGTCATTTTATCTTTCAATTTAACATTGACTTCACACACACATACGTAATTAATTCATTTTTATATACAATGCACACACACAAATATTTACATAATTAATGAAATATTATATAGAAACACATACACCTAATATTTGTGTAATTTATTAAAATTTAGTATTAATTTTATAATTTTATTTTAAAATTATACATTTAATATATTATGTCTTTAATATATAAATTTTATTTATTTATTTTTAATATTATTAATGTTATGTATTAATTCATTTTTAATATATATTTTTATTTTTTTGGGAATTTAATCATTTTCTATTATATATATATATATATTTATTATGTTTTAATATTTTAAATATGTATTCATATTTATTTCAATACATATTCATATTTTTCTAATAATTTATATTTAATTAATAAAAATTATCCATTTTTTCAATAATTTTAAAGTGTAGTCACTTTTAATTATTTAATTTAACTCATTTTTAACATGCATGAATTTAATATTATATAATCATTAATAATGTATAAAATATATTTGTAAATATTTATAAATAAATTTATTAATAAATTCATGTTTACTAAATTTAAAAATTTATTTATTTATAATTATAGATAAACAAATATAATTTTTTTTAAAAAGTATTTACATATTTATAAATAAATAATTATACATATTTAAATATTTATAAAATAATAATTAAAATATATTATATATTAATTTTATATTTATATTTATCAAACTTATAATTTTTTTTATTTATATAGCTTGTTATGGATTGAATCATATTCTTAAATTACAGTGCAAGCCTTGAAAACAAGAACACAGGATGTGCCATGGAGAATTATTTCTCACTGGATTGAGTCCCTCAACAAGGTCACTTAGCTCAATCTGGTAATCTCACATGCCTATAGGGAAGCAAACCAAGTTGGATATGATTTGGCAAAGAAATCAATCATGGACAAGACTGTGATGTGGTCCTTCATGGCCCCAAGCTACTGCGACCCACTAGTGGAGGCAAACATGTGTGGTGTAATGTACTCTCTTTTTTGTAATAGTTCCTTGTATGCTTGACTTCTCTATCTCTTTTTAATATTTTTTTAGGGCCGGCTTTGACTGGATCCTAGATTTTTGGGTATATTTATTTATATATATGAATATGATTATATAAATATATATAACGCTATAAATATATAAATATATAAATATTTTTTTTAAGTTTTTATATAATTATAAAAAAATACATATATATTTAAATAATTATAAAATGATAAAAAAAATATAAATAATGAATATATTGACTATATTTATATTTATATTTATATATATTTGTTATAAATATATAATTATATTAATATATATAATGATATAAACATATTTATAATTACCAAATCATTTTAAATATATTTAGATAATGAATATATTTATTATATTCATATTTATAAATATTTATTATATATATATATAATGATATAAATATATTTAATGATATAAATATATTTATAATTATGAATAAATAACTATAAATATATTTACAAAAATATTTAAAATTTAATATTTACAATATTTATAAAATTATAAATTTATAATTATAAATATAAAATATAATTTTTAAAAAAAGTATTTATATAATTAAAAATAAATATTTATATATTTATAAAATTATAGTAAATAAATATATAATTATATAATTATATTTACAAAACTTTTTAGGTATAATTATAATTATAAATCCTTTATCGGTACTAATGTTTTAGTGCTGATAAAGATGACTTTTATTAATGTTTTTAGTGCAGATACAACTCGATCTTTATTGGTGACGAAAAAAAAAACTAATAAAGATGACTTTTATTTGTGCTTGTTAATTTGGCAATGATAAAAGGGATATTTATCAGTGATTTTTTGGAATCACTGATAAAAGTGTTCCCAACCTATATAATGAAACCAAAACAATCACAATATCTGAAGATTTCTGCAGAAGCCACCTGTTGTCGGCTGTCATCCTCATCGAATCAATGCTTGAATCAAGACTCGAAAAAAATCCAAGGCTCAAATAAATCAAGGCTCAAACGAATCCAAGGATTTATAGAATCCAAAAATTATAGATATATCTACATTATCTCAGAAAAATCAAATCTCCAATCTGAGGAATGTTATTTTTTATCCTCCTCACTTGCCGATTTCTTGTTTGGTGACTTCCTTTTGATTTTTTTATTCATTATCTTTTTATATTAATTAAAAATCACTAATTTCCATTATATTTTTGTTTTTCTATGATTTTTGGTCTTTATTTACCCTTTAAGGGCTTTTCACACTTCATTGTAGCATATTAAGACTTTTAGACACTGATTTCATCCATTATGATAGGTGGCTCTATTCACATTACTTTAAATATGAAACCCTGAATGATTACATCATTTAAATCCATGTTTTTGTTTGAATTAAATTATTTTATAATTATACATTATGGGTTTATGTATTTATAAGTGTTTTTATGATTTTTTCATTAATATAAAAGGATCTTTTCATAATATTAAATGTTTTGAACTTCTTTCCATGGAAATAACGCACAAAACATTTTTGTGAAAATTCCACCCATGGTTTTTTAAAATAAATCAAAATGGATTTCATGTAATGATTTCTTATGAATCATAATGAACTACCAGTATGTGTTGATCAAGGATTTCTATGAATTAGATTGTGTTTGTCTCTTTTTCAAGATTCTCTTTTAAGTGTCCAATGAATTGTATTTTGTTTTATCAATGAGTGTTTGGTTAAAGATTTCAACATATTTTAATTGTTTAAATGTCACTATTGTAGATCTGGTATTAAGTCCCAAAGACATGATTCATTGGTTATTTGAGTTTGACACATTTTATACATCATTTTAAAAGGCATCCCCATAAAAATGAATTATTTTGAATAAGGAGTTCTTTCAGTTGTTTGTTATATAATGTGGATTTGGATATTATCTATGTGGAATTTAATAAACATTTTATATGGAGAGTATATTAAAAAGTACAAAATTCTAGCCATCCATGAGGAACCCAAACCACTACTGAGGGGGGTAGGTGTGACCTCTATCATAGCCATCATGTGGCATTATGTGAGCATATGAGCACCTATAGGAGGCACCTAGGTGGTAGAAAGCCACAGTGTGGGGGATAGAATGAAAATGGATGTAGTACCTTGCATGGGGTGGTGCCCAGTGATCATGAGAGCTCTTGATAACCAATTATGGATGGGATATTCAGTATCTGGTATTATAAAGAAGTGTTAATATTGCTAGAATTTCGATGTGAGAACGAAATTTTCACATTACTATATTTTTTTAAAAACCACAACCATCCAACCATTGATCGATTTATTCTACACATATGATCCTCTCGCTGAGTTCCTCAACTGTATGATCTAATTGATTATATTTCATAGTCTTTTTAACATCTATTCACATCATCATTTCTAGGAATCCATCAAAGAAGTTCAGTTTGTCAGGATCTCCATGTGGCGATAACCAAATATTGAACCAGGATTTCTGATTATCATTTTAAAGTTATTAAAATATAAAAATTATTTAAATCTAATGAGGATTCATTTACATGGGTAAAAAAAGAACAAATAAAAGAAATATTATGTGGATAAATTATGAATTTTTGATGATGGTGATCTTTAGCGAATTAGGATGTGAATGAATGAGCTGATGAAATGAGTGGTCTCCATGATTTTAGAAGGTTCTAAGATGATGAACGTTTACTATAAATACCTAAGGCTATGCTCATTTGGTGACTGAACTTATCTCAAATCTAAGAGCTAACACTACCACAGAACATGCTTTTATCAGCACTAACAAGGGCCTTTATCAGTGATAAAAATGTGTTGATAATAGAGCCTCTATTAAAGGGGGTACCCTTTATCAGTGATCTAAAAAGCATTGATACAGGTTCTCCTTTATTAGCGCTATTTGAAGTGCTGATAAAGTCCCCATTTATTAGAACTTCAATTATCGCTGATAAAGGCTTAGCCAACCTGAAAAAAATAAACACCCAAACATCAGACCAAAATAACCAAACTAAAAAAAATAACCTGTATAAACCATCAAAAACCTACTAAAAAATGACCACCCATAGTATATACAAATGAACCACATACACGATTCAAATGATGAAAAAACAAGAAGTGAATAGAAAGGGTTGGAAAACAATAATATATACATTTAATTAACATAATGAATAAAAAAATATTTATACATGGTATATACCAAAAAACACTTCTATATACATTTTGAACAATGTTTTATAAAATTAAATTTACAATTATCCAAATAACAATTAAAAACAAAAATGTTTTCTCTTTTGATGTTTATGGTACCCTCTAAAAAATTTCCCCTGATGGTAATAGTCATCGAACACATTATTCCAATTTGAAGAAAAGGGTTACACCTACATAATAAAACAAATATTACATTAATAATACTATAAAGAAATAAACTAAACATTAATATGGAGAATACATTAAAAATGTCAATTTTTAATAAAAATGACAGATTTGGAGTTATACCGGTGACACCATGCATCGTATTGATGTGGGGTTAGATTTCTACATGTCACAAATGAATAACGGATTGTTTTCTTAAATTATCAAAACAATCTGAATGCATTTTCACAGTTTTCAGTATGTTATCTGTGTTTTTTTACTAAAATGTCATTTCAAATTGAAAATATGAAATTTGAGTCATATCGGTCTCATCATACATTGGTTTGACATGAGACTACTTTATACATGTCACAAAGGACTGATGAATAATTATCCTTAATTTTGAAGACAATCAGAGTGCGTTTGCTGGTTTTTAGTGAGTGACACATTTTGAGTAAAAATGTCAATTTTAAATTGAAAGTTGACATTTTTAGTTATACCGATCACACCATTTATAAAATTGAGGCATGTTTAATTCCTACACATCACAACTAACTCATGGATCATTTTCCAAAGGTATCAAAACAATCCGAATGCATTTTCTTCTATTTCAGTATGTTAGTTGTGTTTTTTACATGAATTAATGTCAATTTTAAATAACAAGACATATTTAGAGTCATACCAGTGAAACAATGACTTGGATTGATGTGAGTTTGATTCCTACATGTAAAAAATGACTCATAGATCATTGTTGTACCATCCTAGTTTTGGAAGCCACCCAGAGGCACCCCATACCCGGTTGGTCACATAACCTCAAGCACATATCCCTGAATGCCAGAGGCTGCCGACTAGCAGCGAGGGCCTTGGGTGTGATAGTGGGGAAACTATGCCCTCATTAGTAGAGTAACATAGCAAAAGACTAACAAATATACAATATCAGAAGTTGTAGTATCCAAAAACAGTAAACAACATAAGGCTAAAATGATAAAAAACTGGAGCACATATATATAAAGTGATGCATCATATATATATTTCTAGGAAAATATCCAAACAAGTCACAATGATTGAATAAAACAAGGCTAAACCATAGTGTAAATAAATAAGTTAAACTCCTCAGCATCGCAAGCCTCATCTTGGTCCCATGCTCTCCAGCTCCAATACAATCAAGTACTTGATGTACAAGGGCGCTTGACCTTATCTATACCTACAACATTATAATCTGTTTGGGCCCAAAAGCATGGACCAAATAGTGTGTGAGACGAATCCTAGTAGGAAACCACCACAAGATCTGTTCCTAACAGTTAGTGAATATATATGGCAGGTAAAATTACAAAAACCAGCAAACAAGAAGGTACTCAATAGTAAACAATCTACAGTAACAATTATCAAGAAACATTTAATCGAAGCAAGAAACATGAACATGTAACCCTCATGAAGGTATGCACATCCTATCCCCTTTGGTTCTACCTATCAAGTACATGTAACCCTCTAGGTAGCACACTCATTCTAACCCCTCTGCTTCACCTTAAGCATTCATAAAGACTCTCTGAGGAAGAACTCTCGGTCTATCCCCTTATAGTCTATAATGCTAAAATACTCTCTGAGGAAGCACTCTTAGTCAATTCCCCTTATAGTCTAGCATATTCAAGAACTCTCTGAAGAAGCACACATGGTCAATTCTCTTTATAGCCCCAAGGTTAAGAGACTCTCTGAGGAAGCTCACCCAGTCAATTCCTCTTATAGCCCCAGGTCGTTCATAGACTCTCTGAGGAAGCTCACCCAGTCAATTCCCCTTATAGCCTAGAATGGTTCATGGTAAAATTCAAAGTAAACAAAGACTCTCTGTGGAAGCTCACTCGGTATATCCCCTCATAGTCTATAATGCTCAAAGTCTCTCTGAGAAAGCTCACTCGATCTATCCCCTTATAGTCTATAATGTCCAAAGACTCTCTGAGGAAGCCCACTCAGTCTATCCCTTTATAGTCTATAATGTCCAAGGACTCTCTGAGGAAGCTCACTCAGTCCATCCCCTTATAGTCTATAATGTCCAAGGATTCTCTGAGGAAGCTCACTTGGTTTATCCCCTTTTAGTCTACTACACAAGGTTCTCACAGCCCCGTGTAAGTCAACACATAGTAATGATATAAGGCCAAAGTAAACCTACAAAACTACTTGGATAATAAGTCTATAGTATCTCAACATGTCAGAATTAAAAACTCCATCCTACAATCACTAGGCATGTAAAAACATGCCATACAGGACCAAATTTTTGTAAACCGAACATGCATGAAAAAACATCCACGGCATGGTAATCAACTCTGTTTAGATCCAATTAACCTCTACAAGAGCATACAAGCATGGAAGGAAAAACACAGGGGTATGACGGTAAATGAAAAATACCCCATTCAAGGGTATTGTCACAATTGCACAATATATTCAAAGACCATAAACCGAAAGGCACAAACCTCCTACCTTTAGGGTTCCATAAAAAATGATCCACAATCAACCACACCCACAAAACTGGCAACCGCTTCATGGAAGACCGCTCTAAAACTCCTTCCCTATCATAAAAAAGGTAAACCTTTAACACAAAAAGGCAACACAACCCTAGATATACATGAAAACCTTTTAGATCTAGGAATTTAAGAGAGGGAGGGAGAGCTAACCCTAACCAAAACATCAAAGAACCAAAATAGGGACTAACCTGAGGAGAACCGCCTTTGATTCGCCAAGAAACCCCTTTGATTTTCCTCCAAAACGAGCCAAAGAGCTCCCCCAACCTCTGAAAATTGAAACTCCCACGTGATCCATGAGTAGGAGAAATAAAGGTAGAGGAAAGGGAAATCCTGAGTGGCCCAGGACATAAAAACCCCAACATTAAGTGGTAGCACAGTTTCCCGCACAGTTTGGTAAATTGTGCGCCAACCGTGTGGTTGTCGCTATCTCACCTAGGGTCTTCGCACAACCTTCCCACACGGTTTGAAAAACTGTGCACAACCTTTGCGAAGCCGACTGTCTCATCCAGGGGCTTCACACAACTTGACCACATGGTTTGACAAACCATATGCATCCCATGCGGAGCCCACTGTCAAGGGTGCACGGTTTCTTGGGCTGGCTACACGGTTTGTTTAAACCATACGCCAACCATGTGCCCCTGCACAACCTCTGTAAATTTCCTCTTTTTCTTAAAAATGACCAGAAAAGGGAAACTTACCTGAAAATAAGGTCCGTGTTCTTACAAACATACCCCCTTAAAGAAATTATTCCCCGAATTTCCCTAGCGCGGCATAGAAGAAGCAACCCTGAACATCTACAGCCACTGTGCTCATACATCAGCCTGCCGCTCCCAAGTCTCCTCCTGTACTTGCCCGTGCAACCATAGCACTCATACCAGAGGAACAGAACGACCATGGAGAACCTTTGTACTACTATCAACAATCCAGATAGGATGCTCCTCGAATGATTCATCCTCCTTGTGCTCAACCTCCTCAGGTTGAAAAACATGAGATGGGTTTGAAAAGTAACATCGGAGGTAAGAAACGTGGAAGACATCGTGCATAGCCTGATACCTCTGAGGTAACTGCAACTGATAGGCAACCATCCCAACTCTCTCCAATCCTCAAACGGCCTGAAGTACCTCGACGAAAGCTTACCCTATCTCTTAATCCTTCTGTGCCCCAACCTCAGTGCGACATGTGGGAAAATATGATCCCTGACCTCAAACTCTAGAGGTCTTCTCCACTGATCAGCATAAGACTTTTGACGAGACTGCACAATATCCATCCTCTTCCAAATCAACTCTACATGTTCCGTGGTCTCCAGGACAATATGTGGTCCCAACATAGCTGCCTCTCCTACCTCTATCCAACACAAGGGTGATCGACATGACCTAACATACAAAGCCTCATAAGGTTCCATCTAAATAGTTGCTTGAAAATTATTGTTGTAGGTAAACTCCATGAGAGGTATATGTTTCTCCCAAGAACCTACAAAATCTCGGATGCATGCTCAGAGCATGTCCTCAAGTACTTGAATTGTACGCTCAGACTGACCATCTTTCTGGGGATGGTATGATGTACTCAAAAGTACCTGTATACCCAAAGCCTTCTAAAGCCCCTTCCAAACCCAAGAAGTAAAACATGCATCCCAGTATGAAATAATGGAGCGTGGAACTCCATGCAGATGTACAGTCTCCCGAATGTAAAACCATCCCAACTCATCAGCAATGAAGGTCTCCTTGATCGGAAAGAAGTGATCAACCTTCATAAGTTTTTCATTGACAACCAAAACTGCATCATTCCCTCAAGGGGACCTTAGTAAACTGGCCACAAAATCCATCGCGACATCGTTCCACTTCCACTCGGGAATGAGTAACTGCTGCAAAAGCACTACTGGTCACTGGTTCTCCATCTTCACCTGCTGACAGGTAGAACACCTCAAGACCAAACCAGCAACGTCTTTCTTCATACCTGGCCACCAATATTGATGGTGTATATCACGATACATCTTGGTGAAACTAGGATGAACTGCCCAAACTGAGGAATGAAAGTCCTGCATCAGCTCCTCGCGTATATCTGCAGGCACCCATACGTGTCCCTGGAAACACAAGATCTCATCCTTGCCTACTGTCCATCCAGGAAGAGGGTCCTCTCCTGACACACTTTCCCGTAGGACTATTCCTTCAGAGTTTGATAGCTGCCTCATTCGAACTCGGTCAAGAAGCGTAGAGGTAACAACTATAGAAGATAGAAAGGTTTTCCCCTATCTATCATGAACCTCCAGATGCATCTCAGTGAACAGTTCTATAAGCTTCCACTCACTGCTGTCCTCTTGAACTGCCTGTATCTGAGTTCTCCTACTCAACGTGTCAGCCACTGCGTTGCCCTTCCCAGGTGTATAGGCAAGCTCAAAGGCAAAGGACTGAAGATACTCGACCCACCTATGCTGTCTCAGATTCATATCATGCTAAGTGAATATGTAATTGAGGATCTTGTGGTTGGTGAAAACCACAATGTGCTCTCCCAGAAGATAATGTATCCAACATCGTAAGGAATGAACAACGGTTGCCAACCCTAGATTGTGTGTCAGGTAATTCCTCTTATGTGGCCTCAACTGCCGAGACCCATACACAATGACTCGATCTCTCTACATAGGTACATATCTCAGCCTGATACCTGAATCATCACAGTAAACAATATAGCTCTTGTCCGGCATTGGAAAGACTAGTATCGGTGTTGACGTCAACCTCCCCTTCATGTCTCAAAAGGATGACTCACAAGAATCTAACCACAAGAACTTCGCACCCTTCTTATTCAGACTTGTCAATGGTGCTGCCAAGTGTGAGAAGTCTTGTATGAAACATCTGTAGTATCTAGCTAGCCCCAGAAAACTCCACACCTCAAAGACGTTCTTCTGATGCTCCCAGGAAACTACAGTTCTCAATTTCTCTGGGTCTACTGATACTCCTTTCTATGAGATAACATGACCCAAGAAGTGAATCTCGTGCATCCAAAAGTGGCCTTTCGAGATATTAGCATATAACTGATGCTTTCTCAGTGTACTCAAAATGATCTCAAGATGGGTTGCATGGTCATGTCGAGTGTGAGAGTACACCAATATATCGTCCATGAAAACCACCATGAAGGAATCCAAGTATGGATGGAAAACTCGGTTCATCAGTGCCATGAAAACTGCAGGTGCGTTCATGAGACCGAATGACATAACCATATACTCGTATAGACCATACCTGCTTCTAAAAGTTATGAGAGGTATATCAGATGGTCTAACATGCAACTGATGGTAACCAAACCTCAAGGCAATCTTTGAGAACACTCAGGCTTCTCAAAGCTGATCAAAGAGGTCATCAATCCTCGGCAAGGGATATTAGTTCTTGACCGTCAACTGGTTCAACTTCCAATAATCCACACATAGCCTAAGAGTACCGTCTTCCTTATTCGCAAAAAGGACAGGCGAACCCCAAGGAGAAGTACTGGGTCAGATGAAACCCTTTGCCTGCAACTATTCCAACTACTTCTTGAGCTCTTGTAACTCAGGTGTAGCCATCCTATAAGGAGGAATGGACACTGGTGCCACTCCTGGCACGATCTCAATAAAAAATTCTACCTCACACTTCAGAGGCAAACCGAAAAAGTCCTCTGGAAAGGCATCTCTGAAACAATACTCCACTGGAGGAAGGTCTAACTGTGAAGTCCCCTGGTCATCCAGATAAAGTCTAGAAATCTGGGCCGTAACTACTCCTAACCCATGATGCTCTGGTCCTGCTATGCTCACCTGGACATCCCACTCGCCTTTATGAAGAAACGATCCACCCTCTGGTGATATAAAACTCACCCTTTGGAGGTAGTAGTCGACGACTACTTGGAAGGGAACTAGCCAGTCCATTTCAAGAATGACATCATATCCAGTCATCTAAAGAACATAAAGATCCCAAAGGAAGTGACACCCACCAACCTCGAGAGGGCACTCCTTGCACTGACGCACACTAGCCGTTCTAGTCCCCAATGGAGTGTCTTGCATCAAGACATCAGCAGAAGAAAGGATATAAAGCCCAAGGCTCTCCATGATAGTAATAGATATAAAGCTATGCATAGCACCAGTATCAAAAAGTGTTGAAGGTGAAACTGAGGCTACTAAAATCTTACCTCAAACTGTAGAGGGGCTGGGATCCTGCTCCTGATGGGTCTACTCCACAGAAAAAGTCTGGCCAGCTTCGTGGCCCTGTGACCCTGCCTGACTACTCTGAGCAGGTCCACCCTGCTGTCGCTGGTAGCCTGGTGACTGACTGCCATGGCCGCGACCTCCACCTCATCTTGAGTGGCTGGAAGAACTCCAGTTCCCAGACTAGTGAGAAATCGGTGGGGCTTCTCTTATACGAGGATTTATAGATGAACCCCTATCACCAGCTGCTGGTGAGAAGATCTGACAGAATCACTACAGATGGCCCATCTTGCTGCAAGATCGATACTCCATTGGTTCTCTCTGGAACAACGGCCTAGTATGCCCACTTCTTCCGCACTGGTAGCACACCACCTGGCTACCAGAAGATGAATCTCACCTACTCTGGTCTCCTCAAGAAAGCTCCCTGTGGTTCTTTCTGCTATCAGAAGAAGGAACACTAACTTTGGATGTCGAACCGCCCTAGCTCACTACTCCAGAATCCCTCAGATTGTGCTCAATGATCAGTGCCTAGTTGACAATAGAGGATATCGAAGTCAACCTGAATATGTTCACCTAGGAATATATCTCCTACCTAAGACCATATTAAATCTTCCTAGCCAGAAACAACTCATCACCTGCTGTGATAGACATGAAACGCTACAGCTCCGTGAAATGAGAGGAATACTCCATCACTAAAAGAGTACCCAGCTCTAAGCTCATGAACTCCCAGGCTCGGCCAGCCCTCAGGGTCTCCGGGTAGAAGTAATCATAGAAAATATGCTGAAATTTCTCCCAATCCATATTCTGATGGCGTCCCACCTGAGAGATGAAATCTCACCACTTATTAGTGAATTCTCGGAGCATATAGGTCACATGTTTTACCCTCCTCTCTAGTGGTACATCGAGATGCTCGAATATTGTTAGAATGGATTTTTAACACCCCGAGATTTTATGAGATATATTCTTTTTTAATTTCTTTGATGTCTTCTATTGTACACTACACCAAGATTAGTTTGTACTATACGCAACACCGTATTAGCTTGCAGTGTACACAACACTATTCTTGGCTCATGTTACACACAATTTCAAGTTTGTTTTGTGGAAATTGTTCTATAAAACATTAAGTATAGATTTTGTTTAATGTATAAATGAAATAAGTTTTTATTATTTTATATGCAACACCAAAGGGAGCTTGCACTACATGCAGCCCTGACTTGTCTTGCATTACACGCAATCACGACCTTCCTCGATAGCTTGTGTAGTACGCAATACCGGGTTCCAATAAACAACGATATATTGTTATAATATTATTATGAACTAGCCGTTATGAATAGTAGTAACTAAATATTGAATTTTATGACAATATAATTCATCTTACACATTTTATAGAACATGGTATGAGAACAAAATAATTTTTCCGGGTAAAATGAGTATTTTTAAAAAAATGCAGTTTTACCGCCTATTTGAAGGCACACCCACTTTAAATATAGTTTTTTACATGTATAGAAGTTCAATTTGACAATATAAAATTATTCTTTGAAATCAGGATATAAAAATTTACTTTGGATAAATTTTTTATATTTTCTAATAAGTTTCTTATTTTGATGAATAGTAAAAATACGCTAAATTTTATTTAAAAACAACTTTTTTCATCGAGATAATTTTTTGGTTAAATTATAATATTTAATGGTTTTAAAGTATAAATAGAATATATTTTTAGCATTTAATATAATGCATGTCATTACCATTAATTTTATATTGAGTTCATATGTAAAAGCATTTCAATCTTTGACAATGTTTTAACTTTTAAAACACGTTTTCTTAACAATGGGATTAATTTTAAATTAATTACTGCAAATTCTCTATTTTGAATTTTGAAAAATTGATTCCATATTTGGATTCATTGGGTCCAAATTATTTTAATTGGTTACTTTTTTTTTGACATTATGAATAGTAACTACGGTAATTTTTATTCACTACAGTTAAAAGTAAATCGGGTAATTAATTGTAAAAATAATATTATAAAATTATCCTAACACCTGCCAAAATTATATTGGATGAATAAAAGTCAACCCATATCACCTGAGGGTCAGAATATATTCATTTCATGGACTATTGACCATGAAAATGATATAATTATAATTAAAACCAAAGAAAGTGACAACCTGTCACTCTCTTATATCTTATAAGTGTAATAATTTTAATTTAGTGATAAACTTAATAAAAAATAGAACATTAATAGTCTCCAGAAATATAATATAATTAACTACATAATTTTAATTGATTTAAAATTCTTAGGGATTAAAAAATTATCATTAATGATGACACAATAGTGATGTTGAAATTATTTTATTGATTGAAATATCAAATAAATAGTTTTAAAAATATTAAAATAAATATTATATGAACTATTTATTGTTATCCAAAAATTTTCTAGATCAATATAAAATATTAGGAATATATTAAATATTTTGGTTCGAATATATCCTCTGTTTAGATTTTATTTAAATTCAAATAAATGAATAGTGTAAAAATTGACACTACTGTTATTTTATAATAATTACATTTTATAAAATTGTTTAAAAATCACAAAAATATTTATAAATTATAAATTTAAATTTATATGGTCTAAAATTTTATAAATTATCCAAGTATGGACAATTCACAACACATAAGGAATTATTTATTACAATTAAAAATTTAGAATATTATTACCACAAATAAAATTAAATAGATTAAATAAGGATAAATCAATTTGATAAGGTTTAAAATAAATTCACAACATGTCTAAATTTTATTTTTTGAGTAGATTAAAAACCTATATCATCTCATATTATAATTTAATCATTTTTGGAGGTTTTTATGTGGGGATGGAATTTATTATAAATTAATATTTCTTAGGTTTCCAAAGGTGCCCCTCTCCTTCCTTAGAAAAGGGAGCCTCCTCCCTCTCCTCCACACACAATTTTGAGCCTTAAAGGTCAGCCAAAACCTGACCATTTCTCTTCTCAACATCTCTAGTTATATCATAGAGGTTCTGGTCTTCTCAAAAGACCAACTCTAGTGACCTAAGAAGAAGTTTAAAAGAGGTGCATCGAAGAAGAGGTAATCTCTTCTACTGATTCATTCAAGCTTCTTTCTTCTTAAACTTATTACTATTTAGTTTTTACATTATAAAGTAATAAAATAAGTATGAATAATATACTGATATATTATTATAAATAAGAAACAACCCCATTTCACCTTCTATCCATTCTATGGAAAATGAAATCACCGTGTGTGCGTACGTACGGAATATCGTTACCACGTCATGGTGTAATCTATTTTTCCACCACCACCTTACTTGGTTAGGTATAATGGTGTAAATAATAACTATATATGTTTATTATAACATCATAAAGATTCTGATATATTATATCATCCACTCCAATTCCATTCAATAATTATGGGAATGATATCATCGCTCATTCGTACGTACGGATTACCATCTCCACGACGTGATGAGATTCATTCTCCATGTTAACCATTCAAGAATGATTATAAAGTGTATATAATGAATAATAATGATATATATGACATAATAATGCTACTGGATTTATGTATATATATATATATATTTCATCTACTTACTTCCATTCAATTCAATAAGGAAAGGAAAACAACGTTCATGCGTACGTACGGCCTACCGTC
This sequence comes from Viscum album, assembly GCA_963277665.1. Taxonomy (NCBI): domain Eukaryota; kingdom Viridiplantae; phylum Streptophyta; class Magnoliopsida; order Santalales; family Viscaceae; genus Viscum; species Viscum album. Next base: position 1,107,926,433 of record OY728128.1, on the reverse strand, counting down.
TCCATGAACGGTGTGTTTCATTTCATTTATCTATCTATTATATATATATATATATACTGAATATATATGATATGTAAATCATTTTTTACATTCCAGAATTAAGTAAATCATGATATAATTAATAATAATATCATGGAAAACAAGTCCAATCAAGTATGATAAATGAAACGAATATTACCCAAAACATTACTTTAACATGGAATTGACAAATGAACGGGTAATATAAAGACCTAAGTGAATAATATATGATATAATAAGAATTATTATTATTCTGGAATAAGTCAATAACATTATTTAAATCATTATACAGGAGGTTCGGATACGTACAAAGCATATCGGACCTAAGGTAAGGGATAACTTTTCTAATCTCGTTCTTATCCGAGATTGTTTATTCGTAAGTATTTACTAGGGTTATATTTATCATCCATGTCCCTATTTACTAAAAATGGTTTCATGTAGTTTTAAAGTCCCTTTTACCCATTTTTGACTTTTACTACAGGGTATGTAAGGAATCCATCTTTTGTTTACCGTACAAGGCACTTTTTGACTTTTCTGGAAAAAGTATGAGAAGAATATTTTTTTACTTATTCGGCATGAACAGGTTTTTATAGTTTCATAACACCTTATTTTCATGAAGCTTACTCTATAAGATTTCATGAATATTTTCAAAAAAATCATTTTCTCTTAAAATTTCTTGGCATTTTGTGAAAAGAAAATGATTTTGAAGAATAAAAGATATTTTCCTCAAAAATTTATTTCAAGTGTTTTATCCAAACCATTTTCAATATTAGATGAAATTATTTCATATGTGTATGTTTCAAGTATAATGTCTCTATGATTTACATGGTTTCAATTTTCTTATGATGAAATGATATCCATTTGTTTTATATGGATTGTGTTATGATGAGATGATGTTTATGAAACCCATTTTATTCTATGGGTTATGATGAATGATTTATGTTTATGTTGTGACACACTTAAGAAAGATTTCATTATGAGATGGGAGGGACCTATATATTCTTCCAATTCATTGGGTAAAGATTTATATCTCATGAGATATACATAGCTGGAATGATAAGTTAATCTGGTTCAGTGATACAGGACTGGAATGAGGAGTGAACTCGATTCAGTAAGGGACTTTGTCCACTAAGATGGTCTTGGAAGCAATGCCTTGGATACTATGGAAATAATATCATGTTCTTAATGGTTTTCCACAATTACATGTTTTATTCCCATGCTATTTTATCATGATTAATGTTAATTTATGATCCATGCCTTATGTACCACCAATATTTATTTCTCAAGATTTTGATGTTTAAACTTTATGTTCCTATTTTTTTAAGTTCAAATGTATATGATTTGTTTTATTTTCTCTATGCTTACCCTTACTAAGCATTTGATCTCACCTTTTATAAGTTTTCTTTTCCCCAAGATTTAAAGAAAGGTATTAGGTAAGAAAACAAAAGGGGAAGATATTTATGGGAGATGTTGAAGATCTTTCACTATGACTGAAAATTAAATTTTTATTTCAAAAGCACTTTTGAGGAAAAAGTGGAAAACCATAACAACATCAAAGACTTCATGACCAACCATGCCTCTATGGGCCAGGACCATCAAGACCAAATACACTTCAATTCAAGAGAAAGGAAAAGCCCCACCCTAGCAGATAAACAATACAATCAACGTTCACCTTCTCGTCGCTGCTCGGCTAGCTGTCCCATGCAATAATTCACGGGCCCGGTACCGATGGCAAATGCCATACCCTCTCGATCATCCAAATACAAATAGCGATTAGAAGGAGAACGCTCCAAGCTCTAAACCTCATCCGGGCCAATCCCTTGCAAGTAAACAGAATGCAATGTCCCATAAATCAAGGCCACAGCGGCGAGACCTAACAATTTCAAACCTCACACCGGTGCTGCAACGGTTACACATCTAAAAATCCAGAGTTCATCACGGTCAGAAATTACCACCGGTTCAAATTCAACCAGCACAACCACCGTTTCCACTGCTTCGCGTTGATAAAACCTCAGACAACGCAACAGGAATCGAAATTCATGAACCATACTTCCAAAAAAAATATAACCCAGCCTTCAAACCGGCCACTGCCGACACACGTAGCAGAACCATATGCCCTTCGCAGTACCAAGGAATTAATTGCCCATCCAGTAGAAAAACCTCAAACGAACACGAATCCAGTAGAAGACCAAAACAAATCCTGAGTGCCGATGCACGAAAGAAGCTCCATGAACCGAAACGACTCTAAAATAAGAAACATTGCGAAAAAGAAAAACAAGTATCAGAGAAACATCACCATTCCGCCGGGAGGAAGACCGCGAAAAACCAGATCCCGTCGCCACCGTCCGAATCACTTACGAAGAACGTTGCAACCTTCCACCTCACACACCAGGGGTGAGGCAGCGAAACTAAAGCCGCAGAAGCTGGATCTCGGCTGCGGCCAACATCGCGCCGCCATGAAAGTGTCCAAGCCACGATGTAAATCGCTGGTGAAACCGAGACCACGGAGTCGCCGACACCGTTGCAACTGAAGTCCACCGCCACAACCTCGCCGAGAACGAAGGGGGGTCGCGCCGATATAGAAGAGGAAGGAGGCGGCGACGAGGGTTAACCTAGCTCGTAGTGCCCCTTACGGGCGCATCCTCCTCTTTCACTATGATTAGAAGATTTTGTTCCGAGTTTCCAAAGACACTAAACTAATATGGTCTTTAGGAATTTTTTTGTTATGTATTAAGTATTCAGAAAAAATTAATTTAATATCCATGTTTGTCAAGCTTTGGGTCTCTGTAGTTGTTATCAGAGCGAAGTTTTAGTCATCCTTTGGAAACTAGGATGCAAAAACTTTAAGTGAGATCCCTAGAGCTATTTCGAAGGTATGTCTAGGGATGTTCTTAAGGGTATATATAAGTATATGTTACAGTTGTAGAATTATGATAACAATCATGAATAACCTTGGATTAAACCTACGATGTTAGAGATTGAATGTACTCCCCTTTATTATGTTGTTTTCCTAGCAAGATATTTTCCTCTCACACTATTCTTTTTGGGTTTTAGAAAATGGATAGAAAGATGAATATTCATGTTAATGGAGAATATGATGGACAATGGAATGATATTCTTCATGATAATCCAAATGAAATGGGATTTGGAAGGCAAAACAACGTTATTATGCCTAATCAACAATCTCATAATATGATCAATAATATCAACTTTGGTAAGTTTCCTGACTCAGCTAATAAGAGAAAGATGGATTTTTATGATGATCATAGATAAAATAAAGTTCAATTCCCCTCATGTAAATCTTGTGGGAAGAGGAATCAAGGAGAATGTTTCAAAGGAACTGGAAGATGCTTTGGGTGTGGAAAAGAAGGGCACAAAGCCAGTAAGTGCAAAGGAAAAGGTTTAGTTAACACCATAGACAAGGATAATGGTATTTATATGACATCAACAATTATTAAATGTTTTAAATGTGGAATGTATAGGAATTATGCAAACCAATTCCCTAAGGTAAAATCTCTTGAAGTGAATCAGCATGCTCGTTTGAGTAGTATTTATGTTCATGATGATAAAGAAACTACAAATCATATATGAGATGAAAGAAGTGTTAAGGAATAAAATGGTGAAGCTCAGTCAATGGTTTAATAAGGTAGTGGAATGATTTTATGTTTCCCAAGAGTTATATTAATGGTACTATGGAATAAAGAAACATCTAAGGACTGTTACACTATTTTTTCCCTAAATTATTTGAATGTATATGTTGAGTGGTACCGGTAACCATGAAAGGTTATTCATATATTTTTGGAAAGAAGATGATATGTGCATAATGAATGGATAAGGAGAAAATAATTTTTTGGATATTATTAATGAGCTCATGACTGATATAAGGACAAAGGGATATCATGGTTTGAGTATATAGAAATTTTGGGATTTTGGTATGTGGAAAGAGTTATATTTTGACAGCATTTATGTTTTCACCAAAGTTCAATGGGTATTCATTTTTAAGGGAATACATGATTACCGAATTCAAATGTTTGGAATGTGACCAACAAGATATATATTATGATATATGGGGGGTAAATGATGGTATACACATGCTTGGTAGATTTCCTTTCTAGTAGTAGTTTTTTGTATACTATGAGATTGGACAGATGTATTTTTGATAATCCTAAAGGTTGGAATGCATTAAGTTGGACAACAGATATTATTTTTTAATGCTAGAAATTTTTTATATTATTTATGGAATGCTATAATAGTATAGTTTTAGAAAAAGGACAACATGCAGGACGGGTGACAAACCGTCGCATCAGACAAGGTTGTGGGAATCTAACCCACAACTGAAGTGTGATAAGCCTTTATCGCCTACCACTGGCCTACAGGAAGTCCCTGGTTAGTAAAAATTAGTTTTATTTTATTAAGCAGTATGATAGTTGAACTATAAGTCCATTTTTTGGAATCATATATGGTTAATCTCACCATAAGATGGATTTATGTATATAAATTTTGCTGAGCTTATGTTTCAGACAGATGAAATGACCTATCATTCTATCGCATGATTTGTTAACACTTCACGAAAGGAAAATTCAACTTCATTTATTTAAGAGGTGAAGTTGAAATTGTTCAAGGCACAAACAATAGTGAGATTGTACCAAAATCAAGTAAGTATTTATTTTAATTCTTCAAAATTAGGGAAATGATCTTGAAAACCAAAAAATTTTGTCCTAGTACCCTCATATTCGATGAATCAGATGGTACCTTAGATCATCACAAATTTATGGCTTTGTGATTGATGTCTTTTTCATAGCCATTTCCTCTACAACTCTTCATCAGAAGCTGATGGTTATATTTCTCTTCCATATCAATATTTTCAAATATGTTCTCCTATGTGGAAACCCATTTATGAGTTAACTTGGGTAACCATTATGTTTCATACTTCACTTTTTAAAATTAAGTTTTAGTATTCATTTTTACAATGTGGGTTTCTATGAATAAAACTTTCAAGTAGTAAACGATTTATAACCCTGATGAATTTCGAGGGTGAAATTCATTTTAAGGGGGGTAGAATGTAACAACCTGAGATTTTATGAGATATATTATTTTTTAATTTCTTTGATGTCTTCTATTATACACTACACCAAGATTATCTTGTACTATACGCAACACCGTATTATCTTGCAGTATACGAAACACTATTCTTGGCTCGTGTTATACACAATGTCAAGTTTGTTTTGTGGAAATTGTTCTACGCAACATTAAGTATAGATTTTTTTAATGTATCAATGAAATAAGTTTTGATTATGTTATATGAAACACCAAAGGGAGCATACACTACACGCAACCCTGACTTGTCTTGAATTACACACAATAGCGACCTTTCTCGATAGCGTGTTTAGTACGCAATATCAGGTTTCACTAAAAAACGATATATTGTTATAATATTATTATGAACAAGCCGTTATGAATAGTAGTAACTATATTTTGAATTTTATGACAATATAATTCATCTTACACATTTTATAGAACATGGTATGAGAACAAAATAATGTTTTCGGGTAAAATGAGTATTTTTCAAAAAATACAGTTTTGCTACCTATTTGATGGCGCACCCACTTTAAATATATTTTTTGACATGTTTAAAAGTTCAATTTGACAATATATAATTGTATTCTGGAATCAGGATATAAAACTTTACTTTGGATAAATTTTTGAGATTTTTCTGATAAGTTTCTTATTTTGATGAATAGTAAAAATATGCTAAATTTTAATTTAAAACAACTTTTTTAATAGAGATAATTTATATGGTTAAATTATATTATTGAATGATTTTAAAGTACAAATAGAATATATTTTTACCATTTAATATAATGAATGTCATTACTATTAGTTTTATATTGAATTCATAGGTAAAAACATTTCAATCTTTGACAATGTTTTAACTTTTAAAACCCATTTTCTTAACAAGAAGATTAATTTTAAATTAATTACTGTAACTTCTATGTTTTCAATTTTGAAAAATGGATTCCATATTTGGATTCATTGGGTCCAAATTATGTTAATAGTTTACTTTTATTTTTTTGACATTATGAATAGTAACTATGAATTCAATATAAAAGTAAATCGGGTTATTAAGGGTAAAAATAAGATTATAAAATTACCCTAACACCTGAAAAAATTGTATTGGATGAATAAAAGTCTACTAATATCACCTAAGGGTCATAATAGATTTGTTTAATGGACTATTGACCCTAAAAATGATATAATTATAATTAAAACCAAAGAAAGTGACAACATGTCACTCTCTTATATCTTATAAGTGTAATAATTTTAATTTTGTGATAAACTTCATAAAAATTAAAACATGAATAGTCTCCAGAAATCTAATAAAATTATCTACCTTATTTTAATTTATTTAGAATTTTTAGGGATTAAATAATTATCATTAATGATGACACAATAGTGATGTTAAAATTATTTTATTGAATGAAATATCAAATAAATGGTTTTAAAAAATTTAAAATAAAATTTATATTAACTATTTAATGTGATACACGAATTTTATAGCTGAATATGACATAATAGGAATCTATTAAATATTTTAGTTTGAATATATCCTCTGTTTAGATTATATTTAAATTCAAATAAATGAATAGTTTCAAAATTGACACTATTGTTATTTTATAAAAATAACATATTATAAAATTGTTTAAAAATCAAAAAAATAATTATAAATTATAAATTTAAATTTATATGGTCTAAACATTCATAAATTATTCAATTATGGAAAATTCACAACACATAAGTGTTTATTTGTTACAACTAAAAATATAGAATATTATTACCACAAATAAAATTAAATAGATTAAATAAGGATAAATCAATTTGATAAGGTTTAAAATAAATTCTAAACATGTATAAATTTTATTGGTTGATGATATTACAACCATATCTCATCTCATATTCTAATTGAGTCATTTTTAGAGGTTTTTAAGTGGGTTTGGAATTTATTATAAATTAATATTTCTTACGTTTCCAAAGGTGCCCCTCTTCTCCCTTATAAAAGGGCACCTCCTCCCTCTCCTCCACACACAATTTTGAGCCTTCAATCTTGGAAAAACCCTGAACATTTATCTTCTCAACGTCTCTAGTTATATCATAGAGGTTCTGGTCTTCTCAAAAGACCAACTCTAGTGCCCTAAGAAGAAGTTTAAAAGAGGTGTGTCGAAGAAGAGGTGATCTCTTCTACCGATTCTTTCAAGTTTCTTTCTTCTTCAACTTCTTCTTATTTAGTTATTTCATTATAACGTAATAACATCAGTATCAATAATATACCAATATTTTATTATAAATATTAAACAACCCCATTTCACCTTCTATCCATCCTACGGAAAATGAAATCACCGCGCGTGCGTACGTACGAAATATCGTCTCCACGCCGTGGTGTCATCTGTTTTTCCACTACCACCTTACTTGGATGGGTATAATGGTGTAAATAATAACTATATATGGTTATTATAACATCATATGGATTCTGAGATATTATATCATCCACTCCAATTCAATTGAATAATTATGGGAATGATATCATCGCTCGAGCGTACGTATGGATTAACGTCTCCACAACGAGATGAGATTCATTCTCCATGTTAACCATTCAAGACTGATTATAAAGTATATATAATGAATAATAATGATATATATGACATAATAATGCTACTGGATTTATGTATATATATATATGACATCTACTTACTTCCATTAAATTCAATAAGTAAAGGAAAACAACGTTCATACGTACGTACGACCTACCTTCTCCATGAACGGTGTGTTTCATTTCATTTATCTATCTATTATATATATATATACTGAATATATATGATATATAAATCATGTTTTACATTCTTGAAGTAAGTAAATCATGATATAAGTAATAATAATATCATGAAAACCATGTCCAAACATGTACGATAAATGAAATGAATATTACCCAAAACATTGCTTTAACATGGAATTGACAAATGAACAAGTAATATAAAGACCTAAGTGAATAATATATGATATAATAATAATGATTATGATTCTATAATAAGTCAATGACATTATTTAAAACATTATATAGGAGTTTTGGATACGTACAAATCATATCGGACCTAAGGTAAGGGATAACTTTTCCAATCTTTTTTTTATCCGAGATTATTTATTCGCAAGTATTTACTGGGGTTATATTTATCATCCATGTCCCTATTTTCTAAAAATGGTTTCATGTATGTTTAAATTAATTTTTACCCATTTTTGACTTTTACTACATAGTATCTAAGGAATCCTTCTTTTGTTTACCATACAAGGTACTTTTTGACTTTTTCGGAAAAATTACAAGAAGAATGTTTTTTTAACTTATACGGCATGAAGGATTTTTACAGCTTCATAACACCTTATTTTCATAAAGTTTACATTACAAGATTTCAATAATATTTTTAACAAAATCATTTTCTTTTACAATTTCATGGAATTTTGTGAAAAGAAAATGATTTTGAAGAAGAAAGGATATTTTCCTCAAGATTTCATTTCAAGTGTTTTATCAAAACCATTTTCCTTATAAGATGAAATTATTTCATATGTGTATGTTTTAAGTATAATGTATCTATGATTTACATGGTTTCAATTTTCTTATGATGAAATGATATCCATTTTTTATATGTATTAGGTTATGATGGGATGCTGTTTATGAATCCCATTTTATTCTTTGGGTTATGATGAATGATTTATGTTTATGTTGTGGCACATGTAGTAATTATTTAATTATGATATGGGTGGGACCTATATCTCCCTCTAATGCATGGGTAAAGATTTATATCCCATTAGATAGACATGGCTGGAACAGTAAGTCAATCCAGTTTAGTGATACATGACTAGAATGAGGAGTGAACTCGATTCAGTAAGGGACTTTTTCCACTAAGATGGTCTTGGTAGAAATGCCTTGGTTAAAATGGAAATCATATCATGTGCTTAATGGTTTTCCACAGTTACATGTTTTATTCCCATTCTATTTTATCATGATTAATGTTCCTTTATGTTCTATGCGTTATGTACTGCCAAGATTTATTTCTCAAGATTTTGATCTTTAAACTTTATGTTCCTGTTTTTTTTATGTTCAAATGTATATGATTTGTTTTATTTTCTCCATGATTACCCTTACTGAGCATTTGAGATCACCCTTTATATGTTTTATTTTCCCCAGGATTTAAGGAAAGGTTTTAGGTAAGAAAACAAAAGGGGAAGATCTTTATGGGAGATGTTGAAAATCTTTCACTATGATTAGAAGATTTTGTTCCGAGTTTCCAAGGACACTAAACTAATATGGTATTTGAGAATTTTTTTGTTATGTATTATGTATTCTGCAAAAATTAATTTAATATCCATGTATGTCAAGCTTTGGGTCTCTATAGGCTTCGAGCCCTGACTCTGTAGCATGAGGTCCTCCTTCCCCTGAGAAGGTGGGAGGATGATGCTATTGGAAAACCTGTGTCAAATCAGTCATTGACGGGGCATGAGGCTGTGCTCCCTAGAAGGTCTGCATCATCCTCAGAAAACCCTCCCTAAACTATGCATCAGCACCTGGGTCAGGTATAACTATTGGTACCAAGACTGGCACATCAGGAGGATCTACTGGAAGTCCCTGATCAGCCGTATCCGGTGTCTGATCACCACCTTGTGGCTAGCGTACAACCGTAGGACGTCTCGGTGGCATGACTCTGAAACGTCATATGCACACCTAAGATCAAGATTAATAGGGACTAAAACATAGGAGTACAAGGCATGTACTTAAGAAGTACTGTTTATTCCTGAATAAAAGAACACATGACGTGTAGTCAAAACTACATAGTGTGCATTCTGGAATTTTCTGGATAGTAAGCCTCAAAAACTAATCTGGAGCCCATAGAAACACTTAAACGAACATTGAAAGTTCCAAATTCCGATCCATGATGGCCCATACTCCCCATGAATCAATGTTTGGAATCTTATACATGTTACAACAAGGAAAACAAGCAATGATCCACCAAATTCTGGTCCATGAGGGCCCATAACACCTCAAGAACCAAATTTTGGCGTCCATCTAAGCAAAGAAATATACAAAAAATTCCCTATCAAACAGTAGGGATTTTATCAAAGCATCTATCAAAACAACATGCATAATCTACACAATGTCTATCACAACAACATGAAATCGCTAATGTATCCTAGATGGCATAGCAAGAATGCATGGCATGTGATTTCTAACAAGTGCTTATATGATGCATGAGATGGAATATCCTCATCTCATCGAGTTACGATAGAAATAGAACCGCAATAATAACAATAGTAATAGCACAAATCCTGTGAATCACCCAACGGTGAAATCAAATCAATTGTAAAATTGCAAACCAGTAAAATTGCAATAAATGAGGTAGTATAGATTTTCCCTGTACATGGGTTAGCTACTCCCTGGCATAGCTTATTACCAAGTAACTATTTCATTCTATCCCTGGGTAAAGGCTCCAAACAATAAATCAAAAGAAAAGAAAAGAAACCCCTCTGATACCACTTTGTAATGTACCTATTTCGGAATCCACCCATTGGCGCCCCGTACCCGGTTGGTCACATGGCCTCAAGTGCATTTCCCTGAATTACAGAGGTTTCCGACTAGCAGTGAGGGCCTTGGGTGTGATAGTGGGGAAAATCTACCATCATTGGAAGATTAACATAGCGGAAGACCAAAAAATATACAATAGCAGAAGAAGTAGTATCCAACAACAGTAAACTACAGAAGAATGAAATGATAAACAACTAGAGCACATATATATAAAGTGATGCATGGTACATATATATGTCTAGGAAAATATCCAAACAAGTCAAAATGATGGAATAAAATTTCGCTAAATCAATGTTCAAATAATGCAGTTAAACACCTCAGCATCGCAATCCTCATCTTGGTCCCATGATCTCTAGATCCAATTCAATCAAGTACCTGAAGTAGAAGGGTGTTTTCCCTTATCTATACCTGCAACATTATAATCTGTTTGGGCCCAGAAGCATGGTCCAAACAGGGTGTGAGATGAATCCCAGTAGGCCACCACCACAAGATTTGTACCTAATAGTCAGTGAATATATATGGCAGGTAAAAGAATAGAAAACAGCAAATTGGAAGGTACTTAATAGTAAACAATCCACAATAACAATTATCAAGAAACAACTAATCAAAGAAAGAAACACGAACAGGTAACCCTCTTGGAAGTATACACAGCATATCCCCTCTAGTCCTACCTATCAAGTACAAGAAAACCTCTAGGAAGCACACTCAGTTTAACCCCTCTGGTTCAGCATAAGAATTCATAAAGACTCTCTGAGGAAGAACTCTCGGTCTATACCCTCATAGTCTATAATTCTCAAAGACTCTATGAGGAAGCATTCGTAGTTAATTCCTCTTATATTATAGGGTAGTAAAGGACTCTCTGAGGAAGCAGAAAAGGTAAATTCCCCTTATAGCCCCATGGTCAAGAGACTCTCTGAGGAAGCTCACCTATTCAATTCCTCTTATTTCCATAGGTCGTTCACAGACTCTTTGAGGAAGCTCACCTAGTCAATTCCCCTTATAGCCTGGAATGGTTCACGGTAAAATTCAAAGTAAACAATGACTCTATGAGGAAGCTCACTCAGTCTCTCCCCTCATAGTCTATAATGCTCAAAGACTCTCTGACGAAGCTCACTCGGTCTATCCCCTTATAGTCTATAATGTCCAAAGACTCTCTCAGGAAGCTCACTCGGTCTATCCCTTTATAGTCTATAATGTCCAAGGACTCTTAAAGAAAGTTCACTCAGTCTATCCCCTAATAATATATAATGTCCAAGGACTCTCTGAGGAAGCACAATCAGTCTATCCCCTTTTAGTCTACTACACCTTCTCACGGCTCCGAGTAAGTCAACAAATAGTAATGCTATAAGGCCAAAGTAAACCTTCAAAACCACTTGGTTAATCAGTCTATAGAATCTCAACATGTCAGAATAAAACACTCCATCCTAAAATCACTAGGCATGGGAAAATAGTCCATACTGGAAAAAACAGTCATAAACAGAATATGCATGGAAAAACAATCAAGGCATGGTAATCAATTCTATTTAGATCCAATTAACCTCTACACAAGCATACAAGCTTGGCAGAAAAAACATAGGGGTAAGATGGTAAACGCACAATACCCTGTTCATGGGTATTGTCACAATTGCAAAATATATTTAAAGACCTTAAACTGAAAGGCACAAACCACTTACCTTTAGGGTTCGGGCAAAAACGATCCAGAATCAACCGCACCCACAAAACTGGTAACCGCTTCATGGAAGACCGCTCTAAAACTCCTTCCCTATCATCAACAATGTCAAACTTTAACAAAAAAAGGCAACACAACCCTATATCTACATGAAAACCTTCTAGATCTAGGAATATAAGGGAGGGAGGGAGAGCTAACCCTAACTAAAACCCCCAAAGAACCAAAAGAGGGACTTACCCGAGGAGAACCGCCTTTGATCCGCCAAGAAACCCCTTCGATTTGCCTCTGAAACAAGCCAAGAAGCTCCCCCAACCTCTTAAAATTGCAACTACCGCCTGATCCATGAGTAGGAGGAAAAAGGTGGAGGAAAGGGAAATCACGAGTGGCCCAAGACATAAAAACCCCAACTTTAATTGGCCGCACGGTTTGGAAAACCGTGCGCCAACCGTGCGGTTGCCACTGTCTCACCCAAGGACTTCGCATGACTTTCCCACATGGTTTGAAAAACCATGCGCAGCCCGTGTGGAGCCCACTGTCTCATCCAGGGGATTCACACGACTTGCCAGTACAGTTTGACAAACTGTGTGTATCTCGTGCGGAGCCCACTGTCAAGGGTACACAGTTTCCTGGGATGGCCGCATAGTTTGTTTAAACCGTGCGCCCCTACACAACCTCTGGAAATTTCCACTTTTTCTAAAAAACGACCAGAAATGGAAAATGTACCTGAAAAGAAGGTATGTGTTCTTACAATAGTCCTACAGTATCAAAACAATCAGAATGCATTTCCTTTGTTTTCAGTATGTCAGTTGTGTTTTTTTTACTAAAATGTCATTTCAAACGGAAAACATGAAATTTGAGTTATACCAATCACATCATGCATCAGGTTTATGTGAGAATACTTTATACATGTCACAAAAGACTAAAAAATCATTGTCCTTAATTTTTAAGACAATCAGAGGGAATTTTTTTTGTTTTCAATGAGTGAAATGTTTTGAGCTAAAATATCTATTTTAAACTGATAGTAGAAAATTTTAGTAATACCAGTCAAACCATTCATCAGACTGAGGTGGGGTTTATTTCTACACATCACCACTAATTCATGGATCATTTTTTTAAAGTATCAAAACAATCTGAATTCATTTTCTTAGTTTTCAGTATTTTAGTTGTGTTTTTTTACTTAAATTAAAGTCAATTTTAAATAACAAGACATATTTGAAGTCATACTAGTGATTCTATTAATCATATTGAGGGGTGTTTGATTCTTACATGTAAAAAATTATAGATAGATTGTTTTCCTAAAGTATAAAAACAATCATAATTCATTTCCTTTGTTTTCAGTATGTCTGTTGTGTTTTTTTACTAAAATGTCATTTCAAACCAAAAACATGCAATTTGAGTTATACCAGTCGTATCATGTGTTGGTTTGACATGTGACTACTTTATACAAGTCACAAAGGATTTAAGAATCACTATTCTTAATTTTGAAGACAATCAGAGTTCATTTTCTTGGTTTTCAATGAGTGACACGTTTTGAGCTAAAATGTCTATTTTAAACAAATAGTGGACACTTGTAGTCATACCGGTCACACCATTCTTATGATTGAGGTGGGATTGATTCATACACATCAAAATTGACTCATGTATTATTTTCATAAAGTATCCAAATAATCTAAATGTGTTTTCTTGGTTTTTACTAAGTCCATTGTGTTTTTTACTTGAATTAATGTCAATTTTAAATAAGAAGACACATTTAGAGTCATACTGATGATAGTGCACATAATATTGTTGTTTGTTTGATTCTCACATGTCAAAAATGATTAATATATTGTTTTCCTAAAGTATCAAAACAATCAGAATGCATTTCCACAGTTTTTAGTATGTCAGTTGTGTTTTCTTTACAAAAATGTCATTTCAAACTAAAAATAAGCAGTTTGAGTTATACCGGTTGCATCATGATTTGGTTTGATGTGAGACTACTTCATACATGTCACAAAGGACTGATGAATCATTTTACTTAATTTTGAATACATTCAGAGTGTTTTTCTTGGTTTTTAGTGAGTGACATGTATTGATCTAAAATGTCAATTTTAAACTGATAGTGGACACTTTTAGTCATACCGGTCACACCATTTGTTTGGTTAATGTGGGGTTGATTCTTACACATCACAAATGACTCATTTATTGTTTTCCTATTATATCAAAACAATCTGAATGTGTTTTCTTAGTTTTCAATATGTCAGTTGTGTTTTTTTACTTGAATAAAAGTCAATTTTAAGTAACAAGGCACATTTGGAGTCATACCAGTGACATCGTGCATCTTATTGAGGTGAGGTTGATTCATACATGTTACAAATGTTTGATAAATTATTTTCCTAAATTATTAAAACAATAGAAATGAATTTCCATGGTTATCAGTATGTTATTTATTTTTTTACTAAAATGTCATTTCAAACCGAAAACATGCAATTTCAGTCATATCGGTCATATCATGCGTTGGTTTGACTTGAGACTACCTAATAAATTTCAAAAAGTATTGATGAATCATTTTACTTAATTTTGAATACAATCAGAGCGTGTTTTCTTAGTTTTCAGTGAGTGACACTTTTTGAGCTAAAAATCCAATTTTATACTGATAGTGGGCAGTTTTAGTCATACCAGTCACACCGTTCTCCGGATCGAGGTGGGGTTGATTCTTACACATCAAAATTTACTCATTGATCATTTTCCTAAAGTATCAAAATAATATGAATATGTTTTATTGGTTTTTTAGAATGTCAGTTGTGTGTTTTTACTTGCATTAATGCCAATTTTAAATAATAAGACACATTTGGAGTCATACCAGTGACATCGTGTGTCGGATTGAGGTGTGATTTATTCCTACACATAAAAAATGACTAATTGATAATTTTCCTAATATATAAGAATAATCAGAATTCACTTAAACACTTTTTAGTTTGTCAGTTGTGTATTTTTACTAAAATGTAATTTCAAACTGAAAACATGTAATTTGAGTCATACCAGCCATACCGTGCATCGTTTTTAATGTGATACTACGTCATACACATCACAAAGGACTAAAAACTCATTGTCCTAAATTTTTAAGATAATCAGAGTGTGTTTGCTTGGTTCTCAGTGAGTGACATTTTTTGAGATAAAATGTCAATTTTAAACAGATAATGGACACTTTTAGTCATACCAGTCACATCGTTTGTCGAATTGAGGTGGGGATGATTCCTACACATTGCAACTGACTCATGGATTATTTTCTTAAAGTATAAAAAAATACGAATTTTTTTACATGGTTTTCAGTATGCTAGTTGTGTTTTTTACCTGAATTAATGTCAAATTTAATTAACAAGACATATTTGGAGTCATACTGGTGACACCGTGTGCCAGATTGAGGTGTGGTTGGTTCTTACACATAAAAAATGACTAATATATCATCTTCGTAAAGTATCAAAACAATGGGAATGAATTTCATCTGTTTCTAGTATGTCAATTTTGTTTTTTTACTGAAATTTCATTTCAAACTGAAAACGTGCAATTTGAGTCATACTGGTCCCATCGTGCGTCGTTTTGATCCATTTATGGTTGACATAGAATAAAAACCACCTTATACAACATAGCTTTAGTCGACTCAAAGAAGAACCAACTATCATATATTCAGGACCTCCGAATGAATATATATAACAGTCGGTACTTCACTTGGTTGACTAAAGAGGAGAACTACCAATGTTGCAGATTGAATTCATGTTTTTTAGAGAAAAATCCTTATTGTTCTTGAAAATAAGAATATTGGAGTAAGATCATGTGCCCATTATGTCTCAAGATTTCAAAACAAACTCAACGGATGGGGAAGTCCCTTCTGGATAATCGTTATCTTTTTTGGTCTATCAACAACACACATACCCTATAAATGTGGACAACCAATTTCCTTTAAAAAACCAATCAACATGAAATTAATTTAGTGTTAAAACAAAGAACACCAGAGACCATGATTTTCAAAAGGACGTTTAGCCTGTACAAATCCCAATATTACCATCAAATAAAGAGAAAGATAAGGCATACAAGATTATTAAATTCAAAATTATTTGATAATTTTACCATCTTCATTATACATTTTTACATTCTTCCATCAAGTATGCAACCCATTTATTTCTAAGAATATCTATATCGTCTTGTGAATATGACTATTTTCAGAAGTTATGGTAGTACAGAAAAAATATTAATACATAAAGGATTAATAAGTATTTTAAATTAAATAAAAATTTTCTTCGAAAATACATCTTTAGGGATGCTGTTTTGTTCATAGAATATGATCTCTTTCATAAATTTACAAACATAATAACCTCAATATTTACCATTTGTTTGTTTTAGGCACTTCAGAAATGTTGAAAAAATATGTAATTTTTTTATATGTTTTATGATAGTGAAATGTTATTATATATACCTTGATAATTATCCAATCATAGTACTTGTCAGGTTTCTTTTTTCTTTTACCCTAGCCTCATTCTATGATGTAGACGATATTCATGCACCACCTTATCATAATAGAATCCTTATTAAAATATAATATCAATTATATAACTGAATGTTTAGTTTTAAAATTTTGGATGTAGTGTATTACACATTGAAAAATTCCTTCATCTGTGGTCAGTTTTTTGGATATCCATGCATTGAATACAGAAAATAAATATTTGGAGTATCCAAATTGAACGTAATGAGCATCTAATGCTACCTGAGAATAGAAAAAAGAATAAGAAATGAATGAATTTAAAATATATTTGATATGATTAAATTTTAGATTTTTACCCCTGTATCGTTAGTATTAAGAAGATTCTTCTATCCATAATTTTTCTATTAAATTATTTGAGAAGTCCTACCACTATTTCACCCTATTTCTTGGCTGTTATGTCTTCTTGTTCTGTAGAGGTGATGTGAGGATTAAGGAGTGAAAATATATGTTCATGGGTAAATCCCATAATTTTTTTTCATATATAAGCCCGTGAAAATTATGAAATGTATTGAGTCATAATTAACACAGTATATAAGATTTTATAGAATAAAATTATAAAAACATACCTCATGTATACATTTACAAATGAGCCGCCTAACCAATCATAGTTGTGGATTTCAGTTGCACTCTCAACACCAATGATGTTTGGATCTTCTCCTTCGTACATATTTTATTTAAAATAAATTATGTGAGTACCACCATATTTCAACTTCGTATCCACATGAGCTGTCAATGATAATAAATGTGGATATAGAACACATGGGGGTTAAGGTGCTTCTGGTAGATTGTTTTGATCGATTAGTTAATCATTGAGATGTTTTTGAACCGGTCTTTAGTTTCACCCCCTTCCCTTTGTTCGTCTGTAATAACAAGCATCATTTTAGAACTTTTTTCATTAAATTTCTTAAGATTTTGCTTGAAAATTAAATTGGAAATGAATACCTCATCGTCGATATGTTTTTTATAAGATGTGATGGCATTGAGATGAATGTTCCAAGATCTTGTTCGACCGTATGAATATCTGCATCATCAATTATAACATGTATCTTGGTGCTCAACTCTAGGGATACAGTAATTGACACTCTGACATGACATGTCAGAAGTGGTCTATTATGTATTGTGTCATTCTGGATATTGAAAACTATAGCCCATGCTACAAAGTGATGGGTGAGTGTTGATAGATATAAATCACAGTCATTTTTACCTTGTATAATATCAATATAGGATAGGTATCAATGTGTCTTGTGTCTATCTGATTCACATTTCAGAGAAACAATTATTATAAAATTAACTACCTTAGTTAAGAATTATTTTTAAGGGGAATGACTCACCTCAAAACTAGTGGGGGTGGGGCAGGATCTTTATGCATGGGTTGTTCTGGAGTTATTTTCTCTTTTCGCTTCCCCCCATCAAATTTTCTATCAGATATCTATGGTATTGTAATTCTTTATCAAACATATATAATATTTCTCTAATCTTTTTCATTTCATCAGTTTGATCCTCCACATGTTTTTTATGAAAATATGTTTGTGGTGTCCCCTTGAAAACCATACCTCTGATGCGGCCGTACTTTTCTATCTACTTCGAGGCTACTAAAAGTATGTATGCATCCAGTGTGGGTGTTATTGATTATTATGACTCTATCAAATCAAAAATACAAGAAAATAAGTAATCATTTGTTATGTAATAGAGATTTAAAGCAAAATAATTTTTCATTATGTCATACTTACACATGTTTCCCACACTTTTTATGTGTTTTCATCTATTAGTTTCCGATC
Source organism: Viscum album (assembly GCA_963277665.1). Taxonomy (NCBI): domain Eukaryota; kingdom Viridiplantae; phylum Streptophyta; class Magnoliopsida; order Santalales; family Viscaceae; genus Viscum; species Viscum album. Next base: position 1,107,907,828 of record OY728128.1, on the reverse strand, counting down.
TTTAGTTACATGTGCCTCCTTCCATAGCACATGGCATGGGATGGAAGTGGATTTGTATTTGGACTCTTTAAGCTACATATAAATAAATAACATAGTTATTGTGTTGTTTTATGTCACATAAAAGTATAATGGTAGATTTAAAATACGTACCAATTTTTTTCAAGTGATGTGTACCCCATCCTTGTTTTTCAATAGGGGTACGCTGGTTTTGATGCTCGTTGTTTATTTTCAGCACTCAGTTGAATTTTCATAAATAAAACACTGTCTATGAAAGTGATGAATACACATACCATCAAACAATGTATTACTAGACACAATGTAGCTGAAAATACTGTTTCGCATGATGGCTAGTAAATGCATCCCATGATGCTTGGGTTATCAGGTGTACATAAATAAGAGGTGGGTGTAGTTTTATTTTCCCTTCAGCATATTTAAGATGATATTTCATTAAAAGTGAATTAAAACCCCTATGAATCCTTCCATAAACCCTTAATACATAGTCTTTGTGTGATTAATCTACTATAAATACACTCTTCAAGAGATGATGTAGTGTAAGAAAATGTTTCATTATTTAATTTTTCATAAATTTAAAAAAATGATATCATAGTGTTACCATAATATATCCTCACATTAGTGTCTTAACCTCATCCACAACATGGTTCCATGAAGTTACATCAATCGTCACACATTGTCGAGTGATGGTTCCAATGTTACTACTGAACAAGGCCTTGTTGGGGTTAATATGTTGGCCCCGCTTATTCCATCCAATCTCATATTTTATACCATTCTCTTTAGTATTAATGATTTTTATCTAATAAAAAAAACTACTATGCTATTATTTTTTCTACACCTTTGGTGTTTTATCACCTTTCATTTCATTAGATCCACTATCATCAATATGTTCCTCCAGCTCCAAAGGGCTAGCATCGGCATGTGCAGATGGTGGTTCTACCTCTGCACTAGGAGCAACAATAGGTTGAGTGAGAAACCTATTGCGCATCTAATCTGTGAGTAGTAGCAGGATTATAAACCTATTATGCCTGGGGATTTGGAGCATCATAATGTGCATAAGTCATTATCTTAAAAGGTAGTTCTTCTTTGTACCCTTCCTTACTGAAATCAACTCTCACAAATCCCAACTCATCTATTTTTACATAACTTCAATTATCAACCCACTTTCATTGAAAAATATGCACTCAGAATGTCATATAATCCAACTCCCATTTTTTTATGATGACAAAGTATGACATATTCTCATAAATTAGATTTAATTCCTTAAGACTAGAAACATGAATCACTTTGGCACAAGTGTAACTCCACTATTCTAACTGGTACTGTCTTCATCATGTTCATTACTATTGAATGTATAACCATTAATTAAGTAAGAATTGTATGATAATGTGTACAAACTTGGTCCTTCAGCTATCCATCAAATTTGTTCTAAAATTGAGTTTGGATTTTCATCTGAATACTTTAAAATATGGTCTTGAAACTATCCTATAAAATATTTATTATGTTAATTTGATATCCATTTTTCAATCCTTAATGGATTTGAATGCTTAATAATTTCTTTTTGGGTTTCAACATATGGGTCAACATCCAAACTATTATGAAAAACATAAAGGTGGGCCTACTCCCAATATGTAATATTGATTGTGACAACCTCCTTTCCAGAAATTACTTCACCCAAAAGTAACCTATTGTGATGATATTTCATTAGAAAAATTTTTTGCACACAAAACAGGTATTCGGTATCAAATTAAATGGCTTCCCCAATAATATATTGCTCTACAATACAACCCTCTAGTAGAATTACATTTTTGACACACCATTTCAAAATATTCATATACCATTCAATGGGGTACATCCATCTATATTTCACATGACCATATAGATGAAACTCTCTCACCAAGTGAACCATCAAATGAACTATCATATCAGAGAATGTTGGCAGGAAAAACTTTTCCAATTCACATAATATGAAGACATTATCTCTTTCCATAGTCGGAAGTTTCACTGGTTCTATAATTTTTCTACATATATCATTGAATAAAAAACAAAGATTCATTAATATATGATTTAAATTTTTGGAAAAAATGCAATGTAAATCTATATGAATTAGATCTTTCATCAAAACATGGATGTCATGTGATTTCAGACCTTTTAACTTTAAATTATGCATTGACACAGTGTTCTTGATATTTGATGAATACCCCTATGGAACCTTTACATCATTAAAGAACTTTCAAAACCAATATCTCTCCTACTTGGAAAGAGTGTAAGTAGTAGGAGGAATAAATATTCATTTTTCACCATTTACTGGTGACAACTCTTCTCGTATTCCCATGTAAACCATGTCCATCGTAGCCTTAATCACATCCTTTATTTTTTTAGGTTCATTTAGAAACATGTTTATGAAACTATAACATAGATTTCTTTCAATATCATAACATTAAGAAATTTTTTTACGTACAAAAAATTTCTGTATGGTAATTAAAAAAACAGATTTCTCTTTCCAACCAGTTTTTGTAAGGTTTTTCAAAAATGGTTTACCAAAAGCAGTGTCCACATATTTAACTTTCTCAAACAATTGATCACCTATTAATGGATACGGTGCTGTAAGTTCTTTTGAAATTCCATCTAATGATGTTTTCCAAGATTGATACTTATTTCATCCAGGGAGAAATCTGCGATGTCTTAGAAACACAATTTTTGATGAATTTTCGAACCTAATTTATTTTGTACCTTATTCATAGATGGGACACCCAAGAGATCCTTTAATTCTATATCCTTAAAAATTTCTATAAGCAAGAAATTCATTTATCATCCTATACAAAATGACTCTCAATGTGAAATATTCATTTTTATAAGCATCATACATCGTAACACCTGAATCCCACAATAATTTCAAATCCTCAATCAATGGTGCCAAATAAACATCAATATAATTACCCAGTTGTTTTTTTTCAGATATAAGCATATATGACATGATGTATTTTTGTTTCATATATAACCACATTGACATGTTATAATTTACCAACATAACTGGCCATGTACTATGAGTTCTTCTTTGAAAACCAACAGGATTCCCTCCATTTGTAGATAACGCAAGGCGAAGGTTTCTCAGCTCATTTCCAAAGTCAGGATGCTCATGATCAATTCTCCTCTACTGAGAAGAGTCTGTTGAGTGCTTTAGTTTTCTAATTTATTTCTTCTGTCTTTGTTCCACATCAACTTCCCTATAGTCTCCTCAATTACATATCAGCACCTAAACCTTGGAATGATTGGAAAGTACCATAAAACTTTCATAGGACTAGATTCATCTTTATTTTATTGAGAGGCACCACACTTTGGGCACTCTTTACGTGATTTTTTGTCCTTTAGAAATATTATACATTCATTCAGTAAAGTGTGTATTATTTCAGAGATCATACCCTTAGAGTGTAGCAATTTTTTGGAATCATATGTTTGTCTCGAGAGCTCATTATCTTTTGGGAGCATGTCATTAAAGAGAGAATGTAATTCTATAAAAATATCATCACTACATATGTTACCTAATTTTAAATTATATCGCTTCAGAATAGCTGACAATGATGTATATTTAGTGTAACCATCATACAATGGCATCTTTGCAGAAATCTTTAACTGTTCAAAATTTTTTGGTCAATCATTAATTCTATCTTCAACTTCCCTTGTCATTTCCTTAATACAATCTTCATCATCATGCATATCGGTAATCATGTCCTTGATATAGTATTTTTCATTATCCACACTTGTATTCATATTAAATTATTCATGAAACACAATGTTATCCCATTCACTAGTCACATTCTCTTTTCCCCATGTTTATTCCAACATTTATAACTTCGATCTATTATGTGACAAATCAAGTGTTCTTCCAACTCCTTTGGACTAACTTGTCTTGAATAACAACAACGTAAACATGGATAAATGATTTTAGAAAGATCATATTCATTATATTTTGAAAACTTGTTGAACTCTTTAACTCCATCTTTATACTCTTTTGTCATATGATTGGATTCTATCCATTATTTATTCATATCCATCCTATTTGATTTGGTGATATTAATATTGAACTAAATAAATACAAAAAATGTTGATATAAATATTAACCAAGTACAAAACAATACTTTTTTTAAAATTATTTATAAAATAACAAAGAGCTAATTTAGACAAACCATTTACACAGTTGAAATCCAATTAAAAATCTATTTATAAAAAATCACAGTCTTGGAAAATAACAGTTAAAATCCCATTAAAAATCACAGTTGAAATCCCATTAAGAAACAAACCATTTACATATATTCCTCTTTAAAATAACATAGCCTTTTTAAAATAAACCAATTAGTTCCAAAAATCCTTTCTCAAAACCCTAATTCCTTTTTTTAAAACCATTTTAAAGCTATTTAAAACAAAAAAAGGGTATGTTGAACACATATAATTCTTTAAGAAACATTTCAAAACACATGAATAATTTTAAAATATCCATGTAGGAATATTCAAAAATACATAAATCCCAATAGAGACACTTTATAATTTATATTAAACTATACAAAATTCAGTTCTAACTTCACAACCATACTTGATACATTATGTTATATCCCCCTTTATTGGGTTCCCTCCCAATGCATAACACTCTCATAGTGATCCTCTCTAAAGGTTTAACCCTCAATTATACTAACATGCCACATGATGTTCCCAATTCACGGTGGCATAATTTTTCCACTCTCCTTTATTCTACTATAATTCAAATTCCCCTGGACTTACCCCCTCAAGTAACTATACATACCAGTAAATCAAGTCATTCTTGTATGGTATTTCCCTAACCAATGTCCCAATTTTTTGGGATTCCTCTATTGGAAGATATTTCATTCCAACCTTAACACATTTCATCCTTTTGTGAACTCGTGTATAACACATGTAATGTTCAAATACTACCTATTTTCCACACCGAGAATGGATAATGTGGGATTAAATTTCATTAGTGGATTATTTCCAAACATAATTGAGGCATTCCATATTTTTGAGAGGGTTTCTTATACATCTCCTTATAATCTATATGTAGACCCTAAATAATATTCATAACCTCTATAAACAAACCCCCATGTAATAGGAACCAAAAAACAACAAGGAATACATAAAATAAAATACACCTCAAAGCCTCAAGACATTCACGCTCAACAAGAAAAAATTCCAAAATAAACAACCACCCCAGACCACTTTGGGTAATTCCACTCAAGGGATTCTATAAAATAACCTTAAAACTTCACAACATTAGTAGGACCTTAACTTTATGCTGAATGTTTTGGGTTTGTTCAATCCAAAACCATATTGGTGTGTTAACCATGGTCAAGAGGGTCATTGTTCCTTCATCTACAAAAAGATAAAAATGATATAAATTTCATTATTATATATTCAACATATTTTCATACCATAAATTTAAGTCAGTGATGATAAATTAAATACATCATTTCAGGGTGGTGGTAGTACACACGTACCCATGAGCGATGTTTTCAATTCCCATGGTGGAAGTAGTCCACTCATATGCATTTGCGATGTTTCTGTATTCCAATGGATTATAGTGTAAAGAGGTAGATGATATATTATCTCTATAAAATCATAATTATTTCAAAAATATGATATATATTAATTAAATAAATCTTTATAATCTTCCATGTGATGTAGTGATAAAAAACTAAATACATCTCTTTGTGGAGGAGGTAGTCCATATGTATGCACGAGGGACGTTTTAAATTCCCATGGGATGAAAATGGGATAAACAATGTTGCATGATAAACATAATAATATTTTAGTATGGTAGTGATACTTATGTAATTATATTAGTATATTTATAATTGATTACTAAAAGGTATAAGAATATATAAACTTGAAATAATTAGCTTATAACTTTACCTCTTCATTAGATTTACCCTTTTGGATTGGACTTAAGGTAATTATAGGAGAGGTTTATGGTCACACTAAGGGTTTAAGAATGTGGTTTGATATGTTTGGAGATGGATTTGGGAATAATTTTGAGAAAAAAATCTAAACTCATATATACCTATAGGAGGGTTATGTTAAGTCCCCATTTATAGGAAAAAATCAATGGAGTTTTCACAAATATTAAGTCCTTAAGGGTCTTTTATGTGTCATTAATTTAATACATTTTTTCACATCTATTTCTTTATTGAGGTTTTTATTATTGAAATGATTTGATTATGAGAAATTTTATATATTTTTAATTTGATATTGAATATGTTATTCATTGAATATTATTTAAAGTATAGTGTTCATTTGTTTAAGTGATGAATTTTCCTTGAGTTTATTTTTTTTACCTTTAAAAGAGAATCATATTTTTATTTTCAATTAATTATTGTATTTATTGAAATTAATTTGGGAATTAATTCTACCATAATTTTATGTTTTTATACTATTTTTTAATTCATAATTAATTTTTTAATTTAATGACTTTATTCAATTATTTAATTTAAAATGTATATTGAATGTATTGTTTTAAAATGTTCGTAATTTTGTGATCATAATCATGAAAATATTCACACGGTCAGTGCATTGAATTTGCCCAAAAAATTGGAAAATGCATCAAAATACTTCACATTGAGTTTGAGCTACTGTTCCAAGTATAGTATAGAAATTTATCACTTCTTAAACTCCCACACGAACAAAAATTCAGGGATTCATTTGAAAATATGGTACCCTCAATCGACCATGCCTCTAGAAAATCAACAAAAATCTCAAAATTCAAAGATTTTGCATAAATAAAATAGAGGTGTCACGCATGAGTAAATATGTAAAGGTATGATACCACAAGAAGTAAATACCATGTGGATGCATGTGTAAAAATGGAAAAGGAATCAAGACACCACATGAAGTAGCTGGAGTGATCAAAAGTCCAAATGGATTTATGCGACATAATGAGGCTGGAGTAAATCTATGTGAAACAATCAAGCTACTACATTAGAGAATACATTGATTGTAAATAGTTAATTATTCATATGTGCCTAGATTAAATTTTTAAAAATGACCGCTTACGTGTCCCATGGTTATGTGAGAAAATATACCTACCATGCCTGTAATTTTTATCAATTATAAATGTTCCTAGACTTACTATATTGATTATTCCTTGTTAGAATCCCTAAAAACTGTCATGAATTAAAATGTCAATCATCCCGGAGAAGCTACGGTTAATGAAGCTTACTAGCAGTAACAGCGGCAGAAGAGGCGATGAATTTAGTGGCATAGGTAGCGGTAGAGGCAGTAGTGGCGACAGTGGTTGAAGCAACAATGGTGGAAGTGGTGGAAGCAGTAGTGGAGACAACGGTGGCAGAAGCAGAATAAGAGTAGGAGAAGGAGGCGATAGTGGTGGCAGGGGAGGAGTAGGAGGTGGCAACGATAGTGGAGGAGTAGGAGGACGTGTTCGTAGTAGCGACAATGGAGGAGGGGGAGGAGGAGACCGCAATGGAGGAGGAGGATGGGGGGGGGGGGACAAGTTGACGACCTTAGTGGCGGCAAAGGATAAGGACCAGGAATCACAACATTAGGCTTCCATGAGAACTTGAGGGGTGCAGAAGGAAGGGGGCACAAATAGAGTTCATTTATAAAATCGGGGGAAACATTTATTAGTACTCGTAAAAAGCATGGATAAATGTATTCTTTATCATTGTTAAATTGAAAAGTGCTAATAAAACATACATTTATTCATAATTATAAAATTATAACCAATATATTTATTACATTTATAATTTTATAAATATATATAATTAATATATTTATTATAATTTAATAATTTCAATTATAATTATATATATATATAAATATTTATGTCTATGTTTGTGTATAAATTATAAATAAATATATATATATATATATATATATTTATAATTTAAATTATAATTAAATATATATAAATATATATATATATATTGATATATTAATTTTAATTTTAATTTCATAAGTATTTAAATATATATATATGTCTGTGTTTGTGTATATATTCATTAAAGACATATATTTATAGACAAATATATTCCAAATATATTCATAAATATATATTTATCATTTTAAAAAATATTTTGTAGTTCTATAATTATTTAATAATATTTATATTTAATTAGTTATATATAATTATAATTATATAAAATATATTTAAAAAGTATATAATTATATATAACTAAATATTTATATTTTTAAATATAATAAATACATTTATTGTTTATTTAAATATATTTATCATGATTTTAAGTATTTATGATAAGATAAAAGATTCATATATGTAGGAAATTAATGAATACACAAAGTATAATAGTATAATATATATGGCCAACATTAGGGTAAACAATGAACATATTGATGAGAATGTGAACGTACACATCAATTGACACATTCATTTGGAAACATAAATTTATATATCTATATATAATAAGTATTTATATATATATATATATATATATATTAAAAAGTATTTATATTTAATATTTCAAACATATATTATAATAAGTATTTGTAAAAGTTTTTAATAGAAAATTTTAATAGTTCCATTTTCATGTTTGTACAGTGAGATTCACGTAAAGAAAAAGGTAGACTGATTCAGGTTTGTGGAGTGGATAAAGAGAATGAAACAATGTCGTATGATATCTTTTTGCAGGTGTTCAGTGTGTACAAAGGTTATTACACAAGACGACAGAAATTGTGTCATAATAGTGAGTGTGTAGAGTGTATAGCGTGTGGTTCATATTTCATGAGACAAACTTCACATGCATGTATTCATGAATAACCATGCATATTTGGATTCACATACATGACACAGATAAATTGCACCCAAATTAAATAAACATTAGACAGTGTGTAGGTATACTATGTGGGTAGAATGAAACAAAAACATATATAGTAACTTTATACATGCATGTTGTTTGAAGAAATGCATATACAATGTAAATTTCATAATTAGTATAAGGTTATTTGAAACTAAATATGGGAAAGTATTACTTCTAGTGATTAAAATAAAGTGTCTGAGTTTTTAGTGTTTAGTGAGGTCGAGTCTTAAGAAGAAGAAATAATTCTTACTAAAGTAGTGTTGTAGTAAGGCAAATGATTTTATAATGTGATCAGATATTATTCAAGAAATTCCAGCATTAGTGAAAAGGTACTTCATTTATACACAAGGATGTTTGATCCAACGATCTTATAGAGGAGGATCTTTAAATGATCTTTCTATAGTGGATCAATCCACCTAAAATTGAAGGTTTAAGTTGGGGGGTCTAATTAGTTTCCTATGGATTGTGATTGGGGGTCTAACCAATCATTGTTAAGAAGTTTCAGTTTGGGGGTCTAACAAACTATTGAAGGCTAATTGTAACTATGGTTATAAATTTTTTTTAATTGAGGGGTCTAACCAATTACTGTTGTAATCACATTCTAATATAGTGGAGAATCCATATTGGGCAGTCTGACTAATTTTTCAAGGAGTTGGATTTTATAATGAATCTTGTAAATCCCTATGTGATGTTTTCTATTTCTTGTTTTTTCCTTATAGGGTGAGGCTGAGTATTAACTATGAGGTACCAATACATTAATCAGTCATAGAGGTTGAATCAGAAGTGAAATCATTTTTAAAAATGGTGTACCACTGATTCACCCCCACCACTCAGTGGTATATAACTGATCCTTGGCCACATTAATTGGTATCAAAGAATAAGGTGCCCTTTTTAGATCCAATAATGTTTTTGATAAATGGAGAATTTTATTTAACGGAATAGTAAATTAATTCCTAAATTTTATTGCATAAACTAAAAAAATTGGAGGAATAAGATGATTCATTACCTTCTATCTCTTGGACTGGAAGTGAGAGATGCATAACAAAGGGTTTACCACCTATTAATGTGAGTGTTTCTATGACTTAAGTTGATAAGAAAAATCTAGAAGTTGATAGAAAGGCTTAAAATAAAATCTTAATGTATTTACCTAAAAATTTTACACTAAACTGATGGACTCTAAACTACTAGGAGAACTAGGATAAGCTGAGAAGCAGTTACTAAGGAAATCATTAACTCAGATAAGCCAAGTCGCAAATATGGAGGAGTAAGTTAAAATATATCAAAATGGATGATGATGAAACTATTGAAAACTAAATTATAAGTGTAAATGAAATTTTTAGAAATATTAAAAGTTTTTGAGAAATTTTGGACGATTCTACTATTGTGAAAAATCCAATGAGAAATTTTCTAGAAAGAGTTGACTCAAATATTCCTTCACTAGAAGAGATGGAAGATCTATTATTGGATGAACATCATAATACGAGCGTATCTTTTAAAATGAGAAAAGAACCTTCATTCAAGAAAAAGGAAAGACATGAGATGGACTTTGAAGCCATGATAAAAGGTAAAACTAAGATCAAAGAAGAACCAAACTAAAGTTATTATGAGAATGAAGAATCTTAATAGTACTTCAGACAAGTAATTTTCTTGTTTACAAGAATTTTAAAAAGGGGAATATGGAAGGGAAATTGAAAAAAACCACTTAAGTGCTGAAATTGTCACAAAAAATGATAAATTTTCAAGTAATTATCCAAAGAATAAGGTCAATTACACTGACTCGAAAGAATAGGATAAGAAGTAACAGAAAATTAAGTGGAAAAATAATAAGAAGAGGTTTACATACAAGAAGAGAAATATGATTAGTAGATAAATGGATGAATTTACATCATCATTTAGTGAGTCAGAATATGATATATCATCTAAAAATCAAATGTGTTATATGGGTAAATCCAAGAAATTTAGAGTCACATTTGAAGATGAGGAAGGTGACGAGAGAATTTATTTAGAATGTATCTTAAAAGAGAATCTAGAAGCTACTCTTGTGGAAAATATTCAATTCTAGAAGGGAAATAAAAAATAGAAGAAATAATTTAAAAATATATCCTTTGAGAATAATGAACATTTCATGAAAGAGGAGATTAATATTAATAAAATAATAGTAATTAAGATAAAGTTAACTAAGATATAAGGAAAACTGAAAACATTTGGAAATAAATATCTTGATAAGGAAGAATCATTATTTGTTTAAGAGAATAAAAAAATCATTTGAAATTAACAAAATTTTAGAAAATGGTGAAATATATCAAAGAAAGGCTTGTTGAGAAAGATTAAGAATTATATAAGACACAATCTATATTCCTTGTATCTCAAAGTGAGTTGAAAAATATGAAATAATACTTCACTAAATATGTTTAGATTAATGGTGACTCCTCTAAAGCTACCTAGAAGAAATATTTAGAGAAAAAGGTTGTTTTTAATCTAAATGAATCTTAATGTACATTTGGTATTTCTAATAATTATGGTATGAAAGAAAATATTGGAACTAAAAGGAACCAATCTACAAGTAAGAAATATATTTCACAAAGAAAGATTGCAATTATTTAGTTAGAAGGTTTCCTCCTAAGAAAATAGATCTTTTTTGTTGAATCACTATCAAACTAGAAGATCAAGGTTCAGAGGATATTATTGGTGTTGTTGGGTGTTTGTTTGTAAAGATTATTCATGTTGGTATAACATGCCACTACCATGGTGGATGCTTGAATCAAGAGGAAGAAATGCTGAGCAGATGAGATCATATTTTCAGAAAGGTAAGCCTGTGATCAAGATTTCATCTAAAATGTCAATACAAAACATATATGAATGTTTAAGTGAACTCTGTTGAAGATGTGGTCAATATGGTCACAAATCTTAAAAATGAAAATTTTTTTAATCAAGTGAAATTCCTCATAATGAAAATGACATGAGAAGTTAAATTTTGAAGAAATATATAGTCAATAGTGAATTGTTTGAGAAGTGCAAAAAAATTTAAAAAGATCAAAAGCTTGTCAAAGTAAAAGAAAATAAATATGTCACATATGAATAATTTAATGATGATGAGAAGTCATCGAAAAATAATGACTTGAAAATTATGAATTATGAAAAGTGTGGATAAATTTGGCCTCACAAAAAAAATTTAATGAAACTTTTAACATACTAAGAGATGAAAAATAACTTTTCCAAATCTGGGTTTAAAAGGAAGAATGAAAAAGAAAGGCTGAGAGACAACTCTCAACTAGAGTACCTTTTCTAAGGTGCAGAGATGTTCCTCCTTATTCACTTATATAAATGATTTTTTCTAACATGCAGGGAATTGATGGATATAGATAAATCCCTTGAGGAGGATCATAGATGATTTGAAGCTTTCAAATATTAAAAATCTTGTAAAAATAATGATCACTCTGAAATTTTTAACATGGATTTTAATGGGGACGATATCTATTTTTTCATTTGAACTTTTTCATTCGTTTGTTGTGATTTTTTAAGAAAATATCTTAGAAATGTTTTTAATTTTTTACCTATAATGAAGTTATTGAAACAAGTACTTTAATTGTATTATATTATAGTATTTAAATACCTTTTATGCTTAGGTGACATCTTTCTTATTTTCTAAACCGGGCATGCCCACATAGACTTGGAGTTGATTAACTTAAAGCTCATTTTTTTTGTAGAGTGAGGTTTTATTATGCTAAAAAAATTGAAGTCAAGAGGAATTTTCTTGAAGTTTAAACTCCAAAACTCACCATTGTATTCATTTCCAATAAGGAGGAGAAAGAAAAGTAAACATATTGACATTGCTTGATTATTTACAACAAATTCAAAGGGAGAGATTAATGTTCTATGGAATTGAATTTGTTTTTAATAAGTGTTTGGTGAAAGATTTAAATATATTTTGAGGTTTTAAATGTGAAATTGTAGATATGGTATGAAGTTACAATGAAAAGTTCCATTGGTTATTTGAGTTTGAAACATTTTTTACTTCATTTTAAGAGGATTCCCATGAAAAATAATTTATTTTTTATAAGGACATTTTGAAATTTTTTGTGATTTAATGTTGAGTTGGCTATGATCTATGTGGAATTTGATGAACATTTTATATCATGAGTATATTAAAAAGTATCCAATTCCATCCAGCCAAGAGAGACCAGCACCACTGCTAAGGTGGACAGGTGCAACCTCTAGCATAGACAACATGTGTCATTGCGTGGGAATATGAGCACCTACGAGAGGCACATAGGCAAGGTAGAGCCACCGTTCGGGGGTGGCATGACAGTAGAGGTAATACCTTGAATGTGGTGGGGCCAGGCGATGATGGGATCTCTTGATAACCAATTCTACATGGGGCATTCTGTGTTCTATATTATAACAAAGTGTTGATATTCCTAACATTTCGATGTGGGGACACTATTTGCTTGTTATTGTAGTTTCTAAAAAACCACAATCACCTGATCTTTGATCAATTTATTCTTCCCATCTGATTGTTTCATTGAGTTCCTCAACCATATGATCTACTCGGTTGGATTTCATGGCTACTTGATCATCTATCCACATCAACTTCTCCATCAAGCCATCGAATCGGGTTTTCATGATCTCTATGTGATGTCGACTAAAGCTTCAACTAAGATTTATGATCATAATTTGAGTGTGCTGAAAATATGAACATGATTGAAATATCATGATATTTATTTTTCATGCATAAATAAAGAAAAAATATAAGAAATAAGATTTTTTAATATGTTTTTTTAAATATTTTTTAAAAAATAGCTGGGTTAAAAATATTTTTAAAAATACGTCCTAAAGGTGGCATCAGCGATGCCGCCTTTCAACTAAAACAAAAAAATAAAAAAATAAATAATTATTTTACTTTATTTTTTAATTTTTTTGTATTGTTTATATATATATATATACAAAACAAAATAAAAATAAAAATAAAAATAAAATTTTTAGTAGAATTTTTCTGCTATTTAAAATCTACCAGTACTACCATTACAGTTGTCTATATTCTGATAGAATATTTCACCCATGACTCTCTTTTATAAGAGAGTTTACCCTAGAAAACATTGTTCATTTTTTATGTGGGATTCTGGTTCTCTTTTTCCTACGCAGAACATTCTGCATTTTTTGATGTGAGATTCTGTTTAAAGTACCTGACTTTGAAAGACTATAAAATATAAACAATAAGGCCAATATAAATGAAACTTAAAACATGGAATAAAAATATAAGAAATAGTTTAAAACAAAAAAATCCTAAAAAATGGTGATAAAAAATAATTTATAAGCTTTCAAAACCACCTACTTGAAACTTAAAAGTATTTCAAGTACGTGAATTTAGAAGCCTATAAAATATAAACTACAAGACCAAAATAAATAAAACATAATACATAGATTAAACATATAAAAATCGTTTAAAATAAAAATAATTTTGTAAAAAATGTTGATGGAAAATAAATTATAAGTTTTCAAAGACACCCACATGAAACTTAAAAATGTTTCAAGCATGTGAATTTGAAATTCTATAAAATATAAACTATAAGTCTGATATAAATGAAACTTAAAACATGGATTAAACATATAACACATTTTTGAAAATAAAAAGAATTTTGTAAAAAATTTTCATGAAAAATAATTTATAAGCTTTCAAAATGACCTACTTTAAACTTAAAAATGATTCAAGTATGTGGCTTTGAAAGACTATAAAATATAAACTATAAGACTAATATAATTGAAAATTAAAACATGGATTAAACATATAATTAATTAATTAATTAATTAATTAGTATTATCAATAATTAATTAGTTAATTAGTAATATAATTATTAATTATATAATATTTAATTAGTCAATTAATAATATATTTATAAATTATAATTATTCATTATAATTATTAATTAGTAATTATTAAAAATTATTGAATAACAATTAACTAGTCAATTAGTAATATAATTATTAATTATATAATTAGTAATTAGTTTATTTGTGATTATTAATCATTAATTATATAATAATTAATTAGTTAATTAGTAATATCATTATTAATTATATAATAGTTAATTAGTTAATTTTTTGAGAAATATAGAGTTGAGCCCCTTTTTATAATTAGTTAATTATTAATATAATTATAACTTATAATTATTCATTATAATTATTAATTAGTATTTATTAAAAATTATTATATAATAAATAATTAGTTAATTAGTAATATAATTATTAATTATTTAATAATTAGTTAGTTAATTAGTAATAATTAATAATTAATTATATAATAATTAATTAGTTAATTAGTAATGTAATTATAAATTATATCATAATTAATTAGTTAATTAGTAATATAATTATTAATTATAATGAATAATTATATTACATATTAAATAATTAATTATCATATAATAAATAATAAATAATTCTAATTAATAATTATATTACTAATTAACTAATTAATTATTATAAAATTAATAATTAATAATTATAATTAATAATTATATTACTAATTAACTAATTATTATTATAATTAAAAATTATATTACTAAATAACTAATTAATTAGTATATAATTAATAATTATATAACTAATTAACTAATTAATTATTAACTAATTAAAAATTATATTACTAACTAACTAAATATTTATTATATAATTAATAATTATATAATTAATAATTACATTACTAATTCATTATTATATAATTAATATTGATATTTCTAATTGACAAATTAATTATATAATTAATAATTAATAATTAAGAATTAATAGTTATATTACTGATTAAATAATTAATTATTATATAATTAATAATTATATTACTAATTAATTATTATATAATTAATAATGATATTACTAATTTACTAATTAATTATATAATTAATAATTAATAATTATATTACTGATTAACTAATTAATTGTTATATAATTAGAAATTATATAATTAATATTTATATTGCTAAATAATTATTATATAATTAATAATTAATAATTATATTACTGATTAACTAATTAATTATTATATAATTAGTTATTATATAATTTATAATTATATTACTAATTAACTAATTAATTATTAACTATTTATTATATGTTTAATGCATGTTTTAATTTTCAATTATATCAGTCTTATAGTTTATATTTTATAGTATTTTAAAGCCACATACTTGAATCATTTTTAAGTTTCCAGTATGTGGTTTTGAAATTTTGAAAATTATTTTTCATGAACATTTTTTAAGAAGTTCTATTTATTCTCAACTATTTGTTATATGTTTAATCCATGTTTTATGTTTCATTTATATCAATCTTAAAGTTTATATTTTACAGGCTTTCAAATTCACGTACTTGAAACATTTTTAAGTTTCATGTAGGTGTCTTTGAAAACTTATAATTTATTTTCCATCAACATTTTTTACAAATTTATTTTTATCTTCAACAATTTTTTATATTTTTAATCAATGTATTAATTTTCATTTATGTTGGTCTTATATTTTATATTTTATTGGCTTTCAATTTCATGTACTTGAAACAATTTTAAGTTTCAAATAGGTGGTTTTGAAAGCTTATAAATTATTTTTATCACCATTTTTTGAAATTCTTTTCGTTTTAAACTATTTCTTATATGTTTACTCCATGTTTTAAGTTTCATTTATATTGGTCTTATAGTTTATATTTTATAAAATTTCAAAGTCACATACTTGAAATAGAATCCCACATCGGAAATGAAAAATGATCTCTATAGGAAAGGGAGAACCAGAATCACACATCGAAAATGCAGAATGATTTCTAGGGTAAGGCCTATTATAAAAGGGAGCCCTGGGTGAGAGCTTATGCCTGAATCTAGGCTGCAGTAATAGAAGTAATGCTTTATATTAAATAGCAGATAAATTCTACTGAAATATATTATATATATATATGTATATATAAAAATAACATAACAAAATAAAAATAAAAAATTTTAAAATGCAAAAAATAGTATTTTTTTTATTTTAGAAGAAAGGAAACAATGAGGCTTCCTCCTTTATAGCATATTTTTTAATAAATAATTTTAATCTATGGGTTTTAAAAAAATATTTTAAAAAAAAACTTATTTAAAAAATCTCAGAAAAAATATTTCAAGGAAAAATTATGAATTTCTGATGAATGTGATCCCTTGAGAATGGGATATGAATGAATGACCTGATGAAATGAGTAGTCTCTATGATTCTTAATGGTTCTAAGATGATGAAGGTTGCCTATAAATACATGAGGCCTAGATCATTTAGTCAATTAACTTATCTCACATTCGAGATCCAAGTTTAGTGTTTTTGAGAGAGAAACGGAGTGGATACAAAATCTATATTTTCTAAGTATATTCCTTGCATTCAAGTTTCACATACGCGAATGTATGAATATTTGAGTTTCTTATAATCTATTTTATGAAGGAGAGATAATAACTGTGTGAAACTTTTGTTATGTGAAGTATATATAGGCACCACAAAAGATAAAGAAGTGTTTCCATGAAGCGTTTGCTTAATGAAAATCTTATCCGCGAAGCATATGGGATAACACTACAAGAATCTATTTTGTCTTCCACATAGTATTTTAATATTATGTGTACTATTTAGAAAATAGAAAGGAGACATCTCATACTATCTAGAGTAGGATCAAGGGTACCATTCATAAAATGAAATTCAAGTATGGTTGAGTTTCACCTAAAGTTATTGTAGGATCTGCACAAAGATATTATGTGTTCAAGTGTTTTATATGAAGAAATAGTGAAGAGGAAAAGTTCCATTTGCATTATTACATAGTGATACTCATGTAAAGGAAAATATATACCTATTTGGGTTTGTGCAGTGAAGACAGTGAATGAAACCCTATCACATGATATATTTTATCAAGTGTTCATTGTTTGAAAATTTGAGTACATAAGAAGGCAGATATTGTGTGTGAATAATGAGTTTGAAAATTTGATAGTGTGCGGTTTGGATTTCAGGAGACAAACTACACATGCATGTATTCATGCATGACCATACATATGTGGATTCACATACATGACACATATACATTGCACCCAAATTAAATAAACATTGGGTAGTGTGTGGGTATACTATGTGTGTAGAGTGAAACAAACAGGTATAGAGAAACATTATACATGCAAGATGTTTGAAGAAATTTATATGAAATATAAATTACATAATCAGTGTGTAGTTATTTGATACTGAATCTAAGGTAGTATTACTATTAGTGATTCAAAAAAATTATTGTATCTGAGTTTTTTGTGTTTAGTGAGGTCGGGTCTTAAGAAGAAGAAAGAATTGTTACCTGAGAAGTGTTGTACTAAGGTATCTAATTTTATATAGTGATCAGATATTATTCGATCATGCCTTTCATCAGTGAAAAGTTATATGATTTTTACACAATATAGTGTGTTACAAAGATATTGTGGAGGGGGATATGAAATAGATCTTTCTACAACGGATCAGAGCATCTGAAATTAAAGGCTGCAACTAGGGGTCTAACTAATTTGTTTAAGATTTTGATTTGGGGTTATAACCAATAATTGTGGAAAAGGTACAGTTTGGGGGGGGGATAAAAAACTATTGGAGGATTATTGGAACTAAGGGTATAACTAGTTTTTAATTTTGGGGGGGGGGGTCTAACAAATTATTGTTGTAATCAATTTCTCACATAGTAAAGAATCCATATGGGGGGGGGGAGGTCTAACCAACATGATATAGAGTAGTTTTTTTAAAAGGTTGGGGCCCAAGCCTCAATTTATTATTTGAAAGCAAATACCTCTTTAGACTAGGTAGAGGGAGACCCATTACATAGCTCGAAGGCCCAAGGCCAAGTGGTTTGAATACAAGGCTTGAAAGCCCATTTGAATAGCCCAAAGGACCCCTCAGTGAACAGTACTGCTACAGTACCTGCACTGCTACAGTTCCTGCTACAGTACCACCACTGCTACAGTATCTGCTATAGTCCCTCCACCGCTATAGTGATGCCGCTGCTATAGTGTCGTCGCTGCAACAGTACCTGCTACAGTACTACTACAGTACCTACGAAATTTTCCCCTGCCCAGAGTTGATCCTGGATCTTTTGGATACCAAGCAGTATCCTGTACCACTAGGGTACAGGCTTGTTGGCACACAATATAGAGTAGTTATTTTCACCAAACCCTATACATCCTAGTGGTATGTTCTTTATTTTTTGTGTTTTTATTACAGGGTGAGGCTGATTATTAATGACGAGGGATAGAGAATTTAATCTCTCACAGAGTTTGAATCAAAAGTAACATAATTTTTAAAAAACAATATACCACTAATTCTCCCCCCCTCTTAGTGGTATCTAACTGATCCTTGGCCACATCACTTTTTTTACATTATTAAAAACATGTAATTATTATTTTGTTTCATTATTTTAAATGTTTTGGATGGGTTTCAAATTAAATATTTGATGTCTTTTAATATATTTTCTATGGTAGTAAGCTATGTTTGATATATTTTCCTAATTATGTTAATATTAATATTTTTTGTTGTACACCCCAATTATTGTAATATGGATTGATCATGGGTCATTGATATCACTATATATTTTATGTTATTTAGAAGGGGGTTGTTGATTAAAGGGTGGTTGAAGGTGTGAGTTGGTTTATGTCTGTTGACCTATTTTAATAATTATTTTTATTGTATTTAGATGTGTTTTATTATATTTTTTCCTCCACTTACATGTCATGAGAAACCATGGGCAGCTTTTTGAAATATCTAGGGATGATTATTACACAAGTGTATGATCATTCTTTGCACTAAAAAGTTCATTTTAAGTGTTTTAGACCAATTTATCTATGAATTCATTCAGTAATATAATTTGATAAATATTTTATAAATGGATCAACAAGGTTCATACATGATTTTAAATAGTCAATTATATGGTTCCATTTTATAATAATAACTATCTCACATATCATTTCTAAAATTAATATGTTTAGACTTTACATTATACATTCTACTATAATATTTTGACATTGTTCCTTCACTACCACAACTAATGGACATAAGAGGCATTGGAATATTACATAACATAAATTCCATTAATAAGTTTGGGATTCATTTTTTCCTGTTATATGGGTTATTAAAGTATTCAATTTTTATTCTAATGTCAAATGTGAAATGCCTGTTTATTTACCAACCAAAAAATGAAAAAATATCTAAGAGTAAATATCCATCAAAATTAGGATTGATAATCTACCATAAGGGTATTTCAAAAATAATTAGTGCATACTTAATATATTTTTGTAATAATTATAAAATAAACTCAATCTTTTTATCCTTCTTTAGGCATAAAAATATTATAATTATACATTTTAAATAATCCATTCTATAATTAATAGAATATCAATGCATTTGATAAACCACGAATGTGATATTAGGTTTATTATTTTATATCACTTACATTAAAGAAAAAATTTCACTAGAATGTTCATGCTGTGATACACATATGTCTTTATTAATGATAAATTTAACACCGGAGAAAAATTGATAATTTTCATCTTTTCAACCAACAAGATCAAATTTATTCATCATATTCACAATATAATGATATTGGTATAAATAATAACCCAACTATGTATTATTATTTTAGTAATTATTATAGTGTCTATTATTCTAATTTTATTCAATTTAATCATTAAGGATAAATATTACTTCATCTCATTAATACTAGTCATGTTTAAAGAAAAATTAATATGGCATCAACATAGATAAATCTAATATATTATTATTATTTTATGAACATTAAAAAAAGTACACTTATCAAAATTATTATATATAATCCATTAGATAAAAAAATATAATAATACTTATCATGTTCTTTAAGTGTTTCTTTAATACCATAATTATATTTAACTAATTTACATAATTTCTATTAAATATGTTATATAGAAGGCCTTTATATTATTCCATGTAAATTTATTTATTTAAATTTATATTTAACAATATAGTTTTAACATATGTTTAATGAACACACAAATCATTTATCAAACTTAAAGGAAAATAATATCTTTATTGTTGTAATTTTAACTAAATGAGTACAAGTATCAAAATAACCAATCCATTCCATTTTTTATGCCCTTGATTAATAATCAGGCTCAAAAAACATGAATTTTACCATTGGAGTCATACATTTTTCTAAATACACATTTACAACCAATATGATTTGAATATTTTAGAAAAAGTTTAAGTATGAAAGTATTATTTCTCATAATAGAATCTATTTCATAATTAAATGAATCTTTCTCGAACGCAACATATTTTATGGAAAATCTTAATTAATATAAATTCAGATCATCATATATGGTTAGAACTATAGGATATTTTTTATAATATTATTATGTTGATCACTATCAATAATAAAAATAATGGATTTTAAATATATAAATTATCGATATTGATGTTTGTGCTTCCAAGGTCTTCTACACCATTTTAGTTTAAATAAAAAATCATCATTATTTTCTTTAATTATATCATAATTATATGAAAGAAAATATTTTTGGCTATGAGTAATAGTTTTGTTTTAATTATATTTATAAATTTTATTCTTAAAAATGTATACAACTCTAGATTCAAAAATGGAATTATCTTCTATGTGAATTATTCTATATGATTTATTATTATTTTCTATAGGTAAAAACTTATTTAATTGTTTTAGTGGATTTTTTTTTATTTTTGGAATATAAAATCCGAAAAATGCTAAGTACCCCCACTATCTAACATAGTAAAGGTTTGGTTTCATTATTATCATCTTCATCTCCCAAATAGTTATTATTTCATTATGTGTCTTGAGAATCTTCACCCATCTATTCTATGTTTCTTTAACTACTATGAGCCATAGTCATCTAAAATGATCATTGGTACCTAGTATGGGGTGACTACTACCCAGAGTATTTCAAGTAACATAGGTGCATGTTCAGAAGAGATGGGGGATAAGCCTCATGAAATAATTCCATAATAACTATTCGAGAGATGAAGATCATGAGGATGACGTTTTTCTATAACTTTCACATTTGGATGGATTAAGAGGATAACACTTACCATAGTGAATTAATTAATTTCTTAAATTCAATTAGCCATTTCCTTTAATGAATACTGAAATTATTTGAAACAATCAAATTTTGGGTTCCCTTTATTATAATTATCTATAACCTTCACCTTTGATAATTGATATCTTATGGGTAGTTATTCATTTATTTTAAAAAAATCAATATTTTATGAACCTAATAGAATGGGTATGAATAAAAAATAGATTCATACTAATCATTTGAAAATAGAGTCTGAAGATGAAGTTAAATATTTTATCAAGTTTTCAATAGATGATGTATACTACCCTTCTCAAATCCTTTTTCCATGTTTATGTTGTTATTATTCTTGAAAAATTAGTCTGAAAGAGTTGGAAGAACACTTTATTTATCAAGGAATCTTCCAATGATATAAATATTGGATTAATAAATAGTGGAAACTAATTGTACACACTGATTAAGATGATACTGTGGTTTATGGATCATTTGATATGAGTACCATTGTAAATGATGATGAAGATCACATGAAATAAATCAAAATGGAAATTGAGGATTAACTTCATGATTTCGAAAAGTTTTTTAAGAAGATAAATATATATTATAGGAGACCATTGTATAGTGGTTGTACTAAATACCCTACTTTATAAGTTGTATTGAAGTTATGTAATTTGAATGTTGGTAGCAGATGGAGCGATAACAACTTTACAGAACTACTTGGTCTCTTGAATGATATATTACTAGAAGAAAATGAACTTCTATGTCAAATATATAACACTAAACCAATTCTATGTTCAATGGTCATGATCTTAAAGAAAATACTTTCTTTTCCAAATGATTACAAATTGTTTCTCAAGGTCTATGAATCACTCAAAAAATGCCCTAAGTGTGGCGCATATAGATATAAGAAAAATTAATCAATCCTTTCAAAAGTTGTATGATACATTACTATTTTTCCATGATTTATAAGACTATATAGATGTATGTAAACCGTGATACAATTGAAATGGAATGAAGATATAATAATTAAAGATAGGAACCTGCATCATCTAGCAGATTCTCCTTAGTGGAAGAAAAATGATTATGAGTATCTTGAATTTGAAAATGAGACGAGAAACATTATTATTGAATTATCTATAGATTTAATGAATCCTGCTGATGTAAAGAGTAGTACTCATTGTATATGTCCAGTCATGTTGGTAAATTATAACTTTACTCCATGGTTATGTATGAAGTGGAAATACATTATGTTGTCTTTACTTATATCTAGACAAAAGCGACCCGGTAATGATCTACATGACCTGTCTTGTTGGAAAATTATAACTTGAATCCATTGTTATATATAAAGTGAAAATAACTTATGTTTTCTCTGATTATATCGAGACCAATGAAACTCGGTAATGATATTGCTTTATATTTGGCTACATTGATCAAAGATCTAAAATTGATGTGGGATACAGGTGTTATAATGTATGATTCTCATAGAAGTGAAGAATTCACATTGAGGTCCATGTTGTATGGGATGATAAATGAATTTTTTACTTATTGAAAATTTTCAAGATATAGAATTAAAGAATTTTGTGGTGTCCCATTTTTGAAGAATTGTCACACTCAGTTTTGTTGAAACATTCCTCGAAGACTATGTTTTTATTAAATCAGATATTATTACCTTAATGACATAACTACTAATCCTAGATGATAGTATTCAATGGTAATACTAAACATGGTAAAAATAGCATCTCTACTAATGGGTGATCAATTTTTTGATAAAGTAAAATATATTCACAATGTTTTCGATAAACCATTTTTTAAAAACCTTATGAAATTATGTTATAATAAGAGATCAATTTTCATTGATTGCTGTATTAGAATTTTTTATATGTTATAAATTGTCTTGATGTCATTCATGTAGAAATTTTTTTTATAGTGTTATTGACATGTTAGTAAATTTTTTATATAAAAAAATATAGCATTAATGAATGGTTGGACTTGATTGACATGGGGATAAGGGATGAGTTAGAAATGGTGAAGGGTAAAGGGTGGACTTATCTTTCTCTAGTAGCTTACAATCTATCTAGTGAGAAAAAATTATAATTTTTTCTTTTCTATTATGGTTTAAAATTTCTAGAGGGTTATTCATCAAATATAAATAATGTCATTTCAATGATAAATTTTAAGATAAAGGGACTAAAATCACATGAACACCATGTTTTGTTACAATATTTTATTTTTAATTCATTCCATTTCATTCTACCTAAAAATTTATGATATAAATTAACCAAACTCATCTTATTTTTCAAAGCCATAAGAAGTAAATTTATAGAGATGATGATGTTTCAAATCATGAATATGGAGGTTTCAGTTATATTATGTTAATTAGAGATGTTCTTCCAACCATCATTCTTTGATATAATATTCCACCTATTTTGTCACTTGGTTATGGAGGTTCAAATATGTGGTCATATCTAGTACAGATAGATATAACCCATTGAATGGTATATGGAGATTTTAAAAGGGTATGTCAATAATTGAAGTCTTAAATAATGTTATATTTTATAATTATATATTATTGAAGAATATATTGAAATTTAAGGATTACCTATCATATGTTAATAGATTCAGTCTCCAAGAGTCTCGTCAATGAGGATTCCTCATGGGAAAAGGGATTTATAAAAGAGATTTTGTTACAATTACTATCACAATGTGGTTGCAATAAACCATTATATTTTATATAATAGTTAATATGTTGATCTATATACTTAATCCCAGAAGGAAATTCTTTGAGATTTGAATCCATCAAGGATTAAAGAAAGGATATAAAATACACATAATAAATAGTTTAAAAAATGGTTCTGAGATAAACATTATAATGAGTTATCTTAAAATATGAATTCAATAGTTGAATGACTTTGATGTCTATGGAGAGTACATAATGAAAATTCTATATCTTATAAGAGTATTGTAATCAAAGGTTATACGTTCTATAAAAAAGAACATGAATACTATAGTATAATGAAAAAAGTGGAGTTATTATTATAGGGAAAGAGATTCACATATCTAGTTACAAGGATAAAAATTCAATTTATATAAATATGCCATATTTTTTCATTATCATATAGATATACAAGTTGGATTATACAACATTTAAAGTTATGATTTTCTTTTGTAAATGGGTTGACAATATAAGTGTAGTGAAAGTTAATGAAATGAGATTCTTGAAGGTAAATTTCAGCATGGAAGGAGTAAAAGTGGATATATTCATAATGGAATATTAAGTGATAAAAGTAATTAAGTTCTATGGTAAATAAAACAAGAATATTTTAATTTTCCTACCAGTGACTGAAATAGTTGTAGGGTTTAATGAAAATTTAATCAAGGATGACCCTTTAATTGGGAGATCAGAGTTAGTTCATGTAAATCCCATTGTTGAAAGTTTCTTGTATGTTAGAGGGGACCACAGGTATGGTAGTTGGATTCTCTATAGATAATCCAAATCCCTAGAATTAAAGAAATATATTTCAATAAGAAGGTAAAAGAGTTTTTTTAATATACTGTTTTCCCTCATAAAATTAAATGTTCTTTACTGTATTAATATAATCTAAATTAAATGTTTGACTAATCATGTAGACAGTGTCTTCTACACAAGATGATGTTAACAATCCCATGGAAGAATAGATTATAATGAAATAATCCCTTCGAAAAGATGTAAAGGTAATGTTATGATATTCTTTCTCTATTTTACCAAATTATTACATAATGAAATATTGATTTAGTTTTTATTATTCCTTACAATGCTCATTTATTTTAGATGTTTCCTGTCTATATTTTATTCCTTTATGAACCAAAACATCCACATACTTCTTCTCCCTCAAAAACTTTTCACCCCTATAGTGTTGGAATTTATCAATTTTCTTCAAGTTCCCTCGACTGCCTTTGTATGAAGAGAAATGGTGGTTCCACTTCTCAATCATAGAGTAAATCTTGATCCTTGAACAGTAA